>BNCR01000012.1:2231886-4722682 GCA_014656515.1 Oryzias celebensis
CTGAAAACAGCCAAAGTGATTGACAAACGCACTGGTGAGTTCAAAGACTACTGAGGGTCAATACATGTCCTCCATCATCGGAAAAAGGCCACAAGAACGTGTTAAAAACACCAAAAACACAACTTTCCTCAGAGCGGTTCTTTCTAAAAGTTTGTTTGTGTTTGCAGATGTTTCTGTAAAGTCTGCAAACGATCCTCTGCAGCTCCTCTCTTCATTAGATTCTCCATGTTTGCCTCTGGAGGACTTGTTTGTGAAGTTTTGTTTGAATATGTCAAAATTCCGTCTCCTCATTCTGTGCTAACGCAGTTTGAACAGATTAAATAATCCACTCCTAAGTGGTTTGTTAATCTGAGCAATTCTGTGTGTGTTTTAAATGTCACAGAATGAATTATGCAGCTTCATTTAAATGGACTGCAGGAGCGTCTGTCTGGAGTTTGCTCTGCAAACCTGACATATGTCTGTGTGTGGGTCAGAAAACTCCACTTTCAGCAGCGTTCTGCTGAGAGTCTGTCTGCATGCAGACAAAAGGAGAAAGCCCGGACGTCTCTCTGTGTGTTCATGCTAATTCTCTGCAAACCAGGCCCAGAGAATCTTTTAATTAGACTCAAACTGGGACTTTCTCATCCATTTTGTAATTCAGTATCACTCTTAATTATCTGTGGCATTATCATTCCACTGAAGGACTGTGGATGTGCCTGTCTGTGTGTGTGTGTCACCCAGCAGACTAAAGGGTAGATAAACACACGCTTTCCTGCACAGGAGCAGAATTATTCATGAGCTGTCACGACGCGTTCCCGGCCCAACGCCACACACGTATAATTGGAATAACGATGCTGGAATTGGGATACTCGTGCGTGCAAACACACAGATGACGATGGTAAACAGTGAGTGAAGAAGATCCTCTGTAATGCTGTTTTGAATCCAGTTGCAGCATTACACTGTTCAGTCATGATAAATGAGCTGTAATGAGTTTAAACTGTCAGTGTCTTTCTGATTCCTCTGATTATTCCTGTTTATGGCTGGAACAACAGGAGGAATGGACCGGCCGCGCAGGTTTGATGCTGCAGCAGGACACAGACCCGTCAACAAGCATCCTTTGAAGGTTTTCTTTATTATAAACACTTAGATTCAGGTGAAAGTCGCAGAAATAAACAGAGATAAAACAGCATGTTAAAGATTGAAAATATCAGTTTAAGAAACTAAACAAGAGATATGAGAAAATCAGGTTTGAGTTCAGATTCAGTCATCATTTACAGAACAGGAACATTCATTATTAAAGAATAGGGATCAGAGGGATGAAAAGCAGAATTACACAAGTGCAACTAATGAAGAATCAAGACAGATTAATGCGGAAAAGACAAAGTTTGTTCATTCAGAAACAGAGGAAATGCGTAATTGATTTTACTTCCTATCAAAACAAAGTTCCCAAGGGGAAAGGAACAAACACATATTTGTCCTTTCAGAAAAAGATGAGACAAACACAATCATAAAACACATCAAAATGAGAAGATGTCTTGACAGGCTGCAGTTTTCTGTTATGACTACTTTTTACTGTGCAATGGATTCAGCTGGAAAGATTAGGAATTCCGAACATGGGAGAATTCTAAAATAGAAGTTCACAAACAGAGTTTAAAAAGCTTAAAAATGTTGATATGTTCATAAAAAGAGCTTAAAAATAATAAAGTGTAAATTAAAAAAGTTTTTACAATCTTAAAAAAGTGAATTTAAAGGGTTAAAACACCTTAAAAATCTTTCAAAGTTCATAAAGAAGAGTTAAAGTGCTTAAAATGACATCCATAGATTCATTAAGGGGTTTCGAATGCTTTAAAAATATATAAAAGTTTATTAAAGACATTAAACCTCTTTCATCATAAGCGTCTGAAACACTTTAAAAATGTTAAATCATTTACTTAAAGGGTTGTTCTTAATGAACTTTAAAATGTTTTTTAAAAAGTTCATCCAAAGGGTTTAAAAGATGAATCATAAGTGCAGCAGAATGATGTTGTTTAAGTCAGGAAAGAAAACTAGGAGTCAACCCAGATGCAGTGAAGATGATCAGCTGTCATCTACTCTGCCAAATGATGAATGAATTCAGGTGCTGGAAGGAGCTGAGGAGTGACACGGAGCTGCAGGTCTTCAGTTTCCAGCTCTCACTGCTAAATTTAACCACAGAAGAAGTGGAGCAGTGGAGAGAGGAGTGCAGGAGGAGCTGACTTCCTCCTCTCAGCGGTCTCGTCTTCCTCCTCTCTGTTCCTGTCTGTTTGTTCTCCTAACAAGCCTCGTTTGCCGCTCCGTCCCTCAGGACGCCAGCAGCCTCATGTTTGAATAATGACAGAAAAGGGACGGATAACAACCTCCTCCTTCCTCATCTGTTCCTGAGTGCACGTGTGCTCCGTGCACCTTCCTGCTCACCTCTTCAGCAGGATCGGGTCACATCGGCACCAGTCTGACCTCTGACCCCCCCACAAACCCTTCAGCACACACGTTCAACGGGATTTCCGCCTGTTGAAGCGAGTGGTCGCAGGCCGGGGGTGGGGGTGTCATTGCAGGGTTCTGGAAGGTTCTGTAATAATTGTAACTGTAATCAAAAACAAACTCCTGCTTTTCTTCAGGATGTTGGAATCATTCGGATTCCTCTCAGCTGCTGCTGTTCTCCAGATGAGAAACCTCCCAAAGGATTCAGACGAGACTGAAGTGAATCCAGAAACGCATCAAACTAAAGTCAGCTCTGAATCCAACCGGCATCCAATCTGAAATGGACCCGGACTAAACCTGAATCCAACCAAGACCACATTTAGACCGGACTAGGGTTGATATTGAAGCAGGCTGGATTTGGTACCAGGATTTCATTTGGATTGGTCTTACATGAGGACAGAACCAGGGAATACTATGATCAGACTGGATTCAGTTTCCATTGGATCGGGACAGAATTTGAATTCCTTTAGGACCAAATTTGGATTGGAATGAGACCTAATTTAGATTAGAGCAGGATTGAATTTGGATCAGACGGGAACTGAACAGAGATTGAACCAAATCTTCCCTGAAAGTTTGTTCCCTGGAGGTGTCCGTATCTTCTGTACGTCAGCGGTTTGTGTGAAGAACGATGTAAACGTGGAGACTTTGGAATGATCTTAAATATTCTCATGTCAGACACACCCCAACACCAAATGCTTTCACATTATGAAGGTGTTGTTTTCCAAAACAAGAGGATTTAATTCTACAGGCTCAGAAGCCCCGCCCCCTCTGTCATAGCGGTTCAGTCTCTGGTTGTTTTCTCCCCATCGCAGAACCCCGAGGTGTTTGTGGTGAACGAGACACAGCAGAGACCTCAGTGTCATGGCGTGTGTGCGTGCATGTGCATGTGCAGGTGTGTGTGCGTGCATGTGCATGTGCAGGTGTGTGTGCGTGCATGTGCATGTGCAGGTGTGTGTGCGTGCATGTGCAGGTGTGTGTGCGTGCATGTGCAGGTGTGTGTGCGTGCATGTGCAGGTGTGTGTGCGTGCATGTGCATGTGTGTGCATGCATGTGCATGTGCAGGTGTGTGTGCGTGCATGTGCATGTGCAGGTGTGTGTGCGTGCATGTGCATGTGCAGGTGTGTGTGCGTGCATGTGCAGGTGTGTGCATGCATGTGCATGTGCAGGTGTGTGCGTGCATGTGCAGGTGTGTGTGCGTGCATGTGCAGGTGTGTGTGCGTGCATGTGCATGTGCAGGTGTGTGCATGCATGTGCATGTGCAGGTGTGTGCATGCATGTGCATGTGCAGGTGTGTGTGCATGCATGTGCATGTGTGTGTGCGTGCATGTGCAGGTGTGTGTGCGTGCATGTGCATGTGCAGGTGTGTGTGCGTGCATGTGCAGGTGTGTGCATGCATGTGCATGTGCAGGTGTGTGCGTGCATGTGCAGGTGTGTGTGCGTGCATGTGCAGGTGTGTGTGCGTGCATGTGCATGTGCAGGTGTGTGTGCATGTGCATGTGCAGGTGTGTGCGCGTGCATGTGCAGGTGTGTGTGCATGCATGTGCATGTGCAGGTGTGTGCATGCATGTGCAGGTGTGTGTGTGTGCATGTCAGGCTGGCGACCTTCAGCTGAATCCATTGGTTTGTTTGTGCGCCGGCGTTGGTGTGAACTCTCTGGATGGAGCTGTTTCCAGAGGTGTCCCATCACCACATAATTGCTTGGTTGTGTTTGTGCTGGGGGCCTGTGATTGATGCTGGCAGATGCAGCCCCCCCTTCACACACACCTGCGAAGCTGCATCTCATTCGGAGCCTCCGAGGCCTGCGGGACGCGGCTGTCGCCGGGTGAATGTTAAAGGAGGGACGGCGGTATCTGGTCAGATCACACGCTGATGTGACGGGGAGCGATGGTGGCACCCCCACATCATTGGCTGGCAGGACAGAAAACTCACAGGTGACGGCTGATGGAGTCAGCAGGACGAAGAGGAGGTTAAGGTTGAGCTGGTATTCATCCTTTCATGGCAGTTGAACAAATGTAGATCTGCTGCTGTTGGTCTCGTCATCAGTCGCGGTGGTCTTAAGACCTTCCAGGTATCACTGGTCTGGTTCATGATACCAGCTTGGTCTGAGGTGGTGGAACCACAGCTCTGTTTGTTCCCTCTGTGGCTGCTTTCTGTCGTACTCTGCTTCTGATCCTGACGGCGTGGCGGCGCCCATGTTCCTCTTTTTAGCAGAGATAGAGCGACAGATTTCAAGTGAAGTCCACAAAGTTCTCAAAAACAGCAGAAAAACTTGAACTAGAGTCTGCATCTAAAAAGACACTGGAATGATATGTTTCCGTTATGTCAGTGACCTCATGTGTTGATGTACAACTTTATTTAAAACGACTGTCAGCACTTTACAAAGTGCTGAACGGTTTGGACTGAGTTCTCATCCTTACTTAGGGCTCCACTTTGATCCAGTGTTTTTCCAGAAAGTTTCCAGATGATCCCTGAAAGGGGAAACCATTTCTTCCTTCTGGTCTCCTGCCTTTGTGCTAATCTTTTACTCTTTGTTTCTGTTCCTTCCTTTGCCTTCTTAAATGTGACCTCATCTTAACCAGAGTCCGACGTTTACACTCACCAGAAGTGGGAGTCTTCTTTTCTGTATGTCAGTAAAATGTAGAGGGCTGCTCGCCACAAGCCAAGGAAACTTAGTTTCCTAGTTTCCTGTTTATTAGCGCTTCTTTTGGTAATTTTTTCGGTTATCTCTTCCTCTACTGTCTGCATGCCATATAAGCAGCGTTTAGTTTGGCTGATGAAGCAGCAGAACATGCAGTCAGAACTGGAGGATAAAGCTGCTTCACTTAAAGCAGCAACAGACTAAAATGTGTCGATCTCCAACTGAAATAAACCAGAATTCTCCAAAAAAACAACATTCCTTTTTCACCGTTTGGAGAATGTAGGGTATGGTAAAAATTCTGATTCGGCCAAACATTCAGCGTGTCCACAAAACAAAGAAACCTTTTTTAATCTGATTTCAAAAATCCTAAAATAATGCTTCCAGGATCCATTGTTTGAATCAAATCTCACTGTGGATCCGTTCCTGACAAACATGGCGCCAAAGAAAAGCTGAGACCTAAAGAGTCAGCATCGAGAGGAGAACCCTGAGCAAATGTCTGCAGATGTTCAGAAGATCATTTCTGTTTGTGAAATCCGTGTTTTCTAAAAGGCATCTGGATGCAGAAACCAACAGAACATTTTCTGATCTTCTCGGTCTGTTAAGCTGTTTGGTCAGAACTTCTGAAGCGCTGGTGGCGTCTGCCGGACTGTTCCTCATCACTCTCAGGTTTTTTTGCTGTGCGTGCTTCTGTCTGCCAGAGCTTGATGGATGCACTCGACGGTCCGTCTATATGAGCGTCGAGGAGGCCAAAAGCCGTGTAATTGCCGGCCGATTAACAGCGACAGAATGACTAATGCTGACCTCCTCCCATTTTCTCGCTCTGCTCCTCCACCTCTCCTGCACCTTTTTACATTTTCCATCTGTTATCAAACAGCCCCCTCCACATGTGAATGCTTCTGGCCTTTGTTTTTCTCTCTTTGTTTTGCTCCGTGTTTCCTTTGACCTGCTCCTCTTCTTCTTGAACTCTGACCTTCAGGAGCATGGAGCTGCTGACGTTGTTTTCCATCACTGCAGACTCGCTGATGGGGCTGTTTCCTTGTGGAACGTGCAGATGTTCCTCTAATAATGGCACAGACGGGTCAGCGAGTAGGAGTGGGAACAAGAGGGAACGCTGAAATCTGCCTTTTGTTGGTGCTGATGGAGGAGGCTGACCTTTTATGAAGGCACAAAGCAAACGGTGGAGTAAATGGATGTGGAGACATTCATCACCGCACCGCTGCGTTTTCATAAACAGATACCTCCTCTTCAGCGGATGGACCAACAAGCTCTTCAGATGTGCAGTATCAGCAGCATGTCTCCCTCCTGAGCTGTGGCAGGAAGCAAGTTCTCCAGAGAGAAGACATTACAGGAACAACCAGAAGACTGGGAGCCTGGAAGACACGATTTCTGCTTGGAACAAATGAACCATCAAGTTTTGGAGCAAATGTGATCGAAACCCCTCGCTCACAAACAATCTGCAGTCAAACAAGTTGAATAATTGCGGAAACAAGTCTGAACTGTAGGGATGCAATGGATCATGCTTGATGACCGCCCCATGCACACCTCAAACGCGCATCATTTAAATCAACTGTCCGTTCACATTGAACGCAGTTTGCACATCAAATTCACGTACAGCGTCTTTGTTTTAACGTGGGTCAAATGTGCTGCTTGACTTTTGTCCAAAGCGTGTCAACCTGAAGCTCAAAAGCTTTCCTTGACCTCATCATGGAGGAGGCAGATAGAGAGAGATCGGGAAGAACGTCGATGCACAGCTCCGTGAAACCCTTCAGACTCTGCAAGGAGGAGCAGCAGCTGCCTGGCAGGAGAAAGCTGCTAACCTCTGTATGTATAAGTGGGCGGGGCTTATTGCAGCAGTAAATTCTGACACCCCTGCTTCTTGTACTTTTTAAAAATATTTAATTTTGTTGTTTTCAAGATGTAATGTCTCGTAATGCACTCGGACATCCTGAGTAGTTTTATAAATTGGAATTTCTGGAGTTCAAAGAAGTCATTCATGTTTTGTTTTCATGATGGGCCTAAATGTTTTAAAGTGATATATATTTGTGTGTGTATGTTTTGAAGTATTTCATATCTGTGTTATACCGGTACCCACTGGTGTTGTCCGGTGGCATCCGGTGCTGTCCGTTAAACTCCGGTGTTGTTGGTAGACTCCGGTGTTGTCCTGTAGCCTGCGGTGTTGTCCGGTAGACTGCGGTGTTGTCCGGTAGACTCCGGTGTTGTCCGGTAGACTGCGGTGTTGTCCGGTAGACTGCTGTGTTGTCCGGTAGACTCCGGTGTTGTCCGGTGTCTTCCGGTAGACTCCGGTGTTGTCCGGTGTCTTCCGGTAGACTCCAGTGTTGTCCGGTAGACTCCTGTGTTGTCCGGTAGACTCCGGTGTTGTCCGGTAGACTCCGGTGTTGTCCGGTAGACTCCGGTGTTGTCCGGTAGACTGCGGTGTTGTCCGGTAGACTCCGGTGTTGTCCGGTAGACTCCGGTGTTGTCCGGTGTCTTCCGGTAGACTCCGGTGTTGTCCGGTGTCTTCCGGTAGACTCCGGTGTTGTCCGGTAGACTCCTGTGTTGTCCGGTAGACTCCGGTGTTGTCCGGTAGACTCCGGTGTTGTCCGGTAGACTCCGGTGTTGTCCGGTAGACTGCGGTGTTGCCCGGTAGACTCCGGTGTTGTCCGGTAGACTGCGGTGTTGTCCGGTAGACTCCGGTGTTGTCTGGTAGACTGCGGTGTTGTCCGGTAGACTGCGGTGTTGTCCGGTAGACTCCGGTGTTGTCCGGTAGACTGCGGTGTTGTCCGGTAGACTGCGGTGTTGTCCGGTAGACTCTGGTGTTGTCCGGTAGACTGCGGTGTTGTCCGGTAGACTCCGGTGTTGTCCGGTAGACAGCGGTGTTGTCCGGTAGACTGCGGTGTTGTCCGGTAGACTACGGTGTTGTCCGGTAGACTGCGGTGTTGTCCGGTAGACTCCGGTGTTGTCCGGTAGACTCCGGTGTTGTCCGGTAGACTGCGGTGTTATCCGGTCGACTCCGGTGTTGTCCGGTAGACTGCGGTGTTGTCCGGTAGACTCCGGTGTTGTCCGGTAGACTCCGGTGTTGTCCGGTAGACTGCGGTGTTGTCCGGTAGACTCCGGTGTTGTCCGGTAGACTGCGGTGTTGTCCGGTAGACTCCGGTGTTGTCCGGTACACTGCGGTGTTGTCCGGTAGACTCCGGTGTTGTCCGGTAGACTCCGGTGTTGTCCGGTAGACTCCGGTGTTGTCCGGTAGACTGCGGTGTTGTCCGGTAGACTCCGGTGTTGTCCAGTAGACTCCGGTGTTGTCCGGTAGACTCCGGTGTTGTCCGGTAGACTGCGGTGTTGTCCGGTAGACTGCTGTGTTGTCCGGTAGACTCCGGTGTTGTCCGGTACACTGCGGTGTTGTCCGGTAGACTCCGGTGTTGTCTGGTACACTCCGGTCTCCAGCTCTGCTGTTCCTTTTGGCAGATGCTCCTCCATAAGACTCCTGTCAGGACATTTCCTCTCCTTAGAGAAGAACAGATCTTTAAGTGACTCAGCAGCAGGATCCAGTGCTTTTCTGGATTGTTCCATGCAAATACTCGTTGGATCATTTCATCTGGAATGAGCTGATACCTCAGATGAGTTTGGTATTTGTACATTTTATGGAACAGTTCCATGAAAGTTCCACCTTCAGTTGAAGCAGCGGC
Source organism: Oryzias celebensis (assembly GCA_014656515.1). Lineage (NCBI taxonomy): Eukaryota > Metazoa > Chordata > Actinopteri > Beloniformes > Adrianichthyidae > Oryzias > Oryzias celebensis. The sequence goes on from BNCR01000012.1 coordinate 2,240,683, forward strand.
TCACGGTAAAACCATTGCAGAGAATCAGACTCTGAAATGGGTCAAATCTCGATTTGCAACAACATCCAACCTCCATTCCAATTCTGTCTGAAATGGGAGTGCGATGGATGGTGGCTGATCACTAGCCACAGCCCCTGCGCACAATCGCATCATCTAAATCAATTGTCCGTTCTCGCCATGTGTGATATACGTGTAAGTATGACACGCGTCGGTCGCTGCCAGACACTTGTAGAAGAGTGTCTGTAAACCTGACACTCCCACCGCATGTGGGAGGAGCTAACATTCAAAGTTGTTCTCGATCTTTTTCTGAAAACACGGAAGTTGTTGAGAGATCTTGTTTGTGTGTGTTTATTGTGTGTGTCAGCACACATGTCTCCATGTCGGGTTTATGAGATCCTTCAGACTCTCTCAGTGCATGAATGCTTTGAGAGCTTCATCCGTGTCTCTGTGACCCAGTTTGAAGTTCTGCTGTCCCAGACGCAGCAGCATCGGTACCCAGTGAGAGGGGGTTTAGTAGCAGCAGGGGACATCATGAAAGAACTTTCTTTTCTAAATGCACTTTTGTTTGGATTGGAAATCTGGAATATTTCTTATATGTAGGAATAACTTCAGTTCAAAGATGCAGTGGGTTTTTTTTCAACAGGCCTCAATGAACCAGTTGATGACGTGACTCGTGTGTTTAAAGTACTTTAAATGTGTGCTCAAAAATGTTTAGAAACCTTTAAAGAAAAACTTGTGTGCTTGTGTTTTGTTGTTAGTTTTTTCCTGTTTACTGAGAAATGATCCAAACCTAAACTGGAATACCTGTACTGCAACATGTAAATCAACCAGGACATGTTCTCCAGTGACTCATGCTGTGACACTAGTTTGGTTTTCATTGTTGTGTTTTTATTAGAAAAGGCAACAGAGTGAAAGGCGATGAACCAAACCTGATGTCGTCACCGTGTCTCGTGCAGCAGCTGCTGCTCAGTCCTGCTGTTCCTGTTTGCTTTTACAGCCTTTAATTAAAACGCAAAGCTTGAAAAAAACTCCAAACCTTCCTGCTTTCTCTGTGATCCTGCTCTTTCCCGGATCTTCAGAAAGAGGGAACGCTGCTACTCATCTTTCTCACGCATCAGCGGCTGACACCCCCCACCCCACTCCCAATGTTCAGACCTGTCAAAAGTAAAGCTGGGAGCAGTAAGCCTCACGCAGCCCGTCTGAGAACTCTGCAGCCAACAAATCCAGATCCTTTACTTGTCTGTACTGTTACTTTGTGGTTGTCATGGAAACGTAAAAATGCCGACTCAAAGGCTAAGAGCTGAAGTTTCTGTGTGAGCTAATATCTTATCTTAGTGTTTTATCATGTCTATAATTTATGTTGCCATGGTAACTGCATGACTGTGGTCAATTTGTTTTTCATATTTTTTATTTGTATTTCCAGTTTCCCATGTATAATAAGAGTCTGTCTGGCTGTTAGCTGCCATCCATCCATCCATCCATCCATCCATCCATCCATCCATCCATCCATCCATCCATCCATCCATCCATCCATCCATCCATCCATCCATCCATCCATCCATCATCCATCCATCCATCCATCCATCCATCCATCCATCCATCCATCGGGGATGGAGGCGACTTTTGAGCTTGTGTGCAGCTTCAGCTTCTGTCCATTTTAGATCATGTATGGAAAGAGTTTTTCCTCAGTAAATCAAGCTGCAGTACAGAAGCTGAAGGAGCAGATCCAGTTTTCTACAGAAAGAGGAGAAGATGAGATTGAAAATGTTTCATTATCAATGGTCTGGTCTTAATCTGGTCTGAGTCTGTAAAGGTTTCTGTCTCCGTGTCTGTTTCTCAACAGACAATCATGTTGTTTTCTTGTAATTGCTGCTGAAGTGTGAGCAGTTTTCAGGGAAGCGGTTGTTAGTCACAGATTAGGTGAGAGTGCTTTCCAGGAAAAACAACCTGCAGAGGTGCAGCCCGCCTGACCTGCGCTCCTGCGCATGTTAGGAGCATGGTGGCTGCAGATTTTCCGCCGCGCTCCTCCTCTGTGTGGCAGCAGTGTGTCTGGTTGTCGTGTGTTCTCCTCCTGGGCTGTGAGTGAAACTGCTGCTGATGCTAAAGGTGAATCAAGCAGAAGCTGCAGGACGGTTATCTCTGGCCTGGGAAGATGGTGTGGCCGCTCCACCGCATGTTGTCATGCATGTCACTTGCAATTATTGCCTGTTGGTGTGAATCAGCAGCGGCGGCGGCGGAGGTGTTGGGTAGTGCTGGATTGGCATCTGGCTGCTGATGTGAACTGTCATGGCAGTCGCACACGACACCGTGCCACATCACAGATTTCACATCCAAAAAGCCACCACCATCCACTCTGAAGCAACCGGTCCAAACAAACGATGCAGATCAGACTCATGTAAGCAGCTGAGCTGGTGTTACAGCCAGAGGAGGTCAGCAAGGAGACAAGGCTCCTCTGGACACATGAAGACGAGGTTCATGGTCATTCTGTGTAAGAATGGAAAAGACCATGAGCGGCGCAAACATTCGTCTGAGCCTTTGCCTCTGCAGCAGCGTAAGAAAAGTTTCAAAAGTGCAGCAGTTTGGAGGAAAGCTGAAGGACCGCGTTGTTTATAAGCGACGTCATTAGCATCACATCTCTGCATGCGTCTTGCTGGGTGATTGATCACCACGTCACGTCAATGAGAGGCTGTTCAATCATCATCTGTGTTCTGACACAGGAAAGCACTTTCTTTTTAATGAGCGCCTCTTAAAGCGCAGGATGTTTATCTGAGCCGAGCGCTAAATGTCAGCGAGGCGCCACCTCACAGTCCAAGGAAAGCGGGGCGTAATCTGCTCATCGCACATCGCAGCCCACAGGCTCCACACCATTTACCCACAAATGGATTTGTCAGGAATGACTGGCTTTATTGATTGTTTGGTGATGAAGAGGAGTTTTATTGAATGTGAATGTTGAGGAAGAGCGCCGCTGTCAGAGGAGACGTTAGCAGCTGTGACAGCTCAGTGAGGGAGGCAGAGACAGCCAGCAATCAGAGGAAGTGTGAAACAGAGAGCATGCTGGGAGCAGACGAGGCCGGTCAACACAGCACAAAGCTGTTAGCACGCAAAACACACAAACACACCTGCCAGAGCGAATCTAGCAGCTAATTACCAGGTTTAGTGACGCTGGCCCAACGGGGACCCGATCATGACACCATGCTCTCTGAGCAGCTCCATCAGGAAAATGGAACACACCCCTTTTAGAGAATCAGACTGAAATCTGACTAAACCATGAATGTTTGAATGAACATGTGTTTGATGGGCTGCTCCAGCAGGGAACTCAGATGAACTCCCACAAGCTCCTCCCACCAAACGCAGAGTCACTCTGGAAAACAACGTTGTTTTTGGTTCAAATTTCCACTTTGGTTCTTTAGAATCAGAGTGACTGCAGTATAAACGACGGCACGCATTAACAACATTTGAGTTATTCTTATTTTCTAACAAAGCCATTGAGTTTGAAAGTGCAGGTTTTCCTGGTGAATTTACTTTCAAAATAAAGCGCTTGTGATTGATGAACAGGCTGTGTCCATAACCCGGGTTCACACCGCATGCGGTCCGGCTCCGGTTCAGCTACAGACGCCGTCTCCCACTGACTACGGATGGCTTGCGGTTCTTCTGCAAGCAGCCTGTGCTGCAAACCTCGCAGACTTCTGAGCTCACGTAGGTTCTCAGAAGAACCCGCCATTGAAATCTGACAGTAAACAAACCCTCATTCCACTGGGATTTTGGAGTAAATTCCCAACACTTCTTTTCTGCGTGACTCACCTTCTTCCTTCATTTGCACCACAGGTTCATTAATGACTTTAAAGTAGTAGACAACAGGAACAAAGGAAAGCTTCAGTCTCAGGTAGCGTTTATCAGCCATATTGAAAAGTGTCAGATGTTTTCAGGCACATTTCCAGCATCCCTCATCCATAAATCAGGACCCTGTTCTGGGCTGCGTCTGTGGTTCTCCTGGAGAGTCTTCAGAGGACTGACCTGCACATTTCGCAGTGATGGTTGGAGATAAATGTGTCTGAATGAGAGCTGGTGGCCTTCTAAACAGCAGCATGCTGCGGTCGGTCCGGCTCATTTCAATTCTGCTGATAAAGAGGCTCCGTGGCCCCCGCTGATAAAGAGGCTGCAGGTGACATTTTACCTCCGCGTCTCTTCCACCCCTCCGCCTTATTTATCTCAGAGCTGCATTATTAACTTGGCAGTTAGCCGCTGGTTAATTGCAGCTGCTTTGAACAAATGTGTGCAGCTAAATGAGCAGGTGTGGGGGGGGCGCCGCTGTTTGTGGAGGGGCATTTGTCACAGCTAAAAGACCAGTAGAGATAAGCTGAGCAGTAAAGGGCATTTTCAGGGATCTGACACAAAAGCTGCAGGAAAACAGGCCGGCTTTGATTTGTTTTCTCAGAAAATAAAAGTTTCTGAGGCTTTTAAACTGGAGTTAACGCTCGTGCAGAGGAGAATCAGATCGGTGTGACGGAAACGAATGAGTCACCTCTTGTTTCAGTGTCACCGTGTTCACTCAGGGAGGGGCACGGTCGTCACGATTCCACTCTGCAGCAACACAGCTTTTTTTTTTCCTGAACTCTGTGAACGCACAGACGCCAGAAACCCGCACGCTGATGCAAAAACAAACGTTGGTCTTCAGACCTGGAAAAACCAACATGGACGCATGTTTGTGTGCATGTCTTTAAATGTCTGCAGGGCGGTTCCTCACACGTCTTAACTTCAGGCCTACAGACATTTTGAGGTTTTTTATTTAACTTTGTTCTCGGTCTGCTTTGAGCACCACTATGACCCAGAGCATCATTAAACACATGTCAAAGAAAATGTCGAAAGTGGTTCCAAATGGCACAGAATTGCAGAGAAAGGCAGAGGACCCTCATTCTCCACTCTGCTGTTCCGTCAGTTAACAGTCTGTCATTGACCTTATGATGGCTCCAGCAGCAGAAGTGGTCTGCATCCGTGAACCTTTAAATGCTCGGTCGCCGCTCTTCATTCAAACAGTGACGCCTGTTTCCAGAGATGTAGCCGTATCATAGCTGCAGCCTGTCCGGATTCAAAAACACTGCACCAAAATAAGCAGCACCTACAAAATAAAAGAAGCTTTCCTTTGGGCTGCACTTGGAATGTTTTTTCAAGAGTCTTTGGACTTTTTGAATTAAAACAACTGTATTTTATTGGTAGTTTTTCTTGAACCGTTTACAACGTGTGATGAATCAGCAGTAAGAAGAATAGCTTTAATGGTGGCACACAGAGCACACACAGATCCAATGGGGAACCAGAACCCAACCAGGGCTCTGAAGTGGCCCCAGGGGGCCAGAAGACTCACAGTACATTTTAGCTACATAGAGGCCTGAGGACAGACATTGGGCTGGAATGGGACGTGGCTGTTTGATCGTCATGTGACTGTCTCATTGTGAGCTCTGAAATGGCCTTCGTGGTGACCGTGAGGTGTTCGTTCAACAGTTCAGTCCCTTGTTGGAAAGGTCACTATTTTCTGATCAGCTTTTGTTCTAAATCTGTCTTTGCTGAAGTTTTCTGCCTCTAAATAATCAAACTCCTATCAGGTGGAAACGTGATACAAAGACAAATCTGCCCATTTCGGTCCAGGAGCAGAACTGCAGAAAGTGACAGTAAACTAGTTTAAAGTTTTACACCGTCTTCTTTCTGCTGTTTACCCGCCTTAAGAGACGGTGTAAATCTTCATAATTACGGGGAAATAAAACAGCTCCGTTAAACAGGAGCTTGGTTCTCCTTACTTCTCTGGGATCCTTTGACAGGAACCAAACAGCTGAGTCGTTCTGATGGTACCACGCATCTTGGGATGATGAGAGGAGGTAAATTAAAACGCTCCGCTTTTCCTCTGCAGCTCCGCTCATTAGGAGGAAATCTGTTTGTACTGTAAAGATTCATCGGATGTGGGCGGATGGCCAAATCCCCAAGCTCTCCGTCAGCAGAACGACTCTGTTCATGGTAAACCGCGCTTTAAATCCTTCATTCTGTCTGTCTATCCATCCTTCCGTCTGCCTGACCTTCTGTCTGTCTTTTTGTCCATCCGTCTGTTTAGGTGAGAGAAGGATGTCTGGGAGTTTGGACTGAGACGGCTGCTGCTGAACCGCAGATAAACAGTAAAGAATGAGCACTGATGGAGGGATGGATGAATGGAGGATTATTCTGAATTCATCTAATAAACTCAACGATATCTTCAAAAAGCTGGATTTCATCCATGCAGCTGCTTTTGTTATATCCTGCAGCTATGTAAGACTGCAGATGTTTTAGTTCATATTGTGTCATTTTGCAGAATTAAAACCTTAATGATTGTTTCATCTCTAATGACTACCGCTCTTTAAACGGGAACTGAAATCGCCTTCAGCTTTCAAAGTAAAAGAGATGAAAGTCAGGCTGGGTGTTTACATTCTGCAGATAACACACACGTTCTGCCTTTTTCATGTGCAAATAAAGATGCACATAAAACAGAGACGTGTAGCAGCACAGATGAAATTAAGCTATAAAGCTTGCTTAGACCTGATTTTCTCAGATGAGCAGATTTGAATGAAGACTCCAGTGTAGCAGAAGAATGACTTCTTTCTAAAAACTGCTGTTTTTTGTCTGAATTCTGGTCTGCTGTGTCTCTGCGTGATGAACGGCTCAGGCGGGGCGGCTCAGCGGCTGGATGTTAACAGCCTCAGAAGCCATCAAATCCTCTCAGAATTCAAAGTGTCTTTTTCTCGGGATGATACTGTACGCCGGTGCTCTTCAGCCCAAACATGTTTGAGTTTTGGGAGTGAGTCTGCGGCCAGCCCGCCTCTTATCTCACATTGATCAGGTGGGTAATAAAGAGGCTATCGACAAAGATGACAGACATTCTCACTTTTTCTTCTCACTCCATTCTAAGTATTTATTTTTCTGCTCTGCCTCCTGTTCTCCACTCTTACTCCTGACAGTTGGACAGGTCTGTGAGATGCCAGAGCATTTCACTCAATGATAGCCATTTACAGCGAGGAGTGCTCATAATGACTTCAAATCGTCTGTAATGGCTCATAATGGGCACTTCTCTCCTCGGGCTTCAGGCACTGCTGACGTGCACACGTCATGCATGTGCACGTGCGCATGCTGGTGCGCGTGCAGACGCCCTCACTGAACATATTCCATTGAATGAAACGTCTTTCGGCCTCATCGAGTGAATCTGAGTCTGCGATGACAGACAGCTGAGTGAACGTGTCAGGCGGCAAAGCTGTGATTTATCAGCAGGTGTGTAATAATTCTGAGCACAAACATGCACTTGAGTTTGCTGCAGAAACACTGACAACTGCAGAGCTGCCATGTTTCTTGAAGACTGAGATGATTCCTGAGAGGCTTTCAGATCTGCAGCAGCATGAAAAACTTGAACTTCAATGTAAAAAGCTGCAGGATTCATTTCAAGCCACGAAGTTTCTGAATGTCCTCCAAAATGCACCACAAACACTTTACCAACAGAAAGTGAGGAAGGCGTGACAACACAGAGAAGACTTTAACTGAGTTAAGATGGAGCTTCTAAACAGATGATTTGGAATCAATAGAACTCTTTTGGCGCAGGAGAAGACTAGAAACTTTGTGTTCGTGCTCCTTCAGGACTGAATTCCTCTTCGTGCTCATCAGCATCATCTGAGCTTTGACTGCAGCTCTGTCATCACTGTATGGATGTCCAAAGCATGGAACAGATTCTGTCCATAAATAAATGTGAGTCAGTGACTGCAGGTCTCCATGTTCTGTGCTGGTAAAAAAAAAAAGACACAGCCTCCGTGCCTGACAACCTGTTGCATTCTGGATATTATTCAAAGTTTTCTTACTATTGAACACAACCTTCATTTTGACTTAAAACTTTTTGCTTTATTATTATATATACACATGTCGGACCTTTTGAAGTTTTAGGTTAAAAAAGCATTTATCTGTCATCCAGAAGAAACCCTTCTGGTTGCAGATCTTTGAATTAGTCTGATCGCCTCTCCAGTGGCGGGAACAGCAGGAACATCTGAGTCCATTCCAATCTGTCATCCCAAAAGCTGCTAAGACAGCTGTTAGAGCCGTCTGTCATTTACAAGTGTTACTAAACACCATTAATGGAGTCTGCCACCATTTCTGTTGCCACGACAACAACTTCCAGACATTTTTAAGGTGAAAGAGATCCCCGTCTATCGTTCCTGAAAATGACATAATCATCTGCGAAAAGGGAACGCTGCAGACAAACCCACTGCACGCTTTAAAAGCTTTTTTCTTTAAAATGTTGAATAATTGCACAAAATAAAACAAAACAAGCTTTTTGACGCACCTCAATAACAAAGACAGTCACAGTCAGAGATAGGCTCATTCATCTGTATTTCTGAAGCTAAATCTATCAGCTTTTAGATTCCCGGCTTCATGCACCTAGCTGGTTTTAGTATCCGAGTCATAGATCCGTGCAGACAGAATATCTACAAAATCCCAGCGTCTATTATGTCGTTTCATTCAGCGTGCATCAGAGCGTTTAGTCTCTGGGTTTGTTTGCTGCACCTCTGCAGAGGTGAGAACAGAAAGGATGCTTTTCTGAAAGTGGATTTGATGTGTGGGTGTGAACACCCCCTGCAGGTTCAGTCCTGTGTCCCACAAAGACTGCTTCCTGTTTAGACAGAAACTGCGATCTGATGCTTAAACAGAGCAGAAGAGATCCACCGGATCTGCTCTGATCTTCACGCAGCAGTTTGACATTTCCCTCCATCTCAGGCTTTTTTCTCAGAGGATCCTTGTGTCCTCGTATTTCCGTGCACGGCTCACGTGCACACGCGTTTGGCTGCAGATGAAGGCCTGCTGTCTGCAGAGCGGCTGCGTCCTCTGAAAGTCCTGCAGCGTCTCAGGTGGAGTCCAGCCTCTCCGCTGAGAGCCTCAAACGCCTGACAGGAGTCAGACCCCCACTCGCCCAGGAGGACCCCCAGTTGCAGCAGCGTGCATGTCACAGCAGCGTGCAGTGTAGTGCAGCTCTGCCAGGAGAAAAGGTCAGTGGTGACCACAGTCTGAAATGAAATTTTAAGATTTTTCTCCTCAGGTCTTCTTGCATCTCAGTTCAAGTCTGTAAACATTCACAAACGAATGTGATTTCCCGCAGACTTCATCTGTCCCACACCACCACAGACAGTAAACGAAGCACAGATGACGTCATCTGCCAGTGTCTGTCTCTGCAGACAGTTCTGAAACAGAATTGAACCCGTTCAGGTTGAACTGACAACCGCTGGAGGTCAGACAGTCCAATCAGGCGAGCCTCTTGTTTCACACAAAGAGCCGTCAGGGACATGAGACACTTGAGCGGCGCTCGGTGATGTAACTGTGGAAACCTTCACAGAGAACATCTTTGCTGCGTTCTTATCTCTCAGGGAACGTTTTAGACCTGAAGACGAACTGCAGCTTCACAGTTTGTGTAACAGAAAGACCAGATCAGGGTCCAACCTGATACAGCGATCCGCGAGATCCCAGATCTCCATCAGCAGAACCCGGATCCTTCTGGTTCTCTGATGTCTGAAAGCAGGGAGGCTGAGTTCCGTGTCTGAACCGGTTTTTCCTCGTGCTTGTTCACAAGTTTCTGCTTACCTGCTACTGTTCATTGTCACGCTGTTTACTGTTATTTCTCCAAGTTCAGCAACAAAAGTCAGCAAACAAACAAACAAACAAACAAACATCTAAAACACTTTGTTGAAAAAAGATTTTGGCCTTTTGGTTCCATCTTGTCTTGAGTTCTTAATGAGATCTGAAATGTGTGAAACCAGGAACACGTGGAGGAAACCAGCGGCAGGAAGACTGAGGAATTCTGGGAATGAAGCCCTGAAGGCCTGGATGTTCTGGAGCTTCTTCCTCTGAACTCCATCAGTCTGTGAGCTTGTCTGGTTCAGCAGCAGCTGGAGCTCTGAGCACAGAAAAGCTCCTCATCCCAGGAGATGTTGCTTCTTCTCAGCTTCTGAAGGCCTTCGCTGCTCGATGGTTCTGTCATGGAGACCACGTCTCTGCATTTCTGTCGTCTGAATCGTCAGTCCACTAAAGTCTGGATGAAACTTAAGACTGGTCAGAAGGACCTGGAGGTTTATTTTCCCACAGAACTCCAGACATCAGGAGACAGAAGCTGAAAGCAAACTTTTCAAGGCTGCAGTGAATCACCTCTGTCAAACGTCTGACCCAGATCAGTCCATCAGAGGTTTCGATGAGGAGGCGTCTGCTGAAGGAAGCACTGCAGCAAACTGGGATTTCATCATTCAAAGCAGAAAAAATGTCATCAAGTCCCGCTTCAGTGTTTTACATGAATGTTTGCAGAAAAACATTTTCCATTTTCCATCACCGGTCCTTGATCTTCTGAAAGGACAGACAGCTTCACTCACAGAACCACGAGGAGATCCAGACAACACAACAGAACCACCACAGAACCGCACTGCCGTCCAGATGACAGTCAGGATGCAGGAAACTGGACCCCCAAAGAGGGAGGCTCGTGCTACACGTCTGCTCCATCAGAGTCCATCCCAGAGCTGCTGCGGCTGAGGCTGAGGCTGGTGCTGCGGCTGCTGCTGCGGCTGCTGCTGCGGCTGCTGCTGCGGCTGCTGCTGTGGCTGCTGCTGCGACTGCTGCTGTGGCTGCGACTGCTGCTGTGGCTGCGGCTGCGTCTGCTGCTGCTGCTGCGGCTGCGGCTGCTGCTGCGGCTGCTGCTGCGCTGCTGCTGCTGCGGCTGCTGCTGCGGCTGCTGCTGCGTCTGCTGCTGCGGCTGCTGCTGCCGCTGCTGCTGCGACTGCTGCTGTGGCTGCTGCTGCGACTGCTGCTGTGGCTGCGGCTGTGTGCTGCTGCTGCTGCTGCGGCTGTTGCTGTGGCTGCTGCTGTGACTGCTGCTGCGACTGCTGCTGTGGCTGCGGCTGCGGCTGCTGCTGCTGCTGCGGCTGCTGCGACTGCTGCTGCGACTGCTGCTGTGGCTGTGGCTGCTGCTGTGTCTGCTGCTGCTGCTGCGGCTGCTTGTGGCTGCTGCTGTAACTGCTGCTGCGACTGCTGCTGTGGCTGCGTCTGCTGCTGCGTCTGCTGCTGCGGCTGCTGCTGCGGCTGCTGCGACTGCTGCTGTGGCTGTGGCTGCGGCTGCTGCTGCGGCTGAGCAGCTGCTGGAACTCGCTCCATCTGCCTTTACCTGCTGCAGACTCCATGGGTCATTTTCACCATGTCAGTTGATGATTGATGTGTCACCACGCCTGGGAAACAAATTCTGAGCCAACGGCTTGTCTCTCCTGAAAATGCGTTGCATGTGTGTCCTTTGTCCATAAATGTATCTGTGTGAAATGTCCTCTCGTTTATGAAACCACGCGGCAGACTTAATCTAAATTTCCGCTCTGACAGGATGCAATCACAGCCTGTTTGGCAGATGGAAGTGAATGCTTGTTATGCAGCAGGTAGACTGTACTTAATAGGAGACGTTGTAAGTGTGCAGCTTCCGACTGCTAATAAGACGTTACCAAATTGAACTCCTCTGCTGCCACGCAGAAATAAGCAATTACTCATATTGTAACCCGCAGGAAACAGAGAGGGAATTATCCGCTCCTTATTAGCACAAAACATTTCTCTGCGGTCTGAGGCACAGATCTGTCCCTCATCGCAGCTCTGCAGGAGCGTCAGCGCGGTCACATCAGTTTGCAGCTGCAGACCCAAAACGCTCACAGCAAAACAGATCCAGAGATTTCTGGGACTTTGCATCAACGTATCCAGACTTAAGAGCATTCAGTGAATACATTGTGCTCAACAACGAATTCTAGTATCTACTCCTGAAGGTCACATTGTGCGAAGCGTCCAACAGCCCTTTACTTCAGATTCAGGAATCAGAAATATCTCCCGGGTCCTCCCTCTCCACAGCCCAGCTTCATTGTTGGAGATGAACCTCCTGTGTCTCATCAGTTGGCGTGATGTCAGAAGTCCCTCACCAGCTGCGCCTTCAGACTACCTCCGGTGTCGATCAGCTCTGGGTTTTTTTCTGCCTCTGAACTTGTCTTTCTGAGTCCGCCTACTTCCCATCCTCCTTTCTGAGCACCAAACCCATCTTTATCCTGAGCGTGACCGACTGAGCACAGCTGAGTGTCATCATATCATCAGCAGGTACAGTTCAGTGTTTAAACCAAACATGGACCAACCTCTGAAACAGAGGAAGGAAAACATCAAACACAAAGATTCCACGCTAAACACTTCAGTTCTCCTGATCAGGAACACAAACCTGTAGGAAGTGATCTGATCTTCAAACCAGAACCACAGAACCGCCTGAGCGGTTCTCCAATAAACAGATCTTCTTTGTGAAGACACACCAGGATGTTCAGGAGCCTTCAACAAACACCTGAAGAGAAAAAGTTCTGCTCCAACTGCGCCGAGAACTTCTGTCTGAGTAGAGACATCAAGCAGTTTGTACCAGAACCCTGAAACCCCAGTCCTCCATCAAGAACTAACCAACCCGACCCTCTGAGCTTCGAGCTGTTGTACTTGGACGCGTCGATGTATCGTTGTATCCAACGCGTCCAGCAACATCTCCTGCTGCAGAATCAGGAGTCTGCAGACAAACCTGCTCTTCACACATGTAACGTTTTAGTGACGATCAACAGCATGGTCGTTCAGCTCCGTCTGTGTCTCTCAGACAGAAATGATCCCTGAAGGAAATTGAACTCCTGACTGTGAGGTTCTCAGGTCAATATTGGGAAAGATTATAAATCCATAAAAGTCTGCTGGAGCATGAAGAGAAGGCTCTTCAGTCAGTAAAACATCTTTAATCTCACTCTCCCTTTATACAGAGGAGATGGCTGCACAACCCACTCCTCCCCGTGCACGGCGCCGTGGGCGCAGATGGGAATCTAATAAAAAGCACAGAGGAAACGCCTTCACGTCTGTGTAATACATGGAGGTTAAATGGGAGGGAATTGCTTTAGAATTGAGTGATTTGTGTGTTTAGCCTGCAGTTCCTGCACCGCTGCTGCTGAAATCATTGAATTACTTCAAAAACCTGTGCAGGCTGAAGCCAACGGCCGGCGCTCTCACCGCCGTGGAGATGCAGTCCTCCCTTCATCTCCTCATGAGAGCCTCTGGAGATGATAAGCGTGAGATTAAACACGAACGGTTAAACCGCAGCAATTACACCGTCCACCCGAGGAGAGAGGGCAGATAAAGAGGAACAGAGATAATGAGAACAGATCGTGATCAGGAATTCAGAGCACTGCTGACTGGATGTTCGGAACGGGGATTGTTCAGGTAATCAGTTCTAATCAAAGGCTGGCAGGAGTCTGCAGAGCTGCAGTGTGAGCTGAGCTCACAGTCATCACATCCATCCACGTCCAACAGTGTGCAGCATGTTTGGGGGTGCATCAGTGTTTGCTCCTGAGGTGGGAAGCGTGACGCACGGCGTCTCGCACATAAAGGAGAGTTTTTCAAGTGAAACATCTACTGGTATGGCCTGTTGGTGATCCAGAGGAGATGAGGAGCACAGAGGAAAAAGAAAGGAATGAAAACTCCTGAATCAGCAGACGTTCAAGGACAACCTCTGCTTGAAGCAAACGTTGAATAAGAAATGCAGATTTACAGTGTCTCATTGCAGGTGAAGCAGCTTAATAAGTGAACAACTTTGAAAATGACCTGTTGTTCTAGCAGAGCGCATCTGTTGCCATGGAGACGGGCCTGGAGTTCACTCAGACACAGAAACCTGCAGACGTCTACATTTGTTTCTGTCACTTTATTGTAGTTCACACGAAACGCTCCAGAGCGTGTGGGAGGACTACCCACAGTTTTCATCCTCATCGCTACATGGAAGCACTGACTGTACATCTCAGTCAGAATGCATGAAGACAGATCACCAGATCTGGGATTTTCCCAGAGCTCTGCAAAAACATCAGTGACCTCAGTTCATCGTCATGGGGGGTGTGGGGGATGGTGGTGTGCGTTCACTGGTCTGAACTGAAGTGCAATTGTCCCCCCCCCCCCCCACCCGTGCAGACCGCGCGTTGGATCTGAATCAGAGAGCGTGCGCGGCGTGCAGAGCATCTGCGCAGATTGCTCACCTCAGGAGAGCATAAACACACCCGCCCTCACTGAGATGGGGGTCCGCATTGATTGTCTGCTTGAACTGCTGTCAGCCTGATGTCGACCATTTTTCCAGCTGACACCAGACCAGGCGTGTGTGTGTGTGCGTGCGCTGCAGCACGCTGCTGGAGGCAGAATGTCATTCTGCAGCCCCACAGAGATGATTGCAGGTTGACAGGAATTTAAAGGCATGAAAACTGGAGGGAAAAGAGATCCAGATGGAAAAGACAGAAGCTGCTCAGAGACGGACCAAACCAGCCGCTGACTGATGCGGCCACGCGCTTAAATCTCCATGGTGATCAGTCAGCTGTCATTAACGCTTCCTGCTGCTGATGAAGAGGACTGCAAAGGCCAGGACAGAGCCGAGCGCCCAATGCTCTGCTGCAATGCATCATGGTTCTTCTTTGATTGTTGATCAAACAACCTTTGTTGCTCCAGATGTAGCGGGACAAAGACGATGGTCATCAGAAAACGTGCAGCTTTTGCTTCTCTGGAGACAATTAACCCCCCAACAAAGGTGTAACTTTATTCTGCTTTTCCCGCCCTGACAGGTGGAAGAGGAGAATTCACGTTCTGGGGATTCACCTTAAATCTGGAAAAGTTTCCATTTTGGTGTCTTAACATAAATAAAATAAAATCAGGTTTGAATTTGACAGAATGTCAAACTGGATACAGATTTGACCTTCAGTGAAGAACGACAAACTTCTTCAGGTTGATCCACGTCTGGTCCGGCCTGTCGGTGCGTGAAGAGCAAACAAAGAGTTGTGTCTCATGAGCTGCAGATCCTCTTTTCTTTGTGTTTCTCTGTTCGACCCTCAGAGATGAGAGCCGCAGATAACTTCCAGGTCCAGGAAATGAACATTTGGCAGCTGGTTGGAGTCCGCCGGCTCAGGTATTCTGCAGGCGCTGAGTGGTTTCAGTTGTTTATAAATCACGCTGAATGAACAAAGAAGATGATGAGCGAGGCTTTTATCATCCTTCACAAAGGAGAGTCATTATGAGTGCAGCCGCCGTGCTGAGAGTTTTGTCTGAACCGATGCTGCAGAAGCTCAGAACAAACATCCCTAAAGTGAAGCAGAGCTGTGGGTCTGCAGCCTCTCACCACCCTGAGCTCTGGCTGGTTTGATCTTCTCTCTGTGTTTGTGAAGAAGACTCAACTGCAAGCATCTGCTGCTCACAGTTTCACTGAGATGACTCCTTCAGATCAAGGAAGTGGAGGACCAAACCGCCATGACTGCTTCTAAAGCTCCTGTCTTCTCTGTTGAGACTAATTTCCTCCATCAGGAACCGGACAGTCTAGTTAGTTTCTCTGATTTCTATGATCTTTTCACATGCTTGGGTTTACTTTAGAAGGACATCACGGCCGCATGCTTCTCATACCTGTTCTCTGAAGGTTGCTCCTCCCTTCTCCTGGATCTGTGTGTTCATCTTGCAGCGGAGTTCAGAGAATGACGGAATCATCTGTCCACGCTCTTCCAGCAGGTCCTGGGCTGAAAAATGGAACTCTGTTGTTTCTTCTGCACTCTGCCAGACGTGTCACGATGATGAAAATCACTGTGTTGTTTTTTAAACGGTGGTACTTGGAGCTCCTGCGATGAATCGAAACATCTCACATCAACTCTGCACGTCAGTAACTGAGTTCATGGGTGAGAATTGCTTCGGAGCTGCAAGCGTCACTTTCTAAAAGCAGAACCCGGCCCGCTCTGACTGCTGGCTACAACACAGCATGTTAAATACAACATCTGCTGCAAACTGGAGCATGACTGCTGCACACTAATGTGCATCACTTGTCACCAGCCGCCGCCTTGGATGCTTTCTGAAATCAGACACGTGGTTCTCCTGCAGAGAGCAAGACCTGCGCCTCCTTCAGGAGTCAGTGTTTGTCTGCACCTGAGCTGTACAGAGTCAGACATAAACAGTCAGTCCAGTTTTCACATACAGACCATGTTCAGGAAACCCAGCATGTTCAAGGCGGATTTACAGGGGCGCTAAACCCCTCGCCTTCCCTACAACTTTACCTGCAAACAGTAAAACACATGTAAAGCTCAATATTACAACACAGTTATCTCAATGCTCTTCACACCAGTATTTGTACAGAAGAACATAAAGTCAGTCACCTCATTTAAACAATAGCTAGTTGCTAAATAAACTAAACAGATTAATCTAAACTGGCTCCCTGTCCTTAAAGCCTCCTTACAAAATAAAAATAACAGATTTAGGGGAAAAAAAACCTCAGGACACCCAAATGAAGAAGAGATCCTCCCCCAGACGAACAGGCAAAGTACTAGAACTGTTAAAGAAGAATTAGCTATCTAACTCCATGCTTGAATAGTGAAGCAGATGAGCTTCATCCAGATGAAACTGTGGGGCAGCTGAGGTGTGAGACAAACCAGAGGCATAGACAGAAAGACAGAAGCAACAGATGATCCATTTTGGAATCTCTCAGGACAACATATGAATCGCACTGCACCAAACAGAGGCACTAAAAACTAAATAAAAAGATAGTTCTGGTAAATGCTAAAGAATAGAGGAGAGAAGTATAGAGACAGAACCCCAGTGCACCATACTTCTCCGGCTTCTAACTTCTAGTAGCCTGTTAGCAACTAATTGGTTTGAAATTTAATTCAAACATGTTATAGTAAGTTGCATCTAATATGGCACAAATAGTGGATGGTAATGATAATAATAATAGAAAATCTGCAGTTTTAGCATGTCATTATAAAAATTATCAATCCAAGCCCACTAAGATGAGTCGTTAATTAAGGAAAGGTTCTTTAAAAAGTTTAGTGGGGATTGGGTCTAAAAGACAAGTTGAGTTTTGGAGGATGTAATAAGTGATGTTAATTCTGCTTGATCTACAGCAGTGAAGCAGTCTAAATGTTACAGAGGTTTCTATAGATGCCTTTGTTTCTACTGTTTTAGCCTGATCTGGGCTGATAGTAGGGATAACTTGTTCAACTTTGTCTAATATTTGATATTTTACTATCAAAAACTGTAAGGAAATCTTCAGAGCTGAGAGTAGCAGGAATATGTGGTTCCACTGAGCTGTGACTGCTGGTCAGCCTGGCTATAGTACTAAAAGATTTCCATTCTTTGATATTAAAGTTGAAAAGTTCTGGCTTTACCCAGAGATTTTTTTATCATTTAAGAGGCTATGTTTCCAGTTATTCAGAGACTGCTCTGAGCCGGATCGGCGCCATTCTCTTTCTAACTTACAGTTTACTTGTTTAAGGGAAGGTGTTCAGCGTCAAACCACGGTGATCCTCGTTTGTCTAACAAGCTTAGGTTTCAAAGGAGCAACAGCATCAAGTGTTCTCCTGAGGTCTGCAGGCATCATTAACAAACTGATGGTTTTTACTGGGACTGAAACTATGGAGCTGGTCTCAGAGTAAGTGCTCAGTATGTGACTGAGTAATGGTTGAACTGTGAGTTTAAACTCAGACACAGAACGGTCAGATAATGTTCTTCTTTTAAATGGAGATAGTTTTAGAAGACCAGTTGTTCTACAGAAAAAGTCTGAGTGAAAACAGAGTTTAAAGGATGAAAAGAACATTACAGTTGTGTTTCTTTCTTCAGTAGCTGCAGAACCTGAAACAGAACCGTTCGGTTCTTCACTGGTTCACCAAGAATAAAGAAGTCACAGCAGCAGGAGAAACAAATGGATCTCACACTCTGCAGTCAGTACATTTGAGGATCCAAAGGTCCAGAAATGCTTGAAAGTTTGACAGAGAAGCTGTGGAAGACTGTCACTCAATCAGTCAAGCAGGGCAGAGGAGGATTAATGGTGTGGGCTTTGTTCTAGAGCCACAGGATTTGCATTACTCTGCTTCTCTTCATGAGAAACAACTGGTCTTTAATTCGTCTTTTCACTTCTCTTCAAAGCTGCAGGAGTTCATTGACCTCTATGAAGGGTTTCAACGGCGTTTTCTTACAACCCCCCTCCTCCCAATAGGTTGCTCTGGTTACGCTGCTCTTTGCACAACTCCAACAACAATGTGCAGTTTTCCTCATTCATTTGAAGCTTCTTAGCCCCTAAAATAAGCGTTCCGCATTGTGTAGAGAGTTTATGCGGTGGAGCGAAGCCCGCTCTCAGTTTGATAAATATGTATCAGACTTCTGTGGGCTTTCTTTGTCTGCCCCACATTCACTCTGTAAGTGAGAATAATCTGCAAACTATTAGCTGGAATATAATCCGTCCTTTTCCGCTGCTTTATCGAGTCTCTTCACGCAGCAGCTGTGTGTGTGTGTGTGTGTGTGTGTGTGTGTGTGTGTGTGTGTGGGTGGGGGGTGGGGGGGGTGGGGGGGGGCTTCAGAGGGTAATTTATCAGGGCGCTGCACGCCTGCAGGGTAAACGTCTGCACATCCACACCACCTTTAAAGCACATTTCAGTCTGATCCGGATGTGAACACATTCTTTTCTGATCAGAACCCGTTTAACTTCAGCTGCAGCAGCAAACGTGGAGCAAATAAAAGCAGAATCCTCCATTTTCAGGGAGGGGTGGTGTCAGGTGAGCTGCACACTGACATTTTCTCTCCAAACAACAAACAAAAAAAAGTTGGCAGAAGTCCTCCCAGAATTTTTCCTTCTTTTAAGTTGTCCTGCAAAGTTTGCAGGGTAACTTAAGTGCTCTTAGTGCAGCGCCCCCTGGAGGCCAGAACACAAGAATCCATCTGAGCATCGATCGTCATGGATACGAAGCAGGTCTTTGGTTCTGTGGAAGTCTAAGTGATAAGAACAACTTGGAGATGAATATGCAAACATCCACAAATGTACAGAGCCCTTCAGGAGGAAATAAAACACCTCATTATCCTTAAGACAGTTTTCAAAACGTTACCATGGCAACATGCAGAAACCCTCTACAGGAAAGTATGAGGTGAGACAGATGTCAATTCGAAAGGCCTTCATAAAGACAAAATTGTGCACAACTTTCAAAAAAAATAATGAATTCAACCTTTAGTTTTATATTTGACATGTCTGTTTAGAATACGATTTGTCTTTGTTTGGAATATGACTTTTCTTTTTCTTGAATAACAAATTTCTCCTGTTAACAAACATAATAGCAAACATTATATATACGTCACAGGGTCACAGGCATAAACATTGAGTCCTGAAACTCGAATTGTTCAAACTGTGTATGCGCGTTAGTTTATTTATCAAACAGAAATAAAATAGAACTTTTTAGAATGTTTTTGATCCCATAACGGGAAATGATCAATATAGCAATAGCTCTGTCATTTTGTGGTTGTCAGACTACAACAGCTCATTCATTCATTTCTAAACCGTTTTATCCCTTTCGGGGTCACGGGGTTGCCGGAGCCTAACCCGGTTACTCATGGCGAAGGCAGGGACACCCTGGACTGGTCTGTCACAGGGGACTACAACAACTGATCCATGTAAACAATGTGGCGGCATTTTTAAGTCTCTAAATCCCCACGTCACGGCGCTGCCGGGAGCCTGTCCGGGCTGCTGTCGAGCCAAGACAAGGGTTCATCTGGGACTATAAATAAAACGGAAATGAATCTGGACGGGTCTGGGGTTTGATACCCCTCCTGCCCTGCCTTTGGTGGGGGTCTCAGAGTGGGGGTGACACTTTTTACATTCCATCATCCATCTCAGTAGAACGGAAACACTCACCTGTGCACAGGCGTCAGCTCACATTTGCATAAATACGTGGCAGTGTCACACGAGTGTCCATGTTGACATGTTTGTGTGTGAAGATCCGTGAAACCAACGTGATAAAGGATGATGAGAAACCTCCAGCAACTAGTCGCTTTATGATTCTAAACCTCCCACGTCTTTAAACATCCTCCAACTTCCTTTACCCCCTTCTCTCTTTTGTACCCCTATCCCTCCATCTCTAACATTTCACACTCTCCTTCTCTATCCAAATATAATCAATATAAACTAAGTTTAGCCTTAAATACAAAAGGGGTTTATACAAATATACACCTTGTGTGTCAGAAGATTCATAAGCCCCTAATGTAACAGTAAAACCTGTCCAACACAAGAGGCCTTCAGCTCTGATGTGTTTGCTCAGCTGCTGGACAGGACAAGTTAAAGAAAAAAGATGTTTCTCTGCTCATCAGAGCAGCTTTTTCATTTTGAGCATGTGTGAGATGGTGCAGCCTCCCCACGTGCACGTGTTACAGCTCTGACATGTGCACGTCTGAGAGGAGTCGGTGAACCTTTGAAGAAGGTCCTGCATCAGTCAGCAAACAGGAGCGAGGGAGAAGAAGATGAGAAGATGAAGGAGTGAAGATGTTTGGAAGCAGGTCTGAACGTCAGGGAATAACTTCATACACGCTGTTGATGAATAAATGTAAAACAAGAGGCAGATAAGACAGAAAGCTCAAGAAGAACGGCTTTCTTTCTGACCATGACAATAGCGTCGTGCATTGGAGCGGGCGTGGTGCAACGGACGGGCGGTCGACCTTTGATTGGAAGATTGTAGGCTCAATTCCTGCCTTGCCCTCCCACGTGTTGAGGTGTCTTTTCTTCACTGAACCTCATGCTGCCTCTGGTGGTTGGTTCCAGTGTCTGACAGTGGAGTTGTTGAAAGTATGTGAATGTGTGTTTGGATGGATGAATGGAGCTGTGACTCTAAAGCGCTTTGGGCTTTTCTAGCTGTTAAGAAAAAAGCACGGTACAAGTTTCCGCCATTTACCATGTTTAAAATCAGCAGCAGGTGCTCCGATCTGAAGCCACATCCACGATCTAAAGTCAAAGTACGTTGAGCTGACGGTTCATGAGGAGCAAAATCAGCAAATAAATGTGGGATCCTCGAAGACTTCACAGGATCCAAAGGGGATATTTTAAAAGCAAAGAGTTTAATGATGCAGCAGAAACAAAAAACAAAGTTCCAACCAGCCAGGATCAAACATGAAATCAAACTCATTTAAACAACACATACAAATGTGTAGAAGTTTGGCTGTGGCGCTTTATTTCTAGTTTTTACCAGAACATAAAAACATGAAACTAATGTATACAGTGTTCCCTCAATCTATCGGCGTTCTTTTCACGGTCGCACTGTTATGCAGATTTTTTCCAGTGCGCTGCGTTCTGATTGGCTGTAAACATCAGTCTCCTGTGTGTCATGGCCAGAATTCGTCCAGCTTGATTAATGGACGTAAATCTTCAACGCAATCAGATCTTTGTTTTCATTCTATAAAACGGAACTTTGAGAGTTTAAACAAGAGAGAAAAGTGCGAACATGTTCATGTCTGTCTGACAAAAGTGTATGCAGTGTGTAGTGAGGAGTTTTACAGCCTTAAAACATCCAAGTATAGTAAAAAAAGGAATACTTTATAACTGAGGATGACTGTTCCACTGCTGCAGATAATAAAATGACGTCATCCTGTTTCACACGTTCTCAGTGGAACCACTAAGATGAGCTCAGCCCACATCCCGGCGGTTCTGGTTGTGTTCATGAGAACCCAGCTTTACACTGATCGTCATACGTCAATCTCTTTACAAATGAATTGTTTGCTTTGAACATTGAAAACCATAATGTCAAAGAAAGTTGGAAGTTAAATTCTATTCAATTTGAATTCTATAGCCCAGTATCACAGCTCCAGCCGTCTCATTGAGTTTACATCAGTATTTGCAAGAACAAAAAGTCAAACGTGAAAATGTAAACAATAGCTGCTTGTTCAACAGACTAAGCTGAACAGACATCTCTGCCCTTACACCCTCCTTCCTGTTGCTGCTTTCAGCTGGTTTCAACAGAAAGTACTTCCTGCCCAGAAAAACTTCTTGTTCTGACCGATGCTTTTATTGTGAAAGGAACTGAAAAGGATCAGGACCATGGACAGCAGCATCCTCTGATCCCCGTTGGTCTCCAGAGATCTCCTGCTGAGGACGGTCGAGTCGGCCTCCTTCCTGCCCGGCTGCTTCAAGGACAACTTTAATGTCGATCAGCCACAACCCACCACCCCCTACCCCAGCGTCCGCCTGCTTTAGAATGGAGCAGCATCTCCCCCCTCTTTTTCTCCAGAGGGGGGCACTGCAGTGCTGCTGGCCTCGCCTCCTCAGGCCCCGCCCCCACAGAGCTGATCAGGCTGATCAATTATGAATGAAGTTCCTTTGATTGGAGAAGCGTCCACCGCTGAATGTGGAGCGGGGACTTGATTAAAGTAGAATCCGTCAGTTATAAAAACCTTTCAGGGATTTTGAGACGTTTTATTTTTTTCGGATCCGTCCTGGACCAGAACCACGTGAAGATCCTGGCGAAGAGGAGCTCCCTGCTTCATTCCTTCATGTTGATCTCCCTGGAGACCTCCATCTTCTCGTATCCATTCTCCTCATAAAAAAAGTCTGTTTTGGTGTTTTGGTCGTCTTGGTAACAGAGTCTGCCTCACCTGGGCAGGTACAAAACTCAAACCATCCTTACAGGAAAACACAAGCTTGAGGTTTCATGCAGGAAGCTCAAACGTCTTTTTAAGGGGAACTAAACGTTCCTGTGAGTAGGAACACCCCCATGTGTGTCCTGCGTGACCCCGCCCCCGTTGTGCTGCAGCAGAAAGCAGAACGTGTGCGTTAGCTGTTCGAGTATTAGTCCTCTGAGGGTTCAGGTCAAAGGCAGCATTCATCTCTCAGCCTTTTTTCTGCTGAACTGCAGCATCCTTCTTCCCCGCCAGCGCACGTGCACATGCACACACACACAGAAAACATGAGCACAGCAGCAGGGAAACATGTGCTGAGTGGACTCCAGCTTTGAAAAACTCGTATTACACGCGGAAATTTGTTGTTAGACCGGCACAGCATGAATACATATCATCCAAGAAAGAAGGGAAGAAAAACCACTCACTGTTGACCTTTGGTTGATCTCAAAAGAGCGCCCAGATGACGCCTCACTCGCCACTCCTTCGGCTCAGAAAGCTTCCTTTGAGCTCCAGGGTTTATTTTTCAGACAATATGAAAGCCGTGGAAACGAAAAACACTTTCCATGCATCCATGTCAACATCCAAACCCTGGCTTTGGGTAATTGTCCTCCTCGTGGGCCTGAGCTAACCCCACAAACCCTCTGTGAGTCACGCCCAGCTCTTTGTTCTGGATGTTTGTCACTGACTCAGAATATTCAGAACCAATTTTCTCAGGAAAGAAGATGTCTTCAGATTCAAGGACAGGAGGATTTACAGACCTGCAGTGTGAGGAGCTGAGTACCACTGACGTTCAGCATCAAACTGTTAGAGCCGTTCCATCTTACAGGTGTGAATCAGAAGGACGGGTCAGCTGGGTCAGAATGTTCTCGGTCCATTTTCAGGTCCAGAGGCAGCAGACAAAGTTCTGGGAGGAACGGAAGAAACTTGTCAGACATTCTTGGAGCTCTTTTTCTACCCAGCAGGTTGTGGTTCTAGTGGTAGCCATAAGTCCTTCATCATCAAAGCTGCAGCTCCTGGTTCTGTTTACTGATACTAAGTCTTTTCAAAGGATTGTTGCCTTAACTCTGTGCCAAGTTGGTACTGGTACCAATGCATACAGTACTGCAGCTACTGTTGCATACAGTACTTCTAGTACCAATGGATGCGGTACTACCAGCACCTTTGCATACAGTACCCCTGGTCCTAATGTATACGGTACTACTGGTACCGTAAACAAACATGGATGTTGGTGTTTCATTTCAAACGTGTCAATCACTTGAATTCTATTCAGGTTGGCTGTAGAATGGTTTTACCTTTCCAGCGGTTGTGGGCGGGCTCAAATATTAGTGTATGAGCTGTAGCCATGAGGGTGGAAGGAGTTTCAGCCTAGATGTGTGTGAAAACAGAGATGAGTGCAGAGTGAAATAAAGCATCTTCAGAAGCGCTCTCCTTCACTGTGTCGCTCTGCTTCATCACACATCAGTGTTTTTACAAAAAAGGAAAGTGTTTTTTATTTGATCATTTTTGGAGTTCAAGCGCCGGAACATTTTAAAAAATACCAGTTTGGCACCAGATAAAATCCAAAGTGAACTTATTCCTAGTCTTTAGGCCAGAGTGAAGGTCCATTTCCTGTTGGTTAGGTCATCGTTTGGGGGCGGGGTTACCTTCCTGAGAGAAGAGCAGATTGAAAAAG
The DNA here is from genome assembly GCA_014656515.1 of Oryzias celebensis. NCBI lineage: Eukaryota > Metazoa > Chordata > Actinopteri > Beloniformes > Adrianichthyidae > Oryzias > Oryzias celebensis. The sequence continues at coordinate 2,264,843 of BNCR01000012.1, forward strand.
AGAAGCTGAAAAGCAAAACCCCGATTTTCCAAACATCTAAAAAAATGGATTTAAGAAATGACCTCTGGTGGTTCAAAGATGAGAGCAGATGGTTTTCCATCTGTGGAAAAATGTGGTCTGTCTTTGGAACACAGTGCAGTTTGGTTTGACGTAGAGCTTTGGAGGAGCAATGGTAGCAGATCCACGTGACCCGGGATCTGGGCCACACGACTCCCTTCACTGTGTCCGAGCGCAGAACAGAGCGATTACAGACAAACGCTCCGGACTCAAATGGACTCTGCTACAGAATTCCTGGCAAGAGTTTACCTCAAATGACTGAAATGGGTTTTTAGCCAAAGTTCAGAGAATGAAGAGCTGTCGGGATGAGATAACCCACAGGGGAAGTGGGGTTTTTGTCAGTTTAAAGCAGGTAAAGATTCTCTTCGTCAGATTTTCTTTGGTCTGGTGTTCTGATAGTGTTCTGGTTTTTCATATTGTTCTTCTTCTCTCAGGTATGGATCACTAAACAAACGGGAAATCACAAGAAATTATTTCAAAATAAAATGCATACAAGAAAAGCATAAAGACAACCATAAATTGGATCACATCCTAACAATTTCAGAAATTTTTCTCGGATGAACTTGGTGAGAAGAAAGCAGTGAGGAGTTTCCTGCTGATGTGTAGATGTGCATGGAGGTGATGTTTAGGTGGAGCTGCTGAATTGGTGGTGAAGAAGCAAAACAGCCAGAAATCTGAGCTTCTAAGACTAATTAACTTTGTTTGCTCCTGTAATTTCCCAGAGTGCCGATGCAGATGGTCAGCACAAACTGTTCAATCAGCTGGTCTGCCAATGCTGGTTTAGGGCGTGCGCGTTTACACGTGCGTGAATGTTCACGCACAGGTCAGTGTTGCAACGTTCGTCCAAAGATCTCATCAGTTTTCAGAGTTTTCAGTCATCAGAGACTGAAGTTTATATAAGATTAGAGACACAAACATTTCAGCTATTAGATCCGTATATGTATCTGCAGGTAAAATGGTCTCACCTGTACCTGTACGGTGACCTGCAACATTGTAGACCGCTCAGTAACCTGTGGAGCTTCCTGCAGCTTCCATGCTGCGGGCGACAGGTCGTAGTGATCACTTATGGGAGGGGTAAGGGGAGGTACGGGGGAGGTGGGGGAGACGCCCCAAATCCTGCAGACTAAAATTGAGGACATCCAAGTGCAGTCTGTGTGAACCTCTTACATGTGTCCGACAGTCTCTTATGTATCACGTGCACACCCCTTGTGTGCAGCATTTGTGCACGATGAGTAAGGAGCCAGTACTCACACCTGACTAATGACTAAAGTGTGGCGTAAGGACGCCGTACGGCAGCATCAGCTGTACGCCATCAGTGCATTTCAATTCCATTATCCTTGTGAAGACCTCACGCCACACTGACCAACACAATAATGATACGCTCCCTTTTTATGACTGAGGTGTCTGTATGAGCCTCAAGGGACCCGAAAGACACACCTGCCCTCCCCTACAGAACCAGCCGCTCCTCTCTACGACCCTCCACAGACCCGGACAAGCCAAAAACCTGCAGCACTCGTACAGGTCAACCCCCACACTGTGAGCAGGGATCTGTCTGAAGGGAAAACGTTTCAGCAACTGTTGAATCAAACCAGATCATGGTGGGTTTAGAGGAAACCAGGATCTGATGAATCTGGATCATTTACATGATCATCCAAAACCCGCCTGACGATGAACCCCTGCAGCTCAGCTAGGCTGGAGGTCTTCAGATTCAGGGGCGTTTGGGAGTCAAATACTTGTTTTGGAAACAAACATCTCTACAGTCGTAGATAACTGAGAGTCTGTGACAAAGGCCGTCAGACTTCAGTTCTTCTCTGACTGATGATGATGATGATGAATTTCACACTTGGCTCGTTCTCAACGTCATCCTGCTTGTGAAGATTTTCTTTTTCAAAAATCAAATGAAGTTTTCTTTTGAATTTGGACGCTAGTCTTCTGGTTGCTCCACTGAAGTGTTCGGATCTGACCTGGAACGGGTTCCTGATTTCAGTCCCACACCATCACACTCTCACCTCCATATCCGACTCTTAAAGGGTGTCGAGACGTTTGTGGTGTTTCTTCTTCCAGAAAGTTCCTCTTGAGTTTCATCTGAACATCAGCTCTAAAGTTTAGTGGATGGTCCAGATATTCCTCACCGTGTCCTGACCCGGAAGTCTCTTTCTGGATCATGAACTTTGACCTGACTGCAGGTCTTTCCATCCTCAGGACCTCCTGGATGAGTCCCTTTCGTGTTCTTGGACTTTACTTTGGTGGATCTCGGCTCAAACTGACTTTGCTGAGTTGCTCCCAGAATTCCTGGTGTTGGATGGGGGTTGAATCTGAAGTACTGAAGGAAATATCGTCCTGTTCTGCTGGTTCAAAATATTCATATGAAGCCCCCCCTCCCTATTTCGTGTCATAACTTTGTGGAAGGACACAGCCGATGGGGACAAACCTCCAGCTGAAAAGTCTTTATTTTTAGTCGACAGAAGGACATTTTGAACAGAAAGACGCTGCAGACCCACTTCCATCTGATTGCTTAGCCTATTATACCCAACTCCTCATCGCTGCTCTCCCAGGACCCCTACCCCCTCAGATGAGGAACAGCGGGGGGGTGTCTCCCCCCTCCTTCAGGGTCTGCCTGTTTTAGAGCAGCCTAGTTACCGACATCAGGATGTCTGTGTTCAGGTAACAAGTGGAACCATTTACTTCAGTTCCATTAGTGTTTGCAGCAGCTCCTGCCATGCACGTGCACGTGCACGCCTGCTGTACTGCAGCAGCAGGAGACAGAACTCTATGTTTCCTCCTGCTGTTGATTTTTCAGAAGAAACTTGGAACAGAAGACAAATTCTTTGATTTCAGAAGGTTGTGAAAGTTCTGCAGAGCCGCCAGAACCTCAGACCTTTGAAGGAACCGAGTCAGAACGTGGATCTGCAGAACTCCCCCTAAGAACAGATGTGACGTTATAATCCAAATTATGTTAAAGATGTGTCGAAGCCTCTCCAGCACCCTCCTGACCCGCTCCAAGGATGTGGGGGAGCCAAGCTGGATGCTGGGGGGCCGGATTACTGCGGCGGCCAGTATCCTCTGATGCGGCGTGCTGCAGGCCGCTGTGGCGAAATGACAGCAGCTGCTGTTCCTGATCCACGCAGAGCAGGACGCTGCCCTGAGGGTGGGGGTGGTGGGTGTCTCACCCTTCTTCAATGAGTGCTGGCGTCCATAAGAGGCTCCACAAATGTCAGCTGCTGAAAGCTGCTCGGATTTGTGGAAAACTCCCTGCTCGGAAGCTCCAACAGGAAGCTGGAGGTTCATCTTCATACCGAGCGAACGGCGTCATGACGATGGCCAAAGCGTTAAAACGACCCGCAGATTCAGTGACGTGCAGTTAGAGGCAAAATATAGCTAAACAAACACACATGAAATGAAATAAATAAACCCGTTTTAAATGAAAAATAAAATGTCCATGTTAGACATGTGCTTTCTATGATGACTTTGTTCTGTGTGGATTTCAACGTTTCTTTGGTCAAAAAAGTGAGAGGAACCAAGCTGCAGACAAAATGGCCGATGGAGCGTCACCCCGTGCTGGACGTGGAAGTTAACCTTCTCCAGAACAGAGGTTGTTCCTGTTTATGGTGCAGGAAAAGTCCTGATATACTGTACCTGTTCTGCAGTTACGTCTGTTCACAGCATCACAGTTCAGATCAAGGAGCCCAGAAACAACACACACACACACACACACACACACACACACACACACACACACACACACACCCCGGTTTGTAGTCTCTGTTGTTGGACCAGACGGAAATAAAGAAGAAGAGAGAGGAATGAGACAGATGGGGGTACAAAAGAAAGGAGGAAAGACATCTTCATCACCATCCTGTGTTTATGAAACACTGCTCTCTTCATCATCTTCTTCTTGATCTGAGAGGCTGCAGGAGTGGACATGCATCCTGCAGGAGGGCAGTCTGACACCGCTGGTGCTGATGACGGAGGCTGGCGAGCGCTCATCAGCAGTGGTCGGATCAGATTGCAGCTCAGCATTTGGGCGCAGATCCGCTCTGACGGCTGCAGCTTCTCTTCCTCTGGCAGGACATCTGAGGCGGCAGCTTCCTGCAGCTGGCACGCGGCCTGCAGGCGCACGAGCCGCTTCACGCGCTCTGCAGAGACGGCGCTTTGATTCAGTTCTCACTGTGATGCCTTCACTGTCTCAGAGCGAAGCAGGAAATAATGCGATTGTTGGAAGGAGTTTATCTTCATCTGCAGGAGGATGAAGATGAGTCAGCGGTGAAACAAAGAGACTGAGATGCAGCAGATAAATGGATTATCAGGAAAAAATAATGTCGTTCAAAACCCCCACGAGTTTTTAGCCGGAACAGATGTTTGCTCTCAGAAATGCAGAGAATGAAAATGTTCTTTAAAAGCCTGAACTGGAAAAATATATAAAATACAACATGTTTTTACTTGTTTTAAGTAAAAAATGTAATCTGCGAACAGAACTAGTAAAACTAGTAGAATTAGGCTTAGGCTTGCTTCAATAAGTGGTGATTTTTCCACCCAATAGGACAAAATGAAATCTTAAAACCAACCATAGCAACTGATATGTAAGATTTTTACTTTGGACACTGAAAACAAGTCTTTCTAAATATGTTTATTGCTATAGTAGAATAGTTCAACAACAAAACCCAACCTACTTCCCACAATGCACTCCTGCTGTGGGCAGGATCACTACAGTGTGTTAAAAATATTATGTCAAGTAAAAAATGAACGAGTTTTATTTGAGATTTTGCTTCAAATAACAAGCATAAAATGTCTATTAGATGCCTAATATACATCTTTTGTAGGTGTTAACAGCACATCTGTGACACCTCTATTTTGTCACTTTATCAGTTCAGTTCAATTTGATTTATTTAGCCCAATATCACAGTACAGCTGTCCCAGTCAAGTCCCTGGATGCTGTCGGAGGGTCTTGGCTGACACGGAGTAAAGTAATGAATTACAGTTCAAATTTTGGTAGTTGATTACTAATACTGGACTGTAGAAACCCTCATTACTTTGGTTTTGGAGGCTCTGACATTTTCTCTTGGTTAAATAAAATGAAACAGAGATTATTCATTAAAAACAAACGGAGCAACTGGCACATCTACAGGCACGCATGTGCGCGCAGTTGGGGGTCGGTCCAAGTACAGACATGCCCTCATTGCTGCAGTCACAGCGCTTTCCGAACGGGCTCAAAGATGAGAGGAAAAAAGACGCCGCGAGGAGTCCTGTCATCCCTGAGGAGCAGCAGGTGAGCAGCAGAGAAGAGACGCGCCCCGTTTACCGATGGATCTGTTACCAATGAAGCCACTCTAGAGCCGCTCTTTGGAGTGAAAGACAAGAGCCGGATCCTTCCTGGGAGGCGTTTTTTTCTATAATGATTTCTAACTTTATTTTTCTCTAGAAGCTTCACATGACTTGTGGTCAGTATGAGTTTATCGAGCAGTAGCACCACATATGTTGGAAGTTTTGTGTGTCATTATTTACTCTGTTGTCTGAATTCAAATGAAGCCAGGTTATGTCTTGAACCTTTTTCATACCTTCCACATGTTTTATTGCTTAACAACAATTTGAAGCTGAGGAAGTGAAGCTACTGTGTTAGTGGATGGGAATTCAGAAAACCCGCACCACTGCTTAGCATCTGAACTCTGATGGAATGGTGGAGCGTCATAATCGGAGTCTGTTTGATCCGCTGGCAAAGGTGTTGTTGTTCTGTGGAGGTGAATGGGATGAATCTTTGAAAGTGGAGTGTTTTGCATATAACACCACACAGCCTTCTACTCCACGTTTCAGTTCTTTTTATCTCATGTGTGGTCGTGAGGTCTGAGTTCTGGGGGGTTTGCGTTAGATACCCTAAGTGCAGGGTCCCTCCCTCACTCATTGTGATCGACAGACTCCAGTCCTACACTTTGCCTGTACCCACCATGGCTGCTCAGGTGCCTTCTCCTCTCTCACCTGTTCACAGGACTCTTCAAGGTTCTCTGCCTTCTCTCAGGGGAACCCACTGAGAGGCGTAAAGGACAATTTGACAGATCCTACACATTTCCGAAGTGGACAGTGGGTGCAGACCCCCTCATTTAAACAGCTTTGCTATGTTCTGAGGTTTCATTATTAATGTTGTTTTTCCTTTGGTGAGGCAAAGTGAGGTTCAGACTTGTGGACACAAAAGAACAGGGTACTTTGCCCCATGTTTTGCACACGGTTGGGTTTTTTTTTGTTATTGCCATGTTATCCATTGAGTTTTTATTTTTCTTTGCCTGTTGTTTTGTGCTGAAACGGGACGTCTCATGTGGAGAAGGGGACATATGTAACAGACTATTGGATAAATTCACAAGTGTGGTTTGCTCCTGGACTGAATTTTACTGTACAGTCTTTCATGTATCAGAATAGAGCTGTGAGAGAATAAGCCTGGAGCGAGATTCACCAGATTTGTACCATTTTGACATTTCACACCAAACCTCTTCCAGCTGTGAGTACGTGCGCTGGTGTAACAGACTATTTTCATTTTCCTTTGGGTGTTCTTTAGTGCACATGACAGGTTGATGATGTAATGTGACAAGAAGATTTGTGGGAAAAAAAATGAGAAGTCGGCAATAAAATGGCGGTCCGCTAACCCCACAACGTGTGTCTCTGGACGCCCTCATTTCTGACCCCATGCACTCGGCATAGCCGACACAGAACCCCAGAAAGCCGGCTGCACCAGTATCTGGTAGCCACAGTTCCATGTGAACACCATGTGCTAAACACACATTCAAGAACACGCTTAAGAACATGTTCTTGTCCTTTATTTGAGCCGGACAGCAGCGGCAGACATGTCTGGTGGGAATGCAGCTGTTTCCTGATGTTCCCCCAGGATTCCTTCTCGCCTGGATCCGCCTCCCTCCAGCAGATCTGCATTGTGTGGGTAACAGATGTTCTTCCAGGACTCCAGATTAAGCCGATACCGCCAACTTTAAACACCACGGCGATAACGGTGCCTTCAGAGCAACAAACTGCACTTTGAGCGACTCAAATGTGGGGGCAGGCGCCCATTCCACCCCCAGAAACAAACCGAAATGATCAGAGGAGCACGCTGCGGCGCTTCGGCTGTTTCCTCGCTGCTCTTTTGTTGCAAATGTCACCTTTAAACTTCACAGCAGCGTCCTGCAGCAAAGGCAGCGGCGGCCTTGATGTCTGCAGCCGAAAACGATAAACAGAACAAAGCATGGAAATGAAAGAGGAGCAGCTAATAACAATAAGAGCAGGCCCAGCCAGTGGGGGCGGGTGGGGGGCCTTTGTGCGCTTCGGCCGATGGGCAGCAGGAAAAGCTGCCGTTTTCCATCTTCATCCTTAGCTTCTCGATTTTTGAACACGATTATCCGAACGGCGGATTAAAAGGATGCTGGAGGAGGTTCTGCTTGAATCAGTCAAATATTTAAAGCTCCGACACCTGAAAGACCAAGCAGAAACCTGGGATAAGCTCATGCAGGCCCACACGCAGAGATTTCTTCCTTCACGCTGGAAGCTTCGCTGCTGTTTCATTTCCTGCCAAAGCTCTGCTGTTTTCTGAAGGACCTTTAGCAGAGAATTGATCTTCACTTAAAGCGCACAAAGCTCCCTGAAGCTTCTGCAAAGCTGCAGCAGACGAGCGTCATGAAGACATTTCAGCCTCTGGAGTCGGAAGATCTGGAAACGACTGTTGGCAGAAGAGAACCAGCAACGATGTTCCGGTTAGCAGCTGCTGTTTGAATTAAAGCAGCCGAGATCCGGACCAGAACAAACCCAAACCCTCTTTTTCACTAGTGAACATTCCTAACCAACCCAAGTCTCACATCTGCCTGAGGTTCGGGGAGGCGGGGCTGGAATAAACCTGTCCTCTTTACAAAAAGGAACTTTAAAACACACTGCAGTGGATGCAGTTTATTTTTTTCAGTTTTCCAGAGTTTAGGACTTTGGTTTTATCTGGGACCCCCCTCCCCCATCAAGACAAAATCCTTTCAAATTCAAATACTTCACTTCTTTCTGTGTGAATTTTTCTCCATCAGTCTTCTGCCTTATATCAGGCAGACATTTGTCTTTATGAGATATTGACCGGTCCCATTTCAGGATTGTCCCGGAAGGATTCATCTGACCTTCAGCTGGGTTCTGAACATCTGAACTGACATACTTTTCTTTACGTTCAGAAAGACCTTGGCTGCGGCTTTGTTCATTCGTGGCATCTGACTGATTCAGTGCTACGACTTCATGACCTTCACTCAACCGTCTGACATCACTGTCACTCCTACTTCTCCTCAAAAAAACGTCAGACTTTCAGTCAGAAATGAGAATGAAAGTTTCACCAAAAGTTCATTATTCTGGTCGGAACCAGAATATGAAGCAGCTTTGAATTAACCGTTTCTGACAATTCAGATTCATCTTGGGTGGATAGAGGTCAGCGTAAGAGGGGTCTTTATAACTTCAAGAAATAAGATTTAAAATTAGCAAAGAAAGAAAAACCTACAGAAAAGTACAGATTAAAACATTAGATTATTTGAAATTTAAAGATTAAAATTAGTTCACCAGCAAAACTGAAAAAATAAAGATGTTTGTTTTGTTTAGTAACAGCACAACTCAGGGAAAATTTGTACTTTGTAATTTGTGAAAACTGACATATTCACACGCATATTCACACACGGTTACACACATACTCACACAGTAACACACATATTCACACACAGTAACACGCATATTCACACACAGTTACACACATACTCACACAGTAACACACATATTCACACACAATAACACGCATATTCACACACAGTAACACGCATGTTCACACAGTAACACACATATTCACACAGTAACACACATGTTCACACACAGTTACACGCATGTTCACACAGTAACACACATGTTCACACACAGTAACACGCATATTCACACACAGTTACACGCATGTTCACACAGTAACACACATATTCACACAGTAACACACATATTCACACACAGTAACACACATGTTCACACACAGTAACATGCATATTCACACACAGTTACACACATATTCACACACAGTTACACACATACTCACACAGTAACACACATATTCACACAGTAACATGCATATTCACACACAGTAACACGCATATTCACACACAGTTACACACATACTCACACAGTAACACACATATTCACACACAGTAACACGCATATTCACACACAGTTACACACATACTCACACAGTAACACACATATTCACACACAATAACACGCATATTCACACACAGTAACACACATATTCACTCACAGTTACACACATATTCACACACAGTAACACACATGTTCACACACAGTAACACGCATATTCACACACAGTTACACACATATTCACACAGTTACACACATATTCACACAGTAACACACATATTCACACACAGTAACACACATGTTCACTCACAGTTACACACATATTCACACACAGTAACACACATGTTCACACACAGTAACACGCATATTCACACACAGTTACACACATATTCACACAGTTACACACATATTCACACAGTAACACGCATATTCACACACAGTTACACACATACTCACACAGTAAAACACATATTCACACACAATAACACGCATATTCACACACAGTAACACACATATTCACTCACAGTTACACACATATTCACACACAGTAACACACATGTTCACACACAGTAACACGCATATTCACACACAGTTACACACATATTCACACAGTTACACACATATTCACACAGTAACACACATATTCACACACAGTAACACGCATATTCACACACAGTTACACACATATTCACACAGTAACACGCATATTCACACACAGTAACACATATTCACACACAGTAACACATATTCACACAGTAACACGCATATTCACACACAGTAACACACATATTCACACAGTAACACGCATATTCACACACAGTTACACACATATTCACACACAGTAACACACATATTCACACACAGTAACATGCATATTCGTATACAGTAACACACATATTCACACAGCAACACACATATTCACACAGTAACACACATATTCACACACAGTAACACGCATATTCACACACAGTTACACACATATTCACACAGTAACACACATATTCACACACAGTAACACACATATTCACACACAGTAACACACATATTCGTATACAGTAACACACATATTCACACAGCAACACACATATTCACACAGTAACACACATATTCACACACAGTAACACGCATATTCACACACAGTTACACACATATTCACACAGTAACACACATATTCACACAGTAACACACATATTCACACACAGTTACACACATATTCACACAGTAACACACATATTCACACACAGTTACACACATATTCACACACAGTTACACACATATTCACACACAGTTACACACATATTTACTCACAGTTACACACATATTCACTCACAGTTACACACATTCACACAAAGTTATACACGCCAACACAAACACACACAGTTATACATGTTTAGAACTGTAAACGGTGGTTCTCCTTATCGAGTGACTATCTGAATGTCCTCCATGTTTCAGACGTCCGGCTGGTTTTTATGTGTCTTTTTTTATCGTGGTGGTGGCGGTGGGGCTCATGTCTGTCAGCCCACCCTGACTGACAGAGTCTCCTTTACTCCCCTTTCAGGGCTCATTTGAATCGTCCCTCAGGTGTGTTCAGACCCAGATAACTCCGGCATGTTGAAGCTTTCTGGGTCAGTTGGTTCCAGTTTGATGGGGGGGGGGGGGGGGGGGGAGTATTCTGTTGAGGAAATGATTCAGGGGGTTGATCATCTCCAGCTGTTCCACCGGTTTAGCGTGGCTGACCGGAGCTGGTCTGAGCGGTCTGCAGTGTGATCGTATGTCTGCAGACTCTCCTGTTAGAATTTGAAGGGTTTGGTTACAAATATTTTATGTCTTTGTTCTCTTACAACTTCTGTGTCTGACCCCTGAACAACACCCTCTCTCAACACACAGACAGGTCAGTTGGACTCCGCTTCAGTTGGTTCAGGCTGCTCAGGGGAGGGACTTTTATTCATGCATCTGCAAACATCTTACCGGGTGGGGGGGTCTTAGGGTCCAGCGGGGTGTTTAGGCTCCTGGACGTTTGAGTCCAATGTTGTGCAACTAAACACACAAGTTTAAACACATTTAACCCACAAAATTCACCATATAACAGACAGCCTCCCCCCCAGCCTGTTGTTGGGGGGCATGTGTCAGACCTGCACTCCAACCGAGGTTAACGGATCAGGAACTGGAAACTTTAAATGAGCCCAGAATCTGGACCCAGTTCAGATGATGTGTGGAGGAGTCACAAGAACACAACACCTCCGGCTGTGTTGTGGTGGGGGTGGCTTTCAGCTGTCACCTGCGATACACTGACGCTTCACTCACTCTAACAAACATCACCTGCTGGAAGGTTCACAACTCCTCTGAGGCCCCCAAGGTAATGCTGGAGATCAGGTAAAACAGGGCTTAGAGGTCCACTCCACTTCCCGGCATGTTTCAGTCCAACACTGGGATCAGCTTTATTTATCAAACACTGTTCACACAAAGTGTTTAACACAAAGTGCCCCCCCCCCATGTGGGCTGCATACATCAACGGTTTAATATAAGATTAGTAGGAAGATCTGAAACTCTACAGCTAATCTAAGCATGAAAGTTAAGGATTAGAGGAACGCAGGTAAAACATGAATGAGTCTGTGATCAGAATCTTTAAATGTTAATAAAAATGAAACGCCCTGTTTCAATCTAAAGTTTAAGAATTTCCTATTTATTTTATGTTCATAATTTTAAAAAAAGATTTAGAGGTATTGACATTCACAGAATGAACATAAGAACACGGTCAGAACAGAATATTGATGAAAGTATTCCAAATGGATCCATTCATCAACCTTTTTTAAATAAAAAATCATTTTAATTAGAACTTGGAGGATTTTTTTATATTCTGTGAGTTTTAACTTTAACTTAAGCCTTAGTAACATGCCCCCGTATGGGGGGGTTGACCTCCCAGTGTCAATCCTCCCAGTCCATGCTGGACTTTGGCAGGGGTGGGGTGAGGGTTTAGTCACTGGTTCTGTGTCACTTCCCTATCTGTAAGCAGAACTCTGTTTCACCCCCCCACCAAACGTCACTGCCGCTAAAACATTTTGCTGTACTTATGTTACGTGGTGGTGGGTGTGGCTTCACTTCTGCTAACGTTAACAACAATAAAAACCTCTTCAAATGTTTATATCACTTAAAAGGTTTATCGTAATGAAAATCTTTACTTGAATGTTTAAAAAACGATGGATAAAACAAATGTTAAGGAACAGGACCACATGTTCCTGCACTGGACTACAAACGGACGACAAATGTTTTCTTCTTCTGCTTCATTTGACAGCAGTTTACTCCCTAAGTGAGGAGGATACAGCGCCACATACTGACGCGGTATTCACTCAGTTAACGCAGACATTGTCGGCTGCAGCAGCTCGTCACATCTCCTCAGAGTAAAACTCACTTCTCCTCTGTTCTTTTTTCCAACATATGAAAAATGAAAGCGATCAAACAGAGAGAACGACTCCCAGTCGTGCGTCTGTCTTTTCCATTATGCAGTTGTACAGTGTTGCATTTAGGTGACGTTCTTTCATCTTTCTGCACTGTAATCCAGTCAGGAGAAGCTCTCTGTTGTTAAGAAAAACATAACTTCTTGTGATCAGGGAGTTACTGTCGTGATCACACGTGATCAGGATAATGCCGTAAAGTAGGTGAATAAAGGAAGTGACGTTAGGTTCACATATTCGGGGTGAGCAGCCGGGTTCTGCACACTGACAGGGTGGTTACCATGTTCATCATTTTTTAAGAGAGAATTTGAACCAGGGTCCGGAGGGAGTCTGGTTTGGAGACAGCAGGATTTGATTTCTCTTCTTTGCAGATGATGATGTTCTGTTGGCTTCCTCAAACCAGGGTCATCAGAGAGATCTGTGGCAGGTCACAGTCAAAGTGTCGAGCTGCTGGCATGAGAATTCGCTCCACAGTTCTCGACTGGAAGAAGGTGCCTTGCTCTTTACGGGTGGATGGACATCTCCTGCTCCAATTGGTGGAGTTTACGTATCTTGGAGGTTGCAGCAACTGCAGTGATATAATCCCTCAGTCTGTTATAATGAAACTCGCAGTTTACGGTTCAATCTATGAACCTACTCTCACCGGTAATAGTCAGCTCTAAGTTAGAATGAGGTCATGCAGCAGAAGTGAGTGTCCTCCACAGGGGGATGGATTCTGCCCAGGAGACGAGGAGCTGGGAGTTCAGCCAGAGTATTCCACATTGAGAAGAGGTCAGGTGAGGTGGGTCTGGCATTTTTTTCACTTCCCTCAGGAGATGTTTTAGGCAAATCCCACCAGGAAAAGAGGAGGACCTGGAACACACCGGAGAAACAACAGCTCTCGGTGATCCTGGGACCGTCTTAAGGTCTTCCTGACAGACCTGGAGAAAGAGTCTGTGAAGAGGAAGGTCTGAGCATCTGTGTTTAGGCTGCTGCCCCATGACTCTGCACTGGATAAGCAGGAGAAGGTGGATGATTGTTTCAAAGGATAAAAAGTTAACCTTTTGTGTGTTGACCAGTGTGTTCATTTTACTTTGCATTATAAATCAATGTGAATGTTTTGCCATATTTATTGTTAATGTGCACATTTTAGATAATTACTCTTAAAATGTTTATGGTGAATTTATTTTAATTGCTGTTTCATTTTCTTAGAGTTAAAAAGCAATTATTAAAGTTACAAATGTTTGGACAAATGCTGTTAGTTTCAAATCCTCTTCCATCATTTTCCCAGAGCAGAAGAAAAAAAGAGGTCATCAGAAAACTGAATTTTACAGAGTGTAAGTAAAGTTTTCAACTGTAATTTGGTTAATGAGAATATTTGGGAAAAAAGACAATCGTGTAAAAAACAAGAGAAAAGAGTCTTTTTGTTACAGATGATTTTATTTTAATCTCCAGACACAGATTTCAGTAACACTGCTGTTAAAGTTTACAAACAAATCTGAAAATGTACAACCCCTCTTTTTTTTGTTAGTCGCGTAACTCAAAGCTCTGCTGGCGTCGTGTTTTTCCGGCTCTAACTTTACTGTTACTCTCCTGAATGAGATGATGTAGGTTTGACCCGGAGATGATGCAAAGTTCCAGGAACACGAGGTCTTCTCCTCAACAAAGGGGGGTAAGGCTTGTCGGCAGTAAGAAAAATCTCAGATTGACAGTAAATGATATTCTTGGTGTTCCACAGGGATCCGTTGTTGGACCCTTGCATCCAACAAGATGGTATAATCTTGTACATTTTCCATGAATGTTAAAGTTCAGGAAAAGAAAACGGGAAAAACATTTTTCAGGATTGATGTTTAAAAGCAATACAAACTGGGTTTATGAACTGAAAAAGAAAACACCAGTCGTCATGTCTCATATTTAAAAATTGGTTAAAAAAATATATAAAGGGTTAACAGTCATGGGGCCAAATTTAAAGAAAACAAAAACAGATTTGTGTTTCAGTAAAGCCTAAAAATACTTTTTCTTTTTTTACAACAAAATTACAAGACTGAATCGACGATTTCTGAACACGACATTAGACTTCACGTTAACGTTTGCTGACAACAGCAATATTTTTTCAATCTGAAGTTTGTGTAAATATATATGTGTATATATATAGATATATATATCTATATATATCTTGAGCTTTTAATGTTAAAATGACTGAATCTGGTGTGAAGTCTGAGTAAAAACGTCACAAAGACAAAAATGAAAGAGGTAAAAACGTGAAACTTTCAATGGTTTTGTCAGTGTGAATGTTGGTAAGAGTTAACCCTTTCTAACAAAGTCTTTTAAATACATAGAAAATCACAATTCCATCTCCAAATCAATACTTGATTTCTGTTGAATGGCTGATGATCCCTACTATCTTTGAACATTTGAAGTCACACGACTCAGCTCTCTTTAAAGAAAAAAAATAATCAGCAATAAATTGTATACTTTTTCTTTTTAAAGATTTAACTTTATTGCTAAATATTTGATCATAAGAAATGAACTGCATCAGGTTCTAGACTTAAATTTGAAAACTTTGAGGAACCTTTTTTAAATTTGTCATTAAAATGTTAATAATGGACATGAACCGCCTACAGGTCAATGAGAACAGAACCGATCTGTCTGTTGCGTTGATCCTTTGGGTTGTGTTGAGGATCCGTTTGACAAAGTGCTAGCAGGGCCGGATCAAACCCGCCCAGCGATGGCGCTGAGTTAGAGCCCCTCCATAAACACACTAAAGGATTTGTCTTTTCCTGCAACTCTTCATGACATGAGCCGAAGTCCACGGAGTTATAAACAGAGAGAGAGCACACAGTGTTCTGTGTCCGAACACTTGGAGCTTCTTTTCAGATACATTGATCCAATTCTCTCCAAACTGCACATTGGAAGGATTCCTACCTATGAAGGAATATTGCAGATTTTAACAGAATCACATAAGCCACATTTGAGGGAATTAAAGCCGGAATTTCAAGCCTTCACCACTGGAGCTTTAACTTGAGTGTTGACATTCTTTCAATTACCGTAAGTCTTCAACCATTAATGCCTTTAACCTTTTTCCAACGGATTCTGAAGCTGAGAAAAGCGCCTTTGCCCTGAAATGTAACGTTACATTAGTAAAGCACTGACGCAGTCAACTTAGATCAGCTGATACTGGTGTGAAAAAAAGCTGCTTCCGTCCGCGTCAGAATCCGTGGGAATCACGTTAACTGCATCAACAGTCAAAGAGTTACGATGGTTAAAGATCATGTTAGTCAGGCGTCGGCAGCAGCAGCTCCAGTGTTAAAGGGTTAACAGGACAAGCGCAGAGATGAACAACGACGGTGACAAATTCTCCATAGAACCCAACAACAGTGCTCTCAGACGGTTTTAACTCCGTGATGCATTTCTGCTGCTCCACCTGGTGGCCATTATCCAGCACAACATCTTAATAGCTGCTATGAAACATAAAAAATATCCACAGAGTGGCAGGTAAGATCCACACACACACACACACACACGCACGCACACACACACGCACACACACACACGCACGCACACACACACGCACACACACACACGCACACACACACACACACACGCACACACACACACACGCACACACACGCACACACACACACACGCACACACACACGCACACACACACGCACGCACACCCACACACGAACACACACACGCACACACACACGCGCACACACACACACACACGCACGCACACACACACACACGCACACACACACGCACACACACTCACACACACACACACACGCGTTGAAAACATTTAAGGAGGCAAGCAGCAGAGGTCATGAAGAGTTCCAATCAGCCGCAAAACTAAAACAAGACCAAAACTGAGTTCCAGGACGGGAATCAGACAGATTTGATCTGATTTGGTTTCTTTTGTCTCAAATTTCAAATGAATGCAATAAATGACCAACAGGAGCGCTGAAGCTCCATTCATCCCACTGGCAGGCCTGGTCCTGGTCTAATTGGGTTCCAGTCTGGTTTCCTCTGATGGTCCTTTTGGTTCTGCAGGTGTGAAGGTTCTCCTGAAGTCTGGTTTTGACCAACAGGAAAACTCTGGTCTTCTGGAGAACAGAGGCTTTTGGTTTGCTTGCAGATGAACTCTGTTGCGGTTCACTTCAGTGTGAACGCAGATGGACTTTCCACAGACAGGAGGAGAACCAAAGAGAGGAGGTTCTGGAACCTCTGTGTGTTTAGAGGAGAACCAAACAGTCAAAGCAAGAATCTGAAGAAGCAGGAACCACAAAGAAACTTGGAAATCAAACTGGAAAGCAGTAAGGAAATGCATGCTGGGTAAAGTTGGAGCAGTGAGGAGCTGCAGGAGCTTCAGAGATGATCATCAGAGGACGAGCAGGGCTCGCCGCTTTTCTTTCCTGCTTTTTTCTGTCCTTTTTTAGAGCTACTTTTGGACAACAGCGGCCCTGACAAGCAGCTGTTGGAACTGCTGGATCTTCCAGGTTTGGTCCTTTTTAGTCTGTGGTTATCTCCTGAAAGCGCCATGTGAGAACCACCACAGACGGAGGCGAGGTTGTTTGTCAGCATTCATGCTAATCCCAACAGAGTCTACGGGAATGTCTGAAGTCAGAGATGTTCCGGATCCTTCTGCTCTCTTATAAACTTCAAATCAGGGGAAAAATTCACTTTATGATCTCCTGATTTCCTCGCACAGATGTATGAAGATTCGGGCAGGAAGACACCAAACTATGGAAAACCTTTGACTCATTTTAGGAAACAAACGATGATCAGATATTTCTGATCATTTCTAAACCTTTCCTGCTTGCCTCAGGTTCTAACTTATGGTTTTGTTTCAGTTTGTACTTTCTTTAGGAGTTTGAAAACGTTCCTTTTTTTGCCTCCAAACACACACAAACGCACACAAATGCACACACACATACTCACACACTGATGGACACACTCTGGACGGTTTCCACAGAATGAGGTTTGTACTGCTGACGACACAGACAGACTGGCAGAAGCACAGCATGAATGATGCGCCGGGGGTGGGGGGTGTTTGTCCGCTGGGGGGGTGGGGGTGTCGTACATGTTGTCGTACATTGGAGGAGGTGCAGAGGAGCCATGGACAGAGTCCTGCCCGACCATCCTCCCACACGTGGCTCTCAGAGGAGCTGAGTCCAAGCCGAGCTGAACAGAACCACGAGGCCCGGCAGAGTCCTCCTCAGCAGTCCAGCTTTGTCCGTCCTCCTCCCTCATGGTTTGTGTGTGTGTGCTGGTGTGCGTGAGTGTGTTAGTGTTCACAACAATGAGAGGCGGCGCAGCAGCGCTGGCAGGACGAGCACACAAACGCACAGCTGAGGGCCTGGAGATGGTTTCCCGCCGCTGCTTCTGGGCCCCGCCGAGTCCTGGGAGCCTATTGATCCCCGAGCCAGGAGAGACTGTAGGGGGGGGAACCACAGAGAAAATATTCCTTCTTGTTGCTGAAACTGACAGAAGTTCTGAGTTCTACAACAGCTTTTTTCTATAGCTTTGTTGCTCCGACATTTGTGAGACTCAAACAGAAAACCAGACTTTTGTTTGATAATCAGGTTGTTCCTGTGATCAAATCCGAACCGCTTTCAGTTTTTAGGAACTTCTCGCGGAAGTTTTCCTGATCCCGTTTGGTACCATCAGTGCTCTGCAGGATTGATTCTTTTGACTCTGTGTCAATTTTTGCAGACGTGAAAAACAAACAGCCTGTAATTTGTGCGTCTCGTTGTTGATGGTTAAACACAAAGCATCGATTCACGTCTGCTGGTCACTTCAATGTGTCGCTGGCACTGAGGACTGCAGTGTGTAATTTAGAGTAAAAGACACGTTGCATCTGTCATAACAAAACAGAAACCTCGTTTTGGGGCGTGCAGAACCCCACAGCAGCAGCATCTTTCTCTAAACCAACCAATAAACATACAACACAAACACAGCGACCAGCAGATCAAGAATGAAATAAAAGGGAAGTCAGCGGTTGGTTCAGACAGGAAGTGCTGCTCAGTTTTCTGCAGCACTGAAGTTCAGTCAGACATTTAAAAACAGCAGTTTTCTCCCACATGGTTCTTTCATCACAGATGTTTGACGTGAACAAAGCTGCTCACCTCCTCACACTCGAACTCCTCGGAGGGGACGCACTTCTGACCCCCATCCTGCAGAAACAATCACAGTTTACATGAAAAGAGTCTTTTTAAAGCATTCCTTCACCTTCAATGGAGTCTGAGCGCGCTCAGTTTGATAGACTAGTCTAGAAGAGAAACACGGATGTGAGTAACCAAAGCTTGTTGGAGGATTTTGGATGGATGGATGCTCATCCAGTCTGAGATCTTCATTTCTCCTGAAGATTGTCTGGATTGATTTCTAACAGAAACTCAATGATTCCCCAGTTAGTATCTCAGCTGTAAAACCGACTGGGAATCGAACTGACAACAACAGATAATGATGTGAATCGAATCATTACACATTTACTCACTACGCCAAAGATAGACAACTGCAGGCCTCCAGGCTCTGGCATGTTCTAATTGGCTGGACACACCTGAAGCAGGTAATCAGTCATGAGTAGAGCTTGCACATCTGGAAATCATGCAGATGTCATAAGTGCGTGTTTGGTACGTTGCATTTTCTCGACGTCCCTCGAGGTGCTCGTACGAGCCTTACAGATAACACAGATTGTTTCTTGTCATGAATCTGAATGTATCGTCTTGATGAGAACTTGAAGGTTTCCTGTTTCTGATCAAACATCTGCAGAAACGTTTCTCATGCTAAAGATGATAAAAGATCTTTTTAATAAAACTTCACGTTTGTTGTTTTGACCTTTTCGTCGGCTCAGTCACTCCTCCCAGAGCGCCCCCCACCCCCCACCCACACCCACACAGCAGTCACAGACAGCTAGGATGACCAAAGCCAGCAGACTGGTGCCAAACCCCCCCTCACCTGCAGGTTAGCGCATGTGGAGAACACACAGGCACTGTCTATGGGCTTGATGGCGTGGAGCGAGGGGGCGGGTTTGGAGATGACGGGCGGCTGGGCGGGGGCCAGGAAGGTGGATGGGAGCTCAGTCACCGAAGGCTCCCCTCCTTCTGCACCGTAACCGAAGGACAGGATTGCATTTTCTGTGGGGGGGCAGGATTCAACTTTTAAGTCCGACTGTTCCTGTTCTTCAGTCCATGTTTTCGTTTCTATGCGTTTGGGTCAAAAGTGATGTTTAGAAAAGCGTCTATGGATGAAATGAAGATTCACTGGTTTCATGATCAAACGAGGGTTCAGCTTCATCATTCTTTCATCTTCATCACCTGAATCTGAAATCCCAACACAAGGGTGTGCATGTGCCGGGCGTGCACGTGTACTGGACTCACTCAGGCAGGTGTTGTGGGTGAAGTCACGGTGGAACGCCTCGCACTGCGTCTCCTGCTGGCCGCCCCCCCTGCAGCTACACCACAGGCTGATGCTGATGTTGCTGGGACTGTTGTCGCTGTAATTTGGCGTCACATCTGAGCCTGGGGGTGGGGGGTGGGGGTGGGGTGGGGGGGGTATTAGAATGAAGATCATCCAAGAGGAAACAGAGAGAAGACTTCAGTCGAGGCTGGGGGGGTGGGGGGTGGGGGTGGGGTCACCTGTAATCGCCTTTTCTTTAAATCTCAAAATAGACATTCAGCTTTTTGTTCTGGGGGGGCTAGAAACAAATCGGGTTGGGGGGGCGGGGGCGGTTGCATTTGCCATTAGGATGCCAAATTTATAGAGATTCCTTTTTCCTCAGGATTTCTGACATTCTTCCACCCCCAGAAACACACATACACACACAAACACACACACACAAGCTTCTGGTCAGTGGAGGACATGCACGAGGCGCATGCACGTACCTATGAGGCCCACATAGGACATGAGGCAGCCGTGGTAGTTGTCGTAGGGGCAGCTGGTGGCCGTGTGGGGGGTCACCTGACAGTTTGTGTGGAAATCTGCCAGTCGAGACCTGCAGAGAAGAAAGAACGTTAGAGAACCGAGGACTGACACACACACACACACGCATGCACACACCCACACACACACACACACACGCACTCCTGAACGGCAGAAACCCTGAGGATCACATGAACTGAAGCTCAAACACCAATGAAAAACAAGACACTGTGGTCATGTGACTTTCCAGTTTTCAGGGTTTTTAGTCCTCTGTCTCAGTTTTGAATCCAATCATGTTTCTGGAGTTTGGGATTGTGTGACGGTAAGGCTCCAAAGAGAAAACTGGAATCCATTTGGTTTTCTCACTTCTCAACCGTCAATGTCGCTGCAGTAACTTGGCCCCTCCTAACTTGTCAAGGCAAGACAAGTTTATTTGTAAAGCACATTTCATGTGCAAAGACAGCTTTACATAAAACCTTAAAAGAAACAATCAAAAGAAAAAGTAAAGGTGTGATCATTAAAACAAGATTGAAAGAAAGTCAAAAAGAAGTGAACGTAAAACAAGCATCGATAGGCAGTGATGATGTAAACTTCTGAATCCAAATGAATCAAATGCAGCTGAAAACAGGTGGATCTTCAACCTGGATTTAAATACACTCAGTGTTTCTGCTGATCTAAGGCTTTCTGGAAGTTTAATCTATTTAATGCGACTGTCTTTTTGTTTCCTGTTTCTGTTTCTGCAGTGACTGGTGGATGTTTCATGAATCTAGTGCTGCTAAAGTCGGAGAGTTGAACTCTGCATCATCTGAGTCCAGATCTCTTCATCAGGACTTATACATTGGTGTCTTCCTCATTTCTCAGCATCTTTTTGACCTTCTCATGATGTTCAGTTGCGAGGAGCCTGCTGTCAGTCAAAGAGGGAACGAGTCCCCCCCTCAGCCTGACTCTGACTGTCAGTTATGGAGTATTACAGCCCCCCCACGTGTTATTTCATTAGCATGTCTGCATTAACAGGGATAAACCCACAAACTCCTCCTTCTGTCATTCATGTTCTTTGCAGAATGATTGCAAGAAGCAAACGTTTATTGTCAAACAGAACTGAAAGACATTTAAGGAAAACAACATGCAGAGAAATGTTTGCATATTTGTGAAAGTCTTCATCTGAGTTTCCAGATCATTTCTCTTCTCAGTGTTTCATGAAATCCTGTGAAGATTTGACATGTTTCAAAATGAGCTTTTCCTGTGAAGGCTGAGCAGTCATTGTTGCACTGCTGGCATCATTGCACAAAAACTTACTATATTTGATTGTTTTTCATGACAGTGTCCATAAATACCCTTTCTCAGGTGAACCTCATACGTGCTGGCTGTGGGAGCTCTAAGCTAACGGTTAGCCTCTTCTTTACACTCACTCACAGCTGAATCATATGAACAACAACTTTACACGCACGTATAAACCAGGAGACGGCACTGGCATGAGGTGCATAAATGCTAAAAACACCAAAAAAAGAACTATTGCTTCTAGTTTAAATATCTTTTTGCACTTGATATGTGACAAAGCAAACTAATAAGTAACTTTTTAGTGAGATGTAACAATCTTAAATCTCTAGTTGAGTCATTTTATAGAATATCTCTAGTAAAACAGTTACTTTGACTCATAACTAACATATCAGTTTAACAATTTAATTTTAAAATGTGTATTTCTAGTTCTATTTTTTTTGTTTGTTAAGCAGTGCCAATTTAAAAAAAATGAATCAACACTGTTGGACTCTGATTAATCAAAATGTTTTACTAGATACATTTTCCACTACATTTTGCGTCTTTTCAACAAACAAAGGCCAGAGAGAACATTTTTCCTTTATTTTTATGGTCTGAAATGTTAAAAATAAGCGTTAACTTCCAGAAATGTAATTTGTGTGCACAAACACATACACAGTAAGAGGAGCAGAACTGTAAAGACTTTCATGTCTGAAGTTTTACTCCAAGAAAACAAAGATGCTGATATACAGTCATAAGAAACAAGTTTTGCGTTTCTGCACTTCAAATGGTGAATACTGAAATCTGATTGGCTGCTGGGTGTTGACACACACCTTCGAAAGTAGTTCTGGTCACATAGCCTAAAGGCTCTATATCACTGCGCGGTCTTCTTTAAAACCTTTTTTTTACTTCATATTTTGGACAGAAGCGCAGTAAGAGTTGAACTGTCTCTCTGATCTGATGCTTTATTGAACCTATCATGACGTTCAGCAAATATTTGCTTTCCTTTACCGCTGCAGTCGAGGTCAGCCGGCTCAACCTCGCATTCTTGTGTTACCCTGACAATGTTTCGCACCACGTATCAAATAGTCCGCATTTTGTGAAAAAGCGATCTAAACTCCACAAAAAAGAAGAATAAAGTACTAAAAAACAACTGAATGTTTATTTCTTTTGTAAGTGACCATGTTATAAGTAGGATCGTGCCTGACAAAGTGTGTTTTTTCAGAAATTAACGCACGCCGTGGGATCCTGAACCGTCCAACTCAAAAAGGAAGATGGTTGCTACTGACTTGTAATAAAATCTGCGCTAATAAACAAAAACGAGTTAATCTTTTAAATTATTAATTTTAAATATAAATGATTATTATTATTATTTAATGTAAATGTACACGTGTGTATTTTGAAGAACACTATTGTAGCAATGCAGGCTTATGTTAGGAGATAATATGTCAAACCATTAGTTGAACATATCTAATTACGAGTGTTTTGACCTCATTTCAAGATGAAATTTAGCTTTATTTTAAGAAATCTTACCAAAGCAAATTCTCTTGGTTCTTTTGGTAGATATTTTCACCTATAAAAGGGGATAAAAATCCTTTATTTTTTACATTTTTTTAAACTTGTTTTCAGGACGTTTTTTGCAGTGAGTACAATAGTTTTGGTAAATTGGTGACGTTCATTTATTTTGTGTTTCTCTTCTAGCACAGCCTTGACTTTGTGATCAGGAAAACCTTCAGATCTTCATCCTACAGTTTTATCAAAACTGTTTTTCAAGAGTTTGTGTGTCCAGGATCCCGAACTCAATGTTGTTCTAGAGGCAGAGGCTGCAGGTTCAACCTGAAGACCGTCTGTGGAAACATTAAAGATTCTGTCACTGAGCAAAAGGAATTTATCATTTTATCTCGTTGTTTGTCTGGAATGGTTTACGAGAAACCTGCTGACTCAGCGGAAAAATACAGATCAAATCCGTCTCATCCCAAAGAAATTCCTCTACTGGTGAACGAAGGAACATTTGATCCCTTTCAGGATGCTTTCAAAATAAAAGCAGCCTGTTTAAAAACCACATCCCATAATATGATTTTCCTTTCGTGGTTAAGATC
Source organism: Oryzias celebensis (assembly GCA_014656515.1). Lineage (NCBI taxonomy): Eukaryota > Metazoa > Chordata > Actinopteri > Beloniformes > Adrianichthyidae > Oryzias > Oryzias celebensis. The sequence continues at coordinate 2,288,730 of BNCR01000012.1, forward strand.
ATTGAAACATCAGTTTTGAAGAAACCAAAATGCAATTCAGGCTTTAACCAAGTCACAGCGCTGACACGGCACTTTTTCAATTCCCCACCAAAACTGACTCAGCAGGACGAAGGTCTTAAGTTTAAAGTGTTGTTCTCCTGCTTCATGAAGGAAACGTGCACGGACAGGTGTGTGCATGTGTTGTGCGCATCCCTCCAAGTGAAACAGATTTGGGTGAAATGACCCTTTAGGACCTTCAGAGGTCGAACAGACATCAGGCTCCTCCTGTCAAACCAGGACCTATAAATACCCCCCCCCACTCATCTGTACTGATTTTTCCAAACCCAGGAGAGTGGGGGCGGGGGGTGGGGAGTCAATCTCTCAACGGCGGCGCTCCATTACACGGGCAGTGAGGTGAGGTGGCGGCGTGATGGAAATAACTGCCTCCCTTCTGTAGGTCACAGAGGACGCCCCCCACCCCCCATCCCGTCCACACACACACACACACACGCACACACACACACAGTTCACACAGAAACATCTTCCATTCATCCCATTTTTCTCTGCATTAATCTAAAGGCATCTTTTTTAGGGGTTGTTATATCTTTTTTTTTGTTTTTTAGTTTGGTAATTGTTACTTTTTGATAAGGAGGTTTCCCTTTTCCACACTGCAGTGAAGGCAACACATAGATCTGGGTCTGTGATGTCACACATTCTAGGAAATCTGGACGAATTTTCTGATGTAGAATCGGATCAAACTGTTAATTTGTCAGAAACTGTGGAAGCCTTTACCAGCCGTACCAGCGACACGTTTAAAGACAGCTGGGAAACCCTGACGCCAGCCAGATGAGGAAGTTGGAGCTTTTCTGGTGTTTAGTCTGTAGGTTTTCTGAGCACCAGAAAAACTCCTGAGTGAAAAGGATTTTCAACAGAGAAAAAGAACAGGTCGTCTGCTTGGATATGATGGCCTGGATGTCTCGTGTGTGTGTGTGTGTGTGTGCTCATGCACTCACACACACACACACACACACACCCACACACACACACACACACTCACACACACACACAGGAGAGCCTAAAATCATTTTTGGAATGCTAATAAAGGTCTTCAAGAAATAACTGGCAGAGTTTCTGCAGGTTTCTGGTGGCAAAGATCACATTTAATGACCCCTTTCACCCCCGTCCCAGCTGCCATTCAAACTCAGCAGGTTGATGTCCCGGAGGACGAGGACCTGCCCCCCTTCTGAGGTTAATGGATGCTAAAAGGAGCAGTGTTGGGTTTCTCCTTACGGACCGTCAACCCTGAGTCACAGCGCGTGGGGGGAGGGGACTGACGTTCTGCACATCATCGATCAAAGCAGATGTTTGCTGCTCTGAAGCGTTCAGGTGATCCAGGAGGACAGGTAACCTTCTGCAGAGTCCAGATCTCGTCTAAAGACCACCGGTATTTCAGTTTTGGTGACTGATCATCTGGGTTTGTTCTGTAGTCACATGACCCGGTAACACCGGAGCTTTAGCTCCACTGTTGGCAGTCTTTCCACTCTTCACACAAACTAAACCAGCTGCTTCTGAAGCAGAGAAAGCATTTATGCAACACTTTGTCATGAAGTGTTGCATTTCAGCGTAAAGCCGCTTTTCAGAATGCGTTAGAACCACATTAATTGCATAAGTGGTCAGATACTGTAGTTTAAATAACGAGTTAATTTGATGTCACAGCCAACAGCTCCCATGCTAAAAGGTAAAGACTCTTCTGTCCTCTACGCCATCCCTGACGGAGGGAACAAGGCCTTCAGCAGCGGCGGCCTTGTCTCTTGGCTGTCGGGTGTTCTAACCCTACATTTCTAAATCCTTCACAAACTATTAACAAGTCATTTATACCTCGATACCTAACAGTTTAACAATGATTTATTTGGATATTTGTTATCAAGTGTTACCAAACCTCCTGAACAAAAATCATAATCAAACTCACAACTAAGACTTTTTCACTAATCCAGACTTTAGATGAAATCCTCCAGAAGTTAAAGGGCCAAACTGTTTGTTGCCATGGCAACAATCCATCCTCCTTTACCACAAGAGACACTGAAACAAACAATAAGCAGAAGAGCGTGGGCTCATTACGTCTGAGAACAAGTGTTAATATAAAGAGTTTAACCTTCAAACTCAGGAGACTGAGCCCTGCTGCTGCCGCTCCCACACATGCTGCCTTCAGGGGCGCGCGGAAACCCCACGGCCTTCAGAGGCTTTATTAAAGCAGCTTCTCTTTCAATACAAAGACAAACATGCAATTATCCAGTTCCTCTCAAGGTGATGGACGCACACCCCAGCTGCAGCTGTCAGAGGGCAGAAACCACCGCGCACGTGAACGTGCATGTGGAGATGACTTCACTGTGATGAAAGGAGCAGAAACTACCAACAGGCTGAAATGAAACTTTCTGTTTCCTCCATCTTTGATCTTCCACTGATCGTAAGTAAATCCTCTTCTTCACTTTGTGTTTCAACGGGTGTGGGCGGGGCTTAAAATACAGGGGTACACGACCAGCAAGTTGAGTAAAAATTAAGCATCTAGAAAGAGGCATTTGGTTTGTGAGCATCATCAGCAAACAGGTGACAATAAACCAGAGGAAGACGTAGAAGCTTCTTAAAGTTCTGCTCCGACTACATTTTTTCTATTGTAAAAGCGTCCCAGCAGTTTTTCAAATTATGATGATGCAGTTTTTGGCAAAAACCTGTTTCGCTTTTTTAAGAGATAGTTTGTGCAGCGCAGCAGGAGTTCATCAGAAATTTACCTCCGAGTTGTGGACGGGACCACTGGTGTGGAAGTAACCCTCCATTGACATCCCAGCATTCCTTTGTTTCCACTCTCTCCCACTAGCTTACAGCCCCTCACAAACGTAACCTAACATTAGCGATAAAACAACAGCGGCGATCAGTTTTAGAGCTGTCCAGATTCCAGCTCAGACGAGGAAAACAAAGACGTTCATGGATCTGTTTGTCTACATGTATGCATTGCAGAACTACTGCAAAACAAGTAGTATTTCTGCAAGAAATAGTTGACCACGGCCCCGAAGAAGAACCAAGCGACAAGTAACTATGATAATCTCTAGTATGACGTTACTAAAAGTCAACTGTGACCCTGATTTTCAGCCTGGAGATAACTCAACTTGCTTTGCTGTGATATCAGATATCAGGTTCAGATGGATGAATAGATCTGAAGTCATCACAACAAGAAGAACTTTATAAACTTTGTTTAATCCAGAGGGAAGGCTGTTAATCAGGCAGCAGAAGAAGGAAAACCCACTTTGGACAAAGGCTCTAACCATTTCACTTTACTTGGTTTCCTAAAACGTGACTTTTCTAATTATAATAATTTGCACATATTTGTCATTTTTGATACTTGATTTATGTCCATGCTTTTTCTAATGACAATAATCCGCATATATTTCGGATTTTTGATCATCGATCTGCATATGCTATGATGAATAAAAAATAGTCTTGTGTCTACTTTCATAATCATGTGATTTATTGTTAATGAAGGATACTAAATTGACCTAAATCTATGTTGGTAAGGTATAAATATCTGATCTTAAGTTATGAACCGGATACTAACTCTCGTAGAGAAAAGGGTCAGGTTGAGCCGGCGTGGGATCAAATGAATTCACTTTCTCCCACTCCCTTTCAAGCAATCTATCATTTGATGTCTGGTTATTTATCCTATGTTTGACATGTCTTTATGGATCTACATTTTTGTTGATTGCATTGTACATGCATTATTCTTACTTTGATTGCTTGAAATAAACCCTTTTCTAAGATAATCTAGTTTTGTAACATTGGGCTATTTAGATAAAACTGAATGGAATTGAATTAATCTAAACTAATCTAATTTGATCTAATCTAATGTAGTGGAGGATTTAGAATGGTAACGGAGCAGGGAGACGTTGGCTCAGCAGTTTCAGTTGCTGCGTCACAAACCTGAGCTTTTTTAAAAGGCAGGTTTTTATCTGCTCTTGAGCCAATATGATTAAAACATAGTTTTAATCCTAAATTCCCTTATGTCCTCTATGTTGAGGAAAAGGATATGTTACAAATCCCAGAACATTTGAATTGAAGTGGGTCTTTAAAGAAAGGACAGGTCTGTGAGGAACAGAATTCTTGATATTTTTGGAGACAAAACCTCATTTTCTGCTTTATTATATAAATAATTGTTCAGACAATGTGGTTTTCTGGACTCCTGGATCCAGTAGAACTTTATCGTCCTCGTTTGAACTTTTCTCTAAACTGATTCTGAAGTCAAGAGTGAGAAGCTAAAGGTCAGAGAGTCTCAGGAACATCTGGAATCACATTTCAGGAATGTCCTCCAAGGAAATTCGTTCTCCTTTTTACTCTGTAGGTTTTCTTCCAGTTTCTGCTGTAACATGTTCTTCCCGCTTCACACCGCCAGCAGCTGCTCACCTGCAAAGAGCATCAGAGCGACAGGTGTGCCGCAGCTCCAGGCAGCTGGGCCTGTGCCTCTCCTGGTGGGAGCAGGACGGGACGATGGTGCGGCGGCGGCGCTCGGCGCACGCCTGGTCCGGACACGAGCAGAACAGCAGTGGGTAGCTGAGCTCCCAGGAGACGCGCTCGAAGAACTGCCGCAGAGCCTGAGAACCACAGAACACAGATCGGAACAGTCAGAACCATTGGGTGTGGACTTCCGCGCTTTTAGAAGGAGAAGCCCTCCGCCCCAACCCCCAGCTCAGCAAAAACTCCCTGATGCTGCTGGGACTTCATTTCTGCTGGAAAAGAACGTGGACACTCTGGAGATGAAGGTTCAGAACCAAAGAACGTCTGAGATGTTTCCAGGAGTGACGGTTGTCTGTCATGAAAGCTGAAGGGCATCAGTCCCTGAGTGATGAAGACTTGGGTGACACCTCATCATGGCCCCCCGACACCAAACAGGTGAAGATCCACCCACCTTCTGACACCGCTTTCTGCTACATGGCTCCTGATTGGCCACAGAGGACTGCGGGGGCGTGGCCTTGCTGCAGATGGAGTTGTAGGCGAAGCGCAGGCGTTTACATGTTTCGTTGAGGTTGCAGGCTTTCGTTGCATCCAGACAAGGATTACAGGGTTTCCCTGCCTCGGAGCAGGGGCTCACCTTCGACAAAGACGAGTCTAAAGAAGAAGAGGAGAACCAAGGATGAAGCAGACCTACACAAAAACACACAACTACAACAAAAACACACAACCAAAACAAAGACACACAACTGGAACACACAAAATGAGACACATCAGGAGCAGATGCTCTTTGTTCCATTGTCAAAGTAAAACTTTATTTAACTTCTGAAATATCGGGTTTTCTCGACTGGATGTCTGGACCTTCAGTTTCAGCTGCTGACTGTGGTTCAGCTGCACACCAGCTGAGAACCTGTTTTCAGAACCAGGTGAATTCTGGGAAAGCAAGCCATACAGATTCGCATCAACAAACTGGAATGTCAACATCTGCGTCCCGATAATTTTCCATAAAGGATTCTTTTGGAGACAACTACTGCTCTGATGGTTCATAAATGATGAGCAGCACGTTGGAGACATGTCGCCCACAGTCAGGGAGCAGCCTTTAATGAAATGTCAGGCTGAGGAAGCGTCTCATGAAATTGTTTTCCCGCCACAACATGCTGTAAGACAGAATCCAAGAAACCCAGACAGCAAGGAGAACATCTGACAGCCACTCAGAAGCTGCTGCAGTGAGTAAGAACGCTGCTAACGTTGAAACTGTTGAATTATATTTTTGGAGGAAAAGTGTAAACCTGTCCATGAAACTGACTGCTCCAGATCCAATACTGTTAGAGGACATCCAGATTTTAAAAGATCTGTCAAAAGACTCATCATTCAGAGTCATCATTCAAAGGTTTTCCTGGTTTTTACTTTTTTCACAACTGACCTATGAAAATAGGACTAAAATAATCTGAAAATGATGTTAATCTGTGATTTCTTTGATCAAATGATCTGACAGAGGAGGTCAGGATCAGATGATGCTCTTCGTGTGCTTGACCGGATCAGTTTCTGATCAGTGAGGATCATCCAGGAAAACAACTCCATCATCTGCAAACCCCATGACTTTCTTTCTGATTGGATTGGTCTAAAGTTCATCTCCTCTCAGAGGCTGCTTCTCTTCTGGAGAACGGGATCATGGTTCATGAAGGTCATCTCTGGATCTGAGTTTAACCTCCTCCAGGTTCTATTTCTGTTTTTTATTGTATTATTCTGAAAGTTTTGTGTTCTGACTGCAGTCGCCTTTGGTCCATCTGTAGGTTTTCCTTTAAATCCCAAACAGATCAAACATCTCCAGGCAGTGTAGCTCCAGCCCACATACACATGCACGCACACATGCACGCAGTCCTGAGCTCCTCAGATAAACAGCAGCAGTTTCCAGGAAAAGGCTGATCATGAATTAAATGAGCTGCTCAGCTGCTACTGAGCTAAATGAAACCGGATCGTTGACTTTCCTTGTTCCTGAGCAATAAAATAGGAACGCCCTGAGCTGAGAACGCAGAGTCAGGACTCTCTGCTTCACAAGGATTCAGTGTTTTTATGGTTCTGAAAGAGAAATGCCTCAAAGAACCAAGAACATGACCAGAACTGGAACTGAAATTGTGATTCATTCCTGGCACATTTCCACAGAATAAAAACTTTAATCCCTAAAATCAGAACAGACGGAGGAAAACTACGCAGACAGAGGCATAACAACCAGGAATATGTCAAAATCTTCAAGTTTTTAGAGATTTTGATCCATCCATTTGTCCATTGATCTTCTGAACCTGCATAGTCCCTTTTGGGGTCGTTGGGTTGCTGGAGCCTATCCCAGTTCCTGTTGGGTCCAGCCTGGACAAGTCATCAATCTGTTGCAGGACCACACAATCAAACACACTCACATTAACACCAAGTAACTATTTAAAATCATCAAGGACCCTGTGAATCAAACCGGAGAAAACCCACACATGGACAGGAGGAATCTCACACAGGAAGGACCCAGCTGAGATTTGAACCAGAACTTTCTCACTGAAGTGACAGCTTTCCTCTCTGATTGTACTTTGGTTTTAAAAGTATCACCCTTCTTCTTCTTACTTTTATGAAACATTATTAATGTAGATTTCTCTGAATGACTGCTGCAGCTGTGGAGGAACACTTCAGAGATACTCTGGTGATGCGTCATCATCAAGGTCTCAGCTAAAGAAAAGTGGTGCACATTATGAGTGCGACTTTACATAAAGCCTTCAGGCATCCGTCTGACGGCAGCAAACAATTCAGCGAAGTTTCAAAAACCCAGACTCTGCTGAAGGATGATCTCCATGCAGAAAGTTATGGTTATTTTTAATGATCCGTGACCAGAGTCTGGATTTTGGAAAATTGGCTGGATTCTGCAGGACTTTCTTTAAGGATGTATTTTCTTCACGCTCAAATATCACAGCATTATATCTGAACATGTGACTTTTTTTAACTTTTTTTTACATGTTCTGTCCAGCAGGTGAGCAAACAGGTCAGAGCTGAGGCCCTGAGAGGGTAGGTAGCCTCAGACACATGAGGAGTATATTTTTATAAACCCCTTTTGGAATCGATGATTAATTATATTAAGACTGTATTTGTGAGAGTGTTATTTTTTTTTTTTACAGAAGAGATTTAAAGCGGGACATGAGACACCAGGGGGCAGGGGGGTACAAGAAAGGTAAAAAAAAGGGTAAAATGTTAAAGGAAGAGATAAAGACAAAAAACTTGACACCAACCACCCAGACCAGAGTCAGGGAGGAGTGTCGCCCCACGACCCACAAGTTCTGAGTTCCCAGATCCCCCACCCAACCCACAAAACCCACACACAACACAAGGCAGAGACCCCAAGAATCCTACTGTATGGTGTCACTACTCTGCCCCTCCGAGAGTAAAGGCCAAAAGTGTGGACTGACCGAATTTGCTCCATTTGGCTGGAGCCGCCGGGGGGGTCTGAGCTGCTTATGCCCAGGAGTCAGAATGAAGGTTTGTGTTTGACGCTCCTTCCCCGTTTGTCCCGCCGTCATGCACATAGATAAATGAACACACACACCCCCACCCCCCACCACCCCAATTATTGATTCTGGGAAATGAAGCAGGCCTCCTCTGCTGGAAGCTAGCTTGATTTAATGCTCTGAGCCAGCGCTCCCGCTTGAGTTTGAGACGTCGGCTAATGAGAGCAGAGTGAAGCCTTCCCAGCAAGTGCAGATGCTCCCCTCTGTGCAGGTTAATAGGAGGATGTGGGGGCGGGGCCTTTATGGGACGATGTCATCAGGATAGGATGGACTCAAAGGCTGCAGGCCGAGAAAAGTTAAAACTCCTGATCAACCTAACGCTGCAGCATCCAAAGCCTGCATGAAACCTGATCTGCAACATGCATCAATTCTCAGAACATTTCTGCATCCATGGAAACCATCGACTTCAACTCTGAAGGAGAAATGAGGATATCCAGTTCACTAAGTGACCGCTCAGTTTAAAGGCTATCCAGACTTCTTTTCCACACTCTCCATTACTCTGGACTGTTGACCCTAAATACTTCAAATCCTCCTTCTTCTTTCTCTCTTCTCCCTGTAACCTCACTCCTCCATCCCTCTCATTCACACACATGTACACGTCTTGCTGCGGCTAAACTTCATTCCTCTCTCTTTCAACATTTGTTTTTTGATGAGGGTGTTAAAAAAACATAACTTTTTTCGGAATCTCTCTAATGTTTCCCAAAATACGGCCCGCGGGCCAGATCAGGCCTGAGTCCACATTTGGCTCAGCCCCAATAACAGAGAGACATGAATTTTTTTTTTTTCAAATCTGGCAACACGATTGAGACCCATGTAGAGCGTGGCGTGCACAAAACTGTGCACAAAACACAGATGTAGAGAGAGAGAGAGAGAGACTGATGCATGGGGTGCAACTCATTATAATGAAATACATAACATGCCTTGCACAAGGTTATTGCTTTAAAAATGTAGTTATTTTGTTTTGTTTTGTTTTGTTTTGTTTTGTTTTGTTTTGTTTTGTTTTGTTTTGTTTTGTTTTGTTTTGTTTTGCTTTGCTTTATTTTGTTGTGTTTTATTTTGTTTTATTTTATTTTTTTATTTTATTTTATTTATGTACTTTTGTTTAACCAGATAAGCCCTATTGAGATTAAAACTATTGTTTTCAAAGGAGCTCTGTTAAATGAAAGACAAGAGGATCTTGTTTTTGTGAAGCAGTTTTTTCCTTGAGAATTTGAATGAGTGGAAAAAAGTAAAGTAAAGTACTGAGTAGTGAATTACTTTGTCAAATGAGTAAAGAGTAAACTCATTACAAATTTTGATCCAGTAACCATGTAAAGTAATCAATTACTTTTTAGCAGTAACTTCCCCAACACTGTTCAGGACACAGTGCAGCTGCTCGTTTTGTGTCGCAAATCCTCTCTTGCTTTTGTCTCTTCAAACTGATGTGACTGATCAATACGTGTCTGCGCAGATCCATTATACAGGCAGTGCACTGAACCCGTGTGAAGGGGGTGCAAAGATCTGTTCCACGCGCACAGGAAGGAGAGATTGTTAGAGCACCAAACACACAGAAACGTAAAGAATGAGTGAGACTGGAAAAAGGAGAAAAATCTGGAAATATTTCACTGAGAATGATAATATGAAGAAGAATTTAAAGTCTGCAAGAAAAGAGTTTCATACAAAACCGGCTCCACAACAAACAAACACCCGAGAACAACCAGAATAGACAGATCATTACTGACAGAAGAAATCAGATCAACTTCACAAAGATGAGACATTTACTATTTTTAAATGCCAAAGTTTACCACGATTAAAACTCATCTTCAATGGTTTTCTTTTCGTTTTAATTAGTATTTTGGGTTGTTGTTGCAGTGTTTACTTTGGTTTCACTTTAAAAGTTGAATAGTTTTATCATTTATTTTGGTATTTTGTCTGAAAGGAAAAACAAAATCATTGACATTTTTAACACTTATATGCTTAAAAACACGTTTTTGCATTGGTTATTCGTTTTATGCATCATTTTATACAGTTTTTGATAATAGATCAAATACATGCCGGATGGCGGATGGCTAAGAAGAGCTGCAGGGACGATGATGGGAGAAGACGGACTATTCATTGGTTTATATATGTATGTACATATATATAAATAAAACCACTGCGAGAAGGTAGAGAAACGGCCATGTTTGAGAAAAAGCAGAAAGAATTGGAGAGAGCACCGCGGGGGGGGCAGAACGCAGGCCAATTAGAGCATCGCCCCGGGTTGTCCCGTTATCTCCATCACACAGTTCTACACAACAATACACAACTCTGCAGTGCACACACACACTCATCCACGCATACGTTTCTCCTCCTTTGTAAGGACACCGTTCCTAACCTGGTCACACAGACACACACACACACACTGACTCACAAGCATATGCAAACTCACACACATACACACACATGCACACAGACACACACACACATCCCTTCATTAAAGTCTTCTGTTTGTTGCTCAGATCTGTTTACAGTCCAGAGAGACGCCGTCCTTCGAGGTCAGAGTGAGAGAGCGGGCTGAGGAGGTGTGGGGGAGGGATGGGATGTATTTGGGTGGTGGGGGGCCGCAGGAGAAGGTCGGGCGCCCTCTGTGTCGAACAGCCGCTCTGCTGTCAGGTTAGACATCAGCTGCTGACCTGCAGAGGTTTGTTGCTGCGGCGTTTTCCACCTGCACCAGGTAAACACGGAAAAACACTTCCAGCTCGCTCTCCGCTCTGCCAGGTGTGAAGGAAAGGTCATCCGCTCTCTGAGGAGGTGGAACCATCAGAACACAACAACAGGGAAGAACCTGCCAGAGGGAAAATCCAGAACAGATCTGTGATCTGTGATCTGTGATCTGTGATCTGTGATCTGTTGAGTTCAGGGCTTCAGATCCAGATCAGAATCCCTGCTTGAACCAACATTAGAATGGGAGGGGCCTGAAACCGGCTGCTACCAACACCGAACTGCTGGTGGGGGTCTCAGTTCCACCTGACAGTTTGTCAGGAAACATTTTCCTTCCTTATATCACAGCGGTGCAGTTATGTATCTCCATTCAAAATAATGGAATGACAGTATTGGCTACAAACTGGAACGCCTCTAATCCAATAATGGTACGTTCCGTTTTCATAACCTCCCTCGGAGTGGCTGTACGGGTCTCAAACTGTGGCTCCCCTAAGAATGCAGCCTCTCCTCTCCCCGGGACAGCCCTGTGGCGTCCCCCCGTAAGGGTCAACCCCCCTGTTCTGATGGAACCCTCCGGCGCGGTTCTGACATGAACCAAACTTGTTTGGAAAAGGATTTCATTCCTGCTGTTTCAACCTGTCCAACAGCTGAGCAGACAGACCAGAGCTGAAGGCCTCTTGTGTTGGACAGATTTTACTGTTACGCTTTTGTTTTTAGCTTTTTCTTTCAGGGGGAAGAAAAATGGAAAAACCTCAAACATCTTTGTGTTCTGCAGAAACTGCTTTTTTCCAGGTTTGGATTCGTGTCTAAACGGATCCGTCTGTAAATCCACACGTCTGCAGTCTCAAGTCTTTCTGGCGTCCCCTCAAATGTCCTATTTGAACCACATCCTGACCAAACCCCCCCAGAAGAAGCTGCGTCAGGAGGAAACGTCTTACCCCCCAGCAGACAGATTATCTGCCCCGCTCTGTTTTCTGCTGCCACCGACTCTCCTGTTTCTGCTTCTGAGACTCCTGGCTCAGGTTTCCCCTCATCTGACCCCCCCACAGCCTTATTTTCTTCTGGTGTTTGATAAATCCCCTCCATTTTGGCCTTTCTTCTCATCTTTTCTCAGTTTCAGATAAAACTTTATTGATCCCTTTGGGAAATTAGCTTGGGATTCATTTTCTTCTTTTCTTCCTGCTTTCCGGTGATGATGTCACATCCTGAACCTGAACTGAAACTCCTCTCAGCACCAGTCCGGTGAGGAAGAGGACTGACGGCGGTTCTTATTTGACAGAACCATCAGAACTGTGATCGGAAAAGATGATTTCCTCTCCCTCTGAGGAGAGAATTATTCCAATAAAAGAAAAGATGAAGATGAAGATGATGGGTTGCAATGATGAAGGACCAACCTAAATGATGAAGATGATGAATTCAGACAGCTCCTTCATCATCTTTGTGTTATATCTTCGTAATTTTTGGATGAGATTAACCTTCATCAGTGTGCAGAGAACAGGCAGTGGAAACTGTTCTCAGTTCTCAGGAGGAACCAGAACAAACCTGGAGCTTCATCTGCTGCTCTGCAGCTTCTGGCAGCATCTCCATGTTAAAGGAAACGGAAGGGCTGTTGGACTGATGTTCACACAGATGCATCTGAACTCAGGCTGAGTCCGTTTCAGTTTCAGGCTGAATTTACGACCTGATAAAAAAGTTAACAGAGATTATTTTGAGAAGGCTTTGGGATTTGTTTTGGGAATGGTTTGGAATTCTATGATAAAGGTTTACAATTATTTTGAGACTTCTTTGGGGATTATTTTTAGACAGTTTTGGGATTATTATGAAACAACTGGGAATATTTTGAGACAGATTTAGGATTATATCAAGATGGCTTTGAGGTCCAGTGAAGACTGACTACAGCACCTGAATAAACCGGAATAAAATGTCTTCTGTCTAAACTGAACACAATTTTCCATTAAGAAAATAGATAGAAATAAGAATATGTTTTATGTGAAAAAGCAGAGAGAATCTTCTTGATTTACAAAATAAAACACTACATCCGTCCTCAGACTACTTTAGTGCAAACATATGACCCCCCAGGTCTCGCTGCATGAACAGAACTGTGATTCTGAATGTGACTAAAAGCCAAGCCCTGAATATGTTTCCTTTTGTTTTCAAAGATGTCTGCTATGTTTTAGCTCATGATGCTAACTGTTCTGTTCTGCAGGGTAACTTCTGCTTTGCTATTAAACCCCAAAAAAGAACTGAGAGTTCAGACTGTCCTAAAGCAGCAGGTACAAGACCAAACTCAAAGTTTAGAGCAGCGTTGTGTGGACTGAATGCGCCATCCATCCTCCCCATCCCCTTTTGACCCGCCTTCAATGGCTGCAACAACCCCTTCTGACTTAAAAAAATAAATATTAAAAATATATATTTTTAAATGTCAGCTTTTCTGTTGGTTTTATTTCCATAGCAACCATTGTATGTTTTGGTTGCCTGGATGTGACTAACAGGACTGTGCAGTTTTGAGAATTGTCGGCAAAAATACATTTTTGGATTTCCTTGGCAACAGAGGTTTTTGGTTAACCCCGCCCACATTCCTAATATGTTCATATGGTATGTCATACTGTTTTGTTCAGCTCCAGACAACAATTCATGCAAGAAGTATTCACGATGTTCTGGTTGAAACTTTTGAGCAACAGCGGGACGCCTCTTCTGCGAGCTCGCCGTGCACATGCCGTTCAGAATCTACTAACTTTATTTCCAGCATGTTTTTTCAAGTAGTTTTTCAAAGATGCTGATGAGACGATACAGTTAAACCCCTAGGAGGAGTTTAAATTTGTAGAGGGTACTAAAGGAGATTTTTTTAACTCGGGATGATGGTTTCTTCCAGAGGTCAAAGGTAAGTTTTTCTCCTTTCCTTTGTGGTGGACCAATCCTTGTGTCTGAAATTTTTGTGAGAATTATTTGAACAAAAGTTCACACTTTTCCACATTATGGCTTAGGTTCTCCACAGGTTCTTCCTGCACTTTTAAGCTAGATTCTGTTTGTTTCTTTATCCTCCAGATTTCATTTCAGCTGAATGACGATCCAAGAAAAAAACAAAAGAAATCCAAGATTTACTCTGTTTTTTACGATCTTTTTCTGCTCACCGTTGCACTGCAGAAAATCTGAATTGAACTGCTGTTGTTCAGCTGCTTGTGCCAGAACGAGTCTCCCACATCCAACCAACGGTTAACAATAGCACACTCAACTCACAACTGTAGACACAATCGCACAAACACTCCGTCACACCCACCCTTTCCTCCAATCAATTTACAACAGTCTTTTCTCCAATACTTTAATGTTTCAGAGCTTTTCTTCTGCATTATCTTCTTATCATCTCCTTATCTCCTGCAGCCTGTGTGTGTGTGCATGCACGTCCACGTGCACATGCATGCGTGTGCAAGTCAAAGGGTCACAAAGTGTCTTTGAAGCAACATTTGCTGCAGCTCTGACTGTGTTTGTACTCCTGTTAATCTGAGAAAGCAGAGGCCAATTTACAGAGCTGCAAGTCCATTTCATAGCCGTTTGAACACGTGCACGCATAGGTACACACACGTGCACACACATGCACACAATCACCCACACATAGGAGGTAATGCTGGAGGCGTCTGACATTTAAAGACTCCTCTGTAAACGCAGTGAAGTCAACACAGTGCGACTCACAGCTGCAGCTTTGATGCTGTTCCTTCACATTTCATGTTTTATCTCATTATAAAGGTTCTGTCCATCGGTGAAGCGGGTCGGTTCTGATTCATGCTCAGGAGCCGCAGATCCATAAGAAAATGAAGGTTACATGGTAACTACACAACAATGTGGAGGACGATGCAGAGAAAGAGCAGATTTATGAGGAGCCGGTAGAAGTTCCCTCCTGATTTCACGGCTGCAGATGAACATTTGCTTTAATCTTTAAATAACATTTTTATTTGCGTGAAATCGGAAAAAAAGCAGTTAAACCATTTCTAAGGAGATCAGGAGAACGGGGAGGATCCCTGAATCTTCCTTTCATCAGGAAAAACCACTGAAGAAGCAGATGTGATCACGCAAACACCGTCTGTCGTGGATTCAGAGCCCAGCAGGTCTGGTTCTGGTCGGATCCAGGTTTCCAGGTGACCTGGTTGCCTCTGCAGGATTTTTTGGGGCAGTTTGGTCTGCTATGGTTCTGCAGGAATCAGGACTCCAGCTAATTCCAAAGCCAAAGAGAGAGCCAGAGAGTTTGACTCTTAGTTCTCTGCTGTTGAACAGATAAAATAACTGAACTCATAGCAAGCGATTCTGTTATAAAAGTCTGCGTTTGAATCAGTTTTATACAAACGGTTGGTTTTTAAAATTTCAAAATTTGTAATTTTGTCAAGAAGTTTAACTGTAAAAGTTTGAATTAAATATTACAACTAAAATTTCAGTTTTTTTCACACCAAGTTTGATTTTAGATTTTTTTCTTTTTCTACCATTCCTTATTTTTTTCAGCTCCACAGCTCTGTAATGTTCTAAACTGTTGATAAAGTTTCATTCAAAGTGGTTTCACGTCTGCTCTTGTATTTAGAAAATACAGTTTTTATCCCGTTATAAACCCACATCCTGCTGCTCTATCAGCCTAATCTTAACGCCACACAGAGGAGTGAACAGAAGTTGTGAGGGGGGGGCTTTACGTGTTGCTTGTGCTTGTAAACATTGCACAACAAGATTTTTTTAGAAAATATGTTTCTCTGCCTCGTGGAAGAAGCTCCTCTGCTCGCTGCCGCTTTCATGTCTGCTCGTTGTGAGAGACAGACGGGCTGACTTTCCTCCGAACAACGGAAGCAAAAGAAAGCAGAAAGCTGGGAAAATAAAATCTCGATATTTTTCCAAAAATAAATTACCTAAAACAACAAGTTTGAGTAATTATACCTGTCATTCCTGATCCAAATTAATGGATAAAACTAGTGCAGTCAATTGATTGAAAAAGAAAAAAATCAGATTAATCACACTTTTGGATCGTAATTAATCCTGATTAATCAAAATGTTTACTGGGTAAATTTTATACGACAATATGCAGCTTTTGAACAAAAAAATGCCCAGAGAGAACATTTTTCCTTCATTTTAAAAATGTGAAATGTTTTAATCTATAAAGTATTAACTAAAATATCCCAGAAATATAGTTTGTGTGCATGAAACACACCAACAGTAAGAGAAGCAGAACTGTAAAGACTTTAATGTCTGCAGTTTTACTCCAAGAAAACAAAGATGCTGATTTACAGCCATAAGAAACAGACATTGTGTTTCTGCACTTTAAATGGTCCGGGTGAATACTCAAATCTGATTGGCTGCTGGGTGTTGACGCGTATCTAAAAAAAGCAGTTCTGGTCACATATCCCAAAGGTTCTATATCACTGCACAGGCGTCTTCAAAACAAACTTTTTGTTTCATCCTCTGAACAAAAACAAGCAGTAAAAACAAGCGAGGAGAATTTTCTCTCTGAGCTGATGCTTTATTGAATCTCTCATGACGATCAGCATATTTATCGCTTTGCTTTGCTGCTGCGGCAACGCTTTGTTGTGTTACCATGACAACAGGCCACACCACCAATCAAATAAAAGAGCGTACTAAATCTCCAAAATAAAAATTCCATTTAATATTAGTTCTATAAAGCCCAAAACCACAATGTCTCAATGGGCAACAGTGTGTGTGGCTTTTGTTGGGCTTTGTATTTATACAAAAAAAAACATTAAGTCAGTCATAAAAAAATGAACAATAGCTGGTTGTTAAACTAAACTAAACAGACAAAGCTAAACTGACATCCCTGCCCTTTGACCCCACTTCTTGGTGAGCAAAAACTCCTAAAAAAAATCCTTATGTTGGGACAAAATAAGAAACCTCAGGGATGTCCCTGTGAAGGAGGAATCCTCTCCCAGGACGGACAGGTCATGTGCTAGAACTGTTAAAGAACAATTAGCTTCTCTAACTCCACAACTACACAAATAAAGCACTAAAAACCGAAAGAATATTTTTTCTTGTGTTAGTGACCATAGTATAAGTGGGATAGTTCCCGACGAAGTGAGCATTTTCAGAAATGAACGCATGCCGTAGAAGCTTGAACTGTCCAATGCAAGCAGAAGACGGTCGCTTCTGGCGTCAAATTAACCTTAGTTAATAAATAAAAACACATTTTTTTTAATGTATCAAGTGTGTTCATGTCAACAGCGCACTGATCTTTTCTGTTCCACTTTGTTCAGATTTGGAAGATAACCGGTTCTCATCTGTTCTGCGTTCTCCAGTAGAAGCTGGTCAGTGAATGATGTGTCCCACACAAATGAGGTTTGGATGAAAGGACGTCTTCAGCTGCAGATTCTCCTCACACAGTCCTGCATTCATTCAGACGCCTGCAGATGCAGCGGCGTTTGTTTGGACTGAAGCGAGCCTCAGCAGAGAACTCATGGAAGCCCACAAACACAGCAGCCTCACCTGAGATGATGGAGGCGTGTCTGAACTCCTCAGAGAAGTGGATTGGCTCGTACGGAGACGTCTCGTAAAACTCTTCACCTGAGGAAACAAACACGTTTTAGCAGGTAAACAAACAAACAAACAAACAGCAGCTTCACAGGCACACTGGAAGACTTCTCTGAGCGGCTAGAGTTAGGAGGGACCTGAACGTCTTCAGACGAGACTGAAACGGCTGACAAAGTTTCAACATTTGAAGATGTCTAGATGTTTCTGAGATTTACTCTTCATCATTGTTCTCCTCCCCAGAATCAGTGAAGGAACATTTGCATCTGCAACTCAGTCAAATGTGAAGAAAAACTGCTAAGGGCTTCAGCAGCAGCCCGATGCTCCGACCTCCATGGCACCTTCATCATTTTCACCTCGAAAAGCTTCAGGTTTCTGTTTCAGTTTATGCAGAAGAATTCGTTTTTCAGAAGACGGATTGAGATGCTGCATCCAGTAGACAGGCTGACATGTCATCAGAGCGACTGAGGATGAGGAAGGTCTGCTGTGATGAATGTGAGCAGCTGTCAGATGCTGCCGTGGCCGTTCATCTGCAGCCAAAGTTTGAGATGAAACTGTGTCGAACTGATGTTTTGTTGATTCATTTGTTTGGAAATCGTTTCCATCTGTTCTTCTTTCAGAACTTTCAAACATTCAGAATGCCTGCAGAGGAGCAGCTTCAGCAGGAACGCCCACGGAGCGCCACGTCTCTGCAGCAGCAGATCCAACATTTCATCCTCAACCTTCAGGACCACATCTTTCATTCTTCAAACAGACATCTGTGTCATCAGACACATTTTTAGAAATATCTCGTTTCTGTTCGTGGAATATGAAGATGGTAGAAGTTACAGTGAAGAAGCTGAAAACGTTTTTTCAACAGAAGAATGTTTCTGTTCCTAAACCATGACTGTGACCCACGACTCCTATCTATGCTGCTCAGTTTTTCTCTCACAGAGAACCAGAGGAAGAAGGAGCAGCTTCTTCTAATGTCCTCTTCTAGTCCAGACAGTTCTGGTGTCTGGAAGCTCTCAGAGAACAAGAAGTCCTCCTCCAGCTCAGTGAAGCTAAAACTATATTTGGATCTAAAGCCACTGAGACTGAGAAACACGAGACGAGTCACAGACATCCAACCAGCTTGGTTTTCAAGATTGTGATCTGCAGTTCAGAGAAAAATTCCAATGTTTATTTTGAAGGGGAACGGAAGAACAAAACAACAGGGGAAGAACAATCTGGAGACATTAAAACAACAAAATCAAAGAGTTGAATCTCAGACTCTACAGGCCTCAGAAGAAAAAGAACATCGCAGCAAATCAAACCACGCTTCTGGAAGACCAAAGTGAAGGTGTGCTGGAGCGGCAGAGGATGATGATGATGATGATGATGTGGACATCTTCCAGCCATGAGCTGGTTTACATCATCACTAAAGCTATGATCGGTCTCTGTCTTCTGTAGCCATCAGATTGTTACCGTATCAGCTAAAGCCTTAGTCACATGACCTGAACGGGAGGGGTTGACTTGTACAGGTTCTGCAGGTTTTTGGGTTGTCTGGTCCTAACTGGTCATAAAGAGGAGCGGCTGCATCTTAAGGGGATCACACGTGTTTTTCACTTCACTTGAGGCTCGAACGACCACCTCAAGGGATATCGTGAAAATGGAACGTACCATTATCGTGTGGTAAGTGTATCATGAAGTATTTGTAAAGGATAATAGAAGTCACACACTTATGACTTATGGCTGATGCTGTCATACGGCGTCCTTATGTCACACTCTTGTCATTAGTAAGGTGTGAATACTGCTACTTCCTGACCACACAAAAATGCTGCACGCATGGGGCGTGCACGTGATACATAAGTGCCCGTAGGACGCAAACTACACTCTGATTGTTTCATTTCCTCATTTGTAACAGTCAGGCTGCAGCAAGGAGTGTGCACGTGTCACGTGAACGGCACTAACGGATTTGAGAAAGTCGAAAAAATGAAAACTCTGCATCTCTCCTGCTTCCCCTTACATGTTTATTACGACCTGTCGCCTGCAGCAGAAAAATTGTGCGTGAACATTTTTTTCTACACGTTCGCTGAGCGGTCCGTAACCAGTAACCTGTCCAAACACCGGCTACAATACATCGGATTGTAGATTCTGACCCACCATAGTTATGTCACACGTTAAAAATATCAACGTAAACAAAACTGTCATCTAACAGAGGGAAATATAAAATACAATGAATTGTATACCAACGAGAAGAGGCCACACTGCCCCCTGCTGTATGGGAGGGGAACCACAAGGACTGCTTTGGATAATGGAAGTCCGGACACACCAGGAAACCAGATCTAACACAGATTGTACGGAAGACCTCAGTGTGTTAGCAGGAGAATGAACCAGGTGGAGGTCCAGCAGGTCCAAACCCAGGCATCTGCTGAACCAGGAGTCAGATCAATAAAAAACTCTCAGAAAATATCCCACCAAGCTGCGTCAAAACCGTCTTTCTTTCAGGAGTTGTTCACGTCCCAATAGTCTTAAATCGAAGGTTCTGTCCCGCAGACACTATCACCTCCATGAAATGTGCATGAGCACGCCGCCTGCTCTCAGCACAATCATCCACCCTCATTTCTTGAAGAGAAGCCTTCATTTCAGCAGAAAGCTCTGAATATGTGAGGGGGGGGGCAAACAGAGGTCAGAAGCAAAAAGTCACTGATGAAAAGAGGAGCGCGTTTGTTGAAGAGACTTTATCTTATAATTTATCATTTTCCTCCTAATCAAAAAGGTCAACTTGTCCATAATGGCTCCAATTTCACACAGACCCTTATTTTCTTTGCCCTTTTCTCTCCGTCTGTCTTTCTCTTCGTTCCTCACCTTCATGTCAATAATTGGCTCTTGATTTTTTCTTTTTGTCCCCCTCTCATTTAGCTGATTACACTCATCTTTCCTCCCCCTTCTCACCTTGACACAGGTCGCTCTCCTCCCTTCTCGTTGGGACCTGTTTCTTTTTTTTTTCAGGTCACCTCCTTAACTTTTATCAAACGAAGCAGCTTTCAAAGCAAACTTTAATGGATTCATTTAAATTCTGAAGCTCAGTGTTGAAGGAGGGTCTGAGCGGACCCGGGTCACGCGCCTTCACACACCTTTGCACCAAAGATGAAGCGACCAACCACAACAGCGTGGGAGAAACATCCTCAGACAAAAGTCCTGAGAGAATCTGAATATATTGCTCTGCTCTGGTCCAGGTCAGGCCTGGAAGATGACCTCCATGATGGTCTTATCCCAGAACATGCCGAGCAGAAGAAATTTGGGGGGGGGTGGAACAAAAACATTTCAGATGGAGAGGAGGACCAATCAGGGGGATGGAGATAATGAATGAAGAAATGCAGGAGACAGCTGAGGAAAGGAACCCCTCCCTCAACGCAGCGTCTATGATAATAATAATAAATAAACTTTATTTATATAGCACAGCTTAAAATAAAATCACAAAGTGCTTCACAGTAAAACACAGAATATAAAACAAAATTAAGAAAAAGCAATTTTAAAAAGATCTGTTTTCAGCTGCTTTTTTAAAAGAAAACACTGAGTCTACAGATCTGAGGCTGATAGGAAGGGAGTTCCAGAGAGAGGTCACTGCTGCATAGACTCTGTCACCTGTAGTTTCAAACCGGGTTCTCTTAACAACCAGCAGACCCTCGTCACATGAGCTCAGGGATTTTAAAATGCACTCGAAAACGGATGGGGAGTCAGTGCAGCGGGATTAAACATGGGGTGACAAGTGAATATTTGGTCAAAAGCCTTGCAGCAGTGTTCTGGAAGCCATTCTATAGATCTTCTGTTCAGACATGTGAAGATGGAGTTGGAATTATCAAGACAACAAGACTTAAAGCATGGAAGAGCATCTCCATCTCAGAACGTGACACAATTGGACTCAGTTTGGAAATGTTTTTAAATGATAAAAACAAGATTGAAAAAGTGACCTGATGTGAGAGTCAAGAGATAAAACTGGGTCCCGAGTAACCCTGAGGTTCCTTACAGAGCGCTTAATAAAGGAAGCAAATGGGCCAAGCCTCTGGACTATCTGAGCAAGGCATTCGTCAGGAGCACAGATGAGAACCTCAGTTTAGCTTCATTTATTTGGAGAAAGTTATCATTGTGGGAGAAGAGAAGAGAAGAGAAGAGAAGAGAAGAGAAGAGAAGAGAAGAGAAGAGAAGAGAAGAGAAGAGAAGAGAAGAGAAGAGAAGAGAAGAGAAAAGAAGAGAAGAGAAGAGAAGAGAAGAGAAGAGAAGAGAAGAGAAGAGAAGAGAAGAGAAGAGAAGAGAAGAGAAGAGAAGAGAAGAGAAGAGAACAGAAGAGAACAGAAGAGAACAGAAGAGAACAGAAGAGAACAGAAGAGAAGAGACTTTGTCCTTGTGAGCGCTATTACATTGTATTGATAAAAAGAGGAGTCTGACCCTTGACTTTCTTCAGCTAGTGTTTCACTCCCAGATCAAGCGCAATATAAGCAAGCTGGTTTTTGTGGAGACACTTGCTGCAGATAAGCTCATGCACAGACTGCGTCAGCCATCAGCCACAGGACCAACAGTCAGGAACAGATGTTTGCCAAGCAGAAAGTGACACTGAAAGCAGACACAGAAGAAAAGCTGCTTGAAAAGCAAACTCCTGAGGACACAAAGACTTTTGATTGTACAGCAGTGATAATGATGAGGGTCATATGTGGCTCTGCTGGCCTGATACTGATGTGGCAGCCATTGCTTTAAGTCTAGACAAAGATCCGCCCTGTAGGCTGCACTTCACCAACCAACAGAAACAGGATCATAGATGACCTCAGGTGACCTCAGCTGCCACCTGTATGAACAATCATCTGCACTGTAAACGATGAAGCCGGGCATCTGCCACAACTGTCCATCCCTCCAACATGACGCTCCACACCAACACAGCAAAAGGGAAAATGACCAAGCAACAACAATGAGGCGTTGTTTTCAAGCTATAAGTTGGCCTGGATGACTAACAGTCCTGCTCCTCAAAGTGTGCTGCAGTTGGTTGACCGTGAGCAAGGCAGATGTGAAACAGAAAAATGTTCCTGGATGGCAGCAAAGCAGTCTCCAAAACAAGACTGACTGGTGTGTAAGTGTTCAGGAGGAAACAGAAGATAGAGGAATGTGGGATGTTATTTCTGACAGTGATGGGGATGAATAAGCATCTGAAATAACCATAAACAGCCTCTACAAACAAGGAAACAGAAACCCTGCACCTGTAAACACTGAAAATAGGAAAAGCAATTCTGTGACATTGACCATGTGTCAAAAAAGTGTTTTTCATACATGTCATGATAAGTGTTCCTTAGGATCTATGTAAAATGTGACATACATATGGAAATGTCAATTGGTGAGAGATTTTTGGTTGCTGAAGTGAATTTTGATAAATAAAACAACCACAGCAGAATTTGTTTTTTTATTTTGCATTCATGGTTTGTGACAAAAAAACTGCAGGATATTTTGCAAATAAATTTTTATCCGAAGTCCAGACGGGTAAAGTCTAAACAAAAATGCATTTAAAATGAGGTTCCCAGACGTGGGAACAAAAATCACTTTAGATACTTTTTCTTGGTTCACTTTATGGCCTCCTGGGTTCTTCTTCTTTGTGCAAATAGACGGTTGGTTTCTCAGAGGGAGGATTACGGCGCCTTTTCTATCAGGTAAACAGAGTCTCTGCGCTCAGGTGAAGCTGTGAGGAACTTCTGCTGGTTGAAGGTTTTGTCTTTAATCTCTGACAAACGTTCTCTGGCAGCAGATCTGTTTCCATCTTCTGTTCCCTATGCGCCTGAGATCAACACATCCTGCAGAGCTTCAGCGCACTTCCTGTCAGCAGCAGAATCCTGATCCTGACATGAAGCCAGGGTGAAGGACAGAGGGAGACGAAAGAAGAAAGGCCACGAGGTTCACCTGAGCACCGCTCTGACATCACCCACACCTGTGTACCTGTGGCTCCAACAAACACCTTAAAATGTAGATCTTCAGGTTCCTCAAAGAACCAAGATCCAACACAAAACATGAACCGCTGGTTCTCTGTGTGACATGGGTCACAGTTTCTTCTGAGCTGGCGGGACTGCATCTGAATTTCATCTCTGATTGGTGGGCGGGGCTGTTGCTGCGGAGTAAGCCTGCGGTTTACCTTATGTCATCCACCTCTTTAGGCTACAGTCTCCTGCTAGCTTACAGCACCTCACAACCCCAACCTAACAAAAAGGTGAGTAACATTAGAGCTAAGAGCCGTACAGTTCTGATCCAGACTCCAGCTCAGACGAGGAAAACAAAGACGTTCATGGATCTATTTGTCTGCAGGTGGATGCATCAGAATGGGGCGGAGCAGGAAGTCTGTGTCCCCGCCCAGCGCATTTACTGCATTACAAAAACAGTGCAAGACATCCATTTAGATTAATGAAATAAACAGGCAGGCTGAGGTCCGTCAGACCGGTTCCTGTTGGAGCCTCCGTGATGGACGCAGCTCTGAGCTTTCACTCCAGTTTCTGAACGAGTCGAAGCTTCATGAAGATCCATCAACCTGAAGCCCCACAGAAAACTGCATGGATCAATAATCATGTTGTACATGTTTGTATTCTTTGTAAATGTCTTTGTGACTCTGTAATGATGGTTATTCTGCAACCTCGCCGCCGACGTTCTGTGGTTCAGAGTTCAGCTTCATTTACAGGAACATAAAGTGATGCTTAAGGGGATCAATAAACGCATGCATTGACCTTCAATTGAGAGATAATGAGCGTGATCACAGCAGAGCGAGGCTTCATTTTCATTTAAATGTTGTGCTCAGCTTAGCCGTTAATGATCACACGCTCGCAGCTTCACCTGAAGGTTAATCATGGCGCTCTGGAACGGCGAGGCACCTTGAAGTTCAGGTTCTGTGCAACGCACGCACAGATGGAGACACTGTGACAGATGCCCCGATGATCCAGCCTGGGGGGCAGCAGCTGTTTGTAGGTAAATCTGGAATGTCCGTCCAGTCTGTGTCATGCTGAGCTTCTGCTGGACAATCAAGCACTCATGGGTGTAATCTTCTCTGCAGGCCAACTCAGTGGCCTTGTGGTGGAGTGTCTGCCCCATGACTGGATGTTTCAGTTTGTGAGTAACAGATGTAAATTTACCACTTCTGCAAAGATAATTTATAGATGAGTTAAAGGGGAGGAGCCAAACGCCGATTATAGAACTCTTTGAAGAGTTCACTTGGATTTGTGAACTAGCTGTTTTTCAGGTAATTTGTAACATTTGACTTTTTTCTTTCTCCAAACACTAAAAAGATCACAGTTCTCAATAAAACAATATTGTGTCATTTCTACATCAACATTATGTAATTAATGTAAAAAATATAGAAGGTAGGTATAGAATTTTAAATGTCCCATCTCAGTGTGAGATCCCTGTCCATCCCCTGTCCATCCCCGAAAATGGTTTGTAAGCAGTTTTAGTGGTTTAACCTCAAATCCAGCCCTAAACTCTGGAAGTGGATCAGGATCCAACATGGTGTGGAACTGATTTTCTACAACCCCAGAACCTTGACTCTAGAACCAGTCAGGAGGTCTTCTGGAAAAGTAAACATTGGAAAGTTGGACCTCCAGCTGTCACTGTCTGGTCGCCTCTGCTGGTCTTTTCTGCTGTTTTTCTCTGTGGTTTTCACAGGTAGATCACAGGCAGGGACAGCCATCCTGACACCATCGCTGGTCCTTGAAGCTGCTGTCTCCAGGTAACTGTCTCATGGTTGCTCCTGAGGTGATTCCAGACTTTCAACAAATCCAATTTCAGTTGTTCTCAGATGTTTTTCTTCTGATCGCAAAGACATTTGAGGAGATGATCTGTCCGTAGAGCCCACATTTACTGGACAAAGTGAGAGGTTTAGTCCTGTGTTCTCTCAGGATAATGATTCATCATCAGCCGTCTCTCTCCTCTCAACGACTCCTCCTTGTTTTCCAAAAAGCGACGGCGGCGTGTTTGATCACTGCACTTCTTCCTGTCAAGTAGGCGTGATTACGTGTTCCTGCATCTTTATAATTCAGGGGGATAAGTGGGGGAAGAAGAGGACTGGGGGGTGCTTCTCCTGTCTAATTATTATCACAACAACAGACGCACAAACAGATCTGACGGGGGGGGGGGGTCGATGGCACTGTAATCACAGCAATTACTGGGATTGCATTGTGGTGATACACAGACAGAACCTGTTCAAACGCAGGACAGGAAACGTTTGGTCCGTGAACGTTAGCTAAACTCTGCAGCGAAAAAGATTCCAAACGGAGCGTAGAAGATGATGATAGAAACCACCGTGATGAAGACCAATGTGATGAAGACCACAGTGATGAAGGACCCACCCCCCCATCGCACGCCTCTGCCACCCCAGCAAGTGCTGCATGGGATAATTTTTAAAAAAAAACACAATTTTTCAAAATGTCTGCTTTTTTGTTGGTTTTATCTCCATAGCAACCATTTTATTTTTTGGTCCTGTGGGGGTGACGCACAGGTCTATTTTGCAGGAGTTGCAGGAAAAAAGAAAAATTGTAAAAAACAATCAGATTCTTCGGTCTCAGACAGCTGCTGGACAGATGTTTCATGTTTGGCATTTCGTTGTTGCCAAGCGATAACAGCTGATTGTGTAAACAATGAACCATCAGTCCATTTCAGACTCAGAGGTGGTGAAAGATAGTCCAGAAATGAGTACCACGCATGCCACTCCATTTAGAAGGTGCAACACCAGCTCAGTGACCTTGTCACTCCCCTGAAACTGGAAGGTTATGGGTTCCAGTCCACAGTGGAGTCATAATAAAGGCTCTAAAATTGGAACCCAAAACCTCACTCAGCATTAAGGTGTTGGATTGAGGGAGTCAAACCACCCAATGGTTCAGCACGGCTGTCATTGCAGGTCACCACTCCCCCTTCAATTCAATTGAATTTATTTCTATAGCTCAATGCTCAGTATCGCAACCACAGCAGTCTCAATGGGATTCAAACAGGTATTTATGAAAAGAATATAAAGTCAGTCATAAAAACATAAACAATAGCTGGTTGCTAAACTAAACAGACTAAACTAAACTGCATCCCTGCCCTTAGATCTTGGAGAAAAAAATAAGAAACGAAAAATAAAGAGATAAGAGATGTTCACATGAAGGAGGGATCCTCTCCCAGGATGGAAAGGTGATGTGCTAGAACTGTTAAAAAAGAATTAGCTTCTATTAGCTTCTACATGTTTGAAAAGTGTAGCAGATGGACTTAGCCCTAACCCATCCCATGAAACTGTGGGGCAACAGAGAGAGTGTGAGATGAGCCAGAGGCCAAAGGCAGGAGATTAGACGATCTGCTTGGAATCTCTCGCGCTCCCCCAGAGGGGAGTGGGAAAGAGGGACAACATATGAATCGCACTGCTCCAAACAGGTTTGGTTGGTAAGGCACTATGAGATCTTTAATATAGGATGGGGCCATACCATTCAAGGCCTTTTAGGTTGGCAGGAGGATTTTGAACTTGATTCTAGATTCAACTGGGAGCCAGTGAAGTGAAGCTAACGCAGGAGTAATGTGTTCTCTTCTGCTGGTTCCTGTTAACAATCTAGCTGCTGCATTTTGAACAAGCTCAAGACTTTTTAAAGAACTTTAAGGACAAGCTGCTAGCAAAGAGTTACAGTAATCCAGCCTAGACGTAATAAATGCATGGATGAGTTTTTCAGCATCACTTCTAGATAATATGTTTCTGATCCTGGAGATATTGTGTAGATGAAAAAATGCAGTTTTACAAGCCTGTGATATGTGAGCCTTAAATGATAAATCCTGGTCAAATATAACCTCTAGGATCATAACTGTGTGATTGGAGGCTATATTTACACCATCCAGGTAGAACATCTCTTATGTATTTAGGACCTAATATAATGACCTCAGTTTTTTCTGGGTTTAGGAGGAGGTAATTAACTGCCATCTAGTTCTTGATGTCTCTAATGAAGGCATAACATTTCTCGAACTCCCAGCTCATGTAAAAGAGGCTGACACAGTTTCTACATTCAAAGTTAGGCTTAAAACATTCCTCTTTGGACAGGTTTACTGCCAGGCTAGCTAGCAATCAGAGAATATTTAACTTACTGCTCCTCTGCCTCACCTGCTGTGATGGGGTTACCACACTGACTCTACTCGCTCTCACTCACTCTCCGTCTGCCTCCTACACCCTCCCCCTTCCTCTCTCCCCTACCCTAACCCGGGTCTGTATCCCCCCCCCCCCCCCCCCCCTACCCTAACCCGGGTCTGCATCCTTCTCCCATCCCCAATCCCCCCTTCCTCTCCCCCCTACCCGAACCAGGGTCTGCATCCTTCTCCCACCCCCACTCCACCAACCTGCAATCCTCATCGCATCACTTGCCATCTGCCATTGCTTTCTTTTATTTGGTATATCATGCCTCTGTTTGGTGCAGTGCGATTCACATGTTGTCCCTCTTTCCCACCCCCCTACGGGGGAGCTGGAGAGATTTCTGATTTCAGGTGGATCGTCTGTGCTCCTGTCTTTGGCCGTGACCTCGCCTTTGGCTCTTCCTGCTCCTGTCTTTGGCCGTGACCTCGCCTGTGCTCCTGTCTTTGGCCGTGACCTCGCCTCGCCTGTACTCCTCTTTGACCGTGACCTCGCCTCGCCTGTGCTCCTGTCTTTGACCGTGACTTCGCCTGTGCTCCTGTCTTTGGCCGTGACCTCGCCTCGCCTGTGCTCCTGTCTTTGACCGTGACTTCGTCTGTGCTCCTGTCTTTGGCCGTGACCTCGCCTCGCCTGTGCTCCTGTCTTTGGCCGTGACCTCTTCTCTGGCTCATCCAGCAAACCCAGCAGTTTCCACAACTCCTACTGGATGAAGCCCATCTGCTACACTGCTCAAACATGTCGTTGTTTATTTAAATATTTAGCTGTTATCTTGACTTGTAGACGTTTATCTTGACGTGTTTGTTTATTAGTCATATACTTGTTATTCAACCATGCAGTTATAGAATTAATTAAGTTTACTTTTCTTTAATAGTTCTAGCACATCACCTGTCCGTCCGGGGTTGAGGATCTCTCCTTCATGTGGGCAACCCTGAGGTTTCTTAGTTTTTTTTTTTTTTTTTTTTTCCCCAAAAAGGTTTTTTTTTGAGTTTTTCCTCACCGCGAAGGAGGGTGTAAGGACAGAGATGTTTGTTCAGCTTAGTCTGTTTAACAACCAGCTATTGTTTACTTTTACGTGATTTATTTTTTTGGTTGTTTCTTACAATATTCTGATATCAGTCCAATGAGACGACTGTGGCTGTGATATTGGGCTATAGAAATAAAATTGAATTAAATTGAATTGATGTTGTCATTCTGCTCAGGTTTAATGGATAAATACAACCGTGTATCATCTACATAATAGTGAAAATTAATAGTGTTTCCTGATTATGTTTCCTAAAGGCAGCATGTAAAGCATAAACAGGAGGGGTCCTAGAACTGAGCCCTGTGGGACTCCGTGGCTAACTCAAGTGCAAAGAGAGAACTGTCCATTTATATGAACAAACTGGTACCTATCAGTAGGATTTAAACCACCGGTGGGCAGATCCTCTGATCCCTATATCACGCTCTAGTCTCTGGAGTACGATGCTGTGGTCTACAGTGTCAAAGGCTGCACTGAGATCTAACAGAACCAGAATAGAGATTAGTCCTTTGTGTTGGTTTTAATAACACACAGTTTCCTGGTCGGTGAGTTAATTTCTGCAGTTCGTGGAATTTAATCATCCAGGAAGAGGTTTAGTTCTGCAGCATCAAAGCCTTCCAGCAGAAATCAATGAGAACATCAGATTCCACTGCCAGACCTGTTCTACCCCAATCCCCCCGAGCCCCTCCTGCAATCTCGCCAAGGACGCCTTCCCGTGCCGCCAGTCGACGCCTCGTGTTTGCACTCATGTCAGTCGACTCAGGATGAGATGAGTAAACAGACGAGAGGAGTCTCAGTGGAGAAATCAGCCTGCGGCTCAGTCATTAGCTGGCGCACTAAATAGTGTGCTCATTAGGCTGCATGCTGAACACATCAGTCATTAGTCAGATGAATAAATGAGCCGTTTATTTGGCTGCATGCTAAACACCAATGTCAGAGTTAAACATGTGATTTAACAGGCTGACTCCAAAGTGCCTCTGTCATTAGGATCTGGGTATTGGACAGAGCTGCACGCGTTAGCCCAAGCCGAAAAGCTCCGGTCAATACTAAGTGGCCCAGTCTATTAGCTGGAGGCTTTGGAGATTGAGTGGAAGCAGATACAGAAACACAGCTGCTGCTCTTCATCACCGCTGCTCACCACGCTCCTCCTATTGTTAGTCCTCATGGCGGCAGTGACCTTTAATCTGCAGGTCAGTCTGGGACATTTTATTCTAGTTATCATCCACCCCCAAAAGCAGGAGTGAGTTTGTATCTTTCAGTGGTTTTTTCTGTTGGTCAGAACTGGGGCTGTCAACGTTAACGCATTAACGCACATGGTTAGTAAAAAAAAAAAATTATGCATGAATATATTTTAATGCGGATAATTACATTCCCTGAACAATTTTCCTCGGTTCAGGTTACAAATACACACTTTGTCAGGCACAATCCTGCTTAAAACACGGTCATTGACAAAATAAATAAATATTCAGCCGATATTTCGTACTTTGTTCTTGTTATTTTTTAGGTGACATCACTTTTTCACAAAAAGTGTACTATTTGATATGTAATGTGGCCACGGTAGCAAGTCAATGAGTCTCTGATCCGGCAGCGGCAAAGCAAAGCGATATATATGCTGATCACACAATAGGTTAAATAAATCATCAGTTCAGAGACGAAGTTCATCTTCTACTGCCTGTTTTTGTCCAAACCATGGAGGAAAACCTCTGAAACACCCAGCAACCAATCAGAATAGAGTATTCACCCGGACCATTTAAAGTGCAGAAACACAATGTTAGTTTCTCATGGCTGTCTATCAGCATCTTTGTTTTCTTCTTCTTTTCCTGTTGATGCATTTCGTGCACACACACTTTGTTAAATGGTAAATGGCTTATTTGCTTTTCTACCTTCATTGAAGGCCCAAAGCGCTTTACAGTCATGGGCCCATTTTCACCCACTGATGGCGGCTTCGCTGCTGAACACTGGCGCCAACCTTCCATCAGAGGCAGTGTCTTGCCCAAGGACACTTCGACACATGGGCAGGCAAGGCGGGAAATGAACCTGCAATCTTTCGATCAGAGCCTTTCCACTGCACCACGGCCGCCCCACGGCTGCTGTTAACATTTTGTAAATGTAAATATTTCAGACAGTAGGAATGAAGGGAAACATTTTCTTTCTGGCCTGTTTTTGTTCAAAAGCTGCATATTGTCGTATAAAATTATACTTGTAAAACATTGTTATTAATCACAACCCAAAAGTGTGATTAGCCTGATTCCTTTTTTAATTGATTGACAGCACTAATAAAAAATCCTTGTCAGCCAATCATCATCCTCACTAGCAGTTCTGGGGTTTTCCTTTTCTTTCAAGACACGAAGTGCAACCACTTATATATTGATCATGTGGGAGAAATGTATATTTGCGGTCAAGAACCAGATCCTTGGAAGCATCTTCCGCTGCTGAGCATAAACGCTTCAGCGAGCCAGAAACATGTTTTTACTTTGAGGATGTTGATAGAGAAGGTCAGAGAGAGCTGCACTGTGTCTTTGTAGATCTGGAGAAAGTTTCTGACAGAGAGGAACTGTGGTTTTGTATGAGGAAGTCTGGAGTGACAGAGAAGTATGTTAGACCAGGACATGTATGACGGCTGTAAGACAGTGGTGAGGTTTGCTGTAGGAGTCACAGAGGATCAAGCTGGAGGTGGGATTACATCAGGGATCGGCTCTGAGCACCTTCCTGTTTGCAATGGTGATGGACAGATGAGGTTAAAAAGGAATCACTATGAACTATTATGTTTGCAGACGATACTGTGATTTATAGTGAGAACAGAGAACAGGTGGAGGAGAAGCTAGAAAGGTGGAGGTTTGATCTGGAAAGGAGAGGAATGAAGGTTAAATGGAGCAAGACAGAGTTCATGTGTGTGAATGAGAGGAACCCAAGTGGAAGAGTGAGGTTACAGGGAGAAGAGAGAACGAAGGAGGATTTGAAGTGTCTCCGGTCAACAGTCCAGAATAAAGGAGAGTGTGGAAAAGAAGTGGAGAAGTGAGCGCAGGCAGGTCGGAATGGGTGGAGAAAAGTGTCAGGTGTGATGTGTGATAGAAGAGTTTCAGCTTAAATGAAAAGAAAGGCGAACTAAACTGTGGTGAGAGCAGCCATGTTGTTCAGTCTAGAGACTGAGGTACTGAGGAAAAGACAGGAAGCAGAACTGGAGGCAACAGAGATGAAGATGCTGAGGTTCTCTTTGGGAGTGACCAGGATGGATCGGATCAGGAATGAGAACATCAGAGGGTGTAGAGATAAAGTCAGAGGTCAGACTGAGACGGTTCGGTCATGTCCAGAGGAGAGACGGTGAAGATAGTGGTAGAAGGATGCTGAGTCTAGAACAGCAGGAAAGAGGAAGACCAAAGAGGAGGTTTATGGATGCAGTGAAGACATGAAGGAAGCTGGTGTTAGAGTTCATCTAACCCTCCATCTAACCCTCCATCTAACCCTGTCTTCTGCATCCTCTGATGAGGCTAGATAGAGGAAGCTGTGACGACCCCTGAAGGGAAAAGTCCAAAAGAAAAGAAGAAATTCAACATTAACTGTAAGAAACTACAAAATAGAAGCATTAAATGTAAGAATCAACCACTAGTCCTTCAAAAATATAAACCATCTATAAAAGTCCTGCCTCCAGACGCTGGATTACCCCGGTCTGAAGGTGCAGTGTTTAGGTTTACATGTCGGGCAGTGAATTTCATTAGAAAGTTTTTCCAGGTTGTAACTTCTGGGCCTGGAGTAGAGCTGAAGACCTCCAGAAGAACCTCACATCTCTGCTCACAAACCTCCTGAAAACAGTTTTGATGCAGATGGAAGCAAACATTATGATTTATTCTTAACATCTGCATGAAATGAAATCCTGCAAAAACAGCCTTTAATCTCTGATGAATGATTTATAGCTGGATGTTTTATTCAGGATGGAGAGCAGAGTAATCAGCTCATAACTCCAACCGTGTATTAATCTGTCTACATCCTACTCCCCCCAAATACATTTGTGTTTGCCTTGCAACAGTAAACACTGTTTAGAAAAACAGATTATTCTTCAAACCATCTGAGAAAGAACAGAGCCCCTGTGAGAGGGCAGGAGAGAACGCAGATCAAAAAACACCAACTCCTCCAGGAGTTGAAGATCAGCAGAAGAACTTCTGTTCTAGTCTGAGGAAATCATAGAGGGAACTGAAGAACCCATCAATGAGGGAGGAATTGAAGAACCCATCAGTGAGGGAGGAACAGAAGAACCCATCAGTGAGGGGGGAACCAAAGAACCCATCAGTGAGGGAGGAACCAAAGAACCCATCAGTGAGGGGGGAACCAAAGAACCCATCAGTGAGGGAGGAACCAAAGAACCCATCAGTGAGGGAGGAACGGAAGAACCCATCAGTGAGGGGGGAACCAAAGAACCCATCAGTGAGGGAGGAACCAAAGAACCCATCGGTGAGGGAGGAACTGAAGAATCCGTCACTTCTCTCCAAATCCCTCCAGGATCAGGAACTGACTGGATCAGGGTGTGTTTGGGTTCTTTAAGCTCAGTTCTCATGTTCGTCTCCCATTGTGTCGAGCAGCTGTTCCCTTTACAGATGCATCCAAACTCCATAGATCCAGGAGCAAAGCTCCATGAAACCATAATTCCACTCTGCGTTCCCACAAAAGCTGTAGTTCTTCTGCACGTCGGCTGATCTTCTGGCTCTTTGATAAGCAGACTCCTGTCACGGCCTTCTGCTCCACAGAGGAATTACAAACATGTTCGACAGTGAATCTAATTAATTTGTGCAGAAGTGAGTTGTCTCCTCATCTTTATGTGTTTTCCAGGAGGAAAACTGTAGCTCAGCTGCTGATTCACACCCAACTCCTGCTGGACAGAAGGTGCTGGAACCAGTACAGCTGTCGGTTTTCTCACCTGTCTGTTTTTCTCCGAAGTGAAGTTTAACTGTGAACAGCATTTAGCAGCTTAAAGTGGAGCTGAGATGAATGAACTTCAAAGTCAAAGTCACCGTCTCATCTACTCTGCGATGACTACAAGAAAATGAGAACACATTTCTGTCTTCAGCTGAACATCAAAGATCTGCTTTAAGCTCACAAACCCGCCTCTGTTGGCGGAGTCCTTTGTTTGGTTGGAGGACACAGCAGCAGATGACCCAACCAGAGACCGTCTGAGCCCAGACTCCGGCCGGTTTGTCTGCTGTGGTCTGTTCCTTTCATGTTTAGTAGAACTGGAACTGGGTAGTTAGTGTGAAAGTGGGTTAAGTCTTAGTTCCAACTGCTCTTACAGGTGGATATGGGCTACCGGGGGAAAGGTCAAACCTAAAGGGGCACGCAGGTGACCCGCAGGAAATTTCGACATGGTGGACTGCTGAGTGAACCCGTAGAGAGAAAATGTTCATGCACGTTTCTACGTGCACGCTGTGGGCGACAGGTTGTAGAGAACACTTATACAACACGTACTGTGAGTGAGGGGGAAGGAGGTGAGATGCAGGCGTGTCACAAGGATCCTGTTAGTGCTGTTCACGTGATACGTGCACGCTCCTTACTGCAGCCTGACGGTGAGTAATGAGGAAATGAGACAATCAGAGTGTAGTGTGTGTCGTCATCCTACAGGCGTTATCCGGGCTCTAATGTATCACATGCACACTGAACACTGATGGCTTCTGGGTAATGTTATATTTTCAAATGAGTGACATTGTTGGCATATTATTAGGAAAGCACAAAAGGGCTCAGCTTTTACTTTTTGTCCTCGTTCTCATTGGTTGCAGTGATGGGAATTCTGGCTCTTCTTAAAGAACCGGCTCTTTGGGATCGGCTCACTAAAAAGAGCCGGTTCTTTCAACTCCCAAACAGTTCTATAGGTTCCTTTGTTACTTTTATCAACAACTATATAAAATGATGCACAACATGAATAGCTAATGTAAAAAAGGTGTTTTTATTCATATAAGTGTATAATATGTATCTGATGTTATTTACTCCTTCCAGATGAAAAGTACAAAATAAACAAAAACAACTATTTACACTGAACTTTTGACTATATACATTTTTACTTTTTTCCTTTGAAAGAAGTTTGAAGCAAAACAACAGCAACCACAACACAAAATACAAATTAAAATGTTTAAAACCAGATAAAAAATTTTGATTTTGATTCACATGAAAGGTTTGCATTTAGAAATCCAGTTTTGAAGAAGGTTCTCTCAGTTCTCAGGTGTTTGTACAGGTTGGTTGTGGAGCCTGTTTTAGATGAAATGACTTTCCTGCAGACTCTACACTTTTCCTTTATATTATCAATAAAATCAAACGGTTCTTGATTTTGCTTCTTGTCCTGCTGTCACTCATTTTCTTTACGTTTCGGTGTTGTCGTAGGTTGCTGTTGATCTAATCGGTTCATGTGCTGCTGTGCGTGTAACGCCCACCGCTCCACCCCCTTCGCTCAGCACAAACCATAGGGGAAAGCACATATGTCCCGATGTCATCCTCTGGTGCACACGCCTGCTGAAGAAGAATGTCTTCGGGTGAAAATGAAGTCTTTTCTTCCTCCTGAAGGAGGACCAATGATGGCGACTCCACAACAGCACGACAGTCTGACTCTAACATGGAGCAAGAACCTGTCATGAATATCAATGGTTCTGTTAAATAGTGAGGCTCTCTTCACAAAGGAGCTGTTGTGCTCTGCAGGCGGGCTTCCTCCTGTCGGATCTGTGCTGAACCATCTCATCAGTTCCTCCTAATCAGCTCAAGTGAAAGTGTCAAAGCGGTGGTTTCTGAAAGGAGGAGGATGAAAACGGAACAGAGAGTTCAAACCTGCGGAAGGACATCAAATCAACTTTAAAATGAGCCGTTTGAACGAGGCGACGCCACTTTACCCTCATCTCAACCCCCCTCCCAGAACGCTGCGTTCAGTTGACTTTCATCTGTGCCTGGAGTTCAGGCTTTGATGCTGGTGGATCAGGAGTGATCTGGTTTCATCCGCGCGTCTGACAATCACATAAAACACCTCCGTTAATCAGCGCCGCCTTTTTCTCAAACAGCCTCCAGACAGATGAGCGCCTTCGCCGTTTCAGCGGAACGGGATGCAGCGGCGGCGAGCCACAGCATTTGCTGACCCCATCCCTACATTCGTCCATCCATCCGTCCATCCCCAGAACCTGATGAACCCCTCTCAGGATCACAGGGTTGCTGGAGGCTCTCCAAGCTAACATCATGTTTCAACCCAAACAGGTCAACAGTGTTGCAGGTTCAACCACACCAAGGGGCAATTCACAGACACTTGAGACACTTCAGAACTGTGGCGGGAAACCAGCAAAACTCATTAGGGGAACACACAAACTCCACACAGGGCGGACCCAGCTGGGATTTGAACCAGAACCTTCTCACTGTGAGGTGAGAGTGCTGATCACTACACCAGTTCACACAGTGAGAAACTGAAACACAAAAACAAGCAGATTGTAAAAAACTTGTGTTAGCTTTTCATTTTAAAAGACCTTTGAGTGTAAATTGTTTTTAATAAATGTAGGTTTTCTGACCAAAAGTCTGAAGAGTTCCTGTTAAACTCTTTACATGCGTTTATTAACCCCTGTCAAACTGGCAGGACATCTGCAGACAAGCGTCGCATGTTTGATTCCTGCAGAGATCAGGAACCCTGCTAGTTCTGTCTCTGCTGAACGTTGGTCAACAGCAGCGTGCGACCAACGAATGATCAACCAGCTGTTGGTGACAGTAAAGGAGTGATGGATGACTCTACAAAGCTGGATGTACATCTTAGGGGGGGTGTGAAGGTCGCAGCAGCGATGATCTGATTGTTCTTTCAGCTCCTCAGAATAACCGGATTTCTACAGATCTGCTCACACGAACAGAACTGGAGCCAAACGGATCCACAAGAACACAACCACGAGACTGAACCACCAGACTTGTTTTACTCAGGGGCCGCCGTACCACTAGACAAAGGGGATTGCCTGAGGGCCCTCAAACACTTTGGGGCCTCCATCTGAGCTCTTACTGAAAACATAATTAAAATGATAAGACTGCTCATGTGAAGTGTTTCATCCTCCCCCGTCCCTCTGCAATAATGGTCTATTCCGTCAACATCAAGTTAGCGAGCGGATAGACTTTTCTGAGAGATGTTTTTTAAAAAAGCATCGGGATGAAGTGTAGTTTAACAGGGAAAAACAACGTAACAAATGAAAAGAAAGACATTTGTCCCTGTAGACATTGAATTTGAGTGATTTGAGTTTTTAGATGTTTATCAAAACATTTGGATTCTTGATATCGATGCTGTCTAAAAGTGGACCGGTTATTAACTTTATTGCTAACATTTAAATAAAAAAAAAAAAGATGATCCTAAAGTTCTTAGAGATGAGGTGTCAGCGAGACGTTCTGCTGCTGGACATCACCTGTGGACTTCACCAACCTACAGATGTGGATCAAAGCGGTCCCTCCAGAACTGAAATGACCCGAAAAAGGAACATTTTCCTTTAGAAACTCCATGCTATTGAGGTTATCTGGTCACTGTAAAAATGCAGTCTGCTGAGGAAAACCCAGAACGGCTGAAACTGCTGAAACGGACCGATGGCGCTGAATGTCAGAACATCTGAACCTAAGAAGGTTGAAAAGATCCTGAAGCAAATTTATGATAACTGTGAGCTGAGAGTGAGCATGGCGAGCACTGACCCCCTCCAGACCCCCTCCACGCCTTTCGGCTTCACTCCTGACAGACCAGGAGCAGCAGCAGCTTCCTGATCCTTCTCTTCTCCTGAGATTCGCAGCAGAACTTCAGTCTATCTGCTCCTCCCAGAAATGATGAATAACCTACCATCAGCGAGCCGTACGCCGCCTCCACCCCCCTCCCTGACATGCTCATTTTAGGCTCTGAGCTGCTGTGATGAAGATGTCAGAGAAGAGCGAGACACGAGCTGGAGAAAACGTCTGTGTTTAAGGAGGCAGAGGCCACGCCTCTGAACGGACATGTCAGGCAGTGGGGGCCGTCTGCCTGCGTGGAGAAGTCAGACCTGGCACGCGAGGAAAATGAACTTCAGAAATAGTGAACGACCCTCCCCCTGAAAAAATGATGACATCACAGCAGGAGAGACCATCGAAAACATGAATGGGGCTAAAAAAATATTTCTAAATCCACTAACAAAACCAAAACCCACGTCAGGTACATCCAAAGAAAGCTTTCAATTATTATGGGATGGCCACTGGACCTGCAGCTTGGTGGCCATTTTTTGTGAGATTTGGTGATTTTCACACATATTCTCACAATATTGGAAATATTGGGGCGATCTTCATGAAATTTCACACACGCCAGTTTAAGATGACAGGCACAAAAAAAAGGTTTTGTTGACCTTTGACCTCAAATTGAATCTCCTCCCAAGGATTCCGGTCTATCACTCCTCAATCATCATTGGGAGGAGTTTGGTCTTAAAGTTTGTTGATCTTTAATTTTGTTACAGCGGCGAGCTCACAAAAATGGCGTTCCACTGTTGCTCGCATATTTTTAACCAGTTCATGGCTGGAGTTGTTCATATGTGGACTCGAAAGGCAGCGTTTGGAGGAGGGAGTGGTGGTGTTGGTCTTTCCCCTGACAAAGGTATTTGTCAGTGAAGTTCTACTGGTCCTCCAAGCTCAAGTACTTTCCTACTTTTGCAAAATGAAGTTAGACTGAAATGTTGTTCAGCTACTTACAAGCCACCAAGTTGAATCACCACGCTCGCTTTCACGGGGCCACTCGAGGTGATCCAACCCCACCCCTGGAGCCAAAAGCGTTGGGGCCCCAGTTCCCAGTACAGGCAACCCCCCCACAAAAAAGGTCAGCAGGAGCCGGGGCAGAGGTCCATCCCAGTCACACCCAGATGGAGAGACAGACCCCTGCAGAACAGGGAACACCCCCACCAGCCTGCACCCAACCCAGAGGAACATCCACTCCCCCCACCCCCAACCCAGAAACAAGGTCAATGGAGCTCCAGACCCCTACCTAGAAGGACCAAGACCCAGACTATACCGCTGCACCCCCCGCCAACCAGCCCAGAGGAGGGGCACACCCCCCACTATATAACATTCCCAGATTTTAATGGTATATTTAAAGTTGGCTCCATTACCGTTGAGAGGTAATAGCACTGGTTTGCTCCCGGTAATGAAGTACTTGATTGATCAAAAGTGTCCATAACTGTCACTGCTGTGGAGATGGAAGATAGATTCTGAGCTTTAGAGAAAGGGTAATACATCACCTGCATAAAGAATTATTTGTGATGGATGTTTTTTGTTTTCATTCCCTCTATATCTTCATTCTGTTTTATGGCTGCAGCTATAATGATAAATAATCAATAACCAATAAATAAAGCAAAGAGAGAGGGGGACAGTGGACACCCCGGTCTTCTGCCTCTTTGAAGGACTAACCTGTCAGATGTCTCTTCATTTGTTCTACCAGATAGTGTTGTGAAAATTGAGCTGTTGGCTCAAGTCGATGTGACTGTAGTAGGATTGTGGTCATAGATAAAAAAAAAGATTTACTTTGTTTTGCTGATTCTTCCAAAACTTGCAGAAACCTGTTTGTCACCGCAGACAACCAAAACACAAAATGGTTGTTATGGAGATAAAACCAAAAAAAAAAAAGTTGATTTCTTGTTTAGTACATTGATTATATGCAGCACTGACCAGGGAGGGAGGGGCAGAAGGGGAGAGTGAGGGTGGGGTCAAAGAGAGGCGGTGAGGGTAGCACCTGCGGGTCATACAACGCCACTCGCTGCTTTAACTCTTTTTACTCGTCTTATGTGTCCACTTTTAAGGGAATGGTTTTTAAATGTTATATTATTTAATGACACTAAAGGATTTCTATTCTATTCTATTCTATTCTATTCTATTCTATTCTGGTCATTTTAAAGTTAATTGTGAGGAAATTGTACTTTCCTGAACATAAAAACCATAGGATGAATGGTGATGCCTTCACTGTCCTCTGTTAAAGCTGCTTTCTTCCTAAACTAATCTGAGCGTTTTCACAAACGACTCGTTTAATGATCTCAAATTCATTCAGGAAATAAAGGCCTTTTAAAATTTTCTGCGTTTTATGAGTCTCTGAGCTTTGAACAAAGAGTTTTGTGGAGGTTATGTTGAAAAGTGATTTTGAATAAAAGATTTAACTTTAAGAAAATTATTTAATAGGAGAAAATCTGCCTCCAAACTCAAACTGCAGCCTGGATTTTTAATCCCCTACTTAAATCTGAGCTGAGCGTGGTTTCTCCTGCTTTGCCTGAACGCATCTCCACCTCAGACGCGAACAAGCTGGACTTATTCACGTCTTACCTGCGCTTCCTGCCGCCATTTATTAAAAGTTTTAAGCCGAACAAATCCTCCTGCGACTCGTTAAATATTCATGGCAGAAGGAAAGGCTGCAGACAAACAGTGAAGGACAGATTCTTTGTTGGCTCTTCTAAGAAAGACAAAGACGTGGAACCGCAGCCTGAAGAACGGTTTGTACCAGCAGACGTGAACCCATCAGCACAGCAGTAATTAAAAAGAAAAGCTTCTTTGTTGTCAGACAGATAGACCAGACCCTTCAAGTCTGTGTGACTCAAGAAAAAGACGTCTTTTTCATTTCTGTTTGAAGTTCTCGTTTCTACAGGAACGTGGATAAAAACACAAACCTGCTCGTGTTCCAGGAGCTTTCAAAGCTGCCACCATGTCAGAAAACAAAGCTGCTTCTCTCCAACTGGCTGCTGATGCACATATCAGCTCTGGAAACCCCCAGAGATGAGAAGGAACCCCATCCTTCAAAAAACTGTTAGAGGAGCAGACACCTCCTGCGTCTCCTTCACCTCCTCTGAGTAAAACAAAACAGGCCTCCAGCCTGAAGCTGACCCCACTAACTCTGAACACCTCCAAGAGGAGCCAACTCTGTGTGAGAACGATCCCTCTAGGGATGACCACTCTGAGGAAGATCCCTCTGAGGAGGATCACTCTGAGGAGGATCACTAGGAGGAGGATCACTCTGAGGAGGATCACTCTGAGGAGGATCATTCTGAGGAGGATCACTCTGAGGAGGATCACTCTCAGGCGGACCACTCTCAGGAGAATCACTCTGAGGAGGATCACTTTCAGGCTGACCACTCTGAGGATGCCTATTTGGACACAAGAGGACATGTCAAAATTCCCAGTGACACACAAACACACTGTTGATCAAAAAAAAGAAGGGGAGGCATTTGTGGGGGAAAAGCTTTACAAAATTCATGTTCAGCTTTTACAGCACACAGACACACACACAGACACACACATCCAGACACATACACCCAGACACACACACACATAGCCTCTGTGAAACACCACCAGCTCCCTCTCCTTCATCGTCTGATGTAAAACGCCATTTAAACTGTCATGACTCTATATAATTCTACAACTCCCATGTTGCTTCAGGCTAAGAATACAACAACAAACACATGAGAACCTTAAACACTTCACAGAGACTCCCCCCCACACACACACACACACACGCACACACAGGCACACACGCATACACACACGCACACACACACACACACACACACACACAAATGCTGCAGTTAGAAGACACCCGAATGCACCACGCTCTTCCATTGAGTTTTCAGATGAACAAGATGAAATGTTTTCATGTTGTCTGCAGCCCCCCTTACATGCGTGTGGGTGCCTGTGTGTGCGTGCATGCGTGTGGGTGTGTGTGTATTTACATGCACGCGTGTGTGTGCATGCGCGTGTGTGATACCACTGAGACATCCTCTGTGGATAAGAGAACAAAGAGCCGGGCTTTAATGAGCGCCACCACAGCTC
The DNA here is from genome assembly GCA_014656515.1 of Oryzias celebensis. NCBI lineage: Eukaryota > Metazoa > Chordata > Actinopteri > Beloniformes > Adrianichthyidae > Oryzias > Oryzias celebensis. Next base: position 2,329,852 of record BNCR01000012.1, read on the forward strand.
ACACCCAAACTAGGCCAGTCAGTGGTGTCTGTGCACGTGTGCACGAGGCTGGAGGACCAGCAGTGGAACAGAAAAGTTTGCTGCAAAGCTCGCTCTGCAGCCTTTAACTTCCAGCACTCTGCAGTCAGTTTCAAGAGCCTGTTACCATGGAGACACTGAAGCAGCTTCCTGACACCAAAACGTCCAGACTGACCATGAAGTGACCTGCTGTAAGGATCACTGCGTCAGTAGATTCAACGGATCACATGCACTCCAGTCCCCCCAGATGTGAACCTAACTACACTGAAACAGAACTGGGTCGAACCTCCTGCTGCAGTTTAATAAAACAGGGTTCATTCGAGTCAGACTCAAGCTGATCTAAGTGTTTGAACACCTGAGTCACATGACTCCTAATGGCAGGAACCCTCACATCCTGCAGACTCTTTGAAGTGACACGTGAATGCACGTGTGCACAGATGTGTATTTAAATCCATTTTCTATAACCGCCTGATACTGTTGCGTTGGACAGCTGTTACTGTTACAATAACAGGTTGTGAATCTTCTGATAAACAAGGAGTTTATTTGTATAAACCCCTTTTGTATTGAGGCTGAACTTTATTTACATACTTGTGTTTATATACTTTTTTTTTGTTGGACTGGGCAGACATGAAGAGGAGAGTGGGATGAGAGGGAGGGATTAGAGATGGTGGATAGGGGCACAAAAGAAAGGGGGGGAAAGGGGTTATTCAAGTTGGAGGTGTTTAGGGGGTGTATAGAGTTATGGAGCAACAAGCTGCTGGAGGTTTATCATCATTGCTGTCAGGTTCCTCTAAAGGGGTGTGGCCTGTCCACACACACTCAGAAGTTACAAACATTCCAAACATGTTCTCACACAAACATGTCAACACGTACACAATACCGCTATAACTCACACACACACACTCCTGCATTTAAAGCAGCACATGTGAAGCATTTCATTCTGGTCATATGTACTGTTAGTCCAAAGGTGAGCTGACGCCTGTGCTCAGGTGAGTGTTCATGTTCTACTGAGGAGGAAGATGGAATGTAAAAGAGAGAGAGCTGGATACTATTTGGATCCACAGGGATGCTGGAGCCTATCCACTAATGGAGGCTCACCTCAGACAGTTCCCCTGTCAGTCACGGGGCTATTCATTTACATTCGAGTTATAGATGTTTTTTGTGAATTTTTACTGTAGTTGTTTTTGGGACTTTTTTTGCCTTGTATCATTTTTGCCCCTCTTGGCTTTCACTAACACACAGAAGACTTCATGTTTCCTGCAGAACAGAAAGTGCTGAACGGTCGTGCCACAAACAAGCGCATCAGAAGCCGTCCTGGCGGTTACCTTCAGTCAGGCCCATGTGGATGCTCCAGAAGTTCTGCAGACACTGCAGCTCCTTCTTCATGCCCCTCTTGCAGCGGCAGTCGTAGAGTGGGGACTCCTGCAGCACCTCCAGCGCCCCCTGGCACTCCCTGGAGGCCAGCATGGCGCTGCGCTCCTTGTCCCCGCCAGACAGACACTGGCGCATGATCCGGTACCTGGAGCTGCACTGGCTGTTCTGGTTGCACAGCTCAGAGGCCCGAACGCAGTCCAGCGGTTCCCTCCATCCGGGGGGGCCCATCTCCAGCTCATTAACACACACATCTGCAGGCAAACAGCAGAGTCAGTCGGTCTGTGTTTACAACCCAAAACCAGGACCAGCTGGGCTCCGGCAGCCCGGTGACCCCTAAAGGGCCAAAACATATTAAAATGGATGGACAGTAAGGAGCCAGTACTCACACCTTACTAACACCCAGAGTGTGGCCTAAAGACACCGTATGACATCATCACTTGTACATCATAAGAGTGTGTGACTTCCATTATCCTTAAGAATGCTTAACGATACATTAACCCCGCGCACCATAATGGTACGCTCCATTTTCATGACGTTCCTTGAGGTGCCCGGAGCCTCAAGGAAACGGACAGACACTCCTGCGCTCCCCTGAAGATGCAGCCGCTCTTTACTGTGATGACCCGAACAACCCAATAAGCCGCAGTTGATGTGTCAACGCCATCATCATCTGACAGGTCTGGATGCAAGTCAAACTCCACCCATGGACCCGCCAACTGCATCCTTCCAAATACGGACAGTTGACTTCTTGTTTGAGGCAGATGGAAGTTCAGCAGGTAACCAGCAGGAGGAGTTCTGACAGCAGACGTCGTGGCAGAACTTCCTGTTGGGTTCATTAACTTCGCTCTTCTCTGTCATCTTATTTGAATTAGTAGTTCGTTTTTATCTCTTGCTTCGTTAGGGGTGTGGTCTTATGATCAACAGGTAACTGTTTCAACAGCAGACAGTCTTTTTTAGGCCCCTTTTTTCTAACTTTAACCTACTTTGGAGTGCACGCTGACGTGCACGCTGACATGGAAGAGGCTCCTGCAGCCAAAGATGTGGGCGGGATCTTCATCAAAAAGAAAATAAAGCCATTCAGGAATTCAGCAGAAGCTCTTCTTTGTTGTTTGTGTCTGGAGTCCTCAGGTGAGTTGGGCTCATTTGTTCTGTAAGTGGCGATTCCAGCTGCAGGTAAACCCCAGGTGGAGGTGTGCAGCGCCATCACCCGCAGTTGGGATGGAGGTGGGCCGGGCCTTTACAGCGCCAACACCACGTGGGATGCAATACGTGTCCAAAGGTGGCCTTTGACGGGCAATTAAGCCGCTTTCACTACAGCAGAGACAACAACACGACGGAGGAATCCAATTAACCGAGCAGCACAGGGACGAGATAAGCCCACTCTGATACCGCCGCTAAACCGCCAGAGCTCAGGCAGAACTTCCCTCCAGCCACTGCTGCTGCAGGCAGACTCTGTCCTTTCACAGACACACTGCTCCAATTAAACAAATCGATTAGTCCGTGCGGACCGAAGCTGCTCTGATGGACCAAAACGGTTGATTCCTGCAGAAATCTGCAGGAACGAGGATTTCATCCCGCTCCTGATTCTATAGGAACTCATGTTTCATAGCAACAGATAACAAGGCCTGAGAGGTGAAGCTCAGGGAGCATGCATCCCACACTCACTGCTTTATTCACACATTCCTGAAGCTTCAGGCTGTGCACACGCAAACCCTGTCACCTGGAGAACACAACTCCTCCAAACTCAGAAAATAGAACTACGAATTCCTCCAACTCGCCACTTCTCTCTGCACTTCAGGCAAAAGCCAAACCGGCACCCCCACAACAATCAATGGAAAGCAGCAGATGTGAACTCTCCTCTGCAGCATTCCTGTTTCTCCTGCCAGCAGCTGCAAACACCAGCATTCCACGGCAGGAATCATGAAGTACCGGAGGGTTTTGTTCCCTCTGCACGGAAACACGGCTCTGAATAACTCTGCAAACTTTAAACATCACAGGAACTCAGGAACGTCTGCGCATCATTCAGGTTCCGCACCCACATTCTGACAGAAACTCAAATCAAGTCAGGATTCGAATCGGATTGAAAGCTTAAGTCACATGACCAGAGTGTGTGTGTGTGTGTGGGGGGGGGGGGGGGGGTGTCGCCTCATACGGGGTTTGACCCGTTCGGGTTCTGCTGGGTTTTTTGGGTTGTCCGGGTCTGTGCAGGGTTGTAGAGAGGAGCGTCTGCATCTTAAGAGTAGCACAGGTGTGTCTTCCAGTTTCTTTGTGGCTCAAACGACCACCGTAAGGGCCGTCATGAAAATGGACTGTACCATTGTGCTGTGTGCAGTGAGTGTGTTGAAAAGTATTCACAGGTATAATGGAAGTTCCACACATGACGTACAGCTGATGCTGTCGTACGGCCTCTTTACACCACACTCTAGTCATTAGTAAGGCGTGAGTACTGGCTCCTTACTGAGCGCACACGTGCAGGGTGTGCACGTGATCTGAAAGTGCCTGTAGGACACTTGTAGGATGTTCACACAAACTACACTCTGACTGTCTCATTTTTAACAGTCCGGCTGCAGCAAGGAGCGTGCACATGTCACGTGAACAGCACTATCCTGATCCATGCTCAGTCTGCAGGATTTGGGGGGATTGAAACATGAAAAATCTGTACGACACGCCTGCGTCTCACCTACTTCCCCCCTACTTAACCTCACATGTTCACTACGACCTGTCGCCTGCAGCAGAAAACATACATGAACTTTTTCTCTCTACAGGTTCACTGAGCGGTCTGTGACCTCGATATGTCCAGCGGGTCACCAACAGGTTTGATCATTTTACGCCCTCAGACAGCCCTTTCCACCCGTCAGGACTCAGGCTTTTGCTGCTTCCTTTATGACTTTCCAGTCATTTTGACTGTTTTTTATTCAAACAGACACTTGATGCATCAAATCCCTCCAGAATTATCTGTTCTTCAGGATTCTGGAAAAGTTCAAACGCTGCTGACCTGCCTCTACTGTTTACTGTTTGTTTATGTTTTCTTTCAGACACACCCCCCCCACCCCCACCCCCCACCCCCCCCGTTACAGCGACCCCTCCATCAATACTGAATCTGGTTCTGATGAGTAGAGAGCTTCCGTTCCCAACTGTAACTGAAAGCTCAAAGTGATGTAAGAAGGCCTTTGGTTCCATTTTGAAATGGAACGGATTTAAACCCACGACCTCGCAGTCTCAGGAAGGACGTTTGAGCATGAGACCACTGAGTTGGTTGAATTGGACTCTGATCTGAGCACAGCAGAAGTCCTCGTGTGTTCAACCTTCAAACATCTCTGAACGTCTGACAGTCACATTGATGCAACAAGCAGCCGGTGTCTGTCTGCTGTAACTCTGTATTAATAAAACATCCAAATACGTTTGGAGAAAAGTCTCCTGCAGATCCGGAACGCTGCAGCTGGAGTTCCGATGGGAATTAGCAGCAAGGATTATTTTCCTCCAGTTTGACCTCGTCTCTGCTAAATCCAGAGTATAAATTAAACTCCTTTCCTCACACGTCAAGCTCCTCAGAACAAAGCCTCATTGTGTCCCAAAGACCTCCAAGTGCCGAGTTATTATTTAAGGTTTGATAGGCGCTGATCCGCGCAGCTCCTATAGACTCTTTTCAAGTGTCCGATTCTCTCGTGAGACACAAAGTCATTAACTTTCACTGGTGGATGAAAGCATCTGTTGGATGATGAGCCACGTCTCCACCCGCCTGACATGATGGTGGTCTGACGTTTAAACAGCAACAGATTAGAAGAAGACGGATGATCCAAAAGTCAAATGAAAAAACGTCACGATCCTGAAGCAGAGGAGGAATGCTCAGAGCGTTCCTGAGGAATATCCAGCTGCTCTGGACCTGCAAGCGTGGAAGACGTCAAACAGAAGTGTGCTTTACTGCTGGAAAAAGGCTGTTTGTCTGACTGGAGGAACCTGATAGTATCCAGACGTGTATCTGGGTTAGCTGGTGAGAACACGTCTGTCAATGTGTCGCACCGATGAGGATCTGCTTTTACCGTGATGACGGCATCAGCGCAGCGGCAACAGACGTCAACCATCACTCGTGTTGAACCTGTTTCACTGTTTTCACACACTTCTGAGGTTCACCTGACGGCGCGGGGCCTCCCACGACCAGCAGGAGTGAGGTGGGAGGTGTCAAAGCTCACAGCTGTTTGTGTGAAACAAGAAGACGTTCTCGTGAAGGAAAACTCCTGAACTAAAACCTCTGAAAATCTGGACTGGAATCTTCAGTATGAAGGACACTAAAACCTCAAGAGTACAAAAGTCTTCTTCTTAATTTCAGTCAACAGCTTGACTTTTTTATTGTCTGGTTTGAACATTAAGTTTGGATTTTTAACCTTTTTCACCAGAGTTTTCACTCCAGTGTTGATGTTCTTTCAGTTGTAACTTTTCAATAGTTTATGTAACTAATGTAATTCTAACAGATTGTAGAAAAGCAGCTTTGTGCTGATATGCAGCACTTTACAGTAGCCACGTGTTTACGGGATAAACATAAACCAACTGAAAAGAAAAACAAGAAAAACAGTTTTGCTTCGCTGTCAGAATTACATTGATTGCATAAAAGGCCAAGCAGTTTCCATAGTTTGAAGAGTTTGGGTCATTTCCTGTCATCAGTGACATCGGCTGTACTTAAGGGTCAAACAGCTGCGTGATCCTGTGGCCTTTGGCTCGTGGTGGGTTTGGGAACTCAACAGACCAATGGAACAACATCAAACTTCCTGTTTGGTCTTATGCTAGCACGCCAGTCCTAAGCTCCCCTGACGTCCATCCAGCATCGGTGTTCCCACACTTTCAGGATACATTCAAAGGTCTTTCATGTCCCTTTTTATTCACGGACAGGCCAACAGTTTGAAGGTCGATCATGAAACTAACAACTGCGGTTTCTATGGAGTTCTATGACACCAGTTTTAAAGGGTAATATTGGAATAAAAACGGTAAATGTGTTAGTGCAGGGTAGCAACAGTCCAATATGAACACCGTTTGCTGTAGCGTGTTCTTAACCACTGTCTTAGCATCCCATGTTCAAGAACGTGTGCTTAGTGCGTGTCTGTATGTAACGTTGGAGCCTAAACCTCCTTCATCATCGTCTTAACTGTTGTGGCCCCGCCCCCAGGTCCTGGGGACTTTTAACAAAAGTAACAGGTGACACATGCATGCAGATCTGCAGGCCTGCGATTGCCAAGCGTCTCTTAACTGAGATGGGAAGTGAAAGCCCAGATCCAGATTCCAGAACATTCTGATGAAGATGTTTGGACAAACGCTGGAAGTCCACAGGTTGGCCTGGAATCTGAGGACTGACACGAGACCTGAGGAGATGTTCCAGAGGAACTCTGGGGCATCAGATCCTGTCTCTGAGGGGAAACGTGAGAACGGTCTTCCTGTGAGGGGGGGGCGGCGCTTCAGGAGGACCTCCTCAGGGTCAGAAAAGGCTCAGCAGGGAAAAGCGCCACCTGCTGGAGACGAGGGTCCACAGACTGGGGAGCAGCGCGGCTCCTCTGCGGATCCACAGGAGTTCCTGTCCTGCTTCAACTTTCATGCGGATCTCCAAAAGCACCAGAAGAGAATCCAGCGAGTGACGACGTGGATCATCTGCAGCTCGAGGAGCCGCTCTGATTCCATCAGATCAGCTGTTGTTTCTGCGGAGATCAAATCAGCTGATCAGCGGAACCAAAGAGGAGCAGATTGATCTGAAACTCCTCTGAGAGCGCGTGCACGTCAGCGCCTCAGCTTCATGTTCTGTTGGGGGGTGGGGGGTGTCTGTCTGTTCTCACCTGTGAGTGTGAAGGCCGCGCACGCGCGTGTACTCACCCAGCAGCAGCAGGAGAGAGATGATGTTGTTCAGGATCATGTCGCGCGCAGCTGGAATCCAGCACGGGTCAGGAAGTGCTCTCTCTCTCTCTCTCTCTCTGTCTGTCTTGTCGGTGTCTCTCACTCACGCTCCACGGTCATGGTGTGCGTGCACAGCGTGGACCCCCGAGCCGAGCCCGTTCAGACCGGAACCGACCCGCTGCCCATCACCGCGCGCGCGTACCGGAGAGTCCACCCATGAACGCGGGAAATATCCAGGTGCTGCGCCTCGCGCCTCCCGCCAACTTTCAGGTGTGAGTCCGGACGTCCTCCGCTTCGTCCTGCACTTGGTTGAAGTCACAGCCGCGCGGAGTCTCACGCGGACCGACCCGGTGCGTAACGGCGCGCGCGTCTCCCGGTAAGTCCGCTCCAGCGGTCTGCGCGTCAAATTCCTCCGGACCTCGGAAAGACACCTGCACGCGGCCGCTCCGCGCGCGTCTTCCTCTGAGCATTCACAGAATCCCACTGAAGGCGCGTGCCACACCCGGAGGAGGCTGCGCTCCCTCTCTCTCTCTCGAGCTTCACGCACGCGCGCTGACTCCGCGTGATGACCCCGGGTGACGGCACGCGCACACCCACGCTGCAGTAGAAGCTGAGATCTGACCGCGCGACACCTGCCGCGTGCGCTGACAGAACGAGCGGGAATGTTTGAAGAATAAAACCAAGTTTGGGGTTTTTATCCGAATATTAGAAATAATGTGGTTTTTAAAGGTTATTTGGTTTATTTGTTTTCTGTCAGCAAACACGGAAAACAAAATGAAAGAAAAACTAACAGCTTTTTGTGCGTTTGTGTGCGCGTTTGCGCATGTGCGGGTAACTCTTCTCAGGACACAATAAACAGCTGGAGCTCCAGAATATGATAGAAACTCACTTTGATGCAGTTTTTTATTATTAATTATTACATTCAAATTATTGTTTCAAATATTAGCTTAAAATGTACTTTGATGATTCCAGAAAAAGACAAATAAAGTCATTTTATTCATAAAAACGTTTGTTTTCTCTCCCTAATGAAAGTAAAGCAAAACTCTCCTTTTGGACTAGTTCGTCTGCAGGTGTCTCCTTGTTTGTTGTGTCATTGTGCTACAGAAGATTCTGTGATAAAGACAAACAACTGCGATGTGTTTCTGCTGTTTGCCGCAGCTGCTGCAGATGTTTCTTCCCGTCTGCGTTGACAGCCTGCTGCTCCCTGAGCGCTGCTCCTGATCTGCAGCTGACAGCTCTGCAGAGAACATTGACTGTAGTGATGCTGTTTGCGCCTCAGGATGATCTCATTGATCAAACTGAAGCTCGCGGCCTCTGAAGTCTGCTTCCACCCTGTCTGAGGAACAGTCTCACAGATGATCTCACTCAGCACCGAGCCCGTCTGCTGCTGGCTTTCTCTGGGACGTTCACCGGAACAGAAACCCCTCCTGCAGAGATGAAGATGAATTGACGGTCAGCATTTGAGATGAGAAAACCTCGTCTCACGTGGAAAGAAAACACAGATGTGTCTCCGCTCACAGAGCAGGTGATCCATCATGAGGCGCCATCTTCCAAGGATCTGGTTTTGCAATGGCTGACCTTTTCAAGGTCATTTAGACATCAGGGAAGAAACAGTGTGATGGTGAGGAAGAGCCAATCAGGAGGTTCATCTGGTTTGTTATTCCTCTGGGAACAAATGAAAAACCTGGAGTCGTTTTCTTCTGGCTGAAGATATAAAAGTCTCTCCCTGATCTCTGAAGGAGGACCGGTCTCCTCTGGGACACATTGCCATTTTTTAACCTTCTGTTTCTGATTTGGTCTTGTGTTTTGGTTTTACATCCTGTTTTATTTTGAAATTCTTTGCTCTTTCCTGTCCTTCGTATCTTTTTGTTTCCCTCTGAAACAAACTTTTTTCTCAGTTTTATTTTGAAGGCACTCCATTTCCCCTGGACTTCCTGTTAGTTTTATTTTAGTGTCTGAACAGCTGTGACGATTGATTGTATCTGAGACCTGGACTGAGTGAGTGTGACATCCCCCACCACCATAGAAAATGGTTTAATCCAGCTCCAACTAAATTACCTCCATTCAGTTGTCATTTTTTCATGATGCAGACACCACCAGAATGATGCAGACACCACCAGAATGATGCAGACACCGTCAGAATGACGCAGACACCGCCAGAATGATGCAGACACCGCCAGAATGATGCAGACACCGTCAGAATGACGCAGACACCGTCAGAATGACGCAGACACCGCCAGAATGATGCAGACACCGTCAGAATGACGCAGACACCGTCAGAATGATGCAGACACCGTCAGAATGACGCAGACACCGCCAGAATGATGCAGACACCGTCAGAATGATGCAGACACCGCCAGAATGACGCAGACACCGTCAGAATGACGCAGACACCGTCAGAATGATGCAGACACCGTCAGAATGACGCAGACACCGCCAGAATGATGCAGACACCGTCAGAATGATGCAGACACCGCCAGAATGACGCAGACACCGTCAGAATGACGCAGACACCGTCAGAATGACGCAGACACCGTCAGAATGATGCAGACACCGCCAGAATGACGCAGACACCGCCAGAATGACGCAGACACCGCCAGAATGACGCAGACACCGTCAGAATGACGCAGACACCGTCAGAATGATGCCAGACGACGTCAGTAAGCAGTGATTGGTCTGAGGTTTCTATGAAACCACTCTCACCAATCAGAAGTGAGCTTGTTGGACGGCCACAATTCTGCCACTTGAAAGCAGGCTACACCCAATCTGTCAATGAAATGTTTGGAACTTTGGATGTGGGGGCCAGCAGGCTCCGCCTACTTTCATTGAGGCCTATGATTGGTCAGTTTATAAGTTGAAAAACTTGAACTACAGAGAAAAAAATTCCTTATTTGAAGAAAAAGGATTATAAAGAAAGATGTTAAAAAAGGAATCAGATCAGGAATGTTTATTCTGACCAACAGAAAGAGTAACTGCTGTTTATTTCCACATAGAAGTCTGTGGGATTTTGGCTTCTTGGATCCAGCAGGAACTTCCTGTTTGCACGGCCAGAGGGGGAGGGGTCACTCAGTCCAGTTCTCTCTTCCAGTCAATAACTTCAGGCAATCATTTTTTCCATCTTTATCCTGAGCATCTCCAAAGGAGGTGAAACCAGCATAACATGATGATGACATCATCAGATTGGGACCCCCGTCCATCATGCTGCAGCCTGTTTGCTTTGAAGTCAGCTGCTGACCGGTTTGTGGGGAATTGGACAGATATCCTTCAAAGTCCGTTTTTGAATGTTTCAGGGTCATCTGAGGGTAGTAAAAAAAACATCCATTCTCAGATTGTTCCAACGAGGTCCAATCCTCCAAACTGTTTCAGTCGTGTTCAGGTTGGTAAATTCTGAGCAGCAGAGCGCTTCCATGTTTTGATGAATGTTTCCAGCCGCCTCCTGATGCCACATTCTGAGCTGAAACTGCGTTTGAATTCCCAAAGTCTTGGGCTGTAAATGATTTTATTAATAAGGTTGAAACTTCTCCAAATGAGGAGATGATGGAGCTTTGGTCTCTCTGCTGGCCGAGCATCAGGAGGTTAATCATGTGGGCATATTGAACTGCAAACTTGATATTCTTCTCTCAACAATGGGAACAGTTTAGTGAAAGCTTCGCCTCCAGCGGGGACCCACATAACTCATGAGTCACAGCCTCACGTCAAACTTCGATAATTAAAGCAAACGTGTGACTCAATGAAAAAGCCTGGCTGCTCTATCAGGAATATTTTTATCTCTAAAATTGCTGCTAATTTCTCAAATTTAGCCATTAAATATTCTGAAAGATGTCAGCGGGTCCACCTGGACCCTCTCTGAATGAACTGCCAGCTCCACAAATGAGACGTGTTTGTGTGAGCTGAGAGCCTCTTGTTCTGCTGGAAAAGCTTCATTTCACGATCAGATTCCCGCAGCAGGAGCCTGAAACCTTTAAGGCACAAACGCTCCTGCAGGGACCCTCAAATGACCACCTGTCACATTCCAGGTGAAGGGCGGGGGACCGCCCCTGCAGGCTGCTGTTCTCAGGAGCGGCGCAGAAGCTCAGCCTCCAGCAGGAAAACGGCTGGATGTTCGTCTTCTTCCATCAGCAGCTGAAAAACTTTCCTTTTTTCCTCCTTTCGTGGCTGATCCGCATCATTTGAGACAATTCTGCTTTTTCCTTAAACCTTCATCCCGCCTTGTTCCTCCTCTTTTGTTTCCTGTTTCCTCCATCATCTGAAGTCAGACGGTGTATCTTCAATGATGAGGAGGCACTTTTGTGCTGCACAGAAAAGAATAAACTGAGGATGATGAGGAGGAAGCTCCTTCGGCCTGAAATGATCTGGATCTGTGTTCATGCAGCAGCTGAGGGACAAAGGCCGGCAGCTTCATTATCTCTGCCTCTTCAGATCAAAGCAGCTCCGTCTGCAGGAGCTCTGCAACCAGGAGGACACGCCTCCTCATTTAGGAGGAGAAATCAGAAACAGCAGCTCTGTGCTCCTGCCTGAACCTCCTGCTGCTTCTGATGAAGCTCAGGTGGAGCACAGACCCGGCCCGTGATCGTGGCTCCTCTCTGCAGCTGCAGGGATGATCAGAAACAATTAGAAACTTCGCCACTGTCACCAAACATCAACGCCATTGTGACAGATGTCACAGAATGTGTAAACACGCCGCCGCTCGGGCCGCCTCTGAACGTCACGTTTCAGGTCTGAAACATTTTATGATTGAAACCAACAGAGATCTCTAAAGAGGAGTCTGTCCTCCTTCACTGTTCTCCCTAAAGTTCTCCTGATGATGCAGAGGAACCGCCTGCTCCTTTTAACATGTCAGGAAACCAGTAGTTCCTGCTCCTCTACTGTGCTTTCTCTGCACCTCCCAGTTTGCTTCCTTTCTACCACATCTGTACCTCCTCTGGCTCTACCGCCCCTCTGCCTCCTCTCTACTTCCTCTGAACCTCCTCTGCATCTCCCTCCTCACAGAAACCGTTTGGCAGCACCTCCAGCCTCATTAGGATTCCCTGGGGCCTCTGGAACTTTCTGCACCTCCTCTCTGGATCTGCTTGAAATTGCGGCTGATGCTCATTTCAAAGACTGGAGAGGTTCTCTCAGATGTGGAGGTTTGGCTGCAGCACAATCACAAAACACAAGATGGGTTTGAGATAACGGCGCCCACAAAGGCGCCGCTCTGGGTTTGTTCTGAAACACAGCAGAAGGAGAAGGGAGAGGATGATCATATCAGGCTGAAAACTCTGTGGCTAAAATCTATCCAAGCCAGAGGAAAACACTGGAAGAAAGTCGTAGTCTGATGAAAGAAATGCTCTTGTGTCTGCAATTAAACACCAAACCAGATACATTCTTCTGGGAAATCACTTTTACAACAAACTCTGGATCAGTGAGGATTTTTTTCCCATCATCCTCTCTGTTGCACGCCCCCCACTCTTCTGTTACCTTCTTTTTTGCTTGTCGTAATGCTTTTCCTCTGATTGCTCCTTTTCTGTCTCTCCTCTCTGTCCTCTCTTAAAAACCCAAACTTCCTGCCTGGCTCACCTCTCTTACCTCGCTCTCCAGCCCTAATTCAATTACAGCCTTCACTAGAAAAGGTAATTATAATTAACACTGATTAACGAGGTGAAGTCCGAGGACACATCAGCGATCGAGTGATTACACAACGTTATTCTAGGACAATTAAGGAGGAGGAGAAAATGGAGGAGACCTTACGTTTCAGTAAACCTATTCTGATCACAACACACCCAGCTGGAAGCTGAAGGTTCATAAACGACCATTTTCCTGCCGGGATCCCCATGATGTCTCATTATCCAGCATCTGCTGAGAGTTTCCTGACCTCATCTTGTGTAGTCTGTTCCCAAATGAACAGGTAAGGGCAGGCGGTGCTGCGCTGCGCAGGCGGTGCTGCGCTGCGCAGGCGGGGCGGTGCTGCGCTGCGCAGGCGGGGCTGCGCTGCGCAGGCGGTGCTGCTTTTGATCTAGCCAGTAAAAATGTCACGTACCCAAAGCTGAGTCCCTGACTGATGCGTTAACCTTGCTGTGCCTCAAATCGCATCTTTACATGGACTTAGTATTGAAACTGATCACCTCTGCCGCGCGAATCACGTTCGGTGGGAAACACCTTTGGTCTGTGTTTCCTCTTATGTCCTCTGGAACCCCCCCACCCCCACCATGTGTTTCTGCTGCATTCACCTCCATGGTCTCCACTTGTTTGTCTGACCACATGCACCCCCTCGTGCACACTGTTTCTCACAGACATTTCAATCCTCAGCGAAAACACTCACGGACACTCCCACTCTGAAAGCCCCAGCTGATGCCGTGCAATTACACCTGACAGGTGGGGGGCGGGGGGGGGGCATTCTGGAGAACGAGACTCCTGCAAACTCTTGTTTCTGATGCGAACAGGAAGATGGACTCAACTCTCAGAAGTTCCATTTTTAAAAAGAAATCTTAAAATTCTCTGGAAAATTCAGGATACGAACTCAGTTTCTGGTAGGGGAGAGAGGAAGAGGTAATTCCAGTCTGATGAGGTAGGGCTGGGAGGAGGAAGAAGGCGGACGAGGAGCGAGTAGGAGCGAGTACGGTCAGTGTGGTAAACTTCGTTACAATAGGTGAGGTGAGTGGTACGGTTCTGTTCCTAGTCTTTAGGGATAGAATTTCTGGGAACAGCCAGGGTCCGGAGGGGGTCTGGTTTGGGAACCACAGGATTTCCTCTCTGCTCTTTGCAGTTGATGTTGTCCTGTTGGTTTCATTGAGCCAGAACCTCCAGCATGAATTGGAGCGGTTTGAGTGTGAAGAGGCTGGGAAGATGGTCAGCACCACTAAGTCTGAGTTCATGGTTCTTGACCGGAAAAAGGTAGTTTGTCCTCTGTGGGTGGGTGGAGTGCTCCTTCCCCAGGTTTAAGCATCTTGGGGTTTTGTTAACGAGTGAGGGAAGATTGGAGCGTGAGATCAACAGGTAGATTGGTGCAGCGTCCACCGTTATGCGGCCGCTGCACTGATTCGCTGTGGTGAAGAGAGAGCTGAGCCAAAAAGCAAAGATCTCAATTTACCGTCAAACTTTGCTCTAATACTCACCTATGAACTCTGAGTCATGACCGAAAGAACGAGACCCCGGATCCAAGCGGCCGAAATGACTTTCCTCCGTAGGGTGGCTGGGCACTGGTTACCCCTCAGGCTTCCCTAGAGGAAGTGACCGGGAAGTCTGGGCATCTTTGCTTAGACTGCTGCCTCCGCGACCCGATCACGGATGACCAGAAGATAGATGGACGATATTTAAGTTATTTTATTTTTATTTATTTATAGTATACTTTTTACATCTACTTACGTTTCCTTGCTTGCAGACGAGGGCACAAGATAAACTGTGTTGTATAAACTGTACTTGGTCAATAAAGCTGATTCTAAGTCTGTTATAGCGGACCAATCAGATGCCTGAGTAAAAGCATGTAATGCCCGCTGGCCCCACCTCGAACGTTTGATTGACAGCTTCTCCTAGCCTGCTTTCAGTGGAAGAGGTGTGGACTTCGATCAAGCTCCCTTATGATTGGCGACTGTAGTTCCCCTAAAACCGTGACTCAGACTGACCAATCACTGTTGACTTGTTTCAAAACAGTCAAATAGTTTCCAATCAGGATGCAATGGTGAGGGGTTGGGCTTCAATTCAGAGAGCCGGAGGTGAGACTTTTTCTATGGGTGACGTCAAAACTTTGCTTCGTCCATTGATAATTTGTCTATAGGAAGATCCCAGAAAAGCAGACAGGGATCTAAGAAGACGTCTGTAGGAAAAGAAGGAGCAAACCGATTTCCTGGTGGAGGTGTAAAGCAGGGGTCCCAAGCTGCGGCCCGCGGGCCATATCCGGCCCGCCTCCACATTTTGCCCGTCCCCTCTGACCCATATCAGAGGCTTGATTTGTTTTTCTTCAATGATCACAAGAACGTGCCTTTCTGTCTTTGCCTCAAATGAATGTCAAATAGAAACAGAATACATGGCTCTTTTTCTACACAGAAGTTCATCTTTCTCTGTCTGAGCGATTATGCTGCTGCTTTTCTATTTTTTAAACACCGCACCCTGTTCTGTGTCCTGATTGGCTGGAGACCTTGTCAATCAATCTCCTCCATGCTGCGTCTCCTGTGCAGAAATGAGCGGCTCTAAATCTTTGATTGTGATCAGATCTTAGTCTTCATTCTTTAATATTGGACTCATTTTTCTGCAAAGGTTTGAACTTTGGGAGTTTAAACAAGAGAGAAAAGTTATTTTTAGAACATAACTCCCACAATAAACGAGGGAAGACTCCACTGGATAAAACGTCATGGATCTGCAGCAGAAGACACAGAAGTTGAGGACACAGCGCAGATGATCATTTTTATTTAGTGTTGCTGATCCTCTCTGGCTTTTTTCTCATCAAGCCACACGTGACTGATCAATAAGTGTCTGCGCAGATCCATCATGCAGTCACAGCGCTGATAGCATGCATGGGGGGGGCGTTACCGTTCTGCACTCATATAAAAGAGATGCACACGAGGGAGAGATAGAGACACAACAATGTCAAAAGACATCAACACAAAACGTAAAGAAATGAGTGAGACTGAAAAAGGAAAAAACTCTGAAACCTTTTCAATGTTAATGACGATATGAAGCAGAATTTAGAGTCTGCAAGAAAAGAGTTTCAAACAACAACCTGTACAAACACCTGAGAACAACCTTCTGCAGGACAAACAGATCATTACTGACAGAAGAATCCAGATCAGATTCACAAAGATGAGACATTTGATCATTCTGAATACAAACCTTTTTTATCATTAAAAACATTCTTCGTTTTTTCTTTTTGTTTTACATGTTTTTATTTGTGTTTTGTGCTGTTTCATTTTAATTGTTGAATAGTAAACAGTTGTTTTTATCTTTCATGATTTATTTTGCACATTTTATCTGAAAGGAAAAATAAAAACCTTTTTTACATTAGTTATTCATTTTGTGCACAAGTTTAAAAGAGCCAGAATTCCCATCATTATTGTGAAGTTTGCACAAACAGTTAAATGTTTGAGGAGCTGCAGCCCTAAAGTCTCAAAGGGACGAAGACGGGAGAGGACAGACTGTTTATGGGTTTAAATTTTGAAATGTTTTAGTTTGATTTTCTGTGAAGATTACAGGAAGGGTTTTTCAAATGTTCTTTCTGGAAAAACATTCATGTTTACGGTTAGACACACCCTCTGATTGTTACAATGTTTCTGTTCGCCGACACACTGACCCCGGCCCCTCAACCGAGCAGAAAACAGTTTTGTGACCTCAGCAGAAAACGTTTGGGGACTCCTGGTGCAAAGGAAGTGAGCGACGAATTAGAAGAACTGTTGATCAAAGACGGAAAGGCGGGAGTATCTCCAGGAAAATGATCGGCATGAAAGCGAAGACGATTTTTGATTCAGAGATTGATGACGCTTCAAAGAGAAAAGAAACGTTCCCAGCCAGTGCTATTCAGAACAGAATAAAATGTTCTTATCATTTCAATCAGTCCTGAAATGTTCATCTGCTGTTGTCTGTATTTTGTGACCAAATTTTACTGCAAAATGAACCCATTCACCATCACTGTTCTGTCTATGATGGAATAAACGCCAGTCTCTAATAAACGTAGGGCTGGCTGCCAGATTTTTGGAATAATTTGCATCAAAAAAAGATAAAAACCAAAGTCCTGGAAAACCAGAAAGTTTTAACCGATCAGAGCGCGCTGCAAACTGGCCTTCCCATTATTCTGGTTTCAGCTGCGTCATGATGATTTGCATCTCTTTGGAAATGGTGGTTCTGCAGAACGCTGTGCAGCTTGGACTCACAGTGGTGTGCAGGCGGTGATCCAATTGACCAAACGCTGCAGCACGTGGCGTTCGTGGCGCCCACGGCTGTGTGTCTGCTTTGTTTGGCTGAAGGGCCGTCTGCAATTTGTCTGTGAATGTCAGCGGCTGTCGGCGCCGTCTTTAAAAGCTCTGCCTGACAAGTAAATCGCAGAAAATTGCCTGAGAGAGATTTGTTTTGGCTTTTTGTTTTGATTGGAACAGAAATTACATTCCTTTTAGGAAATGGCAGCGAGGCGGCGGCGGCTGAAGTCTGTGTTTAAACCTGAGGTCTTTCTTTGTCTTTGTCATAATGTCAGCTCTTCCCTCCTCCAGGACTCTCACTGATGATGATGATGGTGATAACACCTCAAGACGTTATTAATGCCTGGAAGAGCCTGCGCCCGCCTGCAGACTGGGAGGGTCCTACGTCTGAGGATGTTCTTCTTCAGCCCACTGGACGTGTTTGGACACAGAAACCAGGATCAAAAGTCCAGCAGACGGAAGCCAAAGTCAGGACTGGATGTGGAGCT
Source organism: Oryzias celebensis (assembly GCA_014656515.1). Lineage (NCBI taxonomy): Eukaryota > Metazoa > Chordata > Actinopteri > Beloniformes > Adrianichthyidae > Oryzias > Oryzias celebensis. Next base: position 2,347,481 of record BNCR01000012.1, read on the forward strand.
TCAGGAGGTGGAGTCATCTCTACAAAAAACCTCCTTCCCTGAGGGTCTCTGTGTCCCAAAGAAACACTGAGTTTTCTATTCTGTCCCGCAGCATGATGCTGCCGCCACCGTGTTTGACTGCAGAAAGTGTTTTTCAGTTCTTCACACAATTCAACAAGTCCAGCAAGTGATCGTCCCCTTGGAGCTTTTGGGCGTTCATGTGACAGAGAAAAGCTGCTGTTCATGAACCTCCAATCTCTTCAGAAGATGGAAACCAAACATCTGAGTCAGATCATCTTCTGACCCATCAGAGTCTGGACTTCCATCATAACCAACAGACTCAGACTAGAAACGAGTTTTGATCTTCAGTCAGGAGAGAAGCAGAAACTCCAAACTGTGACTCTGTGATTAAGACTAAAGTCGGACATGACTTTTATTTTTCTGCTTTTTCCTTTTTAATCACTCTGATCCTGTCCTGACGGAAAAGTTTTTCCTCCTGCAACTCTTCCAGGGAAACGAGGAGCTGCTGCTTTGGTTTGATGAAGTCTGCTCTATAAATAAAACTGTGTTGCCTGCAGTCCTTTCCGCTGCACTTTGTTGCAATTTGCTTTCATCAACATGCAAGTTTTCACACCTCAGCTAAGCTTGAAAACATTTCTGCCTCATTTATGTTTTAGGGAGGAAACATCCGGAAACATGGACCATTTTCCTGTAGGTTTAGGAAGCAGCCACCACTCAGGAGGAGTCTGAGGACCAGAACCACCAGACTGCTGCGTTTGAACATCCATCGCTTTTGCATGGTGCTTCTCTCACTGCACCTCGTTCATGAGGAAACGTCACTTTTCTTAGTTTTTGTCTCATTTCTAAACTGAAGATGATTTTCACAGAAAGCAGCTGAACCTGCAGCCGTTCCTCGCCGTGGGTCGCCTCTGACTCAAAGACTTCATGAGACGGTTTTATCAGAATAGGTGTGAACTAACCGGTCTGCTCAATGGCTGAGGGTTGATCTGTGATGCTTTTCTGCTTTCATCCACTTTAAAAGAAGATTTTGACAAAAATTCTGCAAATTTTAAAGAAAAAAACTGAAAGAAATTAAAGCCGGTATTGGATGGCCTGCATGCGCTGCCTACCCTCGCCTCCCACCTTTTACCTGCGAAGCAGCCACAAGGCACGCCTGACAACCCCAACAATCTACAAATAAACAGAAAAAAGATCGTGATGTAGTTTTATTTTTAATGTTGAGCTCTCTGCTCCCGACAGAGACGGCTGCACAGAAGCTGCTAACTGTGCTAAGTGCTAGCTCAGATTCAACCGCTTAAGACCCAAGATGTTCTTTGAAATGCCTTTTTATTTCTCTGACCAAACATCAGTTAAGCAAATTAACCCACAGTAGTTAAAAAAGTGATGTCTGAAGAGGTCAAACTCTTGACAGGTTAAAAAAATCCCTTAAAAAGAAATAAATAAATAGATAAATGGTTCTAATGATATCAGCTAGTAATGAAGACTAGTTCTTACATTCATGCCAGAACAGTTATTACTTTTTAAGAATTTTAAATGAAGATATGAAACACATTTGGTTAAAAATGTTCATTAGTTCTGAAGATCTTAAAGCTAAAGTCACAAAACTTTCTCACACGACTAATTATCACCTGTATTTACTAGATAACAGTTCATTTTTTCCAAGCTAAACGTGCTCTGGTTAAGTGTTAAATAATAAAAGAAGGTTAATAAAATAAAAATGCAGAACAGCCCTAATCTATTTATTAAATGTGTTCAGTTTTTAAATGTGTAACGAAAGTATCGGATCGGGACTCGGTATCGGCAGATACTCAACATCAAATGACTCAGAATCGGATCGTGCCCAGAAAACCTGATTGGGACATCCCTCGTCCTCGCAGTCAGCGACTGCTGCTGCGGCCAGAATTAAAGCCGCTAGCGACGTTGTGTGTCCCGCGAGCGCTGCCTGCCCCGCCCTCACTGGCCCGCCCTCCCTGCTGTCAGGCTGGTCAGAGCTGCACTGGACAAATTCATAGAAACACAAAACGTTCTCAAAATGACGGCTTTCATCTTGGTTTTGTATCCATAACAACCTTTTTATTTTTTTACGAACAGATCTATGTATATTTTTGAAGAATCGGCAAAAGTACATTTTTGGATTTCCTTGGCAACTGAGGTTTTCGGTTAACCACGCCACATTCACGGTCATGACGGTCACGCTTGAGCCAATAATTCATGTATTTAAAATATCACAATGTTCCAACAAAAAACAGGGGAATGCCACTTTTGTAAGCTTACCATGCTAACGACATTCAAAATCTACAAACTTTATCTATAACAATTTTTCCGAAGTAGCTTTAAAATGATGTTCAAGGAGTAAGGAGGTGCTGGATCAAACAAAATTTGTAGCTGCTACTAAAGGAGATTTCTTTAAGGAAAATTCAAGGTAGCTGCCCCTTCCTAAGGTCAAAGTTCAACCAAACTTTGGTTGTGGTTGTAGATCTAAAGGAGCGGCATGTCTGGGAAATTTCATGAAGATCACTCAAACAAGAGTTCCCTTTTCCTTTATTGTGCAAAAATGTTCAAATCTACTTACTTTCCACTTTGCTGGAAAATGGCCACCAAGCTGTAGGTCCTGTGGTCATCCCATAATAATTTAAAAACTTCTTTTAATATCTCAGCACGCGTGTTTGTTTCATGGTGGATTTTGAAATATTTCATATTATAAGATATTTGAACCAGATTTTGGCCTCATTCATTTTTTGGTAGTTTCTCCCTCTGTGATGTCATCATTTTCTTTAGAGGGGGGACTGTTCACTATGTCCAAAATTCATTTTCAGATGACACTAGGTGCGTGTAAATCTGGGAGTTTTTGAGTTTGTTGCATAATAGTGAAAATAATCTGGTCCTTCAGTCCAGGACAGCACAACCATGTAATGACAAACAACAACACATCTGCGCTGTGATCAAACCCACGAGTCATGAAAAACCCAGCGTTTCAGCTGAAACTTGCTGTGGATTCCAATTCAAACGGTGTCTCAGTTTAAATCCATATCAGTTCAGAGTCAGAAACATCTGGTGGTTGTAGGAAAAGGGAAGCCGAATCTCTGGGTCTGTGGCTGTAAAGACACTTTGACATTCAGCGCGTGTTCCTGCTGTGATCAGCTTCTGTAACGGAAATGAAAGTGGACTTCTCCGGGGGATTTTTCTCCAGACTCCACTGATCAGTTTTCCTCAAACGTGAGCTGGGAAATTATGTTTTTAACTCAAGTAGACGTCACGAAATCACAGAGATGCAGCGGAAAACCAAGCAACTTGACTGTTTCATTCTGCAGGACCTCGTCTGCAAAACTGCAGGGATTCAAATGTAGAACACTAAAACCTGAAGAAGCACAAGCGGCGCATGCTTTCATGCATGTGTGTCTCCATAAACAACAACCTGTAGTCAGCTGTTAGTAAATGTAGGTGATGTTCTCCTTAATTCTCCACAGAAGGTTTGTGCTAACGAGAATTGAACCTGCAAACATTCATAAGCTGCGTTGATCAGCCAATCAAGAAGCAGGGGATGGAGGCGTGAGCAAACTAGCAGCAGGTCTGAGGATGAAGAAGCTGATTGGTCATCATTCAGCCATAAACTGTTGGTCCGTATGGGTCAGGGGGCGGAGCATCAGGAGCTCTCAGCCCAGCGATGCAGCTTCTGGTCCACAGATGTGACGTTTAAACTTTATTTCTGCTTAGTTTTGCTGTTTGAGGTAAAAAGGAGAGATGAGCAGATCTTATTCAGCAGGTCTTTTCTTACCGTTGTTTACATTAAGTTCAGTGTTCGTGTTCTCCGTCTGTTTTACATCCACTTTATCAGGAAACAATGTTTGTGGCAAATTTAGCTTCAGATCCTGTTTCTGTAAATGAGGAGTCTTCATAAGGTAATGTGCTGCTCGTACTGCATAAATAATGTAACAAACGTCCCCCTGTAGATACAGTAGGAGGCGCTGTCTCAAAAATCCTGATTTTTTTGAACATCCATGCTTTTATTTTCGGCTACTGCTGCTTGTGGCTTTTTAATCTTTGTTGTTTTTTCTTATGATCCTTCTTACATCTTGCACATTCATTCCTGGGAAATTTAGACTTGTATTATAATTCTCAGTCTAATCCAAGTCTGCTTCATATGAACTTCTGAACTTATAAACAAGCTCTGTTTTCAAATCCTTTCCAGTGGTTTTTTAAGTTATGATGATGCCATTTTTAGCCAAAATCCTTAAACCTTTGTCGTTTTCTAGAACATAGTTTCTGCAGAGCAGCAGGAGTTGTGGGCCAACATGCCCCCTTCCCCTCCACATTACTGGGAGCTACAGGGACCCTGCATATTTTCCACATCAAAACTATCATCTCCTCCTGATTCCCAGTAATTTGAATAAAGAAATACTCAGAAGAGCAATTTGGGGTTTACTGTTTCCATGCATGTTCTCCATCATCAGAAAAATGCCATTAAAAAGACCAATAAAAACACCATTTTCATCAGAGTGGGTCTTTACGGTGATGCCCACCGCCTCGCATTCTGATTATTCTGAATAACTTTCCGGGTTGGTTTGTGACCTCAGTGACCTCAGCTGACCAGGAAACCTGCAGTTTGTTGCTGGCAGCTTCTGAAAGCTAAAACACTTCTGTGCAGTGTTTCCACTCGACTGCAGAGTGTTTCTCCTCCTTCATGACCTCAGAACTTGCCGCGCTCTCATGAAGATCTGAAGAGCTCCTCCATGCTCTGACCTGCTCTCACCATGTTCCTGACCAACGGGACGAGCGTTCTACCGGGTTCCTTAACGTTTGCCTCCTCTGGCGAGGTTGCAGGTTCCACTTTGCCCGTCTCTGCAGCCAGCTGATATCACTGTTGTTCCATCTGCCTGTTTGTGAATGTATTTTTTTGAATATACTCCACAAAAAAAGCCGATGAACCTGTTTCCTAGCAACCGCTTTAATAGGCGTGAAACTGCCTTTCCCTGTTTAGCGCGGAAGGCTTTTTAATACGTGACTTCTAAGTGCTTGAAGAAACATGAAAACAGATCTGCAGTCTGTCAGTCGAACACGAATCCCTGCGAGGTGTGAATAAGAGGCTGCTCTATAAACATTTACTCTACAAGCGATTGCTGCGAGCTGCGCCGCTGCACGGGGACTTCAAACCCAGCAGAGAGAGTAAACACAGGAGGGGGGGGCACAAAGACAAAGAGGAAGCTGCAGAGCTGATTACCAGCCGGAGTTTCTGTTGGAGGTGATGAAATAACAGATTTGTTGGTGTTAGCAGCTGGATCTCAGAGGAAAACACGAAGCAGAATGCTCCTCAAGGTGAAATGTTCAGGTGTCGGACGTTGAGCCGTTCTGCTAAACGGGTCAGCGGCTGCTCAGATATCCTCCTGTGGAGGTCTGGATCAGGAGAACACCAACCTGATCCAGGAGGAACTGCCTGAACCTGTCTGACAGACATCACCAGTCCAGGCACCCCCGATCTGTGACCCCTCCCCACGTGTCCAAAGCTCGCCATGTGCATCCTTTTAGTCAAGAAAAAACAAAAAGAACTCAGCTCTGTGTCATAAACCCATCCGTCATGAAGCACCAAAGCGTCATGTGCTTCTCTGCGTCGCCTTCAGACTCTGTGTTTATGCGGTTCTGGTTCTGGTTCTGGTTCTGGTTCTGTCAGACTGCATGAGACGACGATCCATCACAAGAATCCAGAGTTTACAGCGATTAGAGTCAAGAAAACTCTGATGGGATCTGATGATGCTCCTGCCTGAAACTGGGGGGGGGGGGCACATCTGTCATTGTGCCCTTGACCCTCCTGTTCAACCACCCCCCCAGATTAGGAAGAAAAAGTTATAAATGTTGAAAAGACTTATGGCGTGAGGCCGGACTGCTCAATTTGATATTTGATCATTACTACTGCCTGGTTGGAGGTTGGGTCCTCCTGGTTGGAGTGGGGGGTTCCCCTGGTTGGGGCTTTACCTGCACAGACAAAAGCATCTGAGTCGGGTACGAGTTTGTCAGCAGAGATGAACGTGAAGCTGCAGAAACTCAGCTTTGAGTTTGGAACTGGACTCCACCTCCAAACGTTCATCCAGCTGAAGTAAAACTAGATGAACACCAAACACTCAAACTTTGTGGCTTTGCTGAAAGTTCAAACCCCTGAGAAGAAAACTGTGAGTGAAGGATCTGCATCCATTGAAAGGGAAGGAGGTGGGATCCTCCATGAGACGTCTGTCACAGCAACTTTAGATTAAAACAAAGCAAAGCTTCTAAACGCCTCAGATTCATCTCTTCTTTCAAAAGCAGCAACTCTTCCTCACAGGAGGCAGCGCCTTCATCGCCACACGCCCACGCCGCTCCCAAGGTTAACGTCTGAAGAAAAATATGCACACCTTGATGTCAGAAACAGGAAAGAAGACGTCCATCACTGTGATGCCAGAGCTCAGCGCAACAAAGGGATTGAGAGTTAATCTGCATTCAAGGCTGAGCTGGAAAATGGACTGTTTTAAGGCTTTTTGTTGGGAAACATGTGCTTCACTACTGGTTTTAATTAGCTGATGTTTGAAAGGCAGAGCGGCTGAGCCTGAATCCCGGTCCAGCAGCTCCACATCCTTCGTGCTCATCCGATGGATCCTGACATGCCCTGACTCAAACCACACGACATGTTCTTCAGCGATCGTGGCCAGAAGCAGCACGATTCAAGCGTCTGCGGCGCACCGCGTTTGATTCTGTTGGACTGAGCTGCGTAACAATCAGCAGCTCCACGGTGGAGGAACCTGTCAGGCTCAGATAAGCTTCAGAAAATAGCATGACAGGGAGGATGGAGGGAAGAGGAGCACCTGAGGAGAGGAGGAGGAATAATAAAGACAAATGAAGGTGAGTGCCTCTGTCAGAGAACATTCACAGATTCATCACCGTGGGTGAAAGCAGATGGATGCTTTCACGAAGGTCATGTGATCAGACGGAACAGACCTAACTGCACAAGAAGACAGACGTTCTGCAAAAAAAACCTTCGAGCTTCATCTGAGCTCTAAGAACCGGCGCCAATAAACGCAAAACGAAAAATAAACCATCTCTGACGAGACCTCAAAATGATCGTATTCAACCAAGAACGTCGTTTAGAAAAACCACACCTGTCCAGGTGACTGCAGACCTATGAGAAAGAGATGATTCACTCATGACGGACAGAACCAACTGGAAAATTCAGACTAACAGTCCTGAAAACAACTCACTCCTTCACAAACAAACAAACATCATCACAAAATCAGACAAACACACACAAAAAACAGACACGCAGATCCTGTATATAAACATGCACCTATAAACAAACAAACAAACACAATTTTAAAAACATGCACATACATGCACACACGCACATACACACAAACATAGACACATACAAGCACACAAATCAACACAAATACATACACACATAAACACTCACAAAAAAATCCTTAAAAAACACACACAAACACACAAACAAAAACCTGAACACACAGACTGCGGCTGCAGTCGGCCGTCAGCGTGACTGCGGCTGCAGAGCTGCACACAGAGATGATTGCCTCTCTTATCAGTGTTGAAACAGACAAATCAATCCCGCCTCGACAGACACACAATTAGCCGCTTTATTAGGCGGCGTGTAGCTGCGCTCATCTGAAGGGGAGTCAAGTACCGAGAAGAAATGTTCCTGCGGAGGCGGTGGGGGGCTGAAGATTGATTGTGCTGATTAGAATGGAGGTCCTCTCTGCTGATAGGACCAGGGCTCACTTGTTGACCATAATGAGCATCTTTCAGACACGTCCAGGGATGTGAGCATGAGCACGTGCACGCTTCTTTCAGTTCCCTAAATTTGATCCTCAAATGAGATCTGTTTTATTTCAAAGTCATGCAGGTTGTTTTCTTTTAACTTCCTTTTGATGTTCCCAGAATTCTCCTGCTGGCTGTTGATGAAGAAGGAATGTGAACGTTCTCCTCATCCTCACCATCACAGGGCTTCTGCTCTGGAGCCGTCATGGATTCAGTGAAGACCCGTCTGCTCATTCTGACAGAAGTTCTGAAGTGAAGCTCCTCAGATGAGCAGTGAAACGTCTCTGATATCAAGCTTAAAAGTGCATAAAACGGAGATCCTGGAGTTTAAACACACATCTCTGAGCCGTAGTTACTGCTGCTCAGTGGCAGACTTTGCACTGTGGGGACTCCAGGCTAAAATAACATGGGCCCTCTGCAGTCCTTTCTGCAGTCCTTTTTTAAAAATACCCACCCAGGTTAAAACGTCAAATAATTTCTGTATTGGTCCACTAGAAGACAGAATCAATGTCACATCTTACTGTTAAATGAAAATGGCCTTTTTGCTGTTTTTAACATGTTCTTGTAGCGTTTTTAAGAATTTAAGACTAAAACTGCATTTCTGATACTTCTTTATTCAAATCATGTTGGATCGGGAGCAGGCAAACACCGGATGTTTGACAAAGCTCGAGTTTGTGACAGCAACTGAAATGAGTGGGTCAAAGTCTCCCTATATGCTCCAATTCGGATGGATCCACTTACGGACAAGCAGATCCATGAACATTTTCCTCGTCTGAGCTGGAATCTGGAACATAACTGTACGGCTGGATAGCTCTAATATTGTCACAAAATGGGCAGAAGGCTGGTTTCCAATGCAGCAGGTTTATTGGCTCAGACTAGAAGTCCACAGAGCTAAATCAGGGTCAGAGTCCAGGAATGGGTCAGGGCAGGCAGCAAAGAAGCAGAGTGAGAGACAGAGCGGGGTCAGGTACACAGAAGCTCAAATCCAAAAGTAATGCTTGGTATGCAGGCAGAAAGGCACAAACAATACTCGGCATTGAGCGAGGCTCTGAGCCGTGCTGAAGTGTCCTGTGGCTGATTAGCAGATGAAAGTCAGGTGGAAGCAGACACTGTGCTGGGGTTGATGGGAGATTGAGTGCAGTAAGTACTCTGGAGACGGTTCCTGTCGGTGACCAAAAACAAAAACAGTGACGAACATCTTTTTCTTTCAGTAAAGAGTGTAAACAAAGGGTTGATAGGAAATCCCATTCAAATTAAAAACAGCATAATCATATTTATAAATATAAACACTACATGTCATGACCGCGGGGTGAGGATGATGACGAGTGAGGCACTCCTTCACCTGCCTTTCACATGTTCCTGATTGGAACATATTTCAATAAGGAACTCAGAACCACCATACCGATCCCAGACTAGATCCACGCCGCCTAAACTAACTTATACCCACAAAATTGAATCAACTGGGTGGCAACACTGCATTCTCTGATTGCTAACTTGCTTTTGAGTGAACTATACCAACTCCACTTTGATTATATAGTACTTTGAAAAAGTAAACAGCTAAAAGAAAGTTCTGTACAAAGAAACATAAATGACGACAACACTAAAAGTAAGGTAAAAACACAAGACAAAAATTTAAAAAATGCAATAAAAATAGGAATAAAACAGTAGGAGTATCATGTTACGTTAAAGACCAGAGCATAAAAGGATTTTTAAAAAGGACAGGGGCGGTGCTTCTCATACGTTCAAAGGCAAAGCTTTCCAGAGACTTGGACCAGCGACGGCAAAGACTCCGTCTATTCTGAGCTTCTGCCTGGACCTCGGTGTCTCCAGAAGCTGATCTGATGCACCGCACCAGTGAATAAGGAGAAAGCAGCTCAGAAAGATAAAGCAGGGAGAGACCACATAAAGACTTATAAACAAAAATAAGAATCTGAAAATGAATTCTAATATGTACAGGCAGCCACTGGAGTCATGCTACAATCAGCGTAATGTGTGTCCGCCAACCAGGAGACGGGAAGCTGCATTTTGGACATGTTGGAGACGTGAGAGACGTCTGTCTTGGTCCAAGATAAAGAGAGTTGCAGTAATCCAGCCAAAACATCATGACGGCTTGGATTACTGTCTCGAACTGTGCATTTTACAGAAACGGTTTCACCTTGACAAATTGCCAAAGATTAGAGAAGCTCAGCTTCATCATTGAGCAGATCAGGAGATCAAGTCTAAAATGACTGTCCGATTCCAAACCCAAGTTACTGTCATCAGCGTGTAGATGAAAGGACACACCCCGCCTTCTTAGAATGGACCCCAACGGAAGCAGAGACGAGGAAAACAGAAGTGGCCCTAAAACTGAACCGTGTAAAACTCCAAAACACACTGAGGTGTTTTAGATTTAAAATCTTCAAGATTGACAGACATGGCCCGTCCTGTTAAGTATGACCTGAACCAATCTAGTGCGGGATTGGTGCGGGATGCAGGACCTCGGCTCTCCACCAGGTTCTGGAGCCTTGACATTGAAATATGGGGATCCACTGCACCACTGCAGCACTCTAGCAAGAGTCGCATCATGAATGCTTTGAGTTTTACCCAACAGAATGATGTCATTTAGATCGTGAGCAACATTCGGTGTCCCAGCCAACACTGTAGCTAGCATGTTTTGGAGAGCAGATGGCGCTGAAGCCAAAAACACTCAGGTTGAGTCTCAGCATGTCTGCTGCAAAGAAAGACATCAAGTGCAGAACTGAGACACATCACCTGGAATATTTACACATCTAAAATAAACACATTTTTACCGTTAATATATTTTACTTTTAAACCTAATGAAGAATTTGTGCTAAAATGTTGATTTTCAAAATAAAACAATGATGTTTAAGATATTTTAGAACGTTTTTGTTCTCTAAAAATGTAATAAGAGTCATTTGGGTGAGTTTAGATTACAGTAATTAAAGGGCCTGCATCATGCCGTTCTTAAGTCTTTCAGAAGAAACCGTATCCATATAAATGATCATATGTTACAATCAGACTCGTATCATGAATCAGAAAGTCGGCAGCAAGCTTTCCTTAAACCGTTGATAGAAAAGATCCTGCAGAAGAAAAAACAATCACTGCAGTGTTTATTGCATTTTGTGTTGTTCAATTCAAAAGACATCGAATCAATTCAGTGATGATAATTTTACTAAGGCATTTTTTGGATTTCAAAATAATGTCCCGCCTGATGGTATTTTGTCCCTTCTGGAGCTCCATATATTTGCAGCTGGTTTAAACTCTCAGGTATAAGGAGGATTTCTCAGCTCAGGTTTGGAGGATTTTTCACCTTGAGTCTGGATTAAAGGATTTCTCTGAGCTTCATTATCACAGTAAACCAGCAACTTTAAGCTGTTTCTGTTGAAATAAATACTTAAAGTCATAATCAGTGTAGAGTTCACTTTCTGTCAGCATCCGTTCAGAGCAGAGGAGATGCACATAAACTCACAGCTGCAGAAGGTCCATCCTCAAAAAAATGAGTTTGCATCAGATGTTGAAGGAACCAAAAAAGAGTTCTGCTGTGGTTTCAGTCAGAACAGAGTTTTCACCCGGACCATTTAAAGCGCAGAAACACAATGTTTGTTTATGGTTGTATATCAGCATCTGTGTTTGCTAGGAGTCATACTGCAGACATTACAGTCTTTATAGCTCTGCTTCTCTTACTGTTGATGTATTTTGTGAAAACACATTAAACTTTTGAGTTAACACTTTATAAAAGTAAACATTTTAGACAATAAAAATGAGAGAAAAATGTTTTTTCTGGTCTGTTTTTGTTCGAAAAGCTGCTGGAGGCTGGATTGAAAAAATGCAGGACTGTGTTCTCAGAGGTCCAGGCTTGGGAAACACTCGGCTAAATCATTTGGTTTGGACCAAGACCACTTTATTAGTTTTGGATCAGATCCTGAACCTTGTGTTTGGTCTGTGTTCAAACTGCCATCAAGCGGACTTTCCCGGTTCCGGAACAAAGCTTGTGAACAAAACCACCTGACTAAAGATCTCTTCACTCATTGGCCAGGAACTACGAGAGTGGGGCAAAGCAACTAGAGGTGAACATTTTGGAAGTCCTGCTCTTTATTATCCATGACAGGAATTTCACTGATTCAAACTTAATATTTTGCTGACTGGTGTATTGTAATAAGCAGCAGTTATTACCACCATCAACCAGTAGAAGCTGTACGGTGTGAATGAGTTACAGAGTAAAAAAAGAGACTCTTGTCACACAGAAAACCTGGTCCCTGTCGTCTTTCCTAATTAAGAGTTTGTTATAAGGTAGCACAGTACAGCGCCACATAAAGCTGCAAGAGAGACCAGTATGAAAGCCAGGTTCACCACGTCTTACTGCACTTTTTACAGCAACTCATTGGAATGTAGTGAGGTGAATGCAGCCTCATCTGATTCACATTTAACGTGATATATTTTGCTTCTCACTGTTTTCCCATCAATTTATGCATCATAAGCACTTCTCAACATACCTTCTTAGCCGTCGTCTCCTCAGCAACAGCCTTTCAGCGGGCCTCCACCGTACCAAAGCAGCTGTAAAAAGTGTTGTACCTCATGTTGACACAGACATTCAAATTTGATCGTTTGAATCAGTAAACTATACTGACAAGAAATGCAAAGAGCAGGACTCCCGTTATTCTTTCACTCGTTGCTTTGCCCCGCCCTCGTAATTTCTGACCAATGAGTGAAGAGAGTGAAGAGTCATGTAGTTTTGTTTCCAGGCACTGGTTCAGAGCAGAAATGTCTGGTAGACAGGAGTCCAAATGCAGAAAGCATAGGTGGTATTCAGACCAAATTAACTCGGTCGAACTTGGTCCGGACCAAACGGACTTTTCCAGTCTGCGTACACCCGCAATGAAAAGACCACTGGGAACTCTTTGAAAACAGATCAGAAGAAGATCGGAGTGGGACTTGTATGATTTTACATGAACATACTTCAGAATTTAAACACATGTCCCACTTACTCTTCCTGCCAGGCCTTCAAAATAAGAGAAACACAAGGTCTTTTCAGTTGGGGCGGGGTGCCCTCCCACCTTTAATGAGTCTGATTGTGCTGCAGTTTTCTTATTGCTCTTTCAATAGAGAGGCTTTTTTCTCCTTTTTGTTTTTCTCTGTTAGTCACTTCTTCAGTTAAAAAAGTTGGGATAATTGGGATGCTCTGGATTGAACTGGATTCAAATGATCATCACAAATAAAACCCTTTTTGATATTTTTAGCCTTTTATGTGTCACTTTGAACCAGCATCGGATGTGAACTGCTGCCTTATGGGCAAACTGAAAGCTCAAATCTAGAGTTTTTATCCTGCAGGTGTCAGTGTGATGTCCAAAGATTCTAAAACATTTGTTCATCCATTCATTTTCTGAACCTACTTTGTCTATTGGACACGGGGGTGCTGGAGCCTAATCAAATGGATGAATAAACTAACAACTGAATAAACAAATGAATGAATGGATTTTTTCTACGTGGATGAAGCCCATCTGCTGCACAAACATGTAGTTGAAGAGTTAGAGAAGCTAATTCTTCTTTAACAGTTCTAGAACATCCCCAGTCTGTCCTGGCAGAGGATCCCTCCTTCACGTGGACATCCCTGAAGTTTCTTATTTTTCCCCCAAGATTTGTTTTTTTGGAGTGATTTCTCACTGAGAAAGAGGGTCTAAGGACAGGGATGCCAGTTCAGCTTAGTCTGTTTAGTTTAGTCAATGAACCAGCGATTGTGTATATTTTATGACTGACTTTATGCTTTTGTAAAATGACTGCTGTGATTCCCGCTGTGCTGTGATATTGGGCTATATAAATAACATTGAACTGAAATGAAAATGAAGAGAGCAGAACTAGAAAATGAGGAGAACATGAATGGAACGTTTGTGGTTTTCTTTTCAGGATTGTTGACAAAGCAAAGAATAATGGGATTACTTTTTCTTATTGTCACTAAACGCATCACTGAAGCTGTCAATCACTTCTGTTTCCATGACATACTGTAGTTCTGCAGGTCTTTCATTGACAGACAGTTCCTTTGGTTGTTTTGGTGTCGGCAGCGGCTAAACATTCATCTTCTGCAGAGAAATGCTCCTTCATGAATGTGCTGATGGTCTGAGGAACTTCAGCTCCAAATCCTGAGCTGCTTCCAGTGTGGATTCATAAATCAACCAATCAGACCAAAGCAGATAAATCCAGACGTTTTTTTTCAGTGACTCGGTTTTTATTTTCTGTATTCTGGTGAAAGAAACGTAATAAATAAAGTTAAAGTCATGCACCTTTGGTTTGTGTGTGAAATGTGTCCTCCCCATTTGACCCCTCCCCCTGGGGAGCAGTGACGCAACACTGTTAGAAAGCCTTTGATGGTTTAACCCCCCCAATCCAACCCCTTCAACACTGAGTGTGGCTCAGCCAGGATTTGAACTCACAACACTCCAGTCTCAGAGCGAACACTTTGCCATAAGGCCACTGAGCTTGCAGGTGAAGTTTATTTTTGTACCACAATCCAACATTTGCTCATGATTTCATTGTAATAATGTGACATTTACAATATTATAAATGAAGTAGTAGAAAAATCCAAAGTACAATGAACTGAAAGATGAATCTGAAGGATCTGAGCGCTGTGACGAGTGGACCAACACTTGGATATTTGTGATCTGTTTCAGAGAAATTCAGTTATAATATTTGAGACATCAGAGATCAGTGATTCACGATCCATATAAATATAGAAAAGCTTATAAAAGTTACACTTCAGGTTATGTAAGTGTGGCTCTAAAATACAGAACAATGTTGGATGAGAAGTAAATAAACAAAACTAACCCAATGCGCTAATGTCACCGGAAGTACACGCCTTCAATGTAAAGTGTCGGTGAAGGTCTGACTTACAAAGTAAAAGTATCTTGTGAAAAAAGTGAAAAAAATGAAACTTGAATTTCAGTTTAATGAAAAAAGTTCTGGAAAACAAACTTTTTTAAAAGTAGTTGATCATTTGAATACAAATTTCAAAGATAATGAAATGTAAAATATTATAACAATCAGGTGATCAATGATGTGACGGAGAACACGTCGGTAAAATGTTCATCTAAAGCGTGGGAGTTTTTTGGTTTTTCCATCAAAAATGAATGTGTTTTTGTGCAGCGGATCAGAGCTAACCACAACACCGGAGTCTGAATACGTCAGCAAAGAAACCCAGCTGGGCTGGATTTATGGAGCCAAATCAAGGATCACCTTTTCCACCTCAAGGCTGAATCCCTCATTGTGAAGCAGATCCTGAAAATCTGAAGAAGCAACTGCATAAATGATCAAGAGAAGACAAACAGCGGGAAAATAACACACCTGTGAGCTGAGCTCAGGTGTGTGAGAGTGTAATCACTAAATAATCCTCATTCATCCCTTCATCCCTGCCTCCTAAATCCAGCTGAGTTAACCTACAGCTCGCAGAGGTGGAAATCAATGACTATTCTCACACACGCGCACGCACACACACACACATCAAATCAATAGGAGGAAGAGGAACATCACCCTGAAGACTGATTGTTTCCAGCTCTGATGCAGAAAGAGAGAAAATAGCTTTCTTATTGAATCAACACAGACCTGCTGCTCCCTTCCCACACTGTGCTGACACACAGCAGTGTGTTTGCGCGTTTGTGTGCACGTGTGTGTCGATGTGAGAATCTAAAGTTTCAGACAGCATCTAATAAGCCTGAAGCTGAAACTTCTTCCTCCTTTTCCTGCTGTCCATCCCACTTCTCCAGCACCTGGACAGATTGTCTCTGGTTTTTCATCTGGTTTGGGGTCCTGGACCAGGTGATGTCTGTTCAAACCAGGAAGAAGAACGGTCAATGGAACAGCAGGAGCAAGAGTTGAAAATCAGAACTTCTGCTGCTCAATCAGAAGCATCAGAGAGAGACGGGGATTTTATTTCAGTAGGAAAAGCAGCCAAAGTAAAGGTTCACGATCTAGTTTATTTAGTCATGTGAGGATGGAAGGCAGGAGCAGCAGCAGGACGGAACACATGTGACCTGGAGGGAGAAACTGCAGTCCAAGATGGCCGCTCACATCCAATTTTCTGATACGGAACCACAAAAAAAGGTTTTTACAATTATTTCAGTCCCATAAATAAAAACAAAAACCTGAAAAGGTACATTTAGGTTCTGTGATCCGTTTGCAGCTTCTGCAGAACTGTTCAAGGCTCGTTATTGTCATGGTGCACCCGGTTTCCTGTAGCCCCTCCTTATTGGACTCAGCGGAGACACCTTCACCACTCCTGACCTGTTCTACACAAGAATCCTGCCATCAGCCACGCCACGCTACTCACCTCTGGGTTCTTCCTCCTGCACATCGTTCCTCCACGCCTGGTTCGTCCCGAGATAAGCTCCAGTTCCTGTCCGCTACATCCAGCTGCCACAGAAACTCAGCTCCCACTGCAAAGCATCTGATATCTGCTGGACTGTAGACATGGTTTGTTTCTTTCTTTTTTGTCTGTTTGTTTGTTTGTCTATTGCTCTAATTGTTAAAGTTCTTGTTACAAATGTAGTTGGATGTCAGAATTCCACAAATCTCCAAACTCCTCTGGATTTTCTAAAGTCTAGAAAAACAAAGTTCTGGTCTTTCTCTAAGACAGTTGTTGCCTCAGGTGTAATCTCCATCCATCCATCCATCCATCCATCCATCCATCCATCGGAGCAGAAATCAGACTGAATTATGGAGTCATGTGTCACAGCAGATTTTTGTGGATGGGTTTTCAGTGTCTGGTGTTCCTCATAATTCAGAGTAAAGCTCCTGGAATGTTGCAGGAACAGCAGCTTCAGGAGACGCTGACAGACGTCTGCAGAGAAAAACACCATTAAAACTTTCTGAGCACTTTGATTAACTGGAACCCATCTGACAGTTTTTTTAATCAAAGGAATTGACACGGAGGGCTGTGAAAGCTGCCACGCGGCTGATGAGGATGTCTGATGAGGAACCATCTCATTTGAACAAGTGGCTGGAACAGCCTGCAGGCTGGCTGATGAAGACGTTCGGTGCTGAACGCCTTCATCTGTCACACCTGCACGTGCTGTTTGTGTTTTTCTCATCTGTGAAAAGTTTCTGTGAAAAAGACCTTCACGTTCTTCATCTGCAGCTCCAAGAGAAGCAAAGCAGGAAGCTCTTCTTCAGTTTGTGGACGTAAGCATCTCCATTTCTGCAGCTCTGCATCTGTCTCTTCTGTTCATGATAATCCAGACACATTTGCATACGTGTACACAGTCGTGCAGACAAACATGCTCCTATAAGATCAAAACGTTTCCATTTGGGGGGCTGAGATTAAGAGGATTAAAAGTCATGAAGGTTCGGCAGCAGTGAAAGCGGAGAGACTAGTTCCCAAGGTAACAGTGAATGCAGCTCTCCCTCACCTGACACACTTCATCTGCCACCATGACTCAGCAAACTAAACCTCGTCCCCAACCCAATGGGAACACTTGGAAAACTTCCCTTTTGCAGTTAAGGCCCCGCCCTCTTATCATCTGGCCTCCATGATGGCTGAAGCCTTTTCTGACTTCACTGGTTTTTGGTTTGGTAGATTTCACCTTTTATTTACACAAAAGGTTTTTTTGATTTGCTTTAGTTTCTGTTTGTTTCTTCTTTTGTCAGAACTGTAGACCGGACATCCATCCACCCGTCCATCCATCCGTCCATCCATCCGTCCATCCATCCATCTGTCCATCCATCCATCCATCCATCCATTCAACTGTCCATCCATCCATCCATCCAACTGTCCATCCATCCATCCGTCCATCCGTCCATCCAACTGGATGCTTCCACCTTCTGCTGCTCAGTTTCCAGTGAAGAAAACAAAGGAGGAGGTGCTTTTTTTCTTTTTCCGTCTGAGGAATCTGCACATGGAGGGAAAAGTGGAGGAGGAGCAGGCCGACCGACCTCCCCTGCAGCTCTGCTGGAGGTTCTAGGACCTCATTAGCCAACCATCACAAGCTCTTCCTCTCTCAAAGGGACATGGGAGTGGGGGGTGAGCTGCTGGCTCTCCTCGTCTCAGCCTGAAGGCCTCAAGTGTCCCACTGATCATCGTGAAGTCCAGATCCTCCTGCGGCCTTCAGCCTCTTCTGCCCCTGTTTGTCTCTGCAGAAGCTTATGCAACAGCGAAGCCTCCTCTGCTGCATCTGTGTTTGAAGGAGGAGGAGGAGCTCCTTCACCTCTGAAATAAAGCATCACAAAGACCACTGAGATAAAAGATACAAAGACCTTAGACGATGACCTTAAGAGGACACACAACCACACAAAACGATGCAAAACAACAAAAACAGAAAAATCCGAACGAAGCACAAGAGTCTCCAGAAGATCTGCAGAGAAAAAACATCATGAAGAAAAAAATTACATTAAAGCCACAAATAAAACAGATGGAAACTGCAGCTGAAGTCTGCATGAAAAAAAACAAATCTCTTTGTAATTTACATTAAGGGAAGGTTGAGTTCACAGACAAACCCCCAGAAAAAGGATAACCGACTCACTGCAGTCAGGAACACAAGATCCACTAAGGCTAAATGTTCACCTGATACCACTGTCTTTGACAAGGACTCTCTGGGTTCTCGCAGGACTTCGTCCAGAACCTGATCCAGTTGGGTTGGGTATTCCTGGGTGTTTGAGATGCATCCAGTTTGAGCAGAAAGAAAACAGTTTAATTTCAGTCAGCCTGATCCTTAATGTGAACCTGGAGGTTTGTCAGGTGGGGAGCACAACTCCTGACCTCTGGTGGCAGTGACACCCCCAGAACATTTCATATTGGGGGTGAGTCCACTGAAAAGGTTGAGTTCCCTTAATAGAGAGCCAAACATTTCTGAACCGTTTTTAAACTTTACTTAAGGCTGTTACCTCAGAAACGCAGCACATTCTTCTGAAACCTCACAGTGAAATTAGTTCACACGAGGTTTGACGAAAAGTCTTTTTTTATGTAAATGTTTGAAACTAAACACGAATTCTTAAAGTGGGGAGGGACTTTTTTAGGGGGGGCACCCCAGTGGTACCTCCAAAATGTCTCTCTGATGGTCCATATAATCTGTGGATGGATCCAAGAGCCAGTGTGAACGCACTGCAATGATCCAGGCAGAGTCCAGACCTGAACCTGGTCCTTCAGAGGAGGAACCTCCACAAACGAGAGCTGGAGAGAAACCACACGGCGGTGTTTCGTTTCTTTGACCACAAATCTGAAAACTCAGAGAACAACTTGAACAGCAGCCAAAGGAAACAGGGAGCATGCTCCGTGGAATCTGGATCATGAGGGCAAAGATGTTGTTGGTACTTTTGTGTAAAGAAACTTGTCAGATCTCCTTTACCTCCTCAACCCCCCCTCCAGTGAGCGGGCACACACACACACACACACACACACACACACACACACACACACACTGCAGTGTTCATTCTTCAACCTCCAGGCTGCAATCAAAGAACGCTGCAGCAAATTTGTTGTGTAACAGCAGCCTGTGAGGAGGCTGAGCACTGAGGCACAACAAACACACAACTGCTTAGTGCATGCAGGCTGGCTCTGCACACGCAGAAGAAACGTACACACGCAGCAAAGTGCACACTTTGTGCACGCTGAGTTCATCTGCGGAGGATGCCGTGAGACGATACATCGTCCCGCCGTCCTGCCACGATCAGAAACCATTTTACAACAAATTTAAAGGAAGAAAAACTGAAGATGTTTTTAAAATGGGAAAAGGCATTACACACACTGTTATAACACACACACACACACACACACACACACACGTGCACAGATGGTGAGCTTAGATCTGATGGGAGGAGATCTTTGGTTCAGCTCTGTATTACTTTCCTGTCTTCAGGCCCAATTCCAATCAGAAGCCAGGAGCTGATAAAGTGGCTGAGATTCCAGCTACACACACACACACACCCCAACACACACACACACACACACACAGAAAGACACACACACAGAAACACACGCACACACACACACAGAAACACACACACACACACAGAAACACACATACACACAGAAACACACACACACACAGAAACACACACACACAGAAACACACACACACACACAGAAACACACACACACGCACACACAGAAACACACACACACACAGAAACACACACCCCAACAAACAGAAACACACACACACAGAAACACACAGAAACACACACACACACACACACACAGAAACACACGTACACACAGAAACACACACACACACACAAAGAAACACACATACACACAGAAACACACACACACAGAAACACACACAGAAACACAGACAGAAACACACACACACACAGAAACACACACACACACAGAAACACACACACACAGAAACACACACACACACACAGAAACACACACAGAAACACACACAGAAACACACACAGAAACACACACAGAAACACAGACAGAAACACACACACACACAGAAACACACACAGAAACACACACACACAGAAACACACACACATGCACACATAGAAACACACACACACAGAGAAACACACACCCCAACAAACAGAAACACACAGAAACACACACACACACAGAAACACACGTACACACAGAAACACACACACACAGAAACACACACACACACACACCAACACACACAGAAACACACACAGAAACACAGACAGAAACATACACAGAAACACACACACACAGAAACACACGCAGAAACACACGCACACAGAAACACACACAGAAACACACGCAGAAACACACACACACAGAAACACACACACACACAGAAACACACACACATGCACACATAGAAACACACACACACAGAGAAACACACACCCCAACAAACAGAAACACACAGAAACACACACACACACAGAAACACACGTACACACAGAAACACACACACACAGAAACACACACACACACACAGAAACACACACAGAAACACACACAGAAACACAGACAGAAACATACACAGAAACACACACACACAGAAACACACGCAGAAACACACGCACACAGAAACACACACAGAAACACACGCAGAAACACACACACACAGAAACACACACAGAAATACTGGGTAGTGTCTTGCTTCTGGAGTTCACAGAGAAGTGTTGGTGAATGTTGTCAGGACAATACTCAGTTCTTGAAGAACACTAAAATGTGATGAAGAACCTGATGAGAACCTTTGCCCAACAGCAGCTGGGATAGGCTCCAGCAACCTTGTGACCCAAAAAGGGAATTAACGAGTTCAGAGGATGGATGGATGAGTGGATGGATGGCTGGACACTCATGTTTTTGATGATGACTCATCAAAAACCTAAAGATGATTTAATGTCGGCCATTTTTATTTGATTTAGTTTAACTAGATGTTTCTTTATTTGTGTTGCAGTTTGAACAAACCACAGATGTTCTGTGACTTAACTGAATTAACACCATTTGAACAGATGTATTTTAATTCCAGAGGTTTTTTTTAAGTTCTTCCTGGATTCATCATCAAACGCCATAATTCTGTAAGATCAAAATTCAATATTCTGCCCGGCAACAGGAGAAATGATGGCTATTTAAATGTTTTAATACATTTTAGGACAATGTAACCATTTGGACTCTGACAACTTAAAATTTCAGAAAACTTGACACTAGAACTGCAAGTATAGTTTCTACAGTTTTTGCAGGTAAAATAAGGTTTTGCATCATTTAGGGTTTTCTTTCTGGGTTTAATTCAATTAAATTGTATTTGCATAGCCCAGTATTATAATACAGTTGTCTCGATGGGTTTAATGGGGTTTAACTTATTGAGTTAATTATACATTTCATAAATACCTTCCATTTCTGTCAATTATTTTATCTTTGAAATCTCCTTCAGTTTCAAATCAGACTTCAGCCACTTCAGAGGTGATCTCTTCTAAAACTCATTAATTGTAAGTTAACACACGTGCACGCTTAACTGCTATTTGGGTGTGCACGTGCTTCGTGTCCAGAATATATAAAAGAACAGAAATATGAAAGAATTCAAATGCATGACAGAAGGACGCTGATCTCCTGCTGCTTTTCATTTTCTCAGAGTCACAATTAGTGGCTTGTTTTGAAGAAGCAAACGTGCGCTCTGAGCGTGCATGTGGAGGAAGTTTGTGTTTGCTAAAGAAAGACATGACCAGAGATTCAGCTGAAAAACTGAAACTCAGGATTCAGATTCTGGTGGGTCAGGAGGTTCAGATGACAGGAGGCGACACAATTTACTGGTTCTGGTTCTTTGGTTTTGAACTCCTGTTCTGGATCTCTCTTCACGGTTCTGGATTCTTTTGTTTGCACCTGGCCTTGAATCTGATATGCTGCTTCAGCTGTCTTGTTTCTAACCCTAGGTTAATCCTGGGATTAGGTTAATCCTGGGATTAGGTTAATCCTGGTATTAGGTTAATCCTGGGTTTAGGTTAATCCTGGGATTAGATTAATCCTGGGGTTAGGTTAATCCTGGGGTTAGATTAATCCTGGGGTTAGGTTAATCCTAGGTTTAGGTTAATACTGGGGTTAGATTAATCCTGGGGTTAGATTAATTCTAGGTTTAGGTTAATTCTGGGGTTAGATTAATCCTGGGATTAGGTTAATCCTGGGGTTAGGTTAATCCTGGGGTTAGGTTAATCCTAGGTTTAGGTTAATCCTGGGGTTAGATTAATCCTGGGGTTAGGTTAATCCTGGGGTTAGGTTAATCCTGGGGTTAGGTTAATCCTAGGTTTAGGTTAATCCTGGGGTTAGATTAATCCTAGGTTTAGGTTAATCCTGGGGTTAGATTAATCCTGGGGTTAGATTAATTCTAGGTTTAGGTTAATTCTGGGGTTAGGTTAATCCTGGGGGTAAATTAATCCTGGGGTTAGGTTAATCCTGGGGTTAGATGAATTCTAGGTTTAGGTTAATTCTGGGGTTAGGTTAATTCTGGGGGTAAATTAATCCTGGGGTTAGATTAATGCTGGGATTAGATTAATCCTGGAATTAGGTTAATCCTGGGGTTAGGTTGATTCTAGGTTTAGGTTAATCCTGGGGTCAGATTAATTCTAGGTTTAGGTTAATTCTGGAGTTAGGTTAATCCTGGGGGTAAATTAATCCTGGGGTTAGGTTAATCCTGGGGTTAGATTAATTCTATGTTTAGGTTAATTCTGGGGTTAGGTTAATCCTGGGGGTAAATTAATCCTGGAATTAGGTTAGTCCTGGGGTTAGGTTGATCTTAGGTTTAGGTTAATCCTGGGGTTAGATTAATCCTGGGGTTAGGTTAATCCTGGGTTTAGGTTAATCCTGGGATTAGATTAATCCTGGGGGTAAATTAATCCTGGGGTTAGGTTAATCCTGGGGTTAGGTTAATCCTGGGATTAGATTAATCCTGGGGGTAAATTAATCCTGGAATTAGGTTAGTCCTGGGGTTAGGTTGATCCTAGGTTTAGGTTAATCCTGGGGTTAGATTAATCCTGGGGTTAGGTTAATCCTGGCTTTAGGTTAATCCTGGGATTAGATTAATCCTGGGGGTAAATTAATCCTGGGGTTAGGTTAATCCTGGGGTTAGGTTAATCCTGGGGTTAGGTTGATCCTAGGTTTAGGTTAATCCTGGGGTTAGATTAATCCTGGGATTAGGTTAATCCTGGGGTTAGGTTAATCCCAGGTTTAGGTTAATCCCAGGTTTAGGTTAATCCTGGGGGTAAATTAATCCTGGGGTTAGGTTAATCCTGGGGTTAGGTTAATCCCAGGTTTAGGTTAATCCTGGGGTTAGATTAATCCTGGGGTTAGATTAATCCTGGGGTGCTTGGGGTTAGGTGTGGATGTCTGGACGCTTTCTCAGTGGTTGCTTCGGGTCGCATGAAGACTCCCGCTTGAACGGGAATAGTGGTTTTTAATGTCTCCGCCCCTCTGCTTGGTTGCTTGCAGGTTGGCGTTGGTTTCTGTCTTTGAGGATGTTGTGACCAATGCTCTGTCAGCAGTTACTGAATAAATTGAATCCACCATCAGCATTTCTGCTCCTCTGTCTTCTGAATCTACTGATTAAAACTGCAGCTCTTTGAGGTAATGGACTTGCATCCACACAGCGATGATCTCTTTCAGGTTCATGACCCTAAACGTCTCAATCATCTGGATTTCATCCATCTTTTGATACTTTTTCCAAAAATCCTCTTCAGACAAACGAAAATATCAGATTAATGACCTAAAAAACCTAAAAGGAACATCAATAACCTAACATTGGTAAAGTCATTGATAAAATCACTAAATTCTGTTTCAGAATCTCCTCAATGAGCTCCTGAACTGATGGCCTTGGTGGCAGCAAAGAGGGCGGAGTCTTAGGTTCTTTCTAACATCTCCATCACCTTCAGCTTCTTCCTGGAACTTCTTCCTGACCTATCAGAAGCCTCCATAGGAGTCACCTGCAGAGTTCAGTCAGACACAGCCGTGAGATGTGAGGAGCCTCAGATGGATGAAAGCTGAGAGAATCGTGTGAGGCCGCCTGAATCACAAGGATGTCAGCGTGACATTTTTAGACGAGCTAAACTGAGTCAGTCTGACATTTTCACTTCTCCTGATGCAGACTTTTAATTAGTGAAACTGCAGAGTTCTGTGAGTCACACGTTAGTTTGGTAAATTTAGACTCGTCCACCTGATTGAAGGCCTGCAGGCCGTCCGAGTTAGTGCCAGAATGAAAGCGCTCGTTATGGGTCCCACCCTGAAGGAGTTCTGACCAAACTGAGCATGCTCTGCTGAGGTCTGCGGGCAGACTGAACACAGCAGCGCTTTAAATCCATCAGCTTCATTCTCATTGGGGGTTAAAATGATTCCTGTTTACGTGAAATCCATCTAATCTCCCGAGGAGCAGGCTGGAGTTTCATGGCTTTTTAATAAAGATCTCCACACATTAGGAGCTTCCGCGGTTTTATTGGTCCGGACGGTTCTGTCTGCTCAGATCCGATTAAACGCAGTGAAGAGCAGCGGCCGAGGCTCTGTGATGAAGAGCTGCTGCAGAAACAGGAGCTTCTGGTGTATGAGCGCTGAAGCAGCCTGCAGCTGCTGGTCTTTCAGGGTTGGGGAGGGGGGTGGGGGCTAAACATGTTGAATCAAGTCAGTATTATTTACACGGCACTGTATCAGAAATAGCACATTTTGCTCAAGGCGCCGCGCAGCATCAAACAGCCTCCTCTGTGGTGATTAAACAGAGAGCATCCACGGAGGAGAAGCAGCTGAGGAAGACCTCTGAGGAAGACCAGCACATCTCTGAGAAGAACCTTCAAGTCTTTGGGTGTCCCAGCAGAGGAGGTTTTCAGAATAAGTGAAGCAGGTGTGAAGGGGTCAGATGGTGCTTAAGTGTTTTCACTTTTAAAGTCTCTCTGCAGGAAGAATGGTTTCATTCCGGATGGCGCCGGCCTGCAGCGAGTGGCGGCATCAGAGGGAAACCCTCCTGCAGACGGGGAAGGGTGCTGTCGATCCCTGAGTGACGGGGCGCCTCAGACAGCAGCTCCTGAACACGACAAACACGTCTGACGGAAAAGACCCATGATTGTTCAGACGTCTGAGAACGGAGGCCAGTGGAGTCCACGAGGTTTCCATCTGTTGGTGTGACGGGGACGTTCTGTTTGGGTTTTGATCAAATTCACTTTGATCGGGAACAGAAAAGGTCGTGTCTAAACTGCAGTTCCAAGTTCCAGGTTGATCAGACCATGAAATGTTGAACAAGTTCTCCAGCTTTAGATCCTGCAGAACTCATCTATACATCTAAGTGCAAAAACATTGCAATGTTTTAATCCAGAACGCTGCTCAAGTCCTGTCTAAAACCAGGAAGTGGAACCACATCAGGTTCTCAGGCTTTTGCCTCCTGTCTCTCAGAGAACGCATTTAATCGCTTTCACACCAGAAATTTCCCCTCTGACCCCTAAACAACACATGTACTTTGACCTACCGTAACTCACCAACTGTTTATTTGATCAATGTAAACCAGCTGAAAAGGGACTTTTCTCTGCACCAGAACCACTTTGAACTTTGTTATTAACATTCATGGTTGAAGAGTTCCGGTGCGTGTGAGAATGTAAACACCGGAGCTAAAGCTGTGGTGTTTAAGGACCAAAGAACAGCTCTGCTTGTGTTCAAGTCTCCATAGTTTACAGCCAAAGTAGATCTTTGACATGTTAGGACTGAAGACACGGAGGTCTCAGTTCCATGTAGATAAGATCTGGAACATTCTTCCTGATAGGGACCCCTCTCCTTACTTTAGTTTGTGATAGCTGCAGGTCCTGCTTGATGAAGTCCACAGAACAACAACATCCCCAGATCAGATCCTCCAGCCACTCCTGTCCATCAAACTATGAACAGAACCAAAGGAAAAAAAACAGCCCTGCCAGAACCAGCTCCGGGACCAGGATGGACTTCCTGCCAGAAATGCAAACAAAACCTTTTGCACAGGTTCTTCAGAGACCGACGGCCTTCGGTAGAAGTCCTGGAGCCCATGTTCACACAGAACACCAGGAGGGACCAAATCAAATGCTTTTTCCGTTAACAAAGCACATGTGGACTGGATGGATGCTTGATGATAATGAAAAAAATAAAAGTCTAAATGTTACTTTTCAACAAGTGTCCGCTTCATTTTTGTTTTGATTTGCTATCAGTCAGGCTTAGAGTCAGAGGAGTTTCACTGGTTCTCTCCAATCCTTCACGCTAACCAGGATCTCCTCGATGATCTGGAACTCTGGTTCTCTTGAGAACATGAGGTTTTGTCCACCTGCAGATGACCTCTGCTCTGGTTCACTAATGTTTGAACGCAGACTGACTTTCCACAGAGCAAAGCAGGGAAGTTACACCACACACTGGTGTGTGCAGCTGTGTACTGACCATGAACTGTATCAGCTTTACTTCCAGCTCCAACCAATTCAGTTTATTCAGCCCCCATTGGTTCATGATCCAGACGCCGCCATGTTGGAGCCAGACAGCGTCAGTAACCAGTGATTGGTCTGAGTCCGTTTGAGTCAATGTTTCCATGGCAACTGCTCTCAGCAATCAGGAGTGATAGAGTTGGAAGGTCACACTTCTGTTTGAGAGCGGGCTACACAAAATCTGTCAAACAAAAGTTTTGAACGTTGGAGGTGGGGGGTCAGCAGGCTCCACCCACTTGAGGATGATCAAGAATATGTTCAAAAGATATCAGAGCAGAAAGGTTATCCTGACTGATGGGATGACTGAATCAAAGCTGCTTATTTCTGTGGGATTTTGGCCTCTTGGAACCACTTCCTGTTTGGAACGCTGGGGGGGCGCTCATCCTTCTCAGATCCAGTCAGTGGTGATACCAATATTTTTCTGTGATGTTTTTCTCATATCATTTTGTGTTGCTGTTATCGCTCTCACAGTGTATGTTGGCCTCTCTGCATCTTCGTGGTGATTACTGTCATCGCTGTGTTTGTCTTTGGCCTGTTGCTGGTGTTGTGTCTCTTCATGACAGTTGTGTGTCTGTGTGTTTTTCACAGCTGCTCTGTGTCTCTTTGGGGTCATTTTGTGTTTCTTCTCTTGTCTGTCCTCCTTCATTTGCATTCGTCTGATTTAAATTCTCCGCTGAGAGGAATCCACTTACAGCTGTCATTTTCAGACATGGTTGTACAATTGTTGCCGCGCGCACACACCCCCTCACACTGTCAGAGCGAATTCCCGCGTCAGGTGAAAGCCGGCAGATCTCCTGTGCACGCTGAGCCGAGCTGGCATGTGGGAAACACATCATCAGGACCTCAGGAGGTAGCTGGTGTGTTTCTGAACCGCTGGCAGACTCATCCACACGCCTGTTACACGCATGTTCAATGTTACCCTCAGCTGCATCTCTGCTCACATGACTGAAGTGAGTCAACGCGTTCACCTGGCACTGAGCTCTTCCCGCCGCGCAAACAGCCGGATCAAGAGCTGGAGCTCTTCCAGCCGCTTCACTGATCCGGCTGCTTCCAGAGCTCAAAGGAAAAACGAACGAATCCCTGAAAAATCAGCATCCCACCAAAATAAGACATGCTGAATCTAAACAGGTGAGTGTGCCTCTCAACCGCCTCCCCAACACACATCCAATCCAACTGAAGTCAGATCTAACACCTCTGAGATGTCTTTTGTCTGCAGCCTGAAGCGAAGACCTGATCGGGCCTCAGATCTGCAGCAGCAGCTCCGTCAGAGGCGAAAGGAAGTCAGACCTGAAACCACTGAGACCCCGGGAGCAGCTGCTCGCTCCCACCTGGGAGGCAGAGCGGCAGTCAAGAAGCCTTCCTGAAACCTCAGCATTTTACGCCCTGATGAAACTCACAGGCTGCTGGGATAGAACCTGAGATAACGCGTTCAAACATGTTTGTTCTCCACGTCCCTGGATGAGCTGGTTTCAGTCGGGATGCTGGAAGTCTCCCAATAGAATCAACATCTACATTCATCAACATTCATTTGTGAGAAGTTCACTGACAACAGGTGTGAAACACTGTGTGCAGAGTCTCTCAGAGAAAAGCTCCACTCTGTGAAGAGTGGGACAAGGACTGTGAACTCTTTGTGAGGGAAGTTTCTTAAGGCCAAGTCTCATTTTCTGTCCACTTTTTCCTCAGAAAAATGGCGTTGGTCAGGTTCTCCTGAAAAGCGTCCGGGTTCTGGAGGCTGCAGACATCAGGGTTCCCCTGAACAAACAAACATGAAGCTCACGGTGAAGGAGAGAATCCTGCTGTGGAGCAGAACATCTGCTGTCTCTGCAGGAGCCCTGAATGAACGCCGAGCCGCGGCGTCTCCTGCATGTGCATCTTAATTCATGGCAGCAGGGGTTGCTCACTAATGCATGAAACTGTTTGTTTAGCTGATATTTTTGTGCTGCATTAATTACAGCGATGCATCATGGAGCAGCGGGATGGAAAGTTCTGGGAGGAGATTTTCCCTCTCAGTGGTTCAGGTCAGCACTGGTTGGATCATCTGCATCGTCACATCTGTGTTGTTCTCTCTGAAGGTGTGGAATCGTTTGAGTTGTTTCCTGAAGCATAGAAATGAAGAGGGGACCCCCCCACACACACCGATAGTCTGAGGAGCCACCATAGACTGTATTTTATAACTGGACAAAGCGAGGAGTTGACATCACCCATGGAAAATGCCTGACCTCCAGCTCATGTTCTTTACGCTGCTTTTCATCCATACATGAGACAAGATGGCGACACACATGTCTCCAACTTTAGAGATCTTTTTTTTATTTAGATTTTTATGTTTTCTTAACATTTAAAACAACTCAAATCTCTGGTCAGAGGTGCACTTTGATTTTTACCTTAAATCCAATTGAAATTTTCCCTTTCAAGTATTTTCTGGAACTTTTCTCACTACAAAGTTGAGACCAGAGACTAATATCTCTACTATGATCAAACTCCTCCACAGACTTACCTCCGGATGTTGCCGGCTGTCTCTTTCATCATGGATCATCATGGATCTGGTGGCTGCGACAGGCACTGGGCGGTGCGACTGTGAGACTGACTACTCTCTTCAAAACAAAAATGACATTATTTATTATACATTGACATTACATATGACATTATACGCTTTGTGTTAGGGTTGGTGTGTGTACCATTGGTACACCAAACAGATTTTGAGACTGGTCAGGCCTGGAGATCATACATATTAATGTCCGTAGTCCTCTGCTAAAGCTAGATCTTATTAAATTTGGGTTTTTCTCTAATAAGGAATTTGTTTAAGAAATTTCTCTTGGTTAAAATTTCTCTAATAAGGAAATCTCTAAGGCAGGCTAGAACGTTTTTTTGCTGTGACCATCCTAAAAAAGGTTAATGGTGTAGCCATTTATGTAAAAAATAAATTTCACGCTTCACTGATATCCTCTCTTTCAGTATAAAACAATTTGATTTTTTTGCTCCAAAACTCAATACGTCTAAGGAGAAGTCTCTCATTATTATAGGCTGTGTCAGACCTCCTTCAGCCAGCAGTGAATCCATCACTTCTCTGTATAATCATGTCACGAGTCTAAATTAGAGTAAACTTGTTTGAGTAGGAGACCGAAATCTCAGTGGGTTCAAAAAAAGTCCAAAATCAGAATGCTTGAAATCTGACTGTAACTCTTAAATCTCACTCAACTAATTGACACCCGTGCCCTTCTAGATCATCCATAATTGATCTCATTTTACAAATGCCCCACACAAGTTCACTGATACACTGTATAGGTATTTTTTCAAAGCACCTAAATGATCACTGTGCTGTTTCTGTCATCAGAAAAATCAAACTCCAAAATGCTAAACCTGGTATCCTGGTAAAAAGAGATCCAAAAAAGCTAAATGAGCAAGCTTTTGTTCATAACCTTTCTCTATGGGACAGAATCTCTCTAACTGATGATGTGGACTGAGCATGGCAATATTTTTTAGATGATTTTTTTAAAGTCATAAATAAACATGAGCAGATTTAGGGTAAAATGACGCAACAATCCCTGGTTCTCCCCTGAGATTGATAATCTGATTAAAGATATACAGCGTGGTGTAGGGCAAGGAAAAGCCATTCAGAAGTTGCTCCATTTTCACCAGCTAAGAAACAAATGCACTCTTTCAATAAAAAAAGCAAAAATCAGATTTTTTTTTCTTAGAGAAACATCAAAAAGCTTAAATAAAACTAAAACGTTCTGGAAGACAGTAAAATCCACCTACACAGTAAAGTCAGCCTCCAGTCGGAAGACTTCAGGTTTGACTCCTGCCTTTCCCGCCATGTGTCGAAGTGTCCTTGAACAAAACACTGAACCCCACATTGCATCTGGTGGAAGGTCGGCGCCGGTGTTTGGCAGCAGAGCCATCATCAGTGTGTGAATGGGAATGTGACTTTAAAGAGCTTTGGGCCTTCAGGAAAACTACTGTTTCTGAATAATCTAATGAAAGTCCGTTTAACTTCAAAAACTGTTTCTATCTCTTAGCTTCAGAACCAATAATTAAAATTTCAGTTTTCTCCTGGTTAAGCTCCAGAAAATATTTCCCATCCATGATTTTACATCTAAAATACAGTTAAGAAGTGCTTCTGTTGGCCCTGTGTCATCAGGAGACATAGCTATGTACAGCTGAGTATCATCAGCATAGCTATGAAAGCTGATGTTGTGCCTCCTGATGACATTCCCTAGAGGAAGCATGTAGATGTTAAAAAGTAAGGGGCCAAGGATGAAACCTTGAGGCACACCACATTTAATTTCGTTGACCCTAGAAAAGTATGTGTCTATGTTTACCATAAAGTATCTCTTCATGAGATAGGATTTGAACCACCTGAGAACCGTCCGTGATATGCCAAGACTTTTAAGTCCGTTTTGAAACCACTGACAATATATTTATGGTCCCTTATACTTCTCAGTTCTGGACCTTATGTGAGTGGATGTGAACAGTCAATAAATCTGCACTCAGCTGTGGAAACTGCATCCAGGCTTCAGTATGTTCTTACCGACACCCTAAAGAGACACTGAACCGCCTGAACTAGTGTCCTTCCTTTGGGTCTCCTTCCCTTTAATCTGAACACCAGGAAGGCAGCTGGACCAGATAAAGTGGATCTTTATTTCTGAAATTGGCAGCAGACTACATATCTGAACCTCTGTCCTTCATATTCAGCCTAAGCTGTGGTTGTAAGAAAAAAAATTCAAAAGTCTGGAAATCTGCTTATGTACTCCCCCTTCATAAAGGGGGACAGTACCCAGAGGTAAGTAACTGCAGGCCAATCTCCAAGTTATGTCAACATTTTTGAGAGAAATCTCAAACATTTTGGAAAAGCTGGTCAGTGAACAACTGAAGGAGTTTGTTGGAAGTCCACACCCCTTCCACTTAAAGCGGGTTCAGGAGAAGCTGTCAATCAAACATTCCAGGTGGGCCACATGCTTTTACTGAGCTCTCTGATTGAGTGTATAACTGGAATAACTTCCAATAAAGGCAAAATATTATGAAAAAATAGGATTAAAAAGAAGATGTTAAGAAAAAAGATATCAGAGCAAGAATGGTTATTCTGATAATAAAATGAGCAATAACTGTCTGTCTCAATAGAAGTCTATGGGATTTAGGCTTCTTGGAACATTAGGTATTTCCTGTTTGAGAGGGGAGGGGTTAAGCCGTCCAGTGTTTTATGTCAATGAGAGTCATCTGTAGCCCCCCATCTGCACCCCCCAGCACTTGATCTTCAGTGAATCCTCTGGCAGGTGTGCTACTATTGACACACACACCTGTGCACGCTTCAGGTGGCAGCAGAGCAACTGTGTTTGGAGCAATGGAAAAGAAAAATCACCAACTTCAACATGTCCACAAGTTGTGTCCGTGTGTTTCTGTTCGTGTTCGTGTGTGAGCGCTCGCGTGTGCGTGTCTGTTTTCTTACACACTATACTTGGAGCAATGCTGCCCTCTGCAGCCTGTTTTTATGAAACCTGAAGAATCAATTTGCTGTTTCTTGGTGCCTTTTGTGGAAAGTCTTTCAAAAGATTGTGTGCGTATGTGTGAGTGTCTCGTGCTCTTTAACGTTCTTCCACAAGTTTTTGTGATTGTTCAGATGCAGTTTTAGGAATCTCTGCCATGTTTCCATCTTCTTTTCACATCTTCTTTTCTGTCCCCCCAGCAAAGCCCTGCAGGAGTCATTTCCAGTTATTTCTAATCAGATGTTTATTGAGAGAAATTAAAAGTCTCTCAGGACTCAATGTTAAATAAAGGTGACCATTTGTTAGTCTGTCGAGGGGATAGAAGTTAAATCTCGCGATGCTTCTGTTGGAAATCATAATCAGAAATGTTGGCGCTTCTAGGAGCTGTGGATTTTTACTGACATCAAGTGGCCAGATGTGGAATTGCAGGGTGCCGTGCGTCTTCAGTTTAGTCTGCAGAGCTTTAGGTCATTGCTTTTTTAACATTATTATTCATTTAAATTGCCTTTGGTTAGAAAGTATGGATACTTTCTAGTAAAATGTATCTAATAGGTTTTGTAGATTAATTTAAGTTGGTTAATTTCAGTTCTTTTTTTTTTTGTTAGTCATTATTTTCACTCTATTTGTTGTGTTTCTTTCCTGCATTCATCTATCACATGTCACAACTTTATCTCGGTTGTATTCTGCTGTAAAGAACCCAGAAATTCGGTTGTTTTTAAAAACATTTTTAATCATTTTATTTTTTGAAAAAGATACATGCAAGATCATTTTTTTCAAACAGTTGTTTGATTTGTTTGATTTACATGTTTATTTCGTTTTAGTTGTAATTTTTGCTGTTTTCTGGCATGTTTTTGTTGCAGATTTGCAGGTTGTGAATTTATTTGATTGAACAATTTTCTGTTTTTGATTTGTTAAACATAATGTGGATGTTTTATTTATTTATTGTTATTGTTTAGGGTCTCCTGTGTTCTCATAATAATTTTCTTCTGCATTTTTGTTTTGTTTATTTTAAATGTTTTGGTGTTCTTTTTATATTTTAGTTGCTTAGTGTTAAGATGATTCAGTTTTGGGGTCGTTTTTTCTGCGGTTTTGTTTATTTTTAGATTTATTTTGTAAACGGTTTTTTTTTCTTATGTTGTTGTGTCTTTTCCTTGGTTGCAGGTATTTCTTTTTTCAGTTGCTCCTTTTTTCCCCACTACTTATTTTTTTATTTTCCACGGTTATTGTTGTTTTCCCGGTTGTTGTTGTTTTCCCTGTGGTTGATGTTTTTATCCGCCGTGGTTGTTTTGTTTTTTTTTTTCTTGCAGCGTTAAGCCGCGGCCAGCGGGGGCGCTGTTGTCTCTTTGCTTACCCATAAGCGGGGGAGTGAGAGGTGCATGAAATGGAGAAAAATGGCGGATCATGTGCAGGTAAGCGGAGGTTTGGTGTTTTTGTCATCAACATGGTGTCCGTGCGCGCGCCGGTGATGCTGGGCGCGGATCCAGGAGCAGGGTTCCCGGCACGGTGCCGGCGTGCGGCCGGTGGGCGCACCCGGCGTCGTAGCGGGGCCACCGGCGGAAAAGAAAGAAGGAGAGCGCCTGTGTTGACTCGTGGCCTGCTGTCACCGCGTTAGCCGCAGGTCGCAGCGGCAGAAGGGTTCGCGGACGCCGGGGAGCGCCGCGCTCCGCTCCCGGTCGGACTCCTGGCGTGCGCGTCGGTCCGCTGCTCCAGACCGCTGGGGTTCGGTGGGCGCGTGCTCAGTCTGCGTGCGTTTTTCCGCGTGATTTGGTGAAGTAAACAATGAAAGACGAATGTTTCCAGAACCTTAGCCGTGAGGCTAACACGCTCGGGGTGTCATTTGGCGCCAATCTACGCTTCGTTTCGGACCCGTTTCATGCCAGGACCCGGGAGCCGGACTCTCTGGACCTGGACGTGAGTCTCGCTGCGTTGCTTGTAAACAACAAATGTTTATTTTCGCCTCTGTTGTGCTAATTAGCTGCTGCTAGTTATGCTAATGCTAACCTGCTCCAGCCGAGAACTTCTCCCGCCCGAGCATGTTTGAAAACATGCCCCGGAGTGTAGCTGTGCTTCTCGGGGAGACGGGTCCCATGCCGCCGGCGGCTGCTGGAGCTCGGGGTTCCTCCGGCTCGGATGCCGGGTAGAACCCAGCAGGCTCACGGTCGGTGCCGCTGCTCGGAGCTAACTCAGCGGCTCGGTGGTGTGGTTGGACCCATGTGGAGGCGCAGGCAGGACGGGCCGAACTTTGTTTTGGTCTTCCACCACGTCCCGCCAAGAACCACCGGAGGGATATGAGGCTTTAAATCTGAAAGAACTGGAGCTCACTGGTCTGGTACCGGGCTGGTCCTGGAACTGGAAGCTGAGCAGCATCACCGACTGTCGGTGGAGCCATGCCAACAAGCTGCATCATCTTCCTGCACCCTGGGGCATCAGTGGACTCGAACCTGTAAAGCTGAGGGGTTTTTTGAAAAGCATTATACCGTATATCTTCCAATAACAGCCAGTCTCTCATAGACACTGGTCTCCGATAGACGGCGGGTCTAACAGGTGGTTGTTGTTTTATATGCTGGTCTCTAATTGTAGCCTGGCTCCTTTATGACCCAATACCCCCTGTAGTCAGTCTTGTGTGAGTTTGTGAGCCGTGCAGCATGGCTCATTACAGTTCATTTAAACTTTTTGTGGTGGAATGGGCCAAAGAACATTCTGGTTAGGAATCTGCACCACATTTTGGGGATAATTTCTAAGCATGTCTGAGAATGGCGCAAGCAGATGGCTGCAGAAAGAAAAGGAGCAAACTGGTGTTTATAGTGGATCAATACGTAGTTCTCCTGAACTTCATTCATTTTCTTACCCCACTGGGTCCCTTTCGGGGCAGGGAGGTTTTCCGGAGCCCGTCCAGTCTGCTGCTGTTGGACAAAGGCGGGTACACCTTAGGTTGTCGCAGGACCTATGGAGCTGGAGCAGACACACTCGCAGTGCCGCTACCGAGAGAGGAGCTCGCAACCAGACAGAGAGCCGGTGCGGGATGGGAAAGCTGTCTGCTCGGGCCTTCTTTAACTTTATTTTCATTCAGACAATAATGAAAGGTACCCTCGTTTTATTTTTACCCTTTCGGGTTAATGCGCGACAGAAAGCCGTCAAACTCCTTAAGAGACAGATACACTGCAGAAGCAGCCGTTCAGACACTGGAGAGAAGCTCTCAGTAGCTTGTGGGAGACTCGAAATGTTTTCACCAAACATTAAGGCGTGATTACTGATGTTTTTGTAGAGCTTTTTAAAATAAATCAACCCCATCTCTTAACATCCTCCATGTCTTTCATAGATTGTAAATGAGATAAACAGACACTGCTCTGTAGCTAACGACTAAAAACATTAGCTGCTAGCTGCATGTATCAATTCTGGGGTTACTCATAAACGTATCAGAGAATGGTGCAAGCAGATGGGTGAAAGCACGGACACAGCTGCAGAACGAAAAGGAGCAAACCAATTTCCTGGTGAGCAGAGAAAGCAGCAAAAAAACAGAAGAACTGTTTCGAACATGGATATTGAGCAAGGAAAAGGTGCGTGTGTCTCCAGGGAAATGATCGGCATAAACGCGAAGGGGATTTTTGATACAGAGATTGCCAAGTCAAAGAGAAAATAAACGTTCATACCCAGTGCTAATCGGTACAGGTTACAGTATTCTCGTCATTTTAATTTATCCATTTATCCTGAAATGTTCATCTGCTGTTTTCATTTTCATTGCAAAATGAACCCATTAACCATCATCATTCTGTCTGTAATAGAATAAACACCGGCCTCCAATAGTCGCGGTCTCTAATAAACGCCCGGTTGGCCGACAGTTTAATAGATACACGTCCGGGCTACTATTGGAAGATATACGATATCCTGTTTAAGAAATTATCTTAAGATAGTCTTGGTTTGTTCAGACTTTTGCTGAGTTTCTTTGAACCTTTGAAAGTCATCTGGAGCCTCTGCAGACTCATGACTCGTCCTTCTCCTCCTGGACCTTGACTTTCATGTGTGAGAATCAGTCACAGAACACGAGGAACATTACTTGTCCTTCAGAAAGGCCTATGATCCATCGACAGTTGTAAAACCTTTACATTCAAGCTCCTACACTGAAACTGTGGTTCAGTAACGCAGCACGTTTACTTTGTTTATTCTGAAGAAGGCTTTTTTGATTTGAATTTATTGATTCATTTCCTGGTCATTGTTCCCCTTTATCTCCTCAGAGTAACCAGTTGGAGACTTAGGGCTTCTTTAGCAGAGAACGGTTTGAAACAAATGTGAATGCTGTTTCACGCAGAACTGTGGTCTCTTTACATTTAAGATGCATTTGGATTTTTCAGGTCTAAAATTAGAGCCGTGATCATCAGCTGTCAGTTTGCATCGCTGCAGGGAGTTAGTTTGTTTTAATGAGGAGCTTCACGTTATTGTTTGTTTCCAGTAATGCTCTGATAACGACATGTCAGCATTTTCAGCTTTACATGCATTTAAATAACGTATGGGGACTGCACTGTGGTGCAGTGGTTAACACTCTTGCCTTACAGGGAGAAGGTCCCAGCTGGGTCCTTTCTGTGTGGAGTTTATGTTGTCCTTGTGCTCACCAATCAGCAGTGAGCTGGTTGGAAGGCCACACCCCTCCCACTTAAAGGTGGGCTACACAAAACCACTTTGAGCATTGGATGTGGGGCCAACATCCAAATGGTCAATCCAATCTGAATGGTCAGTTTAGAACTTGAAAAACCTGAACTACAAAATAATATGAAAAAAAGAGGACTATCAAGAAGATGTTAAATGTATCAGAGCAAGAATGTTTATTCTGACCTACAGATTGATTAACAGCTGTTTATTTCTATAGACGTCTGTGGGGTTTTTGGCTTCTTGGAGCCAGCAGGAACTTCCTGTTTGGAACACCAAAGGGGGGTGAATTTGGAATTGCGTCGTCTGACCTTCAGCAGGTGTCTCAGACACTCAGGTGAAGAGGAGGCGGAGCTTTAAACTGATCACCACCTGGTGGTGAGATGGATTCCCTGGTGTAGGAGGAGGAGGTGGATTTAGGTTTCGTTCGGTCTGTTGGGAACATCTGGTTGAACCCTCCGTTAGAAGGTCATTCAACACCTGCATGCAGGAGTTGTTCAAGCAGGTACAGAGGGAGGGATGGAGCATGGCTGATGCAGCTGTTTGGAGCTCCATCTGTGTGTCTGTCAGAGCAGCAGCTCATGAACTTGGTGGTGGCGGTTTCCACGAGTCAGGGATGCTGAAAGAGTTGTACGGAATCTGGCTGGTTATAGTCTGGTCATGTGACTGTTCATGGCTACTGTGTCTTAACCCTCCTAAGGTTGTTAACCGACACAACTCATGAGCTCACATCGTTCTCCAATACTAGAAGCATTTCTTCTGAAAGGGTTTTGGAGTCATTTTGGATTCAGACTCTGGATTGACTTTGGATTGAACATTCCATGTTTTTCTCTATTAGCTTCTCTGGACGTTGTCCTATCATTTGTGGGATGATAACATTTTTCTGAAGTTGTAGTTTGATTTTGTGCAAGATTCTCCAGGTGTCAGCTGCAGTTATGCAGATGATGCAGCTTTCATCTGGCTACAGCAGCCTGTGGTGCATTTGGAGGTCAAACAGAACGTCTGTAATCTGGAATGTCAGCTCATCTTCAGACGTTAGCTGTTGGAATATTGCTTTCTGTGGGTCTGAAGATACTTTTAGCATGTGCAGTCAGTGAATCCATGCATACCCCCCCTCATGTCTGCATGTGCTGTGACTTCCTGGATGTTCTGCAGGCTGAACAGGCTTTTGCAGTTCTGTAGGTTCTGCAGGTGTTCATGGGGTTAGAGCAGGTTTTGCTGCAGGTGACGTCATGGATGGATCAGTGATGCTCCCACAGCTGGGTTAAACCTGCTGGATGCGGAGCGTCTGAAGGTCAGATCTGAGATTGAATTATTTTTCTTTGATAACAGCTTCATATGTCAATAAACTGGCCACTTTCAGAAAAACGACAGTGTTTTTTCTCAGAACTTTTGGGTTCCCGTGACCAATTGTTCACTTTAGAAATTGAAGTGTACTGATCAGAGTTTATTTTGAAAAGTGTTTCTCTGTTGAACTTGTTTCAGATTCTGTTGATAGCAGATGCTCATGCAGACAGAGTGGGGGGAGCCAGCTGCAGAAGGCTCCTCTTTGCTGTAGACAACCTGGTTGAAGGAGCAGCAGCACTGCGTTTCTGCAGAGCCTCTGTCAGCATGAACCCTGCTTCTCCTGTCCTCCAGGAGAGCCTCCTCAGTAGCTGGGACTCAGCCACCAGTTTAAACGAGTCACACGAGTTCCTACAGTCGTCGTGAAGTTCTGGGGCCACAAGCACGAAACGCAATAGAAAACCTACAGCAGAAATGACTGCATGTGGTTTTTCTTGCATCTGTCAGGCTGTGGACGAGCATCATTCGGACTGATTCCTGATGGAATGGGAAATGTGGACGACTTTATATCTCATAATTATACCCAGGAGTTAAACCGTTTCTTTGATCAATATTGAAACTGAACTAATGAGACAAAAAGAAAACCAGGTTTTCTGGTTTCTGGATGATTAAACTTTTGGAGCTGATCTCGCTGTCTACTTTCTGAATGTATCTGATTAAGTTTATATTTTTGATCATTTTCATTGTCAAACTAACTTTACTTAGTTCTAAAAAATTAACACAAATGTAATAATTGATTTAAACAGGACAAGCGTGAACTTTAACTTGTTCATGTTCCTTTCAAACCTTCTCTGAGTCTATCGTTCCTCCTCAGAATGTGAAACATTTTAAGGATGATGGTTCTCCTGTTTGGATCTGGTGGTTCTGGGAGCGGAGCTGCTCTGTTCTCATCCCTCTAAAGCTGCTTCAAAGCATGGAGATGAGCTTCCAGTGCGCAGGCTGATGCTGCAGAATGTCATCAGCAGGCTGTTGATGTGCTTTCTAAAGTCTGCAGAACCGGACTGCACTCCAGCAGGATTGAGATCCCACAGGGAGCAGGAACAGAGATGTTCTGCACACGTTATTTTGGGTTC
Organism: Oryzias celebensis; assembly: GCA_014656515.1. Classification (NCBI taxonomy): domain Eukaryota; kingdom Metazoa; phylum Chordata; class Actinopteri; order Beloniformes; family Adrianichthyidae; genus Oryzias; species Oryzias celebensis. The sequence continues at coordinate 2,386,674 of BNCR01000012.1, forward strand.
CTGTGACCAATTGTTCAACGTAGAAATTGTAGTGTACTGATCAGGGTTTATTTTGAAAAGCGTTTCAAAAGCATTTCAGCACATGGTAGAGCTTGCAGGAAAGATGTTGCAGATTGTCAGCTACAATCTAAAGGTGTGTCAGCCAATCAGAGAGAACACTGGAAACGGGTCTAAAGTGTTTTCTGATGGCGGTAAAGGATTCTTTGGAAATCCAGGAAGCTTTTCTGTCCGTGAGACTGAAATTTTTGTTCTTAACTTTTGCTCTTTACATCTATTGGCATCAAAGAACTAATCCGTAATCCATGACTAATTTTACTTTGAAACCTGAGCTGCTGTAGTTGTGGACCCGCTGTGGTTCAGGACCTGTTTCTGGACCGGGTTCCAAACATCCGTTTGAGATGTTTGGGCCCTGAAGCACTGATGATTCTCTGAGCTTCTGTGTGGTTCTTCCCACAGTCTGTATATAGAACTGGACACAGCGGTTGTGATGTCACCTGTGTAAAATGCCTTACCTCAGGCTCCTTCCAAAGGAAGCAAAATCATTTTTCTGTGATACAGATGTTGCTATTTGGAGCCTGCCAACAGTGATTGGTCTGAGTCAATGCTACTGCTGCTGTCAGTCCAGTTCTCAATATACTGTCAAAAGTTCTTTCTACAGCCTCCTGGAGGGAGTTTCAGGCATGGCGCCGCGCTGCAGCAGCTCAGGCGGTGTCCCCCTCGTTTAATTTGTGAGGACGTTTATCAGCATGGATTAAGGTGGGCTGGGCCTGATCTAGTGCCGCAGATGTTCAGTGTGCAGCAGGACCGGAGTTGAGCTCTTATCTGCAGCGTGCAGTCGTAGATGCGGCGCTGCACTTTCCTTGCCCTCAGGTGTCCCGCTCGGACCTCTGCTGAGCTGCTCGCCATCTCCAATGTTTTTCGGCTCAGCGTTGTGCGTGGCCTGCTGAAGCAGGACTCTGTCCTCTATGAGCAGGAACATGATGTGGAAACCTCAGAAGCTCTGATGATCTGTGCTCTTCCTCCTGCTGGCCGCTGATAAGCTCCTCTCTTGTGTTTATCTAGGGCCTTGCCCAGCTGGAGATCCTGTGTAAGCAGCTGTACGAGACCACCGACACCGCCGTCCGACACCAGGCTGAGAAAGCTCTGGTGGAGTTCACCAACAGCCCCGACTGTCTGAGCAAATGTCAGCTGCTGCTGGAGAGAGGCAGCGTGAGTGTGAAGAGCCGCCATTGTCATCTTCTGTCCAAACATGGACGGGTTGTTCTACCAGGGTGTCAGAAACTCGGGTCATTATTTGATGCCAAAACATCTTAAAGGGAAACTTTTCAAACATCCCAGCAGATTTTAGAACAGTTTAACAATGACGTTTCTGTTGATGCCGCCTGGTTGGATAATTTCAGGTTCTCAGTGTCTCCTGGTTTTTATTAACTGGGCTGAACACAGATTACCTGAGAAGTATTTTTACTCTCCTGTTCTTCTGTTCTCAGTCTTCATACTCCCAGCTGCTCGCCGCTACATGTTTATCTAAGCTGGTGTCCCGGACCAGCAACCCTCTGCCTCTGGAGCAGCGTATCGACATTCGTGAGTGTTTATTTCTACAGAGATGAACCCCTGTCCTTACGACATCTATACTCCTGCACAAGAAAACATGCACAAGTGTCCATGGTTTACACCTGCCCCAGCAGCTGCCTCACACTCATCCGTACATCAGTCCATGGACCTGTTCATGCACCTGCCCAAGCATCTGACCAAACAAGTTAAATAAAAAGATATGTATTTATTTAGCATCATTTATACCTCTTTTTAGAGCAGGAGATCAGAATTAACAAAACATAGCAACAAAAAAAAAAACACATAAAAAATACATTTTACAGATGTGTTCTGGTATAACTTGATCGCCAGATTTTTTACTAATAAATTCATATTCATTACATTTTTTATTAAAATTGCTGACTATATTTAAAACAAAATAGTTTTTTTTCTAACTTTTTTTCGTAAACCGAACTTCAGCCTTGTTTTTTTAATATAAAAAAGCACCTGATACTTCTACTTTGAAATGTTACTTATCTGCTGTGATAGTTGCACATTGGGTTTGTTTAGTTTATATACTTAAAGACCCACTCCAACAAAGACCGTGTTTTTAACATGTTCTTGTTGAATTTGGTCATAATGGAGGATGTGTATAAAATCATTTAAGATTAAAACTGTGTTTCTGAGTATTTCTTTATTCACATCATAATGGATCAGGAGCAAATGAAAATACTTGGATTTGTGAGGCAAAACTGCCATGGGCGGAGCCTGAGTCTCCCAGCTCCGCTCCATTCTGATGCATCCACTTGTAGACGCATATATTCACCAACGTCTTCATTTTCCTCCTCTCAGCTGACATCTGGCTCAAAACTGCACAGCTGGGTAGCTCCAGTTTTGCTCGCAGTTTTTTTTTTGCAGCGCTAATGTGAGCTTAGGCTTTTAAGAAGCTATAAGCTAGTGACAGTGTAAACAAAGTGTTGATGGTAAATGAGCAGATCTGACACCCCGCCCACAAATAAGAGGTGAATTTCTAATGAGCTCCTGCTGCGCTGCTAAAAATGAGTTTTAAAAACAACAGTTGCTCCTACACTGAAAAAAAAAATGCATAATCACAATTAAAAGACCACTGGAACTGCTTTTACAAAGATAAAAAACATAGTTGGAGTGAGACTTTCAGGTCCAACGTTATTCTGCAATTAAAAAATCAATAAGTACATTTCCCCAAGTCTAGTTGTACTTCGCTCAACTATTTGTAAAGATGTAACAGATATCCAATTATTCTAACGCGTTACATCCGTAATTCAAGCCCAGTGAACAGTTTTTTTTTTGTCCAATAGGGAACTATGTACTCAACTATCTGGCCACGCGTCCAAAGTTGGCAGCATTTGTGACCCAGGCGCTGATCCAGTTGTACGCCCGGATCACCAAGCTCGGCTGGTTCGACTGTCAGAAGGATGAGTACGTCTTCAGAAACGTCATCGCCGACGTCACGCGCTTCCTCCAGGTAAGAGTCCGTGGTCTGATCTGGACTCAAACACTGACGTCTGGATGAGTCACAGGTGTGTGATGACGCGTTCTGCTGTGTCCACAGGACAGCGTGGAGCACTGCATCATTGGCGTCACCATTCTGTCCCAGCTCACAAATGAGATCAATCAGGTAGGTCATCTCATCTAAAGCCTGACCTGGCGTCTGCTCGGTCGAGGATATTTACAAGGCTTGTTTTTGAAGGGACGGCAGGAGGCCCCCACTTCCCTGTAACAACAATGTCCAACAGCATCTGTCCTCCACAGGCCGACACCACGCACCCGCTGACCAAGCATAGGAAGATAGCGTCGTCCTTCAGAGACTCCTCCCTCTTTGACATCTTCACGCTGTCATGTAACCTCCTCAAACAGGTGTGTTCACCTCTCTGCCAATTACTAAAAAAACATTTTTAAGGTAGGTTCACTTTGGCCCGACTAAACCCACTAAATATTTGTCCCGACACCCCCTCATTTTACAATGGAACGATCCTGATTGAAGCAAATGATCCAGAAGTTACTGAGGGAACAAAGGAGGATGGTTTCTTCATCGTTTCCTTTAGGAAACTCTGCAGCATCTTTTGAAGGAAGTTTAGGATCTACAAAGCAAAACTTCTTATCAAGCATCACAGATTATAATCCAGAAATGACAACAACCTGCACATTTTCTGCCTGACCGCAGGAGAAACGCCAACAGAAAAAGATGATTGCCTTCATATTTGAAGGTTAGGGTCCAGGTAATTGGTGGTTGACCAGCAATCCCAGGTGTGCAGGTTCAGTCCCCACTCTTCCCATCCATGTGTGATAGCGCCCTTGGGGAACACCAAACCTCCCTTTGCTCCTAGTGGGCTGGTTAGCGCCGTGTGTTGCAGCTCCGCCCTCATTAGCGTGTAATTTGTCTGTTTTCAGGCATCTGGGAAGAACCTGAACCTGAACGATGAGTCGCAGCACGGTCTGCTGATGCAGCTCCTCAAACTCAGCTACAATTGCCTCAACTTTGACTTTATAGGAACTTCCACAGACGAGTCGTCAGATGACCTCTGCACCGTGCAGATCCCCACGTCTTGGAGATCAGGTGAGCAGGTTCTGGAAGCCCTGTGGGGCGACGGTCTGCTGCAGAATCCAACATTTCTGATTAAACACTTAGAGGAAGAGGAGCATGCTTCTGTGCTATGAAGAATTTGATGGGATTAATTCCAAACCAGAACCAGAATGGGTGTTTTAATGGTGTTTTTTCAGTCCAGGCTACAGATTGATGTGGAGGTTCTTGATTGAAATTCTGGCCGGGTTCATCGTGTTCTGACTTTCACCCCTGTGTGGGGGGCTTTTCTGAGGCTCCTTCTACTGTCCAAAAACATGATTCATTGGTTGATACTACGTCATTCAGGAGTGCGTGCGTGCACGCACAGCTGTTGGTTCTGGAATGGAGTCACCTGTTCAGGTGCACCTGGAGCTGGTATGGACTCCAGTGACCTGTGGTTCTGGAGGAGGGACCACGTGTCTATGATAGATGGGATGTTTTAGATTGAAGCTGTTCTGAGGTTTTTAGGTTGTTAAATTGTGCACTGAGGTCAGTGAAGGCATCGGTGTACTTCAAAGTCAGCTCAAACGTTTGAGTTTCTAATTTCTCTCTTCCCTGCAGCTTTTCTCGATTCCTCTACACTGCAGCTGTTTTTCAATTTGTACCATTCCATCCCTCCATCCCTTTCCCCGTTGGTAAGTGAACACACCGTGGCATCAAACCCCAGGGGGGCTGCAGTTCCTTCCTGACTGCCGTGTACCTGTGCAGGTGTTGTCATGTTTAGTCCAAATCGCCTCTGTCAGGAGGTCCCTCTTCAACAACGCAGAGCGAGCAAAATTCCTATCTCACCTGGTGGACGGCGTGAAGAGAATACTGGCCAACCCTCAGGTACTAAACACACCTGGAACTTAGAGCCCGCCCCTGCCAGCATTTTTGTGAGAGCTGTGTTTGCACCGCAGTGTCTGCCCGACCCAAACAACTACCACGAGTTCTGCCGGCTGCTGGCCAGACTGAAGAGCAACTACCAGCTGGGGGAGCTGGTCAAAGTGGAGAACTACCCAGAGGTGATCCGCCTCATCGCCAACTTCACCGTCACCAGCCTGCAGGTGAGCAGCTGTCTGTCCGCCCTCTGGGGGAAAACTAGTTTCAGGTGTCAGTCCGGTAAAGTTTCTTCCTGTCTTCCAGCACTGGGAGTTCGCCCCCAACAGCGTTCACTACCTGCTGAGCCTCTGGCAGCGCCTAGCAGCGTCGGTCCCTTATGTCAAAGCCACAGAGCCTCACCTGCTGGAGACCTATACCCCTGAGGTCACCAAGGCGTATATCACGTCACGCCTCGAGTCGGTCCATGTCATCCTCAGGTCAGTCCTGCTGAAATCCAGCCTGGGGGCCCCATCCTGAAAAATACAGAAGACTTGAGTTTAAAGTCTGAAGTTTTTTCTTTTGGTGGGAGATGGAGGTGGATTCCTTACAGGTGCTAACACTACTCGTGTCAGTAATCACCCCCTCATAGCAGTTTTCACCTTTTCGTGTCAATGATCCTTTCCTCATATCACCTCATCGTGTCAGTAATCACACCTGAGTATCAATGATCACCCTCTCGTATTAGCAATCACTTCATCATATCAGCAATCACCTCATCAAATCAGCAAACCCCTTTATCATACCAACAATCACCTAATTAAATCAGCAATCACCTCTTAATATCAGCAGTCAACTTCTTGTATCAGTGATTCTTTCCTCACATCAATATTCCCCTTTTCTTATAAATAATTAGCTCTTCATATCAGTAATCACACCCTAGTATCAATGATCAACCCCTTGTATTAGAAATCACTTAATCAAATCGGCAAACACCCCTTTGTATCAACAATCACCTCCTCTTTTCTAGTATCAGTGATCCCTTCTTTTATCAGCAGTCACCTCCTGTCAGTGATTACTTTCTCTTGTCAGCAGTCCCTTCCTCATGTCAGTAATCACTTCCTTCTATCGGTAATCACCTCCTTGAATCAGCAATCACCTATTCATATCAGTAATCTCCTTCTAGTATCAGTAATCACCTCCCTGCTCCTTCCTCTTCCAGCGGCTCGTTTTAGGCAGTTTTGGTTTGTAGCATCATACCTGAAATGTGAGGAGAACAAAACATCTGAGAAAACACTTTCTCCACAGGGATGGGTTAGAAGATCCGCTGGATGACGCTGGTCTGGTGCAGCAGCAGCTGGACCAGCTGTCCACCATCGGCCGCTGTGAGTACGAGAAGACGTGCGCCCTCCTGGTGCAACTGTTCGACCAGGCGGCGCAGACCTATCAGGAGCTGCTGCAGTCCACCAACTCCAGTGCTGTGGACGTCACGGTGCAGGAGGGTACGCTGTCACCTCTTCACCATCCAGACATGTTCGTGCAGAAGCTTCAGTGCTGCTGTGTTCTGCAGGTCGGTTAACGTGGTTGGTTTACATCATCGGGGCTGTGATCGGAGGACGGGTGTCCTTCGCTAGTACAGACGAGCAGGACGCCATGGACGGAGAGCTGGTGTGTCGGTAAGAAACTCCCTGACGTCCACCACCAACCCTGAGACCTGACCGTTAAAGACTGACCGTCTGCCCGTCTGTCCCTCCGTCTGCTCCTCTGTCTGACCTTCAGGGTGCTCCAGCTGATGAACCTGACAGACTCTCGGCTCGCTCAGGCTGGAAACGAGAGGCTGGAACTGGCTATGCTCAGCTTCTTTGAGCAGTTTAGGAAAATCTACATTGGAGATCAGGTTCAGAAATCATCCAAGGTGAGTTCCGACCCTCCACCTGGCTCCGCCCTCATCAGCAAACCACACCCCACCTGTTTACTCCTTCACAGATGTTTTTAAAAAATACATAGTTGTTTGTCTGGTCCATTCTGCAAAACTCCAGTTTCTTTCATTTGCACAAACTGAGTTTCTTGTGGCAAAGAAGGGAGGAAAATTCAATGACAGAGGAGCAAAAATAGAAATAAAAGCAGTTACAAACCATCCAAATAGACTATAGATTCCATTACGACACATGTTTAACGTTAAATTCAAATAACGACAGCTGGGTTATAGATCTGCAGGCGAGCTGCAGTTCAAGAATAGAAGAAGAAGAACAGGCTGGAGGACAAGCATGACTTTCAGAAGGGAGGAGAATCAAACCTGCTCAGAGGGTTTAAGACTTTCTCAGGATTAAAAATCCTTTGGTTTCAGCACATTAAAAGGTGAAAAGATTTAAAGGTCAGAAAGTATACGTACTGCCCTGCTGTGAATGTTAGTGTGGGAGAATAAGAAGCTCTGTGAAGGTGTTAGAGACGTCCAGATCAACCAGCTCAAGCAGAAGAAAACTTGTTTTAATCCGGGATTTTTGATTTTCTCTGCATTTGTTCAATTTTATCATCTGCACACATCAGCTGTTACCCAAAGATCCTTTTGGTGTGTGACGTGTTTATTCTGGGATTTGAACCCCAGACCAGCTGGTTGGCAGACTTGCCATGGTGAGCTTTAGCCCTCCTATAGTGTTATCTGAGCGTCTGTAGATCCACACCAGATCTTCTGCTGAACCTCAAGAACGTGGAGAAGCTTTAAAAATGGGAAGGAAAGACGCTCTTATTTTGAAGTGTTTCCTGCTGAAGTTGTCTGTCTCTGTCTTCCAGCTCTATCGGCGGTTATCAGAAGTTCTGGGCTTGAACGACGAGACAATGGTACTCAGTGTCTTCATAGGGAAAATGTGAGTAATCAGATTACTTTTGTCTCTGCTTAACAAAAACATGGGTGATGGGTGGAGTCAAACAGTTCTTGTCTTTGGTCGCATGATGCCGCCTGTCTCTATGGTAACACATCAGAGACTTGGTCCCTTATTCTGTAGCCTGTTTGAGCATGATGATGATGATGATGATGAAGAGGCGTGACCTTCGTCTCTCTTCATGTCTGCAGCATCACAAACTTGAAGTATTGGGGTCAGTGTGAGCCGATCACCTCCAAGACGCTGCAGCTGCTGAACGACCTCTCCCTGGGATATCCTTCAGAGTCCGTCTGTCTGCAGACCTCGTCTGTGTGCGTGTGTGTTACCCTGTGTGTTGTCTTTAACTCCTGCGTGCACGTACAGCAGCGTGAGGAAGCTGGTGAAGCTCAGCGCAGTCCAGTTCATGCTCAACAACCACACAGTGAGTGTCTCCTCCATGCAGACGGGAGTTCAGAGTTGCATTTGTAGTTAATTCTAAATTGAAATGATAAAACCAAAGTTTGATTTTGTTCTGAACTCTAAGCTGGTTTGTTAAGTTTCCTGAGGAAAGCAAATATGAAGGAAACGTCAGTGAACCTTCATGTAAAGAGTTCAGCTCTGGGTCCAAACCACTCACTGGAAATGAGACCTGGACTGAGTGACTCCTCCCCCCTGACATTCCAAACAGGAAGTTCCTGCTGGCTCAGAGAAGCCAAATTCCCATTGACTTCTATGTAGAAATAAACAGCAGTTACTCAGTCATTCTATTGGTCAGAATAACCGTTTTTGCTCTGATTCCTTTTTAACATCTTCTTGATAATCCTCACTTCTTTCATAGTTTTTTCTGTAGTTCAAGTTCTTTAAGTCATAAACTGACCAATCAGATGCCTCAATAGAAGTAGGTGGAGCCTGCTGGCCCCCACGCCCTACGTTCTAAACGTTTGACAGATCTCGTGTAGCCCGCTCTCTAGTGGTGGGGGTGTGGCCTTCCAGCAACAGTCCTGACTGATGACAGCAGTTACCATTAAAACATTGACCAATCACTGCTTAATGACGACGTCTGGCTCCAACATGGCGGCATCTGTATTGGGAAAAAATGGCGGCTGAAGTGACTTGATTTAGTTGGAGTCTTGGAGCAGAATAGTACTAAAGAATCCAGTTCAGTAGGACTGTGAAGCTATCAGAACCATACATGGAACCACAGTCCCACTGGGACATAGAAAAGAGGAACTTTAATTTTAGAAGGAAACCCGGTTTCTGCTTATAATAAAATCATCAAGACTTTTTAACCCCCATGTGAAGAATGTCAAGAAGAACAGACATTTCTGTCCGGTAGAACATCTGAAGACAGCAGTGTCGTCAACATACAGGGAGAGTTAGTCAATGCTTGAATGTGCAGGGGGCAGGATGGAGGGACTCCTGGGGGATAACCTCTGTTAAGAACTTCAGAAATGATGTGAAAGAGAATCTGTGGAGGTCTTTAATGGACCTGTGATTTAGTGATGTTTCCGTTCTACCATCATCTCAAGCTTTCAGACGTTCTACGTTCCACGTCTGACAGCAGACTGCTGGAACCTCTGCGCTGTTACCTGTTCTGAGTTAGTGCTGTGTCTCTGCTGCAGAGCGAACACTTTTCCTTTCTCGGGGTCAACAATCAGTCCAACCTGAGCGACATGAGGTGCCGGACCACCTTCTACACGGCTCTGGGGCGCCTCCTCATGGTCGATTTGGGTATGTACGCAGACATGTTCTTGTCAGGAAGCTGATAATAATCTGAAGGGAGTTTTTGATGCCGAGTGACGTTTTAGAAACGGAACGTTAAAGGATGCTTACCTGTTCATTTCTTTTTGTTATTTTCAAATCTTTATTAACTGTGACTGTAAAGCACTTTGGACCTTCGTGGAAGGTAGAAATACGCTATATAGAAGTAAACACCATTTAACTTTAAAACACTGGGCCTAAAATCACACACAAACCCAAATCTGAGCTCAACCTTTCACTGGTTTTACAGAGCAGATCAGAAAAGATCAATTTTTTAAGCCTAAAATACAAATGTTAAGGAAAAAAACTCCAACCTTTCAGAAAAAAATGCAGCCATTAACTCAGGTGTTTCTGTTCTGCTGTTCATGAAAAAAGTTTCCAACTTAGACAGAGACACTGCTGGTTCTAAAGACGGTTTCTTTCCAGCTGAACCCACATCACCTCATCACTGGGATCTTCACATTTAGAAGCTTTTTCCTTTAGCTCTGTCTGTTAACAGCTGTGTCCATTCACCCCTGGATCCACATAAAAGCTCGGTTCCATTCCAAACGGCAGCTTCTGTCCCGCTGGACGCAGAGCCAGGTCTGACACCTCCAGCTGTGTCCGTCCTGATTTTGTCCACAGGAGGGCAGCACTTACATTTCACTCTGTTGAGCTGCTGGTCTTTATCTGTGGCCATGGACACAGGAAGTGATCGGTGCCCTGAGGAACACCTGTGTGGCCCTCAACACCAAGCCGAGCCTCCATCTCTACCATGAAGAGTCTGTGGGTCCCAGCTGCAGCTGCTTGGTTCTGTTTGTCTCAAACCTTCTCAGTGTTTACCCCAAACACACCGTCAACCACTGAGGGGAAACGTTCTGATTGGCTGATGTGATGACTATTGTCAATAGAGTAAACGCTACAGCATTCAGTTACTTCCTGTGCGGATAAACGTGGAAAAACAAAAACATAAATAATACAAAAATTGAAATAAAAGTAAAGTCAAAAATGTCAAGCTTTTAAAAATCTGTTGGAATGGACAGACAACACTTGCCTTATAACGTTGGTCGTGTGATTTGAACGCCAGGAGCATCAGTCAATTCATAAAGGTTCAACATCAACATGAAGCTTTTTAGGTTTCTCTTCAATTTAAATGGTATTTAAGACTTTTTGTAATATTTGATTTACATTTGAAGGATTTCAGTTTGATTTCTGATTCAGGATCAGTTCATCATCAGAATGTAACATGAAAAATGAAGCTTTGATAAAACGATCTGCAGTTTCTGTGCTGTTCGACTGTAAGATTGTCTTCTGACAGGTTTGGGAGTTTGCATTGATCTGATGTTTCTGCCTCAACAGATGAAGGATCTCCATCAAATGTTGACCTTTAAATGTGAAAACCGTGAAGCTAAACTCCTGGTTTCTGGATTTGAACTTTACTGTTTGTGTGTGTGCAGGTGAGGATGAGGACCAGTTTGAACAGTTCATGCTTCCTCTCACTGCTGCGTTTGAAGCCGTTGCTCAGATGTTGAGCACAAACACATTCAACGAACAGGAAGCCAAGGTGACACAAACGCGCACGTTTACGCAAACATATATACACACACACACATATGTGCATAAACACATGCACACACGTGTGCAAACACATACATACAATACAACTTTATTCAGAATATCACAAGACCGTTGTCTCAGGGGGCTTCACACGGGTATTTCCACTACGTTACACGTGCAAACGTGCACACGCGTGTTCACATGCGCACACATGCACATACACAAACATGTGCAGAGAAAGTAGAGATGTTTATCTGACACGCCCGCCCCCTGCAGAGGACACTGGTGGGTTTGGTGCGGGACCTGCGGGGAATCGCCTTCGCCTTCAACGCTAAGACCAGCTTCATGATGCTCTTCGACTGGATGTATCCTTGTCTGCGTCTGCAGCCGCTGCAGGTCATTCCCTCTGGTGTTTGCTGGATTTTCCTGAGCATCTCTGCAGATATCCAGCATATATGCCTATCCTGCAGCGAGCCATCGAGCTCTGGTACCACGACCCGGCCTGCACCACACCTGTCCTCAAGCTGATGGCCGAACTTGTGCATAACAGGTGAAGCTCCGCCTCCAGAGGCTCTGCCAGACTCTGCTGATTGTTTGAGCAACTTTTTGATGCTTTTCTGGCCCTGCAGATCCCAGAGGCTTCAGTTTGACGTTTCCTCGCCAAACGGCATCCTTCTCTTCAGAGAAACCAGCAAGATGATCACCACCTACGGTAGCATGAACCCAGTGGAACCCCCCACACACACGAAGGAATGAACGGTTCTGACCAACTGGTGTTTTCAGGGAACCGCATCCTGACGCTGGGAGAAGTCCCGAAGGACCAGGTGTACGGCGTGAAGCTGAAGGGCGTGAGCGTGTGCTTCACCATGCTGAAGGCGGTGCTCAGCGGGAACTACGTTAACTTTGGGGTCTTCCGTCTGTACGGTGACGACGCTCTGGACAACGCCCTGCAGACCTTCATCAAGCTGCTGCTGTCCATCCCTCACAGCGACCTGCTGGTACGTTCACTCCAGGACAACGTCTCACAAAAACACGTCCACCAGCTGAAACTCAGACGTGGTCACGCCAGCTCACCTCCTGTTGGACGTCAGAGCTGTCAGTCACCTTCAGAGCCGTCGCTCTGCTGTGATCTCTGCTTCAAACAGGATGCTCTGTATCTGAAGGCGGAGCTTCAGCAGTTACTGAGCACATACTGAGCTGAGCGCACAGGTTGGCGTCAGCCAGTTGTTCCGTTGGACTTTGTTCTGTTTCCATAAAAAGTGGAGAATAGAAGTTTTGCACTGACACTAGCTCTGCTCTGATTGGTCGACCCCTGTAAGGCCACGCCCTCTACTGCCCTGGTTTATTGGCAGGTGTTTTCACCTGTAGGACCAGAAGTTTGAATGTTTGACACCAGAACCAGCAGCGGTGTCTGAAAACATCTGCTCATTCTCTAGTTCTGAGCCTGAACAGTCTCTGGTTCTGGTCCAAAGTTCTGCTTCTGCTTTCTGCAGGACTATCCCAAGCTCAGCCAGTCCTTCTATTCGCTGCTGGAGGTGCTGACTCAGGACCACATGAACTTCATCGCCAGCCTGGAGCCGCACGTGGTCATGTACATCCTGTCGTCCATCTCTGAGGGCCTGACGGCGCTGGGTAAGGCCCGCCCCCGAAGTGCCCCCTGCTCGTTTCTGCCGCTGCTGCTTCATGGCTGTGTTTGCAGACACCATGGTGTGCACCGGCTGCTGCTCCAGTCTAGACCACATCGTCACCTACCTGTTCAAGCAGCTGTCCCGCTCCACCAAGAAGAGGCCCGCCGCCATGGCAACGGACGACCGTTTCCTCCACATCATGCAGCAGCACCCCGAGATGATTCAGCAGGTCAGCTGACCTCCGGGTCACACTTTCCTTCTGCCCAGCTCACCCACCGTGATGTTCAAGCTGTGGTTCTCCTGCAGATGCTGTCCACGGTGCTGAACATCATCATCTTTGAGGACTGCAGGAACCAGTGGTCCATGTCACGACCTCTGCTAGGCCTCATCCTCCTGAACGAGAAGGTGAGCTGGCAACATGCCCCTCCCCCCAACACACAACGTCCACAACGTTAACTGACATGTGTTAGCGTTAACGTCTGCGTAAACTGACATTTGTTAGCGCTAACATCTGCGTAAACTGACATGTGTTAGCGTTAACGTCTCGTCTGCGTAAACTGACATGTGTTAGCGTTAACGTCTCGTCTGCGTAAACTGACATGTGTTAGCGTTAACGGCTCGTCTGCGTAAACTGACATGTGTTAGCGTTAACGTCTCGTCTGCGTAAACTGACATGTGTTAGCGTTAACGTCTCGTCTGCGTAAACTGACATGTGTTAGCGTTAACGTCTCGTCTGCGTAAACTGACATTTGTTAGCGTTAACGTCTGCATAAACTGACATGTGTTAGCGTTAACGTCTGTGTAAACTGACATTTGTTAGCGCTAACATCTGCGTACCGTAATGTCTGCTGGTGCTAACGTCTGCGTAAACTGACATGTGTTAGTGCTAATGTCTGCGTAAACTGACATTTGTTAGCGCTCACGTCTGCGTAAACTGACATTTGTTAGCGCTCACGTCTGCGTAAACTGACATGTGTTAGCGCTAACGTCTGTGTAAACTGACATTTGTTAGCGTTAACGTCTCATCTGCGTAAACTGACATTTGTTAGCGTTAACGTCTCGTCTGCGTAAACTGACATTTGTTAGCGTTAACGTCTCGTCTGCGTAAACTGACATGTGTTAGCGTTAACGTCTCATCTGTGTAAACTGACATTTGTTCGCGCTAACGTGTGCGTAAACTGACATGTGTTAGCGTTAACGTCTCGTCTGCGTAAACTGACATGTGTTAGCGTTAACGTCTGCGTAAACTGACATGTGTTAGCGTTAACGTCTGCGTAAACTGACATGTGTTAGCGTTAACGTCTGCGTAAACTGACATTTGTTAGCGTTAACGTCTCGTCTGCGTAAACCGATATGTGTTAGCGTTAACGTCTCGTCTGTGTAAACTGACATTTGTTCGCGCTAACGTCTGCGTAAACTGACATGTGTTAGCGTTAACGTCTGTGTACCGTTAACGTTTGCTGGTGTTAACGTCTGTGTAAACTGACATTTGTTAGCGCTGTCGTCTGCGTACCGTTAACGTTTGCTGGTGTTAACGTCTGTGCAAACTGACATTTGTTAGCGTTAACGTCTCGTCTGCGTAAACTGACATTTGTTAGCGTTAACGTCTCGTCTGCGTAAACTGACATGTGTTAGCGTTAACGTCTCATCTGTGTAAACTGACATTTGTTTGCGCTAACGTCTGCGTAAACTGACATGTGTTAGCGTTAACGTCTCGTCTGCGTAAACTGACATGTGTTAGCGTTAACGTCTCGTCTGCGTAAACTGACATGTGTTAGCGTTAACGTCTCGTCTGCGTAAACTGACATGTGTTAGCGTTAACGTCTGCGTAAACTGACATTTGTTAGCGTTAACGTCTCGTCTGCGTAAACCGATATGTGTTAGCGTTAACGTCTCGTCTGTGTAAACTGACATTTGTTCGCGCTAACGTCTGCGTAAACTGACATGTGTTAGCGTTAACGTCTGTGTACCGTTAACCTTTGCTGGTGTTAACGTCTGTGTAAACTGACATTTGTTAGCGCTAACGTCTGCGTACCGTAATGTCTGCTGGTGCTAACGTCTGCATACATAAAGTCTGCGTGCTTCCATGTCTCCAGTATTTCGCTGACCTGAGGAACAGCATTGTGAACAGCCAGCCTCCAGAGAAGCAGCAGGCCATGCACTTATGTTTCGAGAACCTGATGGAGGGGATTGAGAGGAACCTGCTGACCAAGAACCGGGACAGGTGGGTCACATATGAAGGTCTCAGCCGCCACCAGGCGCAAAATTTACCTAAACTTCTGCTCTTTTCATATTCAGTAGATCTGCTCAAAACCCCAGAGGAGCAAAAATGAGAAGATATTTAAAAACATGAAAAATGTCATAATAATAAAATCCACTTATTGATTATCAATATCATTTTATAGTTACAGTTTTAATACATTTTCTCTTTTATTCCAAACATTAGGCTGTAGTCATATGAATGAAAGTCCGTTGATGACCAGCCTCTAAAGGTGCTCACACACTGAACGCAATTCGCGCGGCGGAGGCGGCCAGTTTCAATGGAAAGTCAATGGTTTAGATGTGAATTGAGCAGCCGCCACGGCGCAAAAATCTGGAAACGGCGCGATTTGAGCGGCGCAAATTCAACGGCGGGCGCGGAGAGCCATAGTAAAAACAAATCTAAACTCTGGAGAGGTCGTCACGTCTGTGTCCGCCAATCAGGGACTCAACTTTGGTCACGTTTCAGTGACAGATGGTAGAATACACATCCAATATGGTGGATCGCATCTCCTGAGTCCATTCATTTTCTTAACCTGATGTGATCCTTTCGGGACAGCAGGGTTTCCTAAATATATTAAAAAAGTAAAACTCAACAATAGTGAGAATTGAACCTGTAGAATTGAAGGTCAAGGAGCGCACGACAAACCGCTGTCACCACAAGCACAAGTTTGTACTAAGAAGTGTTTGCTTTTTGATGACTGAATTTGACTGTTTTTGTAGGTAGATGTTTATTTATTCATTCATTTTGTTTTGATGGCCGCGATCTCCATGGAGACGGGATCACTGATGTTTTTGAAAAAGAAAAAACCTGATTTCTAAACATCATGTCTTCCATGCACCGTAGATGAAATCCAGACAAAGCTTGATGTAGTGATCAACAACATTAACTGCTAGCTCCTCCCACACGCCAACCAGGCGGCGAGCTTACAGAACACGTTTTTGTGAGAGAGGGGAGGGTCATGTGAATTGTTTTGGTTGTAAACGCACTTTTAGAAATAAAAGTAGCTGTTGCATCATTTCCTGCAGCTTTAGTTAAGTTATCAGATCACAGATTCATGAACAAATGTGGAAATTCAGTCCAAATATTTCCTGACTGTTTGTGTTTGGAGAAAATCATTCGGAAATTCTGCTTTTGCTCTTTTTTTTCTTTGAGCCGTCTGGCGTTCCGTAGATCCTTTTGCTTTTTTTTTTTTTCCCCCAATGTTGTTACGGTTGCTGACCTCACTCTCTGCTTGTGTCCAGGTTCACGCAGAACTTGTCGGTCTTCAGGAGGGAAGTGAACGACAGCATGAAGAACTCCACGTACGGCGTCAACAGCAACGACATGATGAGCTGACATTCCTCACAGCAGACTCTCACCTGGCTGCTGGCCCCGCCCCTGTCCTCCGCCCCGCTCCTCCCCCGTCTCTGCATTTGCCCCCCCCCGGGCCCGGACGCCTGGGGATCCCCCCGCCCCCCGACGTGCCGCCGGTTCGACTCCCCGCCCCCCTTTTTGATAGAAGCATATATAAATATATACAGATGTATTCTAAAGCCAGTCTGCGCCTGATTGGCTCGTTCACAGAGGAGGGAGGGACGGGGGGGTTGCATGTCTGAGCACTCTGAATCACTGAAGGGAGAGTGCTGACGACGGGGACAAGCGCCGGTAACCGTAGTAACCCGCTTCTGCCTGCCTTGTATAGAAACACAAACCAAGTGTACATTTTTTGGTAACATTTTGAACAATGTTTATAAATCCACTTTGAACCTGGGGGGCAGAACCGCGTGATTGAGCTTTTTACAGTAGTGAGTTAGTGCAACGTGTCTGTGGGGGGGGCAGGTGAGGGCGGGGCCAGCAGGAAGTAGAGGAGGGTCATGGCGCTGATGGAAGGTGGGGGTTCTGCTGCTTTTTCCCACCAGAACCTTTGGGTTTTTCCAGCAGTTTCCGCTTCGGACCTGGAAGTTCTGTCCGTTTCTGTTTGGAAGATGGCGAGCAGGAGCATCAAAGCGCGTCCGGCGCCGCCATCGAGACACTAACGGGAGCGAAGAGGAGCTGAGGGGAAGACTTTCCAGAACCGCTCCTTCACCAGAACCGCTCCTTCAGCAACTGTTCTACCAAATTCCCCTCAAGAAAAGCAGCAGAACCCCTCGTGCACACGCCTCGTGCACACGCCTGCCACTTTATTAGGTGTAAACAACCTGGTTGCAGCCCCGCCCCTCCCCTCTGGCGGGCCTACTGTTGTTTACACTCCGGACTCCTGGGATCAGTTCTGGGACGGCCCCCTTCAGGTCCTGCAGTCCTTCTGGGGTGTGTGTGAGTGTGTGTGTGCGTGTGTGACAGTGAAATGCCAGAAGGAGCTCAGACAGCCACGGTTTGTGTGTCTGTTTTCGTGTGTGTGCACCTGTGTGGAGGCGTGGACTGGCCTGGAGGAGTCCGCCGGGGCCTGACCCCCCTGCAGGAGGCGGGCGGCGCTCCGCCGTGCTGCTGCTATGCGTCCATCGGCGACAGACTGGGCCGTCTTTCCGCGCTCACGTTGTTCCCGTTTGTGTCCCTGACGTGAATGTGTCGGCTCCTCGGAGCGGGTCGCTGTTCGAGTTCTCTGGATGTCTGCTACTATAGTGTCAGCATTGTGACTGCAAATAAACCTCATTGATTTTTTGCTCCGCCCACTCGTCATTCATCTCAAACCGCCACTTCTTTCCTCACAGCTTCATTGGGAATGCAGGAACCACATCATCACGTGGAGGTGTGGTCCTGACCTTTGACCTCTGCAGTACCAACCATTTCTGCTTCATCCAGACTTGAATTTCATGGCAGAAACGGGAACTTCCTGTTTGATGTTAGACTGCGGCGCTGATCCAAACTGCTAAACGAAAACCTCTCCTTTTATCTGAAACCGTCAGCTAACGGACACGAGTGGAACCGTGAAATCGATGTTCCATGTTTCTGCTCAGCGCCGGGAGACTTCCTGTTTGAGGTGGAATCCAGACCCGGTTCTGTCCAGTCTTCAGCAGGACGAGGTTCAGAAACTCGCAGACGACAGATTTAGATTTTATTTTCTTTGTTACAAATAAAAAGTAGTCATGCTTTCATGTAATGATTTTCCAGAGAAGAAAGTTTGTTCATGATGTCACTTCCTGTCAGAGGGTCTGATGCTGGAACAATGAAGTGTGGTGGGAACACTGGCTTTTAAACGGTTCACTAGAACCTCCTCGGGCTCAAATGACCACCTGGAGACTCCTGAGGGAAGTCCACTCCTGCTGGTCCGACCCGGTCCATCAGCTCTGAGGGATTTTGGACCTGAAGACCGCATCGTTGCAGCCCTCTCTGTTGCGAGCGATCTCGATGGCAAAGAACTGCACCCTGGTGGCTGCGAGCAGAGAAGGGGTCAGTCAGTTTGTGGGCGGAGTCCGCCTCCCGCTGAGCAGCGGAACTCACAGAAGATGCTGTTCTCCTCGCTGTAGCCCTTCTCACAGTCCAGGCGCAGCAGAGTGCCGTAGTTGAAATCCTCCACCAAGCCCTCAAACTGGTTGCAGAACGGACGCCACCTCTGCGGTTTCAGGACAAAACATTGTTTATTCCTTCAGGAGCTTCTCTGAGTTCTTTAAAGCAGAAATCTTTCCTGTTTTAGGATTTCTTTTCATTAAAACTGAGTCGGTGAACGAGAGCTCAAACTCACTAATTCCACTGCATTCTGGGAAAAGTACCCAGCCTGTCCCCTGCCAGCAGAGCCCTGCTGCTGAGGCTCAAACACTCACCTCCTTGGCTTGGTCAGACTTTAGGTCCTCCTCCTTCAGCCGCTTGATGTCCAGATCTTTGAAGGCTTCTCTGAAGCTGGAGTAGATTTTGTCGTCCAGCTTGGTCAGCTTCAGGAACTTCGGATCGACGGATGAAATGAGCTGGAAGCAGAATAGACGAAGATCACGCTTCCCGCAGGAACTGCAGCGTTTGCACCAAAGAATCCTGAACCACAACATCCTGTTGCAGATCCACTGAAACCAGCTGATCAGAGCTCAGGTGATCAGTGGATCGGGTGATCAGTGGATCGGGTGATCAGTGGATCAGGTGTTTGTGCAGAAGAACAAGCGGGTACGTTACATTGAAGTAGACCTCTGCGTGGTTGTAGGCCTTCATCGCCCACATGACCTCCAGCCGAGGCTGAAACAACAAGAACACGGTCACTCACAGATCTGGTGCACAGAGAAAGCTGCTCGATGGCGTGCACGTACGTCGTTTCCATAGGCTTCTGCAGGCAGAGACAGAGCATGTGCGGCAGCGGAGGCCCCCTCCACCCCCTTAGAACACAAGAGACATCACAATGACCAACGTCAGTGAACGCATCACAGAGACTGCAACAGCCGTGAAGGGAAAAACAGATTTCAAATGTCTGTTTGAAACCCGTCACAGTTGAAGCAGCTGGCCCACAGCATGATCCTCCCGCCACTAACATAAACTGGGCCCGCAAGTGACCACGATGTGTGTAGACTAAACTGAGGAGAGTTCGATCCACAGAACCGACTCACGACTTGAGGCGTTACCGAGTCACGTCAATGTTTACCTGCGCATCCGTCCAGCACGTGCTGGGCTAGCTAACTACCGTTTGCTAACTTTCCGTCTGCTTCTTTTGAGGTATTTCTTTGTGTCTCGAACTGGTTCTAAATTCGGTACCAAAGCGGTTCGGAGAAAAAACCCTGTCCGTACACAACGGACTCTGAGTTTGAAGTTTTACCAGAGCCGCCAGTCCGTCCTGCGACGCCATTTCTTCAGATCAAAGATCGTTTTTAACGACAGAGGAATGTCCAGAATTAATTGGATTCTTTTTCAAAACTCTCAAACCTAAAATAGATTTAAATTCATGTTTCAATTAAAAGAAAATTCATAAAATGTTCAAGAGTTTATGCCAAAACTGCACCAAAAATACAGCCTTTTTATTATAATTTTAGAACAATTTCGTTTTTGGGCGAGTTTTGAGTTTGGCGGTTCAACAACATGATAGAGTGAGACATCTTTTATTTATAAAACAATTCAACTTGGTGACGTAACATCCTGTCAAAACAAGTATTAACCTGCTAAAGCAGTGCCACCAAAAGGATACATGAGGAACAGCAGAACGAAAAAACATTTAAATTGACTTGATTTAAATAGTTTAAAAATCGCTAAAACAAAAAAGTCTTTAAAAAGTTTAAAATATCATCAGTTAACACGCTCCTCTGTGTGTGAATTTTTATTTTACATTTTTATAAATATTACAAATATTTGAAACTGCATTTAATTTATCATGAAAATATTAAAATTCGTTATTTCAGTCAATATTTCATTAAGATTCCATTTTAAATTATATTTATTTATTTCATGATTTAATGACACATTTTATAGTCCCGTTGCAGCCTTTATTATGTTATCTTTCAGACTGTCTCATCATAGTGCAGGACTGCTGATCTCATAAAACTCAGTCATTTATTCAAGTTTTTAAGGTTTTGTCTGGAACCTCACGCACACACACACACACACGCACACACACACACACACGCTGTAAACGTTGTTTTGGTGAAACTTAGTTCTTTTGTGAGGGTTGCTTAGTGAAATTTCCTTTTAGCATCTATGTCTGCGGGAACTCCGGGAAATCATGAAATAAATAAATGCAATTAAATAATTTCAAATTGAATTTTAATGGAGTATTGACACATTTAATCACACTTAATTATTTCGAATTTTAAATACTTTATGACACTTTTATTTAAATATTTCATATTGCATACATTCATCTCATTTTGTCTCTTCCATTTTACACTGCCTATAAAATAATTAAATTTCATTAAATGTGCTTTTTAATGGCAATGTTCATATTTTAATGCCACATATATTTAAAAATTTACTTATTGATTTCCCTTTTTTCCAATTTTAAATACTTAATGACACTTTTATTTCATGATTTAATGGTGTGCATGTTTATTCCATGTCGTCTCTTCTGGACCTCCATAGAGGGTCCTTCATCTCTTTGGAAAAGACCCGAACAGATAAAAGCCAGATCCTTTTACAAGATTATTGTTCAATCACAGCTGTGAGGTGATTACGTCATACAGGAACAAATTAAGATCATTTCTCCCCAGAGCACCGTATTCGCGCATGCGCAACAGTCCTGTTAGCATTAAAAGGTAAATCGTTATTTTCAGCGGAACCTTCAGATAAATAAACGTCCACGAAGCGCAGAGTTCCCGGTCTGCGTCCGCCTGACAGAGTCACGTGACTCTGGTTTCCCCGCCGAGCGCGCGGCTGGAGGACGAAGACGTCGAGCTGCGTCATATTGGCGCCCCCACCCCTTCCTGGCCCCCTCCCCGCATCATTGTGGACCGGCGGAGCAACAGGAACACCTCCTCCTCCTCCTCCTCTTCCCGCTGAGGGTCACAGCCTTCTCCTCCCCCGGTTCGGTCCTGGATGCCTTCTCCTCCGCGCGGTTGTGAGGTAGGACCGTGCCCCCTCCCGCATGCGAGCATCACGCGCCCTCACCACCGAAGACCAGACCCCCCCTCCCGCCGTCTGAACAAAAACAGCTGATTGCGGGGTGTCGCGTGCTCTCGGGCTCGTGCGGACTTTGGGCCTTCGATCACAGACGAAGGTCTCCTCTTCTTCATCATCACGCCTTTCCGCGTGCACGCGCGTCCTTGAGCGGTAGAATGACTGAAGAACAGCATCTGTGCACGCGGAGCGGCCGCGCGACTCCGGGATGATAATCTGATGAAGCTTCCTGTGATTCCTGGTTCCGATGGTCCAGAAGGGGTTCAGCCCGCGAATCCAGTTCTGTTCACAAACTTAAGGATCTGCAGAAATGAGGTGAAGTTCCTGCGGGAGGAGTCCAGATCAGGAGGTTCTGCTCCTGCGGGAAGAGTCCAGATCAGGAGGTTCTGCTCCTGCGGGAGGAGTCCAGATCAGGAGGTTCTGCTCCTGCGGGAGAAGTCCAGATCAGGAGGTTCTGCTCCTGCGGGAGAAGTCCAGATCAGGAGGTTCTGCTCCTGCGGGAGGAGTCCAGATCAGGAGGTTCTGCTCCTGCGGGAGGAGTCCAGATCAGGAGGTTCTGCTCCTGCTGGAGGAGTCCAGATCAGGAGGTTCTGCTACTGCGGGAAGAGTCCAGATCAGGAGGTTCTGCTCCTGCGGGAGGAGTCCAGATCAGGAGGTTCTGCTCCTGCGGGAGAAGTCCAGATCAGGAGGTTCTGCTCCTGCGGGAGGAGTCCAGATCAGGAGGTTCTGCTCCTGCGGGAGGAGTCCAGATCAGGAGGTTCTGCTCCTGCGGGAGGAGTCCAGATCAGGAGGTTTTGCTCCTGCTGGAGGAGTCCAGATCAGGAGGTTCTGCTCCTGCGGGAGAAGTCCAGATCAGGAGGTTCTGCTACTGCGGGAGAAGTCCAGATCAGGAGGTTCTTCTCCTTAGAGGCTGATGCTCCCGCTGGATCATCTACATTTAGACCTTCACCCTGTTTGTGGGGGAGGGGGGTCCATTAGTGACACACAACACAACAACACACAACAGCACACAACAGCACACAACAGCACACATGCACACAAACCTTTATCGATGACTGACATTAGAAAGCTCTCTGTGATAAATCCTTTAGTCTGCTGATGTACACACACACACACACACACACACAAACACACACACAAACACACACACACAAACACACACACAAACACACACAAACACACACACACAAACACACACACACAAACACACACACAAACACACACAGCTGATGTCTTTCTGGTTTGTCTGAAGCTTCTTCCAGGTCTGATCAGATAAAAACTCTAAACTCCAAATACTCCATTACTTTATCTGGAGTCTGGAGGACTGAGGGGTGTCAGTGCGTGTGTGTGTGTCCGTGTGTGTGTGTGTGTGTGTCCGTGCGTGTGTGTGTGTGTCCGTGTGTGTGTGTGTGTGTCCGTGTGTGTGTGTGTGTGCGTCCGTGTGTGTGTGTCCGTGCGTGTGTGTGTGTGTCCGTGTGTGTGTGTGTGTGCGTCCGTGTGTGTGTGTGTCCGTGTGTGTGTGTGTGTGTCCGTGTGTGTGTGTGTGTCCGTGCGTGTGTGTGTAATAGCATGTGTGTGACACACTCAGGAGGAGGAAGATCTGATCTGCTATCAGCCTCTCTGGGGGGTGTAACCATGGCAGCGGCGGTTGAGCAGCGGTGAGGCGTGGTGCTGGCTGGGGGGGGGCTGATAAACAGTCGGGGGTGTTTACTGTCTGTTAGAGCCCCCCCTCTAGTCCTGGATTTGACCCAAACCAGAGGAAGCAGACGCTGCAGTTCCAAAGACCACTGGAGGCAGGTCCAAAAGGGGGCGGAGCCTCCCGTTAGACTCCGCCCTGAAACCAGCACGTCTACAGTCTGTCCGCTGACTTTGCTCGACTGGAATCACATTTGAAAACCTGCGGGTTTGATCTTATTGGCTGAAGTTTGCACGTTTTTAGGGGCGTGGCTTTTGATTGGCAGCTGGGAGGATTTCATTGAACCAAAATGAACAATAAAAAAAAGATGAAACAAAAGCAAACACAAGAAGATGCATAAAAAAGAAAAAAAAAGGCCAACAGCTGGTCTACAATTCTAAAATCCAGAACCCTGGAATTTACCCAGAAGTCTCTGCAAGAAATCCACTGTGCATCAATGCTGGCTGGATTGGTGAATATAGACCACAATGCATTGCATTTAAGAGTTGTCATCATCAGTGGATTCCTACAGTCGTCCTAAAATGTTCGTCTTTGTCGGCTTTTCCTTTGGCACATGGCTGACGCCATCTTTGATGTCTTGGAACAAAAAGGGTGAAACGAACTGTGTTCAAATCCAGGACACGGAGTCCTGTGATTCAGACTCCACCCATTCACAGGACAGATGAGTCACCGCACGCACAATGAGGTCATAAGGTCATCTGCCGTGTTTCACGTTTACACCGGAACCGGAGTGTTCTGGAGTCCAGGACCTGAAACGCTTCAGCGAGCTTCCTGCAGTCATTGAGAGCGTTCACATCAACCAAACTGTATTCTGGAATCAAACCGGT
The DNA here is from genome assembly GCA_014656515.1 of Oryzias celebensis. Classification (NCBI taxonomy): domain Eukaryota; kingdom Metazoa; phylum Chordata; class Actinopteri; order Beloniformes; family Adrianichthyidae; genus Oryzias; species Oryzias celebensis. The sequence goes on from BNCR01000012.1 coordinate 2,410,668, forward strand.
TCCACTGGAAAACTCCAGGAAAACGTAGTTATTGACCTTATGAAGCAGAAGACAAGAAAGCGGAAGAGCAGCAGCTCCTCGGTTTCTGACATGGAGCTCCAACGTGTCTGCAGTTCTGAGACCTTCTGTGGTGTGAAGGTCTCACGGCGCCGCGTGAACGTAACCCTTCCCCTCCTCCCCCCTGCTGGGACCTGTTCTCCATCCGCTGGTTCTCCTTCAGAACGGAGCAACTGGCCCCCTTTGCTGGATCTTCATCGTTCTGACAGAATCAAAAAGCTTTCAGCTTAAAACCTCGTTCTTCAGAAATGTGTGGTTCTGCTGAGTCATGGCGGGCGGTCAGGCACCGCCATGACTCACCGTTTGTCTTCTGTCTTCTGCAGCTGCTTTGACACTAACGGAGGATCTCTGACTCCAGACATGCAGAAGGTAACCGGCCACCACAGAACCGTCTCACTGGATCCAAAACCCACTTCTTCTCATCAGCCTCCTTCTCTGTGTCTGTGATGCTCCACAGGTGGAGGGTCAGGTCACCCCGGTCAACCTGCTGTCCTCAAAGGGCCCCAGCACCCCGGGTTCTCCTGCCCCCGGCATCATGGTACTGCACCCCCACAGTTCACAGGAAGATCTCACTCACACCCCCCAACGAAGACGTGAACCTTCATCCACCGGAGCAATGGCAGCCCTTTAACTCACATCCATCCATCCATCCATGCATCCATCCATGCATCCATCCATCCATCCATCCATCCATCCATCCATCCATGCATTCATCCACACATCCATCCATGCATCCATCCACCCATCCATCCATCCATCCATCCACGCATCCATCCATCCATCCACGCATCCACCCATCCATCCATCCATCCATCCATCCATCCATCCATGGATCCATCCATCCATCCATGCATCCATCCATCCATCCACAGTGGAGAAAGTTTGTGCACCCCACGTAAAATGTTCTATTATTGTGCATAAAGAACCTTTGAAAGATTTAAAAATCTTCTAAAGGCATCAGTTTATTTACAGATGAGATTTACAGATTCTTTAAATTTGTAAAAAGAAATGAGGCTTTACTTAAATTATTAACAGAATATAAGAGAAAACAAAATAATGATGTGCTGAAAAGTCTGTGCACCCTGCAGAGTTCGTACCTTGTACTGCCCCCTCTGCACGTATCACAGCTTTTAGGTTTTTTGTAGCCAGGAGTCTCCATTCATGTTGGAGGTTTCTTCAATAATTCTTCTTTCCTAAAGTCTTCCAGTTCCTTCAGATTTCTGGGATGTCTGTTCCTCACTGCTCTTTTCAGGTCTATCCATAGATTTTCAATGATTATGAGGTCAGATGATTGAAGTTCACTGTAAAACCTTCAGTTTCTGTCTCTTAATGTAAGATAGTGTGGATTTGGAGGTGTGTTTAGGATCATTATCATTTGGAGAAGTCATCCTCTCTTCAACTTTTTCACAGATGACATCAAGTTAGTGTCCAAAGTGTCCAGGTCTTTCTGGAGGGAGGCTGCAGTCAAACGTGGGTTTGGATTTGCTTTTCTCACAATCCTGTGAGCTGCTCTGTCTGAGATTTTTCTTGATTTTTCTTACTTTAACTTCTACTGTTCCTGTTGACGGACATTTCTTAATGACATTCTGAACAGAGGATATTAGCTTCTGAAAAGGCTTTGCTGTCTTCTTACAGCTTCTCCTGCTTTGTGAGCATCAACTACTTTCAGTTTCATTGTTCTGGATAAATGCTGGAAGAATCCATGATGTTGATTGTTGGGGCGAGGTCACATGATCAGATTATTTACAATCTTTCAGATTAAAATCATCTGGTCTTTGCAAACCATGAATGTGAACAATCCATGACACTGTCAGGTCTCAGCTTTTCCAAAAAGGGGCGGAGCATACTATAATTCTGCAGGGTGTCCATACTTTTGCTCACGCCATTATTTTGTTTTCTCTTATTTTGTAGGGGTAAATGATGGAAATAAAGACTATTTGTTACATAGTAAATGCATGTCTCATCTGGAATCTTTCCTTGGCCTCTTTATGCACAATAATAGAACATTTTTCCTGGGGTGTTCAAACTGTGAAAGAATGAAAAGAGATCAAAACAAATGGTAATTGTGTAAAAGCACAATGTTAATGTAGTGACATGAAAAGTTCCATAAACCATTCCAATCATTAAACAGAAAAGTCAAATGTGAATCAAATGCAGACATCCAGTTTACCTTCTATCTTTAATAGTGACTGGTGTTAAATAAACGCCGGGTCTAACAGGCGTTCGTTGCTTTAGACGCTGGTCTGGTGAAGCGCCAGAAGCTGTTTCCTTCATTTACAGACGCGCTTCAGTTCAGAGCTTTAACAGTTGCTCTGTAGACAAATGCAGACGATTTGTCGGAAGAAACTTTGAGGATCAGGAAACGTCTCAGCCTCCCATGTGTGTGTGTGTTTTTCTGTGTGCACGTGTGCGTGAACGTAGACCCGGCTGAACGACCAGGTCGTAGGTTACAAAGACCTGGCGGCGCTGCCCAAAGACAAAGCCATCCTGCAGGTGGAGCGGCCCGACCTCATGACCTACCAGCCCCACCTGAGCTTCTCCCCGCTCGACCTTCCACGCAGAGAGGTGTGTGCACATGGCGTGAACGTGCAAACACACTCGTGCACAAAGTCATACTGGTAGAGGGGTCTCCTCAGACCCCCACCTGCATCTGTTTGTGGTTTTAGGCGATGAACTCAGACAAAAGCAGCGTTTTTCAGATCATCTAGTTGATCATTCTGCTGACTCAGCAGAATCTCTGTCTCTGCAGCGCTCCCTGTCTCCTCCCACCATGTCGCCCGCCGTGTCTCCTGAGGTAAGAGCAGCAGCAGCCCCCCCAGGGAATGGGTCAAAGGGAGAACGAATGTCCCACACTGAGGTGCACGACCACTGATGGGACTTTAACTCTGACACAGGGTTTGCTTTTCACGGCCGGCGTCCAGCAGCCTCAGCTGGATGATTAGCAGTTGGTCAGAACCGTAACCTGGATCATTTGTGTCCAGGTGAAAGGTCGCCGGGCGGAGAGCGAGAGCGGCTCACCTGGAGGATCGATGCTGCAGCTGCAGGCAGGACGCAAGATTAGCACCAGCCTGCAGCACTTCCACCGCCCGGGTAACCGCCGCACACACGTGCACATGTACACTCATGGACGTGCAGAGTGAGCTATCAGGGAATGTATGCTCAGATCAAACTAAGCCCCGCCCACCATGTCCTAATCTGACACATAAACCAGAAAGTTCCACATGTTGCATTTCCACCACTGACCACCGGGGGTTCCAGAAGCAACTACCAGCCGATTCCACTGTGAAACAATAAGATTTTACGCAAAGAGGAAGTTTTGTTTTTGTTCTTTTTCCTGTTTATGACCATCTGTGTGTGTGTGTGTGTGGGGGGGGGTCTTTTTTAAATAGTCATTTAGATTTTCATACAGATCAAGTTTGCACATTTTTAAAATAGTTATGTTTGATTGACAGGTGGGTGGAACCAAATGAGTTTCAGCTTAAACTGAGTCTCGCCATTTACTTTTTTAAGTGTCTTGGTACAGTGGGCGGAGTTAACAGGTTGATGTGGCCCTCCCACTTTAGGCTTTATTTTTCCAGTGTTATCTGAGATTAGTCAAAGTTCAAACTCAACCATAACCAGGAACTGGACGGTAACGTCACCCAAACTACCTTCAGACTAAAGCTGTAAACCCGACCCAAACCAGGCCAAACCAAGTCAACCTCCTGTAAACCTGCAGCTACAAACAAAACTAGAGTCAGGTTAGACTGAACCAAATTAAGGAAGAAACCTCGATCTATTTGATCCAATTATTTATTTTCAAAGTTAGGTTTTTTCATTTCCATCATGTTAAATAAACTGCTGTAAAAGTTCTGGTTTTATGTTTTGGAGGAAAATCTTCAGTAAAAAACAGGAAATCGACCCGTTTTTCTCTGGTTTAGAAAGTTCCGTCTTCTTCCAGATAACGGCACCAACATCTACAGGAAGCCCCCCATCTACAAACAGGGTGAGCTTCAGCCTGTCTGTCGCGCGTCTGTGCTCGCCGCCGCCGCTCAGCAGCTTCTCTGTGTCTGCAGACGCCCTGAAACACGGGGAGGGCAGCAGCGTGGTCAAGTCCGCCAAGTTCCCCGCAGCCCAGCCCCCTGACCCCAACATGCCCTCCAAGATTGAGACCGAGTACTGGCCCTGCCCCCCCTCGCTGGCCGCCATGGGTAACAGCACGCAGGCACACTTGGACCGCCGGGTACTGATCCGAACTGCTCTGATGTTGGGCCCCCTCCCCCCACAGAGATCGAATGGAAGAAGAAGAAGCTGCAGGAGGAGGACGAGTTTGAAGACCTGACAGAAGAAGCAGAGACGCTGCAGGAGCAGGAGCTGCAGAGAGTTTGTGACCCAGTTTGAACACCGTCAGACGCTTCGTATCAGAACCACAGACAAATTCTGTGACCTTCTGTTCTCTGCTGTTTCTGCTGCATCTTCAGATCCAGTCAAACCTGGGCCGTCTGATCCTAAAGGAGGAGAAGGAAAAAGCTGTCCACTTCCGGAGGAAGACGCAGTCACTTCCTGACAGAACGCACATGCACGGCAGTAAGTCTGCAGCCGCCTGCCCCTCGTCTGCGCTGACTTATCTGGAGTAGCTCGTCTGCAGTGAATGAACTGATGCAGCTTGTCTGCACTGACTTGTATCTAATCCAGGCTCTCTGGTCTTCCATGGTTAACCTCATGACTTAGGGGGCAGGGTGCCTGGTACCACCGCTCCTCGTCTATCCACCAGGTGCCGAGGTGTGGTTGGGGCCTGGGTGGGGCAGGCAGTGGTACAGCATGGTCTTCTGAGCTTGGGGGTGTGTGGACAGTGCCATTTACCACTTATCCACCACTACAATGTCTGGTTGGTCCCATCACCATCCTGTCCGTCTGTATCTGGAAGTCCCACAGGATCTTTGCTCTCTCATTCTCTAACACTTTCTGAGGTGTTTCCCATTTTGACTTTCGGGTTTCCAGTCCATATTCTGCACATGTTCCTGTATACTATTCCAGTCACTTGGTTGTGGCGCTCCTGGATGCTTTCCCGGCCAGAATCTTCTACCCTGCAGTTCTGTTGTGGATCGTTTCAGGCGTGTACCTCTTTAGGCGACTGTTCAATGCCAGGAGCCTTTGTTTGGTAGTTTCCGGTGCTTCAGGTATGAACATCTGGCTGTATTTCTTCTTCTGTTTCGTTGCTCCTCTTTGGGCCTCTGACATCTGACTCACTTCCCTCCGAGCTGTCTTGATCTTAGCTCCAGCCGTTGCTTCCATGGTGGACGTTGTTTTCTTCCATGGTTGCTCTTCTAGTCAAGCATCTCAAGGATCACTGCTGCTGAAGCGTAAACCCGTTCGTTGGTTTCTGGGATTGTTGTGGTCGGAATCGCCCTCAATGCTGCATTCACAGTTTCCAGGAGACTGTCAGGTGGTTCTTCACTCAAGCGTTGCTGTTGGTGTCGGGTTGCCTGGTGTTCATTCTAGACGTGATCTTGTCTTTCAGGTCAGTTGCTGCCTCGCTCAGCGTAACGGTGGTTATTGGGGCTTGTTTCTAAGTTCTGGTTGGGAGTGTGGTATAGCCTCCTCTGACCTGATGTTGTGGCTCTCCTGTGTTATAATTGTGTTGGACTTCATCAGTCTCAAGTTGCAATAGCAATTGCTGTTAGTGGATGTTAGAGCATTAATCTACGAGTTGTTGGAAAGTTTGCGTTGATTTTGGGTTCTGAATTATCCTTTCACTTCACATTCTCTGCATGTAACCTCTCTCAGGCGGATTACCTGAGTAGTAGCATTCCAACAGAACTTTGTTCTCACATCTAGTCCATGTCCGTCTGGTTCCGGTAGCTCTCTTTCCACTTTCCCCTGCACTTGGCGCAGACCTTGTTTAGCCGGCGACATGGCTTTCATTTTCTCTCATATTCTTGAGCGTAGCGTTCAGGGTCCCACACTGGATGATGTTGATAGCCCCTGTTGTTAATTGCCACTCATTGGATAGTCTCGACCTCTCGGGGAATCGAACACTGGTTTCTTCCGGGTTTCATATGGGGATTGATCCTGCTGTGCTTAACCATGTGAGCTACTGTCTGCGTACTGATCCTGCGCATCCTGCCCCTGTCTCGATAACGCTAGTAGCTCATCATTGTAATGTTCCGGCATCACCTGGGGATCGAACCCTCGATATACATATGCACATTTATTTAGGATGTAGTTCCTATCTGTTTTCTTAGCTGTTCAACAGGACATTTAGAAAAAGGTAAAAGAAAAAAAAACAAAACAAAAAAAGCTCATCTCCGCTGACTTGTCTGCGCTGACTCGTCTGCGCTGACTCGTCTGCGCTGACTCGTCTGCGTATGCTCGCCCGTACTCCCTTGTCTGCAGTCTTTTTTGGCGGCGGTCCCCTCAGCTCTGGTTTTCTCTGCTTTCCAGGTTTGTCTTCAGGTTCTTCAAAGTCTCCGTCACGTTCCGCTCTGACCAGAGTAAGAACTGTTCCAGGTTTTTATACTTCACTTAGATTTCACAGAATGTTTATATAAGTAACAAAAACATTTTTTGTGAAAATGACTTTTCATTTGTTTCATAAAAAACATTGTTTATAGAGAACAATTTAAAATGTGTTCAATTACTGTTTAATGTATATACATTTTCTTTTATATATTGAAAAATTATATATTCATATATATTCATATATATATATATATATATACACACATACATACATACATACATATACACATACATACATATACACATATATACATATACACATATACACATACATACACACACACACACATATATATATATACATACATACATATATTCTTATAATTCTGTGAAACCTTTTTTTTTCTTTTTTTCAAGAATATTTATACATATAAGAGAAAAATGAATAAAGTCCATATGTTCATTATTATCTAGTGACACTAATGGTTTTACATTTTGAATCTTCATTATAAATAAAATAATGTTTTTATGACAGAAATCGGACTAATGAGTCCATTCCTGGGAGCAGCTCATGTGTCCAGATTGCATTGTGGGACTTTAACGTGTTTGCGTTTCAGATGCAGTCGGCAGAGTTTTCCACAGATGGAGACAAAAGTCCAGCAGGTAAGAGTCCCCGCCCTCTTTTAATCAGCTGACAGGAAGGTCCTGCAGCTTCAAACAGAAAAACAAAAGAATCTGCTGAACCAAGAAAACCGTTTAGTAACTTTGATGCACAGAACAGATTTACAGACTGTCCTTTGATCATGACTCTCCTCCTTTTCTGGATCTCTGATCCTTGTGGCGTTCAGCAGCTGCTCAGGTGAGCATGGTGTGCGTGCGTGTGTGGTTGTGCATGGCTGCAGCTCCTTTTTTCACAGCATGCTCAAACCCAGCTCTGCTTTATGTGATATCATGTAAAGATGATTTGATCCGTTTGATTTGAAACTTGACTTCTTCTGACTCTAAGATATTTTTGTATTTGCTTTATTTAAATGTTGCTCATTTCGGTTTTGCGCATGTTGACGACGCTTTTGTTTTGAATGTATAAAAAACTGCCTGTAACCCAGAAAGCTGGATTTGTGTGGCTCCATGCTGCCCCTGCTGCTCTGCCGTGGTACTGCAGTGTACGCTCTTGTGTTTGTAGAACGGGGAGTCTCGGAGGGAACGTATGGACCGAGGAAACTCTCTGCCGAGCATCCTGGAGCAGAAGGTGATGCGGACGCCTTCATCAAACACATCCTGCTTCTCCTTGTGTTGATTTTGTGCTCCTCTGATTCACTCTGATTAACATCTGAGCTCAGATTTTAATTTCTTGAATTCCTTTAATATTGAAAACCTCTCTGTGTGTGGCCTCATGCTGCGCTTGTGCAGTGAAGAGCTTTCTGGGGACAACTTCTGATGAAAACAGGATGAAACTGAATCCAGATCAGTGGAAACGTCATCACTTCAGAAGCTTTACATTTACTGAACAAAACAATCCGTGGTTTGCTGCAGCTCATTTTAGCCTCCACTAGAGGGCAGTGATTGGTCACAAATAAAGTTAGCTTGGATCTCTTTAACCAGATAAGTAGGAACTGAGTTAAAGTTTGGCTCCTCCCACTTAATTTACAAGTCCAAAAATATTTGAAAGATTTCGCATGAAAAAACCAAACGTCTGAGGTCATTTTAAACACACCCCTCCTGTGCAACATGAAGACGTGTGTCGTCTCAGCAGCACCTGAACGCCTCACGACTCTTCTTTTCTGCACAGATTCTTCCGTATGAAGCCCTGATTGTGACCCACAGGGGGCGCTCCAAGCTGCCTCCAGGAGTGGACCGCACCCGTCTAGAGGTGAGATGGCGGTTCCTCTGAGTCTGAGTGTGCACGCCGGCACTGATGGGGGGGGGGTTATTTTTTGTTCTGTCAGAGGCATCTTTCAGGGGAGGACTTCCAGCGAGTGTTCGGGATGCCCACGGCCGAGTTCGACCGCCTGTCGCTATGGAGACGAAATGAACTGAAGAAGAAAGCTTCGCTTTTCTAACAGGAAGTGACATCATTCTCCGTGAATACTTGAAGTTCCTGCTTTGATAGGACCAGGAGGAACCGGGTCGGAACTTCAGATCTCCAATCAACTCTCAGAGCGACTGGGCAGAATCTCACTAACCAACCAGGCGCCTGGAGGAGCGTCCCGACCTGGACCGAGCCACTGACATGCTGGCTGCACTTATAAATCCCCCCCCGCTTGCAAATCTGCACTATTCCACTGCATACCCACTCATTTACCCCCCCCACCACCACCACCACCATCATCATCTTCATCATCATCACAGCTGCACGTCCAGAGGAGGATGTTTGATCAGAAGTTTGCAGGATGACTGATACCAGGAGGCTGAACGTCACCGTGACAACAAAGCCATTGGCGACTGAAAACTTCCATAAAGTTTTTAACAAATCTGCTCAAAGTTCTGACAGGAAATAAAAGTCTATTTGGAAAGCGGGCGGCGCCTGGTTAGTCCCTGGATGGAAGACCACCTGGCGGCGCTCTTCATTGCTATCTTGTGCCTGTCCCAAGTCTGGTTAAACACTTTTGACTCTATGCGAGAACTGGACTGAGTAATTGTGACACTCCCACCCACACCCACACCCACACACACACATACACCCACACACAAAATGGTTGACTTCTGGCTCTAACCAAATCAAGTCAATTAGTTGCAGAAACCACCGTGTTGGAGGCAAATGTTGTCAGTAAGCAGTGATTGGTCCAATTTGGTCTGAGTCATCGTTTCTATGGCAACCATTATCACCAGTCAGAACCGAGCTTGCTGGAATGCAACCCCCCCCCAAACTACTTGAAAGCGGGCTACATGAAAACTGTCAAAACGTTTTGAAGGTTGGATGTGGGGGCCAGCAGGCTCATCTACTTCGATTGAGGCATCTGATTGGTCAGTTCATAGCTTGAAAAACTTGAAGTACAAAAAAAAAATCATGAAACAAAGAGGATTATCAAAAAGATGTTAAAAACATGTATCAGATCAAGAATGGTTATTCTGACTAATGGAATGAGTAACAGCTGTTTATTTCTCTGTAGAAGTCTATGGCGTTTTTGTGAGAGCTTCCTGTTTGGAATGCCAGGGGGGCGGGGCCACTCAGTCCAGTTCTCATGTACTACTCATGTTGGGTCAGGAAGGGCATCTGCCTTAAAACTGAAGCCAAACTACATATGATTTGCTGTGGCGCCCCCTAAAGGAAGCAGCTGAAATGAAAAAGTCGAATTTGATCAAAGATACACGATCTCATGGGGTAAGTGCCGACTGCATCACATTCAGGAACAAAGAGTCTAAAAACAACAACATTCGTCAGAGCGTCTGTGTAACCCCACAAAACTGCTTTTTAAAATATTATTGAATGTTCATTCTGCTTCCACAGGCAGGAGAAACTATGAAAAACTCATAAACGTGTTTTCATCCCAGCTTTTGCTCTTTTGTTTGGTTTTTTGCATCTGTGAGCTCAAACATAAACTTACTTCAAAAAATAAATGTGCTCCAGACTTTTATTTTGAAACTGGCTTGCCTGCAGCTTTTCTCAGACTCCAGCAGAGGGCGCTGCAGAACCATCAGCTTCATATAATTAGTTTCATTGATGACACATCTGATGTGAGTCTGACCTGCGCCGCTCCTGCTGGTGGTGCTGTTGTTCTTCCTCCTCCTCCTCCTCCTCCCTGATGAGCTTCTGCAGCGTCATGGTTTCAAAGCTTCTTTTTGAATGACCTCACTCCCCTAAGATCACCTGTGCAGGTGAGGCGTCTGTCTGTCGCTCATCTGTTTGACAGATGTAGAGCTCTGATTCCTGTGCTGGTCCTCCTCCTCTGGAAGGTCTCCCATGCGGTTCTTCAGCAGCTTCCCTGCAGCTCAAACTCCCTCCCATGTTGAGTTGGTGGTTCTTGTTCCAGAAGCTTCCACAGAGAAAAAGAAAAAAGTTCTTTAGCTGGAAACCAGCGTCATGCTGTCAGAAGATACCAGAACAAAAACCAGGAGGCTAACATGAACCCACCTGAGAACTCCTCTGAGGTTACACACACACGCAGACAGACACACATGCGCAGACGCGCACACACACGCAGACAGACACGCACGCACACGCGCAGACGCGCACACACATGCGCAGACGCAGACACCGCTTTTGGTTGTTTATTGAATGAGTGACAGTCGTACATAAATGAGCCATGAAATCCACAAAGTTTCAAAGCGAGCCGCAAACAAAACCGTTTCTGTACATTTTGTCAGATATGTTCATAAGATACAGGCCTTACCCCCTACACCCCCCCACCCCGGCCACACCAGAAACAGCTGAAGCCCCGCCCACCACCAAGGTCCATTCATTTATCAATATTATTGTAATTTTATACAGTTGTTTTTTCTGGGAGAAAAGATGATTTGAATTCTAAATGAAATTAGAATCTTTTAAATTGGAGGTTGGATTTTATATCCACAAGACTTATATATATATATATATATATATAATATCTCCACCTAAATATATGCAGATTATCATTAATATCATTAATGAACATCAGGTTCTTTTTCACAGGAAACATTTTTCTCTTAAAGAATTCAGATAAGTTATGAAGAATTGAAAATGTTTTCTACAGATTTTTGTCTTCATTTCTCAGTTTTCTGTCTCAATAAACATCAGTGAGGAAGACTGTGGCATCTTCAGACCCCCCCCCACCCCCACCCCAACAAGAAAACCATGTTTCTGCCCCCCCCCCGTCTGTGTGTGTAAAAAAACAGAAAAGCGTCACATTGAAAGAGAAACAGAAACGAATACTCGCTCCGCAGAGCTCAGTCACACTGTTGTTGGCATAAGAAAGGTGTGTGTGTGTGTGTGCGTGTGTGTGTCTGTGTGTGTGTGCGAGAGCAAAAACAGCATCTGAATGAGCCCCTCCCCCTGACCCCCGACTGAAAAAACAAAACAAAAACAAACAAAGGCGCTCCATTGTTCCTCCTTTCAGTCTCAAACTACGATTTTTAACCGATGAGAAAATAAATAACCGCTTGGACCGAACCACCTCCCCACACACCCCACTCCAAGGGGGGGCAGGGGAAGAAGGAAAGGAGGCAGGAAGGAGAGGAGGAACGGGGGAACTAGGCCTGAGCGTTGGTGCCGTTCTTGTCTGGGGGTCCGGTGCCGGCCGGTAGGTTGTTGAGGGAGGGGGGTGCCTCCTGCTGCTTGCTGTCGCGTCGGGGGGGCATCCTCTCGTTGATCCGGTCCAGACCACGGGCCTCCTCGAAGCTCTGGATCTTGTGCTGTGGGTTGAAGCCCTGGATTGCTGCGGAGGGGACACACGGGTCTGTTTGAGAACCAGAACCAGAACTCATCCTGATGAAAGTAATCTGAATGTGTGTTTTTATGTACACTCCTGTTCCAGTTTGGGGTCACTCAAAGATGTTCCTGTTTTTGAAAGATCATCGGGATTTATTTCAGTGAAGATAACTTTAAAGGATCAGAAAGACTCTGTTTTCCAGCTGCAAAATTCTCTGCATCAGTGACCGAGTAGAAAAAGAAGTGGGACGCCACAACTCAGCACAACTGAGCAAGAAAATAAGCATTTGAGTCTCATATTTGAGGTCCATGAACAGCAGCTTCATGAAACGGTAGTGGAAAACGCCAGAGCCAGCTTCTGCAGTGAAGACTTTGAGATGCTGGCCTTCAGAGCAGAGAGTCAAAGAAAAGGCTCACAAAAGAAAAAGAACAAAAGAACACAGGCATTGGACAGAGAAAGATTGGAAAAGTGTTCTTAAAGTTTGAAGATCACAAAGAAGAACGTTTGTGAGACGCAGAACAACTGAAAAGATGCTGGAACCGTGCCTGAAACCATCTGTCAAGCATGGTGAGGGTACCGCGATGGTCTGGGGTTGCTTTGGTGCTGGTAAGGTGGGAGATTTGTTCAAATGGACTTTAAATAATCTCCAACCGGACAATGACTCAAAGCACACCTCCAACCTGTGCAAGAACCATTTAGGGAAGCAGCAGCAGCTGGAATTCTATCTGGAATGGAGCACAGACTCCAGATCTAAACCCCATTGAGCTTTTATGGGAGCAGCTGGACCGCGTGATACCATACAAGTGTCCATCCAGCCAATCGCATCTGTGGGAGGGGCTTCTGGAAGAGAGGGGTCAAACATCTCCAGATGACCTCATCAAACTGACTGCTAGAATGCTACAGGTCTGCAATGCTGGAACTGCTATAAACAGAAGATTCTTTGATGGAAAAGATGATTCTTTCAAATAAATATTATTTCTAACCTAATCAAAGTCTGGATTGTATTTTCGATTCATTTTAGAACTCATTAAAAGTGGGACTCTTCATGGAAAACACAGAAACGACTGAGTGACCCAACCTTTAGAACAGCAGTGTAGGTAGATGTGTGTGTGTGTGTGTGTGTGTGTGTGTGTGTGTGTGTGTGTGTGTGTGTGTGTGTGTGTGTGTGTGTGTGTGTGTGACTTAGTTACTGGATCTTGTTTTTCATTTAACAGAGTTTTTTTGAAAAAGATTTTTAATCTAAATATCACTTATCTGGTTAAATAAAGGTAATTGAATAAAGATGAAAAAAACAGTGATTTAAATCAATAACCTTGTTTAAGGTCAGAACGTGATTCAAGACATATTTTGGCTTCATCTGAATTCAGACAACAGTGTGAAAAATGACACAAAAATAAGTTGCAACATATGTGGTTTGTGCTACAGCTCAGAGTTAGATGTGGAAAATACTGTTATATTCATATTCATGTCTATATTCATGTCTATCAAATGTGAAACCAGGCGGGTCTTTAGAAAACAAAGAACTATTAAACGCCTCCATGTTCATTTTAACTAGATTGTATTCTATTACAATGAGTTGCACAGGTTTCTCTCTACATCTGTCTTTTGTGCAGTTCTGCACAACAGAGTCTACCAAACTATACACTCCCCCACTATACACCCCCCTAGCACATATGCACGAGTTTGTGCTAGTTAGTCTTTTTTAAATTAATTTCAGTTTAGTTTCATTTAACCAAAAGAAAATGTCAGAGCCTACAAAACCAAAGTGTTTCTATTGTCCAGTAATAGTAATTAATAATGGAAATGTTAACTGTAATTCTTTACGTTAGTCTGTTACTGACAAAGGAATTAAATGACAGTAATGTGTAACTTTGTAATGTGTTACCCTGTGTGTGTGCATGTGTGTGTGCACGTGTGTGTGCGTGTGCGGTGCATGGACACACTCAGAGGGCGGGTTGCGTACCTCGTGCTTCCTCTGCCTCTACGGTGGCTGTGTAAGCGTGAGCAGAGCAGCCATGCCCAAACAGATGGAGAGAAGGTTACATGTCAGTCCTGTTAACATGGAGTCAGTCATCACAAACCCCGCCCCCCGCCCCGCCCACACAGGTTAACGTTTCACCATTCACAGAGGTGGAACAACAACAATCCATAACTTCATCATCTTCATCATCATCATCATCATCATCATCAGGGGGTGTGTGTGGGGGGTGCTTAGAGCAGAGTCTGCATCCTGTTGCCCCAGACACTGAACCAATGGAAACTGGGGGGCATCATGTAAACATGCTGATGCCCCCCAGTTTTAAAAAAGGCTCAGTCTCAATGCTGGGTTTGTAATGGTGCGTTCAGGGAGAGTTGGAAAAACAAACTGACAGCCAGACAGGTGCAGGCTCTGCTGTGTGCTGCAGTGACGTGAGCAGGGCGGGGCAGTTAGTGTGGGGGTGCAGCCGGGGGTGGGGGGTTTGTGTGAGCTGGATTTCAAGTTAAAGGTCATCAGGAGGTTGGCTCACCGTGCTGAAGGGTCTGTCGTCCTCCCGACAGGACTCCCAAAGGCAGCGTCCCCGTGGGGGTGAGCCCCTTCAGCTGCAGCACACTCTCATTCTCCTCTCTGAAAACATGGACACGTCACACCTGAGGAGCTGCACAGAAAAAGCTTTCACATACAGCAGAGGCGGGAACTCAGGAACACGGGCCTCAAGGGCAGAAGCCTCACAGTTCATTTATTATCCACGGAAGCTTTTACCATTTACAGACGAGTGCGCCTGAACGCAGCACCATGAAAACGATCAGACCATCTAATCTTCTGATGGAGTTGAGTCTTTTCCATCCAGGTAAAGTGTGATCAATTAAATCAGACTCTAGACCAGTGGTCCCAACCACCAGGCCGCGGATCGCTACCGGTCCGTGGATCAATGGCCACCGGGCCGCGGAAATATAATCATCTTTTTTTTTTTAAATCCTGAAAATCTTTTATTTTGAAAAATAACCGGATTTTCTGGATGCCATTTCAATCACTTGAGTGCTAAAAGCAGTCCGGGGGGGCGTGCAACATAAGAACGTTATGTAGAACTTTCTGTGCAAATGGAATCAGAACAGACAGAAGAACAGGATACAACTTCAGAACAAAAACCATCAGATTACCAGGAGTCCGGATTAAAATATGGATTTATGACAACAGGTGATTCCCACACAGCGTTCCTGTTTACATAGATGAACGAATACGTTCACATAAAAGTTCAATCAAGTTCATCCATTCAGATTAACATGAGCTGTGAAAACCCGATTCATGCAAGACCCTCCATGAAAACAGAAAAGAGGAGCAGCGCTGCAGCGAGCGCGTGAAAAGATGATCAAATCTATTGTCAGAACTGTTTATCATGAAGTTTCACATGTTCTTTTTCAGGTATACTGTTTCTTTGTCATTACACACACAAACACACCACGGTTGACTGGTCTGCAGCCACATAAACGTTGGGCACCACTGCTCTAGAGGACTGCAGCAGGATCTCATAAAGATGTGATGCAAAGACTCTGAAAATCTCAACCTGAAGCCTGAGAAGCTTTAATGAGGAATGACTGAACCAGAATAGTCCTGATTTCAGGACAAATAATTGTGACACATTTCTGCAGGATCAAAGGAGGCCAGAGGAGAATCAGAGGAAGTCATTAGCCTTATAAGAAAGTGGAGCAACAGCTGGAGGAAGACCTGGAGGAAGTCTGATTTATGTCTCATTAACTCATTAATGACCTTTTCATGAGAGAAGAGCTCGGAAATAATAAATACATTAAAATGAGTGGCAGACCTGAGCACAGAGAAGACGCGCGCCATCTTCCCGATCGCTCGAATCTTATTTCGGATCACCTCCTTCCTGACGGCTGGAGCTCCGCCTGAGGAGGAAAACGAGGAGAGGAGATCACACAGAGATCTGACCTCCTGAACCCCTTCACAAGCAGCAGCTGCCATGTGACTGGTCAACATTTAGAGGTGACATCACACAGTGAACTGCAACAACAGGAAGTCAGAGGTTTTCCCAGCATGCACCACTGGAAGGATTTTTTTTCCGTTGCTGCTGTGACTCTCAGCAGGAACACACGTTAACATAAAGGCAAACAGGCTTCAGGCAGAATTTGAACCGCAGACTTGAGCCGTCTGCTGACTCTTGAAGGAGGGCGGAGCTTACCCTCACACGTGTCGTCTCCTTCAGACATGAGCTCGTCGTCGGAGCAGATGTTTAGCACGTTCACCAGCATCTCTGTCACTGCAAACACAAGCAGAGAAGTTCCAGTTCCTGCAGAAACCCTGCAGCACACGTGCACAGACCTCTGCATGTTCAGCTCCTCCTGCAGTCTGAAGGTCTTCCACGCAAGAAGATGACGTCAAAGAGGGAATGATGGGAAATCCTCCCGATCATCCTTCCTTCTCTTTACTACATTATTTGTACTGAACTGATCGGTGACCCCCCCCACAAACCTTTCTCTCCCACGAACGGCAGGGACCAGGTGAAAACGTCCATGAAGTTGGGCAGCCAGTAGGGGTGGGGGGAGCAGTTGAACTGCCTGATGTTCATCACATTGTTCTCATATTTCAGCACCGCAGCTGAAAGCAGACAAACGCACATCAGCATCCCAGAGGTCTGACTGGTTGCCATGGTTTCCAGTCCCCGTACCTTTGTTGTTGTACACGTCCAGGTAGTTCGGAGCAGAGAAGATGGTAATTAAAGACGGGAAGCCCGTCGTCTGGCTTTTTCTGTACATTCGATACCTGCAGGCAGACGAGGAGGTCAGAGTGACGGTTAAAGCAGAAGATCCAACAGGAGGATCCGGGACCGGAACAGGACTGGGCCCGGGTCAGACTCACCCCGCATCCTGGGCTTCATGCGCTCGGATTACAGACAACAGGTTATTGTTCATCAGGAAGTCACAGACCGCCGGATAACTGAAACACATGGTGATTACGGTGATTTCAAAGCACCTTTCAAGAAACCCAAGGACACTGCACAAGAGCAAAAATCTATCAAATCAATTCAATAAAAGCAAATAAATAGCAGCGGACAGAAAATGAACAAGGAAATCAGAGGCATTGCAGATTTAAACAGGTGAGCTCCCAGTTTGGGTTTGAAGGTGAAGAGTTTATGTTAAGCAGGTCAGGAGGGACAGAATTCCAGAGTTCAGGAGCAGAGAAGCTGAAGGTTCAAGTCTCCATGGTAACGAGCCGGGCCAGGGGAACAGAGAGCTGGACTGAAGAAGAGAAGTGGAGAGAATGAGAGGGAGTGTTGATATGGAGCAGCTCAGAAAGGTGCAGGAGGGCCTTAAAGGTGAACATCAGGAGTTTGATTCTGGAGGATCTGGGAAGCAGCTGCTGGAGAACGGGGGGATATGACCAGAGGACGGGGTTCTGGAGATGATGAGGACAGCAGAGTTCTGGACCAGTTGGAGCTTATTGAGGGTTTTATGAGGAAGACCAAAGAAGAGAGAAGGACAATATTCTAAACAGGAAGTGACCAGAGTGAACCAGAATAGAAGACGGTTAGGGAGGGGCAAAGGCGATTAATGTTACGCAATTGAAGATGGGCAGACCGAGCAACATTATTGAAATGAGATTCAAAAGATAATGAACTGTCCAGGATGAAGACTGAAGAGGAGTTAATGGAAAGAGTCAAACGTGTAACCCTGGAGAGGATGGATTTGGAACGTCAACAGTAGTGAAGCTTCATCACTATAGAGTTTCAGGAAGTTTCAGGTGAGACGGACTGTAGGAGGGACGGGAAGGTGGAAGAGAGCTTTAGTGGAGGTTAGAGAGAAAAGTAAAGCAAGACCGGAGGATTTACTATAGAAAAGCAGTAGTAGAGGTTTAGCAGGTTTACTAGATACATAGAGCTGGGTGTCATCTGCAAAACAATCTGCAAAACAATGAAACTTAATATTAAACTTAATGGAAGTTAAGGGGTAGAACCCAGTGTCTACTGATATATAGAAGTCAAATTTAAGACTTTTTAAGATCATTTAAAACCAGATTTAAGACCGTATTTTTTTTAAAAAAAGGAACAAGTTTAAATTTAGCAAACATGCATACAAATACAAAAGAATGTAATCATGTAACACACCAAAATGATGAACTAGACGTTTGATATTACTACAATTATTAAAGTAACAGTAAACCCCATCATTATTATTAGTTAAATAATAATAATTATTATTATTATTAATATTTATCGTCTACTACTTAGTTCAATTAAAATGAGTTTTTAATCAATGAATTGCTCGTTGAGTTCATTTGAATGGGCTTCACTAGCTGGAGGGAAACTTTAAGGCTGTGGATCATTAGATAGAGACGGTTCACAGATTGAACCACCAGATCTTCTGCTTCTCTCATTTTAGGCTTCGTGCTCCTTCAGGAGATCTGTAAGAATCTACAGGAAGTCATGAAGCTCCTTAAGGACCCCCCCTCAAATGTCCCTCTGCAGCAGCAGATGCTCCTACCTGTAGAAAAAGGAGCAGCCGCGAACGCTGTTGTGGCAGAAGTGCTCCTGGGTCTTCTCTGACCCGTAGTCCTCTCCGGGGTCCGACCACAGCAGGTCACACATGGGCCCGTACGCCGGGGGCTCTTTGAACCGGTCCAGCTGCGGGACGACAGATCAAACATGACGGTGAATCAGACAAGTCTGTCTCAGTTCTGCTGTGGCCCCGCCTCCAGAGTTTCCTGCCTTCTCCAGGGTCATGAGGCCACGCCCAGACCAGATACCCCCCTCCATTTGTCTGATGTGGTCGCACTGTTCCTTTAAGTAAATCGTGGGGGTCAGAGGTGGTCCAGAACAATTCCAGAACTTTCCAGTGGTCTGGATCTGCAGTGATTCTCTAAAGCTATGATGTCAGTTTGTAACCACAGACCATCGAGGAGAATATAAAACCCTCTTCGCTCTACAACAGTTTTTTACTGCAAATCTGTGGTAAAATGAGTTCCAGCAGCGGCTCATGTGGGGGCGCTGTTGCCCAAAACAACAGATGGGATTTCTGGCTCTTTTTAGGAAGCTGGATGTTTTGGATCAGTTCATTTCAAAGAGAGACCGGCTCTTTTGGCTCTTTTTAATATTTTTATATTTTAAGAAGCCAGTCTGGGCTTTATTCAGTTCATTCTGGAAATAACTGCTTATATTCCACTGCCAGCATATGCTGTGCAGCAGCAAACAAGAACATGTGCTTTAAACAATCTAATTATAAACAGTTCTGCCAATAGATGTAATCATCATTTTACAAAGTCATCTGACGTGTGCATTCTGGAGGATTGATAAAACACATAAGGCCTCTTATTTAAGTGTCGTGTCAGGAGTGGCTAAAAACACATTTACTTGACTATTCTAAGATCATCATAAAAAAACAAACTTAAATACAATAAACTGAAACTAAAACCCAGTGTTGATACTCAATAGGAAACAAATCAGATTTCTGTGAAGCTTCATGCAGAAGCTTCTGGTAAAACATTTGAACACAAGAACATTTTTAACAAACAGAACAACTCAAACTCATGACCACAACCCCAAAACAACAACCGCGCGGCTGCTATCTGCACAAACTACAACTCTGTTCTCGTTTTGCCCCCCAACTCGCTCCAGCTCTTCTTTTCTTTAAATGGAGGTACTGCGTGAATGGGCAGCTCACAACAACTCCTGGGATTTTTGTATCTGAAGTTAGAGGGATGAACTCGTTAGAGCTTTTATGTGAACGTCTGAACTCAACCCGGGGGAGGGAAAAAGAACGAAATAAAGAACGGTTACCAGCCGACCGCGAGTCAATTCTCCTCATTCATGTTAATGAGCCGTTCAAAAGATTCAAGTTGTTCGTGAATGTCACATATCTACCCAATACAAGCTCTGACCACACCTATCAAACCAAGAGGACAGTCAGATGACAGAAGACCAGCAGCAAACCTGCCGGAGGGGGCGTGGCCTCAGTCTTAAAACCACCTCTGAGTTTCAGCTCCTGCAGACGCTGGGTTCCTCCTCACCTTTCGAATGTCATCCAGGCAGGTGATCTCAGGGCTCAGACCTCCATGAACGCAGAGGAACTGCTGGTTGAGGAGAGCGGCCAGAGGCAGGCAGTCGAAGGCCTCCATGCAGGCGTCGTACACCTGCTCCGAGTACTTTATGTTACCTGCAGCACATACAGAGTCTGAGGACGATTCCTGATGGATCAGACGGAGAAGGAGAAGTAACCTACACTCCTGCTTGAAGGTGAAGTACTCTGTGAGATGTCGGCACTCGTGGTTGCCTCTGAGGAGGAACAGCGTGTCGGGGTAGTTGATCTTCAGAGCCCACAGGTAGAGGACGCACTGCAGACACACAGAGGTTACACACACACACACCCGGAAACACCATCTTTATCTGCTGAGGAGATGCAGCATCAGATAAACAGAAGACAAAAGGAGGAGCAACATCCAGAACATAGAAACACAAAGCTCTGTTCTTCACCGCAACAACAGCAAAGCATGATGGGATATTTCTGTGACAGTGAACCATGAGTCAAACAGTCGTTCCTGAATTAAAGAATCAAATCCAGCTCTGAAGACCGCTGCAAAGGACTCATGGGGAAATGCATTTTTGGAAGCAAGAAGCCCACAGAATCAGGAGTCAGAGGTCCTAATCCATGAAAACCAAACTCCTGCCTTCTGTGGAATCTCAGCAGGCTTGAACAAAGATGATCTTCAGGAACCACTGGCGGGTGTGGTTAAGGATCTGACCCTGTTTGGTCTCCTGGAGATGAAGAAAGCTGCCGCAGATTTTGGTTTTGGATGAAATTATCCATAAGACTTTTGAGATACAGCTGGTTCCTCCCGAAGAAAGAAGCTGAAACCTTCAGGCTCCAAAGTGATTCAGCCTGGCAGACTGTACTGAGGGCACAGGATCATCCTCTGAGCTGTTTCCAGGTCAGCAGGCAGAGTCCGGGCTGACAGTAATCGTTTAATTGGGCTGGGATTTATCTGATGTGATCATTGATCTGCTGCCAGACCTCAGGAACAAACCTCACTGATGCTTCAACCAGACACTGAAGGTCAGAAGATCCTAGAATCGTCTCACAGATTCTCCAGAACTTGAGGAGTGCCTCCTGTGGGTTTTTCTGCAGCATCAGACGAGTGTTCTGACCCCTCCAGGAGGAAGAGGAGCAGAGCTTCAGAAGCTGACCTGCAGCAGCGTGTTGAACAGAAGAACATCGGTCTGCAGCGGCAGGAAGCAGCTGCTCACATTCAGCCGCTGTTACTTTGAGGAACTGATCTTATCAGAGGAACATCAGCAGAACGTCTCTGCATGAGCTGGACGCTTAGTCTGAGGGGCGCTGACAGCTTTGACGTTCAGAAAAATGACCTAAGAAGCACAAGGAGGAGCTGCTCTGATGAAGACCCCTCCCCAAAAATCCTCAAAGACCCCCTACAACCCGTCCTGAGGCTGAAGAAAGATCTGACAGGAACTACAGCAGAGCTTCAGCCCACAGGAAGCTGCTCCTGCTCCACAGGAGTGAACGTCTGCAGGTGAAGCTCACCTCGATGCTGAAGTATCCCCGATCCACGTAGTCTCCGAGGAACAGGTAGCGGGTGTTGCTGGGCGAGCCCCCCACCTCAAACAGCTTCATCAGATCGAAGAACTGCCCGTGGACGTCTCCACACACTGAAACACAGACAGGAGGTCAGCAGCTGAGGAGAACCCCAGATTACACTGAGAACCTGAAAGGCACCTGACCTGACCTGCTGACCTTTCTCCTGCTTTTCTCTGGTTTGCCCTCAAACTGCTTTGGTCTTGCACCAGTGTGGAGTGTCTGCCCTTGGGCTGAAGTGCAGTGGGTTCGAATCTTAATACGGGTCATTAAGAACCCTTGGAACCAACACCTGACTCAGCATTATAATTAGCCCTGGAGGGGGGAGGTGATTTGATCATCTTAAGAATCTTTTACTGCCGTAGGAAAACCGGTTGTTTATAAATGAACCAAAATAATGACAGAAAAAAGTTTTCAAAAGGATCATCTGGACTTTTTACGTTTATTTTTTAAGACATTTATCCAGAAGGAAAAAAACGCCTTTGACTCAAAAGTCCAAATGAACTTTATAAAAAACCATCCAAAAATCCTTGAGAAATATTTTTGGAACATTCTACTTTGCCAGGATAATGAATCACAGCTGACTTTGTAGGCAGCTGTGGTGAAGCAGTAGGGTGGTCGTCCTCTGATCAGAAGATTGCAGGTTAGATTCCCACCTTGCCTGCCCATGTGTCAAAGTATCCTTGGGCAAAACACCAAACCCCACATTGCCTGCAATGGGAGGTCGGCGCCAGTGTTCGGCAGTGGAGCCGCCATCAGCGTGTGAATGTGTGTGAATGGGACTGTGACTGTAAAGTGCTATATAAATATTTACCATTTAAACACCATCCACCGCGTTGTGTTCATGAACAACACATTTTTTAAATTTTTTTGTCATTTATTGTATTTTTTGGGTCAAATTGAGTTTGAGTTTCATTCCTGAAATAAAAAAATGAACAAGAAACTTCCTTTTTGAATCTAGTGTTCAATTCCCAACTTTATTTAAACCTTTGTGTTTACAGATGGATTTGCAGGTGGGGGTGATGAAGGTCACCTGTGATGGGGGCCTCCACCTCCAGCATGCACTTCTCCTGCCGCAGGATGGCCGCTCCCTCGTTGATGATCCGCAGGGCCGTCTCCTCCTCCAGACGCCCCTCCTTCACCAGGTGGGCCTTCAGCAGCTCCAGGCTGGGCCTCCCGTCCACGTACAGGTCTTTGACAGACAGGCGGGTGCCGGGAGGGTACGGCACCGCTGCAGACAGGGGGACAGCAGCAACTATGATGGGGGGGGGGCATGACACAAACCTACGAGCAGCTTTCTTGCAGGTGGGAGAGAGAACGCAGCACAGAAACATGAGATCCCTACAGTCCACAGATCCATGACCTCTCAAGCAGTTCTCCTGTAACTGTGACGGAGAACATCCCGTTTCAGCTTTTAATCAGTGTTAACGTCTCTTCCATGTGTAATTGGGGGGGGGTTGGTACCATCGTAACAGAGCTCCTGCTCTGGAGGAAATACCAGCAGCTCCACTCCTGCTAACCTACTGAAAGACTCCGCCTTCACACAAGCTTACCCAGCAGGAACCCCAACCTTCCACTGACTCAGGCGTTCAACCTTCATGAACAAACATGCACGTCACCCCCCTCCCACCCCCTCTGGGAGGCCGGACCCCCCACCCCCTCCACCCCACAACTGCTTTGGTTCACTGAGGAGAGACGACTGAACTTACACCAACCACACAGTTCTAAACATGCTGGTGTGTGTGTGTGTGTGTGTGTGTGTGTGTGTGTGCGTGTGTGTGTGAGAGCTCCTGTTCGTCCTGAGATTCCTGCTTCTCCATTCTCCTCCTCAGTTTTCTCCAGCACCTCCTCCACCCTCTCAGGAGCAAACAGCGGTTTCCTGTAGTTATGGGGGAAGAGTTCTGAAACCTGTGGGAGGAGCCTGACGTTCCTCATGACGTGAAGCTGCAATGATCAGAGTATTCGCTGGGGTCTTAGAGGGGGGTAGGGGGGCTAATGTTAGACTCTGCTCCTTCACAAACTCAAACCAGGTCAGAACCAGAACCTGCACTCTTCTGTCCCCCCCTCCATGAGCAGTGCTGGCCCAGTGATCCACTTTAGCAGAAACCAAACCAGGTCACATTCAGCCGATCACACCATCACTGCAGCTGAGGAGGACGGTTCTTCAGCCTCTGACAGGGAGGAAGAGGAACCGAGACTGAAACCAGGAGGACAGCGAGACCAGAACCAAGACAGAACCTCCCCCGACAAACAGAGTGGCAGCCAAATGAATCAAGGACAGAAGGAGGAAGATCATCCTGATGTTCACTGCAGTCTCCTTACAACATGAACCTGAACATCTGCATGAAACCTCCTGACAGATGCAGACCCCCTCTCTGTGGGATTAGGATTCACAATCTATGTTCCTTTTCAAACTGCAAACTGTTTTGACTTAAAAGTGGGCGGAGCATCAAAACTCATTCATGTTTATACTAAAAACGGAAAGAAAATCTGCTTTCTGACAAAAAGGCGGGAAAAAACTGTTCAAGCGAGTCAATAACAGACTTGACACTGGTGGGGTCAAGTTAGGCGTGAGGAGAAAGAACTTCTACAATTCTAACCATCACAGACATCAGAACATCTAAATCCAGCTGCTCTTCAGGCTGACCTGCTCATTGAGGAATTGCAGATCTTGGAGGTTCCTGCTGAGCTCTCTGAAGCTCCACCTCAGCATCCGAGTCAGTCTGAGGTCTGGCATTGACCTGATCATGGCAGATCTTTGGTTCTTCTGCATGTCCGCGTTCTTCTGTGGACCTACTGCTAAGACTGAATCCTGTTTCCTTACAGAGGAGCTCGAGCTCCACTCAACCACGACAACTTCTACAGGAGAACATATCATAAGCCTTTGTCACTGTGTCTGTTGATGTTGGCATCAAACATATCCTAGAGCTCAGAAACTTCACTCTTTCAGGTCTCCAGGCGTTTGTTCAGACTTGTCCTCTAAGACAGAAGAGTCCTGTTTGGCCTTTTCGCTGTTGTGAGCGTTCAAATGTGCTCAGGTATGCAGACGCATGCAGATGCATGTAGAGAAGGTAGTTGAATGCAGAGCCTGCAGAGGTATGAAAATGCAAGCAGACCACGCAGACGGCTGCATTCAGACGTATGCAGAGCAGACAGACACCTGCATGCAGACGCCTCATACAGAGTTTTCTGATGCATGAATGAACAGCCTGTAGGAAACTGCAGATGCAAACAGAGTCCGCAGATGCCTTCATGCAAAACCTGCAGATACACGCAGACGTCTGCATGCAGCTCTGGGGTTCTGAGAGTTCTGCTCTGTCCTATGTTGGACTATCTTTATCCAGCTTTAGTATCAACAACCCCCCCATCCCCACCCCCCATGAGCAATTTTCCATTGTAGTTGTTCCAATATAAATAAAAGGCAATTCATTCTTTGGTTTGTGGTTTAGAGTTTACTTAGGACGGTAAAACAATCGCTGCAGCCGCGCTGCTTCCATTTTTCAGACTAATGAAACATTTCATAATTCATGGTTTATATCCCTGCCCCCCAACAGCTTCACCCGCCAGGCTGCCTGACTTTCACACTGGGGGGGTGTGGCAGGGTGTGGTCCTGATGTTGGGCTCAGAGCAGAGCGGCATCAGCCCGATGACCCAGATCCACTTGGACCCGCCCATCCTGAGGCCCAACTCTATGATCCATAAATGAAGATCACCACGGAGCAGCCAGAACAGATCAGTCACTAAACCACAGATGCAGTCAGAGGCCAGCGGCATGCTGGGAGATCCTGCTGACACTCACCATCATCATCAGCTCATAAACCAGAACACCATGACAGACCGCCGGCGTGCACCAAACTCCAGACGTTTCATTGAAGATGTTTAACCCAAACAAGTGGAGAAGAACCAGCTTGATCCAAGGTTTCCAGAAAAAAAATGTTTCCAAGAAACCCTGCAAGTCCGGGCAGGTGCACCCCCCCTCACCTGCACTGATGGGAAGCAGCCCCCCAGCAGAGAGGGAAGGTCTGCTGTTGTCATGGTAACATGTGGAGCAGCAGCCGGAGGACTCCTGCACAGGTGAGCCCGGTCACGGGCGGTCCATGACCTCCAGAGGGATGCAGCTTTAATGCCGAGGCGCTCTCCCGCAGATAAGCCTCTCTAACCCGCTAAACCCATCAAACGCACACGCTCAACCTGTAAACACCCAAACACCACGCCCATGCCCCGCGCGTGCGCGACCAGCGGGACACCGACCGCTGCAGAACCCGTCTGTAGAATTCATGTCAAAACCGGGCTGGTCCTCAAGTTCAGAACTTTCTGTTCATGAAGGAGCCCCGGACTCATGGGGTTCTACTTGCTCCTTCATACAATCCGGTCCATTTAGGGACGGCACCGGTTCAGGTCCCGTTCCTTCACCGGTCCCGCCTGTCAGCCCGCAGCGGCATTCCAGGTGAAGCGGTTCCGCCTACACCACGGACCGGCAGACACGAACCGTCCGGGACTATAAGGCAGCTGTCCAGTTACCGGTTCGGTCAGCCTACCTGGCGGGCCGGCAGAGAAAACGGTCCGCGGGTCTGCGGGACTTGAAAGTCCGCTGTCCCGCACTGTTAGCCCGCAGTTAGCCTCCGCTGACTTCCTGCTCCCGCAGAATACCGTCAAATACCAGACAGCCACTCACCTTTGATGGGTCTTTCTACGGTGGACAGTTTGTACTGGTCTTTGGCCGACATCTTCCCGCCTCGCAAGCAGCGGCCCGAACTGAAACTGGATCCCGGACCAAACTCTAAATTTCGAACTAGCTAGCAGGCTAGCTGGCGCGGGCTAGCCGCGCGGCGCTAGCTCGCGGCGGCAAAAGAACACGCCCGGGCTCGGCTTCCAGGCGGAGCCGGACTCGAACCCGGACCGGGAGCGCGCGGGCGTCTTTATCCAGCGGCGTGGAGCGGTGCCCAGCGCCGTAGTATGCGGGGCGGGGACGCCGTCACTCTGGACGGGTGAATCGGTGGAGAAGGAAGCGGCCCGGGAGAGCGCAGACGTCAGGCTCCAGCACGCGCGCCGCGCCTCAGATCATAGCCCGCCTTGATCCCGTTATGATCGGGCGCTGCGCATCTGTTTCGGGCCGCTGCCTTCGGATTCGTGTCTGTCTCTAATGGTGATCCGATGTGCCGTTCAGACCCGCTGCTGGATTACATTAATCCGCCGCAAGCGGATTTCCTACAACATGATTCTGCGCGAGGGGTTGTGGGTAATGTAGTGTTGGGTTTTGATCCTTCCGCATCTGTCTGTGAGCTGCAGCGGAGTCCGCAAAAAAAACCAAAATACAATCTAAGCACTTTTTGATGCAACATTATTTTATAAAAATGACTTTTCTGCACATTTGGAACCAAACTGGAAGGAGAAACGCATAAATAGATTATGATACCATTTACTACTAAAACATGGTGTTTTCGAGAGTTTTATAACATTTCAGACTTTTCCAGGAGGAATCGCATACTGTTGATAAAGTTATGACTGTTTGTAATTGTATCTGTTTGGTGACCTGAAGGAGGCGCTGTTTCACTATGTATGTAGAAAAATCACAGCCTGTAAGGAGAACGTTCACTTTCTCTTGGTCTCTCTTACGCTTGACTCATGCGGAGCAAGACGTATGTCCGTTTTCTGAGCCTGTTAATAAATATAAGCCAGTGAATGGCTGAAGGAAGACGTGGCTGTCCGTCATGATTTGGTCAGATATATTTCCGCTGCAGTGAAGCAAAAGGTATAAGCTTACACAGTGGGAGTAAACTTGCTAACAGGTTATGGGCCCAGAGATCGCAAGGATCATTCTGAAAGTCTGACGACGGACACGTGCTGTAGCAAGACGGCTGTTTGCTAACGCGGAAAACAGGTGTTAGCTAAAAAAAAAAAAAAAAAAAAAAGGTAGCCAGCTTAGCAACGGACAATATGACGAGCAGAACCAAGATTAAGTGGCCCTCCTTTGACGGGAGAGCAGAGGAGTATGAGCTCTGGGAAGAAAGGATGTTATGCTGCATGCACAGTGTGGGACTGAAGCAGACAATCCTGAACGAGCCTGCTGGACCTCTATCAGTGGATGAACAAACACGAGATGACAAGCTAAACGCTGATGCATATTGCGCGCTGGCGCCATTACTGGATAATACCAGCTTGGGACTAATATTCAGAGACACTAAAGACAAGGGCCGAGAGAGTCTCAAAGTGTTAAGAGAACACTACATCGGAAAAGGTAGGCCCCGGATTGTCTCCCTGTACATAACACTAACCTCACTGAAGAAAGCCGACACAGAGACTGTTACGGAGTATGTTATCAGAGCGGAGCAAATCATTACAGCGCTCAAAAGTGCAGGAGAAGCACCGAGTGAGGGACTGATGATGGCAATGATTATGAGGGGACTACCGGAAAAATACAAACCACTCACAATGATGGTTACGCACAGCTCTGCAGACATGAAACTTGGAGAGTTCAAAGCCAAATTGAGAAACTTTGAGGCCTCTGAAGACATGGACCCTGTTGCAGAACAGGCGGGTGAAAGAGTATTGAAAGCCAGGGCGGTTCCAAAGAAAAAGAGTGGACCCCAAACAGAACTGGTGTGTTGGAGATGCGGAGAAAAGGGACACAGAAAAGATGATTGCTCAAAGAAAGCTTGGTGTAATTCCTGCAAGAGCACGAGTCACACAGAGAAAGCGTGCAGAAAGAAACAACGTGGACGTGGCTCTCAGTGCGCTCGGGTTCAAGATGACTGCTGTGACGGCGGAAGCCATGAAGCGAATCATAAACGGGTCGACACCAGGAGAGTTGCAGAAAAAGAGGACTTCACATTTAAGACGGAGACACAGGATGCCAGCGGAGCCGCACAACAGATCCAGGTAAAAGGGCTAGTCGTGGACACAGGTGCATCATCCCACATCATCAACGACAGGAGCCGGTTCAAGAACTTTGACAGCACCTTCAAGCCAGAGAGACACAGCATGGAGCTGGCAGACGGAAAGCGTACTTTTGGGTTGGCACAAGGCAAGGGAGACGCACAGGTATGTCTCCTTGACAGCAACGGGCGCCGATGTGCAGTGACATTGAAGAACGCTCTCTACATCCCCTCATTCCCACAAGAACTCTTCTCTGTGAAGTGTGCCACTGCTAATGGTGCCAAGGTACACTTCGATGAAGGTAAAGATGTTCTTGAGGTGCCTGATGGCACAAAATTTAACATTCATGTGTATAAAAGGATGTACTACTTACAAATCAGTTGTGACGACAGTGATGTGTGTAATGTCAGTTATGATATTCAAACCTGGCACGAAATCATGGGTCACTGCAACTACGATGATATACTGCGATTGCAGGATATAACAGTTGGCATGCACATTAAAGGTGCAAAACGTAAACCTGACAAAGAATGTGATGTGTGCATACAGGGAAAGTTTACTCAAACGAGGAACAAAAATCCCGCTGATAAAGTCAAAACGCCACTTGAGCTGGTGAACACCGATCTAGCTGGTCCAGTAAACAATCAATCAATAGATGGTTTCAAGTACATGCAGTCTTTTACAGATGTGTATACAGGAGCGGTGTTTGTTTACTTTCTGAAGGCAAAAAGCGACACTACTCAAGCCACGGAAAAATTTCTGGCTGATGTAGCACCCTATGGTACTGTAAAATGCATTCGATCAGACAATGGCACTGAGTTTACAAGTAAAGAGTTCCAGACACTCCTGAGGAAGAACAGAATTAAACATGAGATGTCCTGCCCTTATTCCCCACACCAGAATGGGGTAGCAGAAAGGGAAGGACGCACTCTTTTTGAGATGGCCAGGTGTAAACTTATCGATAGCAATCTACCCAAGAGCCTTTGGCACTATGCGATCCAGGAAGCAGCATACACCAGAAACCGGTGCTTCAATAAGCACACGGGAACAACCCCCTATACAGCATTAACAGGAAAAAGGTGTGATCTGGCTAAGATGCATAAGTTTGGATCAGAGTGTTTCGCCTACCAACAAGACAGAGGCAAACTAGACTCTAGATGTGAGAGAGGGCTCTTCGTGGGGCATGATAAAGGCAGTCCCGCTTTTCTAGTTTACTATCCCAGCAAAGGGAAAGTACAAAAACACAGACTGGTGAAATTTATCACAAAGACAACATGTGAGAGCGAGACTCAGACTCAAGGACTAGGTCTGGACTCAATAGGAGACAATGAGGATAGGGAAGCACTGCAGCCTAGTGCCCCCAACACAGAAATACAGACAGAAAATCCACAATCAACAGGGAATGACCCCAAAGAGCACCCCAGAATGACACCACAAACCTCAGACAGCAAGAAATACCCAACCAGAGAACGCAAACCCCCGGGGTATCTGAGAGATTATGTCCAAGGGAATAGTAATGATGAAGACAGTATGCTCACTAGCATAGACTACTGCTACCGCACAGTTTGTGGTGTACCACTAACTTTTAGAGAAGCTATGTCCTCAACAGAATCAGCAAAGTGGAAAAGAGCTATGGATGAGGAAATCAAATCCTTAGAGGATAATCAAACTTTTACCCTAACTGCATTGCCAGAGGGCAGAAGAGCAGTGGGAGGTAGGTGGGTATACTCTATTAAAGAGGACAATGATGGCCATGAACAGTACAAGGCCAGATTTGTGGCTAAAGGGTACAGTCAGAGGGCAGGGGTTGATTATGGTGAAACATTCTCACCCACTGCTAACCTGACAAGTGTACGTGTTGTGGTGCAGAAAGCTGCCCAAGACAACCTAACATTACACCAGATGGATGTCAAAACAGCTTATCTGCATGCCCCCATTGATCGAGATATCTATATGGATCAACCTGAAGGTTACGAAAAAGGGGAAGGAAACCTAGTGTGTAAGCTAGAGAAGTCCATTTATGGCCTGAAACAGTCTGGGCGTAATTGGAATGAGATGCTTCACACATGTTTGACAGATAACGGGTTCACACAAAACCCAGCAGACCATTGCGTCTACACTAGAGAGTCCAAACAGAGAGAAAAGGTAATAATTGTTATCTGGGTGGATGATCTTATCCTTGCAGCCAGCAACATCAAGAGCCTAAACCAGGTGAAGTCGTTACTTTCCACCAGGTTTAAGATGAAGGACCTAGGCAAGTTAAAGCACTTCCTAGGCATGGACTTCGATCAGTCTGATGGTTGCATAAAAATGTCTCAAGAGAGATATGTTAAAAAGATTCTGAACCGATTTGATATGCAGGAGTGTAGAACAAGGGAGACTCCTTGTGAACAAAAGATTAACTATTCTGAGGACGCCCCCAAGATGGCTGATGTTAAAAAGTACAGAGAGGCTGTAGGCAGCCTAATCTATTTGGCCACCTGCACGAGACCTGATTTATGTTTTGTGGTGAGTAAGCTATCACAACATTTTGCTGACCCCACAGATGAACACTGGGTGACAGTTAAGCATGTTTTCCGCTACCTCAGGGGTACCGTTAACAAACAACTCAGTTTCAGGAAGAGCAGTGAGGGCCTAGGTCTCCAGGCATATAGCGATGCAGACTGGGGGGCAGATACAAATGACAGGAGGAGTACAACTGGGTACTGTGTAAATATGAACAAAGACAGCTCATTGATCTCATGGAAAACCAAGAAGCAACCCACAGTAGCGCTATCTACTTGTGAAGCCGAGTACATGGCTCTTGCCCTAACAATACAGGAGTGTATTTATTTGGAACAGCTGTTGAAGGGTATGGATTCACATGAGTACATAAAAACAGTTGTCTATGAAGACAACCAGGGAACCATTGCACTCGTTAGGAACCCTGTGAGCAGACAGAGATGTAAGCATGTGGATATAAAATATCATTTCATCAGATCCACCATAAGAGATGGGAAGATGTCACTTGTTTACTGCCCCACAGAAGAAATGGTTGCCGACGTTTTGACCAAACCCTTTACCAAACTGAAGTTAATGAAGTTTTCAAAGATTATGTTTGGTGTGTAAATGCTTGAAATTTTGAGTGCTAGTTTATTTGTTTGTTTATTTGGCAATGTTGAAATACAGCATACAAATCATTCATAAGTGGGAGTGTTGATAAAGTTATGACTGTTTGTAATTGTATCTGTTTGGTGACCTGAAGGAGGCGCTGTTTCACTATGTATGTAGAAAAATCACAGCCTGTAAGGAGAACGTTCACTTTCTCTTGGTCTCTCTTACGCTTGACTCATGCGGAGCAAGACGTATGTCCGTTTTCTGAGCCTGTTAATAAATATAAGCCAGTGAATGGCTGAAGGAAGACGTGGCTGTCCGTCATGATTTGGTCAGATATATTTCCGCTGCAGTGAAGCAAAAGGTATAAGCTTACACAGTGGGAGTAAACTTGCTAACACATACATTTATGCTTCCTCAGGAGAACACGTCTTCAGGACCATCGTGTCAGGGGTGTCACGTCAGTTTTGGGGGGGAGAGAAGAACCCTGCGTGACACCACCACCGTTTTAAGACCAGGACGCATGCGCGGCTGCCTGACCAATCAGATAGCCGGTTGCAGTCCAGGATGTGGTTTCTGTTTCCCTGCTCGAAGCCCCAGAGTCTCGCAAAGCGAAACGGTTCAGAGAATCTGAGAATGTGAAACGGATTTAAAAAAAAAAAAAGGATTTTAGAAAAATCTTCCAATTTCGTAGAAGTTAAGGAACTTCTAACTAATATTTATTTATTTAACCTTTTAGAAACGCATTTCCAAACCGGAATATGTGTTATTCAAATAATACGTAAATTCACAATTTAAATGTATTTTACACCTAGAATTACACGCAATTTGCATTATTTCGGTGTTTGTAAGTTAGATGTTGGATTAAAAATTAAAATGAATAAAGTTTTATTTGTTTCACCAGTTCGTTCTATAAAAAGCTGTTATACAGTGGCGGTCCAAATGGAGTCGTGGTTCTGGTTCTGGAGCTCGTGGCTCCAGCAGCGATGAACTGAATCATAAACTCACACGATGAGATGTAGCTCCATCTGGTGGATGCTGCTAGAACTGCATGAACATTGCGTTGGAGTCTTCAGATGACACCCATTAGTTGTTGAAGTATTAGTCGGGGAATTAAGATCACTCTTGGTCTGGGACAAACATCCTGTTTTATTGCGTACATGAGGCAGAGAGAGTATAACACATTACAGCATACGCGACGGAGCTGGTTTACATATCACTCCGCGTGACGCACTATATACGCTCGCCTGATATATATTACAACATCCCCTCTGTTAACAAAAGAGTCTATCAGACTAAAATAAATCAACACACAGTCTATGGTTATGCTTTTTCATACTAACCGATTCAAAAAAACACATCTCAGGTGTCTGTCGTTAAGAGAATAAACATGAGTAAACATTTAACGTAATATATTTTCATTTTCACTCAGGTGTTCCTCTGTTTTTTCCTAAACAAAATCTTTGTAGTGAACAGGTTTGTTTACTATCCTGCCAGATCTTGTGCGAATACATGGTAAACTGATTTGTCCATCATCACCATGCTCGAGGTTTTCGGGAGATTTGGTGTCCTTTTCCGCGTGGTGATGCGGAGTTGGATGTGGATCGGTTTGTTGTTCCGGCTCAGCAAGGTGGATTCTCCTGGTGTTGGGTTGCATGTTTGGTTTGAACAGTTCCCGTAGGTGGCTTCTACAGCGTCTGATTAGGTTTCCGTTAGGTGTCTGTACAATGTAGCTTCTTGGTTCGTTGCTCTTTTTCACAATAGTCGCAGGGTGCCACGTTCCCCTTTCCTTGTTCAGCACGGTCACATGTTGTCCAGGGTGGAGTGGTGGTAACTCTCTGCGGCAGCTTCTGTCGTGGTGAACTTTCATGTTTGTAGATCTCTGCTCCAGTTGCACTCTGTGTTGTTCCTTTCCAGGGTCCGTTCGGCTTGGCAGTAAGGTGGTGATGGGTCGACCAAAAATCAGTTCTGCAGGTGACGGGAGTTTACTGTCGATTGGTGTTGCTCTGATCTGTAGTAGTGCTATTTGCAGATTTCCTCCATGCTTTAGGATTTTCTTCACAGTTGATTTGATGTGTCGGACATGTCTCTCAATGAATCCATTGCTTTGTGGGAAATGTGGAGAACTTGTGACATGTCTGATTCCCCAGTCAGCCACAAATTTCTGGAAAGCTTCTCCTGTGTACTGGGGTCCATTGTCTGTTAATATTTCATCTGGACGTCCAAACAATGACATGTATGTCTGCATCTTTTTTGCCACTGCATGACTAGATGCTCTGTGTAGTTCGTCTAACACAGGAAATTTGGAAAATCTGTCCACAGTCAGAAGATACTGATGACCATTAACTTCAAACATGTCTGAAGCTAGTGACTGCCAGGGCTTCGCGGGTATTTTGTGTGGATGGAGAGGTTGTTTTGGGTTTGCATCCTGATATTCCGTGCACACGCTGCAAGATCTGCACATCTTCTCAATGTCCTCATTTATCTTTATCCAATACACGCTTTCTCTGGCAAGGCGCCGTGTTTTCTCAATTCCTTGATGACTTGCATGTAGTTGTTCCAGTATGCTGGTAATCATTGAGTCGGGAATGAGTATCTGTCTGCCTTTAAAGATGACTCCTGACTCCACAGCCAATTCATCTCTGAAGGACCAGTAAGCGCGTAGTTTCTTTGGTAATCCAGATATTTCTTCTGGCCACCCTTCGTGAATGATTTCCTTTAATGTGCTGAGACTGAGATCTTTGGTTGTTTCTACACGTAGGGTGTTTTGTTTCTCTGGTGAAAAGTTTATAAGTCCTACTGTGTGCATTTCAGGGTCTTCTGTTTCAAAGAATATACCATCTATGCGTTCATCTAGTGCTATTTCGCTGTTGTTTTCAGGGTTTGGTAACCGACTGAGAGTATCTGCAAGGATCATCTGTGGCCCAGGCCTGTATAAAACCTCAAAGTTGTACCCTTGCACCTGTACTAGCATCCGCTGTAATCTGGGTGGAGCTGCATGTAGTGGTTTTTCACATATCGTAACAAGTGGCTTGTGATCTGTGATCACTCTGAATGATTTTCCATACAGATATGTATGGTATCGCTGTATCCCATACACAATAGCAAGCATTTCTCGCTCTATGTTGCTGTATCTAGACTGGGTGTCTGTAAGCGTTTTTGAGCCAAAGGCTATAGGCTGGTTGTCTTGCACGAGAGCTACGCCTAGTCCTTTCTGTGATGCATCTACTTCCAGAGTAAGAGTCATGTTTGGATTATAATATTTTAGACATGCATCTTCAGTGACTATTGCTTTTAGGTCTTCAAAACACTTTTGGTGACTGGAATCCCAGAACCATGGTACATCATTTTTCAGCAGACCTCTGAGGGTATGCGCTTTGTCCGCAAACTTAGGTATGTATGGGGACAGGTAGGATAGCATTCCGATAAATCGGTGTAACTCATCCTTATTTTGTGGAGTTGGCATTTTCTGAATATCCCGGATTTTATCTGGGTCTGGTCGAATACCACTAGCTGTGTATTGGTTGCCAAAGAAGGAGATTTCATTTTGCTTGATGGTGCATTTGTCGCTGTTGAACACTAGACCTGATTTGGCTGCACGTTCCATCAAGTTGATCAGGTTCCTGTCGTGCTCCTCATCATTCTCTCCATAGACCGCGATGTCATCGGCTATGCTGACCACACCTTGTATTCCTTCCAGGATTTGATCCATCTTGGCCTGAAAGATATCTTGAGACACACTTAAACCAAATGGTAATCGCTTCCAACAATACCTGCCAAATGGAGTGCGAAATGTGGTCAAAAGTTGTGAGTCTTGGTCCAGATGTACTGACCAATATCCTGCTTTTGCATCAAGTTTGCTGAATATCTTTGCGTTTGTAAACTTTGGGTTGAGTTCCTCTACTGTCGGAATCTTGTGTGGACATCTTTTTAAGCTATTGTTCAACTTTTTGGGGTCAAGGCATATCCGTAAGGAACCATCTTTTTTCGTGCTGTATGCTAGACTGGAGCACCAATCTGTGTGCTCTTCCACTTTACATAGCACGTCTTGTTCCACCAGGCTATTCAACTCTTTCTGGAGCTTGTCTTTGATGTGGATGCTGCATTTCCTTGGGGGATCTTGGAATGGTTCTGCACCTTCCTTGAGCAAAAGTTTTGCTGATCCACTGAAGTTTCCAATTTGGTCAAACTGGTCTGGGTATGCTCGCTTTAAATCCTCTATTGTAGCTATGTACTTTGGCAGGTTAGCTTCTTTTGGCTTTGTTGTGGCCTGTTTGTTGGTTTCTTTGTCAGCTACTGTGTTAGCATTGAGGGTTATAGAGTCCACATTCACAGTGACCAGTTTGAGAGCCTCGCTCGTAGGTAGTCCTACTACTGCTGGTCCAGGTACATCTACAACGTAGAATTGGGCCTTGATCCACTTAGAGTCTTTCCACTTGCATGGGATGTCTATTTTCCCATAACATCTAATTCTGTGTCCACTGTAAGCTGATAACTTGGCATTGCTCTGTTGTAGTCGGTTCATTGCTTGACGGCCTCTGCCATACATTTGTCTGTATGTACGTAGTGGGAGGGTATTTCCTGATGCACCTGTATCAATCTTTAGGCGGAGTGTGTGTCCACGGCCAGGTAGGTCGGGTGGTTTCACATTTAGTACTGTGTATGCCTCCTCTCTAGGTGGTTCAGTCTCGATGCTGCTCATACATTTCTCACTAACTGTGACTGAGTGAAACTGTCTTTGATATACGTCATCTTCCCCAGACTCATTTTCCTGTATGGTATCTATGCGGGGTTTATTGTATTGTTTATGGTCTTCTCTAAATGATTGACGTTGGTATTTACTTTTGTGGGACCTGTCTTTCTGAGTTCTTGACTTGCTCTTTAAGTGAGATTCAGATTGTCTTTGTTTTGTCTGTTGTCTGCCTCTTTTGCAACATTTTGCCCAGTGTCCTTTATTACCACACAAGTGGCATTCATCAAAGAATGCTGGACATTGACGTGGTTTGTGGTCTATTCCACATTTGTGACATGCTCTTATTTTATTTCTGTTTATAACATCAACTCTTTCACACTTTCCGGTGGTGGTTGCTTCAAGTTGGTGTAGCTGCAGGTTTCCTGCTGTCAGCGCTTCATGTTTTCGTCCCTCCGTTAATATTTCAGCCAGGGAACATCCTTGGGGTTTGCTGTAGAGCTCATTCCGGAAAGCTTCATGTGGTGTGCTTATAATAATAAGCTCGATCAGACGTTCATTCAACTCCTCTTCTGTAAACTGGCATTTTAATGCTAGTGTTCTCGCTCTGGTGACAAAATCATCGATGCTTTCACCATGCTTTTGTCTGTACTGCATAAGATGGAGTCTATGGATCCTGAAGTTCACATCCAACTTTAATTGACCTTCGAAAAACTTCCACAAGTTAGCTGGAATTTTTTTCTCATCTTCTGCAAGTCCGCTAGCATTTAGCCTCTTTAATCCCTCGTCTCCAATGCCTCTGCATATTTTCCTTGCCTGTTTTGCTCTATCCGTTATTTCTTCGTCTTCGAGGTATAGACTCATTTTCTGCTTGAACAATGAGATCGCCTCGCTCAGATCCGAGTCGGACCAGTTCATCATGGGTAGATGGGACGCCATTTTTATAGCTTAGCTACGCAGTTAGCTTTTCTTCTCCGGAGCAACGATAATAGTGATTATCCTCGGACAACACTCTTTTTTTTTTCCTTTTTTTTCTTCTTCACTCACTGCGCGTGATGAGAAGCTCGTCGTCCGGGTTTCTGAGTTTCCGTAACCGCTGCCACCATGAAGTATTAGTCGGGGAATTAAGATCACTCTTGGTCTGGGACAAACATCCTGTTTTATTGCGTACATGAGGCAGAGAGAGTATAACACATTACAGCATACGCGACGGAGCTGGTTTACATATCACTCCGCGTGACGCACTATATACGCTCGCCTGATATATATTACAACAGTTGTGTTGTTTGCAAATTGTCTAGATTGGCGATGGGATCAAGGGGGATCCTTTCTGGGTTTTCCCAACCGTTCTCCATAGGAAGATGGAGGTAGACAAAGGGAGGGGGAATTGGGAGGACCTAACAGCAGACAAGGTTGTCTATGGATCATGCTTTATTCATTCCCATTGACACAGATGGATCTAAAGGCCCAGAAACTAAGAGGACTGGTTTTTGTTTCTGTAACTCAAAAATGGGAAAGTATGTTGGTTTTAAAACGCCAAAAGATCTGTCAGTTTTCACAGTTGGAATGTTGGCAATTTCGTTTAGTTTGCACTGGTTGAAAGAAAATAGAATTGGTAACAGTGGCATTTGCTCAGATTCATTATCAGCCTTGATGTCTTTGAAATCTTTTTTCTTCTTATACCAGGGCAGATCTCTTGTACGAGATTCATTAGTCTGTTCAGATTGGAAAATTGAAGACCGGAATCAGATTTATGTGGGTACCGGCTCATAGGGTGGTGGAGGGAAATGAAATGTCTGATTTTCTGGCTAAGCTGGCATTGACACGGGAAATGTAAATAGAAATTCTGTTAGAAAGAATGGGAGTTAGGTCAATTACTGGGAGAAGTATGGAGGACTGGCAGCAGCAATGGAAAAGGGAGAGGACAGGGCGACATATTTTCAATGTACGAGAAAAAGTAGGGAAAGGTCTGAATCC
Source organism: Oryzias celebensis (assembly GCA_014656515.1). Taxonomy (NCBI): domain Eukaryota; kingdom Metazoa; phylum Chordata; class Actinopteri; order Beloniformes; family Adrianichthyidae; genus Oryzias; species Oryzias celebensis. Next base: position 2,448,726 of record BNCR01000012.1, read on the forward strand.
TAGATGACACACCAGAGATCAAGAAATAATATCACGATTGAGGATGGAACATACGGCTTTAAAATGCACTTTACATTTGCTGGGGAAGCATCCTACTGGCATGTGTGTTTGTGGATGAAGAGGAGGAATCAGTGGAGCACGTTTTGTGTCACTGAAGTGTACAGGGTTGAAGTACGGCAGCTGGAAGATGAAGTACGGAATCTGGGGGATGAAGTACGGCAGCTGGAGGACGAAGTACGAAATCTGGGGGATGAAGTACGGAATCTGGGGGATGAAGTACGGCAGCTGGAGGACGAAGTACGAAATCTGGGGGATGAAGTACAGCAGCTGGAAAATGAAGTACGGAATCTGGGGGATGAAGTACAAAATCTGGAGGATGAAGTACGCAATCTGGAGGAGGAAATATGGAATCTGGAGGACAAAGTACGGAATCTGGAGGATGAAGTACCGAATCTGGAGGACGAAGTACGAAATCTGGAGGACGCAGTACGGAATCTGGAGGACGAAGTACGGAATCTGGAGGACGCAGTACGGAATCTGGAGGACGAAGTACGGAATCTGGGGGATGAAATACGGAATCTGGAGGACGAAATACGGAATCTGGAGGACGAAGTACGAAATCTGGAGGACGAAATACGAAATCTGGAGGACGAAGTACGAAATCTGGAGGACGCAGTACGAAATCTGGAGGACGCAGTACGGAATCTGGAGGACGCAGTACGGAATCTGGAGGACGAAGTACGGAATCTGGGGGACGAAATACGGAATCTGGAGGACGAAATACGGAATCTGGAGGACGAAGTACGAAATCTGGAGGACGAAATACGAAATCTGGAGGACGAAGTACGAAATCTGGAGGACGCAGTACGAAATCTGGAGGACGAAGTACGGAATCTGGGGGATGAAGTACGGCAGCTGGAGGACAAAGTACGGCAGCTGGAGGACAAAGTACGGAATCTGGAGGACGAAGTACGGAATCTGGAGGACGAAATACAGAATCTGGAGGATGAAGTACGGCAGCTGGAGGACAAAGTACGGCAGCTGGAGGACGAAGTACGAAATCTGGAGGACGAAGTACGAAATCTGGAGGACGCAGTACGAAATCTGGAGGACGAAGTACGAAATCTGGAGGACGCAGTACGGAATCTGGAGGACGCAGTACGGAATCTGGAGGACGAAGTACGAAATCTGGAGGACGCAGTACGGAATCTGGAGGACGAAGTACGGAATCTGGAGGACGAAGTACGGCAGCTGGAGGACGAAGTACGGCAGCTGGAGGACAAAGTACGGCAGCTGGAGGACAAAGTACGGCAGCTGGAGGACAAAGTACGGAATCTGGAGGATGAAGTACGGAATCTGGAGGACGAAATACAGAATCTGGAGGATGAAGTACGGCAGCTGGAGGACAAAGTACGGCAGCTGGAGGACGAAGTACGAAATCTGGAGGACGAAGTACGAAATCTGGAGGACGCAGTACGGAATCTGGAGGACGAAGTACGGCAGCTGGAGGACGAAGTACGGAATCTGGAGGACGAAGTACGGCAGCTGGAGGACGAAGTACGGCAGCTGGAGGACGAAGTACGGAATCTGGAGGACGAAGTACGGCAGCTGGAGGACGAAGTACGGCAGCTGAAGTACGAAATCTGGAGGACGAAGTACGAAATCTGGAGGACGCAGTACGGAATCTGGAGGACGAAGTACGGCAGCTGGAGGACGAAGTACGGCAGCTGGAGGACGAAGTACGGAATCTGGAGGACGAAGTACGGCAGCTGGAGGACGAAGTACGGCAGCTGGAGGACGAAGTACGGCAGCTGGAGGACGAAGTACGAAATCTGGAGGACGAAGTGCGAAATCTGGAGGACGCAGTACGAAATCTGGAGGACGCAGTACGGAATCTGGAGGACGAAGTACGGAATCTGGAGGACGAAGTACGGAATCTGGAGGACGAAGTACAAAATCTGGAGGACGAAGTATGGAATATGGGGGTGAAGTACGGCAGCTGGAGGACGAAGTACGGAATCTAGAGAACGAAGTACGGAATCTGGAGGACGAAGTACAGCAGCTGGAGGACGAAGTACGGAATCTAGAGAACGAAGTACGGCACCTGGAGGACGAAGTACTGATGCTTGAGGGACAGCGGCTGACTTTAAGGAGGCTTTGAGAGGGGGGTTGAATTTCAATGAAGTTGCTATTGGGTTTTTTAAGAAGAACTGGACTGTTGAGAAGAATATAACTTTTTTTGAGACGTTTTGAAATCAAGGTCAGGCAACTTTTTCTGCCTCCAGATATGGCAGAATGAACTGATGGCCCACAGCTGTTTCTGACTTTTTATTCTATAATGATCATATAAAAGCCTTTATTGTGAAATCCTAAAAGACGGAAGTTCTCCAGCTGGTGGTGTGGGATCTTCTGTATGGAACAGTGTTAGCAGAATACTGAAAGCATTCAGATGTTCTCCTTGTGACCTGAAGGTGGCGCTCAAGCTCAGTTTAGAGGTTCCTCGCAGACGAGTCAGAAACATGTGAACCACATAAGGAGAACAGGATTATGGAGGAACGTTCTCCATGGTCCAAAACAGAGGTGCACCACAGGGTTCCGTACAAGGACTCCTGCTTTTTACCTGATGACAGAACTCCTCATCTGCTCAGGTCAGTTCAACGTCTCTTCCTCCTTTAGCCGTTTGAAAAAGTCAGAGGAGCCAGGAAACCACCTGAGCATTCGCAGCATTCAGCTCTTCCTTCATCTTAGAGGTTCTCTGACCACAAACCCCAGAAGATCCTCTTTGATTCAGTCAGACGTTCAATGTGTCGTAATCAGCATCATCAGTTTGTCTCAGGAAATTTCCTGTGCACACCTTTCTGTGCAGCAAAGGATCATCTGCAGGCAATCCTCCATGTTTGCAGAGATGGGAACAAGAAGGTTTTCTGATCCTGATTTTCTTCTGAACCTGTTGTTAAGTTTTCTAAAGGAGTCCATGAAGGAACCATTCTCTTTGACGTTCCATTTTAAAAATAGGGGGTGTTGGGACGAAGCACAGACCCGTTTGCAGCAGTTTTCAGCGCAAAGACTCACCTGACCTGCAGCTGTAAGATGGTTTTCCAGAATAAAAGCTTCATTGTTTGTTTTGAATTTGTAGAAAGTCGCTCGTTTGCCTGAAAACCTTTTTTTTCCAGAAACTTCTGTGAAGAGTCATCTATCCAGGGAGTCCAAGGCAGAAAAAGTTTTTCAAAATGTTACCTGGATTTATATGAAGACAGAAAAAGTCCACATGAACTTTTAAAAAACTTTTTTGGTGATTTTTCCATGAAACCTTTTTCCCGTTAACACGTCAAACAAAAGTTACGTATGTAACTACTGTTCTATGAATCCCAGAAACCGCCAGAGTTCCCGGTCCCTCGGGTTCTTTGCTGTGTTGGGACCGTGCTCCTGGTGCCACGTGACTTTATGGCCTCATGTGGGGTCCCCAGGAGGTCACAGGTGACTTTGTTGTCATTAAATAAACGAACTACGCATGCGCAAGAAGGGTATTCAGGGCTTGAAGCATCACCTCTGGCGATCAGGAGGGATGAAAAAGAACACAAACTCATCTGTGAATCAAACATTTTAATCAATGTTTTTCAGAACATCCGAGTCCAACCTATGAGAAGAACGTTCATATGAGCTGGTCCATGGCCTTACAATGACCTGTGGAACCAGAGCTCCTGGGGGTCCGTATGGGTCAGCGGCAGGCCGCTGCCTCGGCGTCCGTGAAGACAAAGAAGGCCAGGGAGTAGCCGGGAAGCTGCAGGTGGTCTGATGGAGGCAGAGGAACCCCGCTGAGCTGAGGAAGAGTTTCATCGTCCACCATCTCCAGCAGAACGCCGTTCAGCTTCACGGACCTTCAGGAAACACAGGAGTAAACAGACCGACACACAAAGCCAGAACCTGGTTATCTTGGTTCTGCTGCTCTGTCTTCATGGCCTGATGAAGACGATGGAGATCTTCCTCTGGTTTCTGCAGGAACCCGGACAGGAACATATACCCAACCAGCTCTGACACAAACTTTCTGATCTCACTCACTGCAGGGCTGAAGTCTGAAACCTGAACACCACATGGCTCTGCTCCAGACAAAAAGCAGTTTAAAGCTGAGGCCGCCTGGTGGTCAACTGCAGAACTGCAGCCACGATCTGATTCAACAGGAGAAATCTAAATTAAAGTGTTTCCTGTCATGTTTGTTTCCATAAAGGACATGGGACAAAAACAAATAAACCCTAGCCATGAAATAGTTAGAATTTGCAAATAAATTGGGCTACTAATGGGTGACTGGATTGCAGCGGAGCAGCCTTCAGTGTGTGAATGTGACTGTAAAACGCTTTGGGGCTTCAAGGAAGGTAGAAAACCATTTACCATTTACTAATGAATCATACTGACATATTGGTGGTCTGTTTGATTTTATATATTATATATAATCGTACACCATACATGGTGTTTGATTGGAGGGTTCCATCCCAAATCCGGCACCCTGTATGCTAGTTGTAAGGAAGGAGGCTGAGGATTAGTAAGTGTGGAAGCCACTATCCAGGATGAAACATCCAAGATGCAAGAATACATCAACTGACCGTGTGCTCAGTGAATTTCTCAGACAATGAACAGCAGAGGATGGAGGAGGACAGTTCCTCATTGGAGAACAAGCCCCTGCTTGGGATGTACCACCCAACCATAACTGACGTGTCTGATATTAAGAAGTTCTACCAAAGGTTAGAAAGGCTAGAACGGCTGACCTACAGGACAGCACAGAAGCGCTCATCCTGGCAGCTCAGGAACAAGTCCTGAGCACCAGAGCAATAGAGTCTCAGATTTATCACACCAGACAAGACCCAAAGTGTAGACTGTGCAAAGAGGCGCCTGAATCAATCCAGCACATAACTGCAGGGTGTAAGATGCTGGTCAGGAAAGCATCCAGGGAGCGCCACAACCAAGTGGCTGGAATAGTAAACAGGAACATGTGCAGCATATGGACTGGAAACCCCAAAGTCAAAATGGGAAACACTCTGAAAGTGGTAGAGGATGAGAGAGCAAAGATCCTGTGGGACTTCCAGATACAGACGGACAGGACGGTAATGGAACCAACCAGACATTGTAGTGATGGATAAAGAGAGGGGCGTTTTTCTGTTTGCAGCTGTGCAGAACTGTTTGTTCAGTGAAGCTAGCAGCAACTGACGTGCAGCGCAGTCAGCAGCATCATGGGACATGAATACTGCAGACAATGAGGCAACCCGTCCGTGTAACAGCCTTTCAGGCCCTGCAGACTCCTCTGAGAACTGCACCTGCAGAGATGCATTCGTGTCAGTGTGAAATCAGAGGCGTCAGCAACTCTGACGGACCTCTGAGCAGAAAAGCTGGAATGCTTTCTGACCTGCAGCACATTCTGGCCTCCAGGATCCAAAAACAAACAAATGATGCGATATTTGTTAGTTTTTTTGTTGACGCTTTACCACCAACGCATCCTTCCTAATGCACAGTTCACGTGCACAGTTCACGTGCGCCGTTCACACACACAGCTTCAGGATTTTGTCAGACAAAAACGGCTGCATTGTGCAGCAGAGGCACCTGGACTGGAGTCCGTCCACCCCCGAACGATCGGACTGGAGGACAAATGTCTCCACTGTGCTGTTGGACACCGGAACCGGAACCCGCATCCTAACTGGCCTTTGACTCAGGTTCATGGACATCAGAACCACGGCGCCGTCTCTGTAGCTGCAGACACACAAACAGCAGGAAGCTCAGAAGCTCTTCACCCACCTTCAGATGACGCTTTCTCAAGCAGCTGCAAACGGCTGGACTCAGACACAGAGAAGCTCAGCTTTCAGCTGCAGCGTCTCCTCAGACTGTGACATAGAGCCTGCTCAACATCAAAACACAGCATGGAGCAGAACATTCTGAGACAAACTCAGCTGTTTCTTCTCTGCTTCTAAGGAAAAACATAAAACTGTTTTCATCTCATTCCTGACGGTTTCCTGTGAAGTTTCCTGTGAAGCTCAAACCCGAGTCATCCTCTGTGTCTTGTTGCTCGAGTCCTCTGCTGAAGTTACCTCCTCCTGCTGGCACAGTGCAGGTATGACCGGATTCGCTGACCTCCTCCGTCTTCAGAGACTGTTTCAACTTTCAGCACCTCTGGTCCAACCAGCCTCTTGTGAAGAACTGACAGCCAGTAATCCTGCAAGAAACAGACGAAAACTTCTGTCTGCTGCCGTTTGTCCACAAGGGGGCAGCAGAAGACACCAATGTAGGATCATCCCCTCCATCCATCCATCCATCCATCCATCCATCCATCCATCCATCCAGTGACGTGCAGTCAGGGAAAAAATGCATAAATGAGATCAAATTAATATTTTTTTTAATTCAAATGTTATTTTTTAGACATGTCTTTTCTATGATTACCTTTTTCTGTGTGGGTTTTCAATGCTTCTTTGGGAAAAAGTAGTGAATTTACGAGATTCCTGTTCAAATACGCAAAACAGCAGTAGGTGAAGCAGCAGCAGCCTGTGCCTCACCTGCAGCTGACGCATGTGCACAGCTGCAGGTGAGGCAGCAGCCTGTGCCTCACCGTCGCACACACTGACTGAACCTGCAGCTGAAACATGCGTTTTACTAATTCAGTCTTTTTATTGTCATGAAAGACGCTTTGTTTTAAAATGACCTAATTTGTTTCTTTGTAAATTTCTTGCCATCTGTCTGATTACATTGATGCCAGTTTGCGACTCATTGAGTCTTTTTATCGTAATGTTTGTAGATCAAGTCGATGCTTTAAAGAAAGGTTTGTATTCATGAAAAACTTCAGAGATCAGAAGTGTTTTATTAAAATATCATTATATTTCGGTAATGACAATAAAACCTGACATAAGGTTACACTTCAGTTATTATTTGTGGTTTTTATTTGGTGAGAAAATAATCATTAACAGAAACTTTAAAAATAAAGGGAATAACTGTTTTACTTTGAAAAACACTAATTATTCTTCAGGAGAAATGTTAAGCTAGTGGAGTCCAGATTTGGCTCATAGACTTGGTAATAAGAATTTCTTATTTTAACTCTCAAAACTTAAATAATGACCACTTATGATTCTAAAAAACCTCACACCACTCTTCCAGCGAGAATTAGCTAATTAGTCTTTCTCCACCAAAGATGAGACTATTCTTCAGTTGAAATGCAGGGGAGAACTTCCAAGCTATTGAATGTTAATAAAACAGACAAACCTCTGCTTTGAGCCTGTTTTTCTCCTTCAAACTGTCCCTGAGGGCTTGTGTTGCTGCTTTTTCATCCTTAAAGTTTCAAAAAATCTTTAACAGCAGCAATGCCGTCCCGCTCCCCTGCACCCCCTCTCCAAGTTTAAAGTGTGAAGCTGAATGTGTTCAAACTTTAGCTCTCAGACATCAGCCGTTCATCACCTTTAAAAACGGACCCTTCCACCTGAAACAGACCAAGTCTTACAGGAAGTGGGTTGAGGTCATCGTCCAGCAGGTGGTAGCTCCCAGCTCCGACCAGAACCTGCCTCATCACCACGCCCAGGCCCATTCTGGCAGCCAGGCCCAGTTTATCCAGCCACCTGCAGAGATACGCTCACCTGTGTGAGAGCAGCCAGGCCTTCACCTGCAGTGAAAACATTCAGATCCAGATCCAGTTCAGTCAGACCTGCAGACTTCAGGTTCAGAGTTTTTAATCATGAAACTCCTCAGTGCAGCTTTGCTGGGATGTAGATTTAAATCTGGTCATGAGACCGGGAATTCTGGGTAATAAGTAAACTCAATCAACCACTCAGACCTCATAGTAAGTCTGTGTGTAGGTCAGGAGGTTTGAAGAACTTCCATGAGACCTTGTTAGACCATCCCAGCTGAAGTTTGAGCCCATTACCCTGCAGCTGCTGGAACGGTTCTCCACTCACATGAATCCTGCAACGAAGGAGTCCGACAGTCCTGCAGCTCCTCCTCCGAACGCCGAGCTGGTCTCTCCAAGCCACACCGGCATCCCCGGAGACGCTTTCTTCACTGTCTGGGAAGAAGAAAGAGAAACATTCTGAAACCTGACCCTCTCTCAACTGGAAAAGAACTCTCCCCGTAGAACCACCTCCAGAACTTCATTGGTCTTCATGGCCAACGAGTCCAGAATCCTGGGGTCCAGAAAGTTTTCCAAAGAAGCGTCTCTGCCGTTCACGTAGTAACTAGGACAGCAGACGAAGTTCCTCAGGGTTATGTTCTAGTCTCATTCTACAGGATTTCTCTCTAAAAGTTTTGTCTTCAGAACACTTTAAATGGAATAAGCACAAATAAAAAGAAGTCTTTTTATTTACCATTTCTGTGCATTTTTCATGTAAAATATCCTTTAAATAAACAGAAAAATCACAGACCAACTTCAAAAATCCAACGATTAAACTTTCTTCCTCTGAAGGACACATGAAGACGAAGCTCCACGATTCAGATCTCTATCATTAAAAGAGCATCTCTCCTCTAAGGCGGGGGGCAGACTCACTGATGCCAGGTACAGGCGTTGATGGCCCCCCCTCCGCTCTGCAGGAACCTGCAGACACAAACAAAAAAAAAAGTTTGTCTGAAAGATGCTTTTCTGAAAACCTCAGGGTTTCATAACATGTCATAATAAAGATGCGTTCACACTGCAGCTAATGCGTGTGTCCCAAAACGTGTTCCGTAAGCTCGCCGCCTGGTTGGCGTGTGGGAGGAGCTAGCAGCTAATGTTGTTGATCACTACATGAAGCTTTGTCTGGATTTCATCTACGGTGCATGGAAGACATGATGTTTAGAAATCAGGTTTTTTCTTTTTCAAAGAGCTTTTCAAAAACATCGGTGATCCCGTCTCCATGGAGACCGCGGCCATCAAAACGAAATGAATGAATAAATAAACATCTACCTACAAAAACAGTCAAATTCAGTCATCAAAAAGCAAACTCTCCCAGAAACAGTCATTACAATAAACCTGTGCTTATGTCGACAGGACAACTGTCACTAAAGATGTTACTTGGTTTTACTTTTTAAATATATATTTGCATTTTATTAGGCATAAAGAATACAACATTTATTAAATACATTTCTATGAACATCTTTTTAAAACCAACAAGACATTTTAAACTAAAGGTTTCTACATTTCTTTGTGTTAAATGTCTATTACTAAAAAAACTCATGGCTATAAAATATATATTCCAATGATGTTTCAAATCCAAAGAATTATCCTGATGTTTTTCATTCATATTTATAGTGATGTGTGTTCAGTCATTTAGTGGAAAAAAAGGAAAAAAGATTTAACGAACCATCAAAGCCGAGTGCGGGATTCGAACCCGCGGTTCTTTGGATCACAAAAGTTACCACACATGGGGACTAAACATTGTCATGATCACGAGCAGCTGACCAAGCAGGGGGTTTGTCCCATTATAAAGACAGATACCCACAAAGTGCTGAGAGAAGAGCTCGCTCGGGTTGTCACCAAAGGATTTGTTCATTCATGGATTTTTCATGGTTTTTAAACAGGAATCCCGTGTTTCTGTTGTAACAGCATGTTGGTTGTATGTTTGAGCATTTACACATGAAAACTTCACATTATTTTGTGTTTTAAGTAGCACACATGCTAAAACAGTGTGATCCCCCCTGATTCAGAGGTTCTCTGGTACAGTGAGCTTCAGTCCTCTGTGTCTGGATGACGGACGCTTCCGCGGTGTTTCCGTCTCTCTCTCTGACCTTGAAGCAGACTGTCGTGGGAAGGGTTCAGGAAACGCCGCTGTCCCGAAAGGATACATCAGGTTAAGAAACTGAATCATGGAAGTTCAGGAGATCCGATATTAGATGTGTTTCTACTGCTGTCACTGAAACCGTCACGAGCCCAAAATTGAGTCTCTGATTGGTTAACACAGATGTGGCGACCTCCCCAGAGATTCGATTTTTTTTTTTTTTAATTCTGGCCCGCTGCTGAATTCCCGCTGTTTTCAGACTTTACGCCGCGCCGGCTGCTCTATTCCCGCCACAGTACCTCGATTAGCGTCTAAACCATTGACTTTACATTGGAATTGGCCGCCTCTGCCGTGCGAATTGCGTTCATTCCCGCCATGCTCTGCAGGCCTTATTACAGCCCACAGCTTTCAGTAAGTCCAATCATAAAGCTGGCTGATGGCTTTCTACAAAAAGAGTTGTATTCTCCAAAGTGTCAGTGAACACAGCACACAGAACCTTTGGAACTGTTCAGGAGAACTGGCTTCATCAGGTTTGGTCAGGTTCCTCAGATGCTCAAAGGTTCCACAGTTCAGTTCTCTCAGTCTCTGTGATAAATGTTCTCACCCCCCCAGGATGTCGGCCCGATGGTCCCGCGGCTGACCCACGTCTGGCCCAAACAGTCCAGCATCCCGGTACAGGCTGGACTCAGACATCATATTCCTGAGCAGGGTGAAGTCCCGGCCCAGCTGACCGCCATCCACTCGGATTCCCGCTTTCTTCTCAAAGCTGTTTGGCTCTGAGGACACATCACATTTCAATATTTCAAGCAGTGACATCACTTCCTGTTCCATCGCAGCATAAGAGTCTTCCAATTGACTGATACCAAGAATTAGTCACTGCAGTCGGTATTTGTCTTTAACCTCTGAAGGCCCGAGCTAAACTCTCAACACAGTCATGAGGGGATATTTGTGCCACCACACTGTTCACAATTCTTCATTGACTTTTCACTAAACAGACCTGTGTGATCCAGAAATCATCTGGAGCAAAATACTGGTAAAAAGACAGATTTTCTTTAAGATCTGATTGTTTTTAAATAAAGAATTTCAAGTACATTTTATCTAAGTGTTTTGGATTCTAAAGATTAACAGCAGTTATTCATTCATCTTCGACACCATTTTATCCCTTTCGGGGTCACAGGGCTGCCGGAGCCCAACCCGGCCACCATGGGCGAAGGCAGTGGACACCCCCAATACAGGTCTAACAGCAGTAATGAAAAAATGACTCCCAAAGTAGACGCATGAGCAGAAGAAATGGCATTTTTAACTTTTAACGTTAATTTTTCCTTTGAGTAAATTTGCTTCAGCAGATTATCCTGTGCTGCAAAGAGTCTTTTATTCTTAAGAACTCGTGTCTGCTTTTGTCCGTGACAAGATTTTTTTTTCTTTATTTTTTTGTGTTTTATTCATGAAGAAAACTATATTTCATTTATGCAAATAATAATTGTTACATTAAAGCCGTGAGTGGTGTTGAATGGCCCACAGGCGCGACCCGCCAGCTTTACCGCTACCTGCCCATTCCCTCGCTCCCTGCCTCTACGCGCCACCACCACCCGGTGTTGGTTTTATCTCCATAGCAACCATTATATGTTTTGGTCGACAGGTGATACCGAACAGATTTCCGTCAGTTTCAGAAAAATCGGCAAAAGTAAACTTTTGAATTTCCTTAGCAACCAAGGTCATTCGCTAGCCACGCCCACATTCCTAATAGTTTGTATCCGGTCTTATAATATTATATGTAGCTCTAGTCAGGGCTCAACATATTACATTTTCACAATCATTTTACAGTCAAAAAATGTGCGAGTAATAAGAGTACCCCACATTTGCAAACTCACCAAGCGCACGCCATTAAAATCTACAACTTTTTTTTCAACATTTTTTTTTGCAATTGCTCCGCAATGATGCTCTAGAAGTTACAAAACGATCCATAAAAATCCAGAGGACATGTTTTCGTTTGTAGCTGGTAGTAAAAGTGCTTTTTTTAAAATTCAAGATGGCTGCCTCTTTCAAAGATCAAAGGTCAATGAAACATCTGTGGTGGTTGTAGACTTCGGCTGGCGACATGTTTGTGAAAATCTGAAGAACCAAAGTGTTGTTTTCCCATATTATCGAAGAAAGTAAAAAACGCCAAATCACACTCTTTGCTACAAAATGGTTGCCAAGCCGTGTGGGCATCCCATAATAATTTCAAAACTTCTCCTGGATATTGAACACATGTGTTTTGGTTTTGTTTTAATTCTTTGAAAGGAGCTACTTTTCTTCTATTTGTTGATGGATTTTCTGTTTTAACTATAATATTCAGAAACTTCAATCATTTTTTTACTCATAATTTCCTATTTTTTATGAGAACTTATAAAAATGCTGTGATATTATTCTATCTCTGAATGTTTGTAGAGTCAGATGGATTTTTTTTGAAGGTTTGGAGACCAATGACGCGTACCATTTCCCAGCTCCCAGGACATGTGGTAGTGGCGGGACTGGCAGTAGTGTAGAAGCAATGCGGCGTTGCTGCTGTTCCAGCTGTTCTGGGCTGTTCGGAGCAGCGCGTTGAGGCCAAAGATCAGGTCCAGGCCGCAGCAGCTGCTGAAGGAGTACAACTGGTCCACCGTGAGTTCTGAATCAAAAACAGAACTGCAGTCAGAAGGGGCCTCTGTGGGGACGCCTGCGGGGACGCCTGCAGGACCGGTGGAACCCACCTGTAAACTGGGTCCTGCGGTACTTCCTCAGCTGCTCCTCCTTCTGCAGGAGCAGCAGCTGCTGGGTCCAGTTCTGCTTCAGGTTTCCTTCCAGCGAAGCGGGAAGCTGCACGGCGCTGCAGGGCTCCTCTGCAGACACAGAAAGACGTCACTTACTGCTTCTGCAGTTGATGCACAACATGCCTGTGTACCTGCAGGGGGCGCTGCGGTCGGATCCTGGCTTCCTTTAGGGTCAAAAACCATGAAGTCCTGCCTCGTCCCCCCAAACCTCAAGAAAGCAGGAGCCAGAGCTTTGGCCAAAGTCCTGATCTTCTGAGTCCTAAACAGAAAAAAACAAAACTGACTGCAGGCAAGGCACCTGAACGCACCCCCAGCTGCTGCACGTGAACGCACCACATGCTGCACCTGAACGCACCGCCAGCTGCACCTGAACGCACCACATGCTGCTGCACCTGAACGCACCACATGCTGCTGCACCTGAATGCACCGCCAGCTGCTGCACCTGAACGCACCACATGCTGCTGCACCTGAACGCACCGCCAGCTGCTGCACCTGAACGCACCACATGCTGCTGCACCTGAACGCACCACATGCTGCTGCACCTGAACGCACCGCCAGCTGCTGCACCTGAACGCACCACATGCTGCTGCACCTGAACGCACCACATGCTGCTGCACCTGAGCGCACCACATGCTGCACCTGAACGCACCACATGCTGCTGCACCTGAACCCACCGCCAGCTACACCTGAACGCACCACATGCTGCTGCACCTGAACGCACCGCCAGCTGCTGCACCTGAACGGACCACATGCTGCTGCACCTGAACGCACCGCCAGCTGCTGCACGTGAACGCACCACATGCTGCACCAGAACGCACCACATGCTGCTGCACCTGAACGCATCGCCAGCTGCTGCACCTGAACGCACCGCCAGCTGCTGCACCTGAACGCACCGCCAGCTGCTGCACCTGAACGCACCGCCAGCTGCTGTTCTCCCTGAAGGAGGGGGTCATGTTAACCTTTGCTCAGGTCATCGGTGAGGGGCTGGGTTTTCTTAACCGTGCTGGCAGTGACACACGTAGATGTTTCGGCTGAGGGTCCAGTGAGTGGATCCACCAGAGCTTCGCCGTGTTTCAGCCCAACCATCACCATCAGCGCGGCTGCAGCTCCCGCCCAGAGGACGGAGCCAATGAGGAGAACGAACCGATAAAGGTGCGTCTCAGGTACTGAGACTTGAATTTATAAGTGATGGCGATGAAAACATGTCCTTAAAAACCGCAGGAGTTTCAAACTGGATTCCTTTCTGATGACGTTCCTTCAGGAACATCCAGAGTCTTCGGACAGAAACGCAGATCAGCTGACTGGAGATGTTTGATGTGCCGACTCTTGCTGCTCACGCGGCAGAAGTTTGGGCAGATGCGGTTCGATGGTTCCCTTTTCATCTCCTTTCACTTTCTACTCCACATCAACATGTTTCCCTCAATAGGCTTCTGTGTTCTGAACCAGATCCGGTTCGGAACCGGCGTCGGGCGGGTTTACCTGAGCAGCAGCATGAAGCGCTCCTCCGCCGCCAGGCTGGCGTCGATGGTGACGGACAGGAAGCGCGGGTCCAGCCGGTGGAGCGCCGTGGACAGGTCCAGATGTAAGTCCAGAACCGGAACCCGCTCCTCCGGAGAGCGGACCGCTCCGAAGCGGGCCCCGTGGGTTCGGGAGGAGAGGACGGAGAAGAGCAGCAGGAGCGACTTCATGACGGAGCCAGACACTTCCTGCGCCGCCCCCACCCCCCAAACCGGAACTGTCAGGACCCGGCACCAGGTCCGAATCACAACCACAATCCAGACCCAGTAGAGGCGGAAGTGACTTTCAAGATTTCAAAAAAGCTGAAGACTTGTCAAGATTTTCAAATTAAAACATTTAAAAATAAAGAAGAAAAAAAACAGAAAATGTGATCATTGAAAACATAAATCCTCAAAAGAGAAAAATATCCCAAAAATAACAAGAAGTTTAAAAAAAACGTTTTGAGATTCAAAGAATATTTCAAACATTAAGTGTCTTCAAATATGAAAATGTCAAAAAAAACCACTCATCATTTTTAATTGTATTTATTTGGATGTACATGTAAATTTTTCTAAATAAAGACTTTTATTAAAATATGGGGAAAAAAGTTTTTTAGCAAAAAATGACCACCTAAACTAAAAGTCTGAATTTTTTTTATTAAAGTTTTGACATTCCTGTGATGTTGTACACGGCAGAATACATATGATTTTTATAGTTTAACAGTGAACCCCCCAGTTAATGGTGAGTTGCTGGGAAGCAGCAGCTTCAGACCCTTCAAACCCCAGAGGTCACCCACTGCCACGGTGCAGTCCACTGCAGAAGCTGGTGCAGGAGGCTCGTGGGTCACGGCTGGGATCAGTCGGACCATGGCGGGTTGGGGCGTGGCAGGTCGGCCGGCAGCGTCAGAAGGTCGTCCACTTCCTCTTGCAGAGCTGCAGCTTTCTCACTCAGAAGCATCTGAAAAACAAACCATCAGCTGATGGAACAGAGCGGCAGCCTGGCGTCTCCATGGAGACGCCTCAGCCTGGTGTCTTTTGTCACATGTTTTAAAAATGCATATTTAAACTTGCTAGTAATTAGCAGGCATATCTGTTTTAGATATGTGTGAATACACAATTGCAAGTACACAACGTTACACACAAAATGTATTGTTTGAGTAACAAAAAAAAATGATTTACACACAAATCAAGAATTACACACAGACAAATTGGAGAGACTATTTTGTCTATAAAAAGTGCTGTGTCAGCACTGATGTCTAAAGCCCGACTGAAGCTCATCCTAGATAGTATTTTTGTTACAGTTAACTGTACATAATCTAGATTCTAAATTCAATTGTCATCCATTTGAAGGACCTACAATCAGCACCTGAAACGTGATCATGCCCATGCTATGCTTTTCACAAAGAAGCAAAAGCTTTTCACGCAAAAGAGAGTTCTTAGATTCTTACTTTTATTGTGTTAGTGTGTTAGAATGATGAGGTTTGCTCTGAACCTGTGCAGTTTGCCGTTTGCTTATCCTGAAGGCCTGTGACTGAGAGACTGGCTGCAGGGAGGATGATAAGACACAACATTGATAACATGCTGAGCTGAGAAGCTGAAACTATGAAGAAGTCTCGTCCTCAGGTGCAGCTGTGTTTTTTCTTTCCTTTTCCCCGCCATCAGAGCTGCATCTGATTGTAACTCGGGAACTCCCAGATTTTGATACATAGTAAGGGTCCAGAAGGGGGGGCTCAGAGGCGGTTGGGGCATCTCCTCTCCGTCTCTCCTTGCAAGTAAAATGAACCTAACTGTCTGACTTCCTTCTTTTGCAGAAATAAATGTTTTAAGTTATTTGAACGCAGCAGTTTTTGATTTAAAAATGTTCAGATGAATCAAAACTGATTTCCTGTCAATTATCAGGATCAGAAATTATCCAAAGATGTTGAACAGGAAAGAATCCAGGATGCTTTTATTCTGAAGGAGCTAAACTGAAGTTTGGAGGACTTGTGGAAAAAGTGTTGAGAAGTCCTGAACTCTTCTTACTTTGGCAGAGGCCACCATCATGGTGGCCTGCTTGATGTACAGGTTCTCTATGGTTCTGCTGAGAACAGCCGGGTCAGCATTGGCCAGGTGGGTCAGCGTCCTGTAGCCGGCGTTGTACAGCTGCTTGGCTCTGGCCTGGAAGGAGAAGGAGGACGAAGGTCTGAGATGGAAGGCGAAGCGGCAGATCCTCCAAACACACCTGCTCACCTCCATGACTCCTGCCACCTCAATCAGAGGAACCAGCTCCGCCTTCACGCAGTATGTCAGCCGCTGAGTCAGCGCCAGCAGCAGAGACCGAAACGGCCACAGCTCCTCCAGTTCCTGAAGCACATAGAACCCGATCAGAACCAGAACACTGGTGACCAACATATGCACAGGAAAACTTTCTGATGAACGACTGAAGGTGTCAGATGGTCCGCAGCTTCTGCTTCTCCAGATCAAAGCAGAGATGAGGGTTTTATTTTGAAAATATCAGAGTGAAGAACGATTTAAAGATGTCAGAACTTCTTCTACAGCAGGGGTGTCAAAGTCAATTACACAGGGGGCCAAAATCCCACAACACACCTTATGTCACAGGATGATCAGTATGAACATTTATTAAACACGTTAAAACGTAACTTTTTTAAACAGATATAAGTAAAAAAAAAAAAGAGGAATATTATTCAAGAATGAATTCACTTAAATCTTAACTTTCAATATTTTGGATTTATGAAGTTTTCTTATGATAAACTACCAGCCTTTACTTTTACACCACCAAACCTCAAACCATTAGGAAAAGAAAAACCATCCACAGATGCTGAACATGAATTACTTACTAATATCACATCACATATGTTGACGTTCCTTATTCTATAGTTTAGTACAACAGCAAGACATTAGAAAAGACATGAATGATTCCATGATTGAAACTGTTTGGTGAATTTGATCATTTTGAAGCCTGGGATGCAGCAGTAGAGAAACAGAGGAGAGAATCTAAGAAGGAGGCGAGACATGGGGAAGTAACAGCAGTTTAGACACATTTTCCTCCTCATCTGGACTAAAACACTAAATCACTAAAAAATGATGCTTTATTTACCTTCTCATGACGATCACTTTCCTCAGAGGGGAAACAACAAGAGCAGTGAGGAAGTGTGGGCGCTGTGGCCGTTACCATGACAACACAACGCCTTTGAAATCGTCTGCTTTTTGTGACAAATGATTTAAACTTAAAAATCGAACAGGAGTGAAGTTCTGATAATGATTTCATATTTAGTTTTTGTAAATGACCACGGTATAAGCTGGATAATGCTCTTCCAGGTGTGCATTTTCAGACATGAACGGACTTCACAGATGCAATTGTCTGACGTGGACATTAGATTAACCAGAACAATTCTTCGAATTTTACCTGAGATAAGTCTCATAAATTTTTTTTGACTTTTTTACTATGAAACTAAACACTGATAACTAAAAAAGTTCTTGATGAGTGAGGTTGAAGTTAGCGTCCAGTTTACAGCTTTCACTTGGATGGTTAAGGGGAAAGTTAAGGAGAAATCTAAAATCTATACATCAATGAGTTTTACATCAAATCTGGGGAGTAAAGATTGTTAATAACAATAGATATTGTTGTTTCTGCTTTTTATATGATGCTTTATGTGTTTTATTATGTATAGTTTTACATGTCAACTGGAGATACCGCTGTAGTCAAATCTAAAAAAGAGAAAAATACGATGTGGCAAGATCAATCAAGAAAAGCAGCTAAAGGGATAAATACAATTAATTTTGGCGGCGCATAAATAATGTTGTTCATTTACGTTGGTACTTGTCTCTGACCTTTATTTTGAAAAGACAAAGTTGTTTTGTCTGTGTTTTTCTTTCACAGCGTGTGTGTTCGTATCAAATTTCAATCAATTCAACAGTGTGAAAAACATCTGTTTCTGGACACACTTCATGGGGATTAAATATTTCTAACACAGAATGAAGATTTAATTGTAAAGTTACTGATGTAAATGCAAATTTTCTGCTGTTTCACAGAAATCAGTTCGACAGCAAACTCATCGCAAAGATACTGGCTGATACTCAGTGACGGTTGAGAATTTCCCTGCAGAAAATCTAAATCAGAAGTTTCTTTTATTTTGAAATCAAACTCTCTGCTTTTGTTTCCTCTCTGACTCTCTTCTGCACAAAGAAAGTAACAAAGCCGTTTGTTTTAAACTTTGCTGGCTTGAAGGTTTTATTTTGGTGGTCAGAGCCACCGTTTTAAGAAGATAAAAGATGAAATGAGACACGAGAACGACAAGAGGATCTCAGACGGACGTGGAGGACAGAATCTGGTGGTTTTACAAAAATAAACTTTCTTCAGGATCAGATTATAAAACAAAAACAATATAAGTGATGAATTTGTTTTCTCTGTGGCCCGGTACCAAGTGATCCACGGCACGGTACCGGACCACGGCTCCAGCTTGTTTGCTTTGAGTCCCGCCTGCTGGTTTGACAGAATTCTCACATTTTCCAGCCTTTCCTGAGTAAAAATGAAAAGCTGAAGCTCTGAGGAGGAACTGTGACGGTCCGAACAGGCCTGGACTGATTCTGGTTCCGGATCTGCAGGAGGCATACCTCAGTGAAATGCAGAGTGCAGGAGCAGAAGGCGGCAGCAGAGCTGAGCAGCGTTTGGACGAAGCCCCGGCTCAGCTGGAAGCGTTCGGCCACGCCCCACACGCTGGTCTCCTTCAGCAGACAGAGCAGCACCAAAGCGAGGTACATCCGCCGCGCTGGCGCCGCATCCACGCCCTGAAACACGCCCGGGTCACAGCTGGTTCTGGTTCTTCGCTAAAGTCCAAAATTCTAATGAAACTGAAAGGAAGTGCTGAGCAGACCTTCTTCACCGTCTGTCCTGCAGCTTTTCTCGCCACGAAGCTCTCGGGGACACCGATGGCGGCTGACATCTTCTGCTCAGCTGCAGACAGCGAGGTGAACTGAAGGTACAGAGCAGGTCAGGCGACGGAGGTGGAAACTAGAGAGCTGCGATGGCGGCGCACCTGTCTGAAGAAGATCATCCAATTGGGCGAGCACTGCGGGACCAGGTCGTACGGGGTCACCAGGTACAGCAGGTGCAGGAAGCTGTTGAGCAGCAGCCCCTCCAGGCCGCAGCTCAGGTCTTTGTAGAGAAGGTGGCAGAAGGTCAGGTCCACGCCGCCTGAGGACACACAGACTGCTCAGAAGAGCCCCGCCCCTTCCAAGCAGAAACCAACCCCCACCTCGACAAACACTCGTATGATGTCTTTCCGGAAGCTCTGTGCTTGACCCCCTTCATAAAGAAAGGGGTGGAACAGGCCAATGCCCTCCCCAGTAATGAGGTCCAGTTCTATCCAGTGAACCCCGAGGAGAACATCCGCTTCCCTTCTGCCGACAAGAGCAGGACTCTGCAGCGCTGCACACTTCTTTCCTTCCTCTCAGTTTCTCTGCTTTTATTTTGAAATTTTAGCAGAGTTTCTCCTCCGTGAGTTGTGTTCTAAAACTCTGAAGATCTCTGACCAGTTTTGTATCTGCAGCTAAACATCTGCTCAGAGGATCTGTGATGCTGCCGGCAGCTTGACTCTGCTCCACTAATGTTCTAGAAAGTGTTTAAAGTAACAAAGTGTTTCTTTCTATCAAATCTCAGTTTGGTCGATTCTGATCTCCTGTTCTAAATAAAGTTTAAAAATGGTGATTAAATACATGTCATTTTAATTTTCATACATCCAGTAAAAATGCATATGCGTAGCAACAAGCACTGAGCTTGATTCCTGAGTTGAATTGCAACGATCCAGTCCTGGTTGGGCTCTGGACTCACCTTTGTAGGCGGCTCTGCCCAGCCGCGTGACGTGCAGCGTGGGAGCGTGGGAGTCTGCTGGGGTGGCGGTGATGAGCTCTTTGCTGCACAGTGTGTGGATGCAGCGCAGAATCACGTCCTGCAGACTGCAGTCTATGCAGAGATGCTGCTGCTGCATGAACAGCAGCGTCCCCTGCAGGAAGTCCTGCAGCTGCCGCAGTGACGCAGCCACCTGCCGACAAACACGCCGCATCATCCTCAGAGGCACAACAGCCAATCACAGAGAAGCAGGAGCTTCTCACATAAACATTTTGACTCAGACTTCAGCGTAACTCTGAGGAAAGTAATCAGATTACATACATCGAGTCCGACCAGGGACAGGATGAGGGTCAGCAGGCCTTTGGCGTCCTCCTCCAGCAGCTTGCTGTAACAGTTCTCCATGGGGGAACACAGCAGCGCTTTGGCCTAGAACCACAGAGACTGACCCGGTTCCTGTCAGGTCTTTAACACCAGCTGTATGTTCCTTAAGCAAAGTGCCACTAGGGGGCGCCATTACCAGGCTGCAGTCCTTCTCCTGCAGGATGAGGACGCTCTCCCCCACAGAGTCCATCCCAGCCCGCCCGGCCCGGCCCACCATCTGCTTGTACTGGCTCCTCTTCAGGAATTCTGTGGCGACGTACGGCGAGCGCAGGATCACCCTGCAGGACGGTGACATCACACAGGGGCTGGGCCACTTAGTGGGCATACACTGGCATTAATAAATGCGAGCAGCGCGTGCTTTCATGCAGCAGACTCTTCATAAACACCATCCTGCTGACAGCTGTTCTGCAGCAGGAACATGTGCAGGAGGCCAACAGCGGCGGGCATGTGGGCGGGCCTTCAGTCACACACGGGAGGATCAGACATGTTTTCCATGCAACGCATTCAAAAGCTTCTGTCACATCAGGTAGAACTCAGACACATCAGCCCACGTGCACGTCTCACGTACACTCAGCTCACCTGCGGGCAGGTAGGTTGATGCCAGCAGCCAGCGTGGAGGTGCAGCTGAGGAGGCACAGCACGCCGTGGGAGAACGCCTCCTCCAGCAGCCTCCTCTCCTCGGTGGTCAGCCCGCTGTGGTGGTACGCCACGCCGTACGGCACTGTCCGCCGCAGCACCGGACACATGGAGCCGCCGCCGCCATCCTGCAGATCCTGAAGAAGGCGGGACTTCTCAGCCTCACGATGCCGCAGGAAGTCCCTGTAAGAATGGTCAGAAGTGGGCGGAGCTACAGAACAACAGCAAAACATCAGCTGACTCACCCCTTCAGGTACTTGCAGATCATGGCGGCGACGTTCTCACAGTTCTTCTTGGTGGGGCAGAAGATCAGGCAGGAGTGGGCGGGGATGACCTCGGTCACCAGGGCGATGATGTGGTCGGGGTCCGCCTTCTGCATGGAGCTGGAATACTGCGGGGAACACCTTCTTTCAGGGTTCTGCTCAAACATCTGAGGTGCAGAGCAGAGTGCCACCTGAACCTGAAGAACACCTTCCGCTTCACAAACGTCTGCTGGCTGATCTTCATGAACCTTCTTCTGAGTGTTAGTGGGAGAAGAGGCTCCTCCCATTTATCATTTTAATAACCAGCATGTCAGTCATGACAGCTGATTCGTTTCTATGCCTCAGTGTTCCTCGCTCAGGTTCCTGTGCACGCCCCACGCCCTCACTGGTCACACCTGTACTGTAACTTCACAGGTGTGTGTCCCTCACCTTGAAGGGCAGCAGCCGTGAGAACCTGAAGCCGCTTTCCTCCGTGGGGTCGACCTCGTAGATGCTGTCCTTCATTTTGACAAACTCCTTCAGCTGCACCTGTAAAGGAGGAGGGGCTTCAGAGCAAGCAGGTGCCACTCAACAACCACACATAGAACCCACCAGAACCGCGCAGAACCGCGACTCCGTCACTCACTGGTCTGAAGTCACTGCTGTAGAGTTCTGCTCTCAGAAAGGCCTGCAGGTCCTGGATGTTCCCCAGGGTGGCGCTCATCCCGATGATCTGTGTGTTTTCTGAACAGACCGCAGTTTCAGAACGTTTATTCAGGGAGGGGGTCGAACAGCTGATTGATGGGGGCACTCACTGCTCAGGTGCTGGACTTTGGCCACAGTCATTTCCATCACGGCCCCCCTGCTGCCCTCCCCCAGCATGTGGAGCTGCAACAAAAGCATAAACAAGTGGAGAAGTTCTCAGGGAGGAACCTTCGCTCAACTCAGGAGGAACACAGCCCCCAACACCCCCCACCTCCAGGAGATGAGCCAGCAGAACCGTCAGCACAGAAGACCCTCAGAAACATCTGGATTAACTATGATGTTGCTGACTTCTCCTCGCCCTGCAGCCCCACATGCTGCTTCTATAATCTCTACCCAGTTTCACCGGAACAACCAGGTGATCCTGTGGATCCGGGACTTCCAAACCAATCCCAGCGTGTTCCACGTTACAGAACTTTGATGACTGCAGATCCACACAACCCGACAGGACATTCCAGAAACCATCAGGGTTCCTCACAACCTTTGTTCTTGTTCTCGTGTCATTCGCTTTTACTCCGCCCCTTACGTTGGAAAACTATGTTCACTCAATTCTTTGCCCACAGCTGTAACGGCGAGGGGGCGTGTCCTACCTCATCCACCACCAACAGCCCCAGGTTCTCCAGCCTGCCGGTTTCGATGAGTGAGTTGACCAGGCTGTGGGCCTTCTCTATGGTGGCCACGTACAGAGACGTCCTGTTCCTCCTCCTCACTGGGGGGAACCGCCCCCTGCTGCCGGCATACTCCTCCACCAGGAAGTCTAACTCCAGGCCCAAACTTGCCAGCCCGCGGACCTGAAACACACACACACCCCAACTTCAGAACGGGGGGGACTGACAGCGTTGTTGATAGTGTCAGTTTCATCAGACGGAGCGTCCATCATTAGGATGGGGGTCCAGATGAGCAGATAGATCAGGAAAAGGAAACTCCAGGCCTCATTCCTGCAGGTTTTCCAACATACTTTGCTCTGGTCTATTTAGTGATCCCCAACCACCACTCTGCAGATCAAAAGCCACCAGGCCGCAGAAGAAATATTAAATTATTTTGTTTTGAATCCCGAAAATCTTTTACTTTGAAAAATAACCGGCTTCTCTACGTCTTCGATCACTTGAGCTGTAAAGTTTATCAGGGCAGCAAAATGACCACGTCTGAACCATCTTTTATTCTGAAAAATCTTTCGGTTTTGAAAATGAATCAGATTCTCTCGATTCCATTTCAATCACGTGAGCGATAAAAGCAGTCCTGGGGGGCGTCCAACATAAGAACGTTATGTGGAGCTTTCTGTGCAAATGGGATCAGAACAGACAGAAGAACAGGATACAACTTCAGAACAAAAACCATCAGATTACCAGGAGTCCGGATTAAAATATGATTTATGACAACAGGTGATTCCCACACAGCGTTCCTGTTTACATAGATGAACGAATACGTTCACATAAAAGTTCAATCAAGTTCATCCATTCAGATTAACATGAGCTGTGAAAACCCGATTCATGCAAGACCCTCCATGAAAACAGAAAAGAGGAGCAGCGCTGAAGCGAGCGCGCAGGGGGATGGAGAGGAGAGAAAAGGGGAGCTGCGCCGCGTGTGCATGGGGTGGGGGGGTCAGTCTTGTTTTTTTTTCTTAAAATGTTTCACCAGAAGCTTTTGCATGGAGCTGCACAAATCAGTAATCTGATTTGTTTCTTACAGATCTATCTATAATAGATTTGTTGGTTACATGTTGTTACTGTTTTTGAGTTTTTCACTGATATTATCTTATAATAGTAAAATAAACTGATATTTCACCAGTCCTGACACCACACTAAAGGAAGAGCTAAATTAAGATGATTTAAGAATTAACCTTAATTGTGTTTTTATTTTTTATCAATCCTCTAAAATACAACGTCTGATGACTGAGTGAAATGATGACCAAATCAAGTCAGAACTGTTTATTATTAATTTGTTTCAATGTCATTGCCGCGGACAAATCCTTAGGGGTTGCAGCCGGTACGCAGCCACAAAAGTTTGGGGACCCCTGTTCTAATTGGCTGGACACACCTGAACCAGGTAATCAGTCATGAGTAGGGTTTGGGTACCTGGAAATCATGCAGACATTGCGTCCCTCAAGGCCTGAAGCTGCCTATCTCTGAGTTAGATGCTTAGTTGGCTTTGGTTCATGTTCACACAGACAGGGATAGTCTGGCCCTACAGGTGCAGTGTGAACTGACATCAGGAGAGAGGAGATTCAGTGTCAAAGAGCTTTAGTCTGGAGGGAATACCTTCTCCTGAACCAGGGAGATGTAGGGTAAGATGAGGAGGCAGTTCTTCCTCCTGCACAGCAGCTCCCTGAGGATGAGGATCTCCGCCACTAGAGTCTTTCCTCCACTGGTTGGAAGGGAGTAGATCAGGTTCCTCCTCTGCTGAATGCAGTCCAGGTTCAGACACGCCTCCTGCCAGTCTGACACACAAAACTGTCTTCTTCAGAACCTCAGTCTGACATAAAGGAGGCGTTTCTCCTCCTGTTGCCGACAGCAGAACACATAACCGGCAGAGGCGTCTCACCATATAACTTCTGGATTCCTCTCAGTCTGTGCATCAGCTCCTTCACTTTGCTGGGGAGGCCGAAAAACGGCCCCAGGTCGGTGGTCTGGGAGGAGATGGTTTCCATGGCCTGCATGGCCACGCTGATCTCCTCAGAAACCACCGCCTCCTTCAGCACAGCCGTTCGAGGAGCAGCAGCAGGAGCCCCTGCATTCTCCAGCATGGTCTTCTTCAGCAGGTCGGCCACGCTCCTCCTGCTCCTCTCTGGGAGCATCCCCTGCTCCTCCCCTGTCCTGTGGGAGCAGTGAGCAGGTGTAGCGCTTTGGTCCCTGCCCTGCAGTCTGAGCTGCTCCTGAAACTGCAGCTGACTGGCCGGTAGGTCCTGGCAGGGTCCAAGTATGAGCTCGTCTTCCCAGGGGGGCCGTAGGCAGAGCGTCGGTCCCGGTTGGTCAACATGTTCAGCGTTGTCCAGGTTCTGCAGAAGTGAGCTGTCCCCCAGGATGCTGTCGTAGTCCCCGAACAGGTCGTCGCTGTCGCTGCAGAGCTCCTGAACAGACACAGGTGATGAGTCAAATCACTGCAGACTGAGGGGCTGACTCCTGCGGAAATCACTGATCTGTAAAACTTTATTTAAACAAACCAAACAGACAGACTGAGCGGCTGACTCCTGTGGAAATCACTGATCTGTAAAACTTTATTTAAACAAACCAAACAGACAGACTGAGCGGCTGACTCCTGTGGAAATCACTGATCTGTAAAACTTTATTTAAACAAACCAAACAGACAGACTGAGCGGCTGACTCCTGTGGAAATCACTGATCTGTAAAACTTTATTTAAACAAACCAAACAGACAGACTGAGGGGCTGACTCCTGCGGAAATCACTGATCTGTAAAACTTTATTTAAACAAACCAAACAGACAGACTGAGCGGCTGACTCCTGTGGAAATCACTGATCTGTAAAACTTTATTTAAACAAACCAAATAGACAGACTGAGCGGCTGACTCCTGCAGAAATCACTGACCACGTACCTCCGCCATGACGGTCCTCCTGCTGGGGGAGCATGTCAGCGGACGGACCCCCTCTGCTCTCCTGCGGCCGGGGGTCCGGTGGGGCTTCGGGGAGTCCCGGGATCTTTTTCTTTCACAGACCCGTTTGATTTTGACCTGGAGTCTTCCAGAACACATTCCCGTCCCGGTTCGACTGAACCTACATGCTGAACGTTTGGTCCAACAATGACGCCGCTACCACTCGCTAAAACATGCTATAAGATGGAGAAGGTAAAAACCCGACCGGCTCGGTTAGTCCCCGGATGTTAGCTAACGGACAGAAACCCCTTGCTTTATCCGAACTGCGACTAAAACCGGACCAAACCGAACCAAACTAAACTAAACCGAACTCTGAACAAAGTCTTCAAGTTTTCTTTAGAATTTTCTGCTGAACCATCGAGAAGACCTTTTAGCCCGCCTCATAGGCGGGTCAAATTCAAAACATCCAACAAAGCCGGAACCGGAAACAGCCGATACCCGTACTTCCGCTTTCGTTTCTCTTTGAAAAACGTTACAGAAGAGGACCTACAAAACCTATGCCTTCAACGTAAAGGAAATATTGATCTAGAAAGTTATTCAAGGTATTCAAGAGTGGAGTCGATTCAATAGGGACAAAAATACTGTTTTCCCTGTAATTTAGGAGGAAACGCAACTGACTTCATAATAAATGATTTTGAACGTCACACGACAGAAAACAATAAATTCATTGAGAATCCATACACTTCAGGTAACAAACCTGCTGTCCCACTGGAAAGACTCGGAGGACATCAGAGATTTACTGTCAAGTTTTTTCA
Organism: Oryzias celebensis; assembly: GCA_014656515.1. Classification (NCBI taxonomy): domain Eukaryota; kingdom Metazoa; phylum Chordata; class Actinopteri; order Beloniformes; family Adrianichthyidae; genus Oryzias; species Oryzias celebensis. Next base: position 2,474,956 of record BNCR01000012.1, read on the forward strand.
GAATTCTTTGAAACGTGTGTCCTATTATTTCTGGTCCAAAACCAAATAAATCGTTTAGAATAATAGAAATAAGGAGACCGATTACACTAAAAAAATCAAATAAAAATATGTTCCCTTATTCTCAATACATATTCATTCTGGAATTCATTTTTGCAGAAACTCAAATTGGATTCTTGAAAGGAAGATCAATCGACAGTAATAATAGTTTATTAAATACACAGACTCAATAAAAGAGGATGGTTTTAGCCTCTTTTTTCCTTTGATTTGGAACAAACATTTGTATTTTCAGTTTTGGAAACATTTGGTTTTGGAATCAAATGTATCCATTAATTCAGAGGTTTGTTTTGGTTTGTTTTGCGTTCTGCTGCCTAACAGAACCTCTCATAGATCTGACATCTGGATCTGTTGACCATCTGATGGGCTCCCATGCTGACGTATGACCAATTTTATTTCAAACACAACTTAAACACGGAGAAAAAAAAGAACGTTTTATCTAAACCATCTAATCCAACACAAAGCTCAGGAGACACAATTCAAAATCATGGATTTAGAAAATTTTGTCTAAAAGAAAGAAAGAAAATGTTGCGTTAAAAAACGTGTTTATTTTGTCTTGCTGTTGTTTGTTTCTTTATTCTTTACTGGATCATATTGTAGCTCCACTGTGTTATGCCACATTCTGAAGTCTTCAATCGTTAAACAAACTAGAGTTACATTTAAATTGTTCCGGTAAGAACTCATCCAGCATGTGAAGGCGCGACATAAATTAAACTTCTTCTTTAAAAAAATCTAAGTTCAAATATGTAACAATAACAACAACAACAACAATAATAATAAAATAATTTCTAAATGTTTGAAGATGACGCACCAACAGGAGTAGAGGTGATCAGGGTAGGAACTAATAATTCAGTGTTTGTACCAGCGGAACGGTGTCCGTCGGACTGGCGGTGTCTCGGGTGCTGTCGGGATGTTACTCCTCAGAAGGTTGCAGCGGCTCAAACCTGTCTTTAATCTCCGCGTGAACCCAGGTGCGGGTGGTCCTCTGTCAGCACGCGGGACTAAAAACTTCTCCGAACGTTTCCCGGGGAAATGTGATGCTTATAAGCTAACAGCTAACATTTCTGTGCAGGTGTGAGGACGGTGTCTTTGGAAAGAGTCCAGCAGGGAGATGACGCTGTAAGTGATCCGTTAATAACCCGATTGATCTATAATCGATCACTACACGTGTTTGTGTTTCAGCTCGTGAAGATGGAGAACCCGTACAAGCAGCCGCAGAGGGGCTGCATCCTCTGTAACGTTAACGTGGACTTCAAGAACATCCAGGTGAGTCTGACTCACCTGCAGAGGGAGGTCACATTGTGACGTCGTCAGTCTTTCATGCAGCTGTGCTCACCTGTTCACAGCTGCTGTCTCAGTTCATTTCTTCACACTCTGGGCGGATCTACGGACGCCACCTGACAGGTGAGTGACCTGCAGCGGGACGGACTCAGACAGGTGAGTTGCTGAGGCTCCTGGTTGTGTTTCAGGGTTGTGCGGCAGGAAGCAGAAGGAAGTGTCCAAAGCCATAAAGAAGGCTCAGGCTCTGGGTGCGTTCTGTGTGGATCAGTGGGTTGCAGCTGGAACACTGCAGTTCCTGACACATCTGTTCTCACAGGTTTCATGTCGGTGACCCACAAACACCCCCAGTTCATGAAAGACCCGAACATCTGCAGCACCAAGCGCCTGGAGTAGAACGCTGGCACTGAAACACCTCTTCAGCGATGCTTTTCAAAACAGTGCTTCCATCGTCGTTGCTGCATTCAGGAATTTTTTTTACCTGCATCGCCTCTACAGCACCCGAATATCAGGAAGCGGCACCCGCTCCATGTGTTACCGTAGAAACCGCTCCCCCAGGCCTGTAGCAGGTGACTCTGTCCCAGTTTCAGGAACCCGTTGAGACTCAGTGTGGATCTACATAAACTGTCCTGGTTCCTGTGCAGTCTGAGTTCTGTTACTACAATTTATCTTGTATGACTGCGTATGTGAACATTAAAAATGTACCACCTTAAATGGAATGTGGCTGCAGAAATTCATTAAAGTCTGAAAGAAACACATTTTGTGATTCCTTTTTCCTTTGCTGAAATAAATATTTAGAAATTCATGAAGAGAATCCTAAATCCAGATGTCTGCAGTGCATCCTTGGCTCAGAATTAAGATGGTGATGTTCACAATGGCATTTTTACTCTTATTTTGAAAAATTGTATTCATTGTAGGTCTACATGAATTAAAGTAATGATCAAAATTATACTCCTCCATATCCAGAGGAGCCAGTTGACGTGGTTCCTCGTGAGGCGGCACCTTTGCTCAGACTGCTGCCCCGCGACCTGGTCTGGATGAGTGGAATAAGATGATGGATGGATGGATCAAAACTCTATGTCTGCGGTGTCTGAAGCTGCTCTGAGGAAATGATCCGTCAGTAAACTTTCATCTTTATTTAAAAACTTCAGAACAACAAATGCTTTATTATCACAAAATGAATTGTGGGAAACAGTCTTATCAGGCTCCTCTGAAAGGCTTCTGCTGAATGTCCGCTCATCACCTGCTCCTTCGGCGCTTCCTCTCCCTCGCCACCAGCTCTCGCAGCCTCTTCCGAGAAGTTGTGTCACTCAGCTCCAGAGGGGGGGGCTGTTCCTCCTTTATCTGTGTCTCTGGTGAGGCGTCTTCCTCTGGGACAGGAAATCCCTGCAGCGTTAGCGTCTGTGTGAGGAACATGGGGGAGCATCCCAGCAGAGCCCTGACAGCGTTAAGCAAAGCGACGTTGTTCCTCTGCTCGGGCTGAACGGCAGTGACTGACGAAACAGAAAAACAGTGAGGATCGGTCCAAAAACCCGGTGCCGGCAGTCAGCTCTGAACCTCACCTGGTTCTGGCTGCTGCCTCTCCCCTAACCTCGTTCTGAGAGCAGAAACCTCCGCCTGCAGAGCCTCAACCTGACGCTCACTCTCCTCCACACTTCTGCCGGCTTTCTGCCAACACGAAAAAGACAAAGTACGGAGAGCCAAAGGGATCAAAATTCACTCTGCATCCCAACTCTAAAAGAGGATCTTCCTCCAGGATCAGATCGACCAATCAGAGCCATTAAGCTGCGCTCAGTTATCTTTAAGCAAAGCCATGAAAACGCCAGAGCTTTACCGAGCAGCATGTTCTGATGGTAAACAACTAACTCCGCTCCTTTAAGGGGAGGGGGGGGTTCAGGAAGCTCCTCACCTGGAGCTCCGCCTGCAGCGACTCGTTCATGCTGTTCACCTCGTTCACCTCCCTCAGCAGCCCACTGGAGCAGAAGAACTTGGACCTGGAACGGAACCACGGTTCTGTCAGCAAGAACTCAGTGCTGATGTAAAGTGTATGTGAGTGTGGGGAGGGGGGGCACCTGTGCTTCTTCATGGTGCCGACGTAACCTGTGGCTGAGCATGGCACCAACCCCCTCCAGTACCCTTGCTGCTCCAGAAGACCCAAGTTGTTGACGAGCACAGGGATGTTCACGAAGCGCCTGCAGAGGAGACAAGCCCCCACCCATCAGAGGAGACGCGCCCCCGCCCGTCAGAGGAGACGAGCCCCCGCCCGTCAGAGGACACGCGCCCCCGGCCGTCAGAGGAGACGAGCCCCGCCCGTCAGAGGAGACGCGCCCCCGCCCGTCAGAGGAGACGAGCCCCCGCCCGTCAGAGGAGACGCGCCCCCGCCCGTCAGAGGAGACGAGCCCCCGCCCGTCAGAGGAGACGAGCCCCCGCCCGTCAGAGGAGATGCATCCCTACATTCAGATTTCTGCCACGGCACTAGAGCTCATCATCATCGGCCAAAGGAGACGTCAGCGTCTTATTCAGGTCAGGGAGCGGTAGGCGTAACCGCTTCCTACACGTTGGAGGGTCTATGGATGAAGCCATTTTGGGAAATCTTAGTTGGTAATTTTATAGATTATTTGTGGATCCAACAATTCAGCAGCTTTTAAAGCGCTGTGATGCTGCGGGGCTCCTTGTGGTGCCCGCTGTGCAGCGCTCAGAGCAAACAGTTCCTACCAAGAAGCGCATTTATTTTTTTTTAAAAGTGTTTCCATTGCAGTTTTGTTAAAAATGTCAATTTTGATATGCCCCAAAAACCACCTCCTCCTACAAGCACAAAAACCTTTTTTTTTCAATAAATGCAAGTTTTTTTTCAAAATGGTGGTGTTTTTATTAATCACAAATACAATTTGAGCAATTTCATAGTTAATGGAAACAGATTTTAGACCCCATTTATTAACACTGCGCCTAATAACACAGTGGGCCTTATTAGTTCAGGTTTACTGAACTTTTGAGTTGAAATAAATAAAATGGTGATAACATTTGGTCGTCTTCATAGAAATTCTGTCAAACTATTGGGAAACTTGGGTGGAGGTCAGGTTTCTGTGAATCTACAGATTCACAAAAAGCCTCTTCTTTGTTTAGTGCCCACATATCAGGTTTGATGATCCTGAACTTCATGCTGCACCTGAGAGCGCCAGTTTATGGTCACATGACCCAAACCCTCCATGTATGAATAAAAACAAACAGCTTCAAAGCCACAGGTAAGATCTGCAGGTCTGCTGTCGTTCACCTGCTGATGTCATTTCAGCCTTGAAAGGATGAAAGCTTCATGCCTGTTTCCAGTACTTCACCTGTCCCGGGAGATGAAGGCTGCGTACTCGGTTCTGTGTGTGGAGCCCGTCAGAACCGCCCTGCTGGGTGTCAGCAGCATGAAGATCATGTGAGGGTTGGCCAGCGCTCTCCTCAGGTTCTCGTGGACCACCTTCTCCCTGAAGCTCATTTGATGCTCCGAGTTCCTGCGCTGTCGATACCAGCCGATCACGCTGTCCTGCAAACAGCAGAACCCTGTTACCCTGCCTCCCAGCCTGACCCCAACCACGCAGGGGACAGGCGTTTGGACCAATCAGAACTGACCTGAGATGGAGCCAGCTGACCCCCATCATGACCCACCTGCCTGCTATCTGCCAGCATCTCCCGCAGCACCTCCATGTTCACCTCCCCAGAACCGCTATACAGACTGACACAACAGGAAGTGCATCAGCAGCAGTCAACAGATCACCATGGCAACAAGCTGCAGCACTCACGTGTTCAGCCGGTGACAGGCTACATGCTTCTGCACGTCTGTCAAAAACACCAACATCAGACATTACACTGCGCATGTCTGAACTGCTGGTGAGAAGTACGGCTGTTGTGAGTTGCTGACGTCACTTACTGTACGTCTCCTGGATCTGGACGTGGTCAGACTGAGAGTCGCTGATGGTCACCTGCTCATCAAACCTGCTTTCTCCGAGCACGAGACCCTCCTGACGGACAGGAAGCACACGTCATCCGACCGGATAAACATTGCTGCTGCGCGCGTGAATGATCCCATGATTTTGAAAAGCACAAATGAGCCCATTTCATTAACAAAACAAAAACAGGCTAAAACCCAAACGAATTACCCAGTGGCCACTGCAGTTGAAAAAGCCCGCAGTCTTTCAGAGTTTCTCTTTCTCGGTAAATCGAGTTTCATCTCGCGATAATTGAACATAACTAAGAAGAAAGTTACGCCAACATAATTGTTTGGGACACAAAGGCACATGAAAGGTAAAATGACGTCACAGAACAAACTAATTCTCCCCGAAATCCGGCATAATGCGCGTTTGAGCCAGACATCCCGAGTGGTTTGCTAACTTTCTACCAGAAACGAACTCCGCTATCGACCGGAAACGAGCAGGTTCCGAGGTTCTGGTGGAGCTGCTCACCACGTCCGAGTCGCTGTTTGCGTGCTGGAACATGAGAGAAGCCAGAACTATCCCCGAGACCCGAACCGCCGGTTCCGACATGATGTTCACCCTCGAAATTACCACCGAACCGCTCGTAGCTCCGACTACGGCGGCCTCCGAGGGCCAAAACACTGCGACACCGGACAGCGCAAAATGCATACGCAGATGCAATCTCATATAGAAAAACGAAGACAAATGCCTTATAATTGTGTTATTAGTAACAGCATAATAATAGGGTGTGTGCACGTGCGTGTGTAGCCCATGTGTCTGTAAGATTTTTTAAAATGAAGTTTTTGATGTCTGTTCCATAATCTGTGTGTAGTTTGGGTGAATAAATCTGGATTACAGAATCCGATTCAGCTGTTCAGACTGTGTTCTTCCCAGTGTTTGGTTTTAATGAGGTCTTTGTGTACTTCCTTGCTAACAACCATAATAACAACAATAATAAATGTTCGTTTGAACATTGATGTTCAAAGGAAAATGAAGAGAGGCATCTTGATGATAACGTTAATAAAAATAAACGTCATTTCAAAGTCTCCTTCTTCATCTTCTTCCAGCATAAAGTTAATCGGATCAGCACAACTAGACTTCTGCAGATTTTAGTCTTTTTATTTGAACTTTCTGTGTCGTTTTTGTCTTTTAAATTTGCTGACTAAACTGTTGAAGCAGCTTTGATGAAATGTTTGCAGGATTTTTCACTCGGGTCTGGATTATTCATCAGTTATTGTATCCTCTTTGTCACTTTTAAAACATGTTCTTTAGGAGCGCGCGCGCTCAGCATACTGAAGAAGAGATTGTTTTTCCCGCGCTCAAGCGTCATCAGATGACCGGGGGAAAGTGGGGAGGGGGGCGTGGTTTTGGACGGACGGGGTTTTCGGACTAAGATCCGGCAGCGACCGATCCAGGTCCTGCGTGTCATCTGGACTGCCGTGACCGAGCACCGCTGCGTGACCGTGAAACTCCCGGTTCCGGTCCAGTCTCTGAGCGGTAAGTCCATCTAACGGTTCGGCTCGCGCTGCTGAAGTCCGTTAAACGAGAGTCCAACAGCCTGGTTGCGTAAGGAGCGCGCACGAGCGTTTCTAACTTCCTGGTGGAATTCCTCAGAAGTGCGATCTGATCAGAACATGAGGTTCTCGGTTTGATGCCACAACCTTCCCAGACTTTACCAAACCTTTGCCTTTAGAACCTCCTCTGAGATTAAATGTAGCCGAGCATCAGAAGATGAAGGGATGACAGAAGAAACCAGACTGGAAAGTTCTTGACTGGTGTGGAGCAGACGGTTCTTCATGGAGATGCATCACTGAAACTCTCCCCTTCTGGATGTTTGGTTAAATGTTTCTCCAGTAAACCAAGCTGCTCAGTTCCTTCCTCTGCTGCTTTTGAGTCCTTGGACGCCTCTGATGTGTTCGTGTTCATCCCCGCAGCGGCAGTGTGGAGGACAGGTGACCTCAGACAGACATGGCCGACCCGTTGAGTATGGCTGCAGCGGTCTTCCAGCTGTGGGTGTTGATCGTTGTGCTCTTCATCGTGCTTCCAGCCATGTTCGGCGTCTCTCTGGGCGTCAGTGGCGTTTACATCCAGATCCTGGTTAGGATCCTGCAGGTGAGGCCAAAGGGGTGGGAACCTTAACCTTCAGCTACAGTGTGAGGTCAGTGGTCACGTGACCTTGTCTGTGATTGCAGTGGGCGACTGTACGAATCCAAAGAGGTCAGCAGGAGCAGCCCGGCGCCGCTGCCCCATCCACAGGTGAGTCTGCCCTGCTGAAAAGGAGCCCGGCCACTATTAGGGACCGGTGTTTATTACCCGGCTTTTATTGGAGACCAGCGTCTATTAGAGACCGGCCATTATTGGAAGATGTACGGTATCAAGAACGGTTATTCTGACCAATAGAATGACTGAGTAACAGCTGTGTATTTCTCGTCAGAAATCAATGAGATTTTGGCTTCTTGGAGCCAGCAGGTACTTCCTGTTTGGAATGCCTTGGGGGCGGGGTCACTCAGTCCAGTTCTTTGATACAGTCAATGGGCTAGACTGATAGGCTGAAGAAAAGATGAACAGATAAACACCTGCTGAGGCCATTTGTTTAGTTTTTGCTTGTTTACAAATAAAAGGTGTTTGGCGTGCTGCTGGATTTCTCGTGTTCTCGACTGGTTCAGCAGAAATGTGGGATTTGAAAATGTTATTTCATCCCTCGCGTTCGCAGGCTAAAGTCCTAAAAGTTTTTGTTTTGGTGAGCGACGGACTATTGAGTTTATTCTGTCGTGTTTGATTCCAATCTGTGCTTCCCCCCCCCCAACAGGAAGTGTCTGTTTATAATTTGTTGAATTTCCTGTTCTTAGTGCAGTTGCGGCGCGTTGTCTACGCTGTCGGCAGCGCTCCATCTGCTTGTCTGCCACCACGGCAGTGATGCTCTGACATGTGACTGACCTGCAGCCGCCTTTAGCGGTTTTCAGTGTCTGCCCCCCCTCAGGAATGTGCTGCACGCCCTCATCATGTGACGCGGCGCAGGGCCTGCAGCCGGCCTCAGACTGATGATGCAACAGAAGGTTGTGTAAGTTTGTCCAAACAGCGAACACAAACACAAAGACGAGTTTGTGCTTCATCTGAAACTCATCCTGACAGAATCAAACAAAGAGGAGAAAAAACGTTGAAAACATGGGGGGCAAAAATTTGTCTTTGCTCTTCTTCATCCTCTCATCTGATGGTTTAGTCCACCAGGTGGTAAGCAGTCAACAGACCTCCTGCAGACCTCCTGCAGATCTCCTGTAGACCTCCTGCAGACCTCCTACAGATTCCCTGGAGACCTCCTGCAGATCCCCTGCAGACCTCCTACAGATTCCCTGCAGACCTCCTACAGATTCCCTGGAGACCTCCTGCAGATCCCCTGCAGACCTCCTGCAGATCCCCTGCAGACCTCCTACAGATTCCCTGCAGACCTCCTACAGATTCCCTGCAGACCTCCTGCAGACCTCCTACAGATTCCCTGGAGACCTCCTGCAGATCTCCTGCAGACCTCCTACAGATTCCCTGCAGACCTCCTGCAGATCTCCTGCAGACCCCCTACAGATCCCTTTGCAGATCTCCTGCAGACCTCCTGCAGATCTCCTGCAGACCTCCTACAGACTCCCTGGAGACCTCCTGCAGATCTCCTGCAGACCCCCTACAGATCCCTTTGCAGATCTCCTGCAGATCTCCTGCAGACCCCCTACAGATCCCCTGCAGATCCCTCTGCAGATCTCCTGCAGATCCCCTGCAGATCTCCTGCAGACCTCTTTCAGATCTCCAACTCTTGGTGTCCTCTGTCTTGCAGGGATCATAGAGCACACGGGGGGGTCCATGGAAGAGGAGATGGAGCAGCTGCGGCTCTCGCGGCATCCGGAGGTGGACGAGTTTTGTCTGAGCGACGCCATTTACTTTTGTCAGAAGGGTTTGGAGAGCATTGTGGAGGACCAGGTGACGTTGCGCTTCTCCTCAGAGGAGCTGGCCTCCTGGAACCTCCTCACCCGGACCAACCAGAACTTCCATTACATCAGTCTCCGTCTGACCATCTTCTGGGTGCTCGGTGTCTTAGTGCGATACGGCGTGCTCTTCCCTCTGAGGTGGGTCTGCGGTGAATCATTTGACAGCGTTGCAGGTCAGTCTTTGTATTGCATGCTGACCTCTGACCTCTCTGCAGGGTTGCTCTGGCCATTATCGGCCTGTCGTGGCTCGTGATGGGAACCACTGTGGTGGGGTTTCTCCCGGAGAGCAGGTGCAGCAGCAGAGATAATAACTTCTGCTACTAGATGGTGTGAATGTCTGACCTTCTCTGTGTTCCAGCGTGAAGAACTGGCTGAGCGAGCTGGTCCACCTGACCTGCTACAGAATCTGCGCCAGAGGACTATCTGCCACCATCCACTACCACAACAAGTCAGCTTCTTCTCTGTTGGTTCCTGTTTTTGCTGGAGCTGCAGAGAAACTCAGATCTTCTTTAGATCAGAGCGATGATTCCTGCAGCTTCTTCTGCAAGCTATTTTGTTTCTGCCGCTTATGTAGCTTCTGAGATTGACCACTTCTCCAGTTAGTTTAAAGTTTTTTTTTATGTCAATCGGGTTGTTAAAAATGGTGTAGCGGTTAGCACTTTCTCCTCACAGTGAAAATGTCTGGGTTCAGAGGTTCATTTGTGAATCTAAATAGTTTCTCTGGTGTGGTTGTGTTTCCTGTGGTGGATTGGCTGTTTGGGGTGAACCCTGAAAAGTAACTGAAATAGGCTCCAGCATCCCTGTGGCCCAGAGTGGGTTTGATGTGTAATGAAATCTTTCATCCTAAAGGTTCTTTAAAGTTCGATCTGAAGCTTTTGTCAGAAAAGTCTCTCAGTCACAGTCATCCTTCACTAAAAGCTGCAGACTGCTGCAGATATGTCCTGTAGAAAATGTCATTGTTGGTCAGAAATCCTCTGCAGATTACCTGCCCCCCCCTTACTTCTTCCTGCCCCTGCAGGGAGAACCAACCTCTGAAAGGAGGGATCTGCGTGGCCAATCATACCACACCGATAGACGTGGTTATTCTGGCCAATGACGGTTGCTATGCGATGGTGAGTGCGCTCATAGACCGAGCACTTTGTGTGGGGGGGCAGGTTCTGACACAGTTTTGTCCATAGGTGGGGCAGATTCACGGGGGACTGATGGGCATCATCCAGAGGTCCATGGTGAGGTCCTGCCCCCACATTTGGTTCGAGAGGTCAGAGATGAAGGACCGGCACGCCGTGACCAGTAGGTGAGGCAATTGCATAGACGACGAGTCATCACATCCGAGTTCCGCCGCAGAACCGACATTAGAACGATGCAGAAATTTGATCCTTCAGAAGAAAAGGAAAACAGATTTTACAAAAAAAGTCCATTTATACAAATGGGTGTAAATGTTTCTGTCAGAACCGAACCTAAAGAATGAAAAGTAACAGCAGAGAAGCAGAAAAATACACCCAACTGTTGAAACTTTGATTCACATGAAAGTAAAATGAATACAAATTGAAAACATGATCAGAAAGATAATTAAATAACTGAGACAGTTCAGAGAATAAGATAGAACTTTAGGCACACCAAATGCTTTAGAACATCAGAGTCCAAAACCTAAAAACATTCATGATTAATGACGGAACCTCATCTTCCTGTCTGCAGGCTCAGAGCTCACGTCTCTGACAAGAACAAACTACCCATCCTCATCTTCCCTGAAGGTTGGTTTTATCCGTCACCGTTAGTTTGTGCTTCTGTTTGTACTGTTTGTGTGTCCTCACTGTCTGTTCATGTTTTGGTCACTGTGTGTTTATATTTTGGTAACCGTCTGTTCATATTTTGGTAACCATCTGTTCATGTTTTGGTAAACATCTATTCATGTTTTGGTAACCGTCTGTTCATGTTTTGGTAACCGTCTGTTCATGTTTTGGTAACCGTCTGTTCATGTTTTGGTAACCGTCTGTTTTTATTTTGGTAACCATCTGTATTTATCTTGGTAACCGTCTGTTTTTATTTTGGTAACCATCTGTATTTATCTTGGTAACCGTCTGTTTATATTTTGGTAACCGTCTGTTCATGTTTTGGTAACCGTCTGTTTTTGTTTTGGTAACCGTCTGTTTATATTTTGGTAACCGTCTGTATTTATCTTGGTAACCATCTGTTTTTATTTTGGTAACCGTCTGTTTATATTTTGGTAACCGTCTGTATTTATCTTGGTAACCGTCTGTTTATATTTTGGTAACCGTCTGTTTATATTTTGGTAACCGTCTGTTTTTATTTTGGTAACCGTCTGTTTATATTTTGGTAACCGTCTGTTTATATTTTGGTAACCGTCTGTTTATATTTTGGTAACCGTCTGTTTATATTTTGGTAACCGTCTGTTTATGTTTTGGTAACCGTCTGTTTATGTTTTGGTAACCGTCTGTTTTTATTTTGGTAACCGTCTGTTTATGTTTTGGTAACCGTCTGTTTATATTTTGGTAACCGTCTGTTTATATTTTGGTAACCGTCTGTTTTTATTTTGGTAACCGTCTGTTTTTATTTTGGTAACCGTCTGTTTATGTTTTGGTAACCGTCTGTTTTTATTTTGGTAACCGTCTGTTTATGTTTTGGTAACCGTCTGTTTATATTTTGGTAGCCGTCTGTTTATATTTTGGTAACCGTCTGTTTATATTTTGGTAACCGTCTGTTTATGTTTTGGTAACCGTCTGTTTATGTTTTGGTAACCGTCTGTTTATGTTTTGGTAACCGTCTGTTTATATTTTGGTAACCGTCTGTTTATGTTTTGGTCAGCGCCTGTTCAAGTTTCTGAAGCTTTCTGACTTTTTTCTCTTTGCCAACAGGGACCTGTGTCAACAACACTTCGGTCTTGATGTTCAAGAAGGGAAGTTTCGAGATCGGAGGAACGATTTTCCCGGTCGCCATCAAGGTGAGAATCTGTGACAGGCTCAAATGTTTTTGACCATTTGCACAGGTGTGCACGTAGACGCTCATGCTTTGGTTCGTGTGCTCCGTCTCTCAGTATGACCCTCGCTTTGGAGATCCTTACTGGAACAGCAGCAGATACAACATGGTGAGCTACCTGCTGCGCATGATGACCAGCTGGGCCATTGTGGTGAACGTGTGGTACCTGCCTCCAATGACCATTCAGGTACACCCCCCACCTCCACCTATCTGGACTGATTACACATAAACTACTTTACTCTTGGATTTGTAAGAACCAAGAACCAGTCACAGTTTGGATCAGAACATCTCAGCTTTCATTAAACTGGTGTATCTGTGTGTGTTTATTGTATGTGTGTATGTGTCTGTGTGTGTTTATTGTACGTGTGTATGTGTCTGTGTGTGTTTATTGTACGTGTGTACGTATCTGTGTGTGTTTATTGTATGTGTGTATGTATCTGTGTGTTTAATGTATTTGTGTATGTGTCTGTGTGTGTTTATTGTACGTGTGTATGTATCTGTGTGTGTTTATTGTATGTGTATGTGTCTGTGTGTGTTTATTGTACGTGTGTATGTATCTGTGTGTGTTTATTGTACGTGTGTATGTGTCTGTTTATTGTATGTGTGTATGTATCTGTGTGTGTTTATTGTATGTGTGTATGTATCTGTGTGTGTTTATTGTATGTGTGTATGTATCTGTGTGTGTTTATTGTATGTGTGTATGTATCTGTGTGTGTTTATTGTATGTGTGTATGTATCTGTGTGTGTTTATTGTATGTGTGTATGTATCTGTGTGTGTTTATTCTGTGTGTATGTATCTGTGTGTGTTTATTGTATGTGTGTATGTTTCTGTGTGTGTTTATTGTATGTGTGTATGTGTCTGTGTGTGTTGGGTTTGTTGTGTTTGTATATGTATGTGTGTGTATTGTGTCTGTGTGTGTTTATTGTATGTGTGTGTATTGTGTCTGTGTGTGTTTATTGTACGTGTGTATGTATCTGTGTGTGTTTATTGTATGTGTGTATGTATCTGTGTGTGTTTATTGTATGTGTGTATGTATCTGTGTGTGTTTATTGTATGTGTGTATGTATCTGTGTGTGGTTATTGTATTTGTGTATGTATCTGTGTGTGTTTATTGTACGTGTGTATGTGTCTGTGTGTGTTTATTGTATTTGTGTATGTGTCTGTGTGTGTTTATTGTATGTGTGTATGTATCTGTGTGTGTTTATTGTATTTGTGTATGTATCTGTGTGTGTTTATTGTACGTCTGTATGTGTCTGTGTGTGTTTATTGTATGTGTGTATGTATCTGTGTGTGTTTATTGTATTTGTGTATGTATCTGTGTGTGTTTATTGTACGTGTGTATGTGTCTGTGTGTGTTTATTGTATGTGTGTATGTTTCTGTGTGTGTTTATTGTATTTGTGTATGTATCTGTGTGTGTTTATTGTATGTGTGTATGTGTCTGTGTGTGTTTATTGTATGTGTGTATGTATCTGTGTGTGTTTATTGTATTTGTGTATGTATCTGTGTGTGTTTATTGTATGTGTGTATGTGTCTGTGTGTGATGGGTTTGTTGTGTTTGTATATGTATGTGTGTGTATTGTGTTTGTGTGTGTAGATGGGGGAGGATGCGGCTCATTTTGCCAGCAGAGTGAAATCTGCCATTGCACGTCGGGGGGGTCTGCTGGACTTGGCGTGGTGAGCCGTAATCAGATTATTCTCAGTATCAGACTGGACCTGATCTCCTCCAGGACCTTGATAACCTGCTCCTCGCCTCTGCAGGGATGGAGGCCTGAAGCGGGGGAAGGTGAAGGACTGTTTCAGGGAGGAGCAGCAGAAGATGTACAGCCACACCGTGGTGCAGAACGGTATCGAACACCCGGGGTCGTGCAGGAACCTTCAAAAACAGCGAGCGAAGCCGGACCCTGATGGCTTCAGCTTTCAGTAGGAACTTCTCCAAGTTTTAGCCAAAAGTTCCTCTGTTTGCAGTAGAAAGAGCTCACCAGCAGGGGGCAGTGTGGGATCACAGAACTTCTCATCAGTCTTCATCATCAGTGAGATGAGGACGAGCCGCAGCTGCTGCTCATAAAGTCTGCTTTTAACAATGTTCTTGAAAGGACAGAAGGACAAGAGACGTTCTTCAGAGCATAGGAACCTGCAGAGACCTGAAGGTCTGAGGATGAAGAAGCAGAACATCCTCCATCTGAGGTTCTGAGAAGATGAAGAGTTTGTCTCCTGAGGACATCAGCTCAGGTTGATGTGAGATAATGACAATGTTATCCTTCACAAATACATTTAAATTCCTCGTCACACATGGAGGAAGATCTTCTCTGGTTGTCGTCTTTGGTTCTGATCTTCATGTTTGCTGAGCTTCATGACAGGAAGTCCAGATTTCTTCAGCTGTCTGCCGTCATCATCACACTTTCAGATTCCTTTTTGTCTCCATGAAGCTAAAATAATCAGAACCCACAGTGTCCATAAATCCTTCCATCATCAGCGTATTCTAATCAGATGAAACCAGATTAGAATCCGGATGATGGCGGGGTTGCTGGAGAGCCTCTGCAGGGTCTTCATGACTGACATGAAGGTGACTTCAGAGGTCCTGCAGGCCTCTGCGCCCAGCTTCATTCAGAATCTTCTGCAGGTCAAAGGAAACTTCCTGAATCTTCTCCGGATTCAGAGCAGCTTCTTAGAACCTCACCTGAACAGGACCGAGGTTCGGAGGAGCAGCAGGAAACCTCAAAGGAAAAGTCCAACAGAGGCGTCTGGCCTTTCTCTCTGCGGGTCGTGACTGACCCGGAGCGGTTCTGATCAGAAGGATGGTTCCCTCGTTTTTCAAGTCTTCTCCAGGAGCTTCAGCAGAATCCTGCGACGGAACAAACTGGTTCTGGTTCTGGATCCTTTGGTGCAGGTTCTGTTTGTTTTGTGTTTTTGACCGTTTTTATTCTGAAATCTTTCTTTCCATCTGTATTCACACTTTGTTCTGATCAATTCAAGCGGGTCTCATTTTTCTGTCCAGAACCGTCAGGACCACAAAACAAAACCCTTTTGTTGATTTTTGGGTCAATCCCTCGCAGCGCGGTGCGCGTGTTTGTGGGAGGATGAGCGTGTAGTGTTTAGTGTGACGTGATGAAGAAGCAGCAAGTGTGAAATAGCACGCGGGCCTCCTCCTCCTCCTCCTCCCGGTGCAGCAGAAATGTTTGTTCTCCTCTAACAGGATCGTGAATTATTAATCGGATCTAAAGCCGGTCCCATAACCCGATTGTTGAGGTGGGATTGTTGGCGCGCGGCGCGCTGCCACACCGTTTACGGTGATGTATGTGTCTGCACATCTTTATGTCCACTTTAATGCGATTCAGATGGATTTCAGAGGGACATCATCAAAGACACCGCCTGACCCTGCTGGCCGCCCGCGCACGCCGCCCGCGCACGCTGATCCATACAAATGCGCTGCAGGTGCGCGAGGTAAATATGAATACATTTCCAAATTGAATCCCCGGGAGTGTATTCAGCGGAGGACATCATCTTCCGGCTGCCGCGAGAACAAATGACTCGCGCGCTAAATGCCAGGAAAACACGAGCAGTGCGCGCGCACGGGCGGGTCCATGCTGGACTGGAATGAGGTTGGGACAGAACCGGGCCCCCTGTGGTTGATGAGGAATCAAAGATCCTGGTGTCAGTGTGTAAAGTCCTGTCTGGTTGCAGGTTTTCTTTCCCCTCTGTGGTTCCTCACAGCTCTGTTGTCACCTCAAAATGATTCTCATTTTTGTTTCTCTGAAAATAAACTCAACTCTACAGGAAACTAGTTTTATTTCAGCTTCACCTGAAAATGACGTCATCAAAGTTGAAACCGGTTTAGCTCTGAAACTGAAAGTTCAGAAAGGAAACACTCGAATCCCCAAACTTTAATTCTGCTCTGTTTGACGTGGAGAACAGTTTGTTTTTGGAACCAGACCCCTAGTGGTCAGTCGGAGAATGACCTGACCCACACTGTTAGAACATCCCGTTGGAACCCAGGGTCCGGTTGGTGCTGTGCTTGGTGCTGTGGTTGCTCGGGCTGAGGTCTGGTTTGCAGGTGTGGTCCAGCTGGGCCACCGTATAATGGTTGTAGATTTTCCCCATTTCTACTCTTTCTGCACCAGAACGTGGTGAGAACTCGATTCTGAGAACTCAGGGTTCTGCTGATCTTCTTGTAGAGCTTTCTCAGTTTTGTAGTATCTTTGTTGTGTTGTAGTTACACAAAAAGTTTCTTTGATAAACAGAAACTATTGCTCTGTTTGTTTACAACATACGTGTTTTATGAGAAGAACGACCACGTTTACACGCCTGGCTCTAAAAGAGCATGTTCTGCACATGAAAGACATGATTCTGAAAAACGTCTTCAAATGATTCTGAACATCATCTACAGTTTATTCCACGTTTATGATGGTGTTCAGATGAACTGTATCCGTGATCAGCTGTGTGGGATTCATGTTCATGTTCTGGAATAAAGTTCTCCTCCTGGTTCCAGCTGCTCCAATCACGTCCAGGGAAGAAGAAACAGAAGAAAACAGCAGCGGAGAAAAACAACTGAAACTTTCCTTTACTTGGAATTCATAAGGTTGTGTTTCCACAGATTCCTGCAACTTCATCACAGCAACTCTGATCCAAAGTTCTCATTTGAACACGTTCCACCATCAAACTGTTTCCACCAATCAAGTTTACAGGTTCAGACGTGATCACCATCAGACTAACGAGCAGCCAAACGGGATCTGTTCTTCAAAGCACGTCAGCATGGCGGCTCAGGTCTCTCAGTTCACAACAAACATCACAGCTGAAGAGCTAACAACGTTCTTCATGAAAGTAGAGGAAGACGGCTTTGTTCTCTTTACAAAGTTGTGTTGGAAGAAAAAAAGAGAACAAATAAGAACAAACAAAAACACGAACAAATGAGAACAACTGAGAACAATTGAAAAGAAATGAGGATAACAGAAGTATCTAGAGAGTGACGATTGCAAAGCTGCTCATTTCTTAAGGCGCTGCATCAAACTGCACTTCACTGAAAGACCAACTGCTTTAAAATGTCAACGTCCTTCTGAAAAAATCCCAATTTCTCTGGGAACTTTTTAGGAACTGCTTTTGGTGCAGCAGGAATCCTGAAAACCGCCGACAGGATTGTGGAGAGACGGATTTCTGCTGCAGGAACAGAAAAAGACACATCCACCAGAACATTTCGATTTGGTCAAAACTGATGAAACTTCAAGACTTCACAGAAATTATTTTATATTTAGTGTAAAATAGTGTTTGGAAAAAACAGGGTTTTATGAATTAAATGAAATAAATGTACAATCTAAAGAAAACATAACAGAAATAAAGTCACTTCTCTGTATAAAAAAACATTTCACTTACTTTTGTAAAAAAAGGGGAAACAATCGCTGACGTTGATCTTTTTGTTTCATGGATGTGTTTTCATGATATAGCAGATTTTGTTTTTGAATGATTTTACATTAATGAATAAAATAATTAAGTAACCCACCAAATTAAAAGCCTGAAACACAGCAGAGAGAAGTGAGGATCTGAAACCTGACTGGATTCATTTAAAACAGAACCGGAAAAGATAAACACTAAAAACCCTGCAGCTTTTTTCTGAGATTTTGGAAGAAAACGTAATAATCTTTCAAAATAAAATCAAAGCTAAGACAGTTACAGGATTTATACATTTTGGTGGCCTGACCTGCACATCTTTATAAAGAAATATCCAATACTGTCAAACTATGTAGTCCAAACTTGGACAGGAAATGTTTGGAAAATTTCCCAACTGAATTTCTGAATGTTCATTTCAGGAAGTTGTTAAAGTTCTTAAAACTGTAAACAGCAGAAACGTGAAATCTGAAGACACTGGGAACACCAGAAACCCGGGAACACGGACAACGCTGGAAAAACCAGAAACATCAGAGAAACATCCGAGAAAAACCTCAGAAAATCAAAAAAAACATAGAGAACACGGAAAACTGAAAACCCCAAAAACATCAAACATCCCAGAAAAATGGGCAGCATCATAAACAACAGAAACGTAGACTGGAAATTGTCCCACATTTCAAAAGAAATTCTACTGAAAAATGTTTTTTTGTTTATTTCTAAATGCACTAAAATCTCTGGACAAAATCATTCTTTTTTTTTTCAAACCAAACAAGAGATCAAAATGACGGCATTTTCAGTCCACGTGTCGGTAACACTTCATAATAACTACCCAAACAAATCAATATTAAACTGTAGGGATTAGGGTTAGGATTAAGATTAAGATTAGGATTAGAAATAGGAATAGGGTTAGGATTAGTTGGAAATGTTCCTCATTTACTAATAGTTAATTTAATAAGGAATAGCTACAACTTGAAAAAAAGCGTCCCAGTAACATGAATAAAATATTAACTGATTCTTAACCAGTCATTAGTAAGTCATTTAGTAACAGTTTCTTCATTATCTATTACTAATTATTAAGGTGCAGTTAGAAATCATTAATATACAGGTAACGGGTCATTTATAACTGACTAACTAAAAGCTTGTTAGTTATCTACTGTGTATCTATAAGGTACATTTATAAATCCTTAACAAACTGTAAACTGTTATTTAACGAGCCATTTATAACTCCATAACTGAGAGTTTAATAATGACTTGTTAACTAGCTATAATGGCTAGTAGTTATGAAGTGTTACCCAAGTGTCGAGCTTTGGTTTATCAGACTTTATGAGAACTTTTAAAATCTGGATGAAGATTCAATGTTTTCAGGAATTCTTGAAATCATTTTTATTGTTTTTTTCTTTAGTGCAGATTATTGGTGAATTTACTTCTATTGATTTGAACAATGTTGTTGTTTTGAGTTTCTCTGTACAGTAAATGAATCTTATAATAACGGTCGCGTCAGCGTAGACTGCATTCTTCCTCTACCCCTCCCACTGTCGGGGCATCGTGAGCTGCCGTGCCGTCTGAACGTGAGCCGTAGGGGTTGCTTATCGCTCCACCAGGAGCGGGTTTCTCGGCACAGCGATGTGGAGAAAAATTGTGTTTTCTTCACGTGGGTGAACTCTGATGTAATGATGTGTTGTTTTAGCATGACTTTTGAAAGTTACTGTAGTAAACTAATGTTATGTATTTTCCGAGCGCTGGCAGCGATGCGCTAACGTAGATGACCGGCAACTATTGATGACGTCATCGAGGTTTAATTCTTCCGTATTCAGACACTATTTGTCCGTATCTCTCTGTTTGGAGCCCGAGGTGTAGGGGTAGGGAGAAGTCGGAGGGGCGGGAACTGTCTGTTCTGATGTGTTCAGTTGTCAGAAGCTGCTGAGAACCTCCAGGAGAACATCAGAACCGTCTCTTTGGTGAACAGACTTTAGCTCTTCGGGTTCTCCTGCGCTCAGAGGAGGACAACGCGGAGATTTTTCTACTTCAGAACTGATGGATGTGAAGGTAAACTTCCTGTTTTCAATGCGAGCGCTGTGATTGGACGACCGGTCCTGTTTGTTATCATCCAGATTGTGCAGACAGGTGGGGAGGCCCGTGTGAAAAATGTCCCCCGGTGAGGTACATGAAGGTGTGAAATTGCAGACTCCTCTTTGGCCCCGCCACTCAGAAAGTATTTCTTCTTCTATTGACAGCGGGGCTGAATTTCAGGCTGATGGGGGCCGTCGCTGCCCCCCCCACACTCCCCAGCAGCCTTGATTGCTTTTGTTTCCAGGTCACCTCCTATCTATTGCTGCACTTTTCCAATTTCTCAGAGCTGCTTATGAAGACAGACGGCAGGAGAAGACCTGCAGAGGCTGGAGAGGAGAGGCGACTCTCGGAGGACGACACGACTTCATCAAAGCAACAATCAGATCAAAGTCCTGCTTCATTAATGTGGAATTATGGCAGCATGGAGATTAATTGCATTAAACTGATGAGGAGTGTTGGAGTGGATGGAAGCTGCAGAGATGATGGATGATGAGCGCTGTGATGAATGGAGAACGCCGCGCCACTAAATTGAAAGTGTACTCATCCGTTCTCGCCTCACAACTAATGACAAATTGAGCGTGTCACCGCCAACAATGCACGCCAGTCTCAAACATGGCCGCCGCCTCTTCCTGCTGGAGGCCTGAACATCTTCATCACCCCCCACCCCCCCACCTGAGGAGGTTCACTTCCTCCTCTTCTGACGTGTGATCGTTTCCAGTCGAGATCTTTGTTAGTTTCTGTTGTGTCTCTGAATGTTGTTTGCTAGAACTTTATTTCATCCATTTTGCAGGATTGGTGTTTGTGAGACTTTTCTTGGCTGGTTTTTGTTTATTTTTTGGTTGTTTTTTCATCTCCTTTGTGTGTTTGGGAGTCTTTGGGAGGCCTGCATTTATTTCTTGTGTTTCTGTTTTAAGTTTCTTGACTCGTTTTATTATTTTTTAAAGTTTTTGTTTTGTTGCTTTTTGTGTTTCTTTAGTGAAACATCTGTGTTTTTTGTGTCATTTCTACACTCTTGTTGTGTTTTTGTGGTGACATTGTGCTGTTTGCCTCCATTCTGCAGCGTCAGTCCTCCTCTCCGGTCTGTAAACCTGGACCGGTGATGGAACCCTGAACATCCACGCGGAACCGCCGACCTTCGGAACACGTTCGTCTCTCCTTCCTTTATTTGTTTTTCTTCCGGGTTTCAAGCACGCGGCGTGCAGCCAAAGCTGCAGTTGATCGACCTCCGTCTGGCGGCGCTCCAGCTGACAGCCTCTGTTGTAAATGATCTCGCCATCTGTGGGATGAGAACAGTTGGAGAATGAAGAAGAAGATCTCCATCAATCTCCACTTGGCCTGTTTAGGTTACAGCTGATGTGACGGATGCAGAGCAGCAGCTGTCAGACTCTCACCAACCTTTTCTGAGAAAACTTTGCTGCTTAAAATGTTTTGCTTTTGCCAAAAGACTGAACTGAACTTCAGGCTGTGTTGTAATTTACAGTTTAAGACACTAGGTGTCACTAAATCCTGGCCAGAAAGACACGACTGCAGGGATAGTAAAGAGTGTAAAGCCGGGTGCCCAAATCCAGGCCTCGAGGGCCGGTGTCCTACATGGTTTCCAACCAACCTGCCATTAAAACTCCTTAGTAGCCAAATACATCTGATCCAGGAAATCAGCAGCAGGTAAGGCAGGGTTTCTGGAAAACCAGCAGAAAGCCGGCCCTCGAGGCCTGGATTTAGGCACCTCTGCTAGAAAGGATACAGATTCCGAACAAAAATCGATCCAGTACCAACTGATCAGCAGCATCGCTTGAAAACCACAAATATGAGCAAGATTCTGTTGGTAAAAAAGACATCAAATTGATTAAATAATCGGTTCCTTTCCAAATGTGTCCGTTTCACTTCCTGCTGCGTCTCTAATGTCTTTTTATGTTCATGTGATGCAAACAGACGTCCAATCACAAGCTCGCTTCAATCAAGTCAGGTCAATTCCAACTGGCTGAATGTGAACCACAGCGAGCGTGTTTGTTCACTATAGATATGGTGAGTCTGTTTACAGCACTGCAAACCAAAACAAATGATTTAGAATCACTTTAAAGAACCAAAATGCAGGTTTGAATGTTGAAGCCGGTGTGTCTGTCAGACTTTTGGTTTTTGTTGATTCAAAGAAAGAGTTTCTCTGTTAAAAATCATTTTTATTTATATTTCTCAATGACAAATAAAGAATATGAACAAACTGGATTGTATCCGGATTCACGGATCCTGTATGGAGATGGGCCTCATGTGAGACGGAAACATACAGCACCCCTACATGTAGACCAACGTTTGCAGAAAAACATTTGAATAAAAAATAAACGGAAAATGAAAAGTTCATTTTTATTACAATGAACATTTTTATTAATAATCTGGTCAATAAGAAGGATCTGAATTTAAGCATCAGCTCATTTCTGACTCAGTTATGGATCATTTACAGAACCTTCACATTTAATAAACATACAGTTTCCTCTTTTATTTTTGAGTTTGTAGATGTCAGAAACAGAAGTGCGATTCTTATTTTTGCCATTTCTTCAAACCAACAAAATAAACAACCAAATCTGCGACAGATGACGACCTGTCCAGGGTGGACTCTCTTTCACCCACGAGTGGCTGGGTTAGGCCCTGGCACCCCCGTGACCCCGGAAAAGACAAAATGGGTTTGGAAAATGGATCAGGAATTATAAAACTTTAAGTCAAGTTTTGGTAAAATCCAAATTTAAAAAAGAATCCAGAACTGAGGCCTTCTGCTCCCAATATCTTAACAGTATCTCAAATTAAACTCAGTTTTAATGTCATTGTACCTGTGAGAATGACCAATAAAGATCCATTTATGTGAAAAACAATTTCATTTCATTTGATCCGTTTATGATAATAAAGAAAGATTTTTGGTTTTTAATAAATAATAAATTCAAATCACTATAAAAAACAACAACAGTTTTAAAATATCTTTTTATTTTTGTTATTGTTACCTAATATTATATTTAAATAAAATTAAATGTATCCCTCAGTCCTGTTCAGGGTCACAGGGTTGCTGGAGCCTATCTGACAGGCGAACGCGGGGTTCCATCACAATGAAAAAAATAATGGTATAAATGGTATAAACTAAAACTGTATCGTTGTGATTAACGTTATAGGAAAACGAAAACAGAAACAATTGTGACCCCCCCCCCGCAGAATCATCTTTGACTGAAACCACAATTGCAAAGTTTTAAGCAGATTTATTAAAAACCCACAGTCAGGGTAAAAAGCCCCCCAGGGAAGATTTCAAATTAATGAAAAAGGCCTAAACCGGCGAACACCCCACCCCCCACCCCCCCACACGGCGTTTGGTTTCAATCCAGGTTCATTTTTGCCAAACCCACGCGGGGTGTCATCCATCACGGCCCGCACCCCTGACCGCCGTCTCCGGGGGGGTGGGGGTGTCCATCCTCCTCATCCTCCCTCCCGCTCCGGCAGCGGCGTCTCCAATTTCCCTCCCGCAGCAGGAGCAGCAGCAGCGGAGCAGAAAGACGCGGAGCGGCGGAGCAGCGCCTCCTCCGCTGAATGAATACTTTTTAATTTGCGCGCGGCGGCGGCCCCCGGCCCCCGCGCGCTCTTGATGGATGATGTTTTAATGCTGCTGAATGTAATTTTTACTGAACAGGGAAAACTATAAATTTGGACTTCATTGGCAGGATTGTGGCGCGCGCATAAAGGCGCGGCGGCGGCGCCTGAATGATCGCCGCGCGCAGCAGATGCTCCCGCGCTCAAAGCAATTCCTGGAAGAAGATTTGCAGAAGATTAATTGTCTACAGCTGTTTCATGGCCCGCTGCAATCTTAATACATTTATGATAAGTTTAGAGGCGCACGCGGGCGGCCTGCCCCCCCACCGCGCGCGAGGAGAGCTTTATTCTTACATCTGGAGTCATCTCTCCGTCAGATTCATCATTAGCTTTTATGAAGGACGTCATTACCGCCTCCACCCCCCCGTGACTGACTGAATTATTCAGACGTGTGCAAATGACTTGTTTTCATTTTTCTCCGCAGGAAGTGGAAATTGAAAGTGACCCCGCGTGACCCCCCATCTATTACTCACACTAAATTGCAGCAAGTGAGCGGCGCGGATCATTGTGGGGCTTTGTTAACCGCCGCGCCCGACCCCGCGTGCGCCGCACATCCCGCAGCGACCCCCCCTTTGTCAGGCTGCGTTTGAGTGTTCTGCGCAGAACAAAGGCAATCATGTCGGGCGCGCGGGTCCGGGTCAGGGGCCCCGCGAGGCCTCAGTCAGGGGACCTGCTCGGCACTTCAGGGTTCCTGACACCGACAGAGGCCTTCATATGCCCCCCCTCACGCACCTCTCATCCCGGCTCGGATCAGTGAACTCTGGGGGGGGGGTGCCTCCATTATTTATCTTTGAATCTCCTCTCTGATGGAAGAATCAGGAGAAATCCTCCCTGAGATCTCCTTCATCTCATAGAACAACACCCCCACCCCCAACGCGCACGCCCACAGAGGCTTTGGACACGGACACTGGAACAATAAAGTTATTTGACTGACGTGGATTTGAGTTCACATCTGTTTACATTCATTCCTGAAATCACAATGACGTGAAATCTGATTTACGAAAAGAAAAGCATCAGGAGTGGACTGGGGGCCTCAGCGGTCGGACAGCATCAAACCACACGCCTATACGAACAGACAAACCAATGAATGAGCAAGAGAACAAATGAACCAACAAACAAACGATAGAATGAACAAACAAATGATAGAATGAACAAACAAAAAATAAACAAATAAATGAATGAGCAAGAGAACGAATGAACAAACGATTGAACAAACGGACAAAAAAGAAACAAACGAATGAATGAACTAAAATAAGAAGAATAGAACAAACCTAGTGCGCACAAACAAACAAATGAACAAATGATTGAACGAATTACCGAATAAAGTAACAAACAAACGAAGAATAAATGAACAAAAGAATAAACAAACAAATGAATGAATAGATGAACTAAAATAGTCAGAAAAAAATGAACGAACAAATGAATGAGCAAACAAAAGAATTAATAAACAAACAAATGAACAAAAAAACGTTTTAAAGATTAAATGAACAAATAAACGAATAAACAAACAAATGATTGAACGAACAGATGAAAAAGGGAACAAACGAATGAATGACTGAATAAACTAACAAACGAACAAAAGAATGAATAAACAAACAATGAATGAATCAATAAACAAATGAACGAATGAACTAAAATAGGAACAAATCAATGAACAAACAAACAATCGAATGAATGAATAAATGAACGAATGACTGAACAAACTAAAAACAAACAAACGAATGAGAAAAACAAATGAATGAACTACTGAACGAACGAACAAATAAACAAACAAACGTATGAATGAACGAACAAACGAATTAACGAATGATTGAATGAATGGACAAAAAAACGAATATATTAATGAACGAATGAACTAAAAAAGAAAGAACAAATAAATGTATTAATGAACATATGAATGCATAAATGAACAAATGATTGAACGAATGGACAAAAAACAAATGAATGAACGAACGAAAGAATTATCAAATGAATGAACGAATAAGCGAAGAAACAAATGAACGAAGAAAATGAAAAAACTAACAAACAAATGAACTCATGAACAAACAAATGAATGAACAAACAACCATACATATGAAATAAATGAACGAATGAATGAACGAATGAATGAACGAATGAATGAACGAATGAATGAACGAATGAATGAATAAACTATTAAAAAACAAAATAAATGAATGAACTAACAAAAGCACGAATACAAAAATGAATGGAGAAACGAATGAACCAACATATGAACGAATAAATGAATGAACAACTGAAAAAATGAACGTATGAATGGTCAAACGAATGAATGAACAAACAAACGAACAAATATACTGACAGAAGAACGAATGAATGAACAAATAAAGAAATGAATGAACGAACGAACGAATGAATAAAAGAATAATCTAACAAACAAATGAATGACTAAACAAATGAACGGATGAACGGGTGACTAAATGGACCAATTCAATTTTATTTATATAGCCCAATATAACAAAATACAGATTCCTCAATGAGCTTCACACTGGCATTTATACACGTGAGGATTCTGTGGTTTTGTTTTTTATTTTTTACGTTTGGTCGTGTTCTTAGTCCTTGTGAGTCACGTCAGTTTGAG
Organism: Oryzias celebensis; assembly: GCA_014656515.1. Taxonomy (NCBI): domain Eukaryota; kingdom Metazoa; phylum Chordata; class Actinopteri; order Beloniformes; family Adrianichthyidae; genus Oryzias; species Oryzias celebensis. Next base: position 2,500,874 of record BNCR01000012.1, read on the forward strand.
CTTCATGATCCACAGCTGTCTTCATTTCAGTTAAATCCCCTCAGCTTATATAAGTTTCTGGTTTTCAGTTACTCCTTGTCAGGTCATCTGCTCTGCTTTGTTTCGCCATGTTTCAATTTATTTATTAAACTATTTACTTTTTCGCCACCAAACCTATCCTGCATTTTGGGCTCGCTGCCATCACCACTCCATGACAATACAAAAGAATATAAAGTCAGTCATAAATTATAAACAATAGCTGGTTGCTAAACTAAACAGACTAAGATAAACTGGCATCTCTGTCCTTAGACCCTCCTTCACGGCGAGGAAAAACAAAAAAAAAAAAAAACACATTTTTGGGGAAAAAATAGAAACCTCAGGGATGTCCTCATGAAGGAGGGATTCTCTCCCAGGACCTGATCTTGTGTCAGAGAAGACACATCCTGTTGTTCCAAGCTTCTCTGGCTGCTGCCTGGAGGGTCTGGGGTGCTAGCCAGTTTAGCTCTGGTAGCACAACCCGCACTACGAGTAGCAACCTGGTTAGCAGGCTTAGCATCCACTGTGCAGAGCCGCTCTCCTAACTGCTCTAGCCTGGCCTCCAAGTCTAAAATAAGGCTACACTTAACACATCTACCGCTACCCTCACTAAAGGAGGCAGGATCTTCACTGAACATTTGGTGCATGGATCAGGACAGAGGAGTTAAAGCAGACGAGGGAGAGGCCATGCTAAACACTAAGCCAAGGCTAGCTGAGTTTAGCTAAGGGGAAGTCTTAGGAAGGCTGCTTAGGCAGCAGATGGTTATTAAAGACAAAGATGCAACTTAGATTTTTTGAAAACTAAACCAGATAACAGTAAGTTAGATATTAGCAAATCAGACAATTGAATAACAGATGCAATCACCAAGCATTGATTAATGCTTACCAGGAAATGACGTCACAGGAAGCTGACAAACTAACAAACGTACGAATGAACAAACAAACAATGAACAAGTGAACGAACAAATGGATGAATGAAAAATCACTGGTCTGGCTTTCCAACAAGCTTACTCCTGATTGGCCACAGTGGTTGCTTTAAGGATGACTCAGACAACTTGGACCAATCGCTGCTTACTGAGAACATCTGGTTCCAACATGACGCGGTCCGTATCACGAGAAAAAAGATGACTGATTTACTTTAATCTGTTGGGGCGGGATGGGATCGCATCATTTTCCCAGGGTGGGGGGGTTGGTCAGTCCCACACTCACTCCTGTTCTCTGATACGGCTATTAAGACACTTAAGGGGATATAGGAGTAAGTACCTGCAACAACCACAGAGGAGACACAGGAGAGGAACTCCCACTTCATCCTAACCCCCCTCTCATCAGAAAAGTCTTAAAGGTTTCTCTTATTTTGAAGGAGGCAGGAAGAGGAAGTGGGACGTGTGTTTCCATCTGGAGTATGGTGGACTCTTAACATGAATCAGATCACTTTTCTGATTGAATCTCTTAAACGTTGTCGTGGAACATGATAGGAGTCGCTGTCAACGTTCTCCATACATCTAGACGGTTCCTGAGGAGAACTCTGGATCATGAAGATGCAGGAGCATCAACGCTCTGCAGCAGCTCCACCAATGTCCTCCTCTGTGCAGCTCATTATGAGGTTAATGAACTGAGCATGTGTGAACACCTCCTCCTGCACTGGAACCAGGGGGAGAGGGGCAGAGTCCCACCCCCTCAGCAGTCAACTCACGTCGGCCCCCAGGCCTGTGCAAACAGATACCTGTCACCTGTGAGGAATAACAGCCCTTCTCAGCGGATTATTTACTTTTAATGGGGGGGGGCACTTAATATGTTCTCACACGGGGCCTGATGTATGGGGTCACAGTAACAGACGGCTCGGCTCCCTCGCCGCTGCATCCCAGAGAGGCCCCTGAAGACCAGCATTTAGCTTCTATTGTTTCAGGGCTGGGGGGCGGGGTCAGCTGAACCTCTTCCTGTTCCTCATCAGCAGGAGAACATTAAAGCTGGTCTTTCAGGTGCAGTTTGAATGAAGTTGTCTATTTTTGAATTGAAAGGACTTGGGACCTTCAGATGAGCCCTGATGGAGAAAGGCCTGGAAGGAGACGCTCCTGTGTTGCCCCGCCCCCCCATCCCCAGCATGACTGATGTGGCGGCTTTATGTGACAGCCTTTCTGGATGAAATATGTCCCCACTTTTGGCTCGCCACCTTGACGACCACCCCAATGTGGAAGATTTAAACGCCGCCATTTATTTGCCGTTTGAGGTGGTTAATATTCATGATCAATCAGCGGGCGTGGGGGGCCGCAGAGCCACATCCTCCATGTTTGATGATGGTTATTAATGACGACCTGAACGCTTTACTCCTCACACTCACACGCCTCTGAACTCCTAATGATCAAAAGTATTAATTCCCACAGTTTTCCATTATTAATATCCTGGCGGGAGATAAAAGGTAATATTAATGTAAGGCCAAGTTACAGACAGAGTCATTATTTGAACGCTGTCATCGTTTGTCTTATTTAAATCCCTCTGTGATAACGGCTCCTTTAATTTAAATACAGACATTAATTTCTTCAAGGCTTCAGTGCAATCAAAGCCGTACTTTAGGCTCTAACTGAGCAGCTTGTTACAGCGCTCATAAATCTTCAGGTTATGGATCACCTTTGATTATTCTCACATTAGGTTCCTTCAGAGCAGAAAGATGGAGGTGACAAAAGGAGGCGCTTGTGAGGAGATCCTCTGCATCCCAGATCCCCTCCCTGGACCACAGAGGGCTCAGCTTCAGCTTCAGCTTCAGCTCCACCACAGACCCATATGTGAGACATCTGAGCTGAAGCTGAGCTTCGCTCTGGGGGGGCAGATGTTCACAGAAGCAGAGGGGGCTTCAGGGTGGAGGACTCTAGAAGGTTTTTGGACTTGAACATGTGCAGGATGTTTGCTGGTTCATCGTCAGCTTTTTGTTGAAGGTGAAATTGTCTCCTGTCCCACAGATTTGGACTCAGATCAGCATCAGTCTAGAGTGTTGAAAACCCAGAATGTAAATAGGAAAAAGAAAAACTGAAAACAGCTTTAAACTCTAAAGTAGAGATTTTAAACTTGAAGAAGTCTTTAATCCAGTCTGAGGGGATCTAATAGCATCTGAGGAATTACATGCTGAACTTTGTTGTGACATCACAAGAGGAAGACATTTACAATTCTGAGCAACTATTAAAGGTGATTGATGAACAGATTCAAGAGATGCAACAAGATTCATTGTTGGGTTTTTATTAAAACACACTTTGGACTTAATCCCTATTTTCTGTGTTTATTTCCTGTAATTCTGTTAAAAAGAGTTTGTTTGGACTCAACAAATGGATCCATTTTTGAACTTTAGATATTATTATTTGTTGTGTTTTTTCTGTGGATTCTGTTTAGTTTTTAATTTATCAATGGGAAATAAATTAAAACTCAGCTTCCCTGGAAATGAAGACATCACATCAAAATCCGACTTCCCAGCACTCTCTCAGGAAAACTGTTCTATGTTAGAAAATTGTGCCGGCACACCCGCTGTGGTAGAGTGTCCATCCTGAAGAGCTGGATGTCTGTTGGAGGAACAGCCGCCGCTATAGCTCCACCCACTGCCCGAGCGTCAGCAGAAGATCTTCAAACGGAGGATTTTCTTCTTTCAGGTCCATCAAGTGATTGTTTTATGAGAAGCAGAAGTTTGATGGGAACCACCAGAGAACCCCAAAGGCTCATGGGAAGCCGGCTTTAGTTCTGATTCAGAGGGATGGGGGGGGTCATGAAGAGCAGCCAGCGGGTGGGAGGACGCCTACGGAGGTAAACCTGGAAAAAGGAGGCAGTGGAAGGAGACTTGTTGCTAGAGGGGGGGCATCTCCCCCACCCCTGTCCCCCTTAACGACCTGTAATTTGGAGGTTGGATGAGTCTGATTGATGAGTCTTCACGCGCTGAAGCGGGCCGGCCAAACATCCAAACACACCAATTATTAAAAAAGGAGGGGTCACCTATGCCCCGGGGGGGGGGGGGGGGGGCAGTGAATCACCTGTAGTTAAGATGGTATCGTCCTCCAAGAGCAATTTTTAGTCTATTGACCGCAGAGAGTGTCTGCGCAGACGGGCGGAAATTGTCCTACATTGCAGATGAGATCTGCTGTTTGACACCGGATTCAGGGCCACAGCAAATATCGCATCAGCTGCCGCAGCCGCGCAGATTACATCACACAAACACGAACTCTATCAGCCCATCGCACAAACACACTCTGTGCCTCATCACAGACTCACACAGACACACAACCGCCTGCAGTCCTGCAGAAGGCAGAGTCAGGAGAAGCCCACCTTGATGTCAGCATCACTGATGGAAATGAACACAGCTTGTCAAATCACACACAATCCTTTCAAAATAAAAGTCTTTTTCCACAAATGTGAAATGAAGCTTCTGCAGCAAACCTGGCTGTAATGATTAGGAATTATTGACTGTATATATAGAACTGGACTAGTGGCTAAGCCCCCCCCCATCTAGTGGGCAGGATTGGAAAAAAAACGCAGACGCCATGCTTTTTTATAATGGCGAATATGACATCACACTTTATCAATACAAGCATTTTATGAATCCATTGTGTTCTAATCGTGAAAATGTTCCGGGTTTATTTAAAAAAACGTTTAAATACTTTTTTTTTTGCAAAAAATTGTTCAAAGGCAATGCATTGTGGTCCATATTCCCAAACCAGTGAGCATCGATGTACACTGGGCTTTCGCAGGTTTAAATACATGTTTTTTTTAAATTGTGATTTTATGGATCTTTATTATCCGGAAAAAATGAAAACAAAGTTTTTTTGGAAATACGAATCCTGAAAACAGAGACTCAGAAGATTAACGTCACCTGCAGCGGCTCCTGCTGCTGCTGCTGCTCCTCCTGCTGCTGCTGCTCCTCCTGCTGCTGCTGCTCCTCCTGCTGTTGCTGCTCCTCCTTCTGCATCTCCTGCTGCTGCTGACAGCATCTTGTCAGACGCTCCTGTCTGATGATGAGATGTTTCTCCTCACTACGAAGCTTCACCTTCATCTCCCTGCTAGAATCCTCCAACCTGCTAACATAAAAACCACTGTCAGTGAACACACCACATGGCGTTCAGGATGCTGCAGTATTGATCGGTTGGCACAGACCCCCCCCTGCAGGAGCATTGGACCGGGCGTTTACTCTCCTCATTGACCTCTCCGGCTGGGATCTCTGATGCCTGCAGGTCCATCAGCAGGCCACGCCCACATGTTTGGATTAAACAGTCACATTACAGACACCGCTATTGACCTTTCAACATACAACTTTAATGGCTTTGCTGAAGCCCGCCTGCCCGTCACAGCGTGCAGCACCCAGGCTGCCGCCGCACTGATGAAGTCCTCCCCAGGGTTTGCCTGGAATTGGAATCAAATACTTTGGATCCGTAAAGCTGCAGCGTTTTGCCTCAGAACAGGGAACTTAAAGAAACAGCACAAACAGAATGTGTTCACAGGTTTACGGGTTTGGCCTTTGCCACCAACAACACAAGGAGACGTGGCTTGATGACCCAGAAAATCCTGCGGTGGACAGTCATGACAGCAAGGATTCATTCTTTCAGTGAAGGTGAACAAACAGGAAAGCAGCATCCAGGTGGAGACAGCTCTCCAACCTCACAGGAAGTTAGAACAACCTGCAGCGGTTCTAAAGACAGAACTGTCAACGTAAACAAGAACCTGGTTCCTGTTGTTCATGATGATTCATGTCAGACTGAATGAGGAAGAATCCAGAAAACCACAACCAAAGCAAAGACTTGGATCCAAACAGAGGTTTGTGATCACAGCAGTCAGAAAACAGAGATATTTTCCTCTTGAAATAATTTTTCTGTTTGTAATTATTAACACAGAAAGTTTTCCTGATGGCTGAACTGTGCAAAGGCAGCAGGAAAAACATGGAGAGCTTTAGGGGGAAAAGTTTCAAGATGGAAACAGTTTTTTCTGTGATTGACCATAACAATGAACTAATACACTCACTCATGAATTATGAAGGTTGGCCTCCACCTTCCCTTCTGCGCCCTCCTATGTTGCATGTACACTAAATAAACAGTAGGAATAGGAGAGCTTGTGGGACAAAAATAAAATCTGAAAAAGAGTACACAGTGGATTAAAATGATTAATTAACATTGACACCAAATTAAGTCGTGTCACAGATCATTTAATTAAACTGTCATGTGATTTTTTAGTAAAAGTATATGAAAGGCATGAATCACAGTATTATTCTGAAATTCTGTCTTTTAAAATTGTGTATTTTTTTGTAAAATAATACATTTTTAAAATTTAAGTGGGAAATAAATTTGAAGGAACAAAAATCAGATGTAATTTTTTCCTTTAATTCAATTCTTTAGTGAAAATCAGAGCAAACTTTAGACCCGCCTCCAAGATGTTCCCCGTTCTTTGACTGGTTAAATAAGAAATCAACGAGAATGTATATAAAATGCTGTTTCTATCTCAAATTAAACCATTTAAAAAGATTTTAAAACACAATTGAATGTACAATAAATGAACAGCTGCAGTGCAGAAATGTGAACATTTAAAAAAGTTGAATAAAATGGACTTAAAGTAAAACATTTTTAACACAGAACATTCAGAGCTCTGGCATTACTTTTACTGTTTCAGTGTCCCAGGATGTTAGAACAGATTTTCACCAGATCATCAAGATCTTTAGGACCTTAAGAACAAGTTGTCATGTCTCCAAAAGAGTTTCACTTAAAACATTAGAAACCTTAAATACTAATTTTGGTTCATTTTTTTAAATATTCCAAATAAAGAGTTGTTTATTTCCTCCATTAGGAAGGACGAGGTCTTTACAGTGAAGCTCCTCTTCTGATGGATGAAGGCCTGCAGGATCCTCACAGGAACGCCTGCATGGATCCTCACAGGAACGCCTGCATGGATCCTCACAGGAAAGCCTGCAGGATCCTCACAGGAACGCCTGCATGGATCCTCACAGGAACGTCTGCAGGATCCTCACAGGAACGTCTGCATGGATCCTCACAGGAACGCCTGCATGGATCCTCACAGGAACGCCTGCATGGATCCTCACAGGAACGCCTGCATGGATCCTCACAGGAACGTCTGCATGGATCCTCACAGGAACGTCTGCAGGATCCTCACAGGAACGCCTGCATGGATCCTCACAGGAACGCCTACATGGATCCTCACAGGAACGCCTGCATGGATCCTCACAGGAACGCCTGCATGGATCCTCACAGGAACGCCTGCATGGATCCTCACAGGAACGTCTGCATGGATCCTCACAGGAACGCCTGCATGGATCCTCACAGGAACGCCTGCATGGATCCTCACAGGAACGCCTGCATGGATCCTCACAGGAACGCCTGCAGGATCCTCACAGGAACGCCTGCATGGATCCTCACAGGAACGTCTGTAGGATCCTCACAGGAACGCCTGCATGGATCCTCACAGGAACGTCTGCAGGATCCTCACAGGAACGTCTGCATGGATCCTCACAGGAACGCCTGCATGGATCCTCACAGGAACGCCTACATGGATCCTCACAGGAACGCCTGCAGGATCCTCACAGGAACGCCTGCATGGATCCTCACAGGAACGCCTGCAGCGTCACAGTTCTTCTGATGTTTTTGTGGACAGACTGACGCTGTGATGAATTCCTTCATGCATCCTCAGAAAACTTTCTCCTGGAGCTCCCTGCTCTAGCTCTTGCTGTGTTTCCTGCCCCCCCTGGGGTTTGTGTGCAGCCCTTGGGGTTAATATCCTGCTCTGTCTGTGCTCCTATTCATCATCTCAGGTGGTCTTCAGGGCCGCGGTGATGGAGGAGCCTCCGGCGTCTTCTCCGGCTAAATCCTGCTCTGACTTTATCGAGGGGGAAGATAATGCCTCAGAACTTTTCTAAACTCGTAACCTTTTATCGCCACCGCCTCCCTCACCTGTCCAGATGGCTCTTATTGTTTTGGTGTTCGTGCCTGCCCCCGGCGCCCCCCACCGCCGCGTCTTGTTATCCTCTGTCTGCAGCCATCAGCCGTTTCCAATCTCAGCATCAGGGAAGTCACAGCTCTTTGTACAAGTGCCTTCAGTAATTGAATTTGCTGCAGAAATAGTGGCCTGGAAAATTTCATTTTCGCTCCCATGAGTGCACGCGTGTGTGCATGTGTGTGTGCAGTGTGTGTGCATGTGTGTGTCCATGTGTGTGTGCGTGTTCTGTCCTTCATTTCCCAGTCTCCATGTTCTCCTCACGCTACTCTCCCTTCTTCCTCCTCCCACAGATCTCTCCGGGAGCGCAGAGGGAACAGCTCAGACAAAACCCAACACGTGTTCTGCCGTCTCCAACCTATGGTTCCGTTGTTCTGGTGAATAATGGCAGCCTTATGCCTCAAAGGGGGGAATGAGGGTTAGAGAGACAGGAAACAGCTGATGGATGATTGAGGGCTTCCCCTCAAACAGACACAACAGCCCCCCATATGTTGAAGACTCTCCTGTTTACCTGTGCGTCCAGATGAATGACACTGCTGAGCTACTGAAGCTGCAAGTCCGACTGTCCGACCCAAACGTGTTCTTTAAAGAACTCTCCCAAACCAACTGACTTTTCTCCAGAACATCCCGTTTCCTCAGAGTGGAGGTAAAATCCTGACGCTGCCATGATGACGAGTCACATCTTTCCGTCTGACCGGCAGATCTGCTGTAGAGAATGCTGCAGGTCACATCCTTTGACTGTATTTGAGAACTGGACTGAGTGACCTGGCCCCCCTGGTGTTCCAAACAGGAAGTACCTGCTGGCTCCAAGAAGCCAAAACACCATAGAATTCTGTAAAGAAACAAACATTTTTTACTCAGTCATTCTATTGGTCAGAATAACCATTCTTGTTCTGATACTTTTTTTTTTACATTTTCTTGATAATCAGCTTTTTTTCATTATATTTTTTTATGGTTCAAGTTTTTCAAGTTATAAACTGACCAATCAGATGCCTCAATAAAAGTAGGTGGAGCCTTCTGGCCTCCATGTCCAACATTCAAAACCTTTGACAGATTTTGCTAGCCCCCTTTCAAGTGGTGGGGGTGTGGTCTTAGAACAAGCTCATTCCTGATTGAAGAGAGTGGTTGCCATGGAAACAAAAACTCAGACCCACCTGGGAGTAACATAGTCAACCAGTCCAGTTCTCACATACAGTCAATTGTTGCGTGTCAGAAGCCACAGGAAGTTTTCCAGAAGTTCTTCTTCAGACAGAAGTCTCAGAGGATTCTAGCAGCAAATCCTTTTCCTCTTTACCGTTACGGCAAGCTGCTGGAGTCAACCCAAGAGCAGAAAGGACACAACACGAGATTCTCGAATAGCTCAGGTTTAACTAAACCTTAGGTCAAAAGGTCACAGCAAATACAACTCGTGGCTTGACAAGAGCATGGAGATGCTCAGACAGAACTCAAAAACAACACACTTTATATAGGAGACGAATGACCTATTGAGGACAGTTGTGACTCATTCAGGAGACCTCAGGAAAGGGAGGGAATCCAGGAAGAGTCCCAACTGTCTGAAGAACTAACAGAACACACACACAGAGGGCGTGACGACAGTTTACATGTAACGTATCTGCAGTTGAGTTCTTCCACCCAGTAGAGGGCGCTGTAGTTCAGTGTTTTTGTCACTTATTATTGTGGTCCAGTGAAGAACAGTTCCACTCGTACTTCTAAACACAAAAACACAATTTGGTTCTGAAACCTGTTCTTTTCTTACATTAAAAACATTTTTGTTTCAATAAAAATTCTGTTAAACTAATCTGTTAAATAAGTGAAATAAGGAAATTATTCATCCAAACATTTTCTTCTAAAAATGGAGATGTTTGTTTTTCCCACCAGTTGGTCCAGCTCTGGAGAGATGGGGTTTGAGGATCTAGAGCATGGACGCTTTAGAAGAGCCCAAAACAACGGGTCACATGACCACAGGAGCAGCCTACTCCTCATCTGTTGATGGCTGTGGCCGGTCTACAGAGGCCGGGGTGGGGGCTGCAGGGATGGGGCAGGGATGTCACAGTGGCAATTTTCTCCTAAATACCTTCCACAAATAATGGTTTTCAGAATGAGCATTAACAGGGTTGATTACACGAAATGGCCCTTTTAATTTACCGCGGGCTCCTATTGATCACAGGAGTGCAGATTAAAGCGTTCAATGAAGCTGCTGATGAGGTATTAAGCAGCTGGAGCCCCCCGGGGGCCCGAGGGGATCGGGCGAGGCGGCCGGGGCTCTGCCTGCGTACAGTTATTCCCCTGTAATGAAGTGCCTCTATGCAGCGGCATGGAGCCCCGGCAGGAAAAATAGATTGAAGATGATGAGCTCTTCAAAGTCATTTCTTGCTCTCTCATTCCACCTCATGCCCGGTGCCTCCTGCCCCACCGTCCCCGCTGCCGAAAATGCCTCGGATTTACTTAGCCGGCCGGACCGATGCAATTTTTATGACCTTATTGCTTTTTTACCATGGTAATAGTTTTGAATCAATTTATCAATCTGCAGGAGCCATCAGGCATGTTGCCCTCAAAGATCAAGTCCAGGTCATTCCATCATTGCTCTCTGGAGCACTGAGATGGAAAGACCCCCCCCCACCTCCACCTACAGCTGCCACCAGCCATATGAGAATGCTCCTCAAGCAGCTCAGCAAACATGCTCTCACCAGTTTAACCCCTCATCCAGACCCCCCACCCCCAGCCGCCTTTAAAAGCAGCAGTTCTTATTATCTATCAGAGGCACCGCCACAATAAGAGCCCATCCACTTTCACAACTGTGTGTGTGTGTGTGTGTGTGTGAAGCAGCAGCTCCCTAACTCTGCTCTCCTAATCAAATGCTGCCGCTTTAAATAAATTCACATAAATCCAGAAGAACCCTGGACCCGCTCGCTTTTCTATTTTCTGGATTGATTTAACTCATTTTCGGATCAATAACAGATTGAAGAAGACAATTTATTCTGGGGATTAATATGTTTCAATGAGCGTTAGAGCTCTACTGTCCTTTGTTCGGCTTCAGCAAATGTCAATTAATGTTCCATATCCTCAGTGAGATCAGGCCTGAGAGCTTTCATTCAATTAGGTTGAATTATCTAAAGCTCCGCCCACTGTAGGCCACATAATGCTGCATATCCAATGTGATAATGGACACACACGGAAACACAAATACACACATCATTTTATTCTAAAATCTAAAACTCAGGGTCATAAAATCAAAAAGTCATGAAAACAGCTGAGCTGATCGTTTTCTAAAGACCTAAATTCTGAATTTAGGATGTTCCTAAAATTAACTACGGGGAAGGAGATTTGTGACGAGAGGTTTTTAAGTTTTAAGCAAAAATGTTTGAGGGAATTTCCCTGATGAATGGTGGCTGTTTTATTTTGGAAAACTACTGGATTCTCTCCTCCACATCCGATTCATTTTTGACGCATGTCACTTGGTCTCATGTCCTAAATCCATCTGCTACATTCATTAAAGACCTGCTCCAACCATATGTGTTTGTTTTGTAAAATCGTTCCCTGTGGTATTTTCAGGATGACTGTGCAGTTTTTAGCCAAAATAAAAAAAACTGTTGTTTTTTTAAGAGATATTTTATGCCCAGCGGCAGTAGCTCATTTCAAAAACAATTCTGGTTTGTGGCCAGGACTGTTGGCTTGGACAAACCACGCCCCCTCCCCATCACTGAAAGCTCTGTCTGGTAAGAATGACGTTGACGCGCCCGTTGAGTAGTTACGTCATAATGAGCAAAATGTTCAGGAATCAACTGTCTAATGTTAGGAGGATGCTGCTAATAAAGTTGCTCAAACAGTGGATTCATGTTTGGAAAATTGCAGGTTAAGTGAACTTTTTTTCCCAAATTAAAAGATGGCGTTAGATTTTATTAGTACATTTCATAAGTTCATACAGTGAATCTAAAAAACAAAGGCAGATTAAAACAGCTGCAGATATTTTACAGAGGATGAAGATAAACTTTACCTACAAAAGTTAAGGGAAGCTGAAAGAAAATCAGACGCTAACTTCAGCCTCGTAAAGGCTGGTCCTGCATGTCGTCTGGCATGAAATCATTCCATGGAATGAAAAAGATTGGAGACCTCTGCTTCAAATTCCTTTTTTCAAGCTGTCTTGTTGAGTTTGTCCTGAAGGAACAATTGTAGTCAGTAAATATTCAACATGTTTGACGATGTCACTTCCTGTGTTGTTTACTGCAGCCCCCCCCCCCCCCCCCCCCCCCCCCCCCCCCCCCCCCCCCCCCCCCCCACACACACACACACACTATGGGAATGAGTTCAAAAGGAACCTCCACAGTCTTATCCAAACACAAGCGGGGATGTTCTGTTTCATGTTCGTGCTTTAGTTTGAATTGAAATAAAGTTAACTAAAAGATGTAACGACAAAAAAAAAAAAAAAAAAAAAGCGGAAATTCCAGAAAGAACATCTGCAAGCAAGGATAAACACCAGGAGACAAGGAACCACCGAGTCCATAACAGATGTCAGTAAAGATGGACCTCAGGACCAGGAGGTCCACAGAACCACAATGAGTAGAAGCAGGAAGAACCAGTGAAGATGAAGACCATCAGAGGAGACTAACCCAATTCACTGGACCAGACCGAAGATAGGAGGTAAAGGATGCTACCATCACGTCTGCATTCATGAAAGAGAAACAGAGGAATCCATGTGAGTCCTGATGAAGAACAAGACCAGAACCAGCATTAAGACAAGACAGTTCTGATCAGCAGGTCCAAAACTAAGATGAAACCAAGCAGGACCATAAAATCCCACATCAGGACCAGTAATGATGCAACAATGTCCAGCCTGCATCCAACATGTTCTCCAAGTTCAAGAGCAGCAGGTCTGGAGGACTGCAGCTCCAGAATCAAGGGAACAGTTCCCAAGTCCAAGTTTAGAAAAAACAGTTTGTTCTGGAGCAGTCCCAAAGGATCCCAGATCCAGACCAGCAGGTCCAAGTTGTAGATGAAGATCCTGAAAGTCTGAGCTTCATGTGAGGATGCGATGGGAGTCTGTCCAGTCAGATAAACAGAAGGAGGCTCCCCAGCAGTTTTCACATGGAGCTAAATATAGGAGGCCGACCCCCCCTCCTGTGTTCAGCCTGTGTGGTTCACGGCCCCCCACCGCTTCAGAGGAGCATCTCCAACATAAACACACTTCAACCAACAATGACAGTTCCCCCGTCGTTTCAGGCCAGAACTTCTGGAACGGCTCCTGTCAGACCAGAGAACCAAAAACCAGAGCAGCCAAAACCTCCTGGAAAGATCCTGCCGGTCCTCCAAAAGCTCAGTAATGTCCAAACTGACTGACGATGATGTCTGAAGAAGCTCCTGCAGCTCCTCCTTTACCCAGCATGCATTTCCAAACTTTTTCATGGTTCCTGCTTCTTCAGATTTACGCTGTGGCTATTTGGTCTCCTCCAATCACAGAGCTTACAGCACCTACTCCCTTTGGTTCTCCTCCTCCTTTGGTTCTTCTCCTCCTTTGGTTCTTCTCCTCCCTTTGCTTCTCCTCTTCCATTTGGTTTTCCTCCTTTTGCTTCTCCTCCTCCTTTGGTTCTTCTCCTCCCTTTAGTTCTCCTCCTCTTTTGGTTCTCTTCCTCCTTTGGTTCTTCTCCTCCCTTTGGTTCTCCACCTCCTTTGGTTCTCCTCCTCCTTTTGTTCTTCTCCTCCCTTTGGTTCTCCTCTTCCATTTGGTTTTCCTCCTTTTGCTTCTCCTCCTCCTTTGGTTCTTCTCCTCCCTTTAATTATCCTCCTCTTTTGGTTCTCTTCCTCCTTTGGTTCTTCTCCTCCCTTTGGTTCTCCTCCTCTCTTTGCTTCTCCTCCTCCTTTGGTTCTTCTCCTCCCTTTGGTTCTCCTCCTCCCTTTGCTTCTCCTCCTCCTTTGGCTCTTCTCCTCCCTTTGGTTCTCCTCCTCCTTTAGTTCTCCTCCTCCTTTGGTTCTCCTCCTCCTTTGGTTCTTCTCGTCCCTTTGCTTCTCCTCCTCCTTTGGCTCTTCTCCTCCCTTTGGTTCTCCTCCTCCTTTGGTTCTCCTCCTCCCTTTGGTTCTCCTCCTTCTTTGGTTCTTCTCCTCCCTTTGGTTCTCCTCCTCCTTTGGTTCTCCTCCTCCTTTTGCTCTTCTCCTCCCTTTGGTTCTCCTCCTCCTTATGTTCTTTTCCTCCTTTGGTTCTCCTCCTCCCTTTAGTTCTCCTCCTCCTTTGGTTCTCCTCATCCTTTGACTCCTCTCCCCCCTTTGGTTCTCCTCCTCCTTTGGTTCTCCTCCTCCTTTGGTTCTCCTCCCTTTGGTTCTCCTCCTCCTTTGGTTCTTCTCCTCCCTTTGGTTCTCCTCCTCCTTTGGCTCTTCTCCTCCCTTTAGTTCTCCTCCTCCCTTTGGTTCTCCTCCTCCTTTGGTTCTCCTCCCTTTGGTTCTCCTCCTCCCTTTGGTTCTCCTCCTTCTTTGGTTCTTCTCCTCCCTTTGGTTCTCCTCCTCTCTTTGCTTCTCCTCCTCCTTTGGTTCTTCTCCTCCCTTTGGTTCTCCTCCTCCCTTTGCTTCTCCTCCTCCTTTGGCTCTTCTCCTCCCTTTGGTTCTCCTCCTCCTTTAGTTCTCCTCCTCCTTTGGTTCTCCTCCTCCTTTGGTTCTTCTCGTCCCTTTGCTTCTCCTCCTCCTTTGGCTCTTCTCCTCCCTTTGGTTCTCCTCCTCCTTTGGTTCTCCTCCTCCCTTTGGTTCTCCTCCTTCTTTGGTTCTTCTCCTCCCTTTGGTTCTCCTCCTCCTTTGGTTCTCCTCCTCCTTTTGCTCTTCTCCTCCCTTTGGTTCTCCTCCTCCTTATGTTCTTTTCCTCCTTTGGTTCTCCTCCTCCCTTTAGTTCTCCTCCTCCTTTGGTTCTCCTCATCCTTTGACTCCTCTCCCCCCTTTGGTTCTCCTCCTCCTTTGGTTCTCCTCCTCCTTTGGTTCTCCTCCCTTTGGTTCTCCTCCTCCTTTGGTTCTTCTCCTCCCTTTGGTTCTCCTCCTCCTTTGGCTCTTCTCCTCCCTTTAGTTCTCCTCCTCCCTTTGGTTCTCCTCCTCCTTTGGTTCTCCTCCCTTTGGTTCTCCTCCTCCCTTTGGTTCTCCTCCTTCTTTGGTTCTTCTCCTCCCTTTGGTTCTCCTCTTCCTTTGGCTCTTCTCCTCCCTTTGGTTCTCCTCCTCCTTATGTTCTTCTCCTTCTTTTGGTTCTCCTCCTCCCTTTAGTTCTCCTCCTCCTTTGGTTCTCCTCCTCCTTTGGCTCCTCTCCCCACTTTGGTTCTCCTCCTCCTTTAGTTCTCCTCCTCCGTTGGTTCTCCTCATCCTTTGGTTCTCCTCCCTTTGGTTCTCCTCCTCCTTTAGTTCTCCTCCTCCTTTGGTTCTCCTCATCCTTTGGTTCTCCTCCCTTTGGTTCTCCTCCTCCTTTGGTTCTCCTCCTCCTTTGGTTCTCCTCCCTTTGGTTCTCCTTCTCCTTTGGTTCTTCCCTTCCCTTTGGTTCTCCTCCTCCTGTTTTTTTCTCCTTCTTAGGAGGACCAGAATTCTCCTGTTTGGACCAAACCAGAGTCCAGGTGAACTTTCACACCATCAGAACCAGAACAGTCATTAGAGGAAACCGGTTCTGGATCAGACCGTTCCTTGTTTGGAAAAAGTTTCTGTTAAATCTAAAGGTTCTGCTTTGGTGTCAAAGGGGTTTTTTCTGTCGGGACAGAAGACATTCTGATGATTTTCACACGGAGAAGAACGAAGTGGAAATCCTGAGGAGTTTTCAATCTGGCGTTTTTAGATGAATCCTACTTGTCTTCCTTTTATGGTTCCGTCCAGGCGTGGACGTCGTCCTTAGTCCTTCAGTCGACCTTCATGAGATCTGAATCTTTCTTCTTGAAACTCTTGATTCCTGAAGCTGATCCAGGATGCTTGGAGAACCTGGTTGTTCTCAGAACATTTGACCTTGTGTTTGTTGGACCACAGGACGCTCAGAACCAGAAGTTTCCTCATTAGCAGGAGCAGCAGAATTCATCTGCTTCCCGTTCCAGGCGCCTGATGCGTCCTGCCGGTAATATATTGAAATACGATGCAGCGCTCTCCACGAGCAGATGAGCGCCGTCCCAGCTGCCGCATGATTGATTATTTGACGGCGCTCGGCGGTGTTTTGGACTCTTCCTATGCGGCCCGTGTGGGTATTGAACACGGTAATGGGTTCATGAGGCCAAATGTGATGAATATTTAAGATGTACATGCAGCTCCACCAAGGACACCTACTAACTTATCGGAGGGGGGGGGACAGGAGTTCATAAACGAGGAATTTCTCTTTGTTGGCTGATATTTACAGAGATTATTTGTGACTGTGAACGCCTCACGCTAAGTAAACAACATGACCCGAGAACTCAGCTGCTCTTCAGACTGCGCTTTTTAGCCTACTTCAGGGTCACATGATAAAAACAGGTTTGGACCTCCATCCTGGACGAAAACCAGCTGATCTGGTTTGGTTACACAAAGCTGTTATTTTGAGGGGGGGCTTCTTATTCGAAACAAACTCGCCAAAATAAAAGCAGGTTGCCAGTAGCGTTGAGTGTTGGTGTCTGCGGTGGGATCTTCCTCCTTCTCAGCGTGAATTGCATGCTGGAGGACGTCATTCTTCAGGGTTTTATTTGTGGTTTATGGTCGGGTTTTTCCAGCGGCACACAGTGAATGACCAGCAGAACCCAGGTCCGGATCAGACCAGACATCCCTTCTCTGAGTGGCTTTCTGCTGCAGTAGCTCCTGTAATTGAAGGTCTCTGCAGTTAAAAAGAAACAATGAAAGAAGGATGTGTTTGGGATCACGGCAGCCAACCAGCAGGCGACGTTCCTGAGTCCTCCAGTGGTCCTGACCTCCAGCATTCCCAGAACCGGCTCGGTGTCGGGTCTAATCCGGCCTCCATCTCACTGCTGCTGGAGGTCAGCCCTAAAGAGCATTAAGCAAACAGCTAATGGAATTAAAGCTATAATAATAAAGGGATATAGTGAGACAATTCTATTAACAAGATATTAATCATGTTGAGTGTGAGGTAAGTGTTTTTTAATTGATTGATGGAAACGGCGATCTATCGGTTTTCTGGAGACTAACAGCCATTTACCGTCTGTGCAGAACCGGACGGACACAAACGAACAGATTAGAGAATTACGCTGCACGGCCCAGGAATCAATTATTCAGAAAAGATAATCATTTTGTGCTGACATCACTAATGTGAAGAAGCATTTAATCTCACCCCCACCCCCATCCCCAGGGGGGCGGGTGGCTGAAGCTTTTTATAAAGATTAAAAGTGCAGCCACAGCGCCGCGCGCTCATTACGCACGCCGCCGTCCTCTAATGAAGGAGAATAGGAGAAGCAGCGCGGTTCAGCCAGAGTTTAAACGCAAACAGCCGCCTGCGCGGCGCGCGTGCACGAGCAGCAGAAAATCTGGATTGACTTCAGAAAATGACGCAGAGCTTTCAGGCTCTTTGTCCGTCAGAGGAGATGAGTCCAAATCAAAGTTTATGTGTAAAAACATTTTGAACAAAAACTGAAGTGTTTTTGCTGAGAGAAGGAAAGATGGAGGATGATTAGGGACAGAAAAAGAGCTTTGTGATTCTGTTTAATTCTGGAGAAATCAAAACAATTTACCTTTTAAAGTTCATTGACAAAAGTAATAATAAAGTAACGTTTAAAAAAAACATTAATAAAATAAAAAATAAGAAAAGAAAAAAACAGCAGCAGAATCTGATCCAGTGTAACCTTCAGGGTTACATTTTCAACATGTGAATTTTCAAACTCTAAAACTGCAGCTTTGATCTAAGCTTTGGCTCCAAACTTCACTTTTTATTGCTACATTAAAACATTTGCTTGATCTTTGTTCCATTATTTTTCTTTAAATGGGTTATCATTTTTCAGACATTTCTCCTGATCCTCTAACGTTTGCATTTTTATTTATTCTAACAAACGTCTGTAACGTGCTTTAAGCACGTTGCAGTCAAAGGCAGACGAGAATGATCCTGTCAACAGCAAGTCAAGAGACTCGCAGGTTAGCAAGCAGAGGCAGTGTTGCCAGATTAGTTGGTTTCCAGCTCAAAAGTTGTCGTTTTTATTTTTGTTTTGCGAGCAGAACTTGGTTTAGGTGGGTGGACATCATTTGGGATCAGTTCAGTGGATTTTAGTGCCTCATTGAAATTCTTTTTAAACAGGAACATTCACCTGTCATCATCCTGACCAGCCGTCATGAGCCTACTAATAATAAAATACATTTGTATCAACGTATGTGTTCAATAAATGCAGTTTATATGTTTAAATCAAATCCTTTTAATCCTTAAAATCGCTGTATTTTGTGTTTTTCCTCTTTAATTTCAGCGCAGGCTGTGAGTTCTGCTGCATGAGAGAATACACAATCCAGTGTGAAGTGGTTTGATTGTTCCATTAGTTTACTCAGCATATACTAATAATATAACCCTTTATTATTATTTGATATATTCTTGACATTTTTATTCCGTGTCCTCCCTTTCCATTTCATTGGTAATGTATTTTGTGTTTGTCGTTTAGCGTTGAGGTCTGACGTAAAGCTGCACTGAAAAGACAGAAGGAGAAAGGCAGGAGAACATCTGTGCCTTTTGACATATTAATATAAAAACAACAGATCATTTGTTTTATGAATGCGTTTACCTGTTTAGGCCTTTGAGGAAGGTATAAGCGCCATACAAGTATACGTCATTTACCATTTTGTTCATGATAGGCTAATAAATTATACTAGACGTTCTAGTGTTAATTGTGGTTTTTTTTGTTCCTAATATTTGAGCAAAACACAGTGGTGGTTAGTAAAGTTCAATAGGAGTCTGTTATTTCACATTTTGACTAAATGACTGCAAAAATGGTGCATTCAATATCATAAAAAATGTGTTGGACTTTCAATCAAATCAGAAAGAAAGAATTAATGGGGAAATTGAGTACCGATAATTATGGCTAATCAATGACTGTGTTTTTGTTGGGTCTGGTGGTTTTTTAGAAGACTTTTGGGATGGAAAAAAGTGAAAAAGTAAAAAGTGGTCAAACGATTCGTAGTTATCGGAGTGGCTGCAAAAAGAGGAAAAGGCAAAGAGAAAGTAAAAGTCCAAAGGAGTCCGAACATGCTGGAAGACAGACAACACAGGAAAAGAAGAACAGAATCAAAGAAACTAAAAAAGAAGACAAAGAAAGTCAAGAAAGAAAAAGGAGATAGTAAAGGAGACGAAAAGCAAACGGAGGAGCAGAAAATGCTAACTTTGAAAACCTTTCTTTTGTTTAAATTGATTCCACTCTGTGGGCAGGCCACTGCTTTGTTCCTTCATTCAAGTACTTTTATTCTTTTGTCTAATATAGTAAAAGCTGACGAATTAAAGACAGAAGATCGTCATTTGTTCTTACCGCGAGAGAGAAACTCACTTCATGTTCTTTCCAAGTTAAATGAATGGACATAAAATACATTTCTTTGACATTTAAATGTGATTTCAGTTTTTTTATGCTTCTCAACACATTTGGACCAGTAAGGAACTGATTTGAGGTTTTATCCTAGGATTTAAAAAAAATAATAATACAAATAATAATACCATGTCAGAGATCACCTGGGGCCCCCAAACTGTTCCCCACTGGTCCAGGTAGAAATCCCTTCTTTTAGGATCAACTTTGTGCAAAAACCTCTCAGGATGTCAGATGTTTGTCCACATTTCTGCTTAAAACAAAAAAAACATTTTAATGGAGTTTCATCTAAAATGAACAAAGTAAACAACCGGAGACCAAACCGGAACCAAGATACAGAGTGTACTGGTCCAATCTCAAACTGCAGCAGCTGTGATCTCCAGCAGAACCTGACGGAACCGCTGAGACTCCAGAACCAGAGCAGAGGAGTTTCATCTGATGCAGGTTTCCTGGAAGCTGCTTGTCTTTCGCAGGCGGACTTCCTGCGGGAAGGTCACGTGCACACGGCCGCGCACGGAGGAGGACAGATAAAGAGGACAGCACCTCTGTGACAAACGATGAGTCACAAACAGGAAGTGGAGAGGAGCGCCTCGCCGGCCCCGTTATCTCCCCGCGTTATTACAGCCGCCTCTTGTTGTGAGCTGACAGAGACGGACGCCCCCCCATTAGGAGCCCCCCCGCGGGCAGCTGGCAGCCGCAGATACATGAAATACGGCGTGATTACATTCATGGCCCCCGCCGTAAAGAACAGTTGTTGCCATTAGATGCAGTTTGATACGAGATTTTAATTTGAGGAGGGAGGAGGGGGGGGTCTCTGTTGACACGGGAACTGTGGGCGGGGGGGAGGGGGGGTTAATGACGGGAACATGTGTGCGTATTGATGCTGTCTCCTGTGGCCTTTGTTTGTCTGTTATATATGACGGGGCTGTTATCAGACACCCCCCCAACCCACCGCAGTCACACAGCACGTCTGCTTATCACAACACATGTCCATGCCCCCCGTCCCGTCCCGTGGGAGCGCTTACACCGTTTAACCCCTCGGCGCCTGCTGCAGCAACAAGCAGCAGAGGCAGAAGCAGAGCCGGGGGGGGGCTGAGGATGACGTACCAGCGCCGGAAACACGGACGATAGAGACGATCCGGTGTGAGGATTTCATCTGCATTCAAGTCCAGAGCTCCTGAAAACAGGAGCAGCTTCAGTCTGGACCTCTGCTTCAGTCTGAACCTCTGCTTCAGTCTGGACCTCTGCTTCAGAGCTGCTTCAGTCTGAACCTCTGCTTCAGTCTGGACCTCTGCTTCAGAGCTGCTTCAGTTTGTACCTCTGCTTCAGTCTGAACCTCTGCTTCAGTCTGGACCTCTGCTTCAGAGCTGCTTCAGTCTGAACCTCTGCTTCAGTCTGGACCTCTGCTTCAGTCTGGACCTCTGCTTCAGAGCTGCTTCAGTCTGAACCTTTGCTTCAGTCTGGACCTCTGCTTCAGTCTGAACCTCTGCTTCAGTCTGAACCTCTGCTTCAGTCTGAACCTCTGCGTCAGTCTGGACCTCTGCTTAGAGCTGCGTCAGTCTGGACCTCTGCTTCAGAGCTGCTTCAGTTTGTACATCTGTTTCAGTCTGGACATCTGCTTCAGAGCTGCTTCAGTCTGAACCTCTGCTTCAGAGCTGCTTCAGTTTGTACATCTGTTTCAGTCTGGACCGCTGCTTCAGAGTTACTTCAAATCTGAACCTGTACTTTAGTGTGATCCCCCTCACGGACTTGCCAGAGAACTTAGGGATCCCTCTCCCTGTGTGGGGAGAGGGCTGCTCGGAAATGTATTTCTTTTATGTGTGAGCACAAATTATTTATATTATTATTATATTATTTGAATCTTTTTTGTTTATAATCATTTAACTTAATTTAAAAGCACAGTTGGAGGTGGAGCCTTTAGCCACCAAGCTCCTGTTTTGTGGAATAAGCTTCCAGCTGGCTGACACAGTTTCTACATTCAAAGTTAGGCTTACAACAATCTTCTTTGGAAAGGCTTAATGCCAGGCTAGCTAGTAATAAGAGAATATTTAACTTACAGCTGCCCTACCTCACCTACTGTAATGAAGTTTGGGGAAATAATTCTAATTTTCTTTACATCCATTACAGGCTTTTGTGTGTAGCTAAGCAGAGGAGAGACGGTTTCACAAACCGAGCCTGGGCAACCGTTTCCTCTGCTTAGGCTGTTTGGAATATTAGATTATATGAATATTTGATTTGCCATAATTGAGACTTTCTATGTGCTGTTTCCTCTATTCTTTGTCATTTACCATTATTATGTTTTATTTAGTTCATCATGCCTCTGTTTGGTGCAGTGCAGTTCACTTGTTGTCCCTGTTTCCCACTCCCCTACGGGGGAGATTCCTGATTCCAAGTGGATCGTCTGTGTTCCTGTCTTTGGCTGTGACCTCACCTCTGGCCCTTACCGCAAACCCATCTGTTCCACACCTCCATCCGGATGATTTCAATTTCAATTATTTATGGAATGCCCCTTGAGATGTACCACCTTGTTTTCAAGGGGGTCCAAAAATTCCAAAAGTCCAAAAATGGATTCCCATCTGCTACACTATTCAAACATGTTGTTGTTTATTTAAACATTTAGCTGTTATTTTACCTGTAGCTGTTTATTTAGGGATGTGGGTGTTTATTTGACATGTACTTGTTATTCAACATATAGTTGTAGAATTAATTAAGCTCATTCTTCTTCAATGGTTCTAGCACATCACCTGTCCGTCCGGGGTTGAGGATCTATCCTTCATGTGGGCAACCCTGAGGTTTCGTAGTTTTTCCCCAAAAAAAGACAGGTTTTTAAATGAGTTTTTCCTCACTGAGACGGAGGGTGTAAGGACAGAGATGGTTGTTCAGCTTAGTCTGTTTAACAACAAGCTATTGTCTGCATTTCTATGACTGACTTTTTGTTCTTTGCATAAATATCGGTGTAAGCTATAGAGACGACTATACATGAGACGACTATAGCAGGGATATTTGGCTATAGAAATAAAATTGAATTGAATTAACTTCACATTTAATTTCCTTTTTAGTCTTAAATTTATTGAATTTGACCAAGAATTCATTAAATTATCTTCTGATTTTTGTCCTAAAATCATCTTAAGTTAAACTTATTGATTTGAACTTCTCTAATGTATCATTAAAATGCTATCTATATGTGAGTGTAAATGTTTATATCATTACAATTGTTGTACCTTTTAATTGTTTTATAATCATCTAACTTTATCTTAAATTTAATTTGATTTTTACTCTTAAATTAAATTTTATTTCACCTGAAATTCAGTAAAAATTCCTCAGATTCTCCTTAATTTAATCTGAATTTGATCTAATTGATTTAATTTGTTACTTTATTTTACAACTTTATTTTACAATAATCTGAACTGCATCTTTAGATAATTCTGGGATTATCTGAGCTGGATCATAAATTCATCCTTAACACAGATTTTTCACACATTTCTTTCATTTTTCGGTTTCTTTTCTGGAAGTAGCCTAAAGCCTCACAGAGTTTACAGTGCAATGAGGCCTGCGTTGCCGTGGCAACCATGGGATGCCCAGATAATAGCTGGATCCAGCCCCCCTCCCTCTCCGTCAATGCTGCATATTAAAAGCTTTATGGGAGCAATTAAATGTGTGCTTAACGTGGGGGTGGGGGGTGGGGGGAGCTGGCAGAATGATTGGATGATTGAATTAGCAGTTATGATGCTGCACATTACCAGATGAAGTAAATGCCATTAACCCCCCACCCCTCCCTCGCTGGCCTGATGCTACTTAATTAGGTCCTGTCACACACACTCTGTTGCTGATCTAATTTTGCCCCCCCCCCCCCCCCCCCCCCCCCCCCCCCCGCGCTGACTCATCTGGATGGTGCTGTCACTGACCTGCAGACGGTCCCCTGAAGCATATGGGGGGGGTCTCGGGGTTCTCTTCAGTCACATCTTTACCTTCATGTAAAACAGAGAAACTGAAACTATTCAGATGTTTTTTTATCAGAAAAATCTTTTTTTTTCTCTCAGGAACAAACATCTGCAGGTTCTTCAGAACTTCAGCTGCTCTGCAGAGATTCTCCATCTGCGCAACTGCAGGTCCATCAGTCAAGCTTCAGATCAGCCACAGACTCCACCATCATCATCATCATCCGCTTTGGTGTGAGGAACCATCTGCTTGTGCCAGGAGATTAAACCTGGACTCCTCTGAGTACAGAACAGAAGGAGTTTGAGTCCAGAAGGTTCTCCTGTGGTTCTGCTCAGAGTAAAATGTCAACATTTCATCTGTAAACATGTTCTTAAATGCAGGTTTTTGTTCCTGATGCAGATCCAGCTGGTATAGGCCTGGACCCCCCTGAGACCATTGATCAGCTTCGGGGTGGGGGCTCTTAGGGACGGCTGCCTGCCAGCGGCAGCGACTCAGCAGTGTGAATGTGGTGTCCTTGCAGATTTAGTGGTCACTTTTCTCAACTTTGCCCATTAACCTGAGTGCAGCCGGCAGTTTTGGCCCCCTCCCTCGGCGCTCTGCGGGAACATTTATAACCTCGGGACACTCTAATGGATCCCAGTTAAGGTGTGTTAACAATTTTTCTATTGATTAATTGGAAGAGAATGGCGGGCGGACTAACTCCACCCTGGAGATTTAGTGGCTTTTAAGGTAGTATGCATGAATATAATGCTTTAGAAAGAGCTTCTGTACATTATAGATATGACACCTGCTACATTAAGCTACATTAAGCTTTAATACGTCTTCATTACTGGCAGTCTGCCCACCCCCTTCAAGGTTGAAATACAGATCCACCTTTCACGGCCCCCCCATCATGGCTCTGTGGAGAGATATCCAATAATAATGGGACTGTTGAAACGGTTCTGCTCCGCTCGTTAACGTTAATCCATCAATTAAATATTAAAGATTTCCATCGCTGAGCCGCTGCTGCCGCGCTTCTCCCATCAGGACCACTCCACGCCGCCTCAACGCTTGGCTCCACTGCCATTAGGCAAAGTAGAGGATGATTATACAACCCACTGACCTCTGACCTGCTGATGCTGCCGCTGCTCAGGCAGGAGGAGCTTTTGATAGGGAGGGGCAACGGATCAGGGCGGAGCGGACTCTCTGGACCCCGAAACCACCTTCAGCCTTGCAGTTTTCCTGAGTAATAGAGTACATATGGCGGGTGGGCAGACAGCAGACCCCCCCAGGGCAGGCCAGCACAAGAGACTGGATATTTGCTCTCTTTAGCTCCAACAGTTTACTGAGCTCTGATTCTTCTCGTCCCCATCTCCTATAAACCATGAAACTATAAAATGGTCATAAAAATCAAGTTTATCTGGAAACGGAAACAAATATTTCATTGTTTCAGAGTTTAGAAAAAAACATGAAAAAATGCTAGCTGTCCATGACAACAAGTTTAGTCTGCTCCAGACCAGAACCAGAACAGAAAACCTGACATCAACAGAACGCACTGACATCCTTTATGAAGGATTTGTTGTTTATAATTCCAGCCTGGAAAAAAACACAATTTTTCATTTCTCCTTCGTTATCAATTTTCAAGCGCTTGGTACTTCCGTGTTTTGACAAGAATGCCATGCGTAGGTCACTACCAAATCAGAGTCCTTGATTGGTCAAAGTTCAACTGGTTGAACATTCAATTCGCGTTCAATGGTTGTGTGTTTAATACCTACAGCCTGAAAACGGTTGTAGAGATTTGTGCAGCGACACGCGACTGTGAGAGAATCAAAATGCTGAAATCTGAAACACGCATATATGCGTGCTAACATACTGTCGCCTTTTCGTTGGAAGTGGTCGCTTGAACTCTCTGAGGCCGGTGGGAACGTGAACCAAACTGAAGAGGTTCCAGCTGATGTTCATGTTCTCAACACAAGAGAAAACCATGCAGCAGATCAGCCTGATGGGTGTGGAACCGGAGATCATCCAGAAACTCTTCATCAAAGACCAAACCAATTCATGATTGAAGATCATCTTCATCATCAGCTGCGATGGCTTTTCTATCCAAACATGTTTTACTGTTCTCTCCCAAATCTTCATCACGACTCCTGGAGGTTTCTGTGCCGTCCACATCCCACCAGATGATTTGGTAGAAACTGTTGTTTCTGCTCCTTCAGATCTACTGCGGAGAGGACGGTGTCATGACCTTTCAGGAAAAGCTGACGCCTCCAGACACTAAAAAGCTCCATTTCCTCCATCTCCTGACGTTCGCTCGTGTTTTCTTCTGCAAATCCAAACATTCCTGCGCCCCCCAGCACCCTGTGGACCGCAGGTCCCAGCATTCCTCTGACAGATCTGAGTCCAGACCTCAGCTCTGGATGAAAGAGAGACGCGGCTGCAGCGCACAACTCCAAACAAACAAACGCTCTGCAGAAAGCACGGTGGCGCGCTCGGCAGGCAGAGAAAACAGCCCCCACCACAATGCTGGACGCCCCCCCAGCCGGGGCCACTAAGCTAGCCTCCACGCTCATGTTGGGTCCATGGATCTGGGTTCCTCTCATTCTTCGTACTTAGAACCGACTTGTTTTCTTTTGTGGAAACTTTTTTTACAGCGAAACAAAGTGACATAAAAACAACTTCTCTGTTGACATGAAGGTTCCTGATGTGGAAGAAAAATGAACATTTGAATTCAGGATTTTATCTTGATTCATACGAAACGCTTCTGAACACGCAGAGCTTTAGATGGTTGGAGGTTAAGATCTGCTGTTCATGTTTGGACGTCCTGCAGCTCCAGCTGAGGTTCCCCGAGGAGCTCATCAGACGCCTGCAGCTAACAGGATGAGCTTTTGGTTTCACTGCTGAGTTCATTTCACTCGGGAAGATTCTGGTGGACATTTGGAACATCCCACTCCTGCTGAAGCTCCTCTGCATCTCAGACTCAGGGTTCTGAGGATCATGAGGAGGTGCAGATGAGGAGGTGCAGATCAGGAGGTGCAGATGAGGAGGTGCAGATCAGGAGGTGCAGATCAGGAGGCTCAAATGAGGAGGTGCAGATAGGGAGGTGCAGATGAGGGGGTGCAGATGAGGAGGTGCAGATGAGGAGGGACAGATCAGGAGGTGCAGATCAGGAGGCTCAAATGAGGAGGTGTAGATAGGGAGGTGAAGATGAGGAGGTGCAGATCAGGAGGTGCAGATGAGGAGGTGCAGATCAGGAGGTGCAGATGAGGAGGTGCAGATCAGGAGGTGCAGATCAGGAGGCTCAAATGAGGAGGTGCAGATGAGGAGGTGCAGATGAGGAGGTTTAGATGAGGAGGTTTAGATGAGGAGGTGCAGATCAGGAGGTGCAGATGAGGAGGTGCAGATCAGGAGGTGCAGATGAGGAGGTGCATATCAGGAGGTGCAGATAAGGAGGTGCAGATCAGGAGGTGCAGATGAGGAGGTGCAGATCAGGAGGTGCATTTGTGGAGTTGGACAGACTCACGCTGCACTCGCGGCTCTTTTCCCGCGTCTTGGCAGCAAAACAGCGACGCTGACAGGAAGTGCGGGCGCTCGTTTTACTTTAATGTCACATTAACAATCTGCGGCGCGCGGAGCCTCTGCCAGCGCGCGCTGAGGACAGATGGAGGCGCTGCCGCAGAGGAGGCGTATGCGCAGAGTCCCCGCTCACACATTTGAAGCCCCCCCAAAACCTCCTGTTTTCTGTCTGACAGTGGGGTGGGGCTGGGGGGTAGATGAGCTGAGAACTCACATGACCTGTTTCTTTACCTGACACTGATGTCATCCGTGTGTGTGTGTGTGTGTGTGTGGGGGGGGGGGGTCATTCAGCAGAACAACTGTATCTGTGTCCCACAGGCCTTTGTTGTCTCAGTGCCCCCCCCGCCACCGACACAATCGACTGGATTTTTCCAGCTAATTAGGTCTTTAAAATGTGTGTGTGTGTGTGTGGGGGGGGGGGGGGGGGGGGGGGGGGGTAATTGAGCACGTAATTCTGATTCAGGGACAAAGACCCCCTCCCCAAATAAAAACATTATCTGGATCTGTCAAAGGATGGTTGTTCGGGGGACGACAAACATTGTGGTTGGGGGCGGGGCTGTCGGTGTAACAAACTGCTGATATGTCAGGATGTTTGAAAGAGACTCGTGGTTGTTTATTTCAACTGGAGGGTGTACATTTGGGGGGTGGGGGTGACTAATGTGTAAGAGGGCAGTAAACACATGAACGGTTTTCACTTTTGTGGCTTTTTCTTTGCAGGTTGAATCCTGGATTTGATGAAAGCTCCTGTTCATGTGACGAACAGAGAACTTGAGGATTCTCCGAGGAGGTTCCAGGATCCTACCCCCCCACCCCCACCCCCCACCCCCAAAGCTGACAGATGCTCTCCTCCTTCATGTCAGCTTGCAGAAGCTTCTTCATCTTCATTCATGCCTCTGTTTCTCAGAGGAGGTGGTGGCGGTGGGGTGGGAGTGTCACGGAGGTGCCCCCATCAGACGGTGTCCTGGGCTGTGTGGTGTCATTAAAGCCAGCCCCCTCTCCCCCCTCCCGTGAGCCTGGCTGTCCTCTGAGCACAGACAGAACTTGTCCAGGTTAATTGTTGCAGGTATGGGAGTGTGGGGGGTGTGCGTGGGGGGTGTTGAGACAGACAGGGGTGCTTCCTGGGTATCTGTGTATCCATCCAGACGGCTTCATTCTCTGACCATCGCCCCCCCTGCCCCGGGTTTGTTCCTGCTCACTCCTACAGGCACTGACAGAAACCATTTCAGCTGCTGGACGGCCCCCCCTCCGGGAATTACTGTGAAGGATGGGGTTAGAGCTGCTGCGTTCCCGAAGGCCCCCCCCCTGCCGTGTCAGCCTGGAGTCTGGGAAACCACTGCTCCTCCTTACTCCTCATCCCTCACGGCCCTCCCTCATCC
Source organism: Oryzias celebensis (assembly GCA_014656515.1). Classification (NCBI taxonomy): domain Eukaryota; kingdom Metazoa; phylum Chordata; class Actinopteri; order Beloniformes; family Adrianichthyidae; genus Oryzias; species Oryzias celebensis. The sequence goes on from BNCR01000012.1 coordinate 2,529,180, forward strand.
CTGATCTGTGTCACTTCTTAGGGATCAGAGGAAATTGGCGGGGGGTGTGGGGGCTGATTTGTCAATCACTCTTCAATTAGTAAATGAGCTCCTGAGAGGTGGGAGGTGTGGCCAAGGGTGTCAGGAGGAGCTGAGCCAGCAGGAGGTGGATAATATCATTACCATTATGCAACGAGGGGGGTGTCACTCTGAAGAGGGGGCATCTAAAGGCCACTGAGGGACTGCATGTAGGTAGGAGGGGGAGATAGGGCACCTTTAGGGGGGGGCTGGACTCTATACTCAACAGAATCAGCATGGGGGGGGACTAAAGGACAGGCTGATGAAGGACAGGTGGAGGAGAGCAAGAACAAGAACTGGAATGATCCAAAAAAATGAGGAGAACCAGGTCAGAATGTGGTTCTGGAAAAAGTTCCAGAACTTTGATCCAACCAGACCCTGAACCCACCAGAACCAGTGATCCATATGGAGGGTCCAATCCTGGTTTGCGCCTCTGCTGGAACCATTTGGAACGGGTTCTGAACACATCGGCAGACTTGTGGAACCTCCAGCAGGAGGTGGAGGACATGTGGAGTTCAGATGTCACACATGTTCGCAGCAGAAACCCCTCAGTCTGGGGGGGCTCTGCGTCTGTTTCTGTGCTGCGCTCCAAGGAAAGGATTGATTATCGTTGATCAGATCTGCGGCAGCGATCGAACCTCCATTATGGAGGCGGCGGCTTGATCTCCCTCCTTAGGTGAGAATGAGATGTGCTCCCCTCCCCCGTCGACAGCTCTGACCTTTGCTCCTTTGTGACAGAATCTGCTGAAGGACGTCCTGATTGGCTGACGATGCACTTCCTGTCTGCCGTCAGTGCGCCTGCCACTGCCAAGGTGTGAGAGGTCCAGCCGGTACACAGGCACTTGATGAAGCAGAGGATCGATGGAGCGAGGAATGATGAAGAATGAGCGGCGTTGATGGACGGCTGCGGGCGCAGAACGATCCTGACAGAAGATATAGAAGAAGTGATCAATGAGCGCCACAGCTGGAGCCAGCTTCAGATGTTTGGAACCAATACAGAAAAGCCTTCACTTTCTCCACGAGTTCCTGTGATCTAGTGGAGATCCAGTGGTGATCCACTGGAGATCGTTGAGAGTGAAGCTGATCCTAACTTAAGAGGACCTGCAGGAACATCTGAGGATATGAGGCCACAGGGACCGGTCGCAGTGACCTCCTTTACAATTGATCAATATAATCACTACTCTTCACATCTTCATTTCTTTGCCTAAAAAGATATGAAGGAAGCAATGTTCCGCTAGGCCTTCCGGATAAGATTTTGGCCAGGAAGGATGTTCTGTTATCGCAGTAAGACTTGTGTGGCGCTGCAGATCATGTCCTCAGGGTACGTCTGCAGGGGCGAACAGAGAACCACAGGTTTCTATTGAGGGTTGTTTGAAATACTGAAAAGTCTCCTGTCTTATTTCCGTATAAACACACCCTTTGAGCAGACGACAGATCCTAGCATCATCTTTGTTCAGAGTTCATTTTTCCTCAACAAGATGAGGTTTAGATCCAGTGGAGATCTGTTTGGGATCCAGCAGAGATCTGGTTAGGATTCAACAGAGATCCGGTTGAGATCTGGTTCGGATCCAGTGGAGATCTGTTTGGAATCCAGCAGCGATCTGGCTGGGATCCACTGGAGATCTGCATCTGAAGACCTTCTGCATTGGTGGCTGAAGCATCTGGTGGAGAGTTTTGAGTTTTTTTTTTTTTTTGTGACGTATAAATGTGTCTATCAGACTCTTAAGGGAGACGGTTCCCCATGAGTCCTGCAGTTCTGCAGGAATGCTGCTGAAGGCAGAGCTCTGCTTCTCTGCAGACTCTTTCCAGGATAATTGATTTATTTCACATTATTAATGAACTTTGCTGCACTTCCACTTGTCAGGCTCGGCCCATGGGGGTCAATAACTGGAGGAAACTTGATGTTAGTGGATCGGCCTTAAGTGATTCTGTCGCCATGACGATTCAATATATCAGGACAGATGTCAGCTGCTTGTAATGTTGATTCTGCAGAGCTGATCTGCATAAGCGCTGTGGTCCAGCAGAGGACTTCTACAGGTTTCCATAAATATTTCATGCAGGGACGAAGACGGCCTCCTCATCCTCTCAACGCTGAAGGAGCAGAAACAGAAAAATCCACGTTTCCATGACGACGTTCAGCTGTCTGAACATCTGATCATTTTAGCATTCTCTGCAGCAGATTGGGGGGGTAGGGGCACTAAAGGTGACTAAACTGCTGGCTCCAGTTTTCTGGCCTGCAGCAGAAATCAGTGCGATGGATCGGAGGGAGAGATTTAGTTGCAGGTGGCAGAGGTCGCTGGATTGTGTATTCTGTGCAGTCAATAATAAAGTTGGGGCTTATGCCCGCAGAAAGTTAATGAGCAATCACAAGGACCTTGGGAAGGGATTTGCATGTGGATGCCGCTCCTGTCCTGGCTGGGGGAGGGCCCCGGGGATGCTGCAGAGCGGCCAGCGCCTGAGGCAGCGCTCACATAATAATGAGGAGAGCACACAAGCCGGCGGCAGGCGCCGTGCACGGACCTGTCCTCTGCAGAGCTGATGGGAGGAAGACGATGAAGGCCCTCTGCAGCTGCACGCTCTGCATCAGAGGAACGCGGAAGAACCTACAGAGCAGCGGAAGAACATCAACGAGGAAAGAATCTGAACAAAGAGCATGTTTACGTCATCAGAAACGGGACACGGAGAGGCGGAGTCACACCTCAAACACATCAGATTCTTACAGACCTGCAATTTCACCAGTTCAGATCGTCTACACCTGAGGATGAAACATATGCTGCTGATGACGAGACCAGAACCAGACCCAAATGACACAGGACCAGAACCAAAGGAGACATAACAAAAACCAAACAGAATATGTTAAGTAACACGGTTAAATCCAGATGTGTTCAGTTATTTTTTTTTTTTTTACTTGTTCTGTCCAACAGCTGAGCAGTCAGAGCTGGAGGCCTCTTGAGTTGGATAGATTTTACCGTTACAATCGGGAGTTATCAATCTTCTTTATGAATTCACTTCTTTTAAACTTTTTTTAAATCTTATTTTAACAATCACACCTTTGATATTTCTTTTAAATGTTTTATGTGAAGCACTTTGAATTGTCTTTGTACATGAAATGCACTGTAAAAATAAACTTGCCCTGCCTTCTGAAAAACAAGGTGTAGATTTGTATAAACCCCTTTTGGATTCGAGCCTAAACTGTATTTATATTGATTATGTTTGTATACTTTTTTTGTTGTTGGATCGGAAGGAAAAGAAGAAGAAGGAGGAAGAAGAGAGAAGTATGTTAGAGATGGGAGCTTTACTAAAGAGAGGAGGAAAAAGGGGTAAAGCAAGTGGGAGAATGAATGTTGAAACTTAATTCAAAGACAACTTGGAGAAACAGTACTACTTTTGATGTCAAGAGAAATTGATGAGAGCAGACAGAATATGTAAAAAAACTAATCAGTCAACTCTGACCTATGACTTTTTTTTTAAGTTCAGCTAAAAACCTGCAACCATGCTGTAAAACAGGCAATTGATTTTTATCAAAGACAGATTTTCATAAAGTCATCATGCCTCACTCACACACTGCATGTTGGAACACAAAGCATTGGGTAAATCCTAACCTCACTACCCTTCAGCTTTTAGTAGTGACAGCAAGGTTGAAAAGATTGAGTAAACTGTACTCTAAAAATGTATATTTCTTCCTAGGTAAAAAAACAACAACCAGAAAACTACATTAAAATATGTAATTATTATATTTTTTATGTTTTAAAATGTGTCCATGCATCAACCATATGAAACACACTTTCAGTGGTTCAATGATGAAACATCTAAATAATGTAAAATGTAGCCATATATATTAGTTTAGTGTTTAAAATGAATTATAAGTACATTTGTATCAACAGAACCCAATTTTTGTCAAAAGCAATTACAACAAATAAAACATAAAATTTAAGAATAAAAAAACAAGCCAGCAGTGAAGCCCTCTCTTCTCTGTATAATCATGTTGTGAGTCTAAGTACAAGTGAATTTGTTAAATAGGAGACCTAAATCTCGGCTGATTAAGTTCAAAATCAGAAACTTGAAAACTGTCTGACTCATGAAATCTCACTCAAGTAATCAATAGTCCTACCCGTCCTAACATTAAATGCCTCTCTAGATCATCCTTAATTGATCTGATCTTGACTAGTGCCCCTCATAACTATACTGATATTATATTTTTGCAAATGACCTAAGTGATCAGTATCGTTGTCACCATCAGAAATATCAAAATCCTTGTATTCTGCTAAAAAGAGAATTTAAAAAGCTAAATGAGCAACCTTTTATTCATGACCTTTCTCTACTAAGATGGGACAAAATTTCTCTAATTGATGACTGGTCAACATTGGTATCGCTGATCAAGCCATGGCCTGGTTTAACGACTATCTGTCTAACAGATCCCAGTCTGTACAAATATCTGGCTTCATTTCTCCTGTCCGTGAGATCAAGAAAGGTGTACCACAGGGTTGGATTCTAGGTCCCATTCTTTTCTCTATTTACATTAACAACTTGTGTCAAAACTTACCAAATACATATCTTTATGCAGATGATCCTGTCATTTACTGGTACTCTAGGTCAATCACACAAGCCTTGGTCTTTACAACCTGCTTTTACTGTTCAGTCTCGCCTCATTTGTTTTAACCATAGGAAAAAAAAAAAAAAGACAAAAGCGATGATATTTTCACACAAAAGTGAATTACAGGAATTCACTCAGGTTCTAAAAACTGACCATGACTAATCATTACAAATAGACAACTTTAAGTACCTGGGTTTTGTTCTAGACTCAGAGCTTTCCTTTAAAATGCATGTTCCCGCTTTACTGCATAAACTGAAACTGAAGCCTGGGATTTATATAGAATTAAATCTTGCTTCTCACTCAGAGCTCAAATATTCTGATAGCAGTTACTTTTTGCTTCTGACTGATTTACAAAATGTTCTTTCTACAAATGCCTCATCCACCTGTCTTCAGTCACTCAGTACGTATATCACTGTGCCTTGAGGTTTGTAACTGGCTGTAGTCGTCTCACTCATCACTGTGAAGTATATACCAGAGCATAGTGGTCCTCTCTGAACACACAAAGGTACACACACTGCAGGACTCTTGTCTATAAAGCGCTACTTGGCACTGGCACGCTGAGGCTCTAGTATGATGTAGTGAAATAGTGGTGCCTCAGAGATCGAGTCGTTTTGAGTATGAAAAGATTTCACAAAAATAATAAAAACTAATTATTTATGAAATATTTAGTGTTCCAAAGGTAATACATGATCATATATATATATATATATATATATATATATATATATATATATATAGTTAGTAAACGTATAGTTTACTCTGAAAAGCTTTAGAAAATCATGGTATGGCCTCTTCAAATGAATCACTAACGTATTTGCAATGTGTGCAAGTTGGCTAAAACACTTGTCTAAAAACAGCTTTTTTAAAAGATGGTAATTAAATATATAATATGCAACAGAGGAGATCCATCGACAAAGCAGTTTGACCAAGCACCCAGACCAGGGCTCGCAGGCCCGCCACATGGGCCCCCAACACCTGAGAGCAGTGAGCACAGAGTGCAAGCCCTCGACCAGCCAGAGGAACAGCCCTCCCACCACGCCAGGGGGCCCAGCGCAGGGTCCCTCTCACCCCTGACAAGCCGCCCATCACCACCCAGGGGTTCTGAGCATCACCACCCCCGGGTACGAGCCAGGGCCCCCTGCGGAAGACCTGCCCCAAAGCTCCAGGCAGCCGCGGAGATCCAGAACAGAGCACGGCAGGGGTCAACCACCCACACCTAGAGGAGGGACGACCAAGAGAAGTGAGGGTCCCTGAAGAGTGTTGAGAACATAGCCCGACCAGGCTCTCCCAATGTTGGAAAACAACTACATGTTAAATAACAACTACATGTAGGACTAGTAGAGTATAGATGGACTTCCATCTATACTCATCCAGATGAAACTGAGGTACAGCTGGGGATGCGAGACGATGTTTAAATTTAACTTGTTTACTTTTGGATCGTACTGGATAAAATACTTAAGGCAGTCTTTAACAAATAAATGCAGGTGATTATAATCAGTCATATTAGATGCAAATTTTTACCTCACACTTTTTGGGTAATTTCAATATATTGTTTTTTTTTTTTTTAACAGTGCACTTGTGCACACAAACCAACACGTGAAGTATTTAATTCTGTCCCGTATACTATTTGTGCAAATGTGAGCTGACATGTTTGCTAGCCGGGTAATCACATCGAGCACGGGTCCTCCACCCCCCAGAGACTACCCCCCCCACCCCCCACCCCCAAAAAAAAAAACCTAGATGAGCAGCCCACCACCACCCAGGAGTTCTGGGCATCTCACCACCCCAGGCAAGACCAAGGACACCCCAAGGGAAATTTGCTACACACTACAGGAAACCACCCACCCCACGGGAGGTCTAGGAGAGAGCAAGGCAGGGGCCGCCTACCCCTACCAGAAGGAGGATGCCCAAGACAAAAGCGGGGTCCCTGATGAACGTTGAAAACCTGCGCCGACCAGGCTCACCCAACCAGTGGAATGTGTGTTCATTTTTACACAAATAATCCAGATGTTTTCATTTTTTTAATGTAAAAAACAAATCCAGATTTGCTCTGTTCTGAAAGATTAACAGATTCAGATGCGTTTAGTTTCTTTATATGAATTAATCCAGATGTGTTAATTATCTTAACATTGATAAATGCAGATGTTTGCAGCTTCCAAACATGAATAAATCCAGATGTTTTGCGTGGAAATCCTTCTGTCCGGTTTGCTGCTTCCAGGCGTTTCCTGCCCGTCATTACGCAGCAGTGATGGGCGATCACAGCAGACTGATTGCTCTGCTTCTCACATTCAGCAGGCCTCATTTTCATGTGCCAGCCCCACGCGACTCACCACTCTGTTACAGTCAGAACCAGACCCCCCCAAGCCCCGCTCTCAAGCTCGGAACTGAGAGAGTAGACGCTGCTCTGATCCGACACCGACATATGTTTCATTCAAATGTTGCTTGTGCGCATATTGCAGAGGAAGTAATGAAATGCCGCACGACGGTGGCGGAGGGGGCGGAGAGGCTAACTTCATCCCGTCAAGCCTGAACCAACTGATTTGGAGGAAGGGGGTGGGGGGTGTTCCGCAGCAGCAAAATTAAATTTAATGTTCCATCTGCGACGGGAGAGGTGCATAACTCACAGCCGCTGATCTGCATGGACGGAGATCATCACACCAGATGATGTCACGCAGAAACAACAAGGTAATTTCACTGCTGCTAATGAAAACAAGCAACAGGCGGGACCCAGCCTCCCTGCCCTCCTACCATGTCAGAGGATTTATTAAAGAAACCCCCCAGTCCCACCCCCTAATTTAAAGGACAGAAAGTGAAGCTGCAGGAAAGTTTAACATCAATATGGAAGTGACTAAAAACCTGAATGTCTGACGCCCCAGGACTGAGGTTCAATCAGCATCTGTCCCTCATCTATGGATTCATAAGAATTTATGCAACAACTGGCAACTCACTGGCCTAGTGGTGGAGTGTCTTCAATACTTTGAGACTTTAGGTTCAAACCCCCAGTCAAGGTAAACCAATGAGACTGAAAGTTACCTGCTTCTCAGTCATTGTTCACATTTACACGTCGATTAAACCGAGGATCATCAGCGGCGTGTGCATGTGGGAGGGGGGGTGTTACACCGCAGTCTACGCTGCCGTGTCAGTCTGAGTCAGGTTTTTTGGGGAATTACAGTTGTTAATCATGAGGGAAGTTTTTTGAGATCTGCACCACTTCCACTGCGGGTGTTGAAGGAAAAAAAAAAGATTTGGCGATATATCGTGATATTTCATTTGGCAATACTTGTATTGATTTGAAATGCAAACAAGACGATATTCAAGTCATCATTTCTGAGCGTCTTACTTTCGTTTTCCACCTAAAGTAAAGGAAGAAGAAAATAAATAATGGCTGTGCTGGTTCAAGACAAAAAGGGATTGGAACATTGGCAAAACACAAAATGAATCAGGCAGACAGCTGACCCAATCACGTTGACCGGAATCTGCAGCTTCCTGCTAAGGCTGCCTAACAAGGTCTAACTAATGAAAAGAAACAAAAGAAAGACAGCAAATCAAGACTGCCATGGTACAACCCCAAACTCAAACAACAAAACTCGGCAGTATATGACTGCTGAGGACAAAAGTAGAGAGAGAAAAAAAAAAAGGCTGACAAAACAAACCAGTACCGCAACCGCTCAGGACTCCTGCTCACTTGGCTCCCTGGTTGAGGGCCTCCTCTGGCTCAAATAGCCAGCAGCTGTCAATCAGGGACATTGGTCACACCTGCTGGGTGAGGAGAATGGCAGGAGATGAAAACAATCAGCAGCAAGACAAAACATCAGTGAAGAGCTGACCCTGTAATCTGATCAAATCCCTCAATCTTCTCAATAAAATCTGATGGTCAACCATGTCAAATGCTGATGAAAGATCTAGTAAAACTACAACAATATATTTGCCAGAATCAGAAGACATCAAAACGTCACTGGACACTTTCAGCAGGACTGTTTCTGTCGAGTGATGTTTACGAAAAGCTTTTGTCCAAGACCTTTGACAGTTATTTAACGACCATTTTCTCAAGGATTTTTGAAAGAAATGGAAGCTTTGAGATAGGTCTATAATTCTGGAAATCTGATGGGTCCAAATTCGACTTTTTGAGCAAAGGCTCCACTGTGGCATGTTTAAATTGGTTAGGAAAACACCACTGGAAAGTGAAAGGTTGACCATTTCAGTGACACTGTGACCAATAACATCAAACGCCTTTAAGAAAAGTTTAGAAGGAACCACATCAGATGGACAAGAAGAGGGTTTCATCTTTGTCAACAAATCTGATATGTCCTTTAGCGTGACAGGCTTGACAGTTGACCAGTTGACCAAGGCTGTGACAAAGTCATCACAACGAAGACGTCGGTTGATCCTCTTAGTCTTGTTTGCAAAAACTTGAGAAATTCATTGCTGTTAGCTTTGCAGGACACTGGGGTAACTGGAGCAGCAGGACAAACATTTATGGTGCCAAACAAAACTTTCGGGCTCTTCTTATTCAAGGATTTTAGCTGACAAAAATCAGAAAAAGTCAGATCTGGCATCTTTCACCATCTTAATTTTTGAGGACATGAGATCCCTAAGGTGTAGCCTGTGGACCGTGAGATTAATGGATTTCAACAGACGCTCAGTTTGACGACACCGTCTCTTTAAACTTTGAATAGTTTCATTAATTCAGGGATGCACTTTTTTCTGTGATAAATTGGATTTGACAGGAGCCACTTGATCCAGAATGACACAATGATCACTAAAACGATCGACCAGATTGTTCACATCGATGCGTTCTTCACATAAGCGGGGGTCAAACAGTGCTGTAAAGCCTTCACCAGTGTTGGCAGTGATGATGCGCCTTTGAGACACTATGCTTGAAGAAGCAGGTTCAGAAGGAACATTTAACTCAAAGAAGACACCACTATGATCACTCATATGCACTTTCTCCACACACAGGTTAGCAAGTTCAGTCCAAGAAAAAGAACTAAGTCCAGAGTGTGGCCCTTCTGATGGGTGGGGTCAGAGACATGCTGCTCAAAATGAAAAGCTTCAGTCAAAGATAGAAATTCCATTGCAGAACAAGATGAGCAGTTGTTTAAATGAAGGTTCAAACCCCCAAATATTAAAACCTTTTGTATAACTGAAGACAGGAAGTCACTAAAATCCTGTAAAAAGGGGGTAGCAGGACCAGGGGGGCGGTGGACCCACACAAATAATAAAATAGATTTGGGGAATCAATACTGATTGAAAGAGATTCAAAACAAGAGAATGTTGGTGTGTTTACGTCTCTGCATGCGTGGCTTTCCTTGTACACAACTGCCACACCCCCACCGAAAGGCGCGGGTCTTTCTGATGACCGAACAGCCACCCAGACAGCGTTCATTTAAATGAGTAAACTCTCCTTCTTTCTGCCAAGTCTCAGTCAGACACAGAAAATCCAGGTCTTTCCTTGAAAAAAGTTCGTCCAATGAGAAGGATTTCTTAGAGGTGGAGCGGGTATTCAGCAACCCAAGCCGCACTAGAGGTTGTGACGTCATGGTGGGAGCGATGGCTGGGACCACCAGGATTGGTCCCAGACACGTCGAGTGGTCACGTGACCTCCAGCTGGGTGTCTGCTGCGGTGGAAGCAGAGTGAACCCCGATGTAAACACGGAAGAACGGGACGGTGGCGTAATCCGGTGGTTAGAATGCCAACATTGGGGAGGCTTCAGGACAGAGGCCGGCATAGTCCGCCCAGGCGATGACACCGGCAAAGTCGTATGGGAATCAAACTCAGACATCTTGTGCGTTTACCATAACGTACCTAAACCTAACCCTAACCCAGGCTGGTAAATCCCAAATGTAAGGGTTGTCTGCACCTTACCTGGAGTCCAGCCATAAGAGCTCTCTTCCTCTGCTTTCTGCTTCTTCCTGGAGGTCGACGCAGCAATGTGACGTCTGATAAGCCAGGCGCACAAACAAATGGTGGAGGAAAAGTTTGTCTGTAGCCATCCCATGTCTCAGAGAGGAACTCTGATATGATCACATATGGAGTAAAAACAGTCACTTTTAATCCACATAGCAGAGGAGCAGAGGCGTTGCTGAAGACTGGCGCCATCTTGCCAAAAGACCATTGACCTGACAACCATGTACCAGGTTGCAGAGTCTCGGTTTGATCCAAAAATGTCTCTTAGCAACAAGAACAGTGTTCTTTAAATAAAACACTGATTAAGATGAAGAAACGAGAATGTGTTCTATCTGGTCTATGTTCCTGTTGTGCATCAGAATATTTTACAGAAGCTCTTTCCTTCTACATTTTAGTTTCAGGGAACAGTCAAAATGTTCTCAGATCATGAGCTGGATTGGATCCTTCCTCACGAGGAACCGGGCCCTCTTGAGACTCTGCTGTGGCTCGCTCTGGAGACAGATCTGAACCCTGAACTCTGCTTCTGAGAGATGACAGACGCATCTTTCTGAGATGAAATGGATCCTCGGAAAATCTGCTCTAATCGTCTGGAGGATGGAGATGTGAGGAAGACGGCAGCAGAGGCGAGAAGCCAAGTCCTCCTGAGGCATGATGGGATTAGTGGCGTGTGCCATAGAGCGATTGCAGCAGTACTAGAAGGAAAGGTTCAGGTGTAGCAGCCCCCCCAAAGTTAAAAAGATTAATAACAATGAGGGTAATCTGCAGAAAAGTTCCTGCAGTCGCCACACTCCTCCAGAAGTCTCCACGTTGTTCCAACAATTTCCCAGAAAAGGTTTTTTATTGTATAAGTGTTGTAGTTGAATGGGGGGGTGCCCCCCCCCCCGTGAACCCCACCAGCTCCGCTCGCCTCCACAAACCCAATAAGACACACCAGAGGGATGAGAGCCTTTCACATTAAAAGCCATATATTCTGATTATTTTTTCCTTTTGTGAATCCTCGACTTTTTTCGGGGTGGGGTGGGGTGGGGGGGTTCTTTAATAGAAATAATGGAAAACACTGACGTCCCCCCCCGACCCTTCTGCAGATGTTCATAGATGAGCCTCTGCATTGATCATCTATTGATTGATTTTTGATCAGTCAGATGTTTGAGGGGAACCAAACATTTAACAGACAGCTCCTGATCTTCCTGAGGATGAAGCTCCTGGAGTTTCTGCCTTTGATCCATCCATCACCTTCATTCCTGTTCCCAGTCTCTGGGCTGTTGGGAAAAGATCGGGTAAGCAGTTAACATTTCTGAACTCTGTGGTCGTCTCTCCTCCTCTGATCTTCTCAGATGAAGCGGTTCTCTGTGGCCTCCCTTTATATATGAAGCGCCTGTTCTTCCACACGGATGCAGTTTGATGTTCCCAGAATTTCCCAAAAGCTGGAGGAGAAGTTCCTGCTTCTGCTGCTTCTCCATTCTGGAACTAAGATCAGATCTCTGCATAGTTCTCTGCTCATCTTCATGTGTCGCTGCATCCATTGTGACTTCCTGTTTAAACAGAGTAGCTGTGCAGACATAAGTCGTGTGTTTGGAGTTAAGGCCTTCCTCCATGACATCACCTCTGAGCATGGAGCTGGGGTCTCCAAGTGTCTTTATCCATGCAGTTCAACAAAAACATTTTTGTTTTGAAGATTCTGACTGTTCTTCTGCAGAGAACTTGAGTGAAACCAGTGATCGCTCGGTTCCTGATCAGAGCAGAAATCAAGACTTTAATGACGGAGAACGTTGGTTCAGATGAAGCTGTGATCACATCAGGGTTCCTCAGGAACCTGGTTGCTGTCATCACAAACATATAAATAAAACCTATGAGCCCCCCCCGATCCATTGCTGCGATTCTTCATGTGAGGAGCAGGAAGAGGAGGATAAAGAAGGAGGACGCAACAGCTGGCGAGGTAAGTTCATTTGTATCACACGTCATGCGTTTTACATAAAACAATAATAAACATTATAGGAAATGTTAAAGGTGATCATAAAAATAAGATTTAAAGAAAGTTACAAATACAGAATTGGAATCAAGCATAGATAAATAGTGTGGATGTGAACTTTGAAAACTAGCTTTCACGTTTTGTAAACTAACCCTAATGCAACCTGAGCATCAGAGTTCTGAACCAGCTGCAGTTAGTGCTTTAAGTGGACAACAGGAAGCCGTGGTTCTTACACCCCCAGCTGTCCCCAGTTCTATCTGGATGAAGCCCATCTGCTACTCTATTTAAACAGATAAACTAATTCTACTTTAACAGTTCTAGTACATCGCGTGTCCGATCCCTCCTTCATGTGGGCATCCCTGAGGTTTCATTTTTTTCTCCTCAAAATCTATATTTAGGAGTTTTTTTCTCATCGAGAAGGAGGGTCAAAGGGCAGGGATGCCAGTTTAGCTTAGTCTGTTTAGTTTTGTTTAGCAACCAGCTATTGTTTATATTTCATCACTGACTTTATGCTCTTCTGTACAAATACCGGTCTGAAGCCCATTGAGATAACTGTATTGTGATATGTGGCTAAATAAAAAAACTTGAATAATCTCTCTTGTGGAAGTCGAAACATAAAATGCAGAGAATGTTGAACGTAAATATTGATCGATGACTGATTTTCCATCATCCATCATCCATCCATCCATCCATCCATCCATCCATCCATCCATCCATCTTCTTCTGCTCATTCGGACCGGGTCGTGGGGGCAGCAGTCTAAGTAAAGATGCCCAGACTTCCCTCTCCCGCTCCACTTCCTCCAGCTCCTCTGGGGGGACCCTGAGGCGTTCCCAGGGCAGCCGATATAACTTGTGATACTTGGAAGCCTTCCAAATGGATGTAAGAAGTAAGAAGTAGGCAAGTGAATTCATGTTCATGAGAACCCATTGATGGAGGTTAAATAACTGTAAAATTGTATAATTATTTTGTGTTTGACGGTTAAAATGTAGCAGTGTTAACTGAACTGTGTTAACAAGGATGTTTAAATATGAACACAGCAGATCCAAAAGACTAAATAAACAGAAAACTAAAAGTCATTATTGATTTATTTACATATTGGTTTTTAATTTGCTCATGTACTTTTGATTGATAGTTTTATTGGTAATTTTGTACAGTTAATAAAACAGTGCAGTACATGTTCCATCCAAATTCACTAACACCAGGGTCCATGTTCATCTTATTTTATATTATAAATGGGGCTGTCAACGTTAACGCATTAACGAGTGCCATTCATTTTAAAAAATTCATGCATTATTCATTAATGCAGATTTACATGTTTTACACATCAGAAGCGACCGCCTTCCGTTTTTGCGCCAGGCGGTTCAGGCTTCTACAGCGTGCGTCAGTTTCTGAAAATACACACTTCATTGGACATTATTCCACTTATAACATGGTCCTTTACAAAAGAAATAAATATTCAATGGATTTTTAGTACTTTATTCTTGTTATTTTTACGGTTTAGATTGCTTTCTCACAAAAAGCGGACTATGTGAATGAATGGTGGTGTAGCCCATTGTCACAGTAACACAACAAAGCATTGCTGACCTTGACTGCAGCGGCAAAGGAAAGCGATATATATGCTGATCAGATTTGAGTATTCACCCGGACCATTTAAATTGCAGAAACACAATGTTTGTTTCCCATCGCTGTATATCAGCATCTTTGTTTTCGTGGAGTAATACTGCAGACATTTCATCAAATCAAACTTTATTTGTATAGCACGTTTCCTATGAAGCATAACACAAAGTGCTTTACATTAAAATAAAACTGATTAAAAACAAGCACAACCATAAAAATTTAGACCCCCCACCCCCACCCCCACATGCAGTCCACCCAACCCCTTTCACAACTCCCACCCCCTTTACTGATGGAACCCACTGGGAAACAGGCTGAGCACGGAGAAAGTTGGTTGCTGAACTAATAATAGTTGGGTCCTCTTCCTCCGAGGACAACCACATAGTCAGTCTAATGCAGCATCACAGGCGAGGACCCAGCCCCACCACAACAATGTGGCGAGGCAGGTCCCCACCTAGAGCCACAGCAGCTGAACCATAGCTGACCCAGAGGGAGAGGACACAGCCGAGGAGGCACTGGATTTAAAAATAATAAAATATAAATCTAAAATTAAAATGGAGCATTTGATAAAAGCAACAAGCAATAAAACATGAGAATAAAAAATATTCAAATAATCTTTAAATAATCCAGTGTAAAATCATAAAACATGATAAAAATAATAAAAACAAGATAAATTCACATGATAAAAACGAACTAAAAGCTAATTTAAAAAGATAGTTCTTGAGCCTTTTCTTAAAAACCTCTATGTTCTCTGCGGTCCTCAGGTCCTCCGGCAGACTGTTCCATAGACGGGGGCCATAGTATTGAAAAGATGCCTCTCCATAATTTTTGGTTTTCACAGTTGGAATGATCAATAGACCACTGCCAGATGATCTCAGGGTCCGCGAGGGTTCATATTTAACTAAAAGATCAGATAAATAAGAGGGCGCAAGACCGTTAAGACATTTAAAAACCATTAAAAGTATCTTAAAATCAATCCTGAAGCAGATGGGGAGCCAATGCAGGGATTTTAAAATCGGGGTGATGTGAGCTCGCCTTCTGGTCTTGGTGAGAACTCTTGCAGCAGAATTTTGGAGAAGCTGAAGGTTCTTAATGCTATTTTTTGGAAGACCTGCTAGAAGGGCGTTACAACAATCAACTCTACTGATTATAAAAGCATGCATCAGCGTCTCCATATTAGCAAGAGAGAGAATTGGGCGGACCTTAGCCAAATATTTAAGATGATAAAAACCAGTTTTAATCACCTGCTTGATATGTGGGATAAATGTTAGCTTGGAGTCAAAAATAACGCCCAGGTTTCTGACTGTTTCAGAAAAATTGAATGAAAGTTTCAGAAACTGTTTCTCTCTCTTAGCTTCAGGACCAATAATTAAAATTTCAGTTTTCTCCTGGTTGAGCTGCAGAAAATTATTTGCCATCCATGATTTTACATCTAAAATACAATTAAAAAGTGCTTCTATTGGCCCTGTGTCATCAGGAGACATAGCTATGTACAGCTGGGTATCATCAGCATAGCTATGAAAGCCGATGTTGTGCTTCCTGATGACATTCCCCAGAGGAAGCATATAGATGTTAAAAAGCAAGGGGCCAAGGATGGAACCTTGAGGCACACCACATTCAATTTTGTGGACCCCAGAAAAGTAAGTGTCCATATTTACCATGAAGTTTCTCTCCATGAGATAGGATTTGAACCACTTGAGAACCGTCCCTGATATGCCAAGACTTCTAAGTCTGTCTAACAGGATCAGGTGATCAACAGTGTCAAAAGCAGCACTTAGATCCAGTAGTACTAATACAGTGATCTGACATGAATCCGAGGCACATCTAACATCATTAACGATCTAATTTAAGGCTTTACAGTTCTGCTTACTTACTGTTAATGTGTTTTCTGCACACAAATTAAACTTCAGAGTTAACACTTTATAAATTTAAAAATTTCAGACAACAGAAATGAAGGAAAAATGTTCTCTCTGCCCTGTTTTTTGTTCAAAAGCTGCATATTGTTGTATGAAGTTTACCTAGTAAAACATTGTGATTAATCATAATCCAAAAGTGCGATTGATCTGATTCATTTTTTAATCGATTGACAGCACTAGTTATAAAATACAGTAAAAAATGAGAAGAAATTTCTGACATAAATTGGCAATGACTCTCAAAGAACCACAATGTGCGTGCATGTGCATGCAGCCCAGCCTCACCCCGGGCTCACACCGCATGCGGTCCGGCTCCGGTGTGGTCTAGCTACTGTTGGTAACTCACACTGACTACAGTTTGCTTGCAGCCATTCTGTCAGTAGTCTCTGCTGCAAAACTCGCGGACCTCTGAACTCACGCAGGTTCTCGTGAGAACCCGCCATTTAAATCTGACGTCATAGTTAACAAACCCTCATTCCACCGGGATTTTGGAGTATATTCACAACACTTCTTTTCCTGCGTGACTCGCCTTTAATCAATGGATTTACAAAGGTGACTTTTCTTAACTTTCTAATCTGAGTGTGAGTCCATATCACACAAACTCACCATCAAGTCCAACAGCCTGTGATATCTCAGCCCAGACTTTGTCCTTTTTGTTGTTATCTTTATAAAAGAATGTGTTACATTACCAAGGATGGGGCAGTTCTGGATCTCTGTGATCAGCCTCTCGTCGTCCATGATGTTATATGGCTGAAGTTACACTCTACCTCACATTTTGAGAGCCCTGAGTCAGCAGAAATGACGTCATGTTTAAAACACGGTGAAAACAGCGAGTACAGCGAAAAATAAGTTTCTATTTCTCCTCCAGCCACCAGGAGATGCAGGACTCTGGGAACAGGTGAGAAGTGGCCAACAGGAAGAAGACTGTTTTTGAAGAGTTTTCTGTGGCTTACTGTCATGATGGAGTGGTGATCTCCTTTCAGGATGAGTTGACAGGAGGCACAGGAGGGAAAGGAGGAGGGGATTCTCCAGAGGGTGTGGAAGCACCGGAGGATTTTGTGGATTCAGTGAAAGGGATGTGGCTTTCCAACAAGCTCACTCTTGATTAGCAACAGTTGTTGCCATAGCAATGATGACTTAGACCGACTTGGACCAATCACTGCTTACTAACAGTCTTGTTCCAAGTCCGTACAGCAGAAAAATGTCGACTGAATTGACTTAATTTGGTTGGAACTGGAGGTAAGGCATTTTCTGTGGGTGATGTCACAGGCGCTTTGTCCATCTCTATATACTGTCAATGTTCGAAACAAAAAACGCAAGGATCAGAAATCAGTCCACACCAGATCATTTTAACAGTCTGAATACACCCTAAAGTAATCTAAATTTATAATTGGATATTTTCAACAGGAGGACGGAGAGGAGGAAAAAGAGGAAAATAAAGAGGAGGATGAGGAGGAATATGAAGAGGAGGATGAAGAGGAGGAGGAAGAGGATGGAGGAGCCTGCTGGAATGTTGCTGGAAATATGCACCAACTCATCCAGTGGTGATTCAAATCAATTCCAAGGCAGAGGGCTGCAAAATTCCTGTTCGGATGAATCTGATCTCCGTCTCCTGCAGCGGAACCGGTGGTGGGGTGGGGGGGCTGCATTCAAACTTGCAAATAAAAAAGTGAAGCAATCAATCACGTCAGAGACGCTGGTTCCTCGCCGCTTCTTCCAGGCGGCTGCAGAAGGAAGTCGGACAGGACTGGAATATGTAAACGGGGGTGGGGTGGGGGTGGGGGTCTCCTGCATGGGGGTGGGGGGTGGCGTA
Source organism: Oryzias celebensis (assembly GCA_014656515.1). Lineage (NCBI taxonomy): Eukaryota > Metazoa > Chordata > Actinopteri > Beloniformes > Adrianichthyidae > Oryzias > Oryzias celebensis. The sequence continues at coordinate 2,547,049 of BNCR01000012.1, forward strand.
ACCAGTTCAAAGTTTAGAGTCACAAACACAACTTCATGAAGCCATTCATCACTGCGGGGGCAAGTGTCTCCTGCCTGCCCCATGTGCCCCCTTTTCCAACTCTCTCCTTTGGCCCACAGGCCTGGGACCACCCACCCCCACCCCACCCCCATCCCAAACAGAGGACATTGAAGTCCAATATCTTTACTAAATTCCAGGTTCTGCAAATCTGAGCCTCGCTGATTGAAGTTTTGGATCAAGATGTCCTGGATCCCTTTTAGGCCAGTGAATCTGATCCAATCAGAAATAATCGGATCATTCGCAAGGAACCAAAATCGAAAGTGAATCCAATTGTCAACCAGAAACATTGAATCCAATGGTTGTGAAAATGAACTGCTACGTCCCCTGTAACCGATGATGCAGCAACGATCTGAGAAACTCAGGGGACCCCATGAAAAGGGGAAACATGAAAGTTCTCATGTAGGAGTTGAAAATACTTCTTCATGGGCTGCAGCTGTGGGCTGATGTTCTGAACAACAGAATCCAAAAAAAAAAAACCAAATGTGTGAGAAAATAAATGACCACAGTTGTTCAAATATTCTGAAGGCACTGAGCCGTTTCCTGCTCTTCAACATCAACAATCTCATCTCCGTCGTCTGCAGACACCTCCTGTGCTTCACTAAACATCGGCAATTTCAGGATTGAAACACCCAAACCGTCTCAGGTGACTGAATAACAGGCAGTTGCATCAGAGCTGCGGTGGTGATGCCACTGAACCACAGTTCAGTTTGAAAATGTGGTTTCATACAGGGGGGTGGGGGGTGTCTTGTGCTGTCTGGAACCAGAGATGTTCAACCAAGAACAGGAGACGGGATCAGAGGCTGCAGAGGAACCTAAAACATTATTAAATAAACTTCAAACATAAAAATGCTGGAAAAGTGACAGAAAACAGAACACAAACCACAAGAACACAATTGGAAATCAACCAAATGAGTAGATTCCTCACATGCTGCTCCATTTTGAAAAGTTTTGGCTGGAGTTGAACTTTTTTCAGGTGATAGATCAGCTGTTTTAAGGTGGGGTCCAGTCAGGACCTCGAACACACCAAAAACTGTGGAGGAGCTCAGTTAACAGGCTGTGTATCTACCAACAGACCAGTAAAACCTTATTTCTTCTTCCTTACTGACCGGACACAAATGCTGCACGCACGGGATGTGTATGTGTTACGTCAGTGCCCATAGGAGGAACCTATCCACCTGTAAAGCCCCAGTCACACAATCACCGCCAAAACCCATCAAAAAGATGTCTTCCATGAATCAGACGAAGTTGTGCGCTTTGAGGACGAGTTTATGACGAGATGCTGTCGATTAACAGACGTGACAGGACGCGGTGAAAAATCAGAACTGTCGGACGGAATGATGTGTCAACCAAGTTCAAAATATGATTGATCACAGTGTGCCCGTTTTACCTCTGCGCTGGGCCATACTCCATGGAACGCAAAATTGACCAAAAATTACCACTGACGACCACGTCAACAAGATTTTCAGAACTTTTTGGCCATGATTGCACCATAAAGTGCTGTGAGACTGGGACTTTAGGACAGCTCGGATTGAGACTAAGACGTGACTTCAAAGGGATCAAGAATAAAAAATTGATGAGATATATATTATTTATCTGGAGCTAGAGCCTTTATCCACCAAGCTCCTGTTTTATGGAATAAACTCCCAGCGCATGTAAGAGAGGCTGACACAGTTTCTACATTCAAAGTTAGGCTTAAAACATTACTCTTTTGACGGGTTTACTGCCAGGCTAGCTGGCAATCAGAGAATATTTAACTTACTGCTGCTCTACCTCACCTACTGTAATGAAGTTTGGGGGAATAATTCTAATTTTCATTACATCCATTTTACATATTTCTCTGTGGAGCTAAGCAGAGGGAAGATGGTTTGATAAACTAGGCCATGGTGGCCTATTCCCTCTTTTTAGTGGCCTTAGACTAGATTAATAATATTTTTATATTGAAATGCTAAAACTGCATATTTTTACTGTTATTATTATTATTACCATCCGATATTTGTGCCATATTCATGCAATTTACCATAAACATGTTTGAATTAAATTTCAATACCAGTTATTTGCTAGCAGGCTATAAGAAGTTAGAAGCTGGAAAAGTATGGTTCACTTGGGTTCTGTCCTCTATTACTTCTCTCCTCCATTCCTTATCATTTATCCAGTGATTTTGTCATTTATTTCTAGATGTCTCTGGTTGGTGCAGTGCGATTCATGTGTTGTCCCTGTTTCCCACTTCTCCTCCGGGGGAGCGGGAGAGATTCCAGGTGGAATCTGTGCTCCTGTCTTTGGTCGTTGAACTCGCCTCTGGCTCATCTCGCACCCCCAGCTTATTCAAACATGTAGTTGTAGAGTTAGAGAAGCTAATTCTTCTTTAACAGTTCTAGCACATCACCTGTCCGTCCTGGGAGAGGATCCCTCCTTCATGTGGAGATCTCTGAGGGTTTTTTTTTTCTCCCAAAATTGGTTTTTCCTGGCCAAGAAGGAGAGTTTAGTTTATTCTGTTAGTTTAGTTGAGCAACCAGCTATTGTTTATATTTTTATGACTGACCTTATGTTCTTTTGAACAAATACTGGTGTGAAGCCCATTTGAGACAAATGTAGTGTTATTGGGCAACATAAATAAAATTGAATAAATTGAATACCAAACTGAGTGACTCCTCCCCCGGCATGTTCCAGACAGGAAGTACCTGTTGGCTCCAAGAAGCCAAAATTCCATAGACTTTTATGTAGAAAGAAACAGCTGTTACTCAGTCTGACTCAGACCAATCATTGTCATCTGGCTCCAAAATGGCGGCGTCTGTATCATGAAAAAATGGTGACTGATTTGGCTTCATTTGGCTGGAGGCATTGACTATGGGTGACATCACAGCAACTCGGACCAGTTCTATTCACAGTCAATACTGCCACCTGAGACCTGAGCACATTCATCACTGCCCCTAGAGGTGGTCTAGGGCCACCCTGATGGGAAAGCACAGCACCCCAGGAAGTCCACCAGGTGTAGGTCAACACCCTCCACCAAGGGCAAGAGGAAGATGCCCCCAACTGGCAGAAAAAAAGGGCAACCCAAGAGACCAATCAGTTTTTATTTTTAATTAGTTGTAATTTTAGAGATAAAAACATTATATCTTTATATTTCTCCATGGATGTCAAACAGCCCCCCCAAGCTGTCTGATCTCCCTGCAACTTACATTTTTCAAGGCCCCCCTTCTGCAGAAACCTCTGTTAATTCCCGTTTAATCAGATAAATTATGGATGGGGATCAAAGTCTGGTACGAGACAAACGATCATAATTAGCCGCTCAACCAGCCTTTGGAATAATCACGCCATACTGGAGCGGGGGCCAGAACATGGGCCCATTTCCTCTGATGACCCGCCAACGTCACACTTATCTGTGATAACGGCCCCCATTTGGAAGTATGACATAAAAACAAGCAACCTCGTGTCCAGGATCGCCCTGGACATGTCCCCCTAAAAGCTCATGAGTGATCCAGGGGGGGGGGAGACACCCATTCTTGAGCGCATTACCTAAAGATCACCTGAGGAGGCAGAAACAGATACATCTCCCTCATGCCCCCCATGGGGCAGAATGATGGCTTAAAAGCCAGGCAGCCCCTGGAGACCCATTGACCTGAGAAAGAGAGATGGAGCACGGAGGGGGGGCAAGGATAAAGGACGGGGGTAGGACAGCATCTGCAGTGAGCTGTCAGAGCTGCTTTAATGAAGGACTGTCTGCTACACCACTGCTGGGGCGGCTGCAGCCAACAAAAACGCAGACAAGAGAAGGGGGAAAACGACAGAAACGCAAAGACGAAAAAATGGAAAAAACAACAGAAACGCAAAGACGAAAAAAAGGAAAAAACAACAGAAACGCAAAGATGAAAGACTGGAAAAAACAACAGAAACGCAAAGACGAAAAAAAGGAAAAAACAACAGAAACGCAAAGACGAAAAAATGGAAAAAACAACAGAAACGCAAAGACGAAAAAAAGGAAAAAACAACAGAAACGCAAAGATGAAAGACTGGAAAAAACAACAGAAACGCAAAGACGAAAAAAAGGAAAAAACAACAGAAACGCAAAGACGAAAAAATGGAAAAAACAACAGAAACGCAAAGATGAATAAAAGGAAAAAACGACAGAAACGCAAAGATGAAAAAATGGAAAAAACAACAAAAACGCAGACAAGAGAAGGGGGAAAACGACAGAAACGCAAAGACGAAAAAATGGAAAAAACAACAGAAACACAAAGACGAAAGAATGGAAAAAACAACAGAAACACAAAGACGAAAAAAAGGAAAAAACAACAGAAACGCAAAGATGAAAAAAAAGAAAAAACGACAGAAACGCAAACATGAAAAAATGGAAAAAACAACAGAAACGCAAAGACGAAAAAAAGGAAAAAACAACAGAAACGCAAAGACAAAAGAATGGAAAAAACAACAGAAACGCAAAGACGAAAGAATGGAAAAATCAACAGAAATGCAAAGATGAAAGAATGGAGAAAACAACAGAAACGCAAAGATGAAAGAATGGAAAAAACGATAGAAACGCTAAGATGAAAGAATGGAAAAAACAACAGAAACGCAAAGATGAAAGAATGGAAAAAAACGATAGAAACGCAAAGATGAAAGAATGGAAAAAGCAACAGAAACGCAAAGATAAAAACAAAAAAAACGACAGAAACGTAAGGAGGAAAGAAGGTAAAAACGAAAGAAAGACAACGATAAAAGAACGGAAAAAAATGACAGAAATACAAAGACCAAAAAATGGAAAAAAACGACAGAAACTTCAAGATGAAAGAAGGAACAATGTTTGCAGCTGAAAGATGACAAGTTCAGTCCTTTTGGAGTTTGGACTGGTCGTGGTTCTGTATGTGCGTCTGCATCGATGCTGTGATTGGTTGCGTTTGAGGCCTTTGATGACATGCTTATGGGGGCCTCCTGTGGGGGGAGGGGGGTCTTGGACGGCGACGGGGAGACCTCCCACATCAAACAGCGGCCCCAGACCCTCCTGCAGAGAGCGGAGCAGCTCTGGTTCTGGTGGTTCCGTCCACAAACATTAGTGATGTTTCCAGAGGTCTCAGTATTTTAGGTCCAATTCAAACTCCTTTTAAAGACTTTCAAGGTCATTTCTCAAGGCCTTTCAGGCCTTTTGGATCAAAGGGTCTTCAACCCTCTTTCACTGCTGTTTGTGTTGATCTGAATTCACACAAAAGCAATAAGAAGCAGCACTTTCTGGGGCAGAAGGTCTGGATGGCTCCTGGACCTGATGTCCCGGCCTTCCTGAAAGTCTGTGCTGACCTGCTGGCTCACATCTTCACCCGGATCTTCAACAGCTCCCTGGAGATGTGCCTGGTCCTGGCACATCCTGGTCCTGGCAACGCTCCACCACCATCCCAGTTTCCAAGTATTCCCCCACCACAAGATTAATTGACTACAGAGCGGTCGCCCTGACCTCTATGGTCATGAAATCCTTGGGCGACTGATGCTGGACCACCTAAAGGACATCACTGACCCTCTGCTGGACCCCCTGCAGTTTGCCTACAGAGCAAGCAAGTCAGCAAATGACGCGGTCAACATGACTCTTCACTACATACTGCACCACCTCGACTCTGCAGCAATCTATGCACAGATGCTATTTATGGACTTTAGGTCCATATTTAACACCACGGTCCCAGAGCTCCTTCATCACAAACTGTCCCAGCCCAGCCCCCCCCCATCACCAGCGGATCACCAACCTCCTGACTGACAGGAGGCAGCAGGTGAAATGGAGCTGCATCACATCCAGCACACAGAGGATGAGTACCGCACTAAAGAGGGCAGTATTGGGGGTAGCGGATTACAAAGTCACGAATTACTGTTCAAATGTTGGTAGTTAATTACAAACTACCTCCTGGACTAAAGAACTCACATTACTTTGTTACTTTGGTTTTGTAAGGCCTGACACTTTCTCTCGATTATATGAAAGCAAACGGATTTTCCTTTAAAAAAGAGGAGTAAATGGTCCATACGTGCACATGTGCACGCTGAGTTGGTAATGAGTCAAAGTACAGACATGCCCTCATTGCTGCAGTCACAGTGTTTTCCAAACTGGATCAAAGATGAGACGAAAAGAGATGCTGCAAGGAGTCATCTCGTCCCCACAGACCAGCAGGTGATCAACAGAGCAAAGACCCGCCTCCTGTACTGATGTGTCTGTTACAAACGGATGTTGTTTCTTTCTATATTAATTTATTATGTCTTACTTTTTTTTTTCTCTTGAAGTTGCACGTGACTAGTGGTCAATATTAGTTGGCACTCAACCCGCTCTGGAGAGGTGTGTGTGTGTGTGTGTGTGTGTGTGTGTGTGTGTGTGTGTGTGTGTCTGTGTCTGTGTTCTGTAGACTCACAGCAGTGCAGAACTGTGCACAAAGGACAGATGTAGGAAGAGAGAGAGAGAATATAGACAAAGATATACAGATGAATGTAGACATAAATGTAGAGATTAATGTAGAAATGAATATAGAAATGAATATAGAAATGGATATAGAAATGAATATAGACATGAAAATAGAAACAAATATAAACATGAATACAGACATGAATATAGACATGAATATAGACATGAATATAGAAATGAATGAAGACATAAATATAGAAATGAATATAGAAATTAATATAGAAACGAAAATAGAATTGAATATAGAAATAATTATAGACATGAATATAGAAATGATTATAGAAACAAATTTAGACATGAATACAGACATGAATATAGACATGAATATAGAAATTAATATAGAAATAATTATAGACACGAATATAGAAATGATTATAGAAATGATTATAGAAACGAAGATAGACATGAATGTAGAAATAAATACAGACATGAATATAGCCATGAATGTAGACATGAATATAGAAATGAATATAGACATGAATATAGAAATGATTATAGAAATGAATATAGACATGAATATAGAAATGAATATAGAGATCAATATAGAAATGAATTTAGAAACATATTTAGACATGAATACAGACATGAATATAGACATGAATATAGAAATTAATATAAAAATAATTATAGATATGAATATAGAAATGAAAATAGAAATGAATATAGAAATGAATATAGAAACGAATATAGACAAATGTAGACATGAATATAGAAATGATTTTAGAAACGGAATATCGACATGATTATAGAAATGAATATAGAAATGAATATAGAAACGAATATAGACAAATGTAGACATGAATATAGAAATGATTATAGAAACGGAATATCGACATGATTATAGAAATAAATATAGAAATAATTATAGACATGAATATAGACATGAATATAGAAATGAATATAGAAATGAATATAGAAATGGATATAGAAATGATTGTATACATGAATATAGAGATGAATATAGACATGAATTAGAAATAAATATAGAAACGGAATATCGACATGACTATAGAAATGATTATAGATACAGAATATCGACATGAATATAGAAATTATTATAGAAATGAATATAGACATGAATATAGACATGAATATAGAAATGAAATTTGACATGAATATAGAGATGAATATAGACATAAATATAGACATAAATATAGACATGAATATAGAAATGAATATAGACATGAATATAGAAATGGATATACAGATCAATATAGAAATGAATATAGAAATGAATATAGAAATGAATGAAGACATAAATATAGAAATGAATATAGAAATGAATATAGAAACGAAAATAGAATTGAATATAGAAATATTTATAGACATGAATATAGAAATGAATATAGAGATCAATATAGAAATGAATATAGAAACATATTTAGACATGAATACAGACATGAATATAGACATGAATATAGAAATTAATATAGAAATTAATATAGAAATAATTATAGATATGAATATAGAAATGAAAATAGAAATGAATATAGAAATGAATATAGAAACGAATATAGACAAATGTAGACATGAATATAGAAATGATTTTAGAAACGGAATATCGACATGATTATAGAAATGAATATAGAAATGAATATAGAAATGAATATAGACAAATGTAGACATGAATATAGAAATGATTATAGAAACGGAATATCGACATGATTATAGAAATAAATATAGAAATAATTATAGACATGAATATAGACATGAATATAGAAATGAATATAGAAATGAATATAGAAATGGATATAGAAATGATTGTATACATGAATATAGAGATGAATATAGACATGAATATAGAAATAAATATAGAAACGGAATATCGACATGACTATAGAAATGATTATAGAAACAGAATATCGACATGAATATAGAAATGATTATAGAAATGAATATAGACATGAATGTAGACATGAATATAGAAATGAAATTTGACATGAATATAGAAATGAATATAGACATGAATACAGAAATTGATATACAGATCAATATAGAAATGAATATAGAAATGAATATAGAAATGAATATAGAAATGAATGAAGACATAAATATAGAAATGAATATAGAAATGAATATAGAAACGAAAATAGAATTGAATATAGAAATATTTATAGACATGAATATAGAAATGATTATAGAAACGAATATAGACATGAATATAGACATGAATATAGAAATGAATATAGACATGAATGTAGACATGAATATAGAAATGAATATAAAAATGAAATTTGACATGAATATAGAAATGAATATAAAAATGAAATTTGACATGAATATAGAAATGAATATAGACATGAATATAGAAATGAATATAGACATGAATGTAGACATGAATATAGAAATGAATATAGACATGAATGTAGAAATGAATATAGACATGAATGTAGAAATGAATATAGACATGAATATAGAAATGAATATAGACATGAATATAGAAATGAATATAGACATGAATATATAAATGAATATAGACATGAATATAGAAATGAATATAGACATGAATATATAAATGTATATAGACATGAATATAGAAATGAATATAGACATGAATATAGAAATGAATATAGACATGAATGTAGACATGAATATAGAAATGAATATAGACATGAATGTAGAAATTAATATAGACATGAATATAGAAATGAATATAGACATGAATATAGAAATGAATGTAGACATGAATATAGACATGAATATAGAAATGAATATAGACATGAATATAGAAATTAATATAGACATGAATATAGAAATGAATGTAGACATGAATATAGACATGAATATAGAAATGAATATAGACATGAATATAGACATGAATATAGACATTCATATAGAAATGTATATAGACATTAATATAGAAATGAATATAGACATGAATATAGAAATGAATATAGACATGAATATAGAAATGAATGTAGACATGAATATAGACATGAATATAGAAATGAATATAGACATGAATATAGCCATGAATGTAGACATGAATATAGAAATGAATATAGAAATGAATATAGACATGAATATAGCCATGAATGTAGACATGAATATAGAAATGAATATAGACATGAATATAGACATGAATATAGACATTAATATAGACATGAATATAGAAATGAATATAGACATGAAAATAGAAATGAATATAGACATGAATGTAGAAATGAATATAGACATGAATGTAGACATGAATGTAGACATGAATATAGAAATGAATATAGACATGAATATAGCCATGAATGTAGACATTAATATAGAGATGAATATAGACATGAATATAGACATGAATATAGAACTGAATATAAAAATGAATATAGACATAAATATAGAAATGAATATAGAAATGAATGTAGACATGAATATAGAAATGAATATAGACATGAATGTAGACATGAATATAGAAATGAATATAGACATGAATATAGAAATGATTATAGAAATGAATATAGACATGAATATAGAAATGAATATAGAAATGAAAATTGGCATTAATATAGAAATGAATATAGAAATGAATATAGCCATGAATGTAGACATGAATATAGAAATGAATATAGACATGAATGTAGAAATGAATATAGACATGAATATAGAAATGATTATAGAAATGAATATAGACATGAATATAGAAATGAATATAGACATGAATATAGAAATGAATATAGAAATGAATATAGAAAGACCTGTCATGCAAGACCGGATCAAGACTCAAACTTTCACCAAGACCTGAATCCAGACGAAGGAGAAGAATTTCTGATGGTATCCAGGCCATAGTTAATGACCATATGTTGGTTTATGGAATGATCATGAAGGAAATGCGTCAAAAGATCAACCCTTAACTCAGCAGGTTCACGTTGTAATCAGCATCACTGATGTGGACTTTGAACAAGAAAATGATATTTTCTGGGACAATATCAGTTAAAAGTCTGCTCATCAGATAGGGGTTCTACACAATCACCACATTGTATTTGTTTCTTCTTCCTTATTGTCGTTAATCCAATTGAAGAATTGTTTTTCCTTGGAGTTGGAAGGTTTACAAAAAACAACATAAACAGGAAAACCGGTAGCAGACCAGACCTGACTTGTGATGACATTTCAACTGTGTTTGGTCAAGGCTGGATCAGACACACAAGATCATCCAGAGAAAAGATGGTGATGTGTAATCATAGATAACCTGGGTTTACAATAAAATTCAAAAGAAATCCTGAAGACTACTTTACTTTTTTTTTTTTTTTTTTGGGGGGGTGGGGGGGTGGGGGGGTGGGGGGGGCATTCTTCATAAACCGTTTTGTGAAGAGTATCAAGTGTTTTCTTGTGTTGTGGTTGATGCGTGTTTGTTAGTTATGACAACAGTCTTCAGTGAAACCTCACAGTGAGCTTTTGACTCAAGCATTTAGTATTTACATTAAATATGAAACATGACAAAACTATACATCGATGACTAGCATGCTATTTGCTAACACCCACTTTAGCACACACTTCACGCTTTACCTCCCCATTTCTCTCTGTTGAAATGCAATTCCTAACCTGTGACGATTCCTCTCAATAAGGTTATTTTGTTGTTGTGCTTTTTTGTGATTCTTTTCATACTTTTTTGGACCGCCTCTGTTCTTCACTCAGGAAGGCTCAGTGCATCGTAATGGCGTTTGTGTGTGACATTCTATGTTACATAACGGCCAATCCAGACATAAATATCAACGGGACAGAAGGACGGATGAGTGGATGGAGCTTCACAGAGCTGGTCTTTAGGGGTGGAGTCAGACGCTCAGCCCCGCCCCTCTCTGCTGCAGAGTGTGAAGGTGTCTGCAAGCTTTGAGCAATTCAAAGGTGTCATAAGGATGGATCCGGATTTCTGCTCCGATACACTTTTTCCTGGTTTGAAGACAATGTTGGAGGAAGTTCTGGTTCTGAGGGCAGCAGCTGATCAGCTGAAGTTCTCAGGATCTGCAAGAATGTGAGCTGTCAAGCAGGAAGATGGATGTTCCTGGGACTCAAATAAAGGCCCCTGCGGGGGATTCAGCTTCACACAGGCACGTGAGGGCGCTCATAAGTTTACTCAGCTTGTGGATCCTGTCTCACAGAGAGAGCGGCCTTTTTGTCGCTCTGGGAAAATATTATCGCAGAGCCGAGCTGCTGACCTCACAGGACGTCTTCAAAGCCCCCCCCCCAGGTCCAGCGTGGACACGTGAGCCAATGTGAGGACACACCTGAGCACTGCGTGGACCAAATCGCTTCAGCTCTGAAGGTCACAGCAGGGAAAGTACTGCAGAAGGAGCTTCACTTCAGGCTGAAGGTCCACAAATTTTAACGGATGTTTCTTCTGCAGATTGAACATGAACGTTTCAGGCAGGAAGCAGAAACTTTTTTCATGCAATACAACCTTGGCAGACCAGACTCTGGCGAGGACCACAGAACTTTTATTCTGAAAATCTCAGGAAGACTTGAGTTTGAAGCGACACGATCAGCCTGAAGGGACTACAGCTCACGACGGACACAAAAGCATGGACATTTTTGAGGATAACTGGATGCAAAGTAGCTGTGATTGTGAACTAAAACCTGCTAAGAGCTCAGAACCAGAACCAGAACCTGGATTTAACAGGAAATCAAACATGGGTGAAAGTGTGAATCCTCACAGTTTGTTTCTTGAAAGTTTCAGCAGTTCAGTTTTTAGGTGATCCTCCGTGAGTCATGAGCATGACTCTGTAATTACAAAGCTGAACACCAGAGGGCAGCACATGGATGGTGCTGCAGCTGTAGCTAACATAACAAAAGATTTAGGATCACTTTTGATTACAAAACATTACAATTCACTGATTTATTTTCCTGACTTTGTTTCTATCAAAGAACAAATGTTTTTTGCAGGTTGTTTTCAAATATGTTTGTAAATAAACTAATTGATTGAAAAATCATTTTGTAATCCTCTGATAAATCTGCCATTTTTACATGAATATGTTCAGAGGAGTAGAAATGAAATCTGCATTTGTGAAGAAAAAAAATGTAAAAAGATCCGTTTGGATGTTTTAGGACTGAAAGTCCTGGTTGGCGTGATGGAGTGTGGTGTTGGCATGGAAACCATTCCACTATGGCAGGTTTGGTTGGTGCTGAGGCTTAGAATCGGACTCCCAGAACCTGTAGAAGCTGCAGATCTGGACCATGTCTGTGGGATGGGGGGGTGATGGGAAAAGTTCAGGTTCTCACACCAGCAGACGATCGATTTCATTCCTCTGATCTTCACACTGCATTCATGTCTGCATAACCGTGACAGGTTCAGTCTGAAGCCGGCTCAGATCCTTCAGTCTCTGCCTGATTGGAGGGGGGGGGGCAGATCCTCCACGGCTGAAGATCCTGAAGGAGCAGCTTTGTCAGGAAAAGGCACCAACAGGAGTGGAACGAACCGGCTGATGTGAGCCGGGAAGCTGAGTTACCGTGACGACACTCATTTCAGAAATCACACCACAGACAACCTGATGGGGGGGGCTGAGTTCATCCAGGTGAAGATGCCCAAATAAAAGCGTTGACTTGTGTACGTGCACGTGCACATACATGCAGCAGCTGCTTGATCACAGGTTGACTTAACCTCGGTCACTGTGACAGCTCTCTGCTTCATGCTCGCCCACAAAAGGATAGAAGATGACGCGTGCACACACACGTGCACATGTACACACACAAGTGCACACACACATGCACAAACACCCAGAGAATCCATCTTGTTGTGCTGCTCTGAGATCCTAAAGATGAAAGAAAACACTCAGAAAGTTCCAGACAGAATCTGCAGAAATGTCAATGAGATGTGGGGGTGTCACCCACAACCATGCGGAGGAGTGTGTGGTCAGACACAACAGTTTTACTGACAGCATTATTAGAATGCATTTTTTATCCGTCCATCATCATGAACATGCCTGAGGAAGACTAGAGAAACATGTGAAGGTAGAAGCCACACCTTCATCTGTGATGTCACCATGGAGCCTCAGAATCTTCATCAAACAAAAACCAGCAGTGATGGCCGTGGCCTAATTAGCATATTTCTAAAACAGGTAGATATAGACAGGGGGCCGTGTCCATGGGGGCATGGGGCCTCTAGAGTTCCCTCTAGAGCCCTGCGTCAGGCCCACATGCCCCCATGGACTCAGAAATGCAGTTTTTAAATGTTAATCTTTCATCTTGTTTTTTTACATGCTCTCCATTATGAGAAACATACTAAAAGAACATATTAAAAACAGCAACAACGTTATTTTCATTGGAGTGGGTCTTTAAGCATCAACGTGCAATGTAATTGATCATTATTGAGTTTCTAATAATGGGCTTTATGTTTACCAGTTAATCGTTTTCAAGTCCTAATGCTTTGCTTGGCAGCAACTAAAAAGGAAAGTGAGCTTGTAAACCTGCTGAGTTCAGTGCAATGTGGTCCAAAAGGTGCACGAAACTTCCCTCTGAGAAAAAGTTAGGTGCATCGGTGCAGCCAGGGCAAAAATCTAGAGCCCTGTGAAGGAAACAGAGGGTCAGAACGAAAGAAGTGACCTCAGAAACTGGAGCGATCCTTGTGGGGGGGTCATGAATCCATGCTGAGAACATTTGTGTCTGTAATCACACTCACATTAGGATTCCTTCCCCCTGAGGCCTCATTGTTCCCCTGCTGCCCCCCCACACACACACAGAGAAGGGGGGGCGTATGTGATGAATGTTAACTAGTCGGAGGGAGGGGGCAGATCTGTATTTGACTGAACACTTTTTAATGGGCGCTGGAGCGGCTCCACCAGCAGCTCGGTCCATTATTGTTTCCTTTCTTCTCAGAGCGACACCATTGTGTTCCAGGCCAAAGCAATCTGCCCCCCTCCCCGCTGTGGGCAATTTAGGGATGAATGCTCCTGATTTATCATCCCCTCTCCATCAAATGTGGGGGGCAGAGCGAGGACCAGCGCTTCTGTTTCACCTGTGGAGTCCAGAAGGGAGCCAATGTTTGGAAAAAGCACAGCAGCTTCATGTGTAACTTCCTGGTTGAAGCTCAACCCTGCTGTGAAACCTTCAGTTTCTGCCACATCTTCTCCTCTGTTTCTCACAGAGTTTCTGTGGCTCTCCAGTCTGCTCTGAGCTAAAGTGTTCTAACAGAACCCCTTCTCAGAGGTGAAGAACACTGACGAGGGAGTTTTCTGGCTGGAGTGTAGTGCCGGGGCATCGACCACATTTCACCGGCCTTGTTTTGAGCTCTCCTGCAGGTGGTGGGCCCACTGAAGAGTGATCCCACATCGTTCGTTCAGGCTGGACCCAACCGGGGCCCATAAGAGGAGCGCTGGTCACCAGGCTCTTGCCTATGAGCCCAACCTGAGGCCTGGCTCCAGGGTGGAGTTCCAGTGACGTCAATCCGGGCGTCTTAGCTGGTCTGTGCTACAGCTCAAAGTCAGATGTGGAAAATCCTGTTATATTCATATTCATCTCTATCCAATCTGAAACCAAACCAGTTTTTGAAAACACAAAGAACTATGAAAAGCTTCATGTTCAACTTTATGTATTCCATTACAATGAGTTGCACCCACTGCATCAGTCTCTCTCTCTCTCTCTCCACATTTGTCTTTTGTGCACAGTTCTGCACGGCTGCAGGTCTACCAAACTATGCACCCCCCACCACCACCCCCACAGAGCCCATTGAGCACAAACTCATATTGATCTTTCGTGTGCATCTTAAAGAGAAAAAGAAAGAAAGAAGGTGTGAATTAATATAGAAATAATCATCTCAGAGTCCCAGGAAGGAGCAGACTTTTGTCTTTCACTCCAAAGAGCGGCTTTAGAGACGTTTCATTGGTAACAGACACATCCGTTCACGGAGCGGATCTCTGCTCTGCTGCTCACCTGCTGCTCTGCTGAGATGACAGGACTCCTTTCAGCATCTCTTTTTGTCTCATCTTTATCTCATCAGTTTGGAAATCACTTGGACTGCAACAAAGAGTGCATTCTGTACTTTGACTGATCCCCAACTCTGCGTGCACATGAGTGCGCGTAAGCGTCAATTACTCCGTTTTCTTTTAAATTAATCAGCGTTTTTGTTTCATCTAACCGAGAGAAAATGTCAGAGCCTGCAAAACCTAAGGAACGAAGTAATGAGGCTTTCTATAGTCCAGTAATTGTAAGTATTTACAACTGTAAATAATAATTAACTGTAATTTGTTACTTTACTCCATTACTGACAAAAGTAATTAAATTACAGTAATTTGTTACTTTGTCATTTGTTACCCTGAACACTGTCTGTAAGCCAGTTCAGATCACATTATTTATCTTGCAGTGTTGTTTCGTTCTGAGCTCTTCAGCTAGCTCCAAAAGCGGAGCTTAAGCCATCATTACTGTCACACACGCTGTCACATCTTTAAGTCTTTTCTGATGTCTTCGTTGTCACTTGTTGCTTGGTTTTTCCGTTATATTCCGCTGTGGTCAGCTCTCTTTTTTGTCGTTATTCTAGTGATGAATCGAGTTTTAAGAAGCTTTAAGACGACGCTAGCTCAAAAGAGCTGCCGTGACGCATGCTCTGTTGTTGACCCTGAACTGGCAGACACTCATAAAAACAGAGAGTGGACACATTTGTGTGTCACTGTAACCTTTGGGAAGGGTTCTTAATGACCAGGAATATTCAACCTGATGATCCACTCTGCAGAAACATCAAACTCTGAGGCTCCACAGCTAAGGGGAAAGTTAAGATAAAGTAAATTGTGATCTGAAGTCCAGAAGAGCCCTGATCATCTTTGATCCTTTGATTTGCCAAAGTGCTAATGGTTTAAATTACAAATGAAGCCTCAAGTCTTCGGATTAGATTCAGACAACGTGGAATAATATTTCTTTTTTTGCGTCTTCCTGATCAAAGTAAATCTCTTTAGCCTCCACCAAAGGCCTTCTGTTACCCACAATGCAACACTTTCACAAACCAAATCCTCTTCAGCTTTGCTTATTGAAGATGAAAGTGTGAGTCAGAGCAGAAGGAAGTGAACCTCCTGAAGCACGACGGTGTTTGACAGCAGCAGCTGCAGCAGGGCGAGCTGCAGGTTGTGTTACTTTTGTGTGTCAGAATACAAACTGAATGTATTTATGTGGAAACCGGCAAGTCAGAAACTCCAGCTGGAGCGCCATGAACTTCCCCTGAACTCCTGACGTACCTGCTGATGCGCCTCCTCCTCTGGGTGGGTGGCCCACACATGCACTGGGTGATGGGAGGAGAGGCAGCCATTGATGAAGATGCTGAGCTTTTCATTAATCAGATGAGCTTTACGGGTCCGTTTGTGTCGCAGACCTGCTTCAGTCAGAAACTGGAGCTCTGCAGACCTGAGAGTCATGAAGAACTCTGAAGACCTCATCCTCCCTGAGATCTGCCTCCAAGATCCAGACCAAATGTGTCTTCATGGAGATCCAGAGCTCCTGCAGAGGAACCTTTAGAACTTGTGTGAAACTTTTCAGGTCCGTACTGAAAACAAGTAAAAACCGAGCTCTGAATTCAAAATAGACAGAACAAGTGAAACTAAAGAACTTCTGATCATAAGAACCATCATTCCCGTCCCAGGAGATCCTTCAAGTTCAAGCTGAGAGTTGACAGGAACTCTGGTTTTTCTGAGGTTGAGATGATCCTCCAACTTTGCTGTTGAAGGCTTCCTCCCTCCGAAATGCAACCATTAAATCATAACCCCCCCTGAAATGTCCAGAGTTCAGTCAGAATAAAACACAGAGATGGTTTGTAGTGCCTGGGGGGCGGGGGGCGGCAGTGAGCTTCCTGCTTTGCAGCAGCAGATCATTTTTAATGAGGCGCCTGCAGCTGCTGGAGGACACTTTCATGAGTTCCTGTAAATGATGTGACGAATTCATGGCGCTGTAACAGCCCCCCCGTGAAAGCTGGCTGTGAAAACACGGCGTAAAAGGCCCGCTTTATGGGGGCAACTGTTAGCAGAACGCCAACGCCGGCGTGCTGATGTGGACAGCCTGCAGCTCGTCCAGCTTTATTATCACGCCTGTAATCACTGACAGCAGCTCTTAATGGAGCAACTGTTTGTTCTCCCCAACACAGACGTCTGCGCCCCCCCCGGACACATTCACAGGAGCTGAGGATTGACAGGTGGATGTGGGAGGGGCTGCTCTAAGACAGATTTTTTCTGTCCATCCATCCATCCATCCATCCATCCATCCATCCATCCATGCATCTATCCATCCATCCATCCATCCATCCATCCATCCATCCATCCATCCATCCATCCATCCATCCATCCATCCATCCATACATCTATGCATCTATGCATCCATCCATCCATCCATCCATCCATCCATCCATCCATCCATCCATCCATCCATGCATCCATCCATGCATCCATCCATCCATGCATCCATCCATCCATCCATCCATCCATGCATCTATGCATCCATCCATACATCATCCATGCATCCATCCATCCATCCATCCATCCATCCATGCATCCATCCATCCATCCATCCAAACTTGCCTAATCCTTTTCAGGGTCACAGGGTTGCTGGAGCCTATCCCAGCTACAGTTGGGTGAAGGCGGGGTTTAACCTGTACAGGTCACCAGTCCACCGCTGGGCAACACAAACACATATTAACCTATGAATCATGTCTTGGGGATGTGGGGGGAGCCACACATCCAGGAGAACATCCAAACTCCACACAGAACAAACGCAGCCGGGATTTGAACCAGAGCCTTCTCATTGTAAAGAGAGAGGACTACCCACCCCACACTGTGCAGCCCGTCTGAAGGTTTCTTTCAGAATTGAATTTTATGAGTATTCTTTGCTTGTGTGTTGATGCAGGTGGGGGGTTTCTCTCGTTTTATTTTTTTGTCTGTTTGTAGCTTTAAAGAGCCTCGAGCTGTGCAAGTATGAGAAGAGCTTTTGGTTTGGAAGTTTGGTTGGTTGATTGAAGGTAAGAAAGTCCACCACCACAGGGGTCATGTGAGGTTACATGACCACCACGCTCTTTTTGGTTCCTCAGAACTTTCTCCTCCACTTCCCATAATGCAGTTCTGTCCTCTCCAGACTGTTTTTTCATTGCGGTTACTGATTTTCTCACAGGACATCAAGCATCTGCAGCTGATCCAAACGACTGCAGCACATGTGACATCACTCCACCGACAGGCCCCTCCCACCTGGATCCGGGTCTGCAGCTGCTTCCACCCTGGAGGGTTTAGCTGTTGCCTCTGGGTCAGGAGCTGGTTCGACTTCAGCTGATTCTGAAGGAAGAAGAGGTTCTCCCGCTGGTGAATTGGCCTGAAGGTCTGAGTGCTCTGGTGTTCCTCTGAGGTTCCTGCTGTCATTTTCAGGTTCAGGCGCCGCTGCAGGATGAACGTCTTTCTGCTGTTTGAATCCAATTCCAGACGTTTCACTTTGATGAATCGCTGCGCTGCTCATTAAGGGCCCCTCCGTTAGCGGGTCACTTAGACTGAGTGACACCCCCCCCTGAGAAATTGCTGCTTCATTTAATTGCATTAATTAAAGTGTGATGTGTTTGTGGCTTTTCCCGCCCCAGCAGCTCGCCGTATTGACGTGGCAGCCATGTTTGATTAATGGCGGCTTTTACCTTCATGTTAGCCCAGAAACCTTTAGATGTAAAAATAAAAGAGCTCATCCTTCAGCGCTCAAGCAGCTGCTCTTACGGCCCGCAGCGGCGCCACCTGCAGAACCAGGCCGGTCCTCTCGGCTCAGACTGACAGGAAGTGGCCGTGGCAGGAACAGGAAGCTCATCTGAAAGGTGAGCGGGTTTCCAGAGAGATGTCAGCAAACACCAAGGCTGTCACAACAGCACCCCCCCTCCCAGCCTGTGCCTCAGCCACACATCTGCACTCAGCTCTCATGTGTTATGATGGGGGGGTGACACCTCGTTAAAATACCAGCGACGGCCATAACCTGCTGGTGCGAGCTGATGGTCCCAGACCGCCTTCAGCAGCTGCATTCCTGCTTACACTAATATTATGGTTGCAGGTGGGCTTAGCACGGGGGGGGGTCTGATCTCCTCTGACTGCAGAGCCTCTGCGCAGACGGAGATCCTCTCTGCAGACAGAAGCTTTCATGCTTCTGCCTAAAATTTGGCAAATTTCACCAAAGTCTGAAACCGACGCAGATCTGCTGTTCTCTGTAAAATATGCTAATTATTATAAATTAGTTCAAACCTGTAGGACCCCCCCCCACCCCCCACCCCCCACCCCCCCCAAGAGTTCAGGCTGCACAAAAGGAAGTTAATAAGAAGAAGAATGAAGGCAAACATATGTTCTGCGACACTAATTGCGAGCTCAGGCCATGAATTTCTCATCACGATCTGACTTCGGAGCAGAAATTCATTTCCAGGCGGAGCTGTTCGCCTCAGATGTGCGCAAATGGCGACGTGCACGTGGCGCCCGGCAGCCGCCACAAGGGCCTGCTGGGAAGCGGAGCCGCTGAAAGAGGAGCTGTTTAATTAAGCAGCTAACAAAATACAAATCTCAATAAGTTGGGAAATAATTGTGCAGCCCTCATTAAGCATTCCAGCCTAGCAATTAGCTCCTCTTTAGCTGGGAGGGGGGTTATAAATGAGCAGACAGTAATTGGAGGCAGCAGCAGAGGAGCCTGAGATGAACTGAGTTACAGCGCGTCATTAAAACAAACGCATCAAAGAATTATGGGATGGAAAATAAATGGACTCTGCGCCCTAATTGTTCTTTGAATTAGCCCCCACACACACACTCACACCTTCGTGTGATCCTTCTCAGACCTGCAGAAACAATTGCCCCCCCACCCACACACACACACACACACCCCCACACACACACACACATACACACACACACACACACACACAGCCTTCCTGCAGCTCTGTGATGGTCGAGGATGGAGAAGGAGACGAGAAGATCTGCATCTGCAGCTGAGTTGCCACATGGGGGGGGGGGTCCAGGGAGAGTCAGTCTGTCCTTTGGCAGATTAGTGTGCTGGGGGGGTCCTCCGTCTTACCTTGAACCCTGCAGAGGAGAAGCATTTCCAGCTGGATTGAAGCTGACCTGATTTATGGGCCTTTTTGCGCCGTATAATTAATTTTATGCATATGACTTCCTTTACAATTATCGTACGGCCCGATTGGAGAAGTTCACTGCTTATATGAAGCCATCAATAACTGCAGATTCATCTGGGGGGGTCGAACGTGTGCATCCTGCAGTTTTCACGAGGAGCTCTGGAGGTCAGAAGAAGATTTTGGAGAAAACTTTCAGCTTCCTGTTTAGGGTGAGACGCCGTCAGAGCTTTGACCCAGAAGTTGAAGAAGCTCTCCATGTAGCAGGCTGTCCTCCCATGAATGAAGAGGTCAGGAGGTCAGGAGCAGAAGTGTTCTCCCTCAGAAAAGCTCCTCTGCTGCAGATCAACAGAAACATCTGAGACTGAAACCGAAGCCACGCAGACAAATTCACAGCGAGGGGGCTCCTGTCCTCAGGATGGCCTGACGGCCATCTAACCTGCAGAGTTCAACACTTTCATTCTGGAATTCTGGGAAACGCTGTTTTTGACAGGAGCTGCAGCCGTCCACCAGCTGGGGGGGTAGAGGATGTGTGAACCATCTGAAATAGACGTTTGTTGTTTCAGTGTCTTTTGTGTCTTTTTGTAGTCATTTGTGTTAAAGATGTGTGAGCGTTTGGTGAATTGCTACAAAGTGACCTGTGACCTGTCAGGTCAAGTGACCAGAGAGTTAGTGCGGGCCAGCAGAACCTGCCACACCTGCATGAAACAGGTCATTCCTACCATACAGCGGAGCAGCAGCAAGCGCGTCCTCGTGTTCGTTCTCAGAACAACAAACTTCAGATTAATGTTGTCTGTTCTGTCGCACAAACAGCAGCTTCAGCGTCATTTTTCAGCATTTTCTGATTCTCCGTTTCAAGTTCAGGATCTTCATGGTTTTCGCAGGAAGTTCTGGTTTCCGTCTCTGAATCTGAAGGTCACGAACTTCAGAATCTCTGAGGGCTTCAGGAACCCCGCCCTCCCCTCAGGTGACTTCTGCCTTTGCCGCCGATGGTTGATCCGGCCTTGCGATGGCACTGCTGCAGAGGTCAAGCTCCCTCTGGGGGGGAAACAGCTCCAGATCAAACCTGCTTTAACAAACAAAGTGAGGTGGGGGGTCAACCCGACAGATGGCCCTTCGTTTAAACAATTCTGTTTCATTTGTGGGGAAGCCCCGCCCCCCTCGACCTCAGATGACAGGAGCAATGATGCTGATCAAGAGCCCTTCCCGTCATGCCCCCCCTCAGTGACAGGGTGATGCTGGCGGCGCCCTGACAGGTGTTTCTGTCAGTGGCAGACTCATTTGGCTGAGAGTCACATGTTTCGGGGTCATCGCCCCCCCCAGCGGGGAGTGGAGAGCGTAACCAGTCTGTAGGTGAACTGTGAGCGTCCTGGGGGGGGGCAGCCGACCTGGGGTTCAGGTTAATTAATGAAGTGATGCGGGTCGTGGGGGGGGTTTGACAGATGCACTATTACGATGTTAATGATGCTCACATAATCATATTCAAAGCTTTTCTGCTGATAACAATTAGAGGAACACGCTTGTATGCGTGCGGGTGTGTGTGTCTGTGTGTGTGTCTGTGTGTGTGGATGTGTGTTTCTGTGTGTGCGTGTGTGCGTGTGTGTGTCCCAGCTGCCAGATCGATGTGATCAGCCCTAAAGAGGAGGCTTGTCCAGTGTGGGACAATGGGAGATGTTTGGTTGAAGGAGGATTGCAGCTCAGTGTGGAAAATCAACAGGTGGTGGTGTTCATGGTGATGGTGTTCATGGTGATGGTGGTGGTGGTGTTCATGGTGATGGTGTTCATGGTGATGGTGGTGGTGATGGTGTTCATGGTGATGGTGTTCATGGTGATGGTGGTGGTGATGGTGTTCATGGTGATGGTGGTGGTGATGGTGTTCATGGTGATGGTGGTGGTGATGGTGTTCATGGTGATGGTGGTGGTGATGGTGTTCATGGTGATGGTGGTGGTGATGGTGTTCATGGTGATGGTGGTGGTGATGGTGTTCATGGTGATGGTGGTGGTGATGGTGTTCATGGTGATGGTGTTCATGGTGATGGTGGTGGTGATGGTGTTCATGGTGATGGTGGTGGTGATGGTGTTCATGGTGATGGTGTTCATGGTGATGGTGGTGGTGATGGTGTTCATGGTGATGGTGGTGGTGATGGTGTTCATGGTGATGGTGGTGGTGATGGTGTTCATGGTGATGGTGGTGGTGATGGTGTTCATGGTGATGATGATGGTGGTGGTGGTGAGGGGGTGACACCAAAGAGCTTCAGCTGAGAAGCTGCAGGAGCCTCTGGATCATTGTCCTCCTGGTTCCTCTGCAGGTCCACAGACTTGCTAACATCGTCTCAAAAACAGCCGCATGTCTGCAGCTACATGTTCATCCAAAGCTGTCTGGAGCGCATTGTTTGCAGGGTAACCATGGAAACTGCTGGCAGACGCAGCTGATGATGCTGGACAGAACTGGCGTTCTCAAAAAGCTTTTCTTTGATAAATGGAAGTTTACAGGAGCTGAAGCTCGCCCTGCGCTGCAGCTGGCAAACCTGAGATGAAGCTTTTTACAGCAGAAACAGCAGAGATAACTCATCCAGCTTATGGGGGGGGCGTCAGGAAGGGAGGGGCGCGCGGCAGGCCGTGATGTGGAAAAAATGAAGAGAGCAAACGAGAAGGCCAGGAGGCGCAGCGGGTGAAATTTATTCTTCAACCTCTGTCAGGAAGGTGCATTAATCTCAGAGAATCCCGGGAAGATGAGCCTCCTCCAGCGGTGGCCACGCCCCCTGCTCCCTCATCCCAAACATTAAATCTCACCTGCTGTGATTAATCCCAACTTAATTAAATCCATCAGCCAGACAATGGCCGGCCAATGAGCTGTGTAATCATTCACACAGTAAATTAAAGGAAGCAAAGGCTGCGCTGACAGAGATGGAGGGGACGGAGCAGCTTCAGCCACAGCAGGGGAGGGGGGCCGCTTCCACATGCCATCAATTAGAGCACCCCCCCATCAGTCACCGAAAATGAATCTGCAGCTATGCTGATGATGCAATCATCATTTGAGAGAAATGTTTGCGTTTGGAAACATGAACAGTCGGAGCCGTTTCCGTTGTTTTTAACACGATTGTTGTCATTTTGCTCCTTTCTGGATGGAAATCCGATTCTTTTATCCATAAACTGACGTCCGGTTTGATTCAGGCTTTCAAAAGTGTTTTGTTTTTGGAACGTTCTTAACTTATTCTGTTTTTATTTAAACAGAGACAAACTTAGGAACAGTAAAATTCAAATGTTTTTTTAGTCCCACTTCGATCAGAAGATGATCCTGGACATCCTGGATCATCTTCAAAGTGTTCCAGTGGTCTTTGAATAAGGATTATGCCATTTTCAGCCAATGAGCTGTGGGTGGGACTGTTAGCATGGAGCAACCCTGCCTCCACTTCCCATCATCCCTTTGTTTACACTCTCTCCTGCTAGTTATCAGAGCTATCCAGCTGTACAGTTCTGACGCAGAT
This sequence comes from Oryzias celebensis, assembly GCA_014656515.1. Classification (NCBI taxonomy): domain Eukaryota; kingdom Metazoa; phylum Chordata; class Actinopteri; order Beloniformes; family Adrianichthyidae; genus Oryzias; species Oryzias celebensis. Next base: position 2,571,038 of record BNCR01000012.1, read on the forward strand.
TCCAGCTCAGACGAGGAAAACAAAGATGTTCATGAATCTGTTTGTCTGCAGTGGATGCATCGGAATGAGGAGGAGCAGAGAGGTTGTGCCCCCACCCCCACCTCAGCGTATTTTCTACTTCACAAGTACGATCTTTTTCTAACTACATTTTTGTCTGTTCCTGATTCACAACAATTTGAAATGAGGACCACTCAGAAATCCATCATCAGAAAAATGATACAAGTGCATGTTAGAAACACCAAAAACAATATTTTCATTCGAGGGGGTCTTTAACTAACAGAAGAACTTGAGAGTTTCCACACATCAGATAGAAAACATCAGTGAAAGTCTAGGAGGTAACGTCTGACCTCTCTGACAGAAAGACTTCAGATCACGACTGATGTTCGAAGCAACATCTGAACAAAGATCCTGACTTACAGAACTATGTTCACGCTCATGAGACCAAAGAGGAGATGATCAGAATGAAACTAGCTGTAAAGCACGGAGGTGGAGGGTTGATAATTCAGCTTGCTGATTGGCTGCTTGACCTGGTTCCAGCCTAAAGATGGAAAACATTTCTGACCTGAACCGAAAAGCGTTTGGTGTTTAGAAGGACACAGCCGGTCCTCATGGTGTGCATGTAGATCACATGATCAGCTGTGAGGCTCAAAGAAACCAAATCTAATTAATATCAAAGAGTATTGATCAGCTGTACATCGTATTGGCGGTTCAGGCCTTTTAGCAGCAGGATTAACCCCTTAAGCAGTTGAGTCAACATCCTTGAAACAGCAGACGACCTCAAACAGCATCAGCTGACTCAGACACCCTTCTGCACGCGTGCAAGAATGCACATGCGTGAGTGCATGCACGCTTAAAATCCTGATCTGCATGGAGGTTTAAGCTTTTGCATAAAAATACCTAAAGCCATTAACCCCACCCCCACCCTTATGTTGACCCCTCATGAGGGTTCAGCGGACGTCCTTCAGAAGTCTGATGACCATCAACCGCTGCTGCTGCCATCAGGAAAAGCCCTCCTGTTGTCATGACAAACGTCATTCAAACATTTCATATCACTGAATGATTATTAACACACGTGCACACACACACCGCTGGTGCACACAGTGGGACAGCTGGATGCTGATGTTCCTACAGGATTCTTCTCAGAAAGGGTTTCTCCTCTTGATAAGATTTCTCCATCTTTAAGCTAAGCGTTTGTCCATCAAGCAACACATGGAGCCAAACCATCAACAGTCTGAGGGTTCCTGGAAAACCCCTCACCTGTCAAAAGGACAAACACGCTTAATTCCATCACACAAACACACAAAGTCCCAAACATACATACAAGATTTTATAACGCATCTGTGTGTGTGTGTGTGTGGGGGGGGGGGGGGGGGGGGGGGGGGGGGGGGGGGGGGGGGGGGGGGGGGCTGCTCTTCTGCCTTTGTGACCTGGGTGGTGGTTTGTCATTCAATCCGCTGTGAGGCCTCAGCGTCCCGCCAGTGTCCTCCTGAGTTGGTGGGGAGCGTGTGTGTGTGTGGGGGGGGTGTTTCAGATACAGACCCCCCATGCAAACACACACACACACACACATACAAGCACACACACAGCAGAATTGCAGTATTTCTTCTGAATTCACTAAATCCTATGAAACCTCAAAGCAGTTGAGATGAACTGGACTCTTTAGTCAACTTTGATCCCACGTTACCCTCAAACACTGGGACGGTTCCATGGACCTGATGTTCTGCTGAACAAAAGCGGAACCGTGTCAGCCTTGGCCTGCAGAGGCATTCACACGCTCGTCGTGTGTGTTCATCGATGGCTTCCTGACCTGATTCTCTAAAAGAGGAACCATGGAGATGATGATGAAATGGACCTAGAGCTCAGAACGTCTCACTGGGATGATTTCTTCTCGGAGGTCAGAAAACCTGCTTAGAAAGACGTCACTGTTCTGGTGGGAAAACCTTTTGAGGGTCCCTGCGGTTAGGGTTCGATCCCGCTCATCTGCCGTTTGCATGAAACTCTTCCAGGCCTGCGTCTGAATGTCAGCTGTGGTGGAGACACATTAACCCCTGCAGCTCCGCCTGGCCGTAGTTGCTCTTCAATTAATCATTAGTCATCCTCTCAGCAAACAGGCATGGGCACCGGCCCTGCTCACCCCCCCTATCCTCGCCGTGGATCCCTGAACCATTCATCACCGGCCAGCCGCTGACAGTGACGGATGGGTCGGCCCGCCACCAGCACTCTCCCAGCCGGAGACTCATACGGCGACGGCAGCAGACTGACAGCTGGAGCAACATGTCAAGTGTTGGAGAGACTGCAGCCATTAATAACCCGCGTCACATGACCACAGTGGAACAGACCAGGATGTGCAGAGGTGTCATGGCGGCAGCCACAGGAGCCTGATCTTTAATCGAGTCCACCGTGGCTGAACCTTGAATGGTGTCCATATTAGTGGATGTTTGGAAATCAAAAAGCAAAAATCTGATGGTGTATGCCGGGGTCAATAGGTCAATTAGGACTCCCCCCCCCAAAAAAGTCCTCAATCCAAATCAGTGCAGTCAGCCCCACCATGTGTGTTAGACACTGATCTGCTGGTCCAATTTCTCCCTGTGCAGCCTCACATGGTCCATCACAAGCCTGCAGATGTCCTGTGACTTTAGATTTGTTGCTACAGTCTTGTCCGTCATCTTTTTTTGGTTCACCATCCATCAGTGAATGACAGAGGAAGGAAAAAGGTCAACAAGTGAGTTTTATGTTTTCATCTAGTCTTACATCAATAAGACTAGATGACACGGTTCACTTAATTGTATCTGAAGGCAGAACGGCTCCATCACAGCAGACAAACCAACCAGACTCTGGCTCTAGGGTACCCGGGGACAGTGAGAATTCCCCTGCATGAATGTGCCCTGAAACACCAGCCTTTTGCTGGCGTCAAGCTTGGACTGAAGTCGAGCCATGACACCAGGACGTTTGGTCCGATAGCTCCATCATCAAACTGACTGATGAAGATACTTTGAGGAAGGTTTTATGAAGAGTCGACCAATCGTCCAGGTTCCATGACCCAACTTCAAGACCACTTCCCTCCAGATGAAAACGATTCCTCATCAACATCACATCTGGACAGTAATACAAACACAGTGGAATATTAAGCTCTGACATCACAGAGGATGTTTTCCAGGAACAAAAAGTCTGAAGTGAGACGTCCACACAGTCAGAGATTCCTCTGTTCCCCTCTGGAACATGCCAGGAGAATGTTCCCCAACAGGTCAGTTCGGGCAAGCAGTTTTCCGTACTTCTCATATCCCTGTCCGATATATAACTCATTGGTCACACCCCAATCAGGATCTGGACTGCACGATGCTGCACTTGGTTCTCCTCCTCCTCCTCCCTTTGGTTCCCCCCCATCCTCCCTTTGGTTCACCTCCTCCTCCCTTTGGTTCCCCCCCATCCTCCCTTTGGTTCACCTCCTCCTCCCTTTGGTTCTCCTCTCTTTCTCCCTTTAGTTCTCCTCTTATTAGTTCTCTTCCTTGTCCCTTTGACTCTCTTCCTCTCCTAGGTTTATTCTGGAATGTTCTAACCTTCCAAAGCGTTAGCCTGAACATGATTATTCCTGGGGGGAGATTAGCAGCCAAACGATATCATCCATTTTTAATGCCCATCATTGCCCTACACCCATGAATGAAGACCCCCCCCATTAAAATGTGTGCACAATTTTGCTAAAAAATGATATGAAAACAACATTTAGTTTCACGTCTGACTTGTCTGTTTTGAATAAAAATGTTCTCTATGTCAAACAGGAATTTCTCTTGTTAACAAACTGTCAAAAATACCTCATGGAGTCACAGGCATAAACATCGAGTCCCAAAACATCGAGCCTGCTGACTGCGCATGCGTCTATTCAAATGTTTGATGCTAAAATGGCAGAGAGAGACGACTCTGCTGCAGAGCGATAACACCAGGTAACGTCTGATTTCATTTTTTCTTTTTTGATACACATTATTATCAGAAACAATGCTCTTGAATATTTAAATATGTTTAGGGAAATCAGAATAAATACAAACACATAACTGGATAGTTTTGTCCTTTGAAACCTCTTGATGTTTTTTGGTTTTTTTGGCTTGGTGCAGTTAGCAGACATAGTCAATACGGCATACAATTTGGTGTTGTTGTTAAGCAGCAGGGTATAAAGGGAAATATATCTGAGCTTGCTGAAGGACAGGAAGCCCAGACAGAGACATCCAGACAGAGTGGACATGCGGACATGGGCCTCAGCGCAATTGTATTGGAATGGATTTATTTACTCTGTTATATTCTTTAAATGAGCAAACCTGGTTTTGAGAATGATCTTTGTTGACCAGGAGTTGTGTGTGCACATAAATTGTGTGTGCTTGTGAAGACATGTGTGATTAGTCTAGCATACATTTAACAAGTTTTGGTTATTTGAATAAACTAATGTCTTCATTTAAAATCTCTAACAAGTTGGCAGAGCTGCTTTTGGAGGCACATCCGAAGAGGCAAAAGGATGGAAAACATGCCCAGAGCGCTGTGTACCACCAGTGGAAAGATGATTCCCCTTCAGGCTCTTCCCTTCCACAGACAGAGCTGTAAGGAGGAGAAAATCAATATGTCTTAATCCTTCTTGGTGTTTATCAGATTGTATGGTATTTTTTCTGGTGATGTAAAAATTAAAAGTACATTGTGGTTTTGTTTTTTCTTCAGGAAAGTAAAACTAAGGATCTTATATTTCCAGTGATGTGACAGAGATGGTAAGATTTCTACTTAAATTATTGCCACTTTGCAATAATGACCTGAATTCTTTTCCTTTTTGAAGACTGTTGTGTGTCCTGAGTTATGCATGTGAATGTGGTCTAAGGTTTTACAACAAATAAAAACATATAAATTCACTGAATTTAATGGAAAGATGTTAAATGCAGTAAATGTTAACTATTTGTGAATTAAAACATTTCTGCAGATCAAGTCACGAAATCAATGAAAGAAGTTCAAAGAACTCAGAGCACTCTTTCAAATGGTAAGAATGTTCTTTATCAGTAGAATGATCACTACATTTATCTGCAGTCTACAGTGTTTAAATAACCGTCTGTGTTTATTTTCATTTTTCACATTTTATTATCAGTTTTAAGCATCTTTGAAATTGCAGGAACCAACTACTAGATTTAGTAAAAGACCTTGTTTAATACAAAAAATACCAGTCCCTAATGTCATTCATTAACTTGTGTGCTTTTTTTCAGTAGGGAGGACATCTTAAACTGGATAAGTGGTCAAATAAAAAGGCTGAGATGATCCGAGAGGGTTACTAACAGACTTGATGGCCTCCACTGCAGCTGGATCCAGAGGACGCTCAGTTTCTGGTACTTGAACTCCAACAGGTTCTTCTCTGACGCACTCAAACGTCTCCCAGGTTCTGTCATCAGGAAAATAAGAATAATTCAATATAAACAGAGAAAAGTCTATGGATAACATTTAAGATAGGCTGCATTGATTTCAAATGTTAAATTAAACCTGTGAGTCTTGGATAATTATTGATGGAGAGCAAAAGAAAGACCTTTGATTGTGCACGCTCTTTCCAGCAATAAAGCTCCCTCTTCCGGTCCCTTTCACACTAAACATGGCTTCAGCTATTCCCACCTTTTCAACACCTTCATCGCCTCTGACCCTGCAATTACAAGAAAAAAAATCCATCAGACAAAATACATTTAAATTAAAGAAAAAGAGAACAATTTCACAAAATGCCAGCCATAGATTTCCACAGCCCTTAGGAAAAATGTGAGTGCAGTTTGTTTGATTTGTTAGTTGTTCCAGGCTCCAGGTACATTATCTGCTCTAAAAAAACATTTTTATTAGAAATAAAAATGCACCACGAGCTGTCTTACTAGCAAGCATGCACTCATGCACCTTTCTGGAGAACTATCGATTGCCCTAAAAATGACACTATTGTACCTAAAGAGAAGACATTTTTAGGTTGACAAGTAAATAATACCAGACTTTAACTCGAAAATGACAATTTACTGTAGCAACTTATGATTGGTTTCAATGTGTACTAATGACAGTGGATGTTGCACACTATGTCCTTCTGACAAAGCATCCAAGGTGCATCAATCTGTCCAAAACTCCAGCAGCATCAACCTGGTGCATTGAATTTTTGATGAGTTCCCATTGAATTTGTGACCCTCTGGTTTTTGATCAGCAAAACTATGTTGTCCAGTTCTGAGTCAGACAAGTTGCTGTAGCAAGACCTTGATGACAACCCATGATCACGCATGCGGCGGAAGATTGTGGATTCACTTACTCCCAGCAAGTTTGCAATACATGAGCCAGGCAAAGACAGTTCTGTTGTTTGGGCCAGCATGCCTTCAGAAACGTGCAGTTTTGGTCACCCATGTCCAGTCCTCACTTCTGTAACAAAAGCTCTTGGCCTGTCTTGCTAGAGGGCGTCATTAATTTTTCTTTGAAGGCTTAATAGACTGGAACTGGGGCAGGAACCGGAAAAACGGTCTGAGCGGATGTCAGTATAAACACTTCCTGATTCCCAACAAATAGTCCAAATCCAAATCAGGCTGACCAACAGCCTGATTGATTCTTGATTGATGGAACATCATTACTTCAGTGAGCACTGATTCCTGTTAATACAAAATGTAAACAGTTAGGAGTATATATGCAAAGGAAGGCTGGGCGATAGTCAATTCAATACACTCTGCGGCTCATTAGAGAAATGTGTAATCATCAGCAGGTTGTTTAGATTGAAATCTTTATTTCCTATCATACTTTAAACATAACAGATGCACTGGAGGAACATGATGCAACCGTTTTTATCCCAGAAAACTACAAAAAGGCATAAATATTACAAACTAAACTGAAAATTAAAGCAAAAGCTTTAGGTGTCATTATAGAACATCAATCAAACAGAACACTAAACTGCATGATCAGTTCCATTAAAAATAGAACATTAATTATACAAATAAATTCTAATGTTTTCAAGTTTTACAGAACAAACATCAAATGAACAAACATTTTTGTCAACATCCTGTGAATAATCCAGGAACTAAAAGCAAATTCTCTGATTTTCTTCTGGTAGTTTAGACTGTTCCTGCTGTGAAAGTCTGACCTTTGTTGTTTTTCTGGAGAATTCTGGTTTATTTCAGTCTGAGATTGAACATTCTTGGTGTCGCTGCTTCAGGTGATAAAAAAGTTGGTGATATTTTCAGTTTTAGAAGGAACATGCCTTCTGCACAATTTGCAGTGCACGTTACTCTGTTTTTGTCGGATTTTAAATATCTCCACACGGGATGAAAAGTAATTTTTGAAACACTGGCCAAGTTGGCAGGTTGATAAAAAAAAATCTACTATTCAAAAATATATTTTATAAGCCAAATTCTAACACTATTTTACACAGACACACCTTAGACATTTTACTTTTTGGAAAATCTTCTGATTTTTTTTTGGGAAAATGAAATAGCATCAAAGTAATTTCTAAATGGTCTGAACACGTCTTCACTGTCATCTAACTGTGAACTGCATTACATGAACACGAGGGCGCGGGCCCATTGTTTCATGTTGATGTAGTAGAAGAAGACGATTTTTTTGTTTTTTGTCACTTTACTTGCAATACAATTATTTTGGATGGTTGGGTCGCCTTCGCTTGTTGTTGTTGTTGTTGTTGTCTATATGCGCCAAAATTCGTGCCGTTCATACTTTAACTAGAGGCTGAAATCAAGAAGAGGAGAGAAAGGCACAGAATCAGAGAGTAACAAGAGAAGTTTCGTTTTCTGCACCCCCCTGTATTGACCAATGATGACGGGGATGCAGCCCCTTCACTCTCAAGCAAAGGCATAAACCAGAAGGGGGGTGAGGGTCGGGTGGGGGGCACTGTCCTGACATGAACATCCACAACATTCTGCTGCTACCTGTCAGGTTTACATCCAAACCCCACCTGCCCACCACTACACCACAGCACTGACTGGCAGGGGGTGGGGGCTCAGAGCCCACCTGACAGGTAACCCTGCACCCACCCCCCCCTCCAGCAGATGGAGCCCTCTTATCCCTCCTTGGTCTGGACCAGTGAACTGGGGGGGCTCCAGGGGGCAACCCCGACACGCCCCTCAGAAATGACCGCCACACCCTGAAGGATTAAGCCACCTGTCGGGGAGGTCAACTCCTTTAGCTAAATGCTCCCATCTGTTGAGACGCTTTTGTCTGCTGAGCAATGCAGCCCCCCCCCCCATTCAAATACTGTTACTAACCACTGATTTATTCATTGCCTTTATTGCCCCTCCAGCACACACAGACATGAACACACCCCCTGCTCCTCCTCTTCCTGTCGGGCAGACCTCCCAGCATCCAGCTGTCAGTCAGAGCCTTCAGCTTCAGGTGGGGGGGCCGCATTGATCCGTTAACCTGCAGATTAGCGCTCCGTCTTTGAGGCCGATTTCACGCCGGTTTAATCTGGCGTGTTGGACTGGCAGTAAACAGCCCCCCCCCCCCCCCCCCCCCCCCCCCCCCCCCCCCCACGGGGAAACATGGCCTCCTTCACAGCGGGGATGTGGGTGACGGGTTGCTCTGGGGGTGGGTGTTGGGGGGTTGTGTAACACCCAGAAACTATGATGGGAATCAGCCAACTGGTGGTGGGGGGGCTCGAGGAGGGTGCAGCCCACCCACAGTCCCCAGCTTAACTCCAGAAGGATTTTGTTAAGGGCCCCCCTCCCAAGGGAGCAGCCCCCCCCTCAGCAGGGCTAAGACCCTGTTAAGGCCTCTCGAAGGCTGCAGAATGCTGCTGCATCTATCCTGCGGGGTGTGTGTGTGTGTGTGTGTGTGTGTGTGTGTGTGTGGGTGTGTGGGTGTGTGGGTGTGTGTGTGTGTGGGTGTGTGTGTGTGTGTGTGGGTGTGTGTGTGTGTGTGTGTGTGTGTGTGTGTGTGTGTGTGTGTGTGTGTGGGTGTGGGTGTGTGTGTGTGTGTGTGTGTGTGTGTGTGTGTGTGTGTGTGTGCGTGTGTGTGCGTGTGTGTGGGTGTGTGTGGGTGTGTGTGTGTGTGTGTGTGGGTGTGTGTGTGTGTGTGTGGGTGTGTGTGTGTGTGGGTGTGGGTGTGTGTGTGTGTGTGTGTGTGTGTGTGTGTGTGTGTGTGCGTGTGTGTGCGTGTGTGTGGGTGTGTGTGGGTGTGTGTGTGTGTGGGTGTGGGTGTGTGTGTGTGTGTGTGTGTGTGTGTGTGTGTGTGTGTGCGTGTGTGTGCGTGTGTGTGGGTGTGTGTGGGTGTGTGTGTGTGTGTGTGTGGGTGTGTGTGTGTGTGTGTGTGTGCTTGATTCGCCTTCTCTCGACCGGATGCCTCCTGCTGCCTTTGTGGAGGTGAGATGATGAAGAGGATGAAGAGGATGAAGAGGATGAAGAGGATGAAGAGGATGAAGAGGATGAAGGGGATGCTCCTCTCCTGTGGAGTGGAGAAAGCACTTGGAGGATGGAAGATCCTCATCAGACCCCCCCACCACCCCCCACGCCCCCGCGCTCGCAGGAAACCACCTGCTGAACTTCAGAAACTTTTAACTTTTTATTTACAAAATCTTGTTTAATGTTTAACCCCTTCAAGCCTGAATTTATTAACAGTTAAATGTAAAATCTTCTTCTGTGGTTTTAAATGATTTCATGAAGTGAATTAGTGACGTACTTCACGAAGGGTGAATTCTGACGCGGAGAAAAAAGGAGGCTTTTCGCCTGTCAGAATTCAGATGGAATCACATTGATCACTTAAGCAGCCGGTAGTTCAAAGTTCATGTGTGATTCAGGCGACGTCTCTTTTTTTAAAGGGTTAAACGGGTTTTCATGAACATGTCCGCTGTTTTGTTTTCGGTCAGAAACGATTTTTCCAGAAACACAAAAAACATCAAACTGACATTCATCACTTCATTTCAAACTGTCTCATCATTTTTTTTCCTCTATTGCTTCACGCACTTCTGACAAAGTACATGCCCCCCCCAACCCCCTCGCTTTGATTTACCCCGTATCCTGAACCTTCTCATGAAAACTAGAATGGGGGGGGTCTCTGGATACTGATATGAAGATTCATTTACTTTTATATTTCTAATAGATTTTAGCCTGTTTCACACTGATTGAATTATTTAATTTTTCCTCAGCTAATGTATTTCAGGCTGTTGTGGACAGCAGCAGTGGATGCAGTTTATTATTCCCAATGGGAAATGACTTGGAATTTTTCATTTGTTTGTAAATTAAGTTTTAAGTCACATTTTTTTATTTTAAAGCTGCTCAAGAAATAAGGTGTTTGTTTTAGGCTAAGGTGGGTGTTTGTTCATCAGTGGGGGCGGGGCACCAGTGGAGGGCCCCCAAAGTCCACAAGGCCCCCAAAGGCCTTTTCTGCTGGTTAAAACTTTTTTAGAAATACATTTGTTGTTTCTTCTTTCATAAATATTCATCAGTAAAAAGGTTATTAAAAAGGATTCCACGTTATTTTCCAAACATGTTCTCTCCACTCAGTTCAGCTGCAGACGCTGTCAGCGTGAAGGCAGGGTTTTCATCTAATCGTGTTTCAGCGACCTCAGTGTTCTGGCTTCTGTTTAATCGGCCTGAGGCCCTCAGGATCCACATAGAAGGCTGTAAGCAACAGAGACGCCAGATACAACAGGCAATCAGAGCTCAGTCTGTGACCCCTTGGCCAGCAAGAAGGCCTTACCCTGAGCTGTTCTTTGATTGGACAAGAGCTCGTGACAGCAGAAGAATCCCTATCAACGGATCTTCTTTCCTCAGAGCAAAAGCATAATTCAGTTTAAGGTCTTCAGCTGTTTGTAAATGTCTGTGAGTCCAGTCAGTGCCACCGTTTGGCCGCCGTTCAGCCACTGCTGTTCCATTCACACTCATGGAGGAAAACCAGCAGACAGTTGGACTGTTGGGATTAGCCTCTGATGACAACAGCGGACATGAGCCGATAGAGACAGTCAGAGAAACGACCTATGATGCTAGCCATCAAGATGCAGAAGAGAAAAGATCATTCCGAAAGCATCGATGGGAGGCAGAATATCTGTTTACTGACATTAAAGCCGTGTGTCTCATTAGTGAAGCTAATGTGGCAGCAAATAAAGAATTTAATCTGAGATGACACTATGAGGCAAAACATAAAATACCCACTTTAATGGAAACCCTGAGAGCACGGCGTTCTTACGGCGTTTTAAAGAACAAAAACAGTGTATTCCCTCAGTTCCCGCAGAAACGTTCCAGCTCTGTCTACATGCAGCTTCAGGTTGTTCTCAGTGATGAAGACGGACAAAACGGCACCCAGGAGTCGCCTCAGCGATGAGCTAAAAACGATGCCAGGCGTCCAGCTCCCATAAAACGACACACAAGCAAAGAAAACAGAATGATTTGATTTGTTGTTGCTGGAAAGCACACATTTTGTTTTTATTTGCAGATTTTGTTCTGAAGCATGTTCATATTTAATGACAGGAACTATTTTTATGGAGAGTAAAATATTTTAAGCTGGTTAAGGTTTAAGCTGGTGTATTCCAGAATAATATTCCTGTCGGTTTTTATTCATATTTAACTTCAAAATAGTTACATTTTATGAGTTTTAAAGTTTTGTCAGTTTGGCTTTAAGGTGTTCGATAAATGTTTATCTTGTTTGGCCCACGACCTGAAGTGGGGTTTTGGCCCCCTGCTCCACAGAGAGCAGGATGAGTTTGATTTCTAAAGACCATAGTTCTGTGGAGGAATGCAAACATAAGACTTTTATTTCTAATAATAAAGCAGTCTGTTCACTGTAAGGCCAGCAGAAAGCCAGGTGCATTATGGGAATTTAGGCTTTCTTTTTTGCTCCTTTTCTTTTTGAGGTTTTAGTTTCAGAAAGTTGTGTTGATTTGGTTTCTGTTTGGTTCAGGTCTTTTTACTGCCCTGCGTTAGTGACTGATCATGTTTAAACATAAAGTCTGTCGGTCTGGAATTTTAACCATAATCATCTGTTTGTTTGTTCATTCATATTTATTATAGCTGTAACAATTCATTTGATTCAGATCAGATGTGGCTTCTGATCCGTTTCATGGTGGAGTTTGGTTCATTTTGAATGATCCGATTGGATCTGATTCACTGAGCTAAAATGGATCTTTGCTCGAACTTTTGTTCTTTGCAGACAAAAGTTCAACCTGAACCGGGTCGGTCCACAGAACTTGTTTCCAAAATGCTTCAGGCTTGTTTCAATGTTCAGTTGTGAACTTCAAAGGTTGAATGTTGTGGTGAGGACGTAGGAGAGGTTTACTTCTGATGACTCTTCCATCAAGTATCTGTGGACAGTAGAACAGTGCAGAACAACTCCAGAGTCTGCAGCTCTTTCTGGAGGGAGGCTGCAGTCAAACGTGGGTTTGGATTTGCTTTTCTCACAATCCTGTGAGCTGCTCTGTCTGAGATTTTTCTTGATTTTTCTTACTTTAACTTCCACTGTTCCTGTTGACGGACATTTCTTAATGACATTCTGAACAGAGGATATTTTCATCTGAAAAGGCTTTGTTGTCTTCTTACAGCTTCTCCTGCTTTGTGAACATCAACTATTTTCAGTTTCATTGTTCTGGATAAATGCTGGAAGAATCCATCATGTTGATTGTTGGGACGAGGTCACATGATCAGATTATTTACAATCTTTCAGATTGAAATCCTCTGGTCACAAACCATGAGGCTGTCAGGTCTCAGCTTTTCCAAAAGGGGCGGAGCATACTATCAATTCTGAAAGGTTCCTAAGCTTTTGCACACGCCATTACTTTGTTTTCTCTTATTTTGAAAGGGCAAATAAAGGAATGGAAAAAATGGAAACAAAGCCTCATTTTTTTAAATATTAAAGAATGTCTCATCTGTAAACTGATGCCTTTAGGAGATTTTTCCATCTTTTCTTGGGTTCTTTGTGCATAATAATAGAACATTCTACCTGTGGTGTTCAAACTTTTGATCCACACTGTACCTGTTGAATAGTGCCGATGAGGTTTTCCAGATTCCTTGTATTTCTTCAAGATAATCATATATAAATTAACTATATGCACAAACAAACAATAACAAACACATAATTTGATAGAGTTCATTCCACTGTTGTTTTTCCACGTCAGAATAATTCAAAGGAACATTATTAGAACATTCTAGCAACACTGTATGGTCACATGACTTTGTTAAATTGAAAGTGTTTCCACACTGAACTGGACTGATGGTTGATCACTTTTTGCTGCATCACGAGTGTTGTCTGCTGTGATGGACTTTACCATGTCTCAATCCAGATGGGATTTTCCAAAATGGATTATTATTTTTTTTTTATTTTGAAACGTTTTAATGGAATGGGTGAGTTCTATTTTTTAAATGACTTGCCTCAAACAAAACGATCTGGTTGGATGAATCAATTCATTAATTGTTACAGCTCTAAAATTAGCAGGGTGATGTTATTAAATATGTTATTCTGGGTTATAATCCCTAAAGGCCAAAGGCCAAATCCAAGGCCTGCCTCTACAGGAACATCAATTCAGTTTTCTAATAAACAAAAAAATACTAAAGCTTTTAAAAGATTCACAGAGAGAATTTTGAGATTTTTCACCTTCTCTTCATAAAAACGTTAAAACTAAATTACTTTTATTTGTTTTTTTAAGTAAACAAATTAAAAAATAAAAAAAATGAAATATAATATTTTACATCAAAAATTACAAAATGTTTTTCAAATATAGTTTTAAAAAAAAAAACTTTAACAAATTTTCTACGGTACAAATGATTTTTCATTTTGCTTTAATATAGTAAATTTTTGATTATTTATGTTTTGAATTCTTTCATGCTATCTTTTACTGTGTTGATTTGTTTTGTAGTAGTTAAAGATTTGAAAGATTAAACCTTAATTTCTTTTGATTTAAATAAAGCAAATGATCGGAAAAATGTTTAATCAAATCAAATTTAACCCTTTAAAGCCAAACGTATCATATTTGATACACGAGTCTGTCAGCCCTCTGCAAGAGCAATGGAATGGAAATACCAATTTTGCCTTTTTTTGGTCTTAGAATATTTGTTAGCTCAGGAAAAAAGATATATTTGAGCTGTGTGACCTGATGCATCAGAGATTATATCAAATTAAATTTACATGTTAAAAAAATATATTGTTTGTTCAGAGGGAACTATGGCTCCAAATTCAAAGAATTTGAATTTTCTGTAAATTATTTAATGGCTTTACAGGGTTAAACATTGAATTTACATGAACTTTGTTCAGCAGCAAAAAGCTGATTTTTAATTTTCTTCTTCCGCTTTAGTTTGGTTGTCAAAATGAAGATAAATTAAGTTTAATGTAGAATTGTTTGGTTTGCAGATGGAGGCAGATCTCTCTGTGCATTCTGAATGGTTCACTGATCCTCCGTTCTCCACCTGGAGCGATGCGTCGTCGAGCTGTGGCCTCTGACCTGCATCAGGGTCTGGAGTCTGGGGTTTATTCATCTACAGTCTGAGTTCATTCCAGGACACCATCGGCCCAGAACCAAAACGCCAACGATTATGGACTCCTTTTATTTTTTTGTATTTTTTTGTAACACAAATAAACCTTTCCTGGCATTCCTGATATCAGTGTTTCCGGACCAACCATCAGGACCATCTGGACTGATCTGAACCGCATCACTTATAAGGTCATAAATCAGTTAAGACTGAAGTTTTTTGAACTTCACCCAGCAGCAGCTTCAGAACCATCTCCATCCAGAACAGGAGTGATGTGGTCGGTTCTCTTGGTTCTGATGGATATGTAGAACGTGTGAAACTAAGAAGGTGTGCTGATTTCCACGCCCCTGTTGTAGCCCCGCCCCCTCGCTGTAATTCCTCTGTGATGTCTTGATAATTAGTAACTCTCAGCTTCATCAGCTGCAGCGCACTTTCAGGTGGCTCATCAAAAGCAGATTAAAGATGGCAGCAGACTAATGCGGCTCTGATGGCGCTGAGTCCTCACTGATGAGGAGTGGCCTCATTAAACGGGCCGGCCCAACTTAATGTTTGGAGGTGTTAACGGATTGATTGGCTTAATCTGTTAAATGCATCAACACTGGTGTGCGTTTGTGTTAACCAATTTCACAGTGGGCAGTCACACACACTTAAACCCTGCAGAGCAGGTCTGGGCGGGGCGGGGTGCTGGGGGCCGCTGTCAGGGAGAATGGCGCTCTTTGAGTTCATTCAGCGTGATTAAACCGGAGCGCAGACTTTTCTTCCCGGCTAATTACGTGGAAATTACGGGGACAATAAAGCATCTGCGGGCCTTTCTTCCCGCGCCGCGCCCGCCCGCTCTGACAGCCTGATGCATTGTGGGTGATCTGGCTCTGGGCGGGTGTCAGCAAAGAGCAAACAGATGAATTTATAACTCTTGACTTTTCACGGCCGACGAGCAGGGATCATTGTCCCGCTCTGTTCCATCCCAGAGGCCCCCGCCCGCCCCACCGACCCCCATCTGTGTCCCACAAAGAGGCGAGTGTGCGACAAACAACCTGACCCCCTGCACCCCCGCTGCTCCACTGATGGAGCGTTCTGACTCCCACCCTCATAACAACACAACACCAGCTGCAGGAGGGGGTCCAAAGAGGATCGAATCCGAACTAACAACCGCATGAAGTCCACCTGGATCCACAGGTAGAGAACCAAACCTGCTGAGCTCAGCATCGTACAGTCTTAAAGGGACAGTACACTAAAATCAAATGGGGGGCAATACTGATGAGGAAGATGAAAATGGAGAGTCAGAACTTCTGTTATCTTCTGCTCATCACTTCTGCTCTCTGAAGCTGCAAACATGACCTTTGTTTCACCAATGACCCGGAACCGCTTTAGAACCGAAGAACCCAACAACCTCATCCAAACTGATCTGATCTAATCTTTACCCATCAGAACTCCTTCCATCCATCCATCCATCCATCCATCCATCCATCCATCCATCCATCCATCCATCCTTTTATCCATCCATCCATCCATCCATCCTTTTATCCATCCATCCATCCATCCATCCATCCATCCATCCTTTTATCCATCCATCCTTTTATCCATCCATCCATCCATCCATCCATCCTTTTATCCATCCATCCATCCATCCATCCTTTTATCCATCCATCCATCCATCCATCCATCCTTTTATCCATCCATCCTTTTATCCATCCATCCATCCATCCATCCATCCTTTTATCCATCCATCCATCCATCCATCCATCCTTTTATCCATCCATCCATCCATCCATCCATCCATCCATCCATCCATCTTCTCTTCTTTACTGGAGTCTGGTCTTAGCAGTTCCAGTTCTCCTGCGTCCTGCGTCTTCCTTGTGGCTTCCTCCCAATGGGACACATCCACTGGAACAATTCAGAAGAGAAGAGTGAGCCACATCAATGGACACCCCTAAACCAAATCTTTCCTTCAGATTCCAAAAACCTTTTATAAAACGGATGGATGTACTCCCACCAACTCTAAAGCATCCTGTGTGAGGATCAGATCAGATCCGATGTTCCTCAACGGGAAGAAAACCACGCGGTTCCTCCAGAATCAGAGGTTGTGTCAACGTTTCGATTCTCTCCTCCAGACGTCAGGAGGTGACTTTCTTATTTCATTAACTTGTTTCAACCCATCACTCCGTGTTCTTTCTTCTCAAACAACGTCATCCCATCTCATCTAATCACAAAAAAATTCAACTTTAACCTGTCAATTAATCTCAACTTCTCGTTCAACACGGAGCCACAGTTTTAAATTTAGTCAAGAGAGAAGAGGGTGTGGTCAAGTACCTGGCCTACACCGTCATTTGTTCATGGCAGTGATGTTCCTTCAAAGAGGCGGTCCAATTGTTATGCTTTCTAAACATTTAGATTTTGCTTTTCAGTTCAGGATTTACATATAGTGATTTTGAACCACAGGACTCAACTACTTTATAAGGAAGCAGCAAAGACCAGGATGGATGAAGTGAGGAGGAAGAACAGAAAGACAGTTGGTCCTCAAAAACACACCTGTGGAGGTCTGGAAGAGTTAAGGAGACGTGGCAGAATTTTCTGACTGTCTAAGCCTTTCACACCCAAGCTTTGCTCCAAGGTTTTTCATTCTTTCAACTACGGTAACTCTTCATCCGTTTATCAATGTGAATCAGCTGATTCTGAAGCAGAGAATAGTCGCTTTTCAAAGCAGCTATGTCCTGATTTGCTACATTTTACCGTAGTAATGTGTGGCAAATCAGTGAAAAACCGGTTTTCTCCGCATCAGGATTAGCTGGTCGATCACGTAAAAAGTCAAAGAATTAAGTAGTTTTTATAAGAGTTTGTGTTTTTTAGGTGTTGCCGGCCACATCTCTGGTGTGAAAGGGTTAACTAGATCCTGTCGCGTGAAAGGATGTCTGAGGAACGAAGCAGAAGAGTTCTGGTTCCGTTTTGGAGAAGAAGAAGGGAGACGTTCAGAGTAAATAGAAACTACAGAGAAATAAAGTTTTTGTGTGTATACTGGTATGATGGTCATAAATAATTAATATAAACATTCAAATGTAACTTTATTTCTCATTTCTCCTGCTTTCCATTATAAAAATATATAGTAAAAATAGTCGTTAAAAACAGCAATCAAAAGAAATACATTCATACTGTGACCATGTTATAAGTAGAATAATGACCGACGAAGCATCTATTTTCAGAAATGAATGCATGAAGCCTGAACCGCCCTGCGCGAAGCAGAGGACAGTTGCTTTTGACATGGAATTAATCTGCAGTAATAAATAATAGCGCCTTAATCTGTTTTATTATTCATGTGCGTTAACGCGTTAACTTTGACAGCCTAGATTCTATAAAACATACAAGGAATGTGTCCAACCACATACTGATGCAGATTCTGCTGATTGTCGGGTCAAAACTCAGTTCATATTTAGGGTAAAATCAACTACATGTAGGCGGCGTTCCTTCATTTTTTGGCGCTGTAATCCAGTCGGGGGTAAAAACATGAATTCTTGTGATCACAGAGTTTTCTGCTGTTTAAACGGCTCGGACAGTTTTAAAAAAGGCAGAGCACAGGGACCAGATCTTTTTAAAATATTTTTATTTTTGATAATGAATTATAATGTAAACAATCTTGAAACAGCAAACGTATAGAAAACAAACAAATTACGGGGTCAGATTACTTGACTGTTGCCATGTTGGACACACAGGAAGTGATGTAATATTTGTGCATGCGTGGACGGATCGGGTAGCCATTACAGATTGTGGATGGGTTCCTCCTGCAGGCCTCCTTCTGTCCTCTCCTTAGCTTCTCCTTCTCCTCTCACACCTCTCCGTTTGTCGCCTCCTCCTGGCGTCCGATTTGCCTCCCGGTTGTGCCGCCACTCGCCTTAATTAAATGTGCACTTCATTAATGTAAATTGGAGGCCCTTTAATGCCCTTGTTGAAATTCTGAAGAAAGTGCGGGGGCCCGGAGAAACGCTCCGGCATCGTTGCAAATTAGATCAGGGACCAAGAAAGGCAGTAAAATTAGAATGATAATGGTTGATATGGCTGCCTGACAGGCATGACTATTCAAGGATCAATGAGACGCTGAATGCCCCGGCGGGGGCCACTTCTCAGAGGCCGGGGGGACAAGCGTCAGCCTACAGATGTGCCTTTTGGAAGCACTTGAAATTAGTTTAATTTGGTAAATGGCTGGGATTTAGAAGCTTTTAGGCCGACTGTAACAAGACAGGAATACATTGAAATGTTTTGCTCCGCTCCCATTAGCATAAAACCGGATTGGGTCGATTTGCATTCCCAACAAGTCCGCGGTTTCCCCCCCATCAGAGGCTCTTCCCTCCTCCATTAGATTGCATCTGCATTTGCTGCTCAGCATGAACACTGTTCTTTAACTCGCCCTAATCCTTTTAAGGGGGGGGTGCAGCTTGATTTCATTTTGCCTAATCTAATCAAAGACACCAATTACAGGCTAATTTTGATTAAAGTCCAATAACCGCAGCACAGATAAGGGTTCTGTCCTTCTGGATCGGAGCTGCGCTCCTGTCAGCTGCACTGCTGCCCCCCACTTTAAACAGCAGAGAATGAAGCCGCTTCAGCAGCCTGTGACCCCCCCAGCCTGACTCACCCCGACCCCCGGCTTTGTGGATAAGCAGAGGAAGTGAAGGAAACAAAAGAGGAAGTTCCCAAACGGCGTGAAGGCGTTCCAAACGAGTGTGGATGGAGGAACGTGGAGGACGTTCCTGACGGAGGAACGCAGACAAACACACATGGAACCAAGAAACCCTGTAGAGATGCACTGCGTTCTGCAGACAACGAGGACAAAACTGAGACACAATAACATCATTTTAGCTGCTGAAAAGTTCAGAAAATGTGTGGAAAACATCAAAGTTTTGGTTAAAAAACAGTTTTTATTAAATCTAGTATGTAGTTTTTTATATATATATATGAACTCTGTACAAAACAAAGACAAAAAACTGAACATTTGTAAAAAAAAAAAAAAAAAAGAAACTTTTTTATTTAGCTTATAACCGAGTAAGAATAAAAAAAGGCATTTCAGTTGCTTTATACTAATAAAACAATAAATCCTTCTTGAATTTAGCACACGCGTGTTTTTGACACTTTCAACTTAAACACATGGTTTTGCAGTCAGGACGCAACCATTTGGTTTAACGGTGGAACACGCGGTTGGGTTTCAAACCGAGAACTCTGTCCTCCCTCATACTTACAGGTATGATTTCAACGCTGTGAATGAGAATAAATGATCCTTTTCAGTTCTGATCTTCTGCATCAGGAAACATCCTCCTCCTTAATTACAGTCTGGAACTGTGGTTACCACGGTGATGACATTCACCTGGGGCCCCTGTCCTTTAATCAGCTGATCAGGTGGTGGGGGGGGGGGGGGGGGGGGGGGGGGGGGGGGGGGGGGGGGTGTCATACCAAAGAGGCCGCCGGCTGAACTGTAATTAATCAGCTTCTGCAGTAATTAGAGCTTCCATCCACATGCTGGGATGCAGCAGGTGAGTGTTGGGGTCGTATCCTCCTCATCCTTTGCCTCACACCCCCCTTCCAGGAGGAGCAACTCCTGCAGACGTTTTCTGGAACTTTGTTCTCATTTGCTGCGACCCTTGAATGCGGCTCTGAGGAGATCAGCCTGGGTCCTCCAAAGGTGTTCAAGAGCAGCTGATGCTCTGAGCTTAAAATGTTCACAGAAAATCCTTTTGTTTTATTGCAGGAATCACAGACGGAGAGGTTTTACATTTCTAGGTAGATTTGTTGCTAAAGTTTTGTGCTTTTTGGACTTCTAGTGAAACATTTGTGTGCAACAATGTTTGTCTGTCAGTGAAAATGCTTTGTCTGTGTGCAAGACGTCATGTTACAGACAGACAAGTACAAAATCATTTTACAGACATACAAATGTCTTAGTACCAGTACAAAACTTGTTTACAGACGCACAAAACTTTAGCGACAAATCTAACTTCATAAATTTCTACATCTTATGAATGATAAATGTCTTTACAGTGTAAAACTGGTTTGAAATAAAGAGTCAAACATTCCTATTCTTTGAAGTTTCACTATAATCCTCTTTGGATCTATTTTTAAATCGTTCCCAGTGGTCTTTTAATGATGATGATGCTGTGTGGTTTTCTAGGACACAGTTCCTGCAGAGCGGCAGGAGTTCATTAGAAATTCACCTGTCAGTTGTAGGCAGGAGTGTTGGCACGGAAACAAGCCTGCTCCCCTTCCAGTCATTCCTTTCTTAACACTCTTTCCCGCTAGCTTACAGCCATCACACCTCCAACCTAATATCACTGGAGCAACAAAAACGGTAATATCAGAGCTATCCAGCCGTACAGTTCTGATCCAGATTCCAGCTCAGACGAGGAAAACAAAGACGTTAACCATTTTCATCAGAGTGGGATTTTATTCTAGTCCTGCGTTCCCTCTAGAGGTAGCCACGCCCCCACTTTTAGCCACGCCCCTTTGTTCAGCTTGACTGCTGCTTGTGTGCCGGTTTGCATCAGCTCTCCTGGAAGTTCCGGCCCATCCGTCATCACAGATTAATATCCTGAGATTTTCCTGTAAACCTCTAAAGATATTCACAGAGCAGGCGCATCAGACAGATTAATTTGTTCAAAGCAGCCTATTGTCAAAAAGAATATAGATGAAGAGAAATCCCTGTTTCTGCTGCTGATGAGGCCTCAGCATCAGGAAAGCTCTGAATGAGTCGCACTACTGCTTTCTTCAGGGACTGTAAAGCTGTCTAAGTCATGCCCCGGCAGAAAGGATTATTCACCCCAGATTAAGCGCTCATCTTTGCTCATCATCCCAGCGTCTGTGTTGAGAAGCTTTTTCAAACCACACGAGGCTTTCAGATCCCAGCTGAGGCAGAAATGAAGACTGCAGGAAGAGGAGAAACTGTCACTCGTTGCCCCAACGAGACCCTCACTCAGAGCCAGAACGTTTCTTCTGCTCAGTTTGTAGCTCCTGCTACTGTTTGAACAGCTGCTTCACACACTCTATGGAAACGGAGAACTGTCTCTGAAGCTCTACAGCTCTGAAGCTCTGCAGCTCTGAAGCTCTGCAGCTCTGAAGCTCTGCAGCTCTACAGCTCTACAGCTCTACAGCTCTGAAGCTCTGCAGCTCTGAAGCTCTGCAGCTCTGAAGCTCTGCAGCTCTACAGCTCTGCAGCTCTACTGCTCTGAAGCTCTGCAGCTCTACAGCTCTACAGCTCTACAGCTCTGCAGCTCTGAAGCTCTGCAGCTCTGCAGCTCTACAGCTCTGAAGCTCTGAAGCTCTGCAGCTCTACAGCTCTGCAGCTCTACTGCTCTGAAGCTCTGCATCTCTACGGCTCTGAAGCTCTACAGCTCTGAAGCTCTGCAGCTCTGAAGCTCTGAACCTCGCAGCTCTACAGCTCTGCAGCTCTACAGTTCTGCAGCTCTACAGCTCTGCAGCTCTACAGCTCTGCAGCTCTGCAGCTCTACAGCTCTACAGCTCTACAGCTCTGCAGCTCTGCACCTCTACATCTCTACATCTCTGAAGCTCTACAACTCTGAAGCTCTACAGCTCTGAAGCTCTGCAGCTCTATAGCTCTGAAGCACTGCAGCTCTACAGCTCTGCACCTCTACAGCTCTGAAGCTCTACAGCTCTGAAGCTCTGCAGCTCTATAGCTCTGCACCTCTACAGCTCTGTAGCTCTGCAGCTCTGAAGCTCTGAAGCTCTACAGCTCTACAGCTCTGCAGCTCTACAGCTCTGAAGCTCTGCAGCTCTGCAGCTCTGCAGCTCTGCAGCTCTACAGCTCTGAAGCTCTGCAGCTCTACAGCTCTGCAGCTCTACAACGCTGAAGCTCTACAGCTCTGAAGCTCTGCAGCTCTATAGCTCTGCACCTCTACAGCTCTGTAGCTCTGCAGCTCTGAAGCTCTGAAGCTCTACAGCTCTGCAGCTCTACTGCTCTGAAGCTCTGCAGCTCTACAGCTCTACAGCTCTACAGCTCTGCAGCTCTGAAGCTCTGCAGCTCTGCAGCTCTACAGCTCTGAAGCTCTGAAGCTCTGCAGCTCTACAGCTCTGCAGCTCTACTGCTCTGAAGCTCTGCATCTCTACGGCTCTGAAGCTCTACAGCTCTGAAGCTCTGCAGCTCTGAAGCTCTGAACCTCGCAGCTCTACAGCTCTGCAGCTCTACAGTTCTGCAGCTCTACAGCTCTGCAGCTCTACAGCTCTGCAGCTCTGCAGCTCTACAGCTCTACAGCTCTACAGCTCTACAGCTCTGCAGCTCTGCACCTCTACAGCTCTACATCTCTGAAGCTCTACAACTCTGAAGCTCTACAGCTCTGAAGCTCTGCAGCTCTATAGCTCTGAAGCTCTATAGCTCTGCACCTCTACAGCTCTGAAGCTCTACAGCTCTGAAGCTCTGCAGCTCTATAGCTCTGCACCTCTACAGCTCTGTAGCTCTGCAGCTCTGAAGCTCTGAAGCTCTACAGCTCTACAGCTCTGCAGCTCTACAGCTCTGAAGCTCTGCAGCTCTGCAGCTCTGCAGCTCTGCAGCTCTACAGCTCTGAAGCTCTGCAGCTCTACAGCTCTGCAGCTCTACAACGCTGAAGCTCTACAGCTCTGAAGCTCTGCAGCTCTATAGCTCTGCACCTCTACAGCTCTGTAGCTCTGCAGCTCTGAAGCTCTGAAGCTCTACAGCTCTACAGCTCTACAGCTCTGCAGCTCTGCAGCTCTACAGCTCTGCAGCTCTACAGCTCTGAAGCTCTGCAGCTCTACAGCTCTGCAGCTCTACAGCTCTGAAGCTCTATAGCTCTGCAGCTCTACAGCTCTACAGCTCTGAAGCTCTACAGCTCTACAGTATTTTAGACCACACCCACATCCCAGATTCACTCAAACTGTTTTCATTAAAAATCTTCTCGAGACGTTCTACCGTTATCAGAAATGACGCCTGGGTGACAGTGAAACGTCTCCAGAAAAACATCCCAGGACTCCACTTCACGACTGCTTCCTCTGGATAAATGAGAACCCTCACCCACTTTGAAATGTTTTTAAAATCATTGTTGAAAAAAGTTTTCATTTGGTCAAAACAGGTTTTTCTAAAAGAAAAGAGAATCTTTTTGTTCTAACACTGTAAGTTTGGCTTTAAAGTTCTGATTTAGTTGAAAAAAAAACATTTAGTGATCAAAATGATTCATTTAGTTGAACATTTTTGGTGAAAACTATCAGTGTAATGAACTATTTTGTTAACATCTGTGAACTCACCTTTATGTGCCTTTCATTCATTCATCTTCTAAACCGTTTTATCCCTGTCGGGATCACGTTTTATCCCTGTCGGGATCACGGGGCTGCTGGAGCCTAACCAGGCCACTCATGGGCGAAGGCAGGGACACCTCTGGACAGGTCGCCAGTCTGTCGCCTTCATTTAGCTTTAAATCAAAAACTGTTGTTCTGTCATTTCATTTATTTTGTTGTATTTGTAAAAACTGCAGTTTTTGCTCAAAACAGCTGATTTGATGTAAAACTGTGGTAAAAGGGATGTTTGTTCAAACTGTTAAAAAAAAGTGTTTTCTTTTTCATTTTCAAATCTGTTTTTGTTCAGACGTGTCAAACACGTTGACCTCCTTCCTGAACATCTTGCTTCTTCTCCTGAAATCCATGAACTCTGAGTTGATGGTTTGCGGCGTTCCAGCTGAACTTTTTGTGGGCGTGCACGTGAGCGGGCGTGCACGTGAGCGGGCGCGCTGACGGCGGTGTTTAACAGTACGCTGTCAGCTCTGAAGCATTAATCTGCTGTCCTGCTGTTGACCAAAGCTAACTGATGAGGGGGTGGGGGCGGGGGTGCAGGCCACAGGAACAACACTGTTGACCCTGCTCAGATTGGATTTACCGCAAGGCTGGATCCCCCCCCCCATCCATGATGGATTATTGTGTTGCCCACCTCAGTGGCCTCTTTGTCATCTTTAAATGGCAATACATTTCAGCTGGAAGGAGGACACCCCCCCACCCCCCCCCCACACACACACACACACACAGACACACACACATCTAGGAGGCAAATGATGTGTTTGAGGTGTAAATAAAAGCTTTTCCTTTGCTTCAGCTTCAGCTTCAGGTGGGGGGGGTCCTTCACGGGTTCATGTGGAGACGTTGGCGCTGTTGCTGCTTCAGTCCACTGATCCAAACAGCGGAGTCTTCCTCACGGTGGAGGCAGCTTCTCACAGCAGCAGGTGAATCCTCCTTTTCCATCACTTCTCTGCTCCTTCGTTCCTGACATTCTCTTTGTTCCCATCCCAGAATTGGAAAAACGTTTCTGCTAAAAGGCAGCTTTCCCAACAACACTTGAACTCATCGCGTTGCCTTTAAGGTCCTGCAGGTGGATGAGAATGGAAGATCTAGAGACTCCCCCAAGGTAATGAAGGAAGTCAAAGATTACAGACGTTTAAAGGTCACCATGGCGATGCATTCAGGAAAAATCAGACAGAAACAAAAAAAAAAAAAAAAGAGTTTATGACTTTAAACACAACAGACTGACGTTTGCCTGAGTGTGTGTTCTGTGTCGTTTGGTCAAACTCCAGC
This sequence comes from Oryzias celebensis, assembly GCA_014656515.1. Taxonomy (NCBI): domain Eukaryota; kingdom Metazoa; phylum Chordata; class Actinopteri; order Beloniformes; family Adrianichthyidae; genus Oryzias; species Oryzias celebensis. The sequence goes on from BNCR01000012.1 coordinate 2,596,021, forward strand.
CGGGTTCTGATCTTCATTTCCTGTTTCCTCTGTTTTGTTGCTAATTTATTTTTTAGTTGTAGAGCTGCTTCTTGTATGACTTCCTGTCCTCCTTCCTGACCATCATCATTTATCCACACGGGAACATGTCAGAGTGGGACTGTAGAGAAACCTTTGTTTTTTTCAATCACCCCCCGTACCTGTGAGGAAACGTGCAGCTGCTGAAGATGCTGACAGAGAGCCAGTGTTCCCGCCTTTATCTGCAGCTCCTTCACACCGGCGGCTGATTGAGCGATCGCTCTGCAAACCACAAGGCCAATCATTACCTCTTATCAGCAGCAGCTCTGCCAGTTCCCACGGAGACAGAATGACCCGGATGACCCGGTTCTGTCAGGGAGCCGAGGCCACCGACCTTCAGCCGACCTGTTTCTGGATCCTGGATCCAGGTTCTGTCATCAGTCGAACCCGGTTTGAGTCGGACTTCTCCCTGATGATGTCACACTTCCTCTGTGGGTGGGGCTGTTTGGGGGGGTTAACTTTACCGGAGTTAAACTGAAGCCTTTTTCTGCGGGGCTAAAAACAAACATCTGCCCTGACCTTTGAACCTGAGAGCGGAACTCTCCTAAGACGCCAGAGTCAACTGCTCCTCGCCAAAGAGGAGAAGCTGCTCCTCGCCAAAGAGAAGAATCTGCTCCTCGCCAAAGAGGAGAAGCTGCTCCTCGCCAAAGAGGAGAAGCTGCTCCTCGCCACAGAGGAGAAGCTGCTCCTCGCCAAAGAGGAGAAGCTGCTCCTCGCCAAAGAGGAGAAGCTGCTCCTCGCCACAGAGGAGAAGCTGCTCCTCGCCAAAGAGGAGAAGCTGCTCCTCGCCAAAGAGGAGAAGCTGCTCCTCGCCACAGAGGAGAATCTGCTCCTCGCCAAAGAGGAGAATCTGCTCCTCGCCACAGAGGAGAAGCTGCTCCTCGCCAAAGAGGAGAAGCTGCTCCTCACGCCGCTGCAGTGTTCCTGCTGCAGAGCTGCTGTCATGCTTCACAGGTCCACGATGCTTCATGCAGACGTTCTCCATGAAGAGTCATATTAGCGCTCCCTGTTCTCCTCCCTCAAAGGCCTGAGCACCAACATTCCTGACTTCCTGTTGCTATTCACAGTAAAACATGGGGGGGTTGGACCCCCCAAAAGACAATCTTGAGGGGGGTAAGTTAGGAGAAAAACCTTTGCAGTTTTTCATCTTTGGTTGCAGTGTTTCCTGTTTTCGGTTGCATGGGTCCAGTATGGGTCGGTTCCATGACACCAATGGGGGTTTTGGGTCCCTGAGCTTCTTCTGTTTTCTGGAGCTGGTGTTCTGTCTGAACAGGATGAAGCTGAGTTTCCTCATCGTCGTCTTTCAGTTCATCTCCAGACGTGGGGCTAAAGCTGGAAAATCAGATGCAGGTCTGGGGGCTGTGAGCCCCTCCTGCCAGTCTGCGGCCGTGGGAGCGGCGGCGCGTGAAGAGTCGATTTGAGCGCTGTCTGTGGTGACAGACGGCTGTCTCCTCTGCGGCGGCTCTAAATGGGTTCTGTGTCGGGCAGAACGGAGCGGATAAAGTGACTCTCCAATCCCCAGACCCATTTAGGCAGCAGATGAAAAGGCCGGAGGACAGCCTCCGCATGTTCCTGCGCTCACATTCAGTGCCGGTAAACAAAGCAGCAAATATCCACTGCATTTTTTGACATCCACTTTCCAGCCGTCACTCCACATCAGTCGCGGCCCCGCCGGCTGCTGCTCGTCCCCTCGGCCTCTGACAGCACATTAATCCACATCAGCAGCTGAAATAATCATGGCATTATGGGAACAGTAGTCATTATTTCCAACATGATTAAACGTTTCCGGGTCTATTGACTCCAGCCCCCCCTGATTTATGCATTTGTTTAGTCAATAGCGAGGCTGAAATGATGTCATTAATTATGTATGGGGAGGCCTGCCCCCCTCCCTGGCTGCTGTTCCCCTCAGAGTTAGTGGAATTGAAGGATACCATGATGCACTTGCAGCTCTGAGGAGGGACGCCCCCCAGAAAACAGACCTGAAGCTCCGCCTCCTTCAGCTTCCGGTTCCCAAAGGAAGTCAAAAGAACCAACGATGATAAACCAGGATGCGGAACCATCAAATGTAGACAAAGGAGGAAAAAAAAAGATTCACCCAAAAATTCCATGTTTCAAAATCTATAAAACAAACTATCTTTGGGGAATCTAAAAAACGTCTCCGTTTTCTGGAGGAGAGATCCTTCTTTGTGGCCTTCAGAACAGAACATTTCAGATTTTCTTCCTTCTTGTACGTTTGTGAAATCACAGATTTGTGGGAAATTAGACGCTCGTCGCTGGAAAACTGAGATCTGGTTTCAACCCGACTGCTGAGGAGAAAGTTGTTTGTGTTTTTTTTTTTTTTTTTTTTTTGGGGGGGGGGGCACGTTCCCTCAGTGATACCTGCATGACATCACCATGACAACGGGCAAGGGGAGGAGCCTCACAGTCTGCCGCCTTTAACCGTGAAACCTCTGACAGCAGCGAGGGGCGGGGCTTCAAGCGTGAAGATACTTTGACGTGGAAGACCCCAGCTTCTGAGTGGATGCAGACCTGGAGGTCTCAGTTCCAACAAAGACCACCAGTGAGAAAACAAATTTTTTTTGTTTGTGTGAGGATGAACATTTTAGTCTGGTTTGGTTTGGATCTGTCAGACGGAGCCGTTTACATAAAGATGGTTTTAGAACAATCCGACTTTATGTCTTTTCTATTCTGTCAGAGAGACTTGTGGAAAACAGCTTGAAACCACAAAGACTTTATGAATTCTTGGTTTATTTTTCCAGTAAAACTGGAGATGAAGTCCTGGTCAGTTTTGGAGATGGTTGCATGGTAATCCTGCAGAAAAGATCCTTGACTTTGCAGAGTAAACCTGGAAAATGAAAGGTTAATTTGACTTTGGACGAGTGATTCATGTGCAGAAAAGAAGCAAACTCCCACTGGAATCAGAATGCAGGTCATTCTCAGGCTCATCCCACTCAGGGCGCCTGCTTGATGAGCAAATAAAGAGACAAAGAAAAACTTTCCTCCTCCTCGTCATCCACAGAAGAATGAATCCAAATGAGATCAGACTGTTTTTGTCTTGTTTTTCTCTGCACTCCTGACAGCCGAGCAGCAGGCAGCACAATCAATGAAGAGGAGCAGCACGATCAATCTGAGCTTCATCAAACAACCGGCAGCAGCAGGAAGAGCGCAGCAGAAACCACGTCTTTGTTGTGGGAGCCGCACACTTGTCCTGGCAGGAGTAACATCTCTGAGGAGGAGGAGGAGGAGGGCGGGGTCAGGCCACCGCCGTGCACGGCCTGAGAAGAAAGAATCACTGAAGGATCGATGAAGAGGAGAAAGAAAGATGAAGATCCTCAGACCTCTGCAGCTCCTTTCATCTTCAATGCAATAAAGCACTGGTCCATAAAAAACTGGAGTTTAGAGACATTTCTGTGGAGATGAGTGATCATCACACGCATCCAGAGAGGCATGAACACTCCACCACAGCCATGAGGCCGCTGGTGGGAGTCACAGTAGAAACACAATCGAAACTCATCTAAACACAAACATGTCTGAGGGTTTTTAAGGCTGTTTTCAGACTGGACACATTTGGTCCACTTAAAGTGAACCAGAGTTTCCCGGAACAATCCGGAACAAATGTTCAGTCTGAATCCAACCCTCTGTTCCTGGACCAGGAACCGCTCTGTGACCCATCTTTCAAGGTGGTCTCGGTTAGTTTTCAATCAGACTGAGGTTCAGTTCACTCTGAGATTCCTCAGTATGAAAACAAAACGTTCTGGGAGTGGAATAACTGGACCGAAACAGCCACCGTAGCCAAAGGTCACGTGATGTAAACATATAAGGAATGAAGTGTCTGGTGAGCCGCAGACAAAAGTAAAGCATTGAATGTTGTATTATAAAAAACTGGTCCAACTGTTTACCTGTTTATTTGAACACTGCTGGAAGCACTTCTCATCGTACCTTCATACCCGACGTCTCCTCAGCTCTGCAGCTGCTAACATCCTCAGAGCTAAAACACACACAGAAACCGTCTTGCGGCACGTCTCTGCCGCACCAAAGTAACAAGCAAGAACTGTTGCTCCTGACGTTTAAAAGTTAATCAAGCGGACGTGGACTTCAGAACGCTGCACCTCTGACTTTCTCTCATTGTTTTGACCCCCCTTGTAGTTCCTGGCCAATGACTGAAGAGCTCTTTAGTCACATGGTTTTGTTTACAAGCTTTGGTCCAAAAAACCGAAATCTCGCACAGACAAGAGCCAAGAAACAGGACGCTCTCCAGGCTGGTGCGGCGGTGGTGGCGGCGGCGGCAGCAGCTGCTTCCCTGCCCTAACAGATCCATTCCACTGACACCCCACCCCCACCCCATTGATTTTCACATAAAGATCCATCTTTCTGTGTTGGAGCAGACACTCAGAACAAGGAGGCGGCGAAGAACAGATCCTCCCTCTGATTTATGCTCCACCAGGTTCAAAAGTCTCTCTGTTGATGAAGCTGGGGGGCGGGGCTTTTACAAGGCAGGAGGGACCCTATGAAGCCATGCACGTACGTGCACAGTGACTAGACTACACCTGATCCATCATATCCATCACAGTCATGAAGAGGAAGTTTGAGTTCTGATGAAGTGTCTCCTCTAAAGCTTCCGGTCCTACGGAAACCTGTTGAATCCAGAAGCAGCTTCGTCTGCGTTCCTGCAGCTCTCAGTGGAGGTTTGGTCATCATGAAGCTGTTCCAGTGCTAAACCTGCAGGTCATCTGTGACCAGTGCTCACAACCCCAGAGGAGCAGAAAACGCCCAGAGAAAATCCATCCAGCTGGACCTGATCCAGTCTGACCTGCAGGATGTCGGGTCACATGAGGTCACCGTGGGCCGTGCTCGGCCTCATGTGACCCATATTAGCGAACCGTGGAACCGTTCTAGTCCGTCCTCCTTCAGGAGCTTCAGGGACCCAAAGGTTTCCAGGTTCTCCTGCTACTGTTCTCTGAAGTCAGACATCCAGAGCCTCCTCATGCTCCTCCACAGATCTCCTCATTTTTGTCCTCAACTTCATCATCATCGTCACCATCATCATGACCATCTTCATCATTATCCGTCCCATATTTATCATTATACTAAACCATCAGCATCATCATCATGATCCTCAACTTCATTATCATCACCTGCGTCATCTTTGTCACCTTCATCTTTACCATCATCTTCATCACCCCATCATTGTGTGAACGCTGTGTCAGCATTCACACTTTTGTGTGAATGCTGACACAGCGTTCACACAATAGTGAATCTCCTGCTTCTTTCTATCAGTTTTTGACAGGTACAATCTCAACCTTACAGTGTGGCTGCAGGTATCTACAGGTCATGTCGATGGAATTGTCCAATCAGAGATGAGTTCGTTTTAAGATGGGGGGTTAAGCATTGATCTGAGTGGAGGATGATTTGATGTGTCCATGAGGAAGAACAAGAGCTTCAGTGCGTGGGGGGCAGTGAGCCCCTGTTTGCTCTGACCAGAGGTCAGGAGTCCACCTCCCACTCCAGGTCAACCCCCCAACCTCCCTTTAACAAAAACAGTCTTAATTTAATCTTTAGTTCTGTGCTGCAGACATAAAACAATCCAAAGAAAGGTCTGTGACCATGGGGTGGGGGGTGGGGGGGTGTTTTTCACTGCATCCCTGATTTGGGGAGGGGGTTATCAATGATGTCAGAGGATCCAGAGGTACAACAGGTTACTGCGCACACACACCCAGCCTTCATTTAGTTTTGGTCTTGGATGGGGGAGTGCTCAGACCCCTCTCTGCTGATTGACCCCACATCTGCAGGAATCAAACCAGGAAGTAGATCGGCAACAGAATGTGAGTAAAAGCTGCTTCAGGTGAAATGAGCCAACAGGTACAGTCCTTAAAACAGGTAAACACAGGTAGCTATGTAAACACAGGGAAACATGTAAACATGTAAACACAGGGAAACATGTAAACACAGGGAAACATGTAAACACAGGGAAACATGTAAACACAGGGAAACATGTAAACACAGGTTATGTAAACATGTAAACACAGGGAAACATGTAAACACAGGTAGCTATGTAAACACAGGGAAACATGTAAACATGTAAACACAGGGAAACATGTAAACACAGGGAAACATGTAAACACAGGGAAACATGTAAACACAGGGAAACATGTAAACACAGGGAAACATGTAAACACAGGTTATGTAAACACAGGGAAACATGTAAACACAGGGAAACATGTAAACACAGGTAGCTATGTAAACACAGGGAAACATGTAAACACAGGTAACTATGTAAACACAGGGAAACATGTAAACACAGGTAGCTATGTAAACACAGGGAAACATGTAAACATGTAAACACAGGTTATGTAAACACAGGGAAACATGTAAACACAGGTAGCTATGTAAACACAGGGAAACATGTAAACACAGGTAGCTATGTAAACACAGGGAAACATGTAAACACAGGTAGCTATGTAAACACAGGGAAACATGTAAACACAGGTAGCTATGTAAACACAGGGAAACATGTAAACACAGGGAAACATGTAAACACAGGGAAACATGTAAACACAGGTAACTATGTAAACACAGGGAAACATGTAAACACAGGTAGCTATGTAAACACAGGGAAACATGTAAACATGTAAACACAGGTTATGTAAACACAGGGAAACATGTAAACACAGGTAGCTATGTAAACACAGGGAAACATGTAAACACAGGTAGCTATGTAAACACAGGGAAACATGTAAACATGTAACACAGGTTATGTAAACACAGGGAAACATGTAAACACAGGTAGCTATGTAAACACAGGGAAACATGTAAACACAGGTAACTATGTAAACACAGGGAAACATGTAAACACAGGGAAACATGTAAACACAGGGAAACATGTAAACATGTAAACACAGGGAAACATGTAAACACAGGGAAACATGTAAACACAGGGAAACATGTAAACACAGGGAAACATGTAAACACAGGTAGCATGTAAACACAGGGAAACATGTAAACACAGGGAAACATGTAAACACAGGGAAACATGTAAACACAGGGAAACATGTAAACACAGGTAGCTATGTAAACACAGGGAAACATGTAAACACAGGGAAACATGTAAACACAGGGAAACATGTAAACACAGGGAAACATGTAAACATGTAAACACAGGGAAACATGTAAACACAGGGAAACATGTAAACACAGGGAAACATGTAAACACAGGGAAACATGTAAACACAGGTAGCTATTTAAACACAGGGAAACATGTAAACACAGGGAAACATGTAAACACAGGGAAACATGTAAACACAGGGAAACATGTAAACACAGGGAAACATGTAAACACAGGGAAACACAGGTTATGTAAACATGTAAACACATGGAAACATGTAAACACAGGTTATGTAAACATGTAAACACAGGGAAACATGTAAACACAGGGAAACATGTAAACACAGGGAAACATGTAAACACAGGAAAAATGTAAACACAGATTATGTAAACATGTAAACACAGGGAAACATGTAAACACAGGGAAACACAGGTTATGTAAACATGTAAACACAGGGAAACATGTAAACACAGGTTATGTAAACATGTAAACACAGGAAAACATGTAAACACAGGGAAACATGTAAACACAGGGAAACATGTAAACACAGGTTATGTAAACATGTAAACACAGGGAAACATGTAAACACAGGTTATGTAAACATGTAAACACAGGGAAACATGTAAACACAGGTTATGTAAACATGTAAACACAGGTTATGTAAACATGTAAACACAGGTTATGTAAACATGTAAACACAGGGAAACATGTAAACACAGGGAAACATGTAAACACAGGTTATGTAAACATGTAAACACAGGAAAACATGTAAACATGTAAACACATGGACCGTCCATGTAAAAGCACAAGTCTTCCCTGACAGAAGTTGGAGCATGCCCAGATTGTTGAACCCAAAGATCCTGCTCCCAGTTCCAATCCCTCTGGAGTTTTCAAAATACAACAACTGTCTTCAAGGAAATTCATTCAAATTTACATTTTCTTTACAGAAACGTTTTGTAAGAAATTCATCGTCTGTTTGCAACAAAACTGTGGCAAAATATTTTTGCCACAGTTTTTCCTGAAACTGAAATAAAATAAAAATATCAAAACCAAAATTTTTGTCAAAGCAAAAATGTCACCTAACAAAAGGATACATACCAAATATATATAAAACAAACAAAACCCTAACAACAACCATGCAAAGCTAACACAAACAAAAACAATACAAACCAAAGGCCACAACTAACAAACAAAACAACAATAAACAACCCTAAAAAATATCAAAAACAAAACGACGGCACAAATAACAACAACAAAATAAAGAAACAACCAACCAACCAAATATTAAAAACGTTTAAAAGTTTAGAGGATTTCCCTGTTTGTGTTTCAAACTGACACAGAACCAGCGCAGTGACAGAACTGGACCTACTGCCCCAGCATCCCATTAGAAAGAGGAAGAGGAGGGTGAAGAGGATCGGGCCTGACTGGTGTTTACTGGTGTGGTCAGTCACTAAAAGCCCCCCCCCCTTCCCGTGTTTGTCTTTTGATTTTATGTGGTTCTGTTTGACTTTACAAGCGTCAGTAAAGCCTCCTCTGATTCCACGAGCTGTTAGACTGTAAAGAGCTGCGTCAGCGCCTGACAATAAAAAATGAAACCATCTCCGCCGATGGGCTGTGGCGGCGGGCAGTCGATTAACCAAACAGCGGCTGGGCAGTCGGGCCGAGCCTGTGGCCGGCGGCGACACCAAGGTCACAGAGGACAGAGAGAGCAGCCGGTAGCAGACACAAAGAACAATCCAATTAAAACGTCAATATCTGCTGCTTCAGATGACCTCTGACCTGGATCAGAACCAGGTTCTGGTTCTGTCCTAAAGGTTCTGGTTCTGTCCTGATGGCTCTGGTTCTGTTCTGACTCCTTAAATCTTTATCTAAAGCAGCTTCCTGATGACAGATTTGGTAAAAACGTCACAGCTGTGGATCACCGTGAGGCCAAACCCACTTCTTCTCTGACCCAAAACCACCTTCACAGCCAGAAGGTTCTGGTCCGGCTGAAGGACGGTCTTGTGGTCGCAGTGTAGCTCCGCTGTCTTCCTCTGGGAGCAGCAGATCCTTCATGAAGGAGCTTTGATGACTTGGAGCTGAAGATGCGATCAGAGCGCTAACGCGGGGATTGATCGATCAGCTGCGCTCGCTCTCTGCAGGTGTGTCACTGCTCCATCCTTCACCGGGGGCAGGAGGGGTGCTGTTCCCCTCAGACGCCCCCATAGTCTCATCATTCTGCAAGTGATGGACTGACGAAGTCCCTACAAACACATCTGGGTAATGTGACGGGACGCTCCTCTTCATCACACCGTGCATTCGAAGGACGAGGAAGACGAGGAGGAAGAACATTGTGCATCACTCAGCGGCTGCATTTGTCAGACAGCGGCGAGGAACCTAACGACCCGCCAGGAATTAATGAGTCAATTTAAGGGCAAATCCAGAACATCTCTGGCTTTGGTAAACTCAGGCGATCAGAACTCAGTGACCGGGAGTGCCCCCCTATCCTGATCCCCCATCCTTCCCAGAGGCCTGCAGCCCCCACCCCCACAGGCCTTCATTGTGCATTTGAAAGAATTAAAATTGGGTTTGGGTGACACTCTTCTTACACAGAGATTCTTTCTCCTAAAAACGCTCTGGGAGCAGAATAACTGGACCACTGGGCCAAAGGTCAGGTGATGAAAACAGCTTAATTTGGAAAATTGTGGAAGTAATGAGACTGGTCTATAATTAGTGGAGCGCTGTACATCTCCATGCTTGTATAAAGGGAGCACTTTGGCGATTTTCATTCCGTTTGGGAATATTCCAGTTTGAAGAGAGAGATTATAAATGTGCAGCATGTTAACGGTGTCAAGATCCTGTCAGGAGTCAGCGCGCTGTCTGCCCTTCAGTCACCGCTGGCAGCTTCCCCAGAGTCCTGACAGGACTTCATCTCCTCCCTTTGGTACTCTTCTTCTCCTTGATTCTCCTCCTCTGTTTGGTTCTCCTTGTCTCTCTGGTTCTCCTCATCCCTTTTGCTTCTTCTCTTTCCTTGGATCTCCTCCTCTCTTTGGTTCTCTTCTTCTTCTTGCTTCTCCTCCTGTCAGAAACCCTGGTTCTCCAGAGTTCCAGTGAACGTTTACACCTGCAGAACCAGAAGGACCATCAGAGGAACCCAGCTCTGCTGTGAATCCTTGAAGACTGCGACTAGCTTAAATCCAGCCATGAAGACCTTCATCCTGATGTGATGTCCAGATCAGTTTGAATCAAAGTCCAGAAAAACGGAGCAGAGAAGGCCGTGAGTAGGCTCACCTGAAGGAACATCAATCCTTTTTTGATGCAGAAACAGAGAAAAAAGATTCTGAACAGAACCAGAACTTCTGTGATCCAGATCAGGATTTTACTCTAAAGAACAATCCAGAAGGTTCCACAAAGCTCCTTCTCCTTTGCGTTTAGCTAACATTCATCTCCAATAATCCTGCTTTTTAATCCTGAGATTGAATCCCAGAAACAAGCCTGAAGGTGAGAAGGTGTCTGTGTCCGTCAGTTTCAGGCTGGTGACAGCTGAATGACAAGCTGCAGACATGAACCTTCAAGGATCCAAACACGTTATGAATGTCTGCTGAGAACAATCTGGTTCTGAATCTCAGAAAAAGTTCTGATCTGCGTTTTTTCATGATGTTCTGGTTGTGAGAATCCGAGGTCGATCTGGTTCCTCAGGATGAGAAGGAACCAAGAAGAACTCTGAAGAAGCGAAGCAGCAAAATCCTGAGCGGCAGCTGTGTGAACACGAATCCGGCAGATTGGACTCCTGCAGGTCCCAGAACCTTCGCCGGGTCAAGTGTTCTGAGCACTTGGTCCTGATGTGTAACGTGAAGGTGACCAGACTGGACCTGGATGTTCTCTGGGAAAAAACATCATCCAGGCGGAGTCCTGCCTCCATTGTTTTAATTGTATTAATGTGGTTTGTTCTCTGGTCTTTATGAGGCTCTGGGACGCTGCCAGAGGAAGTTCAGGTGACGGGGGAGCATCAGGAAGCCCCACCCAGATGAAGAAGTGATCAGGCCCTGATTCATCCATCTTTTACCACTGCTAAGTGTTTCCCCCCCGAGCCTGACCCCTCCACTTTATCTGTTGGTTTTTATTTTCCCTCCACATGTCGGCCTAATCGCTGCCATAATTCTTGTGCGGCGGCAGCGTGTTTTATTAGCAAGCAGCAGCAGAGCGTTTTAATAAAAGCCGCAGCGACACTCTAATGGCTGACAGTCGCAGATTTGCATAGAGATGAATTATAGGCGCCGGCTTGACGTGACTTTTAAAATATGATGGAGGAGGTTATTATTGCTGCTCTATGATTGGTGTTAACAGGTTATTCCAGCGCCGCTACTGCTAATAAAAGCCCCAACAAAAAGACTCAGGTGACGGGGGCAGGCTTTTTACCGCTGCAGTCGGCTGAGGCCGCTCATTCTGTCATTGCTTAGCACGGCACGGCCCCCGGCGCGCTCCGCAGCTCTTTCAGGAAGGCTGGGGCCTCGGGGCCTCTTCCTGCTTCGACGTGCAGCCGGAGAACTGATTCCTCTGACTTTAGGACATGTCAGCAGACTGGCCACAAAAGAAATGGGTTTCTGGCGATTCAAAGCATCATCATGAACGCGTTTCAGTGTCACAAACACTTTTAAAGCATCATGAAAGCGCTGAAAGACTTTTAGAACGCTGAAACGCTTGACCCTCCCACATGCCAAGGTGTACAGGATCTGCTATCCACTCTGCACTGTCTTGTGAGGTCCAGATGATCCCACCTCTACACTGACGTGTTATCCCTCCAGTGGCAAAGGTGGACAGGATTTCATGTCTTCCATGGACACCAGTGAAAATCAGAAATCATTTAAAAAATGATAAAAATCAAAGTTCAGCGCGCTGTCTTGTGGGGTCCAGACCCACCCTCATGTTAACGTGCTACGGTAAAGAAGGTAAGTAAGAATATACAAAGTTCAGCTGGAAAAGGCAACAAAGACGTGGGGTTCAAAGGAACCCTGGGTGCATCATTCAAGCAGGGGATGATGTTCTGTCCTCCAGCATCAGGGATCATTCACTGTTATGAGCATTACACCAACAGGGAGGCCACTATCATGAGGGGAGCCACCCGCCATAACGTGAACGTGTCCAGGCTGAGGAGCTACCAACAGATGTAAAAGTCAGATGATGAGATGCACTGTAGGAATCACAATTAAATATGTATTTTAGATTGAAAAACAATTAAAAGTTTGTATGCCTTGATACATATTTGCATATCATCAGATCTGTAACTGAGAATAACATCCCCTCGATCACACACGTGACCCTTGGATGGCAGACTGACCATCAATGTGCCAGTCCAGGAACTTAAACCATCTTCTGTCCAGCCGAGTAAGACGCCTTTCTCTGCAGCCACAAAAAATCTAAACAAGTCAAAGCCATGGGTGGTTTATGGCATGAAAAATAAGGTCAGCTGATGTTGAACGTTTAATCGGTGTCTTGTTTGTTTCCAATACCATATTTCAGCAGAATCTACATGAGATGCTCTTTTCAGTTGTTGGAATATGTTTTGGATCAAACCCCCCACCCCCCAGATGGTTTTGAGGGTGATCACTACAAAACCATGTTTAGCTTGACAGTAAAGAAATTTAAAATTGTTCTGCTCTGTTCAATGCAAGTATGTTGTTTGACTAGATTTTAATTGGACTCGTTCTCGGGCTCAACGTTTCAGCATGAAGCCTCGTTCTCAGACTACATGAATCTAATGTGTAACGTGTAGCAGCCCCTTACTGACCACGGGTTCTGGATTGAAGAAACAGGGAAAACTCAGAGCTTTGATTTTTTCTGCTAAATTTGAACGCTTATCAAGCTCATAATGCAATAAAAACTAGCAAGTGCCTTACAGCTCTCTTAGTTAGTACACACTTTTCCTTTTATCCCAGTTCTCCTCAGCAGCTTATGGGAAACTCCTGCATCTTCATGTTGATGGTGAGCATTTTCCCATCATAAATGAAAAATAATGTGTCAACATGTTAAAGGTTACTTTGACTTTACATTATGCTCTCTGTATCTACACATCATCTCTACTGATGTTCTCTGAGGTACGCTTTTTCAGGAAGTACCACCGAAACACCAGTGTTACTCCTCACTCACTACAAAGATTGTCATGTTTGTTTTAGGGAGAAATGCAGCTATTTGAAGATGGTGGTGCATTCAGTTGATGGAAAGGTTTGCCACTGGACGGCTATGGCAAACTAGCATCATCACAGTCAGTTTTTGGTATTATTGACAGTTTTGGCAAACGCAAGACATCGAAACTAAGCAAATGTAAGGTAATCCTGTTACTGAACATATCAAAGTGGAAGGAGTATATAGAGCCCTTTCAAACTGGCATTATTTTCTAAAGCATGGACGACGATTCGCCCACTGGAATGAAGAGGCCTCCTTCTCCTTCAGGGACTCTTCCCCCATATTCAGAGTCCAAAGGTGAAGAAGTTGCCTCAGCAAGTCCAATCAGAAAGGTGAGAGTGGAAAAAAATGATGTTATCATTTGTAGAATTAAACCACACCTTGATAATACAAAAGTATTCACCTGGTACATGATAACAGCCTTGGTATTATTTGATTTCATGTTTTTCATTTAAAGTTGAGGCTGAGGCTGACAGCTGCTTTTTACTAGAGGTAATCTGTTTGTTTATTTTGGTTTTCATATTTTAACACAACTGAAGAAGCCATTATAGTCAAAGGCAGTTATGAAGTAGTAATCATGAAAGTATTGCTCAGTTTAAACTAAATTCTGTCTCATATTTCTCCAACTTAAATGACAAATTCTGTATTTCGTTATTGCTTTCTGACTTATTTTTTAGTTACAGGCATGTGTACTGAGGGACATAGTCCAAGAAACTGTCTTCCTTAAAGGAGATCCATCTATCTTAAAACTGGCTCTGGTGTTCTCCACAGTCAGAGACCACGTTTTATCAGAACATTTCAGGAGACGAGCTCAATTCAAGTGCCTCTGCAGTGAGGGCTTCAGTGAATTGTGGAGCGATGTGTACATTTTTTGTTGCTATTGTCACGTGGTTTTCACTGACTGTGTTAAATATTTTTTGTTTCTACTTTTGGTTGACACACGTGTTTGCACATGGAGCAGATTCTCTAAACAATACAGAGAGCAGGACTTTGTGACGTACTCCATTTAGACTGCTGCAAATGTGGGGCCCCGAGGTGTGCCACACTTTTATCGTTGTAATAGAGACCATGAAAATCTCTACAATATTATGAAAACCCCAGCACCTTACCCATTCTTGATGTTTTATTTGTTTGTTTATTTACAGATTGTTGCTTTGGAAAAGAGAAAGCTGAGAGGCTTTTCCTCAAACGATATGCCCCAGGTTACGTAGCCACTGTTGTAAACACATTAATAGATATTAGTTTAGTAGTAGTAGTTGTAGTGAATCGTTACTATTAACCTTATTATTATTAATGTGTTGTTGTTCTCATTGCCTCATTTTATTTTCTAATATATATTTCTATTCTCTTGTGCAAATATAGTATTTTTGGTAGATATTTTTACATTTTTGTTTATTTCGTTTTTTCTGCCCTTTTTGTTGTTTGTTGTGTTCTGCATTGTAAGTAAACTTGCTAAAATGAAAACATGGTTGACTGCGTTACATGCATAAGTGAACTTAAATCTCCATTGGTTGACGTCAGAATAGTGTTTCAAATTTAAATAAATTCAGCAAGTTGAAATTGAACAATGGAGGTTACAAAAAGTTTATTTCAAGACATTTTCAGATCTTATTTTATTATTAAGGTTTTTGTAAATAACACGAAGCAGACAGAAGGCTGTGGACCAAAATGGGACGGTTGTGGACTCTACAACGATAAACAGATGGCCAGTCCACTCTGGTGTCAATCAAACAAATAAAAATAAAGAAAAGGAAAAGTTTGAGGTGAGGTGTGGAGGGGAGGGGGCCGCTAATGTACGAGGGCTTGTTGTTCCAGCAGAGTGGACTGTACCATCGACAGTATACGGACTGTACCACTGACAGTATACTGACTGTACCATCGACAGTATACGGACTGTACCATTGACAGTATACTGACTGTACCATCGACAGTATACGGACTGTACCATTGACAGTATACGGACTGTACCATCGACAGTATACGCACTGTACCAACAGTTTTAAAAGTGTAGTGGTGCACTAAAAAGCTTATTTACAAAAAATATAAAACTTCTAGTTATAAGGCCACCCATTACAATACTAAAAATCAAATATTAGCATCCTACTTACATCTACATTAGCCCTAGCTAGCAATGTACAGCTTAGTGGGCTAGCTAGAGACCATAAACTTACCGCTGATTGTGGCTCTGTGGCGAAGGCTGTTTTGATGATCTCAAATGTCTGGATAGCCATGAGGACATCTCATCCAATGTTTTTGGCCATATGGTGAAACATGCCTTGAATTAGTATTGAAAACATGGGTGACAACTCTGGCACAAATCAGTTCAGAGATAGAGCAAAATCCAGCTTTTATTTTAGTAGGCCACTTCCGCCTATCAGCAAGTAAATTTGCATATAAACTAAACTTTTAGCTCCAAACAAAATATTTAGCTCCAACCTAAACATTTAGTAAAAAGCTAAATATTTAGCTCCAAACCAAATATTAAGGTGAGATTCCAAATACTGTATATCTTCTAATAGTAGCCGGAGCGTTTATTTTTTTAAAAATGTCGCCGTGTATCAGAGACCAGCAACTATTGGAGACGGCATTTATTCCATCACAGACAGAATGGTGATGGTTAATGATTCATTTTGTGTCAAATCTGATCACAAAATGCAAAAAACAACAAATGAACATTTCAGGATTTTTAGAGATGATGAGAACATTTTGCTCTGTTCTGATTAGCACTGGCTGAGAATGTTAATCACCGTATCAAAAATCTGTTTCACTTTCATGTCGATCATTTTCCTGGAGACTGCAGAACCTTTTCCTTTTCTCAGTAATCCACGTTCAAACCAGTTCTTCTAATTTGTTGCTGCTTTCTCTGCTCACCAGGAAAGCAGGCTTGCTCCTTTTCTTTCTTTCTGCAGTTTAGGATTCACCCCAGAATTGCTACACGGAGCTAGCAGGTAATGTTTTTAGCATGTTAGCTACACGGAGCTAGCAGCTAATGTTTTTAGCATGTTAGCTACACGGAGCTAGCAGCTAATGTTTTTAGCATGTTAGCTACACGGAGCTAGCAGCTAATGTTTTTAGCATGTTAGCTACACGGAGCTAGCAGCTAATGTTTTTAGCATGTTAGCTACACGGAGCCAGCAGCTAATGTTTTTAGCATGTTAGCTATTGCGATCTCTGCATTTAACTCATTTACTACACAAGAAAAACATGGATGATGTTAAGAGCTCAGGTAGATTTATTTTGAAAAGCTCTACAAAAACAGTGATCGTGCCTTACTGTTGGGTTCATGAAAACATTTAGAATTTCCTACAAGCTACAAGAGCTTCTCTCCACTGTGTCTGAACGGCTGCTTCCGTGTTTCCTTTCTCTCTTATGGAGTTTGACGGCTTTCTGTCCGCATTAACCCGCAGAATAAAATGAGAGTACCTTTTTTGAGGCGTGGATAAAGCTAAAGTTCAGGAGGCCCGAGCAGACTGCTTTCCCATCCCTCTTCAGCTCTGTCTGGCTGCCAGCTCCTCCCAGGTAGCCCCATAGCGAGCTCCAGTTCTAAATTGTACCGCCTTAGTCCAACAGGAGCAGACTGGACGGTTCCAGAAATCTTGCTGCCCCGGAAGGATCCAGGGGGTAAGAAAATGAATGAAGTTCAGGAGAATCCAGGGATTGATCCACTATAAACACCAGGAAATGGGTTTGCTCCTTTTGTTTCTGCTGCCGTCTTTGCTCCTTCATCCATATTCTTGCAACATTTTCTGATATGTTTCGGATTCATCCAAAATGTGGTTCAGATTCCTCACCAGAATGTTCTTTGGTATATTCCAAAAGTTTAAACAAAATGGAATGATCCAAAATGATCTATGCTACACTGGCTGAACGCTACAGACACCCAGCCCCCACCCTCTGTCTGCAAAGCACGTGGCAGGGGGTTGGGAGGAGGGAGGGAAGTAGAGGGTGGGGGGTCTTAAAGGAGCCGGCCAGCATCTATCACAACTAACATCTGTTAGACCTGTTAGGCTTTTATTGGAGACCAGCGTCTATTAGAGACCGGCCATTATTAGAGGATAATATACGGTATTTAGCTCTAATCTAAACATTTAATTAGACATTCATATTTATTTATCAAACAAAGATTTAGTTATAAAACTTTAATATATATTTTTGGAAACTAAATATTTATGTCATATCTAAATATTTCGTTTGAAAAACTAAATGTTTAATTTTATAAACTTGAATAAGTACTGTGTAAAATAAATATTAAATTATAAAATAAATATTAAAATTAAAATTAAATATTTAGCTTGCCAACTAAATATTTAGCAATGAAATAAGATTTATAAATACATTAATTAAAAAGTGAAAAAACCTTTCTTTTTTAATCATAAAAAAGGCTAAGTAACCCAAAATATTGCTGTTAAAACTTTACTACACAGGTTTAGAAACGGCAACCCATACTGAAACTCTTTAAAACACGTTTAAGAGAAATCGCTTCTGAAAAATGTTTCAGCATCATAAAAATGTTTCAGCTTCAAAAGCATTTCTGTGTCATTAAAGGGTTTCAGTATCACAAAAGCATCTCAAAAACGTACAACATTTAACTCCAAAACAAAATTTTGATCCAGGGGCTCTCCAGTGTTCAAATGACCAGCAGTCAGTAATTAGCAAAAATCATGTTGCTTTCGTGTTGAATTCTAAATGGCTAAAAGATAATGTGAAAATATACAGGAATGTGTGTGTGTGTGTGTGTGTGTGTGTGTGTGTGTGTGTGTTTGTACTGTATAAATAAAGTTGTCCGAGGATGAACATCAGAACCAAAATACTACCAAATCTACTCCCAGTAAAACAGTGTTTTTTAACATGTTTTTGTAGCTTTTTTTCTGATGGAGAACAAATAGATAGAAAATTAAGATGAAATACAAATTTCTGAGTATTTCTTTATTCAATTTGTTGTGAATCAGGGCTGGTTCACACACAGGCTGACAGGTGAGCTCCTCCTCAGAGGATCCAGGTAATGATCCTCAGCCTCAAGTCCCTCAACCAGACAGAACAATTAACCTGCACGTGTTCCACCGGCGGCGCGGCTCATCACAATATTCCCGCTCAACCGTGACCAGGAGCAGCTCCTGAAGCCGCATCCCCAGACGCTCCTTATCACAGCCTGCAGGCGGGAGATAACACCCCACTCATGTCTGTGGGAGTCGTGTGCGCCCCCAACACGTGTTCCTGTGCTAATCTGCCGCAGAGCAGCACCACCCGAGAGCCCATCAATAAGCTCTTCAGAGAGGATGATGATCCAAGCAGCAAGAGGGCGAAGCAAACAGAGACAACAGGTGAAGAAGAGACAACAGGTGGAGGAGCAGAGACAACAGGTGAAGAAGAGGCAACAGGTGAAGAAGAGACAACAGGTAAAGTAGAGACAACAGGTGAAGAAGAGACAACAGGTGGAGGAGCAGAGACAACAGGTGAAGAAGAGACAACAGGTGAAGAAGAGACAACAGGTGAAGAAGAGACAACAGGTGGAGGAGCAGAGACAACAGGTGAAGAAGAGGCAACAGGTGAAGAAGAGACAACAGTGAAGAAGAGACAACAGGTGAAGTAGAGACAACAGGTGAAGTAGAGACAACAGGTGAAGAAGAGACAACAGGTGAAGTAGAGACAACAGGTGAAGTAGAGACAACAGGTGAAGAAGAGACAACAGGTGAAGTAGAGACAACAGGTGAAGAAGAGACAACAGGTGGAGCAGAGACAACAGGTGGAGGAGCAGAGACAACAGGTGAAGAAGAGGCAACAGGTGAAGAAGAGACAACAGGTGAAGAAGAGACAACAGGTGAAGTAGAGACAACAGGTGAAGAAGAGGCAACAGGTGAAGAAGAGACAACAGGTGGAGCAGAGACAACAGGTGGAGCAGAGGCAACAGGTGAAGAAGAGACAACAGGTGAAGTAGAGACAACAGGTGAAGAAGAGAACAGTTTAACAGTGTCGATAACATAAAATTCCCTGCATGTCTTGCTCTTTTACATCTTCTAATATCTAGCTGGACGTTCAGTCTTGAAACATCCAGAGTTAAAGTGAAAATATTTCAGGAAAACATTAAAAATAAAAAAAATAAAAAAACATTAAAAATAAACAACCAGCAAAGAAGTGACCAAAAAATCAGTAAAGACTTTAACCTGAAGATCCAACATGTACAACTGCAGAAAGCAAATGGAGACGTGAAGTCAGGATCCACTTTATTACTTGATTAAACAGAAACATATCTGCAACCCCCCCCCCCCCCCCCCCCCCCCCCCCCCCAAAATAAAATAAAATAAACAAAAATCACCTTCCAGCACCATTGGGGGGGCACCAGCTGAAGTCCACAAATGAACCAGAGGAGCTCTGAGGGTCTCGGTTGAAAACAGCTGCAGAGCACAGCGGTGGAGGGTTGATGATGAGGGCTGGCTGTGGGAGAACCTGAATTCACAGATCTGCGGAAACGGTTGTGCTCTGCCGTCCTCCATGTGTGGATCAGGTTCTCCTCTTTTCTTCGTCTCCTTCTCTGCTTTAACAGGAGCGATCGGTGACGATGAGGAGGGATGAAGCTGATTGAGAAGCAGCTTCTTCTCAGGTTTGACCTGATCATGCAGACGGATGCAGCGGTTCAGGATCCTGAAGCGGCAGCTCTGTGATTCTGATTGCTGTGGGTTTTTTTTAAAGTTCTGCCAGTTTGAACCATAGAATAAAGGTTGTTCTGCTGCGGAAGTGAGGAACTCGAATCAAAGCAGATCAAGATCTCTGGTTTTTCTCTGGATTCTTTGGAACAGAAATTCACTTTTTTGGTAGAAAAAATCCTTTCATTTAAACTAAGTTTCTTGAAATAAAAAACAAAGCATTCCATCATGAAGCAGCTGCTGGACCATCTGGACTCCCAGAAGGTTCTCCTCTGGACCCGTGGAGGCGTAAGAGGACCTTTAGAATTTGTTCTTCTGAATTCTGAAGTCCAGAAATAGTTTCATGAGTTTCAGCTGCTTCTGTCCGCATGAGAACGAAGATGATGATAAGAAGATCACTGGATCCAGAAAACTTCCTCTCATCAGTCTGAGGATGACGAAGATCGTTAGTTTGCGCGCGCAGCTGCGAGTCTGAGAGGTTCGGCTTCAGAAATAATCCAAAGAAGTCCGGAGGGATAAACTAATACAATTAATTACAATTAAATAAATTTAGAACATTTAAAATGTTTTCTATGTTTTATTTAAAAATGAATTCCGAAGAAATAAATCAACAGAATCCTCTTGGGTTTCTGATTTGATGATGATGAAGCCGCGCCGCTCCGAGCTTCGCGCGCGACTTCCTTCAACCGTCCATAAATAAACGAGGAATAAACGCATGAAATGTTCAAAACGGCGCACGAGGACACAGATCATGCAAAACCAAAAAACAAAAGCACACATTTAGGCGCGCGTGACCGGCCTGCACGTGCGGGTGGAGTGTGTGTGTGTGTGTGTGTGAGGGGGAGATTTATTAGACTAGAAATTATTTTTTACGGTTTGAATTATAAATTAGTTTCTGTTTATCAACAAACAAAACTATAAATGGGATCTTTAATATATTTAATATTAAAAAAAGGAAAAGAACAACATAATAACCAACGTTATAATATTATTATTAATAATAATATTTTTTATTTAAACTCCAGAATAAAAAAATGTTTAAAGTTAAAAAACTTCCGGTTCCGTGCGTCCTGAACCATCTTCCGCGCGCGAACTGACCGACAATAATAACAGAAACTCTGGAAGGAAGAAAAACGGGTTTTGTTTCAGCAGAATTCATGCAGGTTCTGAAAACCTAAACAAATCCAGCAAAACTGCGGGTGCGCGGAGCGGAACCGCATGGGCCCAGAACCTCCTGGGCTTTAAAATTCCGACAGCCACAGAAAAGATTATTCTGGTATTTTTCTGGTTCGGTTCTGTCCGCTTTTTCTTTCACAGAGAAATGATTTTTAAAAAATTCTGGAGGTTCGGTTTGGAACTGAGAGAAACAGATTCTATAACAAAACGGGGAAAATCATGAAAATAAATCTTCAACTTTCGGGGTTTTATTAAATAAAAGTGCTTTACATGAAGCGGCGCGTGCCTCCGCGCGCGTGAGGACCGAGGCGTGCTGCGTTCAGGAACCGCAGAGTTCGTATCTACAGGAAAGTGGCGGCTTCAGTGTCGGAACCAGTCCGGGTTCAGACCCGTGGAGTCCGTGCAAAAAACAAGAGTGAGAACTCCCGCGTCTCACGAGCTGTCTGTCTCCGACGTGAGCGCGTGCAGCGCGGGCCCCGGTTTGTGCTTCCGCAGCAGCTGCGTGATCTTCTCGTCGTCCGAGTTCGGGTCCAGAGGCTTGTTGTAGTCCTCGTCCTCGTCCTCGTGCTCGTGCTCGGACGCGCCCTTCAGCCGCTCCGTCTCCGAGTCCTGCTTCTTCTTGGCGGAGGCCATCTCCGCCGCGTGCTTCTTCCGCCACTTGGTCCTCCGGTTCTGGAACCACACCTGAGCCACGGACACACGCGTCAGAACCTCAAGCATTTCTACCGAACCACAGGCGCGCGCGTGCGTGAGGAGGAGAAAGTACGAGAATACTCAAAAGGAAAAAAAAATCCTAAATTGATTAATTATCAATTAATTAATTATCTTGGTTTTATTTAATTAAACGGAAACATTTTTTATATCAAATGAATTCTTATTTTATTCTGAAATACTAAACATAGCAGAAGGCGCGCGCGGCTGCTTTTAGAGAGAAACATTATTTTATAGTTACTCTTGTTGTGTGTTTTCATCGTGTTTGTGTGTGCGTGTGTGTGTGTGTGCGTGCGTGTGTGTAGGGGGGTCCTCACCTTCACCTGGCTCTCCGTCATCCCCAGAGAGTACGCCAGGCGCGCGCGCTCGGGCCCGCGAGGTACTTGGTTTGTTCAAACGTCTTTTCCAGCGCGAAGATCTGCTGTCCCGAGAAAGTGGGCCGCGTGTGCTTCCGCTTCCCGTCCTTATCCAGCAGAACCGAGTTCTGATCTGCAACCCAACAGAACCACAAACATGATGAAATTCTACCGGGACATTCCCGCTCCTACCCTCGGCGGGGGGGGCACTTACGGGGGAGCAGGCGAACCGGGCGTCCCTCCAGTGCGGACTCTGCATGACTCCCGGCCAGAAGATCGGGGTCCGACCCGGCAGCTCCGCCAGCGGCTTCGGGTACCGGGCCACCGCCACCGCCGCCGCCGCCGCGCCGGGGCCGAAGTACAGTCCGGGAGGGGGCGGGGGGCTGAGGCTGCTGAAGCGGGGCAGGATCCCCGCCGCGGGGGGGGCGGCGGCGGACGGCCGGTTGAGGATGTCGTTGATGCCGTGGGGGGTGGCGGAGGAGCACTGCTGGGGGGAGCCCAGCGAGGAGGAGCTTTTGATGCTGGGGGAGGACGCCGCCATGCCGCCGGGGTTCGGGGAGGTGGTGGCCGGGAGGTGGAGGAGGCGGGCCCGGGGGAGGACAGCGGGTACGCGGGGTACAGGGGGTCTTCATCTCCGCCATGCTGTGCAGAGCGGCCAGGGGGGGCTGCTGAGGAGGAAGGCGCTCTGTCGGGACCCGTCCATGGGACCCACGGCTAACATCACGGGGGAGGGGGGTCTGCGCTAACACCGCCGCGCCTGACGGTCCGGCCCGAACATCCCCGAAGGTTCCGAAAGGCTCCGCTGACAGCCCGGGTCCAGGTCCGGCTCCGGTCCGGGCTCTGCTCCGTCCTGCAGCCTGCGCGGGTCCTAAAGACGAGTCCGGGCTGCGGGTCCAAACTTTCAGGGAAGGACTCGCAGGAATGGAGGTGCGACCGGATTGGACTAACGGATGATGACGTAGAACATCCAACAAGGTGGGCTCATCCCGATTGGCTCAAGGCCCGGTTCTGATCTGCTGGAAGGGGTGGGGTGGGGGGCAGGTAGCGCGGGAAAAAAAAAACAAAAACGTGATGCTTATTTATCCAGAAAGTTTCCAAAAACGACATTTGATCCATTTAAGTTCCAGACTCGACATGATCAGTCCAGCGGAACCAGAACTTTGGATCCAGAAACTATCTAAGAAAAAGCAGAAAAAATTAAGACTTAAAAAAATAATAAAGACAAACGTTTTTTTTTAAGGAAAATAAAAAACAAATGGAAGTTCCGCTTTGATCATCATCATAAAAATTATTTTTTTTCCTGCGGCCTAAATACTTCTTAAAAATAATAATCATATAAAAAAGTAAGTAAATGAATTTCATATTAAGAATTATAAAATAATAAATTACTACATTTAAAACAATAAAAATGCTTTTAACTCATCATCTTCATACATCTTTTATCCAGATTAACATCAAACATTAAAGCTATAATTTATTATTTCAAGCAAACGTAGAAGCAAAACAGCAAAAAGGATTTTATGAATCAGAATAGAATATAAATCACACTGTTGTTCCCGCTTCAGTTTCGGGTTTTTATTTCTTTAAAGGCCAAAAGATTTTTTTTAGCATCCCGGCTCCCGTAAAAACCTCAATATTAATTTAAAAAGCGAATTTTGTTGCTTTATTTGTTCTATTTTTCCGTGTATTTGTTCGGTTGTTTAATTTATTTCTTTTTTTTCTGGTCATACTCAGAAATATTTCGTTACACAGAAACCTTTCTAACGGAAACCGAATCGAGAAACCCCCACCCCCACGGTCGGCCGGATCAAAAGCGACCGGCGGCTGATTTCCCGCCGGGTTCTGCTGCCGGTTCCGTCAGACTTAAGAGAATAACCATGAGCGGGTGGAGGCGACTCCATCATGAACTATGCAGCTCCGTACAGGTGGCGAGTGGTCCGAAATGTTTATGTTCGCGTAAATGACCGGAACCGGAAACCGAACAGGAACGTTCATGTCAGTCATTGGGAGGAAAAGTTCCTGCAGAATATTTTAAAGACGCTGAAGCTTCATTAAGCTATAAACCATTAACACCAAACGCGGTATGCCAAAGGCCCGTGCGCATGCTCAGTCTCAGCTCTCCTCGCGGGAGCAGTGAAAGTAGAAGTGATGTCGCGGCGCCCCGCGCGGCCGCGGTGTGCAAACGCGCTTCCGGTGCAATAAGAAGGCTGGTTCTGATGAGAAAAACGAGTTCGATTAAAAAAAATGTAAACAGAACAACCCACCCTCCCTCACCGATGTTCAGATACAGGGGCGTGCAGAGGTTTTTTTGGGGGCCAGGGTTCTGAAATGTAAAAACGTGGAGTCTACAAACTTAACCCGTCATGAGCACAGCAGACTGCATGACAGAAAGCCATAGTTCTGTAGAACTTTTCCAAGGTTACCAAGCATGGATATAGTAAATATATATATATATTGTAGTGTGTTATTAGTAATGCGTCTTGACATTATCCAATGAGAGGTTGTGTAGAAAGCACGTGACCTGTATTTGAAGAAGCAGCAGCAGGAGAAAAATAAAGTTGTGTGAAAAAGTTTTCTTCCTCCGTGTTTAATGTGATGCTGGACGCACACGCCAGGACCACTCTGCTAACAGTCCCAGCGACGAGCTGCTTTCTTCTGGAACCTCAGATGAGGTCCAGGCCTGCTAAGCACCTGATTACGAAGGAAACCTTCCAGTATGAGACACGTCTATGGTTTCATCTGAAAATGTGGAATTGCAGGACTTGGGCGGGTCAGTTGGGCGTGGCCTCTCATTGGCTCCTGACCCAACCCTCTGAGTGGACTTGAACCGCATCGCTGCTTTTTTATCCTCAGCCTCGGTCTCCTTCTGGGTCTGATTCCAGTGGAACGAGATCTTCCTGTCTGTCCATCACAGAACCCTTTGGTGACGTTCATGTTATACGTGGACGCCACGGTTATTGGAACAAAACATTTTACTGGAACAATAACTGAACTGAAACCCCCAATGGAAACTGCCCCCATTCAGATAAAACCTTCACAGAAACATCCGGTTTGATGACAGAACCAGGACGGGCCGGTCCTGCAAAGCAGCTCTGTAGACTTAGGAGACAGGTCAGACCTAAATGCTGCCAGAACAGAACAGACGACCCTCCTCACACTGCATGGAACTAGAGGTGGTAAGAGGTCAAATAGACTCCGCCTCCTCTACTGCTTTATAACCATAAACCTGTTTCCATAACAACACTGGAGCAGGCAGACAGTCTTCTTGAATTTGAGTTCAAACCATCATTTAACACTGAAACTGCAGAGGATTGTGGGATAATAGCGCCATGTTTAGAGACTCCAGAACCTCAGAGGGGCGGGGCTTAATAACAGAGTCAGACCAGACTGGTGTTTGAGAAAACTTTATTTAGAGTCACTCGCGGGCCATCAGCTTCTGCTTCTTCAGCTTCTTCTGGGAGACCTGCAGACAGACAACGGGTCAGGTTCTGACGGGATGAGGAGCGCGCTCAGCTCCATGGTTTCAGCTGCTCAGATCAGAAGTTGTTTTCATGGAGAATCCAAAGGTGTCCTAAGAGGTCATCCCTGCAGCGGCACGGACAGAGGCTGTCGCTCTGAGCGCGCTCAGAACTCACCTTCTTCTTCTGCGCCACCTCCTCCTCTGGCTTGGGGACGATCTGCTCCTTCTCAGTGAGGATCATCTCGATGTGGCACGGCGAGCTCATGTAGGGGTTGATGCGGCCGTGCGCGCGGTACGTGCGCCGCCTCATCTTGGGGGCTTTGTTCACCTGGATGTGCTCAATGACCAGAGAGTCCACGTCTAAACCCTGGAAGCACAAGCAAACGGGAGGCGCCGTCAGGATCCTGCAGCTTCAGGACCAAAGAGGAGCTTGTGCAGGACCTGAAGATAATCTGAGCCCTAATCTGAAATAATCCTGAGGATTCGGCCGCTGCAGGTCTGAAGATGAACTGACAGGAACATGACGACAGCTCAACATCGGTGTGGTTGCTATGGTGATGCTGACCCCTATGAGCTCATGGTGGACCTGCAGCAGATCCAGCTGAACATCTCAGCGGGGCGTCAACACGTCCTGATGGAGGGGACGCGTTGCCCATCTGTGGGCGGGGCTCACCTTCAGCTCGGCGTTGCTCTCTGCGTTCTTCAGCATGTGCAGCAGGAACTCTGCGCTCTTCTTGGGCCAGCGGCCCTGGGTCCAGTCGAACTGCTTGGCCTGTGGAGAAAATCAGAGTGAAGCCGATGTTCCCCCGACAGGCCAGAGCCCCCCTCCCCATTAGAGCCCCCCACGCTGCTCAGATTTATTTTGTCTTTTCATCTTTGATCCAAAGGTGTCCTAAGAAGGTCATCCCTGCAGCGGAAACTCCCGAGCGCCGCCTCAGAGCCCGAACTCACCTGAGCGCAGCGGCCCACTCCACCATTGTAGCGCCGGAAGGGGACACACTGCCGCTTCACGACGACGTCCCTCAGGTACTTGTTGGCTTTGCGGATGTGCATGCCTTTGATGGCCTGCGCCGTCTCTCGGGTGTTCTGTTCAGGAGAAAGATGAGCGTGAATGGACCTGCTGGGTTCTTCACAGAACCACCAACCAGGATCAAGCTAAGACGCACAGTAAATCACATCCGCACCTGATTCACTTAAAAACCCAGAGCTGCTGTGGGCTCTAACCTACAACCACAAGACAGCCACTCCACCCCTGAGCCGCTCTAGACTTTGCGCAACTTTGTGCGACTTCCACATTGCGGGCGCCACTTATGAACCAGTCAACAGTGATTGTTCCGAGTCCGTCTGAGATACGTTTTATGGGGAACTACAGTCACCAATCATGAGTGAGCTTGTTAGAAGGCCACACCCCTTCCACTGAAGTCAGGCTCCAGGGAGCTGTCAATCAAACGTTCAAGGTAGCGGGCGGCACCTACTTTTGCATCTGATTGATCAGTTTATAACTTGGAAAACCTGAGCTAGAACATATTAAACATGTTTCAGAGCAAGAAGGATAATTCTGACCTTAGAATGACTGAGTAACAGCTGTTAGTTTCGACATAGAAGCCTTAAGGATTTTGGATTCTTAGAACCAGCAGGAACTTCCTGTTTGGAACGCCGGGGGGGGGTGTGTGTGTGTGTGTGGGTGTGTGTGTGTGTGTGTGTGTGTGTGTGTGTGAGGTTGAGCCGTCCAGTGTTCTACAAGCGTCACTCTGAACTCTGTTCTGTGACTTCTTGATCCAAAATCACAACCTTCTCCAGAACCATCTCTTTGATCAGAAGTTGAAAGTGATTCTGGACCGGTCATTTCAAACCATTTACTGCATATTAGAACTGGACAGAGAATCTGATCGATGTCCTGAAATGTTAACTATTTTCTATATTTGCATCGAGACAATAATAAAAAGCTCTAATTATTCTTGTTTCTACTTTTTTCCCCTCTTTGGACTAATGCGAAACAGTCCATAAAATGGGTCACAGAGACAAAAGTGCAGCAGAAAGTGCAGCTCCTGCAGCAGATGGTGAACCGCTAAGAAACCAGGCCAGACCGAATGACCTCATGTTCCCGTGGAGACAAGTTCACTGAAAAAAAGCTGATCTCTCAGCATCACCGTGTCTTCCAGGCGTTGTAATGATGAGATATAGTAAATGCTTCCATGAAGTGATGAGGTTACAACCTTTGGACATTAGGCTCCTCCCACACATCATGCTGAGTGAACACAGCTTTAAAGCACATGTACATCAATGTTCAAACCTGAAGCATGATAAATATAGATGGTTTTATTCGAGGGAACCCATTAGCATATACAGTGAGACAACCCGGGGATCATGCAGTTATGAGTCATCAGTGAAACGGTCTCCTGGAAGACACCGTCAGCTATTTAAACCCAAATAATCCCTTCCTGAAAATGACAAACCTTACAGTACAGGAGGGCTGGGCAATAACAGCTATCGATATCTCAATAGTACTTTTTCTGGATAGTAAAATTAGCCAGTTCGTATAGAACAGGTCTTCAGCTTCTAAGTTTAGAGAAACTTAGACATTTCTCACATGGATGGATGGTGAGAACATTAAAGTAATTCAACAAAATTTTTAAATATAAAAACATATGACATA
Source organism: Oryzias celebensis (assembly GCA_014656515.1). Taxonomy (NCBI): domain Eukaryota; kingdom Metazoa; phylum Chordata; class Actinopteri; order Beloniformes; family Adrianichthyidae; genus Oryzias; species Oryzias celebensis. Next base: position 2,624,342 of record BNCR01000012.1, read on the forward strand.
TTTTTCGTAGTAATTATACTGTTTAACATATGAAATATATGAAATCAAAATCCTAAATTTGATTGATTCCTTCTGTCAGAAATACTTTATTTTTCCCTTTACATTATTTGGGTTTTCTTTTTCGAACCGTCTAGAACGTGTTTCGTTTTGAATCAAACGTTTGTTCTATTAAATCCAGTTCTATGTGTCCAAACTCCAATGAGCTCAAACTTGATTCAAAGACTGGATTGTCAATAAAGATTAATTGAGAAAAAAAAAAGTTACAAACTGCGGTCTGCACCTCCATTAACAGCAACCACACAGAAGAACCCAAACACAAACGGGCTGATCAGAACCGGGTCTTACCTTGAAGTGGACCCGCAGGTTGGAGCCCCTGGCCTTACACGCTGGAAAAGAGCACACGTTAGCTCACAGCCCATCTGAGAACCACAGAACCGAGCCGAACCCGCGGGGTCCACCTCAGATACTCACATTTCGTGGGGTTCTCGGGGTCTAGAGAGTAGCGGACCATTTTCAGACACCTGTGGACCAGAAACGACACATTCAAACACAGAACCGGACCGAGTTCGGATAAAAATTTACCCGCAAGCCTCTGCGCGTTCGGAACAAAAACCCATCAGAACCAGTTCGACCTGCAGGCAGCGAACCCTGCGATGGTCCAAATTTTAATCCAAACCCGAACCACTGATCCTAAAAACCCACTATCAACGGAACAACATGGCGGAGCAGAGTAAGCCTGAAGAACCGCATCCAGGGAACCCGTTAACAGCAGAACCCACGGTTCCACACACAAACTACAACGTGTTTGTCTTCATGGAAAAGATTCTGGACCGAACTCCACAAATTAAAGAGCAGGATGGCGTGAAAAAAGGCAGATTAGAGACAGATTATGATTCCAGCAGAAGGACAGCGCTCCCACCTCTGAGGCCGCACAGGAAAGAGGAAGCGCCGCGTGCGCAGCTCCTCCTGTTGTTCAGGCTGCAGAAAGCACCGCCCCCTGGCGTCCGGGAGGAGCGCGGTCTGCTCTGCAGTAACGGAGCCTCACCGGCAGAGGGCGCTCAATAACCGATTAATGATCGGAAACTCTGCCGGCGAGGCTCCGTTCCTGCAGAGCAGACCGTATATAGACGTTTTTATCTATGCAAGGAATGAGGCCGAGGATTAGTGCGCGTGGATACCACTATCCAGGTTGAAACATCCAAGATGTATGAAAACATCAAGCTCAAGGCCCCTGCTGAGTGTGCTCAGTGGATGACTCAGGAAAAGCCCCTGCATGTGATATACCACTGAACCATAACCAGGAGAGGTTCTGGAGCTGTTTGTGAAAAGAAGAGAAGCCACAGAGGTGAAGTCTGTTCTGCTTTATTTGGTTAAAGGTGTTGGAACAGCTCCACATAAAAGCTGTGAGCAGGAATCTGTTTCTTCTCATAGAAAAATAAACATTTTATTTACAAAACTGAGCAGACAAACAGTCTTTGTTCTGGAAGCTTCCATGGATCGCTGAAGAACAGCTGAACGGAGAGCAGGTTACACCTCTGCAGGACATCCAACCTCCAGGAGCACACACCTGAAGGAGCGCACACCTGCAAGAACACACACCTCCAGGAGCACACACCTGCAGGAGCGCACACCTCCAGGAGCACACACCTGAAGGAGCGCACACCTGCAAGAACACACACCTCCAGGAGCACACATCTGCAGGAGCAAACACCTGAAGGAGCAAACACCTCCAGGAGCAAACACCTGTAGGAGCGCACACCTGCAAGAACACACACCTCCAGGAGCACACACCTGCAGGAGCGCACACCTCCAGGAGGAGCACACACCTGCAGGAGCACACACCTGCAGGAGCGCACACCTGAAGGAGCGCACACCTCATAAACACACACATAAACACAAACAAACACACACATATTAACACACACACACATGAACACACACACAAACAAACACAAACATACACAAACACACACACATGAACACACACACACATGAACACACACACACATAAACGCAAACAAACACACAGACATGAACACACACACACACACATGAACACACACACATAAACACAAACAAACATACACACATTAACACACACACATGAACACACACACATATACACAAACAAACACGCACAGACCTGAACACACACACACTGACATGAACACACACACACACAAACATGAACACACACACACATGAACATACACACACAAACAGACACAAATATACACAAACACACACACATGAACACAAACAGACACAAACATACACGCACAAACATGAACACACAAACATGAACACACACACACATGAACACAAACACAAACAAACACACATATACACACACACATGAACACACACACACAAACATGAACATACACTTCATACATCTTGGATGTTTCAACCTGGATAGTGGTATCCACGCGCACTAATCCTCGGCCTCATTCCTTGCATAGATAAAAACGTCTATATACGGTCTGCTCTGCAGTAACGGAGCCTCACCGGCAGAGGGCGCTCAATAACCGATTAATGATCGGAAACTCTGCCGGCGAGGCTCCGTTCCTGCAGAGCAGACCGTATATAGACGTTTTTATCTATGCAAGGAATGAGGCCGAGGATTAGTGCGCGTGGATACCACTATCCAGGTTGAAACATCCAAGATGTATGAAAACATCAAGCTCAAGGCCCCTGCTGAGTGTGCTCAGTGGATGACTCAGGAAAAGCCCCTGCATGTGATATACCACTGAACCATAACCAGGAGAGGTTCTGGAGCTGTTTGTGAAAAGAAGAGAAGCCACAGAGGTGAAGTCTGTTCTGCTTTATTTGGTTAAAGGTGTTGGAACAGCTCCACATAAAAGCTGTGAGCAGGAATCTGTTTCTTCTCATAGAAAAATAAACATTTTATTTACAAAACTGAGCAGACAAACAGTCTTTGTTCTGGAAGCTTCCATGGATCGCTGAAGAACAGCTGAACGGAGAGCAGGTTACACCTCTGCAGGACATCCAACCTCCAGGAGCACACACCTGAAGGAGCGCACACCTGCAAGAACACACACCTCCAGGAGCACACACCTGCAGGAGCGCACACCTCCAGGAGCACACACCTGAAGGAGCGCACACCTGCAAGAACACACACCTCCAGGAGCACACATCTGCAGGAGCAAACACCTGAAGGAGCAAACACCTCCAGGAGCAAACACCTGTAGGAGCGCACACCTGCAAGAACACACACCTCCAGGAGCACACACCTGCAGGAGCGCACACCTCCAGGAGGAGCACACACCTGCAGGAGCACACACCTGCAGGAGCGCACACCTGAAGGAGCGCACACCTCCAGGAGCACACACCTGCAGGAGCGCACACCTCCAGGAGGAGCACACACCTGCAGGAGCGCACACCTCCAGGAGGAGCACACACCTGCAGGAGCAAACACCTGAAGGAGCAAACACCTGCAGGAGCGCACACCTCCAGGAGGAGCACACACCTGCAGGAGCACACACCTGCAGGAGCGCACACCTGAAGGAGCGCACACCTCCAGGAGCACACACCTGCAGGAGCGCACACCTCCAGGAGGAGCACACACCTGCAGGAGCGCACACCTCCAGGAGGAGCACACACCTGCAGGAGCAAACACCTGAAGGAGCAAACACCTGCAGGAGCGCACACCTCCAGGAGGAGCACACACCTGCAGGAGCACACACCTGCAGGAGCGCACACCTGAAGGAGCGCACACCTGCAGGAGCGCACACCTCCAGGAGCAAACACCTGCAGGAGCAAACACCTGAAGGAGCAAACACCTGAAGGAGCAAACACCTGCAGGAGCGAACACCTGAAGGAGCGAACACCTGAAGGAGCAAACACCTGCAGGAGCAAACACCTGAAGGAGCAAACACCTGCAGGAGCGCACACCTCCAGGAGCAAACACCTGCAGGAGCAAACACCTGAAGGAGCAAACACCTGAAGGAGCAAACACCTGAAGGAGCAAACACCTGAAGGAGCAAACACCTGCAGGAGCACACACCTGCAGAGGTGACCTGAGAGGAGCAGCTCAGACGTTCGTGTCTGCTCACTGTGAAACCGCAGAAGGTTTGTCAGATTTGATTAGAACTCGTCACCAGACCATGACAGAACAGATCACATCAGATCATTTCACTGAGACAGAACCTGTGGTTTCAGAAAACAGAAGTCTGACTTTATAAATATTTTTTGTAGAAGTAAAAAAATCTGCATATTTCAGATCTATTAAAGTTATACTTCAGTGGTTTATAATAGAAGTCTTCTTTGATTGTTGCTCCAGCTCCTCCTCTCCTCTGGCGCTTCAATGAAGCTCCATTTCCTCCATGTTTTACAGCAGATTTGATGTTTGAAGATAAAGATGCTCTGGAGGAACTGAGCGCGCTCCGTCAGAATCTCCTCTTTTGGTTCGAGTCAGTCCAGTTTATGCAGAGCTGCTGATAACACCCTAGCCTGTCTGCGTGGTGACGGTCAGGACGGCTGCAGAGACTAGAAGATTCATTTCCCAGAGGGACGAAACGTTCAGAAGCAAACAAAGTAACCACACTGAGCATGCTCAGTAGGTCATGAAACAGAAGCACGCCTGCAGGTTCTGGGAGAACATCTGGAATGTTCTGTTGCAGCTGCGGTCAGAACTCTTTGCCTCACAGTCCTGCTCCTCTCTCTGCACCTTTTCCCAGAGGGCGGAGCTTCTGCATGACTCCTTCAAGCCCTCTTATGAATGCGGCAGTGACCTGCAGAAGAACATGCGTGGAAAGCCCCCTCTATGAGTGAGTTGGGTGGTGCTTGGAGACGTGCAGCAGAGCAGAAAGGTCGGGCCGGGTCACTTTGGGCTGGAGGCGGTGGGGGTGGGGGGGTAGACCAGAGCCACGTTCACCCGTTCGGAGCCGTTCTTGGGACAGATGATCTCGGTGAGGCCGTCGGGCCGCGGCTGGCTCAGCAGCTCACCTGCAGAACAGAACAGACGGTCAGACTCACCTCACCTGAGCGTCACAGGTGAGGCTGCAGGAACCAAAATGACCACCAGAGGGGAGCAAGGAGCACAACAACTGCAGTTCAGGCTGAGCTCCTGCAGGGGGAGCACCGCCTCATAAAGGCTGGGACCATTGAGTTTGGTGTTGCTTGAGTTGGCGCCCAAGCATGTTGCTGCTCGCTGGCCCCCACCTCAAATGTTTGATTGACAGCTTCTCCGGAGCCCCCTTCAGTGGAAGGGGTGTGGACTTTGAACAAGCTCACTCATGATTGGTGACTGTGAAAACGTGACTCAGACCGACTCGGAACAACCACTGTTTGGTTTCAACATGGTGTCACATGTTTCAGGAAGCGGAAGCGGTAGTGATGGATCTGGCCGCATCCTGTGAGAGCCGGTGGTGAGGCGTTTTCTATGGGTGACGTCACGCTTGGATTAGTCCAGTGATAACATACGGCTACGTCTGGGACTGGAGGTCAGAACAGAATGAACGGTTGAGTCACGAGCTGCTGCATGTTGCTGTTCAGGCCTGCAGATCTGAGCATGCTCAGTTAGAGCAGACGGAGTCTGTCAGGAAGAACCAGACCTGAATGTTCCGTCTCTGAGAACACAGCAGCTGATGGACCTTTAGAACCCCATACCCCCACAGGAATCCTGAGTCAGGAGATGCTCAGATGTTTTCAGAGCTTCTCCTGTTGAAGTTTTAAGCTTTGCCTCGTCCCCGACCTCTTGCTCTTTAGAAGACTTCTTCACTCTCTCCTCTCACTGAAGTCTGGCCAATCAGAGCCTGTTTGTCATCTAGTTACACAGAGACGTGAACACACACACACACATGAACACACACACACACACACATGAACACACACACACACACACACATGAACACACACACATAAACACAAACAAACACACACATATTAACACACACACACATGAACACACACACAAACAAACACAAACACACACACATAAACGCAAACAAACACACAGACATGAACACACACACACACACATGAACACACACACACACACACATAAACACAAACAAACACACACATATTAACACACACACACATGAACACACACACAAACAAACACAAACATACACAAACACACACACATGAACACACACACACATGAACACACACACACATAAACGCAAACAAACACACAGACATGAACACACACACACACACATGAACACACACACATAAACACAAACAAACATACACACATTAACACACACACATGAACACACACACATATACACAAACAAACACGCACAGACCTGAACACACACACACTGACATGAACACACACACACACAAACATGAACACACACACACATGAACATACACACACAAACAGACACAAATATACACAAACACACACACATGAACACAAACAGACACAAACATACACGCACAAACATGAACACACAAACATGAACACACACACACATGAACACAAACACAAACAAACACACATATACACACACACATGAACACACACACACAAACATGAACATACACACACATGAACACACACACATAAACACACACACAAACACACACACATAAACACACACACAGGAACACACACACATTAACACACACACAAACACACACACATATACACACACACATATACACACACACATTAACACACACACAAACAAACACACATATACACACACACATGAACACACACACACAAACATGAACATACACACACATGAACACACACAAACATGAACACACACACACATGAACATACACACACAAACAGACACAAATATACACAAACACACACACATGAACACAAACAGACACAAACATACACGCACAAACATGAACACACAAACATGAACACACACACACATGAACACAAACACAAACAAACACACATATACACACACACATGAACACACACACACAAACATGAACATACACACACATGAACACACACACAAACACACACACATAAACACACACACAGGAACACACACACATTAACACACAGACGAATCTTTCTTTTTCCAGAAGTTCTGTTGTCATATTGGGGGGGGGCAGCTGCCTGTCAGGAGCATCTAAGTCGTTGCATTAGGACCCCCCTCCCCCTGTAAGTCCACTAATGGCGGTTCCGTCCCGTCTGAAGGCTGCAAACGGGTCAGGGATCCTGCAGCAGCTGAACTGGGCCGAACGCATCGTCTTCGTTCTCAATGTGACACCCAGAATGACTCCCCCCACCCCCAGAGCGTTTCTGCCATATATGGAAGCATTTCAGTTCCAGGAAGCTCCTGCTGGGATGTTTGGACTCCAGCCTCGTTCACAGAGCCAGCTCCAACAGAACCCCACTCCACTTCCTGCTGCATTGTGGGAGGAAAAATGCTTGGAAGTTGGACTTCCTGCGCAGCAGAAGAACTTCCAGACTCCAGTAGGAGTTTGATCTGAATGTCTGCTGTCAGTCCTGTTTGCTGCTCTGTCAATAAAGTTTTCTTTGCCCCATGAAGGGCAGATCTTTTTGATGTTCAGAAGACTTTTTTGAAGATCAGATGATTCATTTCATTTTAAATGGAAGAGCATTTTGATCATTTCTTTCCCTTTTTCATCATTAAACGTATCCAGAACCAGATCTGCTCTCTCGCTTCAGGTGTTAGCAAAAAAGACATTTTGGCCCTCGGTAGATTTCTTGAGGTCCATTAATGTTTTCTGTCAGAACCAGCTTCTCTGCTGATCTTCATGTTCTTCAAGAGCACGGTTCTGAGAACTGTCAGGTCTGAAGCTGAATCATCAGGATGCTGGATTCCTCTACGTCTCCCACGTTTTCTGTTCGGACCTTCAGTCTTTCCAAACACAATCTTCCTGGTTCCGCCCACAAGAACCGGACCCAATAGACGGGAAGGTTTTAGAGGATTTTCCTCCTTCATTTCCCCCCTCTCACCTCCTGTTCCAACACCAAACCTAGAACTAAGAAATGTTGAGGTTCCTTCTGTGACCACTGGGGGGCTGGTTCTAATGGAGAGTCATTTTCTCCTACAGGAGATCATGGAGGAGTTCATTTGAGGCAGATCAGAACCGGATCAGAACCATCGATTGTATATTATTTCTGGTCTCATCCAGGTGTGCTTTACGTCCGGTTCTCACAGAATGAGGCAAAAGCCGTCACCGTTGCTTCCTGATACGCGCGCCACCATTTTGAATCCAGACGACAGTGATTGGTCTGAGTCGTGTTTTCAGGGGAACTACAGTCACCAATCATGAGCGAGCTTGTTGGAAGTCCACACCCCTTCCACTGAAAGCGGCTCGGAAGAAGCTGTCAATCAAACGTTTGAGGCGGGGCCAGCGGGCAGCACATGCTTCTACTGAGGCTTCTGATTGGTCAGTTCATAGCATGAATAACTTACAATAAAAAAAAAACACTGAAAAAAAGATGTTAAAAATGTATCAGACCAAGAATGTTTATTCTGACCAACAGAATGACTGAGTAACAGAGGATTATTTCTATAGACGTCTGAGGGGTTTTGGCTTCTTGGAGCCAGCAGGAACTTCCTGTTTGGAACACGAGAGAGGCGGGGTTGAGCTGTTCAGTGTTCAGAAACCAAGAAGCTAATGATACAGATCAGCAGCGCCTACAGGAAATCCCATCATGCACTGGGCCTCCATCCATGTTGGAGCATCGTCTGATTCTCTGGATTATCCAGCAGATTATGGCGCTCATCTGAAGGCAGCAGAGCTGCAGCGGAACGTGGAACGTTCTTCCTCTGAAGCCGTATATTGGACTTTGGAAGCTCCAAGAGTTCAAATATTAGCAGTTCCTGCTCTGTTTATTCTGAAAACAAATGAACTTTTTAGATCAAACTTTATTTAAAAACTGGGTTTAACGTTGCTCCTTTACGATCAAATAAAACAAATTTCATCTAAACATTATATTCCAAAAAATATCCAGCTGTTATGAACCTGATCATTGATCAGACATGATGTCAATCTCTTCCAGAGTGATTGACAGCCTTTCCATCTGTCTGATAGGAGGAGCCTCATTTTAGCCACGCCTACTCTGACCAAATGAGGTAAGAGACGCAGCCTTCTGTGTTTTCATTCATAACAGGAACCAGCGAGGCGTTCAAAGACCTCAGCAACTGCAGTCACATGTGGGCTCACATGGGATTACAGCAGTGATGTAACGGGATTAACCCCCCCTCACACAAACACACCTGACTGACAGGTGACTGACCAGCCAGGTCTCAGTGGAAGTTGGGCTCTGGATGTTCCGGATGGATCTGTTTTAATCTCCACAGATCCAGAGCAAAGTAAACATCAGCGTGATGTGTTCAGGCACGTCAGGAAAGGCCGGCACTCCCAGAGCCTAAGCCTCCCACAAAGACATCACTCAGACTTCCTGACTCGCCCCAACTCACCACGACAGCTTCAGATTACAGACAAATCTCCTGATGGATGGAACCATCTGATCAGAAACCACAACCCCATGATTCAGCAGAGCGAAACGCTGAGTCATCATCATGTCTCAGCCTCCCGCCGCTTAGAGCGGGTTAGCCTTCTCGAGTCTAACAGGATCAACGTGAAGCTGGATCTGAACTCATAACTCAGAGGATGAAGAAGGATGCTAATCCAGATGATAATCTGTGATAATCCGATGCTCTGGTTGAGAAAGCTTTAACATCTGAGGAACCCAGTCTAGATGTTCTGTGGACTTCTACACGGGAAACTAATGATGAGTTTGTGGGCGGAGTCAAAAGCAGCTGAACAGCTTTGATTTCTAAAGTTCTGCAGAAGGTCAGGAGATCAGAGTCCAGCAGAAAACCTGAAGATGATGGAGACTCTGGTCATCACATGACTGTGGAGCAGAACGGCCATTAGCCAATCAGAAACCAGCTCTTCCTTCTCTCACAGAAGTTCTCATGAACCGTCCCCACAGGAGCAGCAGGAGACTTCCAGCTGGGACTTCCACTCTGGGAGGCAGAGCGGAGTCTGCACACGCTCAGTCCGCCGGTGCGCTGAGGGGGCGTGGCTCTGCGTGACCTCTGAGAAGCTGGCTGCTCAGGGGTCAGACCTTTAATCCCACAGATCCTTTAACTGGATCAGAGCTGAGCAGTGAAAGTGCTGCTCCTGCACGCGCTCCGTTTGGGTCTGAGCGACTCCAAGGTTCTATCCGGCCGAGAACGGGTCGATCAGAAGCTCCAGCAATCAACAACATCACAGATGAGACTCCATAAGATGACCAAGTCTCAACTGTTGGGTCAGAACCAGAAATATGGATCAGAAACTACAATAAATAGTGAAAAGTTAGGGCTCAAAGCGCTTCAGTCAAAGGTCCAGTTCACCAACACAAACACACACACACATGAACACAAACACACACACACATGAACACACATGAACACACACACACATGAACACACACATGAACTAAAAACACACACACACATGAACACAAACACACAAACACATGAACACACATGAACACACACACACATGAACACCCACATGAACTAAAAACACACACACACATGAACACAAACACACTAACATGAACACAAAAACACACACACACATGAACACAAACACACTAACATGAACACAAACACACACATGAACACAAACAAACACAAACAAACACACACATGAACACAAACACACACACACACATGAACACACACATGAAGACAAACACACACACATGCACACAAACATACACACACACATGAACACACACACAAACACACATGAACACAAACACACACACGTGAACACACGCATGAACACACACATGAACACAAACACACACACACATGAACACACACATGAACTAAACACACACACACACATGAACACACACATGAACACACACATGAACTCAAAAACACACACACACATGAACACACACACACACATGAACACAAACACACTAACATGAACACAAACACACACATGAACACAAACAAACACAAACAAACACACACATGAACACAAACACACACACACACACATGAACCCACACATGAAGACAAACACACACACACATGCACACAAACATACACACACACATGAACACACACACAAACACACATGAACACACACATGAACACAAACACACACACGTGAACACACGCATGAACACAAACACACACACAAACACACATGAACACAAACACACACACATGGACACAAACCCACACACACATGAACACACACATGAACACAAACACACACACACATGAACACAAACCCACACACACATGAACACAAACACACACACACATGAACACACACATGAACACACATAACTACCATGCCAGGTACTGAACATGGGGCTTTGGACTCCGGGCCTGGGGGGGGCGTCATCTAGCTGGGTTTTCAGAACCGGGTCTACCTGCTGCTGATCACCTGAATCAGGTGTGTTTGGTCCACAGGAAGCTTTATTGCTGGTGAGCTGGTTCTCCCTCAGGACTCTGATCTTTAGGAACAGAGCAGTCTACTGCCTTGCTTGAGGACATTTCTACACAGGCACATAAAGCTGGAACCTGCAACCCTCTGGTCAGAGGTCTGCTAGTCTACCTCTGTGCCACAGTCGGTTCTGTGACCTCCAGGTCCAGCAGAGGACTCACCTGGGAAGGGGTGTGGATTGGGGGAGCCCCTCCGCAGACACTTGGAACAAAGGATTTGGACCGAGTACAGCAGACCGGGCCACTCCTGCAGCAGCGCGTCCAGCTCCTCCACCAGCGGCGTGACGGCCTGCCAGGCGGTCCAGATGTTGGGCAGCGAGGCCTGGCTGATGATGGACAGGGTCTCCGCTTGCAGCCCCGTCCTGGGGGGCTGGTAGCTGACCACCACGGGGACCTTGCCCCGATAGGCGAAGATCTGGTTCCTGCTGTCGGACCGCTGCACCACATGCCCGTCAATCTGCACGCTGAAGCGCGCCAGCAACCCGGGAGGAAACAGGAAGGGGAAGCTGTACTGGATGTGCAGCTGCTCCACCAAGAACAGGGGGCTGGCGGGCAGAGTCGGGGCCCCCCCCTGGGGCTCCTCGCTGTTGACGTAGCTGGGGAACTTGAACCACGCGGCGCCCCCGTTTGGAGGGGTGCTGCGAGGTCGGCTGACGCAGTAGCAGAGCCCCATCTTCTGCAGCAGCTCCATGATGAGGTGGAGGTCCTGCTGCGTCTGGATGAGGGGTCTGAGCAGCAGGCGGATGACGTTGGAGGGCAGCAGGCCATGCTGAAGGAAGGCCTCCAGGTGCTGCTGCAGGTCACTCACCTGCAGCGCCTCCCCCTTCTCATCCTCAGTGACCAGACTGACCCTCCCCTTGTCCCCCCGCTCCCCCTCGGAGAGCAGGCGGTCCAGCAGCGTGGAGCGGTCCCTCTGGAAGAAGACGTTGAGGATGCTGATGAAGCGCGGCAGGTTGTGGAAGACATGCTCCTTCAGGGCGGGGCTGTCCTCAAAGTACAGCAGCTTCCCGCTCTCGTGCAAGTAGGACAAGGCGCTCTGCAGCCGGTCCTCCGTAAGCCCCGCCTGCAGGCCCAGGCGGGCGGAGCTCCACCAGGAGAGCCACAGCTCCGAGGACTGGAGGTGCAGCTCCTCCAGCATCTGCCAGGACCTGGGCAGCACGCGGTGCAGGTTGGGGAAGATGTCCCTGTGCTCCGCCACCGACAGGAGTTTGTCCCGAAGCCTCTGGATGTTCTTCTGAGTCTGAGTGCAGCTGACGCTCAGCACTGGCGACAGGACCTGCAGCCGCCGCTTCAACAGGAAGTCCAGCTGAGTCCTGCGGCGGCACAGATTCCGGTCGGAAACGCCGTAGAACAGAACGTGGGGGCTGGAGGAGCGCACAGAGAAGCCCTGCTCCAGAGCCAGCTCCACCTCCTCGGCCAGGCTCTCCAGGTTCTGGAGCTCCGCCTTCTCCTGCAGGCTGATCTGCCGGTGGATGTCCAGCATCTTCTCCTCCAGCTCCGCCTCCCCGCACAGGTCGGCGTGCGTGCCCACCACAAACACCACGGCGTGGGGGACTTTGGCACACAGCAGGCGCAGAAAGTAGCCCACGTGGTCGTGGAAGCTTTTTGGTACGTATGATTTCAGGTTGACCACGAGGATGTAGAGAGCGCCAGGAGACAGGAAGAAGGGATTGACCAGGTCAAAGTTCAGATTCCCTGATAAGTCAAAGACCATAAAGGTCAGTTTGCGGTGGGCGTCGGCCTCCCAGTGGACGAGCTCCACCCCTCGGTTCCCTCCACCATCCTCCTCCGTCCCCATCAGGCTCCGCCTCAGCCGCGTTTTCCCGGCGTCCTTCCTCCCCATCAGGACCAGTTTGAGGCGGGGCTTAACGGCGAGCTGCGACTGCGCCAGCTCCTGCTGGTACAGCGCGATGTACGGGATGCCCTTCATGCAGACCTCGTATGGAGGCTGGACCAGCGGGTTGTCCTTCACCTTCCAGATGTTCACCTTGGAGAGTTTCCCAAAGTTCTCTGGGAGAACAGCGATCTGGTTTCCCTGCAGAACCAGCTCCTCCAGGTTCTCCAGCTCCACCATGGAGTCTGGCAGACGCCGGATGTTGTTGTGGTCCAGCCAGAGGTTGACCAGCTTCCTCAGCTGACCCATCTCCTCTGGGACGTGGTCCAGCGAGTTCCTGCTCAGGTACAGCTCCTCCAGGCCCGAGATGCTCAGGAGGGCCTGAGGGAAGTCCTGCAGCCGGTTGGAGGACAGGTTCACCATCCTCAGCCGCTGCAGGAGGCCGAAGGAGGGCGGCAGCCCAGACAGCCGGTTCCCGTCCAGCATCAGGCTCTCCAGGTTCTGCAGGTGGCAGAGGCTCTCCGGCAGGGAGCTCACGTGCAGACTGCTGAGCCACAGGACTTTGATGGAGGCCAGCCTCCAGATGTTGGCGGGTAAGGTCACAAACCTGTTCCCTGAAAGGTCGAGCTCCTCCAGCTCGCTGAGGGCCAGGACCTCCGGCGGGAACTGGTTCAGCTTGTTGTGGTCTGCGTCCAGCGCGCGCAGCCTCCTGAGGCTGGAGAAGGTCCTGGGGAGGCCGTGCAGGAGGTTGAAGCTGATGTCCAGCTCCTCCAGGTTCTGCAGGGCTCCGATCTGCGCCGGCAGGTTCTGGATCTTGTTGTGGCTGACGCAGAGCTTCTTCAGCGCCTTCAGCCGGCCCAGACCCTCCGCCAGAGTCCGCAGACAGTTGTGGCTCATGTCCAGCTCCACCAGCTGCCCCAGCTCCAAGAGCGCGCGGGGCGCGGCCGTGAAGCGGTTCCTGCGCAGCTCCAGCACGCGCAGCTTGTTGAGGGAGGCGCCCAGCCCCTCCGGGAGCTCCTGCAGGGAGTTGTTCCCCAGGTTGAGCGCCTCCACCTCGGAGATGTCCTCCGGCAGGACCAGCTGGTTGTTCTTGGAGCAGAGCGTGAGCTGGCGGAGGCCCCCCCGCAGCTTCCGGGAGCGCAGCGCCGCATCCCTCCACAGGCGCGCCGCCTTCAGCCTCTCCGACCTCCTCCTCTCCTCCTCCTCCTCCTCCTGGTTCTCATCCAGAGTCCTCATGGGTCCTGAACATGCCTCCTCACGCGCCGGCGTCGTCCTGGCCGCCCCCCCTCCTCCGGGAGGCGCTGGTCGGTGTGTGGAAACAATGGAGGTTTGGGCGGCGGCGGGAGGGGCGTCGCGGGGTCATCCTCTGCGGCTGCGCCGCACCGAGAGCTCACAGTCGCCCCCCCACCCTCACCGCCGAACCCATCCGGGCCAGAACCGTCCTCCGGGCCAGAACCGTCCTCCGGGCCGCGCAGATCCGCGTTACAGAGGCTTTCCGCGGGTCTTCCCGGCAGCGCACTGCGTCAGCGCTGCTCCTCCTCCCTCCTCCCAGCGGGGGGAGGGGGTGTCTTCATCCTCATCACTCCTGTGTCCTTTCAGAGCAAAAGTCCCTTTGGATGTTTCAGAATAAAAGCCTCTTTAAATTAAAGTGTTGACAGAAAAGAGAAAAACAAAAGGTTTTTCAGATCCAACTTTACAGCCACAACCGGATGTTGTTTTCCTCTCTAGAGTCACCCCTTCCAGTAAACAAACAAACAAACAAACGTGTTTGATTTTGCACAGCAGCAGCAGCAGGGCTCCATCTAGTGGACGCTTAGTGTAAGTACAGCGCGCGAGATGTTCAAGTTTTATAAGTACTGTTTGATACCAGGTGGTGCATGATGGTGTAGTGGTCAGCCCTCACACTGAGATGATCTCGGTTCAAATCCCCGCAGTGGTCTACATGTGTGGGTTTCCTGCGGTCTTTCCTGCTGTGAGACTCTACAAAGCTGCTCCCAGTGACCCCACTGGACCCTTGCTGACCCCAGTCACTTTAAAATGCGTTGTGGCATTTTTAGTTACATTACTATAACCACTGGTGCAATTTCCCTTTTTTATTATCCCTCTGCACCGTAAGATCTTTTTATGAACTCCTGACCTGTACATACTATCCACCTTTATTTCTATGCTGCTGAAACATTGGAATTTCCCCATCGCGAGACAAATAAAGGATCATCTTATCTGTGCGAGTTCCTCTGGTTCCTGAGTGTTTCCAGGTGTGAATTGGAGGATGACATTTTTCCCGTGGATGAGCTCTTTTAGTTTAAATTCACCCTCTTACTTTTTTCTCTTCAAGCCTCGCGTGAAAAAATAAATAGCGGAGTAGTGTTTGACTATGGCAAGCAAAAGTTGTCAATAATCTTGCGCTGAGAGGAGCGTGCGCCGGGGGGGGGGGGGGGGGGGGGGGGGGGGGGGGGGGGGGGGGGGGGGGGGGGGGGGGGTGTCATTTAATCTAAAACAGGCTCCACAACCAACCTGTACAAACACCTGAGAACTGAGAGAACCTTCTTCAAAACTGGATTTCTAAATGCAAACCTTTCATGTGAATCAAAGTCTTTTTATCTGGTTTTAAACATTTTAATTTGTATTTTGTGTTGTGTTTTCTGTTGTTTTGCTTCAAACTTCTTCAAAAGGAAAAAAGTAAAAATGTATATAGTCAAAAGTTCAGTGTAAATAGTTGTTTTTGTTTATTTTGTACTTTTCATCTGGAAGGAGTAAATAACATCAGATACATATTATACACTTATATGAATAAAAACACCTTTTTTACATTAGCTATTCATGTTGTGCATCATTTTATATAGTTGGAACCTATAGAATTGTTTGGGAGTTGAAAGAACCGGCTCTTTTTAGTGAGCCGATCCCAAAGAGCCGGTTCATTAAGAATATCCAGAATTCCCATCACTGCAACCAATGAGAACGAGGACAAAAAGTAAAAGCTGAGCCCTTTTGTGCTTTCCTAATAATATGCCAACAATGTCACTCATTTGAAAATATAACATTACCCAGAAGCCATCAGTGTTCCAAGTCATGGCTTCCTGCCTAAATCTAAAGTGCAGCAGTCGTATAGGGATGGCAGCGATGAAGAGAAACATGACGAGTTCAATGACAGAAACAGTGACATCCAGAGAAGAGTAAAGAAGAAAGACTCTTCTGTGAAGTTCTGAAAGCTGGTAGTGAAGCCCGACGGAATAAAAAATGTATTGAGTACGAGTTGAGTGTGTTGGTGATGCAACGTCATACGCGGCTTGTAATAAAAAATGTAATTGTAATTTACCTCACAAATTAAAGCCCCAAACATTACATTAAAATGACAATTACATATAACATTTTACATAATGACAGAAAAGACAGAAATATAAAGGAACGGGATCATTTTGAACAGGAGTGGGAGTCAGATTATCGGGAACAAGACGGAACAGGAGTGAAAATCCCCTCCTGTGTCATCCTCCAGTGTGTTTCTGACAGACAGGTGACCAGTCCAGGATGAACCTGCAGAGGTTGGGATGGGTTCCAGCAGGAAGCTGCTGTCCTTCCATCCTTGTTGAGAACCCCATCAGCTTTTGGAGTGTAACACCCCCCGACCAGGTCATCTAATTTGTGAACAATCATCAGTTCCGCCCTGACCCCCTAAACCCACAGCCATTTGTCTGCCTGGCTTCTGACTCCATGTTTGGCTCCACTAAGGGCTCCCTCTACAGGCCACAGTCAGAACATGATCAAAGTTCCTCCTGATCTTTTTTACTCAAGGAACTTCAGTGTTTTGCTTCTGTAGACATGACCTCTGCTGCGTGGGGTCAGTCCTGCGTTTTCCATCCATGTGTTCACCAGTATAGTGGTTCCCGGAGAACCATCTTCCTATTCTCAGCCTGGATTTTGGGGGGCGTGGCCTAATGGAAGGAAGCAGTTCCAAGAAATGACTCAACGGTCCCACAAAAGACGTTCAGGCGAGAATCAAATGAAAACCAGGACGTCTCAGACGAAGTTTATTTTCAGAAAACTTCAGACATTCAGAACTTCATCACCAGAGTCTGAAGTTTCACAAAAACACAACAAAGAAATTAAATACAAAATCTAGCTTCTAACATCGACCATCGGAGAGAAACGTATGTACACAAGGAAGTGATGAAGACGGCCCCTCTTCATCACTGTCTGAGGGATGAAGAACTTGGGGGCATTACTGAACCATGTGTGCCTTTTTAAGGCCCGCCCCCACGATCGAGGTGACTCTCTATGGTTAGGACCACAGATGGTTTCCATGACGACTGCTTGAACAGTGAATACGACAACATGAAAATCAACCCTACAATTAATGGCATCATGCGATTGCTGAGGTTCCTCAGGGATCTGCCCTGACCTCCTGACCTCCAGGTTAGCTGACGGAGGGGCTCTGGACTGTGGAGCTCAGGTGAGGCTGCAGGTGAGCAGGAAGTGCAACGTCAGCAGGACGTTCAGTAGTTCAGACATTCTGAGTGCAGAAGTTGACGGATCTCAAACTTCATCAAACAACAAATAAAAACAAACTGAAGGTTCACACTGAGCATGCTCAGTAGGGGATCAGCAGCAGGATCCACGCTGGACCTGATGAGTCTGTGTGCAGACCTGCAGTCAGCGCTATGGCGTGTTACACATCGTCAAAGATCCGGTTACGAGATGATGACATGGACAGGTACCGACCTCCTGCGTGCCTGCAGACAAACACAGTAGGACACCAAGAAATAACGGAGAGCATGGTTTCTAAGGATGCTTGAACATTTATCACTGATGCACAGCCATCCTCCAAAACGTGGAGTTCAGGTTTGCTCACTCACCTGCCAGACTCCGCCTCTGGAGCCTCGTCCGCCATCGAGTCTGCACTAAAGTCCAGCGGCTCGGCGTCCTGCAGCAGCTCCATGCGGTCCCGGTCTGCTCGACCCGCTGAGCGGGAATACCGGGCCTCTGCAGACACCAACAAGTGTTGAGCGGGTCAGGCTACAGCCTGGACTGCGCAGACGGGAGAAGGACTTACGCCTGGAGCTGCTGGCGCCGACGGAGTCAGAGTAACTGGTCTCCTTCATCTCATGGCTGCTTCTGTTCCTCGCCGTGTGGTCGTCTCTCTGGTTTTCATAGCGTTCCTTCCACTCCTGAAACACACACAGATGTTGTGGGTCTGTCAGATGAACGACAGAGTGGAGTGGCTCACCCTCCGTCTGGTCTCTCCGTCCTCCATCCTCTGCCGCTTCCGTCTCTCTGTAAAGGATAGAAAGTGTCAGACGGGTCCAGACGGTGGTTCTGCATCACGGTGAGCCTTACCACTGCAGCCTTACCGCGGCGTATCAGCTCCTTCCCCTCGTCCGTCAGGTCAGACGTCATCTCACTGTCGCCCATGAACTGCTGGAAACCCAGAAGGTTGAGGCAGCGCGTCCCCAAACTGAGGAGAGGGAATGACAGCCGTGATCCCACAGGGAAGGAGGAGCAGCGGCGGACAGCTGCAGGTGAGCCTCACCTGAAGTAGGTGGCGATGCAGAGGATGACGATCAGCATGGGGTAGTAGATGTAGAAACCATCGGCGATGAAGGAAAGGACCCTCATGGAGCCCATGATCTGAAACCAACACATGCAGTCAGACCCTGCAGCAAACCAGAACACACCGACCACGTGTGGGAGGAGCTACCAGCTAAAGGTTTTAGCCTGATCGCTACATCTGTGTCTGTGTTCATTTACAATGCATGGAAGTCACGGATGATGTTTACAAGTTTTTTTATTTCGAAGAGTTCTACAAAAACACCAGATATTCATAATGATAATGGAAGTCATACAAACTTATGACGTCCAGCTGACGCTGTCATCCGGCGTCCTAACGCCACACTCCAGTCATTAGTACGGTGTGAGTACTGGATCCTGCATGACTGCACACAAATGCTGCACACACGGTGTGTGCACCTGATGTGTACGTTCCTCTAGGACGTCCACACAAAGTCCACTCTGATTGTCTCATTTCTAACAGTCAGGCTGCAGCACGGAGCGTGCACGTGTCACGTGAACAGCACTAACGGGATTCTTGTTCAGGCTGCAGGATTTGGAGGGATTGAAAAAAGAAAAATGTGTACGACACGCCTGCGTCTCACCTACTTCCCCCTACGTGTTGAATACTGTTTATCTGTAAATAGTGGCCGGTCTCCAATAAACGCTGGGTCTAACAGGTCTCCGTAACTTTAGACGCCGGTCTCCTTCAAGGCCCCCATGGAGAAGGTCGAGCACGTGCCGGGTGTCTGTGGCATTCGGGTTGTGAGCCAGTGTAGCGATGGCTCATTTCATTTAGCGTTTAAACTTTGTGCAGTGACAGACGCCAAAGAACATTCTGGTGAGGAATCTGCACATTCAGTCAGTGCTGATCAGAACAGAATACAATGTTCTCATCATTCCAATGAATCCTGAAATGTTCATCTGTTGTTGTATTTTGTGACCGAATTTCTCTCTTAAATGAATCCATTAACCGTCACCATTCCGTGATGGAATGGCCGCCGCGCCGGCTGCTATTTGAAGACATACGGTAAGTTTTCATTCCGACCTGTCGCCCGCAGGATGACCATAGAAACAAATGGAACCTTTTCTCTCCACGGTTCACTGATGGGTCTATGAGCTTGATATTTCCTGTGGGTCACCTGTGTGCCCGTACAGGTCGGACCGGTTTTCACCCGCAGACAGCGGGTCTGCGTCAGTTACTCACGGACGTGTACGCCGTCTGCTCCTTCTGCTGGTGGGAGATGGCAGAGTCCATGTGGATCAAACACAGGAAGTTCAGGCACAGAGGGGGGGTGAGGCGACAGAAGAGCCTGCAGAGGGGACACGTTCCTTATCACCATCATCTTCTCTTTCATGAACATAAGCTTAAAGTGTTGAGGGGGTTGAACCTGAGTGACCCCTCAATGAGGAGCTGTGCTGGTTGGGGCTGAGCCTATGGTAGGATCTTCAATGATAGACTAAGGGGCTTCCAATGCCCTTCATTAAATACTAACAGGGTAAGTCTGGACTGACCGCACAGCCTGGCCCGGCTGAGCCCAACAGATCATGAAAGACTGATGCAGCCGGAGTTTGTCTCTGGATGTGGCTTCATCCTCAGGCCAGGCAGGACTCCACCATGAAACTGCACCATGGTTTCAGCTGGTAGATCAGTCTGAGGAAGAACATCCTCTGCTGGGATTTCTAGACAAAGGGACTGGGGGTCAGCTCCTGCTTGACATTCTGGCTGCAGACGCCTCCTGGACACTTCCATGGGAGGTGTGTCCCACCGGGAGGAGGAAACAGGAAAAACCCAGGAGGGTCTCTTGGTTAGACAGGAAGTGTTCTGGGAGTTTCTGTGGAGATCTGACCATCTCTGCTTAGACTGCTGTCTTCTCCAGATGAGTAGGAAAAGACGAATAAATAAATGAAAGAAACCGTCACCGAGACCTTCTTCACCAAACCCTTCATCGATGAAGTCTTCCTCACTGACCCGTTCCCTGCATTAGTCTTGCTTTAAAGCCCATCCTCTGTATCTCTTGAAAAAATCTCCTAAAACTAAGTTCTGAATGTTGCTGTGAACATGAAGCTTCTCAGAACGCAAACCAGATCCAGCTGTGCACGTACATGCCGCTAAACTGCAGGCTGTAGGCGTCAGTCTGATGGTGGGAGGCCAAGTAATAGTAGTTGAAGACTCGGATGCGGAACACGGTGGAGTACACGCAGGTGCAGAGGAAGAAGATGGTGATGAAGCACGCCATCTGCAGGTGAGACGAAGCCTTTCTGTCAGAGAAGCTCAGAGGTTAGAACACCTGTGCAGTGTCTCGTCACCTCAATGTACAGGTAGTTGTAATCTCGCTCAGCCAGCTGGATGAAGACGGCGAACAGAGACAGGACGGGCTGCGTGCTGAAGAACGTGCACTCGGACCAGACCACAGCCACGCTGAACAGGGTCAGGACCACGGACAGCAGCCGGTAGAACCAGCGCTTCAGGAGGCATTCCCAGTACCACTCTGTCCCAAACACACACAGTAAGGAACAGGAACAGAACCAGGACTCATCCAGAACCAGAACCCACCGACAGTCGGGGTGTAGACGTATCTGCTGAACCAGCCGGTTGGTTCTGAGGACTGGAAGCTGTGGACGAACTGGTGACTCAAGCTGGTCTCGTTCTTGGCCACGTCCTCCAGGTGTATGGCCTGCTGCAGGAGGATCTGCCACTGGACCCGGGTCCGGTTGTGTCTCTGGACCGCGTAGATAACCTGCAGACAGAGTGCATGACCGCATGATCACCATGCCCAGGGTTTGGTTCTGTACAGC
The DNA here is from genome assembly GCA_014656515.1 of Oryzias celebensis. Classification (NCBI taxonomy): domain Eukaryota; kingdom Metazoa; phylum Chordata; class Actinopteri; order Beloniformes; family Adrianichthyidae; genus Oryzias; species Oryzias celebensis. The sequence goes on from BNCR01000012.1 coordinate 2,645,969, forward strand.
CCTCTGTGAAGGTTCTGATGGGAGTTCCCATATGATGGTAAAAAAAATCCCATTGGTTCCTGAAAACCCAGAGATCCTCAAGAACCAGGTTTGGTTTTTCAACATGAAAACTTGGATCTTTTAGAAAGAACAGACGCCAACCAGCGACTATATGATCATCCATCGACACGGTGGACGGGTGTTTAGTAAAGAACGGCGCTTTTGATCAGAGCGAGCGTTACACACCTGAGATCACAGGAAAGTACGGACCTCATGGATGTGGGCTCCAGTCAGAATCAGATCAGATCTACGTGAGAGTAGACTGTGATCAGAAACATCAGAACTTCCATCCGCTCCCATGTTAAATAGTAGGGGGGGTCAGTGTCCCGCCCCCAAGAGCTCTATCCCCCACCGTGATTGGTCGGTTCGTCAGCTCCACACACACAACACCTAAGGAGCCATTCCTTCAAAACTCGCAGTCGCACTATTAACCTTTCATATTAAGGTGGGGGCCGCAATATTGTCTTGGGGCCCGCAAACTGCCCGCAGGCCGCCGGTTTGAGACCCCCTGCATGTTTTTCCGTTTTTCAGACCTGAACTCAGGTGAGCCTGACCTGCTTGTGCAGCTTCACCAGGCTCTTCTCCGTTGGGTAGGTGTTCTGTTTGTCATCAAAGTCCTCGTAGTCGTCCATGTTCCTGCCCATCTTCTCCTGGTACTCCAGCGGACACTGGGGATGAAGCAACAGGTCATCGCAGAGGACACTGCACAGGCCAGGTTACTGCCACATGACTCCACCCACCTTCCTCAGGATGGTGTCAATGCATTTCCTCAAAGGGTGGTTGTACTTGATGGACTCGCTGACCTTCCTGACCTCCTGCAGAGAGACAGACAGGATGAAGGTTCAGCACTTACCACGGTGGCTAAAGCTCCGCCCCCACCCACCTCCATCACATCCTCCAGGTTCTCCTCAGCGTCAGCCTTCTCTGTCATCAGTTTGGCTGCCTTAAAGTACGTCTTGGCGAGGAGGTGACCGTGCCGAGACGCATTCCAATAGGAGCGCGGGATCTCCACGAGACCATAACCCAGCAGGAGAACCAGCAGGAACAGACCCCAGGTGTTGGCCGCCGTGATGCCGATAGTCTGCAGCTCGTACCTGACGGGGGGAGGGGGGCATCATGGAGTAAGGGTTCTCTCAGTGAAGCGACAGGAGCTACAGCACACTCACCAGGATAGGCGCCACTTAGGATGAACGGCCACATAGATGAGTAGGGAGCCAAAGATGAGCAGGTAGGTCCCGTAGTAGATGGCGTTCTCAATGAGCGCCGTTTTGATCTTCCCAGCAATGGAGAAGCCCCCTGAACGAGCGTACGACTGCATAAAGGGCAGCAGAAGCCTGAGGCGCAAAAGAAATGCATGAACGACAGCGAGATGCAAGCTGACCAAAAAACAGCAGACGCACAAAACAGAAGACACTAAAAAACAGCAGAAAGAAATACACAGTTTACAGTCACACAAACACAGGAACACACAATCTCACTTGTTCGGCTGCCCACTCACCAGGTCAGGCACTGAGATGTCCAGTACACCACCCTCCAGAAGACTGGCATGATGCCTTCAGGGATGAAACTCCACGGTTTGTTGCATCTTCTGGACACAGAGGGGGTGGAGGCTTCATTATACACAATCAAAGCCAATTACCTGAACCTCCCCAGCGCCTTTGCCCCGTTCATCAACGTTCTCGCGCCCGCTCCCAAACGCCTTCTCGTCCATTCCTTGACGCCTTCCCATGTGTTCATCACTGTTCTCGCACACTCTTCCCAAACTTTTACACCCGTTCTCTATTGCATTTGTGCTCGCTATTCGCGCCTGTTCCACACCTTCCCGCCCGCTCCTCGACACCTTCTCGGCACCTCCCAGAACCCTTCACGGCAACTCCCCGATGCCCTCGCGCCTGTACGCGACGCCTTCCTACCCACTCCCTGACATGCTCACAGCCGCCACCAACATTCTTGCGCCCGCTCCCTGACACCCTCGTAAACTGAAGGCTTTGCAAGAATGGTTTCAAGGGGAAGTTAAGTTACTGCAGATTTACCTTTTCACAGGTGTGGCCGACGTGTTGGGGGTGTGGTTAGAAAGCGCTGGGCTGATGGAGGGGGCAGCCTGGTCCTTCTCACACTGCCTGTAAATGGTCTGTGAACAGAAGCAGAACATCAGGACCGGTCCAAAGTTCTGCAGAACTGAAACATGGCTGAAGTGGAGGACAGACCGTGCTGACGTCCAGCGGAAGGATGAAGACGATGAGGAAGCACAGATACCACGCCAGCAGCGTGCCGAACAGAACCATGCGCTGCTGCCTCCGGAAGTCTCCATAGCGGTGCAGCAGGAACAGCGCCAGGAAGAAGACCAGGACGATCTCCACGCCGAGTGCAGCACCGCTCATCACGCCACTGTGATGTCAGAGACGCCGCAGGCACCTACAGACCCCAGCAGAAAAGCATGGTCACACCTTCATTGTCACATGACCAAGCACCATAGGAAACTATGGCTTCCTCAGGTGAGTCTGAGCTGAAGCGTGCACGTCTGTTAGGCCTCTGTTCTCACCTGTGGTGCTGAAAACATGCAGGCGCTCTGCAGATGATGACATCATGAGTGACTGTTTCTAAGCAGAAAGTCAACAGGAACTACATCCACGTCAGAAACCACAGATGCCATGTTTACACACCTGTGCATGTTTCAGATGCACACGCCAGCCAGAGTGTGTATCTGTGCGTGTTTTAGACCTTCACCAGAAAGTTCAACGAGTCTAACCAGATGAGGCCAAAGAAACCAGATGCTCCGCCCCCTGATGACCTTTCAGACACTAAACAAAATGGAGTTTATCATCCAGGTGATGCTGGACATGTGCACATGTTCTTATGTCATGTCTGGAAATGATTTCCGTGTTTGTTGTCCTTCCTTCATTCCTCAGTGGACCCGATTCCTGCACAGACGTGGTTCTGGTTCTGCTTTGAAGGCAGTTTCTTGATGCAGAAGATGGCTTTGTGGAACCAGCTGGAACTCAAGACTCAGGATGGTTGATTTCAATTTCATAAATCCTTTTTTGTAAAAGGAGAACCAAACGTTTGGATTTTTTTTAAAACAGAAGGATTTAGGGAGGACTGTTCAGATGTTTGTCTTCAAGGAAATCCTGATCCTGGAGCAGATGGTCCACATGGGTTTTTCAGGTCCAACAACTGAGTCTTCTGATATGTGCAGCTGGAACGCGAGTTCGTTTTCGGAGATGCTGTGTTGGATCCTGACACCTCAGATGCTGCTCCTTTAGAGAGGAAGACTCGGGAAAATGGGATTCAGTTTCATGAAAGGTCGGCCTCCGTCGTACGAACTGATGCTTCAGTCAGCGAGCAGAGACCCGCCCGCCGCTGACAGCAGAGAACGTTCCGTCAGGTTCCAGTTCCGTTACGGCAGAACTCTGTTCACTGTCAGGACCACGACAAGAATTCCCGGACTTCCTGAAACCCGAGAAATCTCCGTCTACATCCTGATTCAAACATCACCTAAACGGTCAAACCAACACAGCGTGACGTATGAACGCGTCACGCGCTCGGACTACAGACCCATAGTCTATTTCATGAAAACGGTGTGTACTTCACTGCCCCGGCGGTCCGCCGGACACCGGGCTGCCCCGCCCAGCTACAGCAGACGCCCGCGGGGGTGGGAAGCAGAGCGGACACACCGGGACCGGAATGGACTGCCCGGCGGCAGCAGCCAAACATCAGCCCTCATTATCCTGGCGAATCACCGAAGAGCCCCAGAATCCCGAGCTCACCTGAACGTAGCGAGAGCTAGAGTTAGCTCGAGCCGCCGCTGACGTGTCGATGTTCGCGCCTCCGGAGGCCGGTGAGCCGCGTGGCAGACCCGCTCAGAGACCGGCTGATGCTTCGCAGTTTTTCTGGACTTCCTCAAGGACCGGATCGGCGGTGCCGCGTGACTCACATCCCGGTCGGCGGTTCTTGAGGAGGATGACGTCCCCGACAGGCTAACTGAGGCTTTGCGCGTGCGCAGTAGGGAGAGGTCTCCTACCAGCTGGTGAAAAACTGAGGGATGTACTGCCCCTACAGGACACCAGCGGTACTACACCAACAAGCCTCTATTATTCAAACAGGAAATGACTTTAAAATCACAGGAAGTCTGTGTCACGCGCTTCATAGCTGCTTTATTTTAAAAGAAAATGTATTACGTAACCCGTGTATTTCTTCTTCATTTAAATGTACTTTTTAAATAATGTATTTGTCTTTTTTGCTGCTCCCTTTAGGGGGCGCCACAGCAGATCATCCTCCAGCTACCACTGCAGCCTTTACATTTACACCCTCCTCCCTCATGTTCTCATTCATCCACGAACCTCCTCTTCAATTTCTTTATTTAGTTTCTTTAACAGTGCGTTTACTTGGAAAGCGTTTTGGGGAAAGCCCGGTCTCGTGTGGAGAGATGGCATCTATTCCACTTTGGACAGTGCCGCTCTTCTTACCAGGATTTCAGGGAAATGAGGTGGGTTGGCAGTAATATCACAGTCAAGCTTACTTCCTAACACTAAAATCAAACACATTTATAACTCCTATGAAAACATCATATTGTCAATAAATCCCCCAAAGAGGAAGATTCAAAAAGCTGTTTTATTCATAATTATTTATCGTCCTCCTGGCCCGTACTCTGAATTTTTAACTGAGTTTTCTGATTTTCTATCAACTATTGTTTTAGATTCTGATAAAATAATAATAGTAGGGGATTTTAATATTCCTGTTGATGATTCTAGTGACTGTCTAGGAAATGCATTTGTAGCTTTATTAGATAGTTCTGGTTTCACACAAAACATAAATGAACTCACTCACTGTCTCAAGCACAGCCTGGACCTTGTTTTAACTCATGGTATAGAAATCAGCTGAGTGTTCTCCCTCATAACCCCAAACTCTCAGATCACTTTCTATTTACCTTTCAGTTTGTCCTAGAAATGCTTTTGTCTCAGTTTAACTCAGTTTAACATTACATAGTGACATGCTGAGCACTCACTCTGAGACCAGCTCCCATAGTTTCTGTCACAGTACAAATGATCAGTTTGTTAATGATGCCATGGACGACATCAGGAGAACACTTGATGCTGTTGCCCCTTTGAAAACTAAGCTTGTTAGACAAACCGAGTGGCACCGTGGTTTAACGCTGAAACAAGTTCTCTTAAACAAGAAACCTGTAAGAACGAGTTGAGAAAGAAAATGGCGCCGATCCGGCTCAGAGCAGTCTCTAAATAACTGGAAATATAGCCTCTTAAATTATAAAAAATCTCTGCGTAAAGCAAGAAACAAAAGCATTCAGTTTTAATATCAGAGAATGGAAATAATCAGAGATTTCTTTTTATTACTATAGCCAGGCTGACCAGCAGTCACAGCTCAGTGGAATCACATATTCCTGCTACTCTCAGCTCTGAAGATTTCCTTACAGTTTTTGATAGTAAAATATCAAATATTAGACATAAGTTGAACAAAGTTAGCCCTACTATCAGCCCAGAGCAGGCTAAAACAATAGAAACAAAGGCATCTATAGAAACCTCTGTAACATTAGACTGCTTCACTGCTGTAGATCAAGCAGAATTAACATCACTTATTACATCCTCCAACACCTCAACTTGTCTTTTAGATCCAATCCCCAGTCAGGGTTCAGACCTCACCATAGCACTGAAACTGCACTAGTTAGAGTCACTAATGACTTATTACTGGCCTCAGAAAAGGGACTAATCTCTATTCTGGACCTTTAGACCTCAGTGCAGCTCTATAGACCACAGCGTCTTACTGCAGAGACTAGAGCATAACATAGGGATCAGAGGATCTGCCCTCCGGTGGTTTGAATCCTTTTTATCTGATAGGTACCAGTTTATTCATGTAAATGGACATTTCTCTCATTGCACTCGAGTTAGCTACAGAGTCCCACAGAGATCAGTTCCAGGACCCATCTAGTTTATGCTTTACAGGATAACCATTTTGTAGTTACCTAATAATATACCTACAATGTAACTCATTTGAAAATATAACATTAACTAGAAGCCATCAGTGATTCTAGTCATGGTTTCTTGCTTAAATCTAAAGTGCAGAAATCGTATATCGATGGTAGTGATGAAGAAAATTACAACCATGGCGAGTTCCATGACAGAAAAAAAGACATCCAGAGAAGAGTAAAGATGAAAGACTTCTGCTGGTAGTGAAGTCAGACGGAATAAAAAATGTATAAGAGTTGAGTGTGATGCAACATCATATGCAGCTTGTAATTAAAAACTAGATTTAATTTGCCTTACAATTTTTAAAACCAAAAACGTTTTACATAATGAGAAAAAAAAGAAAAAAACTATATGGGAGTGGGATTATTTTGAACAGGAGTGGGACAGGAATGGGAGTCAGATTACCGGCAGCAAGATGGGACAGGATTATTTTTCAAACAAGATTACTCTCTGTGGGAGTGGGACGAGACAGGAGTGAAAATCCACTCCCGTGTTATCCTCTAGTTCCAAGCTCAGCATCCTTCTACAATCATCATCACTGTTCCTCCTCTCAAACATCTCCATCCGCTTCCCTGCTTTTCTCTACAGAACAGCTACCATGATCTGTTCCTCATTTAAACATTTAAAATGTTTTGCAGATTTCGTGTGGCAGGGTGTGGCCTTCTAACGAGCTCACTTCTGATTGGTAAGAATGGTTGCCATAGAAACACTGACTTGGTACCAACTTGGACCAATTACTGCTTACTGAAGACGTCAGGCTCTAACATGGCAGCATCCATATGGGGAAAAATGGCAACTGAATTTGCTTAGATTTTGACCTTTAGGAGTCATTTTGATGGTTGACTTTTGTTTGAGGTTAGTTTATGTGTGTGTTTGTGTGTGTGTGTACGTGTGTGTGTGTGTGTGTACGTGTGTGTGTGTTTGTGTACGTGTGTGTGTGTGTGTGTACGTGTGTGTGTTGTTTTGTATGTACAGGTCTAGGGTCAGGTTTAGGCTCTAGTATCTTTGTTCCAGAACAGCATGCTTTCAGTCATGGATGAAGAAAGTCTATTTTGGGTGACATCGCGAGCAGTGGACTGGAACAAAGGTCCCATCAGGGGCAGACTCCACCTCCCACAACAAACATCGTTCTCTTTGTCTTTTTCTCTGAGTCAATATTTATAAGCTGGTCCTGAAAGCAGGTTAGACTGTGTTCTCTTACATAAGAGTCCTCCATGGGACCCACTCGCTTCAGAGAAGCCAACATGATCCTGCTCTGACTTTCTCAGAGCTCCTGATCAAAAGTGGGTTCTTGAGCTTACAGAACAGTTCTCAGCAAAAATCCCCATCAAGGCAAAGTTCAGTGTATTAAAGCAGCTCAGGTAGAACCCTGAGCTGGAATGTTTTTTGCATTTGAACTGAGACCAATGGGATAACTCACAGGTGAAAGTTATGGTTTTTAATATCAATGAACGGAGCAAAGGTGACGGCAATCTGCTTTGATTGCAGGTTTGGATGATGTTTTGTTGCTTGTTTACCAGCGTGGGGCGCTGGTGGTTAGAGGACACTGGGATCAGAGGAAGAAGCTGTAGATGCAGAGATGCTCAAGGAGGAAGGACATTTTGACCCAAACTAAGAAAATCCCAAAACTGTGACAATTCATCCTAATCTGGAGGTTGTTGAGAGAAAAAGTAGGCAACTGGAACTTGGACTTGACCTGAACTACAGGCTGGAAAGAGTTACAGCCACCACAGTCTGGGAATGATGAAGGGAAACTGTTACATAACTGAGGGGAACAGGTGAATTACCTTGATTAAGACTATTAAGCTTGCAGGTATGAAACAGACGACTGGCCCTAAGAGTTCTGGACAAACCAAGACAAACTAAAACTGGATTGACCAGCTTCAAAATGGAGTAGGAACCAGTGAAACAAAGCTTCATGTAAATCCCATGGAGGGGAAGGTCTGTCCTGGAAAACCACACTGCCTGGACCACCTTATAACATGACTGAAGACGCCCTCTAGTGTCAGCACTCCGGCTGCAAGTGTCCACAGACTGAAGCAGCACAATCGAGTCTTTACCCAGATGAGGTTGACTAACAGAAAAATGAGCCAAGAGTGCTAAGACCAGACACTTCTGAGATGACCAGCAGCAGACATCCATGTGCTGTTGTGTACTGGTGTGTTGTTGTGTACTGGTGTGTTGTTGTGTACTGGTGTGTTGTTGTGTACAGATATATTGTTGTGTACTGGTGTGTTGTTGTGTACTGCTGCGTTGTTGTGTACAGATGCGTTGTTGTGTACTGGTTTTTTTGTGTACTGGTGTGTTGTTGTGTACAGATATATTTTTGTGAACTGGTGTGTTGTTGTGTACTGCTGCGTTGTTGTGTACAGATGCATTGTTGTGTACTGGTGTGTTGTTGTGTACAGATATATTGTTGTGTACTGGTGTGTTGTTGTGTACAGATATATTGTTGTGTACTGGTGTGTTGTTGTGCACTGGTGTGTTGTTGTGTACTGGTGTGTTGTTGTGTACAGATATATTGTTGTGTACTGGTGTGTTGTTGTGTACAGATATATTGTTGTGTACTGGTGTGTTGTTGTGTACTGATGTGTTGTTGTGTACTGCTGCGTTGTTGTGTACTGGTGCGTTGTTGTGTACTGGTGTGTTGTTGTGTACTGCTGCGTTGTTGTGTACTGGTGCGTTGTTGTCTACTGGTGTGTTGTTGTGTACAGATATATTGTTGTGTACTGGTGTGTTGTTGTGTACTGCTGCGTTGTTGTGTACAGATGCGTTGTTGTGTACTGGTGTGTTGTTGTGTACAGATATATTGTTGTGTACTGGTGCGTTGTTGTGTACAGATGTGTTGTTGTGTACAGATATATTGTTGTGTACTGGTGCGTTGTTGTGTACAGATGTGTTGTTGTGTACAGATGTGTTGTTGTGTACAGATATATTGTTGTGTACTGCTGCGTTGTTGTGTACTGCTGTGTTGTTGTGTACTGGTGTGTTGTTGTGTACAGATGCGTTGTTGTGTACTGGTGTGTTGTTGTGTACAGATGCGTTGTTGTGTACTGGTGCGTTGTTGTGTACTGGTGTGTTGTTGTGTACAGATATATTGTTGTGTACTGGTGTGTTGTTGTGTACAGATATATTGTTATGTACAGATGCGTTGTTGTGTACAGATGCGTTGTTCTTTATTGGTGTGTTGTTGTGTACAGATATATTGTTGTGTACTGGTGCGTTGTTGTGTACAGATGCGTTGCTGTGTACTGGTGCGTTGTTGTACACTGGTGTGTTGTTGTGTACTGGTGCGTTGTTGTGTACAGATGCGTTGCTGTGTACTGGTGCGTTGTTGTGTACAGATGCGTTGCTGTGTACTGGTGCGTTGTTGTACACTGGTGTGTTGTTGTGTACTGGTGCGTTGTTGTGTACAGATGCGTTGCTGTGTACTGGTGCGTTGCTGTGTACTGGTGCGTTGTTGTACACTGGTGTGTTGTTGTGTACTGGTGCGTTGTTGTGTACAGATGCGTTGCTGTGTACTGGTGCGTTGCTGTGCACTGGTGCGTTGTTGTGTACTGGTGTGTTGTTGTGTACAGATGCGTTGCTGTGTACTGGTGCGTTGTTGTACACTGGTGTGTTGTTGTGTACTGGTGCGTTGTTGTGTACTGGTGTGTTGTTGTGCACTGGTGTGTTGTTGTGGTCTTTGACCCTTGTTTAGTTGACATCAGCTGTGTCTACATTTTGCATGCTCTCTGTGGGGCTTTGGCTCCGCCCCCTGAACCAGGACTCAGCTGTTCTGTGGACTCTGGTCCATCAGCTGAATGGCTTGGCTGTGGAGCAGCGGGTTGACAAACTAACAGCTGATCACTGTAAGATCCACACAAAACAGAACTGATAAGGAAGAACCTTCAGAAGCTTCAAGGGAACTTTCAGAAAGACAATTTCGCCTTGTTTCCACTAGGAATTCCGGTCCGGTCCTGTATTTTGAGCATTTCCGTTGTAAAACGGACTCATTAAACCGTCCTGAACCGTATCTCTTGGGAGCCCCATCGGTTGTAGGTCCACTGAAAAGTGGAGCAGAACGGTTGGGGCGGAGCCGATGTAGCCACCTATTGATTTGCAGAAAGTGATAATGACATTAGAAAGTGTCATAGCGCTCATTTAACCCATAAAAACCCACGGTGACGTCATTGTAACATAAAACATCTGAAATGTGTCCTGTCATAACATGACATGTTATTCCTGTCATGACAGGAATAAGCTCCCATTAACGTGTCTGCATAACATAGACGACTTAACTGTAGTTCACAAGCTGAGATTCAAGCATTCAAAACATCCAAAACTTTCTGATGCCCAGAAAAGGAAAAGTAAGGAGGAAAGACGCGACAGACTGTGGTACGTACAGCAAAGATGATGTCAATCAGTCAATGACATTATTTTGCTTTTGCAGAACGATTATCTGTTAGCATAGTAACGAGTATGTTGTTATTGTTAAGGTCAGTTTATGCTATGGAGGGTCCTTTCGTTATGCAAATGAGCGATATAACAACCCCTTTACCTTAAGGTGAATGTGAACATTTCAGATCAGATGTTGTGGTGTTATTTGCATTGATGTGGTTTCCTCACGTTTTTCCCAGCAGTCAATCAAAACACTTCTCAGTCTTTCCAGTTGGAGCCTATAAAGCGGTTTGTTGTGTTCCAGTTGATACCGTCTGCAGTGCTTTTATCATGTGTTAATTATGTCATTATCCAGAACATTCCCACAGTATATTTTACTGCACTTTACTGAGTCTTTGCATTTCACTGTAATGAAAAAAACATTGAACATTATTATTGAATGAATATAATTTGTTGATCAGAAAATGTACTTTTAATATTATACAGTATGGTCTACATCATACACATATTTCTAGGTTTTTAATAATTGAATTTATTCTTGAAATCATGTGTTTATCAGACCAGTGTCACATCGTCCTCTTCTGCCCTCAGATGCTGAAGTTTCAGTTCTCTGCCTTCAGTTCAATCCTGCAGTCGCTTACAGATCTGCAGCACTGATGCAGCAGCAGGCGCTGCTCCTCCTGAAACAGACCGGCTCACTGGCCGTCTCCTCACTGAAGGTAATTACTAAAAGCTTTGGGAATCTTCTCGTTACGGTGGCCCCTGCTGGAAGAAGCTTCTCTGAGCTCAAATCAATGAAAACCTAGTCGTGATCTACAGTACAGGGACGTCTCAGTGGACAGTGTTAACCATATGGTCTCAATTCAGATGTCCTGTGATGATGTCATGAATGACTTTGCTCCAAGAAAAAGCAGGAGAGTAAATCTGTAGCAGGTTTGTCAGATCCAGGATGAGCAAAACAGCAAAACACCAGTGGAGGTTTTCACAAGATCAACTATTTACATAAAACATTCTTATTTTTGTTTGTGTTGTTTTTCAAATGTTTAAGATTGTTTTTCTATTTGTTTCTTTTATTCTGTCATCTTCTTTTGCATTTTTTCAATAAAAGAATGTCCGAGACGTACTTGGTTCTGGAGTTTCTTGTGAGCATATGATTTACTGCGATGTAATGCCCACCAGAACCAGCCAGTCCAGGACACCACATGGTGGTTCTGGAACCCAAACCAAGATTCAGAGAAATCCCAAAGATGATCTCAGACGTGTGTTAGTTTGCAGCTTCAGTCACACTTCCTGCATGCAGTCTTTGGGATGGTGTGAGATCCAGCAGATCAGCGGATCAGCCTGCTTTAATAATCAAACAAACGTCCATGCAGGAACTTCATCAAAACATTCTGTTGATGATCCGTCTTTTCAGGGTCTCCAGGATTCCAGTTTGGTGTCCATCCAGAGGGAGTTCTTGTTTCTGATGAGGCGCTTGGACTTGTACAGAACCTGATGACTGATGGAGAAGCAGAGCGTTCAGATCCAGGTCCTGAACTGGTCTTAATCAGACTTTCTAAATTAATCCAGAATGAATCTCCAGAACCTCCAACCTCCATGAAAATCTCTGATGTTCTCCATCACAGGAACTTCAGGATCCTGAAGGTTTTTCCTGTGAAGACTTTGGACTGGATCAGGTCTGGTCCAGCCTGAGAACGGCCCGGATCGGGTCTGATCCAGAGCGAAGTGGTTCCGAGCCTCATGACATCATAGAGTACAGGTGGACTTCATGACTCCTCCCCGTCTGTTCCTCGAGGCCGTCCCCCAGGCCGATCACTCGGTCCGCGCGTGCTCTCATTGGCTGAGGGGGTGTTCACGTGAACCCCGCGTGGGGTTCGGAGAGCAGTCAGAACGCAGGGAGAGGGGCGCGCGGGCAGCTTCAGGTGTGTCGGGCCGCGAGCCGCTCAGGACCCGCACAGACCCGCAGATGATCCTCCGGACCCTCAGCAGGTGAGCGCGCTTGCGCATGCGCGGGTCAGACGGGTCCAGGTGAAAACAATATTACGGCGCGCGTGCGGGGGTGCGTGATTTCTTTGTTGGAGCTTCAATGTGAAATGTTTGCGCGTGCGTGAAAAGTTCGCTCTTATGGTTCGGTTTGCAGAACCGGCAGGAAGTTTCCTCTGCGGGGAACATGCGCAGACATGGCGGCAGGGGGCGGAGCTTCGCTCTGGTGTCCGAACCGGACAGGAGCCAAACAGCAGGACTGGACCTCCTCACTGACTCGGGATTGCGCGCGCGCGTGCGTGTGTGTGTGGGGGGGTTGATCAGCTGTTCTTTTTCTTCTCGTATCAGTCTTTTGCGCGTGAGATGCGTGTTCGTGAGCGGTACACGTCCCCCTACATAGCGTGGGGGTGGGGGGCAGGCAGGCAGGCACGTAATACAGACATGATACGGATTGGTAAATAATCGTGCACGTCCCGTGCGCAGCAGAGGTGAATGACGTCACTCCCTGCTGGTTTCGATCCAGCAGGTATGAGGCTGAACTGCTGTGATGGTTGACTCACCTGAGCAAAGAGCAGCGACGGTTCTGGCACAAAGGAGGCCTTGGTCGAGCCACACCAGTAGCGCCCCCTTAGCACCCACCCTCCCCCAAATTACGATCCAGAAACATACCCTTCAAAACACAACAATAAACCAGCTTTCATTGGCGGCTTACATGTACAAATGGGGCTTTAAAAGGGCTGACTTTTGGTCCTTGCCACGATATTGACAATTTAAAATAAACTTGTTAAATTCCTGAAAATATAGTCTAAACCATCTGTGTGCTGCCCCCTAGAGATTAGAATGAGGTAGTACAGTTGCATTTTGCGATCGTCAGCTGGTGTAGGTCCTATGTCATTTCAGAAGTTACGTCATCATGCTCTGCAGCTCGTCTGCCTGGTCCCAGAGCTAAAGCTGCGATGTTAAAAGATTTTTTTCATCCGCTCAAACTGTCCGCAGCATCAGGCGCATGTGCACAGAGTGCGTGTGCACGAACCCAAACTGAAAGACTCAGAGATGCATAGTAATGGAAACGAAAATCATTCTTGTTTGGGGTGTGTTATATCTGCACACACACACACACAGGATTGAGATTTTCTGTTAGCCTGAGACATTATGTTTTTCCTCACAGAAAGGCTGGGCGCACCGGTGCGACTGTGGAATTTTTTAGGTGCACCATTGAAAAATCTGGTCGCTCTCTAGAGCCCCACTCCTTGCTGTGGTGGGGGTGGCTTGTTCTGCAGTTTACCGTGTCATGAATGGTGGTGTTCGGTCCAGAAGTGTTTACGGGTCATCCTGTTGTGATGAGTGACCTTTGAACCCACTGACATCTTTCTGTTTCAGCTCCCTGCGCCTGCTGCCCCTGAGTCCGACATGCCGATCGACGTGACCATGCCCCTCTATCTGTCCAAGGAGGACTTCAGCGTCATCGCTGCTCCTAACAGCCAGAAGACGCCTCGGAGTTCCTGTCCAAACTTCCAGCACCTGGACGATGCAGAGCAGACGGAACCGGCTGCTGGCAGGACCGGCACCGCCACCAAGACCAGGAAGCGGGTGACGTTTGCAGACCACAAAGGCCTGGCTCTGACCAGCGTGAAGGTGTTCTCTGAGTTCACAGACCCCATCGATATCCCCGTCAACATCCAGGAGATGCTAAGGTCTGCGCCCATGCTGTCCCCCGAGGAGAACCAGCTGGTGCTGGACTTCACTCAGCCCTCCTCGGATTACCTGTTGTTCCGCCAAAACCTGGAGACCAACCAGGTGAGCCTGGAGCACTGTGTCCTGAAGGAGAAGGCCTTTAGCGGGACTATCAAGGTCATGAACGTGTCATACGAGAAGTCTGTGAAGCTGCGGGTGACCTTTGACTCGTGGAAGAGCCACCTGGATGTGCCGTGCCAGTACATGAAGGATGCTTACCCCAGCTCCTACAGCGACACCTTCTTCTACGAGGTGGCTCTCCCCGCGGAGCTGCCGCCACACGAACGCGTGGAGTTTGCTGTCTGCTATGAGGTGGGCGGGGCTCAGCACTGGGACAGCAATCAGGGCAAGAACTACTGCATCGTCCGGTCACACATGAGGAGGCGCCGCCACGCAGACCGCCACATGGAGATGCACTTCGACCGCTACGGCAGCCCCACCTGCTCGCACGGGCTCTTCCCTGATTGGCCGAGCTACGCGGGCTTTGAGAACGTGGGCCCGTACTATTGAGTTCTGGGTCTCTTCACACCTCAAAGAAGCCCCGCCTACTCTGCAGTAAAAGCTGTTCGTCTGGTGTTTAGACGGAGGAGTCTGAAGATCCAATCCCAGAACAAAAACTGGTTCTGATGCTCCAAAACTGAGCACGTCATTTCAGGAAAAGAGGAAGCATCGGGAGGTATGAAACCCCCCCATGGTGGTGGTGGGGGTGTCAGACTTTTCAAGAAGGAGTGTGCAGCAATCACACCTATGAGGGGATGCGTGGACAATCGGGGGGTGGGGGGGGTTTGCAGTAGAACCTGCATCAGCAACATGTGGGGTCATGTGTTTTGGGGGGGCTGTGAACATGAACCAACGAGATAAGCTAAGACTGAGGGCGTGGCTCTGTGTTTGCGTGTCTGAGGAGGTTTGAATAAAGTTCTGCCTTGTTGCTATGACGACCTGCTGTCACTGCTGCTCTGAACAATAAAACCTTTATGCTCCACTGAGTGTGAGAAGCAGGTTCCTCAGGTGTTCCTCAGGGCCCAGTTCCAGAAAGCAGAACATCTGGATAAGTTAGCCGACATCCTCCAGTTTCGGTTCCAAAGCTGCCGTCCTCTTTGGGACATATAATGACCGTAACAGCCTTTGGTTCAGAGACATGCCCTTTGATGGTGACCCTGTGGGCGTAGAAGCACAACTTACACAGGACTTCTTCTGCAGTGAGAGGGCGATGAGGCCAAGCGTGGATGTGCCGTCTTATTCTGAAGGTCATTTGTAAAGAGCGATTCCATTTTACCAAAGACTCCATATTTTGATGGAAACACAACTTAAGTTTGTTAAGTATCTATGTTCAGGTGTCACTTTCTTTTGTCTTTTTATTCTATTCATTTATTTCTGCTCTATTTCTTAAACCCTCAGAAAACAGTTACCCAGGAGTCCTGGAACTGATTTGCAAAACTACAGTTGGACTCTGGGCTGAGCTGAGGTGTTCACTGAAGGATACGTTGTGGTCAACATTCTTTGTTGCACTTAAGAAACATATTTCTACTTCCATTTTTGTTTCTGAGTTTCCAAATATGATCGGATGCACTGATGACGCACATTCCCATAAAAGTGCCGTCAACAAATGAGACCATGTGATCAGGAACTCTGTCTTTTAGTACCTTTTAGTCTGAATCTCATCAACAAAAACCAGCGGAGTTGCCATGGTAACAAACACTGGTGACCGCCGCGAGCGTGCGTCCCCAGCTCTCCGTTTGTGGTTGCCATGACTACAGCGGGCTGCAGAGTTCCGGTCCTGGGCTGAAAGCCTGCAGTTTTGAAGAAGTCTGAGACGTTTTTAGAGAAACTGAGGAATGCCGCGCGGGAACCCAGGTGGAAGCCCCCCCTCAGCCGTGAGTACCACGTCACGCACGCGCTCGGAGTAACGAGGAAAGTCTGCAAACGTTTGGAGCAGATTCTCCATCCAGGACACAGTCAGCAGCGAAACGGTTTAGAGGAAACGGAGCTTTCCAACTCAGTGGTTTGAAGGAACAGATTCGGTCCCGTGATGCGGTTCCGTGTGTGTCCTGCAGGGGGCTCCCTCCTCCATGCCGCTCACCTGGGAGGCAGATAGACAGCAGCAGAGCTGCGGGTTCCGACTGCGACTGCGCAGAGACGTGCACAGGAGAACGCGCGCCGCGCTAGACGAGCACGATGCCAAACTCCACGAGCGTCGCTGCAGGTTCTCGTGAGCTCACGTGACTTTTCCGTGCGTTAGCTGAATCTTGTCAGCGCAGCGCGTTCACATGGAAACCTCCCTAAAAACACCCCCACCCCCCAGGCTCCAGCAGCTCCTGGAGGTCGAAGAGCTGCATCTCCTGCAGGAAGTTGAGGAGCAGAGGGAGACTGTGGTGGAGAAACAGGCCCGAATGCGGGAGAGAGTCAAGGAGCTGAAGAAAAGAAGGGAGAAGGAGAGGATGGAGGAGGTGGAGGAGAAGATGGAGCAGCTCTTCAGGTTTGGAAATGTTTAAATGGTAAAAGACATCTCTGAAACTCCTCTGAAGTTTCTCTGAAACTCCTCTAAAGCTCCTCTGAAACTCCTCTGAAGTTTCTCTGAAACTCCTCTAAAGCTCCTCTGAAACTCCTCTGAAGTTTCTCTGAAACTCCTCTGAAGTTTCTCTGAAACTCCTCTAAAGCTCCTCTGAAACTCCTCTGAAGTTTCTCTGAAACTCCTCTGAAGCTCCTCTGAAGCTCCTCTGAAACTCCTCTGAAACTCCTCTGAAACTCCTTTAAACTCCTTTAAAACTCAGCTGAAACTCCTCTGAAGTTTCTCTGAAACTCCTCGTGACTCCTGTGAACCTCCTTGATGCTCTGCTTCTCCTGCGTGTTCTCGGTTCGATTAGGGAGCAGTGTGAGGAGCTTCGCTGCATCCAGAGCCAACGCCGGCAGCAGCTGGTATGTCAGGAACAGGAGGTGCAGGTGAGGAGCAGACGGGAGCAGCAGCAATTGCAACAGCAGGAGGAGCAGCTTTTCCACAAGCTGTGGGAGGCTGACCATAAAGCCAAGGAGGAGAGGGAGAGTGCACACAGCCAGGAGCGCAGGAGGAAAAACCTGGAGCAGCTGAACGTCCTGAGGAGTCAGACAGAGGAGACAGAGAGGAGGAGACAGCAGGAGAAGAAGCTGAGAGAGGAGGAGGCCCGCCTGATGGTGAACTATGACCTTTTTTTCACACAGACACATGCACACACACACAGATGTAAGGAGTCTAACCCCTCCCCTCACTGTCCTGGTGCAGCTGCAGCAGCAGGAGATGCTGCTCCTGCAGGAGCAGAGGAACCGGCAGCAGAAGCTGCAGAAACAGAACCAGTGCCGGCAGCAGCTGGACCGAGAATTCCGGATGAAGATGAGGAGGTTGGCTCGAGAGCAGCAGGAGGAACTGGAGCTGGACATGAAGATCCTCCAGGAGGTGTTCCAACAGCACACGGATGAGCAGCAGCTGGCTGAGCAGAAGAAGGTGAGTCCTCCTGAAAACTGGAAGAGATACAGGACACAACGTGGAAGCACTGGTTCACAGCAGGACAGAACCGGCACATGTTCCAGACGGAGCTCCTCAGGTTCTGCTGTGTTCAGGTGGAGCTGTGGGAGAGTCAGCAGAGGCATCGGCAGCATCTGTCTGAGGAGCTGGAGAGGAGGAGAATGGAGGAGCAAGAAATAGAGCAGCTGCTGGAGGAGAAGCTCCATGAGGTTTGGACAAAGCGTGAGGAGAAAAGTCGTCTGGAGCGGGAGGCCAGAAATCTGCTGATGGAGCAGGTGATGGAGGCCCGGCGCCTCCAGATCCAGAACAAACGTGAGAACGCCGCGTTGATCTTCATCGTCTACATGCAGCGATCAGCACAGAGTTCTCCTAAAGCAACCGCTTCTGATTGATGCTGAGTGTGTGTTTGTGTGTGTGTGCATGTGGTCACCACAGTGGATGAGAACCGGCAGAAGAGGGCGGAGCTTCAGAAGGATAGGGAGGAGCTCAGTAGAGCCATACAGGAGTCAAAGATGAAGGATGAGGAGGAGAAGAAAAGGTGCATCTCTTGACCTTGTGTGACATATGTATATGTGACATCACTTCCTGGTATATGTAACATCACTTCCTTTTCGTATGACATCACCGCGGGCCTGCAGTCGGAGGTGCGCAGCGGAAGCGTACCGGGCCGACCTGCAAGCTCAGATAGCGGAGCAGCAGCAGATGAGCAGCATCCGGAAAGCTCAGGAGAACAGAGAGCATCAGCAGGGCCTGATCCTGGAGCAGATCTACAACCGCAGGAGAGACCGGATTCTGGCAGAACCCCAGAACCACAGAACCAGCATGCATCCATTCAGGAGGGGGGCACAGAAGGATTTATTCCATTTGTAAATAAAATCATAAAGTTTTACTGGAATTCTGAGTGGTTTGACATAAGTTCTGCTGAACTTCGTCTGGAACCTGTTTGGACCATAAATGAAGCCACTGGACAGATCCTCTGTGAATGAAACCTGAGGTCAGACCAGGTCACCACAGTTCACTTGGATCGCATCGACAATGATCCAAAAACACTAGTGAGGGCAACAAAGCAGACTTTCACCCATTGTTCCACCCACCTGCCTGTCAAACACACGGTCCTGAATATGAGCACATTTATGTTCGATCACGTCGAACCACTTCCCTCTGAAACCTGCTTCCAAACTTTGGTTCTTCCGGGTTTGGACCAGAGGTAAGTCTTGATTTGAACCTTTCCTGAGGATTGTGCCTTCGACTAAGCATAAGAACCTTTGACTGTATAACCGAACTGGATTTAGTGACTCCGCCCTCCCCTGGCATTCCAAACAGGAAGTACCTGCTGGCTCCAAGAAGCCAAAATCCCACACACTTCTATGTAGAAATAAACAGCTGTTGCTCAGTCCTTCTATATCTGTTCTTGCTGATACGGTTTCAATATCTTCTTTATAATCTTCTTTTTTCTCATGAGTTTTTTGTAATTCAACTTATTCCAGCAGGTATAAACTGACCAATCAGAGGCTTTAGTAAAAGTAGGTGGTGCCAGCTGGCCCCAGCTTGAAGATTTGATTGACTGATTTCAGTGGAAGGGGGGTGTGAGGTTGGCAAAAGTAGTTGCCATAGTAACGCTGCCTCAGACCGACTTGGACCAATCACAGTCGACTGGTTCCAACATGGCGACTGAATTGGTTTCATTTGGTTGGAGCTGGAGGGAAGGCTTTTTCTGTGGGTGACATCACAGCCGCTCTGTCCAGTTCTATACACAGTCAATGGGAAGAACGGATCTTCTTCTGTGATGTGACAGTAAAGATGTGGGCGGGACTGAACACAAAGCGCCTCCACTTTGATGTTTGGCATGTTTTGAAGGTCTTCTGGTGGAGCTGTTTGTGGGCAGACTTCTGTAAAGCGAGCCGTGAACCCGGTGAAGCCACATCAGCATTAAAAACAGCCTCCAGAAATCCTGGAATGCTGGGAGGAGGCATACAGAGATTCCAATTTCACAACCAGATAAACAAGCTTTTACTAATATTGTGAACATTAATAAGAGTTGATCTGCACAGACACACCAGCAGACAGCTGAGAGCCAGCGGAGGATTTCAGGATCAAAACTCCACCTCCATCCCTGCAGCTCTGGTGGTGTGTGGTCTGTGGTCGGGTTCTAACGGCGGTCTTCTTTTGCTCCCGTTTTAGTTAAATGTTGCTCTCCTGAACGATGTTTATTTGGTTTTGTTTCACGTGCAGCTCTGTTTCAAGATCATTAAAGTCAGTCTAAGGCTAAGCTCCGCCCACAAAGTTTTGCTCTCCATCTCACAGTTCTGGTCTGAAGAACGGGTTGTCATCAGAACCATGGAACTGCAGGGAAAAAGAACTGGTGGTTCTGTACAGGTCAACTCTATCAGAACTGAAGTTCTGGTTTTAAATGCAGGTCAAGACTCTGGTTCTGATCTTCACTCAGACTGTAGAAATCCAGTTTCAGACAGTGGAGACAAATCAGAACTGTGACACATACCTGTTCATCAAGAACAAAGCCTCTGATTGGCTGAGAAAAACGCATCACCTACACATCACTGTTTTAACAGGTCAGACCCGACAGCCACCGTTGTTCTGCTTTTCAGGTCAGGGCGGGATGCCGGCTCATACCTGTGGCAGGTGTGGTTTAGGCGTGACTCTCCTGATGTCTGAGCTCAGACAGTCTGAGAGCCGCAGAGGATCCAGAACGCAGGATGGAGGCTGAATACAACCCCTACTGCCAGGTACACACACAGAGACTCACACATACACAGAGATACACACGCAGAGACACACACATACACAGAGACTCACACATACACAGAGATACACACGCAGAGACACACACATACACAGAGACTCACACATACACAGAGATACACACACATACATGTACACACACAGGGATACACACACAGAGACTCGAACATACACAGAGATACACACGCAGAGACACACACATACACAGAGATACACACACATACATGTACACACAGAGATACACACACATACATGTACACACACAGGGATACACACGCAGAGACACACACATACACAGAGACTCACACATACACAGAGATACACACGCAGAGACACACACATACACAGAGACTCACACATACACAGAGATAAACACACAGAGACACACATACACAGAGATACACACACACATATACACACACACATACACAGAGATAAACACACAGAGACACACATACACAGAGATACACACGCAGAGACACACACACACAGAGATACACACACACATACACACAGAGATACACACACACATACACAGAGATAAACACACAGAGACTCACACTTACACAGAGATACACACACATACATGTACACACACATACATGTACACACAGAGACACACACATAGATACACACACATACATGTACACACACAGAGACACACACATAGAGATACAGACACATACATGTACACATGTTTATATACACATGTACACACACACATATACATGTACACACACAGAGACACACACACACACACAGACACACACATAGACTCACACTTACACAGAGATACACACACAGAGATACACACACATACATGTACACACAGAGACACACACAGAGATACACACACATACATGTATACACACATACATGTACACACAGAGACACACACATAGATACACACACATACATGTACACACAGAGACACACACATAGATACACACACATACATGTACACACACAGAGATACACACACAGAGATACACACACAGAGATACAGACACATACATGTACACATGTTTATATACACATGTACACACACACATATACATGTACACACACAGAGACACATACACACACAGACACACACATACACAGAGATACAGACACATACATGTACACATGTTTATATACACATGTACACACACACATATACATGTACACACACAGAGACACATACACACACAGACACACACATACACAGAGATACAGACACATACATGTACACATGTTTATATACACATGTACACACACACATATACATGTACACACACAGAGACACATACACACACAGACACACACATACACAGAGATACACACACATACATGTACACATGTTCATATACACATGTACACACACACATGTACACACAGACACAGGTAAATACACACATTCACACATGCGATGCTGCTTGCTGGAATCGCTTCTACTTTGATTTCGATTCGGAACCAGGTTCAGTGGACTCAGCAGACAGTTGTGGGTCAGCAGCAGCCTTCTCATGACTTTTGATCAAGTTCACAGCTTTTTGAAAGGAACAAGATAACTGATGACCCCAAACTTACTTCCTAAACTTAGAGGAAACTTGATGATACGCACAGCATTAGTCGTATCCCTGAGTCCCACACGTCACATGGAGATGAGTAAGAATAAGACTGAGAGGTCACAGGTTCAAGCTTTCATACAGGATAATAGACTGCACTCAGCGCTCACGCAGACCTAAAGTAAGTAATTACATAAAATAAACGATTGTTTCAAAAATATTACAATTTTCAAGAATCACTTGAATAATACCCTGTCACGACAAACTGATGGTGTTTAGAGCACAGACAGGGAAGATGGAGATCCTACAAAGACAACAAATCCTCGATACTGTTTTCTACCCGCAGACAGAGATGATCATCAAGGCGTAAAACATTAATAACTTGCTTAATTTTAGATCTATTCACTTATTTTATTTCTTATGTTCAGAACTGGAAGCTCTATGCTTTGTTGTCTCTGGACCTTAGAAAATGGTGGCTTGTGGTCCCGAGATAAAGCACAGGGATGTGTCAGGAAACACATCTGACGTAAAATCTGCCAAATCACCTGTGCGAATTAGTGAAAGCTGATTCGCTGAGATGACCCCTGAGGGAAAAGGTGAACAACACACACGTTTCTCACACTTCCAGGAAAACACAAACACACACGCACAGACAAACGGAAACGAATGGATTCAAACCCCAAACAAAAACATGAACACACAGAAAAAGACAAAACCTAAAGAAAAACAAAAACACAACAAACAGCTTCCGTCAGTCCGACCAGAGTCGATTCTGTTCCAAATGTTTATCATAAGGACTGATGACCGTCCTGCTGTACTCATTCCTGTTCTGGACTAAACTGTTCGGTACCCGCTGAATAATCCTGCAAACACGCCGCGGTTCGGTCCTGGTTTTCTGTCCTGGTTTCCTACAGGGAGCCGCCAGGGACATTTTCAGTTCCAGCTTTGATTTTGTCACAGAGCAACAATGGCGTTTGTCGGTCGGCAGGGGGCGGTGAATCGCTCCTTCTGTTAACTTTCCTGAAAGTTGGAACATCGGGTCACGTGACTGTGCCTGTGTTTGGCAGGTGCACGGGTGCGCGCTTGTCTGTCTAGTTTCAGGTGGTTCACGCACGCTCTTGAGCGCGTTGTCTAAACCCACGCATGCACCTTTCATAGAGGGGCGGGGCCCTTGAGCTCAGGGGCCCCAGAGGGTCCGACCCACTGCCAGTTTCTGACCCAATAGACCCGCCTTTTGTGAGTAATCCCGAGACTGCGTGCGCGCGCAGACGCACGCGCCGGAAACCTGTCGAGTCCTCAGCCAATCAGCTGTCGCGTGAGGAAACACGGCCGTCAGGAAGAACCGGCCTCCTCACCTGCGCCGCGCGCCTCTTCTAGGCCATTCCCGGTTCGGTTCCGGTTAAAGGTGCTGGGAAAAGTCACCGCCCGCGTCACCGGCGGTCCAGTTCGAAGCTGCAGAAGCCCCCCCTTCAGGAAAAACTCACGGAAACACCCGCGGACACCTGCTGCGGCTGCGTGGACCGAACCTGCGAGTCCGGTACCGAACCGGGTCAGAGAGTCTTATGGGTTCTTAGGTCTGGAGCGGTTCTGATCTGGGCGAGACGATGTCCGTGAACGAGCTGTACACGAAGGTGAGTCCTTACCTGAGAAGCACCCTGACCCCCACCCCCCCGGCACCGCCAGGCACCCCGGACACCCGGAAGCTACTCTGCACTTTAGTCGAACCGAACTTTGAATTCTTTCGGGTCAAGCGCGCGGGAACAGCAGCACCTGGTGACGTCACTCTATGGATAGTGACCGGAAGTTATGAGAACTGAGAAGCGCGGACTAACTTTCCGTGTGGGGTGAGGGTACTGTGAGCAGGGAGGGGTCAATCCCTGACCCCTCTGACCCCCCAAGGTCTGAAGGACCTTAATCTCCGGGTCTTTGCTGCTGACCGGACCCGCAGGCGGGGGAACATCGGTCAGTGAGGGGACAGGCGCGTGTTCTGTCAGAACTACAACTACAAGCTCATGTAGGTTCTGAGACGGAGGATCCGGTCGGGAATGTCCGCAGAAATCCTGTGGCTGTTGGTCAGGATTTCTTTTTTTTTTGGGGTGGTGGTGTTTGTGTGGGGGGGTGTTGAGGTTCCGCTGTAGTAACAGTGCTTGTTCTGAAGTACAGGTAGGGACTGCTGTCAGAGCATTGTGGGTAATGAAGTTCCAGATCAGCAGCTGAATTCCAGACTCTTTAAACGTCTTTGAGCTTTAAAGCCCCACTCCAGTGAAAATGGTATTTTCATTGATGCCGTCAATCCGTTAAAAAAATGAATCCGATGAATCCCACTTTTGGATCGTGATTAACCACGATGGATCACAATGTTTTACCTGTTACATTATATACAACAAAATGCAGCGTTCAAAACAAAAACAGGCCAGAGAGAACATATGTTCTTCATTTTTATTTTCTGAAAAGTTATTATTTATAAAGTGTGAACTCAGAAGTGTAATTTGTGCACAAAACACATCAACAGTAAGAGAAGCAGAACTGTAAAGACTTTAATGTCTGCAGTTTTACTGCAAGAAAACAAAGATGCTGATTTACAGCCATAAGAAATTAACGTGTTTCTGCACTTTAAATGGTCCGAGTGAATACTCTGTTCTGATTGGCTGCTGGGTGTTTTGGAAGAAGTTCCGGTCACAAATGTTCTATATGTGCAGGCTTCTTTAAAACAAACGTTTCCTTCATGTTGTGAACAGAAACAAATGGTAAGAGGTGAATTATCATGACGACCTGCATACATATCGCTGTCCTTTGCCCCTGCACTGCAGGTCTGCCGGCTCAGGGACACAATGACTTGTTACCGCGACAACGGGCTGCATTACATCAAACCACCTTTTCTGAAAACGTGATCTAAACCTAAAAAAATCAAAAGAATAAAGTATTAAAAATGGATTGAATATGAATTCGAAGTGTGTATTTTCCCGCCGTGGAAGCCTGAACGGGTGGAAGACGGTTGCGTTGTGGGGTGTAATTAATCAGCATTAATATACGTTCATTTCTTAAAATGAATTGCGTGCTTTAACACGTTACAGTTGACAGCTCTAGATTTTAACGTGTTCTTGTAGCATTTTTCTCGTAATAGAGGACCTTAATAAAATAATTTATGATTAAATCTGTGTTTCTGAGTATTTCTTATTTAAATCGTGTTGGATCAGAAACCAGATGCTAGAAAAAGCTCCAACTAATGACAGTTACTGAAATGGGTGTGCCAAAGTCTCCTGCAATCCACCCTGGATTGATCCAATGTTGGCTGCTTTTATTTCAACACTTCTAATGCAAGATTAGGTCAGACAGGGGAAGGGGGCGGGGTTTCTCTGAGCCAATAGTCCCGCCCACAAACCAGAAATGTATTTTTACTGAGCTAATGCCGCTGAGCTTTGTCTTAAAAAACCGACAAAGGCTTTTTGATTTTGGCTAAAAACAGCACAACCGGAGTGAGACTTTTAAGATCCGCTTCAGTTCTTCCTCTGAAAGAGAAAAAGGACTTAAGTTTATGTTTGATTTTGTTTGCTTATTGCATGAAGACAACAACATCAGCTCTGCAAAACAGAGTGAGAATGTTGATTCTAAAGTAAGAGCCTCCGTCATACCAAAGCAGCAGGAAAAAGAACTGTTCCTGACACTGAGACAGAGGGTCGAAATTGAAGAGCAAAGTTTAGAGTTTGAATTCGTGAACTATCCTGACAAGGATCGGAAAGAGTCGGACTTCCATTGTTCTTTCACCTATTGCTCCAGTTCTGTCATGTTTCAAAGAGGTCTAATAAAGTTAGTACAAAATACCGTTTTTATGAAGGTCTATGAATTCATGTTGTATTTGTCCGTCACGTCTTAAAGTCGGCTCAGTGAAAATACCGTCTGACTTTAAACCTGTCTGTTACATATAAGTGAAGAGAACATAGTATCGTACATGATAGCATCCGTGTGTAACAACACCACTGTCTCCAAACCAACACCAAGTCCAGCAGCGTTACTCTCCAGTTCTGTGAGGATGCTGTCACTCATCACATGAACCGCTTGTTTTAGTCAGAAGAAGGTTTTTCTTCTGCTTGGAGGAAAAAGCGGCAGCTTTCATGTCTGCGCTTTTCCAGAGACGCAGGGCTGACTTTACTCCCAACAACGGAAGCCCAAGAGAACGGAGCTGGGAAAATAAAATCTATATTTTCCCAAAACGAAATCGTACACCAGGACACCCCCAGCCTCCACTCAGCAACCAGAAGCCCCAGAGTCAGAAGCACTCTGAGTGAAATGTTGGAAGCAGGAACACCAGAGATGTCAGTGGGGGCTGTAGACCAACACCACCTCCTGCTGGAAGCTCAACACCCCCACACAAAAACCCCTCATCAGTAGAACCCTGATGGTTCTGGTGTTTGTGGGCAGACCACGGCCTGCGGGGAGGAACCTCCCACCTCAACCATCAGGTCTGATCCTGACCCAGATCCTCTTTGAGGATCAGGACCTGTTTCAGTCCTGGATCTGGAGTGGGGGGTGTTGCAGCGATGGCCTTTCGGCATGTCTTCCAGAATTCCTTGTTTCACTCCTGACTGATGACCTGGATCAGGTGTGTTCAGCTGCTACTTCACTGGAACGAACCAGGATGAACAAGAATCCCCACAGACTCAGGAAAACGGACGGGTGTCTTTCCGTCCAGCATTCCCTCATTTTCCACAAAGAACAGAACCAGAAACACCTTCACCATCTCATGGAGGACACCAGGGTCTGGCTGTGGGGGAAGTTTGTGCCCCCCATCTCCCCCTCTTTGATGCTAACAGCTGTCTTCTGGGGGGGGGCGGGGGGTTCCAATCTGTTTCCTGCTGTGCTGAGATCTGGAAGTCTGAATCCTCAGGATTATCCTGAGGATTCAGACCCTCACTGGGGGTGGGGGCTGGACTGAGCATGTCTGGAGCTGTAATCAGAGTAGACACCCCCCACCCAGCAGAGAACAAGGATGCCCCCAAAACAAAGAAAGACAAACCCAAATCTAAGGATGTGAAGATCACCAAGAAAATCAGAGAAGCAGAACAGACGGAACAGGAGGAACATCTAGAATCTAGGGTCTGTGAGATCAGGGGATCGGTTCATCTTGAGGAACATGAAGGAGTCGGAGCGCTGTCTTTCCTAATGTCCTTTAATCCACGTCTTCCTGCAGTGAACTGTGAAGTAACAAGCTCCGCCTCCTGCAGCAGGTTTCAGGTGTTCTGCTGTGACCTTTGCCTTCTCAGACTAGATCAAAGTTCTTCGGTGCTCCGTTCTTCCTGTTGGACACACCCAACGGAGATGTTACCGATTCTGTTCTCAGAACACAGAGACCCATGATGCCTCACCACCATGGCCCGCCCACTCTGCTCCGTATGTGGGGGAGGGGTCTCACAGTTCACCCCACAACCTGCTCTGCTGTGTGTGGCTGTGGGGGCCCGTCCGCTCATTCCTGCACGGGTCATTGTCCCAGATGAAGAGAGCTGTTGTTGTCTGCAGGCCTGGAACTGGACACCCCCCCCCCCCACACACACACACACACACACACACACACACCACACACACACACACACACACACACACACACACAGTGGATCACGCTGAACCCCTGCTGTTTCTGTGTGGGTTCTGCAGACGGTTCCTTCTGAACTCTGGGTTGAGGGTGCGATTGATTGATCTCATTGTCTCCATGACAACAGCTGATGCTGCTTCCCTGCTCTGCCGTTTCAGACTAAGACCTTCAGGGTTGAGATCAGAGTGTTGCATAACAGGTGAACGTGGTCACGTGACTGCGCTGACTCACCAACTCGCATGTAAACTCAGGAAAATGAGCAGCTGCTGTCCGCTGCAGATTTGCATCAGACAGGGAGGAGGTGTTTTGGGGGCTGCTCCCTCAGGAGAGATGACACTGAAAAGTCCCAGTTTCCGTGAGGATCATGAATGCATCACAGCCACGATGGAGGATCTTTTCAGAACATCTGCAGTTGTTTCTTTATTTGGACCTTCTAACGTGTGTGTTTTGTGTTTAGTTCACACGGGTCTGGATCCCGGACCCAGAGGACGTCTGGAAGGGTGCAGAGATCATCAAAGACTACAAAGAAGGAGGTCCTGTGCTCCATTTAAAGTTGGAGGATGAGACGGTAACAACAGACTTGCACATGTACACTCATGTACACCCACATTAATGCACGTGTGTACAGATGCACACACAAATGTGTATGAATGATTGTTTTGTGTATTTGAATGTGTATGAGTGTTAATATGTGCATGAGTGTGTGTCTTAATTATTGTTTGAATGTGTGTTTCACTGTGTGTGTACGTGCATGTGTGTGTCTGTGCTGTGTGTGGATGTGTCTTAGACTTTGGAGTACCAAGTGGGTCCAAAGCAGAACCCGCTGCCGTTCCTGCGAAACCCGGACATCCTGGTGGGCGAGAACGACCTGACAGCTCTGAGCTACCTTCATGAGCCGGCGGTCCTGCACAACCTGAGGGTTCGATTCCTGGAGTCCAACCACATCTACACATACTGTGGTCAGTCTACACTGCACGCTACTAAACACAATGCAAACAATCTGTTGCTCTTCTGTCCAGAGGTAAACCTGAGTTTAACATACTGATGTAGGACAGTACACAGGAGTACATAATCATACTCAGTAGTAAGCTGCAGTACACAGGAGTACACAACAATTTTGAAACACTGCCGTAAGCCCTCCCCTGATAAGACAGGTTCTTCTCTTCAGGAGAACATGAGCTCATCATATCTAAAGCTGTCATCTGTTTTCCTGACCACTGGGAAAGCAGGTTTTTAGTGGGTGGAGTTTATTTAAGCACGTGTGGGGTATTTGTGTGTCAGGAATTGTGTGTTTTAGGGATTTTGTGTTGAGTTGGTTTTTTGTGTGTTTAGGCATCGTTCTAGTGGCCATCAATCCATACGAGCCTCTGCAGATCTATGGAGAAGAGGTAATCAACGCCTACAGTGGGCAGAACATGGGTGACATGGACCCGCACATCTTTGCTGTGGCTGAGGAGGCATACAAACAAATGGCCAGGTAAACAACACCTGTCAGAGGTTGGACTGATTCATTACTCCATTAAGCATCTTTTGATAGTTCTTAGTTTGTCTCATAAGAACACAAGGTTTAGCAATGATGCCAAGACCCCTTGGCGCCAGGACCTGCCAAGTCATGTTTGAGAAGTATTGTCTACATTGTGTACTGAGTCCCTGGTTGGACACGCCACTAATGTCTCCCAGAAGGCCACAGTGTCTCAAGGGATTCTCAAACTAGCACTAATGTCTCATCTTGATTAGAGGGAATAGTGGATCTACTTTCAATTCCTCTTGAATGGTTGAACTTTGTACCCCATATCTATGTATGATATCTATCTATTTATATCCAAATCTATCTTATCTAACCTATTACACCTTTTTCTAGCTGAGGACCGTGTCTTTAAAACATGGAGGTGCTGATACTTATCCTCACAGCAAACCACCATCCCATCTAGCCCGTGTAGAGAAACTTCCCCTAATTCCCACAGATTTGTGGTTGAGACATGTCAGTAAAGACAGGAATATAAAATCCAAACCCTTGAAGTTCTCAGTCTAGTGCTTGGTCTCTTGTTCAATTTATTTGGTTTGAGAACCTCTGTCACGTGTGAAGTCCATCACTCAGTCTGAGGATTGCTGCACCAATTATCTCACCGCTACCGGTCAGGTCCCTCAACAATGGAAGAGAACAAGAATGTGGTTGAAGCCCTTTGTGGAGGTGGTAGTTAATGGTCCATCTTTCTGGCATTTACCCCACAATTGGTTCCAACTCAGCACAGATAATCAGCTGAGAGCTTAGCCCTCCTTTCACCAGAGTTTCCAGAGGATAAAGTCTGATGACACGACTACAAAGTTGACTGTCAAGCTGCAGCCAAGAGTCGTGATGTCAAGTGCATCTGTGAAGAGAAGTTCAACAACAAAACCGTGCTCAGGTTTAGGTCAGGGACGACGTTCATCACTGTCACTGCATCTCATAACCACAGGCTTCTTGTTCAGCCTAAAGACCATTGAATTCTATTTTATTTCTATAGCTCAATATCACAACCATAGCCATCTCAATGGGCTTCACACCAGTATTTATACAAAAGAACATCAAGTAAGCCATAAAATATAAACAATAGCTTGTTGCTAAACTAAACTAAACCAACTTTGCTAAACTGATTTCTGGGAAAAAAATGAGAAACCTCAGGGATGTTGAAATGAAGGTGGGATCCTCTCCCAGGAAGGACAAGTGATGTGCTAAAACTGTTAAAGAAGAATTAGCTAGTTTAACTCTACAACTACATGTTTAAATAGTGTAGCAGAGGGTCTTCATCCAGATGAATTGGGGGACAGCTGGAGGTGCGAGACGAGTCAGAGGCGAGGTCCACAGCCAAAGTCCGTAGCACAGATGATCCATCTGGAATCTCCCCCGGGAGGGGAGTTTCCTTCGATGTCACCAACTGTGGACCCCCGATACCACCTGACTGTAGCCGCTGTAAGCTTCTGAGCGTCTGATTTCAGAGGAATGACCAGATTTGACAGTTCAGTGGGTGTGTTATCAAGGGAGAACCGATTACAAAACAGGAGCTCTAGGTTTTTGTGTTTAGCACTATGTTTCCTTCCCACCGGTACAAAGCCATCCTGTATCTTCCCAGCTTCTGCCTGAGAGGGGCTGAGGTGCCAGTGTGTTTCCGTAGGGTGATAAGGATAACAGCAAATAGATCGTTTGCACACAAAGGCAGTAGACAGGGTACAGAGTTAAAAATATTTTTTATTACAAAATTCTAAAAACATCCTTAGGAAGAGTTTGTCGAAAACATTCACACCAAAAAGTAATTGTGAAGAATTCAGTATGCTGAGGACCTGAATAACAAAGGGAGGTGGAGGCTCCTAAAAGAACAAGCACACATTGATGGGACCCTTCCACCAAAACCCTGTCACTCCAAACCGTGGAAGGCTTCTACCTTAACCACAGGGTTAACACCTGATCCTCAGTACTGAAAGAGGGGGAAACAGAAAAAGGATGAAGGAAATTCCCTCCTAAAATAATGTTTAAAGAAACAACAAGAGACAACAAGAGAAAAGCAAATCAGAGCGGGTCTCTGCACTCCCTGCGCTCCAATTGACAACAAGAACAAAATTAGGCAACACAAGAAAATCCACACACAACATGCACAACTCATCCCCTCATAAAAACGAACTAAACTAACTAACTAAAGAAAATAACAGTTTAAAGTCATAATGCCAGCTAGCAAACACATGAAAACAGGTTACCACCGCTACCTGTGAGGCTACCCAGAAGTGTGCTGAACAGGAAATGGGCAGTTTCAGTGGCCAACCAAAGCCCATGATGGCCAGTGGGCGCCTTGGCCTCTTTTTAAGAGGCATAGCATCCACTGTGCGGAGCTGCACTTCTAACTGCTCTAGCCCGGCCTCCAAATCTAAAATAAGGCTACATATAACACAGCTACCACTATCCTCGTTAAAGGAGGCAGGATCTTCGCTGAACATATGGCACATGGAGCAGCACAGAGGGGTGAAGGCAGAAGAGGGAGAGGCTACACTAAATGCTAAGCTTAGCTAAGGGAAAGTAACTACGTTGCAGGCTGCTTAGAGAGCAGATGGATAACACAGTAATTTTACTAGAATAATAAAGATGCTACTTAGAATTTTTTTAAATACCATACCCAATAACACTAAATTAGATATTAGTAAATCAGGCAATCAAATAAAAGGAGCAACAAATACAATGACCAATCACTGGGTAACGCTCACCTGGAAATGAATGAATTTCAGGAGTTGAAGCGGTGCAGTTTGTCAAGACACAAAGACCCTTCCCTTAATCCTCCCAATACTACTAGGTCTCATCTCCAAGCACTCTATTCAAAATTGGTTTCAGAGCCCAACTAGGCTGGTATCCCTAACGTCTTGTTCAAACGTAGGTTCCCTGCTTCTAGAGAAGTCTCATGTCCCAAAAGCCAGTTTTAGGGCCAGGCTGGTCTCTGCCTTCAACAGCTGTCTGATCCAAACCACACCCCCAGAGGGGGTTGGCCATGTCATTTCCAGCTGTCACAGGTTAGACAGGTAAACCACACCTGAACCTTCAAGTGATGGATACTCATTACTCAGACATTAAAGATTCAATCCAAAACGTCTTGCATGTATAACATGTTTTTTTTTGTGTGTGTGTGTAAATGAAGCTCCATAAAGTTAACTTGTTAAAAGTCGTGTCATCTGAGAGTTGGATGACAAAGTCTTTTTCTGTGGTGCTTTTATAGAGACGAGCGAAACCAATCAATCATTGTGAGCGGGGAATCGGGAGCAGGTAAGACGGTTTCTGCAAAGTATGCCATGAGATTCTTTGCCACTGTGGGTGGCTCCACCAATGACACCAGCGTGGAGGAAAAGGTTCTGGCCTCCAGCCCAATTATGGAGGTGAGGAATCCATCTCTGTGTGGAGTTAGGTGTTGGAACAGCAATTTCAGTTTTTGAAAAACAGCACAAATCTTTCCACCTCATTGTTGCTTTTGTCCTTTTTCCCATCAGGCCATTGGAAATGCCAAAACCACACGGAACGACAACAGCAGTCGCTTTGGGAAGTACATCCAGATCGGCTTCAGCAGACAGTACCGCATCATCGGCGCCAACATGAGGACTTACTTGCTGGAGAAGTCTCGTGTCGTCTTCCAGGTGAGTCTGTGGCCTTGTTCGTGAAGGGATAACTCATGTCCCAGAGCTGAACGCTTTGTGTTTGGTGTTGCAGGCAGAAGATGAGAGGAACTATCACATCTTTTACCAGCTGTGTGCCTCGGCCAGTTTCCCAGAGTTCAGAGACCTTGACCTCAGTGAGTTGTAAAGTTGTGAAGATCTTTGCTCTGCTTGTCAGAGTTCAGGCTGAGACAGCAGCATCTTGAAGCTTTTCATGAGGATAAAGATGATTAAGAGTTTAAGCTCAGAGCTTGTCACCGGATGTTAAAATAAAGAACTTAAGGAGAGACCGACATACATTCATCCATCCACAGGAACAGTACAGCATCACTTGTTGACCACTCTGTTGCCCCCCTCCTCTCCCCAGCCAGTGCAGAGGATTTCACGTACACCTCTCTTGGAGAGAACATCTTCATCGAAGGTGTGAATGATGCCGAAGACTTCCGAAAGACCAGAGAGGCCTTCACACTACTAGGTAACAACTGGATCATTTCAACAACTGGATTGGGATCATTTCCTGGGACCTGGTTCTTTGAGTGTTGTTGGTCCGGGTGTGATGCCTTCTGGACCTGTGAACAGGGCTCAGGTCTGAGCAGCTCGTGTTCTTGCAGGTATCAAGGACAGCAGTCAGAGCAGCATCTTTAAGATTGTGGCCTCCATCCTTCATCTGGGAAACATCCGGATTTGCTCGGAGCGAGACGGAGAATCCTGCCGCATCTCGGTACGTCGTCCTGCAGCCTGCAGCTCAAAGGCTCATGGGATGGTTGTAATGGAGGCATGTTTGTGTGGCAGGGAGATGACACCCACCTCCAGAGCTTCTGCAAACTCCTGGGGGTGGAGCTTCAGCAGATGGAGCACTGGCTTTGCCACCGGAAGTTGGTGACGGCATCTGAAACCTTCGTGAAGAGCATGGGTGCCAAGCAGGCGGTCAATGCGCGCGATGCACTCGCCAAGCACATCTACGCTCGTCTGTTTGACTGGATTGTGGAGCACATCAACAAGGCGCTGCAGACGTCCAGCAAGCAGCACTCCTTCATTGGCGTCTTGGACATCTACGGGTAGGCTGCTGCTCTGGGCCCCGCCCCCTCCGTTTGTGGGTTAAGCGTATCAGGATGGCATGTGTCTCTGCAGGTTCGAGACCTTTGAGGTGAACAGCTTTGAACAGTTCTGCATCAACTACGCTAATGAGAAGCTGCAGCAGCAATTCAATTCAGTGAGGTTCCAGCTCAGCTTTCATCCTTCCTCATTTACCATCCTCTTCCTCATTTTCACTGTGCTCCGTCCTCCTTCAGCATGTCTTCAAACTGGAGCAGGAGGAATATATGAAGGAGCAAATTCCATGGACTCTGATCGACTTCCATGACAACCAACCCTGCATTGACCTGATTGAGGCTCGACTCGGAATTCTGGACCTGCTGGACGAGGAATGTAAGGTGAGATCCTCCAGGCTTCTGCTGTCCAAACCCTTCAGGTGCTGCGCGGTTCCTGGAGTTGTTGATTCCTGGCCGAGGTCCTCAGGGCTCAGTTCTTGGTCTACTTACTTCATACATGAACGCAGCTCTCCCAGGTTCCTCAGCCCATGTCTGTAGGGATGTAGCTTCAGTTGTTCCACCTTCATTTGTTTTTTAATCTGTCTTTCAGGTTCCAAAGGGAACAGACCAGAACTGGGCCCAGAAGCTCTACAAGCAGCACTCCAGCAGCGCACACTTCCAGAAACCTCGAATGTCCAACATCTCCTTTATTGTCATCCATTTTGCTGACAAGGTGAGAGCCTGTCACACACTCGAGATCCATGATCTTTGGAAGGTTCGCCTCGCAGACGGCCCCTGAAGAACGTGATCCCACACGGACCCCTGTTCTGTCTGCAGGTGGAGTACCAGTGTGATGGCTTCTTGGAGAAGAATCGAGACACTGTGTATGAAGAGCAGATCAACATTCTGAAAGCCAGCCAGGTAAAACCAGAATTCTGCTGAAGGTTCTGCTGGAAGGAGTTTCTGTGGTTTACAGAACCAGATCAGCTGTGGAGTCAAACATTTGATGAGTGATTTTAATGACATGAAGGATGAAAGACCTCTGAGATGTCTGGATTCTGCTGGAACTGTGAAGATGGAATTCACAGAGTCTGGGATGAAGCTCCTCCTTGTAGACTTTACAGATGAAGATCAACCATCTTCATCTTCCTCGTGGTTTAGCTGTGCAGCGTGCAGCAAAGACCTGTCCTGAACTTTCTTCTGTGTTTCATTCACAAAGATCATCTGGGATTGTCTTTGTCATCTGCAAACATGAGAACATGTTTTCACTCTTCATCTTTCTGTAGAAGAAGCTTCCAGAGTTGGAGTTTGTTTTTGCTTTCAGGAAGTTCCTGACGTTTCCTGTCTCCTTCAGTCAAATCCAGATGAAGGTCTTCAGACTCTCTGAACTCCTCATTTTCAGTCTGATTGAAGACCAAAACAAAGTTTCTGTCATACCTCCCTGACCCTCCAGGACTTGTTACTTCTGATCTGGTGGTTTCATGATGTCAAAAGGTGTTGGATGACACCGTTTAGTGCGAGGCTCTGGTGTCTTCAGAGGTCCCCTCTGTTGCTGGACTCTAGGTGTGCAGAGATCTTCCTGGTTTCCTTCATGAGTCTGGAGCAAACCCTCTTCCTGTTTCAGTTTCAGATGGTGGCCGATCTGTTCCTGGACAAGGATGATGCCCCGCCCTCTTCCAAGCCCTCCAGAGTGAACGTCAGAGCTTTGAAGTCCACTCCAAAAGCTCCCAACAAGGAGCACAGGAAGTCAGTGGGGCTCCAGGTGAGTTTGTAAGTCTGGCAGGATCCTGAACCTTCTGGAGTTTGGATCTGAAGGTTGTCTGTGTTGCAGTTCCGCTCCTCTCTGCACCTTCTCATGGACACACTGAACGCCACCACGCCTCACTACGTCCGCTGCATCAAACCTAATGACTTCAAGGAGGCCTTCTCGTGAGTCTGCTGACCTGCTCTGGTTCTGGTAGATTTAGACTCTGGTTTGTTGGCTCTGTTCCAAACCAAAGGAAGGTTCAGTCAGGGTCGTAAGGCCGGAGACGGCAGGATCTCCTGAAGAACAAAGACGACAGAAATCTCCCACGCAGTGAAGTTTCTTTGGTTTTACATCTGCTGCTGTTCACACTGAATGCGCTGTAGGTGCGTCCACTTTCAATGTTCGGTCAATGTACAGATGCAAACTGAGGTCCAGTGGCGCACAGGACATGCCGGCGTTCTTGTCCTGAATTTCCATCCATTTTCTACACTCGCTGGGGCCACAGGTTTGCCGGAGACTGTCCCAGACTACTGTTAGGCGAAGGTGGGATACACCCTGGTCAGATCAGTCTGTCACAGAGCGGCTGGCTAGCCGCAGACAGGGAGCCGGTGCTGGACGGGCAGGCATCCTGAACTTTGTGATTTTTGTCTTATTTGTTTATCGAGACAATAGTAAAAAGATTCTCTAGTTTGGTTTTTGTTTTTATTATTCTCCTCTGAAACTAATGTGGGACAGAAAGTCATCAAAATGACCATCTTGAAAAAAAAAAAACTGTTGTTCACAGAATCATAAACAGACACTTACACCTAACACACATTTACAAACACACATGTGGAAGCAGAACTGCCATCCAAAAAGCTGAGCAGGAATTGAACCTGTGATGTCTTGATCAGAGGCCAACCATGTAGCTAAAAAATATTCTGTGGTGCTGAACTAGAACCATTGACGTCCCACATCATGGAGGCAGAGCTTCTGCAGTCTCTCCTGATTCTCATCATCATGTGTCCATGCGTGTTCACAGAACCCATAATTCCTTTTAGAACAGTTTTAATCTAAAGAACCAAACCTTCTCATCAGAACAGGACGCTATGTTTCTGCCACGTTCACCTCCCTCACACGAGTTCAGAGGTTTGGTTCTGTGGATTAGAAGAAGCTCCAACCATTCTTCTCTGTCATGATGACATCATCACACGTCTGCCAATCGGCTGTATCCTCCTGACCACTGAGTTTGCTCAGAACCCAGACAGAAGCTGCTGTCTGTGAGGAATGTGACGTTCTAGATAATCTAATCGGGTCACATGATGTTAGGCATCCGCAGCAGACAGTCAGCCTGTTACTGCGTCCATCCTGATGTCCAGCAGAAAGATGAGGTGAGCAGCTGGGTTTGCTCGGAACGCAAAGCACCTACAGGTTTCAAATATTTGTGTCGACTCAGGTTTGATTCCCGACGAGCCGTGCAACAGCTCCGGGCCTGTGGAGTTCTGGAGACGATCCGGATCAGTGCTGCTGGATATCCGTCTCGGTGAGTTCAGCAGAATTTGTCCTCTATGTTCATCTGTTTGCTTTCAGCACACAGTCAACTGTTGTAGCCATGTGACTCTGCTGGTAAGTGTGTGCACGTTCATACAGGTGGACGTACCTGGAGTTCTTCAGCCGCTATCGGGTTCTAATGAAGAGGTCTGACATGACAGCTGCCGACAAAAAGCTAGTCTGTAAAAACCTCCTCGAGACGCTGATTAAGGTGAGAGACAACTGCAACGACAGTTTAGTGTGGGTCACATCAACACAATGACATCTTAGTGTGGGTCACAACAACACGACAACAACTTAGTGTGGGTCACAACAACACAACGACATCTTAGTGTGGGTCACAACAACACAATGACAACTTAGTGTGGGTCACAACAACATAACAACAGTTTATTGTGGGACACAACAACACAATGACATCTTAGTGTGGGTCACAACAACACGACAACAACTTAGTGTGGGTCACAAAAACACAACGACATCTTAGTGTGGGTCACAACAACACAACGACATCTTAGTGTGGGTCACAACAACACAACAACAGTTTATTGTGGGACACAACAACACAACGACAGCTTAGTGTGGGTCACAACAACACAACGACAACTTAGTGTGGGTCACAACAACACAACGACAGCTTAGTGTGGGTCACAACAACACAACGACAACTTAGTGTGGGTCACAACAACACAACGACATCTTAGTGTGGGACACAACAACACAACGACAGCTTAGTGTGGGTCACAACAACACAACAACAACTTAGTGTGGGTCACAACAACAACTTAGTGTGGGTCACAACAACACAACAACAACTTAGTGTGGGTCACAACAACACAACAACAACTTAGTGTGGGTCACAACAACACAACGACATCTTAGTGTGGGTCACAACAACACAACAACAGTTTATTGTGGGACACAACAACACAACGACAGCTTAGTGTGGGTCACAACAACACAACGACAACTTAGTGTGGGTCACAACAACACAACAACAGTTTATTGTGGGACACAACAACACAACGACAGCTTAGTGTGGGTCACAACAACACAACGACAACTTAGTGTGGGTCACGACAACACAATGACGGCTTAGTGTGGGTCACAACAACACAACAACAACTTAGTGTGGGTCACAACAACACAACAACAACTTAGTGTGGGTCACAACAACACAACAACAACTTAGTGTGGGTCACAACAACACAACGACAACTTAGTGTGGGTCACAACAACATAACAACAGTTTATTGTGGGACACAACAACACAATGACATCTTAGTGTGGGTCACAACAACACGACAACAACTTAGTGTGGGTCACAACAACACAACGACATCTTAGTGTGGGTCACAACAACACAACGACATCTTAGTGTGGGTCACAACAACACAACAACAGTTTATTGTGGGACACAACAACACAACGACAGCTAAGTGTGGGTCACAACAACACAACGACAACTTAGTGTGGGTCACAACAACACAACGACAGCTTAGTGTGGGTCACAACAACACAACAACAGTTTATTGTGGGACACAACAACACAACGACATCTTAGTGTGGGACACAACAACACAACGATAGCTTAGTGTGGGTCACAACAACACAACAACAACTTAGTGTGGGTCACAACAACACAACAACAACTTAGTGTGGGTCACAACAACACAACAACAACTTAGTGTGGGTCACAACAACACAACAACAACTTAGTGTGGGTCACAACAACACAACGACATCTTAGTGTGGGTCACAACAACACAACAACAGTTTATTGTGGGACACAACAACACAACGACAGCTTAGTGTGGGTCACAACAACACAACGACAACTTAGTGTGGGTCACAACAACACAACGACATCTTAGTGTGGGTCACAACAACACAACGACATCTTAGTGTGGGTCACAACAACACAACAACAACTTAGTGTGGGTCACAACAACACAACAACAACTTAGTGTGGGTCACAACAACACAACGACATCTTAGTGTGGGTCACAACAACACAACAACAGTTTATTGTGGGACACAACAACACAACGACAGCTTAGTGTGGGTCACAACAACACAACAACAACTTAGTGTGGGTCACAACAACACAACAACAACTTAGTGTGGGTCACAACAACACAACGACATCTTAGTGTGGGTCACAACAACACAACAACAGTTTATTGTGGGACACAACAACACAACGACAGCTTAGTGTGGGTCACAACAACACAACGACAACTTAGTGTGGGTCACAACAACACAACAACAGTTTATTGTGGGACACAACAACACAACGACAGCTTAGTGTGGGTCACAACAACACAACGACAACTTAGTGTGGGTCACGACAACACAATGACGGCTTAGTGTGGGTCACAACAACACAACAACAACTTAGTGTGGGTCACAACAACACAACGACAGCTTAGTGTGGGTCACAACAACACAACGACAACTTAGTGTGGGTCACAACAACACAACGATATCTTAGTGTGGGACACAACAACACAACGATAGCTTAGTGTGGGTCACAACAACACAACAACAACTTAGTGTGGGTCACAACAACACAACAACAACTTAGTGTGGGTCACAACAACACAACAACAACTTAGTGTGGGTCACAACAACACAACAACAACTTAGTGTGGGTCACAACAACACAACGACATCTTAGTGTGGGTCACAACAACACAACAACAGTTTATTGTGGGACACAACAACACAACGACAGCTTAGTGTGGGTCACAACAACACAACGACAACTTAGTGTGGGTCACAACAACACAACAACAGTTTATTGTGGGACACAACAACACAACGACAGCTTAGTGTGGGTCACAACAACACAACGACAACTTAGTGTGGGTCACGACAACACAATGACGGCTTAGTGTGGGTCACAACAACACAACAACAACTTAGTGTGGGTCACAACAACACAACAACAACTTAGTGTGGGTCACAACAACACAACAACAACTTAGTGTGGGTCACAACAACACAACGACATCTTAGTGTGGGTCACAACAACACAACAACAGTTTATTGTGGGACACAACAACACAACGACAGCTTAGTGTGGGTCACAACAACACAACGACAACTTAGTGTGGGTCACGACAACACAATGACGGCTTAGTGTGGGTCACAACAACACAACAACAACTTAGTGTGGGTCACAACAACACAACAACAACTTAGTGTGGGTCACAACAACACAACAACAACTTAGTGTGGGTCACAACAACACAACGACATCTTAGTGTGGGTCACAACAACACAACAACAGTTTATTGTGGGACACAACAACACAACGACAGCTTAGTGTGGGTCACAACAACACAACGACAACTTAGTGTGGGTCACGACAACACAATGACGGCTTAGTGTGGGTCACAACAACCACTTAGTGTGGGTCACAACAACACAATGACAACTTAGTGTGGGTCACAACAACATAACAACAGTTTATTGTGGGACACAACAACACAACAACATCTTAGTGTGGGTCACAACAACACAACGACAGCTTAGTGTGGGTCACAACAACACAACGACAACTTAGTGTGGGTCACAACAACACAATGACGGCTTAGTGTGGGTCACAACAACCACTTAGTGTGGGTCACAACAACACAATGACAACTTAGTGTGGGTCACATCAACACAACGACATCTTAGTGTAGGTCACAACAGCACAGCAACAGCTTATTGTAGGACACAACAACACAACGATAGCTTAGTGTAGGTCACAACAACAGCTTATTGTGGGTCACAACAACACAACGACAACTTAGTGTGGATCACAACAACAGTTTAGTGTGGGTCACAACAACACAATGACATCTTAGTGTGGGTCACAACAACACGACAACAACTTAGTGTGGGTCACAACAACACAACGACATCTTAGTGTGGGTCACAACAACACAACGACATCTTAGTGTGGGTCACAACAACACAACAACAGTTTATTGTGGGACACAACAACACAACGACAGCTTAGTGTGGGTCACAACAACACAACGACAACTTAGTGTGGGTCACAACAACACAACGACAGCTTAGTGTGGGTCACAACAACACAACGACAACTTAGTGTGGGTCACAACAACACAACGACATCTTAGTGTGGGACACAACAACACAACGACAGCTTAGTGTGGGTCACAACAACACAACAACAACTTAGTGTGGGTCACAACAACAACTTAGTGTGGGTCACAACAACACAACAACAACTTAGTGTGGGTCACAACAACACAACAACAACTTAGTGTGGGTCACAACAACACAACGACATCTTAGTGTGGGTCACAACAACACAACAACAGTTTATTGTGGGACACAACAACACAACGACAGCTTAGTGTGGGTCACAACAACACAACGACAACTTAGTGTGGGTCACAACAACACAACAACAGTTTATTGTGGGACACAACAACACAACGACAGCTTAGTGTGGGTCACAACAACACAACGACAACTTAGTGTGGGTCACGACAACACAATGACGGCTTAGTGTGGGTCACAACAACACAACAACAACTTAGTGTGGGTCACAACAACACAACAACAACTTAGTGTGGGTCACAACAACACAACGACAACTTAGTGTGGGTCACAACAACATAACAACAGTTTATTGTGGGACACAACAACACAATGACATCTTAGTGTGGGTCACAACAACACGACAACAACTTAGTGTGGGTCACAACAACACAACGACATCTTAGTGTGGGTCACAACAACACAACGACATCTTAGTGTGGGTCACAACAACACAACAACAGTTTATTGTGGGACACAACAACACAATGACATCTTAGTGTGGGTCACAACAACACGACAACAACTTAGTGTGGGTCACAACAACACAACGACATCTTAGTGTGGGTCACAACAACACAACGACATCTTAGTGTGGGTCACAACAACACAACAACAGTTTATTGTGG
Organism: Oryzias celebensis; assembly: GCA_014656515.1. Classification (NCBI taxonomy): domain Eukaryota; kingdom Metazoa; phylum Chordata; class Actinopteri; order Beloniformes; family Adrianichthyidae; genus Oryzias; species Oryzias celebensis. Next base: position 2,687,917 of record BNCR01000012.1, read on the forward strand.
GACACAACAACACAACGACAGCTTAGTGTGGGTCACAACAACACAACGACAACTTAGTGTGGGTCACAACAACACAACGACAGCTTAGTGTGGGTCACAACAACACAACGACAACTTAGTGTGGGTCACAACAACACAACGACATCTTAGTGTGGGTCACAACAACACAACGACATCTTAGTGTGGGACACAACAACACAACAATAGCTTAGTGTGGGTCACAACAACACAACAACAACTTAGTGTGGGTCACAACAACACAACAACAACTTAGTGTGGGTCACAACAACACAACAACAACTTAGTGTGGGTCACAACAACACAACAACAACTTAGTGTGGGTCACAACAACACAACAACAACTTAGTGTGGGTCACAACAACACAACGACATCTTAGTGTGGGTCACAACAACACAACAACAGTTTATTGTGGGACACAACAACACAACGACAGCTTAGTGTGGGTCACAACAACACAACGACAACTTAGTGTGGGTCACAACAACACAACAACAGTTTATTGTGGGACACAACAACACAACGACAGCTTAGTGTGGGTCACAACAACACAACGACAACTTAGTGTGGGTCACGACAACACAATGACGGCTTAGTGTGGGTCACAACAACACAACAACAACTTAGTGTGGGTCACAACAACACAACAACAACTTAGTGTGGGTCACAACAACACAACAACAACTTAGTGTGGGTCACAACAACACAACGACATCTTAGTGTGGGTCACAACAACACAACAACAGTTTATTGTGGGACACAACAACACAATGACAGCTTAGTGTGGGTCACGACAACACAACGACAACTTAGTGTGGGTCACGACAACACAATGACGGCTTAGTGTGGGTCACAACAACACAACAACAACTTAGTGTGGGTCACAACAACACAACAACAACTTAGTGTGGGTCACAACAACACAACAACAACTTAGTGTGGGTCACAACAACACAACAACAACTTAGTGTGGGTCACAACAACACAACGACATCTTAGTGTGGGTCACAACAACACAACAACAGTTTATTGTGGGACACAGCAACACAACGACAGCTTAGTGTGGGTCACAACAACACAACGACAACTTAGTGTGGGTCACGACAACACAATGACGGCTTAGTGTGGGTCACAACAACCACTTAGTGTGGGTCACAACAACACAATGACAACTTAGTGTGGGTCACAACAACATAACAACAGTTTATTGTGGGACACAACAACACAACAACATCTTGGTGTGGGTCACAACAACACAACGACAGCTTAGTGTGGGTCACAACAACACAACGACAACTTAGTGTGGGTCACAACAACACAATGACGGCTTAGTGTGGGTCACAACAACCACTTAGTGTGGGTCACAACAACACAATGACAACTTAGTGTGGGTCACATCAACACAACGACATCTTAGTGTAGGTCACAACAGCACAGCAACAGCTTATTGTAGGACACAACAACACAACGATAGCTTAGTGTAGGTCACAACAACAGCTTATTGTGGGTCACAACAACACAACGACAACTTAGTGTGGATCACAACAACAGTTTATTGTGGGACACAACAACACAACGACAGCTTAGTGTGGATCACAACAACACAACAACAGCTTATTGTAGGACACAACAACACAACGACAGCTTAGTGTAGGTCACAACAACACAACAACAGCTTATTGTGGGACACAACAACACAACAACAGCTTATTGTGGGACACAACAACACAACAACAGCTTATTGTGGGACACAACAACACAACAACAACTTAGTGTGGATCACAACAACACAACAACAGCTTATTGTAGGACACAACAACACAACAACAGCTTATTGTGGGACACAACGACACAACGACAGCTTAGTGTAGGACACAACAACACAACGACAGCTTAGTGTAGGTCACAACAACACAACAACAGCTTATTGTGGGACACAAATACACAACAACAACTTAGTGTGGATCACAACAACACAACAACAGCTTATTGTAGGACACAACAACACAACGACAGCTTAGTGTAGGACACAACAACACAACGACAGCTTAGTGTAGGTCACAACAACACAACAACAGCTTATTGTGGGACACAAATACACAACAACTTAGTGTGGATCACAACAACACAACAACAGCTTATTGTGGGACACAACGACAGCTTAGTGTGGGTTCACAACAACACAACAACAGCTTAGTGTTTACAGCAACACAACAACAGCTTATTGTGGGACACAACAACACAACGACAACTTAGTGTGGATCACAACAACACAACAACAGCTTATTGTGGGACACAACGACGGCTTAGTGTGGGTCACAACAACACAGCAACAGCTTATTGTAGGACACAACAACACAACAACAGCTTAGTGTAGGACACAACAACACAACAGCTTATTGTAGGACACAACAACACAACAACAGCTTAGTGTGGATCACAACAACACAACAACAGCTTATTGTAGGACACAACAACACAACAACAGCTTATTGTGGGACACAACGACACAACGACAGCTTAGTGTAGGACACAACAACACAACGACAGCTTAGTGTAGGTCACAACAACACAACAACAGCTTATTGTGGGACACAAATACACAACAACAACTTAGTGTGGATCACAACAACACAACAACAGCTTATTGTAGGACACAACAACACAACGACAGCTTAGTGTAGGACACAACAACACAACGACAGCTTAGTGTAGGTCACAACAACACAACAACAGCTTATTGTGGGACACAAATACACAACAACAACTTAGTGTGGATCACAACAACACAACAACAGCTTATTGTGGGACACAACGACAGCTTAGTGTGGGTCACAACAACACAACAACAGCTTAGTGTTTACAGCAACACAACAACAGCTTATTGTGGGACACAACAACACAACGACAACTTAGTGTGGATCACAACAACACAACAACAGCTTATTGTGGGACACAACGACGGCTTAGTGTGGGTCACAACAACACAGCAACAGCTTATTGTAGGACACAACAACACAACAACAGCTTAGTGTAGGACACAACAACACAACAGCTTATTGTAGGACACAACAACACAACAACAGCTTAGTGTGGATCACAACAACACAACAACAGCTTATTGTAGGACACAACAACACAACAACAGCTTATTGTGGGACACAACGACACAACGACAGCTTAGTGTAGGACACAACAACACAACGACAGCTTAGTGTAGGTCACAACAACACAACAACAGCTTATTGTGGGACACAAATACACAACAACAACTTAGTGTGGATCACAACAACACAACAACAGCTTATTGTAGGACACAACAACACAACGACAGCTTAGTGTAGGACACAACAACACAACGACAGCTTAGTGTAGGTCACAACAACACAACAACAGCTTATTGTGGGACACAAATACACAACAACAACTTAGTGTGGATCACAACAACACAACAACAGCTTATTGTGGGACACAACGACAGCTTAGTGTGGGTCACAACAACACAACAACAGCTTAGTGTTTACAGCAACACAACAACAGCTTATTGTGGGACACAACAACACAACGACAACTTAGTGTGGATCACAACAACACAACAACAGCTTATTGTGGGACACAACGACGGCTTAGTGTGGGTCACAACAACACAGCAACAGCTTATTGTAGGACACAACAACACAACAACAGCTTATTGTAGGACACAACAACACAACGACAGCTTAGTGTAGGACACAACAACACAACAGCTTATTGTAGGACACAACAACACAACAACAGCTTATTGTAGGACACAACAACACAACGACAGCTTAGTGTAGGTCACAACAACACAACAACAGCTTATTGTGGGACACAACAACACAACGACAGCTTAGTGTGGGTCACAACAATATAACGACAACTTAGTGTAGATCACAACAACACAACGACAACTTAGTGTAGATCACAACAACACAAAAACTGCTTATTGTGGGACACAACGACAGCTTAGTGTGGGTCACAACAACACAACAACAGCTTATTGTGGGACACAACGACAGCTTAGTGTGGGTCACAACAACATAACAACAGCTTAGTGTTTACAACAACACAACAACAGCTTAGGGTGAACCACATCAATAAACTGTGATGTAACTCGCCATCACTTCTACTAACGACGTTCTAGTGAGGATTAAAGTATTTAGTTACTTTAAAAAACAAAGTTAGTTTATTTGTTAGATAATTTTACTGCCGTTATGCCCAACACTGATCCTGGACGGTTCTGGTTCAGAATTCCATAGAACCACAGAATTCAGTGCAGACTTGTTTTGTCAGTGAAAATGTTGTGACGGAGAGTCGAATCATAGAAATCTTTTAAACAACGTTACGTTTTCAATAACAAGTTCTTCTCGTTACTATACATTTGTTCTTAGATTCAAACATTTTTGTTTGGTCGGCACACTTCTGACTTTTGTTCTAAAATCCAAAAACGGTTTAATCCTAATTGTTGTCATTTTGACTGTAAAACACAGCTACATTTATGTCTCAGAGTCTTTTAATTCATTCTCTGGTTCTGACCAAAAGGTCAGAGAATTCATGATTAGAGGAATTCTAGAAAAACCTGCTATTAACGCTTTGGACTGCTGAGGGTTCAACAGGGATCACCATTAAGTTTGTTTTCCGAGCTCGTGAGAGACCCGGGAGGTTCTGGAGCTGCATCCATGTTCCTCTGTGTGTCTGTCAGGAACACGACATGTTCCAGTTTGGGAAGACGAAGATCTTCTTCCGGGCTGGTCAGGTGGCGTACCTGGAGAAGCTGCGGGCTGATAAGTTTCGCTCAGCCTGCATTGTGATCCAGAAGACGGTACGGGGTTGGCTGCAGAGGATTCGGTACCAAAAGATTCGGAGATCTGCCATGGCCCTGCAACGATACGGGCGGGGGTACCTGGCCCGCAGGTCAGTTCTGCTCCGAGAAGGTCCTGGCTTCTCCTGTTCAGCTTTCCTGAACTCCAGAACCATTCAGGTCCTTCAATAATGAGGTTTTTGGATTTGTCTGGTTCTTCTTCAGGTATGCAGAGTTCTTGCGCCTTAGCCGGGCCGCCCTGTTCTGCCAGAAACAGTACCGCATGGTGAGAGAGAGGCGGGCCTACCTGAGGAAGAGGCGGGCAGTGGTCACCATCCAGGCGTTCACCCGCGGAACGCTGACCCGCAGGATCTACTGGGAGGTATGGAACCAAGTTCTGTCTCAGTGCGGACATACAGAAGTAAACCAGGATGAGAGCGGAGTTCCTCAGGGTCCCTCACGCAGGACTGCAGGATTAAGAAGGTCTTCTTCCGCAGGTCCGATCTTTCTGTCTGCTTCTCCTGATCAGTAGGTTTCATGAACTCAGAGATGATCTAGATGACCCAGATCCTGTTGTTGCTCCTCTCAGAGGGGCTTTCAGGATCAGGAACGTCTCAGCGTAGAAGCAGCAGCCAGAACGTCTGCTGAGGCTCCTGCTTCTCACTTGTAACGTTAGTGTCCAGCGAAGGTTCTCTGAGATCAGGGAGGAGTGAGATGTCGTCCACAGAGGATCTTTGGTTAGCAAAGGTTCTCCTGACCTCGGCCTCACACTGCAGTGCAAGAGGTGCTCACACTACATCCAGTCCGGTCCGGCCTCTCTGGCGCTCCGTATCTGTTTCATTGGCTTCAACTCTTTGCTGGACGCCGGAGCGAGCTGGAGCACTTTTTGTGATGTTAGAACAAATGAAGCGACCTAAACCGGAAATCATGCGAGCGAGTGTGAAGTCCATGCGGTACATTTTTCAAAATATAACACAGTCAAATATGTAGTTTTAAGCCTTATATGAGACAGAAGTGTCATTACGAGTTCCAAGACGAGTCACGCAGAAAAAGAAGTGTTAATGTCATCCAAAACCATGGAGGAATGAGAGTTTGTTTACCAGTACTTCCAAATAAATGCCGGATTGTCGGGTGAACCTAAGTGAGTTTGGTGGTCTGTGAGGTCGGCAGCAGAGCCTGTGTCTCCAGCAGGAGTTAGACCGCTCCGCAGCCCCCCCGGAGCCGGTGTGAGCCCGGGTTAGACTTTTGCAGCATCAGAGGAGGCGTTGCAGTGATGCTCCACGCCAGCAGGAGGCAGCAAACTCACAGACTCAGGCCAGTGTGTGTGTGTGTTTATGTGTGTATCAGTTACACAACTACACAAAGATGTGGACAGACGGGTCCGGATCAGAACTCTGATCTCCTTCAGCAGCCTGGAGGAGAACCGGAGGAGCTTCGAGGAGCTACTTCTACTTTCTCCAGATCTGTTCTGGATTACATTGGGGTGGTGGTAGGGGGTGTTTGGAAGGAAGTGACATCATCTCTGTTAAGGCTTTAAGCTCAAACGTGTCTGTGAACCTGACGGGTTCTGAGGGATCTGGAGTAGATCGATCCAGAAGTTTGCAGCGGCATCACATGCACAGATGCTGTCGGGGTGTGTGCACGTGTCTTTCACAGGAACGTGCTCCTCCCCTGAGCTGCGGCCGTTTTGCTGCCGTACTTCACATGCACATTTCTTCTGTAGTTCCTGCTGCATCACAAGGCCATGATCATCCAGAAGAACGTGCGCGGCTGGCTGCAGAGAAGGAAGTTCAGACATGCACGTGCTGCCGCCGTGGTCATTCAGTGTGCATTCAGGTGCATGCACGCCAAACGGCAACTAAAGCAGCTGAAGATCGAAGCTCGCTCCGCCGAGCACCTGAAGAAGCTGAACACGGGCATGGAGATGAAGATTGTGAAGCTGCAGAGAAAGATGGATGATCAGGTGACCGTGCACACACACACACACACACATGTGCACGCTGTTCATGGCTACAACCCCGAATCTGTGTGCTAGACCAAAGAACTGAAGGTCCAGAACGAGCAGCTCGTGACGGTGAACACCACTCTGGGCTCTGAGGTCTTCAAGCTGCAGAAGGAGCTGGAGGAGGTGCGCAGCCACCAGAGCGATGGAGGGCGGGAGCTGCAGGAGGAGGTGGAGAGGCTGCGGCAGCAGCTGCAGGAGGCGATCGCCACCAGGAAGAAGCTGGAGGAGGAGCACATCAGCGAGAAGATGGAACTATCACAGGTGAAGAGAACAGCCGGGATGGAGACCTCCTCAGACAGGAGAGCAGAGGTGTTCAGGTGTGTCTGCTTTTGATGCTCAGAGGGTGGAGGAGCTGCAGAAGGAGAACGCTCTGCTAAAAAGCCAGAAGGAGGAGCTCAACCAGCAGATCCAGAAGCAGACCAAGAACAGCAAAGGTGAGGCTCACACCTGCGGGAGGGGTCACCTCCAGCCCAGCAGGAGATCCAAACCAAAGTTCACCAACAGTTTCATTGTTGAGCAGAAACCGTGTCGATGGATCCGACCTTCTCGAGTTCTGAGGAGAAAGAACTTCAACCACTGAAAACAGCGTCCTCTCTGAACCAATGTGCACGTGTGTGTGTGTGTGTGTGTGTGTGTGTGTGATACAGTGGAGGTCAGCAGCGCGTCTCTGCAGTCAGAGCTGGATGAGGAGCGGCAGCGGTACCAGAACCTCCTGAAGGAGTTCTCCAGACTGGAGCAGCGCTACGATAACCTGAAGGAGGAGCTGAGTCTGAACAAAGTGAGTCCAGACTCCTGCTGAAGATCCGTGGAGCTCCACAGGAACGTGCCTCTGAACCCAGCTGTTCTGAAGGTTCTCCTCTTTCATCTTCCAGTTCCATCCAGGACACCGGAGGAACCCGTCCAATCAGAGCAGCCTGGAGTCGGACTCCAACTACCCCTCCATCTCCACCTCAGAGATTGGAGACACAGAGGACTCCATCCAGCTGGTGGATGTAAGTGGGAGGAGCTTGAGTTCTCTGCTGGGGTCTGAAGGTTGCTGACTGTGGTTCTGCAGGAGATGGGGGTGGACAAGGCTGCCATGGACATCAGTCTGTTCCTGAAACTGCAGAAGAGGGTCAGAGAGCTGGAACAGGAGAGGAAGAGGATGCAGGCCAACCTGGACAAGATGGAGGAACTTGCCCGGCGCAGGGTGGGTTCTTCAGCCAGAGACAGGAGAACTGAGGCAGAAGATCCCTGAGAAAGTTCTTCAGAATCCTCCATGAGTCTCTACAGCTCAATGATAGAAAAGACTTTCTCTTCCTTCAGGGCTCGGAACCAAGAAGTCCAGTTTCTGAGCAGGAGACTGCAGATCTGGCGTACAACAACCTGAAGGTATGGATTTTTTGGCCCAGATTTGGCAGCAGAAATTCTAAACTATCCAACTGATCAATTCAACAAATCCACACAATTTTTTTCACTGCAGCTATGAAACAAGAACTCAAACGTATAGTTCAGAAATTCAAAAACAATGGACTGATTGTCATGTTAGTAACATGTCTCTGGTGAAAAAGTAATAAATAATATTTCTAAACGATTTACCTATGTTTGCTATTTATCACTACAAACTGGTTGTGTCCCCATTTAAATGAAAATTGTTAAAATGTTATTCCAGTTTACAAATATTATGATAAACATCTGTTTACACATTTTAGACCAATCTCATTACTTGCCCAGTTCTCAAAAATTCTGGAAATTCAGGACAGAAAAAAGACACCATCAATCACTCAGTCTTACTCAGTAAACTGGAACAAAATGGAATCAGGAAGTTTGCACTGAACTGGTTATAAAGTTATTTAAGCAGAAAAGTTCAGTATGTGAATATCGGTCATTTCACATATGAAAGCATGACATTGCTTGTGGTGTACCCCAAGGGTCAGTGTTGGGACCTAAGCTGTCTACACTCTGTATCTGTATCTAAATGTATGTTGTTTGCAGATGATACAGCTATATGTAGACACTGGTGACAATCATCCAAATCATATCCAGATGGTTAATGAGGAACTAAGTTCTATGAAAAGATGGACGACAATAATAAATTATCATTACATTTAAATAAGACAAAAGGATTAATATGTGATAATCAAGCAAGACATTCTGAACAGCCAATAAACTCCTTAATAAGCTCCTTAGTTCTGCCATATTTTAGCTGTGGTGCTGAAGAATGAAGGAATAATTAGTAGTGTTCCATACATCCCCTTTACATACGACAAAATATATGATATTTGATAGATATGCTGACTTATAAGAATGTTTTGTTAAACCAGCAGGAAAAGTAAAAGGGATGAGCTTTAAAAGCTCGGCTTCTGCATGCTCCCGGACCAACATTCCGAAATTATGATAGAAATGTTAGAAATGTCTGAGGTTCTGTGAGGATGGAGAGACTGTAACGACTTTGTTTCCCTGCAGAGACAGGAGCTGGAATCAGAGAACAAGAAGCTGAAGAACGACCTGAATGAGCTGAGGAAGACGCTTACCGAGCGCGCGGCGCCGGACAGTCCATCTAACGAGCTGCAGGACGGGTACAACCTGCTGCTCCGCCAGCTGAAGGCCGCCAACGAGGAGCTGGACGCCCGCAAAGAGGAGGTTCTCATCTTGAGGACTCAAATAGTGAGCAAGGTCCAGGAGCAGGAGAACAGCCAGTACACGGTGAGTCTTAGTGTGGGCCAGTCTTACTGGCTCCAGACTGAAAGCTGTGGTTCTATGGAGGTCTGGTTCCTCTCCATAGAACCACAGAGTTTAGAGCTGTTCTCCACAGCTGCTCCTGGTTCGTGGAAGTTCTATTTGCTTCCGGTTTCCCTCTGAGGGAAAAGTGAAGTCAGGTCGTCTCAGGTAACGGCATTCTCCCACAATCCAGTGCGGTACACCTGCAGCAGCGCTGTCACGTCCAGCTGGAAGGCGTTTGCCCGTCTTTACGCAGACTCTGACCATCAGGAATCACTGCAGCAGAAACGCAGAGGGAGCGGCCGGCCGGTTGGAGTTTGAACCAATGTTTGGCCGGCTCGAGGTTTTCCCTCGACGTTCTCGATCACCTGCTTATGTTTTTATGGTTGATCATAAACTGCAGGTTGGTGGTGTAGTGATCAGCACCCTAACTTCACAGAAGGTCCTGGTTCAAATCCCACTAGGGTTCTTTCTGTGGGGAGTTTGCGGGTTCTCCTGGTTCTTGTGCGAGTTTTCTCCTCCCACAGTCCAGAAACCTGATTCAGAGGTTCACTGGTGACACCAAAGTGTCTCCTAGGCGTGGATGTGTGGTTCTCTGATGGATGGTGACCTGTTCAGGTTGAACCCCACCTTCACTGGGTGTTCGTGAGCTTCTGATCCATCAGGATTTGAATCCAGAAACACTCTGAAAGACAGTTTGAATTCTTCATGGATGTCCTCCATCGTGAAAGATGCTCCGAGAACACGTTCCAAATGCCAGGAACTCTGTTTTCATTGGAGCGGCTCTTTAATCTTCTGCTGTGTGACAGGAACCTGACGGAGGTCCAGTCCCCAGCAGGGAGCTGCCAGACAGAGACCACGACCTCGGAGACTACCACGGACTGTGTGAATCCAAAAAGTAAGTGAAGCTGGCCGGTTCCTTCTGCTTCATGTTTCCGTCCTGCTGGAGGTCCGTCGTCCTCCACCTGCTCTACCTCCACCTGTGCAGCTTTTCACTCTGTCTTTCTGTTTCTCTGCTGCCGAACACCAGTAGCCTGCAGGACTGGTGCTGCCTTAATGAAGACGGCGAGCTGGCTTTGGCTTACCAGGGCCTCAAGCAAGTGTCCAGGTGTCTGTGGTTCCTTCTTTCTGTGGTTCTTCGCATGTTCTTCTGCAGGAGCATGAAGTCTTCTGGCTGCAGTTTGGTTACTGTCCTCATTAAGCTTCTGCTTCTGTTGTCTTCTTCACACGGAGAACCCGACTCGGGTTCTGAGGAGCCGTGTTCTGCTGTTAGAACATCAGTCTGAATAAGGAGGTGACACTTGCTTTCTCTGGCCTCCAGGCTGCTGGAGGCGCAGCTGCAGTCTCAGTCCAGGAAGTATCAGGATGAGCTGGAGGCTCTGCACACCCAGATCGAGCTGCTGAAGGACGACCTGGAGAAGAAGCAGGAGATGCTTAACTACACCTCTTCACTGTCTCCGGAGGCGCGGGTGGAGTACAGCATCCAGCAGGAGATCACCAGGCTCACCAACGACAACCTGGTAAGAATGTCTGTGGCCGCAGGCGACGCCGCAGGTTCCTCTGACGCCTCATCTGCTCGCAGGATCTGAAGGAGCTGGTGGAGAAGCTGGAGAAGAACGAGAGGAAGCTGAAGAAGCAGCTGAGGATCTACATGAAGAAGGTCCAGGAGCTGGAAGGTAGCAGAGCACAAAGAAGCAGCAGGTCAGAGGTCAGAGGTGAGAGCGAGCCGTGTCTCACGCCGTCTGTCTGCGCTCCAGCAGCTGCTGTCGCTCAGAGCAGCTCCTCCAGACCTGAGCTGAGCCGGCAGGTGACGGTCCAGAGGAAGGAGAAGGACTTTGACGGCATGCTGGAGTACAGCAAGGAGGATGAAGCCCGCCTCATCAAAGCTCTGATCACAGGTGTGTCTGTGGGCGGGGCCTGAGGGCATCTATGAAGGGGTGTGGCCAGCTTTAGCACGATCACATGTGGAAGTAGAACCGGTTAACCGCCGTTCTTCAGGAGAGGCTTCCTGCAGCTTTTAACGTTATCAAACGATGACGAGGAGGAGGAGGAGGGAAACACATTCAGAAGTAGCCCCCCCGGCCTCCTATCAGAGCCCCGCCTCCTCACAGGTGTGTTTGTGTTCAGATGTGCGCCCCACCTCGGTGTCCGCCACCGTCCCCTGTCTGCCCGCGTACATCCTCTTCATGTGCATCCGGCACGCCGACCACATCAACGACGACCAGAAGGTGGAGTCTCTTCTCACCTCCACCATCAACGCCATCAAGAAGGTCCTGAAGGTGAGCTGTCTGTACGGACTCGCACACACACAGAGGCCGCTCGGTTCTGACGGCTTCTCTGCGGTTCTGCAGAAGAACAACGAGGACTTTGAGATGATCTCCTTCTGGCTGGCAAACACCAGCCGGCTGCTGCACTGCCTGAAGCAATACAGCGGAGACGAGGTGAGCCCCGCCCCTCCGCCGCCAGGCCCCGCCCCTCCTGTTGCCTGAGTTCTGGTGTCTCTGCTCCTCAGGCCTTCATGACCCAGAACACAGCCAAGCAGAACGAGCACTGTCTGAAGAACTTCGACCTGGCCGAGTACCGGCAGGTGCTGAGCGACCTGTCCATCCAGATCTACCAGCAGCTCATCAAGGTGGCCGAGGGCATCATCCAGCCCATGATTGGTGAGCGGGCCGGGTCATCTTCTGACTCCTCCCACCTGCAGCTCCTCTTTCTCCTCACCCTGCTGTCCTGCGGTCGTCCTGATCCTGGATCTGTGGTTCCTCGTGGTCGTTCTGAGAAATTCCTCCCAATTCCTTGAAATTTGCTGATAGAAGCTTCTGGTTCTCCTCAGCAGCGCTGCTCCTCCTCCTGCTGCTCAGCATGGCAGGTTCAGTAATGTGGGGAGGTGACTAAGCAGATGCAGGTCATCTGTCCTGGCGATGCCGTCCTGAGTGAGTCGTTACCATGGAAACCGCAGCAGAGCTGATTCCAGCTGCGTGGTGAATTCTGAGGTCGTCTCAGTCCTGCTGAGTCAGAGATGCTGAGGAACGCCTCTAGTGGACTCTGGCTTCAGTCTAGAGGTTTCACGGTCTTAAGCAGAAGCTGGGGCGGCTGTGGTGCAGTGGTAGGACAGTCAACTTCTGATCAGAAGATTGTAGGTTCAGTTCCTGCCTTACTCGTCCTTGTGTCAAAGTGTGTCCTTGTGTCCTTGGGCAAGACACTGAACCCCACATAGCTGTCGTGGTTACAGGTTAGCGCCAGCGCCATCAGTGTGAGAATGTTGTGTAACTGTGTGTGTGAATGTGTGTGTGACTGTAAAGCGCTTTGGGCCTTCTAGATAGGTAAAAAAAGCTCTATACTAGTATACACCATATACTATTTATCTCCTGCCCCTGTCCGCTCTTCCTGTCATCGCCACGTTGCTGATTTCTTCTCCTTCAGATCAGGAAGAGTAGATCAGCTGATTGTTTGTGACTCCGCCTTCTGCGTTTGGTCTTCCCGCAGTGTCCGCCATGTTGGAGAGTGAGAGCATCCCCAGCCTGGCAGGCGTGAAGCCCATGGGATACAGGAACCGCTCACACAGCATGGACACCGACGACGGCCCCACCAGCTACACCCTGGAGGCGCTGATCCGGCAGCTGGGGCAGTTCCACGCCATCATGCAGGAGCACGGGCTGGACCCCGAAATCATCGGGCAAGTGGTGCGGCAGCTGTTCAGCTGCATCAACGCCGTCACGCTCAACAACCTGCTGCTGCGCAAGGACGTCTGCTCGTGGAGCACCGGCATGCAGCTCAGGTACCACCAGCACCCCCTGGAACCGTCCTTTGGACTGATCACCTGGATGAAGGTCTGCCACCAGGTTCTACCTGATGATGAGGGGTGTTACCTGACAACACAGCTCACCTGATTCCTTGAGTGCAAACCCCCCTGTAATAATGTGGCGATTTGGGGAGGGGTGTGTTCCTCAAGTCCTGAATTAGTCTGTTGATCATGTGACCTTTGAGAAAGCAAGATGCGCTGGTGACAGCGCCCTCATGTGGCGCTGCAGAGCACTGCGGGCATGACGCTGGTGTTTGGGTTTCAGGTACAACACCAGCCAGATGGAGGAGTGGCTTAGAGGCAACAACCTGTTCCAGAGCAAAGCCGCCACCACGCTGGAGCCCATCATCCAGGCGGCGCAGCTGCTGCAGGTCAAAAAGAAGACCACGCAGGACGCCGAGGCCATCTGCTCGCTCTGCACCGCGCTCACCACGCAGCAGGTCCTCCTCATCACCGCTTTGACGCCACACATTCATTCATTCATTTCCAGCAGACTTCCTGAAAAAAGCCAGGGGGAGGGGCTTGTTCCTCTTTGATGTCAGTAGCTGTGACCCGGGGTCATAGGGGAAACCTGGGGGGCTCAGCTTCATCAGTTTCAGGACTTTTATTTAATGCCAGACATAAACTGCAGAGACTGCGCCCCCCGGTGTTCAGTGCAGTGAAGTGCAGGTATTTCTGAAGCAGAAAGATTCTGCTTCTCTTGTTCCTGAGACAGAAGCAGCAGAGAACGTTCTAGATATCACAAGAATCTCCAGGGTCTGGAGGAGGTCTAGTCCTGTTTTTGAACATGGTGTGGTTTGGACCTGCCTGCCTCTAGGCTCCCTGCAGTAATGTTCTTGTGTGTTCTCCTCCAGATCGTGAAGATCCTGAACTTGTACACGCCTCTGAACGAGTTTGAGGAGCGGGTGACCGTCTCCTTCATCAGAAACATCCAGGTGGGTTTCTCCTGTGGAGCCTCCTCCTGAGAATCACAGTCTCTGAAGCTCCTCTGAACCTCAAACACATTCAGAAGATGTTTCTGGAACATTCTGAGGTGGCATTACCTGACAGATGAGCTCACCCTCAGTTTGATCTAATGGTGAAGCTGAAGAAGCGGAGTCCTGACCTTTGACATGCAGGGGAGGAAACAGATCTCCCTGGGAACAGAAGCTCCTTCGTCTTGGTTGCCGTGGTTATGGTTGCTATGTGATTGACCCTTGCTTCTCTCTGTGTCCAGAACCGCCTCCAGGAGAGGAACGATCCCCCCCAGCTCCTGGTGGATACCAAGTTCACCTACCCGGTGCTGTTCCCGTACGCGCCGTCCGCTCTGAGTCTGGACGCGCTGCACATCCCCGCCTCACTCGGCATCGACTTCCTGGTCAGGGTGTGACGGATTCTGCAGGCTGTTCCCCCACCTCTACGAGCTCACAAGTCTGTCAGAACTTCTTCAATGTTCCCCAAAAGTCCTGAAGCCCTGAGGAGGTTTGGTTCTGACAAAGGCTGGAGGAGGTCTGAAGGGACACAAACGGGGTTTACACTCAGCTGCAGCCAGGAGCAGACGATCGGCCCTTCACAGCGTGTTTTATTCTGAAACATGAAGCATTCTACAGTCAACAAATCCTGCATTAAGTCCGGAGCATCTGTCGAAAAGCTGCAATCTCCAGGAAAGAAACCTTAAAACTTACATCAAAGATTGTTTTCAGAAAGCAATGTTATGACAGCGCCGCCCTGCTGGTCATTAGTGGTTCTCCAGCAGCCTTTAAAGTGCGCATGACCACGCCTGCTCCCTACAGGCAAGTTCTGAGCCTGCAGTTCACGAGGTTGAAACTGCTGCTTTGCTTTAGTAGTTTTATCTACACCAGAGCAGTGGGAGGAGCCAAAAGAGACCTAACTAATCAGAAAAGCATGAGAATGTCGGCTTCTATCCCGCACTCGAAGCAGCATGACGTTCATGGAGGCTCGGAAAGAAAGACATGCTGATCTTTGAAGCAGTTTTTACTCTTTTAGAAGGAAGAAAACCTTTTTAACTTGAAAACATTTGTGACCTAATCACATGAGTTCGCTCTGTTTGTGTGAATCCTGCTTTTCCACCTTTGTTTCAGGGGTGCTGGTGTGGGGGGCAGTTGGGGCTTCATGAAGGACCGTCATCTTCTTGGTTTGAATCCGAGGTTATGAAGACATTTCTCTGAAAAAACTTTGTTTCCTTGATTTTTATGTTTTCCTTTAGTTCCTGCTGTTTAGATTCAGGTGATTTTTTTTTTATTTGTAATGTATATAATTTAAATGTTAACGCAATGAAAGAAACTCAGAACAAAGAAAATATCTTCAGGCTTTAGTCTGACCTGTTTATCTGACTATTGTGTGAAGCACCACCACAATGTGGTTCTGAGCAAAAACCAAATGAAAAATGACAGACGGAACCTTTGTGTGTTTTTGTCTGATTCTGGTTTGGTTCTGCGGAGCTTAAACCTAGTGGACCTCTGACATTTTCTGTTTGTATTTTAAATTGAAAGTTTGTTTTTATCAGAAAACTTTTGCTGTAAAGTCAAATGTATGAAGATGAAGGTCCTCTGGACCAAAAGCTGGTTTGTGTCTAGTTGCTAAAAGCAGCTTCAGAATAAAAGCCTGTTGAACAGAACGATGGCAATAAAAGATTTATGCTAACAGCTACATGCTAAAAGCTACATGTCAACCTGCTAAATATTATCAGCAACATGTCAACATGCTAATAGCTAAATATTATCAGATAAAGAAATTCAGATTTAAGTCCAACACACACTCTTTTCTACATAGTAGCCTAATCTTTGATGTTGCAAAGACATTAAGTAGTATTTATTGCGGATTTACATTTATTACATTTAAGTGTAGGAAATACCAGTTTGATGATGGCTTTTATTGTGTATATTCATCTACCACTCATCAACCTGCTAGATATGTGGAACCTGCTGAATCTGCAGGACCTGCTGGATCTGCGGAACCTGCTGGATCTGCGGAACCTGTTGGATCTGCGGGACCTGCTGGATCTGTGGGATCTAGGTTGTGAGAACTGCCTGAGACTCCAGTGCTGGGCTCGTTCCCACAGACTACAGCAGCTGTGAGGCTGCCGTGGTTTACCTGCAGCTCATGTGTTTCCTCATTTCCAGTTTCATGAAAGTGAAACCTGTCCCCCAGCGCTGCTCCTGGTTCCTCCTTGTGTTCTCAGCAGGAGAGAGAGCAGCTGCTTACTTCAATCAGCCTCACGACAGTGAAGAACAAAACCTCTGTGAGTGTGTCCAGCCACCATCACTGTTTTTACACCTCCCACCACCACCCTTACCGGTGGTTAGCACTTCTGGTAGATCAAAGGAGATCTCATGGTCTTCATGGTCCAACAGGCCCCGGGCAACATCGCTTCTGGTCCAGCAGGGGGTGCTACACAGACTGAGAAACCCTAAAGTAGTGGTGTCCAAATCCAGGCCTCGAGGGCCGGCCTCCTGCTGGTTTTCCAGAAATCCTGCCTTACTTGCTGTTTATTACCTGGATCAGGTGTGTTTAGCCAGTAAGGAGCTACAATGGCAGGTTGGTTGGAAAACATGTAGGACACCGGCCCTCGAGGCCTGGATTTGGACACCCCTGCTCTAGATAGTTGGAAACCAGCGTTGAAGGAGCATCATCTTCTGGGTCATGAAGGAGGACTAGGTCAGGACCACTGATGGGACAAACTCTGGTCTTCTGCTGCTTCACCCACTTGAGTTCTGTTGAATGTTCGTCTCAAACCTGTTTCTGCTTCAGGAGCATCAGTGTGCTTTAGTGCTGACAGACCCTGAAGGGGTCATGAACCCTTCTGTTTCATACAAAACCTGGAAAGCTGGATTTCTGGTCTCCATGTTGAAGCATGGCTGAAGCAGGACTGAACAGAACCCGAGAGGCTTTGGTTCTGCAGGGCTTGAGCTTCCTGTTGAGCTGCTTGTTGACATGACGGGAGGAAGAGGATGTGGTGACACGCCGTTCTGAAAGAGCTGAGCTCAGTTTGCACGGCGTGCATCACCTTCCCCCAGAACCTGAGGAGCAGCAGAGGTGAACAGGACGCTCCTGCTGCTGGTTCTGGTGTAGTCTGCACGCTCAGCCAGCTTTCTTCTGGGTTTTCTGGTGTTGATCCAGACAGAAACTTTGTGAGGCCTCTTTTGATGTGTCCATGTCATGACGGGGCTCTGGTTCTTGGGTCTTCATCAATGTGTGGGTCAAACTGGGCAGAACCATCTCACCATAAAGATCTTTATGATGAGCTGGTGATGAGGGGTCACTCTGACCCCAGCTTCTCTCATTGCTTTGCTCCACCCTGGAGATGTTTTTCAGATCTTCATGAAACAATGGTTGGGTTTTATTTAGGTTGGGTTTCTGCGCACACCTTCAGAATAAAAGCCTCATCTCATGTAACACCTCCAGTGATTTCAAAATAAAGTACCCAATACAGAAGTTCGGTCTTCAAGATCTGAGCAAACGGCTCCAGAGTTTGAAGAATCTTCCTGACCTCATACTAAGGAACCCTGAGAGGTCAGCTGCTGGTTCTGAAAGGACGGCTCACCTTTGAGGCGGGTCAGAACAGAAATCCGTGGCAGCAGGAGGGAGATGCAGGAGAACTTTGTTCTGGTCGGTGGTCCATCTCCTCAGCATCAGGATCTGTGCTCTCCTGATGTCATGCTAACTTGCAGCCCCCCACCCCCACCCCACCCCCGTGAGAACCCAGCAGGGTTGTGAACCGCAAAACTTCAGTAAACAGGTGCTTCATCAGATTCCTATCAGAACCTGAGAGGGAGGCAACCAAAGTCATGAAACCGCAGCAGCGGGAGCTCGGAGATTCTGAGCGGAGATACGAACCTCAGCCTGTGGTTTGACGGGGGAGGGGGGGGGGGGTGAAATGGCAAACGCTGCAGAACATTCTGAACCAGCATCTTCACTGCTGTGGAGCTTCCTCCATGCAGGCCTTTACCAGCCTCCAGATGGATCAGATAGTCTGTTTAGAAAACTGAGAGGTGGAGTTAGACCAGAACAACCAGGATTTAGCCTGGATGTAAGGGTGAGAGGAGGACGAGGAGAAGGGAGGTCCTCAGGTTCTCCTCTGCTCCCTATGAAGGCTCCTCTCCAGCAAAGACTGGACTGACGACAGCTCATTGCTCCTCAGGTCTACACAGAACGTTCTGTACCCGCGTGCAGCAGTGTTTCCTGCAGCTCTGCTGCCACTGCAGCTCTGTGAGATGAAGAACCTCAAAGCTGCAGTGTAACCTGTTTCTGCTCCACCTGTGGTGGAGTTTGAGGCCACATGCTTTGCAGCCCTGTTCCCCAGCATGCTTTGCTGTAGAATATGAAAGCTGCAGTGTACTCCTGAGCCCAGAACCTGGCACAGCCAAACCGAGCTAACCATGCAGAGGCGGCAAAGCTGGGAGCTGCAGGCGGAAACGAGGAAGAGGAGAGCTCCTGCTGGCCTCCTCTGGAGAGCTCAGCTTTTGTAGCAGAGATGCGGGTTCGAGTCTCTACTGAGCTGGCCTCATTTAAACACAACCCAGATCAGCAGCGTAGACAGGAAGTGGTGTTGAGGTTGCTGGTTAGTCTTTCAGCCGGCTGCATGTGGAGCAGCTGATGGTTGTAAGAGATAAGAACTGTTTACAACCATTTCTGATCTCCACTAGGTCCAGATTTTATTTTTAGAAACAATGACAGCAGAGGGACCAAATGAAGGCCTGTGATTGGTCCATGTCTCACCTAAAGACAAACAGCTGTTCACACATCTCAGGTGAAGTTTACCTGTGAGGCCCAGCAGAGATGGATTTGACATGAATCCCAGGCCGTCTTTTGGTCTGTTGTCTTGTGAAGCTTCTAGAAACCAGAAGTTCTTCTGCTTTTACCCCCAGAGGGGTAAAGACTCCTGCTGGAGGGGCTCCAAAGGGGGGCTCATTCAACACGAGCACGTGTTGTTATGGAGAACTTTACACTTGAGCGTGCACGGGGACCGGAGCGTGTGCGGGGACGGGCTGTAAAGCAGAGGAACATTTTGGAGCAGGTGGAGGCTTCACAAGGTTTGTGGTGTTCCTTGGACAGACTGAAAGTCCAGCGTGCACCCACGCACACGTCTGATCCCAATGACTTTTGACCCCTTGATTTTGGTGTGTGTGTGTGTGTGGTGGGGGGGGGGTCAGGTGCTGATCTCTTGCCCTGCTTATCTAAACATCTGCAGCTCAGAAGATCAGAGATGTTTTGTGACTTGCAGAACTTCCTGTGAGCACAGACCTCAACCAGCAGCCCGCCTGCTTCCTCTGCAAAAGCCACGCCCCCTCCGGCTGACAGAGCAGCTCTCGGCTGTCAGAGCATCTGCAGCTGGACTTTAGACACGATGGCGTTCGGCTGGAAGATGCGCGCCCTGCTGCTGCTGCTGCTGCTGATGTTGATGGGAGGCCAGGCTCAGAGCGGAGATGGAGACTCAGGTGAGGACAGATGTTCATGAAACATCTGAAGGCATGAAGAGTGATGAAGAGGAGCAGGAGTCTTCATGCTGGCAGAAGAAACAGGTTCCTGAAGGCAGACACAGATGTTTCCTTCATGTTCTGAGCGTTGAGTCAGTGACCCTAAAGTGAAGAACTGGGTTTGTTTGGGATGTGAATGGGTCAGGAAGAGCTGCAGCTCCATGTTCTCCTCAGATGTTCTAAACGGGAATCAGACACGGTGACAGAAGACCTGCAGGAAGAGGCAGAGGAGCGCAAAACAGAAACTGAAGCAGACTCAGAAACAGCGCCGACCTTCATCAGAGCTGGGGGTGGGGTTTGGGTGTGTAGACCTGCCATGGGCTGAAGATGATGATGACCTGCAGAGAACCAAAGACCTGTCCAGGTCCAACCTGGCGGCTTCAGACCTGCTTCAGTCAGAACCAGCTTCACCTGCTATACAAGGCTGTTCTTAGAGGTCATATTTTTAGCTTCTGACTGGTCATGACCACCGCCGCCGCAGCGCTGAAGACACCTCCGCGGTCATGTGACACGTGTGTGATGCTCAGGTGTGCTTTGATCCCACCAGAGCTCCGGATGAGCTGCAGCTCTCACGTCTCCGTCAGTGGATGCAGCGTCACCTGCCAACTGCTGACAGACAGCAGCCACAGTGAGGATGAGGAGGAGGAGGAGTGGAACAGCGTTGTGAAGACCTCCATGTGGTAAAGATCTTCGGCGAGCTGCAGTGGCTTCCTGTGGGTCTGAACTTCTGGTTCTCATGGGTCTCCTGTTGCTCCTGTCAGTTATTCTGAGTGGACGAAGAGTAGGAAGAAGCTGAAGTGTGTGGAGGCCCACGGAGACACAGTCCAGTCTACGGACCTGAGTCCAGTGGTTCCCGTGAAAGTGACCTTGCACTTACAGCGAGGAGCACACGTCTCTTCCTTGGTGAACCTGACCAAAATAGGTAAACGCCGCAGCAGCTGCAGAAGGAAGTGATCCTCAGAACGTATTTAACCGGTTTTCACTTCCTGCTGCTCTCACATCTGCAGAATGTCTCATTCCATTCCTCTCTTGTTCCTCAGTTAAACCCAGGAGTCCTCAGGTGTGGAATGTCACCTTTGACCTGGAGTCAAACCAGACTGTCATCTTTATCAAGATTCCATACCAGAATGACTACCTGAAGGTGGAGAACCAGTTGTTCCAGCTGCACATCTGGACTGAAGGGCAGAACCTGGTGAGAAGATCCTTCTCCACTTTTCTGTCCTTTTCAAAGCAAACTGAGATCTGACGCTACAACCCAGGAAAAATGTTCCTGATGAGACGAGAAGGACCACAGGGTCTGACAGTCATGAGGCTTTACAGAGGATCTTCATGAGCTGAAACCAGATCCAGATGAAAGACAACTAAGAGATCCTCCTGTTGCTCTGGAGATCTTCTAACGATGTTCTTCATTCTGACCCTTGAGTTTTTTGTGTTCGCAGATTCAAAACATTTCGTCGCAGGACTGGATGAAGTTTGACATTAAACGCCTCCACCAGCACTCCCAGTACCAGGTGAGGGTCCGGTCCATCCCATCGGGCATTTTCTGTGGCAGCTGGAGCGACTGGAGCGAGACGGTCAGCTTCTTCAGCCCTGCAGGTGAGACCACACATCGGGCTTGAAGGAGCCAGTGTGGAGCTATTTCTCACTCCTGGTGCTCTCTTCAGATCCTGCTGCGGGGGAGCTGGAGCAGTGGCTCATATCCGTGGTCCTCTTGGTCTTGGTGGTGGTGGTGATGATTTCCAGTGCCTTCATCTTCTGGAAGAAACAGTAGGATGTCTTTGCTGTCTTTGTGTCGGCAGACGTGGTTCTCCTCTCAACTCTTCCTTTGTTCCTGCAGACTACTGACCTTCATCTGGCCCATCATCCCTCATCCCAAGCAGACTCTGGTCCAGATCTGCAAACCACACAAGGTGAGTCCCCACTGCTGACATGATAATAAGGCCGTCCACTAAGTGGTGGAGCTTGACCGGTTCTCTGATGTTTCAGGGTCTCCTGCTGAGCCTGAATCCTGAGGAGTTCAGCTCTCTGAACGTGGACCCGGTGGATCCAGCAGCTCACAGTGAGGAGCTCCTGGCCACCAGCCCTCAGCCGAGCTCCACTCAGAGCTCCGACTGCAGGAGCACCACCAGTGTCAGCACAGAGGAGCTGGAGATCTCTGCCTTGCTCAGCAGGACCTCCTCTGACAGTGGAGACATCTGGCAGAACCCCATCTCCTCCTCCATCCAAGTACCTGGACAGCAGAACCAGCAGGACCCCACCCTGCCAGAGGGAGGCAGCGCAGCCAGCGCGGTGGAGTTTAGAGTGACCCAGCCAGAGGAGGCCTACGTGACCATGTCCAGCTTTTACAGAACCAAGGAGCTGCAACAGAGCCACCTGGTGGACAGACTGCATCCTGCAGAACCAACAGCGTGTTCCTGCTGAGCTGCTTCCTGTTCAGGATGTTCTCTCATCTGTCACAGGAGAACGTCTAATCCTGAAGGAAACAACAAATCACTGCTGCTCTTCATCCTTTCGGATCCACTCAAAGTCCTCAACTCACAGAAAACTGAGCAGCATTTGATGGAGGGCTTTTCAGAACAAGAACTTTTAGCAAAAGGCATCCTTCTTACTTTTGTTGTGAAATGTTAATGTGGCAAAGATGAGGTGAGAGGCTTACTGCTGCTGGGACCTGCTGACGCTCTACTGACACCTTCCTGCTGCACTGATACTGCTGCTGCTCTGAGGACCTCCACTAGAGGGACACGTTCTGCTGTCTGAGCTGGACAGAAGCCACTGACTGTATTTGAGAACTGGACTGAGTGACCCCGCCTCCCTGGTGTTTCAAACAGGAAGTGGCTCCAAGAAGCCAAAATCTTCCATGTAAAAATAAACAGCTGTTACTCAGTCATTCTATTGGTCAGAATAAGCATTCCTGCTCTGATACTTACCTTTTTCTAACATCTTCTTGAAAATCCTCTTTGTTTTTCATTATATTTTTCTGTAGTTCAAATTATTCAAGTTAAAAACGGACCAATCAGACGCTTCAGTAAAAGTAGGTGGAGCCTGCTGACCCCCACTTTTAAAACAATTGACAGATGTCTTATAGCCTGGTTTCCAGCGGTAGGGGTGTGGCCTTTCAACAAGCTCACTCCTGATTTGTGAGTGGTTGCCATAGAAACGTTGACGCAGACCGACTCAGACCATTCACTGCTTACTGACGATGTCTGCTTATTGCGGCGTCTGTATCGCGAAATAATGGAGACTAATTTGACTTCATTTAGTTGGCAATAAACCATTTTCTGTGGGGGGGGGGAAGAATGACTCAGTCCAGTTCTCACTCCATGGTTCTGACTCAGTGACATTTCTGTGGTTTTCCAAACCTAAACTCCAAAAACGGATTCCTAACAGACACCAACTCTGCGCTGACCGACAGTGACGACCTCCTACTGGTGGTGCCAACAGTTGGTGTGAGTTTGGAACACTGAAGGTGTTCAAACCCGCCCCCACCTGTAGCCCCATCACAGGAGGCACCGTGCAATCTTCCACCATTACTATGGAGACCGGACGCAGTTTGTGGCCCAATCAGAGAACGATGCTGCTACAAAGACCTCGTTTTAATCCAGGAATGTTTCAGGACTGTGACACAGGTTCACGACGGAGACACGTCAATATCATAGTTCTGCTTTTATGAAACCATCAATAAAGTTATCAAACTGACAGAAAGCTGCTGTTTCCACTCAGCTCAATCACAGTAAACATGGCAGAAGAACCCTTCTGAAGCTGAGAGGAACTCTGAAGATCTCATCCTACAAACATCCACTGCAGATCCAAGAGTCCTCTGAAGACCCTGTGCAGAAACTCTGCAGATCCTTTCAAGGTCTTCTAAAGATTCTTGAGGATCTTCAGCAGATCTTCCAGGGATCCTGTGAAATCCTACAAACATCTTCTGAAGATCCTTTTAGGATTCATAAATTATATTTAAAGTGTTTGCAGATTCTGGAAGGACCCTCGGGGAATCTTTGAGAGATCCTCTGAAGATCCGGGAAGCTTAGAGCTTCCAGGCGTTCCTCATCATGAGGATGAAGTAGACATCACTGTCGATGGAAGCGCTCACACCACTGTAGTAGTCGATGAACTCCTCTTTGGTGACCTGCAGATCAGAGCAGAAGTCAGAGACGTTTCTCCAGGAGGAAGAAGAGGGACAGGCAGTGAAGTGACTGTGAGTTGGTTCTGTTAGAACAGGTCGCTCAGGAGTTCTGATGATTTGGATCGGTCCAGGTTTCAGGTTCACCTCAGAAAACAGTGAGCGTTCCAGCAGCTTTAGACTTTGACCTTTCTACAAAGAGCTTTTAAACTTTGGGGTGAAGGAAGCAAACGGAACGTGATGTTCTACTGGATTCTCTTTTCATCTTTTTCTCTCTCAGGAACTCTTCCACATCATCTAGTGTTCTCTGTCGGCTGTTGTCGGCCCAATAAAAACTACAACTGCTGGGTTTTGTAGAAGGATGTTGGGCCTTGAGGTCCAGAATCCAGCCCCTCTGCCTTAGAATTCCAAGGAAGAGCTGACACCAGCACCGTAACCACGAGCTCATCCAGAACTCCCTCTGTCTCATTTGGATCAGCAGGCGCAGAACAAATTCTTACCTTCCCGTCTTTGTCATACGGAGAGTCAAAGCTGTCCAGGAAGGTCCGGAACACCTGATCTTCACTCAGCTCTCCATTCTGGTACTTGGGGTGATACTTGGCGTTGTAGACTCCTCGCAGGTCCTCCACTGTGATCACTCCATCCCCCGTCTTATCCATCTTCCTAAAGGCCTGCATGACCACCTCCAGCCGAGCCTTGGACATTGGAGGCTGCAGGAAACAGAGCCGGCGTTATGAACCCAGAACCAGGCCGGTTCTGGACCAAGCACCAAGCTGTCCCCTCTTGTTTGTGTGTTACCCGAAGAGCGATGAGGAACTCGTCAAAGCTGATGGTCCCACTGCCGTCACGGTCAAAGAGCTGGAAGAGTGCGGCGACCTCCTCCTTCTCCATCAGCAGTCCATAATCATTCAGACCCTTCAGGAACTCTTTCAAGTCCAGAGAGCGGTTCTGGTTGTCATCCATCACTCTGAAAGTTCTAAGGACAAAACAGAGAAGACCCTTGTGAGTGTGCTGTCCCCAACCCTCATCAGGGGAGTCAGGTGAGGTAATGATGGGGGGGTAAAGTGGGCGGAGCTCACCTGCCGAGACCTTTGATCCCCGACGAGCCCCGGATGAGACACTGCAGACGGAGTTTCTCCACGGGATCTGAACACTCGGAGAGCTGCCGTTTGGCCCTCACAGCCATTTCATGGTCGTGTCTGGACGTTCCTGCCATTTCTGAGCTCACAGGTAGGAGACGGGTATCAGGGACAGGTCAGGTCCAGAAGAGCAGGTCCTAATGAGAGGCTAATGATTCTTAATGGTTCTGGAGTCAGACGTTCTTTCTACTCCTCCTGTGTTCCTCCTAAGGCTCCTCCTGTCCAATGCACCGAACATCCTTTCTCTCTACTCACTCTCATAACGGACCTGATAAGATGTTCTCTGAATTTGAGCAGAAACATTATTTCCACCCTGAGAACAGAAACGTGGACCCTGGGCGGTACCGGATACAGCAAAAGGCAGATGTTTTGGGCCTCACTGCTCTTCATCCACAGCTGGTCCTGAGCCAGACTGCCGGAGCAGCTTGTTATACATGTTGGAATGACAATAAAGTTACATTCAAACCAGACCTGCTTTCCTGCAGATCGACAGACAGACTGCAGCTGGACCTGCATGTCTCACCTGAGGAGTTGAGATGGAACCCTGACTTTGGAGAACTTTCCTGAGCTTCATCAAAGCAGTGTGAGCTCACATGGACTGAAGGTCTCTGAGATCTGGATCAGATCTGCAGACACCTGGAAACGTCATGTCATCCTACAGTTTATGAAGGCTGGTCCAGCAGCCAGGATCAGGAAAGCTTTCATGAGCGCTCCAGGATCTGTCTGGATTCTCCTCTAGAGTCCATGAGGAGCAAATAGAGCAGAATAGAATAGAATAGAATAGAATAGAATAGAATAGAATAGGGTGCCTGGACACGATTTCATCACATTCTGCTTCACTGTGACTCGTGTTTAAAGGGTTAGCTCACATGTTAGCTCGGGTCTTTGGAGGTTAAAGTCCCGGAAGTTTGATTTCTATCTTATGATGATGATTACGTTACGTCAAGGCTTTTGTTTTCAGCTTTGAGACGTCTTTGTTTGTTGTTTTTCTGTAAAATGTGTTTTTGATGCTGAAATATTTGATCCAGTTTCCCTCTGAACTCCTGTTTCTGGGTCAGCATCGACCCGAAGCTTCTGGTTCTGCCGAACCAAAGCCGCGGAACTGGATCCGTTCGGACCGGACTGAGTGAAAAACGGTTAGTCCTGCAGATTGAGGCAGGGTTCTCACCTGTTGAAGGTTTTATCCGGTAATCCAGAAGTCTCTCCGGCGTGGCCCCTCCGTAAACAACCCTCCGTTACCATGGAGACCAGCTGCTCTCCCCGCGGCTCTGTGGGAGGAGCAGAAAACCTGAAGGGGGCAGCAGAGAGGCGGGAACCGATGACAGGAGCAGATGGAGGGATCAGTCAACTCAATAACAAATAAACCAATAATAACCAATAATCTGGATTGAGACATGGTAGGATTATGTTACCATAAGGTCCATCACGGCAGAAAACACTCATGTGATGCCGCAGAAACTGATCAACCATCATTCCAGTCCAATATGTGGAAACACTTGGAATTTACAGTCATGTGACCATACAGCCATACAGTGTTGCTAGAATGTTCTAATAATGTCCCTTTGGATTATTCTGATGTGGAAAAACAACAGTGGGATGAACTTTATCAAACTCAAATGTGAATGGATTTGACATTCATTCTTGTTTACTTGTTTGTTTGTGCACATATTTATCTACACTTGATTATCTTGAAGAAATACAAGAATCTGGAAAACTTCACCTGATGTTCAGTAGCAGCTATTCATCTCTGAGTCACACTGTTGAAGTTTTGAATAAAGATGTCCCGGATCCATTTTAGCTCAGTAAATCGGATTGAAACTCCACTAGGAATCTGATTGTTGCTACAATGAATCACTACAATCAGAACTGGAGGTTCAAATGTGAGAAGTCTGTTTGGTTCCATTAAAAAAAATACTTTTTTCTTTACTTGTTGAGTTTTGTTTTTATCTTTTACAACACATGAACTTGTCCGGTTACATTCCTCCTGCTGTCCTGGACATGCTGACAACACAAGAAAAACCTGGAAAAGCCTGGATAACTGCTGTTAGGAGGAACAAACACCATGGAACCATCAGTGCACTTCATGATGACCTCATGACTGTTCTACTGATGTTACACGATGAAAACAAAACTCAGGTCAACAGCAGAAGATGACGTACAGGCAGGGAAGGGAGCCAACCTCAGAACGGACGTGACACCGACAGGAACTCCAGAGGAAAAGCCAACATCCAACACATATGCACGGAGGAAAGGACTTCAGGAAAGGGGAGGGCTTGATGGTGAACAATGGGAGTAGACAGGAACTCTGCATGAATCTCAACAATCCCATCGATCGGAACATCAGCAGCAGACTAGAAGACGTTTCACAGCAGCTTCCCAACCAATCAGAAGGAAGCATCAACAGGAGGAGTCAGGAGAACAGAGACTGGAACCCAGAGTTCAACCAGGAAGAAGTAACCATGGCAACAAACTCTCAAAGAGCTGTTGATCTCAGCGTGTTCTTCACTTCACTGATGTTCTTAAAGTCATGAAACGAGTCGAGAACCAGAACACAAGAACTTTATTCAGTAATGATTCCAGCATGTTGACAGAAAACACTGATAAAACTGATTCCTTCACAACAATCACAGGCAGACGGACGCGCAGCACACATGACCTTCAAGTGCAGCGTCATTGGTCCAAAAGATAAAGCCGGCCCATCTCAGTAAGAACAATAAAAAGGACCTCCTTTAAACTGACATTTCATTGGCTGGAACTGAGGAGGGTTTCGGTCTCCATGACAACAGCCCATGGTTGCTCAGTAAGGCAGCAGACGGAAGATTTAAGGCCCATGGCGGCGAGCAACCAACATCCGTTGATGCTTAGAGTCCAATACCTGAGAGCTGTACAGGATGATCACATGGCTGTGCTCTGATTGGTCGATTCGTCCAGAAACACAGGAAACAAGAATAATCATAAAACTCTTAGTGTACATTTAAATAATGACGTAATTCTTTAAACAAATTTGTTGTGTCGACAAATAAAGTGTAAACAGGAAATGAATCAAACTAAAAACAAGTCTGTGCTGCTTCGTCTGTCAGGCTCTTCACCCCACCTCCTTCTAACATGAGGTTCCTGATTGGTGCTACTGAGGGGGAGGAGCTATGCATACCAACACGGTCATGGCACTAAAGGAAAGCAGAGAAAGTTTGGCTGATGGGGATCTGCCTTCTTATTGGCCGGTTCGTCCAACTTCAAGTTTACACCGTAAGATTAAAGTTTTGGCTTTTCCAGCCAACCTACGGTGCGACATTCCCGCCATGGTAACTTCTGTGACTATACATCTTTTACAGTTAATCAGTTTTTATTCCTACTAGCAAACAGCTAACAGGTGTTAGAGGCTAACTAGCATGGCGGCTAATGGCAGTGTTCTGTAATGTCGACCACCACAGCCTTTCGCCAGCTGAACAGGAAGTAGCCCATGCCGGCGCCAGCTGCCACAGCAATGCAGAGGTAACCGTTGTAGGTCATAAAGATGAGCATCAGGAAGTAGCTGATCACCACCTGGATGATATGCAGCAGGGTCTGTATGAAGTGGGCGGGGCTTAGCATCCGCTGCCTGAGAAGGAGAGGGGTTAGCAAGTCAGGCAAGGTTAACATTTTGGATTTGTTTCTGTGAGCAGAACTTTACGTTAACTTTGTTAGCTATGCAGCTAAACCCGCTACGGCTCAAAGTCAGCTTAAACCTGTGGATTGTTACTAGACTTTTTGTAAGCAGGAAGTGCTGCATTTGTACAGCTCCTACCACAGGAAAACAACAGGAAACAGAAAAACAACACCAGAACCGGATCCAGAACCAGAACTGGATCCAGAAATCCCGCATGAACTCAACCAGGAGAAGTTTGGGTTTTTGGAATGTTCACAAAAGCTGACATTGTGAGTGCTGTGGATTGGTCATTACTGGCTCCGCCCCCATTGCGATTGTTCCTGCTGAATGTGCACAAGCTGCTAACATACCCGACCGTCTTGTGGGTCTCCATCAGCACCGTCCCATCAGTCCCTGGGACTGGCATGGAGTTGTAGCGCACGTTAACCTGACTGCGACGCAGCAGCACCTCTCGGCCGATCTTCAGGCCCTCGTACAGCGCCGCCAGCAGGAACACGCCGATACAAGCCGCCACCATTTCTGAAGGACAACGAGGGGAATTAATGCTGACAAAACAAAACCGTGCATGAAGCTGACACCAGAGGAACGGCTGCAGCCGACAGGAAGTCCCGTCTACCTCCAGGTGAGTTGATGAGCAGTCCTTCAAACAGCAGTGGCACATTGTGGCAGTCGAGGTTGAAGGTCATCGCCTGGACAACAGAGACGTGTGAGGCCCATGATGTCATCTGTCACATGATGAGGCGACATGTTCACACTCACCATGCCCATGTGGCCCCCGCCAGAGTCGCTACCTCCGTGGTTGTGGGCGGTGGTGGAGTGGCCCTCGGTGTTATGGTGATCGTGGGTGGGGTGGACCTCCATGGGGGTGTGGTTCATGTGATCCATTACTGCAGGAAAGACAAGTTCATCATGAGCCACACCCAACACTAATCCTAACCCAAGAAAAACTCCAGCCTCACTTGACCCACACCCCACCCTAACCAAACCCCACTCAACCCCGCGGCACATGAATCTGAGCTGGGAATCCTGGGAAACAGAGTCCTCTCTGGTGTTGGTGGACCAGACCATCACCACAGAGAATGAAACTCAGAGCAGCAGAACCAGCACCAACACAGCTGATCTGAAAGTGGTTCTACCAAAACGTCGTAGAACCATGTTCTGCTGAGTGCAGAGCAACCCCCCCGACTCGCTTCAGAACTCACCTGTGGGTTCTGCTCTGAAGGCTCAGTCGTCTTCACTCGGACTCAAAAAGACCAGAACTGACTGTTGATGACATCACAGCAGCTGATAAAGTCAGCCGTCAGCCATCACCATGGTAACAAGCCAGCATCACAGAGCAGACCTACTGCTTTAACCTGATTGGCTGTCAGGCCCTGAGGCTAAAGAGAGCGGAATCAACCAATTGCAGCCCTTCATAACTCATCTGCTGTCCGCCAATTGGATCACAGCAGCGTTGACTAGAGGCTGCAGTTACTGTCTGTTTTCTGTTTAAGGGAGGAGGGGCACTGACATTAAAGCAGAATCACATGACTACAATTGGAAGCCCCGCCCCTCACAGAATTTTCAAAGATGCTTCAATGAAACAAACACAACTGAGCGCCAACACGCTCAGGCTCCTTCACCTTCCACGTAGAGCTGAAGGTGGAGCCACAGTTCGTCTCTGCGACATGGTCATGTGATGCGTCATGAAAGTGTTCGTTCACAAGCCGGCGCTGAGGCCTGTACAAGGCATGTGCAGAGAAAACCGCACACTAGAACCTACAGGATCACCGCCAACGCCATAGGGTTCTGAAGATGAATCCTCAACCCTGTGCCCCCCACCTCCCTGCCCTTACCATCCACCTCAAACAGCAGGAGGAGGGGTAGATAGTGGGCGGATAATGGCGGCAGGTTTTGGGATGGATGCAAATGCTTATTTTTTATGTGGAATCAGAGTTTTAGTCATTAGGGGGTTGGCCCAGTCACATCAGTCCTGACCAGCGTCAGGTTGCCGTGGCAACAGCCATGACTCCATATAAGGGCATGGTAGCAGCTTCCTGCAGAGACGGTTTTGGTTCCTCTCTTCCCATTCAGAATCACGGTCCATCCTTTTCATATTACACAGCATTCCTGCATCGTAATGGTAACACCCACCATCGGCCAGCTTTCTAATTCCGTTTCAGACACTCCATTTTTTTTTTTAATACTTAAAATGTTCTTAAACTTCACAGGAAAAGTGTTTTTCAGTCATGGAGTCAAATTTCTGGCAAATCTGTTTAACTAAACTGTTTTATTTCTGTTTAAATTAAGAAGTTCTAGTAGAAAAATCTCTACAGAAACTCTGAGGCTCCTTCCGTTTAAAGATTAGGAATTTTTCATAGTTTTTGGGTTTTTGTTTCATCCCAACAGAAAATCTTCTGTTTTCAGGTTCACTGCTTTGTTTTTTCAGAAAGCTTGTTTCTGTCGTCTGTTCAGAACCATCGACGGTATCAGATAACTGGACCGGCATTCCAAACTCCACTGTGGTCACGGCCACTGAGCTGTCTAAGAACACCAGAAACAAAATTGCTGATCTGCACCAGGTTGGTAAGACTGAATCTGCAATAGATATGCAGCTTGGTGTGAAGAAGCCAACTGTGGGAGCAATTATTAGGAAATGGAAGGAAAGCAAGACTCCTGATAATCTCCATCCATCTGAGGCTCCACTCGAGACCTCACCCTGTGGGGTCAAAGTTATCACAAGAACAGTGAGCAAAAATCCCAGAACCACATGGGGCGACCTTTTGAGTGACCTGCAGAGAGCTGGGACAAAAGTAACAAAGGCTACTATCAGTGACACCACGCTGAGAAAGACTCAAATCTGCAGAATCAGACGTGTCCCCCTGCTAAAGCCAGTACATGTGCAGGCCCGTTAGAGAACGTGGATGATCCAGAAGAGGACAGGAAGAATGTCCTATGGTCAGATGAAACCACAATAAAACTTTTCTGGTAAGAACTCTATTTGTTGTGTTTGGAGGAGAAAAAATGCCAAGTTGCATCCAAAGAACACTATAACTACTGTAAAGCATGGGGGTGGAAGCATCATGCTTTGGGCTGTTTTTCTGCAAAGGGATCTGCACATCTGATCCATGTAAATGAAAGAACGAAAGGGGCCATGTATGATCAGACTGAGTGAAAACTTCCTTCCAGCAGCAAGGGCATTGATGATGAAAGGAGGCTGGGTCTTTCACCATGACAACGATCCCAAACACACTGAGCAACGAAGAAGTGGCTTCGTAAGAAGCATTTCAAGGTCCTGGAGTGGCGTAGCCAGTCTCCAGATCTCAACCCCAGAGAACATCTTTGGAGGGAGTTGAAAGTCCGTGTTGCGCAGCGATAGCCTGATAGAGATAACTTACATTACGTAATCCCATAAGGAAGTGACAATGAAGTGAAGTGATCATTTGAGCAAACTCATGACAAAACAGGAGGGAGAAGTTAGAGATAACTGTACATAATCTCAAATCTTTTGTCATCCATGTGCAATACTTAAACCAATGTTGTGATTATGAAGAGCTCATGCAATGAAGAGATGCTTCATCCTTGTTCTCCAAATGTGACCAGCTCTGATATTGTGTTGTTTTACTGTTCATGAAGTCCTGTTGCTGAGAGAATGCTGAAGAAGACACAAGATCCGTCTGAGGTGGAATACAGGCTGAGCTGAGAAGGAACCTATGTATAACTCTTATCCCCAAGTGCAGCTGTATCTACCCCCTCCTTCAGAGCTGCATCCGTATTCTAACTAGGGAACTCCACGTTTTTTAATAAATAGAAGGGTTTGGGGGGAGGGGGTGCTTCGAGCGGTTTGGAACACTTCCTGGCTGTTTCTCCTTGCAAGTAAAAGAAATTAACTGTCTCTGTTTCCCTTCTTTTTCCAGAAACAAATGTTTTAGATTACTTGAACCTGACACAGCCCCAAAATACCACTGCTCTAGAGGAGATCTACAAGGAGGAATGGGCCAAACTACCAGTAACAGTTTGTGAAGACTTACAGAAAACGTTTGACTGCTGTCATTGCCAACAAAGGGTATATAACAAAGTACTGAGTTGGAATGTTGTTATTGACCAAATATTTATTTTCCAACATAATTGACAAATCAATTCTTTAAAAATCAGACATTGTGATTTCCTGGATGTTTTTTCTCGCGTGTCTTGAGTTGAGGTATACCTATGATGAAAGTTACAGGCCTCTCTCATGGTTTTAAGTGAGAGAACATGCACAAGTGATGGCTGACTGAATACTTTTTTGTAAAATCCATCAGATAAATGCATCTCTATGTAAATAACTAGACATTGGTTTAAAATGTTCTTTCACAAAGATCAGAGAAAGATTCAAGCTGACTTTTTCCTCCAGGAAAAACAGAAGAAAAGTTCGAATTTTAAGGAAATATGCGGCCTTTATTCACCATTAAAGTTTTGTAGGAATTCAGACTTTAAATTCATCTGCTCTACTCAGATCCTACAACCAAAATGACTTTTTCTTCAAACTTTTCTTCCTGGAATTTCTTTTACTTTTAAACTTTTTTTTAGGTTTTGTAAATAAAGTAATAAGATTTCGAATATAACTTTATTTGAAACCAACACTAACGGTAACCAGTATTCTGTTTTTATTTGCGAAAAAATATTTAAATTCTACATCTAAAAGCTAAAGTTTGTTTTAGTGATTCTTTCACATTATTTTCATGATGTGATTTCATATGTTTTTTCCTCCATGTTATGTTCTCTTGTTAACTTGTTTATGGCTGTTTTGTCTTTGTAAATAAAGAACATAAATGACAAGCAGGAAAAGCTGAGAGTGCAACAAACAGGTCCAGATAACCTGTCACTCAAAGTCATCTAGCCAATGGAATCAAACACTGCAGAAGCTCCTCCCTCCTGCATCAGAACAGAAACAATCAGGGGAGTTTGAGAAAACTAAGCAGAGAAACAGAAGGTTTTCTGTTGGAAACAAACTAAAACTTTATGAAAAATTCATGTTTGTTAAACTAAAGGAAGATCTGAGTCTGTAGAGATTTTTCTAATAGAACCCCCATCAATAATAATGTGTTGGGGAATCTCTGCAGATTCAACCTCTGATGGATTTCAGGACATTCACAGTGGATGGCGTGGAAGATCTGAGACTTTGTTCCTCAATCTTCTTCATCGCCATCACCAAAACGAAGCTCCTCAGAAGCTTCCACTCATTTAGAACCGTTCAGTCACAGGAAAACGTCCACAGACTGTTAATCTTTCTTACATTTGATGGTTGGAGGAGGCCACTGTGCCGACCTTCAAACATCTTATCTTCTGCTGGATAACGCATTTACGACCTTTTATGATAGATCATATCTATGTTTGGGATCCATGCAGACTCGACTGTCCCAACAGTACCGGTCCAACTGGACTGGAAAACTCCATCTGAGCCACAGATCATTCCCTGCCCTCTAAGCTTTAGGTTCTGTTAGTCTCTGCTCGTTTGACCTCTGGGAGGCGCTACAGATGCATCAGAACTCAAACTCCGGTGGATGTCTATGCCCATGTTTGTATCTGTTCATTTATTCATTCTTCTTCAATAGTTTTCGTTCCTCCATGTTGTCAAAATGGCTTTTATTTGTTTTTTATCAGTAAAGTACATTTTTACTGAACCTCCAAATGCAAATAAGACAAAACTTTTTATTTTATTGTATTGTTTTGCACTGATGTGATGACTTTTAATATACATGTGGACAATGACAGCATAACATCTACATACCTGCCCATCCCTCTGTCCCTCCATCGGCTTTAAGTTTACCATCAATGCCACAGCAGCAGATTACTCTGACCTCCATAAAAAAGGTTCTTCAGAACCTTTGTTCCTTCTAAAGAGGAATTCTAAACTCCTGGGAAGAAGTTTCAGAACATAAACCCAAGCGATCTTACCTGACAGGAGAGACAGCCACTCGAGTTCTGAAGGCACTGAAACACAGAGAGAGGAGTGAGTCTTTTTACAGCCAGGTCAAAACCAGGAAGTAACTGGAGCCAATCACAAGCTGGCCTGATTCTGTCACAGCCAATGAAGAGCTGAGGTGAGCTGAGCTTAATGATCTCTGACAGAGGTTGGCAACTTTACGGCACGCGTGGTGCCACTTGTAGCATGCTGCATTGGTATATCTGATGTTCAAGAATAAGTTGTGCTGACTTGACACTTGGCATCACTCACTCCTGTGTGATGGAAAGTTGATAAGGCCTTGAAAGTTGAAGGAGTTCAAATTTTTCAGTCATAAATCATGTGGTTGGTTTATGTTTACATTTGAAAGCCTAATAGCGCTTGACAGCATTGCAGAGGTGATGCCTGGCAATAACCCTCTCCCTCATGCTGCAACAACACCAACAGAATTCAACTTAACTCCCACAATGCACTTCTGCTGTGGGCAAGATTACAACAATAGTTTTTGGATAAAAAAAAAAAATCTGATTTAAGTGAGAATCTCCTCTCACAAGGGGTTTTTTCCCCTGTGGGATCATGGGAATATTCACGCAGCGCTGTTACTGTGACTCCGCCCACCATTTCTTTCAATAAAACTTCATGGTTTCACATAATGTACATGACCTTCAGCCTTAATGAACAGGTTTAAATTAATGCGCACGTTTTCCGCAGTGACATTAAAACGTAATAATTCCTCTTTGTTTTGAAAGTTGCCGGACAGATGATGACAGGTGGAGCGGTATGAGCGTGTGCACCAGAGGGAAAAGCCCAAAACTGTTGGACATCTTTGCGAGCGCACAGCTGGATTTTTGGTCATGTTTTTCGTGTCGGTGACATTTATGAAGTTACATTGTCTCGTGAGGATCTTTTGTACCGGGACTTGCCGGTTTTAGTTTTTTCTCTTTTTGTATTTTGTAGTTTGTTTTAATTATAAAGCGCTTAGACTTCAACACATGAAAAGTGCTTTTTGTACATAGAGCTGTATTGGTTGATACGTTTGGTTTGTTGAATAATCACCAAACAAGGTCAGATTACACTCAGACTGTCGTTCTGTTCTGCCAATATGAACAAAACTACAACTGATCACCACTCCATTTACTGGGGTGAAAAAACGGAATAAAAATGCTGTACAAATGCAGAAACTTCATATTACTATAATCAGCAAACTAACAAAACATTTTATTTACATGTAATTACAAGCACCATCACAGAAGGAACTTCCATGAAGTTACTCAGTTACTCATAATGTAACAAATGATAAATAAACCCAAATCCTCTGTGGGTTTCTTTTTCATGGTTGTGAAGTTCTTAGAAATATTGACGGTGTTTTGTTATGATGGATCCAGTCCTATGACTGTAGGTATGGCACAGCACAAATGCAGAATGTTTTGTTTCAAACAAAAACAATTAAAATAATATTTCAACTATTTTCTTTGTGCAATATTGTTATGAAAGTACAGTTTTCAATGTAATCCCAAAAATGTTTTATAAAGTGCTTTGACCTGCTGTTTGTGAAATAAGATTTTTTTTTAGAAATATTAGAAATGTTTTGTATTTCTTTGTATTAGAGTTCGCATTATAGTTGGTGATGGCACAGAGTTTAAGAAGAGAATTTCAAACCGGCACTTCCTGTCATAAATGTTGCTGACTCCTGATAAATGAGGACAAGGTCTGCAGAGCTACACGGAGGAACGTGAGCCCCTGAACACATCATGACAGCAGCTTCTTTTTATCAGCAAAAGCAGCACCTGATGTGTCAGGTCAGCGCGTTCCTGCAGGTGATCAGCGCCTGCGGTTCAAAGGTTCTGCAGGTGCTCAGAAACAATGACAGCAGATCTGCCTGAAGAGGGGGGTCCACCGAGACCTGATGGAGCTGTGGACCAATCAGAGTGTTCTTCATAGGGTTAAATCTTCAGAGGCTGACCTATGACCCTGTGGGGAGGGGAGGGGGTCCTGTTATTGAGCATGCTCAGACCTTTACCTGTTTGTCTCAACAGGGTGGTCATCTGTCCAGCACTAATAACACATGAGTGTGGGTCAGGGAGGTTCTGCTGATCCCGGGGGCCCATGCAGGCCAGGCCCAGTCCCCTGGGGGGACCTGTGCTCTGGGCAGCAGATCAAAGCCGGCAGTGGATCAACAAACACTTCAGCAGAAACAACCCAGGCACAATGGACTTCAAAGCCCACTGACCATCTGATGGGTCAGACTGTTGGACCTGCAGAGCTGGAAGAGTTGGACCCAGGTTCTGACAGACCCGCTCCACAAACCGGTCCGGTTCAGAGCAGCTCTAAGGTACTAATATGGGTCCAAGTCTGTCGGTTCGGTTCTTCTCAGAGATGTTGACTGTTGTCCCCGACTGTTGCCTCTGATGTTTGGCTCCGCCCCCACCATCCTGTCTACGTGTCCTCGCGGCCCCGTTACTTGTCCTGCTGCGCGCGCAGGTCCGGTCCGACGGGTCAAAACTTTTCATTTATCCGACCAGACCGCGAGGCCTCGTCCGCGTGCACCTTTGTTGTCATCACGCACGCGCTGTACACAGTCCCATCCTCCCATGCCTCTATTTTCAATCACAGGCCCGGTTCGGGTCGGTTCGTTTCGGACGGTAACGCCAAGCTAAAGGTCACCGGGACCCAGAAAAACTCGGAACCACGGCTCACGCTCACCTGAAGCCGATTCGGTTGACTGGGTTCACACCGAACTCCTGGATCCAGAACCGGAACGTAAACCTGGACAGCGGAACAGACCGGTTCTGGTTCGCCTTAACTTCTGTCCTCAGTACACAGCCGCGTTCGTTTGCTACGTCATGACGTCACCGTTGAACGACTCCAAACCAATCAGAAGGGAGTATCAGGGCTTTGGGCGGGGCGTGACCAGGGTTACGTAGAATCACGGAACAGGTCACGTGATCTTTAGCGCGAGGACGGAAGAGGACGACAGTCACGCGCGCAGAACACAGCAGCCGTCTGAACGCCAGAAGTTTGATTCCTGTGAGAGTCTCTGAAGCCGTCCAGATCCCACTGAGACCTGGTCCGGGATCTGATCAGAACAGAGTTTCTCCCAGGGGGTTCCACTGGTCCAAAGCCCGGTTCCGATCAGAGGTAATGAGCAGCTGCAGGTTAGAGTCATTTGACTGCCGCAGGAACTTCGGTTCCTTCAGGTTCAGCATCAGAACCTGCTGCTGATGAAACCGAGTCCAGCTGGTTGCCTCATATCAGAGGCTGTCAGTCACCATGAAGCCCCGCCCCCTGCTGCTGACTGACACCCTCAGAAGGCAGCAACAATCCTGGAAGATCTGGACTCTTCTCTCCAGGGTCATTGAACCTCTCTGGGGGTTTGAGGGGGTCTCCAAGAAAATTTAAGGTCTCGCAGAGCAGGTAACCTTTAACCCCAGAGCCTGGTGGTTCTGTTGTCCGCTCCATCCTCTGGTACTGTGAAGGGAACCGTGCCGAGGTGGTCCAGATCTGGGTTCAGAGGGTTCGAACCAAAGTCCTGGAGTCCGTTACCACTGCATGGAGAACCCATTCCAGCTCTGGAAGACTCTTCTTCAGGTGCTGGTGGATAAACTGATGAAGTACCGCCCCCTCCTGTACAGGAGGGGGAGTAGAACAGAACCACAGTGGGTGACAGCGTGACACAAACAGAGCCTCTCTCCTTCTGTTACACGTAACCAGATGTGTAGAGATGCAGGTAACCATAGCAACAGGACACGGCCCTGTCATCGGTCAAGTCAAGCAACCATTGATTGTATATGAGAACTGGATTGAGTGGCCCTTCCCCCTGACGTTCCAAACAGGAAGTAGACTTCTATGTAAAAATAAACAGCTGTTACTCTATTGGTCAGAATAACCGTTTTTGCTCTGATATAGTTTAAGGTGTTCGTGATAATCCTCCATTTTTATAGCTTTGCTATAGTATTAAGTTTTTCCAGGAATAAACAGACCAATCAGACGATTAAGTGACAGTGGGTGACCTCGCATCACAGAATCTCTTGAGCCCAGTTCAGTAAAAGAGGTGTGGCCTTTTAACATGCTCACTACTGACTGGAAAGTGGTTGCCAGAGAAACATGGACGAGGACCAACTCTGACCAATCACTTCTTATTGAGGATGTCTGGTTCCAACATGGTGCTGGATGTATCGTGAAAAAATGGCAACTGAATTGACTTCATTTGGTTGGAACGCAAAGTCAATCATTTTCTATAGCTGACATCACATTCGCAATGTCCAGTTCTCTATGTACAGTCATATCCACCAACTGAAGAGGTCCCAGCATCACAGCTTCATTAGTGATCACTTTAATATGTTCAACACTTTTCAGACAATAGGAAGTCACAATGTCACAAACAGGAAGCCACTACAACAAACCATTGAAGCAGAATTTCACAATAAAAGCCTTTGATATTTTTTGAGCTCATCAGTTTGACTGAAGCAGCGAGAC
The DNA here is from genome assembly GCA_014656515.1 of Oryzias celebensis. Lineage (NCBI taxonomy): Eukaryota > Metazoa > Chordata > Actinopteri > Beloniformes > Adrianichthyidae > Oryzias > Oryzias celebensis. Next base: position 2,727,048 of record BNCR01000012.1, read on the forward strand.
ATCAGGCTGGTTGGTTGATGTCGGATTGGCTTTGGTTCTGATTGAACTAAACATCCATGTTTTCATGAATAAATACTCTAAACATCAGCACAAGTACATCAGCCATGAACTGGGAGCACGCAGGAACATCAACACCTTTAAAATAAAAACTCAAAAAAACTCAACAAGGGCAGCGCCGCTATGGAAGCTCAGTTAGCCCCACCCCTGTACTCCTGCTGTGGCTAAGCTCCTCCCACTTAGCCAGCCACCCGATAGTTAGCGTGAAACTCTGGTTGGATGTCACAGACACGCCGCAGCAGCTCGCCCAGCACTGCTTCTCGGTTACTACGGTAACTGTCCTGGATGCGAGCCATGCGTTCCGCCGTGTCCCGGTCTACTTCCACTGCGCTGTTGCCATGGGAACCAAGAGCCTGCAGGGGGTTGGGTCAGAGAGTTAGGACAATCAGGAAGATGAGAGGAGGCGGAGCTTCAGTGGAGCAGACACTCACTGCAGCCTCCTTGGTCTTGAACTCCTTCTCCCTCTGGAGGCGGTACTGTTCAATCTCTGCCTGAGCCTCCTCCTTGGCCTGCTTCAGACGGCGGTTCTTACCTGCACACAGAGTGACATCATCATCACCCCCACCTGACCCTGACGGTGCTCCAGTTAAACCAGATGGGAACTTTTCATTTGATGAATGCTTTCATGCAGGTAAACGTTACTTTAAAGTGTGCATCTGAGTGCCGTCATACGTGATGGAGAAGTCACACACATGTTAGGAAATTCCACAGTCTCTCATGCTCTAAAGTTAAGTTCAGAAAATCATAAAGAAAAGGCACAAATGCTCTTAGCTGAAGTATGGATGAAAAGAAAGGACTTTTTTTTTCAATAAAACTTTATTCATGTTAAACATGTTCCGCCTGTCAGTAAAAACGCTTTTTCTCAGATCCAATTCCTTGTAAGAGATCAGACCAACAAAGTGAGGGGCCATCCACCCCCAAGCAGGACCAAGCCAGGCCGTCCGCCCCCGGGTGGTGTCTGAATCCTCTCACTACTGCCTGTTCTGTGCACTACATGGGGTGTTTGCCATTTTATGGGGGTGTCCAAATCCACATCTCCATAATCCAGTTCCTGGAAATTTCCCTGAAGTCTCTGCGAAGAACCAACTTCCCTTATCTCCATAATCCAGTTCCTGGAAATTTCCCTGAAGTCTCTGCGAAGAACCAACTTCCCTTAATGCTCGTTAGATTGACCAATATAGACCACAATGCATTGCGTTAGAACCATTTTTCTAATGAAAAATGTCTGTGTATTTCTGATAAATCCTCAGTGTTCATTACTAATCTTCGTAAAGGTTCGTATTTATTCGGTTTCGCTTCGTCAAATAGGTGACGCTATATTTAATAAGCATAAAGCATTGCTCGTGTGTCTGAATGAGACCCAGGTCGTGGACAGACCCGGAGCCCGGTCCGCCCGGGCCTCGTCACTCACGTTTGCGGGCCTCCGTCACCTTCTCGGCCGCTCTCTTCTCGGCCTGCAGCAGCTGCTGGATGCCCTGAGACTGGCTCGCCATGCCGGGGGGAAGACCGCGGACGCACCGATACACCAACTGGATGAAACGCGGAGCCACGAAGGTCGACGGACGGTTGACGGTTCCTCCGCAGTCAGCTGACACAGCGTCACGATGTGGGTTGTCACGTGACTCAGTCACGAGGTCTTTCTCATAAACCTTTATTGTCCCCGCGTCAAACAAATAGAGCTCTGTTTGTTGTGAACGTAAAAACCATCAGATTTCCATGTTTTAAATAACTAAATGTGTATGAATACCGTCCACTTTCATTGAAGAAAAGAAGTTGTATGAAAACCCTCAGTATTGTCTCATTTGTATTTGATTGTGATTTTTTTGTTTTATCTTAATTTTATTTTATTTTTTCCTCTTTAATTTGTTATCTCTCTGACAGCACAGCTGGCACAGGTTCCTGTCTATTGCGACCAGAGGAAATTACAAATCTTGCATCCGGTCGAACATTCAAAAGGGCTTGACGGTTGTAAACCAGCAGACTGGTTGTGGGATGCCAACAAAAACGCCAATTACAGTAACAAAATTTGGAGCGACAGATAAGCAGCTACAAACACTGGCGCCATCTTTGCAAAAAGTACGATTACAAAATGCAGTGAAACAAAAAAACATCTCTTTTCAAATGATTCAATAGTTGAAGCTCATTTGAAGTTTCTTAAAGCTCTTTTTATCCAAAACTCATAGAAAGATGATGAAGAACATTGGTGCAGAAACCCATCAGTGGGAGCCGGTTGGTCCTCCGACCAGCAGGCGGCAGCACCGAGGTCACGCGCCCAAATGACCGGGACCGTTGAGCGGCGTTTCCGGTAGCAGGTGGGTGTTCTAAGTCGAACCTCCGAAGTCTACTGAACCGGACCCGGACGTCTTCGTTTCCCGCGCTATGGCTTCCAGGCGGCCGGACAGCTTCGACGGGCTCGGTTACCGGGGCCGCGATGAGCCGCTGTACGTGTCCGGATACCCGCCGCGGAGCGCCGGCGCGTCCGCCGAGCCGCAGCAGCACCAGTGGGTCACCACGCCGCCCGACATCCCGGGCAGCCGCAATCTGCACCCCGGAGAGCGGACGCCGCTTTTCGACGGGCCGCGGGCCGATACCGGAGCTCCGGCAGACTGGGGGGCTCCGCAGGCCGGTTTCCCGCCCTCAGGTAGGACGTGAGCGCCACCTGTACAGGAACTGGTGTGTTAGGGGTGGCCAGGGGTCATAGGTCATCTCTGCATTACTGCTAACCTGGGTTCGGACTCTCAGCGTACATCAGGACCACAGCGACTTGATCTGGTCGAACCAACTTGAACATGAGCAACCCCAAGCCCTCCTCCACTGAAATGACCTTAATTCATATTCTGATATCATAAACGTCACTTCGACCGTCAGGAAAACAGGATTGTTTACCTGTACGTATATGAACAGGTGTGCAGTCACAACGTACTCATGAACTATATCAACTAGAGGAGAATTTCCTGCCGCACTACATGTATAAATACATGCACATATTTTATACATATTTATACATGTATAAAACTGGAATGGAGTTCCAGTTCTGGAAGAAATTGGTAATTTTTGGTTGTTTTTCAGAGAATATTTTTCTCCACTCATGGTTAGTGTTTGGATTTAACCATTTACAGTTAAACAACAATGTTAACTTTTTTTAAATCATAATGACAGAAGAAGCTAAACGTATACTAACAGTCTGTCTGTTTGTCTGCAGATCAGGTCAATCGGTTCGCAGGATTTGGAATTGGACTCGTGAGGTTGGAAGATTAAAACTAAAGATGAAGCAAAAACATAACTAAGGAACACAAATCACATGTGTGTTTTTTGTCTTTGTGTAGTCTCTTTACAGAGAATGTTCTATCTCATCCCTGCATTGTCTTCCGTCGACAGTGTCAGGTACGTTCTTTAGTTTTGAGTTGACACTGATCTGATCGGTCAAAATCCATCATGTCTTGCTCTGATGCTGCATTTCCTGTCAGGTGGAAATTTGGAGTTTCCTTTCCCAGCATGAGAAGAAGCTGACAGTTTACTGCTCTTTGATTGGCTCTTTCAGGTGAACTTCCACGCCCAGTGCTATCACCTGACCCCGTTCAGCGCTGTGGCCGTCATGTACTCCATCAGCAAGGCGCAGGTAAAGGAGGAACAGGTAGAAAAGGTCAATTGCCTTATAACCTTAAGGTTTCTGGTCAGGTTGAGTCATTGCAAAGTCGTGTGACATTTGTCTCTGAGCAGCAGAACAATAAAGCTGCATTTGAATCTCCAAAAAGGGCCCAACATACCAAAGGACACACCTGTAAGATTAAATGTACAGATGACCTGGGCTGGTGAAAGTCCTGACCACGATGGTCATGTGACTCTATGATCATGTGACCTGTCATGTCAAACGTTGTGCTCGTCAGGGCGTGAAGGCTCTTTGGAAGGGGATGGGCAGCACTTTCATTGTTCATGGAGTCACGCTTGGAGCTGAAGGCATCATCAGCGAGTTCACGCCATTACCACGGTAACCACGCCCCCTGCAGCATAGTCAATGCAGGTGTATGCAGACACTAACCTGTACCTGTGTGCGTGCACGTGCAGGGAGCTTCCTCACAGATGGAGCTGGAAGGAGCTGGCTGGACATTTGCTGCTCAAAGGGTTAGTGCTAATCAGTCAGCTGTAACTACAAGAGAATGGACTACACAAGGGTCACTTCCTGTTGCATCTCTCTCATGCTCTCTCTTTCTCCTCCACTGAAAGTCTATGTGTCTCTCCCACAGTCTGACGGCTGTGGTGGCGCTCCCATTTTACTGCGCGAGCCTCGTCGAGACGGTCCAGGTGAGCTATTTCTAGTGTTGTTTTGCAGTGTGAGCCCCTACCTGGGGTGTGGTGGGGAACCCTGTCACATGACCTCTCTGATGCTGAAGTCATGTGACCTGAGAAAGTCTGGCGCCGCTCTGACCTTTTCTTTGTTGCAGAGTGAGATTGTGCGGGACGAGTCGTCCTCTGGCCTGCTGGACTGCGTATGGGAGGGTCTGGCCAGGTTGTTGCACGTAGGCGCCCCCCACAGTCGCCGGCTGCTTCCTCTCAGTTGTCTACTGCTTCCTGCTGCAATGCACGCCATCATGCGCTACGCCATGTCCACCATCGTGCAGCAGGTGGCACTGTGGTTCTACCAGCGGGGCAGAAAGCAGCGGCCAGAGCCCTCCAACCCTCTTGACGCCTACTTTCCTGAGCTGGTGGCAGCTTGGGCAGGGTCTCTAGTGGCAGACATGGCGTTATTTCCTCTGGAGACGGCGCTGCACCGCCTTAGCCTGCAGGGGACGCGCACAATCATCGACGCCACTGATGGTGTGGTCACTATAGGAACTGGTGCATCGCCACTGGTGCTGCCCGTCAATACACAGTATGACGGTCTATCTGACTGCCTGCATGCTATCCGCCGCAAAGAGGGCGTGACGGGCTACTACCGCGGCTTTGGGGCGCTTGTGGCACAGTACACGCTGCACGGCGCTCTGCTCGCCGCTGCCAGGATGCTACTCAGAGTAATGCTGCTGGACACTAGAACCAGTTAGAACCAGGCCAAGAAGTCACATGTCTCTGGGACAAGTAAACATTCTGAGCTAAACCACACCGCCGCCGAAAGTGACCATGTTACTGTCCCAGCATGCACCTGGTCTGTCAGCGGGCTGAGCATATGGAAATGTACATTAAAAGGATGTGATCCACATTAAAGAATAGATTAAATTATTTGTTGATAATTAAATGTTATTGTTTCCAACAAACATGTTGTTTGTACAGCATTTCCCTGAAGGTAACATTAGTGTTGGTGTAAAATAAGGTGGCGCAAAACCCTCCACTTATGTCATGTGATCATTTTATCTGTCAAACTTCATTGATGTTTAAAATACTGTCAGGATTGTCAGTGTTAATAAAGTTTTATTCATTTCCACCGTGCTTCTGTTTTGATCTGGTTTCATAAATGTTTGGCGGCCAGTCCCCTTCATGTCACTATCTACTGTAAAACACAATCTCAATTTTAATTTAAAGCTCATTTAACACTTTCTGAAACACCTGTTCTCAATTAGTTTGTTTCTGAATTTACTGTCAAATTCTGGGGGGGTGGTCCTGAGACTGTTTTTGCTGATTTTAAACTTTTTTATAAAACGGGTTTTTTTTGGCTTTCATGGTTTTAGTCAAAGCTCGAGGTACTTTCTTTTTAATAAATACATTTTTTTCGTATGTATTTCATTGTCACTAAAGTAATTTTTCTCATAAAGAGCATGCAAATGTCTCACTGAAAATCAAACTAAATAAAACTTGTTTACATTTTTTTTATGAAATATTTAAAATCTTTTCTTTAAAAATACAAAGGATTTTAAAAATCTTTGTTGTGTTCTTACATTCTACTTTTATAATTGTGTGGGGTTTTGGGGTTTTTTTGTGCAGTATTTTGCAACCAAACCCCTCTATGAACAGCAGCAGAACTTCCGAACACTAAAGTCTTCTTTTCTGTGGACTTCACTCCAAGCGGAACTTTCGCGTTGTCGGAGCCTTTTCCAGGACGGACTGACTTCCGGTCCGCGGTCGCGTGTGTTCGTGTCTTGAGGCTCCGCTTCACCGCGTCGGTGGCTCTGCTGGTGGGAAGATGCCGGCCGGCGGCAGCTCCTTGTTCTCCGGTTTCCGGGTCTTGGGTCTGTATTCCAACCACGTGCCGCACGTCCTCCGGTACCACGCGAAGCACCGGGAGTTTTACCTGGTGACGGCATCGGGACAGCGCTTCCACACTTTCAACGTGAGACTCGCACGTGCACGAGCGCACACCGCTTTGTTTGTGTCTGCTTATAAACATGTACAATAAAAGTGAGTTTCACGCGGAAGAGAAACCAAATAAGAACTCAATCTAAAGACTCCAGAAACATCCCAGAATTCCAGTCAGGATCCATGAGAAAATACGTCTTTTTTATGGAAGCTCGTTTGAACTTGTTTCATCATTTGAACAAATTAATTCTTGTGACGTCGTCAGAAGATTCCCAAAGTATTTGATTGAACTCTTATTCTGAAGATCATTTCTGACATCAGCCATAAAGAAACGGTTTCGACTGTCAGTCATGATCCATAATAAATCCACTCAAAACAAAACACCTGTAGTGACATTTTATAAACTCTTCCAAACACAAATTATGTTTGTCAGTAAACTCCCCCTGCAGGTGTTTTACACACCTGTTTCCTACTGGAAGTGACGTCACAGATCAGCATCTTTAACAACTTTACATTTTTAGAACTATGCAAACAGAATGAGTCACAACTACAGGCCGAAACTGTGCTGGCTGTTGTGGTAAAAATGCAACAATCCACAAGTACACACATAAACACAGGAAGAAACGGAGGAAAACAAAGTCGGTGAACACATGTAAACATTCTGAAGAGGATCAACCAGCTGTGATTGACACACTGCTCTGTGTCTGCAGGTCAACCGGCTCGGCATCGTGGCCGTGAGTAAGTATCTGACTCCACCCCCTGTTTAGTTTACAGCAGCAAATGGGCTTCTGGCTAAGGGTCATGGAAGCTGCCCTCAGAGCCTCTTTGATGCCAGGTTCTGTGTTGCTAGGTAACAGCCTGCCTGATGACATCACCTGCCTGGCCGCAGACCGGATGCTGGTGTTCGCAGCGACGGGTCGGCAGATCTGCGCGTTCTCAAGGAACAAAGAGGTTCTGTTCTGTGTTCAGGGGGGGTTGCCTGTCTGTCTATGGTTTTAAATAAAGTTTCTCTGTGCAGGTGGTCATGCGTTACCATGGTCACAAACAGGAAGTTCAGCTGCTTCTTCCTCTGGGTGATCAGCTGATCTCCTCAGACAGCGGCGGTGAAGTCATAGTGTGGGACGTGCAGGGGGGGGGTGAGTGTCTGGGGCGGTGTTGTTGGGGCGCTGACTCTGCATTGCTGTTACCTATCATGCTCCTCTCCATGCAGACATTTACCTGCAGCTGACGTTTGAGCCCCTTAGCTTTGCCGTGTCAGCCATGATGCACCCCAGCACCTACCTGAACAAGGTGCTGCTCGGCAGCTCCCAGGGTGCATTGCAACTGTGGAACATAAAGAGCAGGTGAGCTGGGCAGACCCGCCTCCTGTGGAGCTGTGCTCAAGCCGTTTGTAAAGGTGTTTCTGCTCTGCAGTAAGCTGCTCTACACCTTTCCTGGCTGGTCAGCTGGAGTCACCGCTCTGCAGCAGGTCAGTCATCGGTCAGCCATCAATCACTGATTCACTGATCCCTGATCTGCTGATGTTTAGCTCAGTAAAGGTTAATAAGAGCTGCGTCTGCTCATGCTGATGGTTTTGGACTTTCTTTCCCAGAGTCCCGCAGTAGATGTGGTTGGCGTTGGCACGGAAACTGGCCGCATCATCATTCACAACATCCGCCTGGATGAGACACTGATGAGCTTTACGCAGGACTGGGGGCCGGTCTGCTCGCTGTCCTTCAGGACAGGTATTCTGTTCCCTCGCTCTCACCTAGGAGGCCACGCCCCCTCTCCTTTCACATGCATGATTCCTCATGTTTGACTCACCTGCTCTGTTAGACGGCCCCCCTATTGTGGCGTCCGGCAGTCCTCAAGGACACATTGCATTTTGGGACTTGGAGCGTCGTCAGCTCATCGCCCAGCAGAGACACGCCCACAAGACAGCGGTCGCTGGGGCGACGTTCCTGCATGGCGAGCCGCTGCTGGTCACCAATGGGGCGGACAACGCCATCAAGGTAAGGCGGCCGCAGATTCATCCCTAACGAGCAAAACTAGTTTTCACTCTGTCTCCATCACAGGTGTGGATTTTTGACCAAGAAGGGGGCGGAGCCAGACTGCTGCGCAGTCGACAGGGTCACAGTGCCCCACCCATTGTCATTCGTCACCATGGCAATGATGGAAAGAACATCCTGAGTGCAGGTACGACCAGTACAGGGTTCTAAAGCAAGTAGAAACTCTGAATGGTGTGAGCTCTTCTCTGATTGGCCGGACTTTAGGTATTTGTGTTTGCGGCTCCATTTGATCAAAGGGAGGTGAGCAGCCTTGATTGCATCATTGTGTCTGATGAACACAGGGGGCGTGGCCTCAGATGATCAAAGCAGATTCAAAAATTAAAACCTGTGACGAGTTTTTGGATCTGGACCAGAATCATAAAGACTTGGTTTGTGTCTTTACACTGATTGCATGGCGCCGTGGACTCATAACGGCACGGCTTCCAGCAGAAACCATGGTAACCAGTCAGAGCACGTCTCTGAAGCCCTGCAGCGCCGTCCAGAGTGCTGCAGAATGTCCCTCAGGATCGGTTCTTCGACATCCCACACGTGGTAATGCACGCCACGAGGAAACTGCCGCTTTACGAGCATGGACAGATGACATCTGCTCATACGAGGACCGCGTGAAGCTTTTATTCTGAAAGTGGGATTAGAGCTTGAATGAAACAGAGGGACTTCTTCTTTCACACTAAACAGTTTGAAGCAACAGCTTGATAACAGATTTTATGGACATTGATTTATGATCTGTGGATTCAAATCCTCTCCGAATAAATCCTTTTTTTCTGTTTTTGAAGAAGCTGCTGAGGGTTTGAGGGTCTGCAGCACGCCGTTTAGGATGGAGGAAATGACAGATTTATATCATTGATTTAATCTTGATCCGATCGGACATCAGACCTGATCAGGGAGAATCGGATGCTGCAATCCCATCGGGATCAGATATTTATTTTCTTATTTCCATCAGCGCTGTATATTCCATTATTGCAGATAAAAGCTGCAGTAGAGCTGCGTTCATGAACGGGTCGGCACAGTTTACCTCGCTAAAGCCAGTAAAGTAAACGTGATATTTAGATTCAGACTTCAGGGTTCTATATGTTTATTAAAGACATCCACTACCAGACCAACCGATCCATGAAAGTCTTTGTTTTCCTTGTCTGAGCTGGAATCTGGATCAGAACTGTACTGCGGGAGAGCTCTGATACTGCTCGTTGTGTTGGTTACATTGCTGATCCGTTTCCAAAGTGTTCCCACTGGTCTTTTCATCGTGATTCTGCCGTTTTTAGACAAAATACAAATACCTGTGTGGTTTTCTTGGACGAAGGAGTCAAACTGCATTTTTTCATCAGCGATTTGAAAGAAGACAAACTCAGGAATGGAGTTTAATGTTAAATTGTTTGTGTTCTCCGTCATGAGGAAAAAGCTACAAGAACACGTTAAGAACACCAGAAACTCTGTTTTCATTGGAGGGGGTGTCTTTAACGTGACCCCCCCCCAGCAGCTCAGCTTGTTTGCTGCCCCTGCAGGTCAGGACGGGACACTGCAGTCCTTCTCCACGGTCCACGAGCGCTTCAATAAGAACCTGGGTCATGGTGAGTTCCTGGACCGTTACCGGATCAGAACCCACAGAGCCACAGGACTGAAGGTCTGTGTTCCTTTCAAGGGTCTATCTGCAAGAAGAAGGAGAAGAAGAAGAAAAAGGGGTTGTCCTACGCGGAGCTCCGCCTCCCCGCCATCACTGCTTTTTCTTCAGGTACCCCCTCCCTTTCCCCGCAACCCCCCACCCCCACTCGCCACCGCTGATTCTGACCCTCACTTTGTTGATTGACAGCTATCACCCGCCAGTCAGACTGGGATGGGATCGTGGCGTGTCATCGCGGCCGTCTAGCTGTCACTACCTGGAGTTATTACAGGTGCACCATGGGAGCTCATCACCTACAGCCCCCAGGGGCCAGGAGGGAATCCTTTGCCTCGGTAACACTTCCTCACTTCCTGTTGGCTCTACTTCCTGTTCCCTTTGACTCATGACCTTCTGACCCTGTGACCAGGCTGTAGAAATCACCGCCTGTGGGAACTTTGCTGTGATTGGTTCATCTTGCGGTCGCATCGACGTCTACAACCTGCAGTCCGGCCTGCATCGCGGTTGCTTTGGTGACGGTGGAAAAGGTGAGACTGAGTGTTCCCGGTCCGGTATTGGACGGTCATTGGTTCCTCTGGCTTTGATTGGCCCCTCTCCTGCAGCTCATGGCGGGATGGTGAGAGGGTTGGCCGTGGACGCGCTCAACCACATGACCTTCAGCATCGGCTCTGATTCGCTGCTGAAGTTCTGGCGCTTCAAGACAAAAAACCAGGACGATGTTGTGCAGTTTACCGCAGCTCCAGGGAACCTGAAGCTGCACCGGGAGAGGTGGGTGTGGTCTTCACGGGGCCCCTCTGGTTCTGACCCAGGACCTTCCTGGGGGTTTTGGCCCACTGATGGCGTCATCAACGGCATTGATCCTTTTTCTGTTTTGTTAGCGGGATGCTAGCTTTAGCATTTGACGACTTCACACTGGCCATCGTCGACACGGAAACCAGACGGATTGTCAGAAAGTTTACCGGTCACCGTGGAAACATCAACGACATGGTAGGTCTGGTTCTGGTTCCAGGTTGGTTAACGATTCGTTCAGCACAGACCGGAGCCTCACAGAGGACCACCAGGTGCGATCCTGGTACCAGAGGGCGCTCTGGACCTAACCCCGTCCCATCCAGGGTTGGTTTGCTTTGGGCCGAACCAAAATGATATAAATCTGGTCCAGAGGGCCTCCCTGATTGATCTGCTGTCAGTGATCTCCGTGAGAGCAGGGGTGACCCCGGGACTACATGTGGGTCTCTGTTAACTATGTCATCAGGCTCACCACACTGGATGATGTTGAAAATCCCTGTTGTTTGTCTGTTTGCCTGTAGTTCTGGAGTCTCCCCACAGGTGGCGCTCCATAGACCCATTGACCTTTGTTTCGTGTGGTGTCTACAGTTGTTGTTTTTCTGATGTTCGTGTGTCTTTGCCGTTTCGGACAGTCATGTCTCCGATCATTCCGACACCACATGAACGCAGCATTTGTCTGAAGTTTGCGTTTTTCTCTAAGGGACAGCAGCTCACCAGTGCAGTTGGCACTAAAATGAAACGTGGATTACCGAAACCGTCTTTGGCCCACGAGTCAGACGGTTTTTACCGCCCCTCGGGTTGTCACAAAGTCCTCCTGAAGTCATAGCTTCTGCAGGTGGCAGAACATTGAACTTGAACCTTTGCTCAGGACCAATCTGTGTTTCCTGTCAGACATTCAGCCCTGACGGCCGATGGCTGGTGACCGCGGCCATGGACTGTACCATCCGGACGTGGGACCTCCCCTCTGGCAGGTAAGGACCGGACCCCCTGAGGAGTCCGACCGCTGCTCTGGGTGCACACCGGACCTGCAGTTGACCTCTCGTCTTCTCTTCAGTCTGGTGGACTGCTTCCTGGTTGCCGTGGCGCCGGTCAGCGTATCCATGTCACCTACAGGAGACTTTTTGGCGACTGCTCACGTAGATCACCTGGGGGTGTTCCTTTGGTCTGAACCAATCACCGTTCATGCAGAGCCCTTTGAATGTGGTTCATCCAATAACTGCTGTTTTCTCCTTTAGGACCAATAAGAGTTTGTGTGGACCTGTGGGGCTCCGCCCCCTCCCAGCTGACTACCAACCAGCCGAGGAGACAATTCCTGGAGTCACTGCTGAGGACGAAGAACTGGAAGTGACATCAGAGGAGGCCAGTGATGTGTATCAGTCAGCTGAGCAGTTGGGGGCGGAGCTTGTGACTCTGTCTCTGCTGCCAGAGTCCCGATGGAAAAGTTTGCTGCATCTGGATGACATTAAGGTGGTCTGAAAGAATGTGCTGTTTGTCACTTGTCAGCCTCTGAGTTGGGCTGACCTCACAGGTGTGTCTGTTTTCAGAGAAGGAACAGGCCTACGGCACCTCCCACTGCTCCACCCACTGCCCCTTTCTTCCTGCCCACACTTCCTGGTCTGACGCCTCGATTCAACTTACCTGCAACAGCTGACACGGATGCACAGGTACACCGCTAACCGTCTGAGACAGCAGCTCACCAGAGCTGAGGCCCCGCCCCCTGACATCACCTATATAAGCAGTTCACAGTTGGGTGTTTGGCTCCGCCCACAGGTGGATAGAGTCTCTACCCCACCCTCTCCCTCATGAAACTTTATCGTACCCGCCGGCTGCTGACAAATGAAGATAACTGTGCTGGGGGGTGTCAGCGAAACTCATGAGTCCGTGTCTCCTCTCAGTCCAAGGTGCTGCCTTTGGGTTTGCTGGCTCAGAGGTCCGAGTTCGGTTCTGCTTTAGAGTTGGCTCAGCAGTCCGGATCATGTGAGTCCACACGAGAAGTTCTTCTTTCTTAACACCATACTTGAGTATTGATTGTATGGCTCAGTTCTGGTTCTGATGAATCTGTGACCCTTACAAACCTGCAGACGATCGACCGCTGCGCCTCCTGAAGGACTGCGGGCCAGCCGCGCTCTCTGTGGAAATCACCTGTCTATCATCGGAGGGGGGCGGAGCCAGCAGCCTGCTGGTTCCCTTCATCTGCATGATTGACAGCATGTTGGCCAAAGGGCGGGACTTTGACCTGGCTCACGCTTACCTGGCTTTGTTTTTGAAGGTCAGCCAATCAGAGGCTAGCAGCACACTCTTATTGTGAAAGGACAGCACTTCCTTAATAATCACACTCTTGTTTGTTGTTGTTGTCCAGCTTCATTTGGGGACGGTAGCGCAGGATCCGGTTGCCATGGAAGTCCTGCTGCAGCTGGCATCCCGACTGGAGGTGGTGTGGGCGGAGCTTAGAGCCTCGTTCAATCAATCATTGTGTCTGCTGTCGTACACCAAGAGTGCCCTGCTGTGACACGCGTGTTCCACACGTGCACGTTTTTTTTTTATTAAAGTTGTTGATTGTTCATTTGTCTGAAGTTCTTAATTATGTTGGATCGGAACCTGCAAAACCATCACCCTGGGAGTAAACAGGAAGTGGGGAATGTTCCATCCTGGAGGCTCGTGGTCGTGCTTGGAACAGCAGATCCATGGTTGCTTAGGAACTTTCTGGAAACGCCTGGTGGTTCAAATCCTGATGATTATCTGAATGACATTTAGAAGGAATGAAGATCTGAGACAGGGTCACGTACACAGCCTGACGGACAGTCTTCCTCAGACGATTTACTGAAGCAGAAACATAAATCTTTCTGATTCCTTTGGGTCAAAGGTGAAAGTTCAGTTCAGGTTGGAGGGGGGTGTGCTTGCGGAATACTTCGAGGGGCCGAGCCACTTGGCAGTGGTCCCCCCTCTCCGCACAGTTTCGCCCCCTTCTCTTGGTTTTAAATGCACCTTAGACACGTAGGACCCTTGGTGGGGGGGTGCTGGGACATCACTGCCAGCAAGCAGGAGATGTCCTCCTAGTGCTCAACCCTCCAATTTTAACTGCACCGTAGACATTTAGGGCTCCTTGGCGAGAGGGTGATTGGACATCCCTGTAAGCAATCAGGAGATGTCCCCAGTGCCCTGCTCGCCAATTTTAACTGCACCCTTTATGACACACACCCTTCAACCACAAGAAACACACCTCAACATACACACACAAATACATTACACAAGGAAGATGGGAATACTGATCTTCTGTCCCCTACCCCATCCCCGGTGGGGGGAACAGGGCCTTCAGCGGTGGCGGCCTTGTCTCTTGGGTGTCGGCCTCCTGGGCCCGGCGGCCCCCTCCCCACGCAGGGAGAGGGATCCCTCAGTCCTCTGGCAAGTCCATGAGCGGGGGATCATATTCCATCTGAGCCGGGAGGGTGTCTGTGTCCTTGTGGTGCGGGTTCTGGTCCTTACCCTCGGGTGACGGGCCCCTTCTAAGTCACAACATAGGAGAGCCTGGTCAGGCTACGTACTCCTTCGGGGACCCCCACTTCTATTGGTCATCCCTCCTCTAGGTGGGGGTAGCCGACCCCTGCTGTGCTCTCTTCTGGATCTCCGCAACTGCCTGGAGCTTCGGAGCGGGTCTCCCTTGGGGGGTCCTGGCTCGTACCTGGGGCTGGGGTGGGGGGATGCTCAGAACTCCTGGGTGGTGGTGGGCGGCTTGTCTGGGGTGGTGGGGCTCTCGGGGTGGGGCCCCGCGCTGGACCGCCCGGCGCGGTGGGGGGGCTGCTCTCCTGACTGGGCTGGGCCCTGCGCTCTGCGCTTCCGTACCTCACTGCGCTCGGGTGTTGGGGGCCCATGTGGTGGTCCTGCGGGCCCTGGTCTGGGTGCTTGGCCGGACTACCTGGCGGGCGGATCACCTCCATTGACCCCACAGTATGGGTGCGGGGGCGGGCCCTGGTCGGCACTGCTGCCTCGGCGGGGGTCTTGGTGTGGGGATGTCTGGGAGCTCTCCCTCCTTTTTTTCTTTCCATTCCTTCATCCACTTCAGTTTAACATAACATTCACCTGAGCACAGGCGTCAGCTCACATTTGCACCTTCAAATAGTGTGCGTGTCAGAATGTAATGCTTTACATGTGTGGGTTGGTATGCACAAGTGTGCGTGTAAACTGGTTGTGGACAAGTTTGTGAACACTCTTGGAGCCGGCAGGTATGTTTGTAACAGCTGAGTGTGTGGACAGGCCCCGCCCATTTTAGACCAACACTCACTATTGTAATGGGTATAAGCTTCAGCATTTTGTTGCCTGTAGACTTGCAATTCTACTTTCTCCTTCCATTGGTCATCCTCTGGAATCTATACCACCCCCCCCCCTTTTCCCCCTTTCTTTTTCCGTCCGGTCCAACAAAAAGAACACAAACAAAATTAATATTAATAAAGTTTCGTTGAAATTACAAAAGGGGCTTATACCAACATACATTTTGTGTTCCCAATGATTTATAACCCCCGATTGTAAGAGTAAAATCTGTCTAATGCAAGAGGCTCTCAGCTCATATCTGTTTGCTCAGCTGTTGGACAGGACAAGTTTTAAAAAAAAAAAAAAAAAAAAAAAAAAAAAAAAAAAAAAAGGTGAAAGTTCAAACAGAAAACCTCAGGACAGAAGTGATGAAACGAGTTCAAGTGTTTTTCTGGGAGCAGATCATCGGTTAGCGTGGGCAGGTTTTAGTTCTCTTTGTGAAGACAGAGTTATTATGGGATGTTTGTTGGGTTTTGTGCTCTTCAGAAAACGGTGAAACTTAGAGCTGTAAAAATAAAACCTGAAGAAAGAATTGTTCTGTTTTGAAGTTTGGTCTTTATAAATCTGGTGTTCAAACAATGGGAAAGCTTTGATCATTTTTGTATAGAGTGATAAAATTATATTTCTGACAAAACTGCTCATAACTGAGAAAATGACCCCCGAGATCAAACATATGAAGTAAAAGAAACCAAATGTTCTTTTCATACCTTTCACTGAGAAAAAGGGATTTGTTCCCATGTAATATGTATCTAATATTCCACAGAGCAACGGAATGTGGGGGAAAATTATGAAGTTAGATTTGTTACTAAAACTTTGTGCGTCTGTAAAAAGGTTTTGTGCTTGTAATAATACTCGTGTCTGTAAAAATGCTTTGTGTGTGTGTAAGACGTCATGTTTCCACAAGTACAAAACATTTTTACACACAAATCTCCCAAGAACAAAAGTTTTTTACAGACAGAAAAAACTTTAGGTACAAATCTGCCAGCATCTCTGTCAGAGTCTAACAAATCAACCAATCAGCAGCCGTTTACTGTCAGCCAATCAGTGCGCTTGCTGTGATCTGCCATCAGATTCATGGGATTCATGCTAGGAGAACAAGAAAATAAAACATTTCTCAACATAACCTTTTGCTGGATTGGAGGACTGTATGAATTGATGTTTTGTTTTAAAAAATCCTAACATAAATCCTGATTCATTGTTTATTTCCTTTTAACAGAACAGGAACGTTAATAAAGGACTGGATCAATGTTGCACAGAGCTCTGAGTGGTGACAGCATCAGTTCAGCAACCACACCATGTCTCCAAACACCGGGGTTTATATACAGAACAGGGAGTTCCCTGGTTACCCAACACACAAAGAAACACCTGGTCATACACCTGGTCACATGACTAGCCTCCCAGTCCCCAGGTCAGAGGCAGATAACACCAAGTTTTCATGTGCTCATGCTCTGTCTGACTGGTCTCCTAATCTATTCCTCCTTTAGGTCTGTCTGGTGTAATCTTCCAGAAGGGCTCTCAGCAGTTCTCCAGTAGAATTCCTAGTGATCTTCCAGTGAAATTCCCGTCTTGCTGTCTCTGCCACAATGCTTTTTACAGCCAGTTTTTCTGGTGCTGATTATACTGTATGATCCCAACACACCCTAAGAAATGAGCAAATATTTTTGTACCCTCTTAATGTTAAAAAGCAGATTTTACTCCTTCAGTGTCTTTACTGTTCTTTATGATTGTATTCTTTTTCTAATATAATGTTTTTTAGGGAGACAATCTTAACATCAGTCCAGGGACAGCAGGTAAAAAATAGCTTTGTATCTAACTCTGGTGCTTTGGCAGCAATGCTTTTTTAATGAGAAACGTCTCTGTCAAATAAATGAACAAATAAATAAATAAACGTGGTCACTTATCATTGCCATCAACGTGTCCACATTGAGCATAAAGCCGATGACTGACAGGAACCCTCAAAAGAAAAAGTTTTATTGATATGATTATCAAAATGCCTCAAAGCACCAGGTATTTTTTACTTAGTAAAAGATTATTATGGATGTCTTACTATTCCACAATATGTTATAATACACAGAAACAGATAGTAATTAAAACATTTACTCTCAATGAGTAGATGAACCTTCTGGATACAATATACTTCTAATGACCCACTCCAATGAAAATCATGTTTACAGTGTTTTGAACATGTTCTTGTAGCATTTTAAATCTCATGATGGAGGACATGTATAGAATAATTTCAGATCAAAATAGATCAGTCTTTGGAGATGTGATAGAAAGATGAAGACAGACAGTAATCCATCATCCATCCATCATCAGCAGAACTTGTTTATGAAAGTACGACAGTTTTCTGGTCGTTTTTTTTTAATTATCTTGTAATCACATTTAAGGCCAAGATCTATTCTCCCTTTTATGAAATAAACCTCTGGAGATACAAAACCAAATGCTGTTCTTATCGGTTAAGAAGGATTTAATCTATTTTATTTTAGTACATTATTTAGGGATTTCAAATCAATTGCCTGCAGGCCCACCATTTTTGTAGTCACGTGCAATTTCTGATTTCTTAAAAAAAGTGAACGCGGTTTTTCCAACGAATGAGGCGACTATCCATAAATAATGTCTATTTAATTTCCGGTCCAGTGTTTTTGGTCTCCATGAATCGCGACACCTGCTGCCGGAACACGGTATGGCAGCAGTGGCTTTGACAAACGGAAACGACGTCACAGTAGTGCTGAATCAGCGGAGTCCAGCCGGAAGCAAAACAAAGCGGCAGTACGCAATCGTTGCAGAGCTGCTTTTTGTCTGTTATTTTCTTCTTTCTTTTCTTTCTTTTTTGTTTTTTAAATGTCATTACTTTGGCTAAACAAACAGTTTGGGGTCAAAGCACGCTGACGTCACCGTCTCGATACAGGAGGGCACAAGACCTCCTGCGTCTGCAACCCGGAAGAAAGTTCAGACGAAGCGACTCGGGTAAGTAAGGAAGGGTCAAAAAACAAAGTTTGAAAAACTAACAACATTAAATAAATAACTTACAATAAGCCACTTTGCTGATGACTCAGCAGTATTTATGAGAAACAGTGGACAACTTATTACGATCTTTGAAATACAATATTTTTTTTCTCCAAAGACTCTGAGACTGAATGTAAACTTCTGCCTGTAAATGATGGAATGTCAGTCATTCATTGATCCAAATGATGATCGAAATGTTTGAAGGTGGAATTCAAGCAGTAGACTTCAACTGTATTGATGATACATTGATGATGGTTTAGATAATTTTTTAAAATAACAAATTTAGTTTCACATTCCCAATGAAATATATAAAAAAGGCGACATTAAATTTCTCCTGAGATGTGATTATGACTTAAAGAAACTCCCATAAAATGTCATTATTTCACCAACATAATTTGTTCCATTGGACAATGATTTACTATTTCAGTCCTCACATAATCCCAATCTGGAATCGCAGATATGTCTCACACAATCACATTCCTATCATCTTTATCATTTTTATCTTTATCATATTTTTAGAAAGTTGGTTTAAAAAAGGCATTTGGTCTGTAACACAATTATTAGACGTTTATGGTCATTTACTTATTTCAAAGAGTTTATTGCAATTTGTTGTCCAAAGACAAGAATCAATATAAAAAAGTTTTGAAAGCTTCCCCCGAGCCGGTAATTTGAATGGTGGAAAATTCTTTTCCAGATTCATACAAATCCAAAACTCCCCTCACTTCTTGTTAATGGCTGAGACTTATTTGTTGCCAGAATTAAATAATCAGACTACTTGACAAATACTTAACGAAGAACTTTTTCCTTTTCTCACTTCCCAATTATCATTTTAAAATATTTTTCTAAAAATGATACAGACTATTTAAGTATTTTTTTTAAACTTTCTATTGCCCAAAAGCCAAAGAGATTCATTTAAAAATGATCAATGAAGTTTATCCCTCCTCTGATTTTCTTTTTTTGATTTGATTTCTCTAACTGTGTTCTGTAACACACATCTTGAAAAGACAGAACATTTGTTTTCTGACCGTATGTTTACCTCAACCTTTTGGGAGGACTTGTTTCATTGGTTTACTACATTTCTACAAACCCCTGAACTTAAAAACAAAATATTTTGTTTAGTTTGATTATTACAACTAAATTGCACAGTGTAATGATTAATACAACAATGATACTTGGTAAATTTTTTATGCATAAAAACACATTTTTAAAATCCACTCTGAAATTTGGTGTCTTTTGGAGGGAACTATAACTTTTTTTCTCATGTGGTAAACATGTAAAAACCAAAATTGCTTTGAATCTTTACAGTGAATGTGAAAGTATTGGACTTTTAGAAAAGCTCTAACTTCTGTTTATTTTTTTATTATTAATTATTATTTTTATCTTTGTCCTTATTTAGTTGTTTTTCTTTTTTCTGCTGGCACTTCTTGTCCATCTGTTGTTTGGTTTGTCCTTGAAAATTGTAAATAAAGGCATTAAAAAAAAAGTAAGGAAGGGTCTGTTGTGACATCACGGAGGAGCTTAGTTTCTCTAAATACCTGATGATAATTGTCGTAGAGAGCGCGCCTCTTCTTACTCGGTGACCGGGGGCGCAGCTAGTCACATGACGGCTGCACCTCAGCTCCTCGCTGTGGGAAATGTGCATGACCGCCTCATGAATGTCTCCTCAGTGCCTCCTGTTTACCTTCTTGGCTGACCCACCCTGTTGAGTCACCTGTGACCCATCATCAGGTCTGTGGAGCTGTGGGTTTGAACCAGGTGTGTTCAGAAAAAAGGGAACATTACAGTCTCTGTTTGTCAGAGGAACTCTGATCTCCACATCCTGTTCTCCTTCCTACATTTCCCTTGATGCACCTGTGCCACACTATTTTAAAACAGTTTTTTGTTGCAGAGATGAAAAGTGGGCGTTTGCTTGCCGTGCTGGTGGGAGGAGTCTTTTTCCTGGCTGTGATGTCACTATACCGCATGCTTGACTTAATGCAGGGGGCGGAGCCTCAGCTCAGCAGGGACTGGTCTGCAGGACAGTTTGACCAAGTACTTTACTTATTACAATCCTTTCAAACTAAGGCTCTGTAAATGAAGTTAGATTCTCTTTTACAGTCTTGACTCCTGTATTTATGTGCATGCTTTCTCCTCCAAAACAACAACAGGCTTGTTTACAAACACCTGCATGACTAATGACTGTCCCAAGAATACACAGCTGAGCTGTATAATCCAATCACATCTTTCTGCAGGACTTGTCCCGCCTTCGGAACAAGATCGATGGACTGGAGCAACTTCTCGTTAACAACAACCGCATGGTTGCCATGCTGCGAGACTCTCTGCACATCCACAAACAGGGCGGGGCCAATAAGAGCTTAGGCTCTTCCCATGTCCAGAGAGAGCCGTTACCTGGCTGCCGATTGGCTGAGCAGAAGAACAGCTCTGCCAGCGTGCAGGTCAGCTTCCCATGCTAACCATGCTAACAGCTGTTGTTGGTCACTGCAGATGTAAACATTTGTTTGTTTGTTTGTTTCAGCTGCTGGACGTTTACGACCTCCTGCGCTTCGACAACCCTGACGGTGGCGCATGGAAACAAGGCTTCCCCATCAGCTACCAAGGGAATGAGTGGGCGGAGCAGCCACTAGAGCTCTTCCTGATTCCCCACTCTCATAATGACCCAGGTAAGGGGGAGGAGCTCTCAGATGTTTATCAGGCGAGGAGTGGGAGGCTGAACCAACTGGCTGATCTTTTCAGGCTGGCTGAAGACGTTTGACAGGTACTATCAAGACCAGACCCGACACATCCTCAACAACATGCTGCTGAAGCTGGGCGAGGACAGCCGGTATGACACTTCCTGGTCTTCCAGTCTGCTGGCTTCCTGTTGGCTAACACCTGAACCCGTGATGCTCTGACCTGCAGGAGGAAGATGATCTGGGCTGAAATCAGCTACTTCTCTAAATGGTGGAATGAAATTGACGAGCAGAAGAGGACGATGGTCAAACGGTAGGCTTCATCTCTGTGACCTCTGACCTGAAGACTGAAGCAGACAGACAAGTTCTGGTTCCAGTTCTTCACCTAAAAGCTTCATCTTTCAGTGGAAAGTTCCTCCACATGCTCCAGATGCAGCTTTTGAACCCGGATCTGCTGTTGTTACTACTATCAACTATGTGACCGTATTCACTTATCCACCATACTGAACGAACCAACCAACAAAAAAATGAAGGAACAAAAGAAAACGAACGAACGTAAGAAAACAAATTAACTAAAGAAAACAAACTAACAAATTGACAAACGATCAAAATAATGAACAAATTAACGAACGAATGACTTGACAAACAAAAACGAACGAACAAAAGAACTTGAGCGAATCGCTTCACTTGCTACAAATAACCGAGAAGCTTTCGTTGCATACGCAGTTGTAGCTTGCAAAAATACAGAGATGGAAAAGAAAAAAGAATAATATACAGGGGACAGGTAGGGTTAGAGCACAAGTCAATGTCCTGCATGGAGGGAAGGCTGCTGACAGGGATGTTCTCTGCTTGATGTTCCACCTTCTGAAGTGCTTTTGAGCTCTGACAGGTACAGTGTCCATATCACACTGTCAGAAGGCTCTTGGTGATGCTGCTGTAGAAATTCTGAGGATGTCGGTGTTCATACCAAACTTCTCTAGGAAGTAGAGTCCCTGTCAGCCTTTCTTTCTGGCAACTATAGTCACCAATCAGGAGTAAGCTTGTTGAAGTCCACACCTCCCTGAGGTGCTGAACAGCTGGGAAGAATCTGTCGATCAAACATTTGAGATTTGATTGACAGCCCTACACCGTTGCAGTGAGACATTGTGGCTGTACACCATGATCCCACCTCAACGGGCCCCACATGCTTTTTCTGAGGCGTCTGATTGGTCAGTTTGTGACTTGAATAACTACAGAAAAAATATCAAGAAAAAAGAGGATTATCAAGAAGATGTAGGTGTCAGAGCAGGTTATTCTGACCAATAGAATGGCCGAGTAACAGCTGTGTATTTCGTTAAGTCAATGGGATTTTGGCTTCTTGGAGCTTCTTCCTGTTTGGAACGCCAATGAGGAGGGGCCACTCA
Organism: Oryzias celebensis; assembly: GCA_014656515.1. Taxonomy (NCBI): domain Eukaryota; kingdom Metazoa; phylum Chordata; class Actinopteri; order Beloniformes; family Adrianichthyidae; genus Oryzias; species Oryzias celebensis. The sequence goes on from BNCR01000012.1 coordinate 2,749,159, forward strand.
GTCCAGTTCTCATATACAGTCATTTTGTCCTACAAAGGTTCCTGTAATCTGAAGCACTCCTTTTGTCTTCATACTGAGATCTCAGACCAGAACAGGGAGCATCACAGGATCTGCTCTGACTCTCTGGCGGACTTTTATTTTCTCGTTTAATTGTTTTAGTTTTTCTATTCAGGCCTGTGAACTGTCTGGAGTTGAACTGACGTTTCAGTTACTGTTTCAGTAATGATCATTTCTTCTTTCTGAAGTGTCTTTTTCTGTCTGAATGGTCAGGCTGGTGGAGGCGGGGCAGTTGGAGATGGTCACAGGCGGCTGGGTGATGGCGGATGAAGCTAACTCTCATTACTTCGCCCTGCTGGATCAGCTGATGGAGGGTCACCAGTGGCTACAGACTCACCTGGGTACTGACCTGCTCTGCGTCTCTGAGGGGTTTCTGTAGAAACCCCTCCCTCCACCCCCCCACTGACCCTGACATTTTGTTTCAGGAGTGAAGCCCAGCAATGGTTGGGCTATAGACCCGTTTGGCCACTCCCCCTCCATGACCTACTTATTGAAAGGGGCGGGTCTACGTAACATGCTTATCCAACGGATTCATTATGCTGTCAAGAAGCATTTTGCCCAAGAAAAGACGCTGGAGTTTCTCTGGCGACAGAGCTGGGGTAAGAAAACACGACATCATGTCTGTTGTAAATCCGAAACAAAGTCACAGTCAAATCTGCTGCAGTCACAACAAAGATAAACAACAACAACAAACACATAAAAAGTTAGCGAGCGTAAGTGACCCGCTGTCCACCTGCCTATTTCAGACTCCTCCCACAGCAGTGACATCACGTGCCACATGATGCCTTTCTACAGCTACGACGTGCCGCACACATGTGGCCCCAACCCAGCCGTCTGCTGTCAGTTCGACTTCTACCGTCTGCCGGGGGGGCGCATCTCCTGCCCATGGAGGATCCCGCCGCAGGCAATCACAGACAAGAATGTCAAGGAAAGGTGAGTAGCTCCTCCCAGGCGGGGTGTGTGCTGGCTCTTCATCTGCCTCTTCTGGAGGCTGGTTCTGACCTGACTGGTCTCCTCCTAGAGCTCACCTGCTGCTGGATCAGTACCGACAGAAATCCCGCCTCTTCCGCACTCCGGTTCTCCTGGTTCCTCTGGGAGATGACTTCCGGTATGTGGAGGCTAGCGAGTGGGACGCTCAGTTCAACAACTACCAGAAGCTCTTTGACTATTTCGACCAGCACCCAGAACTCCACATTAAGGTGAGGGGCTGGTCACCTTTTAGGGGCGGGGGCTGAAGGAAGACAGCACAGAGGCCAGAAGATTCTAAAAAAACAAACATTCTGATTGGTCAGGTTCAGGATGTGACACAGAAGACGTCGTAAACATCGAACTCATTATAGGCCGTAGAACCCACCCAAAGAGGTTCTGTTCCTGTTTTCAGCTTTTCTACAAACAACCCGAACGTTAACGGTGTTTCTCAGTGTTGGATCTTTTTCAGCCACTTCCGTCTCTAACGGTGAACTTTGTTCTTTATTCCTGCATAGTGGTGTGAACTCAGCGCAGCAAAAGGAAAGACTGATAAAAATGTTCAATATTTTGTTTTTATACTAAAGTAACTGATGAGAACATTCTAATCAGTTAAACGTAGGAAACAGAAAGGATCTGTAGTCAGACTGTGCTGTGCTCAGTTCATGGTTGCATGTTTCAGGCGCGCTTTGGCACGTTGTCCGATTACTTCTCTGCCCTTCATCGGCACCTCAGCGCCACCGAAACCAGCCTGCCAACCCTGAGCGGAGACTTTTTCACCTACGCCGACAGAGATGACCACTACTGGAGTGGGTACTACACGTCACGACCGTTCTACAAGCGACTGGACAGAGCTCTGGAGACCACGCTCAGGTGAGCAGGGGTGGTCGGTGTGGTTCCTGCTGGTCCTGGCGTTCTCCCCATGGTGGTTCTTCTGTCCTGCAGAGCCACGGAAATCCTCTTCAGTCTCACACTGGCTGAAATGCGTCGTTCCCATGGCGACCTTGTTGCAGGGTTTCCAGCGCAGGAACACTTCCAGCGTTTGGTAGCAGGGAGGCGGAGCCTGGGACTGTTCCAACATCATGACGGCATCACCGGGACTGGACGAGATCCGGTGGTGGTGGACTATGGACTGAGGTGGGTGATCAGCATCAAGGGATGTCCTACTTAAAGTGGTCACATGATTGAAGATCAAGTTTGATGATCCACGATGATCCAGATAAACCAGAGACAGCAGAGGAGGGTGGGACGTGCTGCCCGGAGCTGGTGGCAGAAGACCACAAGATATTCTCAAACGAATCTCCTCATTGAGTTCTGCTCCTTCCCGCAAAACCCAAACTGTGGATAAGACACTTTCAGACCTTTGTTTCATGTTGACAACAGAAAAACACTGAAATCTCACAACTTTGTCTCTGGGAAAAGGTTCAGACAGAAACAGAGGACGGGTTAATTCCTACCGGGGGGGGGGATCTTTAAAGACAGAAGTGATGCTGGCACTGGAGGAAGACGGTTTTGAATCAGTTAAACTGAATTTCTTGTCATTGGCACTAAAGCAAAGCCTCTCAAACGATTCTGCTGCCCAGATCACGGTCACCCCAATCCTCCAGCAGCTCCACTGGTTTCAGATCAAATCAAGAATCATTTACAGAATCCTTCCTAAGGCCTTTCACAGTCTCTGCCAATCCCCACCTGTCTGCTCTCATCAAAGTCGCTCCCTGAGGTCTTCATCCTCCCTTTCCCTGACTGTTCTCTTACTTCAGCACCATGAGGGGCGGGGCTTTCATTTGCTCTGGAACAGCAGACAGTCTGAGACTCTGTCTTTATTCAAATCCAAACTCAAAACTCAGGAAATCCTATTTTTAACACCTTCTCACCCTTTCTGTCTCTCCTTTCTGGATTTATTTGTACAGTGGCCTTCAGAGTCCTGAAAGGCGCTTTAAAAATTGTGATTTTTAATTTTATTACCTGGCTCCTGCCTCCACCCACAGACTGTGGAGACTCCAAAGCTGCTGTTCTTCATCCTGAACTTCCAAACATCTGCAGATGCACATCAAACTTGTGACGGCATCGCTCTTCCTGTGTTCTGTTTTGAAGAACGTTTGACTTTTCTGAGTTTTCCCGTCACCATCACTGACCTGAACGTTTTCCTCCTGTTGAGTCCGATTTCTGATCCGTTCCTCATGGTGGACGCCTGAGCAGACGTGAACATGTGGGATGATCACACATGTCAGCTTTAGCTTTAGCCTCTTTCATCTTTTCTTTCATGCTCTCTGCTGAAGGATGGTGGCGTCATGGCAACAGGAACAGGTACCATCTTCTGTAGTGTGAGCGTTTAGCATTAGCCTCCTTCCCATTGCATCTGTCCTCTAACGGTAACATCTAACACTAGTGTCCATCCCTCATATGTTAGCGTGTTGTTAGCTTGTTGTTGTGGTTTGCTTGCATCTAAACGCGTCAGCCTCACACGTACACGTCTCACAGGCCAGCTTTTGCTCCAACTGACTACATGTCTGCTATGCAGGTTGTTCCACTCTATCCTCAACCTGCGTCAGGTACAACAGAGCTCCGCCCACTGGCTCCTCCTCCTGGACAAGAACCAGTACAGCTATGACCAGTCCAAACCTTTCCTGCAAATGGTGACGTCCATGTCTGCTTGACGGTAAACGGACCTGTCAGGTATCGGCTGTTGACCCCAGCTGTGATCGCGTTTCAGGATGACGTCATCTCAGCCCAAGATGCTCTTCCCCAGAAGACGCCACTCCTGCTCAGTGATGAGCCCAGGTAAGAGGTGTGGCTTAGCAGCAGACAGATCTCTGTGAATGCGGCGTCGTCGCTGTGAGACCATCACAGGTATTGATCGTGGTTTCAGGCCGTTGATCGTCTATAACCCGACAGAGCAGCGCCGCTCCTCCATCATCAGCGTGGTGGTCAGCTCTCCGGACGCTCGGGTTGTCAACTCAGAGACGGCTCAGCCAATGCCTGTTCAGATATCTGCTGTGTGGGTGGAGCCACATCAGGCGTCCTCTGAGGCCTTCCAGGTGAAGTGTTGACCAGCGATGGTTTCATTGACCCCAGCTGCTCATGTGACTCAGTCTTTTCTGTTTCAGCTCTCCTTCCTCACTGAACTTCCACCATTGTCGCTAACTGTGTATCACGTGACCAAAGCACCAGCGGGTTCCACCCCCCGCTCCAGTTATGACATCTATCGCCACGGCAACCCCCCAAGCATATCTGCCCAGCACTTTCAGGTGTCCCACCTGGAAGGAGCTGAAGCTCAAACCAAACTGTCGCTTAGCAACAAGCACCTTCAGATGTGGAGCTCACCGGAAACGGGCCTGCTGCAGGTTTGACTTTTCAAAATAAAAGCCTGCAGATGCCAGCATTGCTATAAAGTGTTGGGGTTTCATGTGGAGTGAAAAGGCAATGATGTTTGTTCAGTTATTGGTAATATTTGTTGAAGTTTTCATTTTGACACAGATTGTTGGTTCTGCAAGTTCTACTCATTATTCTGCTTTTGCTGTCAAACGCAGATGCTGCGCCTCTCTTCCGGTCTGGTCCGTCAGGTCCAGGTGAAGTTCCTGTGGTACGGAACCACAACAAACAGAGACAAGAGCGGAGCATACCTGTTCCTGCCTGGGCAGGGGGGGGCACAGGTAAGATCTGTCCATCTGGCCGTGACGCTTCGTTTGTCCTCGTATTTATCACTAATCCCCCACGCAGCCCTACTCCTCTGAGGCCCCCCTGGTCCGGGTCTCCAAGGGTCCCCTCTTCTCTGACATCACTTCAAGTTTCAAGCACATCACACACAGAGTCCGCCTCTTCCACCTGGAAGGTAAGAGCTCTCCACTTTTACAGGACAGCCTTTGCCCTTCCCAATGTCGGTCAGGTTCAGCCAACAAAGTTGACAGGAAGCTTTGTGGAAGGTCAGAGGTCATCAGTCAGAACTGTTCATGCTTCTCATTTATTTTTCTGAGTTTCTCCCAGGGCATTCTGGGAAATCTCTTGAGATTTCCAACACAGTGGATATCAGAGCGGAAACCAACAGGGAGCTCGTCATGCGACTTGAAAGCAATGTCGCCAGTGACAATCGCTTCTACACTGACCTCAATGGCTTCCAGGTGATTACCTGCGTTTAGTTAAGCAGAACTGTGATGTCACTGCTGAGCTGTGTGTTCATTGGTCACCTACTGACTGGTGCAGATGCAGCAGCGCCGCACTCTGAAGAAGCTCCCCTTGCAGGCCAACTTCTACCCGATGAGCTCCTCCTCCTTCCTGCAGGACTCGCTCAGTCGCCTGACACTGCTGTCAGCACAGAGCCAGGCCGTGGCGTCGCTGCAGTCAGGTGAGTCACACACCTACTGTTGCTGCCTCGAAGCCCCTCGGTAGAGGACTTGATGGATATGTGACCCCTGCCCTTTCAGGTGAACTGGAGGTGATACTGGACCGCCGCCTGCAGCAGGACGATAACCGTGGCCTTGGTCAGGGAGTGACCGATAACAAGCTGACAGGAAGTCTGTATCACCTGTTGCTGGAGGACCGGAAGGCTGTTCAAGTAAGGGAGGGGTGACTGTGTCAGATCTGTGTGTTTGACGCTCAGGCTTTCCTAAAGCGTCTGTACCACGAGCCTCAGAGATCAAGCTGTCTTCCTTTTTGGTAGTAAAATTAACACTGAAAATAACAAATTTAATTTTAAAAATTAATCCTTTAGTGTGTGAAAGGTAATATAATATATATATATAAGGCTTAAGAGTAGCATGTTTAGGCCCTTTAAGATTTGCTTGGACCAAAGTTTCTATTTCGGTTGGTTCTATTTTTCCCAACAGAAAATGGGAGGAGCTAATATTGATCACCTGTCTCTGCTTGCCCACCTGGAGTCACTCTTTCTCTGCCACCCGCCGATAACCATGTTTGCCCAAAGCGACAGCCAGCTTCCAAAGCTCCGCCCTTTCCTGCCTCTGCACTCATCTCTGCCGTGTGATGTTCACCTGTTGAACCTGCGGACCCTGGAGCATGAACAGGTAAGAACCCCACCTGAGGACCAGGGAAAAACAAGACAGGCCTGCTCTCTTGAAACAGGAAGTACCATTTTAACTGCCGTTCCATCACCACCTTAAATCTGTGGTTCTTGTTCATCTGAATGTAAACTGCATTAAAACTTAATCCTGTATCCTGTTACCTATCCTTGTTTTTCAGCAGACTCCTGGCCAGTTGAAACTTTACATTTTCAGCGTTAGTTTTGTGCCTTCAGGGTGAGACCAAAGTGCTAACCGCTACACCACCGTGCGTTTTAGCAACACTTTAGGCAACTTGTTGAAGTTGCTAAGTGTCACAGGTCTGCTGTAAGGTAACAGCAGTAATGGTGTTCAAGCTGGTCCTGGTCTCGATCCAGGTCACCCAAGAATATCTGTAAGGTTCTGGGGTGTCTCAGTGGGTGTGGCCTGTTGGAATCAGGCTGTCAATTTGTCGTTCCTGACACTTTTTTTTTTAACTTGTCCTGTCCAGCAGCTGATCAAACAGATCAGAGCTGAAGGCCTCTTGCGTTGGACAGTTGTTGCTGTTACAATAACAGGTTATGAATCTTCTGATATACGAGGTGTATATTTGCATAAACCTCTTTTGTACTTGAGGCTAAACTTTATTTTATTCAATTAGAAGAGGAAGAGAGAAAGAAAGGTTAAAAAAGTTGGAGGATAGTTAAAGAAGGGTGGGGGGAGGGGTGCTTACAATCATAAAGCAACAAGGTGCTGGAGGTGTATCATCATTACTGTCAGGTTTAAATGTTAGTCTAAAGTGGGCGGGGCCTGTCCACACACTCAGATGTTACAAACATACCTGTTGGCTCCAAGAGTGTTCACATACAAACTTGTCAACATGAACACAACACAACTACAGTTCACACACTTATGCATACAAACCAACACATGGAAAGCATTTCATTTTGTCACGTAAACTATTAGTCCAAAGGTGAGCTGACACCTGTGCTCAGGTGAGTGTTCATGTTCTACTGAGGTGGATGATGGGATGTAAAAACTTGATATACACTTTATATTATTTTGTATAAATACAAGCGTGAAGCCCATTGAGACATCTGTATTGTGTGATATTGGGCTAAATAAATACAATTGAATTGAAAAGTGCCCGATTACCCCCACACCAAGATCCCTGCCAGAGGCGAGGCAGCAGTGGTAGCCAGGGGCCCTCCCCCCAGGTACCTAAAACAGATAACATGTCGAGGAAATCTGCCCACCGGGCAGCCCACCTCAGCCACCCAGAGCGGGCCTGGCAGAACCATCATAGGGGTCCCCTACACCAGAGACCAGGGGGGCACAAGAGCACAGAGAGTGCAAGCTCCAGCCCCGCCAGAAGAAAAGCCCTTTTGCAGTGCCAGGGGGCTCAGCCCAGGGCCCTATCCACCGGATAGCCCCCCAGACAAGCAGCCCACCACCACCCAGGAGTCCTGAGTATCCCTCCATCCCAATCCCAGGCACAAATAAGGGCCTCCAAGGGAGGCCCACCCCACACTCCAGGCAACATTACTGGCGTTGTTAGCCACGCCTCTTCCTGTCTCTTTAAAGCTGATGTCCTTTACCAGCTGTCTGTCTCTCAACAGGAAACTGGTGCTCCTTCACAGGAAGTAGCTCTTCTCCTTCATAGGAAGGGCTTTGAATGTAGCTCCGCCCCTGAGCCACCGCCACAGTGCACATGGAGTGCGCACGAGGAGGTTCGTGAAGCTCATGTACAGCTTTGGTTCTGAGGTGTTCAGATGGGTTGATGGTCTTTTGATCCCCCTGCAGGTGAACTTGGACGACCTCTTCTCTCCTCTTCAGTTCCGCTCGATCCGTCGCTCTGGCCTCACTCTGCTGCGCGACCACGACGAGCCCAGGTCTGCCTGGCAACAGCAGGGTGCCCGAGTCACTAAGCTGCGGCCGATGGAGATTGTGGCGTTCCGCGCCGTTCTCGACTAAACTGTGATGTTGATGTTGGTTGGCATCAGTCTGCTCATAACCACTGCAGCCAATGAGGAGAGGCCTGCAGGGCGCTGCTATCCAATCAGAGAACACTGAAAGACCATGACCTGCTGATACAGGAAGAAGCTTAAAAATAAAAGCCATGAAATATTTATTAAGAGAAAACAGTGAAGCTGTGTGCACCTGGGGTGTTTCCATGGCAACAGTCTTAAACTACTGAGTCCTTAAGGATTCTCTTGAACCTGGGTTGTGATTTTTTTAATTTTCTTGCTTTGAAGGGAATTCTGGGAAAACTTGCTACTAAATTCAGATTATTTTGTTTCAATTCACAGAATGTAAAAATCTGAATCAACAGGAAATGTTTCTCTGTTGGTGAAATGTTTTAAATAAAGTTTATGTTTTAATATAATCATTTCCTGTCAACGAAGACTTTAAACAAAAACATGCAAATACCCAGATATACATCAGGAAGAATGTGTTAGAAACTAACACTAATAATCATCAAAAGTGCAGGTAAGTTTTAATAAAACTGTAAATAAACCTGTTTTTATAGTCATTGAATAATCACAACGGGTTGCTACAACAAAAACACCTTATTTTAATAATATAATGTAGAAAATCCCAGGATGAAAACACCTTTCAGTACAATCTGTGCTCCCATTGTTTGTGTTTGTTAAACTAAAACCTTTTCAGTCGTCATAGTGCACAGAAAAATACCTCGTGTGCTTTACTTTGTCAGAATGACCCGAAATCCCAAAGCTGCGAAACATTTTCATGACAGTTTAAAGTAAGAAGTTCCAGCAGAACAAATTTTTTTCTGTTCACATTCCTCACAGAATACAGTCAGAAAAAAGCTTCTTTATTTGTTTGAAAAAAATATTGAGGGTATTTGATCTATTTCTAATCCATATGGGGTAAAGAATCAGAAAGACAAAGTTGTTTTCATGAAGAGAAATTTGTGCACAAAGTATGAATTTGTGCACAACTTTTGCAGAAAAACTCGAATTTAACATTTAGTTTTATGTTTGACATGTCTGTTTTGAAAACGACGTCACGGAGTCACAGGCATATTGAGTCCAAGAACATCCGTTCATCTGAGAGAGCATGCGCACTGCGGCTCAGTTATTAAACTATGATGGAGTTAATCCCTGGCAGGAAAAACGTCTTCATACCATAGTTCTGAGTTCAGAGACCAGAACAGTTTTATTCAGTCATCAATCCTCATTTATAGCACTTTTCATACTTGGTGTCAAATAAAACTGCTCATTACACCCAGAAAAATATTACAGAACAACCAACTTGGGCTTTCATTCACAGTGCTGCTTCCAACTCAACTAATACTTTTTGTCTCCACTAGATGTCCTCCTTAGAGCAAATGAAGCTTCATGAAGCATTACACTGGAGTGAACCAGTTGGATGAAAGGCTTCAATGCTTCATGAAGCTTCATCTGCCCATCACTAATTGCTGTTTCAGTTGGCTGCTACTAAGCTGCCAGCCAATCAGGAGTGAGCTTGTTGGAAGTCTGCATGTTTTTCACTGAAATGGGCTCAGGAGAAGCTATCAATCAAACATTCAATGTGTGGTCAACAGGCAGCACACGCTTTTACTGAGGCATCTGTTGGTCAGTTTATAACTTGAATAACTTGAACTACAAAAAATATAATGAAAAAATTGAGGATTCTCAAGAAGATGTTAAATGGGCCATACCATGGTTTTCTGAAGCCTTTCAGAGTAAACTATACCCACATATATGATCATATATTACCTTTGGAACTTTAAAAAACAAATCAATTGTGAAATATGAGTTTTTTTTGTGGAGTCTTTTCATACCTGGAAGTAAAACTATTCTTCTTTAGAGGATTACTAAATACTGCTTTGAGGTTGTTTATAGTGAGAAATGATCAGTAAAATAGACTTTCAAGCTCAATAAGTGGGTGTTTCATGGTATGGCCCCTTTAAGAAATGTCTCAGATAAGGAATGTTTTTTTTTGGCCAACAGAATGACAGCTGTTTATTTCTTTATAGAAGTCTATGGGATTTTTGGCTTCTTGGAGCCAGCAGGAACTGCTTGTTTGGAGCGCCGGGGTGGAGTTCCTCCGGACCAGCAGGGGGCGCTGAAGCAGCGGATGACAGAGGGCACGGCGGAAGCTTTGATGCGTGCGCGTGACGGTCGGTTCTCAGGTGCTCTGACAGCTGCAGTGACTTAATGACGGCGCAGGTGAGTGTGGTGTCAGGACTCCCGCGGATATAGCGCCGTGAGTCTCCAGCACGAGTCTGCATGACGTGGAGCTGGTTAGATAAACAACCGCAGTGAAGTTCGTTTGCGGTTGGACACTCCGTCTGGGTAAACCCCCCACGTGCTCAGGGTCCAATGTGACTTCGAGAACGGCGCTCTAAACACAGAAGACTGCTGAGTGTTTACTGACTTCCTCTTTTCAAAATAAAGTGTGGGATAGTTAAAGCATAGACACTGTGTTTAAAGCTGGTAATAAGCCAATATTTACATATAAAAATGTGGATAGATTAAGAATTATTCTTAAATTTTATTTTTATTTTAGATTTTTTCATTTTTTTAGACAGTACATAGAGAGTAATAAAAAATAAAACAGATGATATAACAAAAATAAAAAAATGTATATAAATTATTTTTAAAAATTACATCAACATGTTGTTCGAAAGGGAGTACAAAGGAGTTACATTTTTTTAATCCTGCCCCTAACCTACCTTAAGTTTATACAATAGAATCTACATCAAAGACCATCAAGGTATTTAATGCTGACATTAGTTATTTCTTCAGTTAGCTCAATTATAGCCAATGATGATGATCTGTTCTCTCAAAATCATACTGCCTGTCTGTAAGTATATTATGTTTATTAATGAATGTGCAAAGTCTATTTAAAAAAAAGTTTTTCCAGGATCTTAGAAAATTTAGGGAGGATGGAGACAGGCCTGTAATTTGTGAAATTATGTTTATCTCCAGGTTTGTGCAATGGGATTATTTTTGCAGTTTTCATTTTCAAAGGGAATTTCCCATTTTGAAATGATAGGTTACATAAATGAGCTATGAGGTTTGAAATGTCTTCAATGACCTTCTTGACTAACATCATGTCAATATCATAGCAGTCTGTCCTTCCTGGGAGTCGTTTCCATCTTTAATAATTGTGCACTAAAAGCAGACGTAGAGAGAGACACGGAGGCAGAGAGAGAGACTGGTGCAACTCATGGTAATGAAATACTTAAATTCAGCCAAAATGAACAGGGATTCATTTAATATTTCTATTAATATAGACATGAAAATAGATATCGAGATTAAAATATACTAGAATATAGAGATGAAAATTGACATAAATATATAGAAATGGAAAAAGACATGAATATTCATGTCTATTTTCATGTCTATAGACATGAATATAGAGATGAATATATGAATGGATATAGACGTAACAGTATTTTCCACATCTGACTTGGAGCAGTGTCACAGATCACAGATGTTGTAACTTATTTTTGTGTCATTTTTCACACTGTTGTCTGAATTCAAATGAAGCCAGGTTATGTCATGAACCACGTTCATACCGTGCACAAGGTTATTGATTTAAAACATAGTTTTTTTATGCTATTTTTATTTAATTAACTTTATTGAACCACAGAAGTCTTATTGAGGTTAAAAATCTCTTTTTCAAAGGAGTCCTGTTAAATAAAAGACAAGAGGATCTTGTTTGTGCAATGCTGTTCTTTCCTAGATAATTTGTATGTGAGTGGAAAAAAGGAAAGTAATGAGTAGTGAATTGCGTTTTCAAATACGAGCCATCAGAATTGTGATCCTTTTTGTTCATCCTAAAGGTTCACATTTTTCTTATCTGCTCACGACACTTTTCATGTAGATGATGACAAATGGAAGACTGAAAATAATGAAACAATGGTTGATGACAGTAAGGGCTGGGCGATACTTTTTCTCAATAGTAAAATGAGCCTATCGCGATAGACTTTTATTTTGAAAGGTCCTAAATTGACACTCGCCAATCACGATCATTTCTCCTTTTTGCTGTGGAAAAGAGAGTAGAGGGTTAGTCACCACATGGAGAGTAAATGTTCGTGTAAACTTAGTCATGTTTATTAGCTCTTCTTCTGGTGAATTTCTCTTTTTCTCCACCGTGCATGCGAGGTAAACAAACACATGAGACGCACCACCTCACTGCTGCGTTCTTCACCTGTGCAGCGATTAGTTTTACTGATGAAACAGTGGAATATGTGGCGATTTATTACAGGATCCAGTCAGAACTGGAGGATAAAGCTGCTTCACTTAAAGCAGCAACAGACATAAATAAAATGTGTTGATTCAGAGACAGCGCTGTTGTTAGCTGTTCTGTGTGTCCTGTGTGATCACGGCAGACTGACAGGTGGCCCCAGAGCTCATACAGGTGTTTTTCTGTGTGCAGGTGAGCGTCATCTACTTTGGTCAGAGTGCTGAGCTGACGGGGCTGAAGGGCGAGGAGCCTGTTTCTGTTCCAACGCCCATCAGCAGCAGGGACCTGTGGGAGCTACTGCAGCAGAGACACCCCCGGTACGAAACCCAGGAACCAGCATGACGTGACCTCTGCTGATCTGATTCTGACGTGTGTGTGTGTGTGTGTGTGTGTGTGTGTGTGTGTGTGTGTAGGCTGGCGGTGCTTCGGGGTCACGTGGTCTTGGCGGTGAGTCATCAGTACGTCCCGGTTGCAGAGCAGCTAGTGGTTCTGAGGGACGGGGACGAGGTCGCCGTGGTTCCTCCACTCAGCGGCGGGTAGACTCGTATGTTCTTCAGGCCGGTGGATGTTATTGATTCCAGCAATGAGGGGATGGTTCTAAGATGTTCTAACGGGTTGGTTGCAGAATGTCTGAGCAGGACGCCTTCCGGCTGAGCCGGGATCCTCTGTCCCTGCAGGAGGTGGTGGATGCTGTGAGCAGTCCCTCCTGTGGCGCCATTTCTGTCTTTCTTGGTACGGATAGATGCATCTTTTACCCGTGTTGGTGTTTGGGGGTAATTGTGACTTTTAATTTAACTGTGTGTCACTTTTAATTGGCGGGTAAGGTAAGGAGCAGCGGTGCAGCTTCAGGTGGTTGAACCATGTTGGTGAAGTGTTCAGACGCAGAGTAAAGATCAGGTTTGGTTCTTCAGAACTCTGGAGACTCTGATCCTCTGTGCAGGAACGACCCGGGAGGACGAGGTGGGGAGCAGGAGGGTGGTGGGATTGCACTACGAAGCGTACGAGTCCATGCTTCAGTCGGAGTTCACAAAGCTCTGCGCTGACCTGCGGGGGCGCTGGCCCAGCGTAAAGCACATCTGCATCCACCACCGGCTGGGGTGAGAGCCCCACCACGCCTCTGACAGTTAAACGCCAGACTCATCTGAGAGGTTCCTCCTTAGGTGGGTGAAAGTGGGCGAGGCCAGCGTTGCCATGGCAGTTTCGTCTCCACACCGCCACGATGGCCAGCAGGCCATCCAGCACTGCATCAACCAGCTCAAGGCCCGCATGCCCATATGGAAGAAGGTAGGAGCTGGTATCCACTGTAGTGGGACGGCAGACACTTCATCACCTGACTGTGCTCCACAGGAGGTCTACGACACCCAGGAGGAGAGCTGGAAGGAGAACTTGGAGTGTCCGTGGTCAAGCTCCGCCATCCTGCTGACGGAGGGTTCTGATGAAGAAAATAAATGTTGAGAAAACTGAAGCTTGTGTGGATGACCTGAAGGGTGCAAGTTAGCTGCTAACTGCAAGCAGACTGACTTCATTTAATCGGAGTTTAGACAGAAACTTTGACTTCATTTAATCTGAGTTCCTTGTTTTGGTTCTGGTTTCTGTAAAAACAAAGCAGTTCCGATAATCAGGAGGCAGACTCCTGACAGCGGCTGATCTTCACAGACTGACTCAGTTCTGGATCTGCAGGAAGTCCTGCTTTTTGAAGGAATTCAGATTTTCCACAAAGACCACGTGGTGAACTGCTCCCTGGTTTCTGATCCAGTTCAGCTTTGGTTGCTCAACCTCTTCAAGCACTACGTCAGAGAACAATCACGGCCTGTTTTTGGACACCGACAGGTGTGGCTGTTTACCACAAAGTCTGACACACCTGAGTGAAGTAACCCGTTTCCAGTGTCATCACGTGACTCATCACAGCTGCAGGAACTTCCTGTTGTGAGCCACAAAGTGCAGATAAACATGATAAAACTGTACTTAAAGATGACTGTGAACAAAGGCGGATGCTGAAACCGCTTCCTGAGATGGTCAGTTTTAAACTTGAAACTGTTGAAGGAAGGCATGTTCAGAGCAGGTGAGCTGACCAGAGCACTTTGGAAGTGGATCATTCATCAAAAACTCTATATTACAGTACATTAGAGTTCTTTGTCAACGGAACTGCTGAAGGGGCAGAACATATGGATACTAGAACATCTGAACAAACAGTATGAAACTGCAGTGATGTTACAGAAGATTCTCAGTCATCCAGGTCATGATAAAATCAAAAGTATTCAAAAAATTCCACTGGACACAGTTTTTTGGCTTGAAAACGTTTCACCTCTCCTCCGACGGGCGTCTTCGGTTCTGTCCGACTGGTGTTGAGTTTTATTTTCTCCCACAGGGGTTTATTGAACAAGAATTTCAAACACAGTGTCTATGCTTTAACTATCCCACACTTTATTTTGAAAAGAGGAAGTCAGTACACACTCAGCAGTCCTGTGTTTAGAGCGCCGTTCTCGGAACAAGGGAGAGGTTTACCGACACCGAGAGTCCAAACGAACTTCACTGCGGTCAGAATGACGACAATTAGAGGAAAAAGGACAGAATCGTTGCTGTTGATGATCATTTACGCAACAAAAAACAGTCAAGGAAACAGATTCCTGACATTCTTAACATAGAAGCTCATTGTACGCCTTCATGCCGCCCACTCTGTTTATGTTAGACTCCTGGGCGGGCTTTTATTTTGAATGAGTCCGGAAGTTTCGGCCTGGGATGACTTCCTGTGTGTTCACCGTTTTTCCCGGTTGGTCAGCTGATCCTGGGCCGGGCTGCTGACTGTCAAACCGTCAACCGATCACTTCGCCGCTGAGCTGCGCTCCCCCAGCCCGCCTGTGGCTCCTGACTGCCCGCCGCCGGAGCTCGAGGTCTATCCCGGTTCCGTCCGGCCGGATCTCTGGCACCTTCGTGACGGACTGCAGCCCTCCGGTACCGCCGGTGTTCTGCCCGACTACAGCCTGAGCGAGCTGTGGCGGCCGTCCGCTGCGCCATGGCCCCGCTGGAGCTGGCCATGCAGGGCCTCGCCGTGTTCGGCCTTGTGCTCTTCCTCGTGCTGTGGCTCATGCACCTGATGTCCATCGTCTACGCGTGAGTCCGCGCACGCGCCTCGGCGCTGCGTTACCCGTTGGCCCGCGGGGATGGGCGGGGGACGAGCTGCTGCCTGACGGAGTGCCCGGGCGGTGGTGGACCGCTAACTGGAGCACGTTAGCTCGAACTAAACGAGCAAATTGAGCGACATCTGAGCGTGGAGTCGTGCGGCTTTAAGCTAGCAGCGGCGGCCGTGCGGAGGCTCCGGGGCGGCCGTGCGGAGGCTCCGGGGCGGCCGTGCGGAGGCTCCGGGGCGGCCGTGCGGAGGCTCCGGGGCGGCCGTGCGGAGGCTCCGGGGCGGCCTGGAGCTCCAGGAAGCAGCGAGACGTTTCTGCTTCGCTGATATTCAGGGGAAGTTCTTGGTTCCGTCTTTGCTAACGGACAAGGCGCGTGCGTGAGGAGTTGCTAATGGAACTACTCTTTCTGTGGTGGTGGTGGGGTGGGCTCAGCCCCACCAGCCCCCACCCCGGGGTCACAGAGACCCACCTGCCTAATGAGCGGATTTATTACTGCAGAGTTGGCTCTAGCTTAAAGAACCGGGTCAACTTTTCCAGACAGAGACGGTGTTCTGATCCAATTTCTGATCTTTTGTTTCAGACGCCTTCACCTCCACAAGAAGAGGTCAGAGGTCAAACAGCCGTTTGCTCAGCTGGCAGGAGTTTCTCTGCTGAAGCCTCTGAAGGGGGTCGATCCGAACCTGATCTCCAACCTGGAGACCTTCTTCACTCTGGATTACCCAAAGGTGAGAGACCCCCCACGACAGCGGTGAAACCCCCGTGTCACATATGACCATCATGAGACTCAGCAACCCCCATTAGTTGGTGCCTTCCTTTAGCTGGTTACTGCGGTTGATTTGAAACCACGTCAGACAGGTGGGGGTTGATGTCCAGTAACAGATCTGTGTTTGCAGTATGAGATCCTGCTGTGCGTTCAGGACCAGGATGATCCAGCTGTGGATGTCTGTAAGAAGCTGCTGGGGAAGTACCCCAACGTGGACGCGCGCCTGTTCATCGGTGAGCGTTGCCGGTTTGACCTTCTGTGCTGTCGCTCACCTGATGCTGATGTTCAGAGATAACCACGGACGTTCTGCTGTCTTCAGGAGGGAAGAAGGTTGGAATCAATCCAAAGATCAACAACCTGATGCCAGGTTATGACGGCGCCAAGTACCAGCTGGTGTGGATCTGTGACAGCGGCATCAGAGGTGAGTCCTGATGTCGGGGCATCGAGCTTTTATCCCAACTTTCCTGCTAAAACTAACGTGTATTTGTATGGGGGGCAGTGAAACCTGACACCCTGACAGACATGACGAATCAGATGACGGAGAAAGTGGGTCTTGTCCATGGACTGCCATACGTTGCTGATCGTCAAGGCTTCGCCGCCACTCTTGAGCAGGCAAGGCGAAGTGTCTTGTGTGCTGTGTGTCAGTGGTCAATGCTTTTGAGTGTTGACAGACCTGATCTGTCTGCAGGTCTACTTCGGGACGTCGCACCCTCGCTCGTACATCTCAGCCAACGTGACTGGGATCAAGTGCGTAACGGGAATGTCGTGCCTCATGAGAAAGGATGTGCTGGACCAGGCCGGCGGGCTGATCGCGTTCGCTCAGTACATTGCAGAAGACTACTTCATGGCCAAAGCTATCGCTGACAGGTTAGCACGTTAGCAACGGTGAACAGGGGTGCCGCATTTTTCAGGTGGTGATTCAGTGTTTCATTCTCAGAGGCTGGAAGTTCTCCATGGCGACGCAGGTGGCACTACAGAACTCTGGCTCATACTCCATTGGCCAGTTCCAGTCACGCATGATCAGGTGAGTGCTTGCGTCAGTCAAGCCTCCGATGATCTTGATGACCCAGGTTCTTATGAAAACATGTCTGGTGGTTGTTAGCTGTTCAACCTTAATGGATGACACAGAGGCATCCATTAACTTCTGATAGAGGACACCTGGTCAGACATTTTCCTGTACATATCAATCGCCAAGTATCAAAATGACCACTGATGATGAGCAGAACAGATGTTTACATTAAGATCCATCCAGAATTAGTTATTGTTATTATCTAGTGTACTTAATGGTCAAACTCAGTGTCCTTGTCTTGGCTGAACCCAGTTACAGATATGGTTCTGATGTTCAATGAACGGTCCATGATGGCTCCAGGGTTGCTCTGCTTCTCTGTGGTGGAAAATTGAGTCCATCAGAGTCTGTCCTTTCTGGAGCTGGGCTCAGTGTAACTGGATGTTAAGGTCAAGTTGTTTAAAGTTCAGAACTTGCTCACATTAGATTTGTGGAGTCGGTGAAGATCCTCTAGCGAGTTTCTCAATCTTACATTCTCTTACTTATTTAATACTTTGCATCATTTGTTCAGATTTCAGTGATCAAGAACTTCTTCAGGTCTTCTATCCAACACCATAGCCGTGACCATGTTGCCGTCTGGCTCGCTAGGATTGGGGGCATTGTTAACATTTGCTGTGTTATTCTTTGAGCAAGATTTGATTTGCTGATTTGATTTGTTCATTCTGGGCTGGAAGTCTCCTCACTTCTCTGTAGCTCAGAAACTCTCACCCTGAGCTCCAGAAGCTGCTTCTGCTGGATTTCAGAGACTGTCGCGTCCTCCGCAGAGTGCTTCTTTGATGTCTTCCATTTCAGAAGTCGCTGGGCTTTTCTTCTGGGCCATGGTCAACTTGCTTTTAATTTTTGTAATGGTTTTGCAATGAATGAAGTTTTAAGATGGGGCTAGCTGCTGCCTGCACACATACAGCCGTTGGCGTTAACCCGGAGCCAGGCCTTCGTTCAGCAGTTTTTAACGTTGTTTTAGTTTAGTTTAACAATTCAGTTTAATTTAAATGCCCAATATCACAACACAAATCTCTGAATGCGCTTCACACTGCTATTTCTTAAGATCCATCCAGAATTATTCATTGTGGAATCACAGACAACACCGGTGTATTGGTGGTGATTCCACTGTAAAAGATGTTCAGTGGGTCTGCAGCAGGAACACTAAAGTTCTATGCTTTCTCACAGACATGGTCAGTGACATGCAGGAGAAAATCCTGAAAACTGTGGCCAAGTATCCAACTGTACAAAACATCAAACTGCACACTGGGTCAAATGATGTGTCCAAGCAAAAATCTGAAGTCCTAAAACAAGACTTCACTGGACTGATGAGAACTGTGAGCTCTCTGAATACAGCTGTTTTCATCAGTGGTCCGAACTATTCCAGGAGGAGAGGAAAGATTCAGCCGGCTGTTGGTACTAAACAGGTGGCTTTCTGCGGCATGTTCTGACAACGGAGTTAACTTTATGAACAACTTTCACATTTTCTGGGAACGCAAGCATCTTTTTAAATTCAATTAAATGAAATTCAATTCAATTTTATTTTTTATAGCCCAGTATCACAGCCATAGCCGTCTCATTGGACTGATTATCAATATATTGCAAGAAGCAAAAATAATTATTAAACATGTAAAAGTAAACAATAGCTGGTTGTTAAACAGACTAAGCTGAACAAACATCTCTGCCCTCACACACTCCTTCGCGGTGAGGAAAAACTCACAAAAAAAGAGACATCCTCAACCCCGGACGGACAGGTGATGTGCTAGAACTATTAAAGAAAAGTGAGCTTAATTAATTCTATAACTACATGATTGAATAACAAGTATATGTCTAATAAACAAACACGTCTAGATAAACAGCTACAAGTTAAGATAACAGCTAAATATTTAAGTAAACAACTACATGTTTGAATAGTGTAGCAGATGGGCTTCATCCAGTAGGAGTTGTGGAAACTGCTAGGGTTGCTGGAAGAGCCAAGGCGAGGTCACGGCCAAAGACAGGAGCACAGACGATCTACCTGGAATCAGAAATCTCTCCACTCCCCTGTAAAGGTGTGGGAAAGCGGGACATGTGAATCGCGCTGCACCAAACAGAGGCATGATAAACCAAGTAAAATAAAGCAATTGCAGATGGCAAGTGATGTAATGAAGATTGCTGGTGGAGAAGGGGGGGGATGCAGACACGGATTAGGGTAGGGTTTATTGTGAGATAGGTAGTTAGGTGGTAGGTAGATAGGTTAGTAGAAAAGGAAAGAGAGAGATGAAGGACAGGGGGTTGTGGACTTAAGTATGTTGTGTAATGCAGATGGGACTTGGGGGTCCCTTGAAATTAAAGTGAGTGCCATGAGACATAAAGTCCCTTAACGTGTATGTAGTGTGTGAGGGAAGGGTAGAAAATAAGATGAAATCTTGAGGTGGAGGGAGATGGGAAGGGTTGGGGGGGGTATACTGAGCAGGAGCGAGCAGAGCCAGCGCGGCAAACCCCATCACAGCAGGTGAGGCAGAGGAGCAGTAAGTTAAATAATCTCTGAGTGCTAGCTAGCCTGGCAGTAAACCTGTCCAAAGAGGAATGTTTTAATCCTAACTTTGAATGTAGAAACTGTGTCAGCCTCTTTTACATGAGCTGGGAGTTTATTCCATAAAACAGGAGCTTGGTGGCTAAAGGCTCTACCTCCAACTGTGCTTTTAGAGATTCTAGGAATCACAAGCAGTCCTGCATTTAGTGAACGAAGTGTTCTGTTTGGTTGGTAAGGCTCTATGAGATCTTTAACATAGGATGGGGCCAAACCATTCAAGGCCTTTTAGGTTAGCAGAAGGTTTTTGAACTTGATTCTAGATTCAACTGGGAGCCAGTGAAGTGAAATTCACACAGGAGTAATGTGTTCTCTTCTGCTGGTTCCTGCTAACAATCTAGCTGCTGCATTTTGAACAAAATGAAGACTGTTTAAAGAACTTTTAGGACACGCTAGCAAAGAGTTACAGTAATCCAGCCTAGATGTAACAAATGCATGGATGAGTTTTTCAGCATCACTTCTAGATAATGTTACTGATCCTAGAAATATTGTGTAGATGAAAAAATGCAGTTTTACAAGCCTGTGATATGTGAGCCTTAATTGATAAATCCGGGTCAAATAAAACTCCCAGGTTTCTAACTGTGGAATTGGAGGCTATATTTACACCATCCAGGGATACCATCTGAACAGGTAGGGCATCGCTGAGGTATTTTGGACCTAGTATAATGACCTCAGTTTTTTCTGGGTTTAGGAAGAGGTCATTAACGGCCATCCAGGTCTTGATGTCACTAATGCAGGCATTAAGTTTTTCTAAGCGGTCATTCTGGTCGGGTTTAATGGATAAATACAACTGTGTATCATCCGCATAACAGTGAAAATTAATCCCGTGTTTCCTGATTATGTTCCCTAGAGGCAGCATGTAAAGCATAAACAGGATGGGTCCTAGGACTGAGCCCTGTGGGACTCCGTAGCTAACTCGACTATAATGGGAGGAATGTCCATTTACATGAACAAACTGGTACCTATCAGATAAATAGGATTTAAACCATTGAAGGGCAGATCCTCTGATCCCTATGTCATGCTCTAGTCTCTGGAGTAAGATGCTGTGGTCTATAGTGTCAAAGGCTGCGCTAAGATCTAACAGGACCAGAATAGAGATTAGTCCCTTTTCTGTGGCCAGTAACAAGTCATTAGTGACTCTAACTAGTGCAGTTTCAGAGCTATGGTGAGGTCTGAACCCTGACTGGAAATCTTCAAAGAGGCTTTTGTCCTGTAGGTGGCAGTATAGCTGTAACTATAACTCTTTAAATTTATACTCCTAAAAGACAAAAACATGTACCACATAAAGCAATCATCTCTAGGCTGAATAAAAACAGTTTCAGTTAAAATGCCTAACCTAGAGTTTAGAGTCCACGGAATGTAGGGAGAACGGGAGCTCATTCCAGAGTTTAGGAGCAACAGCCTGGAAAGATCCGTCTCCTCTGGTCCAACAACGTGTGCGAGGGACCATCAACAGGTTCTGATCCAGTCCGTCTGGAGATCAGACCAGAGACATACACAGGAGCTTGACCACGGAGGGCTATAAAAGTCAGCACTAATATTTTATATTGGAAGCGGTAATGAACTGGGAGCCAATGCAGATCTTTGAGGATGGGAGGGATGAGAGCTCTGCTCTTAGTGCGAGTCAAGATCCTCGCAGCAGAGTTTTGGATCAACTGCAGACGAGACAACTCCTTCTTATTCAGACAGGAAAACAGACGATTACAAAAGTCTAGCCATGTAGATACAAAAGCATGAATAAGAAGTTTGAGACCTTCGTATGACACCAAATATTCCTCAGCTGGAAGAAACGATTCTTTACCAGCTGTTTGGAGTGCTGCTCCAGCGACACGTCTGTCAAAAATGACGCCCAAGTTTCTAAGGCTGGGTTTGACCAAGAGAACCCAAATGATCATTCTGACCTGGTTCTAGTTTGACTGTTTTGACCTGGTTTACCTTTTGAGTCCAGGGATCTTTAAGTGCTCGAAGTTACATATAGTTGGTATTTTAAGCTGATTTAAGGTCATCAGTCACCTGATCCCTCTGCTAAATGGTCTGTTCTGAGGCCCATGAACAGCAGCAGATCCATCTTTTTCATAAAGATGTGCACCGTTCGCTTGGTTCACTCCCAAACTGGTTCTGATTCAACCTTTGTGCAGGTGGACCAAGCTGAGGATTAACATGCTGCCTGGAACCGTGCTGGAGCCTGTCTCTGAGTGCTTCCTCGCCAGCCTCATCATCGGCTGGGCCGCCCATCACGTCTTCAGGTCTGTCCAATCACAGAGCAGCAGCTGAGTGGGGTCGGGGTTTGTCCGTCAGTTTCATCGGGAGCGTCAAGTTTCAATGTTAACTCAATGTAAAGATGCGATTTGAGGGTTCGTGGTGCAATTTTTGTGTTGGGTGCGGCACGTGACGTTTTCAGTGACTAGATCAAAGGGTAGAAAAATAAATTCAAGATGGCTGTGCGATGCCAGGTTTTTTGTCCTGAACTCCCATCCATTTTCTTAACCCGATGGGGCCGCGGTGTTGCCGGAGACTGTCCCGGTTACTGTTGGGTGGAGGTGTTAATACACCCTGGACAGGTCGCCAGCCTGTCACAAAGCCCATGGAGCTGAAGCAAAAGAGCTCGCTTTGCTAGCCAGCCGACAGACAGAAGTGAGGTTTAAAACGGCGGTCGGGTGCAGCTTCACTGCAGGAGTAAAGGAAACTGCACCGGGAGAGACAATGGTGAACTCAGACACGACGACATGCTTGCTGGCGCGTCTGTAGAGCTCTCCAACATATATAAACATAAGCTACTTGCTCCACATTATCCATGTTTTCCATGACGTGATCAACAAATGGAAGTTTGTCGGCTGTTGCTCCGTGGCTGAGGCGGCAGACACGAAATTGATGCCTTGGCCGCGTCCGGCATGAATGCAGCATGACAGCAGGTTGATTGTTAACTTGTCCCTCCCCCTCTGCAGGTGGGACATGATGGTCTTCTTCATGTGTCACTGTCTCGCCTGGTTCATTGCCGACTACATCCAGCTGACCGGAGTGCAGGTATGCTGAGAAATGAGGAGGCTGTTCCCACACAGGTTCATAAACGCATGACAGGCCTGACTCTCTGATGACATCATTCGTAGGGCGGTCCTTTGAATTTCTCCAAGTTGGACTTCGCTGTGGCCTGGTTCATCCGAGAGTCGATGGCTGTGCAGATCTTCCTGTCGGCTCTGTGGGACCCCACCATTAGCTGGAGGACAGGCCGGTACCGGCTGCGCTGTGGCGGCACTGCCGAGGAGATCCTTGATGTGTAGCTGCTTTGGAGCACGGCGTACTGCTGCCCCCTGCAGGAACAGGCTGGTTTCTTTTGTATAAGGAAAACCAAAGGAGTGAGTGCGAGCATGAGTCTGTGTTTTTTACCTATTTATATTTCTTTTGGTGCTACGAAAAAACACTGAGAGGACTGGGCCACATCCACTGATGATGCAGGACAACTGACGACCAATTAGGACAGAGTCGTCCCCTTTCTGTCAGGATTTCTTTTGTTGGCCTCTCTTTATAAAGTTTTATTTATTTTTTTTTAAAGCAAAGTGAGTTACAAGCAGGAAGTTGGTTACGAAACGAGTTCGATCACAAGAAAAGGCGGTAACGGTTGGCTGATGGGAAAATTCAGAAGCTCTTATGTTATTCACCAACGAAATAATGCAATTATTAAAGTAAGAGCTGGTTCAGATTTCAGGGGGCGTCGGTTCTGTTCAAGTGGAATGAAACAAAGACTTTAAAGGACTGTCTTGACAGTCCAGAACACGAATCTGTGCAAAAGATAAAAGTTTTCCTGTTATCTGTGCCTCCATGTTTGTGCTCAACACAACCAACCGCGCACTTTGTTGTGGAACAAGCCTGTTGGTTTGGGTCGGACTCAGAATCAGTGTTCTGACACAAAGGTCACAGCATTTCAGAAGAAAACCACTGGACCAAAACCAGGCACACGTTTCTCTGCAGCTCTACTGTGTGTGTGTCTGGGTGTGTCCAGAGCGCACCTGCGTGTGCGTACCTGTTTAGCTTCACAGCTAGCTTGTAGCTCTTAGCGTAGCCTCTGAGGGTTTGGGTGATGACATCATCATGGTGTCAGATGAGCCCTCTCTGATGTTGTGCAATCAGATTGTAGCATTGTTTGTTTTTTAAAATAAATATCTGCTGTAATCTGTAAAATAACCAATCACAGCTGAGGACTGTGCCAACCGAGGAACAATAAAGTTTTACCTTTTGAAAACAGTCGATGGTTTTTGCTCTGTGGTTCAGTACACTCTACGAAAGGGACTTCCGGCCCTCCCTTCCAAACAAAAACTCAGAAACCTGAGTGAAGGTCCGCCCCCAAGAAGCTGGACGCCCCATTCAATGTATATCAATCTGCAGAAAGGATCAAAGCTGACGATTAGCAGGTCCTCTTCACGCCACTGATGTCTGACCACCTGCTGCCAACTTCTGCCTTCATCCTCATTGGAGGGAAGCACGGCGACCCCCCCTGGAGCTGGTGTCAGAATAATTTCAAACCCTGGAGAATGAGTCCTCAAGCATCACTTGTACCGTAAGCAGTTGAGCTGTCAGAGGTAACTGATGTAACAGCGTGTCAGCGGCTGGTTCCACTTTAGCTCTTGCATTTGGGTCCATAGACATTAATAAAGAGTAGACGCCGCATTGGCTGCTGAGCTGCAAGAAATGCGGCCATTATTTGTCATGTTCTTGTTATCCGGACTAGTCATTTATTGTTGTTCTCATTCTCTCTCTCTCTTTCTGAATTATATTGATACCGTATCTGTATCTATAAATATATGAATGATATTGATTCTCTATAAAGATATGAATTAAATCGATGCTCTTCAAATATATGAATTATATTGATACTCTATAAATATATTAATTATATTGTATATATTATTCTTTTATCAAAACTGAAAATCTGAATAGTACTTTTTCTTCTCTATCATATATTTGTGTGTGTGCTTTTTTTCTTTTGCAAAATGCCTAGGTTTTAGACAGTATTATGGTAGCTACCATCTCATATGTATATCAGAATATTCTATTACTAAGTCCAATATGAATAATAAAATACACTGAACCATGTGTCCTGTTTCATAGCTACATGTATGACGTTTGCAACAAAAAAAAAATGTTATGAAAATCAATTTAGTATTCAACGAGTTATGACTGATTAAACGCACTGACACTCCATTGCGTCTGCCAAACAGGTTACACTGAGTGGAGCGGCGACCGGACCAAGATGGCGGCCCGACGGCTCGTCAGCGCCAATAGGCAGCAGTGGTCGATGTGGCGTCTACTCGTTATTAATGTCTATGGTGTCACAAAGATAACTTCCTGGTTGGCTGACACGCCCCCAAAGTTCAGACATTTGAACTCACGCTGCCGCTAGACCGCTGCGTCTGAAGCTCAAAACGCACCGCAGTGTCACTTTTGTGACTGTGCCTGTGCATTGGCTTAGAATTGCCAATCGCGTTTAGTGTGAATGTAGCATCAGCTGGAAACTAGGACTGCACGATAAACCGCAAATTCCTCATCATCGCGGTCTCAGGCCAGTGGGTTATGCGTACCGCAAAAGTAGGCATAAGTGGCGATAAGTGGTCTCTGGTTGAACACATGCTAAACTATCTCTTTGTCATTTAAAGTAACAAATCAAATAAAACCTTTTATGCATTTAACCAATGGTATGGAGCTCTTCATGTCATTGACCACTCGAAGGAGACTTTCATGCTAGATGCCGCCCTCTACTTTTTTCCATGACATGTGACTGAACAAGACTTGCGATGGCTGACAGCAGCACCTCAGCGGATGTGCTCGCAGCCAAAAACAAGTTGGTCAGAGGTTTAACGGATCGGATCACCGGGGGAACTGAAGAATTTCAATTTGTTCATTCTTCCATCCATCATATTTGTTTTAAAGATGCCCAATGATGCGGCTTTGTTTATATTAACATGTTTAGCATTTTTTTATAGGAATTTCATGAGATCAAAGATATAAATAAGAAATAAATATAAATAAGCCTCAATGAGAACATTTTTGATGTAAAATATATGTGCTGTAAAACAATTTGAAAAAATTCATTTTTAGCTTTAATCTAGTTAGTTTTCCTTTTTCACTCTTTTTACTGATCCGAACAGTGACTCTAAGACCTTTACACAATCCGAACTGTGGGTTTTGTGATCTGCTACACCCCTATAGTCAGTTATTTGGAGATACTTTGGTTTTGGGACCGGTGACAATCTCCAAACACAGTTGCTATGCAAAATCTTCCTAAAAAAACATCGATTATTTCAATAAAAACTGTCACAGTGAAATGAAAATGTATCAGTGTATCAGTTTTGGTATTTGTCCATTTATCGCCCAACCCTCATCGCAGTTTCAAACACATATTGCAGATTTTTCTCACATCGTGCAGGCCTACTGGAAACACACCAGTGGGTACATGTGAATGTGTGTGCACGCTGCACATGGTGTGAAAAGTGTCCAGTTAAGTGTCTTTGAACAGACCGTCAGCAGCCTGTAAATATAGCAGGTCTTCTTCTGGCCGTCCCTCCACACCCGGGCCATGGCCTGCTCGTCGTTGGCCGGATTCCAGTCTGGATCAAACATCACCAGGCGGTTGGCGCCAATCAGGTTGAGGCCACACCCACCAGCTTTGCTGCTCAACATAAAGATGAAGTCTGGGCTCTGCAACACAGTCACATCATATGAGAAGCGTGTTTCAGCTTCAGTGCAGCTCAAAGAGATGCTCCACTCACAGGCGGACTGTTGAACCGCTCCACCATCTTGGCTCTCTTCTTGATGGACATGGAGCCGTCCAGTCGCACATGGGGGTGCCGGGGGTGTGTGTGTGTGTGGGTGCGTGTGTGTGTGTGTGTGTGTGTGTTGGTGGTGGAAATTTACTGCCTCATCAGCTGCAGCACACTCAGTTGTGTATAAACAGAGCACCTTCTGGATCGGCACAGCTTCTCAAACAGGTCCAGCGTTTGTGTGTAGTTGGAGACCAGCACCACCTTGTCGCTGGTGGTTGTCCTCGCCACCTCATTAGTTTGTGAGCCCGTCACCATATCGCCAATATGTTTGGCTCTTCCTACTCACTACAAACAGAGCAAAACGATGAGAAGGATTCAACATTTACCAGTATGAACTGTTGATTTATTTTGTTTGGGAGTCAATCCTGATGACAGTATTGAGCACAAAACGCACGAACACAAAAAGGTCCTGGATGCTCACGTTGGGGAGTGTGGTCACCTTTGTGGGATGCAGTCCGTTTTCCAAGATATTTTTAGAAATATATTTTTGATATTTTTTTCGGTTAATTTTTTTTTTTTACTACAACTGTTGTAGTCGTAAAGCGAGGAGATAAGGACGTAACTCGAACACACTGATTCACTTTAAGAGAAAGAGACATGATATAAGGGATTTCTCTGGTGTTTGAGGAATTTCTTTCAAACTTTTATACAAATATTATCTGCTTTATCTCCCATACATTTCAAAAGTATATCTCCATCAGCTCTTCTTTTTACAAAACATCTGAAAACTGTTACACATTTTTCTTGGACCTGTTCATATACCACATTTTGGACTGGTGTTCTAAAATATCTGTAAAAACACATCCTTCATGATGTTTGTTTTGTTAAAAGCATATTATTTTAAGATTTAAAAAATCGAGGTCTATTTACTCAATTTATGATTTTGTTTTGTCAAATGCCATTTTCATGAATGTAACAAGGCTATACTAACATGAAACCTTCTTTACCTTCTTTCATTTGTGAAATAAAAACAACACTATGAGTTTCTCAAAAATGTAAAGAATTTGAAAGCTTTCAAAATTTGGAATTTATTTGAAACATGTAACCTAAACATCTGAGGATAGACACTGAAGCTTTTCCCCTTTTCTTCATGTTGGGATTTACTCAAATAAATCCCCCCCAATGCATTATCTTATTGTCTTTGACCATTTCTGCTATAATCAGAAATCACAATGTATATCAATGACTGCAAAGGATTGTGGGGATTTAAAAATGGCCTGTCCTTTCATTAACGATGTTCAGCTGTTTCCCTCTGTGGCTCACCGCCCTGGCGTTTTCAACAAAGCCGGGTTCCATCTGACCTGACTAAGGACTGAAGATTTATGGTGGTGTTATAATCATATGAGGATGTAGTTGTCATGGTTACCTCACAAACAGAGAATATCTTCCACGCCGTCTCTCCTCAGGATGAGCACATGAAGAGTCAAACTTATTTTGTTAAGAAACAGGGAAAAAAAACAACAATAATTTGTTCTTGTTGGGTTTTTCAGAATCAGAGGATTATTGCTGTGTGGGAGCATGTGGCGAAAATGAGCAGTTTTGTTGTGCGACAGGATTAAAACAACACTCACTTTCTTTCAAAAGCCTGTCTTAAGCAGGAGAAATCACGTTTCTTTTTTCTTATTCTCCCTTAACCAGAGTGTTTTAAGCAAGCACAACTTGTTTCCCTGAGTGACAGACTTGTATTCAGTATTAGACTCATTTTATGGTTGAAACCACTGGTTGTATGAGTTATTTTTGTTGAATTAAAGGTGATCTTACTCACATGACTGCCTGAATCTTTCCTCTCCCTGTAATGAAAGAAAAAAACAGGGATGCGGTTGGAGATGTCTGCTCAAGGTCAGATGCGCTCTGGCACTGAATTTTTGCTTTGTTGTGTAACACAAAAAGATCATTTTTGTGTTTTTACAAAATTGAATTGAATATATTTGTATAAACCCCTTTTGTAATTTTAGATAAACTTTATATTAATTATGTTTGTATCCTTTTTTTTGGACCGGACAGACAAAAAGGGGGAAGAAGAGAGAGGTATGTTTGGGGGACACAAAGGACAGGGGAAAAGGGTGGGTTACAGACGGAGGATGATTACAGGAGAGGATAGAATCATAAAATAGGCAACAAGATGTTGGGAGCTTATAATCATTGCAGTCAAGTGTGAATGTTGGCCTAAAATGGGCGGGGCCTGTCCACACACTCTGTTCTTACAAACATACCTGCTGGATCCAAGAATCTTCACAAACTTATCAACATCCAGTTCACACGCACACCTATGCATGTAAACCAACACCTGCAGTGTTTCATTCTGTCATGTGAATCAAAAGTGCAGAGGTGAGTCGACACCTGTGCTCAGGTGAATGTTGGTGTTATGGATGATGGAAGGGAACCCCCGCCGAAGCCACAGCGACCATTCCCCCACACCAACCCCGGGTACGAACCAGGAGAGACCCGCCCCCAAGCTCCTGGTAACTGCAGGAGATCCAGGAGAGAGCGCAGCAGCGGTCAGCCACGCCCACCGAGAGGAGGGCCGTGTCCGCAGGCCTTCGGCGCCTCCTCTAAACATCTCCGCTTCATGACAGCGTCACGTGGGCCTTTTACAACCAATCAATAGCACTTTAGTATCGATCGATGGCGTTCAGAAACAGACTGGTTGAAAGACTCCTCCCGTCTGCGCCGTTTCCGCTTCTGCGCAGAAGCGATCCGCTTGTTGAACTGCGGCTGTGAAGGAGCCGTCAGCGCGCATGCGCGAACTTGAAGCCCATTCATATATTTAGAAAAATCATAACGTTTGTGACGCATTATGACGCAGCACGTCACACACCATCCAAAAAGATGACCTCATAACATCTCATTCGGACGAAATATGGTGTCATATTCCACATGAACTTCAGACAGATGAACACATATTTCGTCATCACGTAGTTGTCTTAAAGTGCCTGAGCTCGACGACTCAACAGTTTCAAAAGAAACCCTCAAGGATCAAGCAAAGCAAAGAAAACACGGAAGACTTTAACCACCACAACGAAAAAGGTTTGAAAATGTCTCTTCAAGCGATCAACGAAGTGACTGAAAAACTTTTGGTCCAAAACTGCACGTTGTTCGGTCAGATTGAAAACATCAAGAAAAATCTGTCCGACGTGAAGGATTTGGAAACCAGCTGCAAGACCCTGAAGAAGCAGAGGAAAGCTGCAGCTCAGGAAAACAAAGAGCTGATCAAAAGTCTGCAGACTCTGGCCAAGCAAGTTCAAATCCAGATGAAAATCCACGAGGAAATTGACGCGGAAAGACAGAAAATCTCTGATTTCTGTCAAAACAACGAAGAAATGAAAGAGGAAATGGACACTCTGCGATCCAAACTCTGGATCCCTGCAGAACTGACTTTGGCGCGCAGGAGGGTCAGATATGACAGTAAAAACGTGTCAAAGACATCTGCAGTTCTGCAAAAGGCGCTGCAGAAGTTACAGAGGAAGGTCGCCCGCCAAGCACCCCTGGAAATCAACTACAAACGAGAGTTGGATCATTTCCACGCTTTGGAAGAGGAGACTGCAGACCTCAAACAGAAGCTTCAGGGCCTGCAGACAGAAATCCTGGAACGAGACCAAATGAGAGAAAACTTCCCCACAATGATGGAGGAAATCTGCCGCATGCAGAACCAGAAGGCGGATCTGGAAACTGAGATCTCAGCTCTGAAAATTCAACAAATTGAAGCTCAGAGATGGATTGAAGAATACAACCAGCAAAAGGCTAAAGCAGATCTTCTTAAAAAGGAGACTCAAGACCTCCAGAAAACTAAGGAGGGTCTGACAGAGTCAATCAAAAGCCTTCACTCTATCCGAGACAAAGAGGAAACACCAACCACAACAAGCCTCCAGGAGATTTCATCAACTCCTTCAGAGGTTGAAACGGATTTTGATGAAGACTGTGAAGAAACCTTACAGCATGAAGAAGAGATTGTTGACACAAAAGAAAAAGTCTCCATCAAAGACATCCAGGATTTGGACAATTCTGTCTTCCCATTGCCTGATGTAGCTGATGAAGCGTGGGAGGACAGTGATTCAGATGAAGAGTCCGACAAAGCTCCAGATGAGGAGGAGTCAGTGAATTCCGAAGATGAAACAGTCTCCGTCCAAGACATTCAGGCTTTGGAATATTCTGGCTTCCCATTGCCTGATGTAGCTGATGAAGCGTGGGAGGACAGTGATTCAGATGAAGAGTCCGACAAAGCTCCAGATGAGGAGGAGTCAGTGAATTCCAAAGATGCAACAGTCTCCGTCCAAGACATTCAGGCTTTGGAATATTCTGGCTTCCCATTGCCTGATGTAGCTGATGAAGCGTGGGAGGACAGTGATTCAGATGAAGAGTCCGACAAAGCTCCAGATGAGGAGGAGTCAGTGAATTCCAAAGATGCAACAGTCTCCGTCCAAGACATTCAGGCTTTGGAATATTCTGGCTTCCCATTGCCTGATGTAGCTGATGAAGCGTGGGAGGACAGTGATTCAGATGAAGAGTCCGACAAAGCTCCAGATGAGGAGGAGTCAGTGAATTCCAAAGATGCAAAAGTCTCCATCCAAGACATTCAGGCTTTGGAATATTCTGGCTTCCCATTGCCTGATGTAGCTGATGAAGCGTGGGAAAACAGTGATTCAGATGAAGAGTCCGACAAAGCTCCAGATGAGGAGGAGTCAGTGAATTCCAAAGATGCAAAAGTCTCCATCCAAGACATTCAGGCTTTGGAATATTCTGGCTTCCCATTGCCATATGTACCTGAGGAAGCGTGGGAAAACAGTGATTCAGAAGAAGAGTCCGACAAAGCTCCAGATGAGGAGGAGTCAGTGAATTCCGAAGATGAAACATACTCCATCAAAGAAATTCATGATTTGAAAAATATTTTTCAAATCCTGGATTTCCTGGATGGAATAGTCTTCATCCAAGAAATCCAGGATTTGAAAAATACTGGCTCTTCAGTGATGGAGGAAAATCAAAAGGAGCATGATGAGAAGTCTGTGAATTCCAAAGATGCAACAGTCTCCATCCAAGACATTCAGACTTTGGAATATTCTGGCTTCCCATTGCCATATGTACCTGAGGAAGCGTGGGAAAACAGTGATTCAGAAGAAGAGTCTGAGAAAGCTCCAAATAAGGAGGAGTCAGTGAATTCCAAAGATGGAACAGACTCAATCCAAGAAATCCAGGATTTGAAAAATACTGGCTCTTCAGTAACTGAGGAAAATGAAAAGGAGCATGATGAAGAGTCAGTGAATTCCAGAGAAGCAACAGTCTCCATCCAAGACATTCAGGATTTTGCATTGCCTGATGTAGCTGATGAAGCGTGGGAGGACAGTGATTCAGATGAAGAGTCCGAGAAAGCTCCAGATGAAGAGGAGTCAGTGAATTCCAAAGATGGAACAGTCTCAATCCAAGAAATCCAGGATTTGAAAAATACTGGCGCTTCATTGCCTGATGAAGATGATGTCGACATCATCTTCATCGATGTGAGGTCATCGATTCTGATGAAGAGTCTCAGAAAAATCTGGATGATGAGGAGTGGGAAGAGATGGACTCTGATGAAGAATATGAGGAGGAGGAATATGAGAAGGAAGAGGCGGAGTCTGTGAAATCCAAAGATGGAACCGGAACCGTCAGTGGATTTTTCTTAAAGAAAAAAAATTAGATTCATAGTTTTTTTCTTAAAGAAAGATCATTAGATTAGTAGGATTTTTATAAAGACAAAAAAATTAGATTGGTAGGATTTTTATAAAGACAAAAAAATTAGATTAGTAGGATTTTTATAAAGACAAAAAAATTAGATTAGTAGGATTTTTATAAAGACAATAAAATTAGATTGGTAGGATTTTTATAAAGACAAAAAAATTAGATTAGTAGGATTTTTATAAAGACAAAAAAATTAGATTAGTAGGATTTTTATGAAGACAAAAAAATTAGATTTGTAGGAATTTTTGTAAAGACAAAAAATTAGATTTGTAGGAATTTACAAAAAAAATATTTGACAAAATTAAAAAGTTAGATAATTAGTAGGATTTGTATTGTTCATTCACTTGTCTTCTTTTACTTCTCTTTTTGGGTTTTTCCATAATTTCCCTTCTTTTATTTTGTATTATTTACTTTAATTCTACCCTCATCCCTGTTTCCTTTTGTTTTATTGTAAGGTTAAAAAAACTTTTTGAAACTTAAAAAAAAAAAAAAAAAAACTCTTTTTGTACAGACTGTGTTTCAAAGTTTTTTTGTGATTTTTATTTAAATGTCGTTTGTGTTAATGGTACTTGGAATATTTCAGGTACCAAAAAAGTTTTAATGCAACCTCATGGAGGCACAACTCAGTGCTCACATGTGCCGGTCCCAAGTCCGGATAAATGCAGAGGGTTGTTGGATGGGAAACCAACATAAAAACAAAAGCAAATGAATCATAAACAGAACTTTCAAACTGGATTGGTCGTGGCCTGCTGAACGACCGCAGATGAAGCTGTTGACCTACAGGCAGGAAATAGGACTACGGTTGGTGGAGGAAGGAGAGGATGAAGGTGGATCAAAAAGTGTGTTCATAAACTTTGTGAATATTCTACTGACATTAGTTTACGCGGCCCAGCCCAAAGGAATGACGTGGGATCACTCTCCCCGTGGGCCCATTACCTGCAAGAGAGCTCAAAGGGGTTTGGGTGACCAATACCCCAGTCAGGGAAGTTGGCTTTTAGGACATGGAACGTCACCTCTCTGGAAAAAAGGACCCTGAGCTTGTGTGAGAGGCTGAGAGGTACCGGCTAGATATAGCTGGGCTGAGATCCTGGGCTATGAAACTCAGTCCCTCGAGAGGGGTTGGACTATACCATTCTGGAGTTGTACATGGTGAGAGGCGGCAGGCCGGGGTGGGCTTACTCGTGAGCCCCCAACTCAGCTGCCAAGTGTCAAAGTTCACCCCTATTAATGAGAGGGTCATGTCCCTTCACCTTTGGGTGGAGGACACGTCTCTGACTGTGGTTTCAGCCTATTGGCTGAACAGCAGTTTGGATTTTCCAGCCTTGTTGGTGTCTCTGGGGGGGTTACTGGAAAGTGCCCCAACGCAGAACTCGATCATCCTCCTGGGGGACTTCAATGCCCATGTGGGCAATGACATCACCACCTGGAGTCATGACTTTCCAATCACCTGGGTGTGATTGGAAGGAATGGCCTCCCTGATCTGAACCCAAGTGGTGAGCTCTGGGTCAAGACTGAAAGAACGAGATCCCGGATACAAGCGGCTGAAATAAGCTTCCTCCGTAGGGTGACTGGGCACTCCATTAGAGATAGGGTGAAAAGCTTTTTTCCATGAGAGAGCTCGGAGTACAACCGTTGCTCTTCAACACCCAGAGGAGCCAGTTGAGGTGGCTCAGGCATCAGGTTCGAATGCCTCCTGAACTTCTCCCTGGGGAGGTGTTCCAGCTATTACAGTCCATTACAGATATAATATGCAGCTGGCTGTGAGATGAATGGAATTGCCTCCACTCAAGCGCTGTCCACAGGAATGGCATTGCCAAATGGAGTGATAGCCTTCCTTATTTAAAGTCACTTTTACCCTAAGCAAATCTCCCACCTTACCAGCACCAAAGTAACCCCAGTCCATCATGTTACCTCCACCTTGCTGGACATATGGTGTCAGGCGCTGTTCCAGCATCTTTGGTTGTTCTGCATCTCACAAATATTCTTCTGTGTGATCCAAACACCTCAAACTCTGTTTTGTCCATCCGTGACACTTTTTCTAATCTTCCTCTGTCCAACTTCAGCTGTTTTTACTTTAAAACTTTCGTTGTAAGAATTAAAAAAATAACTAAAGTTCCAATTCACCCATGTGAAACTCTAATGAACAGCAATATGAACAAATTAAATTTGTATTTTCTATGTTGCAGGCCTCTGGGAACACTACCCACCAGAATCCCAGCAAGATGCCAATTTCTCAATGAGTATTTAAATAACTTTTCTAAAGTTGATGGAAATTACTTGTAGTTGGTTGTTATGGTAAATATTTACAGAGTACAGTATTTGGCAATATGATCAAGTCTTGAGGAAATTTAGAACGTTACTTTAATTTTACCAATTTATTTTTTTCTGGAGCACTGAGTCCTGCTCTTACACATTTTCCTTTTCCTTTCTAAAAGTCATTTTCTCTGTTCCAGGATGATCAAAGAAAGACATCAGATCCAAAGAAGCCCTGGAAAATATCATTTTACAGAAGTAGCGACATTTGACAATGATGATGGAGAAACACTGTTTCAGAGAACACTGCATTTTATTTTTAATAAAATTGTAAACATGAATCACTTTGTAAGTATTGAATGTTCCATCTCGGTGAGAATCCACTTTGAGTGCCTGAAAAGCAGAAGTTTAAAAGTTAACTGGAGACTCCAGGTTACAGCACCTTCTTACAAATCAAACATTTGGAGCATCATGAGAGGAAGAATCAAAGATCCAGGAATGTTGAGCTGTTAGAATCAGAAGAGACAATTTCCAAGCCTGAGATATGTGAGCCCTAAATGATAAATCCTGGTCAAATAAAACCCCTAGGTTTCTATCTGTGGAATTGGAGGCTATATTTACACCATCCAGGGATACCATCTGAACAGGTAGGGCATCGCTGAGGTATTTTGGACCTAGTACAATGACCTCAGTTTTTTCGGGGTTTAGGAAGAGGTCATTAACGGCCATCCAGGTCTTGATGTCACTAATGCAGGCATTAAGTTTTTCTAAGCGGTCATTCTGGTCGGGTTTAATGGATAAATGCAACTGTGTATCATCCGCATAACAGTGAAAATTAATCCCGTGTTTCCTGATTATGTTCCCTAGAGGCAGCATGTAAAGCATAAACAGGATGGGTCCTAGGACTGAGCCCTGTGGGACTCCGTAGCTAACTCGACTATAATGGGAGGAATGTCCATTTACATGAACAAACTGGTACCTATCAGATAAATAGGATTTAAACCATTGAAGGGCAGATCCTCTGATCCCTATATCATGCTCTAGTCTCTGGAGTACGATGCTGTGGTCTATAGTGTCAAAGGCTGCGCTAAGATCTAACAGGACCAGAATAGAGATTAGTCCCTTTTCTGTGGCCAGTAACAAGTCATTAGTGACTCTAACTAGTGCAGTTTCAGTGCTATGGTGAGGTCTGAACCCTGACTGGAAATCTTCAAAGAGGCTTTTGTCCTGTAGGTGGCAGTATAGCTGTAACTACAACTCTTTCTAATATCTTTGAGATAAAGGGGAGATTTGATATTGGTCTATAGTTGGCCAGAATGTCAGGATCTAAACTGGGCTTTTTCAGAAGAGGCTCAACAACTGCATATTTAAAAGACTGTGGCACATAACCTGTTTCTATGGAAGTATTTATAATATGTAAAACTGATTCATTAATTGAGGGGAAGGTTTCTTTAAAAAGCTTAGTGGGGATTGGGTCTAAAAGACAAGTTGAGCTTTTGGAGGATGTAATAAATGATGTTATTCTGCTAGATCTACAGCAGTGAAGCAGTTTAATATTACAGAGGTTTCTATATATGCCTTTGTTTCTACTGCTTTAGCCTGCTCTGGGCTGATAGTAGGGAGAACTTTGTTCAGCTTTTGTCTAATATTTAGGATTTTACAATCAAAGAATGAAAGAAATTCCTCAGAGCTGAGAGTAGCAGGAATATGTGGTTCCACTGAGCTGTGACTCCTGGTCAGTCTGGCTATAGTGCTAAAAAGAAATCTTGGATTATTTCCATTTTGTGCTATTAAAGCTGAATAGTATTGGGTTCTGCCTTTACGCAGAGATTTTTTATCATTTAAAACGCTATATTTCCAGTCATTTCCAGTTCGGCGCCGTTCTCTCTTCTTTCTTAAAGCAAATGTATTCAGTTTGAACAAATCAGGAGTTAAACTTTTCTCCTCCAATCTATTTTACTGCCTGTGTCATGCCAAGGCTGAGATAAACAAAGACTTATCTCAGTGTCCAGGCCAGACACAGACTGGATTCACACATGAGATGGACTCGCCCCCTCTGGAGAGAAACTTCAAAAATGGGAAACTCTTCTTAAGTAAATAAGTAAGTTTTATTTGTATAGCACCTTTCCCAAGTCACAAGGTGCTTCACAAGTTAAAAGCATAAAAGATAGAAACTTTAAAAGGTAAAAACATAAAAGACAAAAACATGTACCACATAAAGCAATCATCTCTAGGCTGAATAAAAACAGTTTCAGTTAAAATGCCTAACCTAGAGTTTAGAGTCCAGGGAATGTAGGGAGAACGGGAGCTCATTCCAGAGTTTAGGAGCAACAGCCTGGAAAGATCCGTCTCCTCTGGTCCAACAGCGTGTGCGAGGGACCATCAACAGGTTCTGATCCAGTCCGTCTGGAGATCAGACCAGAGACATACACAGGAGCTTGACCACGGAGGGCTATAAAAGTCAGCACTAATATTTTATATTGGAAGCGGTAATGAACTGGGAGCCAATGCAGATCTTTGAGGATGGGAGGGATGAGAGCTCTGCTCTTAGTGCGAGTCAAGATCCTCGCAGCAGAGTTTTGGATCAACTGCAGACGAGACAACTCCTTCTTATTCAGACAGGAAAACAGACGATTACAAAAGTCTAGCCATGTAGATACAAAAGCATGAATAAGAAGTTTGAGACCTTCGTATGACACCAAATATTCCTCAGCTGGAAGAAACGATTCTTTACCAGCTGTTTGGAGTGCTGCTCCAGCGACATGTCTGTCAAAAATGACGCCCAAGTTTCTAAGGCTGGGTTTGACCAAGAGAACCCAAATGATCATTCTGACCTGGTTCTAGTTTGACTGTTTTGACCTGGTTTACCTTTTGAGTCCAGGGATCTTTAAGTGCTCGAAGTTACATATAGTTGGTATTTTAAGCTGATTT
This sequence comes from Oryzias celebensis, assembly GCA_014656515.1. Taxonomy (NCBI): domain Eukaryota; kingdom Metazoa; phylum Chordata; class Actinopteri; order Beloniformes; family Adrianichthyidae; genus Oryzias; species Oryzias celebensis. The sequence continues at coordinate 2,786,611 of BNCR01000012.1, forward strand.
AAGGTCATCAGTCACCTGATCCCTCTGCTAAATGGTCTGTTCTGAGGCCCATGAACAGCAGCAGATCCATCTTTTTCATAAAGATGTGCACCGTTCGCTTGGTTCACTCCCAAACTGGTTCTGATTCAACCTTTGTGCAGGTGGACCAAGCTGAGGATTAACATGCTGCCTGGAACCGTGCTGGAGCCTGTCTCTGAGTGCTTCCTCGCCAGCCTCATCATCGGCTGGGCCGCCCATCACGTCTTCAGGTCTGTCCAATCACAGAGCAGCAGCTGAGTGGGGTCGGGGTTTGTCCGTCAGTTTCATCGGGAGCGTCAAGTTTCAATGTTAACTCAATGTAAAGATGCGATTTGAGGGTTCGTGGTGCAATTTTTGTGTTGGGTGCGGCACGTGACGTTTTCAGTGACTAGATCAAAGGGTAGAAAAATAAATTCAAGATGGCTGTGCGATGCCAGGTTTTTTGTCCTGAACTCCCATCCATTTTCTTAACCCGATGGGGCCGCGGTGTTGCCGGAGACTGTCCCGGTTACTGTTGGGTGGAGGTGTTAATACACCCTGGACAGGTCGCCAGCCTGTCACAAAGCCCATGGAGCTGAAGCAAAAGAGCTCGCTTTGCTAGCCAGCCGACAGACAGAAGTGAGTTTTAAAACGGCGGTCGGGTGCAGCTTCACTGCAGGAGTAAAGGAAACTGCACCGGGAGAGACAATGGTGAACTCAGACACGACGACATGCTTGCTGGCGCGTCTGTAGAGCTCTCCAACATATATAAACATAAGCTACTTGCTCCACATTATCCATGTTTTCCATGACGTGATCAACAAATGGAAGTTTGTCGGCTGTTGCTCCGTGGCTGAGGCGGCAGACACGAAATTGATGCCTTGGCCGCGTCCGGCATGAATGCAGCATGACAGCAGGTTGATTGTTAACTTGTCCCTCCCCCTCTGCAGGTGGGACATGATGGTCTTCTTCATGTGTCACTGTCTTGCCTGGTTCATTGCCGACTACATCCAGCTGACCGGAGTGCAGGTATGCTGAGAAATGAGGAGGCTGTTCCCACACAGGTTCATAAACGCATGACAGGCCTGACTCTCTGATGACATCATTCGTAGGGCGGTCCTTTGAATTTCTCCAAGTTGGACTTCGCTGTGGCCTGGTTCATCCGAGAGTCGATGGCTGTGCAGATCTTCCTGTCGGCTCTGTGGGACCCCACCATTAGCTGGAGGACAGGCCGGTACCGGCTGCGCTGTGGCGGCACTGCCGAGGAGATCCTTGATGTGTAGCTGCTTTGGAGCACGGCGTACTGCTGCCCCCTGCAGGAACAGGCTGGTTTCTTTTGTATAAGGAAAACCAAAGGAGTGAGTGCGAGCATGAGTCTGTGTTTTTTACCTATTTATATTTCTTTTGGTGCTACGAAAAAACACTGAGAGGACTGGGCCACATCCACTGATGATGCAGGACAACTGACGACCAATTAGGACAGAGTCGTCCCCTTTCTGTCAGGATTTCTTTTGTTGGCCTCTCTTTATAAAGTTTTATTTATTTTTTTTAAAGCAAAGTGAGTTACAAGCAGGAAGTTTGTTACGAAACGAGTTCGATCACAAGAAAAGGCGGTAACGGTTGGCTGATGGGAAAATTCAGAAGCTCTTATGTTATTCACCAACGAAATAATGCAATTATTAAAGTAAGAGCTGGTTCAGATTTCAGGGGGCGTCGGTTCTGTTCAAGTGGAATGAAACAAAGACTTTAAAGGACTGTCTTGACAGTCCAGAACACGAATCTGTGCAAAAGATAAAAGTTTTCCTGTTATCTGTGCCTCCATGTTTGTGCTCAACACAACCAACCGCGCACTTTGTTGTGGAACAAGCCTGTTGGTTTGGGTCGGACTCAGAATCAGTGTTCTGACACAAAGGTCACAGCATTTCAGAAGAAAACCACTGGACCAAAACCAGGCACACGTTTCTCTGCAGCTCTACTGTGTGTGTGTCTGGGTGTGTCCAGAGCGCACCTGCGTGTGCGTACCTGTTTAGCTTCACAGCTAGCTTGTAGCTCTTAGCGTAGCCTCTGAGGGTTTGGGTGATGACATCATCATGGTGTCAGATGAGCCCTCTCTGATGTTGTGCAACCAGATTGTAGCATTGTTTGTTTTTTAAAATAAATATCTGCTGTAATCTGTAAAATAACCAATCACAGCTGAGGACTGTGCCAACCGAGGAACAATAAAGTTTTACCTTTTGAAAACAGTCCATGGTTTTTGCTCTGTGGTTCAGTACACTCTACGAAAGGGACTTCCGGCCCTCCCTTCCAAACAAAAACTCAGAAACCTGAGTGAAGGTCCGCCCCCAAGAAGCTGGACGCCCCATTCAATGTATATCAATCTGCAGAAAGGATCAAAGCTGACGATTAGCAGGTCCTCTTCACGCCACTGATGTCTGACCACCTGCTGCCAACTTCTGCCTTCATCCTCATTGGAGGGAAGCACGGCGACCCCCCTGGAGCTGGTGTCAGAATAATTTCAAACCCTGGAGAATGAGTCCTCAAGCATCACTTGTACCGTAAGCAGTTGAGCTGTCAGAGGTAACTGATGTAACAGCGTGTCAGCGGCTGGTTCCACTTTAGCTCTTGCATTTGGGTCCATAGACATTAATAAAGAGTAGACGCCGCATTGGCTGCTGAGCCGCAAGAAATGCGGCCATTATTTGTCATGTTCTTGTTATCCGGACTAGTCATTTATTGTTGTTCTCATTCTCTCTCTCTCTTTCTGAATTATATTGATACCGTATCTGTATCTATAAATATATGAATGATATTGATTCTCTATAAAGATATGAATTAAATCGATGCTCTTCAAATATATGAATTATATTGATACTCTATAAATATATTAATTATATTGTATATATTATTCTTTTATCAAAACTGAAAAGCTGAATAGTACTTTTTCTTCTCTATCATATATTTGTGTGTGTGCTTTTTTTCTTTTGCAAAATGCCTAGGTTTTAGACAGTATTATGGTAGCTACCATCTCATATGTATATCAGAATATTCTATTACTAAGTCCAATATGAATAATAAAATACACTGAACCATGTGTCCTGTTTCATAGCTACATGTATGACGTTTGCAACAAAAAAAAATGTTATGAAAATCAATTTAGTATTCAACAAGTTATGACTGATTAAACGCACTGACACTCCATTGCGTCTGCCAAACAGGTTACACTGAGTGGAGCGGCGACCGGACCAAGATGGCGGCCTGACGGCTCGTCAGCGCCAATAGGCAGCAGTGGTCGATGTGGCGTCTACTCGTTATTAATGTCTATGGTGTCACAAAGATAACTTCCTGGTTGGCTGACACGCCCCCAAAGTTCAGACATTTGAACTCACGCTGCCGCTAGACCGCTGCGTCTGAAGCTCAAAACGCACCGCAGTGTCACTTTTGTGACTGTGCCTGTGCATTGGCTTAGAATTGCCAATCGCGTTTAGTGTGAATGTAGCATCAGCTGGAAACTAGGACTGCACGATAAACCGCAAATTCCTCATCATCGCGGTCTCAGGCCAGTGGGTTATGCGTACCGCAAAAGTAGGCATAAGTGGCGATAAGTGGTCTCTGGTTGAACACATGCTAAACTATCTCTTTGTCATTTAAAGTAACAAATCAAATAAAACCTTTTATGCATTTAACCAATGGTATGGAGCTCTTCATGTCATTGACCACTCGAAGGAGACTTTCATGCTAGATGCCGCCCTCTACTTTTTTCCATGACATGTGACTGAACAAGACTTGCGATGGCTGACAGCAGCACCTCAGCGGATGTGCTCGCGGCCAAAAACAAGTTGGTCAGAGGTTTAACGGATCGGATCACCGGGGGAACTGAAGAATTTCAATTTGTTCATTCTTCCATCCATCATATTTGTTTTAAAGATGCCCAATGATGCGGCTTTGTTTATATTAACATGTTTAGCATTTTTTTATAGGAATTTCATGAGATCAAAGATATAAATAAGAAATAAATATAAATAAGCCTCAATGAGAACATTTTTGATGTAAAATATTTGTGCTGTAAAACAATTTGAAAAAATTCATTTTTAGCTTTAATCTAGTTAGTTTTCCTTTTTCACTCTTTTTACTGATCCGAACAGTGACTCTAAGACCTTTACACAATCCGAACTGTGGGTTTTGTGATCTGCTACACCCCTATAGTCAGTTATTTGGAGATACTTTGGTTTTGGGACCGGTGACAATCTCCAAACACAGTTGCTATGCAAAATCTTCCTAAAAAAACATCGATTATTTCAATAAAAACTGTCACAGTGAAATGAAAATGTATCAGTGTATCAGTTTTGGTATTTGTCCATTTATCGCCCAACCCTCATCGCAGTTTCAAACACATATTGCAGATTTTTCTCACATCGTGCAGGCCTACTGGAAACACACCAGTGGGTACATGTGAATGTGTGTGCACGCTGCACATGGTGTGAAAAGTGTCCAGTTAAGTGTCTTTGAACAGACCGTCAGCAGCCTGTAAATATAGCAGGTCTTCTTCTGGCCGTCCCTCCACACCCGGGCCATGGCCTGCTCGTCGTTGGCCGGATTCCAGTCTGGATCAAACATCACCAGGCGGTTGGCGCCAATCAGGTTGAGGCCACACCCACCAGCTTTGCTGCTCAACATAAAGATGAAGTCTGGGCTCTGCAACACAGTCACATCATATGAGAAGCGTGTTTCAGCTTCAGTGCAGCTCAAAGAGATGCTCCACTCACAGGCGGACTGTTGAACCGCTCCACCATCTTGGCTCTCTTCTTGATGGACATGGAGCCGTCCAGTCGCACATGGGGGTGCCGGGGGTGTGTGTGTGTGTGGGTGTGTGTGTGTGTGTGTGTGTGTGTGTGTGTTGGTGGTGGAAATTTACTGCCTCATCAGCTGCAGCACACTCAGTTGTGTATAAACAGAGCACCTTCTGGATCGGCACAGCTTCTCAAACAGGTCCAGCGTTTGTGTGTAGTTGGAGACCAGCACCACCTTGTCGCTGGTGGTTGTCCTCGCCACCTCATTAGTTTGTGAGCCCGTCACCATATCGCCAATATGTTTGGCTCTTCCTACTCACTACAAGCAGAGCAAAACGATGAGAAGGATTCAACATTTACCAGTATGAACTGTTGATTTATTTTGTTTGGGAGTCAATCCTGATGACAGTATTGAGCACAAAACGCACGAACACAAAAAGGTCCTGGATGCTCACGTTGGGGAGTGTGGTCACCTTTGTGGGACGCAGTCCGTTTTCCAAGATCTTTTTAGGAATATATTTTTGATATTTTTTTCGGTTAATTTTTTTTTTTTACTACAACTGTTGTAGTCGTAAAGCGAGGAGATAAGGACGTAACTCGAACACACTGATTCACTTTAAGAGAAAGAGACATGATATAAGGGATTTCTCTGGTGTTTGAGGAATTTCTTTCAAACTTTTATACAAATATTATCTGCTTTATCTCCCATACATTTCAAAAGTATATCTGCATCAGCTCTTCTTTTTACAAAACATCTGAAAACTGTTACACATTTTTCTTGGACCTGTTCATATACCACATTTTGGACTGGTGTTCTAAAATATCTGTAAAAACACATCCTTCATGATGTTTGTTTTGTTAAAAGCATATTATTTTAAGATTTAAAAAATCGAGGTCTATTTACTCAATTTATGATTTTGTTTTGTCAAATGCCATTTTCATGAATGTAACAAGGCTATACTAACATGAAACCTTCTTTACCTTCTTTCATTTGTGAAATAAAAACAACACTATGAGTTTCTCAAAAATGTAAAGAATTTGAAAGCTTTCAAAATTTGGAATTTATTTGAAACATGTAACCTAAACATCTGATGATAGACACTGAAGCTTTTCCCCTTTTCTTCATGTTGGGATTTACTCAAATAAATCCCCCCCAATGCATTATCTTATTGTCTTTGACCATTTCTGCTATAATCAGAAATCACAATGTATATCAATGACTGCAAAGGATTGTGGGGATTTAAAAATGGCCTGTCCTTTCATTAACGATGTTCAGCTGTTTCCCTCTGTGGCTCACCGCCCTGGCGTTTTCAACAAAGCCGGGTTCCATCTGACCTGACTAAGGACTGAAGATTTATGGTGGTGTTATAATCATATGAGGATGTAGTTGTCATGGTTACCTCACAAACAGAGAATATCTTCCACGCCGTCTCTCCTCAGGATGAGCACATGAAGAGTCAAACTTATTTTGTTAAGAAACAGGGAAAAAAAACAACAATAATTTGTTCTTGTTGGGTTTTTCAGAATCAGAGGATTATTGCTGTGTGGGAGCATGTGGAGAAAATGAGCAGTTTTGTTGTGCGACAGGATTAAAACAACACTCACTTTCTTTCAAAAGCCTGTCTTAAGCAGGAGAAATCACGTTTCTTTTTTCTTATTCTCCCTTAACCAGAGTGTTTTAAACAAGCACAACTTGTTTCCCTGAGTGACAGACTTGTATTCAGTATTAGACTCATTTTATGGTTGAAACCACTGGTTGTATGAGTTATTTTTGTTGAATTAAAGGTGATCTTACTCACCTGACTGCCTGAATCTTTCCTCTCCCTGTAATGAAAGAAAAAAACAGGGATGCGGTTGGAGATGTCTGCTCAAGGTCAGATGCGCTCTGGCACTGAATTTTTGCTTTGTTGTGTAACACAAAAAGATCATTTTTGTGTTTTTACAAAATTGAATTGAATATATTTGTATAAACCCCTTTTGTAATTTTAGATAAACTTTATATTAATTATGTTTGTATCCTTTTTTTTGGACCGGACAGACAAAAAGGGGGAAGAAGAGAGAGGTATGTTTGGGGGACACAAAGGACAGGGGAAAAGGGTGGGTTACAGACGGAGGATGATTACAGGAGAGGATAGAATCATAAAATAGGCAACAAGATGCTGGGAGCTTATAATCATTGCAGTCAAGTGTGAATGTTGGCCTAAAATGGGCGGGGCCTGTCCACACACTCTGTTCTTACAAACATACCTGCTGGATCCAAGAATCTTCACAAACTTATCAACATCCAGTTCACACGCACACCTATGCATGTAAACCAACACTTGCAGTGTTTCCTTCTGTCATGTGAATCAAAAGTGCAGAGGTGAGTCGACACCTGTGCTCAGGTGAATGTTGGTGTTATGGATGATGGAAGGGAACCCCCGCCGAAGCCACAGCGACCATTCCCCCACACCAACCCCGGGTACGAACCAGGAGAGACCCGCCCCCAAGCTCCTGGTAACTGCAGGAGATCCAGGAGAGAGCGCAGCAGCGGTCAGCCACGCCCACCGAGAGGAGGGCCGTGTCCGCAGGCCTTCGGCGCCTCCTCTAAACATCTCCGCTTCATGACAGCGTCACGTGGGCCCTTTACAACCAATCAATAGCACTTTAGTATCGATCGATGGCGTTCAGAAACAGACTGGTTGAAAGACTCCTCCCGTCTGCGCCGTTTCCGCTTCTGCGCAGAAGCGATCCGCTTGTTGAACTGCGGCTGTGAAGGAGCCGTCAGCGCGCATGCGCGAACTTGAAGCCCATTCATATATTTAGAAAAATCATAACGTTTGTGACGCATTATGACGCAGCACGTCACACACCATCCAAAAAGATGACCTCATAAAATCTCATTCGGACGAAATATGGTGTCATATTCCACATGAACTTCAGACAGATGAACACATATTTCGTCATCACGTAGTTGTCTTAAAGTGCCTGAGCTCGACGACTCAACAGTTTTAAAAGAAACCCTCAAGGATCAAGCAAAGCAAAGAAAACACGGAAGACTTTAACCACCACAACGAAAAAGGTTTGAAAATGTCTCTTCAAGCGATCAACGAAGTGACTGAAAAACTTTTGGTCCAAAACTGCACGTTGTTCGGTCAGATTGAAAACATCAAGAAAAATCTGTCCGACGTGAAGGATTTGGAAACCAGCTGCAAGACCCTGAAGAAGCAGAGGAAAGCTGCAGCTCAGGAAAACAAAGAGCTGATCAAAAGTCTGCAGACTCTGGCCAAGCAAGTTCAAATCCAGATGAAAATCCACGAGGAAATTGACGCGGAAAGACAGAAAATCTCTGATTTCTGTCAAAACAACGAAGAAATGAAAGAGGAAATGGACACTCTGCGATCCAAACTCTGGATCCCTGCAGAACTGACTTTGGCGCGCAGGAGGGTCAGATATGACAGTAAAAACGTGTCAAAGACATCTGCAGTTCTGCAAAAGGCGCTGCAGAAGTTACAGAGGAAGGTCGCCCGCCAAGCACCCCTGGAAATCAACTACAAACGAGAGTTGGATCATTTCCACGCTTTGGAAGAGGAGACTGCAGACCTCAAACAGAAGCTTCAGGGCCTGCAGACAGAAATCCTGGAACGAGACCAAATGAGAGAAAACTTCCCCACAATGATCGAGGAAATCTGCCGCATGCAGAACCAGAAGGCGGATCTGGAAACTGAGATCTCAGCTCTGAAAATTCAACAAATTGAAGCTCAGAGATGGATTGAAGAATACAACCAGCAAAAGGCTAAAGCAGATCTTCTTAAAAAGGAGACTCAAGACCTCCAGAAAACTAAGGAGGGTCTGACAGAGTCAATCAAAAGCCTTCACTCTATCCGAGACAAAGAGGAAACACCAACCACAACAAGCCTCCAGGAGATTTCATCAACTCCTTCAGAGGTTGAAACGGATTTTGATGAAGACTGTGAAGAAACCTTACAGCATGAAGAAGAGATTGTTGACACAAAAGAAAAAGTCTCCATCAAAGACATCCAGGATTTGGACAATTCTGTCTTCCCATTGCCTGATGTAGCTGATGAAGCATGGGAGGACAGTGATTCAGATGAAGAGTCCGACAAAGCTCCAGATGAGGAGGAGTCAGTGAATTCCGAAGATGAAACAGTCTCCGTCCAAGACATTCAGGCTTTGGAATATTCTGGCTTCCCATTGCCTGATGTAGCTGATGAAGCGTGGGAGGACAGTGATTCAGATGAAGAGTCCGACAAAGCTCCAGATGAGGAGGAGTCAGTGAATTCCAAAGATGCAACAGTCTCCGTCCAAGACATTCAGGCTTTGGAATATTCTGGCTTCCCATTGCCTGATGTAGCTGATGAAGCGTGGGAGGACAGTGATTCAGATGAAGAGTCCGACAAAGCTCCAGATGAGGAGGAGTCAGTGAATTCCAAAGATGCAACAGTCTCCGTCCAAGACATTCAGGCTTTGGAATATTCTGGCTTCCCATTGCCTGATGTAGCTGATGAAGCGTGGGAGGACAGTGATTCAGATGAAGAGTCCGACAAAGCTCCAGATGAGGAGGAGTCAGTGAATTCCAAAGATGCAAAAGTCTCCATCCAAGACATTCAGGCTTTGGAATATTCTGGCTTCCCATTGCCTGATGTAGCTGATGAAGCGTGGGAAAACAGTGATTCAGAAGAAGAGTCCGACAAAGCTCCAGATGAGGAGGAGTCAGTGAATTCCGAAGATGAAACAGTCTCCGTCCAAGACATTCAGGCTTTGGAATATTCTGGCTTCCCATTGCCATATGTACCTGAGGAAGCGTGGGAAAACAGTGATTCAGAAGAAGAGTCCGACAAAGCTCCAGATGAGGAGGAGTCAGTGAATTCCGAAGATGAAACATACTCCATCAAAGAAATTCATGATTTGAAAAATATTTTTCAAATCCTGGATTTCCTGGATGGAATAGTCTTCATCCAAGAAATCCAGGATTTGAAAAATACTGGCTCTTCAGTGATGGAGGAAAATCAAAAGGAGCATGATGAGAAGTCTGTGAATTCCAAAGATGCAACAGTCTCCATCCAAGACATTCAGGCTTTGGAATATTCTGGCTTCCCATTGCCATATGTACCTGAGGAAGCGTGGGAAAACAGTGATTCAGAAGAAGAGTCTGAGAAAGCTCCAAATAAGGAGGAGTCAGTGAATTCCAAAGATGGAACAGACTCAATCCAAGAAATCCAGGATTTGAAAAATACTGGCTCTTCAGTAACTGAGGAAAATGAAAAGGAGCATGATGAAGAGTCAGTGAATTCCAGAGAAGCAACAGTCTCCATCCAAGACATTCAGGATTTTGCATTGCCTGATGTAGCTGATGAAGCGTGGGAGGACAGTGATTCAGATGAAGAGTCCGAGAAAGCTCCAGATGAAGAGGAGTCAGTGAATTCCAAAGATGGAACAGTCTCAATCCAAGAAATCCAGGATTTGAAAAATACTGGCGCTTCATTGCCTGATGAAGATGATGTCGACATCATCTTCATCGATGTGAGGTCATCGATTCTGATGAAGAGTCTCAGAAAAATCTGGATGATGAGGAGTGGGAAGAGATGGACTCTGATGAAGAATATGAGGAGGAGGAATATGAGAAGGAAGAGGCGGAGTCTGTGAAATCCAAAGATGGAACCGGAACCGTCAGTGGATTTTTCTTAAAGAAAAAAAATTAGATTCATAGTTTTTTTCTTAAAGAAAGATCATTAGATTAGTAGGATTTTTATAAAGACAAAAAAATTAGATTGGTAGGATTTTTATAAAGACAAAAAAATTAGATTAGTAGGATTTTTATAAAGACAAAAAAATTAGATTAGTAGGATTTTTATAAAGACAATAAAATTAGATTGGTAGGATTTTATAAAGACAAAAAAATTAGATTAGTAGGATTTTTATAAAGACAAAAAAATTAGATTAGTAGGATTTTTATGAAGACAAAAAAATTAGATTTGTAGGAATTTTTGTAAAGACAAAAAATTAGATTTGTAGGAATTTACAAAAAAATATTTGACAAAATTAAAAAGTTAGATAATTAGTAGGATTTGTATTGTTCATTCACTTGTCTTCTTTTACTTCTCTTTTTGGGTTTTTCCATAATTTCCCTTCTTTTATTTTGTATTATTTACTTTAATTCTACCCTCATCCCTGTTTCCTTTTGTTTTATTGTAAGGTTAAAAAAACTTTTTGAAACTTAAAAAAAAAAAAAAAAAAACTCTTTTTGTACAGACTGTGTTTCAAAGTTTTTTTGTGATTTTTATTTAAATGTCGTTTGTGTTAATGGTACTTGGAATATTTCAGGTACCAAAAAAGTTTTAATGCAACCTCATGGAGGCACAACTCAGTGCTCACATGTGCCGGTCCCAAGTCCGGATAAATGCAGAGGGTTGTTGGATGGGAAACCAACATAAAAACAAAAGCAAATGAATCATAAACAGAACTTTCAAACTGGATTGGTCGTGGCCTGCTGAACGACCGCAGATGAAGCTGTTGACCTACAGGCAGGAAATAGGACTACGGTTGGTGGAGGAAGGAGAGGATGAAGGTGGATCAAAAAGTGTGTTCATAAACTTTGTGAATATTCTACTGACATTAGTTTACGCGGCCCAGCCCAAAGGAATGACGTGGGATCACTCTCCCCGTGGGCCCATTACCTGCAAGAGAGCTCAAAGGGTTTGGGTGACCAATACCCCAGTCAGGGAAGTTGGCTTTTAGGACATGGACTCTGGAAAAAAGGACCCTGAGCTTGTGTGAGAGGCTGAGAGGTACCGGCTAGATATAGCTGGGCTGAGATCCTGGGCTCTGAAACTCAGTCCCTCAAGAGGGGTTGGACTATACCATTCTGGAGTTGTACATGGTGAGAGGCGGCAGGCCGGGGTGGGCTTACTCGTGAGCCCCCAACTCAGCTGCCAAGTGTCAAAGTTCACCCCAATTAATGAGAGGGTCATGTCCCTTCACCTTTGGGTGGAGGACACGTCTCTGACTGTGGTTTCAGCCTATTGGCTGAACAGCAGTTTGGATTTTCCAGCCTTGTTGGTGTCTCTGGGGGGTTACTGGAAAGTGCCCCAACGCAGAACTCGATCATCCTCCTGGGGGACTTCAATGCCCATGTGGGCAATGACATCACCACCTGGAGTCATGACTTTCCAATCACCTGGGTGTGATTGGAAGGAATGGCCTCCCTGATCTGAACCCAAGTGGTGAGCTCTGGGTCAAGACTGAAAGAACGAGATCCCGGATACAAGCGGCTGAAATAAGCTTCCTCCGTAGGGTGACTGGGCACTCCATTAGAGATAGGGTGAAAAGCTTTTTTCCATGAGAGAGCTCGGAGTACAACCGTTGCTCTTCAACACCCAGAGGAGCCAGTTGAGGTGGCTCAGGCATCAGGTTCGAATGCCTCCTGAACTTCTCCCTGGGGAGGTGTTCCAGCTATTACAGTCCATTACAGATATAATATGCAGCTGGCTGTGAGATGAATGGAATTGCCTCCACTCAAGCGCTGTCCACAGGAATGGCATTGCCAAATGGAGTGATAGCCTTCCTTATTTAAAGTCACTTTTACCCTAAGCAAATCTCCCACCTTACCAGCACCAAAGTAACCCCAGTCCATCATGTTACCTCCACCTTGCTGGACATATGGTGTCAGGCACTGTTCCAGCATCTTTGGTTGTTCTGCATCTCACAAATATTCTTCTGTGTGATCCAAACACCTCAAACTCTGTTTTGTCCATCCGTGACACTTTTTCTAATCTTCCTCTGTCCAACTTCAGCTGTTTTTACTTTAAAACTTTCGTTGTAAGAATTAAAAAAATAACTAAAGTTCCAATTCACCCATGTGAAACTCTAATGAACAGCAATATGAACAAATTAAATTTGTATTTTCTATGTTGCAGGCCTCTGGGAACACTACCCACCAGAATCCCAGCAAGATGCCAATTTCTCAATGAGTATTTAAATAACTTTTCTAAAGTTGATGGAAATTACTTGTAGTTGGTTGTTATGGTAAATATTTACAGAGTACAGTATTTGGCAATATGATCAAGTCTTGAGGAAATTTAGAACGTTACTTTAATTTTACCAATTTATTTTTTTCTGGAGCACTGAGTCCTGCTCTTACACATTTTCCTTTTCCTTTCTAAAAGTCATTTTCTCTGTTCCAGGATGATCAAAGAAAGACATCAGATCCAAAGAAGCCCTGGAAAATATCATTTTACAGAAGTAGCGACATTTGACAATGATGATGGAGAAACACTGTTTCAGAGAACACTGCATTTTATTTTTAATAAAATTGTAAACATGAATCACTTTGTAAGTATTGAATGTTCCATCTCGGTGAGAATCCACTTTGAGTGCCTGAAAAGCAGAAGTTTAAAAGTTAACTGGAGACTCCAGGTTACAGCACCTTCTTACAAATCAAACATTTGGAGCATCATGAGAGGAAGAATCAAAGATCCAGGAATGTTGAGCTGTTAGAATCAGAAGAGACAATTTCCAAGCCTGAGATATGTGAGCCCTAAATGATAAATCCTGGTCAAATAAAACCCCTAGGTTTCTATCTGTGGAATTGGAGGCTATATTTACACCATCCAGGGATACCATCTGAACAGGTAGGGCATCGCTGAGGTATTTTGGACCTAGTACAATGACCTCAGTTTTTTCGGGGTTTAGGAAGAGGTCATTAACGGCCATCCAGGTCTTGATGTCACTAATGCAGGCATTAAGTTTTTCTAAGCGGTCATTCTGGTCGGGTTTAATGGATAAATGCAACTGTGTATCATCCGCATAACAGTGAAAATTAATCCCGTGTTTCCTGATTATGTTCCCTAGAGGCAGCATGTAAAGCATAAACAGGATGGGTCCCAGGACTGAGCCCTGTGGGACTCCGTAGCTAACTCGACTATAATGGGAGGAATGTCCATTTACATGAACAAACTGGTACCTATCAGATAAATAGGATTTAAACCATTGAAGGGCAGATCCTCTGATCCCTATATCATGCTCTAGTCTCTGGAGTACGATGCTGTGGTCTATAGTGTCAAAGGCTGCGCTAAGATCTAACAGGACCAGAATAGAGATTAGTCCCTTTTCTGTGGCCAGTAACAAGTCATTAGTGACTCTAACTAGTGCAGTTTCAGTGCTATGGTGAGGTCTGAACCCTGACTGGAAATCTTCAAAGAGGCTTTTGTCCTGTAGGTGGCAGTATAGCTGTAACTACAACTCTTTCTAATATCTTTGAGATAAAGGGGAGATTTGATATTGGTCTATAGTTGGCCAGAATGTCAGGATCTAAACTGGGCTTTTTCAGAAGAGGCTCAACAACTGCATATTTAAAAGACTGTGGCACATAACCTGTTTCTATGGAAGTATTTATAATATGTAAAACTGATTCATTAATTGAGGGGAAGGTTTCTTTAAAAAGCTTAGTGGGGATTGGGTCTAAAAGACAAGTTGAGCTTTTGGAGGATGTAATAAATGATGTTATTCTGCTAGATCTACAGCAGTGAAGCAGTTTAATATTACAGAGGTTTCTATATATGCCTTTGTTTCTACTGCTTTAGCCTGCTCTGGGCTGATAGTAGGGAGAACTTTGTTCAGCTTTTGTCTAATATTTAGGATTTTACAATCAAAGAATGAAAGAAATTCCTCAGAGCTGAGAGTAGCAGGAATATATGGTTCCACTGAGCTGTGACTCCTGGTCAGTCTGGCTATAGTGCTAAAAAGAAATCTTGGATTATTTCCATTTTGTGCTATTAAAGCTGAATAGTATTGGGTTCTGCCTTTACGCAGAGATTTTTTATCATTTAAAACGCTATATTTCCAGTCATTTCCAGTTCGGCGCCGTTCTCTCTTCTTTCTTAAAGCAAATGTATTCAGTTTGAACAAATCAGGAGTTAAACTTTTCTCCTCCAATCTATTTTACTGCCTGTGTCATGCCAAGGCTGAGATAAACAAAGACTTATCTCAGTGTCCAGGCCAGACACAGACTGGATTCACACATGAGATGGACTCGCCCCCTCTGGAGAGAAACTTCAAAAATGGGAAACTCTTCTTAAGTAAATAAGTAAGTTTTATTTGTATAGCACCTTTCCCAAGTCACAAGGTGCTTCACAAGTTAAAAGCATAAAAGATAGAAACTTTAAAAGGTAAAAACATAAAAGACAAAAACATGTACCACATAAAGCAATCATCTCTAGGCTGAATAAAAACAGTTTCAGTTAAAATGCCTAACCTAGAGTTTAGAGTCCAGGGAATGTAGGGAGAACGGGAGCTCATTCCAGAGTTTAGGAGCAACAGCCTGGAAAGATCCGTCTCCTCTGGTCCAACAGCGTGTGCGAGGGACCATCAACAGGTTCTGATCCAGTCCGTCTGGAGATCAGACCAGAGACATACACAGGAGCTTGACCACGGAGGGCTATAAAAGTCAGCACTAATATTTTATATTGGAAGCGGTAATGAACTGGGAGCCAATGCAGATCTTTGAGGATGGAGGGATGAGAGCTCTGCTCTTAGTGCGAGTCAAGATCCTCGCAGCAGAGTTTTGGATCAACTGCAGACGAGACAACTCCTTCTTATTCAGACAGGAAAACAGACGATTACAAAAGTCTAGCCATGTAGATACAAAAGCATGAATAAGAAGTTTGAGACCTTCGTATGACACCAAATATTCCTCAGCTGGAAGAAACGATTCTTTACCAGCTGTTTGGAGTGCTGCTCCAGCGACATGTCTGTCAAAAATGACGCCCAAGTTTCTAAGGCTGGGTTTGACCAAGAGAACCCAAATGATCATTCTGACCTGGTTCTAGTTTGACTGTTTTGACCTGGTTTACCTTTTGAGTCCAGGGATCTTTAAGTGCTCGAAGTTACATATAGTTGGTATTTTAAGCTGATTTAAGGTCATCAGTCACCTGATCCTCTGCTAAATGGTCTGTTCTGAGGCCCATGAACAGCAGCAGATCCATCTTTTTCATAAAGATGTGCACCGTTCGCTTGGTTCACTCCCAAACTGGTTCTGATTCAACCTTTGTGCAGGTGGACCAAGCTGAGGATTAACATGCTGCCTGGAACCGTGCTGGAGCCTGTCTCTGAGTGCTTCCTCGCCAGCCTCATCATCGGCTGGGCCGCCCATCACGTCTTCAGGTCTGTCCAATCACAGAGCAGCAGCTGAGTGGGGTCGGGGTTTGTCCGTCAGTTTCATCGGGAGCGTCAAGTTTCAATGTTAACTCAATGTAAAGATGCGATTT
Source organism: Oryzias celebensis (assembly GCA_014656515.1). Lineage (NCBI taxonomy): Eukaryota > Metazoa > Chordata > Actinopteri > Beloniformes > Adrianichthyidae > Oryzias > Oryzias celebensis. Next base: position 2,802,659 of record BNCR01000012.1, read on the forward strand.
GAGGGTTCGTGGTGCAATTTTTGTGTTGGGTGCGGCACGTGACGTTTTCAGTGACTAGATCAAAGGGTAGAAAATAAATTCAAGATGGCTGTGCGATGCCAGGTTTTTTGTCCTGAACTCCCATCCATTTTCTTAACCCGATGGGGCCGCGGTGTTGCCGGAGACTGTCCCGGTTACTGTTGGGTGGAGGTGTTAATACACCCTGGACAGGTCGCCAGCCTGTCACAAAGCCCATGGAGCTGAAGCAAAAGAGCTCGCTTTGCTAGCCAGCCGACAGACAGAAGTGAGGTTTAAAACGGCGGTCGGGTGCAGCTTCACTGCAGGAGTAAAGGAAACTGCACCGGGAGAGACAATGGTGAACTCAGACACAACGACATACTTGCTGGCGCGTCTGTAGAGCTCTCCAACATATATAAACATAAGCTACTTGCTCCACATTATCCATGTTTTCCATGACGTGATCAACAAATGGAAGTTTGTCGGCTGTTGCTCCGTGGCTGAGGCGGCAGACACGAAATTGATGCCTTGGCCGCGTCCGGCATGAATGCAGCATGACAGCAGGTTGATTGTTAACTTGTCCCTCCCCTCTGCAGGTGGGACATGATGGTCTTCTTCATGTGTCACTGTCTCGCCTGGTTCATTGCCGACTACATCCAGCTGACCGGAGTGCAGGTATGCTGAGAAATGAGGAGGCTGTTCCCACACAGGTTCATAAACGCATGACAGGCCTGACTCTCTGATGACATCATTCGTAGGGCGGTCCTTTGAATTTCTCCAAGTTGGACTTCGCTGTGGCCTGGTTCATCCGAGAGTCGATGGCTGTGCAGATCTTCCTGTCGGCTCTGTGGGACCCCACCATTAGCTGGAGGACAGGCCGGTACCGGCTGCGCTGTGGCGGCACTGCCGAGGAGATCCTTGATGTGTAGCTGCTTTGGAGCACGGCGTACTGCTGCCCCCTGCAGGAACAGGCTGGTTTCTTTTGTATAAGGAAAACCAAAGGAGTGAGTGCGAGCATGAGTCTGTGTTTTTTACCTATTTATATTTCTTTTGGTGCTACGAAAAAACACTGAGAGGACTGGGCCACATCCACTGATGATGCAGGACAACTGACGACCAATTAGGACAGAGTCGTCCCCTTTCTGTCAGGATTTCTTTTGTTGGCCTCTCTTTATAAAGTTTTATTTATTTTTTTAAAGCAAAGTGAGTTACAAGCAGGAAGTTTGTTACGAAACGAGTTCGATCACAAGAAAAGGCGGTAACGGTTGGCTGATGGGAAAATTCAGAAGCTCTTCTGTTATTCACCAACGAAATAATGCAATTATTAAAGTAAGAGCTGGTTCAGATTTCAGGGGGCGTCGGTTCTGTTCAAGTGGAATGAAACAAAGACTTTAAAGGACTGTCTTGACAGTCCAGAACACGAATCTGTGCAAAAGACAAAAGTTTTTCCTGTTATCTGTGCCTCCATGTTTGTGCTCAACACAACCAACCGCGCACTTTGTTGTGGAACAAGCCTGTTGGTTTGGGTCGGACTCAGAATCAGTGTTCTGACACAAAGGTCACAGCATTTCAGAAGAAAACCACTGGACCAAAACCAGGCACACGTTTCTCTGCAGCTCTACTGTGTGTGTGTCTGGGTGTGTCCAGAGCGCACCTGCGTGTGCGTACCTGTTTAGCTTCACAGCTAGCTTGTAGCTCTTAGCGTAGCCTCTGAGGGTTTGGGTGATGACATCATCATGGTGTCAGATGAGCCCTCTCTGATGTTGTGCAACCAGATTGTAGCATTGTTTGTTTTTTAAAATAAATATCTGCTGTAATCTGTAAAATAACCAATCACAGCTGAGGACTGTGCCAACCGAGGAACAATAAAGTTTTACCTTTTGAAAACAGTCCATGGTTTTTGCTCTGTGGTTCAGTACACTCTACGAAAGGACTTCCGGCCCTCCCTTCCAAACAAAAACTCAGAAACCTGAGTGAAGGTCCGCCCCCAAGAAGCTGGACGCCCCATTCAATGTATATCAATCTGCAGAAAGGATCAAAGCTGACGATTAGCAGGTCCTCTTCACGCCACTGATGTCTGACCACCTGCTGCCAACTTCTGCCTTCATCCTCATTGGAGGGAAGCACGGCGACCCCCCCTGGAGCTGGTGTCAGAATAATTTCAAACCCTGGAGAATGAGTCCTCAAGCATCACTTGTACCGTAAGCAGTTGAGCTGTCAGAGGTAACTGATGTAACAGCGTGTCAGCGGCTGGTTCCACTTTAGCTCTTGCATTTGGGTCCATAGACATTAATAAAGAGTAGACGCCGCATTGGCTGCTGAGCCGCAAGAAATGCGGCCATTATTTGTCATGTTCTTGTTATCCGGACTAGTCATTTATTGTTGTTCTCATTCTCTCTCTCTCTTTCTGAATAATATTGATACCATATCTGTATCTATAAATATATGAATGATATTGATTCTCTATAAAGATATGAATTAAATCGATGCTCTTCAAATATATGAATTATATTGATACTCTATAAATATATTAATTATATTGTATATATTATTCTTTTATCAAAACTGAAAAGCTGAATAGTACTTTTTCTTCTCTATCATATATTTGTGTGTGTGCTTTTTTTCTTTTGCAAAATGCCTAGGTTTTAGACAGTATTATGGTAGCTACCATCTCATATGTATATCAGAATATTCTATTACTAAGTCCAATATGAATAATAAAATACACTGAACCATGTGTCCTGTTTCATAGCTACATGTATGACGTTTGCAACAAAAAAAAATGTTATGAAAATCAATTTAGTATTCAACGAGTTATGACTGATTAAACGCACTGACACTCCATTGCGTCTGCCAAACAGGTTACACTGAGTGGAGCGGCGACCGGACCAAGATGGCGGCCCGACGGCTCGTCAGCGCCAATAGGCAGCAGTGGTCGATGTGGCGTCTACTCGTTATTAATGTCTATGGTGTCACAAAGATAACTTCCTGGTTGGCTGACACGCCCCAAAGTTCAGACATTTGAACTCACGCTGCCGCTAGACCGCTGCGTCTGAAGCTCAAAACGCACCGCAGTGTCACTTTTGTGACTGTGCCTGTGCATTGGCTTAGAATTGCCAATCGCGTTTAGTGTGAATGTAGCATCAGCTGGAAACTAGGACTGCACGATAAACCGCAAATTCATCATCATCGCGGTCTCAGGCCAGTGGGTTATGCGTACCGCAAAAGTAGGCATAAGTGGCGATAAGTGGTCTCTGGTTGAACACATGCTAAACTATCTCTTTGTCATTTAAAGTAACAAATCAAATAAAACCTTTTATGCATTTAACCAATGGTATGGAGCTCTTCATGTCATTGACCACTCGAAGGAGACTTTCATGCTAGATGCCGCCCTCTACTTTTTTCCATGACATGTGACTGAACAAGACTTGCGATGCTGACAGCAGCACCTCAGCGGATGTGCTCGCGGCCAAAACAAGTTGGTCAGAGGTTTAACGGATCGGATCACCGGGGAACTGAAGAATTTCAATTTGTTCATTCTTCCATCCATCATATTTGTTTTAAAGATGCCCAATGATGCGGCTTGTTTATATTAACATGTTTAGCATTTTTTTATAGGAATTTCATGAGATCAAAGATATAAATAAGAAATAAATATAAATAAGCCTCAATGAGAACATTTTTGATGTAAAATATTTGTGCTGTTGTAAAACAATTTGAAAAAATTCATTTTAGCTTTAATCTAGTTAGTTTTCCTTTTTCACTCTTTTTACTGATCCGAACAGTGACTCTAAACCTTTACACAATCCGAACTGTGGGTTTGTGATCTGCTACACCCCTATAGTCAGTTATTTGGAGATACTTTGGTTTTGGACCGGTGACAATCTCCAAACACAGTTGCTATGCAAAATCTTCCTAAAAAAACATCGATTATTTCAATAAAAACTGTCACAGTGAAATGAAAATGTATCAGTGTATCAGTTTTGGTATTTGTCCATTTATCGCCCAACCCTCATCGCAGTTTCAAACACATATTGCAGATTTTTCTCACATCGTGCAGGCCTACTGAAACACACCAGTGGGTACATGTGAATGTGTGTGCACGCTGCACATGGTGTGAAAAGTGTCCAGTTAGTGTCTTTGAACAGACCGTCAGCAGCCTGTAAATATAGCAGGTCTTCTTCTGGCCGTCCCTCCACACCGGCCATGGCCTGCTCGTCGTTGGCCGGATCCAGTCTGGATCAAACATCACCAGGCGGTTGGCGCCAATCAGGTTGAGGCCACACCACCAGCTTTGCTGCTCAACATAAAGATGAAGTCTGGGCTCTGCAACACAGTCACATCATATGAGAAGCGTGTTTCAGCTTCAGTGCAGCTCAAAGAGATGCTCCACTCACAGGCGACTGTTGAACCGCTCCACCATCTTGGCTCTCTCTTGATGGACATGGAGCCGTCCAGTCGCACATGGGGTGCCGGGGGTGTGTGTGTGTGTGGGTGTGTGTGTGTGTGTGTGTGTGTGTGTGTGTTGGTGGTGGAAATTACTGCCTCATCAGCTGCAGCACACTCAGTTGTGTATAAACAGAGCAACCTTCTGGATCGGCACAGCTTCTCAAACAGGTCCAGCGTTTGTGTGTAGTTGGAGACCAGCACCACCTTGTCGCTGGTGGTTGTCCTCGCCACCTCATTAGTTTGTGAGCCCGTCACCATATCGCCAATATGTTGGCTCTTCCTACTCACTACAAGCAGAGCAAAACGATGAGAAGGATTCAACATTTACCAGTATGAACTGTTGATTTATTTTGTTTGGAGTCAATCCTGATGACAGTATTGAGCACAAAACGCACGAACACAAAAAGGTCCTGGATGCTCACGTTGGGAGTGTGGTCACCTTTGTGGGACGCAGTCCGTTTTCCAAGATCTTTTTAGAATATATTTTTGATATTTTTTTCGGTTAATTTTTTTTTTTACTACAACTGTTGTAGTCGTAAAGCGAGGAGATAAGGACGTAACTCGAACACACTGATTCACTTTAAGAGAAAGAGACATGATATAAGGGATTTCTCTGGTGTTTGAGGAATTTCTTTCAAACTTTTATACAAATATTATCTGCTTTATCTCCCATACATTTCAAAAGTATATCTGCATCAGCTCTTCTTTTTACAAAACATCTGAAAACTGTTACACATTTTTCTTGGACCTGTTCATATACCACATTTTGGACTGGTGTTCTAAAATATCTGTAAAAACACATCCTTCATGATGTTTGTTTTGTTAAAAGCATATTATTTTAAGATTTAAAAAATCGAGTCTATTTACTCAATTTATGATTTGTTTTGTCAAATGCCATTTTCATGAATGTAACAAGGCTATAACTAACATGAAACCTTCTTTACCTTCTTTCATTTGTTGAAATAAAAACAACACTATGAGTTTCTCAAAAATGTAAAGAATTTGAAAGCTTTCAAAATTTGGAATTTATTTGAAACATGTAACCTAAACATCTGATGATAGACACTGAAGCTTTTCCCCTTTTCTTCATGTTGGGATTTACTCAAATAAATCCCCCCCAATGCATTATCTTATTGTCTTTGACCATTTCTGCTATAATCAGAAATCACAATGTATATCAATGACTGCAAAGGATTGTGGGGATTTAAAAATGGCCTGTCCTTTCATTAACGATGTTCAGCTGTTTCCCTCTGTGGCTCACCGCCCTGGCGTTTTCAACAAAGCCGGGTTCCATCTGACCTGACTAAGGACTGAAGATTTATGGTGGTGTTATAATCATATGAGGATGTAGTTGTCATGGTTACCTCACAAACAGAGAATATCTTCCACGCCGTCTCTCCTCAGGATGAGCACATGAAGAGTCAAACTTATTTTGTTAAGAAACAGGGAAAAAAAACAACAATAATTTGTTCTTGTTGGGTTTTTCAGAATCAGAGGATTATGCTGTGTGGGAGCATGTGGAGAAAATGAGCAGTTTTGTTGTGCGACAGGATTAAAACAACACTCACTTTCTTTCAAAAGCCTGTCTTAAGCAGGAGAAATCACGTTTCTTTTTTCTTATTCTCCCTTAACCAGAGTGTTTTAAACAAGCACAACTTGTTTCCCTGAGTGACAGACTTGTATTCAGTATTAGACTCATTTTATGGTTGAAACCACTGGTTGTATGAGTTATTTTTGTTGAATTAAAGGTGATCTTACTCACCTGACTGCCTGAATCTTTCCTCTCCCTGTAATGAAAGAAAAAAACAGGATGCGGTTGGAGATGTCTGCTCAAGGTCAGATGCGCTCTGGCACTGAATTTTTGCTTTGTTGTGTAACACAAAAAGATCATTTTTGTGTTTTTACAAAATTGAATTGAATATATTTGTATAAACCCCTTTTGTAATTTTAGATAAACTTTATATTAATTATGTTTGTATCCTTTTTTTTGGACCGGACAGACAAAAAGGGGGAAGAAGAGAGAGGTATGTTTGGGGGACACAAAGGACAGGGGAAAAGGGTGGGTTACAGACGGAGGATGATTACAGGAGAGGATAGAATCATAAAATAGGCAACAAGATGCTGGGAGCTTATAATCATTGCAGTCAAGTGTGAATGTTGGCCTAAAATGGGCGGGGCCTGTCCACACACTCTGTTCTTACAAACATACCTGCTGGATCCAAGAATCTTCACAAACTTATCAACATCCAGTTCACACGCACACCTATGCATGTAAACCAACACTTGCAGTGTTTCCTTCTGTCATGTGAATCAAAAGTGCAGAGGTGAGTCGACACCTGTGCTCAGGTGAATGTTGGTGTTATGGATGATGGAAGGGAACCCCCGCCGAAGCCACAGCGACCATTCCCCACACCAACCCCGGGTACGAACCAGGAGAGACCCGCCCCAAGCTCCTGGTAACTGCAGGAGATCCAGGAGAGAGCGCAGCAGCGGTCAGCCACGCCCACCGAGAGGAGGGCCGTGTCCGCAGGCCTTCGGCGCCTCCTCTAAACATCTCCGCTTCATGACAGCGTCACGTGGGCCCTTTACAACCAATCAATAGCACTTTAGTATCGATCGATGGCGTTCAGAAACAGACTGGTTGAAAGACTCCTCCCGTCTGCGCCGTTTCCGCTTCTGCGCAGAAGCGATCCGCTTGTTGAACTGCGGCTGTGAAGGAGCCGTCAGCGCGCATGCGCGAACTTGAAGCCCATTCATATATTTAGAAAAATCATAACGTTTGTGACGCATTATGACGCAGCACGTCACACACCATCCAAAAAGATGACCTCATAAAATCTCATTCGGACGAAATATGGTGTCATATTCCACATGAACTTCAGACAGATGAACACATATTTCGTCATCACGTAGTTGTCTTAAAGTGCCTGAGCTCGACGACTCAACAGTTTTAAAAGAAACCCTCAAGGATCAAGCAAAGCAAAGAAAACACGGAAGACTTTAACCACCACAACGAAAAAGGTTTGAAAATGTCTCTTCAAGCGATCAACGAAGTGACTGAAAAACTTTTGGTCCAAAACTGCACGTTGTTCGGTCAGATTGAAAACATCAAGAAAAATCTGTCCGACGTGAAGGATTTGGAAACCAGCTGCAAGACCCTGAAGAAGCAGAGGAAAGCTGCAGCTCAGGAAAACAAAGAGCTGATCAAAAGTCTGCAGACTCTGGCCAAGCAAGTTCAAATCCAGATGAAAATCCACGAGGAAATTGACGCGGAAAGACAGAAAATCTCTGATTTCTGTCAAAACAACGAAGAAATGAAAGAGGAAATGGACACTCTGCGATCCAAACTCTGGATCCCTGCAGAACTGACTTTGGCGCGCAGGAGGGTCAGATATGACAGTAAAAACGTGTCAAAGACATCTGCAGTTCTGCAAAAGGCGCTGCAGAAGTTACAGAGGAAGGTCGCCCGCCAAGCACCCCTGGAAATCAACTACAAACGAGAGTTGGATCATTTCCACGCTTTGGAAGAGGAGACTGCAGACCTCAAACAGAAGCTTCAGGGCCTGCAGACAGAAATCCTGGAACGAGACCAAATGAGAGAAAACTTCCCCACAATGATCGAGGAAATCTGCCGCATGCAGAACCAGAAGGCGGATCTGGAAACTGAGATCTCAGCTCTGAAAATTCAACAAATTGAAGCTCAGAGATGGATTGAAGAATACAACCAGCAAAAGGCTAAAGCAGATCTTCTTAAAAAGGAGACTCAAGACCTCCAGAAAACTAAGGAGGGTCTGACAGAGTCAATCAAAAGCCTTCACTCTATCCGAGACAAAGAGGAAACACCAACCACAACAAGCCTCCAGGAGATTTCATCAACTCCTTCAGAGGTTGAAACGGATTTTGATGAAGACTGTGAAGAAACCTTACAGCATGAAGAAGAGATTGTTGACACAAAAGAAAAAGTCTCCATCAAAGACATCCAGGATTTGGACAATTCTGTCTTCCCATTGCCTGATGTAGCTGATGAAGCATGGGAGGACAGTGATTCAGATGAAGAGTCCGACAAAGCTCCAGATGAGGAGGAGTCAGTGAATTCCGAAGATGAAACAGTCTCCGTCCAAGACATTCAGGCTTTGGAATATTCTGGCTTCCCATTGCCTGATGTAGCTGATGAAGCGTGGGAGGACAGTGATTCAGATGAAGAGTCCGACAAAGCTCCAGATGAGGAGGAGTCAGTGAATTCCAAAGATGCAACAGTCTCCGTCCAAGACATTCAGGCTTTGGAATATTCTGGCTTCCCATTGCCTGATGTAGCTGATGAAGCGTGGGAGGACAGTGATTCAGATGAAGAGTCCGACAAAGCTCCAGATGAGGAGGAGTCAGTGAATTCCAAAGATGCAACAGTCTCCGTCCAAGACATTCAGGCTTTGGAATATTCTGGCTTCCCATTGCCTGATGTAGCTGATGAAGCGTGGGAGGACAGTGATTCAGATGAAGAGTCCGACAAAGCTCCAGATGAGGAGGAGTCAGTGAATTCCAAAGATGCAAAAGTCTCCATCCAAGACATTCAGGCTTTGGAATATTCTGGCTTCCCATTGCCTGATGTAGCTGATGAAGCGTGGGAAAACAGTGATTCAGAAGAAGAGTCCGACAAAGCTCCAGATGAGGAGGAGTCAGTGAATTCCGAAGATGAAACAGTCTCCGTCCAAGACATTCAGGCTTTGGAATATTCTGGCTTCCCATTGCCATATGTACCTGAGGAAGCGTGGGAAAACAGTGATTCAGAAGAAGAGTCCGACAAAGCTCCAGATGAGGAGGAGTCAGTGAATTCCGAAGATGAAACATACTCCATCAAAGAAATTCATGATTTGAAAAATATTTTTCAAATCCTGGATTTCCTGGATGGAATAGTCTTCATCCAAGAAATCCAGGATTTGAAAAATACTGGCTCTTCAGTGATGGAGGAAAATCAAAAGGAGCATGATGAGAAGTCTGTGAATTCCAAAGATGCAACAGTCTCCATCCAAGACATTCAGGCTTTGGAATATTCTGGCTTCCCATTGCCATATGTACCTGAGGAAGCGTGGGAAAACAGTGATTCAGAAGAAGAGTCTGAGAAAGCTCCAAATAAGGAGGAGTCAGTGAATTCCAAAGATGGAACAGACTCAATCCAAGAAATCCAGGATTTGAAAAATACTGGCTCTTCAGTAACTGAGGAAAATGAAAAGGAGCATGATGAAGAGTCAGTGAATTCCAGAGAAGCAACAGTCTCCATCCAAGACATTCAGGATTTTGCATTGCCTGATGTAGCTGATGAAGCGTGGGAGGACAGTGATTCAGATGAAGAGTCCGAGAAAGCTCCAGATGAAGAGGAGTCAGTGAATTCCAAAGATGGAACAGTCTCAATCCAAGAAATCCAGGATTTGAAAAATACTGGCGCTTCATTGCCTGATGAAGATGATGTCGACATCATCTTCATCGATGTGAGGTCATCGATTCTGATGAAGAGTCTCAGAAAAATCTGGATGATGAGGAGTGGGAAGAGATGGACTCTGATGAAGAATATGAGGAGGAGGAATATGAGAAGGAAGAGGCGGAGTCTGTGAAATCCAAAGATGGAACCGGAACCGTCAGTGGATTTTTCTTAAAGAAAAAAAATTAGATTCATAGTTTTTTTCTTAAAGAAAGATCATTAGATTAGTAGGATTTTTATAAAGACAAAAAAATTAGATTGGTAGGATTTTTATAAAGACAAAAAAATTAGATTAGTAGGATTTTTATAAAGACAAAAAAATTAGATTAGTAGGATTTTTATAAAGACAATAAAATTAGATTGGTAGGATTTTTATAAAGACAAAAAAATTAGATTAGTAGGATTTTTATAAAGACAAAAAAATTAGATTAGTAGGATTTTTATGAAGACAAAAAAATTAGATTTGTAGGAATTTTTGTAAAGACAAAAAATTAGATTTGTAGGAATTTACAAAAAAAATATTTGACAAAATTAAAAAGTTAGATAATTAGTAGGATTTGTATTGTTCATTCACTTGTCTTCTTTTACTTCTCTTTTTGGGTTTTTCCATAATTTCCCTTCTTTTATTTTGTATTATTTACTTTAATTCTACCCTCATCCCTGTTTCCTTTTGTTTTATTGTAAGGTTAAAAAAACTTTTTGAAACTTAAAAAAAAAAAAAAAAAAAACTCTTTTTGTACAGACTGTGTTTCAAAGTTTTTTTGTGATTTTTATTTAAATGTCGTTTGTGTTAATGGTACTTGGAATATTTCAGGTACCAAAAAAGTTTTAATGCAACCTCATGGAGGCACAACTCAGTGCTCACATGTGCCGGTCCCAAGTCCGGATAAATGCAGAGGGTTGTTGGATGGGAAACCAACATAAAAACAAAAGCAAATGAATCATAAACAGAACTTTCAAACTGGATTGGTCGTGGCCTGCTGAACGACCGCAGATGAAGCTGTTGACCTACAGGCAGGAAATAGGACTACGGTTGGTGGAGGAAGGAGAGGATGAAGGTGGATCAAAAAGTGTGTTCATAAACTTTGTGAATATTCTACTGACATTAGTTTACGCGGCCCAGCCCAAAGGAATGACGTGGGATCACTCTCCCCGTGGGCCCATTACCTGCAAGAGAGCTCAAAGGGGTTTGGGTGACCAATACCCCAGTCAGGGAAGTTGGCTTTTAGGACATGGACTCTGGAAAAAAGGACCCTGAGCTTGTGTGAGAGGCTGAGAGGTACCGGCTAGATATAGCTGGGCTGAGATCCTGGGCTCTGAAACTCAGTCCCTCAAGAGGGGTTGGACTATACCATTCTGGAGTTGTACATGGTGAGAGGCGGCAGGCCGGGGTGGGCTTACTCGTGAGCCCCCAACTCAGCTGCCAAGTGTCAAAGTTCACCCCAATTAATGAGAGGGTCATGTCCCTTCACCTTTGGGTGGAGGACACGTCTCTGACTGTGGTTTCAGCCTATTGGCTGAACAGCAGTTTGGATTTTCCAGCCTTGTTGGTGTCTCTGGGGGGGTTACTGGAAAGTGCCCCAACGCAGAACTCGATCATCCTCCTGGGGGACTTCAATGCCCATGTGGGCAATGACATCACCACCTGGAGTCATGACTTTCCAATCACCTGGGTGTGATTGGAAGGAATGGCCTCCCTGATCTGAACCCAAGTGGTGAGCTCTGGGTCAAGACTGAAAGAACGAGATCCCGGATACAAGCGGCTGAAATAAGCTTCCTCCGTAGGGTGACTGGGCACTCCATTAGAGATAGGGTGAAAAGCTTTTTTCCATGAGAGAGCTCGGAGTACAACCGTTGCTCTTCAACACCCAGAGGAGCCAGTTGAGGTGGCTCAGGCATCAGGTTCGAATGCCTCCTGAACTTCTCCCTGGGGAGGTGTTCCAGCTATTACAGTCCATTACAGATATAATATGCAGCTGGCTGTGAGATGAATGGAATTGCCTCCACTCAAGCGCTGTCCACAGGAATGGCATTGCCAAATGGAGTGATAGCCTTCCTTATTTAAAGTCACTTTTACCCTAAGCAAATCTCCCACCTTACCAGCACCAAAGTAACCCCAGTCCATCATGTTACCTCCACCTTGCTGGACATATGGTGTCAGGCACTGTTCCAGCATCTTTGGTTGTTCTGCATCTCACAAATATTCTTCTGTGTGATCCAAACACCTCAAACTCTGTTTTGTCCATCCGTGACACTTTTTCTAATCTTCCTCTGTCCAACTTCAGCTGTTTTTACTTTAAAACTTTCGTTGTAAGAATTAAAAAAATAACTAAAGTTCCAATTCACCCATGTGAAACTCTAATGAACAGCAATATGAACAAATTAAATTTGTATTTTCTATGTTGCAGGCCTCTGGGAACACTACCCACCAGAATCCCAGCAAGATGCCAATTTCTCAATGAGTATTTAAATAACTTTTCTAAAGTTGATGGAAATTACTTGTAGTTGGTTGTTATGGTAAATATTTACAGAGTACAGTATTTGGCAATATGATCAAGTCTTGAGGAAATTTAGAACGTTACTTTAATTTTACCAATTTATTTTTTTCTGGAGCACTGAGTCCTGCTCTTACACATTTTCCTTTTCCTTTCTAAAAGTCATTTTCTCTGTTCCAGGATGATCAAAGAAAGACATCAGATCCAAAGAAGCCCTGGAAAATATCATTTTACAGAAGTAGCGACATTTGACAATGATGATGGAGAAACACTGTTTCAGAGAACACTGCATTTTATTTTTAATAAAATTGTAAACATGAATCACTTTGTAAGTATTGAATGTTCCATCTCGGTGAGAATCCACTTTGAGTGCCTGAAAAGCAGAAGTTTAAAAGTTAACTGGAGACTCCAGGTTACAGCACCTTCTTACAAATCAAACATTTGGAGCATCATGAGAGGAAGAATCAAAGATCCAGGAATGTTGAGCTGTTAGAATCAGAAGAGACAATTTCCAAGCCTGAGATATGTGAGCCCTAAATGATAAATCCTGGTCAAATAAAACCCCTAGGTTTCTATCTGTGGAATTGGAGGCTATATTTACACCATCCAGGGATACCATCTGAACAGGTAGGGCATCGCTGAGGTATTTTGGACCTAGTACAATGACCTCAGTTTTTTCGGGGTTTAGGAAGAGGTCATTAACGGCCATCCAGGTCTTGATGTCACTAATGCAGGCATTAAGTTTTTCTAAGCGGTCATTCTGGTCGGGTTTAATGGATAAATGCAACTGTGTATCATCCGCATAACAGTGAAAATTAATCCCGTGTTTCCTGATTATGTTCCCTAGAGGCAGCATGTAAAGCATAAACAGGATGGGTCCCAGGACTGAGCCCTGTGGGACTCCGTAGCTAACTCGACTATAATGGGAGGAATGTCCATTTACATGAACAAACTGGTACCTATCAGATAAATAGGATTTAAACCATTGAAGGGCAGATCCTCTGATCCCTATATCATGCTCTAGTCTCTGGAGTACGATGCTGTGGTCTATAGTGTCAAAGGCTGCGCTAAGATCTAACAGGACCAGAATAGAGATTAGTCCCTTTTCTGTGGCCAGTAACAAGTCATTAGTGACTCTAACTAGTGCAGTTTCAGTGCTATGGTGAGGTCTGAACCCTGACTGGAAATCTTCAAAGAGGCTTTTGTCCTGTAGGTGGCAGTATAGCTGTAACTACAACTCTTTCTAATATCTTTGAGATAAAGGGGAGATTTGATATTGGTCTATAGTTGGCCAGAATGTCAGGATCTAAACTGGGCTTTTTCAGAAGAGGCTCAACAACTGCATATTTAAAAGACTGTGGCACATAACCTGTTTCTATGGAAGTATTTATAATATGTAAAACTGATTCATTAATTGAGGGGAAGGTTTCTTTAAAAAGCTTAGTGGGGATTGGGTCTAAAAGACAAGTTGAGCTTTTGGAGGATGTAATAAATGATGTTATTCTGCTAGATCTACAGCAGTGAAGCAGTTTAATATTACAGAGGTTTCTATATATGCCTTTGTTTCTACTGCTTTAGCCTGCTCTGGGCTGATAGTAGGGAGAACTTTGTTCAGCTTTTGTCTAATATTTAGGATTTTACAATCAAAGAATGAAAGAAATTCCTCAGAGCTGAGAGTAGCAGGAATATATGGTTCCACTGAGCTGTGACTCCTGGTCAGTCTGGCTATAGTGCTAAAAAGAAATCTTGGATTATTTCCATTTTGTGCTATTAAAGCTGAATAGTATTGGGTTCTGCCTTTACGCAGAGATTTTTTATCATTTAAAACGCTATATTTCCAGTCATTTCCAGTTCGGCGCCGTTCTCTCTTCTTTCTTAAAGCAAATGTATTCAGTTTGAACAAATCAGGAGTTAAACTTTTCTCCTCCAATCTATTTTACTGCCTGTGTCATGCCAAGGCTGAGATAAACAAAGACTTATCTCAGTGTCCAGGCCAGACACAGACTGGATTCACACATGAGATGGACTCGCCCCCTCTGGAGAGAAACTTCAAAAATGGGAAACTCTTCTTAAGTAAATAAGTAAGTTTTATTTGTATAGCACCTTTCCCAAGTCACAAGGTGCTTCACAAGTTAAAAGCATAAAAGATAGAAACTTTAAAAGGTAAAAACATAAAAGACAAAAACATGTACCACATAAAGCAATCATCTCTAGGCTGAATAAAAACAGTTTCAGTTAAAATGCCTAACCTAGAGTTTAGAGTCCAGGGAATGTAGGGAGAACGGGAGCTCATTCCAGAGTTTAGGAGCAACAGCCTGGAAAGATCCGTCTCCTCTGGTCCAACAGCGTGTGCGAGGGACCATCAACAGGTTCTGATCCAGTCCGTCTGGAGATCAGACCAGAGACATACACAGGAGCTTGACCACGGAGGGCTATAAAAGTCAGCACTAATATTTTATATTGGAAGCGGTAATGAACTGGGAGCCAATGCAGATCTTTGAGGATGGGAGGGATGAGAGCTCTGCTCTTAGTGCGAGTCAAGATCCTCGCAGCAGAGTTTTGGATCAACTGCAGACGAGACAACTCCTTCTTATTCAGACAGGAAAACAGACGATTACAAAAGTCTAGCCATGTAGATACAAAAGCATGAATAAGAAGTTTGAGACCTTCGTATGACACCAAATATTCCTCAGCTGGAAGAAACGATTCTTTACCAGCTGTTTGGAGTGCTGCTCCAGCGACATGTCTGTCAAAAATGACGCCCAAGTTTCTAAGGCTGGGTTTGACCAAGAGAACCCAAATGATCATTCTGACCTGGTTCTAGTTTGACTGTTTTGACCTGGTTTACCTTTTGAGTCCAGGGATCTTTAAGTGCTCGAAGTTACATATAGTTGGTATTTTAAGCTGATTTAAGGTCATCAGTCACCTGATCCCTCTGCTAAATGGTCTGTTCTGAGGCCCATGAACAGCAGCAGATCCATCTTTTTCATAAAGATGTGCACCGTTCGCTTGGTTCACTCCCAAACTGGTTCTGATTCAACCTTTGTGCAGGTGGACCAAGCTGAGGATTAACATGCTGCCTGGAACCGTGCTGGAGCCTGTCTCTGAGTGCTTCCTCGCCAGCCTCATCATCGGCTGGGCCGCCCATCACGTCTTCAGGTCTGTCCAATCACAGAGCAGCAGCTGAGTGGGGTCGGGGTTTGTCCGTCAGTTTCATCGGGAGCGTCAAGTTTCAATGTTAACTCAATGTAAAGATGCGATTTGAGGGTTCGTGGTGCAATTTTTGTGTTGGGTGCGGCACGTGACGTTTTCAGTGACTAGATCAAAGGGTAGAAAAATAAATTCAAGATGGCTGTGCGATGCCAGGTTTTTTGTCCTGAACTCCCATCCATTTTCTTAACCCGATGGGGCCGCGGTGTTGCCGGAGACTGTCCCGGTTACTGTTGGGTGGAGGTGTTAATACACCCTGGACAGGTCGCCAGCCTGTCACAAAGCCCATGGAGCTGAAGCAAAAGAGCTCGCTTTGCTAGCCAGCCGACAGACAGAAGTGAGGTTTAAAACGGCGGTCGGGTGCAGCTTCACTGCAGGAGTAAAGGAAACTGCACCGGGAGAGACAATGGTGAACTCAGACACAACGACATACTTGCTGGCGCGTCTGTAGAGCTCTCCAACATATATAAACATAAGCTACTTGCTCCACATTATCCATGTTTTCCATGACGTGATCAACAAATGGAAGTTTGTCGGCTGTTGCTCCGTGGCTGAGGCGGCAGACACGAAATTGATGCCTTGGCCGCGTCCGGCATGAATGCAGCATGACAGCAGGTTGATTGTTAACTTGTCCCTCCCCCTCTGCAGGTGGGACATGATGGTCTTCTTCATGTGTCACTGTCTCGCCTGGTTCATTGCCGACTACATCCAGCTGACCGGAGTGCAGGTATGCTGAGAAATGAGGAGGCTGTTCCCACACAGGTTCATAAACGCATGACAGGCCTGACTCTCTGATGACATCATTCGTAGGGCGGTCCTTTGAATTTCTCCAAGTTGGACTTCGCTGTGGCCTGGTTCATCCGAGAGTCGATGGCTGTGCAGATCTTCCTGTCGGCTCTGTGGGACCCCACCATTAGCTGGAGGACAGGCCGGTACCGGCTGCGCTGTGGCGGCACTGCCGAGGAGATCCTTGATGTGTAGCTGCTTTGGAGCACGGCGTACTGCTGCCCCCTGCAGGAACAGGCTGGTTTCTTTTGTATAAGGAAAACCAAAGGAGTGAGTGCGAGCATGAGTCTGTGTTTTTTACCTATTTATATTTCTTTTGGTGCTACGAAAAAACACTGAGAGGACTGGGCCACATCCACTGATGATGCAGGACAACTGACGACCAATTAGGACAGAGTCGTCCCCTTTCTGTCAGGATTTCTTTTGTTGGCCTCTCTTTATAAAGTTTTATTTATTTTTTTTAAAGCAAAGTGAGTTACAAGCAGGAAGTTTGTTACGAAACGAGTTCGATCACAAGAAAAGGCGGTAACGGTTGGCTGATGGGAAAATTCAGAAGCTCTTCTGTTATTCACCAACGAAATAATGCAATTATTAAAGTAAGAGCTGGTTCAGATTTCAGGGGGCGTCGGTTCTGTTCAAGTGGAATGAAACAAAGACTTTAAAGGACTGTCTTGACAGTCCAGAACACGAATCTGTGCAAAAGACAAAAGTTTTTCCTGTTATCTGTGCCTCCATGTTTGTGCTCAACACAACCAACCGCGCACTTTGTTGTGGAACAAGCCTGTTGGTTTGGGTCGGACTCAGAATCAGTGTTCTGACACAAAGGTCACAGCATTTCAGAAGAAAACCACTGGACCAAAACCAGGCACACGTTTCTCTGCAGCTCTACTGTGTGTGTGTCTGGGTGTGTCCAGAGCGCACCTGCGTGTGCGTACCTGTTTAGCTTCACAGCTAGCTTGTAGCTCTTAGCGTAGCCTCTGAGGGTTTGGGTGATGACATCATCATGGTGTCAGATGAGCCCTCTCTGATGTTGTGCAACCAGATTGTAGCATTGTTTGTTTTTTAAAATAAATATCTGCTGTAATCTGTAAAATAACCAATCACAGCTGAGGACTGTGCCAACCGAGGAACAATAAAGTTTTACCTTTTGAAAACAGTCCATGGTTTTTGCTCTGTGGTTCAGTACACTCTACGAAAGGGACTTCCGGCCCTCCCTTCCAAACAAAAACTCAGAAACCTGAGTGAAGGTCCGCCCCCAAGAAGCTGGACGCCCCATTCAATGTATATCAATCTGCAGAAAGGATCAAAGCTGACGATTAGCAGGTCCTCTTCACGCCACTGATGTCTGACCACCTGCTGCCAACTTCTGCCTTCATCCTCATTGGAGGGAAGCACGGCGACCCCCCCTGGAGCTGGTGTCAGAATAATTTCAAACCCTGGAGAATGAGTCCTCAAGCATCACTTGTACCGTAAGCAGTTGAGCTGTCAGAGGTAACTGATGTAACAGCGTGTCAGCGGCTGGTTCCACTTTAGCTCTTGCATTTGGGTCCATAGACATTAATAAAGAGTAGACGCCGCATTGGCTGCTGAGCCGCAAGAAATGCGGCCATTATTTGTCATGTTCTTGTTATCCGGACTAGTCATTTATTGTTGTTCTCATTCTCTCTCTCTCTTTCTGAATAATATTGATACCATATCTGTATCTATAAATATATGAATGATATTGATTCTCTATAAAGATATGAATTAAATCGATGCTCTTCAAATATATGAATTATATTGATACTCTATAAATATATTAATTATATTGTATATATTATTCTTTTATCAAAACTGAAAAGCTGAATAGTACTTTTTCTTCTCTATCATATATTTGTGTGTGTGCTTTTTTTCTTTTGCAAAATGCCTAGGTTTTAGACAGTATTATGGTAGCTACCATCTCATATGTATATCAGAATATTCTATTACTAAGTCCAATATGAATAATAAAATACACTGAACCATGTGTCCTGTTTCATAGCTACATGTATGACGTTTGCAACAAAAAAAAATGTTATGAAAATCAATTTAGTATTCAACGAGTTATGACTGATTAAACGCACTGACACTCCATTGCGTCTGCCAAACAGGTTACACTGAGTGGAGCGGCGACCGGACCAAGATGGCGGCCCGACGGCTCGTCAGCGCCAATAGGCAGCAGTGGTCGATGTGGCGTCTACTCGTTATTAATGTCTATGGTGTCACAAAGATAACTTCCTGGTTGGCTGACACGCCCCCAAAGTTCAGACATTTGAACTCACGCTGCCGCTAGACCGCTGCGTCTGAAGCTCAAAACGCACCGCAGTGTCACTTTTGTGACTGTGCCTGTGCATTGGCTTAGAATTGCCAATCGCGTTTAGTGTGAATGTAGCATCAGCTGGAAACTAGGACTGCACGATAAACCGCAAATTCATCATCATCGCGGTCTCAGGCCAGTGGGTTATGCGTACCGCAAAAGTAGGCATAAGTGGCGATAAGTGGTCTCTGGTTGAACACATGCTAAACTATCTCTTTGTCATTTAAAGTAACAAATCAAATAAAACCTTTTATGCATTTAACCAATGGTATGGAGCTCTTCATGTCATTGACCACTCGAAGGAGACTTTCATGCTAGATGCCGCCCTCTACTTTTTTCCATGACATGTGACTGAACAAGACTTGCGATGGCTGACAGCAGCACCTCAGCGGATGTGCTCGCGGCCAAAAACAAGTTGGTCAGAGGTTTAACGGATCGGATCACCGGGGAACTGAAGAATTTCAATTTGTTCATTCTTCCATCCATCATATTTGTTTTAAAGATGCCCAATGATGCGGCTTTGTTTATATTAACATGTTTAGCATTTTTTTATAGGAATTTCATGAGATCAAAGATATAAATAAGAAATAAATATAAATAAGCCTCAATGAGAACATTTTTGATGTAAAATATTTGTGCTGTAAAACAATTTGAAAAAATTCATTTTTAGCTTTAATCTAGTTAGTTTTCCTTTTTCACTCTTTTTACTGATCCGAACAGTGACTCTAAGACCTTTACACAATCCGAACTGTGGGTTTTGTGATCTGCTACACCCCTATAGTCAGTTATTTGGAGATACTTTGGTTTTGGGACCGGTGACAATCTCCAAACACAGTTGCTATGCAAAATCTTCCTAAAAAAACATCGATTATTTCAATAAAAACTGTCACAGTGAAATGAAAATGTATCAGTGTATCAGTTTTGGTATTTGTCCATTTATCGCCCAACCCTCATCGCAGTTTCAAACACATATTGCAGATTTTTCTCACATCGTGCAGGCCTACTGGAAACACACCAGTGGGTACATGTGAATGTGTGTGCACGCTGCACATGGTGTGAAAAGTGTCCAGTTAAGTGTCTTTGAACAGACCGTCAGCAGCCTGTAAATATAGCAGGTCTTCTTCTGGCCGTCCCTCCACACCCGGGCCATGGCCTGCTCGTCGTTGGCCGGATTCCAGTCTGGATCAAACATCACCAGGCGGTTGGCGCCAATCAGGTTGAGGCCACACCCACCAGCTTTGCTGCTCAACATAAAGATGAAGTCTGGGCTCTGCAACACAGTCACATCATATGAGAAGCGTGTTTCAGCTTCAGTGCAGCTCAAAGAGATGCTCCACTCACAGGCGGACTGTTGAACCGCTCCACCATCTTGGCTCTCTTCTTGATGGACATGGAGCCGTCCAGTCGCACATGGGGGTGCCGGGGGTGTGTGTGTGTGTGGGTGTGTGTGTGTGTGTGTGTGTGTGTGTGTGTTGGTGGTGGAAATTTACTGCCTCATCAGCTGCAGCACACTCAGTTGTGTATAAACAGAGCACCTTCTGGATCGGCACAGCTTCTCAAACAGGTCCAGCGTTTGTGTGTAGTTGGAGACCAGCACCACCTTGTCGCTGGTGGTTGTCCTCGCCACCTCATTAGTTTGTGAGCCCGTCACCATATCGCCAATATGTTTGGCTCTTCCTACTCACTACAAGCAGAGCAAACGATGAGAAGGATTCAACATTTACCAGTATGAACTGTTGATTTATTTTGTTTGGGAGTCAATCCTGATGACAGTATTGAGCACAAAACGCACGAACACAAAAAGGTCCTGGATGCTCACGTTGGGGAGTGTGGTCACCTTTGTGGGACGCAGTCCGTTTTCCAAGATATTTTTAGAAATATATTTTTGATATTTTTTTCGGTTAATTTTTTTTTTTACTACAACTGTTGTAGTCGTAAAGCGAGGAGATAAGGACGTAACTCGAACACACTGATTCACTTTAAGAGAAAGAGACATGATATAAGGGATTTCTCTGGTGTTTGAGGAATTTCTTTCAAACTTTTATACAAATATTATCTGCTTTATCTCCCATACATTTCAAAAGTATATCTGCATCAGCTCTTCTTTTTACAAAACATCTGAAAACTGTTACACATTTTTCTTGGACCTGTTCATATACCACATTTTGGACTGGTGTTCTAAAATATCTGTAAAAACACATCCTTCATGATGTTTGTTTTGTTAAAAGCATATTATTTTAAGATTTAAAAAATCGAGGTCTATTTACTCAATTTATGATTTCGTTTTGTCAAATGCCATTTTCATGAATGTAACAAGGCTATACTAACATGAAACCTTCTTTACCTTCTTTCATTTGTGAAATAAAAACAACACTATGAGTTTCTCAAAAATGTAAAGAATTTGAAAGCTTTCAAAATTTGGAATTTATTTGAAACATGTAACCTAAACATCTGATGATAGACACTGAAGCTTTTCCCCTTTTCTTCATGTTGGGATTTACTCAAATAAATCCCCCCAATGCATTATCTTATTGTCTTTGACCATTTCTGCTATAATCAGAAATCACAATGTATATCAATGACTGCAAAGGATTGTGGGGATTTAAAAATGGCCTGTCCTTTCATTAACGATGTTCAGCTGTTTCCCTCTGTGGCTCACCGTCCTGGCGTTTTCAACAAAGCCGGGTTCCATCTGACCTGACTAAGGACTGAAGATTTATGGTGGTGTTATAATCATATGAGGATGTAGTTGTCATGGTTACCTCACAAACAGAGAATATCTTCCACGCCGTCTCTCCTCAGGATGAGCACATGAAGAGTCAAACTTATTTTGTTAAGAAACAGGGAAAAAAAACAACAATAATTTGTTCTTGTTGGGTTTTTCAGAATCAGAGGATTATTGCTGTGTGGGAGCATGTGGAGAAAATGAGCAGTTTTGTTGTGCGACAGGATTAAAACAACACTCACTTTCTTTCAAAAGTCTGTCTTAAGCAGGAGAAATCACGTTTCTTTTTTCTTATTCTCCCTTAACCAGAGTGTTTTAAACAAGCACAACTTGTTTCCCTGAGTGACAGACTTGTATTCAGTATTAGACTCATTTTATGGTTGAAACCACTGGTTGTATGAGTTATTTTTGTTGAATTAAAGGTGATCTTACTCACCTGACTGCCTGAATCTTTCCTCTCCCTGTAATGAAAGAAAAAAACAGGGATGCGGTTGGAGATGTCTGCTCAAGGTCAGATGCGCTCTGGCACTGAATTTTTGCTTTGTTGTGTAACACAAAAAGATCATTTTTGTGTTTTTACAAAATTGAATTGAATATATTTGTATAAACCCCTTTTGTAATTTTAGATAAACTTTATATTAATTATGTTTGTATCCTTTTTTTTGGACCGGACAGACAAAAAGGGGAAGAAGAGAGAGGTATGTTTGGGGGACACAAAGGACAGGGGAAAAGGGTGGGTTACAGACAGAGGATGATTACAGGAGAGGATAGAATCATAAAATAGGCAACAAGATCTTGGGAGCTTATAATCATTGCAGTCAAGTGTGAATGTTGGCCTAAAATGGGCGGGGCCTGTCCACACACTCTGTTCTTACAAACATACCTGCTGGATCCAAGAATCTTCACAAACTTATCAACATCCAGTTCACACGCACACCTATGCATGTAAACCAACACCTGCAGTGTTTCCTTCTGTCATGTGAATCAAAAGTGCAGAGGTGAGTCGACACCTGTGCTCAGGTGTGAATGTTGGTGTTATGGATGATGGAAGGGAACCCCCGCCGAAGCCACAGCGACCATTCCCCCACACCAACCCCGGGTACGAACCAGGAGAGACCCGCCCCCAAGCTCCTGGTAACTGCAGGAGATCCAGGAGAGAGCGCAGCAGCGGTCAGCCACGCCCACCGAGAGGAGGGCCGTGTCCGCAGGCCTTCGGCGCCTCCTCTAAACATCTCCGCTTCATGACAGCGTCACGTGGGCCCTTTACAACCAATCAATAGCACTTTAGTATCGATCGATGGCGTTCAGAAACAGACTGGTTGAAAGACTCCTCCCGTCTGCGCCGTTTCCGCTTCTGCGCAGAAGCGATCCGCTTGTTGAACTGCGGCTGTGAAGGAGCCGTCAGCGCGCATGCGCGAACTTGAAGCCCATTCATATATTTAGAAAAATCATAACGTTTGTGACGCATTATGACGCAGCACGTCACACACCATCCAAAAAGATGACCTCATAACATCTCATTCGGACGAAATATGGTGTCATATTCCACATGAACTTCAGACAGATGAACACATATTTCGTCATCACGTAGTTGTCTTAAAGTGCCTGAGCTCGACGACTCAACAGTTTCAAAAGAAACCCTCAAGGATCAAGCAAAGCAAAGAAAACACGGAAGACTTTAACCACCACAACGAAAAAGGTTTGAAAATGTCTCTTCAAGCGATCAACGAAGTGACTGAAAAACTTTTGGTCCAAAACTGCACGTTGTTCGGTCAGATTGAAAACATCAAGAAAAATCTGTCCGACGTGAAGGATTTGGAAACCAGCTGCAAGACCCTGAAGAAGCAGAGGAAAGCTGCAGCTCAGGAAAACAAAGAGCTGATCAAAAGTCTGCAGACTCTGGCCAAGCAAGTTCAAATTCAGATGAAAATCCACGAGGAAATTGACGCGGAAAGACAGAAAATCTCTGATTTCTGTCAAAACAACGAAGAAATGAAAGAGGAAATGGACACTCTGCGATCCAAACTCTGGATCCCTGCAGAACTGACTTTGGCGCGCAGGAGGGTCAGATATGACAGTAAAAACGTGTCAAAGACATCTGCAGTTCTGCAAAAGGCGCTGCAGAAGTTACAGAGGAAGGTCGCCCGCCAAGCACCCCTGGAAATCAACTACAAACGAGAGTTGGATCATTTCCACGCTTTGGAAGAGGAGACTGCAGACCTCAAACAGAAGCTTCAGGGCCTGCAGACAGAAATCCTGGAACGAGACCAAATGAGAGAAAACTTCCCCACAATGATGGAGGAAATCTGCCGCATGCAGAACCAGAAGGCGGATCTGGAAACTGAGATCTCAGCTCTGAAAATTCAACAAATTGAAGCTCAGAGATGGATTGAAGAATACAACCAGCAAAAGGCTAAAGCAGATCTTCTTAAAAAGGAGACTCAAGACCTCCAGAAAACTAAGGAGGGTCTGACAGAGTCAATCAAAAGCCTTCACTCTATCCGAGACAAAGAGGAAACACCAACCACAACAAGCCTCCAGGAGATTTCATCAACTCCTTCAGAGGTTGAAACGGATTTTGATGAAGACTGTGAAGAAACCTTACAGCATGAAGAAGAGATTGTTGACACAAAAGAAAAAGTCTCCATCAAAGACATCCAGGATTTGGACAATTCTGTCTTCCCATTGCCTGATGTAGCTGATGAAGCATGGGAGGACAGTGATTCAGATGAAGAGTCCGAGAAAGTTCCAGATGAGGAGGAGTCTGTGAATTCCAAAGATGCTACAGTCTCCATCCAAGACATTCAGGCTTTGGAATATTCTGGCTTCCCATTGCCGGATGTAGCTGATGAAGCGTGGGAAAACAGTGATTCAGAAGAAGAGTCCGACAAAGCTCCAGATGAGGAGGAGTCAGTGAATTCCGAAGATGAAACAGTCTCCATCCAAGACATTCAGGCTTTGGAATATTCTGGCTTCCCATTGCCGGATGTAGCTGATGAAGCGTGGGAAAACAGTGATTCAGAAGAAGAGTCCGACAAAGCTCCAGATGAGGAGGAGTCAGTGAATTCCGAAGATGAAACAGTCTCCATCCAAGACATTCAGGCTTTGGAATATTCTGGCTTCCCATTGCCGGATGTAGCTGATGAAGCGTGGGAAAACAGTGATTCAGAAGAAGAGTCCAACAAAGCTCCAGATGAGGAGGAGTCAGTGAATTCCGAAGATGAAACATACTCCATCAAAGAAATTCATGATTTGAAAAATATTTTTCAAATCCTGGATTTCCTGGATGGAATAGTCTTCATCCAAGAAATCCAGGATTTGAAAAATACTGGCTCTTCAGTGATGGAGGAAAATCAAAAGGAGCATGATGAGAAGTCTGTGAATTCCAAAGATGCAACAGTCTCCATCCAAGACATTCAGGCTTTGGAATATTCTGGCTTCCCATTGCCATATGTACCTGAGGAAGCGTGGGAAAACAGTGATTCAGAAGAAGAGTCTGAGAAAGCTCCAAATAAGCAGGAGTCAGTGAATTCCAAAGATGGAACAGACTCAATCCAAGAAATCCAGGATTTGAAAAATACTGGCTCTTCAGTAACTGAGGAAAATGAAAAGGAGCATGATGAAGAGTCAGTGAATTCCAGAGAAGCAACAGTCTCCATCCAAGACATTCAGGATTTTGCATTGCCTGATGTAGCTGATGAAGCGTGGGAGGACAGTGATTCAGATGAAGAGTCCGAGAAAGCTCCAGATGAAGAGGAGTCAGTGAATTCCAAAGATGGAACAGTCTCAATCCAAGAAATCCAGGATTTGAAAAATACTGGCGCTTCATTGCCTGATGAAGATGATGTCGACATCATCTTCATCGATGTGAGGTCATCGATTCTGATGAAGAGTCTCAGAAAAATCTGGATGATGAGGAGTGGGAAGAGATGGACTCTGATGAAGAATATGAGGAGGAGGAATATGAGAAGGAAGAGGCGGAGTCTGTGAAATCCAAAGATGGAACCGGAACCGTCAGTGGATTTTTCTTAAAGAAAAAAAATTAGATTCATAGGTTTTTTCTTAAAGAAAGAACATTAGATTGGTAGGATTTTTATAAAGACAAAAAAATTAGATTGGTAGGATTTTTATAAAGACAAAAAAATTAGATTAGTAGGATTTTTATAAAGACAAAAAAATTAGATTAGTAGGATTTTTATAAAGACAATAAAATTAGATTAGTAGGATTTTTATAAAGACAAAAAAATTAGATTAGTAGGATTTTTATGAAGACAAAAAAATTAGATTTGTAGGAATTTTTGTAAAGACAAAAAATTAGATTTGTAGGAATTTACAAAAAAAATATTTGACAAAATTAAAAAGTTAGATAATTAGTAGGATTTGTATTGTTCATTCACTTGTCTTCTTTTACTTCTCTTTTTGGGTTTTTCCATAATTTCCCTTCTTTTATTTTGTATTATTTACTTTAATTCTACCCCCATCCCTGTTTCCTTTTCTTTAATTGTAAGGTTAAAAAAGCTTTTTGAAACTTAAAAAAAAAAAAAAAAAAAAAAACTCTTTTTGTACAGACTGTGTTTCAAAGTTTTTTTGTGATTTTTATTTAAATGTCGTTTGTGTTAATGGTACTTGGAATATTTCAGGTACCAAAAAAGTTTTAATGCAACCTCATGGAGGCACAACTCAGTGCTCGCATGTGCCGGTCCCAAGTCCGGATAAATGCAGAGGGTTGTTGGATGGGAAACCAACATAAAAACAAAAGCAAATGAATCATAAACAG
The DNA here is from genome assembly GCA_014656515.1 of Oryzias celebensis. Lineage (NCBI taxonomy): Eukaryota > Metazoa > Chordata > Actinopteri > Beloniformes > Adrianichthyidae > Oryzias > Oryzias celebensis. Next base: position 2,828,906 of record BNCR01000012.1, read on the forward strand.
AACTTTCAAACTGGATTGGTCGTGGCCTGCTGAACGACCGCAGATGAAGCTGTTGACCTACAGGCAGGAAATAGGACTACGGTTGGTGGAGGAAGGAGAGGATGAAGGTGGATCAAAAAGTGTGTTCATAAACTTTGTGAATATTCTACTGACATTAGTTTACGCGGCCCAGCCCAAAGGAATGACGTGGGATCACTCTCCCCGTGGGCCCATTACCTGCAAAAGAGCTCAAAGGGGTTTGGGTGACCAATACCCCAGTCAGGGAAGTTGGCTTTTAGGACATGGAACGTCACCTCTCTGGAAAAAAGGACCCTGAGCTTGTGTGAGAGGCTGAGAGGTACCGGCTAGATATAGCTGGGCTGAGATCCTGGGCTCTGAAACTCAGTCCCTCGAGAGGGGTTGGACTATACCATTCTGGAGTTGTACATGGTGAGAGGCGGCAGGCCGGGGTGGGCTTACTCGTGAGCCCCCAACTCAGCTGCCAAGTGTCAAAGTTCACCCCAATTAATGAGAGGGTCATGTCCCTTCACCTTTGGGTGGAGGACACGTCTCTGACTGTGGTTTCAGCCTATTGGCTGAACAGCAGTTTGGATTTTCCAGCCTTGTTGGTGTCTCTGGGGGGTTACTGGAAAGTGCCCCAACGCAGAACTCGATCATCCTCCTGGGGGACTTCAATGCCCATGTGGGCAATGACATCACCACCTGGAGTCATGACTTTCCAATCACCTGGGTGTGATTGGAAGGAATGGCCTCCCTGATCTGAACCCAAGTGGTGAGCTCTGGGTCAAGACTGAAAGAACGAGATCCCGGATACAAGCGGCTGAAATAAGCTTCCTCCGTAGGGTGACTGGACACTCCATTAGAGATAGGGTGAAAAGCTTTTTTCCATGAGAGAGCTCAGAGTACAACCGTTGCTCTTCAACACCCAGAGGAGCCAGTTGAGGTGGCTCAGGCATCAGGTTCGAATGCCTCCTGAACTTCTCCCTGGGGAGGTGTTCCAGCTATTACAGTCCATTACAGATATAATATGCAGCTGGCTGTGAGATGAATGGAATTGCCTCCACTCAAGCGCTGTCCACAGGAATGGCATTGCCAAATGGAGTGATAGCCTTCCTTATTTAAAGTCACTTTTACCCTAAGCAAATCTCCCACCTTACCAGCACCAAAGTAACCCCAGTCCATCATGTTACCTCCACCTTGCTGGACATATGGTGTCAGGCACTGTTCCAGCATCTTTGGTTGTTCTGCATCTCACAAATATTCTTCTGTGTGATCCAAACACCTCAAACTCTGTTTTGTCCATCAGTGACACTTTTTCTAATCTTCCTCTGTCCAACTTCAGCTGTTTTTACTTTAAAACTTTCGTTGTAAGAATTAAAAAAATAACTAAAGTTCCAATTCACCCATGTGAAACTCTAATGAACAGCAATATGAACAAATTAAATTTGTATTTTCTATGTTGCAGGCCTCTGGGAACACTACCCACCAGAATCCCAGCAAGATGCCAATTTCTCAATGAGTATTTAAATAACTTTTCTAAAGTTGATGGAAATTACTTGTAGTTGCTTATGGTAAATATTTACAGAGTACAGTATTTGGCAATATGATCAAGTCTTGAGGAAATTTAGAACGTTACTTTAATTTTACCAATTTATTTTTTTCTGGAGCACTGAGTCCTGCTCTTACACATTTTCCTTTTCCTTTCTAAAAGTCATTTTCTCTGTTCCAGGATGATCAAAGAAAGACATCAGATCCAAAGAAGCCCTGGAAAATATCATTTTACAGAAGTAGCGACATTTGACAATGATGATGGAGAAACACTGTTTCAGAGAACACCGCAGTTTATTTTTAATAAAATTGTAAACATGAATCACTTTGTAAGTATTGAATGTTCCATCTCGGTGAGAATCCACTTTGAGTGCCTGAAAAGCAGAAGTTTAAAAGTTAACTGGAGACTCCAGGTTACAGCACCTTCTTACAAATCAAACATTTGGAGCATCATGAGAGGAAGAATCAAAGATCCAGGAATGTTGAGCTGTTAGAATCAGAAGAGACAATTTCCTTCCTTAAATGAACGAACTGACCTAAGACACCTTTAATACAAGTGAAATTCACACAGGAGTAATGGGTTCTCTTCTGCTGGTTCCTGCTAACAATCTAGCTGCTGCATTTTGAACAAGCTGAAGACTTTTTAGAGAACTTTTAGGACAAGCTGCTAGCAAAGAGTTACAGTAATCCAGCCTAGATGTAACAAATGCATGGATGAGTTTTTCCGCATCACTTCTAGATCATATGTTTCTGATCCTTGAAATATTGCGTAGGTGAAAAAATGCAGTTTTCCAAGCCTGTGATATGTGAGCCCTAAATGATAAATCCTGGTCAAATAAAACCCCTAGGTTTCTATCTGTGGAATTGGAGGCTATATTTACACCATCCAGGGATACCATCTGAACAGGTAGGGCATCGCTGAGGTATTTTGGACCTAGTACAATGACCTCAGTTTTTTCGGGGTTTAGGAAGAGGTCATTAACGGCCATCCAGGTCTTGATGTCACTAATGCAGGCATTAAGTTTTTCTAAGCGGTCATTCTGGTCGGGTTTAATGGATAAATGCAACTGTGTATCATCCGCATAACAGTGAAAATTAATCCCGTGTTTCCTGATTATGTTCCCTAGAGGCAGCATGTAAAGCATAAACAGGATGGGTCCTAGGACTGAGCCCTGTGGGACTCCGTAGCTAACTCGACTATAATGGGAGGAATGTCCATTTACATGAACAAACTGGTACCTATCAGATAAATAGGATTTAAACCATTGAAGGGCAGATCCTCTGATCCCTATATCATGCTCTAGTCTCTGGAGTAAGATGCTGTGGTCTATAGTGTCAAAGGCTGCGCTAAGATCTAACAGGACCAGAATAGAGATTAGTCCCTTTTCTGTGGCCAGTAACAAGTCATTAGTGACTCTAACTAGTGCAGTTTCAGTGCTATGGTGAGGTCTGAACCCTGACTGGAAATCTTCAAAGAGGCTTTTGTCCTGTAGGTGGCAGTATAGCTGTAACTACAACTCTTTCTAATATCTTTGAGATAAAGGGGAGATTTGATATTGGTCTATAGTTGGCCAGAATGTCAGGATCTAAACTGGGCTTTTTCAGAAGAGGCTCAACAACTGCATATTTAAAAGACTGTGGCACATAACCTGTTTCTATGGAAGTATTTATAATATGTAAAACTGATTCATTAATTGAGGGGAAGGTTTCTTTAAAAAGCTTAGTGGGGATTGGGTCTAAAAGACAAGTTGAGCTTTTGTAGGATGTAATAAATGATGTTATTCTGCTAGATCTACAGCAGTGAAGCAGTTTAATATTACAGAGGTTTCTATATATGCCTTTGTTTCTACTGCTTTAGCCTGCTCTGGGCTGCTAGTAGGGAGAACTTTGTTCAGCTTTTGTCTAATATTTAGGATTTTACAATCAAAGAATGAAAGAAATTCCTCAGAGCTGAGAGTAGCAGGAATATGTGGTTCCACTGAGCTGTGACTCCTGGTCAGTCTGGCTATAGTGCTAAAAAGAAATCTTGGATTATTTCCATTTTGTGCTATTAAAGCTGAATAGTATTGGGTTCTGCCTTTACGCAGAGATTTTTTATCATTTAAAAGGCTATATTTCCAGTCATTTCCAGTTCGGCGCCGTTCTCTCTTCTTTCTTAAAGCAAATGTATTCAGTTTGAACAAATCAGGAGTTAAACTTTTCTCCTCCAATCTATTTTACTGCCTGTGTCATGCCAAGGCTGAGATAAACAAAGACTTATCTCAGTGTCCAGGCCAGACACAGACTGGATTCACACATGAGATGGACTCGCCCCCTCTGGAGAGAAACTTCAAAAATGGGAAACTCTTCTTAAGTAAATAAGTAAGTTTTATTTGTATAGCACCTTTCCCAAGTCACAAGGTGCTTCACAAGTTAAAAGCATAAAAGATAGAAACTTTAAAAGGTAAAAACATAAAAGACCTGGTTTACCTTTTGAGTCCAGGGATCTTTAAGTGCTCGAAGTTACATATAGTTGGTATTTTAAGCTGATTTAAGGTCATCAGTCACCTGATCCCTCTGCTAAATGGTCTGTTCTGAGGCCCATGAACAGCAGCAGATCCATCTTTTTCATAAAGATGTGCACCGTTCGCTTGGTTCACTCCCAAACTGGTTCTGATTCAACCTTTGTGCAGGTAGACCAAGCTGAGGATTAACATGCTGCCTGGAACCATGCTGGAGCCTGTCTCTGAGTGCTTCCTCGCCAGCCTCATCATCGGCTGGGCCGCCCATCACGTCTTCAGGTCTGTCCAATCACAGAGCAGCAGCTGAGTGGGGTCGGGGTTTGTCCGTCAGTTTCATCGGGAGCGTCAAGTTTCAATGTTAACTCAATGTAAAGATGCGATTTGAGGGTTCGTGGTGCAATTTTTGTGTTGGGTGCGGCACGTGACGTTTTCAGTGACTAGATCAAAGGGTAGAAAAATAAATTCAAGATGGCTGTGCGATGCCAGGTTTTTTGTCCTGAACTCCCATCCATTTTCTTAACCCGATGGGGCCGCGGTGTTGCCGGAGACTGTCCCGGTTACTGTTGGGTGGAGGTGTTAATACACCCTGGACAGGTCGCCAGCCTGTCACAAAGCCCATGGAGCTGAAGCAAAAGAGCTCGCTTTGCTAGCCAGCCGACAGACAGAAGTGAGGTTTAAAACGGCGGTCGGGTGCAGCTTCACTGCAGGAGTAAAGGAAACTGCACCGGGAGAGACAATGGTGAACTCAGACACAACGACATGCTTGCTGGCGCGTCTGTAGAGCTCTCCAACATATATAAACATAAGCTACTTGCTCCACATTATCCATGTTTTCCATGACGTGATCAACAAATGGAAGTTTGTCGGCTGTTGCTCCGTGGCTGAGGCGGCAGACACGAAATTGATGCCTTGGCCGCGTCCGGCATGAATGCAGCATGACAGCAGGTTGATTGTTAACTTGTCCCTCCCCCTCTGCAGGTGGGACATGATGGTCTTCTTCATGTGTCACTGTCTCGCCTGGTTCATTGCCGACTACATCCAGCTGACCGGAGTGCAGGTATGCTGAGAAATGAGGAGGCTGTTCCCACACAGGTTCATAAACGCATGACAGGCCTGACTCTCTGATGACATCATTCGTAGGGCGGTCCTTTGAATTTCTCCAAGTTGGACTTCGCTGTGGCCTGGTTCATCCGAGAGTCGATGGCTGTGCAGATCTTCCTGTCGGCTCTGTGGGACCCCACCATTAGCTGGAGGACAGGCCGGTACCGGCTGCGCTGTGGCGGCACTGCCGAGGAGATCCTTGATGTGTAGCTGCTTTGGAGCACGGCGTACTGCTGCCCCCTGCAGGAACAGGCTGGTTTCTTTTGTATAAGGAAAACCAAAGGAGTGAGTGCGAGCATGAGTCTGTGTTTTTTACCTATTTATATTTCTTTTGGTGCTACGAAAAAACACTGAGAGGACTGGGCCACATCCACTGATGATGCAGGACAACTGACGACCAATTAGGACAGAGTCGTCCCCTTTCTGTCAGGATTTCTTTTGTTGGCCTCTCTTTATAAAGTTTTATTTTTTTTTTTTTTAAAGCAAAGTGAGTTACAAGCACGAAGTTGGTTACGAAACGAGTTCGATCACAAGAAAAGGCGGTAACGGTTGGCTGATGGGAAAATTCAGAAGCTCTTATGTTATTCACCAACGAAATAATGCAATTATTAAAGTAAGAGCTGGTTCAGATTTCAGGGGGCGTCGGTTCTGTTCAAGTGGAATGAAACAAAGACTTTAAAGGACTGTCTTGACAGTCCAGAACACGAATCTGTGCAAAAGATAAAAGTTTTCCTGTTATCTGTGCCTCCATGTTTGTGCTCAACACAACCAACCGCGCACTTTGTTGTGGAACAAGCCTGTTGGTTTGGGTCGGACTCAGAATCAGTGTTCTGACACAAAGGTCACAGCATTTCAGAAGAAAACCACTGGACCAAAACCAGGCACACGTTTCTCTGCAGCTCTACTGTGTGTGTGTCTGGGTGTGTCCAGAGCGCACCTGCGTGTGCGTACCTGTTTAGCTTCACAGCTAGCTTGTAGCTCTTAGCGTAGCCTCTGAGGGTTTGGGTGATGACATCATCATGGTGTCAGATGAGCCCTCTCTGATGTTGTGCAATCAGATTGTAGCATTGTTTGTTTTTTTGAAGAAGCAGATTGTAGCATTGTTTGTTTTTTAAAATAAATATCTGCTGTAATCTGTAAAATAACCAATCACAGCTGAGGACTGTGCCAACCGAGGAACAATAAAGTTTTACCTTTTGAAAACAGTCGATGGTTTTTGCTCTGTGGTTCAGTACACTCTACGAAAGGGACTTCCGGCCCTCCCTTCCAAACAAAAACTCAGAAACCTGAGTGAAGGTCCGCCCCCAAGAAGCTGGACGCCCCATTCAATGTATATCAATCTGCAGAAAGGATCAAAGCTGACGATTAGCAGGTCCTCTTCACGCCACTGATGTCTGACCACCTGCTGCCAACTTCTGCCTTCATCCTCATTGGAGGGAAGCACGGCGACCCCCCCTGGAGCTGGTGTCAGAATAATTTCAAACCCTGGAGAATGAGTCCTCAAGCATCACTTGTACCGTAAGCAGTTGAGCTGTCAGAGGTAACTGATGTAACAGCGTGTCAGCGGCTGGTTCCACTTTAGCTCTTGCATTTGGGTCCATAGACATTAATAAAGAGTAGACGCCGCATTGGCTGCTGAGCCGCAAGAAATGCGGCCATTATTTGTCATGTTCTTGTTATCCGGACTAGTCATTTATTGTTGTTCTCATTCTCTCTCTCTCTTTCTGAATAATATTGATACCATATCTGTATCTATAAATATATGAATGATATTGATTCTCTATAAAGATATGAATTAAATCGATGCTCTTCAAATATATGAATTATATTGATACTCTATAAATATATTAATTATATTGTATATATTATTCTTTTATCAAAACTGAAAAGCTGAATAGTACTTTTTCTTCTCTATCATATATTTGTGTGTGTGCTTTTTTTCTTTTGCAAAATGCCTAGGTTTTAGACAGTATTATGGTAGCTACCATCTCATATGTATATCAGAATATTCTATTACTAAGTCCAATATGAATAATAAAATACACTGAACCATGTGTCCTGTTTCATAGCTACATGTATGACGTTTGCAACAAAAAAAAATGTTATGAAAATCAATTTAGTATTCAACGAGTTATGACTGATTAAACGCACTGACACTCCATTGCGTCTGCCAAACAGGTTACACTGAGTGGAGCGGCGACCGGACCAAGATGGCGGCCCGACGGCTCGTCAGCGCCAATAGGCAGCAGTGGTCGATGTGGCGTCTACTCGTTATTAATGTCTATGGTGTCACAAAGATAACTTCCTGGTTGGCTGACACGCCCCCAAAGTTCAGACATTTGAACTCACGCTGCCGCTAGACCGCTGCGTCTGAAGCTCAAAACGCACCGCAGTGTCACTTTTGTGACTGTGCCTGTGCATTGGCTTAGAATTGCCAATCGCGTTTAGTGTGAATGTAGCATCAGCTGGAAACTAGGACTGCACGATAAACCGCAAATTCATCATCATCGCGGTCTCAGGCCAGTGGGTTATGCGTACCGCAAAAGTAGGCATAAGTGGCGATAAGTGGTCTCTGGTTGAACACATGCTAAACTATCTCTTTGTCATTTAAAGTAACAAATCAAATAAAACCTTTTATGCATTTAACCAATGGTATGGAGCTCTTCATGTCATTGACCACTCGAAGGAGACTTTCATGCTAGATGCCGCCCTCTACTTTTTTCCATGACATGTGACTGAACAAGACTTGCGATGGCTGACAGCAGCACCTCAGCGGATGTGCTCGCGGCCAAAAACAAGTTGGTCAGAGGTTTAACGGATCGGATCACCGGGGGAACTGAAGAATTTCAATTTGTTCATTCTTCCATCCATCATATTTGTTTTAAAGATGCCCAATGATGCGGCTTTGTTTATATTAACATGTTTAGCATTTTTTTATAGGAATTTCATGAGATCAAAGATATAAATAAGAAATAAATATAAATAAGCCTCAATGAGAACATTTTTGATGTAAAATATATGTGCTGTAAAACAATTTGAAAAAATTCATTTTTAGCTTTAATCTAGTTAGTTTTCCTTTTTCACTCTTTTTACTGATCCGAACAGTGACTCTAAGACCTTTACACAATCCGAACTGTGGGTTTTGTGATCTGCTACACCCCTATAGTCAGTTATTTGGAGATACTTTGGTTTTGGGACCGGTGACAATCTCCAAACACAGTTGCTATGCAAAATCTTCCTAAAAAAACATCGATTATTTCAATAAAAACTGTCACAGTGAAATGAAAATGTATCAGTGTATCAGTTTTGGTATTTGTCCATTTATCGCCCAACCCTCATCGCAGTTTCAAACACATATTGCAGATTTTTCTCACATCGTGCAGGCCTACTGGAAACACACCAGTGGGTACATGTGAATGTGTGTGCACGCTGCACATGGTGTGAAAAGTGTCCAGTTAAGTGTCTTTGAACAGACCGTCAGCAGCCTGTAAATATAGCAGGTCTTCTTCTGGCCGTCCCTCCACACCCGGGCCATGGCCTGCTCGTCGTTGGCCGGATTCCAGTCTGGATCAAACATCACCAGGCGGTTGGCGCCAATCAGGTTGAGGCCACACCCACCAGCTTTGCTGCTCAACATAAAGATGAAGTCTGGGCTCTGCAACACAGTCACATCATATGAGAAGCGTGTTTCAGCTTCAGTGCAGCTCAAAGAGATGCTCCACTCACAGGCGGACTGTTGAACCGCTCCACCATCTTGGCTCTCTTCTTGATGGACATGGAGCCGTCCAGTCGCACATGGGGGTGCCGGGGGTGTGTGTGTGTGTGGGTGCGTGTGTGTGTGTGTGTGTGTGTGTTGGTGGTGGAAATTTACTGCCTCATCAGCTGCAGCACACTCAGTTGTGTATAAACAGAGCACCTTCTGGATCGGCACAGCTTCTCAAACAGGTCCAGCGTTTGTGTGTAGTTGGAGACCAGCACCACCTTGTCGCTGGTGGTTGTCCTCGCCACCTCATTAGTTTGTGAGCCCGTCACCATATCGCCAATATGTTTGGCTCTTCCTACTCACTACAAACAGAGCAAAACGATGAGAAGGATTCAACATTTACCAGTATGAACTGTTGATTTATTTTGTTTGGGAGTCAATCCTGATGACAGTATTGAGCACAAAACGCACGAACACAAAAAGGTCCTGGATGCTCACGTTGGGGAGTGTGGTCACCTTTGTGGGATGCAGTCCGTTTTCCAAGATATTTTTAGGAATATATTTTTGATATTTTTTTCGGTTAATTTTTTTTTTTACTACAACTGTTGTAGTCGTAAAGCGAGGAGATAAGGACGTAACTCGAACACACTGATTCACTTTAAGAGAAAGAGACATGATATAAGGGATTTCTCTGGTGTTTGAGGAATTTCTTTCAAACTTTTATACAAATATTATCTGCTTTATCTCCCATACATTTCAAAAGTATATCTGCATCAGCTCTTCTTTTTACAAAACATCTGAAAACTGTTACACATCTTTCTTGGACCTGTTCATATACCACATTTTGGACTGGTGTTCTAAAATATCTGTAAAAACACATCCTTCATGATGTTTGTTTTGTTAAAAGCATATTATTTTAAGATTTAAAAAATCGAGGTCTATTTACTCAATTTATGATTTTGTTTTGTCAAATGCCATTTTCATGAATGTAACAAGGCTATACTAACATGAAACCTTCTTTACCTTCTTTCATTTGTGAAATAAAAACAACACTATGAGTTTCTCAAAAATGTAAAGAATTTGAAAGCTTTCAAAATTTGGAATTTATTTGAAACATGTAACCTAAACATCTGATGATAGACACTGAAGCTTTTCCCCTTTTCTTCATGTTGGGATTTACTCAAATAAATCCCCCCCAATGCATTATCTTATTGTCTTTGACCGTTTCTGCTATAATCAGAAATCACAATGTATATCAATGACTGCAAAGGATTGTGGGGATTTAAAAATGGCCTGTCCTTTCATTAACGATGTTCAGCTGTTTCCCTCTGTGGCTCACCGCCCTGGCGTTTTCAACAAAGCCGGGTTCCGTCTGACCTGACTAAGGACTGAAGATTTATGGTGGTGTTATAATCATATGAGGATGTAGTTGTCATGGTTACCTCACAAACAGAGAATATCTTCCACGCCGTCTCTCCTCAGGATGAGCACATGAAGAGTCAAACTTATTTTGTTAAGAAACAGGGAAAAAAAACAACAATAATTTGTTCTTGTTGGGTTTTTCAGAATCAGAGGATTATTGCTGTGTGGGAGCATGTGGCGAAAATGAGCAGTTTTGTTGTGCGACAGGATTAAAACAACACTCACTTTCTTTCAAAAGCCTGTCTTAAGCAGGAGAAATCACGTTTCTTTTTTCTTATTCTCCCTTAACCAGAGTGTTTTAAACAAGCACAACTTGTTTCCCTGAGTGACAGACTTGTATTCAGTATTAGACTCATTTTATGGTTGAAACCACTGGTTGTATGAGTTATTTTTGTTGAATTAAAGGTGATCTTACTCACCTGACTGCCTGAATCTTTCCTCTCCCTGTAATGAAAGAAAAAAACAGGGATGCGGTTGGAGATGTCTGCTCAAGGTCAGATGCGCTCTGGCACTGAATTTTTGCTTTGTTGTGTAACACAAAAAGATCATTTTTGTGTTTTTACAAAATTGAATTGAATATATTTGTATAAACCCCTTTTGTAATTTTAGATAAACTTTATATTAATTATGTTTGTATCCTTTTTTTTGGACCGGACAGACAAAAAGGGGGAAGAAGAGAGAGGTATGTTTGGGGGACACAAAGGACAGGGGAAAAGGGTGGGTTACAGACAGAGGATGATTACAGGAGAGGATAGAATCATAAAATAGGCAACAAGATCTTGGGAGCTTATAATCATTGCAGTCAAGTGTGAATGTTGGCCTAAAATGGGCGGGGCCTGTCCACACACTCTGTTCTTACAAACATACCTGCTGGATCCAAGAATCTTCACAAACTTATCAACATCCAGTTCACACGCACACCTATGCATGTAAACCAACACCTGCAGTGTTTCCTTCTGTCATGTGAATCAAAAGTGCAGAGGTGAGTCGACACCTGTGCTCAGGTGAATGTTGGTGTTATGGATGATGGAAGGGAACCCCCGCCGAAGCCACAGCGACCATTCCCCCACACCAACCCCGGGTACGAACCAGGAGAGACCCGCCCCCAAGCTCCTGGTAACTGCAGGAGATCCAGGAGAGAGCGCAGCAGCGGTCAGCCACGCCCACCGAGAGGAGGGCCGTGTCCGCAGGCCTTCGGCGCCTCCTCTAAACATCTCCGCTTCATGACAGCGTCACGTGGGCCCTTTACAACCAATCAATAGCACTTTAGTATCGATCGATGGCGTTCAGAAACAGACTGGTTGAAAGACTCCTCCCGTCTGCGCCGTTTCCGCTTCTGCGCAGAAGCGATCCGCTTGTTGAACTGCGGCTGTGAAGGAGCCGTCAGCGCGCATGCGCGAACTTGAAGCCCATTCATATATTTAGAAAAATCATAACGTTTGTGACGCATTATGACGCAGCACGTCACACACCATCCAAAAAGATGACCTCATAACATCTCATTCGGACGAAATATGGTGTCATATTCCACATGAACTTCAGACAGATGAACACATATTTCGTCATCACGTAGTTGTCTTAAAGTGCCTGAGCTCGACGACTCAACAGTTTCAAAAGAAACCCTCAAGGATCAAGCAAAGCAAAGAAAACACGGAAGACTTTAACCACCACAACGAAAAAGGTTTGAAAATGTCTCTTCAAGCGATCAACGAAGTGACTGAAAAACTTTTGGTCCAAAACTGCACGTTGTTCGGTCAGATTGAAAACATCAAGAAAAATCTGTCCGACGTGAAGGATTTGGAAACCAGCTGCAAGACCCTGAAGAAGCAGAGGAAAGCTGCAGCTCAGGAAAACAAAGAGCTGATCAAAAGTCTGCAGACTCTGGCCAAGCAAGTTCAAATCCAGATGAAAATCCACGAGGAAATTGACGCGGAAAGACAGAAAATCTCTGATTTCTGTCAAAACAACGAAGAAATGAAAGAGGAAATGGACACTCTGCGATCCAAACTCTGGATCCCTGCAGAACTGACTTTGGCGCGCAGGAGGGTCAGATATGACAGTAAAAACGTGTCAAAGACATCTGCAGTTCTGCAAAAGGCGCTGCAGAAGTTACAGAGGAAGGTCGCCCGCCAAGCACCCCTGGAAATCAACTACAAACGAGAGTTGGATCATTTCCACGCTTTGGAAGAGGAGACTGCAGACCTCAAACAGAAGCTTCAGGGCCTGCAGACAGAAATCCTGGAACGAGACCAAATGAGAGAAAATTTCCCCACAATGATGGAGGAAATCTGCCGCATGCAGAACCAGAAGGCGGATCTGGAAACTGAGATCTCAGCTCTGAAAATTCAACAAATTGAAGCTCAGAGATGGATTGAAGAATACAACCAGCAAAAGGCTAAAGCAGATCTTCTTAAAAAGGAGACTCAAGACCTCCAGAAAACTAAGGAGGGTCTGACAGAGTCAATCAAAAGCCTTCACTCTATCCGAGACAAAGAGGAAACACCAACCACAACAAGCCTCCAGGAGATTTCATCAACTCCTTCAGAGGTTGAAACGGATTTTGATGAAGACTGTGAAGAAACCTTACAGCATGAAGAAGAGATTGTTGACACAAAAGAAAAAGTCTCCATCAAAGACATCCAGGATTTGGACAATTCTGTCTTCCCATTGCCTGATGTAGCTGATGAAGCGTGGGAGGACAGTGATTCAGATGAAGAGTCCGACAAAGCTCCAGATGAGGAGGAGTCTGTGAATTCCAAAGATGCAACAGTCTCCATCCAAGACATTCAGGCTTTGGAATATTCTGGCTTCCCATTGCCGGATGTAGCTGAAGAAGCGTGGGAGGACAGTGATTCAGATGAAGAGTCCAAGAAAGCTCCAGATGAGGAGGAGTCAGTGAATTCCAAAGATGCAAAAGTCTCCATCCAAGACATTCAGGCTTTGGAATATTCTGGCTTCCCATTGCCGGATGTAGCTGATGAAGCATGGGAGGACAGTGATTCAGATGAAGAGTCCGAGAAAGTTCCAGATGAGGAGGAGTCTGTGAATTCCAAAGATGCAACAGTCTCCATCCAAGACATTCAGGCTTTGGAATATTCTGGCTTCCCATTGCCTGATGTAGCTGATGAAGCGTGGGAGGACAGTGATTCAGAAGAAGAGTCCGACAAAGCTCCAGATGAGGAGGAGTCAGTGAATTCCGAAGATGAAACATACTGCATCAAAGAAATTCATGATTTGAAAAATATTTTTCAAATCCTGGATTTCCTGGATGGAATAGTCTTCATCCAAGAAATCCAGGATTTGAAAAATACTGGCTCTTCAGTGATGGAGGAAAATCAAAAGGAGCATGATGAGAAGTCTGTGAATTCCAAAGATGCAACAGTCTCCATCCAAGACATTCAGGCTTTGGAATATTCTGGCTTCCCATTGCCATATGTACCTGAGGAAGCGTGGGAAAACAGTGATTCAGAAGAAGAGTCTGAGAAAGCTCCAAATAAGCAGGAGTCAGTGAATTCCAAAGATGGAACAGACTCAATCCAAGAAATCCAGGATTTGAAAAATACTGGCTCTTCAGTAACTGAGGAAAATGAAAAGGAGCATGATGAAGAGTCAGTGAATTCCAGAGAAGCAACAGTCTCCATCCAAGACATTCAGGATTTTGCATTGCCTGATGTAGCTGATGAAGCGTGGGAGGACAGTGATTCAGATGAAGAGTCCGAGAAAGCTCCAGATGAGGAGGAGTCAGTGAATTCCAAAGATGGAACAGTCTCAATCCAAGAAATCCAGGATTTGAAAAATACTGGCGCTTCATTGCCTGATGAAGATGATGTCGACATCATCTTCATCGATGTGAGGTCATCGATTCTGATGAAGAGTCTCAGAAAAATCTGGATGATGAGGAGTGGGAAGAGATGGACTCTGATGAAGAATATGAGGAGGAGGAATATGAGAAGGAAGAGGCGGAGTCTGTGAAATCCAAAGATGGAACCGGAACCGTCAGTGGATTTTTCTTAAAGAAAAAAAATTAGATTCATAGGTTTTTTCTTAAAGAAAGAACATTAGATTGGTAGGATTTTTATAAAGACAAAAAAATTAGATTGGTAGGATTTTTATAAAGACAAAAAAATTAGATTAGTAGGATTTTTATAAAGACAAAAAAATTAGATTAGTAGGATTTTTATAAAGACAATAAAATTAGATTAGTAGGATTTTTATAAAGACAAAAAAATTAGATTAGTAGGATTTTTATGAAGACAAAAAAATTAGATTTGTAGGAATTTTTGTAAAGACAAAAAATTAGATTTGTAGGAATTTTTGTAAAGACAAAAAATTAAATTTGTAGGAATTTACAAAAAAAATATTTGACAAAATTAAAAAGTTAGATAATTAGTAGGATTTGTATTGTTCATTCACTTGTCTTCTTTTACTTCTCTTTTTGGGTTTTTCCATAATTTCCCTTCTTTTATTTTGTATTATTTACTTTAATTCTACCCTCATCCCTGTTTCCTTTTGTTTTATTGTAAGGTTAAAAAAACTTTTTGAAACTTAAAAAAAAAAAAAAAAACTCTTTTTGTACAGACTGTGTTTCAAAGTTTTTTTGTGATTTTTATTTAAATGTCGTTTGTGTTAATGGTACTTGGAATATTTCAGGTACCAAAAAAGTTTTAATGCAACCTCATGGAGGCACAACTCAGTGCTCACATGTGCCGGTCCCAAGTCCGGATAAATGCAGAGGGTTGTTGGATGGGAAACCAACATAAAAACAAAAGCAAATGAATCATAAACAGAACTTTCAAACTGGATTGGTCGTGGCCTGCTGAACGACCGCAGATGAAGCTGTTGACCTACAGGCAGGAAATAGAACTACGGTTGGTGGAGGAAGGAGAGGATGAAGGTGGATCAAAAAGTGTGTTCATAAACTTTGTGAATATTCTACTGACATTAGTTTACGCGGCCCAGCCCAAAGGAATGACGTGGGATCACTCTCCCCGTGGGCCCATTACCTGCAAGAGAGCTCAAAGGGGTTTGGGTGACCAATACCCCAGTCAGGGAAGTTGGCTTTTAGGACATGGAACGTCACCTCTCTGGAAAAAAGGACCCTGAGCTTGTGTGAGAGGCTGAGAGGTACCGGCTAGATATAGCTGGGCTGAGATCCTGGGCTCTGAAACTCAGTCCCTCAAGAGGGGTTGGACTATACCATTCTGGAGTTGTACATGGTGAGAGGCGGCAGGCCGGGGTGGGCTTACTCGTGAGCCCCCAACTCAGCTGCCAAGTGTCAAAGTTCACCCCAATTAATGAGAGGGTCATGTCCCTTCACCTTTGGGTGGAGGACACGTCTCTGACTGTGGTTTCAGCCTATTGGCTGAACAGCAGTTTGGATTTTCCAGCCTTGTTGGTGTCTCTGGGGGGGTTACTGGAAAGTGCCCCAACGCAGAACTCGATCATCCTCCTGGGGGACTTCAATGCCCATGTGGGCAATGACATCACCACCTGGAGTCATGACTTTCCAATCACCTGGGTGTGATTGGAAGGAATGGCCTCCCTGATCTGAACCCAAGTGGTGAGCTCTGGGTCAAGACTGAAAGAACGAGATCCCGGATACAAGCGGCTGAAATAAGCTTCCTCCGTAGGGTGACTGGACACTCCATTAGAGATAGGGTGAAAAGCTTTTTTCCATGAGAGAGCTCGGAGTACAACCGTTGCTCTTCAACACCCAGAGGAGCCAGTTGAGGTGGCTCAGGCATCAGGTTCGAATGCCTCCTGAACTTCTCCCTGGGGAGGTGTTCCAGCTATTACAGTCCATTACAGATATAATATGCAGCTGGCTGTGAGATGAATGGAATTGCCTCCACTCAAGCGCTGTCCACAGGAATGGCATTGCCAAATGGAGTGATAGCCTTCCTTATTTAAAGTCACTTTTACCCTAAGCAAATCTCCCACCTTACCAGCACCAAAGTAACCCCAGTCCATCATGTTACCTCCACCTTGCTGGACATATGGTGTCAGGCACTGTTCCAGCATCTTTGGTTGTTCTGCATCTCACAAATATTCTTCTGTGTGATCCAAACACCTCAAACTCTGTTTTGTCCATCCGTGACACTTTTTCTAATCTTCCTCTGTCCAACTTCAGCTGTTTTTACTTTAAAACTTTCGTTGTAAGAATTAAAAAAATAACTAAAGTTCCAATTCACCCATGTGAAACTCTAATGAACAGCAATATGAACAAATTAAATTTGTATTTTCTATGTTGCAGGCCTCTGGGAACACTACCCACCAGAATCCCAGCAAGATGCCAATTTCTCAATGAGTATTTAAATAACTTTTCTAAAGTTGATGGAAATTACTTGTAGTTGCTTATGGTAAATATTTACAGAGTACAGTATTTGGCAATATGATCAAGTCTTGAGGAAATTTAGAACGTTACTTTAATTTTACCAATTTATTTTTTTCTGGAGCACTGAGTCCTGCTCTTACACATTTTCCTTTTCCTTTCTAAAAGTCATTTTCTCTGTTCCAGGATGATCAAAGAAAGACATCAGATCCAAAGAAGCCCTGGAAAATATCATTTTACAGAAGTAGCGACATTTGACAATGATGATGGAGAAACACTGTTTCAGAGAACACCGCAGTTTATTTTTAATAAAATTGTAAACATGAATCACTTTGTAAGTATGGAATGTTCCATCTCGGTGAGAATCCACTTTGAGTGCCTGAAAAGCAGAAGTTTAAAAGTTAACTGGAGACTCCAGGTTACAGCACCTTCTTACAAATCAAACATTTGGAGCATCATGAGAGGAAGAATCAAAGATCCAGGAATGTTGAGCTGTTAGAATCAGAAGAGACAATTTCCTTCCTTAAATGAACGAACTGACCTAAGACACCTTTAATACAAGTGAAATTCTAATGTGAATATCATGTAAAAATTCTATTCATTTCAGTCATTTTAAGAAGTCAAACTAATGATATAGACTTATTACATGTAAAGTAAGGTAAACCTTTGTTATAATTTGTGCTTTTGGTTTTCAGTTTAATTAAATCCCAAATTTAAAATCTCAGTTTTTTACTAGAGTGAAAAGGATCTATGTTCTTGGCTCAAAGGATCCTACTCTGATTATCAAACTCAGGGGTGTCAAACTCAACTCCTTGAGGGGCTGGTGTCCTACATGTTTTCCAACCAACCTGCCATTGAAGCTCCTTACTGGCTAAACACACCTGATCCAGGTAATCAACAGATTTCTGGAAATCCAGCAGGAGGCCGGCCCTCGAGTTTGACACCCCGATCCAAAAAAAAAAAAAAAGAAAAGAAAAGAAAATCCAAAACACAGCAAAGGGTTCTTGTCATTCAGCTGGAGACTAGAAAAGGTTCTGTTTGATCTGGGAAGAATGCTTTCTGCTTGGAGCCGAACAGAATCACCTTCAGAGGCTCCACTGTCTTGGAAGATGGTTTTGCCAAGTAAACAGAAAAGCTCCTTTTTAGCACCACCAAGATCAGCAGCACCTTCATCATCATCTTCCTCATGTTCATTGTTGGTAATTGTTGCAAAAAGCATGTCACAGTTCTCTGCAAACCTATGTCTGTTAAACTTCTGAAAAGCTCTATACCAGGCATTGGATGCACTGATGTGGATTTACCTTGTTCCTGGTGGTGTGACTTCACTATGAGATTTAAGAAGATCAGACATTTCACAGTTCAGACTTTCAGAAGACTTATATTTAAAATAGAAAAAAAATGTCATTTTTAAATCAACTTTACAGCTTCACACACCAAAAAAAAAAAAAAAACTCATTTGACTGCTTTTTTTGACAACTAGTCCAAAAGGCCAAAATGTTTAGAAAACCATGTTCCTTGTAGTGTTTTACGTTAACAAAAGAGTCCTTATAGTGAAGATGCTTAAGTTCTGACTGAGAATACAAATGAGATTGATCCTTGTCTCTAAAAAAGGTAAATACAAAAAGCAATAATCGATTATTCATTAATATAATTTTGAACCTATTATTCATTTATGGGAGGGGTCACCAACCCTGCTCCTCGTGAGCTACCACCCTGCTTATTTTGCAGTTGACACTGCTTCAGTAGATGCTGATCATCTGGATTAAAACAGCTCAGTTTCTGAATGAACACACCTGATACAGGTGAGCAGCAATTACTCCAGCAGGGTTAGCTGCAAAACAAGCAGGGCGAGGGCTCACAAGGACCACGTTTGGAGACCCCAGATTTATAGTTTCTGTGGGTCATGGTGAAGATCAAACCCTGAAAGATAACTAAACGGAATTTTGATTTAAATTTTAGAAGCTGGGAATCAGTTCAGTTCTGGCTTGAAGAAGTATAGAATACCAAAAGATCAAAAAAGTATTTGTTGCAGGAATGTGGGTTAAAATGTATTAAATCATAGTAGTATCTCATGGGTAAAAGGTGGAAATATTTTCAAATTCAAAATGAGAATTTGATGACTAGAAAAAGAAAAATAATTTGTTTTGTGGTACAGCTTCACTCCAAGTAAAGCAGCCGGCATCAAAGTGTCCAGCTTTTATTTTGGTAGGCCACTTCCGCTCATCGGCAAGTTAATTTGCATATAAACTAAACATTTAGCTCGAAACTGAATATTTAAGTAAAAGTCTAAATATTTAGCTCTAATCTAAACATTTACATTAGACTTTAATATTTATCAATCAAACAAAGATTTAGTAACAAAACGTAAGTATATATATTTTGGAAACTAAATATTTAGGTCAGATCTAAATATTTAGTTTGCAAGTTAAATATTATTAATTATAAAATAAATATTTAACTTAAAAATGAAATATTTAGCGTGCTAACTAAATATTTAGTAAATACAATGTAATATTTATAAATACATGAATTAAATGGTGAAAAAACAAATTTAAAAAAACAAAACCTATTTTTTTTTCTCAGAAAAGAGGCTAAATAATCAAAAATCTTGCTGCTGAAATTTTACTACACCGGTTTACAAACAGCGCCCCATAGAATACAAATTAATTGACAGCATATCTAATGCCTGATTCTTTTAAAACCTCATTCTAATTACAACCACAAGGGGGCAGAATTTAGTGGTTTTATAAAGTGGTTCTAAATGTTACCAGAATTTACTTTGCATTTAAAAGAATTTCAGTACTTGCATTTAAGGAGAAAAATAATCTTGCAAACAGCAGTCAGAGAACTGCTTAAAACAAAATACTTTGATGTAAACCACAAACACACCTATACAAAGGCACACTGCAGAAAACAATACATGAATGCACACATTGTTTCTACTTTAAAATTTGTGTTATCCAATAAATGTAAAAAGTTAGCATCTCAATAAAGCCTCTAAAAGACATCTTTCTGCATAAATATTTTCTGAGGAACTGCCAAGTACTATACAGGAACATGAAGATGTTCCTACACTTGAGCAGAAGCTAGTGTTTAAACAAATGTGTCCACACTGATGAATCCTGGGAGTTACAGCATTTGGGTTAATTTGAGGCATTTTTAGAATTTGCTCACGTGATTATTTTGGTAGATATTTCTAGTGGTTTCCGTGCAGGTGGAAACCAGCAACTCCATGCATGGTTTGCATTGTAGCTGCGATCTTTGTTCATTCTTCCATGCAGATCTTCTCAAGAGCTGTGATATTTTGGGGCTGATGTTGGACAATAGAGACATAACTCCATCCACAAATTCTCTATTAGATTGATGTCTAATGCAGGATCATTGTCATGCTGGAAGATTCAGTCATGTTTGATTCTCACTACTCAGTGCTCTCACTGACTGAAGGTTTTAGGCCAAAATCTCAACATACGTGGCTCCATTAATCCTTTCATTCATACAGAACCAACTCACCCATCTTCTGCCTCCAAACATGGTGAGTGGCGTTAATACCAAAGAGTTCCATTTTGGTCTAATCTGACCACATGCCATTCTCCCAATCCTCCTCTGAATTATCCAGATGTCCACAGTGTTGGTTTCACAGGCACTGGCTTTAGCAGGGGGACTTTTGGAGCTCTGCAGGATTACAATCTATGACATAACCTTTGTCCTGTGGTCCCAGCTCTTTTCAGGTCATTGACCACTTAGCCCATATAGTTCTGGGCCTTTTATCACCATTCTTAAGATCCTTTGTTGTAGATTGGTTCATTCCAGTCTTGTTCAGGTTTACAAGTTTGTCCCTAGTGTCCTTTGACAGCTCTTTGGTAATGGTGGAGAGGTTGTAGTCTGACTGTTGAAGGGTGTGGACAGGTTTCTTTTAAACAGATAATCCGTTCAAACAGGTGACATTAAAACAGTTAACCATTGGAGGACAGAAGAGCTTCTTAAGGAAAAAGCAACAAGTCTGTGAGGGACAGAATTTCTGCGTGTCTATAAAAGATAAATCCTTTCTTTCTGCTCCATTATGCATAATACATTCTTTAAAAATTAAACTAAGAGGTTTCCCTGATTCGTTTATTTCCATTCTGTCTCTCACAGTTGAAATGTATCAGTGAAGAATATTACAAAGCCAGCATTTTATAGATGGGACACCTTGTAGAACCAGTGATGGATGCATTTTTTTGTCCCCACTGCAGCTCCTTAGTACACATTTACCTGGCAGAAACTTTTTAAAGGTCTCTCTTTTTTTTTTTTTTTTTTAAAGATTCTACTTTAAAGTAAGTTGTTTTCAGGTTTTTAGCTGCAGGATTCTCAACTCGATAGTTTACATATTTAACGAGTTATATTCAAGTTCTTAAGTATTTCATGATTTTTATTTTCACACTAGAGGGGTCATCTCTGTGTTCCTGGTGCAGACAGGAGCATGAACCAAACTTTCCAAACTATCTCAGTCTGCTTCCCTGCATTTGATATCTTCCACTGATGTACTCATTCCAAATTATATCCATCCTGGTCACCCCCAAAGAGAACCTCAACATCTTTAACTTTGCTACATCCAGGTCTGCTTCATTTCTCTGCATTACATTCTTGATGACACTTTTTAGTTACACATCCCGCCTGTAACCTTCCTCCACCTGTTCCAACACACACACACCTATTCACCTCTTCCTCACTAGACTGTTGACCTTAAGAACTTAAAGTCCTCCTTTACCTCCCCGTTCCTCTTCAGGTCCTCTAATTCATACAGATAATCTGTCTTGCTGCAGCTGACCTTCATTCCTCCTCAACCCTCCCCTCTCTAAATGTTGCTCCAACTGCTTCCTGCTCTCACTATAGATCACAGTGTCATCTGCAAACATCATGATCCACAGAGATTTGTGTCTAACCTCATCTATCAGTCTGTCCATCACCACAGAAACAACAACTTTAAAGCTGGTCCTTTGTGTAGTCCCACCTCCACCTTGAACTCCTGTCTCACCAACAGAACATCTCACCTCTGTCTTCCACTTCTCATCTACTCTGATGAGACTATTCATACATTTGTATACTTGCTACCTCAGTCTAGCTTCCCTACTTTTTCCTGGACCAAGATGGCGGCCCGACGCCTCGTCAGCGCCAATAGGCAGCAGCGGTCGATGCGGCGTCTATTCTTTATTAATGTCTATGTTTGGGTCAAGAAAATAACAAAAGGATAAATCAATAAAAAACAGAAAAATGTAGTGATTCAAATAGAAACCAGCCAGTCTTTAAAAAGAAAACACAAACTGTTACATGTGAACTAACTTACACACGTTAAATGTGAATTCAACTAAATGAGTCCATTATTTACAAAGTCAACATAGATCATATCATTTGTTCTTGTTTGCGGATGTAAGCAGGCTTTGGGTTTTTATGGTGGGGCGTCCTGTGTTTTGCCCAGGGCACCAAACTAGCTAGGACCGCCTCTGGCGGGATCCGACAGTTGCACTCCAGGCCAGTAGGTGGCAGAATGGGGTCGAGCTCGCTGAAGTTCCGCCTCCCAAAAACTAAAAGAAGATAAGACGGGAACATCCGGGGCGGGGCTTGTGTAAATGGGTAAAAGGTGAACATTTTTGTCTGACTGCTTACCGCTTTGACCGCACCTGTCCGCGCACACCTGAGAGCACCATGCTGCAGAACACAGGGTAAGTTCATGCGCGCGTACACGGAACACTTTCACGTGGCCGGTCCGGTTGATGTTCGTCGGCGGATTCGGGCTCTAACGTAAAACTTTCGGACCCCAGCTCTGGTACCCCAGAGCCTTCAGCACAACTTTCCAATTTGATTCTCCGAAACATATTTTTAAACATGACAATTTATGTGCAACTTTCAAACCATGTTCCTAAATTTGACATCAATAAAAGAAGAAGACATAAAGTGGGCTGAACAACTGGGCCGAACTGTGACGTAAAACCTTCGGACCCCAGCTCTGGTACCCCCAACAGTTCGGTTAGTTTCGGTTTAGATCGGCTGCAGCATGATGTCAACTCATCCGTCAGGACAGTGGTGGACCATAACCGAACCGGATTTCTCAGAACCTCCAGGTCTTCAGGCTGAAGTTCTGGAGGTTTCCTGAAATGTTCTGGCTTGATGACTGTAAATTATGACTTTTTTATGATCTGGATTCATTTGGATCCTTGTTCTGTTGGAAATGATTCCTTCTGAATGTGAACACCAGAACATGAAATATTCACCATACACGTGCACTTCTATATTAACTCTGTGTTCCTGCCTGTGTTCCTGCCTGTGTTCCTGCCTGTGTTCCTGCCTGTGTTCCTGCCTGTGTTCCTGCCTGTGTTCCTGCCTGTGTTCCTGCCTGTGTTCCTGCCTGTGTTCCTGCCTGTGTTCCTGCCTGTGTTCCTGCCTGTGTTCCTGCCTGTGTTTCTGCCTGTCTTCCTGCCTGTCTTCCTGCCTGTCTTCCTGCCTGTCTTCCTGCCTGTCTTCCTGCCTGTGTTTCTGCCTGTCTTCCTGCCTGTGTTCCTGCCTGTCTTCCTGCCTGTCTTCCTGCCTGTCTTCCTGTTTCTCTGTTCAATGAAAGCTTATTGTTGTAATTTTGTAAAACTGATTTTTAAATGTCATCGTTTTTGTTCAACTTCTTCTGTTCACTTTTAAAAATCTTTTCCAGAGCAAAACAGGGCTGTGCAAATAATACAAGTTTCAGTACCTTAGAGATTTTACAGATGTCATCAATATAGAAAATAAAAAGAATTGGACCCAGATTTGATCTTTGTTGAACACCATATTCATTATCCATGCAAATATATACTGACTGTCATGTAAAATTTTAGTTTTCTCAACAAAACTATTTAATTTATTTAGCAAATAATTTTTCTAAAATTTTAGAAAACTGAAAGTAATGACTCTGGCCTGCACTTATTGAAACACTTGATTTGAAAAATGAAATAACTTTGGCTGTTTTTCATACCATCAGGAAAGATACCTGTTTTAAATGAGAGATTAACAACATGACATAAAGGTTTATTTCAACAATTGTTTTGATCATTTTCTTGTCAATGCCGTCACTATCAATGCCTTGTTTTTAAATGTATGCACCACAGATAGTATTTCTTTTTCATCCACCATAGGCAGAAACATGGATTGCATCACCTTGTTCTTCACTTTATGATTGTCATTCACATTTTTCTGTTTTCTTGTCATTTCTTTTGCTAAATTAGATTGCTAGATTAGATTTATTTTCAGCTAAAATCCCTATTATGACTCTCTCTTTTTTTTTTTTTTTTTTTTTTTTTTTTCTCAAAATGTCAGTTAATCTGTTTTTGCTCCTTATCTTTTTTCAGGAGCCTCTGATTTTTAGTTTAAAAAATGTGTATATAGTTTATCTTTCTTTTTGCAGGCTTTCTGTAAACCCATATCATCCAGGGTTTTTATGTGTATTATGTTTGGGTCTATGTTTGAATAATGTTGATCATATCAAGTCAAAAAATCATCTGAGGAGTGAACCATTTGCAGAATTTACATCATCAACCCTGTTCCAGTGTTATTTTAGCAGGTCACCTCAAAAAGTATTTACTGCTTCTTCAGTCTAGATTTTTCTATATCTGTAATTCTGAACCAGTTTCCTTATTGGCATTCAATTATCAGAAGTTACAAATACATGTACATGGTCACTGATGTCATTTATTACTAGACCACTCATTAAATTATTGTCCAGAGCAATTGTGGACGTATTATCAATTAAGGTTGCAGTAGTTTTAGTAATTCTTGTTGCCTTTTGAATAATGGGTACAACCATCTACTGTAAAATGCCTCCAAATATCAGAAGATTGCTTGATTGTATTTATTTTTAGATCTATATTGAAGTCTCCATAAATGATGAGGGATTTCTTTAACCAGGGAGATGACACCTTATTGTGGGGATTTTTGCTGGATGGAAAAACTGGCCTCCATGAAGATTGGAGGTGCGGTGGCCATCTTGGTTTTGTCTGGCAGATGTCATGAGGATGCTCCTTATTATTCTGACAATGCTAAATCACTGAAAAGTTCATTTCAAAAGAAACCTATCAATTCTAAAATAATACAAAAAAATAGGAAGTTGTCAGACCTAAATTGTCATAGTCTTTAATAATCTTAAATAAATCTTAATCTTAAAACGCATCTTAGTCATAAATTGATGATTCTTACACACAGACGTAATACAAATTGAACAACACAGGAGTTTGATTAAGCAGTCAGATGCTTATCAGGTAACAAACCTGCTGTTCAACTGGAAAGACTTGGAGGACATCAGAGATTTACTGTCAACTTTTTCAGAATTCTTTGAAAAACACACACACACAATCAGACAAGGAGTTATTTCTGATTTCTGGTCCAAAACAAAATAAATCCTTCAGAATAATAGAAAAAAGGAGACAGATTACACTCAGAAATTCAAATAAAAATCCAAACATTTGTATTTTCAGTTTTGGAAACATTTGGTTTTGGAATCAAATGTATCAGAACCTCTCATAGATCTGTTGACCATCTGATGGACTCCCATGCTGACGTATGACCAATTTTATATCAAATACAACTTAAACAATCTCTAAGTGAATTTATCAGACTACACAAAGCTTTACCCAAAGAATAGATTTACCCGACTCCTAACATAATAACTTATCAATCTATAATCCAACAATTAGGCTCTTTATTCACAGTATCTCAATTACTGACAAAAATGTACAGATCATTTCATCAGACAAACTCGCAGAAAACTCTTTCCAGGCAAATTAATAGGAATGAAATGTTTCATAAATGTATTATAACATCCACAGAGAAAAAAAAAGAACGTTTTATCTAAAGCTTCTAATCCAAGCCAAAGCTCAGGAGACGCACTTCAAAATCATGAATACTATTTACCCAACGGAAAGACTTATTAAAGAAAGGATTTCATATTGATGATCATTTGTGCTCCTTCTGTGAAACTGAAACAATTTGATCACCTTATGAGTTTACCAAATCACAAACAATTTGAAATTATTGACAAAAGTCAGGCTCTATTTCCAGAGATGATGGGCAATCCTACCAAACAAAGATGAAGAACTCGTATCATGCCATCTTCTGCCAAATTCTTCATTCAGAAACAAAGAGACGCCTCATTTTCAAGTTGTTTTTTTTTTTTTTTTTTGTTGAATCAGAAATTTACATAAAATCCTTCAAATATATCAAAGCACATTTGTAGGAAAATATACAACAGTGTTGAAATACACACAGCTTCAATGTATGGGTAAAATCCATTGTAGTATGTTTGACGCTTAAACTTGTCATAAAGAAAAGTTTTTGCTCTTCTTGTGTTTTGAGTTGTTTTTAATGCTATTTTCCTTTTCTGTCTTAAAACCCCTGCTTTGTCAGATTTATGTTTGTTTTCTTGTCTCTTCTCCTGTGTTTCTTCTCTCTGGTTCTAATTGCTAATTTTTTTATTAATTTGCTGTGAGTGAAATCTTGTTTTATTTTCATTCAACAAAAAAAAGAAAAAATGCTAATACTGCCATGTAAGCTAACTGTAGTCCCTGTTCAGGAAGCTAGCTGGCTGCACACTGTTCATCACGGGAGCAAGCCGTGGCATTGGAAAAGCCATCGCTTTGAAAGCTGCCAGAGACGGCGCCAACGTGGTGATTGCTGCGAAGACTGCCGAAGAGCACCCGAAGCTGCCGGGAACCATCTACACCGCTGCAGAGGAAGGTGAGCTAACACCTAGCTCACCTGTATGTTTGTGTGGTGGTCTCTGCAACCTACTGTGGAATGTCCAACACTGACTGTATGTGAGAACTGGACAGTGTGTGGAGACCCCCGCTTCCCAGTGGTTTACTTCTGGCTTCAATCAAGTGACGTCAATTCAGTCGCCTCAGTCTGTCTGTGGCCATGTTGGAACCAGATGTCCTGAGTAAGCTGTGATTGGTCGACATTTTCATGGCAACCACTGTCTCCAAGCAGTGCTGAGCATGTTACGCCACGCCCTTTTCAAGTTTGTCTGAGGCCAAATGGCCTTGTGGTTTCTCAGGGCTTCAACTTTGGACTCGCATGCTGCCTGTAGGCTAGCTAACACCCTAAAATATGTTAGACTGTATTTCTGCATATAAGTCTGCTAAAGGCCATAAGGTCTCTGAACGACTGGAGTAGGCGCTCAGCTAGCAGTCGCTCAAACATATTCTGGCTGCAAGTAGAACTTGAGCAGGGCTGGCTTTTGTCTCCGGTAACTCTGGACAGCTTTCTGTGTGTACAGTGGAGGCGCTGGGGGGGAAGGCGCTGCCATGTATCGTTGACATTCGAGATGAGCAACAAATTGGAACAGCTGTTCAGAAAGCCATTGACACATTTGGAGGTAAGTGTTTCTTCTCATGGAGGTGGAGCACACTTTTGTGATCAGACCACACTGATGCTGTCTGCTCTCATTGTGACATCATGGCAGGTGTTGTTTGTGACCGCAGGCATCGACATCCTGGTGAACAATGCCAGCGCCATCAGCCTGACAGGAACTCTGGAGACCCCAATGAAAAAGGTGGACCTGATGCTTGGAATCAACCTGAGAGGAACATACCTGACGTATGGTTCATTTCCCACCTTTGTCCTTTTATAACAATTTCCAATGTACAATCTACAGTTCCTTTCCAAACTATCTGGAAAAGTATTCCCATCCCAGCAATAACCCCACACCCAACCATAGTTAAGGTCTATGAACAATTCCACTTTGGTGTTTCTTTTCACCACTGAAACTTCCATGATTAAAATCGTCCTTAAAGACCCACTCCAATGAAAGTGGGTTTTAACATTTTCATTTGGTATTTTCCTGATGATGGAGGACACAGATTAATCTTTAAATTGTAATTTTGAGTGTTTCTTTATTCATGAATCAGGGAGAAATGGAAAAAATGCAGTTTGAAAAAAAATCTTATTTGTGACATACAAACTTTGCTGGACAGGGCCGGAAGCTCCCTGCTCCACTTTATTCTGATGCATTCATTTGCAGACAAATAGATCAGATAGATATGGTTGGGGTGTGAGGGGCTGTAGGCTAGCATGAGAAAGTGCAAACAAAAGGATGATTGATTATTGGCAGAGGCTTACTTTAGCCTTAACAGTCCCGCCCAGAACTCAGAGGTAAATTTCTAATGAACCCCTGCCGTTCTTCAGAAACTATGTTCTAGAAAACGACACAGGTTTATGGATTTTTGTCAAAAAACTGCATCATTATGATCAGGCTCAGCCCTGGGCTGCATGGCGCCCTAGGCATGATTCTTGTTTGTTTTAAATTATTACTTTTTTATTTTTAAACTAAATTAGGGGTGTTTCCAACTCTTATAAACTTATAAAAAAAAACATAAACTTAAAAAAAAAAAAGAACCATAGCCTAATTATTGTCATTTGGTGCCTCCTCCAGTAGATGAATCCCTAGGCAGTCGCCTTTGTCCAGGGCCGGCCCTGATCATGACTAACAGACCACTGGGAACGATTTGAAAATAGATGATGATCTGAGTGGGGCGCAAACTGATTCCAATGAACTCTTTATCTTCTACATATTTGAATGAAGGGCTGCTTTTGACACCATTTATTTTGCTTTTCCTCCATTGGTACCGCCCACTCCCCTCACAGTTCATTCGCTCAAAAGCTTCAGCTCTTTCCCATTATGGCCAGGGCTCTGTTGTTGGGCTTCTACTTTTCATCATATGTCTTCTCTTTATCTTTTGTCAATTCCATGTTCAATTCCATTGTTTTGTTGATGACGTCCTGCTTTATTGTTCCAAGAGACAAGCTTCTTCTTTTCCGCTTATTTATTTGGGATTTAATCAATTTTCTTCAGATGAAACTGAGCTTTTCTTTTCGGCACAGAAGCTGGAGTCCTGAAGTTGAGTGTCTGCATCGACCCTCCTTCCACTTCCCAGAGTCTTTAGGCCACAAGTCTGAGGGTTGTCTGTTTCGTTTTTGCATTCCATACCATTAGTGTTGCATATGTATAGCGGTTGACCTGATTGAAATGTCACAGGTTTGGTTCTCGCCCTGCGTGCCAGTGTGTCCAGGTGTCCTTAAGCAAGACACTAAACCCCACATTAAACCTGTTGGTTACAGATTGGGGCTGTTGGTGTGTGACTGTGTGGATGGGCCAAATTGCCTGATACTTTATCCCCCCACCCCCCCAAAAAAAAAACCTTGGAAAAAACAAAGGAACTCCAAAGTTCTGTCCAGTTTTAAATTCTCTCCCCTCAGCATTTGATCCTCCTAACCCCCCCTGTCTACTTTTCAGCCTTAGAACCATCGGGTGACCTGTGACATCATTGTGTCTAAGTCACCTGACAGGCGTTTATATCCTTCAGGTCCAAGCTGATCATCCCTCACCTGCTGAAGAGTCGCAGTCCTCACATCCTGAACCTGTCCCCACCCCTCAATCTCAACCCGGTCTGGTTCAAGAACCATACAGGTAAATACGGCAATTAACCAGAAGGGACCCCCTCCCAGTCCCACATTATTAACCCATCTTTGTTTTGGGTTTATTAGCTTACACAATGGCTAAGTATGGCATGTCCATGTGCGTCCTGGGAATGGCTGAAGAGTTTCGTGGTCAGATTGCCATAAACGCCCTTTGGCCCAAAACAGGTAACTGTTAGCATGCTAGCAGTTCACCTTCTACAGTGATGAACAGGTCACATGACTCTGCAACTATGTTGATCCATCCTAGCAATCCAGACAGCAGCCATGGACATGCTAGGTGGAGAAGGTGTGGCTAAACAGTGTCGTACAGCTGACATCATAGCGGACGCTGCCTACGCCATCCTGTCCAAACCGAAGGAATACACGGGTCACTTCCTGGTGGACGAGGACGTCCTCAGAGCGCAGGGAGTTCAGGACTTTGAGCAATATGCTGTCCAGCCTGGTGAGAGAGTTTTTCGAAGCTAAAGCTGCAGAGCACAGGTGATGCTCACAGAGGCTTCCGTGTGGTCCACAGGTCACCCTCTGCTTCCAGACTTTTTCCTGGATGAAACCCCGGACATGTTGGTCCAGCAGATGGAGCAGCACGGTAAGTCTAGTTGGGACTCTATAGGGTGGAGCTTGACATGCCAGAGTCAGGGTGAACAATGCTTCGTGGACCTATTACAGGCTATGTCATGCTCTGTAAAGTGACATGCTTTTCATGATCGCTAGGGGCAACCCCAGCCTTCAAATCCCCACCATTGTCATCTGCTCCGCCCCACTCCACTGGACCAATAGAAAGCACATTTGATGTCATCAGAGGCGTTCTGAGTGAGGATGTCGTCAAATCAACGCAAGGTGTCTACAGATTTGATCTGTCAGGTAAAGTGGAAGACTCTGCTGCAGCCATGAGGAACCCCTTGGGGTGGGTGTGTCCTAAGAGTTCCTATCTGTCCTCATCAGGGGAGCATGCGGGCGTCTGGTTTCTGGATTTGAAGAGAGGCTCCGGCAGTGCTGGGAAAGGCGACCCTCCGCTCAAAGCGGACGTTGTCATGAAGATGGATTCTGGGGACTTCAGTAAAATGTTTTCAGGTGAGCTCAGGTCTGATGCTGCAGCCATGGCAACCATGTACACCGTGGTAACTGCCTGTCGTTTCAGGGAAACTGAAGCCCACTCTGGCCTTTATGTCTGGAAAGCTGCAGATCAAAGGTGACATGACACTCGCGATCAAACTGGAGAAACTGATGAGCCGCATGAACAAGGCCAAGCTGTGACGCGGGGTCCACGGCACTAGGTCAACACCACGCTCTAAAGACACGCAAGTTTTAGCTGCACACGTTGTCTTAATTGCAGCAATACTTTGACAGGAATCCTTGATAATGGCTTCTGTCCTGCTAACTATCCTGAGCTCTGTGCCAATCAGTAGAGGATGGCGGCAGCAGGAAACGTGTGGAGCCAATGACTTGTATCGCCATGGCAACAATCAATAAAATGGTTGGTTTGACATGATTTTTGTGTGGCTCGTGTCTATGAATCACGTCACACTTAAGGCTGTTGGTTAAAATCAAATGGTTGAATCCTGGGAAAACAGAAGGACACTCCCCCCACCCTGCCCCACACACAAACGCACACCCCACCATCAAACATACTTTTGGTTTATGGCTGTAAATCAAATGTTTGGATCACTTCAGTTAAAAAAAACCTGCAAACTTATTAGGTTGAGTTTGAGGTGGACCCTCACCGTGCTATAACACACACACCCCATTGTGGGATCCGTAAAGGCTGAAAACAGGTGAAACTTAACATATTGACTTTCTACTCTGAAGGTTTCAATCTTATCACTGAGTGGTCTTCTCTTCCTAAAAACATGGCCCTTCTCATAACTTATTGGTAAAACATTCCTGATCCAGGCAAACAGTAGTTCCTGCAGGAAGATCAAGGGAACCAGCAGGACAACAATCCTTAAGTTCTGGAGTTTAACATCTTTGCTTTAGAACATTATATGAAAATCTGGATCCTTAGAACTTGGAGGATCACGTTTTTTTAGACCAAACCACAAAATGTCAGAGGCTATCTCTGTGGAGAAGGTATGGGAGGGGCCGCACAGGTTTTTAGAGAATAACTCAGAAATGTGTGAACGGGTTAAAAATACTGTTTTGAGGTTAACTGATTGCTCTGCTGCTGAACTGGACAAGTTTAAAAAAAAAAAAAGTTGCTTGATGATTGGTGACTGATCAAATGTTGCCTTAAAGACTTCATAGAGTCCATGTGTGTAATTTTAATCTCAGTATACAAATACAGCTGTTTTGTGACAGTCTCTGTGGGTTATCAAGAGAATTTTGGGGAGAAAACAGTATCATGAAATGTAAGGAACACACCAGACGGGTCAGGGAGAAAGTTGTGGAGAAATTTAAAGCTGATTTAGGCTATGAAAAGATTTCCCAAGTTTTGAACATCCAACAAACCACTGTTCAGTCCACCATCCGCAAATTGAAAGAGTATGACACAACTTCATAGCTACTTAGACATGGTCATCCACCTAAACTAACAGACTGAACAAGGAGACACTGATCAGAGATGCAGCCAGGAGGCCCATAGTGACTCCGGATGAACTGCAGAGATCTACAGCTCAGGTGGAGGAATCTGTCCATCGGACAACCATCAGTCATGAACTGTACAAATCTGGACTTTAAAGAAGAGTGTCAAAATGAAAGCCATTGTTAAAAGAAAACCGCAAGAAGTCCTGTTTGCAGTTTGCTACAAACCATGTGAGTGACCCAGCAAACGTGGAAGAAGGCGCTCTGGTCAGATGAGACAAAAATGAAACTTTTGGTTGAATTGCAAACCGCTATGTGTGGCAGAAGTCTAACACTGCACATCACTCTGAACACACCATACCCACTGTCAAACATGGTGGTGGCAGCATCATGCTCTGGGGCTGCTTCTCTTCAGAAGACAGGGAATCTGGTTAGAGTTGATGGGAAAATGGATGGAGCCAAATACAGAGCAATATTGGATTCAATATTGGAGGAAAACATGTGGAAGTCTGTACAATACTTGAGACTGGGACAGAGATTCATCTTCCAACAGGACAACCACCCTAAACATAAAGCCAAAGCTACAACGAAATGGCTTCAAATGAAACGGTTTCATGTGTTAGAATGGCCCAGTCAAAGTCCAGACTTAAATCAAACTCAGCTTGACCTGTTTAGCAAGGAAGAATGGGCAACAGGTTTCAGTCTCTAGATGTGCAAGGCTGGTAGAGACAAACTTAAAAGACTTGCAGCTGGAATTGCTGCAAAAGGGGGTTCCACAAAGTATTGACTCAGCGAGCCGGAGTGCTTTTGCGCAATGCACTTGTCAGTTTTTTGTTTGTTAAAAGAAAATTGAACTCTTGTATAATTTTCTTTCCACTTCACAGTTGTGTTCCACTTTGTGTCGGTGTTTCACATGAAATTCCACTAAAATATATTTATTTTTGTGGTTATAATGTGAGAAAATGTGGAGAAGTTCAAGGTGTATGAATACTCTTGCAAGCCACTGTATGCAGAATTTACATCATGTACAAAACATGAACCTCTTTCCTTTTGTACTTTAACAAATGACAGCTATTTCATCTAAAAAGCATGTTTTTACATGTATCACACAGACAGACGCTTCTTAAAGGTCTTGCTGATGTTGATAAGTGAAGAACCTTTAGTCCAAACTGAGATGATTTTTTTCCAGATTTGTGTGGAGACATCTGCAGAGCTGCTTTCCCTGCTGTTGAAGCCCAAAGGTGTGAGGATGCTTTCTCAGAAAGAAAATGTTTCCAGGAAAGTTCACCAGCCAGAGACAAAGGGAAGCTGAAAAACAACAAATGTCTTTGCAGCTTAAGAAATGAATTTAGTTACTAACAAAAATGAACTCTACAGGCTTGGTGAGGCGGCTCTCACTTCCAGTTGGTGTCTGTAGATGGTAGTGAGGGGCGCACATGGATCTGTCTGCTCTTAGCTTTATGAGGTTTTAGGGAGAGCTGCTACTCTCCCATGGTCTGACTGAGGAGATCGGAATGAAAGTTGATTCAAAAGTTCAAAGAGATTTTTTATTACAAGTCTTTATTTTCTTCAGAATACAAGAAAATGTGTCAGCTTTAAAAACAACAGCATTAATATAAGAAATGTACCAATACAGAGAGGTAAACTCATCAAAAGAAAAGATAAAAAGGAAAAATTACTGAAATAAAATTTTGTCTGTGTTAACAGACTCGTCGAAACTAATTTTATTAGGTTTTAGTTGAAGTAGATGAGCATTGCTGTGTCTCAGATAGCAGAGCAGCTGTCCTCTCCTAATGAAGGTAGTTTTAGTGTCATATCTAAGTAAAACATTTGCTCTAACTCTGCTTATTAACTTCTTAGAACCTGGAGTCCACACACATGAACATCACATTTTGGCTTTGATTACAACATTAGTTAATTCTGCTTAACTGGAATTCTGGGAGTGCATGTTTAGAGGTTTAGCTAAAATATGAGCTTGGGTCTTAGAGGTTAAGTTTGTTTGTGTGAAGCGCTGATGATGGATTACTGGCTCATTTAATCTCTAATATTTGATGCAGCTGTCAGATTTACTGTCCTCTGATGAGGTAGTTTTCATCTTATGCCAATACAAAGACACTTTTGACATTGACATGAACTCAGAGAAAAGTGGGCTGAACACTTTTGCCAGTATTTATACCAGTACAAAGACACGTTTGACAGTCTTTCACACTTCCTCTTTTATCCTCACTCTTATTTAACATATCCCTTATCAATCAGAGTGCTCTTTTGAACTTGGAGTTGAATTCAGGTGGGCAGTCTTTGGAAGACAGGCGGATCTGGTCTTTTTATGGGAAACTTCCTTGGCCTGATTATAGCTGCAGGCTGTGGCCTGTAGAGATGAGGGGATTGTGGCTTTTTTGGGCTTGAGGGATTCACCCTGAAAACAGGACTGGGCCTTGGCCTGACAATGTTAGAAGGCCTCGAAAAAATGGGAGATTGTGGCCTTGTAAACATTGTGGGTTGTGGCTTGTAAAGATTAGCATGATGCAGCCTTGAAACAAAGGAGCCTTGTTGGAGGAGCCCGGGAGGTTGTGGTCTTGACAAAGTGGAAGGCTTTGACTCCAATAATTGGAAATGTGGTTTTGAACCCAGCTGGGGATGATGTCTTAACACAGTGGGAGGATTTGGTC
Organism: Oryzias celebensis; assembly: GCA_014656515.1. Lineage (NCBI taxonomy): Eukaryota > Metazoa > Chordata > Actinopteri > Beloniformes > Adrianichthyidae > Oryzias > Oryzias celebensis. The sequence continues at coordinate 2,863,172 of BNCR01000012.1, forward strand.
CACGGAAACGAGATGGCTTTGTCCCTAAAACCAATTGGGAATGTGGTTTTAATAGAGTAGGAGAACTTGGATCTCGGGAAACTGAAGGTTTTGGAGCCAATTGAGAATGTGGTCCTGACAGGGTGGGGGAACTCGGTTCTAAGAAATGGGAAGGCTTTGGCCTGGAAGCTGGTTTGGGATGAGGTCTTAAATGAGAAGAGGGGTTTGTTCCCAGGATTTGGGAAGGCTTCGGTCTTGGAGCAATCTGGGGACTTGGTCTTAACCGAGTAAAGGGATGTGGTTCTAAGAAATGGGAATACTGTGGTTCTGAAGCAAGATAGGGATGAGGGCTGAACAGTGTAGGAGGAGTTTGTTCTAGATAACGTGAAGGGTCTGGCTTTGAAGCTGGTTGGGGATGAGGTCTTAACTGAATGGAAGGATTTGGATCCTGGTAAGGGGGAGGCATTGGTCTTGGAGGACGTGGTCTTAACCGAGTGGGAGGACTTGATTCAAGGAAATGGAAAGGCTTTGGCATAGAAGCTGCTTGGGGACCAGGTCTTAACAAACTAAGGGGTTTTGGTTCCGGAAAACGAGAGGGCTTTGGCCTTTGAACTGGTTGGGGGCGAGGTTTTAACCGAATGGGAAGATTTGGCTCTAGTAAATCAGAAGGCTTTGGCCTTGAAACCAATTGGGGATGAGCAGGAAGACTTGGTTCCAGAAAACGGGAGGGCTTTGGCAAAGGAGCTAGTTGGAGGTAAGGCCTTAGCCGAGTAGAAGTTGATGGTTCCAGCAAATGGGAAGGTTTTGGCCTTGATGCAGGAGGAGGACGTGGTCTCAATTTAGGAGGGGGATTTGGTTCAGAGAAATGGGAAGGTTTTGGCCTTGATGCAGGAGGAGGACGTGGTCTCAATTTAGGAGGGGGATTTGGTTCTGAGAAATGGGAAGGTTTTGGCCTTGAAGCAGGATGAGGACGTGGTCTCAATTTAGTAGGGGGATTTGGTTCCAAGAAATGGGAAGGTTTTGGCTTTGAAGCAGGATAAGGACGTGGTCTCAATTTAGTAGGGGGATTTGGTTCCAAGAAATGGGAAGGTTTTGGCTTTGAAGCAGGAGGAGGACGTGGGCTCAATTTAGTAGGGGGATTTGGTTGCAAGAAATGGGTAGGTTTTGGCCTAGAAGCAGGAGGAGGATGAGGTCTCAATTTAGTAGGGGGATTTGGTTGCAAGAAATGGGTAGGTTTTGGCCTCGAAGCAGGATGAGGACGTGGTCTCAATTTAGGAGGGGGATTTGGTTGCAAGAAATAGGAAGGTTTTGGTCTTGAAGCAGGAGGAGGACGAGGTCTTATTTTAGGAGGGGGATTTGGTTCCAAGAAATAGGAAGGTTTTGGCCCTGGCGCAGGATGAGGATTAGGTCTTGAAATCATTGAAATGTTTGGTTCCAAGAAACGGGAAGGCTTTGGACTTGAAGGAGGATGAGGATGAGGTCTTACTTTTGTCAGGGGATTTTGCTGAGTAACATGGATAGGCTTAGGCATTGAGGCTTTTTGAGGACGTGGTCTTGACAAAGTGGGAGAGCTTGGTTTCAAGTAACGAGAGGGCTTTGGCATTGGAGCCAACTGTAAAGAAGGTCTTAAATGATTGGGAGGATTTTTCTCCTTGTAACGGGAAGGGTTTGGTCTTGCTGGTGGTTGGGGATGAGGTCTCAACAGAGTTGGCTTATGTGGTTTAGGGTAATGGTTTGGCTTGGTAACTGGTTGAGGGTGAGGTCTAAACAGAGTTGGGGGACTTGGCTTAGAGAAATCGGAAGGATTTGGCTTTTGAGCTGGGAGGGGTTGAGGTATTAACAAAGTTGGGGGATTTGTTTCAGGGTAATGAGAAGGCTTAGGAACTGTTTCGGGATATGGTCTCAAAAATGTGGGGGGATTTGGTTTGGGGTAATGAGACGGCTTTGGGTGGGGAACAGGCTTTGGAACTATTTCAGGATATGGTCTCAAATATGTGGGGGGATTTGGTTTGGGATTGTGGGACAGCTGTGGCTTGGAGAGAAGCTGGGGACTTGGAGAAATTGAAGGAGAATTTAGTTCTAAGACACTTGATGGCTGTAGACTAGGACCAAGTAAAAAATGTGAACTTGAAAAATCTGTATTCTTTGACCCCAAAAAGGTGGATGGCTGAAACTTGGGAGTTGTGAGTAAAAGAGAACTCTCATACAATATAGGGGACAACAAGCCAACATTAGTCAATGGCATCCCATTGGACTGAAAAACTATTCTTGTGTCTGGGATGACAGAGCTTTTACTGATAAATGCATCAGTGCTAGTCTGATACGCTCTGGTTGAAGCAAGTCTATTTTTGGTGGTGAGTGGAATGGCACTGGTGAATTTCAGTCCTAAAAGCGAATTGCTTTTAATAGTGTTAGTTGTCCAGTTGTTTTTGAGAACACCTGACTTCGTGGGGGTTGTTATTTGAGAGGTAGTAGTTGACCACCAACTCTGGCTGGTGGTGGTTGGCAATATTATGTTGGATTCTGAGCCTGTGTTTGTATGAGCTGTGATGCTTTCTGGGGTCTCAGCAGAGGTTGTTGGGCCAACAAAGGTCCTGTTGTGTGTTATTCTGTTGACACTGGAGGCACCGAGACTATCAGTACTTTGACCTGAATTGAGTGCGGTAAGAATAAGTACAGTAGGCCTGACATTTGGTAAAGGATTGGTGGTCAGGTCTGTGCTTCCTAAATGGTCATGTTTAGATGGAGTTGCTGTTTGAGAAGTACTCACCACGAGATTGGGAAACCCAGTGCTCAATAAACTGCTATCGTTTGTTGCAGCTAATCTTTGATGGTTTATTACTGTGGCAGAAACATCTGTGGTTCCCTTGTATCCTTGCATAACAGTAGTGGGCTGTGTGCTTACGTGTGTTGCAGTAAGTGAAGTTGAGGAATAGATTTGTGATATTTTGCCTGCTTCTAGGTGTGTATCTGTGGCTAAGAGTGCAATGGTGTGTCCAGAATCATTGGCTGGATTCAGGTTATCAGTGAAAGTGGTTGGGTAGGTGTTTGAAGTCCAGTTTTCAACTGGGGTGCTTAGATGTGAGGTGGTTGTTTTTAAAGCAGATGTGATGGTTTTTTGGGTGCCACTGATCATGTTGGCTTGTGTAGCGTTGAACACTAAGTCTTTTGATGTTTTATGAAATGAGGGTGTAACTGTCGTGTCAATAAATGGGACATCTGTCCTAGTGGTGGGAGAAGTGACTGTTGACAAATCCTTCACGTCCCTTGAGATTTCACCGTTTGGATTTATAGCAAGCCCAGGGAACTCCACTTTGTCATTGGTGTTGGTAAGCATTGTGGAGGATGTCATCAAAGCTGTATTTGTTTTGGGATCTGTTGTGGTTTTTGGAGTGTCACTAGGTGTGGCATGAGTGTTAGAGGCTGTAGTTTGAAATGCTTTGACAGTCCTGTTGGCGGTAGTGAAACTTTGATTTTGAGTTGTTTTTTCAGTGGCCAAGTTAGAGAGGAAACTATTTAACCATTTCTCTGTGCCTGTACTTGTAATTTCAGTCCTTGTGACATCACTGAGAGCTGTGGGCATTAATGATGTTTTGTCGCTGCTGAGAGGTGTGGTCAGAAATAGTGTGTCGTTGGTTGTGGAAGAGGAAACTCTGACACTGGTAGCAGGTATTTCTATTGTCTCGATTTTTGTAGTAGAACTTTCATCTAGAAAATTTGTAATCTGATGTGTTGTAGTATCAATCAAAGTATCAGTCCAATAGTTTAGTGCTGTAGTGTTAGTCATGGAAGCAATTGTGGTACCTGAAGCTGTTGTGGCATTAAAAGTGTCTTTTAGGTGTGCCATGGCATCAATCTTCAGCGGCTTTTCAGTGCTTTGGATTGAAACTGGAGAAATGTTAGCTTCACTGGCAATGATTTGCTCAGTCGGTTTAGGCACTGAGGCTCTGCTTGTCCAAGCGGTTGTGCTGGCAGTGGAAACGTCATACAGTTGGGTGGAAAAAGCATTGTCATCTGTGACAAACTCTCTGGCTGCCCCCCCTAATACTTTAATTGTTGGGATGACAGAGCTTTTACTGATAGCCAAAGGGGTGGTAACCAATGCATCGGTGCTAGTCTGGTATGCTTTGGTTGAAACAAGTCTATTTTCGGTGGTGAGCGGAAGGTCACTGGTCAATTTCAGTCCTAAAAGCGAACTGCTTTGAATAGTGTTAGTTGTCCAGTTGTTTTTGAGAACACTTGACTTTGTGGGGGTTGTTATTTGAGAGGTAGTAGTTGACCACCAACTCTGGCTGGTGGTTGGCAATATTTTGTTGGATTCTGAGCCTGTGTTTGAATGAGCTGTGATGCTTTCTGGGGTCTCAGCAGAGGTTGTTGGGCCAACAAACGTCCTGTTGTGTGTTATTCTGTTGACACTGGAGGCACCGAGACTATCAGTACTTTGACCTGAATTGAGTGCGGTAAGAATAAGTACAGTAGGCCTGACATTTGGTAAAGGATTGGTGGTCAGGTCTGTGCTTCCTAAATGGTCATCTTTAGATGGAGTTGCTGTTTGAGAAGTACTCACCACGAGATTGGGAAACCCAGTGCTCAATAAACTGCTATCGTTTGTTGCAGCTAATCTTTGATGGTTTATTACTGTGGCAGAAACATCTGTGGTTCCCTTGTATCCTTGCGTAACAGTAGTGGGCTGTGTGCTTACGTGTGTTGCAGTAAGTGAAGTTGAGGAATAGATTTGTGATATTTTGCCTGCTTCTAGGTGTGTATCTGTGGCTAAGAGTGCAATGGTGTGTCCAGAATCATTGGCTGGATTCAGGTTATCAGTGAAAGTGGTTGGGTAGGTGTTTGAAGTCCAGTTTTCAACTGGGGTGCTTAGATGTGAGGTGGTTGTTTTTAAAGCAGATGTGATGGTTTTTTGGGTGCCACTGATCATGTTGGCTTGTGTAGCGTTGAACACTAAGTCTTTTGATGTTTTATGAAATGAGGGTGTAACTGTCGTGTCAATAAATGGGACATCTGTCCTAGTGGTGGGAGAAGTGACTGTTGACAAATCCGTCATGTCCCTTGAGATTTCACCGTTTGGATTCATAGCAAGCCCAGGGAACTCCACTTTGTCATTGGTGTTGGTAAGCATTGTGGAGGATGTCATCAAAGCTGTATTTGTTTTGGGATCTGTGGTGGTTTTTGGAGTGTCACTAGGTGTGGCATGAGTGTTAGAGGCTGTAGTTTGAAATGCGTTGACAGTCCTGTTGGCGGTAGTGAAACTTTGATTTTGAGTTGTTTTTTCAGTGGCCAAGTTAGAGAGGAAACTATTTAACCATTTCTCTGTGCCTGTACTTGTAATTTCAGTCCCTTTGACATCACTGAGAGCTGTGGGCATTAATGATGTTTTGTCGCTGCTGAGAGGTGTGGTCAGAAATAGTGTGTCGTTGGTTGTGGAAGAGGAAACTCTGACACTGGTAGCAGGTATTTCTGTTGTCTCGATTTTTGTAGTAGAACTTGCATCTAGAAAATGTGTAATCTGATGTGTTGTAGTATCAATCAAAGTATCAGTCCAATAGTTTAGTGCTGTAGTGTTAGTCATGGAAGCAATTGTGGTACCTGAAGCTGTTGTGGCATTAAAAGTGTCTTTTAGGTGTGCCATGGCATCAATCTTCAGCGGCTTTTCAGTGCTTTGGATTGAAACTGGAGAAATGTTAGCTTCACTGGCAATGATTTGCTCAGTCGGTTTAGGCACTGAGGCTCTGCTTGTCCAAGGGGTTGTGCTGGCAGTGGAAACGTCATACAGTTGGGTGGAAAAAGCATTGTCATCTGTGACAAACTCTCTGGCTGCCCCCCCTAATACTTTAATTGTTGGGATGACAGAGCTTTTACTGATAGCCAAAGGGGTGGTAATCAATGCATCGGTGCTAGTCTGGTATGCTTTGGTTGAAACAAGTCTATTTTCGGTGGTGAGCGGAAGGTCACTGGTCAATTTCAGTCCTAAAAGCGAACTGCTTTGAATAGTGTTAGTTGTCCAGTTGTTTTTGAGAACACTTGACTTTGTGGGGGTTGTTATTTGAGAGGTAGTAGTTGACCACCAACTCTGGCTGGTGGTTGGCAATATTTTGTTGGATTCTGAGCCTGTGTTTGTATGAGCTGTGATGCTTTCTGGGGTCTCAGCAGAGGTTGTTGGGCCAACAAAGGTCCTGTTGTGTGTTATTCTGTTGACACTGGAGGCACCGAGACTATCAGTACTTTGACCTGAATTGAGTGCGGTAAGAATAAGTACAGTAGGCCTGACATTTGGTAAAGGATTGGTGGTCAGGTCTGTGCTTCCTAAATGGTCATCTTTAGATGGAGTTGCTGTTTGAGAAGTACTCACCACGAGATTGGGAAACCCAGTGCTCAATAAACTGCTATCGTTTGTTGCAGCTAATCTTTGATGGTTTATTACTGTGGCAGAAACATCTGTGGTTCCCTTGTATCCTTGCGTAACAGTAGTGGGCTGTGTGCTTACGTGTGTTGCAGTAAGTGAAGTTGAGGAATAGATTTGTGATATTTTGCCTGCTTCTAGGTGTGTATCTGTGGCTAAGAGTGCAATGGTGTGTCCAGAATCATTGGCTGGATTCAGGTTATCAGTGAAAGTGGTTGGGTAGGTGTTTGAAGTCCAGTTTTCAACTGGGGTGCTTAGATGTGAGGTGGTTGTTTTTAAAGCAGATGTGATGGTTTTTTGGGTGCCACTGATCATGTTGGCTTGTGTAGCGTTGAACACTAAGTCTTTTGATGTTTTATGAAATGAGGGTGTAACTGTCGTGTCAATAAATGGGACATCTGTCCTAGTGGTGGGAGAAGTGACTGTTGACAAATCCTTCACGTCCCTTGAGATTTCCCCGTTTGGATTTATAGCAAGCCCAGGGAACTCCACTTTGTCATTGGTGTTGGTAAGCATTGTGGAGGATGCCATCAAAGCTGTATTTGTTTTGGGATCTGTGGTGGTTTTTGGAGTGTCACTAGGTGTGGCATGAGTGTTAGAGGCTGTAGTTTGAAATGCGTTGACAGTCCTGTTGGCAGTAGTGAAACTTTGATTTTGAGTTGTTTTTTCAGTGGCCAAGTTAGAGAGGAAACTATTTAACCATTTCTCTGTGCCTGTACTTGTAATTTCAGTCCCTTTGACATCACTGAGAGCTGTGGGCACTAATGATGTTTTGTCGCTGCTGAGAGGTGTGGTCAGAAATAGTGTGTCGTTGGTTGTGGAAGAGGAAACTCTGACACTGGTAGCAGGTATTTCTGTTGTCTCGATTTTTGTAGTAGAACTTGCATCTAGAAAATGTGTAATCTGATGTGTTGTAGTATCAATCAAAGTATCAGTCCAATAGTTTAGTGCTGTAGTGTTAGTCATGGAAGCAATTGTGGTACCTGAAGCTGTTGTGGCATTAAAAGTGTCTTTTAGGTGTGCCATGGCATCAATCTTCAGCGGCTTTTCAGTGCTTTGGATTGAAACTGGAGAAATGTTAGCTTCACTGGCAATGATTTGCTCAGTCGGTTTAGGCACTGAGGCTCTGCTTGTCCAAGGGGTTGTGCTGGCAGTGGAAACGTCATACAGTTGGGTGGAAAAAGCATTGTCATCTGTGACAAACTCTCTGACTGCCCCCCCTAATACTTTAATTGTTGGGATGACAGAGCTTTTACTGATAGCCAAAGGGGTGGTAATCAATGCATCGGTGCTAGTCTGGTATGCTTTGGTTGAAGCAAGTCTATTTTTGGTGGTGAGTTGAATGTCACTGGTCAATTTCAGTCCTAAAAGCGAACTGCTTTGAATAGTGTTAGTTGTCCAGTTGTTTTTGAGAACACTTGACTTTGTGGGGGTTGTTATTTGAGAGGTAGTAGTTGACCACCAACTCTGGCTGGTGGTTGGCAATATTTTGTTGGATTCTGAGCCTGTGTTTGTATGAGCTGTGATGCTTTCTGGGGTCTCAGCAGAGGTTGTTGGGCCAACAAAGGTCCTGTTGTGTGTTATTCTGTTGACACTGGAGGCACCGAGACTATCAGTACTTTGACCTGAATTGAGTGCGGTAAGAATAAGTACAGTAGGCCTGACATTTGGTAAAGGATTGGTGGTCAGGTCTGTGCTTCCTAAATGGTCATCTTTAGATGGAGTTGCTGTTTGAGAAGTACTCACCACGAGATTGGGAAACCCAGTGCTCAATAAACTGCTATCGTTTGTTGCAGCTAATCTTTGATGGTTTATTACTGTGGCAGAAACATCTGTGGTTCCCTTGTATCCTTGCGTAACAGTAGTGGGCTGTGTGCTTACGTGTGTTGCAGTAAGTGAAGTTGAGGAATAGATTTGTGATATTTTGCCTGCTTCTAGGTGTGTATCTGTGGCTAAGAGTGCAATGGTGTGTCCAGAATCATTGGCTGGATTCAGGTTATCAGTGAAAGTGGTTGGGTAGGTGTTTGAAGTCCAGTTTTCAACTGGGGTGCTTAGATGTGAGGTGGTTGTTTTTAAAGCAGATGTGATGGTTTTTTGGGTGCCACTGATCATGTTGGCTTGTGTAACGTTGAACACTAAGTCTTTTGATGTTTTATGAAATGAGGGTGTAACTGTCGTGTCAATAAATGGGACATCTGTCCTAGTGGTGGGAGAAGTGACTGTTGACAAATCCTTCACGTCCCTTGAGATTTCACCGTTTGGATTTATAGCAAGCCCAGGGAACTCCACTTTGTCATTGGTGTTGGTAAGCATTGTGGAGGATGCCATCAAAGCTGTATTTGTTTTGGGATCTGTGGTGGTTTTTGGAGTGTCACTAGGTGTGGCATGAGTGTTAGAGGCTGTAGTTTGAAATGCGTTGACAGTCCTGTTGGCAGTAGTGAAACTTTGATTTTGAGTTGTTTTTTCAGTGGCCAAGTTAGAGAGGAAACTATTTAACCATTTCTCTGTGCCTGTACTTGTAATTTCAGTCCCTTTGACATCACTGAGAGCTGTGGGCATTAATGATGTTTTGTCGCTGTTGAGAGGTGTGGTCAGAAATAGTGTGTCGTTGGTTGTGGAAGAGGAAACTCTGACACTGGTAGCAGGTATTTCTGTTGTCTCGATTTTTGTAGTAGAACTTGCATCTAGAAAATGTGTAATCTGATGTGTTGTAGTATCAATCAAAGTATCAGTCCAATAGTTTAGTGCTGTAGTGTTAGTCATGGAAGCAATTGTGGTACCTGAAGCTGTTGTGGCATTAAAAGTGTCTTTTAGGTGTGCCATGGCATCAATCTTCAGCGGCTTTTCAGTGCTTTGGATTGAAACTGGAGAAATGTTAGCTTCACTGGCAATGATTTGCTCAGTCGGTTTAGGCACTGAGGCTCTGCTTGTCCAAGGGGTTGTGCTGGCAGTGGAAACGTCATACAGTTGGGTGGAAAAAGCATTGTCATCTGTGACAAACTCTCTGGCTGCCCCCCCTAATACTTTAATTGTTGGGATGACAGAGCTTTTACTGATAGCCAAAGGGGTGGTAACCAATGCATCGGTGCTAGTCTGGTATGCTTTGGTTGAAACAAGTCTATTTTCGGTGGTGAGCGGAAGGTCACTGGTCAATTTCAGTCCTAAAAGCGAACTGCTTTGAATAGTGTTAGTTGTCCAGTTGTTTTTGAGAACACTTGACTTTGTGGGGGTTGTTATTTGAGAGGTAGTAGTTGACCACCAACTCTGGCTGGTGGTGGTTGGCAATATTTTGTTGGATTCTGAGCCTGTGTTTGTATGAGCTGTGATGCTTTCTGGGGTCTCAGCAGAGGTTGTTGGGCCAACAAAGGTCCTGTTGTGTGTTATTCTGTTGACACTGGAGGCACCGAGACTATCAGTACTTTGACCTGAATTGAGTGCGGTAAGAATAAGTACAGTAGACCTGACATTTGGTAAAGGATTGGTGGTCAGGTCTGTGCTTCCTAAATGGTCATCTTTAGATGGAGTTGCTGTTTGAGAAGTACTCACCACGAGATTGGGAAACCCAGTGCTCAATAAACTGCTATCGTTTGTTGCAGCTAATCTTTGATGGTTTATTACTGTGGCAGAAACATCTGTGGTTCCCTTGTATCCTTGCGTAACAGTAGTGGGCTGTGTGCTTACGTGTGTTGCAGTAAGTGAAGTTGAGGAATAGATTTGTGATATTTTGCCTGCTTCTAGGTGTGTATCTGTGGCTAAGAGTGCAATGGTGTGTCCAGAATCATTGGCTGGATTCAGGTCATCAGTGAAAGTGGTTGGGAAGGTGTTTGAAGTCCAGTTTTCAACTGGGGTGCTTAGATGTGAGGTGGTTGTTTTTAAAGCAGATGTGATGGTTTTTTGGGTGCCACTGATCATGTTGGCTTGTGTAGCGTTGAACACTAAGTCTTTTGATGTTTTATGAAATGAGGGTGTAACTGTCGTGTCAATAAATGGGACATCTGTCCTAGTGGTGGGAGAAGTGACTGTTGACAAATCCTTCACGTCCCTTGAGATTTCACCGTTTGGATTTATAGCAAGCCCAGGGAACTCCACTTTGTCATTGGTGTTGGTAAGCATTGTGGAGGATGTCATCAAAGCTGTATTTGTTTTGGGATCTGTGGTGGTTTTTGGAGTGTCACTAGGTGTGGCATGAGTGTTAGAGGCTGTAGTTTGAAATGCGTTGACAGTCCTGTTGGCAGTAGTGAAACTTTGATTTTGAGTTGTTTTTTCAGTAGTCAAGTTAGAGAGGAAACTATTTAACCATTTCTCTGTGCCTGTACTTGTAATTTCAGTCCCTTTGACATCACTGAGAGCTGTGGGCATTAATGATGTTTTGTCGCTGCTGAGAGGTGTGGTCAGAAATAGTGTGTCGTTGGATGTGGAAGAGGAAACTCTGACACTGGTAGCAGGTATTTCTGTTGTCTCGATTTTTGTAGTAGAACTTGCATCTAGAAAATGTGTAATCTGATGTGTTGTAGTATCAATCAAAGTATCAGTCCAATAGTTTAGTGCTGTAGTGTTAGTCATGGAAGCAATTGTGGTACCTGAAGCTGTTGTGGCATTAAAAGTGTCTTTTAGGTGTGCCATGGCATCAATCTTCAGCGGCTTTTCAGTGCTTTGGATTGAAACTGGAGAAATGTTAGCTTCACTGGCAATGATTTGCTCAGTCGGTTTAGGCACTGAGGCTCTGCTTGTCCAAGGGGTTGTGCTGGCAGTGGAAACGTCATACAGTTGGGTGGAAAAAGCATTGTCATCTGTGACAAACTCTCTGGCTGCCCCCCCTAATACTTTAATTGTTGGGATGACAGAGCTTTTACTGATAGCCAAAGGGGTGGTAACCAATGCATCGGTGCTAGTCTGGTATGCTTTGGTTGAAACAAGTCTATTTTCGGTGGTGAGCGGAAGGTCACTGGTCAATTTCAGTCCTAAAAGCGAACTGCTTTGAATAGTGTTAGTTGTCCAGTTGTTTTTGAGAACACCTGACTTCGTGGGGGTTGTTATTTGAGAGGTAGTAGTTGACCACCAACTCTGGCTGGTGGTGGTTGGCAATATTTTGTTGGATTCTGAGCCTGTGTTTGTATGAGCTGTGATGCTTTCTGGGGTCTCAGCAGAGGTTGTTGGGCCAACAAAGGTCCTGTTGTGTGTTATTCTGTTGACACTGGAGGCACCGAGACTATCAGTACTTTGACCTGAATTGAGTTCGGTAAGAATAAGTACAGTAGGCCTGACATTTGGTAAAGGATTGGTGGTCAGGTCTGTGCTTCCTAAATGGTCATGTTTAGATGGAGTTGCTGTTTGAGAAGTACTCACCACGAGATTGGGAAACCCAGTGCTCAATAAACTGCTATCGTTTGTTGCAGCTAATCTTTGATGGTTTATTACTGTGGCAGAAACATCTGTGGTTCCCTTGTATCCTTGCGTAACAGTAGTGGGCTGTGTGCTTACGTGTGTTGCAGTAAGTGAAGTTGAGGAATAGATTTGTGATATTTTGCCTGCTTCTAGGTGTGTATCTGTGGCTAAGAGTGCAATGGTGTGTCCAGAATCATTGGCTGGATTCAGGTTATCAGTGAAAGTGGTTGGGTAGGTGTTTGAAGTCCAGTTTTCAACTGGGGTGCTTAGATGTGAGGTGGTTGTTTTTAAAGCAGATGTGATGGTTTTTTGGGTGCCACTGATCATGTTGGCTTGTGTAGCGTTGAACACTAAGTCTTTTGATGTTTTATGAAATGAGGGTGTAACTGTCGTGTCAATAAATGGGACATCTGTCCTAGTGGTGGGAGAAGTGACTGTTGACAAATCCTTCACGTCCCTTGAGATTTCCCCGTTTGGATTTATAGCAAGCCCAGGGAACTCCACTTTGTCATTGGTGTTGGTAAGCATTGTGGAGGATGCCATCAAAGCTGTATTTGTTTTGGGATCTGTGGTGGTTTTTGGAGTGTCACTAGGTGTGGCATGAGTGTTAGAGGCTGTAGTTTGAAATGCGTTGACAGTCCTGTTGGCAGTAGTGAAACTTTGATTTTGAGTTGTTTTTTCAGTGGCCAAGTTAGAGAGGAAACTATTTAACCATTTCTCTGTGCCTGTACTTGTAATTTCAGTCCCTTTGACATCACTGAGAGCTGTGGGCATTAATGATGTTTTGTCGCTGCTGAGAGGTGTGGTCAGAAATAGTGTGTCGTTGGATGTGGAAGAGGAAACTCTGACACTGGTAGCAGGTATTTCTGTTGTCTCGATTTTTGTAGTAGAACTTGCATCTAGAAAATTTGTAATCTGATGTGTTGTAGTATCAATCAAAGTATCAGTCCAATAGTTTAGTGCTGTAGTGTTAGTCATGGAAGCAATTGTGGTACCTGAAGCTGTTGTGGCATTAAAAGTGTCTTTTAGGTGTGCCATGGCATCAATCTTCAGCGGCTTTTCAGTGCTTTGGATTGAAACTGGAGAAATGTTAGCTTCACTGGCAATGATTTGCTCAGTCGGTTTAGGCACTGAGGCTCTGCTTGTCCAAGGGGTTGTGCTGGCAGTGGAAACGTCATACAGTTGGGTGGAAAAAGCATTGTCATCTGTGACAAACTCTCTGGCTGCCCCCCCTAATACTTTAATTGTTGGGATGACAGAGCTTTTACTGATAGCCAAAGGGGTGGTAACCAATGCATCGGTGCTAGTCTGGTATGCTTTGGTTGAAACAAGTCTATTTTTGGTGGTGAGCGGAAGGTCACTGGTCAATTTCAGTCCTAAAAGCGAACTGCTTTGAATAGTGTTAGTTGTCCAGTTGTTTTTGAGAACACCTGACTTCGTGGGGGTTGTTATTTGAGAGGTAGTAGTTGACCACCAACTCTGGCTGGTGGTGGTTGGCAATATTTTGTTGGATTCTGAGCCTGTGTTTGTATGAGCTGTGATGCTTTCTGGGGTCTCAGCAGAGGTTGTTGGGCCAACAAAGGTCCTGTTGTGTGTTATTCTGTTGACACTGGAGGCACCGAGACTATCAGTACTTTGACCTGAATTGAGTGCGGTAAGAATAAGTACAGTAGGCCTGACATTTGGTAAAGGATTGGTGGTCAGGTCTGTGCTTCCTAAATGGTCATCTTTAGATGGAGTTGCTGTTTGAGAAGTACTCACCACGAGATTGGGAAACCCAGTGCTCAATAAACTGCTATCGTTTGTTGCAGCTAATCTTTGATGGTTTATTACTGTGGCAGAAACATCTGTGGTTCCCTTGTATCCTTGCGTAACAGTAGTGGGCTGTGTGCTTACGTGTGTTGCAGTAAGTGAAGTTGAGGAATAGATTTGTGATATTTTGCCTGCTTCTAGGTGTGTATCTGTGGCTAAGAGTGCAATGGTGTGTCCAGAATCATTGGCTGGATTCAGGTTATCAGTGAAAGTGGTTGGGTAGGTGTTTGAAGTCCAGTTTTCAACTGGGGTGCTTAGATGTGAGGTGGTTGTTTTTAAAGCAGATGTGATGGTTTTTTGGGTGCCACTGATCATGTTGGCTTGTGTAGCGTTGAACACTAAGTCTTTTGATGTTTTATGAAATGAGGGTGTAACTGTCGTGTCAATAAATGGGACATCTGTCCTAGTGGTGGGAGAAGTGACTGTTGACAAATCCTTCACGTCCCTTGAGATTTCCCCGTTTGGATTTATAGCAAGCCCAGGGAACTCCACTTTGTCATTGGTGTTGGTAAGCATTGTGGAGGATGCCATCAAAGCTGTATTTGTTTTGGGATCTGTGGTGGTTTTTGGAGTGTCACTAGGTGTGGCATGAGTGTTAGAGGCTGTAGTTTGAAATGCGTTGACAGTCCTGTTGGCAGTAGTGAAACTTTGATTTTGAGTTGTTTTTTCAGTGGCCAAGTTAGAGAGGAAACTATTTAACCATTTCTCTGTGCCTGTACTTGTAATTTCAGTCCCTTTGACATCACTGAGAGCTGTGGGCATTAATGATGTTTTGTCGCTGCTGAGAGGTGTGGTCAGAAATAGTGTGTCGTTGGATGTGGAAGAGGAAACTCTGACACTGGTAGCAGGTATTTCTGTTGTCTCGATTTTTGTAGTAGAACTTGCATCTAGAAAATTTGTAATCTGATGTGTTGTAGTATCAATCAAAGTATCAGTCCAATAGTTTAGTGCTGTAGTGTTAGTCATGGAAGCAATTGTGGTACCTGAAGCTGTTGTGGCATTAAAAGTGTCTTTTAGGTGTGCCATGGCATCAATCTTCAGCGGCTTTTCAGTGCTTTGGATTGAAACTGGAGAAATGTTAGCTTCACTGGCAATGATTTGCTCAGTCGGTTTAGGCACTGAGGCTCTGCTTGTCCAAGGGGTTGTGCTGGCAGTGGAAACGTCATACAGTTGGATGGAAAAAGCATTGTCATCTGTGACAAACTCTCTGGCTGCCCCCCCTAATACTTTAATTGTTGGGATGACAGAGCTTTTACTGATAGCCAAAGGGGTGGTAACCAATGCATCGGTGCTAGTCTGGTATGCTTTGGTTGAAACAAGTCTATTTTTGGTGGTGAGCGGAAGGTCACTGGTCAGTTTCAGTCCTGAATGCAAACTGCTTACATTTTTTGTTGTACGTAAAACATCCCTTGGAGTTGTCAGGATCTTATCAATACGATTAAACAATATTGTGGTGGTCCAATTATCTTGGTAAGTTTTAAGTTTTTTATTCGTATGGAAAGGCATAAAAATGTTCGAGAGCATATCTTGAGTGGCTGCATTGACTACTGTGCCGGCATCCAAAGAGTCTGATGTTGTTTGTGGTCTTTCACTCGGTTTTGCTTGATCATATGTTTGGTCAACAGTAGAATTTGAATTGATCCCTGACCTTTGGTCTGGTCTTAAGTCTCTAACTGTGGCTAAAAGTAGAGTGGTTTGAGCAGAATCACTGGCCAGATTTGGATCATGAGTCGAACTGGCGGTTGATGTGTTGTGTGCAGGTCTTGAGCTTCTTATGTATGTCTGAGACTGTTTCACTGATCCAGTTTCCGTTATAGCTATAGGAGTATGCTTGGCAAGAGTTGCAAGAACTTTCTTAAGCTGTCTTTTTTCTGATGACGTTTTGGCAGTATGCAGACTAATTTGGTCCTTAGATTCAGCTTGACTTATGGTATAAAATGGAGCATAGGGAGTCAGAATATCACTGATGGTGGTGGAGGTTCCTGTGAATTTCCTTGAATTTCCATGAAGAGCGCTGGCTGTGTTTGGGAATACAGTCATAAGCGAGGGTGTATGAGTAACTCCTTTTGTTTCAATCAAATCATCAATGGTGGCTGTGGCTGTCTCGGTTGCAGAAGTGGTGTAAGGGTCACTTGTTACCTTAGAGGTGTTTATTTGTGTCACATCTGTTAGCTTGTTTCTTTTTAACTCTGGGTTGCCATTTGAAGTTGAGGACATCATGGCAGCTTGAGATCCAAACAGAGAGTTCAGATTGTCTGTTTGGGTTGTATGGGTAGGGCTGGGAGTTGCAGAGTCAGTCTCAGCAGTGTTGGTAGAAACATCAGGTAGAAAAACAACAGTTTTTTTGAGGGTGTGAAGATGAGTGGTAGCACTTGAAGTTCCAGTGGTTTTACTTTGGACTCCTATAAAAGGAGGAGTAACAGTGATGTTGGTGGTTGTGTTTGAAACATCACTGTTTGTACTTGTATATCTGGTGTTTTCATCTGAGAAGGTTGAGGGAGTCAAAACTTCAGTTATGCTGGTCGAAAACATTTCGGAGCTGTTGCTTAATTTGAGTTCTGCCAATGCTGTATTATTTGGTTCCCTGGTAGATGGGGTATCGATGGTCACATTCGGTTGACCTTGACCCCCCCAAGCTTTTGGATACTGAGTCCCCATATTTCTCCTGGCAGCAGTGAAACAAGGTACCAAAATCGCTGACATTTCACCATCAGAGTCCAAATAAATGATTTCAAGAACTGAATCCTGCAAGACAATCATCTGTTAGCTTTTCCCATAAAATTTTCTGTCAATCATATGTTGGAGCATTTTTACCGTTTCTGCCGTGTTCGAAATCTTCATGACCACTGGACCTGATATTGTGTAGGTCCCTCTTTCCACAGCATATCTTCCCAGAGTTCTAACCCTCTGAGGTCTTGCTTCAGGAGGAAGTTTCACAGTGATTTCTGAGGGTCCACAGTGTACCGACGGTAGAACTAGGGACTGCTTTGGCTTGTGGCAGCTGACAACAGCTGTTACTTTTGTCTGCAGCACACGGTCTAAGTAATGGAGTGTCAACTGGTGAGGTGAGGCTTGATCAGAAGTCTGAGAAAACAAAAATGTTTTAACACATGACCATGGGTAGCATATGTAGCACAAGTGAACACAAAACACAACACAAAAATGATATCTAACACATTTATGGCACTGCTTTAGGTGCTCTGCTTTAATTTCCTGTTTTTCACATATTTGTTTAGATGGAGGAATGGATGGATGGATAGAAATATTGACAAATAAAAAAGGAAGATACAACTTTAATTGATCCCATGATGGGGGAATTAATTAGATTGTTTGAAAAGTGTAAACCTTAAATGTTTTTGTTGTTGGCTGGAAATCAGCAAATTGAAGTAGGCAGGGTTTTCTATGTTGGCTGTGGGCCAGTGTATGAAGAGACTGGCAGTGTTGCCAGATTGGGTGGTCTTGGTTCTGAATTTCCAGGCAAACATTGTTTTGGGTGGGTTAACGTAATTTGGGTGGGTTTGAGGTTTCAACCGGGGATGAATGGTCAGTGGAGGCACGTGAGGCAGTACCGCACTTGTCATCATCCTTGCTTTCATGAGCAAATACAAATAAATTAAATGTATTCACTAATCTTTTTGATAAATATAATTTTATGCACCATTTTAATACTTGTTTTCCCTCAAATCTGTGTATTTTGCGTATTGTTGGCAGGGATGTCAGTTTAGCTTAATCTGTTGAGTTTAGTTTAGCAACCAGCTATTGTTTATATTTTATGTCTGACTTTATGTTATTTTGTACAAAAACAGGTGTGAAGCCCATTGAGATAACTGTGTAATATTGGGCTATATAAATAATATTGAATTGAATAAACAAACATTTGCTCATTCATTTATGAACATATAAAGTTGTTGGAAGGATTTTTACTCTTGATGTTGCACAAAATTAGGAAAACACCAAATAGTTTCTGGAGAAACCTCTGGTGATATTTGATTTAGTTTTAGTGTTTTGTCAATAGGCTACTTTAAAAATTTTGATTAAAAAGAAGAGTTTTTTAAAAATCCAACTGCTTTTTAATACATTTTGCAAGGACATTGGCTTATATTTTACTTAATATACATGAAAGTAAAAATGCAGGAAAAATTAATTGAAATGGGAAGTAATAAATAAAGGATAAACAATTAATGCTAATTAAAGCTATTTAATTTCTGAATAACCTTTTGGGTGTTTTTTTTTTTTGTGGGATCTGGCTGTTTTCAGGTGACTTTTAGGGTGGAAAACCATAACTTTATCTGGCAACACTGGAGGCTGGAGTTAAAGGGACAATAGCTGATAGCTGGTGAAGGTTCAGATGATTGATTCAGGTGCTTCATTGTCAAAACCACACATGTGGAAAAGGTTAAATATAGAGCTTGGATGACAATTTTCCTTCTTATCGTGCTCCTGCGTCGTTCTATAAATTAAATAAAACTGCAGATCTAATAAAGAGCAGGTATATGTGTACCAACACAACACTTAGATCATGCCAACCACAGGGGGCAGCAACGTATCTTACAAGAATTTCACAGGCTGAAGCAGAGAATCTGCAGGATTCTGCCCTTAAGTGTCTGCACATATTAAATATGCATCAGGAAAATTAGAACTTAAATTTCACATTAGAGGGATGCATGGTGTACAGTGGTTAGCACTCTTTCCTCATGGTGAGAAAGACCTGGTTCAAATCCCAGCTGGGTTCTTTCAGAGTGAAGTTGCATGTTGTCCTAGTTCATGTGTAGTTTTTCTTCAATTTTCTCCCACTGTCTAAAAACATAATTTATAGGTTCATTGATGATTCTAAATTGCCCCTAGGTGTGAATGTGTGAGAAATCCTATTTCCCTTGACTATCCATTCAGTCTGCAGGATTCCTGATTCTTGATAGAACTTCCTAAACTAGAACTAGAGGCAAAGTGATCAGGTATCAGGCTACTCAGATGGAACCAGCTCCCTGCTTCAGTTCAGGACACCATGTCTGTCTTTAAAGCCCCGCTCCAACTATATTGTTTTCTACAATAAAATCGTTCCCAGTGGTCTTTTCATTATAATGATGCAGTTTTAAGCCAAAATCTTAAAACCTGTGTTGTTTTTAAGACATTTTCTGCTGCGTGGCAGGAGTTGATCAGAAATTCACCTCTGACCTGAGAATGAGTCATTTGGCGTGAAAGTTAGCTTCGGCTAATATCCCATCAAGCCTCCATTTACACTCTTCCACTCTCTCCTTCTGACTTTATAGCACCCCACAACCCCAAGTTAACATAAGCATAGCAAAAAAAGCAAAAAAAAAAACAGCGATCAATTTCAGGGCTTTCCAGCTGTACTGTTCTGATCCAGATTCGAGCTCAAATGAGGAAAACAAAGATCACAACTCAGAGTTTTTTCATTACTGAGAGTTTTTATCTGCTCATGATTCAGAACAACTTGAATAATGAAAAATTCATTAACGCAGTTAAATCTTAATCTTCTTTATACATCAAATTAAATCAAGCTTTATTTAAAAAAAAAAAAAAAGAAATCAGTCTCCCGTCTTCAGAAAAACGTCACAAGAACATGTCAAAAACACTATATTCAGTGGAGTCCAAGCGGGCACCTTGATGTCGGCTTTATGTCAAAGTGGAGTCGATATTTGTTCAAATTAGTGGACAAAGTTATTTTAACTTTTGTTTTCATACTATTGTTTTAATGTGGGAAATACATGAACAGTAGAAATCCAATCTCACATGAAAAAAGACAACGAAGAATGCTGGGTAATACAGTTGACATTCATTTGATATCAATTCAAAGGCTACATGTTAAACATCAAACTGACGTCAGTTTAAATTTGAGTTGACTTCCATGCTTCATCTGTTTCTGAAGGATTTTGCTTAATCAAATTAATATAGATTTAATTAAATGTCAGCATGGGGCTTATAATGATATTTAATGTTTTTCTTTTCAATTCAAACTGAATTAGAATCGATCCTATGATTCTATGCTGCTGCATATCCCAGCAGTCACAGAAGTGAGTCTAGAAATATCCTGGATGTACCGAACAATCGATGCTGAAATGACGTCAAATCAACATCATTCCTCAACATCAAACTGATGTCAAAACAAGTTGAATGTGCAAATCAAATTGATATCAGAACTTTAATATCAGTTTGACATCATGATATTTACCCCTTTTTTTTGTTATGTCATGTGAATTTAACATTTGGACCAATAAATTAATTAAACTAATAACAGAGGTATAAATCATTGAATAAACGATTTATTGGACTTTATTGGACTATATATATATATATACTCAAAAAAATCGTTTGCTGGGTGAACATAGTCAAATTTGTAAAGTATTTCCATGTAAATCAAATGTGTTGATATAGCAATAAACATTTGGATCGGGAGATCTGAATGTAATTATGTTGACGTCACTAGAATGACAACTAGACAATGATGTCAAATGGGTTTTAAAGTTTTGACGTCAGTTTGATTTGCAAATTCAACTTTTTTTTTTTTAAACATCAATTTGATCTAGAGCGCTGATGTTGATTTAACATCACTTCAACATCAGTTGCCCACTGGGGTGGGTCCTTAAGACTGATCCATGCAGCTGTAGGCTGAATACTGTTGTGTTTGTTAAAAGATTGGGGGTGGGCTTCCTCTTTCCAGGCTTTCCTTTTGTCTGCTCTTCTTCTCATCCACAGATAATGTTGATGTCATAGTTGTCTCATGACTGTTCTAGTGTTTTTCTTCTCTGACCCTCTCTTTCCCCAGTTTAAATTTTGGTGTTCCCAGACAAAGTCCAACTATTGAGAGACATCATATTGTGATGTGTGAGAAGCGGGACATGTTACTGTAAAACCCTTCAAACTTTCCTGATGGTAGAAAAATGGTACAAGTATGTTTGCATTACTTTTAAAAACTACTGGGATACAATAGTTTTATTATTGAACTATCACACAAAAATGGGTCTCACTATTGTCACAAAGTATTTTACAGGAATGTGACAACAATGCAGTGAAATCCCCTGGTTTGTTCTGTTTCCCTTTGAACTCTGTTTATGTTCTGGAAACTGAAAAAAGAGGTGACCTCATCTCCTGAAAGCAGCTTTGATTTGACTAGTTTAGCTGGTTTAATGGTTTGATCAGCAGAGGTGTAATATTACCTGCACAAGACACCTGCTGTAAGGGAGCTCCAGCTGCACCCATGGTCCAAACGTCTGAGCAGAACCGCCACACCTGCCTGGCAACAGCATCAAGCTTGTTCCGTCTGCAGAGACAATCAGCAGATCGGTCACACTGTCCTCAGCAGCAGGGCCAAGTCACAAACTGTGGACCTTCAGACACACATTCATACCGTTACATGTCATTATGGGAAAAAGAACTGTGGTCTCAAATGTGAGGGCAGGTTCAGGGAGCTGCTTTACTTTGTTTGACACAACAAAGGATTCTTTTGGATCTCGACACCCCTCATGTTCTGCTGCCCTTAAGGTTCCTGAAGTTCTTCACATTTTCTAGTTACTGGTTTTGGATCTTGGGGGTGGGGGTGGGGTGGGGGGGGGGTGTCAAGAGCTGCACAGATGTTGGCATTTTAACAGAATCAAAGAAGCTCAAAGTCTGATGGTTTAAACCTACCTTAGTGTTCTGAAGGGTATAAAATCCCTGAGCAGGAGCTGAATGAGAACTTATTTGGTTTGTTTCCAGTAACCACTGAAGAGTGCCTGAAGACCACCTCGTCCTGTGGAACATGGTGGCGGCAGCATCATACTGCGAGCTGCTCTGCTTCAGCAGTGATCAGAAGGAGAATGGACCCAACACTGAGTGTGTGTGTGTGTGTGTGTGTGTCTGTGTGTGTACATGTATGTGTAAGGTCTGATGTTCTGACTAGATCTTCAAGAACTTACTGGTTTAGATGAGATGGTCTATGCTGTTTTACCTGGATCTGATCTTATCCCCATTTTTTGGGGATAAGATCTTGTGTGTCTCCTGTAGTGGGTGTGGAGGTGGATACATCACAGTTACCTTGCAGCTGGAAGTCTGAATGTCGCCATGCGGGGAAGCGCAGTGACACCGACATGGTTCCACAGAGAAACTGAGGCCGGCCCGTCTCTGATCCATGAGAAGCTGCAGAAAGCACAGAAGTTTCAGAGACTCTGCTCTGCCCTGAGCAGGAAGTGGGAAACAGTTTCAAAAAAAGAATCCTGCAGAAAGTTTTAATGTTAGAGTTGTCTGTAAATAATCTAGATTCTAAATTCTAATGTCATCCATTTGCAGGACCTACAATTAGCGCCTGAAACGCGATAATGCTAACATGCTATGTTTTTCACAAAAACAAAGCAAAAGCTTTGCACGCAACTTGCCAGCAGCTTTGCACGCTGAAGAGATTTCTTAGATTCTTACTATTATTGTGCTAGAATGATGTGGCTTGCTCTGAACCTGTGCAGTGTGCTGTTTTGCTTATCCTGAAGGCCTGTTTCAGCGAGGCTGGCTGCGGGGAGAATGGCAAGACATATCAGAGATAACATGCTGAAACAGTAACTGACGTGTGTATGTGTAACTTCTATCTCCAGGTACAGCTAGGTTTTTGTGTTTTTTTCTCACCCCTCCTAACATTTCTGTTTCAGGAAGTATTAAACTAGTTTTGGAAAAACTGGGAAGACGGAAAAACTGTTGGATTTAAATGTTTTTCTCAACACAGTTTCTCTGAATGATAGGCTGGATTCTATGCCTCTTGAACCTGCCTGGATTGTGCAAAAGTCTTTGAGAACATTGAGTAGAAACAGTTGGTTACGTTCTTAAATGCTCAAAAGACCCTGGAACCTTTCCAGTTGAGGTTCAGGCCTGGACATAGAATAGAGACTGCGTCTTTTTTTTGTAGGGACTACAAGCAGAAATTAGCAATTTTGCTGTAACCTGTTCCAACACCTGTTACATCTCATTTGATCGATGTTCTTTTGTGCATTTTCCCTTGTTCTCCGTTGCACTGAAGCCTGTTTCACCCCCTCCATAAAAGCCAAAGACCACTTCTTAATTTAACTTCCACCACTTAATCCTTTGTTCTGCCCATCATTTTCAGTTACTTACAGACACTTACAGACCTACTTCCTTTAAATGATTTTACATCCAAGTTGAGAGCACGAGAACATATTATTTTGATTGTAACTGTTTTTAAATCAACTGTTTAATCGACTCCTATCCTTCCTCTTCTTCTTTCTTTTTTTTTCTTGTCCTGTCCAGAAGCTGAACAATCAGATATGAGCTGAGAGCCTCTTGTGTTAGACAGATTTTACTGTTACAACACACAAGGTGTGTATTTGTATAAACCCCTTTTGTAATTTAAACTAAACTTTATTTATAATGAACATGTTTGTATCATTTTCTTTGGACCGGACAGAAAAGAAGAAGGTGGAAGAAGAGAGGGGGGTGTTAGAGAAGGGGGTAATGGCACAAAAAACAAGGGAAAATGGGTGGGTTAAAGAAATTGGAGGATGATTACAGGGGAGGGGGTGTCAGAGTACAGAAGCAGATCCCAGAGCAGAGCTAAAGGAGTTGAAAAAACTGATTATTCAAACCAAAATCATATGGAATAATCCAGCAGGGAGAAGCAGCCAAGACCATGCTTAAATAGAGGGGGAAATGATGATGAGGAGCAGGTGTGCAAAGAGGCAGCCCCAGGATGAGAGATAGCCACGCCCCTTGCCACACACTGCTCTGTAGAAGCAAAAAAAAGGACAAAATCAGCACAAAACAACCACAGGGAAAGAAAAAAAAACAAACCACACCAGGGAGGTAGAATGGTAAAACAACAGGCAACGAGGTGCTGGAAGTTTATCATCATTACAGTCTAGTGTGAATTTTAGTCTAAAATGGGCGGGGCCTGTCCACACACTAACATGTTACAAACATACCTGTTGGCTCCAAGAGTCTTCACATACAAACTTGTCAACATGTACACAATACAAGTACAGCTCACACACACACTAATGCAAACAAACCAACACATGTAAAGCATTTCATTTTGTCACAGACACAAATTGTGCAAAGGTGAGCTGACACCTGTGTTCAAGTGAATGTTTATATTAAGGTAAGGGGGGTGACGGAATGAAAAAAAAGGAGGGAGAGTTCCCGGTCATCCCCACACCAAGACCCCCACCGAAGCAGCAGTAGCGACCAGTCTTCCCCCCCACTGTAGGGCTGATGGAGGAGATCCGGCCAAACACCCAGACCAGGGTCCGCAGGACTGCCAAACCCCAGGGCAGGGCCCCCAGCACTCGAGTAGTGAGGTACAGGAGCACAGAGAGTGCAAGGCCTAGCCCAGCCAGAGGAGCAGCCCTCCCACTGCGCCAGGGCCCAGCGCGGGCCCCACTCTCCAAGAGTCCCCTCACCCCAGACAAGCTGCCCACCACCACCAAGGAGTTCCGAGTGTCCCCACAGGCCTGGGTACAACCCAAGGCCCCTAAGGGAGACCTGCCCCCAAGCTCCAGGCAACTGCAGGAGATCCAAGAGAGAGCACTGCTGAGGATCTTGCTCCCTTCGCCAGGGATGGGGTGGGGGACAGAAGATCAGAGGTCGCAACTACTTTGTGTAATGTATATGTGTGTGTGTTGGGGTGTTTTGTTGAGGCGTGAAGGGTGTGTGTAATAAAGGGTGCAGTTAAAATTGGCGAGCAGGGCAGTGAGAAGACCCCTCCTGGTTGCTGGCAGGGATGTCCAAGCACCCCACCACCACCACCACCACCAAGGTTCCTACATGTCTAGGTTGCACTTAAAACCGAGAGGGGGGGCACATCTATGCAGTAACCACAGGAAGAGAAACCACTGCCAAATATCTCCACCTCCAGATGCACTGCAAGAACAACCGTTTCAACCAGCAGTTCTGGATATTACTTGGAAACTGGATATTACTTAAGATGAAATATTTTAAGATGAACTGTAATCTGTTGTCAACAAAGTAGTTGTGGAAGTTATGTAATTCTAAGCCCCCACAGCTTTTGTAGATTTTAAAGTTTTTAAAGCTTTAAAGCTGATCTGGCTTAGTCTAATGCTTCCTCTACTTCCTCCCCTCCTTTCTCCTCTCTTTGTACCTCTTCTTCCTCGTCCCTTTTCTCCTGTCCTTCCTCCTCTTCTCCTTCCTCCTCACCTCCTTCCTGTCCTTCTTCACTTTTCTCCTCCTCTTTCCTTTTCACCTTCCTTCTCTCCGTCCTCCACCAAAAGTAGTCCAGTTTCCAACCTGAAGGTCAGCAGCTCTGGTGAGGTTGTTGTTGACCTGGGTCACAATTGATTTGTCATGGAAGTTTTGTTTGCGATTCACAAGACGGATTTGACTCTCGTTTTACGTCAAATGTTTTTCCTGACAGAAAAATCTGCATTTAGTCGGACTTAGGACCAGCACACAAAATTATTAGATTGTTCCTCCTTGTGGTGGCATTTCCCACCCTCACACAGCTACACACCCAAATATCCACACAAACACAAATAACACACATGTAACTACTGCCTGTACCAACCAGCAAAGACTCACATTTATGCAGAGCTACACACACAACACACACACAACTGAACACATCACATATACAAGCTAACCTACAACAAGAGCCAGAGGGTGTATCGAGTTCATTTCAGCAGCAGTAGCATCTGCCTACAAGTCTCTTTGCTGCTGCATCTTTTGACTATTCTATTTTGAATAAAAGTTCTCATTTTCAGAGCAAAACCACACCAGAATGGATTCTTCCTCTGACCTGTGCTTTTGTTGACCTGTTGCCATGGTGATTCTTTAATCTGAGCTCCACTGATAATATCTTCAAGTCTGAAAGCATCTAGTGAACTAAGACTTAGTCAGGAAAGGTTTAGCATAACCTGATAAGTCTTTTAAACACACAAAAGTCAGTTTCGCAGATCAAACTAGTCAGAGCTTTTGTCAGTTCAGGATGGCTCAGCCTTCTTTATGAAGGCCCACGAGGAGACTGTAGAATTCCAAGGCAGTTCTCCAGAAGAACAAAAGATGAAATGATTAAAGATCTACAATGTGCTGAATACCCTGATGTGCAGAGTTTGAGAAACAAGTAAAATAACTTTGTGGAGATAACCTGAATATTTCAGAGAATCCAGCATCTGATGGTTTATTCTGACTGAAGTTCTGTTCTGCTTCAGAAACAGTGAGAGGACGTCCATGTCAGACATGGATAAAGGCTTTGTTAGCAGAAATCACAAACACGTTTCAAACAATCATCTCAAATGGGTTCATCAGGAGCCCTCTAAACTCCAGAAGCAGGGGGGTAAGTTTAGAAGATAGAACAAGAAGTTTCATTGGATGAACTCAGCCAGAACTCTTTAGCTAATGTTCCACAGAACCAGTTCATGTGGAGATCTCTATCTGACTCAGAAACTCAAACCGTAACCAGGAGTATTCTTACCATTCACGAACTTCCAGACTGACATGGAGCCCCCCCCAGAATCGGTCATACCGCCATCCTCAAGAGCTGAGCCAAACCAGACCAGAGTAAGCCAACCAAGCCAGAACCAAACTGTCATCATACCACCAAAGAGTAGCGATGAAGCACCGCCCCTCTGAGGCCAACAGGTGCTGATGTCGGCGCAGCCCGAACTGGACCTGGGCCCCCTGTACGCTGAATAAAGCATCAAAGGAGCAGAGAGGAGAGGACCTCCTCTTCTCTGACAAAAAGGTTTTGTTATCTCAGAGCCAGAGCCTGATTAGAAAGGATCCCTGATAAAGCCCAGTTTGAAGCCTAAGAGCTAAGATCCCAAACCATGAACACTCGGCCTCATTTATCCAGGATTTTCCCTTCTACCGATTCCCTTCACAGTTGTTTTTCATGTTGTAAATTGTTAAAGCAACTCTAACCAGGACTTAAACTAGAATGTTGTCCTGATTTGGACTGATTTCAGATCATGGAAGCTTGAGAGACCACACGTAATGTCCTGTTTGCAAAAAACAGAGCCAAGGCCTCACACTGATTAGATAGACTGGATTTCCTCTGAGCTACTCTTGTTTCAGGTCACACTGAAGAATCAGATGTTTGATATCCCCTTTTCCTCTGTGAATATATGAATGTCACTCAGATTGAATTTAATTGTGGTTACATTACAACAGTTTTTACTTAAGAAGTGGTTGAAGCCGAAGGTATCACCCCTGTGAGAAGGAACAGGCAAACCCCCCCACACAACTTTCCGCTGTTCTGCTTGATACAAACTACTGCTTGCTATGTTAATAAATATGACAGTCATTTATCAAAAGTTGGACAGTGGATAAAAAAACAAAACACACATTACCCCCAGTACCTCGAGGAAGGACAAACCTGTATGGTATGAAGTACCATTACAGGCTTGTAGTGCCAGATGTCCTGTCAGCGTTCCATCCGCCAATTTTTATTCCACCCTTTATTACAAACGTTCCTTACCCCACAACAATATACACTCCAACACACAAACAAAGGCATACACACCCACACAAACACACAGAAACACACAAAGACGCCAACACACTAACACACACATGCGTCCCCACACAAACACACTTACATACACACATCCACACACACACACGCAAAAACACCTACAAGAAGCTGTTAGAGATGACAATTTAAGGTAAAAAGAGAAAACGGGGTCTATAGGGGTTGTAGTACCTTTGTAGTTCTATAAGGGGTGTTATACCTATACAGGTCTATAGGAGTGTTGTACGTTTACAGTTTTATAGTGGTGTTGTACCTTTACAGATCTATAGGGGGTGTAGTACCTTTACAGGTCTATAGGGGGTGTTGTACCTATACAGGTCTGTAGGAGTGTTGTACGTTTACAGTTTTATAGTGGTGTTGTACCTTTACAGATCTATAGGGGGTGTAGTACCTTTACAGGTCTATAGGGGGTGTTGTACCTATACAGGTCTATAGGAGTGTTGTACGTTTACAGTTTTATAGTGGTGTTGTACCTTTACAGATCTATAGGGGGTGTAGTACCTTTACAGGTCTATCAGAGTTGTTTTAACTTTCCAGGTCTATAGGAGTGTTGTACGTTTACAGTTTTATAGTGGTGTTGTACCTTTACAGATCTATAGGGGGTGTAGTACCTTTACAGGTCTATAGGTGGTGTTGTACCTATACAAGTCTATAGGAGTGTTGTACGTTTACAGTTTTATAGTGGTGTTGTACCTTTACAGATCTATAGGGGGTGTAGTACCTTTACAGGTCTATCAGAGTTGTTTTAACTTTACAGGTCTATAGGAGTGTTGTACGTTTACAGTTTTATAGTGGTGTTGTACCTTTACAGGTCTATAGGGGGTGTTGTACCTTTACAGGTCTATCAGAGTTGTTTAAACTTTACAGGTCTATGGTGTTTGTTGTGCCTTTGTAGGTCTATAAGGTGTTTCAAAGGAGCTCTGTTAAATAAAAGACAAGAATATTGTTTGTGCGAAGCTGTTCTTCTCTTGAGAATATGTATATGAGTGGGTAAAAAGTAAAGTAAAGTAACGTGTGGTGAATTACTTTTTCGAAATAGATAATGAGTAAAGTCATAACAATTTTGATCCAGTAACTAAGTAAAGTAAGTTACTTTTTAGAAGTAACCTCCCCAACACTGTCTTTAGGGGGTGTCATACCTTTACAGGTCTATAGGGGGCGCTGGCTCGTTTCGCTCCAACCGTGCTCCTTTTTTTTTTTTTTTTACAGAAACAATATGGCGGAACGCAGCGACTCCACGTCAAGAAGGCCTAATTAGAACTTTTGTGGTGGGCTCAAAGTCCCACCGTCCGGACCGGACCGCGACCAGCCCCGCGGTTCTTTACGACGAGTTTGTGGACCGGCCGAGTTTAGGATTATGTCTCCGTGAAGGCCGCTGGAAGGTAATGGCTTTTAGCTGCTAGCTTAGCTTCGAGCTTCTTTTGGTGATTCCAGACATTTGGATCGGACCGAGGGCCAGTCCCTGACGAACCGAACCGCGGAGACTTACAAGCCGGCTTCGGCGTGAAATTACAGCAGAGTTAGAACCGCTTTTCCGCAAAAGCAAAGTTTGAAAAGCGGAGTTAACAGCTCTGAGTTCGGACAGTTAGAAGAACCGAACTGGATTTACGGTCCGGCTCAGAAGATGGAGTAGCGCGGAGTTTTAGTCAGTACCCCTGAGGTAACATGCTTTTGTATTTTTGAGTTCTGGGGTTTTGTTCCTCCTAAAGAACTTTTATCCTCAGAACCGCTGACAGAATTTCGTCCATTTGTGCGTTTGGACAAGGTGGTACCAGTATTCGTTACCTTTCTGAAAGTAATCCCTTACAATGTAACTCCTTTAGTATTGTATCAAGTCACGTGATTCCTACATTACTTTGCAGTTATTTGAACTCAATTTCTGCACTTTAATCTAAAATATTTATGATCACATTTTGTGCAGAGAACTTTACACGCTGATGGTTGAGAGAACCATCCAGAGTACTAACTTATATCCAGACTACTAACTTATTTCATCATTTGAAAAGTGAAACCGGAAGACGCAGCGGTGACAGCCAGACCCTGAATAATCCAGTCTGGTGGAGACGAAGGATCATCTGACAGACCAGCATGTTGGATGGAGACACAACAAGATCGAGTAAATTTTATCCCTTTTGTTTTTATGACACCTTTATTCAACTTAAAAAATATCAACACAAAACAGACACTTACAAACCAAAGTGAGCCTTAGAATGTGGCCCTGTGTTTTGGGGAAAGTCAACTGTCAACCTGTGACATTTCATTTATGAAACGATCATCACAAAGCTGAACTGCTCACTGAAACTGTAGTATGAGAAGTTGCTTTTCAATTTTTTATTGATTGACTTAAAGTCAATCAAGTCTGAAAAAACGGTGCCAATGAAGTTGAAGCTGAATCCCAATTCTTCCCCTCCTATGGAAAAATAGTGTCTTCTAATTCAGACGTCACCCCCACTCGATAACCTCATTAATATTCGCCGGTCTTCTACGTTAGTGCGGAGCTGCCAGCGCTTGGAAAAAACATAACATCATCAGTTTTAGAACTTTAAAAAGTCAGGCTAAAGCAAAAAGTCCTTACTTGCATTTAAATGTCAACTTCTGTGCTTCAGAGCCGTCCTACGTGAAGAAATGCGTTTCTCCTCCACGGCACAGTGCGGCGCGGAACACAGCTCAAAGTCCTTTCGCTCTACCTTTGGAAAAAAACATTTCAGACACCCCTACCCCTTCAGATGCCCCTACAATTGGAGAAGTAGGGGGAGAATTCTGAGTTGACCAAAGAGTTTTAAAAGAAGGTAATTTGGCTCACAATGCGTTTCAGTAATTATAGTTCAACAAGTCAAACCAGAATTCTCCAGTTAGAGTCAGAGATAGCCTACAAAAAGAATTATAAAAATGATAAAAGAATACTTGAAACAATTAGAACAAGACTCGTGTTGAACATGAAACAGAGGAAGAGTCCACCTGAAGGTGGTTCATAGTAACAGGGGTAAAGGCTTCTTTCTGCCTCTAATGCATACTAGTCTGTTCCATTGGACTCACTTGACTGAAACACCTATGAAATCACATCAGAAGAAGCAGCTTAAAACGTCCAGCACGTAGAAGGCATTCTGGCAAAGTTCAGGCTTTTGTTGGAAACTGTTGCCATCAGAGCTGAGGGGTCCCTGCTCTGATCTCTGGGTTCTTCTTTTACCAGCACAGTTTAGCCCCGGGTAGTGAGATGGCTGCCATCAAAGCATCGCTGAATTCAGAAGTTAAAGCAAAGTGATTTTTAAATTCACCCAGAATAATTTCAATTTACTGGTTTTCTTTAAAAGCTTCCATAAATGAACTGCTGTTGTCTGTCACATATGCTGGTACTTCATCATTGTTCCTGGTCTTTCGGCTGCTCCCTTAAGGGCTTGTAATACACATGAGTCACTTCTCCTCTGCATCCTGCACCCCCATGTCCTCCTCCTCCTCCTAACCAAAACCTCCTCATTGGTTTTCCTCTTGTTTCCTGGTTGCTTCAACCTCAAAATCTTACTACTAACATCATCACTGTTCCTCCTCTTAACATGTCCAAACCCTTTCTGTCTGCATTGATCTCAATCTCCAAGATCTACCATGATATATTCCTCTGGATTCATTCCTATCCATCCTGGCCACTGCCAAAGAGAACTTCAACATCCTTATTTCTGCTTCAGGTGAATTATTGCAATATTGAATACATTTTTGCAGAAAAACAGATTTCTCTCAACAGCATCTTCTTATTTAAAAAAGTAAAAACTATGCTCTTCTTTTGACTGCTGAATACATGGCTCTACTGTGAAGTTTATGTGAATATAATCAGATGATAAACAGGTAACTTTTTTTCATAAGTTTAAATGTACAGAAACAGCACTGAAGAGAAGCTGAATAAACGCTTGTTCACAGACAAGCAGGGCTGTTCAAAAACCACGTGATGGAACTGTATGTATATGGTGATCACAAAGGTATGTGTTTGGTTTAAAGCTGACGTAAAGGATCTGCTAGACTTATAAACAGGCAGCAAACATTCACAGTTGTTTGTAAGGATTGCTTCTGTGGGTTGTAGAGGTAAATGCCTCTGGGGCACTGGTGGTAAAAGAGTGTAAATGCAGCCATGGTGAGGAATCAACCCCAGCAGATGACTTGCTAGGAGGAGCCATGGAACTCATATGAGCAGACAAGCTGACATCACAGACTTTCTGACCTCGAGCCTGTGATTGGCTGGCTCCAATGAGGTCCTAATACTGTGTAGCCCTTCTTCATCAGCATGGATGGGAAATGGGTTCAGTTATGATGTTTTACTGATGTTATGTTAACGGAGTTCAAATTAATCACTGGCAGAGTAAAAATATCTAAATGTTCTGCTCATCTGTCTGAGCTCTGTTACCATGGTAACACACAGAGTAAGCTAACGCCCAAGCTCTGATGTGTGTCACAATTACTGCTATTTAGTTCAGTTTTCCTGTTGATGAGATTAGAAAACAAGGAGCTGGAAGGGAGAAATGTACAAAAACAACATTTGGATGAGGCTTCACGATCAGACCAGGTAGATCAGTGCAGCACAGAACCCAGAACCTTGAAGTGCATCTGAATCTGTTTGAGGGGTTACTGTAGACTCTTCTTGGGCAGGTAGAACAGTCGAATGGTGACTGTTCAATTCTTGATTACCCCCTCATGTGTTGAAGTGTCCTTTGGCAAGACGCTGAACCTTTTGTTGCCCCTGGTAGGTTAGGTTAAGCTGCATAATTACTTGCTAACTGGTGTGAGTGGATAAATGACTACCATGATACCATGGTAGAAAAGTACGATAGAAATAGAAGATGTCATTGCTGTAATGCAATATGAGTGGCTAAACCACGCAGGTTGAAATAATAAAATGGTGAGTGACAAGCAATCTAACCTCAGCTTAGCAATAATTAGTTCAGAGACAATGCTAAGAAGTCGTTGCTTTATATATTACTATCACTTCTTGCTTCTCGCAAATCCTGTCAGCATCCCACCACTATGCCTTGAGTCTTTGTGGTGTTTTGTATGTGGAGGCGTGTTAGTCTGTGTTTTTGAGTGGGTCTGTGTTACTAGATCTGGATTTGTGTTTTTGTTGGTTTGTTATATATTTTGTGTGTGTGTTTTCCCATTGGTGTTTGTATGTGAGTTTTAGTGTTTTGTATTTTGAGTTTTAAAAAACTGTATAATGTTTTGGGTTTTGAGTAGGTGTACGTTTGTGTGTGCTTGTGTATATGTGTGTGTATATCAAGGTGTGTGTGTGTGCATCTGTCTGGTAACTCAATAACCCGGTCATCTGGTCATCTCTGCAGTGCTGCTGCAAAGCACTCTGGGAGCAGAGGCATCTCCCTCCCCTCCCCCCCACCTCTGTATCTGTATCTTGATTGGCTGTTGGTTGCTCAGCTGACGCCTCAGTCAGACACAGAAAGGAGGCTGATGGAGGAGACAGCCATGGGGTGAGCTGCCATTTTCTCTTTCTTTATCGTGGTATCCCGTTCTCCATCGGTCATTTGTTCGTTGGCGCTACTGGGGGGGTGAATGGATTACTGAGGGGGGCTGTGTTCCCATTGTCTAATGGAGACTGCCTATGGTCTTGGCTAAATCGAATCATTCAGGCTTTTTGTTCTGGTGGGAGGACGTGGATGGAGGGATGGAGGGAAGGGCGGGTGATGGAAGGAGGGAAGGACTGGTGGATCATGGGGGGGAGGGGGATCAGATGACGGAAAGAATGAGAGAAAATGGCAGACTGGTGCTGGAGGACATTTTTCCTGCTTTTTATTGATCAGACGTGACATCAGCTGAATCATTGAATTACCAGAACCAATCAGTTATGTGCTGTCCAGAAATACTACAGCAGTACTATAGGACTCCTAAAGCAGTACTACAGTGCTTCAGCAGTAGCAGGCAAAAACACAAAACTACAGCTAATAGTTCTTAGGTCTTCTAACAGTAGTACTTAATTAGTTCTAAAAAAATGACACAGATCAGCAGTATTACAGAAGTACTACAGCAGTATCCCAGCAATAGCACACAAGTATTATTTGTAGAATGGCAATACAACAGCAGTATTATAAAATATTCATAGTAAAAAACACAAGTTCTACAGTAATGCTGCATCAATACTACAGGATCACTGCAGCAGTAGAACAACAATACTACAAAAGTACTGTTTCAATTCTACAGCTGTATTACATGGGCATTTTAGCAGTACTACAGTGAGATTAGGAAATTACTACAGTATTGCAGTAATGCTGTCATAGTATGGCAGTACAGCAATGTTGCAGCAGTACTGTATCAGTATTATTTCACTATAATAGCAGTACTACAGCGTACTTCCGCAGTACTTAATCAGTACTACAGTAATACTGCAGCAGTACTTCAGCAGTGTCATAGCAGTACTAAATCAGTACTACGGCAGCCTTTCATCAGTACCACAGCAGCACTAAATCAGTACTACAGTTTCCCGTGCTGGATCTGTTCCAGGTCAGGTGTCCAGCGTCCAGCATGGCAGCAGTGTCATATGACCAGCTGCTGAGGCAGGTGGAGGTGCTGAAGATGGAGAACTCCACCTTGAGACAGGAGCTGCAGGACAACTCCAACCACCTGACAAAGTTGGAGACGGAGGCCTTCAACATGAAGGTGAGCTCAGCGTGCCGAGACAGAGGCTGCAGGCATGACTCAGGAATGTTCTGGATGTGAGGTCCGCCCTGGTCGGAGCGACATTTAGAAGGGTGTTCATTCCAGAAGTGGATGTGAGCTGTACCAGAGGTTTCTGTGTCTTTTTTGTTTCATGTTTTGAGTTTTATGAAAGGTTCTTGTGAATTAAGTGAATTTTTCTTGTAAAAATAACGAAGCGTTTATGTGCTTCAGTCCTCCACTGAGTGGCTCCTTCCCAGAGGACAGCTGCAGTTCAGGTGATGTGGTCCAGATACCTGTGAGGCTAGTCTAGAAACCAATTTGTTTTTATGACAAGATTTTTGTTGTGCTTGTGCATATTTATGCTTTTTACAAGTGAGGAACTGAGTAGTGTAAACACAAATCCTACACACTGTAGTAACAATGTTCAGGGCGGAGCTGATGCTGCAAAGAGTTCAGGTGTGGATGGATCATGATCAGGCCAGTTGCTAAAGTCGCACTCTGATCATCCTCTGATCTATTTCCAAATCGTTCCCAGTGGTCTTTTAATTATGATTCTGTCGTTTTTAGTCAAAATCTATAAACCCCTGTTGTTTTCTAGAACAGTTTCTGTAGAGCATCAGGAGTTCTTAAGAAATTTACCTCTGAGTTGTGGGCGGGACTGTTGGTGCGGAGATCTCATCTCAGTGGGACCTCCTGGTAAAAATAAAGGTTAAGTAAAAAAATATAAATAAACATGAGGAGTAAGCCTTCCCATCATGACTTTGTTTTTACTCTCCTGCTAGCTTACAGCCCCTCACACCCCCAATCTAGTATTAGTGGTGCAACAAAAACGTCGACCAATATCGGAACTATCCAGTCGTGTTCTGATCCAGATTTCAGCTCAGACGAACAAAACAAAGACGTTCATGGTCATTCTTAGTGTCTTCAGCTGTTTGTGTTACGGAACATTATCCTGTTTGAAGACCCATAAAGACTGAGACCGATTTTTCTGACACCCGGCAGCATGTTCAGTTCCAAAGGGATTTCATTAAACCTGCACAGGTTCAAGAAGTAGCAGAGTAGCCCTGACCATAACCAAACCTCCTCAGCTTTCTTCATTTCTGTGTCTGTGAAAAAAACAAAATACATAGAATACATACTTTCACCCAGAAGCTTTGTTTTTTATAATACATTTTCTCTTGTCTGGTCATCTCTAACAGCTGCTAAAAGTGGATCTAAGATTGAAGGACTTTGATCTTAGAGCTGTAGCCTCTTTTTTGTTAGTTCCTTCTGGAGTATTTGTCTCTTCAGTTTGTGACACTATCCAGGGAGGTAGTCCACCTGACCTTAACTTTCTGAATAATGTGTCCCGCATTTGTCACGGAAATATCAAACTGTTTGGAAGCGCTTGTTTGGCCGCTGTCATTTCCTGGTTGATTGACCAAGAAACTGACTTTGTCTGTTTGTGGTCCATCTTTACACCATGATACCAAATAATCTGGTTGCAGATTGAGCACACCTGTAATGCTTTCCAGATGACACACCTGAGTCTAATCTGTAACTCTGGTCCCATTGTTTTTGTTCAGTTTGTTTGAAGACTATTCTGTTCAAGTATTAAATGTAGTTCTGACTTTTTTTTCACGTTTTTCAACCACCTGGTATTTTGATGATGTTGTCGGGTGAGCGACCTTTGAGGGTTTTCTTTCATTCACAGAATAGCAGGTGCTGTCACATAGGTCATCCACGCCTCTAGAGTCATAGCCTTACAGACCACCAAGAAGATGAGCAAATGCTTACTAAGCTTCTGTCTTTGGACCAAATCTATCTGCAACTGCAATACCACATGAAGAAGATGGACCAAGTCCAAATCCCCGCGAGCATCGTAGTAGAGCAGAAAACATAAAGGAATCTCTCCAACCACGAGAGAACAGGAAGCAGACGAGGATCCAATCACAGGGCTATTTGTTTAAAGATGGTAAATGGCGTATACTTATATAGCACTTTTCGGCCTTCATTGAAGGCCCAAAGTGCTTTACAGTCACAGTCCCATTCACACACTGATGGTGGCTCCGCTGCCGAACACTGATGCCATCAGAGGCAATGTGGGGTACAGTGTCTTGCCCAAGGACACTTCGACACATGGACGGGCAAGGTGCGAATCGAACCTCCAATCAGAGGCCGACTGCCCTTTCCACTGCACCACGGCTGCCCACTAAAAGACATAAATAATATAAGACAAAAAGAAAAGCAAATAAACTCAAAAACACTGGAATGTCACCCAGAAGCCGAGAGACATGCATTTTAGTGACTGCAGCAATGACACATCCATTCATGGGTCTGCAGTGATGAAGGTGGAAGAACATCCAGTTCAATCTCCAGTAACCACCAGCAGTCTGAGCCCACAGCAGCATGGATGAATGACATGCTGAGGCTTAAGGTGACTCAGATGGCAAAGGAGCCTTAAAGCAAGTCTATGGTTTTTGGGAGGAGTCAGTCCAGAATCCTTCTTCGCTGAATTGGGCTGTTAGTCCCACACCCATATTCCTTCACAGAAGGTGAATGAGTGAGCGTCTGCAGCAGGAAGGATGAACAGCAGCAGTGTCTCCAGTATAAAGCCTGTGTCAGAGCAGAGCTGTAGTTTTTCCACCAATCATGTGCCGTCCTGCAGAATGAGCTCCTTGTTTTTGCTGGCGGTGACGCATCTGTGTGAGCGAGGATCTTTGTGCAGCTGCAGAGGAAGCCTGTTAGGGAGCTCTCGTCTTCATCGCTTCCTCTTGTTTCTCTGTTGTGTTGCAGCTGTGTAGCACTTCACTCTTTATTTTTGTAGGTCCTGCAGTGGTATTGGTGTGTGTTTGTCATAGTATGGTTAGTCATCATAAGCTCCATCTTTCCCTAAGCGCTGGCTTTCTGTTTCCTTTTTCCTGTTTCCTGTGTTCCTTTGTGGAGCTCTGTTTTTGTGTTTGGTCTGCATTATGTTTGAGCGCTGCAGACTGATCGTGGTGAGATTTGGTAGACACATTCTCAGTAGTTTTGGTCTTTGTGATCCCGTCAGTTGCTGGATTGTAACACTGTTCTCTGGACTCTTAACAGGAAGTCCTGAAACAGCTGCAGGGTACTATCGAAGACGAGTCTGGGGAGGCGACTGGCTCTCAGATGGAGGTGATAGAAAGACTGAAAGGTGAGTGGCCTTCAGATGCTGCAGATGTTTACAAAGATGCCTCTGAATACTCTGACTTTGTGCTCTTGCGGTTCCACAGGGATGAGCCTAGAATCTGCCGGTTTTAAGTCAAGGTCCCGGCCTCCTCTCCCCATGCCGGCCTCCTCTGGAGCCACAACAGGAAGTGCTGGAGCTCCAGGTCCTTCCCCGGCCTCTGCCTTTACCAGAAGAGGACTGCCTTCAGTGGGCAGAGACAACCATGACCGCTGCCTTGAGGAGCTGGAGAAGGAAAGGTACCAACACCAGCAACAGCACCACACTTTGATAGTAAGACATGATATTGACGGTAGCTCCGACAGGTAGTACTGTAAATTAATTCAAATGCAGCTGTATTATAGTAGCATTAAACCCTGAATAGCTGAAGTTCAGCTAAACTATGATCTCCTTAAAGTTGCAGCTTTAATTTCAATAATAGTTTATAATGACAATAACCCAAAACACTATACTGTTTTCAGTTGTTTTTTATGATTTAATATAAAAGGAGGCAAAATTAGGAAATCTCTTTGTTTCTTGTCCTTGTTTTCTCAGCATGTATAAATTTGAGTTTACAGTTAGATGACAGTGTTCATACCATTAATAAATGACTTTGATGCTATTTCATTTTCTTAGAAAAAAAAAACAAAAAGAAAAATTTCCAAAAAAATAAAAAGCCTAAGGCATTTCTGTGTAAAATAGTGTTAGAATTTGGCCAATAAAATAAATTGCCACACTGCCAACTTGGCCAGTGTTTCAAAAATTACTTTTCCTCCCATGTGGAGGTATTTTAGTTATTTTAAAATCCGACAAAAACAGAGTAACGTGCACTGCAAATTGTGCAGAAGGCATGTTCCTTCTAAAACTGAAAATATCACCAACCTTTTTATCGCCTGAAGCAGAGCCACCAAGAATGTTCAATCTCAGACTGAAATAAACCAGAATTCTCCAGAAAAACAACAAAGGTCAGACTTTCACAGCAGCAACAGTCTAAACTATCAGAAGAAAATCAGAGAATTTGCTTTTAGTTCCTGGATTATTCACATGATGTTGACAAAAATGTTTGTTCATTTGATGTTTCTTCTGTAAAACATTAGAATTTATTTGTAGAATGAATGCTTTGTTTTTTAATGGAACTGATCAAGCAGTTTAGTGTTCTGTTTTATCTATGTTCTCTTTTGAAACTTGAAAACTTTTGCTTTAATTTTCAGTTAAGTTTGTAATATTTATGCCTTGCATCATGCAACTGTTGCATCATGTTCCTTCAGTGCATCTGTTATGTTTAAATTATGATAGGGAATAAATATTTAAATCTAAACAACCTGCTGATGATTACACATTTTTTTAATGAGCAAATTTAAAATTTGACAGATGTAGTTATTTGGTTTATATTCTGATATGTATTTTTATCGTCTGATATGAAAAAAACATTATTGTGATATAAAAAAATCATTATCGCCCAGGTTCCACTTGCAGCCGGTTTATTGATACAGGCAGGCAGACAGGAGCAAAGCTCAGCTAAAAACCCACAAAGGGAAATCAGAGTCAGAGTCCAGGCAAAGGTCTGGGCAGGCGGCAAAAGGGCAGAGACCAGGGGGCTCTTGTCGCCGCTGCTGCTTCATCAGGGGTCTTGGTGTGGGGATGGCCGGGAACTCTCCCTCCTTTTATATTTTTTTACTTACCATCACCCACCTCACCCTAATATAAAGATTCACCTGAACACAGTTGTCAGCTTACCTTTGCACAATTTGCATAAGTGTGTGTGTGAGCTGTAGTTGTGTTGTGTTCGTGTTGACAAGTTTGTATGTGAGGACTGTTGGAGCCAACAGGTGTGTTTGTAAGATATGTGTGTGGACAGGCCCCGCCCATTTTAGATAAACATTTACACCTGACTGTAATGATGATAAACTTCTAGCATCTTGTTGCCTGTTGTATTTTGATTCTACAGCCCCTCCCCTGTAAGCATCCTCTCTTTTCTTTAACCCACCCATTTTCCCTTGTCTTTTGTACCATTACCTCTCTTCTCTAACATCTCTCTCTCTCTCTTCTTCCTTCTTTTCCGTCCGGTCCAACAAAAAAAGGATACAAACATAATCAATATAAATAAAGTTTAGTTTCTCCCGGCAGCCCCGTGACCCCGAAAGGGATAAAGCGGTTCAGAAAATGAATGAATGAATGAATGAATTCATTACAAAAGGGGTTTATATAAATATACTCCTTGTCTGAAGATTTATAACCCAGATTGTGACTGTAAAATCTGTCCAACACAAAAGGCTCTCAGCTCATATCTCATGTGCCAAGGGATACATATCGTATTGTGACACAAACTTTATCAGGCACGCCTGTTCAACAGCTCGTTAAAGCAAATTTCCAATCAGCTAATCACATGACTTAATGCATGCAGGCATGTAGACACGGTCAAGACGATCTGCTGCAGTTCAAACCGAGCATCAGAATGGCATGGCTGTTGGTACCAGAGCGGCTGGTCTGAGTATTTCAGAAACTGCTGATCTACTGGGATTTTCACCCACAACCACCTCTAGGTTTACAGAGAATGGTCAGAAAGCTGGAAACCGTGTGTTGAATATATGAAAAACAAAATATCTAAAGCTATTGGTAAAGTCTATTAAACCAAAAGAAAACTAAGTAAAAACATTTGGAAATTCTATATTCAACATTTATTTATATACTCTTCCAAAACTGCAGAGAAATACATACAAAGCAAATACTGATCCAATAATTAAACCCCCAAAAAGAGCAAAATATCTTATAAAGTGGGTTTTATGATCTATGAATTATGTGTACGGAACACTGGGAAATGTTGTTTTGTGCCTTTAAAAGCAATTTGCCTTTGAGAGTTCAATCATTATGTAAAAGAAGAACACAATTTAAGAAGTACTTCAATGTTGGAAGCTGTGCTGCCCTGACGATCACGTTTGGAGTCATAGTGCATGTACTGCTGTTTTAGTTTGTATTACGGTAGAAAAACTGATTGGCTGCTGTTCTTGCACAGGGCTCTTCTTTTGGCTGAGCTGGAGAAGGAGGAAAAAGAGAAGGGCTGGTATTATGCTCAACTGCAGAACCTCACCAAACGAATTGAC
This sequence comes from Oryzias celebensis, assembly GCA_014656515.1. NCBI lineage: Eukaryota > Metazoa > Chordata > Actinopteri > Beloniformes > Adrianichthyidae > Oryzias > Oryzias celebensis. Next base: position 2,903,158 of record BNCR01000012.1, read on the forward strand.
AGTTTGCCGCTAACAGAAAATGTAAGTCTGCTAACCCGGAACAATCACAGACTCTAAAGGTTTTTCCTAAACTGTAATGGAAAAAACAGTCATCTGCACAAAGAAACCCTCTTCCAAAAGAGAGTGTTAAATGCATTCTGGGAATTGTATTTTTTAATGACAGAGGTATGTGTTCTAGTTCACTCTGCAGACAGACATGAGCCGCCGACAACTGGAGTTTGAGGCCCGGCAGATCCGATCAGCCATGGAGGAACAGCTGGGCTCCTGTCAGGAGATGGAAAGGAGAGCGCAGGTAGAAGGAGCACACCTTTCTTGTGTCACATTACCCCTGCGTGTTCAGTCTAGGCTGTGTAGGTGAACGTTTGGGGTCTGACCCGCCAGATCATGCTTTGAGCTTTATGGGGGATGGCTGTAGGACAGGCAGGGCTTTAAGGTGAGAAGCATCTTTTGTTTAGAGCTCCTCCCATTAGAGATGTGGGCTTGACGTCTGTTGGGTTCACACTGACAGGAAGTGTTTGTGCAATAGGAGGTGCTCACTCACTTGTGTTTTTAGGCTCGTGTTTCGCGCATTCAGCAGATAGAAAAGGACATCTTGAGGCTGGGGGCACACCTACAGGTAACCCTAATCTGTGAAAACACCTTTTTTTGCTACCTATATCTATGTTCATTTCTTCATTTGTGGGCCCCTTACACCTGTGTTAAAGTTCCACTCCGATCATAATCTGATCTGTTTTCAAAGCGCTCTCAGTGGTCTTTTAGTTATGATGACACAGTTTTTAGACAAAATCTAAAAACCTGTGTGGTTTTTAAAGACAGTTTCTGCAGAGCGGCAGGAGTTAAGCAGAGATTCACCTCTAAATTATGGTTGGAATGTTAGTGGGTGGTAACCTGTGCTGATTTCCCATCTTCGTTTTGTTTACACTTTCTCCAGCTAGCTTACAGCCCCACACATCAAGCTAACATTAGTGATGCAACAAAAATGGCAGCAGTATCGGAGCTATTCAGCCATACGGCTTTGATCCAGACTCCAGCTCAGACGAGGAAAACAAAGACGTACATGGATCTATTTGTCTGCAGGTGGATGCATCATTTTAGGGCGGAGCAGAGAGCTTGAGACCGTCCAATTGTAGGCTATACACCACAAAGACATGCTTTTTTGTCTGCTCCTCATTAACAACAATTTGAATAAAGAAATACTCAGAAACCCCATTTAATATTAATCTTCTTTATATATGTCCTCTATTGTGAGAAAATGCTACAAGAACATGTTAGAAATACCCATCGGAGTGGGTCTTTAATACTCGCACCTGTCCAAACACCTGTACCCATGACGATTTCGATGGTCCTGCTCTCACCTTTTTTTTACGCTCACACTTGTGTTAACGCTCAATCCCATCTCAGTGCATCTTAATTCTTGCAACTCTCCTGCCAATCAAAAGCCTTTTGATCACCAGCCTCTCTGGTCTTTTTGCAGACAGAGGGAGCTCAAGGTGACGGAAGTTTACCAGCTGGGACTCAGGTGAGTTTGCTGCTTTCCATCGTCATTGGTCAGTTTTTCTTCTCTTTTCATTGTCACCTGTTGCCCTGCAGAGCTGTGGCAGTCGACTGGACCAGGGCGCAAATAGTGAGACAAGTTACTCTGTTCCCCGACGAATCACCAGCCATCTGGGAACCAAGGTTCTTCCCCATGTCAACAGTCTCTGGAGTGAGCAAAGCTTTCTATGTGGATCTGGTGATGATGTGGGATTGTCATTTCTCCAGGTTGAGATGGTGTACAGTCTCCTATCCATGTTGGGTACTCACGACAAGGATGACATGTCCCGGACGCTGCTCGCCATGTCCAGCTCTCAGGATTCGTGCATTGCTATGCGTCAGTCTGGCTGCTTGCCTTTGCTCATTCAACTGTTGCACGGCAACGACAAGGACTCCCTGCTGCTTGGTGAGCCATCAAATACCCAGCAGCGTGCCCGGTTAGCAGGACTGCACACCTCACCTGCTGCTCTGTGTGTGTTTCAGGTAACTCCCGTGGAAGTAAGGAGGCCCGAGCAAGGGCATCTGCAGCGCTGCACAACATTGTGCACAGTCAGCCAGATGACAAGAGAGGTCGCCGTGAGATAAGAGTGCTGCACCTGCTGGAGCAGGTACGCCACTACTGTGAGGCCTGCTGGAGCTGGCAGGAGAACCATGAGCGTGGTGTAGACCAGGAGGAAAACCCCAGTAAGTCAGCTGTCACAGAAGCAGCTTAACAGCGCCTTCTATTGAGGGGTTCGTGTAACCATTTGTTTGCTACGTTTTCCAGTGCCGTCTCCTGTAGAGCACCAGATTTGTCCAGCAGTCTGTGTCCTTATGAAGCTCTCCTTTGATGAAGAGCACCGCCATGCTATGAACGAGTTAGGTGAGTGTAGGTGTCTGCTCCCTAGCTACTCCCAAACTACTTTCAGCAGGTACCTGAACTTCATCTTGAATAGCCCGGCAAGTCAGAGTCATGGGTTGATGTTTTCTGTACATGTGGAGCTGATCTTGACAGTAAAGATGGGGTCCTCTGTGGACTTGAACTCTGATTTAATCATTTTTGCAAGTACATATTCAACTGAAAAGGGCTCTTTGCGGGGCTGGACCACATTTTGATGGTCTCTGCGGGGCTGGACCACATCTTTAAACGTGGTATTTTCCTTTCAGGGGGTCTGCAGGCTGTGGCTGAGCTGTTACAGGTGGACTGTGAGATGTGTGGCCTGAGCAGTGATCACTACAGTGTCACTCTACGCCGATACGCTGGTATGGCGCTCACAAACCTCACCTTTGGAGACGTGGCCAATAAGGTAAGAATTGTAATAAGAGCAGATGAAACTCAGGCGTGGAACTGGTCTCAGTGTCTTCCCGCTGTGTTCTCTTCAGGCCACGCTGTGCTCCATGAAGGGCTGCATGAGAGCCATGGTCGCTCAGCTGAAGTCTGAGAGCGAAGATCTGCAGCAGGTAAGCTGTCCTGTGACCATGACCTGCTTGTTTCCTGTGACTTCATTCACAAAGGCAGTGTTGTAATAAAGAACCTGGAACCAGAACTTTAGTCAAAGGAGACAAATATGTAAAAAATTATCTTTGCAAATATGTCATGAAGCTTTTTAGGACTTTAGACAGAATAAAAACACAGCTATCATGGATTGTAACTTACCTCAAATGAATGGAGCACAGTTTGTATGGAGACACTATAACGTTACAGCTGACACCAAACAGCATGAAGAGACACAAAGATGTCCCGCTGTCCTTCACTGATGCCCCATAAAACCAACCAAAAGAAGATTGAAGATCTTTTTGTTTCATCTATGGGCTGCACAGTGGCGCAGTGATTAGCGCTCTCACAGTAAGAATTCCCCGGTTCAAGCCCTGGCTGGGGGACTTGAAACAGCGTCACCAATGGGTGACCTTTCTTTGTGGAGTTTGCATGTTCTCTCTGTGCATGTAGGGGTTTTCTCCGGCATCCTCCCACCGTCTAAAAACATGCTACATAGGTTCATTGGTCACTCTATAATTATCCCTAGGTGTGAAAGCAACTGTGTGAGTGTGTGATGGCCCTGCGACAGACTGGCGACCTGTCCAAGTGTCCCCTGTCTTCACCTACGAGGTGAGGTTAGGCTCCAGCAGCCCAGTGACCCCGAAAGGGACAAAGCGGGTTTAGAAAATGGATGAATTAAGTTTTATTATCCATTTTATAACATTTTAGTCCAGAATGACTTTCATAGCGAGTATGTGCTAGACGCCACCTGGTGAACTTTCAGGGTCAATCAATTAGGCGTATTTTTTATCATCCATATGGATGCAGCACTTTGCAGATCGCCTGGTGTGTGGTGCATGTTAGGTAGTTTTTGCTCTGATATCACACATCAGTCATCATAAAAATATTACGAGAAATGGGTGGGTGCAAGGCGCCTACCTAGAAAAGCGCAGCTGGAAATTTGGCACTGGGGCTGACTGCGAGCCACATAGATAAATACAAAACAGTGCATTGTGGGAAACGGTGTCCTGACAGTGTTTTGTAGTTGAAAAGTAGTTGAAAGTGATGCTGATCAGAAATGGAGCTCAATGAAGGGAATCTGTGTATTTTGTAACTCTTTGGGCAAAAACTAAATCACTGATTAAAAAAAAAGCAAGATTTATATTTTTATAAATGGTTGTGGTTACTGAACTCAACATCACTCAGATTTATCATTAGAAATTATTTTACTTGAAACATGTATTTCTTTTATTTTTTCTACTGATAATTATTTTGATATTAATGACAAACATCAGACGAACAATTGCATTTATCCAACAAAAATAACTCATTAGTGCAGGAATCACAAATCATCTGTGGTTTTGTGTTTATTGTTGCATTTGAAAGTTAACTTTTATGTCTCTGAGATGGTTCACATTAAAAGCATCGCACTGTTGTGATGCTGTTGTCCTCAGACAGATTTACAAACTATCTTCCTGCAAAGCTAAAGATACTCAATGGGGAGGAGCATCGTAAAATTCAACCAACTGTTAAGAAAAAGTACTATCACGACATCGAAAGCTGTTGTTTTATCGCCCAGCCCTAGTTCAAATATGCCTATTGCCCTTTGTTTCCAGGTGATAGCAAGTGTCCTGAGGAACCTGTCTTGGCGTGCTGATGTTAACAGTAAGAAGACGCTGCGTGAGGTGGGCAGCGTGCGTGCTCTGATGGGCTGTGCTCTAGAAGTGCAGAAGGTAAACCCTTCATTGTTACCGCTGTGTCTTGCACCTGCTCTCTGGGCTGTAAGGACGCAGTTTCTTTGTGTGTTCCAGGAATCGACCCTGAAGTCTGTACTGAGCGCGCTCTGGAACCTCTCTGCACATTGCACTGAAAACAAAGCGGATATCTGTGCGGTTGATGGTGCTTTAGCATTCCTGGTTGGAACGCTAACTCATCGCAGCCACACCAACACCCTGGCCATCATCGAGAGTGGCGGTGGAATCCTGCGAAACGTGTCCAGTCTCATCGCCACAAACGAGGCGCACAGGTAAGCACTTCAAAGAAAGAACGCAAAGATCTGCCACCTGCTGGGTTAACCTTTTACCTTGTTGCTTGTCTTGCAGGCAGGTTCTGCGTGAGCATGGGTGCCTGCCGACTCTTCTGCAGCACCTGAAGTCTCACAGTTTGACCATCGTGTCCAACGCCTGCGGGACGCTCTGGAATCTGTCTGCTCGAGACATCAAGGACCAGGAGACTTTGTGGGAACTGGGCGCAGTTGGCATGCTCCGTAATCTCATCCACTCACGACACAAGATGATTGCCATGGGCAGCGCCGCCGCGCTGCGAAACCTGATGGCCAACCGGCCAGCACGATTCAAAGACACCAACGTGGTGTCGCCTGGCGCTAGTGCTCCCTCCCTGCACGCTCGCAAACAAAAGGCATTGTTCGAAGAGTTGGACGCACAGCATCTGTCAGAAACTTTTGACAACATCGACAACCTGAGCCCCAAGGCAACACACAGGAAGGGGCGTGGCTGTAGCACCCCTGGCACAGGAGGCGCCGCCACTCGCTCATACACTAACACACCAGTGCTGTCAAGCCCAAAGAATGGAGAGGGATCCAAGAGGATGAGTGAGGACACAACATACGCTCGCTCAATGTTCCCACCCAGCGTCCGGGCGTCCAGCGACAGCCTCAACAGCGTGACGAGTGCGGACGGCTACGGTAACCGGGGCAAGACCAAGCCGTCATCAGAGCCCTTCTACTCTTCTGACGAGAGCGCCGTTAGCAAGTGCTGCGTCTACAGGAAGTACCCAGCTGACCTGGCTCACAAGATTCGTAGTGCTAATCACATGGCAGAGGATGATGGTGCTGAGTTGGACACGCCCATCAACTACAGCCTGAAGTACTCTGATGAGCAGCTCAACTCTGGGAGGCAGAGTCCCAGTCCCCGCGCTGGCATTGAAAGCGACCATGAAACCGAGCAAGAAGGCCAGCTACGGAGAAGCGATGGTGGAGAAACAGGACCCAGCAGCTGCCTTGAGTCCATCCCACCCCCACACTATGTGGTCACGACGGCATCAAACTACGGTGCCGATCCTCCAACAGAGCAGCCTATTGACTACAGCCTGAAATACGGAGCTGATGCTGCTCGAAAACCACTCTTTAAGCAAGAAGAAACTGCTGCCTCTCTGCTGGATCCTCCCACATCTTCTTCTGGAAGCAAGCCCCGCCCCTTGGTCCCTCCCAGTAGTCGCTCAGTCACAAAGAACAGCCAGGAGTCGCCACAGACATACTGTGTGGAAGACACCCCTATCTGCTTCTCCAGAGGCAGCTCTCTGTCATCGTTATCGTCCGAGGAAGAGGAGGACCGCTGTGCCATTGAGAACAAGACTAAAGGGCATGGCAGCATGGTTGCTGGTAGCAACGAGTACCCAACTCTGCCCGTCAGAGAGAAGAGTGAGCAACAGCAACGGCAGCAGAAAGAGGCGGAGAGTCAGACGGCAGGCCTTCCGGCTTCACGCGGACGGAGAGGTCATCATCACCATCATGGCCACTCCCACCACAGTGTGACATCCTTATCAGGTGCCAGAACCCCCAAAAGCCCTCCAGAGCAGCCTTACGCTCAGGAGACGCCCCTGATGTTCAGCCGATGCACATCCGTCAGCTCTCTCGACAGCTTTTCTGCCTCCTCTATTGCCAGCTCCGTGCGCTCTAGCGAGCCCTGCAGTGGCATGCCAAGTGGTGTGGTCAGCCCCAGCGACCTCCCTGACAGCCCTGGTCAGACGATGCCACCGAGCCGGGCTAAGACCCCTCCCCTCCCACCACCGGTGCAGAAGAACAAGGAAGAAGACAAAGCCAAGCAGGTGGATGAGAACAGCGTAGATATCCTGCTGCACTTTGCTACAGAGAGCACCCCGCATGGCTTCTCATGTGCCTCTAGTCTGAGCGCGCTCAGTCTGGATGAACCGTTCATTGCTGCAGAAATGAAAAACAAAGAGGAGCATGGGGGCGCAGCTGGGGACAGGAAAGAAATGTCCACCAAACCCGTCCTCAATGAATCTGATGATGATGACAATGAGATCCTGGTGGCCTGCATCACCTTGGCAATGCCTAAGTCTTCACAGAAACCAAAGAAACCGCATCCCACTCCCCAACGGAAGCAGAGCCAGCTTCCTGTGTATAAGGTTCTGCCCCCCCAAAGACGGGCCCAACCCCAGCGGGGGAAGGATGTGGTGCCACCTCCAGCAGAGGAGGTACCCCGAGTGTACTGTGTGGAGGGCACGCCTCTCAACTTCTCCACCGCTACTTCCCTGAGTGATCTCACCATTGACTCGCCTCCCAACGAAAAGGCAGCCTCGGCCACGCCCCCTTTCATCACCCAAAGGACTCGAGTGGGATTTCCAGAGGGGGAAAACGGTGAAGACATCCTAGCAGAGTGCATCAGTGCAGCCATGCCCAAAGCCAAACCCCGGAAACCAGTCCGAGCTTCAACAAGCAGTGAGCAAGCACCCCCCGTTCTGGCTTCCGGGCCCCCTCCCACCACCATGCCCCATAAGAAAAAGCCAACGTCCCCCGTGAAACCTGTCTCTCAGCGCTCCGCATACGGCGGCTCCGCAGCCTCCAAGGGTAAGCCGGGATTTGCCTTCGACTCTCCACGTCACTACACACCCATCGAGGGAACGCCATGCTGCTTCTCCCGCAACGACTCGCTTAGCTCGCTGGACTTTGATGAGGACGACAGCGGTGACAAAGATGGGGTGGAGCCAAGCAGCAAAGAGGAAGAAGGCAGAAGGAGAAAGCAGCAGACAGCAGCTGTTTTTCCTCAACCTAAACCTGCCAGCCAGACAGCGACAGATGAGAAGCAGAAGTTTGCCATCGAGGACACCCCGGTCTGCTTCTCCAGAAACCCATCCCTGAGCTCCCTGAGTGACATTGACCAAGAGAACAACAACAAGGAGTTTGCACCACAGGATGGGGGTGCTGCTGCCAAGACTCCTCCCCCTGCAAAAGTGAGTTCTGGTTGGTCAGATTAACCAAAGTCTCGTTACCTGAGGGAGGCTTTGGACTCTGGTGTGACTGAAGACGCAGCACGTTATCATGCTGGTTTATGCGATAGTTCTGCTGTGGTCGATTGTTCTTTAGCCGGTCTGTGATAATGCTGATGTCTTTAAGGTTTGTCATCATGACCCGTGTGTGTGAGGTTCATGAAGCTCTACTGCAGATCTAATCTGGTCCTGGATGTCTTGGTTTTTAAGATTTTCCTGAGTACTGATGCCTATAATCTACCAGACCATCTTCCAGTGAGAAACTCCCCTCTTTCTGCAGCCAGTTGCTGGCAGGAATTGTTCTCATTGGTTGGGCAGTGTGTCTGCATCTGTGTCATAATGCATAACTCCATCTAAAAAAAAAGCTTTAAGGGGTTCAGATTTGGGCCTGAAGTACCGGAGGTTCTATGTGTCCGTCTGACAAACGGTTCCTGGTTAAAATCCCTGCTTTCTCTTGTACGCACATATGTGCATGGTAGGTAAATTGCAGGTTCTAAACTGACCAATCAACAGGTGCTGATCTGTCAGCCGTGTGAATGCTGGACATGAATTTGATTGACAGATTATCTGTGTGCAAGAGGTGTTACCCACAATGCACATGTACTGTTATTGACTAGTGTCCTGATTTAAGAGCTGTTGTGGTCAGTAAAGCCATGTGATGTCATCTGCTTTGTCTTCTACAGGTGGAGTCCAAACCCCACCCTCCAGCTGCCAGCGGCTACACTCCCAAAGCTTTTCATGTGGAGGACACGCCTGTCTGCTTCTCCAGGAACTCGTCGCTCAGCTCTCTCAGCATCGACTCAGAGGATGATTTGCTGCAGGAATGCATCAGCTCCGCCATGCCCAAGAAGAAGAAGAAGGTGGCGGCCACACCCCAGGTTGCTGCATCAGCCACGCTCCCTGAAGCTAACGATTGTGTTTTAGTAGAGGAGGAGCCGTCCGAGGCACCACACAGCCCCACCTCCCCTGACTCAGAGTCTTTTGATTGGAAGGCTATTCAAGAAGGTGCCAATTCCATTGTCAGCAGCCTGAATGCCGCTGCCACCGCCGCTTCTTCATCACTGTCCCGTCAGCCATCTTCAGACTCAGACTCGGTGCTCTCTCTGAAGTCCGTTGGGTCACCCTTTCACCTTCCAACGGCCAGCAAACATACTGAGGAAGAGGAACGAGCGAGTGAGGAACCAACCTGTGGCCCCAGAATCCTGAAGGCGGGCGAGCACAGCACGCTGGACGCCAAGAAGAAAGAGGAGGAGGAACCAAAGGCCCTGAGGGGTGGAAAGAAGGTGTACAGGAGTCTGATCACGGGGAGGCCTAGGGTGGAGCCTGCTGTCAGGGGGCGGAGCAAGCCCAGAGCTACAGCTTCTGGAGGCAGTGATGGTGCCGACAAAGGAGGCGGGTCCTCCCAGGACTCCATACACACGCGATCCTCCTCAGGCACCAATCTCAAAGGAGGGAAAGTCTCCCAGCTGCCACGCACAGCGTCTCCAGGAAGTTCTGGTTCCAAAACAAGTAAACATGGCGGAACACCCAAGACCGCTGCTGCCATACCCAGGAGCGAGTCCGCCTCCAGAGTCGTCAGCGCTACTGCCGCCAAGAAGCAAAAGGCGGAGCCTGAGAAGCCAGGGCTCGTCCGCCAGTCAACCTTCATCAAAGAGGCTCCCAGTCCGACACTGAAAAGAAAGCTGGAGGACTCCACCGCCGCTGCTGTTACGCTGGAGTCACCCGTTAGCCCCGACGCCTCTCTGCCCCTCTCAACCAGGGTCAGACATGAGGTCAGCCGCTCCCAGTCAGAGAGCCCGTCACGGCCACAGGAAGTGACATCGTCCCGTCTGAGTCGCACCGGCACATGGAAGAGAGAAAACAGCACCGGAGGCGGGAGTTCCAGCAAGCACTCCACCTCTCTGCCACACGTCGGCACCTGGAAGAGAACGGGAAGCTCCTCGTCCGTTCTTTCGGCATCATCTGAGTCAAGTGAAAAGGGGCGGAGTGAGGAGGAGGGCGCTGCAAAGTCAAAGGGAGCTCGGCGAAAAGCAAAGAGCGGCAGCGACTCCTCAGCTACCTGCAGCGAAACCGACAAAGCGGAAGACGTGTGGGTCCGTTTGGAGGACTGCCCGGTCAACAACCCACGCTCTCCGTCCTCCTGCTCTGCACGCTCACCCACCACCAAAGGCCCTCCCGTCATCGACAGCCCCACCCCTTTAAAAGTACCATCCTCCTCCTCTTCCTCCTCTTCCAATCTGAACCTGCGGCGGAGTTGCGAGAGTCTGCTGGACGACAGGTTACAGCCACCAGAGCGTCCGGCGCAGCGGCCACAGCAGCGCAGCAGCGCCGTGGCAGCTCGCGTCAGTCCTTTCAACTACACGCCGAGCCCGAGGAAAACCAGCACCGAGGTCAGCTCCCCCCCCACAACCAGCATGTCCAGTACACCCACCCGACCCTCGCTCATCCCGACTCCTGTCACCAAGAAGAAGGAGCCCAAAAGCGGAGAGGGTGGTGGCGGCGAGCGTGGCTCCTACATAGTGACGTCCGTGTGACGGCGGAGATCAGCGGTGCTGCTTCTCTGCTGATTCTGCAACAACTTGAACTCTAAGATCAAACTTTTTATCTTTTTATACCACTAAATGATTATTTGTTGCTCTTAGCTCCGCCTCCTGCATGACCCCGCCCTTCATAGCAGTTTAATCACAATGATGCTAATGATATGTCAACTGGAGGTGAACTTTCCTGTCAATCTTCTTGGAGTTTGGTTGATGACCAGAACCGGATCCTGGTGTCATGTTCTAGTGGGTGGGTGTCAGACTGGTGCTGTGTGCTAGCAGAACTGGGTCTGTTGGTCCCTCTGCGTATGTGTTGTGCAGGAACCGTCCTGCTCCGTCACCTTGGAAACATTAACACTGTAAAGCATAACTTATTGCTGTAAACCTTTGAAGCACATATTTAAATGAAGTGACAGGAAGTGGATTCCTACTTCCTGTTGAGAGTTTGATGTTCGCCTGATCAATAAAGTTTCACAACTGAGCTCTGTGTTTTTTCTAAACCAGTGTGTGAAGTGATGGTTAACCAGCAGCGGCTCCGCCTCTCACCATGACCTTTACAGACTGTGTGCTTCGTGTACGTTCTCCCACCCCCGTCTGTGAGAAGTGGACTGAGTGGGACCTCCATCCCCCTAAGAAAATAGTTTAGTTCGGCTCCAACCAAATAAAGTCAATTCAGTGGCTAGTTATTTTAACGATGCAGACGCTGCCATGTTGGAGCCAGATGTCTTCAGTAAGCAGTGATTGGTCCTTTCTATGGTAACCATTCACCAATCAGGATTGAGCTTGTTGGATGGCCACACCCCTGTCACTTGAAAGTGGGCTACACAAAATCTTATTTTGATATTTTGAATGTGGGAACCAGCAAGCTCCACCTACTCTTTTTGAGGCATTTGATTGGTCAGTTTCTAACTTGAAAAACTACAGAAAAATAGGGGAAAAAAGAGGATCATCAAGAAGATTTGAATGTATCAGAGCAAGAATGGTTATTCTGACCAATAGAATGACTGGGTAGCAGCTGTTTATTTCTACTTTGAAGTCTATGAGATTGGGGGGGGGCACCAGTCCAGTTCTCAGATACAGTCAATGGTGACACCCCCCACATCAACAACCACCTCCATTTATCCACAGAAGGTACTTGTTCTTGAGAAAGGAACCTACATACATTCATCAGCAGCTTTGAAGCAACAGGTCTGAGGAGCAGCTGATGGAGGAGGAAGAGCAGAAACAAAAAGCTTCAGTACTGGAATGATGGACATTTCAGAGGAAAACTACTGTCACTTGCAGACACGAAGGTCCAGGAGAACTTCTGGATCTCTGCGGTGCGTTGAGGACAGACAGTTGTGTTGAGACTTTGATCCCTCCGGGTTCTGATAAGACCTGCTTAGTGTTCAGCATTAAGGGCGGGATTACTGCCAACAGGTGAGGCTGGAAGAGGTCACGTGACTTACTGTGATCTTATTTGATCAGTTCTCATAGGAAGTCTCTCAGATTTTCTCTTATTTTTTTTCCCGTTTTTTCCAGCATCCTTCGTGTGTTTTTTTTTTTAATTTTGAAAAAGTCCCGCTTCTGTTCTTCAATGAAAATAAAAATCCACAGGAAGTCAGAAGACGTGCTTGTTCACTTCCGGTGGATCGCCGCTCGCTTCCCCTCCGTCAGGTGATGGACACCCAGATGGTGAGTCCGATGATCGGTAACGGAACTGGACTGAGATGTCAGTCCGGCTCCAGGAGGCGGGGCTAAGACCCAACGCATCTGCTGAATGCCCGGGTTACCATGGTAACAGCGCCCGTTCCCAGACCCAAGGCAGAGGAGCTTATCGGTCAGGATCCGGTTCAGATACTCCTGCTCTGCCCGTCACTTACGTCATCGGAGACGTCATCACTAAGAGCAAACCTGCTCTCCAAACCAGCTCAGAAGAGCTGCACGGGGCGTTCTGACGTCATCAGAACCAGCCATGGCCTGTGGCAAGTCTGTGACGTCACCGTGTGGCCTGCTCAGGTGTTTCAGCACCTGCCTAAAATGAGAACAAAGTTTTGTTTTAAATATTTAGTTTTAACCATATAGAGTTCTAGCTAAATGTTTGTCGACTTCCATCAGTTCCCTCTAAACCTCTTCCTTTGGTCAAATAATAAATGTTTGCATTTATGATCTTCACAATTTTAGCAAGAATTGATTTTAAATAAATCAATTTGATTTAAATCAATTGATTTAAAAGAAGTGATTTTCTCTTAGTGCATTTCTAATGCAGTGGGACTTTTTTGGGATAAGATAGCTGTCAATACGATACGTATTCATAAAGACAAAGTCGCATTCCGACTGACAAATTTAATGTGAATACAACATTTAGTTTTATGTTTAACATGTCTCTTCTGAAAACGACTTTTCTTTGTCTTGAATACAAATTGATCCTGTTAACAAACTGTTAAAATTACGCCACAGGTCACAGGCTTATTCATTAATGTGTGAACTTCTCCCTCAGTCTCCCTCTGCTTGCAGAAACATGGGGTCTGGTGGGGGTCGTAGGTCATTCACAGATGTGCACTTCTTCATCTCTTCAACAGGAAGCTCTGCGGCGCATCATCAGTACACTCACCAACAAGAAGGAGGAGCTTAAGCACTTCCTGGATTCACTGAATGGCTCTCTAAGTGGCCTGCAGGTGAGGGGGAGGGGCCTAAGGAACTTTACTGAAAATTTGCCTTTTCAGTTACTCCGTTCAGAAACTGAAATTTATAAATGCAAGAGTGATTTCATTTTTGACAAGCACATTTTAAAGCTCCCTACAGGCAGGATGATAAGCTCATTCCCTCCCCTCCATTAGATCTATCCTCCTGAGACCCGGCCCATTCATTTATGTCCTTTATAACGGACATTTTGTTTACCTGTATATTTCTTAAGTAATTGGAGATATCATTCCAAATCATATAGTACTCTGTAAAGGACGTCCTGGGCTTTCCAGAGATGTGTCGTGACGGGTTTGCATGCTGGGAACTTTGCCAAGATGGCTGCCATACCGGGAACCTCATTTTATGAAAGCTGAAACAAAAGTCAAATATTCTCTATTGATTTTTTGTACCATGACAATTATTTCAATTCTTGGTCATAACATGTTAAGAATAATACTTTTACATTTGAAAATTGTTTCATTTTTTCTGTTTTGAGATAGCAGGAATTGTATTTAAATTACTTTACTCATTCCTCAATTTATAAAGTAATTCACTACTTTTTTCACTCACAAATAAATTATCTAATGAATAAAGCTATCACAAAGGTTACACAAGGCCAGTCAGGTTTTTAGCAGCACCTCATTCATTTCAACACATGAACACATGATCCTATAGTAGTCTACGTTTGTATAGACAGGTTGCTCACTGACACTAGGCCACTAAGCAGTTCATCTCCAGGACAAAAATTGCACTTAACTGAAATGTTTTTGTCTTTGTTTTCAAAACATGTCAATAATTTGAATATCTCCAGTTGCAGAATGTCCTACGAACGAAAATATTTACGCTCTCCGTCTTATTTTGACCAATCGTTAACACTGCATTAACGCGCGTGCATCACTAACTGCATTTTATTTATTTGTATCCGTTTTGTTTCATTTAACCAAGAGACAATGTCAGAGCCAACTGTTTACACGAGTTAATTTGTTTCGTGAATCACCGATATTTCAATGCACCAAAATGTAAATATTAAAGTAGTGAGGGTTTCTGTAGTTTTGTCATTGTAATTTAATTACCAAAATTTACCTGTAATTTATTTTGTTACTCAGTTACTGACAAAAGTAATCAAATTAAAGTAAATTACATTGTAATATTACTGTAATTTAAAAACCTACATCACATAGTAATGTCTTATTAAGCATTTTTTCCTTGGAAGCAACAAGTAGCAGAAGAGTGACATAGAATTGTATTTTTTCTTTTTAAATTGAATGTGTTTAGGGTGAATATCACTCTAAATCTGCTCCTTTTTCTGATTTTCTAAATACAGTTCTATTTTCACAGAGGTATTGTCCTGGTGTCCTCTACAATGGATATGCTGTGAAATTAAAATTATATATATATTTTTTAATTAAAATTGTAAGGTGTTTTTTTAGGCCCAAATGGGTCTGTGACTGTAAAGCGCTTTGGGCCTTCAATGAAGGTAGAAAAGCGCTATATAAATATATGCCGTTTACATTCATAATTCCTGCAAAGCATAAAGTTTGTATTTTAGCATTTTAGCCGGAGCAAGAATCTGTTTCTGTATTACGACACGACTGCAGAAACAAATATTCATGAAATACTATGAATGATGTAAATATGAAAGTACCATTTGAAGGCTGAGGTGACTGTTGGTTCTGATGTCATCCGTCCACGGGTTTATGACCAGAGGTGAGACGGTTCTTCTGTGCCAGGTTTCTGACTGAACAGAGTATTTTCTGGAACATTTTCTTCCCATTTGTGCCATAAGAATGTGCTCCTGGATGGGGTTGGGGGGTGAGGCCCCCCTAACTGACGTGGCCCCCTAGGGCCTGGAGTTTTCCTCCTCGCCTGTAATTACTGAACTCCATCCAGGAGGAGTCCTGTAAGGTGACCATGGAGCTAGAGGCGGAGCTTGAACAGCTTCGGGCTGCCCTGGAAGAAAGAGGAGCTCAGCTACATGTCACCATCAAAGAGGAGGAGCAGAGAAAGAAGGCGGAGCTCAAGGTACGAACCCCAGCTTTACGTCTTTGTGCTGACACGTTCCTTTTTGATTAACGCTGATGTCTGTGTGTGATTTCAGCGGCAGCTGTCCGAAGGGGCGTGTGCTCTGCGGTCGTGTGAAGACCTGCTTGAGTTCGCAAATCAGACCCTGACGATTTCAACCGAAGACGAGTTCCTGACGGTAGGCCTCCATCAGAGAACGCCAGTACCACAAACGTGACAAACACTCAGAGTTTTTGTTGTCTTTCAGGCTGCCAAACACATCAAAGAACGGTAAGAGGCACCGGATCCTGCAGTCTCTGATGTCTTCTCCTTGTTTGTTGATTTGTTGTTGTTGTTTGTGTATTCTTCGTTACGCCTTTTCTTTTGCTCTTTACTTTGTGGTCTTTAAATAACATTACTAACTCCTGGTTTTTATCAAACTAACTTAACCCCTCCTAACATTCTAACCCCGCCTCCTGCTGTTATCAGGGTGACTATGGCTCCGGCGTTCCGGCTGACCACTCGGCCGTCTGTTTCTGAGAGCATGTCCCAGTTTGCAGTAGACTTCAGTGCTGAGAGGGAAGGCCTTCACAACCTTCACTTCCTGCCAGGTCAGAGCAGCTGCCCATCACTGGCCGTGCTCTCGACTGTGTTCGCGGGGTTTCTTGTTCACACGATTCGTGAACAGATTCATGCATGAAGTGGGACGATTTTGACATCCTGTTACACAGACTGAGGTTCTGTTTTCAGGAGATTTTCTCAGCCCCACTCGTTTCTTATATTGTTTCACACTTTTCTTCTGTAGTCGGTATCTCCATTGAAGTTCTGGATCTGAGCGTCGGGTCAAACCGTTGTTGTTCCGGTTTCAGATATTAGTTTTCTACTTTTATGTATTGGATCCTCTTCCTGGTTCCGTCTCTGTCTCCTGTGTTACACCTGTGCACCTTGACTGTGACTTAGTCCCGAGAGCGCCTGAGATCGACGTGTCCAGCTGCAGCGTTCAGGACAACGCCGTCCATGTGGCGTGGCGCCCGCTGGTGGAGGCAGACAGCAGTGCTGACAGCTGCAGGTTGAACGAGCGCTACGAACTGGAATACCGGAAGACCAGCCACGGTAGCTCACTGGTAGCGGTGGGAGGAGCATCCTGGGAACGGATCTGTGACATCACAGAGACGCAGGTCACCATCTCGGGTGGGTGGTCCCACAGCTGCATCTAATCTGATCTGTTCAACCAAACAGTCTGGCTGATGCGAGTCTGTGGCGTCAAAACCTTTAGGTTTAAAGTTCGACTCGCCGTTTGTCGTCATTCGAGTTCGAGCGAGAAACAAAGCAGCAGCTGGTGAATTCTCCAATCCGGTTGCCTTGGAAACCAGAGGTAAGCAAACATAAGATAGAATCCACCTGCATTGATCTCCAGAACATCATGATCTGCTCCTCTGATGGATCGGTTCCTGATTCATCCTGGTTTCTCCCAAGAGAACCTCAGCCCCTCTAGCTCCGCCTCCTGTCTCTACATCTGACTCAGTTCACTGTTTCACAGCATTCTCCTTTGGCTTCGACGAGGCGACAGCGCACACCGACCTCAGGGTTCAGGGCGATACAGTCACCTGGGAGCCGCAAGGGGTCAAAGGTCATGACAACCGGCTCAGAAGCAAAGAGAACAAAAGCAGGTGAGGATGTTCTCCTGAGACAGGCGTCAGAACATGAACCGGGACTTGTTCCACCCAGCATCCAACACGTTTCTGGTTCTGGGCTGTGGACCTGTTCAGTCATTCCTCAGGCCTTTGTCAAAACATGTCTTTCACAACCAGAGCTGTTCACACCTGCACAGGTGTGATGAAGCTGTTTTCATGAAGGCAGCAGCCTTTCCACGGCTAACCACTGCAAGCAGCTCAATGTGTAATGAAGACGCCAGTCCAGACTTTGTGCTCCTTTCATACTTTAGATCCGGTTAGAGGGGGTGTGGCCTTTTGATTGACAGCTGACAGTTGAATCGACAGATGTCTGTTACTCGCGGCGGGTCATATCCTGCTTAGAGCTAACGTGACGTTCTTGAACAGTGATGTCATGTTGCTGATGTGCACGTGTGCAGCAGCTGTCAGTAACAGCTGTTTCTCTGCTGCTCCTCAGCTCACCTTCAGCGCCGCTTCAACTCCTCCAGGTAGAAACTGTCCGCACCAAATGGTTGCCTAGCAACTGCCACACTCTTCATGTGCCATCTCACTCCATGCATAGCTGGCATCCCGCTGACATGTTTCTTTCCTCAGCGTCTCTTCACAGGAAGTGTGGTCATTCAGAATCCATTTTATCTGCTTTAATTCTACGTTTGTGTCTCAGAAAATGCGTTTTCATTCATTTGCTCTGATCCATCCTTTTGGCTGATTGGTGGCTTTGGCTCCACGTCCATCCGCGGCTTCTCACGCTTTCCTTCTTCAGCAGAAGCTCCACGCCGTCGCCCAGCAAGACACCAGGAGGTCGGGCTGGACGCGAGCGCTTTGCTGGGGAGGCCTACACTGTGCTGGGTACCACTGACTCTCTGACTAGTTCTGTACACACCACCTAGAGGTTGAGGTGGAGCGGCCGACTTCATTTTTAAACTCACAGGTTTGATTCCCACTGTGGGTGAACGTCTGGCTGCTCTGCCACAGTCTGCAGATATTAGTACACACCAGTTAACATTTACAATATTTCTTGCCGTGAATACACACTAAACATTACAGAGATTTTATTTTGAAACATATTCTACACACTGTTGACATTTAGCAACAGACTTTTAATTTGGCAATCAAAATGTGACACACTGCTTTTTATGTTGAAAGTAATTTGCAGCTCTATAACACATTTCTGTCTCCAAGGTAACCAAGAGGTGTGCTCTGGCTGTCACTATTGGGAGATCCGCCCCTTGGCTGATTGGAAATCATTCAGTGTGGGTGTGGCCTACAGGGGCAGCTTGGGCCGCTTTGAGCAGTTAGGAAAGAGCCCCGCCTCCTGGTGTCTGTTTGCCAGCCAATGGCTGCAGACCACACTTGCCGCCAAGCACAACAACCGAGCAAGATCACTTGACTGGCCGCTGCCGCAGAGGATTGGGATTTACTGCGACTACGATAACGGTACCAGAACCGTCTGTGTTTCCATCAGCTACTGAAGGGAATGAGGTCTATTTTTGGAGAACCATCTCTAATACGTCGTTCTTCAGAATTTCTTTTATTTATTACTAAAAATAATGCACGTTTCAAATTAGTATGCAAATTGTGTACAAGCTTGGGATCCCCCAGAGAAGGATGGGTGGATGAATGGATGAATGGATGAATGGATGAATGGATGAATGGATGATGGATAAATGAATGGATGAATGGATGATGGATGAATGAATGGATGAAGGAATGGATGATGGATGAATGATTGGATGATGGATGAATGAATGGATGATGGATGGATGAATGGATGAATGGATGAATGACTGGATGATGGATGGATGAATGACTGGATGATGGATGGATGAATGATTGGATGATGGATGAATGAATGGATGGAGGAATGACTGGATGATGGATGGATAAATGGATGATGGATGGATGAATGGATGAATGACTGGATGATGGATGAATGACTGGATGATGGATGGATGAATGGATGATGGATGGATGATTGGATGATGGATGGATGAATGATTGGATGATGGATGAATGAATGGATGGAGGAATGACTGGATGATGGATGGATGAATGGATGATGGATGGATGAATGGATGATGGATGGATGAATGGATGAATGACTGGATTATGGATGGATGAATGGATGATGGATGGATGAATGGATGAATGACTGGATGATGGATGGATGAATGACTGTATGATGGATGGATGACTGGATGATGGATGGATGACTGGATGATGGATGGATGAATGACTGGATGATGGATGAATGACTGGATGATGGATGATGGATGGATGAATGACTGGATGATGGATGGATGAATGGATGAATGACTGGATGATGGATGGATGACAGGATGATGGATGAATGGATGATGAATGACTGGATGATGGATGGATGACAAGATGATGGATGGATGAATGGATGAATGATTGGATGATGGATGGATGACAGGATGATGGATGGATGAATGGATGAATGATTGGATGATGGATGAATGAATGGATGGATGAATGACTGGATGATGGATGGATGAATGGATGGATGACTGGATGATGGATGGATGAATGGATGATGAATGACTGGATGATGAATGGATGGATGACAGGATGATGAATGGATGAATGATTGGATGATGGATGGATGAATGGATTAATGACTGGATGATGGATGAATGACTGGATGATGGATGGATGAATGACTGGATGATGGATGAATGACTGGATGATGGATGATGGATGGATGAATGACTGGATGATGGATGGATGAATGACTGGATGATGGATGAATGACTGAATGATGGATGGATGACAGGATGATGGATGAATGGATGATGAATGACTGGATGATGGATGGATGACAAGATGATGGATGGATGAATGATTGGATGATGGATGGATGACAGGATGATGGATGGATGAATGGATGAATGATTGGATGATGGATGAATGAATGGATGGATGAATGACTGGATGATGGATGGATGAATGGATGGATGACTGGATGATGGATGGATGAATGGATGATGAATGACTGGATGATGGATGGATGACAGGATGATGGATGGATGAATGGATGAATGATTGGATGATGGATGGATGAATGGATGAATGATTGGATGATGGATGAATGAATGAATGAATGGATGAATGACTGGATGATGGATGGATGGATGAAATGTGTAGAAGTGTCAAAAATATCTTTTTTTTTCTTTTTCAATGATAATATTGTGTCTCTTTGGATCACTGACATCAGACACCTGTGATCATTAGTTTTGCAGGTGAACTCAATTAAAGGAAAAACGACTAAAGAAAGATGTTCCACATTATTCAACAGACCAACATTTTCCAGCAATAAAGGAAAGAAAGAGGATCTCTGCTGGGAAGCCTGAACTAGTATGTGTGATCATCGATGAGTGTCTGATTCAGAGCAGACTAAGCCAGAATGAGGAAGGCTTCCGTCAGACAAATACATGGGATTAAGAGAGCAGCTGCTACAATACAAAGCAGCTGCACATGTTTGAAGCTCCTGCTGTCTCTGGAGTCCCACCAACATCAAGGTGTAGGGTCCTCCAGAGGCTGCAGGGCTACGTAAACCTTTTAGTGCCTCCCCCCACAAACAGCACTCACAAGAAGAACTGTGCTTTATGTAACAAACCATCTTCATGCGTGACACTGCACCATCTCATGCTGCAGGAATCCCTCTGCATCATTGGCTGCTATGGAGATAAACTGATGGTGTGACCCCCATCCTCCCCTGACCTCAACTCTATTGAGAAACTTTGGAGCATCCTCAAGCCTAATATCTCTGAGGGTGGGGGGCAGTTCCCATTCAAACAGCAGCTATGGAGGCCGTTCTGACATCCTGCAAAGAAATTCAAGCAGAAACTCTCCAAAAACTCACAAGTTCAGAGGATGCAAGAATTGTGAAGCTCCTACAAAATAAGAGTCCTGTTTTTAAATGGAACTGAACCAATGAAGATGTTTTTATTGGAATAGGTTTGATGGTATGGTATGGGCCCTTTGAGCTGACTCTGTTCAGCCCACTTCAACCACAGAAGGAAAACAGGGAGTTGAGTAGAAAGAAAGAATTTTGGAAGAGTTTTGTTGGCTAGGCCAACCTGCCAATAAACATCACCACCACCACACACACACACACCCTTAAAACGCTGACATTTAAGGTCTAATAAAATCAGGATGATTGAAAAAATGTGCTTCATTAATAAAGGAAATAAGAAGTTACTTCCTACTGACACCAACCAATGGCCTCCTGGTCAGTTTAATAGAAGGTTCAGTCATCGCTGTTCCAGAAGTAAGGACCTTCTCCTTCTTTGTGTTTCAGGAGATCTTCTCTTTGTCGATGTCCAGCGACTTTGTCTTCTTCACGCTTTCAAAACCAAGTTCAACCAGCCGATCGTTCCGGCCTTCACTGTGAGTCCTGAGCTTCGCCTCAGCTACGTCTCTACTACACCTGAAAACATCAAATGTTTTACACTCACCATAAACAGCTGCAACTGTTTCCTGACACGGTGATGGTGCTGCCATCTGCTGTTATTGATTCACTGGGTTTTCTGAGTCCACAGTCAAAGCAAACAACTATCAAAAGGTTCCAGAGCATTTTATCCTGCCTCCTACTCCTACTCCTGACGGAGAGGTGCTGCTGGAGCCACAGGAAAATGACAGTGATGTCATCACTAATGTTACCAGCATCATCAGTGATGACATGAAAGTGGAAAGGATCTTTCCATAGATGACATACATACATTACCAAACGTATTGTCTCCCCTTCCAAATGATCAGAATCAGGTGTCCTAATCACCTGTCCTGGCTACAGGGGTATAAAATCAAGGCATGAAGACTTTGTTCAAACATTTGTGAAAGAATGAGCTGCTCTTAGGAGCTCCGTGAATTCCAGCGTGGAACTGTCAAAGGATGCCATGACAACAAATCCAGTGGTGAAATGTCCTCTCTCCTAAATATTCCACAGTCAACTGTCAGCTCTATCATAACAACATGGAAGAGTTTGAGAACTACAGCAACTCAGCCATGAAGTGGTAGACCATGTAAACTGATGGAGAGGCTTTGGAGGATGTAAAAACTGATGTTAATTCCACTTGCTGTGTAATATTACAAAGGTTTCTATCGATGCCTTCATTTCTACCGCTTCAGCCTGCTCTGGGCTGATAGTAGGGATAACTTTGTTCAGCTCATGTCTAATATTTGAGATTTTACTATCAAAAACTGTAAGGAAATCTTCAGAGCTGAGAGTAGCAGGAATATGCCCCCATGACCCGATCCTGGATGAGTGGAAGACGATGGATGGATGGATGGATGGATGGATGGATGGATGGATGGATGGATGGATGGATGGATGGATGGATGGATGGATGGATGGATGATTTTTCGTTCTCTGATATTAAAGTTAAATAGTATTGAGTTCTAACTGTACGCAGAGATTTTTTATACTTTAAAAGACTATATTTCCAGTTATTCAGAGACTGCTGAGTTGTTTTCTTTCTAACCAACGGGTTACTATTTTAGGGGAACGGGTTTAAACCTCTGTGCTACTCAGTTTCTCTAACAAGCTTAGTTTTCAAAGGGGCAACAGCATCAAGTGTTCTCCTGATGTCGTCCATGGCATCATTAACAAACTGATCATTTGTACTGTGACAGAAACTATGGGAGCTGGTCTCAGAGTGAGTGCTCAGCATGTCACTATGTAATGGTTGAAGTGCGAGTTTAAACTCAGGCACAGAATGGTCAGATTATGTTTTTTTAAGTTGTTTTCATTTATTGGAGCAGTAGCATTTTACAGAACAAACTGAAAGGTAATGAGAAAGTGATCTGAGACAGTGATTGAGTTCATTTATGTTTTGTGTGAAACCAGAACTATCTAATAAAGCTACAAATGCATTTTCTAGACAGTCACTAGAATCATCAACAGGAATATTAAAATCCCCTACTATTATTATTTTATCAGAATCTAAAGCAATAGTTGATAGAAAATCAGAAAACTCAGTTAAAAATTCAGAGTACGGGCCAGGAGGACGATAAATAAGTATGAATAAAACAGCTTTTTGAATCTTGCTCTTTGGGGGATTTATTGACAATATGATTTTTTCATAGGAGTTATAAATGTGTTTGATTTTAGTGTTAGGAAGTAAGCTAGACTGTGATATTACTGCCAACCCACCTCATTTCCCTGATATCCTGGATTTCTGATAGTTATTATGACTAAGGGGTTGCTTCATTCAGCCTAACATAGTCATCCTGTTGTAGCCAGGTTTCTGGCCTCCAAATCTAAAATAAGGTTACACTTAAAACATCTACCACTATCCTCACTAAAGGAGGCAGGATCTTCACTAAACATATGACACATGGAGCAGGACAGAGGCGTGAAGGCAGAAAAGGGACAGGCCATGCTAAACACCAAGCTAAGGTTAGCGGTGTTTAGCTAAGGGGAATTCATTACATTGCAGGCTGCTTAGACAGCAGCTGGTTCATATTGTAGTTTTCTCACTAGAAAGATGACGATGATACTTAGAATTTTTGAATACTAAACCAGATAACACTAAATTAGATATTTGCAAACCAAGCAATCGAATAACAGGAGCAACAGATACAACGACCAAG
The DNA here is from genome assembly GCA_014656515.1 of Oryzias celebensis. NCBI lineage: Eukaryota > Metazoa > Chordata > Actinopteri > Beloniformes > Adrianichthyidae > Oryzias > Oryzias celebensis. Next base: position 2,926,665 of record BNCR01000012.1, read on the forward strand.
CACTGGATAACGCTCACCTGGAAATGACGTCATAGGATCAGGAGAATAGCATCAAACATGCGCAGTTGATGCTGAAATGAATGAGAAAGAGGAGTTTTGGTTTTTATTTAGATTTTTATACATGTACCTGTACAATGCTACACTGTACTTGGGAAAACCCAAACCCTTTAATGTAAAGATGTAATAAGAAGAGTTGAGCAATGAAGAGAAGCTTACACAGATCAAAATATCCCATTCTAACAACTTTCATCAAGTCGCCGTCTTCTGGAAGGTTCTAAAGTTCAGCAACGACGCAGAAGAACAGAGGACTGACTGTGACCTTCTCTGTGTTACAGTTGTGGTGTGGAGCCATAGCAGTCACAACTGGTCTGCAGGTGCCGAGCTTCATGTCAAGCTTTCTGACAACCAACTGAAGTTTGGACAGCCTGTCACATGATCAGCCATCAGTAGCGTGTGATGTCAAAGGATAACAGCTGATTCCTGTAGATGTTCAGAGAATTTACTCATGTGTTCAAGTGAATTTATTTTGTAAAGTGATTAGTTTAAATTGATGTTCTTTTAAAAGTCTTGACCTAAATAATAGTTCTGTCTTCCGCTGTGCATCATGTCTCATAAATAACACCTGGTCAGGTAAGACCTAGAAATTCCCTGCAAAGGCTGTGAAAGTCAGACTGTGAGTGTTTGGTTATCTCTGTGTTCACCTGTGAATCACAAACATTAATAAATGTGTCCAAAAGCATCCGTAGGGCACTCATCAGCTGGAGCATCATGACGGGCCTGAAGGCTGCTTCTGCGTAGGGTCGGATCTGGATGCAGAATCCGGCCCTGCAACACTTAGAGAGGAGCACACATCCAACAGCTCTAAAGCTGGGTTTGTGTAGTTTACTGACCAGGAGTCCATGTGCAGTGATAGTACAGATGAGGAGGGGAAGGAAATGAAACACAGTGAATGTTTTCAGTGGTGATGCAGGAGCATCCATCCATCTATCCGTTCACAGTCCTACACCCAAGCGCTGTCTCAGAACCTAACCCATGACAGCTGTGCTTCACCTGCATGAGTTAGTAAAGTAGTGTAGTGGTGTTATTAACTCTGATCATCTGCTAGGAAACAGTGTCTACTTACTGTTCAGGGGGAAAGTCATTCAAGCATAGACTTGACTCTGACATGTTTAGATTTGGAATCTACACCAATACTGTTTTATATTTGACAGAAAAAGGATGAAGATGCTCCAGAGTCATCATGATGAAAATATCACGTTTGATTTGACCTTCTTTAACCCAAGTAAATCTGCTGTAGGAGGAGCACCCCAGATATGACACAACATGTACTTTATTTTGAAAGGACAAGTTTGTATTGCTGTCAAATTAAAAGAAGTTAAAATTATGATATGTAGGAAAAAAATAACACTATTATGAAAATTGAAAAGCTACGTTTTATCAATGAATGAATGGCCTAATGGCCACAAAAACACAAATAAAGAATATTTTCTAAAACAGTAGCAATGGCGTAGCTCTCACTGGGTTCTGGTCAAGAAACTGAGTCTTTCATGGGTTTTTAAAGGTTTAAATTGTGGCAGGTGGCATGCCATTTAGTAAAATGATTCCACCTGTGCGCACCAGCTGCTCACCTGTAAAGGGTTTTTCAAAGTGGTTTCCTTCTGTCAGAGTGAGGGTTCGGCGTCAGCCTGCTCTTAGACTGGACTGGCTGAGCGTGGCCTCAGGCTTCCCAGTGTGGTTGCTGTGGTTTGACTGAGTTCCAGGGTAATGCTTCATGAAGCTTCATTTGCTCTAAAAGGACATCTAGGGCACACAAAAATATCAGTTGAATTAGAAGTGGTATTTTGAAAGAAAGCCCAGGAATAAACATGTCAACAAAATAAAAAAGTTTACAATACATGTACATTGCCATATGTTTTCTTGGTGTATGTTTACTCTTGCAATGATACAAATACATTTTTAAAAAACTCTTTATTAAAATGACAATTTAAAGGCAGTTGACAGTAGGAACGGGACTTGGATTTTACAGGTGTTGGGAGTTCCAGGGCATTTACCGCCTTATGATGGTTGGCTGTGGTGTCTCACCAAGTGGATCAGGAAACGTGCAGCACAAGATCAGACTGTCTGCAGACATGCACTCCACTTTGACATCAGAGGAAGATCTCCATCCCAATCACAATGTAAACAGGTTCCTGCCCGCCTGCTTTGGTGGTCTTTTAGACATTGTCCCGTCTACATTTCTGAATTTGTGGTCTGAAAAATCTTTAAACTGTTCTGTGAAATGCGCCCTCATCCTTGGATCAGAGCGACCGTCTGCTTTACCTGAAGAACAATGGTGGGCTGGTGGTCTCAGAGGGGACAGTGAAGGTGGTCAGAACAGCAGAACGTGTGATGCAGCAAAACTCTACAGACAAAGGTTTCAATGAAACTGGTTCAGATCATTGAGTTCTGAATGAACAACCACAATGTTTATGTCTTATTGTTTCTGTGATCCATAAAGAAGGCTGCAGCACATGGTAAAATGGACTACCCTGGAGGTTCAGAGTGCATCACATGCAACAGGCTGTTGGTTTTTAGGGTTTTGGTCATAATATTTAGTTCTCATCTAAATATTTTAGCTTAGTTAGATCTGTAAATGTCAGCCATGTCTTTTTTTTAATCTTGTTTTATGGTGGAGAACGTGACCTCGAAGGTATAATATAGTTATTCTATTTAGGGTAATAGGCTATTATATGTTTCAGTTATTATTAGGCTATGTTTTAAAAAGTTGTGGGAGAAATTATTTTTGTTTATTAAAATAAAACAAAAAACATTATTTAATAGATTGCTTGTCTGATTTTGTTCTTTTCATAATATTTTTTTCTCAGTTATGTCTGGTTAGGTAGATCCGTGAATCCTATCAATGTGTTTTAGTTATTAATGTTTTGAAAATGTTAAATATTTTTTATTAAGCTGTATTCGTTCATTATATTAAGATGACAGAACACACGTCTGATTTATTCACAGCAAAAGAGAGAAAACAACAAATAGTAATAATTTAAATGAACTGTCAAACTTAATTTGCTTATTAAATGAATTCTTCTTTTATTAACATACCAATGCATATATCAGATTATGTGAAAAAAGATAAAAGTTTTTTTCTAAGTTATAAATACACCTTCCTCATTGGAAACAAAAGCACCGGGGACCCTTCAGGATGGCGGCGCATCAAGACGTCACCTCCAATAGGCGGCGACAGTCCATGAGGCGTCTACCTACATATGTCTACGGTAGAGAGAACCAGAGTTCCGATCATTGTCCCTGAAAATGTGCACCGTAGAAATTCTGTTTGTGGGATGAAGTCAGATTGACCCTTTATTGTGGAGAGGTAACCGGAAGTGGGAGTGACCTCTTGTCGTTGCTCCGGAAAAATGGCGGTGTTTTGGGTCGCTTCGGCTTCGTTCTAAAGGCTTTGGCAACAGGCCCTCGCGCGCACAGTTCTGCTCTCCAGGAATGACCAGAGTTAAAGTGACCCGCGTGACCGGATGCCTCGCGTGAACCGGACGGCGGTGTTGTCGCTGCTAATCGTTAGCAGCTGCGTCTTCTTGCTGTTCCAGCTGCATTACTACCGGAAGTACGTCAGCAAGGTGAGACCGCAAAGTGTGTCTCTGTGTCGTGTGTCGCTATAAGCGATGTTAGTACTCAATAAAATAATTCGACATTCATGTATTAATTTGATATCGTAAGACAGCCAGCAGTGTGCTAACTCTGGAGGACACAACTGCTCCCTCTCTTCGTAAACATAGTCTAAAAGCATCATTACACGCTACTTTTAGTCTTCGACGGCTAGCTCTTTTTGTCAGATCAAAGATGTGCAATCAGTCTAAAAAAGATCAGTCTCACTTCAATGGATCAAGACCCACATTTCCTTGAGGGTAGATTAGCATGGCCATGTGACCCAGATATTTGATTTTATTGCAGAGACAGGATATTGCCAGACAGTTTGAATTCTGGAATTGACATACATTTGTACGACAGTTCATAATTATACTTCTTCATGCATTATGATTTACATGATGTTGTTTGCATACTCAGAACACACATTAAGTAGCCGCTGGAGTCCAGTTGAACTGGGGCTAAAGATCACCAGGTCATCAGCTTACCTGAGATGATTTAATGCTGTACCTCAAACCACACAACCAGTTCTACACCCGGATAACTTTTTAGACATATCATTGACATAAAAATGAAACAAAGCAGGAGATAAAATACTTCCTTATCTGACTCCATTACCAATTTGAAAAGGCGCTGACAGGCAATAATCCCATTTCACCTGCATAGTCTGGAGAGAGTTCCTAAAGGGCAAACATCTAACTATATATTTGGGCACATTTGCATTGCACAGTTTTTGAAATAATTTTTGATGGTTTACTCGAGCAAAAGCTTCAGAAGCTTCTAAAAAACACATTAGAAATGTAGAGTGTTTGCTTTTGTATCTACTTAAGAGTTCCTTCAAAGCAAACATGCACATCTAAGTGCTATGACTGGAATTAAACCCAAATTGATTATCTGTTGAGATGATTATATTATTGATCCTTGCCATGAAGATCTTAGCAAGAGCAACAGGTCTAACGCTATCTGAACTACCACCTGTTCCGGTCTTATTCTTTATTACAGGAACTAATCATACTTCCATTATGGATTCTGGGATGACACCATGCATAACAAAGGCAGTAAAGCATATGGCAACCAGAGGAGCCAAACTCTTACTTGAGATGCTCTGCAGAAAGTCGATCCAGACCAGTTGTTTAATTTTCAGACAGCTCTTTAATTGCTTTTTGGACTTCATGCGTTTTGATAGAATCGACATAATCAACGTTCTCAATGGGGTCTGGTTCACTCTGGACACAGTTAAACAATTTACAATAATGTTGCTGCCAAATGTCCACCATCCTATTTGAACCAGAGACTCCATGTATAGTGTCGGGTGGAGAAGGTTTATGGTTAGTAATGATTTCACCTCTTTCAAAAAAAGCTCTGGTATTATTACAAAATCGTTTTTTAGTCATGGAATCAGCGATACTTTCATGACGGCGCACATGTGACGTCGGTGCAAAAAATTAACCAACATGCACTGAAATGCAGGCGATCTGCACAGCGCTGCGTCTGCCTGGGTGATCTCAAACACGCCTGCTGTGTGTGTTACTGTGTGTGTTGCTCTTTTAACATCTTGCTGGGTGTTAGTTTGTGTTAAATTGTGTGTTTGTGTTGTTGTGAGTCCAGAATCCTGCATGACACTGATCCATTTGTCTCATTATTTGGTCCACAGCAGCAAGGGGGCCCATTACTAAGCCCGGTGCGTCACCTGACCAACCGCTCTGTCCAATGGGTGAGTCAGTACCTGTGTCCTCAGCACCTGAAGGGGGCGGGGCACAGTCACATGGGTTAAAGCAATGACAGCTTTAGCAGAAGCTGCTCCTCAGGAAAACATGAATGCATTTCTAACAGTGAAGGGGCCGCGTGCCGCGCAGAGGTCCAGCAAACGTTACACACGTTTTTCCGGTATGTTTACTGTACGTGACCAAGGGTCACTTGGATTCAGCCCTGCTGAGTTAGTGTTCAGTCACACAATACAAGGAAGGGGACCTTGCAGGCCTTAAAAGAACATTTTTAAGATCACAAAGACAATTAAAAAAGCAAATCAAATAGTAATAAAACACATTACATTTTAAACTCAATCTTTATTTATTTGTATGACGCCTTTTGTTCTGCTCGGCGCTTTACATAAAGGCAAATAAAATCCTCATGAAAAATACAGTGTTCAAAAACAAATACACCCAAAATAAACACCCCTCTCTCCCCCGCTTCCTCCCTCTATCCACCCAGTTCCCCCAATGTGACCCTTGATAGCAAAACTGAACAGTCTTTAGAACTGCAGCTCTAAGGAAACAGTTTGGCGCGGTTCTGCTGTGCAGAAACTGTCTTATGGGGATCCATTATTCCAAGGCCCAGCCCGACCACGAAGGATCATCGCTGCAGCGCCCACCCAGCACAGGGCCCACTCTACAGAGCGGTACCCCAGCTGCCCCAATGGGAATGGGCACCACAGCAACAGCCACCCACAGGACTCCAGAACAGAGGATCCCCACGAGGAAGCACTGGAGTTAAAGAATGAAAAAAATCAAAAGAAAAGATCAATCTAAGAAATTACAGCACATGCAAAAGCCAGATTAAAAAGGTGTTTGGCCGGAACCAGCAGCTACCATGGAATGGTGTACAGATTCTGAATCTGTAGAGGTTAAAACCAAATGACTTCCAGAAGAGCGGTCCGGTCGGCCGCTGACTTAACCTGAGAACTGATCTTTGTCCAGCAGCTGATGTTTGGAGGCGTAGTGTGGTCACCATGGTAACCATGCTGCCATGTCTCTACAGCAGGTGATAAAGAAGTTCTTGGCATTGGCACACCATTTCCACCTACCGCTGTTCCTCGCTGACACTTTGGCGCTCTCGCTCCTGTCCCAGGATGCTTTGCGTCAGCATGAGCGGCTGGTCCAGGAGCCACATTGCAGTTTTCTCTGCACTGACCGTCCAGTTTTGTCCTTCGCCGTGCATGCCAGCTCGTGGAAAAGCTCTGTAAGTGTGTGGTTTGAGGTCTACGGGCCAAAGTGAAGATTTTTGGTTCTGACTTGGATTTTTTTTTTGGGTCCTTAGCCAAACTTTCTGACGGCGGCTCAGGCCAAAGGCTTTGAGCTGCTGGAGCTGCGAGGAAAAGACCCGCGCCTGTCCAGCCTGGACATCTTGTCTGGGGAGGAGATCCCGCTCCACTCCTTGTTTCGCCTCGATGGTTACATCATCCATGTGGGTGGAGCCACCCTCTCCCTATGACGTGGCCTGAGCTAAAGTGGGAGTTGTGTGCAGTGATGCTTTGATGTGTTCAGGTGGTCTTCCTGTACGAGCGCAGCGGGAATTACCTTTGGCACGGCCCGCTGCGCCTCAGGGCTGGCATGGACCAGACCTTCGCCCCCTTCACCCTGCTGGACTATGGGCGCCATGCTGGTGCATATGACAGGTTTGGATTCTGTCATGTGACTTCTGTTTTCAGAGAATGGACCCATCGATGACTGAGCTGTTTGCTTGCTGTCGTGTGCCCCCCCCCCCAAAAAAAACACACACAGGCCAGAACTGATCCTTACAGTCTTGGATGGCCTCGATGTGCAAGTTCCTCGCAACATCACCCACTTTCTGGTGCAGCACCGAGACTCTCGCTTCTTGGAATGCCGCTTCCACGAAGCCCGCCACTTTCTGCAGGTCTTTTTTGGAACATGGAGTGTTCTGTCTGCAGAGAACCCCCGAATGACTGTGTGTTCTGTTTGCAGATGTACCCCGACGACTCGTCTGCAGCGGCGCTGGACTTTCGAAGGAAAGCAAAGGCTCTGCTTCATTTAACAACCCAAACACTTGGTTTGCTCCACATCCCTTTCTGGATCAGCAGTGGTACCTGCCTAGGTAACCCCCAACCTGCCAAAGAGCTTACCCACTGGGCTTTAAGGGCTCTTGTTGTCTCCATCTGTCCGTCTAACCCCTCCCTGAATGTCTGCCCCCTGCAGGATGGTTCCGGCAGTGTGGCATCATCTCCTACAGTCAGGACGTGGACATCGGGATCTTCATTTCAGACTTCCGGCCGGACATCATTGGTGCCTTCAGAGACGCCGGCTTAAGCCTGAAGCACAAGTTTGGAAAGGTTTGTGTTTGTTTATACAGAGTGTGATGTCACTTCCTGTCAGGGAAAGAAAACAGTTTTTATTTTGGGTTTCAGGTGGAAGACAGCCTGGAGCTTTCATTTCTGAGCGGCAATGTCAAACTTGACATTTTCTTCTTCTACGAGGACGGAGACGTGGTGTGGAACGGAGGCACACAAGCCAAAAGTGGAAGAAAGTTCAAGTAAGATTTTCCCGCAAGTGAAAGACAAAGCAGGGTCAGGTCACCTGCAGCTCAGGTGGCTTTACTCTTCTGCTCTCAGCCTCCATGTGCCCCAACAGTGAAGTCCAAAATCTTTTCTCCACAGGTACACCTTTCCTCGCTTCTCTCTCTGCTGGGCGGAGCTTCTGGAGTTGAAAGTTCGAGTTCCCTGTGAGACGCGTGATTACATCGGGGCGAACTATGGATCCACGTGGAGCATCCCTCTGAAGAACTGGGACTGGAAGTCCTCACCCAGCAATGTACAGGAAAACGGGGAATGGCCTCGAGGCGAGTGGGCGGAGTTAATCCAGGTGTTCTAGAGGGAGTTTTTTTTTTTTTTTTTACTTGTTTTCAGACATTTGCAACCATGTGACCTGTGCTCAACTGCGCCGGCAGCTGCAGTTTGAATACGTTTTTAACACAAACAGGAAGTGATGTCACAACAGGTTAGCTACAACCCTCTCTCAGACCAGATCCACCCTCCCGTGTGCTCAGGTGAGTTCTCGCATATGAATTATGACTCAAAACAAATGAGCAGAAAACCCGCCTGCTGAGCTTTAGCTCCTCCCACCAGGAGCACAGAGGTCCTTCAGAGAACGTCTGAAGGAGGACCAGCTGAGTGACGTGGAGACTTAGAGGAAGATGCTGCTGATCCAAACCTGTGGATCTGATCAAGGAAATCCTTAATGTTCAGGACAGAGCAGCTGCTCCTCACCTGTTCTTCAAACATTTACCAATAAAGAACCAAATGAATCAAAGTCCACAAGTAGCTTCATGGTTCATTGAAGTTCATCTGCAGAAGTCCCTAAAGAACCCAGATCGCACACCAGAGGCCTCCTGGAGCTCCAGGAGGGATAACAGCAGGACGATCACGTCATCTCCAGACATACATTGGGACATTCTTTTCTAAGTCAGCAGAACTGGAGAGAAAGGTGACTTCTGTGATGACGCAATAGATCATGTCATGACACGTGACCAGGATGACGAAACAGACTTCAGTAACACCAGTCCTGGCGATTTTTATTATGTTTCTCAACAAAACCACGTTATTCTGGAACACTGAGGTGCTACTAAGGGGAGGGATATCCCGATCCACGCCCACACTGGCTGTGGCGGAAAAACGACAACAAACCACAGAAGAAGAAAAGCGTGCGACCAGAACCGGCGTGTCTCATCATTCACACCTTCTCTTCATGGTTTGACTTGACTTTGATCTTCTCGGTTCCGAAAGGCCCAGTATGCGTTTGTTCTGGAATGTTTTTCTGACCCAGAACCTGCAGATCGTCCGATAACAGGACTCAAAACACCCGCTGTGAAAATACTAGCCGTTTATTTTGAAGAGCCTTGCTACTGCCGGTTCTGTGACGTCACTCCGCAGCCTCTCGCGGCCGCTCCTTATGGGCCACGAGCCCTTTGCTGATCAGGTCCGGAACCTCCACCGCGAGCCACGGGCCGAGCCCGAGCGCCATAAGGTGCGCGAGCCCGAAGCGCGGCACGTTTCGCGCCCAGAGCGGAGCGAAGTGTTCGGTGAGGCATATCCGCCCGCCCCGGTACATCTTCGCCGTCTTCCCGTCCAACTCTGGAATCGCCAGCTCTGGAACCGTTTCCGGGTACGTCACCGGGATGTCGAACTCCAACCGGAACTCGTACCGCAGCAGTTCGTGCACGAACCAGCACGTGCCGGTCCAGCGCGACCCGTCCGCGTTGGACTCGAGACGGAACCAGTCGTTGTCGTCAGCCTTGTTCTGCTCCACGAACCGGATCAGGGCCTGGTACTCTTCCTTCAGGCGCTGGGGCCACAGCGCGCGTTCCCGCGGGCCTGCGTGCGTCTTGAGAAGTGGGATCTGTGACACAGCCTTGCGCGTGGCCTCGTCTGCCATCCTGGTTCCACCGGTAACGCTCGGTTCTGAAACGTGACGTGGATAAACCGCAGTGCAAAACGGAAAACGATAAAAAAAAAAAACTTCGTCCGCTGTTGGGATTTCAAAATAAAAGCCTGTCCAGACCAGTACACACCCCGCTGATCAAACATTTTCACGCGTCAAAACAATTCGTTGGTCTTTAACAAACATTCCACGATGTCACATTTGGGACGTTCATAAATAAGTCAATTTTAAAACATTCAAAGTTTATAACAAATTTCCTTCATTCGTAGACAATAAATCATTGTTAGCTGTGTTTACAGGACACCAGGCACCTGTATAGGGTTGTTTACAGACGCGATAATCACATTATTTAATGGAGTCTGGAATAAGTCTGTCTATATATATTTATATGTGGTGACTTTAATATTGATCTGGGAAACGTGTCAAAGACACTATTAAAAATATCTGTAAGCAAACCATGGATGACAAAAGGATTACAGAATGCCTGAAAAATATTTAAAATTAAGAACTACAGAAGCCAAAGACAGGTATAAAATATACAAAAACAAATTGGTTTCTATAATCAGAAGACAAAAAAAAAGAGTACTACAATAAATTATTCATTCATTCATTTTCTAAACTGTTTTATCCCTTTCGGGGACAGGGGGCTGCTGGAGCCTAACCCGGCTACTCATAGGTGGAGGCAGGAGACACCCCTGGACAGGTCGCCACTCTGTCACAGGGGCCTCAGTCACACACCCACACACACTCACATCCACACCTAGGGACAATTTAGAGTGACCAATGAACCTATGAAGCATGTTTTTGGAGGGTGGGAGGAAGCCAGCAAATAGCATGTTTTTAAACACAGTCAAAAAAGATGAACATAATGAAGAAATCAGAAAGCATAAGATCGACTGATTGTGACAATTTGGATATGACTTTAATACAAAATATTATCGAACACGTTATATAACCATTCACTTATATAAGTAATTTATCATTTTCAATAGAAACGTTTCCTGATGGGATGAAAATTCCAAGATAATACCTACTTATAAAAGTGGAAACAAACGCACACTATCTAATTACAGACCAATGTCCCTGTTACCACAATTTTTTAAATTATTGGAACATTTAATGTGACAAGATTAGACAAATTCCTAGACAAAGAAAATATCTTAAACAATAGTCAGTATGAGTTCAGATCAAATCACACCACATCAATGACACTGGTGGATTTAACTGAAGAAATATCTACAGCAGTTAAAAAAAAAACATCTAATAAGTATTCTTATCAACCTCAGAAAAGCATTTGACACCATAAACCACAACCTTTAACTGAAAAAACTGAGTAAATATGGCATCAAAGGAGTCACCCTTCAATGGATAACCAGCTTTTTAATGGGCAGAAAACAGTTTGTACAAATTAAAGACATAAAACATTAAGTTTTGTAATGTGTGGGGTACCCCAAAGGTCAGTCATGGGTCCTAAACTGTGCAACATTTATATTAATGATATTACAAGTGTATCTAATTTACTAAAAATACATTTTGTTTGCTGATGACACTACGCTTTACCATGTGGGTGATAACATAAAACAAATGAAAGAGTCAATTCTTTTTTTTTTTTTTTTTTTTTTTTTTTTTTTTGGGGCTCATCAGTTTACTTTGGACATGCATCCTTAAAGCAGTTGAGGCAAAGTCCCACATCATCTGAGCCCAACATTTTTTTTTTTTAAAGTTATCCCCTGTGTGAAAGTGAAGGTGATAGTGTCCCACACCAATCCTCCCAACAGTTTATTTGTTGTTATTTAACTTTGTTAAGCTTGAACTCTGTCAAAGACGACTAACAAACACAAACAGTAAAGTGCAAAGAGAAGAAACAAGAAGGTAGTGTTGGCTGTTGTGTGTTATTGATTATTCAGTGATCCCCCCCCCAGGAACCATATACCCGTCCAGCCCCAGCAGGTAACAGGACGCGCGGCCGAAGGCCACCCACGTCGCCCATGATGGCAGAGCGAGAGAGCAGCTCAGGAGCCACGGGGGGCACCGGCCGGCCGGACCAATACATACCAGCAGCACCAAGAGTCAGTAATGGGTAGGGCCTGAGACCCCCCCACCCCAATCATCCTCCCCGCTACTCAGTCCGGGGAGAGGGACGCGCCCCACCTCACCCCGACAGCAGGAGGCCGAGCGGAGGAGACAGACCCGCAGGAGTCCAGGGCCGCCCCCCCCAGCAGCCCGGGCCACCATCCCTCCAAGAGGGAGAGCCCCGAGAGGCCAAGCCGGCAGAAGCCCCCAGGCCCCCAAAAGCCCACTGGCCCCAAACCAGCCCCGACGAGCCCCTGGGTCGAGCCCCAGCAGCCCCCTCCAACCAGATCTGGGCTCTGCCCGGCGGGCGAGACAGGGGAGCGCTGGTCTACCCATGCCATTGCTGCCCCCCCCCCCCAGGCCAGCTAGCGCCAGATCCTTGGTCCTACACCCTACCCGTGTGTGACAGTGATTTAGGTTTATGCTGTGTTCAGAGTCCCAGATCGGAACACAGTGAGTGTGTGCTACCAAACCTGTGCATGTAAACGAAGTGCTGATAAGGTGTGCTAAGGTGCATTAAAAGAAGGGGTGCATTAAAAGGAGGGCATGAGTGGGGGGTGGTATGGAGAGGTGGCAGCGCACTCCTGCCCCACCACCTCTCGTCCCTCATGTGCCCCCAGCCAAGCCTGGCACCTCCGGTCCTGTGTGTGAATGTGGTGAGGTGATAAGTGTCTCTGTGTGGTTGTGCTCATGTCCAGTGATGTGTATTTAAAAAAGGATTGGCAGGAGCTTAGCCTGGGAAGGGGAAGGAGGGAGTTGTTGGTACTCCTCCCCCCTGTCCCACCGGTAAGATAAGGGCAGAGCCCCATGCAGCCACAGGGGCCGCAGCCCAGGGACCCACCGGACAGTCCGAGGGGCAGCAGTCCAGGCAGGGAGCCGCGACGGCCACCAGAAGGTCACCTCCGCCGGTCCCAGCACCCCCCCCCCCAAAAGAGCACCAGCGACCCGAAGGACCAGAAGGTCAGCACAGCCCGGCCCCAGAGCCAACCCCAGGCCAGGCCCCACCCACCGGGCCCCCACCCCCAGGGCAGACGGGCACCCCCCACCTCCCGACCGACGACAGAAGAGGAAGGGAGCAGAGGCGGTACCGGCCCACCCCAAGCCGACGCCCCGGGGCCAGGTGGCATGCAGCGGTGCACCGCCAGTGCTCCAGCGCCTCCAAGCGCCCCTCAAACTACCAGTCTGGGGACGCAAGGGACCACCACCGATGGCAACCCTCAGCAGCTGAGCAGGCACATGGCACCTTCGGGTTAGGGAGGTCATCTAAAGTGATTCCATTACCTGCAGTGATAGACCAGAAGTTTATCAATTTCTCAATTCGAATGTATCGTAAAGCTGTTCTGAATATGATGGAATGTGTGGAGATTCAGGCCCAGTACTTCATTTTATTTTAAAATGAGCTAGAAAGGGTTCCACATATCAGTAAAAGCTGCTAATTTGCTTTTATTAGTAAATGCTATTTTTTCTAGTGATATATATTCTTCCACTATGTGGAAGACTCAATTCTAACGGAAAATAGTTTGACACAAATAAATTATCAATGAACTGTGAAAAAACATATTTCATGATATTTAACAATCGCAATATAAATACCAATATCTCATTTGAAATCACAGGCATTCAAATCAAACAAGTGAAGGAAATCAAGTTTTTAGAAATAATTATAGATGAAAAATTACACTGGAAATCACCTGTCAAACCAGAACTATCAAAAACAAAAGCATTGTTGTATAAGGTTAAATGGTCATCAGAAAAAAAATCCTTACGCCTCATATATAACTCATTGATTGTTCCATATTTGATGTAATGTGTAGAAATTTGGGGAAAGGCAAACAAGACATCTATAAACTCTATTTATACTACAGAACGAGCAATAAGAATAATCACGGGACGTAACAATAGCCATCCATCTACACCACTGTTTAGAAAGCAGAAAATATTCAAATTTAAAGACTTTGTAGATCCTTCCATTTTAAAACTGATGTATAGAGTACATGACGGAAGTCTGGCATATTATGTTCAAAAAAGTTTGAAAAAAGAAAGAGTTATTACAACCTAAAAGGACATGAGATTTTCAAAACAAATAATTTAGAAAAAAATTGAAGGAAAAAAAGTTTTTCAGTGCAGGGTAACAGATTATGAAATAATCTTGAGAAATCGATAAAAGATTTCAATATAATTATTTCATTTAAAAAAACTGTGAAAAAACAAATGCTCAGACAATATGAATTATAGGAATGTTGGGAAAAGGAAAAAATCTGAGGAATTTGGTGTATTTTCTTGTTTGTTTCTTGTTGTTGCTTTTGATGTTTGTTTTGTTTTTGATTTTTTTTTTTTTTTTTTTGCTTTAGCTTTTGTTGCTTTTGCCCGCCAGTTGATGTATTTATGTTGTTTACAAAGGTCTTCTTTCTGTCCCCTTTCATTAAAAAAAAAACCAGAATGTTATGTAATATTTTGTGTGCTATAAAATGAGATTAAAATAAAGTAACTGCTGTGATGTTTATTATGAAAGCAGTTTAGTATGCAGACATATTTAGATCTGTAGTTTTCAACTTCATCTGTGAATGCCTTGATCTCTGAGGCTCCGCCTTTCGCTGTTTGTGGGTGCCGCCCATTTAATGACATTTGCAGGATTGTTTTTCATGAAAATGTTACACATAATTCCATAAACTTAAATAATTTCATATATTTTGTCTTATATAATACACTTAAAAGATCAACAAGTTGATTTTACATGGCATTGGTCAGGAATAGGCAACTCCAAGTCTCGAGGGCTGCAGTGTGTGCATGATTTCCAAATATCCAAGCCCAACTCATGACTGATTACTTTGTCTAGGTGTTTCCAGCCAATTAGAACATGCCAGAGCATGGAATCTTGGAGTCCTGGAGTTGCCTATCCCTGGATAGGCCCTTTAAGAAGTTTTTCCATCCTCCACTGGTTACCTGGATTAATGTCACCTGTTTAAACTTATCACCTGTTCACTCTCTTAAACAGTCAAGACTGCAACTTCTCCACCAAGACCAAAGAGCTGTCAAAGGACATCAGAGACAAGGTTGTAGATCTAAACCAGACTGGGATGAAACAATCTATAATAAACAGCAGCTTGGAGAGAAGAGATCAACTGTTGGAGATATTATTAGAAATGGAAGAAAGATCACTGACAATAGTCTGGGCTGTTTTCTCTGTTTCTGTTCCATCATATAATAAACTCTTACAAATCAAACAATGTGATTTTCTAGATTCCTTTTAACAGTTGAAGTGTTTCTATGATAAACATTTCAGAGCAGTGACGTGCGGTGAAATTCACAAACATGATCCCTACAGAGAAGCTTATTCACCACTTGATTGACAGCAATTAAAGTGCGTTGTTTAAAAATTTCACTTCAACATTTTTCTTTCGTATTTAAACTATCATATTTTAAAAAATCACAAAAATTGTTATCATCGAGTTACTTTTACTTATAAATGAAGTCAGTGTATCGCTCCCTTGTTTTATTTATTTCGTTGTTTCTTCTGAAGAAACGCATTAATAACCTGTTGGTAGAAGTCTTCCTTTTCTTTCTTCAGTTTTAAAAGTCGTTCCGTCTCAGTGGAGATCACTACCAGTGACGTGTCTAATCAAGTTCTTGAGTTTAGGGGTTTAAAAATGTAATGCTTCATTTAGAAAATGATGCTAAACATATGAAAGAATAGCTGGACAGCTGCACTTGACTTTCTATCTCTAATTCTATTATTCTTCAGTGGCAGTGTCACATTCTCCAGGCTCACCAGCGCCCTCTGCCTTGAGGCAGGCGTACTGCCTGCCTCACCTAGTGTGTTTCTAAAGCGCATTTGTAGCAGATAAAAAAAACTAAATGAGTTGAAAACTGGCACCGATGTAAGAGATGGAGAGAAATAAGCAAGTTAAGTTATTTTTAATTAGAGTGTCTTTTTTGGTAATAAAAAGTCCAAATAAGTAATGAACACGTGTCAGCTGCAGCTCCAGTCAGTGTGTGCGGCGCTGGGGAGGGGAGGGGCTGCTGCTTAAAGCCGCACCCACCGCTGTCTCAGATATTTGAAAGGGAAACAAAAGAAACATTGAAAACCCACAAATAAAAAGGTAATCATTGAAAAGATATAGCTAAAAAATAGCATTAGATTTTGTTGAAATTAAAATAAAAGTATATTAATTTTATTTCATTTTTGCATTTCCAAGCTATATTTTGCAGGTGAGGCTGTGCCTCCCCTGACTGCATGTCACTGGTACCCAGTGACAATTGTCATTGTTCAAAATGCTCCAAGAAACAGGTTTTAATTTCAGCTTGAAATAGAAACCAAGTTGTGTCCCTGGTTTTACAGGGACAGAAAGGGCCTTACAGAGGGGCCCGACCTTTTGGACCCATATGGAGTTCCAAAGACAGAAGATGAGGGAAAACACTGAACATCTTTTTCCACATCTATGAAGCACAAGGACTGGATGGACTTACTCCAATGCACCCAAGAGCTCCATGTAAGCAGGTCAAAACCTGTTTCTGAACATGCATGTATGAAAGGGATATTGTATATTAATGAAATGTAAATCTGCCAGATTTTATCCACAGGCTAGTTTCCATCTGCAGTCTCCTGGTAGGTCGATGATGTTGAAGAAATTAAAGAAATTAACAGAGGTATAAGACAAGATAGCAGACATCTACAGGCCGTGTGATTGATCAATCTGTCACGCAGACAAGAGCAGCTTCCCGGGTTTCTTCAGAAACCAATCCATCCTTTGATCTCCGAGGAAACATCAGAGGTTCGTTTCATCCATCCTGTCACTGAAATATCATGTCACGTGACATTTTTTCCTGCCGGGGGGCGGTGCTAATGCGGCGTCAACGTGCTGTTTAGCGTAAACACCAGAAGAAGAAAAAGAAGCGACGCGGTCCGCCATTTGTGTCTTTCACCTGTGTCTACATTTTAGCTGTTCTCGTTAAATCTGAGTCTTTTACCTGCGCACGAGACAGCGAGACGCCCCAGCCCGCGTTATGGCGGCCGAACGGCGCGAGGACAAAGGTGAGACAGTTAGCAGATGTTAGCATCGAAATACTCTTTGTTTCTCTGATCGATCGATCCGATCATATAGTGGTTCTGAACTGATCGATGTCCAAACTTCGCAAGCGGCCACGCGGGGCAGTCACCCCAGAGAACTCGCTCGGTCACGCAGTTGCGTGAAGTCCGTCCTCCGGTAACGATGGCGGAGGTTAGCTAGGCGGCTAATAGCTGCAGCCTGCACGCCAACATCACCGCGGTTCTGACCCGTCTGGGTCCAGGAAGCAGAACGTGAATGTTCTTAAACCTAAAAAATGCAAAGTTTGTTTTGGTACCGCTCCGTTCTGTACAAGTTCTCAAAAGGCCGAACCAAGCCGCTCTTTGTTTTCGTTGTACGACAGAAAGTCTGGTTCGTTTGGAACAATGTCAAAGTCTAGAACCAGGCCGTCTCTGGTTCTGACATAATTACTTCCAGGTTGTCTCTGGTTCGGTCGTAACAACGTCATAGTCCAGAACCGAACAGTCTCTTGTTCTGTTGTAATAATAATAATAATGTTCTGTTGTTCTGTTACAGTAATAATTGTAATGTTGTAATAATGCCGGAGTCCAGACAGGAAAGAACTGTTTGTGTTCTGTTGTCACAACGTGAGAGACTAGAATTGGACCATTTTTGGTTCTGTCGTAACAACATCAGAGTCTAGAACAGGACTTTCTTTGGTTCTGTCTTAACAATGTGAGCACCAAGGACCGGACCATCTCTGGTTCTTTCGTAAAGTCAGAGTCCAGAACCAGGCTTTCTCGAGTTCTGTCGGACCACTGTAAAAGTCTTGAACCAGACCATCTATGGTCCTGTCGTAACAAAGTCAGAGTCTAGGACCGGGCTGTCTTTGGTTCTGTCATAACAACGCCAGTGGTCTAGAACCAAACCATTTCAGGTTCTGTTATTACAACGTCAGAGTCAAAAATAAAAACGGTTCTTGTTTTGTTGCAACAGCATGAGAGTGTAATCTAGCAGTCTCTGGTTCTGTTATAACAACTTTAGAGTCCAGAACCGGACCGTTTCTTGTTTTGTTGCAACAATGCCAGAGTCTAGAACTGAACTGTCCATTATTCTGACGTAACATAAGCACCTAGAACCAGACCGTCTCTGGTTCTGTCTGGACATCGTCAGAGTCTAGTATTGGACTGTGTCTGGTTCTGTCGTAACAAAGTCAGAGTCTAGGTGTGGACTGTCTGGTTCCGTCATAATAACATCAAAGTCTAGGACCGTACTGTTTTGGGTTCTGTCGTAACAACATCAGAGTCTAGAACCGGACCGTCTCTTGTTCCGTCATAACAATGACAGATTCTTGGACCAGACTCTTTCGGGTTCTGTCACAACAACGTCAGTGGTCTAGAACCGGACCGTTTATGTCCAGCTCAGTCCTGAAAGGCGTAGGTCAGGATCAGTCAAGCCGGAAAACATCAATCCGGCTTGGTCCAGCTTTGCGAGATGAAGGCATCGTCTGTCCAAACCTGTTGCTATCTAGAACCTTTCCGTTGTTGAAGTAAGCAATCGGATACTCCCGGTTTTTCCGCTTTGCAGATGGAGAGCTGAACGTGTTGGAGGACCTGCTGACTGAAGCGCCGGATCAGGACGATGAACTGTACAACCCGGACACAGAGCGAGACCTGAGTGACAAGAAAGGTGAGGCAGTCTCCAGATGTCCTGCAGGTGTTGAAGCAGGTGCAGCATTAAACCCTGGGTCTCGTCTGTTAGGAACAAAGAGGAAGAGCGAACGCTCTGACAGCCAAGATCTAAAGAGGCTCCGCCTCCCATCGAGCCACGCTTCTTCCACTAAGAGAGGCCTGGGCTCATCTGCACCATCCTCTAAAAAGTCGTCCAGCCCCCGCGGCCGTTCCTCAGCCGTTTACCGTCACGACTACTACGAAGAGCGAAAGCGGCGGCGAGGCTCCAGAGATGGCGTTCGGAGTCGCAGAGGTGAGGATGGACGGCGGCGAGACTTCCAGAGGGGCCCAGAACTAAACCAGGTACTGATACACCTGCAGCCGGTGCCCACGCCACACACAAAGACATCTTTATTCACTTCCTGTTTATCTTTAGAAGCTCGGGCGGGACGAGCGGCGAGCCAGTCCTGACCTCCATGATGACAACCAATCAGAGGAGGAGGCGGTGGGAGAGTATCGCTCAGAGCAGGCATCTGGAAGCTCCTCCCCCACTGCCTCCCATGCAGAGGAGGACGAAGAGGAAGAGGAGGAGGAGCAGGAGGAAGAGGATGAAGAGGAGGAAGAAGAAGAAGGAATGGAAGAGGAAGAAGAGGAAGGCACGAAGGAGGAAGAAGAGGAGGAGGAAGAGTATGACGAGCGCCGTGGTGGAGACAGTAACGACTATGACACTCGCAGCGAAGCTGGCGAGTCACGCTCCGCCTCCTCGGTCAGCTTCTCTGACGAGGGCGAGTCTGGACACTCGGGCTCTGCATCAGAGGCCTCAGGTAACCATGACAACGACCCTCAGAAAGTTCAGGTTCAGATCCCACCCGGCGCTAGGCTGTGTTTAAGTCTGTTCCTGTACATCTGTCCAAAAGTCCAAAACTGAACCAGAGGAAGTTTTGCACCAGAAGCTCGGGTCCAGACGGAACCCAGTTCCTGGTTTCTAAGAGTCTAATCCGTGGATTCAAATATGCTTCAGAGTTTATTAATGATGACGGTTGAATTCCGGTTCAGTCCAGATCTTTTCAAACAGCAGTGTAGATGTAGTTTACAATTAAACCCGATTACACCAGAACTTTAGCTCCAGTCTGCATTCTTTGGACCCACTGCGATTCTTTACAGAAAGTCATGCATGTCCAGCGGATTCTGAAGCAGAACAAGGTGTATTTGTGCCGTCATGCAACACTTTTGTATATTGGTGCAAAGCCAATATGAAAAGTTGCTTTCTCTGCGTCACAATCAGCTGATTGACGTTGATCCCTAAGCGGTCAAAGAGTTTCGATATGTCAAAGAGCGTGTGAGTTAGATGTCACTGCTGACATCTCTGGTTTTAAAGGGTTAACCTGCAAGATAAAATTGCGTCTTCTTGCTTGTGAAAAAACCATATCATATTTTTCTCAATAAAAGCCCAATTGGATTTCAAAATAAAAGACCTGAATAAATGCTGCGATGAGGCTGATCTCAGAGATGATTTGCACACTAACAGACATTCTCCTGTGCTTCTTCACACTTGTAAAAGAACAACTGTTTGACAAACATCTCATCCAGAAGGATCTGCTTGTTCTTTGCTATGTTTGAAACACACAGATGCAAATTGGCTGTTCGTGTATTTTGACAGGTTCAGATAAGAAGCAGGAGAAGCTGTCGTCATCAGTGCGAGCTGTTCGGAAAGGCGTTGAAAGTAAGTAAACTAAGTAACTAAGCTGGAAGTTTCACGTCTCTGAGCTGGACCCCCCTCACCTTCAGCTGTTTTCTGCGTTTCAGATCCCACCAGCAAACTGCGCTACATCCTGCGTGACGCTCGCTTTTTTCTCATCAAGAGCAACAATCATGAGAACGTTTCCCTGGCTAAAGCCAAAGTGAGATGCTGCTCTGTGTCTTTTTGCCGTTTCAGTTACATCTTCTTCGTTGATTGGTTTTGTTCTTTGTGAGCTCTGTTTCTCGTGTTCTTTGTTTTTGGTTCCTAATCCTGACTCCATGTCCATCTTCTGTTTTAAACTCGTTTTTTTTTTTCCTCAATGAAAATCTTTGGTTTGGTTTTTGTCTCTGTAGTCTCGGTTTCCTGTTTCAGTGCAGATCTTTGGAGTCTACCACCGGTCTAACTGTCCTTCCCTTGTCATGTGCAGGGAGTCTGGTCAACGTTACCAGTCAATGAAAAGAAGCTGAATGCGGCGTTTCGCTCAGCGCGGAGTGTCATCCTCATCTTCTCTGTGAGGGAGAGCGGAAAGTTTCAAGGTGCTTACAGAACCTGATGATACTACCGTGCTCGTCTCTCTGCTTTCTTCATTTTGCTTTTCTGTTCAGGTTTTGCCAGACTGGCGTCAGAGTCTCAACATGGTGGCTCTCCCATCCATTGGGTTCTTCCTGCTGGCATAAATGCTAAGATGCTTGGAGGAGTCTTTAAAATCGACTGGCTTTGCAGGTACTTCTGTCCTCAGCTGCAGGTAGAATCTAGTAGATCAGATTCTGTGTAGGTGCTTCAACGAGCAGGTACAAGGGTTCAACAAGCTTATCGTCCACAGGATTAGCCTTTTAAAAGTGTCCAGCAGTCCAAATGCTCCACAATGATCGGGGAGCACACGGTCCGAACCCAATCTAACAAATAAAAAACAGACAAAACCAATAAAATCCCCCCAAAAAACTAAAAACATGTGAAAGGAAAATGAAAATCAGTTCCAAAGGCCTTATGGAGCGTCTCCTTGTCTGGGGGTGATTGTGATTCGCACTCAGGGGGTACACTACTTATCTGAAAGAGGGGCAGGTCGTCACCACACCCATCTGCTGTTGTCCATCGCTTCTCCTCTGCACCTTGCGGTTCCATCTCTCACTGGGTCTGACTACTATCCTGGACACGTGGTTGAGCCTCCACTCTATAGCTTTCAATTTTTGTGGCTGTCACGCTCCAAACACCACCGCTGGCACTCAACACTGCACGTGCTGCTCCCATTTTAAGTTGCACAACCAGGATCCATGACTAGAAAAACCCAAATGGTACACACAGGTACAAGAAAAATCCCACTGTGACAAAAGATTATCGGAGAAGTTCCACTGTGGTCGTCCATCCTATCCTAGAACAGAGAGCATCTTTACTGTGCTGGAGAACAGGGTTAGGAGTAAACTGAAAAACACAAAAATGTAAATGTTTTTAAGGGTTGCTGTTTCCAGCTGAAGGTCAGGAAACCAGTTGCCGTTCCACCTATTAGCCAGTTTCTATGAAACCTGTTGAGCTCATCCAACCCTTCATTAGGAACCATGGATTTAAATTAGGTGTAGTTTGGTTAATCAAACTTCAGTGCCTCATCCTCCTAGTTTGCATGCTGGTCTGACCATAATGGGGGAAGCATTTCTGACAGTGGTGGGGTCTGAAGTGGCGGGGGACCTGTCTGACAGCGGTGGAATACTTGTCATAGAGCCCATCTGTGTGTTTTCCTTGGTTGGAGGTGATGGTGGAGTTTTTAGACAAGAAGGGGTGGAGACTTGTGTCAGGGAGAGGTTGACGAGTTCTGTGAGGAGAACTGCACAGCACCGCAGTGTGGAGCAGTCCTGGAGGTGGGACAGCGGGTTCTAGGGGAAAAAGCTTGTGATGGATCAACTGTAATCGGGTACGGGGGGGGTGTCTGACACACATGGCACAAACAGACAGCACGTGACATGTTGGAACTATGCATGCCGTCAGCGTAGACCTTCTGTTGGAGAAGAATGTTGGGGGCTTAGCTAACGTTAGCATTTGTTGGCTGTATGGGGCAGTTATAATGAGGCGGTATTGAACAGCAGGACTCCAGGTGAGCAATGACCTGTCGTACGTTCATGCGCACACCCCCACCTTTACAGCTCCAGGAGTCTGTTGTTCTCACCCAGCGGCGGAGGGTGTGGCCTGCTAGCTGTATGACCACATTTGGGGTTCCAGGCTTTAGCCATGTCTCTGTTGTTACTCAGCAGTTGTGGAGGCAGTGCTCTCCTGAAATGGATTGTTCCAGCTCGTCCATTTGGATCTTGTGTTTGTTCACGGTAGGGGGCACTTGTATGTATCTATTCCTGAGATTTTCCAGAAGCCCAGCCCAGCAGCTGCGCTTTCGTTAATGTGCTGGCGCTGCCCATGGCGTCCGCCTGCGGTGAAGACAGCCCATGAGGTTGCTGATGTTTGGGAATGTGGTTTGGACTGTCGTGAGAACATCTTCTGTGTGAGACAGACGTCCTCGGACCATGGTGGTTGTAGATCCGCTTCGCCAGGAAACTGGGCAAAAACACAAGTGTTGAAACGCTGCCAGCTTCTCCATCATTTTGTAGAGATTATATTTTGAAAATTAGGAAATTTATTTTAGTAATTTATCTCCAAGCAGTAATGTTAGTCAGTCGCTTGACTAAAATGTAGTCTGGTTTTCGTCATATTTTAACCATGTTACTTGCTAGTTTTTGGTCTACAATGCATCCTTACGTTACTGTCCAAAAACATACCAAGTATTTTAAACAAAGTTTACATAAAAAGGAAGACACCAAAGCAGCTGTTTGGGCCAGTACTGGTTCCTATAGTGGTTTCATCTGGGGTTTCTTCAGCTCAGTAGTCCTGCGTTTGTTTTTCTGAGCGCCTCATCATGGTCCAGTTCTGATCTGTGTGGTTCTGTATGCTCTGGGCCAAAATCCTCATGGTCCTGACAGCCTTCACATAATACTCAGATACTTGTGGTTCTAGTGGCGGTTACCCACCGACTAGAAAATGGCCACTGCTGCTGAACTGCATCTGTCGTCCACAGGAGGGAGCTCCCCTTCATCAAGACGGCCCACCTCTCCAACCCATGGAACGAGCACAAGCCAATCAAAATCGGAAGAGATGGACAGGTCTGCCAAACGCGGCGTCGCAGTTCTGGTGGTTGTCTTTCTGCCACTCCTTCTGTTGGACTCATTCTGTTTGATTTTTGTAGGAGATCCAGCCGGACGTCGGCGCTCAACTTTGTGGACTGTTTCCATTGGACGAGAGTGTAGATGTTCATCAGGTGGCTCGCCGCATTCGGCACAAACGCAGGACGCCGACGGAGCCGCGGCCTCGAGGCCGACCGCCACTGCGAGAACCGGGAAGGTTAGCCAATCACCGAGCTCCTCCCCCGCATCCTGTTCTACTGCAACCACAGTGCCACCCGCTGCCGGACCACGGAGACAACGGTGACCTTTACCTGGCAGTGGTGGTTGGTCGCTGCGCCGCTCTGCATCTGGTCGGAGGCTGACGGTCAGGCAGGAAGTAACGTTAACGTCTGATGCAGGTTCATTTGTGGTGTTTGCCGTAGCAGCGGTCCATCTGGTTGAGTTCGGTTCTCTGAGGTGAAGTCTTCTGCTGATGTGAACGTCCTGTGAAGCTCTCTGTCTTTGCAGGAATTTGGTGCTTTAAAGTAAAAAACTGTTCAGCTTTAGTGGGACTTGCTTGGCCTTTCAAAATAAGAGCACCACTGGCCGGACTGATGTGAGGGAAGGACGTGCGAGGTAGAGCTAAAGCAAAAAAAAAAAAAGTAAGGGACTGGATTCCGTGGGAGAGGGGGGAGCAGGTAAGGGGGGCTGGGGGCGGCGCCTGAAGACTGTTGGGGCCAGGGTGCCCACCTCTTGAGGTAAATAAAGGACAAACCAATAAGAAAAAAAGAACTTCTTGGACTAACGGTGATAACCCACCCCCGCCACCACCACCACCCTACATCAAGAGGACACTGTTGCCCCCCCATGCTTCCTCGCACCCCCACCCACCCCCCAGCACACATGGGGGACAATGAGGACTCAGAGCCGGTTGTTAAGGACGGACTGTTATGTGGGCGGGGCCCTGAATGAGAGGGTGGGTGGAGCTAATGAGAAGGAGGGCGTGGAAAGGAATGGACAGTTTTCTGTCTTGGACTGCTTGTCTGAGAAGGGAGGGAGAGGCTGATGGGAGTGGGAATTTATGTTGCTTGACAGAACTTCATCATCATCATCATCATCTCCTCACCCTTTCAAAATAAGAGGGGTTAAAAAGCACTTAAGTGGACTGATGAGGAGAAAAACTGTTTGTGTAAAAAGTGTTGCCCCTCCTTCATAGACGACAGAAGCGGTATGTTGTCCCTTCACAGACGTCTGTATTGTTTTGGTGAGTGAGTGTGTGTGTGTGTGTATGTGTGTGTGGGTGTGTGTGTGTGTGTGGGCGTGTACGTACGTGCCCGCGCGCATGTGTGCGTGCTGCCTGACCTGGATGGTCACACTCTGTCAGACGAAGCAGGATCAGTGTCACTGGGTTTCTTCAGGTTCTGGTTTCCTGCTCTTGTTTAGTTTGTTGCCGTGGTAACAAACACTGTAACCTCAAGCTCATTTGGGCTCCGACCCAGAACAGTTCTGGTCCACCATTGAGCGCAGCGACCTGATCTGCTTATGCTGCTTCGTCCCTCAGAAGGTTTTGTTTCTGACAGACGAGTTTCTCGTGCGTATAAACACGTGTCTGTGAGTGCACGTGTGAGCGCGCACGAGTGAGTGTCTTACCTGTGGACTTGTTCATGTAGGCGTCGGCTGGAAGAGTATGACCTCCACAGCAGGAAGCGACCGCGAGCCGAAGGCCTGCCGGACTTTGTTCAACGAGCAGGTTGTTCCCCTGGAGGTTTTGATTCTTTTACACAACTGAGTGACTTTCGCTCACGTGCACACACACATACACACTCACAGTGGTGTGGTCATTATGGACATTTGAAACTGTATCTCTTAACTATCATTGATTCTCAGGGTTCCTCCAGGACCCACGGAATCAGCCGGTGGACAGGTGAGGCACACTGCATCATCTGAAAGTGGGCGGGGCAAAGCAAAACACAAAAACAGAGATTTGTGGGGGCGGTGCATGTCAAAGGCTTTTATTGTTAAATAGTCCATAAAGGTTGTTGTTAACTCTGCAGGAGGTTCTCCGGCGTCAGGAGGGACGTCTTCCTCAACGGGGTGAGTGCCGGCACTTTGGCATTTGCTGATTGGACGGGGCCTATGTGTTCACCTGTGTGCTGCTTACCTGTTCCAGTCCTACGACTACATGAGAGATTACCACCACAACGTCGGGCCCCCGGCTCCGTGGCAGACTCTGGTATGGCTCTTGTCAGTTTAGGTGCATAAGCAGGCGCACACCTGTGACGCAGGAAGCAGCTGCTTGGTTCACAGAAACGTAGCTGAAGGTGGACAGAGTAGGAAGTCATGTGACCAGGGCGGTTGAAGGTATTTTTTCTGTGGTTGCCATCTCTAAGGTCTAGCTGTTGGTTGGACACACATTGAGATGTCCTCTTTAGTCAGACCTCTGTCTGCACTGTCTTTGAAAATGAACGGACCCAACATAAGTGCCCCCTAGTGGTTACCTGTTGTGGTCAGTTATACTTACTGCTGTTATGCAATGTGACTTGTAATTAATTAATCTAATTAGTTTATTTTAATTGTAAATATTTTTACCATAATAATTGCTGTGAAAAGCCTCATTTTGAGGTATTTTATTTAAATCTGTGACATTGTGTCGCAGTAAGAGATCCACGTACAGTGCATCTGGAAAGTATTCCCAGCGCCTCACTTCTTCCACAGTTTATGATGTCACAGCCTTATTTCCAAATGGACTAAATCAGTTTTCTTCCTGAAGAATTCTTTGAAAAACATATTGATAATGTTGAAAAAGACATTTTTGTAAATGTATCAAAAACAAAAAACCAGTAAAATGACATGTACAGAAGTATTCACAGCCTTTGCTCAGTACTTAGTTGCTGAACCTTTGGCAGCATTTACAGTCTCTAGTGGTTTTGAATATGACGCCACAAGCTTGGCACACCTTTCTGTGGACAGTTTGGTCCATTCCTCTTTGCAGTAGCGCTCAAGCTCCATCAGGTTGATGGAAGCGTGGGTGCACGGCCATTTTCAGATCTCTCCATAGATGTTTAATTGGATTCAGGTCTGGGCTCTGGACGCTTCCTCAGGCTTGTGCTTCAAGACAATTCTGTCTCTGAGGTCTACAGACAATTCCTTTTCTTTCATGCGTGGTTTGTGCTTTGACATGCACTGTCAACCCTAGGACCTCATGTAAACAGGGTCGTACTTTTCCAAATCCTGTCCAATCCACTGGATTGACCACAGGTTGGCTTCAATGAAGCAGCAGAAACATCTCAACGCTCATCAGAGGAAACAGAATAAACCTCAGCTCACTTTGAAGCTTCACAGCAAAGGCTGTGAATAGTTTCTGAATGCACTGTATATCAAAACGTGGTTTTATAATGTTTTTTTTATTATTATTATTAAAGCAGACTTCCAACTTTACTTTTTCACCACTAAGGTGGGTTTTGTTTTCAATCTTAAAAAAGAAAACAAAACCATCAAGTTCAGAGAGCTTTAATTAAAACAGCCAAAAAATATTGAACACAAACGTTTTATCAACACCATAATTCATATGTAGACATTATTCTGGAGTTTATCCTAACAACAAGACAGTAGAAAAGACCTGAGTGATTTTATAGTTTGCTTTAACCTGTTTGGTGAATTTGATTATTGGAAGACTGGGTTGCAGCAGAAGAGAATCAGCCGAGGACATCGGGAGGAGATGAGACTCGAGGACGCGACAGCGGACTGAATTGAAGGAATTGAACTATTCAGACTTTGTTTTTTTTTAAAGCAAACTTTTGCTTCATAATCTGCACTAAAACAAAGGCCAAGAGACTCTAAAATGATGCTTTGTTTGTTGTTTTCTCGTGAGGATCACTTTCCTCAGAAGAAAAAGCAGAGCGCTGTTGGTGCGCTGGAGCTGTTACCATGACAACGCAATACACCGCGTTTTAAATAGACTGTTTTAAACTTAAAAATACGACACGATTAAAATGTTCTAATAATGTATTTAATTTTTATGTTAGGCTAATCTTATTCAGACATATTTGTGTGCGACCAGCACAAAAACGGATGTTCTTGTTGGCCAGGATGCACATGGCTGCATTGCCTGCACCTGTTTTAGGTGTGTCTAAGGCTGAACTCTTTTGTTGTTCACACTTATTTAAACTTAAATAACTTAGCTGTCACTCCTAGATGCTTGAAATGTGTTCTCCTCATTTGATCCCCCGGAGGAGCAGTGAGCTGCAGGAATCATTTGGTGGTTAAACCCTCACCGCAATCATAAACCTAACCTTAACCCTTCCTCTGGGTCCACGTGGCCAAGAAGAAAGTTCGGCACTGGCCGCATGGATTTGGAAAACTACATGTGAATAGTCACTGTCTTATTTAGTCATAAATGACCACGGCTCTTCCAGGTGTGCATTATCACACATGAATGGACTGCACGGAAACAAGAGATTAACATGATAAAAACAACACGCTAAGATGTCTGTCATTAATTAATGAGGATTAATGGGATAATTAGACGGCCATAGTAATGCTAGACTTTAGATCCACAGACTTGTGATGGCAGCCAGAGGAGCGGCCAGAACGTTTTCCGCACAATGGTAGAGTTCTGGCTCCAGCTTTTCAAATTAGGAAACTGTCCCAATAAAAGCAAAAAGAGAGGAAAAGGTCCAACCCCACAAAATTAAGGCTTTTTTTTCTACTTTTAAAAATCAAAGTGATGGGAGAATTGCCCCCTTCTGAAACCAGTCTCCAGAGGAGCTTGGAGGAACTTCCTGGTCTGTGTCAGATTCATAAATGGGGGGCGGGGCTTGTGTAAACTGTGACCGTCGCCAAAGATGTAATGATGACACTTCCTGTTTGTGTGACAGGCAGCCTATCCTGGGGTGGAGCAGCAGCCCCCCCACCATCCTCCATATTACCACCACAGTCACCCCCCACCCCCCCCTCATCAGACGTACCACCATCATCACCCTCCCCTGCCTCCCCACGATGCTCCACCCTCTCGCTTCAGAGACAAGCAGCGTGTGCCGCAGCACCGCACCTTCACCTCCAGCCCGGTGAGTTCCTGAGTGACATCATCTCCGCTGCACCTGCTCGGCATCATCTGACGTCTGTTTCCCATCATGCAGCACGACTACGACATGCGTGTTGATGACTTCCTGCGGCGGACACAAGCAGTGGTGAGCAGCCGGCGTGAGCGGCAGCGGGAACGTGAACGTGGAGGACCACGCCGTGACCGGGAACGCGGCAGGGATAGAGACAGAGAAAGGGACAAAGAAAGGGGGCGGTACCGCAGGTGATCAGATGAAATCCAAGCTTTTATTCTGAAAGGTGGAAGAACTTTCCTAAAAACTACGGTTATGTTTGAGAACAGCTCTGGGATCTCTGACTACAGAGATCAAGGAAGGTTATTTTAATAACTGGCTGAGCTTTTACTGCGACGGTCATTCAAACAAAGTGACATCGCAGCAGTTTTGGCTTTGTTTTGTTCATTATGTCCCCCCACTCCCACCCCACTGTGTTAGTGCCCCCGGGGGGCAGCTTTGGCCATGAAATTGAACCAGAAGTAGATGAACCATGTCTTAGGTTGCTCCTCTTTTTCAATGTAGATTTTCTGTTAACTCCTTCAAAGTAAAAGTTTTTATGTTCTGAATAAAATCATCTACCTGCTGATTGTTTCTGTTCTCTTCGTGTTCTCCATCCAGAGCTGAGCTGTCCTGTATGGAGTGATATCTGTGCCTCATCATTGAGAACAAAAGTCACATTTTTCAGATCAAAATTTTCTAAAGTCCGAACAAGATGTTCTGTTTTAAACACAAAACTTGAAAATGTTACGTTTGCCTTCAAAACACGTTTGCGTTTGTGATACAAAAGTTTTCAGGTTTGTTGTCTCCCTGTCTTTGATATATATATCTATATATCTATTGATATATAGATATATATAAAGCAAGATGCGTCTTTGCCAAGGGCGCGACGCCGGCTCTAAAAGGATCAGCAACCTTTGTGAAGGGACGCAGGAGCGCCAACCACTGAGCCACATTGCTAGCAAACATACATGGTAGGTTATAATAAAGCTATCTCCAGTGTGAAAGGTTTAACAGTCTCTGCTGTTAAAGGTTCTTTACCAGTCAATTCATCCTTTTCGACCAAAAACCAGAGTATTCTTTGAACTAAATGCAGGGGAGGGGAGCACAAACAGCGACAACACTGACGCCACACTCCCCCGCCTCCATAGCTTAGACAGCATCAGCTGAGGAGGAGCGTGGCACCGGAAAAAGTTATTGTTTAAACTTTTGAGTCATTTTATTTATGTTTTGAATTACTTTTTCATTTTAAACTAATGAGTAGCGTGGCCAAGCTTTTAAAAATTGTCAGAAAATGTCATAAACTTAACCCCCCCCCCCAAACGTAGCCTAATCATCGTCATTTGGTGCACCATACAGTAGATGGCGCCCTAGGCAGCCGCCTAGGTCGCCTATGCCCAGAGCTGTCCCTGGTCCTACGTTTGACAAAAATACTCTTTGAAAGAACTCTAAACAAAAGTACTCTAAGAAACGCAGGCCTCGCATGTGTCCATGCAGCTGGACACCACCTCTGGTCTGCATCTGCAGGAGGCAAGCAGAGGCAGGTTTGTGGGCGGGGCTTTGTTCACATGTGGGAGGATTTTTCCAAATGCTTTCTCCAAGAGTGCAGCAAGAAGATGTACAACAGGTCATTCTTTACATCTTTAATCTTCATTAACAGTGTTATCTTCATCCCTTTTATCATCTTCATCACTTTTATCTTCCTCCTACTATTTAAATCCATCATCTTTGTTAGTAAAGCTGTGGTGAAGCTCCTCAGTCCGTTTTCTCTCTGCGTGCTCGCCGTCTGCATCGCCGGAGGATGTGGAAAAACCCCGCCCAACAGACAGCCCCCATGGTCAGCAGACCAAGCAGCAGCATTGCCCCAGTGTCCAGGCTGTAGTACTGGATCCAGGTCAGGTCATGTGACGCCAGCCGCAGGTGTTTGGCACCACCATGTCGCATCACAAACTCCACCCAGAACACAGCGGTGCTCAGTGGCGCCACCGGCTGGTTCCGTTGAATGGCTGACAGGCGCTGCATGCTGGACCTGAAGCTGTGGAGAAGATGGAGACCATATTGACAAATTTCTTCAGACAGAAGTGGTTTTTCGGTTCGATCAACTTTTCAAAATAAAGTAGAACTTCCTGTACCAACAGTAACTTGTTCTTAGAGGTTTTCAGTGGGTGGAGGCGTCACTGCAGAGCCTGACAAAGTCTGTCAGAATCCTGCCCTGAACATTCAGACTCTCATATCCACTGACAGCACATATGAGGGCAGCTTTGGACTTGATCAACTGCCCCCAGTCAGGATTTGATTGGGTACCACAAACCCACAGCTGCTGTCTGGTTGGTTGACACCTGAAGGTCAGCATTTCCTAAGCCAGACTTTGCTCATTGGATCCCCTGGAGTTTGGGGAGTGGGACGTTTCCTGACCAAGTCAGAAGAAAGCAGCTCTTTGTGTGTTGGTGCTGCTGTTGGACAAACCGCCTTTGGTATTTACCTGGGTTGGTTGATAACGGCTTGCAGCGCCTCCATCAGGTCATCAGATGTCATACTATTGAAGTTGAGGACCAGAGCGGCACCATGTCGACTAATCCGGGCGAGGTTGTCTGGCTGATCTCCAAACAGTGGCACACCTACCACTGGCACACCGTGAAACAGGGCTTCATAGAGACCGTTAGTGCCGCCATGAGTCACAAACGCTTTTGTCCGAGGATGACCTGAGGGAATCCGACAAATGTTTTTTACTGAAAAGGATAAGGACTAAACAACGGCTTTGTCATCTGCTCACATCCTGGATGGATGCAGCAGAAAACCTCTAAACCTGGTTTTATTGTGAAAGTCTGACAGTGGAACTCCATACCCAGCAGGTCGTTCTGTGGGATCCAGTCATAAAGCTTTGTGTTGGGTCCCAGTGTTGCAGGACGATGTCCACGGTAACGCCAAATGACCTGAAAGAAGAAACACACTGCAGTTTGTTGCATAAATGACTAAAAACTCAAAGGAGCTGACCTCTGACCTTTTGGGGGATTCGACTGAGTGCAGATGCAATGACTTCAGCCCGGTCTGCTGTTAGGTTGGTCACCATGGAGCCAAAGGTAACCACCACCACACCAGCTTCACCAGAACTCTGCACAAATGCCTCCATGTCCTACAGGAAGTGACATCACTGTTACATAACACCTTCATTTTTAGATGAAACTGGCAGCAAGCTGGAGAGTTCCTGCCTCCGGCAGCTGATTGGCTGGCTTGCAGTGCAGACCACCCACAAATTTGAAGTTGGGTGGGAAGGGCCGTGGCGTCTCAAGGTCCCAGAAAGTCCTGATCAGCCAGATGTCGGCCTTTCCAAAGGTGCCGCAGTAACTACTGGGACTTCCTGTTTACATACAAAACACTTGCTGTGTAAGTCTAAAAATAGCAGGCAGGCAATCAGCAGAATTCCTTCAACGTAAAAGCATGTAAGGATACTGTCACATGATTTGCATCGCCACAAAGACTTCACTGCATTTTGGGGTTCTCCTCAGTTTTACATGTTTGAGTATCTGACCTTTGACCTCTGTGTAGTATGGGTCCAGCTTCATCTTCCAGAGCACCTCATGTAGCACCGACATGGATGCAGTCATCAGCGTGTTGGTCAGCCTCTGCTTAAACGACATGTGGTCACTGTACGGAAGCGGAGCAGTCGGGACGAAGGACGGGGGGAATGGGGCGTGGCCACAGTGCCGCTCCAAAGTACTGCCAAAGCTAAAGCGCAGGGAGAGGATGAGCGGAACCCCAAGAAGATCCGCCACCAAGTCTCCACACATGACCAACGGGTCCACCAGGACCACATCATAAGACGCCTCCTGCAGAGTAGCCATCAGCTGCTGGTTTTTCAACATGGCGTCACACTGCTGCATGCCCAGGTCTGTGGTTCGCTGCATAAAACCTTTTATCCTCAGGAACATGTGCAGCAGTGAGGAGCTGTGCATCTCGTACATGGAGAATTCCATAAAGTCCTGCATCACTCTGACACAGTCTGAGCGAGTGAAGGGGACCTGTGAGACAGGAACCGGATCAGCCAAGTCACTGACCCTCAGAAAAACATCAACAGCATCAGTTCAGGTTCTGTTAGGAAAAACAAACCGAAGCAAAATTCTTCTTGTAGAAGAACGCGGTGGTTCTGGTGTTTCCACTGAGCTGCCAAATGCCACAAAAGCAAAAACCTCTGGAGAACTATCTCTCACCCTGAGCCTATGAATTGGTTCTACACGGACCTCTGTTTGTGACTCATGGAGACCTTCTGGTCGACCTGTGGAGTTTTATTTGAAGCCATCACCTTGAACACCAGGAAGTTAAACTGGCCGGCATCTCTGCTGTTGTTGTAGTTGACAGACGGTGAAGCATCCGGCACCAGGACAGTGATGGAGTGGTTTCTCCTCATGAGCTCCTCAATGATAGTCCGCATGTTCAACCAGTGGCTGTACTCGCCTGGCAAAGCCAGAACTTTACCGCCATTAGCTGGAGTCAAGAAGATGATGAACAGCAGGCCTGAGGAAAACAGAAGCACTGTTCCAACCTTCATTCTGACTGGAAGAAGAAACGTTCTGGTGTTCTGCAGCAGCAGCTCCAAAGTTCAGCCTGATCAGAGGTCAGGTAAACATCACAGCAGCCTAGCATGGACATGGGTGTGGAGGTCCAGCTTTTATTGTCTTTGGACTTCACTCTTACGACTGCAGTGTCTTGGTAAAGAGAAGGAAGCTTCAGTTTATTTTCAGGAAGAAAGTGGAGGAAATCCAGTGTAAGTGGTGGGATGGATCCTCCAAAGGATAAAGATAATCCAAGGGTTTGGTCCTATATAAAAAAAAAAATATATATATATATATATATATATATATATAGCTGGAAGAGACCTTCTGTTTAGACCTTGATGAAGTGAAGATGAGCATCCCTAGAAGTGAGAGAGTTGTCACTGGAGCAGATCTCAATGGACATGTTGGTGCAAGAAACAGAGGAAGTGATGGGCAGGTTTGAGGAGCGTAGAAGGACTGATGGTGGTTGATTTAGCAAAATGGCCGCTCCGCCTCAAAGCAGTTTCTGAATAACTGGAAATATAGCCTCTTAAATTATAAAAAAAATCTCTGTGTTAAGCAAGAAACCAAAACTATTCAGTGTTAATATCAAAGATTAGAAATAACCAAGATTTATATTCAGTACTATAGCCAGGCTGACCAGCAGTCACAGCTCAGTAGAACCACATATTCCTGCTACTCTCAGCTCTGAAGATTTCCTTACATTTTTTGATAGTAAAACATTAGACATAAGTTGAACAGTTGAGTTGAAGCTGTAGAAATGAAGGCATCTAAAGAAACCTCTGTAAAGTTAGACTGCTTCACTGCTTTTGATCAAGCGGAAATAATGTCAGTTATTACATCCTCCTCTCAACTTGTCTCTTTGAAAAAATCCACACTAAGCTCTTTAAAGAACCGTTCCCATAATTAATGAAAAATGAACACTCAGCAACCCATATTGACAAAGAAACCCACAGAATTTTTTACTTTTTTGCAGATTTATTAAAAAAGAAAAAAAAATATCACATGGTCCTAAGTATTCAGAACCTTTGCAGTGATACTCATATATTTAACTCAGGTGCTGTCCATTTCTTCTGACCATCCTTGAGATAGTTCTTCACCTTCAACTTCAACTGCCTGAAGAGCTCAGAGACAGAATTGTGGCAAGACACTGATCTGGCCAAGGTTACAAAAAATATCTGCTGCACTTAAGGTTCCTAAGAGCACGGTGGCCTCCATAATCCTTAAATGGAAGATGTTTGCGACGACCAGAACTTTTTCTAGAGCTGGCCGTCCGGCCAAACTGAGGTATCAGGGTAGAAGAGCTTTGGTGAGAGAAGTAAAGAAGAACCCAAAGATCACTGTCACTGAGCTCCAGAGATGCAGTCAGGAGATGGGAGAAAGTTGTGAAAAGTCAACCATCACTGCAGCCCTCCACCAGTCTGGGCTTTGTGGCAGAGTGGTCTGACGGAAGCCTCTCCTCAGTGGAAGACTCATGAAAGCCCAAATGGAGTTTGCCAAAAAAAAAACAACAGAAGGACTCCAAGATGGTGAGAAATAAGATTCTCTGGTCTGATGAGACCAAGATAGAACTTTTTGGCCTTAATTCTAAGCAGTATGTGTGGAAAAAACAGGCACAGCTCATCATCTGTCCAATACAGTCCCAACAGTGAAGCATGGTGGTGGAAGGATTATGCTGTGGGGGTGTTTCTCAGCTGCAGGGACAGGATGATTAGTTGCAATCGAGGGAAAGATGAATGCGGCCAAAAACCTGGACAAAAACCTTCTCCAGAGTTCTCAGGACCTCAGATTGGGCCAAAGGTTCACCTTCCAGCAAGACAATGACCTGCAGCACACAGCTAAAATAACCAAGGAGTGGCTTCACAACAACTCTGTGACTGTTGAATGGCTGCAATATAACAAAGAGTGAAAAATTTAAGGGGGTATGAATACTTTCTGTACCCACTCTAACAGACCTTAGCCCTGTGACTCTAAATAGTCTGCTTATGGGGGGCTCTGACTGCTCGCTTCCTCAAGTGGTATTCCAGAGACCGAGATGCTAAGCCGCAGGCATTGGCGACATTCCCAGGTTCACGGCAGACCAATTCACTTCCAGATTCATAAAGGAATACTTACCTGCTTTACAACAAGGGCATAAATGACAGTCCTCCTCTCCTGACCTCAGAGAAATTGATGGTCATGTTAGTTGAACCCCAGTTACCTAGTGCCCAGTGGTCAGTTGGGCAAATCATCAAGGTTCACTGGAGGGAAGACAGATGCATCAAATCATCTGATGCCAACATCAACGCCTGCCTGGTAGCCTGATTAGGTTACCAGCTCCTCACAACTGCAAGTTCCTAAAGGTGAAACCCCACATAAACATATTCCAAATCCCTACAAGGCACGAAGAATGAAAAACCCTCTTATTTACTGAATTTGTTGAAGCTCTTGAATTAATTCCCTCACAACTTCTTTATTTAGTTTTGTTTATTTGTTTCATGTCAGAGTTGAGATGATTTGTTCTCTGCTCTTTTGCTTCAGTTTAACAT
Organism: Oryzias celebensis; assembly: GCA_014656515.1. Classification (NCBI taxonomy): domain Eukaryota; kingdom Metazoa; phylum Chordata; class Actinopteri; order Beloniformes; family Adrianichthyidae; genus Oryzias; species Oryzias celebensis. Next base: position 2,962,287 of record BNCR01000012.1, read on the forward strand.
GATGGAAGATCGAGATGCAATGATTTTTTATCTAGTTACTAAACAAAGATACTAGACTCTAGTATATTTGTATGAATTAATAACATACTTCACGTCTCTAGATTTGTGTGTAAATGATACGTTTAAATGCTGCTAGAATGCTGGGTCATCAGACTTTTCTTATCAGCCGCTTGGAACATAGATTGTGAATTATGAACAATAAAAAAATAATATCTTTTCTCTTAAACAGAAACCCCCCCGACAATATACTATGATATTTCTTTGTGCTCATAATGAAAAAGGTCCCTGTGAACTTTTATTTTGATATGTTGGACGGAAGTTTCACAAGTGTAACTTCCGGGATCCGATCCTGACACCGGTCTGTTGTAAAAACGGCCACCGTTCCGGTTAAAAAAAAACTGGGCTGATCCGGTCTGTTCCGCATCAGAACCGCATGTGATGATCCGCAGGACGTGTTAACGGAGACCGGACCACCTGCGGGGCTCGAAGAAGGTAACGTGAGGCTGGAACTGAACCGGGTTGTCCCGGTTTACCAAAACTGCTAGCTAACAGACGCTAGCCGTTACTAAAATCTGTTAATACCTGCAAAATCACGCAAAGCTCCGCCCCTTGAATCAGACCAGGAGAGGTTTGGTAGAAATTCTTTTAGGATTGTCTCGCGAGAGCAAGTTTTATACCCTGACATGTTAAAACACCTGGTCCAGTAAATCAGCAGCAACCAGGACAGGGCGGCCTGGGGAGCAGGAGGTGGCCTCAGCCAGCTCTGGGTTAAAGTTTTCATGTCCAGGCTGTCAGAACCCGCCTGAAAATCCAACATCAGAGGAACCAAAGCTCCTGACTGTCCACAGCTCTTCCTCCTGGACAGATCTCTGAGAAGAAGGTGGAGAACATCACCACCATCATCATCATCATCATCTCACCTCCCTTTGGCTGATGTGGGCGGAGTCAGGACTTTTGTCCTCTCTTTGGTTTATGTGGGCGGAGTCATTGCTCCTTTGCTCAGAAGGTGATTTCTCTGTGTCTCTCTCTCCCTCTGCTAGTCTTGGTGATGCTCTCCCGACCAGTCACACCAACAGCATCTCCACCTCTGGTTGTGTTAGTGACTGACATGAAGGAGACCCATGCAGGTGTGTTTGGGTGGAGCTGCTGTATTTGGTTAACATTGGCACAGTCATTCATGTGTTTTTCCTCTGCAGGACACTGCTCGCCTCCTCTTTCTCCACCTCCCCCTGCACCTCCATGCTCCTGCTCTTCCCTCCTCACTCGACTCTTGGCGGTTCACCGGCTGGAGGTGCGCCGGCTCCTGCGAGGAGCCTTGGCATCCATCAGCCAACGGCTGGAAATTCTGGAGAGGAGGAGCAGGAGGAGAAGGAGGAGGACCCCAAACGGAGGAGCCCGCCCGTCAGGTGAGTTGGTTCTGGTGACAGTTTAAGCCCACAGCTGTTTGTGAATCCTCATCCTCACAGGTGATGAAGACAAGTCTGGCTGTCATCTCCCAAATATGTGTTTCCTCAGCTTTGTTCGAGTTGGGTTTCCATGTGGTTCTGATCGGGTTTCCGTGTGGTTCTTATCAGATCCTCTTCAAATCCTTTCATCTCAAAATGGAGGAATTCATGTTCTTTTTACAGACTGAACCGTTTTTTTGTGGAATGTGGTGTTCTGTGTTTTAGAAAAGTAGTCTCCAACCACCGGGCTGTGGACCGGTACAGGTCCGTGGATCAATTGCCACCGGGCCGCAGAAGTAATAATAAATTATTTTGGTTTTAATCCCGAAAATCTTTTATTTTGAAAACTAACCGGACTCTCTCAGCTACACCTTCGATCACTTGAGCTGACTACGTCTGAACAATGTCTATTCTGAATAATCTTTTGGTTTTATAAATGGACCAGATTCTCTTGATTACATTTTAATCGGTTGAGCGCTAAAAGCAGTCCGGGGCGTGCAACACAAGAACAGTTGTATGTTGTAACCTTTCTGTGCAAAAGGGGTATGTGCAGGAACAGACAGAAGAACAGGATACAACTTCAAGACAAAAAGACATTAGACTACCAGGAGTTGTGTTGTTTCTCCTGCAAGAGGAGAAGATGCAGAACAATACAGTTCACTAGAAAAAGTTCACTTCAGACATTCTGACCAATTGCCTTCCTCTTGACCCCTCTAGGCCTTCTGGGTAGTGTAGTCTCATTTTCTGTTTTAGTTTGGCTCACTGCGTCCTGTAGTCCAGTGTGCCTGATGGTCTCAAAAATGTGATATTTCTTCTTTGTGTTTTGTTTTTCCAGAGATGATGTGTCACTATTAAACATGCGACGTAATCTATCCGTGTCTCCATCTGCAGGGTCACCTGTCTTTGCCTCTAGCTCCACCCTCTTTACCTCAGACACGCCAGCCTCTTTCACGCAGTCTGACTTTTCCTCATCAACGTCGCTTTCTTCAGCTGGCAGGGAGGAGACTCAATCTTCTGTAGAAAGTAACCAACCAGAGCAGAGGAGGAAGAGGAGCGCGAAGGACAACGTAAACGGGGCAAAGAGGAGAAAAGTTAGCCACCCGGACTTTTTATTCTCAAGAGACACAGAAAAACCCAGCTCACTAAAGGAGGATGAGGAGGAAGAGGTGGAGGCAGGCAGGTGTACCAGCCAAATAACAGACTTCTTGGGAGGAGGCGGGTTTACAGCGCACAAGTTCTGCATAAATCTAGGAGGAGTCAGCCAATCACAGCCCAGGACCGTCCTGAAGAAGAATGGCTACAGGTGAGGTCTGAGACAGGTAATCAGGTGAGACGGTGTCCCATAACCATCAAAGGGATGAGGTCCCAGACAGGAGCAGCAGGTGAGCCAATGAACAGCACAAATGAAGCAGACTTTTAACCTTCCCTCCGTTTGCTGCAGGTTCTCCTCCCATGATGCCTTGCGTGACATGCAGTCACTTCCCAACGGGCGTGCCGGAAACCAGCCGGTGGCCTCTGTTTTACATTCTGGGTGGTGTTTCTCTGACTGCGTTCCCCACACGTCCTCATTTCCAAGTGAGGTCAGCTGCACCCCCACCTCTTACCAACACCTCCCCCCCATTCTTCACTTGTCATCAGTTGCCATAGAAACGCTGTTGTATAGGTTGAGGGGTGGAGCTAGCCGGGGTTCTCTGTGGCCTCTGACAGACTGGACGGCCCCTCCCAGTTTGGACACTGATCACTGGTAAGTGAAAGCAGTACTAAGCCCCGCCCCCACTCCAATAATCTGACCTATGACCTTCGGAACATTTAAGTTCAACGTCCATAAAGACAGATTGATGTTTCCTCCACAGCTACACGCTGAAAACCACTGCAAGGTAACTGGTGTGTGTTTGACTGTGTATGTGTTTGTGTGTTTGTGTATCTGTGTTTGTGAATGTATGTGTGTGTTTTGTGTGTCTGCGTATATGTTTGTTTGTGTGTGTGTTTTGTGTCTCTGGGTATATTTGTTTGTTTGTGTGTGTGTTTTGTGTGTCTGCGTATATTTGTTGGTTTGTGTGTGTGTTTTGTGTCTCTGGGTATATTTGTTGGTTTGTGTGTGTGTTTTGTGTGTCTCTGTATATATTTGTTGGTTTGTGTGTGTTGGTTTGTGTGTAACTGCATTTATTTTAATATAAATCAGTGTCGATGAATAAATGACTTACATTCAAACCTTTTTCTAGTGTGGTCGCTCAGCTTAATCAAAAACGGCGAGCCGGTGACGGTGCTCAAAACTTGCTTCAGTTTGGGCAGAAAGCCCTCCCCCCTCCTGTTGGCTCAGCCAATGGGCTGTTGAGTCCACTGTCCGTCCAGTCAGCAGGCGGTTCCTACTTCCTGTCTACAAAGGCAGAGGTGAGGAGTTTTTACTTTACTGGTCAGCTGTCCTCCATCCCGCCTCACAGGTTTGTTTGTTTGTTTACCACAGTTCAGTAAACGAGTTTCTCAGATCCGAATCCGAAGGTCATCTCCACGAGAGGCGGAGCTGACGCCGATGGGCCTTCCAAAGGTTAAAAGGTGTGGACCATGGTTCCGGGCCGTGGGTGACCATGCCAGAATGGTCAGCCACTTCCTCCTGAAAACCAGCAGATCCCTTGATACCAAAACAGAGCCGCCTTCTGTCATTGTCAACCCCCCACCCCCCACCCCACCCCCCGTGGCGCTGCTACACATGGATGATGGGATGTTTGTTCTTCAGGTTAAAGAAGAAAGAGTTCAGCGTAGAGGAGATCTACACCAACAAGAACTACAGGCCCCCGCCCACTAACAGGTACGCAGCCGCCTCAACGTCCTGTGGAAGTTTGGCTTTGAGGCAGCGTGACTCTGATGGGAGGGAACTAGTGTGACAAAAAGAGATATCACATCAAAGTCACGTGTCAGAATAAAAGTATCTCAGAAAAACGAGGACAGCGCCCCCTCCAGGACCAGAGGTCCACTCCTCTGACAGTTTCCAGCTGTTGTCTTCACATAATCTTGAGCATCCCATCATGCTTTGCTTATTTTCCCAGAAGTCTAGAGACAATCTTTGAGGAGCCCCGCGAGAAAGATGGAGCTCTGGTTCTGATTGGCCAACAGAAGAGACGCAGACTCCTCCTCTTCCCTGATGTCACTCAGCCCAGAAAAAGGAAGAAACCTCCGGGTATGCAAGGAAATGTAGTTTTTATCTTCCTGTTTATAGTGTCTCCCACTTTTGGATCATTTCAGTTAAAGGAGATCAAAACTCCTAAAAAAGCTGTAGGACCATCTCCAGTTTGTTTTCATGTTCTGCAGTAAAATCACGTGTCCTTTTAAGTCCAAATAACTGATCAAAGTTACAACATGAATCCAGACTCATTCATGAGCTTCATTCGAATATTTCATCCTCAGATCCATGAACCTGGAAGCCATCAGTCAATCGGAATCCAGAATGAGTCCATCACTCAGAAAAATGATCCAGCTTTTTCTTTCACTTCAACTGAATCTAAAACGACATTTTGTTCATTTGTTGCAGCGAAGCTCCTTGGAAACTGATTTTCTGCTGTTGGAAACCTGGTTTCTGGTCCTTATGGAGCCACATTTGTTAGGAAGCAGTTTTTTTGGGAGGTTCTGAAAGATCAGGATTTCAGTTCTACCGTCACGCAAACAGCTCCTTCTGATTCTGAGCTCCATCCACCTCTGACTGATGACTGCAGGCTGTTCTGATTCCAGGCTGCAGTCGTGTTAGAGCTGGAACCCGATCTTCTGACATGTTAATGCCTGGAAGCCAGATCTTCAGCTGGACTGCTCCTCCCACAAAAGCGTGTTCCTTGCAAACGTGGTTCCACCTTTAAGGGTTATAAACAGAACTTCCCCATCAAACATGCATTTTGCTAAATCTGTTTGAATGTCATCTTCTGAGGGCAACATTAGGGAGAAAGAATAAGGAGGCCTCCGGGTCACTCTTTGACGCTTTGAGTTCTCCCAACTCGTTGTTTTCTGACGTGCCGGCTGTTTCCATTAAATCAGGGGTCCGGTGGTTTTGTGGGACGTGGTACAGAACGTGGATCAAACTTCAGGACGTCTCCAAACGCAAACCGAACCTTGTACCGGTACTCTAGCTCGGACTGGAACTGGTACCGCGTCTTGAACTGGGACAGATCCATGTCCAGTACCAGGTTAGGGTTGGGGTACTTGGTTACTCTTAGGGTACCAGTGCAGTCTGGTACCAGACTGGTACCGGTTTGCGGCCTGCGGGTTGGAGAGCCTTGGTTTAATTGGATGAGCCAGCGCATCAAAAAACAACAAGTTGGGTACACGTGAAGCTGCAATTTTTGATGCGGAGGTTCCGTACCCATGCCCCCATATGTGACGACTTGGGAATGAGAACAGGTCGTCTGAGGAGAACGTTAGTGTTCTCACAGCTGCTGTTCCAGAGGAAGGTTTTGAGGTTGTAGACGAGTTCATCATCTGGTGAGAACAGTTCCTGGAGGATGAACTCTTGTCATCATAATGCTGTTAAGATCTTTGCAGAACCCAGACTAAAACGGCAGATTCTACTGTGTCTGTTTAGGGGCGGGGCTTCTGGTTGCCACAGCGCCCAGAAAACGGGCAGCAGCTCGACGCCACATCCATGGCATTGATGATGACAGTGACTTGGACGTGATGCTGGTGGAACGTCTGAGCGCTCTTGAAGACTTCCTGACTCGGCAGGGCCTGGACGAGTGATGTCATGGAGTTGGTCCCGGTGTGGTTGCTGAAGGTGTGTTACCATGGGAACAGCATGCTGTGCATTTCATCTCCTTTGTCTGGAATCTGAATCAGGAGATTTTCAGACCACAGAAAGTCACCTGTTGATGGACTTTTTCAGAGGCTCCTCCCCTTATGTTTGATCTGCTAAAACCATCTGCTGTGGAGGGGGCTGGTTTGTATTCTAAAGAAAATATTTTTGAACTAATAAAAGTTTCTTTGACTCTGAACTTCAAGCATTTGTTTGGAAGTTGGACCTAATGGTTTGTTAAACTGATAGGGACAGCAGACGTGGATGACCTATGACCCCTGAAGACCATTGACAGCTGTGACATCACCCACAGAAATTCTTTACCTCCAGCTCTAGCTAAATGAAGCCAATTGCAGTCACCATTTTTCTGCCATAAGGGTGTTGCCATGTTAGAGCCAGACGACCGTGACTAATCCGTTGGTCTGAGTCAACATTTCTATGGCAACTACAGTCACCAATCAGGAATGAGCTTCTTCAAAGTCCACACCCCTTCCGCTGAAAGCGACTCTGGAGAAGCTGTCAATCAAACGTTGGAGGTGGGGCCAGCAGGCATCACATGCTTTTGCTGAGGCTTCTGATTGGTCTGTCTATTACTTGAACTAAAGAAAAATTATCATGAAAAAAGGATGAGGAATAACCATAGACATAGATATAACGAGATGAATCATCTCTGACGTCAACCACTGTCCCCTACAGCTCACAGGCGAAACCATTTTGGCTGGAGTTCACTCCGCCTAACTTGGATGTTCCAAATATGGGAAAAGAGGCGAGACTGTGTGTGGGTTTGTTTTGTCCACACCCACGAATCATGCCGGTCCTTCCATGCTAACACGGCTAGCGGCTTTAGCTAAAGTCTCCAGCTAAAGTGAACTAACATTTACATCATGAATCTTTATCAGTAAGTACTTGGTGTTTTACACATAGTAAATAAAACAACAATAAAATGATATTTTGCCATATTTCATGTTTAGCATGAACGATCTCATAACTCAACTCATAACAAATTCCAATATGTTATTTCTGTGGTCCTAATATGTCATATCACAATGACACGTTTTAAACAAGACATCATGACAGTAATACGTGAACCTTTAAAACGTCATTTTATTTCTAATGTTAATAAATCTGTTGACAAATGTTCACATATAGTGTTGTGATTAAAATGTAAGGAGTGTTTTTCTGTTTTCCCCTTAGTTGAACTGAACATCCTGTCATTAATCTTTTTAAAGGGCCTATATTATGAAAACAACCTTTTTAGTTTTCATAAATGATGTATAATAATGTTCATTCCTCACCATAAACGTCCCCAAAGAGTTCATTTTATCCATTCAAGCATTTCTGAGTAATCTTCTAAAAACCTGCCCTCTGAGCACCAGCCCCTCCCAATCCCTGAAGACGAACGGGTTCTGATGCGCCCCCAGCACCACACTCAGGCTACCCCCCAAATCATTTGTGTCTTTTATCTTTTATTCCAGGTCTAGGTGTTTGTTACTGAGGTTCTCTATAGTGTCTGCGCCCCCCGACCCCCCGGGACGTGCAGACGCCGTCTATCTGAGTATTTGTTGTGTAGTGATGGCCAAGAAACGTTCGTTTGATTTAGCGTTTAAACTTGCCAACTTTGCATATGCCAAAGAACATTCTGGTCAGGAATCTGCACCACACACATCACATTTTGGGGTGGAACCTAAAATGTTGTGAAACTGGAAAGATGGTTTAAACATGAATTTTTGAGACAGAAAGGTGGCCGTGTTTCCAGGAAAATGATGAACATGAAAGCGAAGAGGATTTTTGATACAGAGATTGATGCTTCACAGGGAAAATAAACAATCAGTCAGAGCTGATCACAACAGAATACAATGTTCTCATCATTTCAATCAATCCTGAAATGTTCATCTGCTGAATTTCACTGTAAAATGATATAAATGGACTGAAAGGCGGAGTCATCTTACTTCCAGGTTGAAAAAAAGTTTTCAAAAATAACTTGTTTAATTAATAACTTATTTTGTGGGCCAATGTGATTTATGATCGTATGGATATAGTTTACTCTGAAAGGCTTAAGAAAAGTACGGCATCGGCCCTTCAGGACCCCAGCTAATATTTTAGCTAACCCTGCATGTACACACACAGTCACACACAGTTACAGTCTTATACAGTCACACAGTTAGTCTCACACAGTTACAGACAATAACACACAGTTACACCCAGTCGCACACAGTTGCACAGAGTCACACACAGTAACGCAGTAACACACAGTCACACAAAGTTACACACAGTAACACAGAGTTTCACACACAGTAACACACATTCACACAGTTATACATAGTTGCACACAGTCACAGGGTCCCAGTTAAGCAGAATGAACTACTATGGTAATTAGACTAAAATTGTGATATGCACATATGTGTACACAGGTTGACTTTTGATATTGATTTTTGTAAATAACTTCCTTTAAATATGAAACTTGTTCGATGCAAATTTTTCTAATGAAAGATAATAATTATAATCTGCGTTTTTCTGATTGATACTTGCTCTATATTCCTGACTTTTCTAAATAAATTAAATTAACCTACATTTTCTGATTTAATTAAATTAGTTAAGAGATTTGTTTGTTTTAATAAAATGTGTTATTTGGTTATATACCAAATAATTTAGCACCAAATTAATTTCATTATACATTAGACATGTATAATTTAATTCGTTTTGGTTCCCATAGCAACAGCAATGATTTCACTCTGACATCACAAAGACAGTTTACAGATTGAACACTTTTGTTGTTAGCAACTGTTGCCAAGGTCTAAGGTCTCATATATAAATCAGACCCACTGGGAAGAGGGCTCTCACTTTCACCAGGTAATCTTGAAGACTCAGCTGGTGGTATGGGTCAGCAAAACATTTCAACCTCTTAGGCAAAATGTGGTTTTATTGTTGTGGTGTTGTTTGTTCTGTCTTACTCGATGTTAAACTGAATTTATAAACGGTATATTTTTGATATTCACAGAGATTAAAATGCTGTGTTTTTTTTACACAAAAAAATATGTTGAGAAATAAAATGCTCCCTGTCACACATTTGTAAAATTAGTAAATGCGCTCCTTTTGACGCATCTCCTTCTTTGGACTCAGTTTTGGTTTGTGCAGCCAGACAGTTCTAACCGTTTTGCTGCTTTTTTGTGGAACAATGCAGGGTTGTAGTTCAAGAATGTACAACGGTTTACCAATCAGTAAAAAGAAAAAACTCCTCTGAAGAGACGTTTGGTGGCCAGAGAACACTTTCTTGGATGTGAAGGTGCTCAGAGGACAGCAACTTCGACGCAAACTCAGAGAACCTTTCCCACAGTGGTAAGATGGTTATAGAACTATCTTGATTATAGCACTTTCTATTTATTGAAACATCTGGCAGACATTTACATGTATGCATCTAACAGGAACTCATGGGTTTATTGTTGTGTTCAGAAGTTCACTTCCATTTGAATTGTATTTATTTCTCTGGGTCAGTGCACATTAAATGATCCCAGCAGATGTTTTTCATCTGCTGTCCCAGGACAAATGTTAAAACTGTCTATTTACAAAACTAAGAATATAAAATAAAAACACAAATGTGAGACGATCAGTTAAAATACCTATTGATACTAAATACACACATCACCAAACATAAAATGTCATATAAAACACATAATATCACAGAAGTGGGAGGTCTATTAAAATTCGACTGAATCTTAAGGACAACCCTAAACTTCCGGTTCTCGTTCATTCTGCAGGTCAGTGTCCGCCTTCATCCCCGGAACCTGTCCCGTCCCCGCCCCGCTGCGGACGTCTGGTCTCGCCGACGATCCATGCGAGGCGTCATCATTAGTCGAAAGACCCCGAGCCGTTCAGACAGGCCGGGTAGATCTGGTACCTACAGGTCATCCTAAACACGCCTTGTGTCACGTGGGGCAGATGCGTGCTTACATCATTTCCGCAGACAACATGGCGGCGGCGCTCCGGAGGCTCATCAGCAGCGGAAGGTAGGAAGGACCTCAACGACCCGTCCGGGCTCCGGTTCTGGACCTGAGCGCCTCGCGCACGTACACGCAGACGCACGCTGGGTGTTGTGACGTTTTCCGGTTCATGTCCGCGCGCTCACACTGGTCTTTGTTAGTCAGGGAGCTACAGATGAGCATGACGTCAGTGACAGCTGAAATTTACCTGCTTTATGTATCGAACTCGCGCTTATGTGTTTCCGCAGACATGAAAAGACGTTCTTCATGACGTTGTCATGGAAACTCGTGCACGTGGACGGATCATTCATGCACGCCTTAGATATGAAGCCATCAATGAACTTTATCCATCAGCAGATGTTTGCTGCTCTCTGATTGGCTTAAGCTCAGATACTGCTGTCATTTTCCAATCAGCTGTTTTTTTCCAGAAAGAAGCCATGGAATAAGCTCCTCCCACTCACAAGTGTTCGCCTTCACAATGTGATGAATGCAGAGGTCACACTTGAGACGAAGCAGAGAAATCTTTGACTTCTGGAACTTGTATGAAGCGATTATTACGCAGCCGTGTGTCTGCGGGACAGTGACAGTCCAGCTTTGATGAAGGACTCTGTGGTTCTGACCACCCCTCCACACTGCCTCTCACACACTCCTGTGAGGGGGTTGGTGGTCCATGGTCCTGCTTGACAGTTGGTACCACAGGATTATGGGATATTTGCTTGTTGCTAACCTCCCTCTTCCGTCTTCACCAACACAACAACACCAGAGGCTCGCAGCTCTTTGCTACACGGTTCAGGCTGGAACTTGAACGGAACCGGAACAAATGTTCACCCATCCCTCTGTTGTGATGTCTGACTTCTGACCTGCTTGTGTTTCAGAGTTGTGTGTCGGACCTGCTGGCAGCGCAGCCTAAGCACAGGTGAGCTCCTACGACCTGCTGTTTTGGTCGTTATTCATGTGTACGCTAACCAGATCTTTGTTTGCAGGGCGGGGCCTCATTCTCCGCCCCCGGCCCTTTTATCTCTTGTTGGGGACCGGAGGTGGTTACCTAGGCTACCAGCACTACAAAAAGACATGTCAACAGGATGAGGAAACTTCACCCCATTTAGCCACACCCACACAGGTATGCTGGGACAACCCATTCTCAAGTTGTCATATATTGAGGCGTGGATAAGGACCCCGCCACGTCACTTTTTGACATTTTGGGTGTCCCCAACTAGTTGCTTTTTGATGTCCTGGCTCATCCAATTCATTCAAGGCCCTCCAACTTCTGAGCTACAATCTGGTACCGGTCCAGTTCCAGACCGCTTTAGTCCCCGAATCCTAACCTTATCCTGGTACCGGTTCCGGATGCAGACCAGGCTGGGGTCACGGTACCAGTATCGGCTGCGTCACAAGATTCGGTCCGCGTCCGGTACCGTGTCTGACAAAGCGACATGACCCCTGATTTAATTGGAACAGCCAGCACGTCACAAAACGACGAGGAGTTGGGGACACCCAAAACATCAAAGTTTGTGGTGCTTAACCGTTGTGTCAGTCTGTGACGACTGTGACCTCACAAAGTGTTTGGTTCTGAAGAAGATGCATGTGAGTCAGCCATACTGACAGGACTTGAGTTTTCCCTCCAAATGTTTGTCCATCTGCTGGTCAAAGAAAGGCGCTCCTGAAAAGCATGGTCGAGCTATATCTACACATTCGTATGCTCATATGAACCCAACTTTTCTGGTTCTCTCATGAAGGGAATCATATGGTTGACCACTCCCCCATAGGAGCGCTCAACTTTATGTTTTTGTTAGGCTGTGACGTCCTCTCTCTCTCTGCATTCAACATATCATTTTTTAAAATAACATCTGTAGTTTTTCTTTTGTTAAATAACGTAAGAATTTGTCGGGTAAAAAACTTTCCAGGCCGGTAGATTTTTTTATTTACCGGATAACTGGGCTGGTGAGTCAAAAATGAAATGTTGACCAGTGCTGTTGTGACTTCAAACTTGAAGCATCAAACCACAAGCAGCAAAACCTGTTTAAAGGTTGTATCTGCCAAACGTGGGAGTACGACGAATTAGTTTCCACCGCTGGAACAGGAACTCTGTCAAGAACAAGAAGTGTCTTTAGGAGATGCTCAAGCTCGTGGTAGCTCACCAAACATCTGCTGCATTGATCTACAAACATGTTCACAGCTCGGATTTAGTTGAACTTTGTGTTTGAGCAGATGTCTGAAGCAGATGCTAAAGTAAAATAGTTTTTGTGAAATATATTCTGTCATTTATAAGTTTTATTAAAGATAGTAAAAGGAGGGAGAACAAATGGAAAATGTAATTTGGTGTGAAAAAAATCAGAGATTTTCGTTTTTGGTCTTATCAACCAGCTCTAGTTTTAGAGTGACGATTCAGATCACTTTTTGGATCAGATAAAAAGGTAAAAAAAAAAAAAAAAAAAGGCAAAATAACTAGATTAAAGCTAAAATGTTATGTTTGATAAAACATAAAAAGTACTTCCAAACACACATTCATAACATCTTTGATCTCATGAATATTCCTAAACATAAAAAAAATACTCAAGATGTTCATAGATACAAAAGTGTATCATTGGGCGCTGCATCTTTAGATAAACAGGATGGGTAGAATTATTTACAACTTTAAATTCTTCACTGTGTCCCCCCCACACACGCATCAGCAGCTCTCTTCGCCTCTTTCTCGCTTCTTTCTCGCTTCTGTCAGAGCAACATCCACATACCAGGAAAAGCTCTGAATACCCCGACGTGGAAGCATCTTTATCCATGTTTCTTGTAGAACTCCTACAGATAAATTAACCTGATCTGTCATCATCCGCTCTTTTGAGTTCGACAAAAACTCCTCCCACATGTGGCAGGGAAGTCAGGTTTTTCAAATACAATTTTGAGCAAGCATCAGACAGCGGTGGATGTGAATTTGAGGCTCAAATTGTGTGATGTTTGATCGGAAAATGGATGTAAATGAAGCACGCGTGGGGAGTAGGGGGTCCGTGGTACACGTGTGTGCCGAACCATGGTGAGTGATCCGTACGGATCACAGATAACCCGTCACACCCCTATTAACAATGGTCTGTATTAACAAAGGTCGAATTGAGGTGTGACATAACTCTTAAAAAAATGCTTTACGTCCGGCTCTGTAAATGAGTCAAAAGGTATTAAAAGATTTGCAGTCAGTGACAGCAATCTGTGTATCATTTGTTCATTTGTTTTTCAAATTAAAATAAAAAAAAAAAACAAATTGTTTTTGATTTACGCATTAAATGAAAAAGGAGCAAACGGATAATGGACGTTTAAATTCATATTTTTGTCTTAAACAGAAGGGTCACCCGGAAGTAGTTTGTGTGGATGTCCTCCAGCTCCTCTAACCCTGGACTAACACCGCATGCGGTGCTGCTGCAGTGCAGACGCCAGAGACTTTAACATGAAAAGTGTGAGAGGAACTCACACGGCATCCGGTCCTGTCCGGCCTTTGCGTTCCGGCCTCTGCGGTGCTCCGTATCCATTTTGTTGGCTTCAAATTTTTCTGGACACCGGAGCTGAACCATAGAGCTTTATTGTGAAGTTGGGGCATTTTTCAAAATAAAACCTATTTTTCGCTGTACTCGCTGTTTTCACCGTGTTTTAAACATGACGTCATTTCTGCTGACTCGGGGCTCTCAAAGTGTGAGGTAGAGTGTAACTTCAGCCATATAACATCATGGACGACGAGAGGCTGATCACAGAGATCCAGAACTGCCCCATCCTTGGTGATGTAACACATTCTTTTTATAAAGATAACGACAAAAAGGACAAAGTCTGGGCTGAGATATCACAGGCTGTTGGACTTGATGGTGAGTTTGTGTGATATGGACTCACACTCAGATTAGAAAGTTAAGAAAAGTCACCTTTGTAAATCCATTGATTAAAGGCGAGTCACGCAGGAAAAGAAGTGTTGTGAATATACTCCAAAATCCCGGTGGAATGAGGGTTTGTTAACTATGACGTCAGATTTAAATGGCGGGTTCTCACGAGAAGCTACGTGAGTTCAGAGGTCTGCGAGTTTTGCAGCAGAGACTACTTACAGAATGGCTGCAAGCAAACTGTAGTCAGTGTGAGTTACCAACAGTAGCTAGACCACACCGGAGTCGGACCGCATGCGGTGTGAGCCCGGGGTTACACTCCCCAAGACATCTTCTACAACCAATCAGGCTTATGCAGTTGGTCGAAAATAGAAGGGCTTTTCCAAAGGACCTGCTATTAAAAAAATAAAATTAAGATTAAATAATAATTAATGATTAATCTTAATTTTATTTTTATGATTTTATTCCCATGCCGAGCTGCCATCGGTTCTTCTGGCTCTGCACAAACATTTCTGCAACTTTGCTTCAAGAAACTTGACCTGCAGAAATAACACATTTGAACTCAATGTATTTTGATGTATTTTTGAAGCTCATCACAAGTGTCAGTTGATGTATATGGTTCAAAGATCTACAATGCACTTCAATGATATTGTTTCACATGTTAACTTATTTACTGGTTGAAATATTACATGTATTTTAGCACCACTAATCTCATATAATGACTCTATGAATCACAGAATCATTCAGGCTGGCTCAGAGCCTCTGTCACTGAAAACGGGAACAGCTAATCGTGTCAAAACAGCTCGTCTCCATCGGGCTCCAAGTTTCAAATAGGAACAATTATCTTGTTAAAGTAGTACTTCTAGCGAATTAACATAATCCGGGTCATGTGACTGAAAAAAAGATCATTACATGCGTTCACGGAGACATCTGATTGGTCAGTCTATAACTTGAATAAATTGCGACAAAGAAAAAAGTAAATATAAAAATGAGTATTAGAAAGAAATGTTAAAAAACGTATCAGAATGTTTATTCCGACCAATGGAATGAATGTTCAGCAGGTACTTCCTGTTTGGAACAGTGGGGTTGAGCTGTCCACTGTTTCTACAGTCTATGGTTCGGATAATGGACTCTTCCATCCTGACTGTAATCATGTGGTCAGATGGTGAGCTCTGATTGGTCAGCTGACTGAGGCACTCCCATTTCCAGAGGGGGGAGCGCTGGGCATTAAGGCCTCTGATCCCTGTCTATCTTATGTGGTCAGTTCTCCTGAATGAGCCATCAGCTTCTTTATGACC
The DNA here is from genome assembly GCA_014656515.1 of Oryzias celebensis. Taxonomy (NCBI): domain Eukaryota; kingdom Metazoa; phylum Chordata; class Actinopteri; order Beloniformes; family Adrianichthyidae; genus Oryzias; species Oryzias celebensis. Next base: position 2,977,626 of record BNCR01000012.1, read on the forward strand.
AAACTCTTTGATGGTGAGGTTCTGCTCTCACCGCCGCAGCGGTGTCAATCGGGATCGTGACCTGCTGCGGCGGGTGAGGCGACACCATCACATCACTGATGGAGAAAGCAGTGGAGTGGGAGGAAGAGTGGTTAAGACGAGAACCACGGCACCTTTCAGGTGGGAGAGTGACGGCAGGAGGCGGTTCTCATAGAAGCATCAGGGCTGTTGGGCTGGGGGGGGTGCAGGTCTTCAGCAGACCAGAGAACATCAGGAGGGAGATGGACTACGACTCATTCATGGAACCTCGGCTCCAAGAGACCCAGGTTTTATTTGAGCCAAAGCAGACCAACTTGAACTAGAACCTCAGGTCTGAACCGTAACTGGGTCAACTTTCTGTTGGTGTCCGGGAGAGGGGTGGGGGGTGGGGGTGGGGTATCATTGTGTTACCCACAAGTTTAAGGAAACAAAAATGTTTGTCTTGGTAAAAGTTGCTGCAGTTGCATCTTGCTCCGCCTCTTTGCTGCTAATCCCCTGCTAACCTGCCAACCTAGTTAAGTAGTGAAGGATCTGTTCAACACCCTTAATCTGACACACACACACACACACCCACACACACACACACACACACACCCCAATGACATGACAGGTGGTCTGGATATTCCAGTCTCTGCAAGATTTGGACGTGAGGGGCAGGAGACCTTTCTGCAGCTTCGGTTCAGAAAGGTCTTCTGGACTGAGAAGAAAATCACTTTCAATCAATACGATTTAACTGAGGTTCTATTAATCAATCAATCACTTCATTTGTATAGCCACTTTCATCATACAGAAGTAGAGTGCAAAGTTCTTTAACATTAAAAGCAAAAAGATTAACAACAGTGCGTCTTCACAGAGCTAATCCACTCACAAGACACTACTTGACACAATCATCATGAAAAGATTGCTTGCATTGCGGACCGCTGCAAATGCTGCTGGTGGTTATCGCAGAGGATATAAGGATTATGCTTCCCTACCTTCTTTTGAACCCCTGACCCCCACTCATGACAGAAGCTCCATCATAGCACTAACTGATCATTTCAGCTGCACTAAAAGCTGAAGCAGAAAGATGCTCAAGAGTTTGGGTGGTAACACATTCTGCATTTACCTGACTGAGGTCAAGCTGTTCCTCTGGAATACCGTTACAGACAAATCTATTCATGACTCACAGATTCTCCACATTGAACCTGATCTAGTTCCATCACTTTGGATGTAAAACCCAGCACAATCTGCTTTGTCATAATTATGCTTGATTTGATTTAATACCATTTAGGCCAGTGTTTCAATAATGGAATTTTGGATTTTGCATTTTGTGGGATGACTTTGTTTGTTTCATTAAGTAAACTCACACACAGCTGTGGATATGCTTTCTTCTTCTTTATTGTTCTGCTGCTGCCTCTGGGGGAGAGCCACAGCAAATCCTTTCCATTCTTCTCCCTCGTGTCTTCCTCCATCCATGAACCTTCTCTTTGGTCTTCTTTCCTTGTAGTTCCAAGCTCAGCATCCTTTTCCCATCATCATCACTGTTCCTCCTCTCAAACATCTCCATCTGCTTCCCTGCATTGATCTCCAGAACATCTACCAGGATCTGTTCCTCATTCCCAAACTCCTCAAACTCATTCCCAATCCATCCTGGTCCCTCCCAAAGAGAACCTCTGCATCTTCATCTCTGCGATCTCCAACTCTGCCTCCTGTCTTTTTCTCAGCTGAAAGGTCCTCTCCTGAACACACAAGAGATCCACTTTTTATCTTTTCATCATCTAGTGAGACTAGATAAGAACAGTTTCCTTCACTAATATCTGACGATCATCTCTGTAGACACAAACATCAGCATCTCTTTTGGCAGTGGTGTTGGTTCTATTTTCTCACAAAATGTTTCTGAATTTCTACCCGTCATAACTGCTGTCAGTCGTCACATCTTCATAATCTTCCTGCTGCCTCCTGTGTGTCCTCTGCCTTCTTCTGCTTTGAAGCTCCGTTTTGTTCTGGTCCATACCTGTCTATGGTTAACCAGAGGATCCTTCCCATATTTCTCCTCGGTTCATTGACTCCTCCTATTTCTTCCATCTGGGTTCAGGTGTTTGTGTTTATTAGTTCTGTAAGTTTCTGCCAGCTTGACTCAACCCTCTTCCTCTCTGCTCCTCCTCTTCCTCACTCTCATTCTGGTCAAACCTGGGGGAATCACATTATCAGGCTTCAGGTGCCTCATTTGGCTCTTCGTCGCCGCCTGAGCAAGCTCAGTAATGGGGTCTGTCACCGCGCCCCTTGGCGCCGCCGACCGATTGCCCTCCTTGGTTTCATCTTATCTCTCAGTGTTCTGCGTCCGCTGGCCAATCGGGTAAGAACAGCTGTGTTTGGGCGGGGCCATGGAGGGAGGACAGTTTGGTTGCATTGATTTGGTCGTCTCTGACTCTGTCCGGCCTCTTGCTCGGCTTTCCTGGTTCCTTTCAGAACAGAAGTCTTAACTAAAAACAGAACGCTATGTTTTTAAGAAATGGAAACAATCAGTTTTGCAAAGGTCCATCTGGACCAGACTGATGGAGGCTTTCCCTTTTGTGTTGTTTACTCCTGCAGGTGGCGTTGTACCGCTTTTTACCAACTCGTTTCTTCTCCCGAGCATGGGGTCATCTAAACGAGATGAATCTCCCCACGTGGCTCAGGAAACCAGTCTACTCCTTGTACATCTGGACGTTTGGAGTCAACATGCAGGTCTGGGCTTGGTACCAACTGACGTTCTCCTCACCTGCTGTTTTACCTGCGTGACTGTTCCTGCGTTTATCCACCAGGAGGCAGCAGTGGAAGATTTGCATCATTACAGAAATCTAGGAGAATTTTTCAGACGGCGTCTCAAACCTGCCGTCCGCCCCGTATGTTCAGCCTCCCACCTGGTAAGCTCCGCCCTTCTGCACACACAACTGTCCTTGCTGTTATCATGAGACATACTGTACATGAAACTTATACGGTATAGTGTTATTTCAGCGGATTTGAAAGCAGTAGAGAAGGAAGATTTGATACTTTTACTTTTATCTTTTGACAATTATGTGTATTCAGATAGATATGATCTCCAAACTGGAAAAGTCTGTTGGTCTAGACAGAGTGCTGAACCTTGCCCTTGGTCTGTATTCAGACTTCCCTCTACCAGGCATTTCTGTTTTGATCCAAAGCTTGAAAACAAAACCATGTGACGAAATGTCTCTTCAGCCATTGACCAGGAATTATGACGGCGGGGCAAAGCAGCATGAGGTGGAAATTATGGAAGTTCTACCAGTCCCAAGTATTGCAATCCTTGTTGCAATAGTTCACTTATTCAAACTTTTCGTTTCACTCACCAATTTTGAACGTCCGTATCAATGAGTTATTTTACTAGACGCTGCGCTAGCCTGTCACCATTGTCCAAGATGCATAAAGAGCGACGCCATATTGGAAAGGTCTGTAAACAATGAGACATTGCTAAGCAGTTACAGTAAAATGACGGCACACATTCCCGCTCCCTATAGTCATCATCCCTTCACTTGACTGTTACCTCGCCTCAGCACCATGGGGGCAGGGCTTTCATTTGCTCTCCCCCCAACATCTGGAACACTCCTCCACCGGCCTTAAGACACTCTGAAACCCTGTCCTTTTTCAAATCCAATCTCAGAATGCATCTGTTCAGGAAATGCTATTTTTAACACCTCCTCACCATTTCCGTCTCTTCCTTCTGGTTTTATTGGTGCAGTAGCCTGGTCTTCAGAGTCCTGAAAGGTGCTTTTATATTGAAATGCATTATTATTATGGCCCGCAGCAGCAGTCCCTGACTGCAAGGACCATATTGTTTTAGTCATTGAGAACATTTCTGCGCTTTTGAGTCAAAATTTGACCCCCACAACAGAGCTGGACATAATGTTATAGGACCGGATACAAACAGAATAAGATTGTGGGCGTGGCTAGCTAATAACCTCGGTTGCTAAGGAAATTCTAAGGTTTACCTTTACGATTCTTCTGAAAAGGGCATCAATCTGTTCGGTATCACCGTGTGACCAAAACATAAAAGGGTTTCAATGGAGAGAAAAGCAACAGAAAAGGCGCAATTTTGAAAAAAAGGCTTTTTACATCAATTTTTCACATACAGCTCAGACCAGCCTCACAGAAAGTGGGGGTCAGGGGTGCATTGTGACTGCTTAGCAAGTGAAGTCGAGTCAAAGGTGAAGGTGGGGGTGGCTTTGAGGTGGATTGCCATAATGAATGTCATATTGTTTTGCTCAGCATACTAGTTTTACAAAATTGGCAAAGTCTCACACTATGCCTCAAAATGGCCGCCCAGGTTTTTTTCAAATAATCTTTCAGGGAGAAAACTGATTTAATCCATTTTGAAATAAGGCTGTGACAAAAGAAAATGTGGAAGAAGTGAGGGTGAGTTGCTGGGAATATTTTCTGGATGCACTGTATAACTACTGTACTCTGATCATTGTAATGCTGCTCAACCTTCCAAATGTTTAGATTTATTGCTCTTTCTTATCACTTTGTTACACCTAAACTTTAAAATGTACATTGTACATTTTCCAAATTCACTCTTTTTTTTTTTTTTTTTTCCTATACATTGTAACTTTATTTTTGAGACTTGTGCTGCTGACGTCTTGCCCAGGTCACTGTTGAAAAAGACATCCAGATCTCAATGGGTTTCACTCGATTAAATAACTGTTAAGTTAAAAAAATTGATACGCAATGTGGCTCTTTGTCACAGTAACACAATGATGCGTTGCTGAGCAGGAAGACCTTGACTGCAGCGACAAAGGAAAGCGATACATTTGTGCTGATTGTCACCATAGGTTCAATAAAACATCAGTTCAGAAAGCTCACCTCTTACTGCTTTTGTTTCAAGATGAAGAAAAAGTTTGTTTTAAAGAAACCTGCACATGTAGGACACTGGGAAACGTTTTTTTTAGATTTGCATCAACATCCAGCAGCCAATCAGAAGAGAGTATTCACCCGGACCATTTAAAGTGCAGAAGCACAATGTTAGTTTCTTATGTCTGTATATCAGCATCTTTGTTCTCTTGCAGTGATACTGAAGCCATTAATGTCTTCTTAGTTCTCCTTGTTTTACTGTTGATGTGTTTTCTGCAGACACATTAAACTTCTGAGTTAACACTACAAATTAAAACATTTCAGACAATAAAAATGAAGGAAAAATGTTCTCTCTGCCTTTTTTTGTTTAAAAGCTGCATATTGTCGTATAAAACTTACCAAGTAAATCTTTGTGATTAATTGTGATTAATCACAATCTGATTAATCTGATTTGTCATAATTAATCACAATCCAAAAGTGTAATTAATCTGATTCATTTTTAATAAATTGACATCACTAGTTTTTACACTATTTATAGAATAATGAATAATGATATAAAGTTAGACTCCAGCTTGTTTTCTATTAAAAATGTGTTTGTTTTATTTCTTGAGTAAAATAAAGTAATGGAACTGAGAGATGATGCAGAACCTTCTCTGATCTGTGGGACTTTGGTGTTGAGTTCAGGATCTAAACGGGGCTTTGACTCGTTTCGTTTGTTTGGTTCCAGACGTCTCCGGCTGATGGAAAGATTCTTCATTTTGGCCGTGTGCAGAATTCTGAAGTGGAACAAGTTAAGGGAGTCACCTACAGTCTGGAGAACTTCCTGGGTCCACAATCCAAGGAACAACTGGGTAAGGCCACGCCCCTGCTCCCTGGTAAAAGTTGGTTGGACTGGGGAAGGTCTGGAGTGACTGTCTGTGTGAGATGATGAAGACATTCATTCGGTTCAGCTCTTTGTTTAAGTTGCTCCACTACTTCCGGTGTGAACCCCTGGTTTTACTATCTTCCTGTGGGTGTGGCTTGGTGCCGTTTGCTCTCGTGGTCTTTGCTCCCACCGGTTCTTCGTAGGGTTACTGTCAGTCGATGGAGGTGTTTTTTTTGGGAGACGTGATCAGCTGTGAGGCCTCTGACTGACTTGCCTGTCTCACCTGTGGTTCCTGTCTCATCTCCTTAAAGGAGGAAACCTGCAGCAGAAACAGACTTTGTAAGAGGGAGGGGCCTATGTGCTGGCTTTAACTTAACTAAACAGTTTTTTTCTGCCTGATCTCAGATTCGTCCTCATCGTCTTTTCGGGATGTCCTGCTGTCGTCGCCTGACACCGACCTTTTCCATGTGGTGGTTTACCTGGCTCCTGGGGACTATCACTGCTTCCATTCCCCTGCTGACTGGAAGGTGGAGCTCCGGCGGCATTTCCCAGGTGGGTGTGGTGCTGTGAGCCTCTGTCTGCCCGTTGCCCATCCTCATTTCTGTCTTTGCCCTTCAGGCTCGTTAATGTCGGTGAACCCTGGTGTGGCTCGGTGGGTCAAAGAACTGTTCTGCCTGAACGAGCGCGTAGTATTGAGCGGCCAATGGGAGCACGGTTTCTTTTCACTGACGGCGGTTGGTGCCACAAATGTGGGTTCCATCAAATTGTATTTTGACCAGGTGAGTTCACATCAGATCCTGACTGGCTAGAATGTCGAGTGTTTGACTGAACTGCTGTGATATCATCATCATCATCATCATCATCATCATCCACTGAAATGTTCTGTCAACATTCAAAACCCATCCGCCTCCTGAAAGCTCTGCAGACCACTGCCAGCCTGTTTGATCTGTTTCATGTAGACCAGGGGTGTCAAACATACGGCCCGCGGGCCGTATCCGGCCCGTCAGATGCCCTATTCCGGCCCAGTCATGAAGAGAAAAAAGCACAAGGATTTTGGAAAAAAGAAAGCAGATTTCTAGCCCATTCCTGTGGTGAGTTCTGGTTCTTTAAAGAAATGACCGAAACGCACAATTCTGCCACTTAAGGGAGCAAAGAAAAAGCAAGACTATCAGGACAAGAGATCCAAAAATAAACAGAAATAAACAGCATATCTTTGCAAGCGCGTACCACATCTGGGTAAGATGCAGTTTGGTTTCCCAAGCCTCACGCGGTTAAGTTTATATAAAAATGATCAGCTGTGACACCACAATTACCAAAATGTCATTGTCAAAAAGAACAACGGCTGACGTGGAGAGCTGACCTTTCCAGGAAAAATGGACAATTTTATTTATTCATGGAGCTGAATGCAAGACCTGTGTGCTTGGTAGGTAATGAACAGGTCGCAGTGCTTAAAGAATATAATATTCCGCGCCACTATTCTACTGTCAAGAGATACTTGTACAAATATGGTCTTCATGGAGGAGTCATCAGAAGAAAACCTCTTCTACGTCTGTTTCATTTCATTTTATCAAGAGAAAATGTCAGAGCCTACAATACCAAAGTAACGAAGTGTCAAGGGTTTCTATAGTCCAGTAATTTTAATTAATTACTGAAATTTGAACTGCAATTTGTTACAGTAGTCTGTTACTGACAAAAGTAATTAAATTACAGTCCTTTGTTACTTTGTAATCCGTTACCCCCAAACACTTATGGTGTACTGACAGATTGCTCATTGACACCAGGGCAGCAGACAGCAATTCATCTCCTTGACATAACTGGTACTAAGCTGAAATGTTTTTGTCTTTGTTTTCAACAAATTGGAAATAATTTAAAAATCTCCAGCTGCAGAATTCCCCCACTTTGGCCACATCTATATTTCCGTTCTCTTCATCTTAGTTTGACCAGTCTCCAACTCTTCATTAGCCTGTATGTGTGCATGTGTCACCAACTGTTTTTGCGTTATTAGCATCCTTTTAGTTTCATATAACCAAGAGACAGTGTCAAAACCAACTGTTTACGCACGTTATTTAGTGATGATGGTTTCACTGCATCTAAATGTGAGTAAAGAAGTAATGAGGGTTTCTGTAGTATAGTAACTGTAATTTAATTACTGAAATTGGAACTGTAATCCATTACAATACTCCATTACTGACTGAAGTAATTAAATTACAGTAAGTCCTTACTTTGTAATTCATTATGACCCAAAACTGAACCTCAGCTTCATCAGACAGGAGGGTCTTAAGGACAAAGATTGGCGTCTGTGGCTAAACTAAAGCAGGACGTTGTTGTGACATCCTCATTTGTCCACAGGAGCTGCAGACCAACGCCCCCCGCTACCGGAAAGGTTCCTTCTTTGACCGCAGCTATGTTGCCACAGAAAACCAAATGTTACAGAGGACAAGTGAAGGAGGCGTGGCCTTACAAAAAGGTGAGGCCATTGGAGAGTTCAACCTGGGATCCACCATCGTCCTGCTGTTTGAGGCTCCCAAAGACTTCATGTTCAAGCTGCAGCCGGGTCAGAAAATCCGAGTGGGCGAAGGTCTCGGCGCCCACTAAGGACTAAACGCTCAGCCGAATAAAAAGAACACAGGACAAAGACTCAAACTCCCAGAATGCTATATGCCTCATAAGAGGCTTTGCCAAACCTCTGTTCTGTATCGCTCGCTCCACATGTGAGCCACCTTCAGGAAAACAAACCAGTTTGAATGTTTGAAGCTTTATTGTTCACCTGTTGAGTGGAGAGCTTATTAAAATCTTGTTCAATTCAATTTAATTCAATTGTATTTATATAGCCCAATATTGCAATGCAGTAATCTCCAAGGGCTTCACATCAGTATTTATACAAAAGAACAAATATAGCTGGTTGCTAAACTTAACAGACTAAGCTAAACTTGTATGCCTGCCCTTAAATCCTCCTTGTTGAGGAAAAACTCGTAAAAACAACAGATTTTAGGGGAAAACATAAGAAACCTCATGGATGTCCACATGAAAGAGGGGTCCTCTCCCAGGACGGACAGGTGATGTATAGAACTGTTAAAGAAGAATTAGCTTCTCTAACTCTACAACTACATGTATGAATAGTGTAGTTTCATTCAGATGAATCTGTGGGGCAGCTGAGGGTGCGAGACGAGCCAGAGGCGAGTTCCACAGCCAAAGACAGGACGACAGATGATCCACCTGGAATATCCCACTCCCCGGGAGGGGAGTTTGAAAATGGGACAACAGATAAATCGCACTGCACAGAGCCATGAAGAACTAAATAAAAAATATTACTAGATAAATGATAAAGAATGAAGGAGATGAGTTATAGAGGACAGAACCCTGGTGCACCATACTTTCCCAGCTTCTAACTTCTAGTAGTCTGCTAGCAACTAATTGGTATCAAAATTTAATTCAAACATGTTAATGGTAAGTTGCATGTAATACGGCACAGATAGATGATAATAATAATAGAAAATCTGCAGTTTTAGCATGTTAAAATAAATATATTATTGGAATGGAAATGGTTTATTTCAAGCAATCAGGGAAAAATAACATAAGTAAATAAGTATCATCAGAGGTTTACATCCATAAAAACATGTCAAACATAGGGTAATAAGGCAGCAAATGCTTGAAAGGGAGTGGGAGGAAGCGAACTTGAATCATTCCAGCCCGACTCGACCATAACATTTACTTTCGTTTGTCATAAATATCTGGTTTGTAACTTATGATTTGTGCCAACAGTGATTTAGGTCATTAAGCATCCTTAAGCAACAATGAAATTACATTGCTATGAATGTAGATATAATACTGTTTTAAACCTGTTAGTGGCTTATGCAGTAAAAAAGAACCAGTGATGTAAGTTTCAAACATCCTCTAATGGATGTTCTCTCATTTGAGAAACTCAGCAATATAGAGCAAGTTTCCAACATCTGAAAAAATTATTTGCACAAGTCAGTATAAAAAATAAAAATATCCGCAGATTATTTTCATCAGAAAAGCCATTTAATCAAATGAGGTATAAAAATCAAAAACGGTAAATGGCGCATACTTGTATAGCGCTTTTCTACCTTCATTGAAGGCCCAAAGCGCTTTACAATCACAGTCCCATTCACACACACACGGCGGCTCCACTCCCAAACACTGGTGCCAACCTTCCATCAGAGGCAATGTGGGGTCAGTGTCTTGCCCAAGGACACTTTGGCACATGGGTGAGAAAGGCAGGAATCGTACCTACAGTTTTTCGATCAGACTGGTGCCCTGACTGCCCTTTCCACTGCACCACGGCCGCCACGTGTAGATTATTTGTAGATTATTGTAAATATTAATTCATTCATTCAATTTCTAACCATTTTATCCTTTTTGGGGTCACAGGTATTGTAAATAAGTGTAGATTATTTTCATTAGAAAAAGCATTAGTCGTGAATCATACTTAAGGGAACCAAGTCAAGTGACATGGTTAGAGCCTTTGTACAAGACAGTATTCCTTCTTCTGCTGCCTGATTAACAGCCATCCTTCTGGTTTGAGTAGAGTTTATAAAGTTGTCTTCATTGTTATGACTGCAGTAAATCCTCTACCATATTTTCTTGAAATCATATTTGACATGCTATTTTGCATCAATTATAGGCTCAGACGCCTGTGACCACACACTTCTCAAAGTCTTTTATGCTGGTGATGACCATTGGCCTGGACATGTCCAGTGGACCAATTGATTTAACAAAAATCCTGGAATTCTGCATGCATGTGCTCAGTATCTGCTTTTCCCAGTTTAGGAGCCTGGCATGCTTTGCCAGTGCATTAATTTTGGCGAAATGATCATTAATATAAGCAGCCGTCCCTTTCAAGAGTTTTCTTTTCTTCATCAGATATTTTGGTTCACAAACCAGATAAGGCTCGATGGTTTATCTGACTCCTTTCTCCTGGAAGCGGGTGGCAGATCTCTATGGTATTCAGATCCAGGGAAATCCCTTTAGAAGTGAGAAATGATCCAACTTGACTCTCCACGCTCTCGCCTGTGAACACTGCAGCCCCGCTAGCTTCTGTGCTAATGTTAGTTGTGCCAGGCCTTGCCTGGGGTTTGAGTTGGAATCCCGTGAGAATGACATTATTCATTTTTACTTGTTGACCCAAGTCGTTCGTTCTTCTGTCCAGGAGGTTAAGCCAATTATCCCGTTGTTCATTTTTTACTCTCTCATTGGAATTCCTGCACAACTTCCAGCAGAGGTTTTAGCTTAGCATCAAGCACCAAGAGTGGAGTTAGCTTAGCTTCCAGTGCCACAAGTGGGTTCAGTTTAGCTTGGATTTCAGCAAGTGCAAATCTGAGCTCTGCAAGGTCAGATGTTTCTTGAGTTTTCTTCAGTGCTATGTTCAGCTCTCTTTATTGCAGAATTACAGTTTTTTTTGCAGTAATTATGGAATGATTCAAGATTAAAGTTACTTATATATCAGGAGAGCTGTAGACACACGTTCTCTTCAAACCAGACCCGGAAAGAAAAAATATATATAATAATATATAATATGCTGCATTTTGAACAAGCTAAAGACTTTTAGGACACACTGCTAGCAAAGAGTTACAGTAATCCAGCGTAGACTTAACAAATACATGGATGAGTCTTTCAGCATCATTTCTCAAAATTATATTTCTGGTCCTAGATACATTGGGTAGGTGAAAAAAATGCAGTTTTCCAAGCCTGTGATATGTGAGCCTTAAATGATAAATCCTGGTAAAATTAAACCCCCAGGTTTCTAACTGTGGGATTGGAGGCCATGTTTACACATCCAGGGAGACCATCTGAAAAAATATTGTGTATTTTGTATTATGTATGTAGGACCAAGTATAATGACCTTAGTTTTTTCTAGGTTTAGGAGGAGGTCATTACCTGCCATCAAAATCTTGATGTCTCTAATGAAGGCATAACATTTGTCAATGTTGTCATTCCTGTCGGGCTTAATGGATAAATACAACTGTGTATCATCCGCATAACAGTGAAAATTAATACTGTGTTTCCTGATTATGTTTCCTAAGGGCAGCATGTAAAACATAAACAGAATGGGCCCTACAACTGATCTCTGTGGGAATGTCCATTTACATGAACAAACTGGTACCTATCAGATAAATAGGATTTAAACCATTGAAGGGCAGATCCTCTGATCCCTATATCATGCTCTAGTCTCTGGAGTAAGATGCTGTGGTCTATAGTGTCAAAGGCTGCGCTAAGATCTAACAGGACCAGAATAGAGATTAGTCCCTTTTCTGTGGCCAGTAACAAGTCATTAGTGACTCTAACTAGTGCAGTTTCAGTGCTATGGTGAGGTCTGAACCCTGACTGGAAATCTTCAAAGAGGCTTTTGTCCTGTAGGTGGCAGTATAGCTGTGTAACTACAACTCTTTCTAATATCTTTGAGATAAAGGGGAGATTTGATATTGGTCTATAGTTGGCCAGAATGTCAGGATCTAAACTGGGCTTTTTCAGAAGAGGCTTAAAAACTGCATATTTAAAAGACTGTGGCACATAACCTGTTTCTAGAGAGGTATTTCTAATAGTTAGAATACACTAGACTTGAATTTCTGATCGTTATTATAACCGCGGGGGTTCATTCAGCCAGGTTTCCGTTAGGGCTAGGAGGCTAAATATCATTCATTAACTCAGAGGAAATTGACTGAATGTTTAGTCAATGTTTAGTAACATTTAAAGGACATCATTTTGTTTGTTGTTATTGAGAGTACTAGTAGCTTTTACTTTTAGGTTTCTGTGTCTCACTCCTTTCACTTGCCTTTTGGTACATAAGCTAAAGCTAGGAGCTGCTGGACTAACTCTGTACGGGGTTTGGTCAGGAAGGAAGAACAAAGTTAAAAGGATTTCTCTTTGAAGGATATACTTTTATTCCTGATCCTTCAGGCTGTTCTGTTGTACAAAAGGAATGAAATAATAATTAAATGTTTTGTCTGTCTCACCTCATTAAACACCTGGTCAGATTACAGAGAGGGTTCACCTGGTTGAGCCTGGGCTGTGCTGCCAGTTGTTGCTGCAGCAGCTGGTTTTTATCTGAACCTACAAACCTTTTCTGTCTGGTTGCGGTCCAATCTAAAGGTCAGAACCCTCAAAGGAGCGACCCAGTACAATTGAGTGCTTCTGTTGCCAGGAAACCAGAGTTTTCCCCAAGCTTGGTAACATGAGAGGACAAGTGTGAGTGCCAATTCTGAGTGAAGCTGCATCATCAGAACGTTTGGTTCCTTTTCTGCTGGTCAGGATGCCGGTCCTCATCGGGGTTCCGGCCAGGTTCTGATCCAGCTGGTATTTACTCTTATTAAAGCACCGGCTGGTGGCAGATTACTACGTCATCTCACTTTTGCTCTTCATTCATGTCTCTTCCTGAAAACGGGCTACATGGCAGAGCGAGCCTGAATTATTGATGACGTGGAGCCTCGCTCTCTGACAGCAGAACGGAGGGAAAACTGTTCAGACAACAAAAAAGAAAAACATCCCAACAGAATAGAAAACGTTTAAAAAAACTGATAAGACAAGGAAAGGAAGAACAAACTGTGGAGGAAGACAGGAACCAGAAGAAAGACCAAAACAGAGAAGATGTAAAGAAAAAGATTGCGTTCCCGAAGAAGAAGAAAGTCCAGGTGAGTCTCTGCAGAACAAGGAGAACACAGCAGCTAAAGCAGTAGAATGTGATTCTGAGAAAGTTTCTGAATAGAAAGGATTGGTGGATTTTTAGATCATTTTGGATTCAGTTTGTCTTTAGTTGAGCTTCAGTTTAGATTTAGTTTGACTCCGGTTCAGCTTCAGTATGTTCTAAAAAGGTCTGGATTGTAAACAATCTTTTTCTTTTTTTAATTAGAAAAAAAAAATGTCAGAAAAGAAGAAAGAGGATGAGAACAAGGAGATGAAAAGTCATCCTCCACCCTCCTCTGTCTTTGTGGAGACAGTGATGTCTTCAAGGAGGCAGGACCTGGTCTGCATTGTGTGTTTTTGCAGCTATGACCTGGCATCGCGGTTACCACGGCGTTTGCACTGTGGCCACGCCTTCTGTCAGGCATGCCTAAAAAGACTGGATACAGTGATCAATGAGCAGGTGAGTGACAACATCATCAGTTCTCACTTTGGTTTGTGACCACGTTTGGAGGACATCATCGCTGAATGAAGATGAGGAGCAATTTCTAGTGCTACTCCAGAACAGGAAGAAGAGCAGAACCAGGCAATTCCAAAACCAGAATTCTTCAACACGCTAGCTTTATGAGGGTTAAACTGGCATGTATTGAGGCATTTTTCAGCAAATTTCTATAACATTTTTTTCCTGATTTTTTTTGGCAAATTACTTCAGTTGTCTATTTTTCATAGTTCTGTAGGGAATCTTCAAGTCCTTTAGCAACTTTAGCATTATGAAAATTGCTTTTAGCATTTTCAGCAAATCTCTTCGACAATTACAGCAGAATTCTCAGCATCTTTAGCAAACAGCTTATTCAGTGACCACATTCAGGTAACAGCATTCACACTTCTCAGAACTTGCCTTACTCATTGGAGGTATTTGGCTGTTGTAGCTTTCCTTGTTGCCTGCTCCAGGTTGCCATTTGCCTGTGGAATTCCAAGGCTAGAAAGGGCTGGCCTACAGGACAGCACAAAAGCAGCTCATCGTGGCAGCTCAGGAACAAGCCCTGAGCACCAGAGCGATAGAGGCTCAGATCTACCACACCAGACAAGATCCAAAGTGTAGACTGTGCAAAGAGGCACCTGACATAATCCAGCACATAACTGCAGGGTGTAAGATGCTGGTCAGGAACGCATACATGGAACGCCACAAGGAGGTTTATTTAGCAAAGTCAGGCAGGAAGCAGCCAGGCTGCATGATAAGTCCACAGAGCTAAGTCAGAGTCCAGGATCAGGGAGAGAGTCAAGGAAGGCGGCAAGGAGCAGAGTCAGGAATGGAGCAGGGTCAGGTAACAGGTGGCCAGACCAGATCGAATGTTTGGTATGCTGGCAGAATGACACAGGCAATACTTCACATGGAGCATGTGTCTGAGCAGTGCTTATATGTCCTGGTGACTGATGAAATGATGAGGACCAGGTGTGGAGATGGCTGCAGTCAGTATTCAGGTGATCGCTCTCGTTGATGACCAGAGGGGGAGACAGAATAGTATACAGGAATATGTGCAGAATATGGACTGGAAACCCCAAAGTCAAAATGGGAAACATCTCAGAAAGTGTTAGAGAATGAGAGAGCAAAGATCCCGTGGGACTTCCAGATACAGACGGACAGGATGGTGATGAAACCAACCAGACATTGTAGTGATGGATAAAGAACAGAGGAAAGCTGTTGTGGTGGATGTAGCAGCACCAAGAGCTGGAAACATCAAGGAGAAGGAACATGATGAACTGGAGAAATACCAGGGAGTCAGAGAAGAACTGGAGAAAGCTTGGAATGTGAAGGTGGTAATTGGAGCACTCGGAGCTGTAATCCCCAAACTGGAGGAGTGGCTATAGAAGATCCCTGGAAAGACCTCAGACATCTCAGTCCAGAAAAGTGAAGTGATAGGAACAGCTAAGATACTGCAGGACCCTCAAGCTCCCAGGCCTCTGGTAGAGGACCCCAGCTGGGGGTAAGGTACCACCCGCGGAGGGTGAGAGGGGCATCTTTTTATATAGCACTCTAAAGCCTGTTCAAAACTGCAGTACATAAAATACAATGTAATGAAAACAATGTGAAATCACAGTGAGAACATTAGAGAAGCTGAAATCGACCCATAGCACATGAAAGGTGTGACACTTTGAGACCTTAACCAGAAAAAAAAGCCAAAGAAGCAGCGTCCTGTGAAGGCTGGAGCAGACATCTGCTGCAGAGAAAGCACTGAGGTCAGGTGAAGATACTGAAATACATAACTTTCAAGGAAACCCTTTTTTTTCCACCTCTGAGTTCTCCAGAGCTCTTTGCCTCATTAGTCATCTCAGAGAAAACTGCCAAGCTTTAGCTTTCCAGGAATGTGGTGAACTCAAAAGATGAACACCTTTCTTCTCCCTTCTGGCCTACGCAGGGGAGCCCACTGACATGTCCAAGGACTTTGGGGGCTTGAACAGCCTGGGTCAGATCATGGAAACAATACAATTATTTCATCCATACTTTTGGGGACTCAAGGTTTTTGGTATTCTGCTGGTCTGTGTCTCTTTGGAGAAAAGTCAGAAATACATCTGCATGGTCCCTACGTTCTTTGGTCCTTGATAGTGCAGGTTTGTAGTCTTGATTACTTGTTCCATGTCATGTCCTGTTATTTTTGTTTTTGGAGGTTGTGTCAAATGTTTCAGCAGAAACAACAGTAGTTCATTTCCATCTGCTTCAATGGATTAATTGTTTCTGTCCCACCATGGCTCCAGTTGAGATCATTGTGGCTCCACATGGAGGACTTACACAGTCCTCTGTCACATCAACTCTGTGTCCTTCAACTGGCATCTGTGATTTCCACCAGCGATGTCCATCAGTGGCTCACAATCATCTCCTCTGACATTGCTTTCTTTCTTTAGCTGCACATTGAGGTGTTTTGTTCCGGTTCTCTCTTCATCACAGAGTTTAATTCCTCTTAACACCTTTCATTTTAAGAACAACCAAGTTTGAATGTCTCCACACCTGTTCAGAGTCCACGAAATAACAGCGACAGTTCTGTGGTCAGACTCTGACAAAAGTTTTAGGGTCCAAGTCTTAAAGTGTAATTATTTCTCAGACAGAGACTTCAATTATTTTGTATTTTTACATTAAAAATATTTCAGGTAATTGACAGATTTTTTTTAGTAGTTGGACCAAGAAAGGAACAATTGATGCCATGGTACAATAACGACATGCAGATTGGTCCTTTAGATTTATTCCTATTTGAGGAAAAAAATGTGAGTTGCTTCTTGAGTCCGAATTTTGTTTGTTTTTTCTGGATCTTTCAGAAAACTGTAGTGATTAAGTGAAGATGATTAAAAGTGTAAACATTTGAAGAAAAAAAATTGATATTTAGAAAACAACAAAAACCAGACAGAAGCAGATACGACATATTGCAACAAGTCGTAAGAATGAAGGTAAGACTTCAGCTGCTGTAGAACCTAGCATCAATGTAGCTGCTAACCAGATGAAGTGTGGTCTGCTGTCTCTGCTCACTGTCAGTCTGTGGTCTTAATGTGTGTACTTGCTAACATACACAGCTCACTAACCCATTTTTGAAGGTGAACCTGTGCATTATGAGATTGAATCAGCATAAACTGGGATGTGGCTTTGCTGCAGAGGACTTGCAGACTAAAGTGAATGCCCTCCCACCCCTCTAGGTGTGGATCCCCTGTCCTCAGTGTCGACAAAACACACCCCGACCCAGAGGAGGAGCAGCAGGTCTGGACTTGGATTTGACGTCCTTTCTGGGGGTCAAAAGCCAGCAGGCCTGCAACCCCTGGAACCCAAATGGCAAAGAGAGGAAGCCTTCAGGAGACATGACAGCAAATGGCAAGCTGTGGCTGGGGACGGAGGACGCAGATTGCAGAAGGTCACATGGAGGTCTGGCTGAGCCTCGCTTCCATCGCTATGGCAACTGCTGCCCACCTCTGCCTTGTTGGCTATGCTGCTGGTTCTGCTGTACATGGCGAGGCAACTGAGTCTAGATTTTGATGGAACTATCTTGCATACAGTCACAAACCAGAAATAAAAAGCTACTGCACTGCTGATTCTGCTGCTTGTCTGTGATTTATCCCTGTTGTTTCCATCTATGAAACAGTGATCGCTTCCTCCTCTGCCTTACCGCCTCCATCCTGATCCACAGCTGCTTTAACTTTTGCAGTTCTCTGGCCGTCTGCAGAAATCCTATAACCAGCTTCAACGAGTGCAGAACTCGGCTATTGCGGTAATCTGATCACCAACTCCCCATTTCACCACATCACCTCTGTCCTACAGCAGCTCCTCTGGATCTCAGGCAAATTCCACACCCCCATACCTGTTCAGCCTTCTCCAGATTGGTTCTCTATTAGCTTCTCATCTTCCTTTTACCTGTCCCTTTTTCCCCACCTCAGAACCAGGGGTGGAGCTTAGCTGTTCTGCTCCCAAACTTTGGAATTCTTACCTTATAAGAATGTCTTAAAGAGGCTGTGAAAACAGAAATTGAACCAGAGTAGAAGCTTATTCGGTGGAGGTGACAAAAAGGAACAATCACTTTATTGAACTTATTGGTTTTCACTGGGACGCTGTTGGAAGAATTTACACTGAAAGTCCTTCATAAAATGTTCAGAACAAAATTTTACACGTTAGTGAAATTGTCTTAATAGAGTCAAACTGAAAAAAAAGACCAAAAAAACTTTACAACAAAAATCAAATATTAGAGTCCGTCAAACACAAGCACTTCATAGCAGAAACAGAACGTTTGTGTACACCGAACAGAAGTGTTTCTGTATTCTGTCCAGGATCTGAGCAGACACAGAAGAAGCTTGAAAAAACTCAGGAGTTTCTTCCGTGCTTCATCCTGCAGCTTCCAGCCAGTTCAACCATTTGGGTCCAAATGTTAACAAAGAAAACATGAACCAAAACCACCATCCAGCACAAATGTACCTAAAGATTTTTTCAAAATCAGAGTGACAAAAGTCCTTAAATATTTGATTCTAAAACTGGCTCTAGTGTTGTTTGACTGGACTTTTCAGTCCAGAACTTGTCTCGGATGATCTGTGCCGCTGGGCTCCACCTCCCTCATGACCATTGTTTGGTCAAGTTGATTGCAGACACAAAATGGCCTCATGTTGTAGCGTCTTGATCTTAGACTTGTTCTCTTCTGGGTTTTATACTCTCTTTTCCGTAGGAAAATAACATAGATCTGGTCCAGTCACTGCACTCTTGCCGCAGTGATGTCACTTCCTCCTCCTGCAGCGGTAGCAGCAGGCACGACAGCCCCCTCTCTCCTCATCCGCGCCCCCGTCTTCCTTTACCATATATGGTTCCTGGTGGGCAGTGCTTGAAACTGTGTGAGATTTCTCGTTGCTGCTGAGAGCCATTGGATTTCCAATTACTGTACTGCCCTCACCAGAGGCGCGGAGCTTTGCTCTTGGGATTGTCACCTGACCATATGGATTATCCAGAGAGACATTGATGTTTGATGACATTGTGGAGGGCGGAGCAGAGTCCAGTCAGCGAACCAACCAGAGCAGGACAGTAAATCTGTAAAGAGACCAGAGAGTTTAGAGGTGGAGCTCTTTGGACATGAACATTTAGTTCAAATCGAAGCTACACCATCAGAGATACCAACCCTCCTTCAGTTAAACTCAATTCTTTATTGGAAAAATTCTTCGCTTTAATTTCTGAGGATTAACTGTTGCAGTTCCTCTAAAACCAACAGAGACTGGTTCCAAAGGGAGCATCTTCCCATTAGAAGTTAGTTGTTCCACCAAAAACAACTGTGTTTACTGTCAGTTTTCGTGTTTATTGCTTCATTCCCTATTTATGCCACCTGTGTGTGGAGAGGGGATAAATAAGCCATTTCAGTGTAGGGAGGTTCTAACCATTGAGACAAAAGGAAACTCCGGTCTGTCTCCATCCCACCGTAACCTAGTCTCTGTAAGTTGACAAGTTTGTATGTATGTATGTTTGTATTGAGCCAACAGGTATGTTTGTAATGTTTGTATGTGGACAGGCCCCACCCCTTTAGAGTAATATTTAAACCCGAGAGCAATGATGATAAACCTCCAGCAGCTTTTTGCTTTATGATTCCACACCCCACCACTTCTTTATTCATCCTCCAACTTCGTTAATTCTCTTTCTTTTGTACCCTTATCCTCTATGTCTAACATCCCTCTCTCTTCTTCTTTTTCATCCGGTCCAACAACAAAAAAAAAAGGATACAAACATAATTAATATAAACAAAGTTTAGCCTCAAATCCAAAAGGGGTTTATACAAATATACACCTTGTGTGTCTGAAGATTTATAAACCCCGATTGTAACAGTAATATCTGTCCAGCACAAGAGGCTCTCAGCTCATATCGGCTAGCTCAGCTGTTGGACAGGACAAGTTCAAATAAATGAATAAATATGTCAGTAAATAAATAAATGGGTTTGTGTTAGCGGCTGAAAACCCCAGGTGGAAAAATGATAGCATCATCTTTAGCATACATCTGAGTGTATGCTGCATTTGGACCAGAATAATCTAAACTGCAGGAGTTCAGATCCAGATCAGTCAAAACAAGCTGAAATTGAATACTATATTTCAGGTGAACATTCAGCTGAGTGTCAAACCTCGTGACTGAGAAATTTCAAGAATGATCCTGCTCAGCTTCCTTACACATCTGAACACCTTGTAAAACCACACCAAACTTGCCGAGTCACCTGTGAATCAAAGCCCAGCAGTGAGACTTTCAGAGAAAGGAAGCAGACAGAAGAAACAGCAGATGCACGCTGCAGGAAGGTCTGTCTGTTCTGACCACGCTCTCCTAAATACACTAAAAGATCAAGCAGGAGTTCTTGGTGGAAGAAGAACTGATCAAATCTGCAAGTTTTTCAAAAACAGTTTAGTTCTTCATTCGGTTTTGTTTCCTAACTCTAAAAGCTAAAGACTCGTGGATATTGTGATCCATCTAGTTTGTTTTTTCTTGACAGTCAATGTGGGTGGGACCATTGCAGCAAGGTCGGTAAGGGACCTACTGAAGCAGAGCCCGGTTTCTTCCATTAGTGTTTGTAATGCCTTCCAACCCAACTCTCTGCCTTCCCTCAGCCCTCTTTCCACTGCCGTACTGCTTCACGGCCTCGTCACTTACGGTCTGGGTTATTGTAACTTGTTTCTGTTTGAACTCTCTACAAAAACTCCCTGCAAACTTCAACTGGTCCAATACTCTGCCTCCCGCACCATCCTTCCTTCACATCACACCTGTACTGGCCACCCATCACTGACCGGATCACATACAAAATTCCCCATCTGACCTACAAAGCCGTTTACAACCTCGCCCTGATATCTGTCAGACCTCCTTCAAGTTGTCGCTCCTGCCCGCTCCCTCAACTCCTCCAACTTCCTGCCTTGTCTCCACAGGGAACAGGGCATTAAGTCGCTCTGCGCCCCAGCTCTGGAACTCCCTACCCCTGACCTGTGGGTCATGGCCTCCCTGACTTCATCTCAGCCTCAAAACTCTCCTTTTCAGACTCGCCTGGTCTTCCTGATCGCAGTATGAAACCCTCAAATCCACATCGTTTCAGATGCTCTTCTTTCATTACTAGAGTTTCTAAATGTGTTAGGTGACCTTGAGTTCCAAGAAAGGCCCTAAATCAACAAAATGTATTATTTTAAAACTGCTTTGTCATGGAGCTACTAATAATAGAAGACCCACCTAGTGGAAAAGCCTCAACTTCGAGAACAGCAGACCACGTTAGTCCAGATGGAAATGCTGCTCAACATACATCGTCCCAACATGTGTGTGCTGGACCTCGCATTGTTCACTGCTGATGTTAAAAATGTGCAGATATGAATGGAAGTTGATAATTAGATCCAGATCAAATGAAAAACACAAACTTGTATCTAAAGCAGGTGTTGAAATAGGAACACATTTTTCCTGCTTTAAGCGAATCCTACTGGCTTCCAATGTTTTTTTAAGTTGGTTTTATGAATGACTTTGTGTCCTAGCTAACACCCCCCCCAGCACACTCACACACAGTTAATGAGGCCAAGAGAAGGAGCAAAGCCCAAACTGAATTTCTGTTGTACTGATTCCATCTAGATGAATCCAAATAGGCTAAATTTGTCTGGCTGTGTTTTGAAAACAGTCTGTGAGAGACAGACGTTAAACTGAGGTTAGCCAAGACTGAGTGTAAAACAGAAATCCGCAGCAGAACCAGAACCACCACAGGTGAAAATCCACTTTGTCTTGTTGGTTTTCACCACTGTCTCAGCAGTGACCACATTTCTATTCTTCATGTTTTGAGGCCTGAGAAGACTCCGCCGTTGGCCCCCTCTTTGTACCTGAACAAGTCTCGCAGGTAACTCACCTGTCCACAGTCAGCTTCTTTTCCTTCTGGAGTTGGCTTGTCCGCAGAGCTTCCTCTTTGCTGTTTTCTCTTCGTCTCTGTGTTGAAACAATGACACAACAGCTCGCTCCCTCCACTTCACCGAGTCAAGCTCACTTGACCACCTCACCTAAACCTGTTCTACCAGTCAACACTCCCTCTCTCTTTCGTCAGTTCCTTTCTGTGAAGCCTTTCCCCCCCTCCCTCCAACAGGTTGGACAGAAACTGGTCTTTGCTTCATTCCTTTCATTTCTGGGTGATTAAACATGCTCAGAGTGGCTGCGATAAACACAGACCTCAAACCAAACCCATCTAAAGGCATTTTTCAACAACTAGGTCACAGCTGAGGAATCCGCACTTTTGGTTCTGCTCGGGTTTGTTCAAAAGTCATGGTCAACTTTTCACATCCTCTCTTTTTCAGAAGAACTTGACATCAACCATCCTGCAGTCCAACTGCAGACCATCTTCTAATCTTTGTATGTTTCAACGTATTGATCAGACTTGCTCCAATTTATTACTATTTAAAAAAAGGGTTGCGCAGTGGCATAGTTGTTGGGCTCATAGTTGTTCGACGATATGTCCAGGGTAATCCCTGCCATTGTATTGATCTAGCCGGGATAGGCTCCAGCAATTCCTGTGACATTGCACAAGAAATATTGAGACACGCAAATGGATGGAGATGATTGAAATAAATTGAAGACAATCTGGCCTTACTACAGCCTTTATGGGACATTCTGAACAAAAAACTTCATTTGAACTTTAATTTCTATTATTTTTGACTGATCGCGTTATGACATGGCCACTCTTGGGCGAAGGCAAGGTACACCCTGGACAGTTCGCCAGTCTGTTGCAGGGCTGAGACGGTCCTGTTCAGTCTTTCCTTCATCAGAACAGAATTTTGGCTTCCCTCTATCACCTCACGGGGAGGGGGATCTTTTGCTTTTCCTGAACCTCATTGACAGGCGCTAAAGGAAGTCTAATAGCTTCTCAGGCATGGGGAGCTCAGTACTTCAGGTGTTGTCCAAGCTTTGGTTTGTGGGTGTTCCATCTTTTGGGTCTAAAGCTAAAGTTGGAAAGAGCAGAAAGCATGTGGTGAACCGTCAACACCTTCTATGGACTTGTGGCATGTTTGAGCAATGACTGCTCTGTTTGGCTTATGACCCCAGTGTCTAACATCACCCAAAGGGAGCAACTCTGTTGCCATGCCAACTCACAATGAGGATGTCTTCTGTGTTATCCCTAAAATCTAGACACCTTCTTCTCTTGGTCTTTCAGTCTTTCTCACCTATCACTTCTTCATTCTGTTCCTTCTGGGTTTTGTTGTGAAAAAGCTGTAAAAAAAGATTCCAACAGTTTACATTTAAATAGAAAGACTCATATATATTTATTTCCTATACAATTCAATGAAGTTACATTAACTGATTTAGTTGTGTGATATTTCACTGGATCTCCTCAGTTTGGGACTTTTTGGGAGTTTTTCCATGAGACTCTGCTCACATGACAAACAGCCATTCTGATGGACATCGTTAATGGTGTTCTTCAAACTTTCTGGCTGGCCTTCATCACTTCAAGAAAAGGTGTTGGGATCCCAGCCTCTGTTCCTGTGAGTCTCTCTTGCTCCTCTGTTGTTTTAGCTGAAGCCACTCCACTAATGTAAACTGCAGTGTAAAGCCCAGTTGGCACACCTGACCATCTCTATGATGTTATTTTCACTTGTTCTACAGCAGTCAAGCAGTCTAATGTTACAGAGGTTTCTATAGATGCCTTCATTTCTACAGATTCAGCCTGCTCTAGGCTGATAGTAGGGATAACAAACTATGTCTAATATTTAAGATTTTAATGAAAAAATGTAGGGAAATCTTCGGAGCTGAGAGTTGCAGGAATATGTGGTTCCACTGAGCTGTGACTGCTGGTCAGCCTGGCTATAGTACTAAACAGAAATCTTAGATTATTTCCATTCTCTGATATTAAAGTTGAATAGTTTTGGGTTCTTGCTTTACGCAGAGATTTTATTTGTATTTAAAGAGGCTATATTTCCAGCTATTCAGAGACTGCTCTGAGCCGGAGCGGCACGGTTTTCTTTCTAATTCACAGGTTTCTTGTTCATGGGAATGTGTTTCAGCGTTAAACTATGGTGCTCCTCGGTTTGTCTAACAAGCTTAGTTTTCAAAGGGGCAACAGCATCAAGTGTTCTCCTGATGTCGTCCATGGCATCATTAACAAACTGATCATTTTTACTGGGACTGAAACTAAGGGAGCTGGTCTCAGAGTGAGTGCTCAGCATGTCACTACGTAATGGTTGAAGTGCGAGTTTAACTTCAGACACAGAATGGTCAGATTATGTTCTGATCTGTTTTTTATTTATTGGAGCAGTAACATTTTGCAGAACAAACTGAAAGGTAATAAGAAAGTGATCTGAGAGTTTGGGGTTATGAGGGAGAACACTCAGCTGATTTCTATACCATGAGTTAAAACAAGGTCCAGGCTGTGCTTAAGACAGTGAGTGAGTTCATTTATGTTTTGTGTGAAACCAGAACTATCTAATAAAGCTACAAATGCATTTCCTAGACAGTCACTAGAATCATCAACAGGAATATTAAAATCCCCTACTATTATTATTTTATCAGAATCTAAAACAATAGTTGATAGAAAATCAGAAAACTCAGTTAAAAATTCAGAGTACGGGCCAGGAGGACAATAAATAATTATGAATAAAACAGCTTTTTGAATCTTCCTCTTTGGGTGATTTATTGACAATATGATGTTTTCATAGGAGTTATAAATGTGTTTGATTTTAGTGTTAGGAAGTAAGCTAGACTGTGATATTACTGCCAACCCACCTCATTTCCCTGAAATCCTGGATTTCTGAAAGTTGTTATAACTAGGCGGCAGTTTATTCTTAACAAAAACTTTTTAACTTATTTAGTGATGCGCTGCTTTGTGCTGACGAAATGAGCTCTTTTAGGGTTATTGAGAGTACTAGTAGCTTTTACTTTTAGGTTTCTGTGTCTCACTCCTTTCACTTGGCTTTCAGCACATAAGCTAAAGCTAGGAGCTGCTGGACTAACTCTGTATGGGGTTTGCACCAGTGCTAAAGGGAGCTCAGAGGGGAGTTGTAAACTACTGCTCTGTGCCAGAGTTTCATCTCTGGGTTGTCAGTTTGTGCGACTAATGCAAGCAGAAATGTTCTTAGAAAGAAGAGCGGCACCGTTCACAGTGGGATGGATGCCGTCTCTTCGGATGAGACCGGCTTTCCCCAAAATGCACTCCAATTTTCTACAAAGCCAATGCCGTTTTCTGGGCACCATCTAGCTAACCAGCAGTTAAATGAAGAAAAGCGGCTGTTAATTTTATCACTGACCAGGTTCAGTAAGGGACCAGAGGAAATTACAGTCTTATTGACTTAGCAAGTTTGCACACCAATTCTAAGTTTAATTTGAGGACCTCTGATTGTATCCATCAGGCGTTGTTACCGTCTGCGTGAATCACAACACGACCTAAATTATGTTTATAATTTTTGTTTGTATGTTTATGCTTTTATCAATCCACCAAAATGCATATATCAGATGACTGAGTGAAGTGATGATCGAATCAGAACTGTTTATTATTTAGTTTTAAGCACATGTTTTTGTTACTGTTTCTTTTTCATTGCGCACTCCCCCTCCTCCATAAAAATCCTTATGGGTTGACCGGTCCGCAGCCACAAAAAGGTTGGAGACCACTGCTTTAGACCTGACCCTGTGATCTGGCTCTAGAGCGTGGAGATCATGATGGATCATTGTAAACAGCAATGATGGTCATAACAGCAGCAGGAAGTATTGGAACCCCCACAGTCTTATTGGACCTCCAATCAAAACACACAAAACACACACCCACAAACACAAAAAACACAAACAAACACAGAAAACCACACAAACATAAATAAACACAAAACACATCCACACATAAACAATACACACACACCTAAACAAGCACAACGCACACACATACAAACACAAAAAACCCACACAAATACATACACAACAAAAAACAAACACGCACATACACACGCAAATAAGTTAACACAAAACACTCACAAACATTCAAACAAAACAAACCAACAAACACACACAAACAAACCAACAAACACACACCCCGCGCGCGCACAGCTGGTTTTTCCCGTTTCCCGCGGAAGCCCCTCCCTGTTAGCCGTTAGCCGACATGACCCGGTCAGCGGAGGAGACGGACACCGGGAGGAAGACGGAATGAGTCCGGCAGAGGACGCCAGAGGACTGCGGTGAGCTGACAGCAGCCTCCCACAGCACAGCCGCTTTCAAAGTAGGTAGGTTCGGTCGAACTGGATCCAAAGTTTGTTTTTCAAAGTATGTACTGGTCCCCCGACATGCGAACACGTTAGGCTGGTGTGTGTCTGTTTGTGTTCCTGTTCCTGTTGTGTTTGCATTCTTCTGGAGCTCCGTCAAACTTTCTAGCCGTTATCATGCTAAGCTAACGGCCCCGTTCATTCTGAAGGGGAGGCTAAGCTAACGGGACAACCGGGCCCTTCAAGCCCTCCTGTTCTGTGGACTCCTTCCGGTTCTGACCGTATGAAAAAAATCCTTTACTCGCTTTTAACGGTCTACCAAGTCCTTTAATTGTTTCTGAAGCGGGTCCCAGGATCTGGGTCGGGTTGCAGTTCGGGGTGTGGATCTGCGGGGGTCCGGGAATCAATGTCTCTGGAATGTATGCTGTTCTGGCTGGTTCCGAGGGTCCACACCGTCATTACACATTATTTAACGGATTACGGCAGCTTTTTCGGAACCTCCAGGCTGATGGATCCGCCAGAACCTCAGTGGGACTCCGGAGGGGGGGGCTGCTGTTGTATTGATGCAAACATCTGCTCTCTCTCTCTCCACAGAGTACAATGCAATCATCCCTCGCTCGCCCTTGCACATAGACAGACTGGTCCAGGATGGGGTTTGGTCGGGATCTCAGGAACTCACATGAGGGCTTGCTGAAGTTGCAGGACTGGGAGCTGAAGGTGTGTTTGTGTGTGACTGAGGGTGATTGTCCAACAGTAATGCCTTGGGCTAAAACGAGATCTTTAGTCTTTACTGGGTCATTTCCATCATCAGAAAACTTCAGGGCCTCAAAGATCTCCATATTTTTTAGTAGTTTGGATTCAAAAATAGAACTTTCTACTGAAATCAGATTTATATCAATAAACGAAAACCTTAAGGAACTTTTATCTGTTTGATGGGTTTCTGTCATAAACCTCTCTTAAATGTATGGGTTTTCATGTACTTATGAAGTTGTCCTAATGTCTTAATGTAATTTATTATTTTATACCAATGCTTGTTGTAGGTGGTTTATTTTGTAATTTATGCAAAAAGGTTCTTTAAATAATTGGGGTAATTGGTGAGTCCCGCTTCAGAGCCGGACAAGCGCATAAACCCCATCAGGAAGTAGGCGGCACTGCAGAGTTCCTGCAAACGTGGATGGAGAAGGAAATGTGTGTGAGGTGCCAGACAAAACCTTAAAAACTTTAATACATTTCTGAGTTTCATGAGATGAATCCTGCTTACACATTCTCTTTACTTTGTAAAAAAAAAAAAAATCACCAAAATTCTTGTCACTGAAGCCCCCTTGATAAGGTTTAAGGTGCTGACTGGCAGCCACAAATGATGACATGAATTGAATCATTAAAACAAACCATTACAGCACTAATGCAGATAAATGCAGTGGAGAATAAATCTTTAATATAAATAAGAATGTAGATGTGGCTTTGTAGAAATTTTTTTTAATTGATTGTTGTACTAGAAATGTACCTCCTTTCTCATTTTCTTCTTCTCCTCCACTAATTTTAGCTTGTACATCTTCATCCTCACTTTTTTCAATGATGTCTAAGGGTTGGAGACAAAAGTTTCCTTCCACAGAGCCAAAGAATCTAAAACTGTTAAAATGCCTCCCAGACCAGAATCTTCTCAGTTGCTGTCAATTGAACATTGAAATCATGTGACTGTTTTGCTCTGTAGCTGCTGGAGTCGGTGAAACGTTTCATGACTTTGCGGGTGAAGAGTGATAAAGAATACGCCGCCCAGCTGCTCAGCATGACTCAGCAAACAGAGAAACAGGAAGCTGCAGACTACGTCAGCACCGTCAGTAAGGTGTGTCCCCCGTTTGACAGACTGGTCTCCCCAGCAGAGGCTCAAAGGGGGTCTGACCCCAGCGCTTCTTCTCAGTCCTGGTTGCAGGTGATCCGCCAGACAGAGGCGTTGGGCCGAGTCATGAGGAGCCATGCCGACGACCTAAATTCTGGCCCATTGCACCGCCTCGCCACCTTGATCCGAGACAAGCAGCAGGTGAAGAAGAGCTACCAGAGTCTTCATCAGCAACTGGAGAGCTACAACCATAAGGTATGCTGATATGGAGGAAGGGCTGTCCTCTGTTAGCTTGAAGTCTCTGTAAATGGTTTTCCAGTTCAGACAAAACTGAACCCATGTTAAAGAAGATGCCTGAAAGTTTTTAATCGTCCAACTAAAGATGAGTACATTGTGTCTGTGGTAAAACAAACTGTTTTGTAACAGCTGTCTCAAGCTGGAGGTGATTTCGAAAACAAAAATGCTGGATCCTGATGAAGCTGCATTCACAACAAACGCAATTTGTGTGGCCTGCCCCTCTTTCCCCATGTGGCAAATTCGCTTCTCGCCGTGTGACCAAAAATCTATTCCTTTAAGCTTGCCGCCTTGGCTGCATGTGAGAGGAACCAATGCTTTTAGCCCTTGTGCTGTGGGATCCAGATGACCCCACTCCCAATGTTAACCTGCTGAGGAAACCACAAGGGTTAGCCTCATTGCTACATGGAGCTGGCAGCTTATGTTTTCAGCGTGATAGCTGCATGGAGTTAACAACTAATGTTTTTAGCCTGATAGCTACATGGAGCTAGCATCTAATGTTTTTAGCCTAATAGCTGCATGGAACTAGCAGCTAACATTTTTAGCCTGATAACTACATGGAGCTAGCATCTAATGTTTTTAGCCTGATAGCTGCATGGAACTAGCATCTAACATTTTTAGCCTGATAGCTGCATGGAACTAGCAGCTAACATTTTTAGCCTGATAGCTACATGGAGATGGCAGCTAATGTTTTTAGCCCGATAGCTACATGGAGCTGGCAGCTAATGTTTTTAGCCTGATAGCTACATGGAGCTGGCAGCTAATGTTTTTAGCCTGATAGCTACATGGAGCTAGCAGCTAATGTTTTTAGCCTGATAGCTGCATGGAGCTGGCAGCTAATGTTTTTAGCCTGATAGCTACATGGAACTAGCATCTAACATTTTTAGCCTGATAGCTACATGGAGCTAGCATCTAATGTTTTTAGCCTGATAGCTACATGGAGCTGACAGCTAATGTTTTTAGCCTGATTGCTACATGTAGCAGCTAACATTTTTAGCCTGATAGCTGCATGGAACTAACAACTAATGTTTTTAGCCTGATAGCTGCATGGAACTAGCATCTAACATTTTTAGCCTGATAACTACATGGAGCTAGCATCTAATGTTTTTAGCCTGATAGCTGCATGGAACTAGCATCTTACATTTTTAGCCTGATAGCTGCATGGAACTAGCAGCTAACATTTTTAGCCTGATAGCTACATGGAGATGGCAGCTAATGTTTTTAGCCTGATAGCTGCATGGAGCTAACAACTAATGTTTTTAGCCTGATAGCTACATGGAGCTAGCAGCTAACATTTTTAGCCTGATAGCTACATGGAGCTGGCAGCTAATGTTTTTAGCCTGATAGCTACATGGAGATGGCAGCTAATGGTTTTTGCCTGATAGCTACATGGAGCTAGCAGCTAACATTTTTAGCCTGATAGCTACATGGAGATGGCAGCTAATGTTTTTAGCCTGATAGCTACATGGAGCTGACAGCTAATGTTTTTAGCCTGATTGCTACATGTAGCAGCTAACATTTTTAGCCTGATAGCTGCATGGAGCTGGCAGCTAATGTTTTTTGCCTGATAGCTACATGGAGCGATGTCTGTATTTATCTCATTTACAAAGCATAGCTGACACGGATGATGTTGAGAGATCAGGTTTATTTATTTTGAAGAGCTCTACAAAAACATTGGTGATCACATCTACATGTTTGAGTTCATCACATCATTCAGAGACTCTCCTGGTTCACTGACCTTCACTTCTGATGCTGCGTCTGGATGACGGTTGCTTCCGTGGTGTTTCCGTCTCTCACTGACCGAATTTGAAGGCTTGCTGTCCCGCATTAAGGCAAAAATAAGAAAAGAATTAGGAGATCTTTTTTATTATTGTTTCAATGAAAATAAGAAAAACATCATAAAGTTCATGAGGCCCGAGCAGGCTGTCTCTCCATCCCGCAGCAGACCTCTGTCTGGCCGCCAGCTAGTCTCCTGGTCGCCGGCATAGCAAGAGTGACCAGTCCAGCTTCATGGCTGCTGCGACAGACTGTTGCCCAACAGTAACCTAGAGGGGTTCATGAAACACTGCTGCCTTGAAAGGGGTTCAGGGGGTTAAGAAGATGAATACGTTTAGGAGAACTATAGACTGACCAAATTGGATGTGTGTTCTACCCGCTGTCACTGAAAATGTCAAGTTCTTAAAGTTGAGTCCCTGATTGGTTGATGCGACCCAACAACCTTCTCAGAGTTTATTTTTAAAAACTCTGGCCCGCTCAATTCACGCTGCTGTGAGACCTTCATGCCACGCCCGCTGCTTAAATCGCGCCACAGAACCTCAGATCACGTCTGTACCATTGACTTAATATTGAAACTGGCATTGAAACTTACAGAAACTGGATGCAGCATAACTCCTTTCCATTGCTGTTGCTAGGTAACCAGAAGTGACCTGGAGAAACTGAGAGCATCATACCGTCAGCTGAGCCGTGACGCCAACAATGCCAAAGAAAAATACAGGGACGCCGTGGCCAAAGGTTGGTGACCTTCATGATGTGTGAAATGTCCTTATGGTTTTCCAGTTAATCGGACACCGACCCCCCCGGCCCCCTTTGGTTACATACACAGGTAGGGAGGCGGAGCGAGCCCGTGATCGATACGACAAAGCCACAGCAAAGCTCCACAACCTTCACAACCAATACGTGTTGGCAGTGTGCGGCGCTCGTACACAACAGGATGAGCATCAGCGCCACGCTGCGCCGGCGCTGCTGGACGCACTACAGAGGATGCAGGAGGACATGACACTCGCCCTGTACGTCACGTGAAAGTACTGTAATCTGCAGCGGGGTGGGCCTGTGTTCTGTCAGTGAAAGTACTGTCATTGCTGTCACTGCAGTAAAAGTATTCTGGAGGAGTACTGTCAGATCAGCAGTCTGCTGACGGAGGATATCGTCCGAGTGCATCAGGAGATCTTGGAGGCCGTGCAGCAGATTGACCCGCTGGCTGAGTACCAGCATTTCATTGATGCTTACAGGTCAGCGGTTCTCAGTGTTTAGTGCAAACACAAGTTAATGCTTTTTGAATTTCCTAAAATTCAGAAGAAAATAACTTTTCAAAGATCAAGTCCCAATTCAAATTCTTCCCTTTACTCTACCACTTCTCCCTTCCCCTATATTTAGCCGTCCAAACGGAGATTTATGGAAAAATAGTGGTTCCATATTCAGACGTCACTACCACTCGATGACGTCACCAATAATCGCCACACTGAGGCACAATCTCAGTCTTGAAAATCACACATTGAAGTACTGTAATTGAATCTTTCATGTCAACTTTGATCAGAGGTGTGTGTACTTTCACTGTAGTATTACAGCAGAGTACTTTATTCACCGTACTTATAAACTGACATGATGGGTGAAGACCCCCCCGAGATCATCACTAGAGTTTCATTCTCAAGGTCGACCTCATGTTCACCAGAACATTCCAGCAAACTTTCACAAAAACTTTTCGATTATATCAGAAATAATTATATTTGTAGTTGTGGAAGAAAGTCCTTCTGTCGTCGTGGTAACAGGTTCTGCTCTGGTCAGGTCTCCGGAGATGCCAGAGGTGAACGTGGAGTTTGATGCATCCTTGTTGGATGAAACAGACAATATCTCAGCCAATGAAATCCTGTGGAATACTCTGACAGCCGACAACCTCCAATCCATGTGAGATCCTTGAAAAACAGCTGTTTTTGCTATCCTTTCAAATTAAATTGTTTCTTTCATTTCAGTATGTGACTTGTGAAATCCTTCCATTTTTCCTCACACAAGTTTTTCCTCCATAGTCCTTGTGAACTTTATCAACTGAAATGTGTCTTTTCTTAATCCTGATTTGTGGATTGTGCAGGCTATCCTCAGCAACAGAGGAGTTGGTGCTGACTCAGCAGAATCTTCAAACAAAGGCAGCATTAGCAGACGAACTTGAAGCCAAAATCCAGACAAGTCAGGAAAATGCAGAAAGGAAGAGCGAGTGAGTTCTAGAAAGTACAATCAGAGACGGTGTCTATTGTTTTTTTTTTTCTTATAGTTTTTGTCTCGCCTTTAACTGGTTTTGTGTCTCTTTACTGTTTTTTAGTGTCTTTTCATTGGTTTTGTGTCTTTTTGTGCTGTCTTGTGTCTTTTCAGTGAGTTTGTGTCTGTTTTTACTGGTTTTGTGTCTCTCTTTACTGGTTTTGTGTCTCTTTTCATTGGTTTTGTGTCTCTCTTTACTGGTTTAGTGTCTCTTTACGTTGGTTTTGTGTCTCTTTTTACTGAGTTTGTCTCTTTTCATTGGTTTTGTGTCTCTTTTTACTGCTTTTGTCTCTTTTCATTGGTTTTGTGTCTCTTTTTACTGCTTTTGTCTCTTTTCATTGGTTTTGTGTGTCTTTACATTGGTTTTGTGTCTCTTTTTACTGGTTTTGTCTCTTTTCATTGGTTTTGTGTCTCTTTTTACTGAGTTTGTCTCTTTTTATTGGTTTTGTGTGTCTTTACACTGGTTTTGTGTCTCTTTACGTTGGTTTTGTGTCTCTTTTTACTGAGTTTGTCTCTTTTTATTGGTTTTGTGTGTCTTTACACTGGTTTTGTGTCTCTTTACGTTGGTTTTGTGTCTCTTTTTACTGAGTTTGTCTCTTTTCATTGGTTTTGTGTGTCTTTACATTGGTTTTGTGTCTCTTTTTACTGGTTTTGTCTCTTTTCATTGGTTTTGTGTCTCTTTTTACTGAGTTTGTCTCTTTTCATTGGTTTTGTGTCTCTTAACGTTGGTTTTGTGTCTCTTTACGTTGGTTTTGTGTCTCTTTTTACTGAGTTTGTCTCTTTTCATTGGTTTTGTGTGTCTTTACATTGGTTTTGTGTATCTTTTTACTGGTTTTGTCTCTTTTCATTGGTTTTGTGTCTCTTTTTACTGAGTTTGTCTCTTTTCATTGGTTTTGTGTCTCTTAACGTTGGTTTTGTGTGTCTTTACATTGGTTTTGTGTCTCTTTTTACTGAATTTGTCTCTTTTCATTGGTTTTGTGTCTCTTTTTACTGGTTTTGTCTCTTTTCATTGGTTTTGTGTCTCTTAACGTTGGTTTTGTGTCTCTTTTTACTGAGTTTGTCTCTTTTCATTGGTTTTGTGTGTCTTTACATTGGTTTTGTGTCTCTTTTTACTGGTTTTGTCTCTTTTCATTGGTTTTGTGTCTCCTTCATCCCCCAGCTGTGTCCTGCTGCTCAGCCAGAAACTTTCTCTCCTTGAGCTTCGGCACACGGTCCAATCCCTGCGCACCTCGGAGGCTCGCCTTCTTTCTCAGAAAGCCCTCTTGGATGCCAAAATGGCTGTTGCCTCTCCTCTGCCTCCACCTGCTCCCCCCGCTTTGCAGTATGAGGACGACACGCGCTCTGTTGGATCCACGGTAAGAATCGGCCAGCTGAAAGTGGGGCCCTGACTGCTTGGCTAGCAGGAAGAGAGCTGCTTTCACAATAAAGGCATGTCTGCTTGAAGGAATGGTAAAAACTTGAATTGATCTTTGTGTCAGGATAAAACCAGGGAGAAGAGCTCACGCTTTGACACGCTGCGCTCTCTGGCTGGGATGATCCGATCTCCTAAAGCTATGCTGGGATCCTCTTCATCAGTAAGATCCTCAACAAGAAGCCCTTCGTCTTTGTGAACCCCTCCCCTTCCTACTACCCAATGTGTGATAAACTGCCATTTTATGGTACTACAATGGTTTTTTTTGTTTTGGTAGTATAGTATAGGGCTGGGCGATGGTGAATTTGTATATCACAATACTTTATTTCAGGTGATTTACAGTTATCGTTATCGTTAAACTGTGTAAAAAACTGTGTAATTTTAGAGCCTGGAGCTTGTAGTGGGTACGGAAAGATTCAGACCCCTTAAATTTTTCACTCTTTGTTATATTGCAGCCATTTGCTAAAATCATTTAAATTGATTTTTTTCCTCACACAGCACCCCATATTGACAAAAACACAGAATTCTTTCAACATTTTTACAGATTTATGAAAAAAGAAAAACTGAAATATCACATGGTTCTAAGTATTCAGACCCTTTGCTCAGCTTTTAGTAGCAGCACCCTTTTGATCTAATACAGCCACGAGTCTTTCTTTTTCATACCTGGATTTGGGGATCCTTCTTCTCACTAGAAATACAATGTTATTAATTCTAATTGTTGTAACCTGGTTCAGTCCAGATGATTAGAACTGTTTAACATCTGAACCTTACAGGAAGCATCAGGACCTGTCTGTGCACCCCTCCTCTGAAGGCGGGGTGTGAAACCTGTTCATGTATTAACCTTAAAGGACCCTCAGGTCTGCCTCCAGGTTCAGTCCTCTGAGAAGCACCCTGATAGTTGAAGGATCCGCCCCCTTTCTGGTTCAGAAACTCCAAGAACAAATAGTAGACGGAGAACACAGTTCTGTTTGAGCAGAACTTGGAGATCAGATTGATATTTTTTTAGTTTAGAGCTTATTATGTTTGTGTATTTTTCTGCTTTCAACAGTCAGCAATAAAGAGAAGCTTAAACGGATGAAAATTCATTTCTTGTACTTACTTTCCAAAAACTCTGGCGGCAGAATTGTGGATCAGCTGAAAGCTCTTTATGGAAGTTGCAGTAAAATAGTTTTCACTTTAAATCTCTGATTATGTGTAAAGTCCTTTCCTAGCCAAAAAAAGTCCTAACTTTGTTGACATGTGATGCTCCTGCCAGCAGTTTTTTGATGTGATCCCCACTTCGGAGCGCCCCCTGGCAGAACAGGAGTGGTATCACGGTGCCATCCCTCGCACTGAGGCCCAGGAACTTCTACGGCAGCAGGGAGATTTCTTGGTCAGGGAGAGCCACGGCAAACCAGGGGAATACGTCCTGTCTGTGTTTTCTGACGACCAGAGACGTCACTTCATCATCCAGTACGCTGACGTAGGTGTTACAGCACAGAAATGCTGGACGGCTGCTACATGAGCATCTGCTTAATGAAAAGATTAACTTCTGAAGCTGCAGGCTGGCTCTGGACCAGGATTGGGACTGATCACAGTGTTTATCACAACTTTTCTGGCAGAATCAGTACCGTTTCGAAGGAACGGGCTTCTCCACCATTCCACAGCTTATTGAGCATCACTTCTCCACCAAACAGGTCATAACCAAGAAGTCGGGTGTCGTGCTGCTCAACCCTGTTGTCAAGGTAATCAGTCAGATTTGGTTTGATGTGGTGCTGGGTGAAAGATGAAGCTTCATTCTTTCTGTAGGACAAGAAATGGATTCTAAACCACGAGGACGTGGTTCTTGGAGAGATGCTGGGAAAGGTGACCTCACCTTTTGTCTCTTAACTTTCATCCTTTCTGCCCCTCTTTCACTGTGCAGCATCATGCCTCTGTTTCTGGTCTTTTAAAGGGTAATTTTGGCGAAGTGTACAAAGGAATGCTGCAGCGGGACAAAACTCCTGTAGCGGTGAAGACGTGCAAAGAGGACTTGCCTCCTGAGCTGAAGATTCGCTTCTTGTCAGAAGCCAGGTAAACAAATGTTGCTGAAAAAAAGCTGGGAGAGGTCACAGTAAACACTCCGGTGTGTGATCGTTGATGTCACAGGGTCGGGGCGTCTGCAGGAGGTTCATGAGACTGCTGAGGCAAGCCCAAACGGCGCTGCACTGCTTCGACCGCCACCGGTGTTTGTCTGAGCAAACGCATCCTCCCATAAAGTCAACAAATAGTTCAGGAATAAAAATAAAAGTTTAAGAAAATCTACGCCACTGACCATCTGAACAGTCTCTGCTTAGATCTCTTGATGATTGAGCCTCCAACAGTGCACGTTAGAACATGCACATGTGCAGCATGACCTACAAGAACAAAGATGCATGCTACGTCCTACCGTCTGCAGAAAAGCTTTTTCTTCCTTCAGAACCAAAAACCTGACAGGAACCAGCAGAGACTTTGTGTTCTTTCTGCTCTCTGATTGGCTCCAAACCATCCTTGTCTGTGATTGGCTGCAGGATCTTGAAGCAGTATGACCACCCAAATATTGTGAAGCTGATTGGCGTCTGCACACAGCGGCAGCCTATCTACATCGTCATGGAGCTGGTTCCTGGTGGGTGGAGCTTCACATTCTTTGAGTTGTTGGTTTCCTGCTGGTCACCTCCTCATGTTGTCTGCACCTTTCAGGTGGAGACTTTCTGTCCTTTCTGAGGAAGAAGAAAGATGAGCTGAAGACCAAGCAGCTGCTTCGCTTTGCTGCTGACGCTGCGGCGGGCATGGCATACTTGGAGGGGAAAAACTGCATCCACAGGTAAGCTCAACACGTCCCACTCCATCCTGGAGCTGCTGAGGTTCTTGTGACCTTCTTGACCCTCAGGGACCTGGCAGCGAGGAACTGTCTGGTTGGAGATGGCAGTGTGCTAAAGATCAGCGACTTTGGGATGAGTCGTCAGGAAGACGATGGTGTTTACTCTTCATCTGGACTGAAACAAATTCCCATCAAATGGACTGCGCCTGAAGCCTTGAACTACGGTAACATCTACGGCGTCTGCGGTGCACTTGGTCATCCGCGTGATATGGTTAGCTGATCCGCTCCATCTCTGATTGGTTGATGTAGGCCGTTACAGCTCAGAGAGTGATGTGTGGAGTTATGGCATCCTGCTGTGGGAAACCTTCAGTTTGGGGGTGTGTCCTTATCCTGGGATGACCAATCAGCAGGCCAGGGAGCAAGTGGAGAAAGGTTTGTAAATACAGTCCTTCCCTTCACACTCAGTTAGCAGTAACCATGGAAACCAGCCTTTGGCCTCTGCTGGCAGGTTACAGGATGGCATGTCCTCAGCGCTGCCCCGATGAGGTGTACAAGGTGATGCAGCGCTGCTGGCACTACAACGCAGAAGAGCGGCCAAAGTTCTCCGAGCTGCAGAGAGACCTCGCCTCCATTAAGAAGAAATGAGAATAGCTCGCCACACTCGCCGCTGCAGCACTTCCTGTTTGTGTGGAGGACTTCAGACTCAGAAAACTGACCCAGAAATACGTTGCTGCATCACAGCACTGCTGGCAGACTGCAGATGATGTCATTACAACATCCTGTCAGGTGAGCATGGGCAGGCGTGCCGTCTCACCTTTGACCTGGCGACACTTGGGCATTTACAGTTCTTTAGATGATCCTCTGAGTGGAAAACAGCGACTCCTCTGCTGGATACGTCTTTTGTTCTTCAGGCCCAAAGAGTGTAAACGTATTAAACAAAAGTCAACACTTCAGCTACAATACGTCAACATGAAAACAATACTCAGAAAAAGTATTAGAGACGAAAAACAAAGACTAAAAGTGTAAACACAGAGGTTAAAAGTGCCCGTCAGAAAACACTAAAAATATCTGAACACTAAACAAACACTAAACACTTTTATTGCTGTTTTTATTTATTGTGAGGAAAATCTGGCAAGTCACAATTTATTGTCCGGGAGTGTTACCATGGAAACGCACTACGATTCATTGTATCTTTATTTACTCATATTTATTTTTTTTTACCTTGATGTGAGTCTGACAGCTGTCAGTTATCACAGGAGCCACCCGCTCCACCAAAGCCTGACGGTTGTCATAGTAACGGACATTGTTTGGGTCTGGCATTTCCAATCCAACTGTGAGCTCTGAACAGCAGAAGTTTTGGCTGCTTATGTGAGCTCAGAGCGCCACCTACTGACAGCTCTGTAAATAAACCAGTTCTGTTCTTTAACCCTTTTTGTACTGTTGATATCAAAGTATCATTTATAATTAAAATAGATCACATGACCTTGTGGGTGTGTCTGATTCCTGCATTAAAAAGTTACCACAATCGTGGTTCTCCTGATGGTGAAAAGATCTCAAACATCACAAAGAGACCTAACACTCTCCGCAAGGAGGAGGAGCGCCATCTCGCCATGACCCGACAGGAAGCCATATTTAAGCTTTTGGAACCTTTTCTTTAGTGTAACCTTCAGGCTCCGTGTAAAACTGCACATCAGAAGACATGTTTAGGACTGGAGGAGGAGGACCGCATGTTCTTCATCCTCAGCCACTAACACTCATGGAAACTAAACTCTGGACTCGGAAAGTCCAGGTCGAAGGCATGAAGGTCGTCCTCAAAACTGATTAAGATATAGCCCAGAGGCTTCTGCAAAAACATCAGAGCAAAAACAAATCAACAAAACAAAGGATTATTATAAAAGGATTTTAGCAGAAAATAAACAAAACTTAAGCCACATGGGATATTCTGAACAGTGTAATGAGAAATCAGACAGCAGTGAACCTTCCAAAATATTTTGCAAAAGATCACAAGATAAATCTAGATACAGTAGTCAATTAATTTAGTTTTTATTTCTCAAATGTTGGATCTAATTTAGTAAAAGAAATGACAAGAAAACAGAAAAATGTGAATGACAATCATAAAGTGAAGAACATGGTGATGCAATCCATGTTTCTGCCTATGGTGGATGAAAAAGAAATACTGTGGTGCAAAAATAAAAAAACAAGACATTGATAGTGACGGCATTGACATGAAAATGATCAAAATGACTAACAAGTGTTGAAATAAACCTTTATGTTATGTTGTTAATCTAGACCATGTATATGTCTACATATCCAAGCGTTCTGATGTAGCAGGACAGGCATAACCTAAGAACATTGTTCTTCAGACTGCTCTCTTTCATTCATGAAGCTGTGGGACGGTGCAGTGATCTGTACGTGCTGTTTCTGAGGTTCCAAAAAAGAACGGCAGAAAGCCCCACCCTCTCAGACAACATCAAAGTTCAGGAATGTTTATTTGATAAAATAAAATGTCTTTCACGTTAGAACTGCAAACTCCCAAACAGGGTGGGCAGCGTTGCTGGTTTAGGGTGGGGCTTATAGCCAATTCGTTCATTGATAAGCTCCACCCTCGAAGTCACAGTGGAAGCTGATGCAGAAGATCCGCCCCCACTTAGGTCCACACCAATAACAGAGGAACCGCATGCTCCTGACTCCGCCTCCTCACGCTGACGCTTTCTGGCCTAAAAGAAAAACAATTAAATCTTTTTGCTGTTGATGATGTCACAACAATGACCACGATGAACTGGACAGAGCTGGCTAGCAGCTACTGATCCTGGGTTTGGACCCGTCTGAACAACAGCAGAACTTTCACATGAATATTGATTGATTGGTTGAAGCAAACCTCCAGATCCTTCTTGACTCCCTCGAACTCCTCCATGTCGTCAATCTTCAGTTCCAGACGCGTTGGTTTCCTTCTCAGCATCTTCTGGTTTCAGCTGCACAGACCACAGCCACACGAGTCAGCACTTCTCTTTCTAAAACTATTCAGATAAATGATTCTGTGGCTCAACCTCCTCCCACCTGGTCGCCCACAGACTCGTCAGCTAAATGAACACCAGGACCTGATGGGGATCTTAAGGCGGCAGATCCACCTCATTTTACCTGGTTCTTATTGTTTCAGATTTTTAACATATTTTATGGTTTTGTGTTATTAATGTCTGGAGCTGTTGTGTCCACCGTGGACAAACCGTTTCTGACAGAGATGACAGCAAAGTCATCAGTTACAGAAATGGGAGTGAGCTGCTCATTCTTATGGGATCTTTATCCTTTTTGACTGCAAACACTTTGAAAAGTGGTTCTTCAACGGTTTCAACTTTGGTTCTTCAGATCCACCCCAGTGAACAGAACCATCAGGTTCTGGCACCAGAAGAGTGAATATACATTACATGATGATAGTGGCTCCCTCATTAGGATTTCATGACCGTAAAAGATCCAGCGCTCACGTCAGGTCTCTGTGGAGGCGTGTTCAGGAATCTCTGGTTGGATCTGAAGCTCAAAGATCCAAACAAAGATCAAACTCCAGAAACTTTGTTTAAAAGAAAAGATCCGTTTATTTTACACAAATGATGGGCAACCAGAACTGAATCTAATGTCTGGTTCTGTCGGCCGACAGCGCCCCCTATGGACGTTCTTGGCTGAATCTCTGAAAATCTTCCACCAACATGAAACGGCTCTGGTATGATGCTAGGCTAGTTCTGTTCCAGTTGGTTCTGTCAAAGAACCTTTGGAGAATGAGGAAGCTCAGACTTTTAGATTGTGTCCAGTTCTGACCCCAGACCTCCACAGATGGACGACCATCTGCTCCTGTCACGTGAT
This sequence comes from Oryzias celebensis, assembly GCA_014656515.1. NCBI lineage: Eukaryota > Metazoa > Chordata > Actinopteri > Beloniformes > Adrianichthyidae > Oryzias > Oryzias celebensis. Next base: position 3,017,881 of record BNCR01000012.1, read on the forward strand.
AAGCAGACCCGCGAGCTCGGGTCCCTTCTGAAAGTCTTCTCCTTTTCCACGATCTAAAACACGCCTTCATTGAACCCAAAAGTCTGACTCTGAGCTCAGGACCCGGAACGGTTGAAGTCTGCACATCCCAGTCAGTCAGCCAGCAAATAAACAAACATCAAGTGACCTACGCTTTGAATTTCCACTTGCGGCCTGACTTCCGGTTAGAAGAAAGTTAAGTTAGCCGCGCGCTTTTACTTGTAAACTTACCCTAAACGTGTCGGCAAGTCGCGCGCCTGTAGAGCTTCCGAAACTGCTGTTGATTTGACACAAGTTGCAATGGCTTTGTGTGAACCGGAAGCAGTAGTTTGACCCGGAAGCGGATACAGCACTGGCGATATCCGAAAAATTTAGCACACGGAGACAGCAGCTTTGTCGGTTTGAGGTGAGTTTACGGAAAAATAATGAAGCTGTAGCAGCCATTGACATAGAACACGGGATAGATAACACGTGATAAAATATGGAAGATAAAAAAGCACACTTAAGGGACTCGCACGCGCTCACAAAAAACAATTTATTCCCACGCACGCCTGTGTGGACCGGAACCGGTTCCACGGAGAAGTTCTGTTGTGCAGCTTCATCTACGAAGAGCTGAGGGAAGAAAGTGTTCATCTGAGTTTAATGGAGACAAAAGTTTTTCTTCAGGAAACCGTTAACAACTGTGATTTTGAATTGAACTTTATTCATTTCTTAGAAAAAACAAACAGAGGAGGTCACTAGTACAACTCGAAACATAAAAAACATATAAATAATAAAATCCCATAGAGAATAAATCAATGAAATGTCTGAATGTGCAGGAGTGATGCTTACATCCTTATGTTCCAGTTTTGTTTGTCTGCAGGAAGAGTTCAGGTTTGCTGTCGGGGACTTTGCTGAAAATGGAATGTAGCTAAATATAAAAGCATTTTTACAAAAACAAATAATAAATAACATTCTTATAATAAAGGTGACAATTAGTAAAGACAAACTCAGTAATGCATTTACAGAAATCTCCCCAGAAACAGCATCTTTCAGGTTACTCCTGACATTAAACAAACTTTATGATTTCACATCACAATGTTGATGATTTCTGTTTTGTTGGTTTGACTGTTGATACACTTTAACAAAACATCTTAAAGCTTATCTGGAATAATGTTCAAAGTCTTTGGTCAGTAAAATGTTCACGGTCTCTTTCGCCCTGTAGCAGAGAAAGAGGAGCAGAAAGATGTCAGATGAGGAAGATGCAGGTCCGGTCACAAAGAAAAGCCGTGTTTTCTACGGAAGCCTGGAGGAGAAGGAACGTGAGCGTCTGAGTCTGCATGGAACAGGAAGTGATGGAGTGAGGGCGGGGATCAAGGCCGGAAACATCAACATTTCTTCAGGCAGGTCAACTGTTCAATTACCAATTGTGTGACACTGGGCATCTGAATGTCCTGAAATGTCCTGAAATCCTTCAGAGCTTGAAGCTGCACAGATTAGCTATGATATTTAAAAACAGGTTGAAGTGATCAGATTTTTACTTTGAAAATAATGCTCAAAAAAATTATTTTTAGATAGAAAGTGTAAATTGGATTAATCCTGTTAGAATCGGTTTGACTAGAGCAGAAAATGAATGTAAGGAAGCAGTAAAGCTGTTTTTAGATTCTTTGCTGTGTCGCCATGGTAACCACTTGTTAAAATCATCCACCTCTTTATATTCAAAATATTTGATAAAGGCAAAATAGGCAAGAAATGTGCTTTCAGTAAAAAAGAATGTATCCTGACAATGAGACCAAAGTGTTGTTGTAGCAACTAATAATTCTTTTAAGAAATGTGAAAAGTTTCCAAAAGAAACAAAGTAGATGTCACAGCAAATGTATTTTAGTTTGAAAGGGCAATAATGATTTGAGTTTGTAAGGTTAATTCAGATTTTTCCTATTTTGATATTTTGTTTTAAATGAAAGACTTTGTGTCATAGAATTCCAGCCGGACACAAATTTCTCCTCCATGATTCATTTTTAAACAGCTGCACTTCTGTGAATTAAGGGGGACGTCAGTCAAACGTCAGTACCAAATCTGAGTCCCTGATTGGTCAAAGTTTGACTAGTTTAGCTTTGAACATTTGTAAATACAGTCTGAAAGCGGTCGTAGAAAGTTATGTAGCGATGCGTGAACGTAAGGGTTTTGAACGCGGAAGCCTGGAATGTGGATTTACATGTAAGCTCGTATCTGCGGGAGAGGAGTCTGCTAGAGGAGTCGAGATCAAGCAGCTGTCCATCAGCCTCCTTAACACATCAAAAACCAAAGAACTCAGGAAAAATAGGAAACTAACATCCCACCACTATTCATCAACGGGGACCACGTGGAGATGGTGACACCGCTGAGCTGCTGAGAAAGGCCCAGCAGAGACTGTACTTCCTGAGAATACTCAAAAGAGTCACAGCACATCGAGACTTCTGGTGTCTTTTTATCCTGCCACAATAGAAAGCGCACTAACGTACTGTAAATCCACTCCAGACTCAGACAGCACTCCATAGGGTCATCATCAGCACACAAAAGATTGTTGTCTGCCCTCTCCCCTCACTGGAAAAACGACGTCACGCCTGGTGCCACAAGAGAGCCCGGAAGATCATAAAAGACACCACACACCCTGGTCACCCCGTTTGAACTGTTACCATCGGGCAGATGCTACAGAGGCATTCATGCAAAGACAAACAGACGCACAAACCGTTTTATCAAACAGAATCACCATTCTCAATGCTGCTAGCAATTGAAATGCATTTCGTTGCCTGTGAACGGAGGAGGAATGTTCTGGGATAGAACCACGATCAGCTTAAAGTGAATGAGAAACTAGATTGTAAAGGAAAAATGGAAAACAGTTTTAATCTTGAAAGTACACATTCTAAACTTGAGGGAATTATTGAAAATTTTTTTTCAAAAAAGTTTCCAGGTTGGATTCTGACCCAGACCCGTTCAAATCTGGCTTTTGATTCACTTTAACTTGATCCATGTTTGACCCCATAGAAGATAACCAAGAATAACAGATCACAGAAATGTTCAAACCAGATGTGTTACCTCACGGTAGACAGGTTATATTACAGCTCTGGCCCTGTTGACTCTATCTCCCATGATGCCTCGCAGGGGAAACTCTGGAGATTGAGGAACGAGTCAGTGAGCGACAGCAGGAAGTGCTTGCTGAGTTTGAGCGGCGACGGCGAGCTCGACAAATAACAGTCTCCACTGATGATGCTGAGGTGAAGGCCGGCCTCCGAGCCCTGGGGGAGCCAATCACGTTGTTCGGAGAGGGGCCAGCTGACCGCAGGGAGAGGTGGGGCCTTGAGCTACTTTTTACTTCATCTCAACTCAACTTAAATGATAAATGGCGTTTATTTGTAAAGCGCTTTTCTACCTTCCTTAAGACCCAAAGCGCTTTACAGTCACATTCACACACTGGCGCCAACCTTCCATCACAGGCAATGTGGGGTTCAGTGCCTTGCCCAAGGACACTTTGACACATGGGCGGGCAAGGCGGGAATCAAACCCGCATTCTTCTGATGAGAGGTTGATCGCCCCACCACTGCACCGTGGCTGCGTTGTTTAGAAAGTACTTTTAAGAGTACAGTTACAAAAGGAAGCAACGGAACCCTAACCAACAAACACAACAAGACGCATGAAACGAGCTGAAGAACATTTTTAAACTACATGGAAGTCATCCAGCCAGAATGATGAGATGATGTTTGTTTTCAGATTACGAAGTGTTTTGTCTGTGGTTGGACCAGATGCCCTAAAAAAGTCCAGGAAAGACGAGGAGAGAGCCAGAAGGTCCCAGGAACAGGTCAGCCTGCAGTCCTGCTTCATGTGTTGCTACAAAGTACTCTGAAGTACATTGTAGTACTGTAGATTGTTTTAAAAATCATCTTTGTGAATGAATTTAATATCAAATTCATCCATTTTTTCTTCTTTTTTGTTCTTTCTCTTCTTTTCTTTTTCCCATTTGAATGTTTGTTTCTCTGCTTTTTACTGTCTTTTTTGACTGATGTCCTGATCTGATCACGTGATCCCCGGCCCAATCAGTTTCAGACTTAATTGGTATCAGATATTTTGTCGCTATCACTGATCAGATATTTGTTTAATTCTTATGATCAGCGCTTTATATTTCAAGCTTATTATTTCAGATTGATGCTCCAGTAGAGATCTGCAGAATATGGTAGCAGTTTGAGCAGAAGCAGAACCAAAGTCCCTGGTTTTCATTTTTAATGGCGTTCTGAATCACATCTGGTGCAACATGTTTGATAGCTTTGTAAAGTCACCAAATGGGTTTTTCTAGTTAATAGTTGCACTGTTTTCACTTAACTGTTGAAGCTACTTCACAAAAGTGCTCCGTTTCAGTGTTCATGACTAAAAGAAGAGAATTATAAAAATAATAGGAACCAACCTGGATCTGTTTATGATGTTTTTAAAAATGTTTGGGATCAGGACTCTGTATTGTCAGATATTCAAAATCAAATTACTTGGAATTGGATCGGGCCAAAAAATTCTGATCGCGATAGACCTTCTTTTTAATTTCTTTGTTTTGTCCTATTTTTCTGCTCTTCTCTTTTTTCTCTTATCTTCTCCGTCTTCCGTTATCTTTTCCTGTAATCTTTTCCTTTTTCTGTGCTCCTTTCCTGTTCTTCAATCTTACCACATTTCATTCCCTCTTCTGTTCTCATTAACTCCTTGTTTCCACCTCCTTTCCTGGTTTTATTTCTCCTTCTCTTCCTGTTCTATCATTTTCTCTGATTGTCTTTCTGGTTTTTTATTGGTTCCTCTCCTTCACATACAGATTTCCTTTTTCCTTCTTTTTTTCCTGCTGTTCTCTTTTTTTGTTTGTTTACTCTTTGGTTCACATATTTAAGTTCAGCGTTTTCCAAGTCAAACTCAGTGTCCTGGTTCTGATCAATGAATGGTCCACATTCTGTAGATGGTCCTTGATGGCGCCAAAGCTGGTCTCCGTGCTTCTACTGTTTAAGTGAATGTTTGACAGTTTTCCTGCTGGAGTTTGTAAGTTGTCTGTGGTGTAATATTTGGAGACCATGAGGGTCTGCGTCCTTCTAGAAGTTGGTATAGGTTGAGATCGAGTTCAGGATTCTCTGTTCTAAATGATCAGTAGTCTTTTGAAGGTAAGGTGCAGATTTCTGATGTCCATGTTTGTAGAGTTTAGTTTCTCGTAAGTTTAGTGAAGACCTCAGCTGCCATAGTAATGTTCTTGAACTCATCTTTTACTTGTTTTTATGCATTTATTACTCCATATCTTTGACTAACATTTGTGTGACCAAGAACTTCTCCAAGTCTTCCATGTTCCTGACCATCAGAACTGCGTCCAGCTCTGGTGGTCCGTTTAGTTTGATGAAAATTTTGCATTTTCTTACACAAACATGCTGGATTTTCCTCTGTCTTTATTTGTCCTGCTTCTCTGGTTGTTTCTGCCTTCTTTTTGGTCAGAGGGTTTTTGTGTAGACGGCTGTTCCCTGCAGGGTTAGGTTTAGGGCTTTAAAATAGTTGGTCTTTTGAACCACAAACTGTATGATTGCTGGTTGATCAGACTCCCTTCATTTGGGGGGTGGGGTGGGGATGGTAAGTCCACATATTGTTTACATCCAGAGAAATCCCTTTAGACTTGAAAAAAATCCTCCACTTGTTGTGCCATGGCATTGCTTTCATCTCACAGTATTCTTCAGCGTTGCTGGCGGTCACTGCATGGGAATTCAGCCAGAGTTGGGTCTTTGTCCAGTGGTTACCAGGTCGGTGATTCTGGAATGTTGCTCTTTGTCGTCTAAGCATTTCTTGAGTTCATCGATCTTAACATGGCGTTTAACCTCCACTTCCTCCTTCATGTTTCTGCTGGATCTTAATGACTGTCACTTCATTCAGACATCAAGTGACTTTTCTGTCTTCTCCTTCATGCATCTCTGAGCTTTTCTTCAGGGCCATGGTTTGTGGGATCACTTTTCACAATTAATGAAGCCGATAGATGCTGCCACTGTGGCATCGACCAACAACCAGAAGTCTTCACTCCTTATTATAGATTGATGATGAAATGAATTCATTTTATTGTAATTGTATCAGTCAAACTTTCGTTCTGAAAATGATTTTTCTCCGATCACAGTGTCTGCAGACCTGGTATCACGAAGGCTCCATCTTCCTGAAAGAAGCTCGACTCTGGATGGCCAGATATTCTCTGCCTCGGTAAGTGTCCAGCAAACCCACTGTTCAGAAAGTTGGTGTTTCTCTGGAGGGGTAAGAAGGGCAAACGGGAGATTTCTGCTGGACTGATTCTGAAGGTGAACTTGACTGTCATAGCTTCAAACAACTCTTACAAAATAAAGTAAAAAATACAGTAGAACTGGTGCTACCTGTAGAAGCTGCCTAACAAGCTAACCTTGATTTAATAAAAAGCTTAAGATAAAAAAGCTTATATTACAAAAAGCATTGCATCAATTGTATTACCAATACAATTGGTCGCAGGGCAGCAGTCGAAGCAAAGATTCCCAGGCTTCCCTCTCCCCCGGCCACTTCCTCCAGCTCCTCTGGGGGACACAGATTCATTTCCAGGCCAGCCGAGAGACGTAGTCTCTTCAGTGGGACATGCCTGTAACACCTCCCCAAGGAGGCGTCAAGGAGGCATCCAAACCAGATGCCCGAGCCACCTCAGGTGATGCGGAGAAGCAGCGGCTCTACTCTGACCCGGGTGACCGAGCTTCTCACTCTATTTCTACTGGAGCGCCCAGCCACCCTACGGGGGAAGCTCATTTCAGCCGCTTGTATCGGGACCTTGTTCTTTCAGTCATGACCCAGAGCTCATAACCAAAGGTGAGGATTGGAGCGAAGATCGACCGCTAAACTGAGAGCTTCTACCACAACAGACCGGAACAGCGACCGCATAACGATGGACGCCGCCTGCCGGTCTGTCTGATCTTCTTCACTCGTGAACAAGACCACAAGATACTTAAACTCCTCCACCTGGGGATGGAGCAGTCCACCCCCCCAGAGAGGAGCAAACAACCAGCCTCCACAAATACTTCTATGTTTCGGATATGCCTTCAAAAGCGGCTGTCAACTTGTTGGAGATTTCAAATGTAGACATTAGTTTATTCAAATAACCATAACTTGTGTTATTATGCACCAACATAATTAGTCTTAAGATCTCCCAACACAAATGTTTATTGCTATATTAACACATTTGATTTAGATGGAAATACTTTCCAAAGTTTCTTATGTTCACCCAACAAATGATTTTTTTAGTAAATATATTCCATTTATTGTATGTTTTATACTTCTGTTATTAATTTAATTAATTTATTGGTCCAAATTTAAAATTAACATGACATTAAAAAAGGGTAAATATTAAGATTTCAAACTAATATGAAAGTTTTGATCTCAATTTGATTTGAACGTTCAACTTGTTTTTTTACCTCAATTTGATGTCGAGGATTGACGTCATTTCAACATGAATTGTCCACTGGGTACATCCGGGATATTTCTAGACTCACTGCTGCGTCTGCTGGGACATGCAGCAGCGTTGAATCATAGGGTCAATAATTCAGTTTGAATTGAAAAGAAAACGTCAAATATCATTATAAGCCCTGTGTTGAGATTTAATGAAGCTCAAAGGAATTTAATGAAGCCGAAATCCTTCAGAAACAGATGCAGCATGGAAGTCAACTCAAATTTAAACTGACGTCAGTTTGATGTTTAACATGTAGCCTTTGAATTGATATCAAATGAACGTTAATTGTATTACCCAGCATTCTTCATTTTGTTTTTTCACGTGAGATTGGATTTCTACTGTTCATGTATTTCCCACATTAAAAACAATGGTATGAAAGCAAAAGTTAAAATAACGTTCTTCACTAATTTGATCAAATATCGACTCCACTTTGCCCGCTACCACTAAACCTGACAGCCTGTTTCTTTATTTTGGTTCTATTTAAACTTAACTTACATTTTTAAAAAGTACCTAAAATCTGAAATTGAATTTGTCCTTCAAACAGACATTATTAGAAAGCAGGGGTTCCTTTTATAAAGATGTCTCGGACCAAACACTGGGATTTAAAACTCTTAAGAATTCCTGTGTGCTCCAGCAAACCTTAAAGGAGAACTAAACTGTTTCTCTGCTTTCATCAAGAAGATTTACAAACTGTTAGAGAAGATCTTTGCATTTGTTGTGCCTTCTTCTGTGCACATTTGAAAGACCACTAAAACTGGGGAGAAATGAACAAAGTCCAATGCAGCAACAATCCATGGAGCCCCTTCAAACCCTCCTGTAGGATAAACAGCAGGGTTTATCGCGCTGAGGCCCTGCTGGCTCATACCTTCTTTTGTTCCATAGGGCCGTGGCTCGCCTGGAAGCTGCTCGTATTCAGAAAGGTGTTTCTGAAGCAACCAAGACCATACGGCAGCAGGAGCTGCACAAGAGCCTGAGGGTGAGGCATCTGCACAAGTCTTCTCCAACTCTACCCTCAAAACGGGCTGTGGACTTTGAAGTCTGGTTTTTGTCAAAAACACTTCATTGTTTTTCTTCAGAATCTAAACAACTTCTGCAGTCAGATTGGTGACGATCGGCCAATCAGCTTCTGCCACTTCAGCGCTGACTCCAAGATGCTGGCCACGGCGTCCTGGTAACGAACCCTAGTGACTTATATATGTGCTGTGTGTCTGCCTTGCTACCCATTATGAAACTAACTCAGACTTGCTGACCTCACAGGAGTGGGCTGTGTAAGCTGTGGTCAGTCCCCGACTGCAACCTAATTCGTACACTGCGAGGTAGGTGGAGCTTCAACCGAGCTTTTCCTTTGAGGCTGCTGTATGTGTGCACTCATCAGAAGGATCGTTAAGCTTTAGGTCTCTGTTGTTGATGTATAGGCTACACACCATCAAAGTTTTTTGATTTGATTTTTAATGAAGGGACATTTAATGTTCAGCTGATCTTGTTTACGCTCTGACTCACTCCTGTTCTCCAATTGGTTAAAGGACACAACACCAATGTCGGCGCCATTGTCTTCCGCCCCCAGGCTGGGGTCTCTCTAGACCAATCAGATGTCAATTTGGCTTCGTGTGCCGCTGATGGAACAGTAAAGCTGTGGAACATGGAGAGGTGAGTTACTGGGAGATGATCAGGAATGTTCTGTAAAGAATCTAAAAGAACAAGTTCCTCTGGTTCTCTGTGTGGTTGCTGTAGTGATGAACCCATGGCAGACATTGAGGGTCACACCGACAGAGTATCTCGAGTGGCCTGGCATCCCTCTGGAAGATTTTTGGGAACAACCTGGTAGGTCACAATCTGTGCTAGTGCCCAGTGTGGGGCTCAGAGTTCTCAGTGCAGCTGGTGTTGGTACCCAGTCCTGATAATGTTATGTACACAGCTACGATAACTCGTGGCGTCTGTGGGACCTGGAAGTTCAGGAGGAGATCCTCCATCAGGAGGGTCACAGCAAAGGAGTCCACGATCTGAGCTTCCACCCTGATGGCTCGCTGGTAGCCACCGGGTGAGTCTGTGCGCTTATCAGTATACTAATTCAATACTCCCCGCTAAGTCTAAAATAATCCTCTTTATTGTAGGGCTGGGCAATAAAACGATAATGATGTATTTTTCAATAGAACTTTTTATTGATAGAAAAGCGAGTCTATTCTGATGGCCTTTTGTTTTGTAGGGTCCAACAGCAACACAGCATTTTTTCCTCCTTTGAGAGTGGAAGATAGAGGGTTAGTCTCCACATGGCGGGTAAATGTTTGTGTGAAATTGTTCATGTTCATTATATTTTGGTGACTAAGTTTACACAAACATTTACTCTCTGTGTGGTGACCAACCCTCTAACTTTTACTCGCAATAGAGGAGAAAATGCTCGCGACTGATGAGTGTTAATTTTGGACCCTTCAAAATTAAAGTCCATCGTGATAGGCTCAGTTTACTTTTGAAAAAAAGTACTATTGTGATATCGATAGTTATCAGCCCTGTTTGCAGACGATACTATGATTTATAGTGAGAGCAGAGAACAGGTGGAGGTTTTCCCTGGAAAGGAGAGGAATGAAGGTTAACCGCAACAAGACGGAGTTCATGTGTGTGAATGAGAGAGACCCAAGTGGAAGAGTGAGGTTACAGGGAGAAGAGAGAACGAAGGAGGAAGAATATCGGGTCAACAGTCCAGAGTAATGGAGAGTGTGGAAAAGAAGTGAAGAAGTGAGTGCAGGCAGGTTGGAATCAGGTGTGATGTGTGCTAGAAGAGTTTCAGCTGAAATGAAAGGAAAGAGGTCTAGAGGAAAACCAAACTATATTGTGACATAAAAAAAATTCTAAATCGTCCAGCCCTACTTTATTTTTTACTATCAAAATAACAGAAATGGTATAATGGATACAAATACACACATTTACTTCTTAAGCCACAGGTTAGCACTCACAATGGGAGTCTGATGAATCACCTGCATAAATCACATTAACGGTCACAGTTGTGTTTTTCTCACTTGTGTGTTCAATCGTTCAGAGGGTTGGATTCATTTGGAAGGGTCTGGGACCTGAGAACAGGGCGCTGTGTCGTCTTCCTTGAGGGGCACCTGAAGGAGATCTACAGTCTGCACTTCTCTCCTAACGGGTCAGCCAATTGCATCTCACAAAAGATCCATCAATCCAGTCAGAGAACTGTTGACTGAAGATAAAAACAATAAGAAAAATGAAATAATCACTATTTAAATCAAGCGATAACAGCAGCATTAACCAGAGAGGCTTATTTCATGTCTGTCTGAAGTTTTTGTTTCATGAGGAGTAAAGCTGTCTTTTCCTCTGCCAGGCATCATCTGGCAACAGGAAGTGGTGACAATACCTGTAAGGTTTGGGAACTGCGCAACAGGAAGTGTCTGTACACAGTCCCAGCCCACCAGAACCTGCTGTCCACTGTCCGCTTCCAACGTAACAACAGCATTTAGTGCCCTGTGTCTGCCTTTTGAAAACTACACTCCTTCTGGTGTAACTTCAGTTTCCGTGTCTCCCATAACTTTTGTTTCTATCCGCAGCCACAGACGGTCACTTTCTGTTGACTGGGGCTTATGACAACACAGCAAAGGTTTGGAGCCACCCGGGATGGACACCGCTGAAGACCTTGGCAGGACATGAGGGAAAGGTAGAAGCTGTGATTGTGTTTGGACATCTGATTGATGCTGATATAACAGGAGTGATATTGTTCATTTCATCAGGTGATGAGCGTGGACGTGTCCCCCGACGGGAAGCTGATAGCCACCAGCTCGTATGATCGAACGTTCAAACTCTGGTTGTCTGAGTGATGTCACCGTTTGTTTTAGTGATGTCATCCATAAATTCAATCAGAAAATTGACTTGTTCCAATGCTGGTTTTATGGTTTCTAATAAAATGAAGCTCTCAGATAATGATTGTTTTTCCTCTCTTCATTCTGATGTTAGATCTTGAAAAATTAGTCAAGAAGAAGGGGCAGTTTTTCTGCTTCTCAACTGATATCTAACAAAGTTCTTTAGCTGCTCAAATGACCACTATGATGCATTGTACTCCGTGGTCAGTGTTGGGTAAGTTACTACTAAGAAGTAATTGATTATTTGACTTAGTTACTGGATCAAAATTGTATTTAAATTACTTAACTATTTGAAAACAGTAATCCACTACTCTTACTTTTTTCCACTTAAATACAAACAGCTTTGTACAAACAAGATCCTCTTTCTTGTCTTTCATTTTTCATGGCTAAAAGTCTCTGAAAAAGAGATTTTTAATTTACATAGAAAGTCAGTAGTTAAAGGTAAATACATAAAAATTAAATAAAAAAAACATGTTTTTTCAAGACTACCTGGGTTCATTTGAATTCAGACAACAGTGTGAAAAATGACGCATAAATAAGTTAACTAACAACATAAGTGGTCTATGACGCTGCTCAGAGTCAGATGTGGAAAATACTCAGTGGTGTAAAGAGTAAATGAGTAAGTTGAGTTAGGTAAGCTTTAAGTATAATGCTTCAATTTGAAAATAGACTCTATACTTTAAGTGCACTTTAAAAGACTACTTTTTACTGAGTTTTCATTCTTTAAAACATTTCGTTTGTTCTAGTGTTTACAGGATTATGAATAAATAAATGATACAAAAAGATGATTAAATTAGTTTTGAAAAAATCCTTTTAGATTCCTCTCGTAAAGAAAAACCTGCATGATTTCACTTTGATGGGGAGGAAGAAGAACAGGTATTGGTCAGATGGCCGTACACGTGATCATGACGTCAGCTTAGTCCGTTTTTATGTCCAGTCTGCTGGATACAATCGTTCCGACCGATGGTATAGACATAAAACCAATAGAAAGACGTCAAATAAAATACCAGTTACAGAACGGACGCCTTGAAAGAGTAGAATATTTCTTTTATTTAGAAAATGGATTCGATATAAGACGCAGAAAGCTGTTTTTTTTAACTCAAACCGTCTAGCGCAGGTGTCTTCAGGTAAAATGAAACTGAATTTACTGATTTTTCGCTGCTAAATAATCTTTTGTAATTCTGAGGCTAACATTTCTAAAAGAAAGTATTCCTTATTGTACTAGTATCGTCATCTGAAATATAAATTATATTCTAGGAAATGTGGTCTTCCGCGTGGGGTAGAAATAAGAACTGAAACAGACTCAGAAATGCCATAAATATTATTATTTGGCGGGTTTTTTATGGGGTCAAATTACGATCAGCTTAACGTGAAGAAAACACCAGATTGTAAATGTGAAAACAAGTTCATGTCAGAAGCGTGGAACAGAAAACAGATGGTTTTAGCTGATGTTGCCAGATAGAGTCCCTGTTTTCCAGCCCAAAAGTCATCTAAAAACCAACTCGCCCCAATTAGTCTTTACTTTTCATTAATTTAAGTGAGGTAAACTATTAGCAAGTGTCCTTAATAAACATATTAAAGAGTGCTTTGATTTATAACATGTTTCCAAGTATTAATTCAACTTTAGGAGCTAAATCAAATAACTCTTCACCTGTGATCACACGCATGTGTTTTTCTATTTGTGTATACACAGGAAGTTTTGTCCAAAATCTTTTCAAAAACGTATATGCCTTCATATGATTAGTTGTTTTTTTATAAGAAAGAGCCACTCTGATGAAAAATCTATTTTTGTTGTTTTTAACACGTTCTTGGGGCATTTTCTAAAGATAGAAGTCATATTTAAAGATAAATTAAGATTATAATTAGGAGCAGACAAAAAAATACTGTTTGAAAAAGGTCGTAATTGTGACAAAGAGAATACTCTGGCAGGGCCATAAGCTCCCTGCTCCGCCACATTCTGATGCATCCACTTGTAGATAAATAGATCCAAACACTAAAAAAACAAATGTGAAATACATCACCTGTTCAGTGGACAGTGAGGACATATCATAGCTCACAGCATATGCGATAACTGAAACAGAAATACACAAAATACAACAGGTTTCAGTATAAAAATGATGAATCATAAAACATGTTTTATTACACATGAACTGACATATATTTATTATATTGTTATGATGCATGTCCCATATGTAACGTATCTTAATAAAACTAAAACCACAGAACCAGGCCCAAACCTGTCTAACATATGTCCACCCACCCAAAGCAGTTATGGCCAGCTTAGTCAGAATCAAAACTTCCCAATCTGGCAACACTGGTCCTGAGTTGATTCTGCTGCAGCTGTTTTTTATGTTTTCAAACAAAGCTAAAATATTTAGATTCGTGTGTCTTTTAATGATTTTTAATTACAGGATTAAGATAAGGATATTTGTTAAATCATCACACATAAAGTAATAGAAGAGGCTTCTGTCAAACTCGTCCTGTTTTTAATAAATGATGTTTGTCCATCTGTGTTTTCAGACCCGTAGAAGATGCAGAGCTTCAGTCCGTGGGCTCTTCTACCTCTTGGCTTCTCCATCGGCACTGCCGGAGGGCTTTGGGCTGTGTGAGTCAACCAGAACTTTTTTTTTTTGGCATGAGGGTTTCCGAGTATGAGGTCAGACTGAAGTCCAATCTTTGACTAAAACATTCCAGAAGCAGGGAGCTTCTTCACTGATTGTAGCACCTATGTCACTGCTACAGGCTTTTTCGAACTGCATTTGTTCATCTGCTCTGAATAAAGAAATACTCAGAAATGCAGTAATAATCTTAATTTATGCATATATGACCTCTATCATGAGAAAAATGCCACAAGAACATGTTAAAAATACCAAACACACATGGATGAAATCTCTGAGTGTTTTCATCAAATTCTTCACTTCAAGTCTCAGAAACTTCATCAAACGTGTCATTTTCATAACTTTTCCTCTCTTCTTCTGTTGCAGATACTTCATGTCTCTTGACCACAAGAACGTGATGCCTCTGGGTTTCCATGGCAGGTAGGACTGTTCCTTCAGGTGCTCCAGATGATGAATTCATGTTTTTTATTGTTTTTTATCTCCATAGCAACCATTGTATTTTCTGTCTCCTGTGGGTGATGAACATGTCTCTGTAATTTTTAGAAGAATCTCCAAAAGTAAACTCTGGGATTTCCTTTGCAACTGAGGTTTTGTTAACCCCACCCACATTTCTAATATGTTCATATTGTTTGTTATATTGTTTTATTCATCCTGAGCCAACAATTCTTGTCATTCATTTTCACAATATTCTGGTAAAGGAACATGCGAGCAACAGGGAAACGCCACTTTTGTGAGCTCGCCACGCTTACGCAGTTCAAAATCTACAAACTAACATCGTTTCCCAAGAAGCTTCCTAATGATGCTTGAGCTTGAGGAGTTAGGAGGTAATTCATTCAAACTTCAAACTTTATTTATTTGTACAGCACACTTCTTGTGAAAACCCAAGGTGCTTTACATTAAAAAAAAATGTATATATATATATATATATATATATATATATATATATATATATATATATAAAATAAGAGATATATATATATAATAAGATAATAATAAAAATAAATACAATTACAATTACAACCACCCTTCCTTCCCCAGCTCCTCCCTCCATCCACCCAGCCCCCAGAATACATGACACCCCCCACAGGAAAACTGAACAAAGATTCAAAACTGCAGCTCTAAGGAAAAAGTCTGGCTCAGTACTGCTGTGTCATTGAATCCCTTGGAGAAGTTAAAATTTGTTACTGGTACTGAAGGTCGTTTTTTAGGGGGAAAATTCAAGATGGCGGCCTCTTCTCAAGATCAAAGGTCATCCAAACTTTACTTGTTGATGTAGACTGGAGCATGTTTTTGAGCATGTGGCGACCTGTGTGCACCAATACCCTAACCCTAACCATAACCTGGTACTAGACGTGGTACCGGTTCCGGAAATGAACCGGGCTAGGGTAACTGGTACTGGATGCATCCTGAGTTTCGGTCTGCGTTTGTTACCCCGTCTGAGAAAACGACTGGATCCCTGATTTAATTGGAACAGCCGGCGCATAAAAAACCGAAAAAACAACGGGTTGGGATCCCCCAAAGCGTCAAAGAGTGACGCGGAGGGCTCTTGACCCATGCGTCAATATGTGACGACTTGGGAGTGAGAACGTGTTGGTCAACCTGGAGTCAAGCTAACTAGCTTGAGCCTCCAGCATCCCTCTGCAGTGGAGCTGATTGACCTAGACCTGCTACAGCTTCCTGCAATAACTGGAAACATCTTTTTAAATTATTCACCTCACAAAAAGCAGAAGATGATGGCATCCTTTAATATTTTAATATGTTTGATGGGAGTCTAGGACATGAAGCCAAACAACACTACCTGCGTGAGTACCCATACAATTGTGATGTGCTCTTGGGACACTTACTACAGAGGCACTGGTTCTAGTGTTTTTTTATAAGCAATATATGACCCATACGGTCTGCGTCCAACATTCCTGGTCAGATATGCCTGGGGAAAATATTTAAACTCCAAAATGTTCATGCTTTTGGTCTCAAGAAATAAAAAACACAGCAGTATTGCCTCTACAGCACAGCAGTACCGCTTCTACAGTACAACAGTACCGCCTCTACAGTACAACAGTACCGCCTCTACAGTACAACAGTACCGCCTCTACAGTACAGCAGTACTGCCTCTACAGTACAGCAGTACCGCCTCTACAGTACAGCAGTACCGCCTCTACAGTACAGCAGTACCGCCTCTACAGTACAACAGTACTGCCTCTACAGTACAGCAGTACTGCCTCTACAGCACAGCAGTACCGCCTCTACAGTACAGCAGTACCGCCTCTACAGTACAGCAGTACTGCCTCTACAGTACAGCAGTACAGCCTCTACAGTACAGCAGTACTGCCTCTACAGTACAGCAGTACAGCCTCTACAGTACAGCAGTACCGCCTCTACAGTACAGCAGTACCGCCTCTACAGTACAACAGTACCGCCTCTACAGTACAACAGTACAGCCTCTACAGTACAGCAGTACCGCCTCTACAGTACAACAGTACCGCCTCTACAGTACAACAGTACCGCCTCTACAGTACAGCAGTACAGCCTCTACAGTACAGCAGTACTGCCTCTACAGTACAGCAGTACAGCCTCTACAGTACAGCAGTACCGCCTCTACAGTACAGCAGTACAGCCTCTACAGTACAGCAGTACAGCCTCTACAGTACACCAGTACCGCCTCTACAGCACACCAGTACCGCCTCTACAGTACAGCAGTACCGCCTCTACAGTACAGCAGTACAGCCTCTACAGCACAGCAGTACCGCCTCTACAGTACACCAGTACCGCCTCTACAGTACACCAGTACCGCCTCTACAGCACAGCAGTACCGCCTCTACAGTACAGCAGTACTGCCTCTACAGTACAGCAGTACAGCCTCTACAGTACAGCAGTACTGCCTCTACAGTACAGCAGTACCGCCTCTACAGTACAGCAGTACAGCCTCTACAGTACAGCAGTACCGCCTCTACAGTACAGCAGTACAGCCTCTACAGTACAGCAGTACAGCCTCTACAGTACAGCAGTACTGCCTCTACAGTACAGCAGTACAGCCTCTACAGTACAGCAGTACCGCCTCTACAGTACAGCAGTACCGCCTCTACAGTACAGCAGTACCGCCTCTACAGTACAGCAGTACCGCCTCTACAGTACAGCAGTACCGCCTCTACAGTACAACAGTACCGCCTCTACAGTACAACAGTACCGCCTCTACAGTACAGCAGTACCGCCTCTACAGTACAGCAGTACCGCCTCTACAGTACAGCAGTACAGCCTCTACAGTACAGCAGTACCGCCTCTACAGTACAACAGTACCGCCTCTACAGTACAACAGTACCGCCTCTACAGTACAGCAGTACAGCCTCTACAGTACAGCAGTACTGCCTCTACAGTACAGCAGTACAGCCTCTACAGTACAGCAGTACAGCCTCTACAGTACAACAGTACCGCCTCTACAGTACAGCAGTACAGCCTCTACAGTACAGCAGTACCGCCTCTACAGTACAGCAGTACAGCCTCTACAGTACAGCAGTACAGCCTCTACATCACAACAGTACCGCCTCTACAGTACAGCAGTACAGCCTCTACAGTACAGCAGTACAGCCTCTACAGTACAGCAGTACAGCCTCTACATCACAACAGTACCGCCTCTACAGTACAGCAGTACTGCCTCTACATCACAACAGTACCGCCTCTACAGTACAGCAGTACTGCCTCTACAGTACACCAGTACCGCCTCTACAGTACAGCAGTACAGCCTCTACAGTACAGCAGTACAGCCTCTACAGTACAGCAGTACAGCCTCTACAGTACACCAGTACCGCCTCTACAGTACACCAGTACCGCCTCTACAGTACAGCAGTACAGCCTCTACAGTACAGCAGTACAGCCTCTACATCACAACAGTACCGCCTCTACAGTACAGCAGTACAGCCTCTACAGTACAGCAGTACAGCCTCTACAGTACAGCAGTACCGCCTCTACAGTACAGCAGTACAGCCTCTACAGTACAGCAGTACAGCCTCTACAGTACAGCAGTACAGCCTCTACAGTACAGCAGTACCGCCTCTACAGTACAGCAGTACAGCCTCTACAGTACAGCAGTACTGCCTCTACATCACAACAGTACCGCCTCTACAGTACAGCAGTACTGCCTCTACAGTACACCAGTACCGCCTCTACAGTACAACAGTACCGCCTCTACAGTACAGCAGTACAGCCTCTACAGTACAGCAGTACAGCCTCTACAGTACAGCAGTACAGCCTCTACAGTACACCAGTACCGCCTCTACAGTACACCAGTACCGCCTCTACAGTACAGCAGTACAGCCCCTACAGTACAGCAGTACTGCTCTAAACTACAGTGAACTCCTAACAGCAGGAGATCTTGGTCGAGTACAGCTTCCAAAGAATTTCAGTCTTCCTGTGTCTTTGCAAATCTTAGCCCGAACCCCTGGTTCTGTCTGGTCCATTTTTAGACAAATGAGAAATAAGTGCGCTTCCCTCATTAAAAAGCCTCTCTGTTACAACTAAGAGCCTTAATAATCTACAGAAACTTTGGAAAGTAATCAAGTCAGTATGTGTGACTCTTCCTTCTTATGTTTTAAAAGACTTAGTCCCAGTTCATGACAGAACTGAGGTCTTAAAAAGTTCAGCATCTGGTTCTTTATTTAATTTATTAATCAAGAAAGTCCTTTAGTTTGGAAGTCAGCTTTTGTTGTTCCTCCCTTAAAAGGAGGTGATCCAGCAACCAACTACAGGCCAATCTCAAATGTGTGTCTCGGCAAAAATTCTGGAATCCCTTGTAGGTGATCAACTTAAAGAGTTTTATTTACTCAAATGAGCTCATCTCCTGTGATCAATGACATTCTTGGTACCCTAGACAAAAAGCAGAACTGTGCTGCTCCTTTTATTGATCTGTCAAAGACAATGTAGTCACATGGAATAGCAGGGAATTGTCTACAGGTGAAGTGCTCCTCCCCCAGGTGGACGGGTTTAAGTATCTTGGGGTCTTGTTCTCGAGTGAAGGAAGATCAGAGGGTGAGATTGGCAGGCGGATCTGTGCGGCATGCGCCGTTGTGCAGTTGCTGTACCAGTCCGTTGTGGTGAAGAGAGCGCTGAGCCAGAAAGCAAAGCTCTCAATTTAGTGGTCAATTTTCACTCCAATACTCACCAATGGTCATGAGCTCTGGAACATGACTAAAAGAATGAGGTTCTGGATACAAGCGACGCTCCCTTACAGGTCAGGGGAGAAGCTCAATCACCCAGAGAGAGCTCGGAGTAGAGCCGCTGCTCCTCCACATCCAGAGGAGCCAGTTGAGGTGGCCCGGGTATCTGGTCCAGATGCCTCCTGGACGCCTCCCACAACCTGGTCCCAGATGTCCCTGTTGTGTCACGACAACAGCTGATCGTGTGTGTAAATGAGGCAGCTGTAGATCATTTCAGAGCTAGAAGTGCTGGAAAACAGCAGACATGCCACTGCACTCTATACATGTAAACAAAAGTCCATGTCCAACAAAAAAGTTAAAAATAAAAGAATAACAAACAAAAACCAGTAATCTAACTTGAAACTATAGGAGCCTATTGTGGCACCAGTTGAGAAAACAATCTGGATTTAATACTTTTTTATTTTGTTTTTCTAACAGAAATGAATCCTTTTATCCTCCCTTCATAAGGTAATCTTCATCCTCTTGTCACAGTAGAAATACATATTCATTCATAAAGGCCTGCTGCTTTAAACTCCGCCTCTTTTCCCTCTCCTAGTGTAACAGGCAGCTTTCCACCAGGAAGCTGCTACTTCAGTGCAACCATGAACCTGGCAGCATTTACAGGTACAGATACTGTAGTATTCCATATTAGTGACCCAAACCCTGTTTTTATTCATCCACACCAGTCTGTGTAAGTTAATTATTTGAAAACATAACGAATGGTATCAACTAAACTGCTTGATCTTTGCTTTAAAGAAATATAAAATACTACTCACAATAAGTTTGGGATATTATGAAAACTCAGCGCATGGCATATACGCAGTGTTCGTTTACTTCACAGATTTTAAGTAAAGGGAGGTAATAGGATTGAGGTGATAGACGTACCTCGTTGAGGGTTTTCCAAACACTGGTCTCACTGTGTTCAGTATTTCTTACTTATTGGGACCAAAACTAAAGGAACTCAAAGACATTTTCAATGTGGCATCAATGCCAACATTCTGTGGGGATAAAAAGCTGATTTAGACAGTAAGTCATTCCAAGTTCATCATTCAAACAGCCATGAACCCATGACGCCGCTTAACGGACGAGCAGCGCCACCGGACCACGGCGCCTTCAGGTTGAGTAGACAGTCAGGTGCTGCAGGTGAACTTGGTGAGTCTCAAAGTGTCATCAGCAGACTTGCATCAAGACACAGAACTACAGTCAGAGTTGGTGACAGACCGCAACCATGACCAGAACCTAAGGAGCTCTGCACTCAGACGTGGTTTACCAAACGCCACACAGCTGCAGGCCGGTTTACCAGATGTCAGGGTACCAGAGTTTGCAGACAACCATTCCAACCGACTCCACCACTTTGACTTGAATGACAGACGATGGTTGCAGTTGACTCTACTCACACCAAGACACCAGTGTGAACGTTTGCAGTACAAGTCCATTTAACCTGGACAACGTAGCAGTGTCTACCGTCCTGTTCACCGACGAGTGTCAGGTCACCTTGCACAGAAATGGTGGTAGTCAGCGTTGCTGGAGAAGGCGGGGTGAGCGATACATCGAGGTCAACAACCCCACGGTTGCCTTTGGTGGAGGAGGTCCAACAGTCTAGGCAGGCATCACCAGTCAGCACAAAACCCGTTTGGTTCTTATAGACAGTCCAGTCACTGCAGGTTCTGATCCCAGATACATTGTAGAACCATCGTCATCTCCCAATTCCACCAAAATACACAAACTCTCTGTTCATGGATGATGACGCTCCACCACATGGGGCCAGAATTGTCACAGCTGGACCTCAGGAAGTGGGAATGCCTCATATGGTTTGGCCAGCAATGACCTTTGACCTGAACCCCATTGAGGACATCTGAGACCAGCTGAAGCAAAGACTAGATGATTGGACCCCATGGGGACCTAGAACTGCATGATCCACTTATGGAAGAATGAAACGGCTCAGAACAAGTGGAACAAACGGTGGATACCCACTAATGACATGGTCTTTGTTGTTGTCTACATTTTTTGGGGAAATAAATATCAAACAATAAAAATGGTGTTTCTTCTTATTCATTATTAGTTATATCAAAAGGAACACTTATATATTTCATGAAATTTAGTAAAAACTCATGTGAAAAACAGTATCCCTAACTTATAGTGAGTAGGGTAGTACTCCATTCCATGTGTAACAAAGCTTCAAATCACCTGTAGCTGTTTGGGTTCCTCTCTGTCTCAGCGTTGGTCATCGGCTACCTCAGATACCTGCAGCTGAAGAACAGGTTAGACCGAGCTTGGCTGAACGCTGTCGGATTGGTGCTTTTCTCCATTGCCTGCTTTGGATTGACGATTGTCGGGAACTTCCAGGTGAACGTGGCTCCTGACAGGAATGACTTCCCGTCATGACCGCCTCTCTCTGACCGACTGTTATTTGCAGTTATTTACTTTGACAAGGATTCATGACTTTGGCACCCTGTTGATGTTCGGGCTGGGTAAACTGTACTGCTGGCTGCAGGCCTACATCACCCTGAGAGTGAACCTGAAGGGCGAGGGGAAGAAGGTTGCTGCCCTTCGTTTCCTGTTGTCTGGACTCATCACTCTCTGCTTGGCAATGAAGTTTGGTATCCTTTCAGACACAAAAGCTCAAAGAAAATGTAAATGTTTGATGAACTTGTTTTGACGTGCAACATAGAGATGGACACAAAGCTCTACTGCTACATACACAACGGGCATATGAAGTCTATTCTGGTAGAAGTCTGATGAACTGGGGAGTAGAGAGAACATTGTTGTGTGTTAGGGTTTGGGCTCTCCATGGATCTATTATTTTATAACTTTTCATAAAATGCTGAATGATTTTTTTCAGATTTTGACAAGTTAGCTGGTTTACATGATGATCTGTTAAGGTCCGTATTAAATACAAAGTTAAATCTCCTCCGACGATCAACTGGTGAGTATTTATACCTTGGTAGCTTTGAAATTCATGCTGTTATAAATTGCTCATCATCTACATTTGGGCCATAGATATTCACTAATGTAATTGGATGGCTGTAAAGCTTGCCAGTTACTATTATATATCTACCTCTGGCATCTGATAGTACTTGTGCTGCCCTAAATGGTTTAGTTTTTTTATTAATATTGCCACTCCTCGCACCAAAGTTAGCGTGGTATATCTGCTGTATCCATTTACAGCGTAGTCTGTTGTGGTCTTGTATGATCAAGTGCGTTTCTTGTAAAAAAAACAATTATGACACCCGCGTTCCGTAGCGTCACTTTTACTTGGTTGAATGTTGCACGTAGTTTGCTGATCTCAGGTCTCATGTCTGGAAAGATGTGCACAGGTGACGGCTTGGACAGCTGCAGAATCTTCTCCCTGTCAGAATAGTATTGCAGGTGAATTATCATTGCTCTTGGTCGCATTCCTGTTCGTGGTTTTGGTGCGGGGGGTTCTGTGAGCTTCATCTATGATGATTGGTGATATACTTCTTAGAAAAAGCAGTTGGGGTTTCCCCTCTCTCCAACTTCAACGATTCCCACCACTCGTGGGTTTTGCCGTTGGTTTCTGTTCTCCATATGTAAATATTTCTCATGCAGCTTGTTATAGTCTTTCTGTAGAGTTTGGTTAGCTTTTTCAACGACTATTATTCTGTCTGAAGCATCGTTGAGGGATCGTTCCATTTCTTTCTGCGTTTTTTTTGTTGTTGTTGCTGTTTTCGTGTAGATCTCGCCTGTATTCTCAGCGAGAGTTCATTTGGGAGCGTGTTTGTGTCCACTTTAGTTTCTTCAAGTAGCAAAGAAATGTCCATACGTGTGATCTCATGCATTCTCTTGGTTCTTAAATCGTTCATCATGCCGTCTCGATTGGCTTTTAGTTCACTCCGGAGGGTCTTCACAGAAAGTGGAGAATCTTTTTCCACCATGTTATTTTGTTAATCTTTGGCGCTCCGGGAGGTAGATGTCATTGGCAAAGTTCTCTGGGTGTACTTTCTGCTGCTCTTCATAGCTACTTTTACCCAAAGAAGCGTAGACTGATTTTTACCACCCTGTATCGTTGAATATTTGACCCTTCACGGAACTGCAGAGCTGCCGTTCATCACTGCTTCCTCCGTTCGCCCGGAAGCGGAAATCCGCACACATTTTTTACCACAATATTGTAAGCTGAAAAACACAATATAACATACAATAGAAACCTGTTAGGAATGTGGACATAGTTGTTGCCAAAGAAATGTCAAGGTTGACTTTTGCCAATTTGTCTAAAAATGACTTAGACCGAGCCCTAGACCCGCAGATGAGCAAAACTTTAAATAGTTGCTATGGAGACAAAACAAAAAGAGAGGCCGCCATCTTGAAACACTCTTCTTTAAATTAATGAATTTGTCACGTCCAGCTTTGACCAGGGTGGCAGGGGCAAAAGTAGAGTGACAGGCGTGTAGCCGCTCAGCCACTGAGGGCGGGTCAAAGAAGGGGCGGTGGGGGTGGGTACAACCCCACCTCCCAGCTTGAATATTGGAAATGATTCCTCATTCGCTAAATCCGCTTTCAACAGTTAGATCATGACATTCTAAAGCTGTGGTTGGGCATCAAGGCTTTCACTGCAGAAAAGCTTCAGTCCAAGGACCCGTCAGAGCTTTACAAAAATGTATAAGAAAATAAAGGATTTTCTTATACATATGAGTAGATTATTAGTTCTAGAGTGGTAACAATCTCATTGGAAAATAGTTTCACATGGATGTTCCAACTATTCTGTGTTTTTCTGTTATCTAAGCTGCAGTTAAAATGGAAAGGATGGAGATGAAGCCTCCTGTTGGATTGATGTTTCATAAAGGCTAGTTTATCTGCAGCTTTCTTTGCTCATGGAAACCTTTGTTTTGTTTGCTCTGTCTGCCACCTTCCCCGCCCTTTTTAACCCTTAACTCCCCGCTGCAGTCTTCGTCGTGTTCTCCCTCGTGCGAGCCGCTCAGTGTCAGTGGGCTCTGGTCATGTTCTTCCTCATCTATGTTGGCACTTTCTGCATTGACTTTCGCCACAGCCACTTTGACGCCGTTTGCACCGACCAGGCGGAGCCCGCAGAGGAGTCCGGGACGTCCATGTTAGGACAAGAACTCCAACAGTTGTAGAGTTCTATTGCAGCCGAGTCTAACTGTTATGGAAACATCTTTGTGTTTTTTATTTACAGCTTGGTTTAATTTAAATTGATAAAAGTTGGAAACACATTTCTGTGGAAGACAGGGCATTTACTAGCAGTTTGTTTCTGGAATCATACAAAGTTCTGCATTGGTTCTGTTTCCATGATCCACTTTACAGATGAACATTGAGGACATTTCAATAAATGCGATTCTCAGACGAGGGCCTGAAGTGAGTTTTCATTCAGCAGCAGCTCTAAGTGCTTCTACACTGTGCTTCTACAAAAACATGGATAACAGGAAAACACCTTTTTATAATGTACAACCAGGTAATGTTTATAATGTAATGACACAGGTCGGCTGGAAGGACAAATTCACAGTTCATGTAGGAGTTGGAGGGACAGAAACCTCACAGGTTTTGTGCCATCTAGTCTTTCCATTTCTGTGATGCTCTGAACATCTGAGAGCCAGGGGTTCAGCACAACCACTTCTGCACCTCCGGGGGGGGGTGACAGACAGGGAGAAGGATGACAGACGCTGACGTGGAGAGGAAGTCACTGCGCGCCGCGGTAAGCCCACCTTCCGCTGATGTTGGCTAAAGGAAGGGATCAGGTTATAGTGGGCGCTCTCCTCCTCCGTCAGCTGCAGGTTTCCGGGCCTCACCACCACCAGCAGCACGTTGACCCCGGCTTCTTCTGCTGCTTCAGCTTCTGTAATCACAAAGCAGCCGGTAAGTCATCGTATCACTTTCACCTTCACCCTTTAACACTGGAGATGTCGCCGCCAACGAGACCTAGATAACAAACGCTCTCTGAAGCGACCCACGTCAGAATCAGCTGATTCACGTTGATGGTGTCAATCAGGGGTGTTAAACTCAATCACTCAGGGGGCCAAATTCAAAACACACCTTTGGTCGCAGGCCAAAAAGGATAAACATTCACTGAACGCACAAATGACATTTTTAAAACTTTTATGACGTAACTTTCTAAGTTTGAGTACAGCAGTCAAGAGTATTATTCCAGAATAAATCCACTTTAACCTTAAATTACTTTCAATATTTTGCTCTCCATAAAAATAAATTCTATTAAAATGATATAAGTTAGAAATAAAGTAAATGTTAAAAGAAAAAAACACTAACATTTCTTTGTTTTTATGTCATTTTATGTAAAAAACAAACTTTAAAAAAAATTTTTTGCTCTCCATAAAATATATCCTGTCAAAATTAAACAAATACAAACACGCTGCAGAACAAAACAAACAAAGCCTGAAAATAAAAATAAAATCTGTGTTTTTTAGCAAAAACTCATCAGATCATTTCATTTTCATTGATGGACTCCTGGAAACATTTTTTAGCATCAAGTTTGTTGTGGTTTGGTGTTTGAGGTTCTGTGACTTTGTGAAACACATCAAAATGATTTTTAAAAACCTGTTATTGTCAAAATAATTCTGTAGGTGTTTATAAAACCTTCAAAACAAAACTAAATAACTTTTAACTTGAGATTACTGCAAAAATAGTTGGTGTTTTGGACAATTTAGAGTGACCAATGAACCTATGAAGCATGTTTTTGGGTGGTGGGAGGAAGCTGGAGTCCCTGGAGAAAACCCACGCATGCAACAATCAGTGTTTTAAGTGGGCTGGTACTCTCCGGTACTCAGTGACAGGACTTCTAAAACTAGCTCTTTAAATTACCGCCATTTCTCCACACCAGAAGTACTGCCGGTACTCAGTACTGACACTAGAGATGTGACATTCATTTTTTCTTCCCTCCCCAGGGTTTTACACATTCCCATAAATCAGTGCTTTAAGTGGACACCAAGAAGTCAAAACATAAAATGCAGAGAATCTTGAATGTAAAATTTGGTCAATAAAAATGACTACATCGATTTGACTTTGATTTAATAACAAGCAAACCGGCAACAACAATAGTGTAACAAAAAATGTAAAATGTTCTTGAAGTGATGCTGTAAATAAATAAAATGTACTCATGAAAAGACTGTTAAAAGAATGTTAAAATATAAATACCGTACATTATCTTCCAATAATGGCCGGTCTCCAATAAAAGCCGGCCTAACAGGTGTTAGTTGTAGTAGCTGCAGGGCTCTAATAGTGGCCGGCTCCTTTAAGACCCCCTCCCCCTCTCTATCCCCCACCCACCCGCCTGCCGCCGCCCCCCAACCCCCCTGCCACGTGCCTTGCAGACAGAGGGTGGGGGCTGGGTGTCTGTAGCGTTCAGCCAGTGTAGCGTGGATCATTTTGGATCATTCCATTTTGTTTAAACTTTTGGAATATACCAAAGAACATTCTGGTGGGGAATCTGAACCACATTTTGGGATGAATCCGACACATATCAGAGAATGTTGCAAGAAGATGGATGAAGGAGCAAAGACGGCAGCAGAAACAAAAGGAGCAAACCCATTTCCTGGTGTTTATAGTGGATCAATCCCTGGATTCTCCTGAACTTCATTCATTTTCTTACCCCACTGGATCCCTTCCGGGGCAGCAAGATTTCTGGAACCGTCCAGTCTGCTCCTGTTGGACTAAGTCGGTACAATTTAGAACTGGAGCTCGCTATGGGGCTACCTGGGAGGAGCTGGCAGCCAGACAGAGAGTTGAAGAGGGATGGGAAAGCAGTCTGCTCGGGCCTCCTGAACTTTAGCTTTATCCACGCCTCAAAAAAGGTACTCTCATTTTATTCTGCGGGTTAATGCGGGACAGAAAGCCGTCAAACTCCATAAGAGAGAGAGGAAACACCGGGAAGCAGCCGTTCAGACGCAGTGGAGAGAAGCTCTTGTAGCTTGTAGGAAATTCTAAATGTTTTCATGAACCCAAACAGTAAGGCATGATCACTGTTTTTGTAGAGCTTTTCAAAATAAATCTACCTGAGCTCTTAACATCATCCATGTTTTTCTTGTGTAGTAAATGAGTTAAATGCAGAGATCGCTGTAGCTAACATGCTAAAAACATTAGCTGCTAGCTCCGTGTGGCTATCATGCTAAAAACATTAGCTGCTAGCTCCTTGTGGCTATCATGCTAAAAACATTAGCTGCTAGCTCCGTGTGGCTATCATGCTAAAAACATTAGCTGCTAGCTCCGTGTAGCTAACATGCTAAAAACATTAGCTGCTAGCTCCGTGGAGCTAACATGCTAAAAATATTAGATGCTAGCTCCTTGGAGCAATTCTGGGATGAATCCTAAACAGCAGAAAGGTTGCAGAAAGAAAGTAAAGGATTGGGGTTTAAACGTGCGCTTTTGTCTTTGTTTTTTAAATGTCTGTTTGGCCCTAAGATGTTTTATCCTGTTATGTTTATTTCTGTCTGCACCATGAATGAGATAGAGGAAGAGGATGATGACCCCCTGGTGTCGTAAAACATTGTGTTTAAAAGTGTACAGCTCGTACACTTATAGTGGGATTTCTATAGTGAGACATATCAATGATTGATGCCTTTTGCTGTAGGCTAGTGGGTGTAGGATAGTCTACCGTTATACTATGGATAGAGATGGGATTAATGGCTCTTTTCAGGGATCTGAATCTTTTTGATCAGTTCATTTCATTGCTCCAAAGACAGGCTCTTTTGGCCTTTTTTGTATTTATTCACTTTAAAAAGCTGTCCTGGAGTTTATTCGTTTTATCCTTCAAGTAACACAGTGGGATTGATGGGCTGAGATCTGGATCAGAATGATTCAAATTCAGAGTTCCCACCAATATCTGAGTTTGAATTGTTTTTCAAATATCAATTGCAGCTTCATTTGACATGTGTGGACAAGATATTAAAGTCTGATATGGATTCACTGCAAGCATACACAGCATGTATACACATAAAGAGTGTGTATGTGTACTTTGAATTATGTTATTAATGCAAAAGCTAAACCAGGGCTGCAACCTCTAAAAAACATTTAGTCCTGTTTCTTACTAACAGAAAAGAGCTGAAAAATCTCACTACACTTTTTATAAACACTTCTTTTGGGGCCATCAGGCCATTGTTTTAACATGTATCTTTTAAATATTTACAATAATTAAACTATAACAGTGTTATATTTTTCTTTAGGCTACATAGCAATTATGATTTACTTTAATCTGACAGCAACACAATCCAGTTCCTTTCAAGATAAAATTCAGTGTAAAAGAAATCCTCTTAAAGTAGTACATTTACTTGCATTTATTGTTGTACAATTCCCTCATTTGCTTTGCACTTTGCTTCTGAACAGAAATTATAGGTACTGTTGTGCAGCAGAACATAGGAATGTGTGCTTTAAACTTAATCTAATAATAAACAGTTCTGACAATAGATTTGATCATCATTTTACTCGTTTTGGAGAACTGATAAAACACATAAGGCTTCTTAATTTAGTCTCATGTCAGGAGTGTTTAAAAACAAGTTTATTTTGTTATTGTAAGATCATCTAATTAAAAAATAAACTTAAACGATAAAATGTAACAAACTGATTATTGATCCACAAATAGAAACAAATCAGCTTCTGTGAAGCTCCATACAAAAGCTTCCGGTAAAACATTTTAGTAAAATAACATTTTTATAAACAGAAAAACTCCTGACTACAACTCCACAACGATGACTGAGCGCCTCACGCCCCCCTGCGCACAGCCGCTGCCTCTTCACGCAGAAATTAAACATTTCTGGTCTGAAATGGGGACCAAAAAACACATGGTAAATATTATGTCCGGTCCACCAAGATCTAAATGTAAAAAAAAGTTCTACAAACATCGTTTTGTGTTTTTACATTTAGTTTTTGTCTTTTAAAACCCATTTAAAACAAAAAAAGTTGAAAACCTACTGTTGTTCTGTTATGATGCTTCAAGTTTTGTATCTTTATTTTTAAGTATGCTAAAAAAAAAGATGTGATGTTGTCGTTCCCACTGACTATATAAGAGAGCTGGACTGAGTGACCCCTCCCCCCTGGTGTTCCAAACAGAAAGTGTCTAATGACTCTGTCAGGATTCAGCCATTCACTTCTCCCTTTGGCCACCAGAGGGAGTCCTCTTCCCAATATTGACTGTCTTCCATCTTCCTCACTCCATTCCCCAGCATGCACTGCATCCGCTCCATGGTCCACCCAGCTGTTTGTCATCATGTCATCCTTCACCACCTTTTTAAGTCCTGTTCTGCTACTCAGTCTTTGCGTAGTCTTGTATTCACTCCCTGTGTTTCAGTCTTAGCGTTATTCTTGCTCTTTGCTTTTTAGTGTATGACCTTTTTGTCGGTTTACTTGCCCTCCACCTTGCTCCGGTGTTTTGCTCTGGCCTGTCTCCTGACTTCGTTTTTGCCTTGTCTTAATTATATTAAACTCTTGCAATGGATCCACAAGTTCCAGCGTCTTTGTTACAGGCTCCAAGAAGCCAAAATTCCACAGACTTCTATAGAGAAATAAACAGTTATTACGCTCTGTTTGTCAGAAAAAACATTCTTGCTTGGATACAATTTTAACATCTTCTTGATAATCCTCTTTTTTTTTCCATGATATTTTTATGTCGTTCAAGTCTTTGAAGTTGTAAAATGCCTCTATATAAGTGGGCGGTCTGTTGTCAATTGTTCAAAAAGTTTGTCAGATTCTCCCAAGCCCACTACCAGTGGAAGGGGTGTGGCCTTTGTACAAGCTTACTCCTGATTGGTGAGAGCGGTTGCCAAAGAAATGTTGACGCAGACTCGGTCCCTTTACTGCTTATTCATGTTGTCTGGTTCCGACACAGCAAAGTCTGTATCGCAGAAAAATGGTGATAGACTTGACTTCATTTAGTTGGAGTCAGATGGAAGGCGTTCTCTATGGTTAACCTAACACTCACTTGGTCCAGTTCTCTAATACAGTCAGTGGTCATAACAGACAAGGTCTTTACTTCAAAGAAAGTGAGTAAACCAAAACAGCAAAGAGCTTATTTCCACTGTGTGTCATTTCTCACAGGTTACAGGAGCCAGACTGTTCCAGATGCTTGCACAATTGCAAAGCTGGTCATGGTGCTGCTCCACTCAAATGTAAAACGGGCCCAAACAAAACCACCATGGAACTTTATCACCATAATGACAGGTAAAATATCAGGCCAAAATGAAAGCCATCCACGTAAATTCTCAAAGTTTCAGAAGAGGCCACAAGGCAAGTTTACAAATGATTTTTGCTAAATGCCGTGCGTCTTTTGGTATGTGGTTTACTGTGTTTGCTTGTCGTGTTATTAAGGTAAAAATTGTATTGGTGTTGCTTTTGAAAAGGTTATTTATTTTCTGATTACTTTTTTAACCTCATTACTTTTTTATATATCAGTTTTTTAATCCTCGTGGTGCTCTATTTCTGAATGACATTTGCCTTATCTTACGTGTTGCTGCCGTATGGAGACGTTTTCTTTTGACTGAGTCTCACTCCGAGCTTTAATAAAACCTTGGCAGCTCTGTTTATATAGTGGAAGGTTTTAGATAACTAAATGCTTTGGGCTGGAAAGCCATGACTCTATCTAGCAACACTGGCTAAATGTTAAATGAGGATTCAAAGAGGTTTTCTAAAAAGTGCTGGGAGAAAGACGAGAAAGAACGGAGAGGAACAGAATAAAAAAGGCTGTAATTGCAAATGTTATACAAATGTTTTAGATGAACTTTTTTATTTACCTTTGTGCATGTTTATTCCATGATCCAACTTCGAACAGTTTTCATAAAAACCCGCTGTTGTGTGAACAAAACAATACAAACACAATACTGTAAATAAATACAATTTATTGAAAATACTGCCTGTTTTCAATCTAAAACAAAGACTTATTTTCTTTTACGAACAGCAAAGTGAGGCTGACCGCTCAGGCTGTCAAAACAGCTGGAATGAAAATCAAGTAGAAGTTTCCCTCTGAGGTTCAGATAATCACCTTCAACGACTCATTAGAGCATGCACACCTTAAGATTCCAGAACAGCCAGTTTTCATGTGATTACACAGATTAAAAACAAGAAGCACGAAGGACGTGTTGGGCCAGAGTGGTAACCATGGCAACCGCAGTGGTGAAAGAAAATCTTTACGAGCAGAACTTAAATCCTTTTTCTCTCTTTTCGAATGAATTACAAATAATGTTTCTGCTTAATTCCAACCGTCTCCTATTAGCTTAAATCTGAGCTAGCGAGGCAAAACAGAAAATCGATACGTTCATGATCGTATAGATGCTTGTTGTAATGCCCAAATGTGAAAAGCTATTTCATTTCATGTTTAATCTAAGAGTTTAAATATTTTTTTTGCCAAAAGCATGCATCATAAATGACAAATTACCACCGGGATCTTCGTTGCTTTTCCTCTTTTTGTGTTCATTTCTAAGACCAAACGTACAGTTATACTGGCGTTGAGGTGTCATTGCTACAGCCCTTTATTTGGCTCCGCCTTTGCTTTCCCCAGCGAGTGGGACTGACCAATGGCTTGTGTTTTAGTTGCGTCATAAAAAATATAAATGGCACAAAAAAGAAGAAAACGTTTTTGTCGTTCGTCTCAGAATCCTTTGTCCTCTGCAGTTTCTGTGAGGAACAAGCGGAAGACCACCAACTTCCGACCGGCGGGTTGATCTCAGACCAATCTGCGCCTCTTCACACGCCCAGCTTGTTGGCTTGCGTCAGAACCACCTTCAGGACGGGCATGAATGCCGACGTCTCGCTAAAGTTGCTGTGGCTGACGATGTGGGTGTGGATGTTGAGGCTCTCCGTGTAGGACCGAGCCTCAATGCTCTGGGCGATGTTGTGAAGTCCAGAGATGATGGCAGGAGAAAGCTGGACAGCAGAACAGTAGCTACGGTTAGTGGACAATATTTTAATAACTAACATTTGCATAAATTAATTATTTTATTTTTTGGAAAGACGTTCAAGGAGGAAATGATCTGACTGGTGTTGTGGTAAAATGAAAGCATGCTCTTTTCCTCATCTCTGAATAGGAGAACTTCAGCTTAATGTAGGACCCATTCTTAAATATACAGACAGCTCTCCGTATATGCAGATGACATTCCCCTTTATCTTCATCTCCAGATGAGACTCCACTGGGTTAAGTGATGAGTATTTATTACAAAGTTGTGTTTTCGTTGTTGTGGTTGCTGTGGGTGGCGACTCACCGTCTGCTCCCTCAGTTTGTCATAAAGTGCCTCCAAGCGTTTGTTGGCCTCGTCCAGCTTCCTCTTGGTTTGCTGTGACCACACAAAAACCAGGTTAGAAAAAGTTCATGTTCAGAGTGCGATCGCTGGTCAACCACTTGGTCCTGCAGACTCACGGGGTCAGCAGCGACAGCCAGACACTTCTGGATCAGACTCTCAAAGGTGGTCTTCAGGATGAGGTGCTCGTCAGGGATGGGTTTCTTTAGGATTTTCTCTGCAGGGATGGACTGCAGCGGCTGAGGGACCAACACAAGAGTCAGACCTTCCTCGGGCAGGATTTCTGCTGCAGAAACCGGCACTCGAAATACCTGAATGACGTCTCCTGTGGGGGCTCCTGGCGCCCCTTCCATGCTGGTATTGGGCAATGCAGGGTTTATAGAGGGGGGAAACAGCTGCTGTGGGTGCATGCCTGAGAAAGTGACCTGGGAACCCTGAGGGGCTGCCGAAGGAATCTGCTGAATCAGAGGGTCAGCGCCAAGCGGGGCCATGATGGGGGCAGTGATGGGTGCAGGGGGGGTGTAGTTTTCTGGAAGCTGCTGCACAACAACAAAAAGAGTGTTGTTAAAACCAGGGTTCCTATTGTGTTCCTATCATGTTCTGACAGTGTACTGACAGGGTTCCATTAGGATTTTTACAGGATTTCTGCAAAGTGATTACTGGGTTCCTAAAGGGTTTGGAAAGGTTCCCACAGACCTAAAAGTGTTCCTGTAGGATTTTTTTAAGGTTCTTACAACATTTTTATAGGGTTCTTACAGGGTTCCTACAGAATTTTCACAGGGTTCCCATTTGATTTTTTAAAGGTTCTAAGGTAACAGGTTTAGGGAAGAAAAAAGAAAACTTCTGATATTTTCTTATAAAAAAACCCCAACAACAAATAAAACCTTTTACTTGAATCACCTTAACAAACTTTATTAAACGCTGCAGATTTAAAGCTCCAACAACTGAACAAATAGGTCAGTAAATCTGTGGATCATTACCTTCTTCTTTGGTGCGTGGGTCAGGGATGGGGGGTCGTTCCAGCCGTTCTGAGGTCCTGCAGAGAAATGTATTTCTTTAACACTTACTGCCCCCACATGGAGATATGTTTTGTCTGATACACAGTTCAAATTAAAAGATTAAAGATTCAACATTTCAGCAAGAAATAAAACAATTTGTGAAAAAAACCTAACAATGTAGGCTCAGGTCACACAATGTTTTTAGAACCAAATAGAATCTTTCACTTCTGCACTGTAATCCAGTAAAGTAGTCTGTGTACTTTACGTTCTTATTGTTGTGTTTTTATTACAGGTGTCAATTGACTAAAGCAATTAATCAGATTAATTAAACTTTTGTTTTGTGATTAATCCCAATGATAAATTCTATACGCCAATAGGATGCTTTTTAACCTGGGTTTCATATAATTTTCTTTTATCTATTTTATAATGTTTTATCAATGGACACTAAATTATTAATTTATTATAAATCCTTCAGTATAATGTTTTATTGTTGGTTATTTGCTTTTATCAATATGTTTACTTTTTAATTTTATTTTATTTTGTTTCCGGTGCTTCCTCAGTTGGGTTCTCTCTCTCTCTGGGTCGGCTGCCGTTCAGCTGCGGCGGCTCTGGATGGGGAACTGCATCGCTGCCTAGCTGTGGTGAGGCGGGTCCCTGCTTGTGTCGCTGCGTTTGGTTGGCTGTGCCGCTACTCACATGGAGAGGGGTCCCAACTATTAGCGTTTTTAAAAACAAACTGTCATGCTCAGCCTGTTTCTCATTGCCAATCTCCATCAGTTAGGGGGTGGGAGGACTGAAAGGGTTGGGGGGTTGTGTACGGATTTGGGAGAAGGGACTTCATGTTAATTTATGCTTATTTTTATATTATTATTTGTTTTTTATTCGCTTATTTAGTATCACTATTATTTTGCTTTATTTTGTGTAAAGCACTTTGTGTTATGTTTTATATGAAAAGTGCTATATAAATAAAGATTGATTGATTGATTGATTTAGACCAAGAAAAGGCCAGAGAGAACATTTTTTCTTTATTTTTTTGTCTGAAATGTTTTAATTTGTAAAGAGGTAACTCAGATATCTCAGAACCCATCAACAGTAAGATATACAGACCTCTAAAGAACTGTAGACTTTAATGTCTGAGTGTTACTGCAGATCCCACAAGAAACATTTTGTCTCTGCACCTTAAATGGTCCAGGTTAGGGTAAGACACAGTTTACAAAAAAACATAGTTTACAAAAAGAAGTTCTGGTTACATAGCCCAAATGTTCTGTCACTGCGCAGGCTTCTTTAAAACAAACTGGTTTTTTTAATCTTCTGGACTCAAATAAGCAGTAAAAACTGAACCGTCTCTCTGATTTGATGCTTTATTGATCCTATCATGACGATCAGCATTTATATCCCTTTCCTTTGTCGCTGCAGCGACACTTTGTTGTGTTACCATGACAACGAGCTGCACCACCAATCAAATAGTCCGCTTTTTGGGAGAAAGCGCGAACTAATTAACTCGAAACTAATAGGCGTTCTTAACTAATCATGTGCGCTAACGTTGCCAGCCCTAGTTTTACTTACACTTACTCACACGTCACTTAAAGTCTCATCACTTTACATCATTAATTTGCTCTATCATCTAGAAGACGATAAAAAACACTATGAAAGCTGTGTTTTCTTTTTTATATTTCCTAACATTTTTTTCCACAATTAATCTGCCACAAACACAAATAGGAATTGTGTTTGCATGGAAGTAAACTTAGTGACACCAAAATGACCCTTTCCTCCTGATAATTCAGCTTATTTTTGCTGAGTTGAGAGAATCATTGAGGATTTCAGCTGCGAGTACAAGTTCAGGTAGAATTTTTCTATTTACCAAATCCAATCTGAGGTTTTAGGAATAAAAAAAAATAAAATAAAAAAAAGGAGTAATTGATTAGCAAGTCATTCTGCCAACAGACAAAAACAAACAAATAAGAAAAATCATTTGAATGAAACAAAAATAAAATAAAAGGTTGTAAATCTGGATTTAAAAGTTTGATTTCATATTTACCTAAATGTTCCTTTTACCTTGTTGTTTTAAACTACTAATAAAGTTGCAAATTAAAGACATTGTTTTAGAAAGCCAATGAGTTATGAGATCATTTCATAGTTTCAGAAAGCTGACCACTTTAAAGACAAATTTTAAACAAAAATGTCATTAAATTTAAAATCATCTGAACTGATTTTGCATTAAAACACAAATAAATAATTAAAACATGCAATGACAGAATAAACTCTGAAATTATACTGGCCTTCACAGACAGTAAAGAAACATGCTTTTTATTCCATCAACAATGAAAAACTTCGTCCACAAAAGAAATTTGGATTCCAATAGTTTTTTTTTTTTAACCAAAATGAGCTGAAGTGTCTTAACCTTTTGACACCACCATGAAAACAAATTATTAAAAGTTTAAAACTTTAAAATATACATCCGTTTGGGTAAAAAAGCCAAACATTATTTATAATGAAAAGAATTTTTTTTTTTTTTTTTTTTTTTTACAATTTCAGTCTTGACTTTTCCCCGAGGTGGCACCAAAATGTGTCGTTAGCGTATCAAACTTCTGTGCGACTAATCTACAATTTTGCAATCTGTTGACTCTTCATTTTTTCTATATTTTCCTATCAATGCTTTGCTTGTTTAATAAAGATTTTTTTTCAAATATTTTTAATTGATTCTAGAAAATCAGTCTAGAATCAAACAAACTGCAGTTTTATTGCATTGAAAATTGTGTTTAAGGCTTAAATGAATGTAATAGTAAATGTATTTGATGAAAATGCAATAAAACGTTTGATTTTGTTTTCCTTTTGAAGTTCTTTGTGGACGAAGCTCCCTGGAGTGAGCGGA
The DNA here is from genome assembly GCA_014656515.1 of Oryzias celebensis. NCBI lineage: Eukaryota > Metazoa > Chordata > Actinopteri > Beloniformes > Adrianichthyidae > Oryzias > Oryzias celebensis. The sequence goes on from BNCR01000012.1 coordinate 3,054,112, forward strand.
GGGATCAGAGTGAATCAGGAGGACATGCAGACCTGTTCTCTGGGAGGCGGGGATCGGCGGGGGCTCGAGCTGAGTACCTGATACTCTGGTCAGCGAGGGCGGCAGGTACGACACAGGAGATCCTGGCCCCCCATGCTGGAAAGACTCTTCAAAAGACGGAGGAGCAGAAAAAGAAGAAGAGGAGGAGGAAGGAAGGAAACCAGGGTGTGTTGAAGGAGGTTGTCCAGGATAAAGAAGAGGCGCCGGCTGAGGCGGGAGGGGCTGAGTGTACTGAGACAGGAAGCCGGGGGGGTGGGGAGGAGGGGACGAGGGATCGGTGGAAGGAGTGTGAGGAGGAGGAGCTGATGAGTACTGAGGAGGATAGACAGGTGGGCCGCCAGCTTGGGACGGGTACTGGTTGACCTGAGGGAAAGCTGGGGGTCGCACATGAGGCTCTGTTAGTGAAGAAAAGTCATGCAGTGAGGCGGTGGAACAAGGCGGCGAGTATACAGACGTCTGTTAGCGTCGCACATCAGAAACGCTTCACAAACTGAGCAGCCTTATCGCTTAAAAGTCAACTTGTCAGCAAATCATTTGTTTTCCCTAAAATAACCTCAGCGGATAAAAAAAAAAAAACATTATTTAGCCTCATATTGAATTCACAATCATGAAAATAAAAACATGTGGGCAAAACAAAGTCACCCCAGATTTCTTTATGGGAGTTCAGAGCGTAAGTAGCTATAGCATTTTGAAATGTATTTGACAGAGAAAAGCAGGAGATTCCTGCCAAGTTTCCGTTTTTTAACATTTCTTAATCCCACTCCGATCGTCTACTTTCAAAGCGATCTTTTAATCATGTTGATGCTGTTTTGATTAAAACAATCCTGTCTTTTTCTAGGGTGTAGTTTCTGCAGGGAAAACCCCCATTTCCCACCTCGTAAATGAAAGCTCTGTGTTTACACTCTCTCCCGCTAGCTTAGCCCCTAACAACCTCATGCTAACATTAGATGCAACAAAAATGGCGAGAAATTTCAGAGCTATCCAGCTGTACAGTTGGAAGCCAATGTTCACCCAGTGTATTTTCTATGTCACAAATACAAGATTTTTCTGATTCATGATTTGAATAAAGAAATACTCAGAAATGCAATTTTAAGCTTAATTTTCTTTATATATGCCCATCAGAAAAATGCCACAAGAACACATTAAAAACGGCCTTTTCATTGAAGTGGGTCTTTAAAGACCGCAGGACTCAAACTTGTGGGCGTGGCTTTCTTGGAAACCCAACATGTTAAATATGTAATTTTATGAGTTTTAGACTGGAAGTGAAACAAGCGGTCAAACACTGGATTGAGTTCTCAGATACAGTCAATGGTTTCAGAACAAAACACGACAACAAAAACAAAATCCCTGAAACATTAATGTGGCTTTACTTAAAAGATGAGTGATCATCAGTGATCAGGCTAACCATGCGCCCCAAAGGGAGAAGACAAATCAAAGCTGCTGAATCATGGGGAGGCTTAGTATTGTCCACATGTTTTTCTATTTTTTTAACCCTTTAGTACTGGAGCCGTCGCCCGCGACAGGAAATAAACAACCTACTGTAGCTTTTTGATCCTTTACTTCATTAACGATGTCTTACAGTAATTCAAAGACCAATGGAGCTAAAGCTTTGGTGTTAAAGGGTTAAAAAAACAAGAGCTTAAATAGCCGTTACTTGTTTGCTGCTCGGGCTTGTTGCCGCCTGCTGGTTAACACTTTTTGAAAACAAAAAGCTGACATTTTTCTGCTTCTGCGTCTGAAGGAAATGTGACTGATGAGGTTCAGCGTTCGACTTACGCTGGTACTGATGGGAGAGCATGTAGGCAGGAGTGGAGGAGGCAGGAGGAGGCGCAGCGGAGCCGGGAGCCGGAATCCTGTACCCAGGGGCTGGAGGCTCCGCCTACAGGAACACAAACGGGATTTAAATAATGGAGGGTTTTTAATTTGTAGCGATCATGCATGGATCACAATCAAATTTGCAGGAAATTGAAGCATGAGATGGCAGTGAACGCATCACAGCCTCAGCAGGCACTAGCAGGGGGAGATGACATGTAGCTGCAGGTGAGGGCGGAGCCACAGGCAGGCGGTGTTTTCATTGCAATTGTTTGTGCGGGCGGCTGGTGTACCTGCGGGTTGGAGGCGCTGCCTACCGGATGAGGAAGAGGAGGGACATTGGGGAGGGCTGTGGGGGTTTGGTTACTCCAGGAGGTGATAGTGGCGGCAGCCCTCACCTGAGGCACACAGAGATGGCGATGGGTGCAGCATGAGAAGGGAACGACACAACAGCACAATGAAGGAGAAGAAGAGTTAAGAAAAGGCTGATGGTCAAACTCCCCAGGACAGGAAGTTTGATCTCTGCTTCCTGTCTGACCCGGAACCTGAGGAGGAAATGATATCCAAAGGGTCTAAAGAATCAAACGTACGGGTTGGTGGTAGTGTTGCTGGGCTGGAGGGCCGGTGGGCTGGTGGGCGGGAACAAACGGAGCTGAGCTGTGCTGGGGGGGATGGGACGGCGCCCCCTGGGGGTGTGCAGGAGCAGCAGCCTCCTGATGCCCCAGAGCCCGGCTCAGGCGGTCCCGAAGCTGCTGAACAGAACCCTGAAACGGAAAAAGGACACGGCAGCTCATAAGAGAAGCAGTGAAACCCCTTCAGAAAATGAATCGCTTCTTTTCTTTCTCATTACTAACGTTACCATGACAGCGAACAGGTTTGTTAAATTAAATTGTTGTTGCTAGGCAGATTGAGGTCCGAGCTGCCTCACATCTCACAGCTCTAAAAACAGGAGTGTCAAACTCCTGCTGGTTTCCAGGCCTGATCTGCTGCTTATTACCTGGATCAGGTAAATCCTTAGTCAAAAAGAAGCTTCAACAGCAGGAAAACATGTATGACACTGGAAGCCTGGACACCGCTTCTCTAAAAGTTTGATGCCAGCAGGCAGTCTGTCATAAGAGTGAATTATTCACTAAATAGACAGCAGACTGATTAGAAATCAATACATGAGTTCCTGAGAAAAATATATTTGAAAAAAAAGTTGTTTTTCTCTTCTGTTTGAATTATAGTGACTCCCTCTCTGTTTGCATTCAATATAATATAAAATCAAATAACACCAATGGCTTTATTTGTAAAATGATGTAACACTTTGGTTTGTAAAAAAATATTTTTGACCGGTAGATTTTTATATTTACTGACCAACTTGGCTGATAAGTCAAAAATGTAATGTTGCTTACGGGGGTCATGATTTTAAAGTCAGAGCATCAAACAAGACGCAGAAAATTCAGTTTGAAGGTTGTTGCAGCCAAATATGCAAGAAGCGTTTCTCCTTATCAGATGCTAAAGCTAGCAGTTGCTCCCAAAACACATGCTGCGATGCTTTTTAAACATTTCTGATGTTTGTAATCAGATGCACTTGTTTTAGCCAATTTTCAAAAGATATGTTTAAACAAAATAGTTCTAAAAAATATTCTATATTTTGACATTTGTATTAAAGCAGAAATAGGAAGAAAAAAAAATCAAATGAGAAAAATTCAATATAATTATTTCAAAAAAAGTTTTTTAACAAAAAAAAAAATATTTTTTTAAAAACACAAAAAACATATTTTTATTTTATTTTTTAAGTATTATTTAAAAAATGTTTTTAGAGACACGCTAGAAAAAAATTTTTGACAAAAGGATCTTAAAAAACAAACCCTGATTTTATTTACCGTTAATGTAAACACAATTCTATAAAACTCAAAGGAGAGACACAATTTCAAATGACAAAATAAACAAAAATAGAAATCAAAGAAAAAGAAGATCAATGGAGGGCAGGACCACCAGCTATACCTGGTTGCTGTTGTCGGGCAGGTAGGCGATGGCCGTGGCCAGCCTTCCCTGAGAGGCCAGCAGGTTTGCATAGAGGCTCATCTTTTCCGCCAGCAGGACGCCGATAGCTGCAGGGCCAGAACGCTGGGTCTGCTCCACCGCGTGACGCAGCACCACCACCTTCTCCACCAGATCCTGAGGCAACACAGAGCCGGTCAGGAACAGAAGATGAGATAAAACCGTCTTTCACTAGAAACCTGAGCTTTCTTGTGATGCTTTAGGATGAATAACAACATTTAACCAAATTTATCATTTTATGTCATTTGTTTGTACGCAAAGTAATCTTTCACAATAAGAGCATGTTTTGAAAAATCCAAATGTCGGATCCATCATGGCTGATGTGTTTCTTCCTATGAATGTAAAATATAATCCTGAATGCAGGATTCTCAAACTCCTGAAGTCAACAGAATCCAGAACCACAATCAAAGCATTTGACCCATCTTTGAGGAATTTGTCGGTTGAAGTGACATGACTGTGGAACAGAGCGACAGGACGACTGTAAAGCTGCTAAAAGCTACAGGTACTGTGAGGGTTCAGCCCAGCAGATGTCTCTTTTGCTCACAAACCTGCAGAGCCAGAGGACTGTGTCCACCCTGAGCTTGGGTCCAGCAGGACACCAGCTTCTCCACGTTTCCAGCGCAGATGTAACACAGACAGGCCTGAGACTTCAGCTGAGCGTCCTCCGCAGCCTCCAGTCGGCCGCCGAGAAGGTCTGGTGAGAAGACACCACGTGTTGAAGGCAGAGGAGGAAAGAAGGGCAGGAGAAACTTTCAGTGAACTCACTGCAGAGGGACGAAAACTCCTGCGGCTGAGCGTACGTCATGACGGCGGCCAGGGCCTCTGTCCAGTTCTGGAGGTCGCAAGTCTTCAGGATGTCGTGCCAGTCCTTCATGACGACGGCGCTGATGAGCTGCGGGACAGATGCCTCCGTCAGCAAAAACACAATTTCCCGTCAAAGCTCTCGGCAAAGTCTTCCAGTTCTGACCTTCGTTATCCTGCTGCGCGTTTTGGTAAAATACTTTTTCTGGGTTCTTTCTAGCAGCTCGGAGCCTCCGGCGATGGCCAAGATGATGCTGTCCGCCATCCGGTTGTCATGGAGACAAAGCTCCACGGCAGCCTCAAAGTCTCCAGTCAGCAGAGCCTGAGTGATCAGCCCGTCCACGTCTGAGGGGGAGCCGAAACAGGAGAGAACACAAACATCTGTAAAACGGTTGAACGTTTTGGTCTTTTTTTTAGTTTACATCAGGGTCCAAACTGGCGGCCCATGACCCATTTACAGCCCCCAAGACAACATTTTGCAACTCCCCGGTAACTACGATGAACTTCTCAGTGGTGTTTACACCACTGGAGGGATCATCTCCAGGGTTTTTGTTTATGTGAAGAACATCTTCCTCACAAGCTTACTGTGTATTTGAACGCACAGGCACATGAGAGGCAGAAGAGGAAGTGATGTGTTCCTCCACAAAAAAGAAGAAAATCAAAATAAAAAAGGGGTAGATTGCAATCTGGAGTGCTGCAAGATATAAGGTATACGCCATATCTTTCTAGTAACTTGGTCTATGTTCTATCTAGTTGTCCGCTGTTTCTCTGTCTGTGTGTGAAGTTCTGTTTTTCCTTTAACTTCTTCAGCAAATTTTCATCATCTTGAGAGTTAAAACGACATTTTTCCGGACAGTTTCCTCTGTAGTCGTGTACTCTAATCACTGAAATAAATTCAAGTTAAATGACTCGATTTGCTCGCGATTGCACTCCGGGCATAAAATTCCAGTCGCAGGAGAAGTCAATAGCAGGAGTCAATCTGCAGCGACGAACGTCAGATGCAGCGACGAACGTCAGATGCAGACATGACGGGGCAAGCTTAACATTCTGATGGATTGAGAAATGTTCCATTTTTGTGTCAACGTAACGGAGACGGACCGCAAACGGACCAGTAGAAATCAGTCTCCATGCTCATGGAGGACCACGAGGGCGGAGCTTTCACCTTGATTGATGCTCAGGGCGACTCCAGCAGGCGTCGGAGCTGGAGTTGGGATCCCAGCAGGCGTCTCTGCGGGACTGATCACCTCCGCCGGTGTCACCACATCCTAAAACAACAGGAAAAGGTCCAACCGGGCCTTCAAACAGCCCACAAACATGCAGTCTGATTCTGAAATCTGGAGCCAGGATGTCCTGCATTCATACCTTATTCAGGGGAATCTCTTCTTCCTCCTCTTTCTCCTCTTCCTCTTGGAGAACCTGGTCCATACCTGCCTCTTCTGGAGCTGGTTCTACAGGCTCCTCTGACTCTGGAGTTGGACTCAGAGTGATAGCCGGCTGCGAGTTTGCAGCTGCGATCAGGTCAAAAGCAACTTCTGGAGCGTCTGCAGGAGGAAGGTCTGCAGGCAGCTGCAGGGGGGCGGGAACAGACGGGTCCAGCTGTGGAGTGCAAAAGAAAACGGGTCAGAACCAGACTCTTGCTGATCCTTCCATTCCCTAAAACAGAACATTAAAACTATGCTATATGTTATATAAATGTTTTATTTAAGCTATATAAAAAACTATGCTATGTTATTTATATGTTTTATATATGCTATATAAAAAACTATGTTGTCATGACAACTAAGAATTAATATAGAGAAAAATGAATATTTTTATCTTTCAACAAAAAAATGTATTTATGCCTTTGATCATAATGATGCTCAGCAGCTAAACTGTTAATGTTACGGATTTTTACAGAATTGTGGATCAAAGTGATTTTAAATTCAGAGTTTGAGTAAAAGGTCTTCCCTAATTTATAAATTGACTTTTTTAACTGATATTAACAATATTTCAGGTTTTCAATGATTGAACATTTTTGTTCCTTTATGATTTAACCAAATTTTCTTTTTCAAATGTATTTTTTGGTCAAAAGTTGTATTTATTTTATTTTATATTGCTGTACAATAATAAATTAAGACATTTTTTTAGTTTAAAATGACTAAATAAAGGGTTGAATCTGTTATGACTGTTCTTAAAACCCATTGTTTATCATTTAAGTGAGATTTATTTCATATCAATCCCCAGTTTGTCTTTTTTTTGTCAAATAGAAAAATAAAGTGTCATCAATCCAGTTTTATTTCCAGAGAAGATTTTATTTCATAAAAATGTTTTTTTTCTCTTGAAATGTTTTGTACTTCAATCATGTTTGGTTCACTCGGGGAAAAATCGTTTTCAGTTTTTCGGTTCCTCAAAACCATTTCCACATTTTCCTGAAACAGCAATATTTGCAATCAGAACACAGATGCCTTTCTGACACCCTTCAAGTGTCTCATTAAACTTTATTGTTTGTTTTATTTCACCATAAAAAGACGTTGAAGGATCAGAGCATACATAAGACAGAGAGAAAATGTCTTATCTATGCTGCATGAGACATGTATGCTGCAGAAATTTGGAACTTCCCTGTTTTTCTCTGGACTTTGTGACCTGCTCTTTACTTTCATCATAAACTGCATTTTCAGAGAACAGCGTAAAATAGAAACTCGGCTGTGAAATGTTCCAAACAAAAGGAGCTGAAAGAAACAACGTTTGGATTCAGTTTTTGATTGAAAGAGGAACCACAGAATGAGTCTTTTTTGTCTTTTGCAACATTTCCTGCACATAAAACTAACAAGACTGAAACAGAGTGAGAAGAAAACACTGATTCTAAAAGTCTCTCTGATGAAAATCGTGTTTATGGTATTTTTAACATGTCCGTGTGGCTTTTTTCTCATGGTGGAGGACACACATCAGGAAATTAGGTTTAAAATTGCATTTATTATATTTCTTTTTTCAAATCGTGAATCAGTAGCTGATGTCAAAAAGCTGTTTGAAAAAGATCGTATTTATGACGTAGGGCTTTGAGCTCTCAGCAGCGGGGAGGGGAAAGGGGGTGGGATTGCTCGTGTCAACAGTCCCGACCACAACTCAGAGGTGAATTTCTGATGAACTACTGCCACTCTACAGAATGCAGTCCTAGAAAACCACACAGGTTTTTAGGATTTTGTCTAAAAACAGCATAATCATCAATAAAAGACCAGTGGGAACGCATCGACAATAGATCAAAAGACGACTGCAGTGGGACTTAAAGCTGTTTATGTGGTCAGTTGTTTTGGAGAACATTTATTTATATGTTAATATCACAAGAGAAGAAACGTTGAACCTACTTTGATTGGTTGGTTTATTTCAAATAATTCTTACCAATAAAAACAAAGGAAAAAGACAATAGCAAGAATAACAAATAAATCTATTCCATTTAAATTCCATTTTTAATGTTAACTCATAAAATAATTAGAAAATAAAGAAAAGAAAATGATGCTTTCTTCTTGAAAAGATGATTTCTCTCAGTCATAAAATAGATGATTGAATGAATAAAATACAATACAGGACACATTTAATCCATTATGTGTAATGTTGGTCAAATAGAGTTTGGTTAATTGCTCTAAAGGCAGACAGAGATTAAGAAAAAGTATCTAAGTTATCATATTATGTTATGCCAATTTTATTTTTTATTTGTATTTTGTATATTTTTTTACATAGTTGCCAAAATCTACTTCTTAACATCTATTTAAAGTTATTAATACTTTACTTTCCATCTGCAGTCACACAAAAAGCTGTTTATCCCCATGACATTTAAATAAACCAATTAATAAGGTCAAACTCAATTTAATAACATTTTGGACCAAAAACATGTCAAAATATTAAAATATATTTACTGTAGACATTAAAAAAGATCAAACTCTGACATCAAACTGATTTAATTTACAGTTAACACATATTTTAAAAACTTTTTTTTAACAAATTACATTTTGAGACTTATAATCTTTAATGTAGAAGGTATTAGATAAATAAATTTCTGACTAGTCCTTGAATTAATTTTTTTAATCAAACTTTCTGGTTCTCCATCTAATGTGGAGTTCCACAGGGCCCCATTCTGGGACTCATTTGATTGGCTCAAATGATGAAAACTAACAAATTATCACATCAATTTGAAGAAAAAAGAGCAGCGATCAAATTTTCTGACCGTCTTTGCTAAATATTTGACTTTTTTGCCCCTAAACTGACTTGAAATCCCTTTGTATTCTTGCTGAGATGCACTATCCAATAAAGTTTCTTCAAATATTTTATACTTCCGATAGTATTAGATGGTTCTGTTTCTTACCTCCAGAGGGTCTGCAGGTTTTTCATCTAAAGCTGCAGAAATCTGCCAAACAAACAGACCAAAAGTTATTCGAATGCTGAGAAATACACGAAATGTCTGAAGGAGAACCGCTGATGTTCTGCTACCTTTGAGGCCAGCTCCTCTCTGTTGTACCCAAGAAGTTCCAGGTATTTGTTGCGAACATCGCTCTCAAAATTAACCTGGAAACACAACAGTTCAATGGAAGGTCAGCTTCTTTTCAAAATCCTCCTGAAAACCTACTGGTTTGGCTCGTACCTTCAGGAAAGACCAAAGAGTTTTTTCAAACTGGTTTTCAGCAGCAGAGATCTTCTCCTGGCAGAAACCTACGAAGTTTCTGGAGCTAAGAGTGGCCTGCAGCTGCTCGGAGCGATCCAAGAGAGCAGTTTCTGTGACGACCTGACTGATGTGCACAGCGTGTGCCGCCGGCTGCTGCGGCTTCACACTGTCCAGAGAAACCAGCTTTCCGCCAAACTGCCAGAGCACAAAACAATTACACAAAGCGTCAGGAACTGATAAGCTGTACAGCTCCTGCAGACCCCAGATCATAGCAATGTTTGCATTACAGCGAACGAAGCCCCCACAGGCCGGCAGATCCACTTGGGGGGTTTCTTCAGAGGGGTGACTGAAGCTGGAGGGGCAGAGGTTTGGGGCAGCTGGAGTGGAGGTAAAGCCTGGCCCGTGCCAAAAGGATCCATGTTACCAAAGGAGTTGGTGATCTGCAACAGGAACAACCAAAAGTTAAAGCGGCGTATTACCAGCAGAGCTCACCGCCCATTTTCACTGGTTGAGCGGCTGCCAGTAAAAAGCCAGAAAACCCTGACAAAATATTTGATGTGGTACTGTGTTAGATTGTTTTCATCATTTGAGCCAATCAAAAGAGTCCCAGAATGGGGCCCTGTGGAACTCCACATTAGATTAGAGAACCAGCCAGAATGCCCCCTCTTCCCCCACCCCCCTGGTCAGAGCTACATGTGACAAATTCCTAAAAAAAAGAAAAACACTTTTTCACAAAATGCCATCTTTCTGCTGGTTCTGTCTTTTCTCCATAGCAACCATTTCTTTTTTTTTTTTGGTTGCTCGGGGGTGATGGACAGGTCAGTGTCATTTTTAAGGTAATCACCAAAAGTAAATTTTTGGATTTCTTTGGCGTTCTTTGTTAACCACGCCCACATTCCTGATATGTTCATACCTGTGTGTCATATTGTTTCGTTGATGTATGACGTTTGCTCAATATTCTGGTAATAATATGCGAGCATCAGGCTAACACCACTTTTGCGAGCTCGCCATGCTAACCCTGAGTAAAATCTACAAACTTTAAAACCAACAATTTGAAGTACCTTCCTAATAATGCTTGAGGAGTTAACATCCTTAGGAGGAGATTACATTTGCAGCCAGTAGTAAAGGTGATATTTTAAAAAATATTCAAGATGGTGGCCTCTTCCTGGGGTCAAAGGTCAAAGAAACTTTGGTTGTGGTTTTAGACTCAAACATGTTCGCTCAACCAAAAGTTTTCTTTTCCCATTTTGTGAGAAAATATGAAAATGCCCAAATTTTACACTTTGTCACTAAACGGTCAACAAGCCTTAGATCCTAAATCCATCCCATAATAATCTAAAAACTTCGTAATATTGGTGAGTTTTTGAGTTTGTGTCGGGGTGAAATTTTTCCATCAAAAGCTCAGAAAGAAAGAAGAATTGTGAAAACCAACCAGGTCCTTCTGCTGGTTTTTATTTTAAATAAACTAATTTTATGCAATAAAGTGTTCATTTTCTTCACTTTACAATGACGTGTCATCGAAAGTATTTTAGTTTTTGCTTTTTTCAAATCACAAGTCTGAAACAAGTTATTATGTTTCTACAGGAGCAGCTGCACAGATGCAGAAAACCAAAGATAAAAGCTGAAAATATTTACATATGTTTAAGAAACGCAGTGGTTCTGAAAGACCATCACCTGGTCGGCGTGCCTCTGACTCTGCGCCCGGCTGCTGCCACCCATGATGGAAAAGATGTCGATGTGTCCGTCGCAGCCGGCGGCCGACAGCACCGCAGGGTTTCTGGGGCACCACTGGATGTCAAAGCACCACTGGCTGCTGGTGGGCAGCTCGTACAGAACCTGCGGACCAGAGAGCACGACTTAAACATCTGCAGAGAACGTCTGTGTCGACGAGGCAACGCCTGGAGAGCCTCACCTCCGCTGTGTTGGGGTTCCAGCAGAGGATTCTACTGTCCTTCCCACAGCTCAGCAGCAGCTCGGGATCAGCCAGGCTCCAGGAAATAGCCAGGATCCCCCTACAGGTGATCAGCAGATGAAAACAAGCGGTTTGAAAAAGCTCAGGTTTTTGATGCAGCAACTGCTGTGGGCGTGCCAAAGTTTCCCACAATTCTGAATCCTCCGCTTGAAGACAAATAGATGTTTAACATCTTAATCCTCCTTTTCTGAGCTGGATCTGGATCAAAACTGGGCCGCTGGATTACTCCGATATTTTTTTTTGCTTTCTGCTCACTGGCTGCTACAAAGCTGACAGCGGGCGGCGGGGAACCAGTGGGAACAGTTTTCATTCCCTCCCCTGCTACCTGTAGCTCTGAACAGCCAGCACCCAACTCTCCTGACCATCATTTCTGAACTTCTTCCTCCTCTGTCCTGTAAACCAGAGCCCCCCCCATCTACATCTACGACTCGGTTCCTCCCTCCCGGCCTCCATTCTTTTGAGTGGACCAGGTAAAGAGAGAGCTGCACAGGCTACATCTCAGCAAGGCTTCTGTGCTACTGAACTGAGTGCACCGTTACAGCAGTTCTATAACCTCAGTCTTCTTGTCTAATTCCTGTTCCAAAGAAGTGCCGTGCAAGGGACCCAGGTGATTTTAGGCCAGTCACTCACACATGATCAAAACCTTTGAACGGCTGGTGCTGCATATTATGCAACCACAGGTACAGAAGTTGGACCCTCTACAGTTTGCGTACAAAAGGAGGGTGGATGTTGAAGATACTGCGCTCTACCTTCTCCATAGTGCACTCTCCTACCTGGATGTGTGAAGGTGTGCTGTGAGACTGCTGTCCTTCGATTTCTCTAGTGCTCTTAATACAATACCCCCACCTGCTTCAGATGAAGCTGACCAATATGGCTAATGACCCCCACCTCATTAGCTGGATCATGGAGTACCTACTGACAGACCTCAGTTTGTTAGGTTGGGGAGAACTGTGTCGTCAGTGGTCACCAGCAGCACCGGTGCCCCACATGGAGCTGTTCTCTCACCCCTTCTTTTACTCTCACGCATGTGATTTTTGCCGTAACTCGGATACATGTCACCTACAGAAAGTCCCAGATGACACAGCAGTGGTAGCAACCACTAGGGTGAGGGAGGGGAGTACAGGAGCCTGGGGAAAATCTTTGTGGGGGGGAGCCAAAAGAACTAGCTTCACCTCAACATCTCCAAAACAAAAGAAATGATCCTGGACTTTCCACGGCGAGATCCATGATTCCTGCCCGTCTACATCGAGGGAGTGGGGGTGGAGGTGGTGTCCACATACAAATACCTGGGTCAAACAATAATAATAACTGGACAACAAGCTGGACTGGTCAGTGTGTGCATAAAAAAGGCCAAAGTAGAATGTACTTCTTCAGGAGACTGTCCAGTTTCAACATCTGCTCGAAGCTCCTGCACATGTTCTGTCAATCAATGTCCAGCTTCCTTTCCTTTGCCATTGTGTGTTGGGGAGGCAGTGCAAGGAAAAACGACCCCAAGAATTAAACAGACTGACCAGGACAGCAGAGTCCATTGTCGGCGTAAGATTGGACACAGTGGAGGAAATGGTGGAACAAAGGACTGCATCCAAATTGAGAGCAGTGATGAACAACATCAGTCTGCTTTCTCTGAAGTGTTCCACAGAAAGGCTACGGTCCTTTTAGTGCCGAGAGCCACCAAGCTCCGAAACTCTTCTCTTGGGAGAACGAGACAGAGGAGTGATGTTTGAGGCCTGACAGGCGAGTTTACCGCGTGTGATGCTCTAAAATCTTCAGAGGAGAGGTGGCGAAGCGCAGATCCCACATCTGGATGACGGGCATCCGGTCGTCCTCCGAGGCCAGAACCAGCTGTGTGGCCACCTCCGGGTTCCAGGCCAGGCCGGAGCAATGCATCTGCAACAGAGTCTGGGATGAGAGGCGGATTGGAGGGCCGCGGGGGACCGGAGAACCGCCACACATACTCTGTTGCTGTGGTCGCTGACTTTAATGATGAGGTCGTTCTTTCGGAGGTCCCACACGGACGCTCGGCCGCTCGGGCTGGCAGACGCCAGGATGTGTTGGACCTGCCGGTTCCACGCCACACAGCTGATGTCCTCCTGAGGCTTCAGGACAGACACGGAGAACGCAGAACCGTCACAGTTGTGGTACAAGTATCCTGGATTTTGTTGGATTTTTCTGTTCTAGAGGAACCTCTTACCTGAGTTTTGGGTCCTGGTGTCATTGGAGAACCAAAGTTGTTAATGTCCCAAATAAAAATTTCAGACTCGTTCCCGCCCGACGCCACCAGGTTTGCCTAAAGGGAGAGACAAATGAAGCCAGGGTCTTAATCTGAAGCTTAATCTGGATTTAAATGAGCAGAACTCGCTGGGTCCTCACCTGGAACGGGTTAACATCCAAAGCCCTTACGGGCCCAGAGTGCCGATCGCTCTCCGTGATGACGACGTTGCTCTCTCCCGCCATGATCTTCGCTGGGTCATACAGGATCACGTTCCCATTCTCGCCGCCCGCAATCAGGACGCCAGACGGGTAACTCTGGGAGTCCATGCCGAAGGGGCCCCACACCAGCTTGTGGTATCTGTTGGGGGAGGGGCAAACAAAACGGTTTGGGGTCCAGTTCAGTAAAAAAAAAAAACAAAAAAAAACAGACATTTGGTCTGCAAGGAGAAAAACAGAAAAAATCTTAAATACAAATCAAAGATTTAAAGAAAACTAAAATGAGAAAAAAATACTTTTAAAAGGTAAATAAGAACTACATAAAATGATGAGACGTAGAAAATATAAGAACTGGATCAAGTCATTCATAGAAAACAATTTACTTCCAGTTCTAACCAAATGAAGTCAATTCAGTCGCCACCTATGTTGGGCCCAGAAAACATCAGTAAGCAGTGATTGGTCCGAGTTGGTCTTCCTTTCTATGGCAACCACTCTGGCCAATCAGGAGTGAGCTTGTTGGAAGGTCACACCCCTAACACTAACAAGAGGGATGCACAGAATCTGTCCAGCGTTATGAACGTTGCATATGGGGGTCAGCAGGCTCCACTGACTCTTATTGAGGCATCTGGCTGGTCAGTTTATAAATTGAACTGCAGAAAATGTTGAAAAAAATGTGGATTATCAAGAAGATGTAAAAAACTGTATCAGATAAACGGTTACTCTGACAAACAGGGGGGCTGTCAAATTACTTGTCTAAGTCATTGTATCCGTTCCTCACTTGTTGGAGAAGTAGGTTTCCTCCATTTACTAATTATCCATTTCTGTGCAATGAGCAAAAGAATCCAATTACAGATATTTTGATGCGTTTTTTTTTTTAATCGCGTTAATCTCTTACTTCAGTGACGTGTGTTTTTGTCTGAAAATAGACACTTGAAAGAGCATCACCCCGCTCATACTCTATGGTCATTTACAAAAAAAAAATACTGAATCAATTATTAGAATTTCACTCCTGTTATATTTTTAAGATTCACAAAAAGCAAACTATGACAACGTGGTGCGTTGTCATGGTAACAGTTCCAGTGCGGCGCAGCGACTGCACTCCGCTCTCTGCTCTTTCCTCCTTAAAAGCGATCTTCACGAGTAAATAAACAAAGCATCATTTCAGAGGGAAAGTTCACCTTTTCCAGCATGTTTTTGTCCAGATGACAAAGCAAAAATTTGTTTAAAAAAAACCATCTAATTAGTTCAATTCTCTCTATGTTTCACGTCCTCATGTTTCATTTCCTGCTTCTCTTCTCTTTTGCAGCATCTCAGTCTTCAAAATGATACGTTTCGCCAAACAGATTAAATGAAACTAGAATATTGCTCATCTCTTTTCTACTGTCCTGCTGTTGTGATAAACTGTGGTTTAAGGTATAAGGCAGGATTCTTTAAAACAAACTTCTCATCTTCTGGACAAAAACAAGCGGTAAGAGGTGAACTTTCTCTCTGAACTGATCATCACATATATCGCTTTCTTTTGTCGCTGCAGCAAAGCTTTGTTGTGTTACTGATACACCAGGCCGCACCGCCAATCAAATAGTCCACTTTTCGTGAGAAAACGATCTAAACCAAAAAAAAAATAACAAGAATAAAAGAACTAAAAATAGTTTGTAATAAAGAGGAGAAAGAAATATTTCTTTTGTAAGTGACCGTTTTATAAGATAGTTCTCAACGACGTGTGCATTAAGGCACGCCATGGAAACCTGGACCGCCCGACACAAAGGGGCTTCTGATGTGTAATTGATTAGTGTTGTTAAAAAATAACGTGCTCTTTTTTTTTTTAAATGAATTGCACGTTTTAATGTGAACGGCCCTAGTTTTAATAAAAAAACTTCATAAAGCCACCTTTTTACTTTTATTTTGGTCTTTTACTGTGACACAATACCACAAATTTCAATGAAAATCCACCAAAATGAAGCTTTTCACAGCAAACATTAGGCTAAAAATCATTGTGATTAAAATCGATTCATTAGATTCATTAATAAAAGGTCATAACTTATCACGCAAACAAAAATGATTCCCAAATAGAATGACTAAAGAATAGAATGAATAGAATGGCTGATTAACAGCTTTTTATTTCTCAATACAAGTCCATGGGATTTTGGCTTTTTGGAGCCAGCAGGTACTTCCTGTTTGGAAAGTCAGGGGGGAGGGGTCAATCAGTCCAGTTCTCTCTATACAGTCAGTGGTTGGACCAGAGCCTCCTATTAGAAGATTTACTGAAAGAATTCCTATTTTTTAGCTCTTTAGAGCATCACAAACAAAAAAAAAACAGCAGTAAACAAGCAGTGTTTAGCCTCCTCCCTATCAGATGTGAAACGTCTTGGGAGGAGATCAGAGCGAACCTCCTTTTAATGCCGAGTTCCTCTGCCTCATCGCCAGAGGCTGTTATTCCAATGTTCTCCTTTCCATCAGTGTTCTGCTCCGGTCACAGAGGTCTAAGCTAGTAGTATCCAACCTTTTTCAGGCCATGAATCGGCAGATATTTTCTCAGACCGGCCTGTACGAGCCTGAAGAAGGCATCTTTCTTTAAAAAGGTAAAGTTTATTTTTATTCTCTGTAAAACCTCTTTATTGGTTCACTAGGTTTCATGTTGGAACCATGTGTCTAGATTGTCTCTTAACCCATTACTGTCAGAGTGAAAACAAACCAAAAAAAAAAAAATCAGAACAAGCAGATCTGAGTTTTAACCTGGAAACTGATGGTGTTTTTTAGTGACCTTTGACTCTGATATAATCTGCTCCTCTAACCTCCAACAGCCCCAACTGGTGATGCAAACCTGTGCTTTTCTGCACATAATCAGTTCAGTGGCCTTGTAGTAGAGTGTCTGCCCTGAGAACACAAGGTTGTGAGATCAAATCCAGTCTGTGTCATATTATTTTTATATATTTTAAAAATGGGACCCAATGCCTTCCTGCTTGACACTCAGCTCTAAACGGTTGGAATTTGGGGGTTAAACCATCAAATGGCTCCTGAGCTCGGCTGAGTCGAGCTCACTGCTCCCCCCCAGGTATGAGTCAAATGTGGAGAACAAATCTGAAAAACCTAAGTGCATGTCTGCTAATGGGACTACAACTCTGCTGATGTTTGAATGCAGATTTTTTTCTCACTTCAGGACTTTGACAAACTGTCCACATATGAACTGGGAGAACAGCAGATGGGTGGAGATCCAGTGCTGATGCTCAGAGACTCCTAGAGAAGTTGCTCCTGAGGAGCTCTCTACCTGTGCGTGGAGGAGAAGGAGCCACAGGACTTCATGTCCAGCGTGGGATCAGCCAGGTCCAGCTCGAAGAACTCCAGGGAGGCATTGGTGCTGAAAGAGGCGTCCAGCTGCTGGGCTGATGTTCCTGCAAGAGATGTGGTCATGTGTTAGCTTGGATGACCAAATAACATAAGAAGGCTGTAAATTCAAACAAAACCCAGCTGGACGTTCATGGAGAACATTTCAGAAAAAATAAAAGGGTTTGGACTTTGTATGCCAAATCGAATCCAAAATACCAAATGCACAAGAAAAACGTCTATGAATATTTAAGCAGTAATAATAATAGTAATAAATAATAATAATATTTAAGCAGTAATAATAATAATAAATAATAATATTTAAGCCGTAATAATAATAGTAATAAATAATAATAATATTTAAGCAGTAATAATAATAGTAATAAATAATAATATTTAAGCAGTATTAAAAATAGTAATCATAACAATAATAATATTTAAGAAGTAATAATAATAGTAATAAATTACAATAATAATAATAATAATAATTTTTAAGCAGTATTAAATTTGTGACATTATCTGAACCCCGGAGGAATCCGCGTCCTAAAGGAAAGCCGACTCGATTTTATTGCAAAAACCCATCAGTGTCGTACCTGTAGCCAGGTAAATGGGGTGGTTCTGCGCAGGACTCCAGCTCTGGATGGCTGTGCGGTTGATCTCTTTGAGCTTCATGCTGGAAGAAAACAGTTACGAGTTACTGCAAGGTTTGTGGAAAAAATATGAATACTAAGCAGAAAATATAGTATTAAAAAATGGTAAAACATTATGCCATGGACAGCAAAACGTAAACTCTGTCTCATTTTAAGCCAAATTTAACTACTAAATTGATTTATTTTTAATTTTACAACACACACCTTAAGTTCATACTGACTGATCCTCTAGATCCATAGATAATTATAATAGTCAAAAACAGCACAAAGATAGAAGCCTTTGTGTAGAACTATTAGCAGATTTTTTTGTCTTTTTGTGGTGGTGCAATGGAAAGGGCAGTCGGCCTGTGATCGAAGGGTTGCAGGTTCGATTCCCGCCTGTGCTCACTTGTCGATGTGTCCTTGGGCAAGACACTGAACCCCACAATGCCTCTGATGGTTGTAGGTTGACTCCAGAGTTTGGCAGCAGAGCCGCCATCAGTGTGTGAATGTGTGGGTGAATGTGTGAATGGGACCTGTGACTGTAAAGCGCTTCAATGAAGGTAGAAAAGCGCTATATAAGTAAACACCATTTGCCATTCCAGCATCACCTCTTGGTTAAAAACAACCCGATAACAAACCAAAACAAGCCAACTGAACCAAAATGACTAATGGGATGATCTGCTGCAGAGCAGTTTTAAAGAATAGAATTAAAAGAGAACTGAATTCGAACCAGAAATAAATCTATTTTAAAAGAAAAATAAACTACCTTTGCAACTAAAATCCTCTTAATAGTTTGGTCAACGTGTGTGCATGGGTCATGTAAATCCCTTTCATGACAATTTGGATGCAGTGTAAAACAGGTTTAAACTCACATTCAAGAATAAACAGTGACAATAAAGTCAAAGTTTTCCTGGTTCTTTAGGAGAAAATCATAATGTTGCGTGAGTGCAGCAGGTTTGTGCATTTTTAACAAAGTTTTTGTTTGGAGCAGGACGGAAAAAGGCTCTAAAATCACCGGCTTTGAGTCACAACTCACTGGACTGTTTTGAATTTGCCTTAAGAAACAACAGTTAGCAACAAGCTAACAGGTGACAGGTCGTTTAAAAAGCAGAACAGGAAACAATAAAAGTGAAACACGTGTTAAATTAATCTAACCTTAAAGGGCAAACTGTCTTCTGTAGCCTCCTAGCTACCTGTGCGCGGTATTGAGACAGGTAGCACGGATCCACTTACTTCTCTAAAGCGGCTTAGCTCCTTTTCCTTCTCGGCTCCTCTCATCAACGCAACCGTGAAAGCAGAAGAGAACAACTCCCTTTTGTGCTTCGATCCGAGACTGACGGCAGCAGAGGACTGAGGAAAAGGCTACCGGCTCCAGGCTGCGCGCTCCACACAGATTTCCACGTCCACACTGGTCTCCATCAACGTGGCACTGAGCAACAAACTCCTCCTTCCACGTAGAAAGGCTACTTCCGGTTTCTAGCTGCTACTATGCTAGCCTGATGCTACTTCCGGTCTCTAGCTGCTAACTGTGTAAAACGTCGCAAATTTATTTGAACGTGACTTTGCAAAAACGCATTTTTCTTTTTAGGGGAAATAGATTAAATAGGTTTAAGAAAAGACAAAAAAAGGGAGTTAAGAAAATTAACTGTTCACATGTTTATATTGAATAAAAAAATATGTAAAATAAACCTGTGAAGCGAATCTAAACTTAAAATAATTTTAATGCAATTAAATCTAGTTACAACTGCTTAATAATTCAAAATGTTAGGAATTATTTGCCATCTACTGATAATACCCCAATCCACTTTTACCTTTTCACTTAGAGATTAAAAAGAAAAACAAACTCAAAAGCTAAACATTTAAAATGAGGCATCAGTTTTATTCTAAAATAATTTAAGCAAACACATTTGTTTAAATTACATCTTTTGTAAAAAAAAAAAAAAAAAAAAAAAAAAAAAAAAACCACGATATTAATCAGTTTAAATTGTTTCTATAAATGCAGGCTCTTATCAGTCTATTAAAATCGGTCCATAAAATTTGCATTAATGAAAAATGTATATTATGGCGCCACAATAAAGAAAACAAAGGTCATTAAATATTACAAATATATCAGACATTTGAGTTGTAGCTACAATAATGTGCACTGTTCATAGTTTCATTACTTAAAAGCTTATGTGCAATAATACAAGATATTTATTTAAACTGGACAAACTATTATTTTTATCTATGTATTTTGTAAATGCATCATTTTAACGCATAGAAATTAAGCCAACCAAAACTGGAGCCCCAACCAAAAAATACACAGATGAATACCAACAGTCAATCTGTACAAATAGAACGATGAAAAAATTTGTTAGTTATTGACTGTAAATAAAACACTGCACACAGTATATTTTCTTCAAAGCAAATTTATTGAAAAACACAAACAAAAGCAGTTAGGAACCTGAAGGTCCTGTGAAAATCCAAACGTTCAGAAGATCACCTGAACTCACCAACGAGCCAAACCTGGAACAGAACAGACACGTCAGCTGAAGAGTTTCCCTCCAGCTGGGAGTCGGTAATAAAAGAAACACAGAACCCTCAGTTATGAGCAAACGAATAATCTTTCCCAAACACAAGTGGGTCAGATGGGTAGTGATTGATTTAATCATTGGGACTGCTTTGTGCACCAGTTTATGGTTCAATTAAAATACCTACATGAACGTCGGCTCTTCTCTAGAACGTCTTGAACTGTTCTGTAAAAATAGAAAAAAAAGAAGTGAAATCAATTGCAACCCTTTGCATTTTATAAGCACCAAAAAAAGAAAGAGCAAACTGGATCCTAGGATGTCTAACAAAAGACATAAATAAGAAACTATGCCGCCATGCTGGTTGTGACCCATGTAAGGTGTATTTTCAGCTTTTACTCGAGGCTGGATAAACCATTTGGGAAAGTTTCCTGACAGCTTGAATCCTTTGTGGGATCTGCAGTTACAAAAAAGTGCAGATCTGGACCTAAAACAGTCATCCCATGAATGGTGTCTGCTGTAAGTGGGACTGTGGTTCTTCCAAACATGCACCTTCTTCCTTATATGGAGCTGAGACAAGAGTCTTCTAGAGACAGCAGTCCGTGTCACAATTCATGTTTTAAACATTGAGTAGTTTGTTTAAAAACATCTCAAAAGTTTGAGAGGGGCTGCAGCTTTACTTTGAGTCAAAGAGCTTTACAGACCACAACTGCCTTAAAAACAATACATGAATGAGAATCAGTGACTGAAACCCTGGAATTTAAATCTAATTCAATTGAAAGTGCAGTTGTATAAAGCTGAGGTCACATTCAATGTTACATTCCAGTTCTGAGCAGAGTTTGCAAATAAACTGTTAAAGATAAATAACGACATATATTACTGAATTTAACTGTTTAATTGTTTAAAGACTGTCAAATGTTTACTCACATTTATCTTGATTCTCATGACAAATGTTGCCTTTGTAACTTTGTATTTTTAACAGAAAATAGTAAAGAATTTCGAAGGCCTTTAGTCCGATTTTCCCTCTGACCCGGGTAAAGTCTGACTGAGGCTGTCTGTGTTTGTCAGTTTTGCTCCGATTGTAAACGTGCAGAGAAAACAAACCACACAAAGAGTTTCAAAATAATACAAATATGAACAACATGAACGCGCTTCCGCGTGTTAAGCCATTTTCACGGAGAAAGATACAAGTTCGACTTATGTCTTTAACGCAAACTAACCTTTAGGCGACTTACTTTTTCTTTCAAAATTACAACAACATTTAAAAATCTTGTTCCTCTTAGTTAAGAATAAAAAGGTTTCTTCTTCTGAGGCATTAACCCGCACGTGCTTCCATAGTCCGTATCCCATGATTCTCTGCGAGTTTTCAACGACTGCCGAGGAAAACAGAGACGCATGCGCACTACATTGGTTTAACCAGTTGAAAAGAATCCTGGGTAATGTAGTTATGTTTTTATAATAAAGAGTGAAATCGACTAAATAAAAGGAAATCTCGGAAATTCAAAGAAAAAACTTGTCTTTTACTGGGGAGAAGCTTGAGACCAACAAAATGACAAAATAACAAGTTAAAAGATTAACAATATTTAATAAAGTTTCACTTTCAACAATTTAGGTTATATAGAAATTTAGTTTACCTTTATCGCGCTGGGCTAAACCAAGGAACAGACATTGAAATGTCTCCTCTTTGTTCTCTCAAGTGGCTAATTGCGCCCCTTACGACGTCCCACTGTATGGATCAGTGGTCAGTGGTCCTGCTCAGGTCGGATTCTTGTTGGCTTATCAGAAGTGTATTGTGAGCCGCAGTGTTGTCTGCACTGCAGCTGGATGCTGAAATGCATTAGGGAGGGGTCAGAAGGTCAAATGTGAGGTCATTTCAGTTGTTTTGCGATTTCTTCTGCACAAAATAAAATTAACTGGAAAAACACTACAACCATAAACAGGACATTTACTTAAAATGGCTTAAAAGTATCAGTACTTCTAATAATCAGTACTTGGTGTCATATTTTCTTTTACTTGTTTCACGATGAATGAAAACAGAAAAGCGATGCCCATATAAACTCTGGGAGTCTGCTTTTCTGACAGACTTCAAGAGCTTCTGCAGAGGTTGTTGATGATCCGAATCAGGTGTGTGAAAGCAGGCAAACAGGAAGCATGTTGGATGTTGAAGGACCAGCTTTAGAATGGCGTTAGTAACTTTAATTCTTTAAATTTATTTTTGGAAGTACGGTTTGGAAATACTTTCCTCAAATAAAGTACAACTAAATTGAAAAATAATATTCTGATCACGACAATGTTTCTAAAGTTGTACTGCAGTACCAACGTCAGACACCAGATCATTGTTGCTACTCATTCCTTAAAGACCCACTCTGATGAAAATTGTGTTTTTAACATGTTCATGTGGCATTTTTCTCACGATGAAACCCATATAAAAATAAAATTAAACCCAAATGTGCATTTCTGAGTATTTTTTTATTCAAATCACTGTGAATCAGGAGCAGATGAAAAAAATGCAGTCTGAAAAATGTATTTGTGGATCCAAGCTCTTCGCTTCGCTCCATTTAGATCCAAATAAATCCTGAATGCCTTTGTTTCCCTTGTATGAGCTGGAATCTGGATCAAAACTGTACAGCTGGATAACTCCGATACTGCTCGCCGGTTTTGATGCACTGGTAATGCTAGACTGAGGGTGTGAGGGGCTGTAAGATAGCATGAGAGGGTGTGAACAGAGAGCTCTCAGCAACAGAGAGAGGAAGGGTCGGGGTTGATCTGCGCCAGCGGTCCTGCCCACAACTCAGAGGTAAACTTCTAATGAACTCCTGCTGCTCTGCAGACTCAATGTCCTTGGAAACAACACAGGTTTTTCGATTTTGGCTAAAAAGTCATAATTTATTATTAAAAGACCACTGGAAACACTTTAAAAAGAGATCAAAGGATGATCAGAGTGGGACTTTAAAATGAAAAAAACTATCCATTTGGTTTCATTTCATCTCGTTTAATATTTTCAGAAAATTGAAAGTTATTTTTTAATCTATTTTCTGATTGAGTAATCTGCATCAATTGTGATCTTGTTCATGCTGGGTTTAATATTTTGTAAGCATTCAGTCAAAACATAATCCTGGAGTTATGTTCCAGCTGATTTTCTGTCTGTCAATTTCTTCTTACAATTTTATTTAGTACAAAACAAAAAAAATGGAATCTAATTACTTTCATTGAAAAACAATGCTGCCTAACTTTAGTTAATAGATAACAGTTTGTGGACCTATAAGCCACACAATATTAGCACTCTGATAACAAATATTTGACAAAATAAATATCAAAAGATAGAAGTTCTGCTCGTCTACCGTAAACACAAATCTACCGATTACAAAATGACAGGCGTTCTTGGAAAACCTCAAAATAAGAGCAGCAGACGACAGAGGGAAACCGAAGAAGGGAGAAGAGTTGAATTCCTGTTTGACTCCATCTCGTTTCTGTGCATCACAGTCAGGTGAACGAGTGAATCTGAAGGCAGCTCTGAGGGACACTGGGAGTCCACTCGTCAGTCTGAGGCGAGCGCCTTGCTCCAGCTGTGCTGGGAGAAATCCGCCTTTCAGGCTACTTCTTCTGCCTGGAAGGAGTCGACCCGTTTCTCCTGAAGGACAGAAGTCCAGCGGGTCTGAGGCGCGGCGGCCGCGGCTCTCCTCAGCCGGGGACGGTTGGAGACAGTTCTGCCTAGCAGTTGATGGAGGCACTGTCCGCTTTGGCCTTCCCCGCAGAGGTGATGATGTTCATAAGGCAGTGTCCGAACTCCTCCAGGATCACCCGCTCTGCTTCGCTCGTCAGCTGGTGCGTCTGCTCGGCTTTTCTGGCCTTTTCCAGCAGACACTCGCACGTCGCCTCCACCACCTCCTTCGTTATGAACGTGTACGGAAGCCTGCAGGTAAAAGGCGAACCATGACTCCACATTTATGCTTTTTTTAAACTATATATATATCTTTTTTTAACAAAAGGTTCTGTTTTTTGTTGATGATCCTGAAAAACAGACTTTATGATTCACAAAGCTACTTTTCATGGATGAATTAAGTTCCACATTTCCACATTATCCTGCTTTTCAAAAGTCTGCTTTTAAAAATAAAAGTTTTTTCTTTCAGCTTCTTAATCCGTTTGTCATTTGTAAGTAAAAAAAATGATCATTTCATCCTATTAGCTTCTTTTTAGCCATGTTATTTTTAGATAATTTAGCTTTTAGCATTAAGTTTCTCCATTTAAACACAAATTCAGCATCTTTTTTAAAGCTTATTAAAAGCTACATTATCATTTTAAGTATAATTTTATCTTTATTTTTTGACATTTCTTGGCTTCTTTGCAGCTGTCTTAACTTAAGATTTTTGCTCTCTTGTGTATTTAGCATAACGATAGACATACCAAAGAAAATGAACATTACACACTTCTTGTCAGACGTCTTAAATTAAGACTGAACATTAAATATAAAGTTTGACATTCATACATAGCCTTATTTTACTTTTTTGGGGACATTCTTACACATTTTCTACAGGCTTTTTGTTTCTCTTGTACTTAGCATGCAATAATTACAATATACCTTAAATTTAGCATTGAAAAGAGCTTTTTTAGCTTTGTTGAAAATTACAAGCTTTTTCCCAGTGATCTTAAATTAAGATTCAGAGTTAAACAGAAAGTCTGACTTTTTGCACGCCATAGTTTTCCATTTTTTGTAATTGTCTTCATTGTTTAGGGATTTTATGCTCTCTCTTGTAATAACATAAACATACTAATGAAAATGTATCTTTGTTTTTTTCACTTTGAACATTACATACTTATTTTCAGCGGTCCTA
The DNA here is from genome assembly GCA_014656515.1 of Oryzias celebensis. Lineage (NCBI taxonomy): Eukaryota > Metazoa > Chordata > Actinopteri > Beloniformes > Adrianichthyidae > Oryzias > Oryzias celebensis. The sequence goes on from BNCR01000012.1 coordinate 3,079,134, forward strand.
CACTTTTTCAGCAGCCATGGCCTTCCATTACAAAAAAATGAATGTGTCTGATGTTGTTATTCATCCGTTTCTGCAAGAATGTATGTGCTTAAAACAAGAAAATAGCAACAGAAGGCCCAAAATGGGATTGAGATGAGATAAATAGACCCTAAAACCATTTTCTTTCATCTTGGCTCATTTCTTCTCCGTGTAAAGATCATGTCTTACGGTGTTAGAGATCAGGCTGGTAGTTTTTCTGCATGATCCTCACCTCCCACTGCCAGTGGAAATCACCGGCGTGGTCCTCATGAGCAGGTCTGAGATCTGCGAGGACAGTTTGGTCTTTGCTGCCGTCTGCTGCTGAACTCTCACTTCTGCTGCGTCCGCCAGGTGCATCAGCGTCTTTCTCTCCGGGCTTTCCTCAAAGTTTTTACACCCGATGCATTTGCATATGGACGAGCACATGATCTTTGCCTTGGAAGAAATAGAGGCAAACACAAATAAATGCAGGGGAAGTCGGGACGAACGGTGCAGATATGGTGAGAATGGGAGTAAACGCACTTCATAGCACTCGCAGTAGTTCTTCAGGCAGCCCGATCGTTTGCAGTTGCAGCCTTTGCTGTGGCGGCGGTCGGACTCGCCCTCCTTCCCTTTACCGATTTTGGGTTTGAAGGCCTCTGGATTTCGGTCTAGACACGTCTGTGGAGACACATTTTCATCAGGAGAGGTTCGGACCGGAAGCGGACAAAACGACCACCAAACCCACCTTGATAGCTTTGAGACGTTCCGTCTCGTGTTCCAGGTTGTTGAAGCAGTTGTTGCAGTTGCACATGTTGCAGAACTCTCCGTTTGCAAAGCAGTCGCAGTATCTAAGAGACGACAAAGACCCCGTTTCCGTCATGATGATAAACAAAGCATTTCATTTTCTTTTTATAATAATCCGTTAAACTTTATCTGAGATTATGATCTGTTATCGTTCTTTTCCCACCATTAGAGAAAGAGCGAGCCTCCAGGCTCCACTGAAACAACAGTGCTTCACACAGCGCCTCAAAGCCCCGTAAAAAGATTTGTTATGGGGCTTTTTTTGCAGCTGAAAAAGACTTGCAGGGATTTTACAACAAGAAACTTACAGTTTGAGACACTGTGACTTTGTGCAGTTGCAGGGTTTCCTCGGTCTCGTTGTGGTTTCTGCTGCTGAAACACTGAAGCAGAGAAAAACATCAGGATATGATTCAAAAGAATCAAAGTTAATAATCAGGAGATGGAGCAATGACTTTACAAAGTAGCTCCTTAAGAAGCTTTGGCTGAGATTGTGGAGAAGTTCTGATGTCCTGCTGAACACTTTGGACTAAAAAAAAATAAGATCTTGATCTTAATGATCTTAATGTGTCTGTGTGGTTAAAAAAGGTTTCTTAAGCTTAAACATCCATTTTAACATTTTCCTGCTCATATTCCGTAACTAATATTTGGGTTTCTAATAAACATAACAAGCCGCCAAACACGACGCCGTCTGTGTTTGTGGAGCTGAAACAGTTGATCATCAGCCAATAGGAAGAAAGAAATTCAAACCAAGACAAACATTTTTTATTTCACATGATTCATAATATCGGCGAGCAAAAGTGACTGAATAATTTTTCGGAGGTTTTCTGTGAGTGGATAAATAAACAATGAATGTGATGAAGGTACTGAAGAATTTTGATGAATTAAAGACATTTTCCAATTTGAATCTTGAATTTTGGTGCAGCGGTAGGGCAAGCAATCTCTGATTGGAAGATTGCAGGTTCAATTACCGCCTTGCCCTCCCATGTGTTGACTTGGGTAAAACACTGAACCTCAGATCGCCTCTGGTGTTTGTAGGTTGGCGCCAGTATTCAGCAGCGCTTTACAGTCACAGTCCCTTATTCAGCAGAATACTGCTGAATAAGGGACTGTGACTGTAAAGCGCTTTGGGCCTTCAAGGAAGGTAGAACAGCGCTTTACAGGTATCCGCCATTTACCATTTGAACTGGATGATGAGGTAAACGATCCTTCTAATCGGACTGAAGAGAAAACACAGGAGAAGAGGACAGAGGCGGGGCGTCCCACCCCCATCGGGGTGGGTGCAGCTGCTGTGCCTGATGGGTTTTGATGTGATGTAGGAACTATAGATAAAACAGTTGTTTTTCTGTCAAGTAGATTCATAAGGAGCGCCTGTAGTGAAGAGGAAGAGGACAGCGAAGTGCAGCTGAAGAGCCCAGACTGGGTTTGAACGCTTTTTACATCGTTTTGACCTTGTTTTTGTTTTTTTGAGGGGGCGATTTGTACATTTTTACTTTATCTATACACATAGACATGTTTGTTCTGATTCTTTTGCAGTACAAAAATGATAAAATTCTGTTTTTGTATATGAAATTATTGCGTTAATATCTGTTAAGAAAGAAGCTACAATAAAAAAAAAAAGATAGCAAGCATTCCACAAAAAAACTGCTTTAAAGATAAGATGTAGAGCAGTAAAAACCCTCAAAAAGGCCCTGGACAAATAAGTGTTCAAGTAAAAAGTACTGTTTTTGCTGTAACCGTAGTTTTGGTTCTTTCTGTAGTTTATATAAGCCATACCTACTCAAAATATTGACTTAGTGAGACATAAATCACCCTGCTTTACATTGAAATTCTGTCTAAACTCCAGCTTACAAACATCCTGCACTGCGTTGCAGCTGCATAGATTTGTGCATCACTGTAACCCCCCCTCCTTACCCATTAAGGGGCAGTTTGGCCTGAGTCTGCATCCCGCTGGACGCCTGGAAACCAGAGCTGCTGGCGAGAGTCACAAACGGGGACTGCTGGAGCTGAAAGACCATCAGAAATCAGGAGATCCGACTTAAAAAGCCAGAGAAAACCGAACCTGAAGAGAGGCGGCACCTACCTGAGTGACATACTGAGCGGGAAGGACGGCGTAGCCCATGTTTCCGCCCCCGGGGGCCGGAGCCAGGACGGTGCCTAGAGGCAGGTTGGTGAGGTTGGGCTGGATGGCGGGCATGATGAGGCGCTGCTGCGTCTGAGGGGTCGCCACCACTTGTGCTGCTGATGTTAGAGGTTTTGGCACCACCTGAAGGAAGCAGCGTGAAGACACTTCTGCTTATGGAGGACGACCCAGACTAATGAAGCCTTCATTTGTTTGATGTCACCACTTAAGGTTGTAAGCCCAATTTAAAGAAAAAAAATCAAACACTACCAAAAAAAGAAAAGAAAAAGAAGGTCTGTTTGTGGGTTCCAGCGGGATTCTACGAAAGTTCTGATGGAGACCGACGGTCCAGGAGACCAAAGTGACAAAGGATGGCCATTGTATTCAACCAGGATCAAGCTGTCTGCTCTGTAATCGTGGTGCAGTTTGGAGGCGACGCTTTCTAACAAGCAGCTGTTGGAACCATTGATTGTATATGAGAACTGGAGAGAATGAGTGTGACATCATCCATAGGGAAGGGTTTGCTTCCGGCTCTGGCAAAACAAAAATCACATTTTTTTTAGTAGTATGGACTTTCCCGTGTTGGAGCCAGAGAACGCCGGTAAGCGATAATTGGTCTGGGTCAACGTTTCTATGGCAACCACTCTCACCAATCAGAAGTGAGGTTGTCCACAGCCCTACCACTGGAAAGCGGGCTACACGAATTCTTTCAAATTTAACGTTGGACGTGGGGACCAGCAGGCTCCACCTACTTTGAGGCATCCGATTGGTCACTTTTTAACTTGAACAACTTGAACTACAGAAAAATTACATAATAAAAAAAACAAGATTAACAAGAACATGTTAAAAAAGGTATCAGAGCAATCATGTTTACTCTGACGAGTAGAATGACTGAGTAAAAGCTGCTTATTTCTCCATAGAAGTCTTTGGGACTCTGCAGGTACTTCCTGTTTGGAACGCCAGGGGGGAGGAGTCACTCAGTCCAGTTCTCAGATACACTTTATCGTTGGAACCCAAGCATGAAACCAAACCAAATGATTGACTGAGAACCTGAACTGCTGGACCATGATGCACCACTGCATACAGGTGACACCTTCTTAAAGAGGATTCTTCTACCAGAGAGCAGCACAAATTCAGAGCAAATTCTAATTCATTCATTGCTAGAATTCAAATTCTAGCAAAGAAGACTTTATTAAGATGACTGAATGTTGATGATGTTCAAGTACAATAAAGTTTCTTTGTCTTAAGCCTTTAACACCAGAGAACTCTTTGGTAACGGCTAAATAACACACGCTTTTTAAAGTACCTTATTTGACCGTTAATGCTTTTCATCTCGACTTTGCACCGATTTACAACACATTAGTGACAAAGTGTTTGATAAAGCAGCTTTTCTCCACGTCAGAATCTGCTGGAATGATGTTGATTTTGTAAACAGTTGAAGAGTTACAATAGTTGAAAGGACGTCAACACTTAAAAAGGTGAGATGAAAGCAGCTAACACAGTGGTTAGTTTGCAGTACCAAAGGTGATCTCTGGATCCAGGACTCACCTGTTTCATGGCTGGAGTCGGAACAACAGGGACCGACATCCGGACCGCTCCTGTGCTGCCCACCATGGGTTTCCCTGCAGTACATCCAGACCGTGAGCTTCCTGACGGTTAGCGGTTTGTTTGCGGTCGGCAGAGGCGTCCTGCCTGCTCACCTGTCTGCACCGAGCTGGTGCTGGGCCCGCTGGGCTGGCCCGGGCTGCTGGATGAGGTCGCCGTGACGAGCCGGACGTAGTGGAACCTGCTTCCTGGTACCTGAATCTGCTGCACGTTCTGCTGGGTGGCCAGCGGGATGATGGTCTTGAACTGGGAGCCTCCGACTCCTCCCACTGCCACAGATTGGACAGGTTTGACGCTCTGGGTGGAACAGGAAAGAAAAAGGTCAGAACAGATCAGATCAGAGCAGAGCTGCAGGTATGTTCCCAGCTCACCGGAGCTGCAGGCTGGCTGGCGGCTGCTTTGACCGGAGAAACGGACGACTGCTGGACGGCGAGGATCTGCTGGCCGAGCGCCACATTGACGGGCAGCGCCACGGATTTCTGCGAGGAGTTGGAGGATGGAGAGGCTACGGAAACCACAGTGACCTGCCAGCAAGAGTAAACCAGAGGATTGAAGTTTCAGTAAAACAGAAAAGAGCTGAAGCAGGAAATTCTTTCAGATTTTGACTAAAAGAAGTTTTCTCATTTAAGCTCTAAAACACAAAAACATTTTCCAAACGTATTCAGTCCAAACGGGCTGAAGCTGATTCAGGGGGGAAAAAAATCCAAACGGATGTTTTCCAAACGCCATTTTTAACTGTTTTATCGCCTAAATGTTAACGAAGAAAATGTAAAAAAGGACGTTTTTACTCAAAGGCACAGTAAGGCACAGTTTGTTCAGCTTGTTCAGTTTGTTCAGCTTAGTCTGTTTTATAACCAGCTATTGTTTACTTTTACATGTTTAATAATTATTTTTGCTTCTTGCAATATATTCATAATCAGTCCATTGAGACGACGTTGGCTGTAATATTGGGCTATATAAATAAAATTGAATTGAATTGAAGAAAAATCGTGGAAACAATCTGGTCCAGGACCACTGCAGGACAAAATAATCCAGTCAGGATTAAATGAAGGCGTGGATTACAGGCTCAAAATGGTGTTCAGGTAAAAACTTTTTCACCTTCACCTCAAAAAGAAGAAGCTGGATTTAACCACTGAGCTAATTTGGCAGCCAGGTTTAAAATGGTCATCTGTTAAGAGAGTATGGTGGCCAAGACCCGCCATCGCTGCAAAAAGAAGTAAGTTTTCAAACAAAAAAGACACGCTGCCGCAAAAAAAAAAAAAAAAAAGAACCAAAAAATGCTGCAGATAAAAAATATAGGATGCTGCAAATAAGAGAAGTGCTGCAAAGAAAAGGAAACACTGCCGTAAAAACAAAAAAGCCACAACAGCAGTGGATTATCGGGGATTGTTTTTGCCCGAGCACCACTGTGAGAAGGACAAAAGCAGGAGGATGAATTGGAAAACGAACAAGACGTGAAGTGAAGATGTGAGTGTACGATGTCACTGCATGAACCTTTTAATGTGTTTTTGGTTAGGCCGTGTAGCCCCACCTTTGAAGCTAAACTAGAGGATTCTGGTATGTCATCTTCCACTAATGCTGAGAAACTTAGTGTGCAGAAAACCCACTAAGAAGAGGAGAATCGAGTTCTGTAGCTTTACTCCAACATGCAGCACAACAGTTCCATGAACCACCTTCATGCACGCTCTCCCTCCAGAGCAGTGTCTGCCCCAAACAAACAACTAACAGCAGGTACAGAGAGCCTGGAACCAAAAACACGCCCGAGTGGAAACAACGGATGGCTCGAGAGCCACTCCAACTGGAATTTACAAACTATCAACCTTTTCCAAATGATCAATATGAATGTAAGGCAATGAAGGAATGAAAAACATCCTGATCTTCATGAAGGCTGGAGCAGATCTAAAGGTCACCATCAGGTTTGCCTTTTACTGCTCTAACAGTCGAAGTTTCTCCAAAATGCAGAAAAGACTTTTCCAAAAAGAAAAGTTGAACTTTAGTGGCTCTAACTCTCTTTTTTTGGTCTAAACTTGAAGTTAGATCTTTATGTAATTAAAATAAATACATAAAAGAGTATTTTTGTACAAAGCCTCAGTAAAACCTGAAGCACAGAGCCTTCCTGCTCCATTATTTAACCTGACTGGACCAAATCTGCTCAGCCGATCATTCATCATGATGGATCATGATGGTTATTTGTGGCTCAAGATTTCAAGAATGACTTGAGTCTCCTGCAGATTATCAGAAAGGTGGCGTCTGTGCAGTCTTGCCTTGCTGGGAGTCTTGAGTGGAGAAATGGCGATCTTCTTGCTGGAGATGTTCTGCAGGTTAGTGCTGTGAGGCTCTGACAGAGTGATGGTCCTGGGGGGCATCACTGGGGACGTCTGCGTCACCACCCGGCCTGCTGACATATGAGGGGGGAGGGAATGAATGAGCGTTGGGTCAATAAAGAGGCTGATCCATTCAGCAGAGAACTCACCTGCAATCACAGGAGTGACTGACGTCTGAGGACTCAGACTTTTGCTGTTGACGGTTTTGGTGATGATGAACTTGATGGGAGCCGCCGAGGAGACCGGAGTTTTCTTGGGAATCTGAGGACGGCCATGAATCACAGCCCAGTTAATCTCAGTTCCGAAGACAAACATCCAAACATGGATTCATCCAGTCGATCCTCACACAGAAGACACGAGACAAACCCTTAAACTGCTTTCATTTGAAAGCATCTTCTTGTATTTTTATTGGAAAAAAAAACATTTAATTTGGTTTTGTGAGTTAAAATTTGAATATAAGGTCAAATCAGGAGAATCTTAAGGTAAATGAAAATTTATCATCATTTTAAAGTTTCAGTTCACAGCTTTTGTTTGGTTCTTTTTCTGCTACCAAACTTTGGGTCAGCGCTGGCACTGCTGTGGCAACAGCAGACGTTCTGGAGCGGACATGCCGTCATCATAACCTCCATCACCTGAAGGCAATCATGTCCCCGTAGCCAATGGGTTCAAAGCCCCACCCGCACGTAAAATTAGGTTCAACTCCATCCATTCATTCATTTTCTAAACCCCTTTCATCCATGACGGGGCCGGGGGGCTGCCGGAGCCGAACCCGGCTACTGTTGAGCCGTACACCCTGGACCGGTCGCCATTCCGTCACAGCGCCACAATCACACATCCACAAACAAAAGTGTGAACTGAAACTGTAAACTGGGCTGCATGGTGGCGCAGCGGTTAGCCCTGTGACCCCCAAAGTGACAAACTGTGTTTAGTAAATGAATGAATGACTCAAGATTAAGAGAAAATAAAACTAAAAAAAAAAAAAAAAAAAAAACAAACAAAAAACACTAGTTGTTGCTAATAAATGTTTTTTTTTTTTTTACACATTAGGTAACAGTTTAAGGTTTATATTTTTTTATTCAAATTTTAAGTTACTTTTTAACATTTTTAAATATTTCCTTCATGTTCATATCTTTATTTTTTTCTTTGTTTTATTGTTTTAACTGTTATGTTAATCTTCAAATTTTCAAGATATTTTTCAAGTTTAAATTTTTTTTTCAAATTTACAGTCTAGTTTTCTTTCATTTGAAGCTAATTTGACCCCATATTTTAAAGTTTGACTTTTAGTTAAAGTCACCTGTTTAATGACCACAACTCTTTGCTTAAATTGTCTTGAATTTTAAAAACTCTTTTAAATCAAGTTTTTTTTACAGAATCAGAAACCAGACATGCTGAGACACGTGTTGGCTTTACCAGAACTCCAGAGAAAATTACTTTAAAAGCTAAACTCAGATGGAAATTCATCTAAAAGAAAAAAATCTTTTTTCCCAACAATAAATTCTATGTTAGCATTGATTCTAATAATTTATATTTAAAATCATCTTTGTGTGGTATAAACAAAACACATATACTTGACCACAAATATTTGATATTGAGCAGAATAAAGCAGAGCATAAAGCTTCAGGAAAACATCCTGAGTTTTAGCAGCGTGAATGATTTCTGAAAATGTTTAGATTGATGTTTTTGTTGTGAGTTTTTTCTCATTCTAACCCTTTCAAACATTTGAAGAGGACTAATGTTTCAAACGAAGCGAGTGAGAACAAGTTAAAGCTTCAGCAATTCTCACCCTAGACCAAAGTTGTTACCACATCCGTCCCACTTATCCGATATTTGCTGGAAGAACATCAGTGATGATCTGAAGACTGATCTGACGCAGAGCAGAAAACCAACAGCAGATCCTGAAGTCATAACTGTCTTCATTCTTGCATTCAGACGTCAAAGCTTAGATACTTATCCAACACAGACTGTTCAGGTTTTTTCTTTGACTCGTTTGGTTCTAAACCAGCAGAACTTTGGCTGTTTGCATACATTTGGAGTTCGGGGAAAAATATTTATGGTATTTCCAAGCAAACGGCTAACGAAGGAATTTATTTGCAATTGGTTTGAATCTGGTAATAACTACCCCCCTCTCTTCATTTTCATACTGACACTCTAAGGCATGACAACGAACTCAAAAATGTCCAGTTTAGGTTCAAATGTAACGAAGTTCTGCTCCTGAAAACTACCTGCTATCTTTCTCAACCTTCATCCTGATGAGGTTGCAGCTCTTCAGAGGAACATGAGACAATTACAGGGGTGTAACAATTAACCAACTTAATTGATGAATCAATTTCTATTCAAGTGATCCAACCAGATTGATCTGTCTGAAGGCCGTGTCACACTGCAGCTACGTACCATCTGCTTCACCTGCACTCAGTACCAGGTATTTATCTCTGAGTTAAGTTTTGGCTAAAGATGTCCTGGATCCATTTTAGGTCAGTGAATCAGATCCAATCAGATCGTTCAAAATGAACAAATATTGACTATGAATCGGACTGGAAACCACAAATTACAATGTGAATGGAATCATTAAAATGCATCGTTACGTCTTAAATTGTAATTTTCTTTAAACATGCCCTCCATCATCAGAAAAATGCCACAAGAACATGTCAATAACAACATTTTCATGCGACTGGATCTTAAAGTTTTCAGTCTTGCTAACAGGAGCTAAAACTCATCCCAAAAGCAGCCTGAACCTCTCAGACTGCACTCAGGGTTACCTGTATGGTCTTGAGCTGCTGGGTCTGCACCGCAGTCACCTGGTTCCCTCCACTCCCCAATACTGGCTTCAGTTCTGACCCCCCAGCAATAGTGACCACTTTAAACTGTGGAGCCGGCGCCTTGCCGTCTCCTGAGGTCTGGACCACAGCGGGTTTGCTGCCCGCGTGTGGCAGCTGCAGAACTATCGGCTGCCCTGACTTCCCGATGGCTGTGACCAGCAGCTTCTGTCCTTCCTGCTTGATGACCTGCGGTGGAGGGCCTGCAGACTTCGCAGCTTCTGCAGCTTGAGACGAGGCTACCTTGTTGAGGATGATCTGATGGTTGGCAGAGGAAATTGTAAAGGGAGCGGTGAGCTTCTGTAAGCCACCCGTGGACACGCTCGTCCCTGTTACGCTGTCCGTGGTTTTGGTGGGGGCCATTGAGGTGGCCAAGCCCGGTTTGAGGGTGACCAGGCGCGACGGGCCGCTGGAAATGAGGATGGAGGAATGTCTGCTGGGGCTGAGCGTGGAGTCCGTGGAAGTGAGCAGGGTTTGGGAGTTTCCTGTCGAAGCCAAATCTTCTGAGACGCTGGGAGTTTCCGGCACGTCCGTTTCCATGGGGATGGTGGAGTCGTAGCAGGGCTGGACCGTGGCACTCTCAGACTGAGGAGTCTCTTCGATGGCCTCCGTGTCCATGATTTCATCAGGAAGGAGGCTGTTCAGCTCGGGTGACACCACGTCCATGTCTGCAGCGTCTCCGTTCTGTTAATCCTGGAGAAACAGAAAATGACTTTAATGCTGGAAAAGATTACAGAGCACACATTCATCCATATTTAGGGAAACATTTAGACTTTTCATGAAAGCACACCTGCATGATGAAACAAACTGACAGCAAAAGACAGAAAAACATAAACACAGCTCGCAGAGGTATGGAGTTGGCCACACATTCACCAGAAAAATGTCTTTTCCATAACCCTGACCGGCACAGTCTCAGTGAGATTTGATAAGGAGCTTTGTTAAGTAGGGGGGCATGGCTACATCTGAAGTTTTCACCATAAAAAGAAACACATTCTGTCAAAGAGAGAGTTTTTATGTACATTTGTGCTGCAGGTATCACAGAAATAAGGTTTTTTGAAGAAATGAAGAATACATTTCTTCAAAAATGCCATCAGAAGTACAGCAACAATATGTACATTTTTTAAAAACATTTTAATCTAAGACTGTGCATTTCTGCTCATATGGATCCTACATCCAGTTAACGTCTGTGGACTCTGTGGTGAAAGAGAAAATGAGTGTAAACAAGCTAAACATCTGTTATTAAATGTCATTTAAATGCACCCGTGCATCAGTCTAAGCATCTCTCAACATCTGCATTACTTATTTTAAACACACTGGGTCCATCTGCCTCTGATGCACAGAAACACAGTTTTAATCCTAAATTATTTTACAAATGTCCTTCATCGTGACAAAAATGCTACAAGAACATGTAAAAAAAAAAAAAAAAAAAAGAAAACATTTGTTTTTTCAGTGGGTTTTACAATCAACCTCAAATGTTCCGTGGATGAACTTGGCAGCTATTTTAGTCCATCCTAACACATTGGTAGTTCTTTAGGTTAAGTCACATCTTTCTGTTAAATAAATAAAAGTTGGTTGATTACTGCAAATGGTAAAATCTCCTTTGTGTTTGTCAACAGGGTCAAGACCCCCTCCCGTCAGGCCTCTGGTGCATGAGTCCTGGGATGTGCACATCAGCTGGTTTTGACAGAGGCTGACAGCTGACGGTGCTCGGTCTGTTAGGCCGCAGCGTTCCTCCGTGTTCACATGAACCCACCAGAACGCACGCGAACCCTTCCCGAACCTCACGTCCACTGAAGCCCCTCCCGCGGCCGCGCGGAGGCGGCCCGCTTTCAGCCCGAAACCAGGACTGAGGAGGGGATCCAGCTGAGGACAGGCTACGGGGGGGAAAGCGTCTACGGTGTGCGGGTCTGCCTTACTATTTCAGGCCGGGGTTGGATTTCGAAAGATCCGCCATTTTTACCCCGTCATCAACTCGACTAGCTGCCCCGCTAGCGTTGAAAAAAGGTTCGCTGTGCAGCAGACTCGGCAGCCGGAGACACGAAACGGAGAGAAATGACGGTCAAACACAAAGGTTTTCCCTGAGCTCGAGGGGAGACCCGGGAAATCCGGGGCACGCGCACAAACTCCCGGAGCGTCTGTGACAGTGTAAACAATGCTAGCTTCCAATAATTCCTTCTGTCACTTCACATTTCTTTCGGACTGCAACACTTAGAACTACTTTTTCACAGAAACTTAGGTTGTTTTCACACGTTAAAAAGCGTTTCCGGTGGCTTATAAATGACTTATTATTTTTAATTTGACGTCCGTTTTTTTTAATAAAGCTTCGGGTTAAAAACTGGAAACTCACAAATTGATATGATCTCTGAAGATTATTAGATGAAAACAAAAACAAAATAAGTTACTATTTTTGGCTCAGAAAAAAAAGTCGTTTTAACAGAACAAGCCATTTGTGTGTTTTTTGTTTGTTTTACTTTCGTTAGCAAGCGGTTAACAGAGTGTTTCTGCCCCACCACATGGAAGTGTTTTTGTCTTCATCATTTATTTTCAATTCCGGTAAATGTTTCGCGAAAACCCTGTTCTTCATCGGCGGTTTCATCTTCATCCAGCCGGCAGGACAACTGTCCTAGCGAAGTTGCTGAGCTGGCTAACCCCAGCTAGCTAGCACAACATTATTTCTCAACATGGAACACCTTCCTAAGTGCGTGGCTTTCTAGTGCAAACGGTGCGGTGAAGTTCACCGTACGGCAACATGCCATCGTGCTTACCCGGGATTTCAACGCTGGGTAGCGTTTCCAGTTAAAGCGAGGAAAGGTAAAAGCGATTGTTCAAAATACCGCGCCGAGCGCCATTCCTCCCTGACATTTCACAGGCCGGCCACGCCCTCTACGCGTGACACCACCGTGACGCAACTCTTAAAGGTACAGGCACCGTGATGAAGTTTTATCTGTTCAAACATTTTGTTTTAGTATTTTAACGGTTTATTATTTTGAGAAATTTTCATTTTCACCAATGTAAGTGATCTAATTAACAACCTTGTTTAAAATAATGTTATCTGAACTTTTATTTATATTACAATACAACAAAACGTATGCAAAATCTGAAGGCTACAATGCTTTTTAAAACATTATTTATTTTACTAGGGGGGGGTTCCCTTCCAATTCCTGATTGTCTAATTATATATATATTTAATTAGTACAAATATAAACTTTATATATTTCTTCACATGTTTCAGCATGCAGATATACAAACAATTGTTAAAAATAAACATGAAAAAAAAACATTTCCTGCAAAAATGCTCATACACTAATAGGCACTAAAAACAAAACTAATAAAGCGTTGAAGGTTGAAAAAAAATACTTTCAAAGAACTTAGTTGAGATAATTTGAAGAACTGATAATACATTTATGATAATCTGAAGCAGACTCCATAAATAGATTGATTTTTAAAAACTCTGATATTAAAAAAAATCTGGGAAATGCTTGGATAAAAATGAACATCAAGTATATACTTCACTTCTTTTTAAACTTATATACTGACGACAACAAAATTTCAACAGAAACAGGCAAATGAGTGCAAGAAATGAGGCTGAAAAGTGTGCGGATTAAAAAAAACTAGTTTATAAATACTATTGATGTAGTTTCTAAAGCATTAATCAATGTAGTAGGATATACATTTGCTTAAAAACAAGTACAAGTGAATCTGCTCAATATCTGCTTATCTGTTCAACTTTTGATGTTTTTATTACTTGAAGAGTAAAAGGTTTTTAGCAAAACAAAACTCCAAGACCAATTATTATTTGGTTATTATCTTCATATGAAAGCTAATAATTAAAAGAAAACCTGCTTTTTTCACCTAGAAACATCTGCTAAATATTTAAATTAATTAAAACATTACCAAAAAGTTAAATCTTAATAAAACAAAACAAAATGTCATAATTTTACAGCTTTTTCTTTTGTATTTTATTTACTAATAGGAACATGCTAATACTCCGTTGTTTAATGTGGAGCAATAAAACATTTTTTCTGCCTTTTTTGTAAGAAAATTAAGATCCATAGCGTACAGTCAGTGATCCATTATTTTCAAATAAGACGTGCGTGCGCGTTTCCGCAGTCGGTCACGTCTCGGGAGCGAGCGCCTGTCGGCTCCGGAGGACCCCGGTGTTGTTGACGCCTCCACGCAGGCAGGAATGGCGGCCGAAGTGAGGCAGGAGCTTGCCCAGCTCATGAACTCCAGCGGATCTCACAAGGATCTGGCTACCAAGTACGTAGCGCGGATTCTGGGGGGAAACAGATCCGATCATAACAGCGGGGCGTGCTTGTTTTAAATGCCGTAAAACCGTCAACCAGCAGCGGGAAACCCGAAGCGAGGCGCTAACTAAGCTAGCTTAGCCACGTAGTTGTCATCGCTCAACTTCATAGAATTATTTTTCATTTAGAGATTTTGATTCGCCTTTTTGAATTAAAAATAACCGATGAAATATTGCAATGTTTTCTTTTAGTTTGTCAGGTTATTCGGCTCATTTAGGAGCTAGATGTAGTTTGGCTTCACAGCTAATGTTCAGATGAAATAATTAGAACCATTTTGTCCAAAGATTAGATTTAAAAGAAATGCTTAATGGTAAACTAACCACGTTAACCACGTGTGCTTGTCTTACTAATGCACATGCAGTACAGACACTGACGTAGATTTTTTTCAGAGCCTTTAAATGCAGATTATTCACTTATTCCTGTTGTCTCTTAGATTAATGGACTAAAAACATCAAAAACTTTGTGATTTATGCAAATCTAGTTAAAGCGTTAAGTAGGAAAAAAAATCAAAGGGTTCAGTCCGCCAAAAGTTTAAAGTTTACTTTTGTTTAAGTCATGTTTACTAAAGTTCTGGTGCTGGTCTGGATCCACCTTAGTTGATCTTTTCCTGCAGGGTCCAGGTTCTGGGTTTGGATTTAGCTGCAGGCAGAACTGGGCATGGTACCGGACCTGTGAGTCCTGCCGATGATCTTAAGCTTGAAACAGAGGAAGATTTAGAGCAGGGGGTCAAACTCAAGTCATCGAGGGCCGGCCTCCTGCTGGTTTTCCCGAAATCCTGCTGAATTTGCTGCTGATTACCTGGATCAGGTGTGTTTAGCCAATAAGGAGCTTCAATGGCAGGTTGGTTGGAAAACATGCAGGACACTGGGCCTCGAGGCCTGGAGTTTGGCACCTCTGATTTAGAGGATTCATCTTTGTGGTGCCTTCAGGGACAAACTGTAACTTGATCCTCCAGACTGAAAGACATAAATGTATATATTGATCCTGGTGGTGTAGTGGTTTGCACCATAGAAAGAAGGTCCTGGTTTAAGTCCAAGCTGGAACGTTTTCTGTTTGGAGTTGCTTGTTCTCCTCAATCTAAAAACATTCTTCATAGATTAATTGATTACTCTAAATTGACCTTAGGTTTGAATGTGTATGAAGTCTGGCAACTTGTCCAAGGTGTCCCCCGCCTTCACCTATCAGTAGCTAGGATAGGCCCCAGCAACCCAGTGACACCAAAAGTAGGTTTAGAAAACAGATGGACCACTAATACCAACGGTGTGATATTTTTGTGCTTCCTATTTTATTGTTCAAATCTGAAAAATATCAAAAAGGTCTTGCATTTAAAATAAAATTGATTTAACACGACAGTCTGTGCATTCTAAGAAATATTTCACATCCTCGGACAAATGTTACTAACATTTGTAAAAAAAAAAAAAAAAAAAGCAAAACAACAAAATTCTAAAGAAACATAAAGAATTATAAAAATGTAATATAATTTCATTAAGACGGTTATATGTTTAGCTTTCAAAGAAAGACTTCCTAAAACTAAAAGTAAAGCTGTTACATTTGTTTTTTCAGACATCAGCATGAATTAAATTGCATTAGTTTCATCAAATCAGTCAGTTAAACTATTCGGTCTCAACAGAACAAACGTCAAGATAAACATAACATTTTCCTTCTGGGATTTCTGCGTTTGGAGGATTCAGACGTTGTGATTCCATGTTTTGAATGGGCTGGAAAGTCACTTTTTAATGTTAGCAGTTTCTGAGTGACTCGTGACAGATTGTGTGTTTAATATGAAGTTGTGTTTACTCACTTTTCTGCAGAAATGTTCAATCCTCCTTAAAGAAACTCCACCTGTTCCTTTGCGTTTTGACAGGAAACTGTTTGCAGCAAAGACAACATCTTAAAAATACTTCTGGTTCTTGTGGGAACAGTTCAGTCTCACCTTCTTGAAGTCCCCCTCCGATCCTCATGTGATCTATTTTCAAAATGTTCCCATTGGTCATCCCCTTTGGTTAATCAATAGACAACTGTTGTTGGTCAGAGTGATTGATTTGTGATTGGTGGTGTTGTAGATATCGACAGATTCTGGAGAAAGCCCTTCAGCTCTCAGATGCAGATCAGCTGGAGTCCTTGAAGGCCTTTGTTGAAGCGAGTACGCATCTTTTTTTTTTTACCATCTCCTGTTGGTTCTGCATGACACTGCGATCCTCCTGCCTGCATGACGGTCCTCTGCTCTTTCAGTGGTGAATGAGAACGTCAGCCTCGTCATCTCCAGACAGCTGCTCACCGACTTCTGCACACATCTGCCCAACTTGCCCGACGCCACCGCCAAAGCCGTCTATCACTTCACCCTGGAGAAGATTCAGCCCAGAGTCATCTCCTTTGAGGAGCAGGTAAAGGTGTCAAACCCTCAGCCTCAGTGGAAACTTCCTCCTGATTCAGACGCTGAAGCTGTCTCCTTCTGCTCAGGTGGCCTCCATCAGACAACACCTAGCAACCATTTATGAAAAGGAGGGAGACTGGAGGAACGCAGCGCAGGTTTTAGTCGGGATTCCTCTGGAGACGGGACAGAAGTGAGAATACATTTCTCTTCATCTGAACATTTAGATTTCCTTTCTCTAAGCAAACCCATCACCTTTCAGACAGTATAACGTTGACTATAAGTTGGATACGTATTTGAAGATCGCTCGGCTCTACCTGGAAGACGACGACCCGGTTCAGGCTGAAGCTTACATCAACAGAGCTTCACTTCTTCAGAACGAATCCTCCAACGAGCAGCTGCAGATACACTATAAGGTACAGGAGTCTTTTCTGTTCTGCTGCAGACATGCTGCAGACGTTTCTACAGATTTTTGTGCAGGACTTTGTGCAGACCTTCTACAGACGTTTATGTAGACATTTCTGCAGACCTGCTGTATCTCTGCTGTCCTCTGTCATAGGTATGCTACGCCAGAGTTCTGGATTTCAGGAGGAAGTTTATTGAAGCAGCTCAGCGGTACAACGAGCTATCCTACAAGTCTATTGTACATGAAACCGAGCGTCTGGAAGCTCTGAAGCATGCCCTGAACTGCACCATCCTGGCCTCTGCAGGTAGCAGCCGGCTCCCAGGGAAACACATTTTTCTGTGTTCAGTTCATTTAATCAATGTGCGTCGGTCGTTTCAGGACAGCAGCGCTCCCGGATGCTGGCCACTCTGTTTAAGGATGAGCGCTGTCAGCAGCTGGCCGCCTACGGTATTTTGGAGAAGATGTACCTGGACCGCATCATTAGAGGAAACCAGCTGCAGGAGTTTGCTGCCATGTTGATGCCTCACCAGAAAGCCACCACAGCAGACGGTAAGAGCAGAAATCAGGAAAGGAGATCATTTTTAGTATGTTTACAGACAGAACGGCTCCACTTCCATCGTAGGAACGTCAGGAGGTGGGAAGCTTGGTTGCGGTGAACTTGAAGCCGACCATCTAAGCTCAGCCTGGGAGTCTGATTAGTTGTTGAGATTATAGCAAATCTTCCTCTCCAGGCTCCAGCATCCTCGACAGAGCTGTGATCGAACACAACCTGCTGTCTGCCAGTAAACTTTACAACAACATCACATTCGAGGAACTCGGCGCTCTGCTGGAAATCCCACCTGCAAAGGTGAGACCCTTTGGAATGTAACGGCAGACTCCAAGCAGGTCGGAGCAGGGATGAATACCGAAACTCTGTGCCAAGTTGGTCCCTGTACTGATCTATGCAGTGCTAATGGTATGGTATACCTGAAACCATGATAAAACACAAATTATGATGTTTTGTTTCTGACATGTCAATCACTCGTGTTCTATTCAGGTTTGCTGTACAATTCTGGCGAATCATTATTATTATTCGTATTATTATATAGTATTATTGTAGGTGGGGTCAAAAGAAAGGGTGTAGTCATAAGGGTGGGCGGGGCTTCGGTCAAACTGCTGAAGCAAAAGTTTGTCTGTACTTCACAGCAAAGATGGTAATTCAGTGACCTGATTGATGGGGACATGGACAATGCACCCCCCCCCCCCCCCCCCCCCCCCCACACACACACACACACAGATTCATCTGGATGAAGCCCAGCTGCTGCACTATTCAGACATGTAGTTGTAGAGTTAGAGAAGCTAAGTCTTCTTTAACAGTTGTAGCACATCGCCTGTCCGTCCTGGGAGAGGATCTCTCCTTCACGTGGACATTCCTGATGTTTATTTTTCTCCCCAGGATAGAGGTTTTTTTTTAAGGGTTTTTCCTCACTGAGAAGGAGGGTCAAAGGGCAGGGATGTCAGTTTAGCCTAATCTGTTTAGTTTAATTTAGCAACCAGCTATTGTTTATATTTTTATGACTGATTTTACGTCTTAAACATAAATACAGTGTGAAGCCCATTGAGACGGCTATGGTTGTGATTTTGGACTATATGCACACGTGGACAAAATTGTTGGTACCCTTCAGTAAATGAAAGAAAAGCTCACAATAAATCCTCAAATGTTGGAACATGTTTTCATGCAGATGTAAACGCCACTTTTCCCCCACCAGGCTGAGAAAATCGCCTCCCAGATGATCACTGAGGGACGCATGAACGGCTTTATAGACCAGATTGACGGGATCGTTCACTTTGAAAGTGGGTCATTTTCTGTGGTTTGAGAGCCTTAAAAACATCTTCTTGGTTCTGTTGATTGTTGTTCCCTCATTTCACACTCAGTAGAAATGAGCTTTTGTTTGATACATTTAGTGTTTGGTTTCTTCTAAAAAAATTCACTTTACAAAGAAAACTTCTGGATCTTTTTGCGGAATATTTATGGAATTTATTCTCTGATCACTTTTCTGAAATATTATTTATAAAGTCAAAGAGAAAATCAAGGATTTTTCCTTTTTAGAAAATTTATTTTTCAATTTATTTAAAAAAAGAAAAAGAATTGAAACATTTCTGGGAAGCTGAAGGCTTTTTTTTCATGTCAGTTCTTTGGTTTGGTCGTGGCAGGAATGTTCCTGCAGAGGGCAGCACCTCCTCTGTGGTTCAGTAAAAACTCTTCTCGTTTTTCAGCCCGTGAACCTCTCCCCACATGGGACAAACAGATCCAATCCTTATGTTTTCAAGTCAACAACCTCCTGGAGAAGATCCGGCAGGCCGCTCCAGAGTGGGCCGCCCAGGCTATGGAGGCCCAGATGACCCAGTAAACCTTTCCACACCTGCGTTACCCGGCCACGCCCCCTTTTAAGTCACGTCTTCCTGCTCAGAAATGACGTGGAGATTCCTTATTGCTTGAATTTACTTTTCTGATGGAACGGACCTTTACATGGGACTGGTTTTGTTTTCATGTTAGAGAATTGGATGATTTTGCATAAAGCTGATATGTGGAAAGATGCTGAGTCGTTTCTTTTTCAGATTTTCTGTTCCAGAAGGTTCTCCAACGTTAACTCTCAAAATATCCAAACCTGTTATGCCACGTTGCAAACACAATATTTAAAAGTTAATCTCTGCTCCTGTCTGTCCACAGGAGATCATTTCATGATCATTTAGTTAAACCGTTTCAATCCTGAATAAGTGAAGGAGGATTTCAATGAATGCACCTCAGAGGTTTCCAGGAAATCCTCACATCTCACACTGAAGCTGCACTTTCACTTCACATTCACATTTTTTGTAATTATTCTGCAAATTAAGGACATTTTTTACTTTAAAAATGTAGCATTCGACTTAAAAAGACTTTTTTTTTAGCCTGAAATACAGAAAAACATTTTTTTTCCCCACAAGTTTTAGCTTTTCCTTCTGAAAAGTAATGCGATTTATTCATTAAAAAAACACCTCAAACACAGAAAACAGAGTTCAGAAGTATTTAGTAACCGTTCTGATGTTACTAAATAATAGAAGTATATGTTGTTGTACTTTTAAGCTTTAAAACAAAACGTGTCACATTTTGATCTGTATTCAAGTCATGTTTGGAAGGAAACAAAACTTTCAGTGGAAACTATTGACCCTAAATGAGAACTGGACAGAGTCAGTGTGACATCATCAAAATGGTTTACTTCCAGCTCCAACCATATGGAGTCAACTCAGTTGCCATTTTTCACAATACTGGTGCTGCCATGTTGGAGCCAGAAGTTGTCAGTAAGCTGTGATTGCTCCAAATCCTGAGTGAAGTCCACACCTCTGCCATTTCAAAGCAAGCTGCATGAAATCTGTCAAACGCTTTGGGGCCAGCAGGCTCTGCCTACTTTCACTGAGACAAGAACATGTTGAAAACGGTATCGGAGCCAGAATGGTTATTCTGACAAAGAAAATGACAGCGTATAGCTGTTTATTTCTCTTTAGAAGTCTTTGGACTTCGGCTTTTGGAGTCAGTGGGTACTTCCTGTTTGGAACGCCAGGGAGAGAGGCAGGAGTCACTCAGTCCAGTTGTCATATACAGTCAATAGTGCTAACTTTTTTATTTTTTTTTAAATGGCGGAATCATTTCAGGCTTAGCAGTAAATCTTGATTGAGAACAAAGGCCGCCTGGACGGACTGGGCCTGGTTTTTTAAAAGACTCCCTGCTCCTTCCGAAGCTTGATGTCTCTCTTCAGCTGACAGGTGGAGCAGACGGGGCAGAACAACGACACCAGGCAGTCATTACACATGGAGCCCTGAAAACACAAAGGTAAAAATGTCACTGTGGTGCAAAAACCTGAACGACAACACCAGTAACTGACTATCTACGTTTCACGTTCTCTTCATGGATATCTAAAGACAATCAAAACAAATTAATTTGGTGAAACAAAAGCCAGGAAAACAAGCAATGGACAAAGTAACTGAACAATGGTGCATAAAAATCCAAACAAAATATGACAACTAACATGGCCCAAAACCAAGAAAAAACAGCAAAAAATGTTAAATAGCATTTAAGGAATGTCAAAGTACATTTTTTGTACTAAAAAAGATTGAAATCGTAAACATCAGCTAAAATAATGCAGCAAAAGTACTGTATCTTAGAGTTAAACTACCGGCAGCTACAAGCAAATGACATTATTGTCAAAGAAGATAACAATCATAAAAGAACCACAGTGGAGAAAAGATAATGTAGGACAGTTAAAAATCAACTGTGCAGGTTTAGCAGGAAAAAATACACATTTTAGTAAATGCTGTGGAAAAAAGGCATGAAAGGTGCAGAACAGGAATGTTAATTAACCAGAAAAAAAGAGGAAACATAAAAAATGTTTCAAAATATCAAATATGAGACTTTCTTTTCTTCTGCTGAATGTGTCTGAATCCAAAAGCACAAAAAGACATTCATGGATCTATTTGTCTACCAGTGGATGCATCAGAATGGAGCAGGGAGCTTGAGGCCCCGCCCACCTTATTTTCTACATCCCAAACACAATCTTTTTAAAATGGCATTTTTCCATCAGCTGCTGACTCACAACGATTTGAACAAAGAAGTTCTCAAAGATACAATTTTAAAGCTTATTTTCTTTATTTTTGTCCTCTATCATCAGAAAAAATGCCACAAGATGTTAAAACCACCGAAAACATGGGTTTTATCAGAGTGGGTCTTTAAAAAGTTAATATGAATTAAAAAACAAATACTGGATTAAAGTCAGATTTTGAAAGGTTTGATATGGGTGACAACTGCACTTTTATGAAAAGTCTTGAACCAAATGTTGATTCAACACTTGTTGAAATCTAATCTAAAGGTCAAGGAAGATCAAGAAAATCATAAAAACACTTCAAATTAAAGGAAGAAATATACATTTCACGTTGTTAGAAAGTCTGAAGCTGAAAATTGTTTGAATTAAATACTGCTTTTCTTTCAGAAACAGACAAATGTGACAGAACCGACCAAACCCCATCAAGTGTCTGTAAAACATAACACGTGACGATCACATGGGCCATAAAGACCTTTTTTCAGTTTTCACATAAACCTTGTAAAGCCTGTAAATCAAAGGAGCTGAGGCAGCGCTTCTGCAGCTTTTGTGCTCAGACTGACCTTGATGTTGTATCTGGTCCGGTAGACGCTGCGGATGGGATACCCGGTACCAAACATGCAGCACTCGCCCATGTCTTTGGCAATGGAGCAGCCCAGACAAAGGTAGCAGAACCACCCGAAGCAGCCTGGGTGCAGCAGAAGAAAGGAGAAGAGTTGGAGGAAAAACTCTTTTTTTGATGGATTGGAGACGTTTAGGTGGAGGACTCACAGGTCCCAAGGTCTTCACAGCAGTCGCACACGCCAGTCTGGAACTCAGACGGCTGGAACTGACTCGGCTGCTTGGTCAGAGCCATGAATGAAAGAGTCTGTCAGGACGGGAATTAATCACCAAATTGATCATGATCAGTAAATAAAAAAGCCAAAGTCCTGAACTAATCAAAAAACCAAAGAACAACAGCACAACATTTTAAAAAGTAAAATTGTAAAATGGAATTGAAATCAAGTTAAAATACAAACAGAAGAAAACATGAAATGTTCAAATAAAACAAAGCACAGAAAACTCACCGGATGAAGATGGGAGGATGATAGAGGGTTTAGTGTACGGCCCAAGTTAGCGTTTTCTTTTATAGCAGAACCAAAGGGATCAAAGATCAACGGATTTTACTATTTATCAGAAAAGAAGCCCCAAACACACCTTAACACACCTCCTGTTACGCCTTTGGGGAAGGATTTACTGTGTTTCCGTGAACTGGACTCCCTTCACTATTGCATGAATGTGAGGTTCTTTTTTTTGGTTCCTGTTTCTTGAGACCTGGTTCCTGTATGCAGGTGGGCTTTAAGCCCCGTAGTGGTTTTTGTTCCTTTTTTTCTGTGTTTTCGTTCTAAGTTCTTTTTTTTAATGTTTATATTAAATTGTTTGAAAATTGGGAGGTGTGTTTCTGCCTGCTGTGAATCTCCCCCTCTGGTGTAGTCTCAGTAGGTCTGATCATCTTGTTATCTTCCACTTGGCTTTACCTTGTCTTTTATCCCATTTTTTATAGCAGTCTCAGGCTTCCTTTTTGGCAACACCTTTGATAAGAGTGAGTAATGAGTCTAGAAAGCAGGCAGGTCCTAATCTGTCAGGCCGTCATAAAAGAAAACTCAGAGCTAGTAACCTCCTCTGATGCTTAATCAATTTAATGGATTATTTCTTTATCAAATCACATTGGTTCTTTAGATTTGATCTGATTGGATTAGATTCAGCTGTTGTGTCCCACTGCCGCTACATGTAATTTGCGCATATTGCACTAATGAAAATTGGTCATAGCTGAATGTGGAAAAGGTAAGAAAAGTTGTGGTCTTTCATGTGAAATTTTTCACAGATGTATCACGAATGAATCACGTTAAAGCCACGGAAGAAGTACAAATAAACCACCCAAAGAGTCTGTAAACCTGCGCTTTATTGAATGTCTTCACTTTGGCATTCAGAGCACTGGAAAAAAAAATCCAATCGCGTCAGCACCACGGTCAGCACCCGCCACAGGCCTCAGAACCGCTTCCGGGCCGCCGTACC
Organism: Oryzias celebensis; assembly: GCA_014656515.1. Lineage (NCBI taxonomy): Eukaryota > Metazoa > Chordata > Actinopteri > Beloniformes > Adrianichthyidae > Oryzias > Oryzias celebensis. Next base: position 3,102,545 of record BNCR01000012.1, read on the forward strand.
CGGCCCCCACCGGGACACACCTTCTGAGTGTCAATGTGCTGAACAGTGTGCGATTATTGCGCTGTTCATATGCAAGGCATTAGTGATTCGTATGTCAATGACGTAGTTTTAACGGGATATGTGCGCCGTATGCGTGATATAAAATGTATACATCAGAGGTACATGCGTGACAAGTGCGTCAGAAATACGGGGAACGGTCGCGGAAAGCCACATATTTGCATATGCATATAGCAACAATTTGGCACAATTGATTTACAAGATTTTCCGTAACAATTGCGGACAAACTACATAAACTGCACATAAACTGCATAATTCTCAACCAACCACATTTTTTAACAGCTCCAAACAAAATTCCCATAAAGTCCCGTCAGCAGACACCGGCGCACAACACTTATACTTACACGTAAATCACACATGCATCACAAAAAACCAACATTATATAGAGGAATGTGACACGGCCTTTACGTGGAGAAGTCTTCTCAGAAATGAAGGAAAAAGAAAACACTTTTCCTTCACTTTTAGTCTTTTTTCACTGCAGAATCATCTGCTGCTGAAGTTTCCTGTAAACAAAGCTGAAGTTTGCTGGTGTGTGAAGAACATCAACACTTTTTAAAGACCAACTCCGATGAAAACTGTGTTTTTAACATGTTCATCATTTTTCTAATGATGGAGAGCATACTGGTATATAAAAAAATTCAGGTCAAATCTTTGTCAATCAGGAGCAAACAAAAATGCATTTGGAAAAATATTGTACTTTTTCTTGCATTGCTAATGTTAGGTTGTGAGGGGCTGTAAGGTACCAGGAGAGCCTATGAACAGAGTGCCTTCAGCAATGGAGTCATACTCACAACTCAGAGGTCCAATACTGATTAGATCTGCAGAAACCATGCACTAGAAAATGACAGTTTTTTTTTTAAATTTAGGCTAAAAACGCCATAATCATAATCAAAAGACCACTGGGAACGCTTAAAAAATATCAGAAGATGATCGGAGTGGGACTTTAACATGTAATAAAAACTGACATTCATTTGTTAAAGTTTCTTAAATGTTTCAGATGTTGTTCACCAAGGTTGTATTTAATTAAGTTAGGTTTTTAATGTGTTTTTGTATTTGCTCTTTGACATGGACTCATAGTTCAGTGCACTTAGGTATTTACGTCACAGGCCTCCAGCCTCAGTTAGATCATTAAAATCCTTTTTCCTAAATTTCTCATCAAAATCTCTGAAGTCTTTTGAATTTAATAAATAAAAAAAATGACTGAATAATAATGTAATCACGTTACTCTGCCTATAAAATGTGTTTTTCAATTACCCCCCCCCCCCCCACACACACACACACAATAGTTCAATAAGGAATTTCAGCAGAGAAAAGAGCAGCAACATTCTCTGAAATCTGCATTTTTTTGAGGTCCATCTTTGCAGGGCTGCCATATCCAAAGTGACCACACGGTGGTGCTCCTTCCCAGGGAAAAGGCCGTCCCCGTTCGTGCAGCAGCTCTCATCAGGAGGATCCGGCTGTAATGATACAGGCTGCCACATAATGAGTGACTGTGACTCTGGAGGAGGCAGGATTTTCAATTTCCGAGCGTCTAAAGATAGAAGGGGTCCGGACTGGGGTGTTATTAGGCTGCAACACCCAGAAAAATAGAGCAGCTTTTCATCAAGCGGGGAAGAAAAGCAAACCGGCTTCAGTTTTCTGTGACAAAACTAACAAGAAAGTATGTTTTTAACCTTTAAAAACAAGCAGAAAATATGAAACGAAAGATGTCTTAAATACGTAATAAGTCTGAAAACGTCTGTTCACAAATGAACCTGTATTTTAAAGGCCAGCTGACGCTTTAAAGAAAACCATAACGTTGGGGGGGGGGGAGATTTGTGACGCAAAACGTACTCTGAATCATCCAAAAACAAACAAAAAAGACTTTTTTGAACCGTTTCTCATCTCAAGGACCTGCAGCATCAGAATCTGATAAGCTGATAGGTGTAACATTTAGGGAAATACAGGAAAGACCATGAAACAAAATGTTTTAAATGACCTGTTAACCTGCTAAAGGATCAGCTACCTTCCATCTGAATTGGCTGCCAAATACATTTTTTTCAATGTCATTCTGTGCAAACTTGTAACTGAAGGAAGGGAAATATAACGGATGCAGAGTTTTTGTGTAAAAGCTTGTTATGTTGGCCATTCAGTTTGGAGATTTTGGGGGGTTTTGTTGAAGTTTTTCAGAAAATATTGAGGAAAAACCTGAACTGAGAAGCTGAAAAAGTAAAATTCTTGAGTATTTCAGGAAAAATGTAAAGACAAGTATTTCAGTTTAAAGTTTACGCTGAAAAGAATCTGCTTTATGACAAAAAGATGACTTAAGAAAAGAAATACGGTTCACTGTTATTTTTAACCTTAAATAAATGTCTGGATATTAATGAGAAAAACCCCCCAAAAGGAAAAACTTTGTAATTTAATGTAATTAAATTGTATTGTCTTTATAAACTGTGATTGTCCTGAAAGAAATAAACCATAAAGCAGGGATGCAGGAAACATATTCCATGCAGCAACATTGTTGTAGGTGTTAGCATTTGTTTTATTTGTGTTTTATTGTTTTTAAGAAATAGTTGCTTCATCAGATCTGTCTGAAACGTAGGCCTATGGTTTACTTGCAAGTGAACCCTGGTGTGGTTCAGGTCAAAGTGATCGCAAAGCCGCTCAGGGGAAAAGTCGAAAAAAAATGGACAAAAGCAGTGAAGAATTTCAGGCACTTATCACCAAATAATCAGAGGGTAAGAGTAGCACATTATACTAGTTTAAATTCTTCTTCTCCTACTAAATTAGTTCAATTGAGATACTGAGAGTGTTTTGGAAGTGCAACATGGCAGCAAGCTAACCTGAACAAAGGAGTGAACTTTTCTGTTCATGTATAGACCCACTTTTTTGGTGTGTTTAACATCTTGTATAATTTTCTTCATAATGGAGGACTATATAAAGAAATGTAACATTAAAAGTGCGTTTGAGTATTTCCTCATTCAAATCATTTTGGATCAGGAGCAGACAAAAATCTGCGGTTTGAAAAAGTTCAGGTTTGAAATGCAACAACCCCCACGGGCGAACCAACGTCTCTCTTCTCCACTACAATTCTGAATCCTCCACTTGCAGAAAAATAAATCCTTTAACGTCTTTATTTTCTCACAGAGTCGCGCCCACAACCCAGAGGCGAATCTCTAATGAGCTCCTGCTGCACTGCAGAACATATATCCTAGGAAACAACACAAGTTTTTTGATTGTTGCTAAAAACAGCATAATGATCATTAAAAGACCACTGGAAATGACTTTACAATAGAAAAACAAAGAGCTGGAGTGGAGCTTTAAATGTGTTTTGGATAAATGTTAAACAGTGTGTATGTATATAGAGCTTTACTACCTTCTCAGAAGGCCCAAAGTGCCTTACGGTCACAGTCCCTTTCATCCGTGCACACAATGATGGCAACCTGGGAGTCAGTGTCTTGCCCAAGGACACTTTGACAAATGGTTGGAACCAAACCTGCAATCTACCAATCAGAGGTCGACCGCTCTACCTCTGTACCACGGCCGCCCCTAAATGCATTCTGAAGAAAACTTTAAGGACATTAAAGGGTACTTTTACTCTACTGTAGTATGTTCCACTGGTGGTAGCATTGAGATCAAGATACCCACAAATCACCAATGTTGGTATTGACCACTTGATTAAAGTAGTGATTACTAATGAATGAAGGAGAAAATAAAAGTGCATATGTGCTTTCTAGCTGTTTTCGGTCATTAGGTGTTACTTCAGTGCTGAACCCCCCCCCCAGCACACAGCATATTGAACTACTTCATCAGCCATGTGACCAGAGGAGCCGCTAGTTTTAGAAAGAGCGGTTCTGTCATTTGAACCTTGCACACTAAAGTTGTTACCAGGCCAGTTTTTGATGGTATTTGTTTTTAGGATAACAAATGAAATGATTGAGAAAAAAAAATCACTATTTGAGAAACCAGTAATCTGCTTTGGCAATTGGTGTTTCTGCAAAAAGTAATCAGTATTGTATTGAACCTTAAAAAGTATAATATCACCTTTCACTAGATCGATGTGCTATAATACTCGTTCATCTGATTTACGTTAACACGACTGCCTGGAAACATCAGCTTTCCCAAATAAAAAAAACAAGAACAAAGAGGAGGACCCGCTCATTCTTCGTTACCTCCTCACAGCTAAGTGTTCAGGGGCGGCCCCACGCGATTAATGACATGGGGCCCTCTTCAGTGGCTGTAGTAGTGATTTCTTTAAAAAAACGTTCATTGAATAACTTCAAATATTTTGACATGAATTTAAAAAGTAAAAAAGTAAAATCACATTAAAATCTTCAAGAAATGTATTTTATACACAAATCTAACTTGTCGTTGATGGAATATTCCATTGCTACACAGGAACGTGGGAGAATAAAACACTTAAACATGAGCAGTCTAATGTTATTTCAGTGATATGGGTTTTTATGACAGTGTTAAATAATAATGGGCGTGGAAAGGATTTTAGATATTGTTTTAAGTGTTCAGCTCAGGGCCCCTAAAGCACTGGGGCCCCAAGCAATTGGCTACCTTTACAATCCGCCTTGTGCACATTTAACAAAAAGACATTTCCTAACCTTATGTGATTTTCTCTTCATCAAATTCCTGCTCAAAGCTGTTTTTTCCCTCAAAAAGCTATAGTTCTACACCACCTTACATGTCTTACTTCTACTCTTAGGCCAGTTTGCATTCACACCACAGCTGAAACACACCAGGATTCACTTGCAAGTTCAATGTGCACCAAAGTTGAGGTGAACTTTCAAACCTGCCAGATCAAACCATTCAGGCAAATAAACCTATGCATGAAACTAAAGCCAAGAAATGGATGTTTTCAAATAAAAATACACTTTTTTTTACCTTTAACTTTGTGTCAGAGTCAAAGTAAACTGAAGTGGGGATTGAGAAAGGTTCTTCTCCATCAATAAAAGCTGGAGGTTTTATCAGCCCAGGGCTTCAAAGGGCTGAGGTGTTGATTAAGGACAGTGCTGACACACATGCGCACAGCTGATGGAGGAGAAGCACATCTGCACTGACGTCACCCGTGAAAGAAAAAAGGACAGAAAAAGCAGCCAAGTTGGAGCTGTCCTGCAGACAGGCTGCCTCTGTGCGCGGCCGTGGAGAGGAGCAGCTCCAACTTCTCCTGCTGTTTGATGCACTTTTTCCTGAACCACAAAAACCCAAAGTCCAGCTTATAAAAGGAGGACAGATCGGCTGAAAGCGGAGCCTTCTGCTGGAGGAATCCAATCCGGTGAAAAGCTGAATAAGTGCTTTCTCTCCCTCTGAGGCAGAGATAGCGCTGCTGGGCTGAGGGGGGAGAATCCGCGCGCACATCCAGAGGATGGCAGAGTTCAAAAGGAGATGAGGAGCGCAGAGTGGAGGAGGTCTGTGCGCGGAACCTGAGAGCAGCACGAGCCTTTTGTCTCCTTGCGCACTCGGAGCGGAGCTGACAGTTAGGATGATGATGGTGAAAACCTCCTAACTTCGGCCCTGTGCGCGCGCGCGGCTCACACGCAGGTCTGCGTGTCCTCCTTATCGGTGCAGACTCCCTCAGGTAGGAAAACCTGCTCGTGTTTGACTGCGTTTCTGCACTTGGAGCCGCTCTGGGGAAGTTGCGAGCACAAACGCGCGCTTTGAGCCAGATTTACGCACGCGGGTCCACGTCTGCAGCGCAAACTCAGAGGATCTTTCACGGCGCATGCAGCCCAAACCGCGGCTTGTTTGGATTTGCGGAGGCTCCTCGAGGGTTGCGTTTGAGGTGCCGGTGTAATGCATGCGGGCCGGCTGCCAGCTGTCTGGGTCACAGTGGCCAAAGGCAGCGCGGTTTGTCTGTCTGGAGCAGTGCAGCGCAGGAAACGCACGCGCAGGTCGTCCTCTAGCAGACGCTTTCCTCCTGAACATCACTCTTATCCCACCTGACGTTTGTTTATCCAAGGTCTCGTTTGTGCGTAAAACCACAAAGTGCAGAAATTACATCATGCAGACTCTGATCTGTGCTCGCTTTTCAACGCGTTATTGCGCCGCGCAAACTTTATTTAACCACTGAGTTCCACAAACTGTCCTCAGTGTTTCATTATAAAGCACGGGTTTCACGCAAAAGAGAAACCAATAAAAACTGCGTTTAATCTGTTGGATTCGCAGTTTTAAATAAAAAAAAAATACTTTATCCAGATTCAGATTCACTTTGATTTCTGAGCTTTTTAAGTCAAACTCGTATTTTGACAGTAGGAACTTACCGTAATTTACCAAATGAAAAAAGTTCAACTAAGTGCGGATATTTTTGGTTTGAGGGCGCGTGTCAGTCTGCTGGTTAACACTGATTATAGATGTGAGACTCTTGGAACCATAAATATCATCATTTGAAGCCTCCCTCATGCACCAAACTCACCATTTAATGCACCAAAATTGTTCCACATCTCAAGACCAGCTGTTACAAAATTCAATAGTTCCGCCCAACATCAAGTGCGTTGCCGTCATACAAATCTATGAAGTTTGGAAAAGTTTACTTTCACTCATCCATCCATCTTCCAAACCCTCTCAATTCCTTTAAGGGTCACAGGGTTGCTGGAGCCTATCCCAGCAACTGCTGGGCAAAGCGGGATACACCCTGAACAGGTCGCTACACTCGCATTCACACCTAGAAGCAATTTAGAGGCACCATTTAACCCATGAAGCGTGTTTGTGGAGAAAGAGACAGAGAACATGCAAACTCCACACAGAGAAGACCCAGCAGGGATTTGAACCAGAGCCTTCTTGCTGTGAAGGGAGAGTGCTTTACCACATTACCACAGCAACAATGTGGTTGTTCAAAAAGAAACTGTAGTTTAAAGATCCACTCCGATGCAAATCCTGTTTTGGTTTTTGTTTTGGTCGTGTTTTTAACATGTTCTCGTGCCATTTTTCTGATGACTAGGGACAGATACAAAGAAAATTAAACTTAAAATTGCATTTCTGAGTATTTCTTTTTTTAAATTGTTGTGAATCAGGAACAGACGAAAACACTAAGCAGGGTCTCAAGCTTCCTGCTCTGCTCCATTCAGATGGATCCACTTACAGACAAATAGATCCATGAACGTCTTTGTTTTCCTGGTCTGAGCTGGAATCTGGATCTAAACTGTACAGATGAACAGCTAACATACTGCCGTTTGGGGCTGTAAGCTAGTGGGAGAGTATGTAAACAGACAGCTCTCAATTATTAAACATGGGATGGGTGGGCGGGGTTGCTCCGTGCCAACAGTCTCGCCCACAACTCAGAGGTGAATTTCTGATGAACTTTTGCCGCTCTGCAGAAACTATGTCCTAAAACGACACAGGTTTTTTTAATCATATTTGAAAGACACTGGGAATGCTTGGAAAATAGATCCCTGGAGTGGGACTTTAGCACAGATGCATCAAATTAGTAAAGTCATTGGTTATAAATGTAAAATTTAAATTTTTAAGGAGAAATTCAAAGCTACGTCTTAAAATAAATGTAAAATACAGTTTAGCTGAATGATTTAATCTGAAATGGAGGTGCTGTGGTTGGTTGCAGGGTGGACTTTGCCAAAGGCTTCGGAAACCTTTTGAAGCCCCCTCCTGGCTGTTGATTCTCGGCGTCTTTCCTCCACAGGAATGCAAATGGATCGGTCAGGACAGGTTTCCTCCATAGGGCTTCCACTTTGGAGTTCCACCTGAGCCTGACGTGTCTGGTGGGCTGCCGCGACATGAACCCAGAGCCCGCTAAGATGTGGAACGGCTCGCCTTCGGGAGAAATCTGAAAACTGGATGAGGCTCCAATGGAACAATGGACCTGTTATGGTGTGGCTTAGGACCAGAGTTGTCCTGTTGACCCATTTGTAGTGCCCTCTACCCCCACCTCATGTCACACGTTTTTCCTGAATTATGGAAATTTTGTGGAAGACTCTGACTTGGACATTGAGCCTGGTGCTGATGGCTGCTTCCGAGTTTCAGAGCAGGCTTTCCTACAACTCTCAAGGTATGACGAAGACAGCTGAAGGCTCAGATCATGTTACCTACAGTGTCCCCATGCCTCTACTCTGTTTCCTGTCTTTGCTTTGAAAGAGGAGTTCCTGTCCTACCTGCAGCACTACCAGCTGACTGCCCCAGTGCGGGTGGATGAGAAAGGAGACTTCCTGAGCTACACTGTGAAGCACCAGCGACCGGGCCGGCGGAGGCGAGGTCTGGCAGACTCCACGATGGGCTCAGACCCTCCAGAAACCCAGATGTTTTACAAGCTGTCGGCCTATGGAAAGCTCTTTCACCTCAACCTGACGCTTAACACTCACCTGGTGTCGAAGCATTTTACGGTGGAGTACTGGGGCAGGGAGGGGCCCGAGTGGCGCCACAGCGTGGTAGATAACTGTCACTATGTAGGATTCTTGCAAGATCAAGACTCTACGTCAAGAGTGGCTCTCAGTAACTGCAAGGGCCTGGTGAGTCCACAGTCCACACCTCTTCCCTGAAACTGTCCGGCATTTACCTGTCAGGGTGTCTGACTTCATCCCTCACCTCACTCTCCCACAGCTTCTGCTGACATTTTCTGTTTTCTAGCAGAACAGAGTAGCACATTAAAGTGTCTAATTAGGCTGTCTCAGCTTGTAATCCTCAGGCTTTCATCCACAGACTCCATGAACGTCCAGCATGTGTTTGTTGATCAAGACATTGGACAACGTTTTAATAGCTGCTGTTCCTACGCGCCTCAGAGAAACTCTAAAGAAGGAAGAAAGAAACACGCTTCTTATTGGCAAATTGAATCATGCGCAGCAAACATGTGGCCAAATGTGCTGGCAAGACCCAAGCAGCTGTAATAAATTGAATTAGTGTTTGCTCTTTTTTTCTTCCAGCACCAAAAATGGGAGAAAACTGTGTCTGTGCTTTAATGTAATCAGCTGTCTGGACGGTATGAGATTTTGACATCACACACGGCCGAAACACTAAATCCAAAATGTTTGTGCACGCTAGTGTGATATGTGGTTAATTGCTTTTATTGTGGGTTTTCTGCAGCCAAGTCAATGTTTCCTATAAACCCAGAGTGAGACTGTTCTTGGAGTTTATGCTCCAGACTGGCTTTTGAGGAAGGAAAGAATGTTTTAATGCTGGTTGTTTGGGGATGGGAGGAAAACTTGTCCTTAATTTGGAAGATGAGGTTAGAAGAGGGAATTGTTAGACTCAGCAAGACCAATGGTCAAAGCTGAATCAGCAAAAATCACATTCAGTTAGATCCTTCATTCTCCATAAAAGCAACGTTTTACATGCTGAATATGGCTGCCGTACATGTTAAAGACCCACTCCCATGAAAATGGTGTCTTTGGTGTTTTTAATGTGTTCTTGTGGAATTTTTATTAGGGATGGAGGACATATATAAAGACAATTCAACTTAAAATGTCCAAGTATTTCTTTATTATCACTGTGAATCAGGAGCTGACCAAAAAATGCTGTTTGAAAAGCAGTTATTTGTGACGCCGGGTGGGCCAAAGTCTCCCTGCTCCCCTACAGTTCTGAGGCATCCACCTGCAGACAAATAGATCCATTAAGATCTTCATTGTCCTCGTCTGAGCTGCCATCTGGATCTAAACTGGACGACTGCAAAGCTCTGATATTGCTCACCTTTTTCAATGTTAGCTTGGAGTCGTGAGCTGCTATAAGCTAGCAGGGGAGAATGTAAACAAAAGGCTGATGGGAAATTAGCACAGCTAACTTCTGCGCCAACAGTCCCGCACACAACCCAGAAGGGAATTTCTGATGAACTCCTGCTGCTCTGCAGAAATGTCTTTAAAAACGACACAGGCTGTGTGATTTAGGGGAAAACAGCATAACATAATTAAAAGAGCACCGAGAACGATTAGAAAAGAGAAAAACATATATGGTTGGAGTGGGACTTTATTTAGACTTTATTCAGACCTTTATTGATATTGAAGTAAACAAAGCACATAAACATCTTCATAAAGCCAATATCTTAAACAGTAAACATTACAATTGCAAGTTTTTTTTTTCTATTTTACAGAACTAAGTCAGTTTGGTCAAATTTCACATTTTATCTCCATTAAATAACAATAATCTAAAATAATCCAGCGTGATTGCAGGAGTAAAAGTATTTAGGAGTCTTATAGACAGTTAGGAATGTGCCCTTTCTGTACTTTTGAATATGAATTAGAATCCAAAAACATTTAAGTTTAGTAACTTTAAATGTCCAAAGTTCTGCTTAGAGGTTTATTGTTTTGGAGTCTTTTTACCTTTCAGTTTGGAACTGTGACTCTACATGTTAATGGTCAAATTTTGAATTGATTGACCGTTTTAATACTCCAAAGATTTTCAGGATTTTCAGAGCAAATGTCAAATGAACTCAATTCAATCATTGATACAAACTGAATCTGTTTAGTGCTACGGATCGTCCTTTGATAAAACTAGATGAGAACAACAATACAGCTTTAAATATGAAAATTGCATTTTTTCCCCCTGTATTTAAACAAATTATTCGCCATTTTTGACCTTCTTCTTCTTTCTTCTTCTCCAACAAGCACGGCGTGATAACAACCGAGGAGGACCAGTATTTGATAGAGCCTTTAAAGAACGCATCTGCTGCCCCCTTCAGTGAAAGGAGCCAGGAGGAAGAAGCACACCAGCATGTTATTTATAAAATGTCTGCCGTTCCCTCACCACAAGAGCAAAGCCAGGAGTTCAGCTGTGGCATTTCAGGTTGGTGAACCTCCATTTGGGTTGTGGGTGGGACTGACGTAAAGGAACGGCTATACATAGCAGGTTAGTGGAAGTGCTGGTTTGGTTCCCGGCCGAGGTTATGGTAGACGTGAGCGGTCCTCTTGTGTGCTGCAGTCGCTCCTGGGCTGGACGCCTTTCAACCTGCAAGTGAACGTCTCGCTCCAGAATGAATAAAAGGCCCTTCTGTGCATGAAAAGGACCAAGTCGGACCTTTCTAGAAGCAGAAGCAGCAATCGCGCAGACTTGAAGAATCAAACTCTGTTTGTTGAGTTGTGACAAATTGGAAAAAGAAGAAGATGGAAGCAGCTGTCATTGGCAGGAAGCTCACCTGTCTTGACATGTACAGCTTTTCACGGAGCATCTGGGTCATAAAACAAAGGCTTTAGCCACGAGGTTCAAAGGGCCACATTCCCCATCGACATCTATCAAAGTAGGCTTCTCTCAACAGGCAAAGTCTCTTCATTCTGATAACTCATCGACCTGTCTGTCTTGTTCACAGATGTCATTAAACGTGACGCACCTTGCCAGCTCAGCACATCCTCTGCTCTTCACCTGTCCCCTCACAACCGTGAGCTGTCAAACAACACCCACCGACAGAGGCGCTCCGTCAGCTCCGAGCGCTTTGTGGAGACGCTTGTGGTGGCTGATAAAATGATGGTCGGTTACCACGGTCGCAAAGACATCGAGCACTACATCTTATCTGTGATGAATATTGTAAGTTTGATTTGCTGTGACACTCATTTCTGTCTTGGTGGACTTGCAGACACGTGTGGTACAGATGTCTGACTTTGTGTTATTTCTTCTTTTCTGGAGGTCAGGTTGCCAAACTTTATCGTGATGCCAGTCTGGGAAATGTTGTGAACATTATAGTGACCCGGTTGATTGTTCTCACAGAGGATCAGGTAGGGAAACTTCCGAACCTAAGCCCTCTGTTTTAGGACCTTTCTTTTCACCGTTAAGAATGATGCACATGAACCGCGTGAGCCCAAGTATTTCATGGGATTTCCATGGCTGAAAGGGCAGAGTAGACAGATTATTCACCATATGGCCACCAGTTCAGATGAAAGACACACTCATGCATCTTCCCTCAGGGAGTCTCGATTGAGGATTGTACATGCACTCTACATGTGTATATGTGATGGGAAAAACAGCATCCATCCACCATCTGCTCTTTTTCTTACATCCACTTCTTTTATGGAAGCTTGAAACATTAACGTTTAAATCCTAGAATAAACGTAACCACAAATAATGACTTGTTCGGCGTTGATACATAATTTTTAATGAGTCAGATTAAATTAGGGCATCATTCCTCTTTGCCTTTGTGGCTGCATACTAATACTGCACCTCTTTTATCTACTCCTACGTTAAACCAATTAGCACCTACTGCCATAAAGAGATTAGACCTTTAACAGACTCAGCCATTGTCTTCTCTGCAGTCTTGCCCCAGCATGCAGAAGATGGATGATACAGCGCTCTTTAGGACTAGACAGCAGGATACTTCACAGTGCTGAGAAATGACTGACTTCACAGTGCCAAACTGTAGAGTCAACAGCATTTAGAATCGAATTTAATACAACCCAACAGTACAAGTTACAGTGTGCTACAGTGTGCAAAGGTTAAAGAATTTATTGTCCCAAAAGACATTAAATGATATGAACTGAAAAATGTGAAGTTATATGGAGGAACAGCAGACCAAATGATGCAACGCAACTCTTTAAAACTCAATGTAGGTCATTATATGATGCAGTATGATCCAACAAATCCATGTGATAGTAGGTACGGTATCATATGATCTAACAGATTCAAACAGAATGATGTGAAGACAGTACAATGCAGCCGTAGACGATATAATGCCATCGTTTCTACTGTAGTTAATGACGATAGTATATTGTAGGGGTGTGAGAAAAGCATCGATACAATGAAATATCACGATACTTCATTCAGAGATAGTTGTAACGATATAAAAGGTTGCAGAGAGGATATTTAAGCAAACATGTAGTTCAGCCTCTTACTTTTGTTTGTCACTTAAACCCCTGACTGCTAGTTGACAGCACACCACACCGAGCCTCTTTCAGCAGCTCTAACCACACCAAAATACAAGAACTCACAAGAACAAGCTCTTCAGATGTTTATTCAGCTTTGTGGCTTTTGTTGCTACCACAGTTTTTACAAAACTCAATGAGACACGTACAACATAGCTTTAACTTGGGAAAGGGTACTGAAACTCTGTGCTAAGTTGGTGCCGGTACCATACAAAAACGCAGATTTCTGTGTTTCATGACTGGTTCATGCAGATAACAAGTGAAGCTTTGCAGACGCCCAGCGTGCACTGCACGTGGCCTCAGTTAAAACGCTGGAATCAAAGCAAAAGTTTGGCCGTTCTTCACAGCTAAAGAATATTATTAATCAACCTGATGGATCAGAGCGACACCTGTAGCGCTCTGAAAAAGACTAACGTCGTCGCGATGAGCAATGAAATCGGTGTTTGCTTCCGCTTGTGTGGAAGAGCTGCAGCGCTGCAGTGCAGACGGTCACGGAAATAAAGCATCCTAGTGCTTCCCTTCACCCTGTCACGCTGCTTCATCACACTTTAAAGAAAACAGCACTTTATTTTCTTAAACATATTTATAGATCTTTATTGGCTAAGGCACGTTTATTCTTTTTTTTCTTATACTGAATATATCTTGTGAAAAATCAAACAACACTGAGTGTTGAAAAATATTTCTTAATTTATTATAAGAAAAGCGTCATGAATTTACTTAAGTAAAATCCACTTGTATCTGAGATACAGTTACAGTGCTTTCTGCCTGATCATTAAATCAATTGTATATTACCATTTTATCCATGTAAAAGTGTATTAATATATAGTGAAAGATGGTCTGGTACAGTGTTGGGATAATCGTGGTACTTATCGTATCGTGACACATATATCTCAGTACGTATCGCAGTGCCAGACCGTTGCTAATATACCCCCCCCATAGAATATTGTATAAGGTCTTAGAGTGGGCTCTTTTGCAGTGGTCATGTCATTATAGAATCCTTAGAAGTACCATTGACACATGACGACATACTATTGTCCCGTGACAATAAACTTTTATCATGTGCTAAAAAAACACAATAAATGCAGGACCACTGTAAATATCTAAAAATATTTTTTGCTTATTTCATTTTGAGGCATTCCACTGAAAAAAAAAGACATTTAGAGATATTTATTGCACTTTCTAACACTTGAGCTTGAGTTCTAGAGGTTCATTATCTTTCTCATTCTGTTATATTTTTCCTCAGGAGAGAATTGACCCGTAGCTTGTCCTGGCAGGTTTGGCTTGGATTGGAGTCACTTGTGAAGCTGTTCATCAATAAGCCTGCAATGATTTATAGCAGAGAAAGCTGGCTCAGTTATATGTGGTTTCAAACATGGTTCGGATGTACAGAAATGCTTTCCTCAGACATGCAGAAGGTGTCTTAGTGGATGAATTTTTGCGTTATTTGATCACAGAACTCCTGCTTTTGTTTCCCTCATGTCGTGTTTCAGTTACTACACTCGTGCAATCTTTGGCTTCCCCTACATCACTAAATGGCTTTTTAAGTTGGCCCAAACTCCAGGCAACCATGAGGGAGCACTTCTGCGCACGTGGTCGGTCAGTGAATGAGTGACTCATTCTGAGTTTAGTTCTCTGTGATTGAAATTCAGATTTCAGTGGGTGTGTTTGTTCAAAACTTTCACGTTTTGTCTCATTATGTTTTTTTACACTGAAACTTTTAATAACTTTCTGAACATGAGAGATACACTGGTTAAGTGCTCCAAAAATGAAGTTTGGTCTTTTCAGATTTGAATGGTTTTGTTGTCCACTTTTAGGGTTTTTTGGAGAATGTCAGTGGAGTTTTATTTTTGTGTGCCTTTCTCCGTCTCACCAGTCTTTTCTCAATCGTCTCCTGTTGTTTGGTCCGTTTCCCTTCTTTTCCTCCAGTTCCCCTCTGCAGTTGTTTTAATCTCTTATCTGTTGAGTTTGTTTGTTCCCTAAAGTCTCTGTAAAGGCTGACACAATTAGCTATTTCTGTATCTGCTTTCCTTGATTTATCACTTATTTCTTGACATGTTTTAAGTGTAACAGCCTGTAAAACATGGATTCCTTTGTGAACTTCTGCTAAGCCACTGTAAAGCCTGCGGCAGTAAAAACATGAAGGTTTCATTCATTACATTCTGTTTATGAAGTTTGTTGGGTTCTGTAGGGGACAAGGTCAGGATTTGGACCGGTCTGTCCATTATGACTCGTTTCCACTGAGTGGTACGCTCTGGTCAAATCCAGTATTTGGAGAATTTTCATTATAAAATGGATCCGTGAAGCCAGACCGAACTGTACTATTTTTGGGCCCCTGTTGAATGTAGGTTTGTAGAAGAATGGACGGTTTGGGCAGAGCTACAGTTATAACCAATTGATTGGCGGAAGGACATTACGACAAAAGAAAGCACCAAGAAAGTGTCGGTATTCCTCTTCACCGCCCAAAAATGTCTCTCAAACCATATTAAATGCTTTGCATACACAAAGTATTAAAAGTCAAGTGACAAAAAATGAGCTGTTGGATGACCGCCATTGTTATTAGCATTGCCTTTGCTGCAGACGCACTACTGTTACATGATATGATACATAGCTCTACACAATATGTGAAACATTACAACTCAGCAAGAAAACACTTAAAGAGATGGGTCAAAAGGCCTTGCTTCCGGTTCCAGCGAAATGAAATCAATTCAGTCGCCATTTTTCCGCAGAACATGCGGCGCCATTTGGAGCCAGTTGACAATGATTGGTTCAGTTGGTCTGTGTTCTGTTTCTCACTACCATTGCCAGTCATGTGTGAGCTTGTTTAAAGTCCACAGCCCGTCCACTGAAAGCGGCTCGGGAAAATCTGTCTAACGTTCAAAGTGGGGTCCAGCAGGCAACACGTGCTTTTACTGAGGCATCTGATTGGTCAGTTTACGGTAAATACTTGTTATAGTACTTTAATACCTTCTTTGAAGGTCCAAATCATGAAAAAATGAGGACGAGCTCAAAAAGGTATCAGAGCCAGAACGGTTATGCCAACCAATAGATAGGCTCTGGGATAGGCTCCAGCAACCTCATGACCCCAAAAGGTTTTCAGTGGGTTCAGATAATGGATGGATGCAGCACCTGGCAATACGATGTCATACTGTATGACCACCAGTATGACCAATCCAGTATTACACAAAACTCCATACTTTGTGTTCTAAATGATACAACTCAACATGACACAATTTGGTGAAACCTTCAAATAATGATGTAAGGAAGTACAAACATTAAGAGAAATGTGACAGTACTGTTGTAACTAAAAGTAGAGGACTTAAACTGTGTCATTATAAGTGATACACAATGTCACACTGTGGTATAACAAGGTACAACAAAAGGATAAAGACGTACTATAAAGTGTAAGTTGTCTTGGCTCTGATTTTGTTTAATAAAACTGTGTGTTTTGCAGCCGAACCTGGAGATCAATCATCATGCAGACAAGTCTCTGGATAGTTTCTGTAAGTGGCAGAAATCCATTCGGTCCCATCACAGCGGTGGAAACAGTATTCCGGAGAATGGGATGGCTCATCACGACAATGCCGTCCTCATCACCCGGTAAGAGATCACTCACTAACAAAAGAGATGGAGGCGTGTTTTTATCACACTTCCCCAACTTCCTTCTCCTTTTTAATTTTAAAGTCCCACTCCCATCATCTTTTTTTCTATTATCACAACGTTGGAATCCCAAAAGGTGCATTTTACATGTACTTTTCATTAGAAGTGGGCACTTGAACGTACGCTGCCCAGAGTGGTGTGAACGTAGCTTCAGAAATTCACCTCTGAGTTGTGAGTGGGACTGTTGGCACAGAGCAATCCCAACCCCCCCTTCCCATCAACCATAACCGAGACTTCTCTGTTTACACACTCTCCTGCTAGCTTACAGCCCCTAACGACCACAACAAAAATAGTTAGCAATATTGGAGGTATCCAGTCATACGGTATTGATCCAGATTCCAGCTCAGACGAGGAAAAGAAAGACGTACATGGATCTATTTCTCTGTAAGTGGAGGCATCAGAATAGAGCAGAGCAGAGAACTTGTAGCCCATCTATTTTCTACGTCACAAAAAAGATCTTTTTTCAAACAGCACTTTTTCATCTTCTCTTGATTACCAATGATTTGAATAAAAAATACTCCAAAATAAAAAATGAAGCTTAATTTACTTCATATCTTTCCTCCATCAACAGAAAAACGCCATAAGAACATGTTAAAAACACTGTTTTCATCAGAGTGGGTCTTTAAGGACAGCAGTTGTTTTGTTTTTTCTGTTGGTGCTGCTTTCTTAACAGCTGCCAGCAGTTATATTTTTATGCCCCTGGAATAAATATTTCATGGATAAATATTCTAAGAGAATAAAGACGTCAGGCCTGAAAATAACTTGCGCTGGTACGAACTCGCTGTACCCGTCACCCGAGAATATAGGTTAAGGATGTTTGCAGTAAATCTGCATCTTGTCACCTCCGCTGCTTTAGGTACATAACTTGGCAACAGAGAACCCTACTTTGAACTGCTTTGCCCTGAAAGAAGATGGTGTTTGTAGCCATTGTGATGTGAAGCCTCTTTCTGGGTTCTGGACAAAAAGATTTTTCTATCATTAGCGAGCTCTTCCTTGTTTTTCTGTCAGCTGATGATCTCCAGCTGTTTTGGCTTTGCTGTTCATTTTTGGCTTCAGCTCTGCAGGGAAGTATTCAAATGCTTGTTTGTAGAGTCTGTTCTGATGATGGGAAGGGAGGGGGTTATCTATTGGAACAAAACTTTATTCAACAGGCCTTTTAACCTAACATTTCATGTTCAACACTCTTACATAGTAAGGAGGACACTGCAACCTGCAGAAACAAAAGTTTTTGCAACAATCTGTTTGCTTCTACTTGAGCAGAAACATCCTTTGATTGGTCATACATGAAGCTGCTGAGCAAAACTTCAAAAATATCCGTTTCTGAATGTGCAAAATAACTGATGCAAAAACTATTCATTTAATAGATATTGACACAGAAGCCCATGTTTAACCAGTTTTAAACTTTCTGCTTTGAATTCAATCAAGTAATTTCATGTTAGATTCATGTCTTTGTTCAGAACCTCAATCTATCACAACGTACAGTCTCACCAAAATAAAGTTACTAACGGGATCAGCAAAAGTGCAAAGACACTAAAACGGAAAAAAATCCAATCACTTTTATTTATATGGCATCCAAACATGGTTGCAGTCAAAATTGTGGTGTAAATTAAGCTCAAAGCATAAAAAAGCTATTAAAAAGTACAAACATTTAAAAGGCAATAAAGTAAAATATGAAAAATAGAACAGTAAAAATAACAAAAAAAGCAGAAATAACAGACACTTCAGCAGAGCAGAGTCTCATGCTGTGTCAAAACCTTAATGGAAATTTATACGAGTAAAATCGTTTTTAAGATGTTTTGTTTTTTAGGAAAAAAGCATAAAACGCAAAAACACACACTTAAGATTTCAAGAGCTATATTTTAGGTAAATCTGGCCACAAAACCAAATCACATTAAAAAAACATTTGGATCTTCAAACAATTTGTATTAAGATTTGTTTTCTTTCTGCTTCAGCTAAGGTTGTTTTTGTGCTTCTTTTCTGTACTTTTTTGTAGTGACTCCTTAAATTGGAAGGTTTTACACGCTGGTAAATAAAAGAGCACATTTTTGGGTCCATATTTTGCAACTTTAAACTAAATTAAGACATTTTACTTTGTTTTAAAGGTCTATCCATGGATTGTGCTCATTTTTTCCCACTTACACGTTTGTGCCCGTCCCCCCCAAAAATATCCTGATCTAGTTCGGTTTAAAGTAATAATTCAGAGTTAATGTCTCTCTCTCACACTAAGCATCCAGTTCATTACAAAAACATTCATTCTACATAAGTTATTTTAGTCAAATTTAGGCCAGAGTTTTAAAAACTGCCCAAAATGGAAATGATCTAATTGGATCCACTGGTTTGGATCCACTAAAGTGAACACAGAGGGTCTGTGGACAATAATGACTTCTATCAGACTGGAGGAAAGCAAACACTGGAGCGCTTAGCTTTGGAGGAAGTGAAGGAACAAACACAAAACACTGGAATATTGTGTGGTTTTCCTCCTCGCTGAATAAAGTTCAGTCGATCCATTACTGTTTGTCGTGACTCTCAGCATTTGGATCTCACTCAGACAGAAGTATTTCATCTGTTTTTCAGCTGATACCTCTTGAAAGTGACCTACAAAACTCTGTTGCTTCACTCTCAGTCCCCTTCAGGACACAGTTTCTTCCCTGTTGGGAATGTGACCCGTCTCGCACCGAGAAAGACACACGAGGAAATGGGGTAAATTAATCCAAACAAATAGGTCCCCTGAAGGAAGACACTGGTTTGGAGGGAGGAAGGAGAACAAGAATTTATGAGGAGATGGAAGAAGAGGTGACAGGAAATCCGATTAGAACTGGCCTTAGTTTTAATAGATTAAAAGCTCTGGTAAAGATTAGATCATTAGTTTGAAATGTATGTTGTGTTCTTATAGTGTTTCTTTCTATTGGATTACCTGCATTTGGGGCTAGCAACCTTCACATTCATTCTCCTTCATGTCTGAGAGGCTTCTTGGCCTCATTTTTTAAGGAACTGGAGTGATTTTTGCAGGTGTGATCCAGGTATTTCTCCAGGTCATAGCTGAGCTGCTGTCGCTGCTCTTTTGTTTGATTACGTGTGGATAAAATGAGGAATGGATCAGAAACCAATTATTTGAAAAGCGTGAAATGCTCAATACAAATGCTAATGAAGTTTTTGCCTTTCTCTCCTGTTTTTTTTTGTTTTTTTTACCTGATCTCAGGTATGACATCTGCACCTACAAGAACAAACCCTGCGGGACTTTGGGTGAGTGATGTTTGCTTCATCTTTAGCCTTCAGCCAATGCTCAAATAGATCTTTCTCCTTTCAGCGTTTCAGAAGGAGCACCAGATGGCTCCAGTAAGACTGAATGATCAGGAGGCTTCTGTTTGGGTTTTTCTAGCTCCAAAATGCCTCAAGTTCAGGTTGGGGGGGATGAACTGTGATCACCTTCAATTTCTGAAACTCCTCTGTCCCTTTATAGTCTCACTCATCTTTTGATCTATTTTCACAGCATTCCCAGTGGTCTTTTAATTATGATTACGCTGCTTTAGACGAAATCTAAAAACCTGTCGTTTTCCCGGACATAGTTTCTGCAGAGCAGCAGAAATTCATTACGAGTTCGCCTCTGAGTTGCGGGTGCAAACCCTATCCCCTTCCCCTCACTATTACAGAGAGCTCTCCTACTAACTTGGACTTTGGTCACCAGTCCCAAAAAGGCCTCCGCGCTGTGACCTAAATGCAAGTTTTTCAGCCACATCGACAGGCGGCTGTGCGGCAGCATTTGTAATCAGGAAGCAGCAGTCGCATTTTTACGAGCTGCAACATCCTGAACTGAAGGATCTTTTGGCATCGGGCAGTGGCCACCCAGGCACATTTGGAGGTCGTGCAGTGGCAGTCCAGTGACAGGCGGGTGGCAGGGAGGCAGCAGCGCAATAATTGACTGACAGAAGGGTTTCCAAATTCCCAAAATGGTCTGATGATTGGCCGATTTCATCCAGCTCCCTCCCTACCTAATGTGTGCTCAACATCTGAGTTGTGAATGACCAGTGGTACAGAATGGCCCCCTTTAATACACCCCCAGGCTGCCGGGCGGCTGGTGGAACTTGATATGGACGGCCACCGTCTAGAGACACTGACACATTGTGCAATTAGAGCTGCTGCTGCCGGCGATCTGGCTGCCACCATCCTTGCGATGCCGTCATCCCCGACGCCTGACTGCCACGGTCTACCTTCATGCTCACACCACAGGCCGGCAGCATGAAATCTTAAAGATTCTGCCGATGTCCCCGACTGCGCAGTGGCAGTTGTATTTGTGACCGTAGCATCACACTCTATCCAGCCGCACAGTTCTGATCCAGACACCAGCATCGGATGAGGAAAATAAAGACCTACAGAATATTTGTCTGGGAATGGAAGCATCAGAATAGAGCGGAGCAGGGAGCTTGTGGCCCACCCAGCGTATTTTCTACACAAATACCTTCTTTTTAAACGACATTTTTTCTTCTGCTCCTGATTCACAACAATTTGAATAAAGAAAAATTCCGGAGTGCAATTTTAGGATTCATTACCATATGTATGTTGTCCATTATCAGAAAAATGCCACAAGAACATGTTAAAAACACCATTTTCATCGCAGTGGGGGGGTGGGGTGGAGTAAGGTAGGAAGAGGAGATGGAGAGGAGGAAGCAGAATATGAGGAGGAGCTGAAAGTGGAAGAGGGAAAAGGAGAATTACAGGGAGTGTCAGAGGTGAAAGAGCGAGACACTGGTGATATTCCGGAAGGGAGGGGGCAATAAGACAACAAACAGAGGCAGAAAGCCACTCAACCTCCTCCTCTCCTTCTCCCTGACCCCTTCAGCTCCTCCGCCTCCTCTCCTCATCTTATCTCTGCAGAGGCTCCTGCAGGCACCTCGCTGTATCTTGGAGGTAATATTCTGACCTCAGGGGTGGTTTGACAGATTGACCGCATTCGTCACATTCCCCCGTCGCTTTTATTGCCCTGGCATCTGCTTGGCTTCCTCGCCGTCCACCCACTCCTCCTCCTCCTCCCCCTCCTCTGCTCCCTCTGGGATCACGCTCCCGGGTCAGATCGCTGGCCTTTAGGGTCGTGGAGTAATCACGGGGCTGCAGATAATGCACAGTCCACCCCAGAGTTAAGAAAACAGCTTTCAGGCCCGTGTGGTGTTTGCATTGAAACCCCCCCAACAGCGCCAGCACCAGCACTGCTCCAACACACACATTCTTAAACTAATCGCTGAGTCTCCTTCCTTTCCCTCCCTCCCTCTTTCTTCACCTTCAGGCTCTCTCTTTCCAGCAGCGTCGGCTTCAGCGACCTCCTGATCTGCGAGTCTATTCTTGTTTAGCCTCTCAGCCAAAAGGCTACCTTTAACAAAAGTGTGCAGATAAATCTGGACTGACCACCAAACCCCACTTCACGTGGACGTGCAGAGGCAGGTCTGGGAGGGAAGTGGTGCAGAGTAAAACACACTTTCTGCTCCGTGCAGCTTAGAGCTGCCTTTCAAAAGTTCAATATAGAATCTGAACTCTTATGCTTTTATAAAATCTTCAGGAACATTTTGAGAGACGTATTCAGGATGGAACATAACTGACTTGGAAGGATTAAACAAACAAACAGACAAACAAACCAATTTTATTTATTTATTTTTTTTAAAGAAAGAAAACCATTTATATTAACTTTTTAATTCTACAGGGGATTCAGGAAAGCGGATTCAGAACATGTTAAGCAGCAGAAACTAAACTTTAATTTCAAATCACTTGAATTAATTAACCTTATGTGACTCCCCAGGTAACATTTCACTGACATTAAATGACATATTTTAGATAATATCCCTAAATATAAAAGGTTTTCACTTGTTCTAATATTTATTCCTCCACTTCAAATACATTTATTGTTTTTATTTAGGATTTGCAATAATTTAACTACAAGTTAGACAAAACACTTTTTGCCGTTCATATTCACATCATGTTTTCTATGTTCAACCATAACCACTAAAGGACGGCATCTCACCAGATGTTCATAAAACATCACTAGTTCAAAAATGAAACCAGAAGTTCATTTCTGAAACACATTTATCACTCCATCCCTTACATAACATTGCCATGGCAACTGGCCTAAGTTTTGGTCAATAAAGGTACCAAAATCCTACAGCATCACATGCGTGTCATGTCAGGACAGGAGAAACTCACAGGCAGAAATGAGATTGTATCTAAAGAGGGGGGGGGCATCTTCGGTCAAAGGGGGACCAAACTCACTTCCTCTTTTTCCCACATCTGAGCAAAGATGGCGGCCGCGTGCTCAGAAAGAAATGCTCTAAAAGCTGCTTTGAAGCCAGGATGTTGCTTTCTCTGTGAAAAATACGTTTGACCTCATTTGCTTTTTGCCGTCTCGTCTTTGAGGCGTCACCTTGTCTTTAAATTTCAAGTGTTTATGTAGTCGGGGCTAAAGTGGGATGGAAACGGGTTTGGTGAAAACCCTTGTTCTGTTTTCCCTACCAAAACTTCCATTACTTTTTGGTATGAAGTATGCAGTTTTGTTCCATCATTTTGCAGATGATGCTCAGATCGTTGTACTATTGTGTTTTCATCCTGTGGTTGATAAACTGCACGTTCAAGAAAAAGAAAAAAAAAGATCTGTTCAGGTCAAGCTTGACTCAGAGTAAACGCACAAATACCCAAGTCTAACTGACACAAAAACACAATAAACCACCATAAATGCATCCATACATCATGTGATCTTAACAATGTGAACCAAGAAAACTTCTGAGGAAAATATAAACATTTTTTTAACAAAATATGATATATTATAATATATGATATATGTATTCCATAACCTCATGAACATGAAAAAGGCTGATTTCTTTGCTTTTGTGTCCCACTCTAATCATCTCTTGAAATGTTATTGTAATTATAAATGTATTGATTTTTAAACACATTAACAAAACAAAACACAAAAAACAATTGTGTTTACAATTACCCATGAATACACAGAAGGAGTATATGAGTGAGGAGTTGGGAAGGCCACTGCAAACCATGGTTTGTATGGTTTGTATTCAAACCATAAGTTCTTAGTGTTCCCAGTGGCTTTTAATGATCATTATGCCAAATCAAAAATCTGTGTTGTTTTCTAGGACATAGTTTCTGCAGAGCAGCAGGAGTTTGCCTCTGAGTTGTGGGCGGGACCATTTGCACATTTGCACCCCCCACTCCACCCTTCTGCTGAGCTTGGATCAGGGAGCTTAGGACTCAACCTGCGTCTTTTCTGTCACAAATACAATATCTTCCAAAAGGCATTTTTTTTGTCTGCTCCTGATTCACAACAAATTGAATAAAGAAATACTCAGAAATGCTATTTTGATTCCTAACTTTCTTAAAATATGCCCTCCATCATTAGAGAAATGCCACAAGAAAATGTAAAAAAAAAGCAAAAACACCATTTTTGTCGGAGTGGAACTTGAATGAAAATGTGACGGTGCCGTTCCTTCATGTGCACAACTGAAACACTAACCAGTTTTTCAGGTTTTTGTGATCCCAGAGGAGAATCAGATGCATTGGTGGGGGGCCTATATGGCTGCTTTGAGTTTTCTTGTTGCTGGTTTGACCTGTAAACTATAAATGATGCCAAATTACTGATGTCAGACAAGAAAAAGGCATCCCTAGGAATCAAAAAAATTAATGAAAGCAGGTCAAACTAACTTTTTACATTGTATTCTTCAGAACAGTTTAGAATAACCTTATGGTTGTAAAAGGAAACCAGAACTGGAAGCACAACCCAGTTTAAGGGGGCCTTCACACAC
Organism: Oryzias celebensis; assembly: GCA_014656515.1. Taxonomy (NCBI): domain Eukaryota; kingdom Metazoa; phylum Chordata; class Actinopteri; order Beloniformes; family Adrianichthyidae; genus Oryzias; species Oryzias celebensis. Next base: position 3,126,822 of record BNCR01000012.1, read on the forward strand.
TAATGCAGACACATTTGCCAACACACACTGCTGCTTTTTGTGGCTTGATCCTCTTTCAGCTCACCTGTAGATGTAATCTGTGAGGGCTGCTTACCTTCTCCTTATCTGACCTGTCAAGATTTAGGGGGAAAAAGGACCTGCAACACCTGGATTGTGAAGTGATTCTACCTTTAATCACCCTCTCCTCTCCCTCTTCTGCAGCTCGGGTTCGAAAATGAGGAAAACATTGATATTTTCTGACAGGTTTCAGCTGCAGCACGGCGTTGGTGAGGGGTTCTTATATTCCCTTTCTTGGCTTGTGCTCCAAAAGTTACACGACTTATAAATCTTACTCCCTGTCAGGACATTTTCCAGCAGCCGCTGTAGTTTGGAAGAAAACTTTAAAGAAGTCCAGCCGGTGACGTTAAACTCAACTCTCCCTGCTGTCTCTCAGCAGCGCTGTAAACAGGAGATCATGTGTGTGGAATCCCGGCTTTTATGACCGTGACTCCGAAGAATGCTGCGCCTTGACCCTGTGTTTGTGTTTGTCTGCGTGCAGGCTTGGCCTCGGTGGCTGGAATGTGCGAGCCGGAAAGAAGCTGCAGCATCAATGAAGACATTGGCCTCGGCTCTGCTTTCACCATCGCGCACGAGATTGGCCACAAGTGAGTTTTAAGACGTTTGAAGATCCTAATATAAAATATTATGTTTGACATTAATCCATGATGCAAAATACAGAGACATTAGGAGTTTCTTTGGAGATTTATGTGCAACAGAAACAGTCAGATTGAACTTCTTTGAGAAAGCCAGGCTTAAAACTTTAGATTAAAGTGTTTTACTCTTTTTTTGTTAAGTTAAACCTTATAGCAATCGTACAAAGGACCCTCTCTTAAATCAGTTTGTGGCATCATAGAAAAACTGTCACATTTTTCTTACCAATTACCATATTTTTCTGACCAACAATCGCTCAAATGCAGATGCCAAAATAATGCAAACTAAAGAAGAAAGAAAATGATCTACAAGTCGTACTGGTGCATAAGACCCATCTTTGGAAGAATGTGTTTTTGATCAAAATAATGAACAAGAACAAACATTTGATCTTGAAAGGCAAATTATAAAAATGGAATTGATACCAATGATAGAATGAATATATACATACCGCTAATGGAAGGAATCTAGTGTACATTAGTGCAACATATGACAATTATTACAACGACCACAGCATAAAGATCATGCTAACACGTTCACTAAACTCTTTATATCACTTCAAATCACAAAATCCATTGAATTCTTCTTCCTTTGTGGTGCTTTAGAACAATTCCACCAAGCCTGGTGTAAGTCTGAGCGGCGCTTCTTTTTCTGCGTTGCTGTCAATAGCAAATAATGATACACACTTCTAAATGGCCTCTAGTGCTTATCCTATTTAATAAAAAATCACATATAAGTCACACCTGAGTATAGGTTGCTCTGCAAACCAAAGAACTGGGACTTTTCCTTTGAAAAGTACAGTACATTTTTATGAGTTAAGCAGCACTGCAATGGTTTTAAAAAAATCAGAGTTTTTGAACCTGATTTGAGCCAAAGTACAAAAATCCCAAGGCACACCACCAACTGAAAATGTCCAAACAATGAAACCCTGTTGTCCTTATTAACAATATACAGCCGTTCTTATCAAAGTGCAATTAATTAAGACTCAAAGAAACACAAAGTAAAAAGTTTTTATGAACTTTCATATTCCCATGAATGAACAACGAGCTGATATTCTGGAAAAGATAAATGTTGTTTAGACCAATAAGGTGAAATGGAACAATTTCCAACAGTAAACTCAACAATTTACAGTGGGAATCAAAAGTTTATAGAATGCACCGGGGCGGTCAGGAAAACCTGACAGTTTCATGGATTGTTCACAATCATGTTTGCAAAGATCAGGTGATTTGAATCTCAAAGATTTGAAATAATCCTAAACACACCTCCAAATCCACACCATCTTACATTAAGAGGCAGAAACTGAAGGTTTTGCAGTAGCTTTCCCAATCACCTGACCTCAACATCATTGAAAATCTCTGGATAGACCTGAAAAGAGCAGTGTGGAACAGACATCCCAGAAATCTGAAAGAACTGGAAGACTTTTGTAAAGAAGAATTGGGTGAAGAAACCTCAAACAAGAATTGAGAGACTCTTGGTTGCTATGAAAAGCCTTTACAAGCTGTGATACTTGCCAAGGGGGACAGTAAAAGGTTCTAACTCTGCAGGGTGCCCAAACTTTTTTGAGCACATCATTATTTTGTCTATTATTTTCAAAGGATAAATGATGGAAATAAAGCCTAATTTTTTACACATTAAAAGAATGTCTCATCTGTAAACTGATGCCTTTAGGAGATTTTTCAATCTTTCTTTGGGTTCTTTATGCAGACTAAAAGAACATTTTACCTGGGGTGCCCAAACTTTCTACCTCCACTGTATGATGGCACACTGGTGTGCTCCATTGATTTTGAAAAAAAAACACAAAACAGAAATAAGGCTCATGAAGACCTTGTCTTTGATGTTTTTTTCTTCTGTGTGGGGTCCATCATGGCTCAGTACTTGGTTCTCCTTTTCTTTTTTTTTTATTAAGTGCTTCTTGGTTTCACACCAAAAAGAAAAATTCTAATTCATGTAAAAGTGACATGGGTAACATTGTGAACTAAAGAAGATACTTCACCACATCGCCTGCGTATTTTGATGATGTAATGGCTTAGATGTCATCGTTTTTTCTGTTTCTAAAGAGGAAAATGGAGGAGTAATAGTTATTGGCAGCTCTACCTAAACTTCCTGTACAGACACAAGTTCCCAGAATTCAAAGATCAACAATCTCTAATCTGGAGATCTAAATGGACTCCACGCTTGAGGCAGTTACAGGAGCTAGCTACCATAAAGCCACTTTACCTGATGCTTCAAAGCTTTAAATCCACACTTTTTTCATTATTGGCCTGGATTATTGAAAGCCTAAGTGTCAGTAAACCTTCTGTTGCTCATCTTCAGTTAATCCTAAATTCTGCAGTATATCTTTTAAACTGCCCCACAAAGTGCATCTCTCACCACTGACTCCATCAGCTTTGGGGCTTTTTGCATTTATATCTGCTACCTTCTTCCATGTTGTCTGCCCTAAACATCATTGAAAGTGTGACTGAGCCTAAAGTAGCAGGTTTGGACACCAGAGATCACCCATGATTTTGCAGCAACAGCAGCAATAGAAGATGAACGGGAGGATCAGGACTCTTCAATAAATAAAAACACAAACTACAGAAAAAGAAGATTTAGCATCTTTTTTCAAAGTCTAGCTCCTTTTTAATGATGAGTGGTGATCAACCCTTCAACACCTGATCTGTCACTGGTAAAATACCATAAGTCTTCAACCGTTTGCGTAATCAATGCAATTCTATTGGATTCTAAAGCTGAGATGAGCAGATTTGCACAACTATGCCACTCTTTACTCGTGTTCGCTTTAGTAATGTCATGCAATTCACTTTTTGTGCTTTTAATAAATCGTAACCTGTAATTTTTAATCTATTTAACTTCTTTTTATTCAAAGCTCACAACTGCTGGGAATTTTCTTTTAACTTCGTAACATTGTGGTGCAGGAGAAGATCAAAATACAACCAAAAAAAGTGGTTTTATTAACGTTTACTACTATAACAGAAACTTTAGTTTCACATCACCAAGGGGGATCATTTTCAGTCTAGAACAATTAGGGGAAAAAACAAGAACAAAACATCAGGTCCAGAGTGCTCTAATTAAACACATAAAAACAGAAGGACCACTTTAAGACGCATTTTCAGCCGAGTTCAAACAAAACCTTCCTGCAAGTAAACAGTTTAACCTTTTTTTTTTTAGCTCTGAGAACATAACAAAAGTTAAAGATTTAAAATGAATGATAATTTACGCGCTAATTTGTCTGTAATTAATTTACTGCGATTACATGATAATTTGACACCGCTATTTAAGTTTTCTCCACTTCAGCATTCATTGAAATTAAACCGTTGAAGAGTTACGGTCATTCAATGAACATCAACACTGGCGCTAAAGCTCTGGCGTTAATGGGTTAAATAATGCACTTAGACAGGTTAGTCCCAATGGAAGCATCTCTCTGAAGAAGTGGTCCAAACTGCTTTACCAAAATGACAAAAATGACATTTTTTGGAGCTGAAATGTGTTTCATTTAGCCTTTAGGTCAATCTGGAGTTGAAAGGAAGAACAGAACTGGTGTCTAATTGTGTCCATGAAGTTAAGAGTAGCATTCTGTGTTTCTGAAATGATATTTAAGCAAAAAGTGACTTTTTCAGTCTTGTTTGATACTCAGGTATTTTACTAACAAGCTTTGAAATGCCATCAGGCTCACATTGTTTAAAGCACAAATGCAAAATCTTGAGCATTATGATGCTTAACTGATGGAGACTTGAGTGTGGTCCATTGATTCTCCTTTAATTTTACAAACATGAATCTGTGATCATCCCAGTTGATTCACTATACACCACACAAATACCTCATGACTTTATCAAGAAGGAAGGTTGATGTAGGTTAATTCCTTCTGAAGGTAGTAAAGCGCTATAAAAGTATACGCCATTTACCATTTGTTGCATTTTTATTCATTTCTATTTTACGTCAACTTTATCCATTTGAAGCATTTTTACTGTCTACAGTTTTTAACACTTCATTTTTGTGAGGTTAACCACAAAAACGTCCACCAACAAATTTTGGTTTAATCAGAATACATAACGAACCCTAACCCTGACCTGTACATAAATCAACTTCAGGGGCATTTTGAACAACCTGATAGGACTTCAATCTAAAAGAGAAACTAGAGGGAGGCACATTTTGGCTCCAAAAGTATTTTTAGTCCAAAAAACTCTCAGAAAACAAGCATTTTTAAATACAAGTAACAATGTGGGTTTAGCATCTTCTGTAATAACTCCAAAACATGCAGTTTGAAGAACAAACACTACTCCAACCCTCAATAATTCTTATGATCAGAGACTGACAACAGCTGTTATTTAGCAGAAAGTACCATGTGCCTGGCAATGCTGGTTTTTATGTTTCTACGGCATTTTGATGGATAACCATGAACTTTAGTGCAGACATTCCCTTCTGCACTGAACCCCCTGATTCTTTATACCTTTACCTGCAAAAGTCCAGCCTTTTTCAGAGCTTTACTTAAAATGAAACACCTGCAAGTTAATGACGTATCAACAGCTATGGTTATTTAAAACTGGCATGCCAGTGCATTTAGCTTAGAAGGGGATGATGTTTTGGTTTTCTTAGCAGAAATTTTCTTCCTTATTAGGATCAAGGTCAACTTGAATGACTTTTTTTGTTCCTGAGACTTGTAGGTAGTCGTTTGTCCTCCCCACCAGACTCCTGAACTCTGTCTCCACATTTTTCCTCATGCAAATGTCAGTGTCCACATACCTCTGGCTCTTTCCTCCTGAATATAAAGCAAAATAATGATGATGTATTAGTCTACGTATCCCTCTCAAGAGAGTTTACCAAGATGGTGATTTCCTTTATTATGTCTCGTGTCTACTTCTGTTGTGGGGCAGTTGTAATAATAGTCTCTGCTGTAGAGGATGTATTAAAAAAACAGTGCAGAGGGGTTTCAGTGGGTCTGATTTATTTCCAGGGTAGTGTAAAATGTCATAAACGGCAGCCTTACAAAAGCAGGTTCAGACTGTGCACTGTGGTTGGGTTTGTTATATACATTAGAGCTGCTGGACTTAAAGAAATGGCACATTTTGACGTCTAGCCATACGCTTTCCTTCAGAGGAAACTGATTTTTGAAAGACCAGAGTTGCTGCAGGGAGAACACAGGACGAAAGTGATTTTTTAGCCGTTGGACCACCGTTGTGTGAGGTGTGTTGGTGTTGGGTTTCAGATTCAGAGGATTCCTGTGTCATCTCTGCAGTCGACCCTCACGACCTGCTCAGACCTGCAGGCTGTGATTGACAGGCAGGCACCTGAGCAGTGATTAGGACTTTTTTGCTACTGCCAAACGCCAGACAGGGTTTGACCCCTGACCCCTCTACACAGCTGTTTCGGAGTCACATACCTCTGTCTTTACAGCTAAATCTGTGGAGCTACACGTCCCTCAGTCGGTAACCTGGATTCTCTGCTCTAAACTGTGTAGCTAAATGCAGGAGACAGTGGACACTGGATCATCATTCCCAGCTGCTTGACTTAACCATCTTCTGTGTGTGTTTCAGCTTTGGGATGAACCATGACGGGATCGGGAATTCCTGTGGCACAAAAGGCCACGAGACAGCCAAACTGATGGCGGCTCATATAACAGCCAACACCAACCCTTTCTCCTGGTCTGCCTGCAGCAAAGACTACATCACCAGCTTTCTGGAGTAAGTGGATGACGGTTGCTCCCTGTGGAGGTGTCTGAGTATATGTTTGTATTCGCAAAAGAAAAAAAAAAAAGAAGCCCATGCCGGCTTGCTTACAGCTGCCTCTCTTTACAACCACGCTGCCTCTGGCTGCCCTTTGTTGTTGCAAGTAAGAGCTTCCCCACTTCTTCCCATCATCTCATCACTGAGACTCCTGCCAGACCTCCTTGTGGCTGTGCCTGGTAACTGTGTGTGTGCCGCTTGTACATCCTAAGACCACAAGCTGGCTGTTGATGCCGCTTGTGCTGTCATCCTCATTGAAGATCATCATACTTGTAGGAAAATGGCAGGGGCTTTTGGCAGACGTGGACACAAACAGACATCTGTCGGCACAATAAAAAAATGTAAAAATCTAAAATTAATTGATTTTTTTTCAGCTTCGTAGACATTTAAGAGCTCACTATGGATCTCATTCCTGTAGCCACGAGAGGGCTCAAGTAAACATTTGTGAGCTGCAGTATGGTTTCTAAGGCTGGCCCTGGGCTGCGTGGCGCCTTAAGCAAAGACGCATGTTGGCGCCTTTTTCTTTCCTAACTCTACCTGCACAGCATTAACTTTCATTGGTTCCATTTTGCTGTCTGGGCTGCTTCTCGTCCATGAGAATTCACACTGACTCTGAGGTGTATTCAGACTGGACACATTTGGTTTGCTTAAAGTGAACGAGACTTTGTTTCCCCCGATAACCCGGAACGAATGTTCAGTCCGAATACACCCAAGTAGACCCTGGTTTGGAACTAGGAACCGCTCTCTGACCCATCTTTTGAGGTGGTCTCGGTTTGTTTCCAATCAGACTGAGATTCGGTTCGCTCTGGGATTCCTCCGTTTGAATAGGTTCTGTCCTTGGAATGGAAAACCCGGACCCAATGACCCCCATAGCCAGGCATTGCAGGATGTAAACAGAGTAGGAAAATAGCAACTGAGGAACCACGGACAAATGTGGAGCGACGATGTAACAGAAGCTCATTGAAATGTGGTGGGATGAACGCAGGCTCATTAAAACAACTTTTAACGTGACACATGTCTTCTCACAGTGTTTTCCCGATAATCTATATGTCATAAACACTTGCCAGCGAACCTTCTTAGCTCTTGTCTCCTCAGTAACCTTGCAGCAGGCCTCCGCCGTACCTAAGTAGCAGCAAAAGTGTTGTACCTGACGTTGGTGCAGTTAGTCGGTGAAATATAAAGTTTGAATAAGTGAACTATCCCCACAAGGATTACAAAGTGTAGGACTTCCATAATTTTTGCCTCTCGTTGCTGTTGAAGGCCAAATGCAAGCTTCAGGACCTGATCCGGACTAAATTAAACTGACTTGGTCCAGACCAACGGACTTTTCCAGTCTGAATACAGCCTATTTCACCAGAGTTCACTTGTAAGTGACTCAGAGGCCTTTCTTATCAGGTGGACCACAGTCTGTTCAGACTCCAGGTAAGCCGTCACACCTGCAGAAGGAAGTGGACTACCCAAGGAAACAAATTCCTTCTACAGTTAGACTTCCACAAAAGCTTGAGTGCGGACAGTTTGTTCAACACAACTGTACGTTCCTGCAGCACTGTCTGTGTGTGCTTTTATTTGCGTATTCATGTGTATTTAAAGCACTCCAAGGAAGAGGATAATAGCCACTGTGGTTGTCAGATGATGTTTCCGGCTGAAAGCTGTTATAGGAGGGCCGCTGAACAAGACTTGACAGAGATGGCAGCGGCAAATGCCAACTTCTAACTTGGAAACAAAGAGCTGCTTCTCTGCTGCCTCAGCGAGTTTGCGTCCCCTCCTGGCTCCAGTCTGGGAAAATGACTAAAGCTTTTCTCAGACAAAAACAAGAAAACTTTTTTTGCACTTTGTCTTTAGGTTTTTTTATATATTGCCTTTAACTTTAAAGTTTCTTACAAAAAGGTTTGTGTGTGTAAACTCCAATTATCCTCCCTTTCTTTCCCCCGGTCGGTGTTTTGGACATCATGCGTGCTTTTCCCAGCCAAGTAAACAACTTTGGCTGTGGTATTGGCATCAATTCATGGTCTTGCTGGAGCATTATACAGCGCTTTGTTTGGGTCTTTTAGGGATGGTTTATAAATCCCCTCACAGTTCAGTCCTAGTTTATTCTCCCCGTCTGAATGCCAGTTTGTTTTAAATCTTAGATGGCAGGCAGTTTGAGTTTATAAGGCCGTTAAATTTGATATTAGACTGTTGTGACTTGTGCCTTTTCTCATTTGTTTGGTTGGTCGGTCTTGCTGCGGCATTAATTACTCAGCGTCAGAGCTAAGAGATGTCCTCTGACCCGTCTTAGTAGAAGATATTTCCTCTCAGCGCAATACATTTGGCTGAATCCGACAGACAGGAAGCTTTTGCGACTTAGACAATTAATAGCATCAATCTTTGAGTGTTTTGTCTCTCTCCAAACCAATAAATAGTGAGGTTTACCCAGAGAGACTGCAGCTTGAAAGCTGATTTGTCTGACTCTCTTTATGATAAGAGGGTCCTCTGAGGGACAAGAGTTCAGGAACTGGATTAGTCTTTTCAGTAACCCTGAACAGAGGATTAAGAAGAAAGGAAGGACAAGATGAAAAAAGGAAATTAGAAGGATGGGACTCATTTTTAGAATTTAGCTCAAGTGCTGGAATGTTTTACTTTCCAAGTAGTAATCAAAACAAACAAAATTAGCATGTTAAATGGGAAAAATATACAAGGTTTTGCAAAGTCACAGCTCAACTAGAAAACTAAATGGAAAAAGGCAGTAGAAGAAAGTTTAGTCTTTTGTAAACTTAGAAATTTAAATCATGTCTAACAGCTTATGACAGAAAAAAATAGCATCTAAAACAAAAAATAATCACAAAAAAAGAAAAATTCAATAAAACAGAACAAGAAGAATGTAAACTAAATTCGAAACATGGTCTAAAGATCAGTTAGACGGCTTGTTAGAGTGCTTATAATGGTTCCTTGTGGGCTTGGCAGCCAAAGCAAACTTTGTGTTTGAACAAAATCTTATCCAGCAGGGTTTATAAAGAGATAGAGAAAAGTTAAGACGATTAGAAACCTGGTTGGTCGGCCAAAGTCAGCATAAAGTTTGCCGTGAGTGGCTGTTCAGCTGCTCCCATTCTCTGCTGACTTGAGCTCACGCTTTGATTAACCCTTTTAAACCTGGAGCTTAAGCTCCAGTGTTTACATTCTTTTGACTACCGTAACTCCTCAACCGTACTTGCAACGGGTTGCAGCACAGCTAGCTGCTAAGCCAAAGACAGAGTATTGTGCCACATGATTTCATCTAAAACATCTCCGTTTCATGTAGACGGTGTTGCACCATTTACCGTCTGTTCAGGACCGAGTTCTGACACCGTCATCCATTCTCAGTGGACTTAAAGACCCACTCCAATGAAAGTGGTGTTTTGAACATGTTCTTGTAACGTTTTTCACATGATGGACATTTATAGAAGAAGATTTAAAACTGTGTTCCTGAATATTTCTTTATTCAGTGTTGGATCAGGAGCAGATGAAAACCCACTGTTTAAAAAAAATCCAACTGCCCTGATAAAGTTTCCCTGATCCATCCACTTGCAGACACACAGATCCACCAACGTCTTTATTTTCCTCATCTGAGCTGGCATCTGGCTCAAAACTGTGCAGCTGAATAGCTCAATTATTTGATAATGAAAAGACCACTGGGAATGATTTTACAATAGTTAAAAATATAGTTGGAGTTGAACGTTAAACAAAAACACAAGAAACAACAATGAGGCTATACAAGAAAAACAGCAGAGAGACTGTGCCTCCATTCTCAAAGTAATGATCTCCACCCCTAATAAAATAAGGTCCAGCTCTGCCCCTGGTTATACTTGACTTTGAGGTTGGAAAACAAATGCATTAACATCTGGCTTATGTCATGAAAAGGAAAGGACATGTTTTTCAGGTTGAGTGACTATTCAGTTGTCATGGGTTAAAAATAATGATCTTTCCCATGATGCGACTGTTAAAGCCATCGGGCTGAACTAAAGAAGCCAGTCTATCAGCGTAAATGAGGAAATCACTGAATTCTGATTGGCTACCCAGCAGCTGCACTCAGTTAAACTGGGCTTGCAGCCTCTAGTCTCCTGATGAGATATACAAACCTTGAAACATTCTGAAGTAAAAGAAAAGTTTTTATCAGTTTTTGCAGCACTGTGTTACAAAAATGTGAATAAGAAGACACTACAAAAGCTCATAAAACACTAACGGGTCTCATTTTCCTGTGTTTGTAGAGCAGGACAGAAAAAACGAGCTGGAACAATGCCTCTTTCCACCCTTTTTTAGCTCCTTTTCTAAATCTGTGTTCATGGTATTGAGTGTATTGTGTCAGAAAAAAATAAAATACTCAAACTAGACTGCTGCCAGGGAAAATATCACCCACAATTTCTCATTCCCTCTCAGTTTTTTCAGTTATAAAATGTTGTCAAACTTTTGCTTGACGTGTTACAAAGAGGTCAAGGGTCGAAATGTGGTAAAATTTCCTCAGAAATATTTGGATTCAACACTTTGTGGGAAAATTTGTAGGACAACTGCAAGAGAGCTTTAAATCATTCCAGAGCAGTGAATTTACATCCAAAGAAATCCACAAAGGTCTTCAATAACAAAAAAAATGTCAGAACTGAAATGCATCACCTCAGTATGGTGATATAAAACCTCGACGTATATTTCTCTCAGCTTTTGTGCTCAATCTTCCCTCCTTTGCCGGTGTCCCACACTGCAGTTTGCTTAATCATAGTCTGGCGCTTGCGTTATTGTTGTCACCAGGCCCACTTTTTCTTTCGAGGGATAAAACATTTCACCACATATTACAGCCGCCACAGCTGGAAAGAGCACACTACAGCAGAGCAACACAGGAGAACTTTGTTTGGTAAAAATCAACGGAGTCAGGCAGCAGTGAGGAGGAGGAGGGGATCCAAGCGTTTATCTTGCTTTTGGAAAACTCTTCCACCCGGTAAAGATTAAAAGAGCATGCGTGATTTTAGGGTGTATTCAGACTGGAACCGTTTCTTGATCCGGACCAAGTCTGCCTACCGTAGTCCGGATTGAATCCTGAACCTAACGTTTGGTCTCTATTCAGACCAGACATTTCTGCTCTGAACCAAAGTCTGTAAACAGAACCATGTGACTAAAGATCTCTTCAGTCATTGGTCAGGAATTACAAAGCAATGAGAGGCAGACACTGACCAGTTCTGAACGTCTGTATCAACGTCTGTATCAACGTCTGTATCAGAGGGGTACTGAGGAGGTGGCGGCTAAGAAGGTACGCTGATAAGTGTTTATGACATATAGACTATCGGGAAAACAGTGTGAGAAGCAACATGCATCACATTAAAAGTTGTTTTAATGAGCCTGCATTCATTCCACTATATTTGAATGATTTGCTGAGTCTCATTGTTGCCCTGCTACTCAGATTGCATCCCATAATGCCCGGCTACAGTAGCCATTTGGTCCAGTAGTTCCACTCCGAGAACGAAGCCTATTCAGAGAGAGGAATGTCAGAGCGAACTGGAGCTCAGTCTGATTGGGAACAAACTGAGGCCAACTTGAAAGACGCGTTCCAGAGCGGTTCCTGGTCCTGGACCAGAGTCTACTTGGGTGTATTCAGACTGAACATTTGTTCTGGATTATTGGGGGAAACAAATAGGGAGGCCTGGGCCGAAAGTGAACCTGCGATCTTTTGATCAGAGCTCTACCTCTGCACCACGGCTGCCCCCGGGGCAAAAACAGTTCTAATCAAGGTTTGTTTTTTGACAGCTCAGGTCGAGGGACCTGTCTGGACAATGAGCCCCTGAAACGAGACTTCCTGTACCCAACCATGGCACCGGGGCAGGTGTACGAAGCGGACGAGCAGTGTCGCTTCCAGTACGGCGCTTCATCACGTCAGTGCAAGTATGGGGTAAGAAACCTGGGTCTGTTGTGTTGCTCTCATTTTCTCCCCACGAAAAAGCTGCAGGGGTTCTAAGAACTGCAGTTTTATCACCATTAAGTTGTAACACATTGTTGATCGTTCGAAAAAATACATTTGGAGAAACTTGCATATAATAAACAATAATTCCTACATGGATTTCAGGAAAAAAAACTGTCTAAAATTCTCATGGTGTTCCTAAACATGCCTACAAAGTGGTGGAAATGTTTTTTCTGGGTAAAGTAGTTTAATAAATGTCTCCAGCATTTGTGAGGCTCTAAATTTCCTAACTTTAATGTAACAGTTTTAAACCAAGTTCACATTCAGTGTTCAGTGAAGCAGACTTCATAATTTCCTATTCTTCCATATACTTTGCTTTCATTGACTTCCATGTTTAAAAAAAGCTTTATAGTTGATGGTAAAATTCTAATGATGTTTTCTTGAACTTTTTTTTATTCATTACAATTATAGGGGAAAACGTTAAAAATATTTTTAACCCTTTAAAACCGGAGCTGTCACCGGTTAGAGCAAAATAACTTGCTCTTTAAACGAACTGATTATTTATGCAAATGACGTCATTCTAACAGATTCTAACCATTGACTCGGATGTGAAGAAAAGCTGATTTGCACCAATATGCAACATGTTTGTAAAGTTTTTCATATCTACATGATGCAAAAAACCACTTAAGCAGCTTCGCAGAGTGGTGCAAAGTTGCTTTTTCACATAATTCCAGCTACGGTCATGCATATCAAAATGCCAATGCATGGAGACCAAAATGAAAGTTTTTCAACAAGTTCAGCGGCATTTGTAATCAGGAGGTGGCAGTTGCACTTACACGCCTCGCGGTGGCCGCAAGGTTTTAAGAAAAAGTCAAAGTTGTGGACGATTTTTCAAAAGTTGACATTTGACAGTTGCCTGTCACTGGACTGCGGAGGCGGGGATGACGCCATTACAAAATCGGCAACAGTTGGGTGGCCACAGGGCGGATCGCCATCCATATCAAGTGCCATCGGCTGCTAGCCGCTTGGTAGCCTGGGGGCATAGAAAAGTAGGCCATTCTGCACACCAGACAGTTTCCTGATGACCGCCGTCTACTTTCATGGTCACGCCAATTATTTTTTTAAAAATTGGGTGAAATGCATGAAATGCTGAAGATTCTGCCAACGCCTCCCCATTGCGTGGTGTCAGCTGTATTTGTGATTGTAGCATAAAAGCGAAATGAAAGCTTTTCACATTTGACATTAATAACTCATTAACCTCAGAAATCTTTTATCCTCTGATCTTCTGAGTTCCCGCTCTTCACCAAAATAAAATTCCCAATAACTTAACAATGGAGTAACATTTGCTGCTGACTTCATCTTCCTCTATTAATACTACAAAACTACATGGATTGTGTTGCTTTGAAACACTACTTTAGTTTATCTTGAAATGAATACATTTATGTTATCTTACTGTGTTTATCTGTTTTTTAACCTTTTGCTTCATATGTTGTTGCCAGGTTCTTTTGCAATCATGCTGATTGCTTTTGCTCCCTGAGTTTTTCAAAATGTGTTAAACAGCTAAAGCTGATTTGGTTTAAGACTGTTTTGTGAGCTAAAGAAATAAACTCAATTTGTGCACACACTGCATCTAACCTATGGTTGGCACCTTCAGTTTAAGGCATTTCAGAGACCTCCTGTTGTCTTTTGAAATCCCCCTCTCATTCTGCAAAGACGTTTTTTTCTTCACTGGTAAGCTGATTGAAGTGACAGAGTGGAAGGAAGCCGATTACTCTTTGTCGCTTAACAAAAAAAAAACAGACATAAAAACACAAACAACTATGATCACTTTTTTATTGTCAAAGATTTCTCTGTCCACTGATTTAATAAAATTATGAAATTGTGTTTTGGAATTTCTGTTTTGAACCTTGTTGGTACAGTCATGCCAAAATAGCACCCCCACCATCGTCTTTTCTATTTTTTTTTTTTTAACAAGAACATGAACATCAAATTTCTGAACACTTTGATATTTGAATGTCTCTTAATGTTAAGAGAACACAGAACAAAAAGGTTAACAAAACCATCAGGAATTGTTACATTTTAGTATCATGAAAATTTAAATGAAAAGATGTCCTGCAGCTTCTCTGCAGACTTTGAAAAGCTAAAGTCTTGGAAATAGTTCTGGACAAAACTAATAGATCTGAATGTGAAAAACAAAAGTATGAAAAAAACAGTTTTCGTCTCCAATCACAATTTTGTTTTTAGACAGCTAAATCTTTACAAAGTTGTCTCCCATTTCTATGATTCAATTAAAACAAGACTGTTTTGACAACATGCAAGTATTGTAGAGAAAATGTCATTTTGCAAGAAAAAGCTCCGTAGCCACTTCCGCTGGGGGTCTTTAGAAACCCTTCAAAGGTTTAGGGACATTCTGGAAAACTGTCGCCAACAATCCCAACCCAATGGGATCCAGCCCTCCAGAGAACTGGACGTTTTCAGAATCCTTATTGAACTGAACCTTTTAACATCGGAGCTTTAGTTCCAGTCTTGACGTTCTTTAAAAAAACTCTTTAATCATTTCTCCAATTACTGTCATTTTAATGGATTCTGAAGTGGAGAAAAGCAGCTTTGAACTGATATGAAACACTTTATAATTGCATTAATACAATCAATCTTTATTTGTCAATCTTTATTTCAAAACCCTTTGGAATCACGTTAGCTGCATAAACAGTCGAAGATCTATAGTCATTCAGAGATCGTGATTTCATGATTTTCTTGTCAAATGACAGTATTACAGTCTAGTATTAATGACAGTTGATATCTTTTGAGTGTGTGCCAAAGCTCACTCACTGCATTTCTCTGCTTTTTAAGCTGTAAATATTTCTGACAAAAATCTGAAGGATTTAAGTCAACACTCCCCTCATCTGTGTTATTTCTGAGTCTATAATGATGATAGTTTACCCCTTTCTGCTTGATAATGAGAAACCCTTTGTACATCAGGTGACCCAGACAGCAAAAGATGAGGAACAACTGCACTATCAAATGAGGCGCTGAAAGGTTTCCCAAAGATCTGATGAGCAGCGAAATGATACTGCTTTGCATTACACAAATATGACAGCACATGATGGAAAAGGAGAAAGGGATTTGTTGAGATCATAGTTATTTCATATCACTGAAAGACATATCTGACAGCAGATTACAACAGGCTCCAAATCAAGACCTGTCCTTTTGGCTCCTGAGCTCATAATTGTGGTTTTAGATCCGCTCGAAAGACGTGTATTTATGAGTTGCTGGGACTCCAGCTCTGGTTGTAATTTGTCCTCTTTTTCATGCAGCCGTGTGTGAAAGAGCAGTAATTGACAGGACAGATGGAATGATCGGGATAATTGAACTGGTGAAAGCCTACGGATGCAGATCATTGCTTAGCTGGCGATCCCATTTGATTCACGAATCAAGCTCAACGATTCACAGATCATTCCACGGTTCTTACTTTTTAATAAAATATGTTTGTTGCTATATGTATGTCTTTTTACTGGATGTATGAACATTCAAATTATATGTATTAAATCACCATCATTTATTCATTTATTTAGAACAGGAAATCAGAATGAACAAAACTGATAAAAACACAAAGATTTAGATGAAAAGAAATGGTATTTGTCACTTTAAACAAGTTTTTTTTCATCAATATTCTGGCTAAATTCAGCAGTAACATAAACAGCATACAAATATAAACATCATTGTTATTTTGGATCATTTAACAACAAATGCTGAAAATGTTCTCCACAGTTTTTCCATCCCCAAAGTTCTAAAGCATTGCATATCGGTACAAAGCCGGTGTGAAAGGTCACTTTTTCTGCTGCAAATCTGATTGATGTTAATTACGTAAGCATTTCACAACTGTGCAGCGCTGCACATTAGCGCAAGGCTGCTTTTCTCCACTTCAGAATCCTCTGGAATGACGTGAATTGCGTCAACAGTTAAAGACTCATTGTAGTTAAAGGAATGTAACACTGGAGCTAAAGCTACGATGTAAAAAACAAATACGTATTTTCAGAACTTATGCTAGTAAGAGGAACTTCAGTCTTCAGTCTCTTTTTTTCTAAATAAAAACATAAAAAAGTCACCTGATAGTTTTACTTAGACAATGGAAAACTTCACCGACACTTTATTTTCAGGATTTGTTTCCCTCCGGTGATTGTCTTGCATTTACGAGCAAAAAATACATTGAGCCTGAATTATATTTTACTTTACGCTACTGTATTTATAAAGAACCCAAATCAGCGATCCTGGTTGTCGCCAATATTCGTACTCACATTTTTGGAAGAAGATCGCGAGTGTCGGAGGGCTCGCATGCTCGTTACAGCCCCAGTTAGAATGTCAGAAATCCTGCAGAGGCTTGTGCTTTAGTGAGTGGATTATAATGTAAAACATGACATATTCTCAAAATTCAAAATTGTGCAAATTCATGAAGATTTCCAGATGTACACTACCGTACAAAAGTTTGGGGTCAACAAGACTGTTTTGTGTTTTCCATGGAAAGTAAAACTTTTATTTACCAAACGAGTTGTACAATCAATAAAAAATATAGTCAAGACATTGACAAGGTTAGAAATAATCATTTTTATTTAAAATAATTAAAAGTATTAAATATTTTCATTGTAACTTTGCTTTCATCAAAGAATCCTTCATTTGCATCAATTCCAGCATTGCAGACCTTTGACATTCTAGCTGCTAGTTTCTTGTGGTAATCTGGAGAAATGTTGCTCCACTTTTCTAGAAGCCCCTTCTAGTAGTTATATTGGCTGAATTGACCCCTGTATTTTACCATACGTTCAAGCTGCTCCAACAACAGCTCAATAGGGTTTTGATCTGGTGACAGCGCTTCTCTCGAATTGTTCTTGCACAGTTTGGAGGTTTGCTTTGGGTCATCGTCCTGTTGTAGGAGGAAATTGGCTCCAGTTACCACCGCCTGCTCTGTTCTAGCATCTTCCGGCACTTTTTTCCAGTCTTCCTCTGTCCAATGTCTGTTCTTTTGCCTGTATTAATATTTTTCTTTGGTTAGCCAGTCTCAGATCACCTCCCTCTGCCCTGAAGGCATCCAAAAGTCGCTTCTTCACTGTAGACCAGGGTCAGCAACGGTTTTGACATGAAGTTTTCTCCTTAACAACTATGCCAACACCAATTATAATGCGAACTCTAACACAGAGAAACACAAAAATTTTTCAAACCATTTTTAACATTTAACTGACCCCACAAATGTGATGCTCCAGGTACTCAATCTACTCAAAATAAGGTCAGTTTTATAACTTTTCTAACCAACTAAACTGTTTTCAGCTGTGCTAACATGACTGCACAAAGGTTTTCTAATCTGTAGTTTAGGCTAAAAACCCATGGTGTCATTTTGGCATCTAATTATTAGAAAGGTGCATCAGCTGGTGCATCCTGCAGCATCTGCAGAAACTCCTCATTCAGTTTACTAAGTAGTGATAACGTAAGCATATCAGAGCACAAATGTGCTGTCATAGTTATGTGACCCTTAAAGTTGTTCAGTTTTACAGTCTTCTCCATTAAATGTCATTGGGTCTGCAGTGGAAAACCTTCCAGTTATTTGTGTTAGGTCTTAAAGCAAAGTGAATCTAGAACTGAAAACCCTTTTTCATTGTAAAAATCTGTGTTCATATTTGAGCACTCACATGCCCACCTCGTTTACGCAACTTTTTAAACGCTTTTGTAACACATAACAGTCGAAAGGTGTTGTTGGCCCAAAGCTGCTTTTCTCCACTTCAGAATCAGTTGGAATTGTGTTGGTTGGTTGAAGAGTTACGGTAATTCAAAGAATTTTTAAATATGGTGCTTTTGTGTGATGTTTCAGTTTTTGTTAAACCAATCAGAACACAACTTTGGATGGTTGCAGCTTTGTGTCAGTTAAATTAAGCAAAGTAGTAGCAAAAATGGAAAATAATTTACATGAAACACTGCAATACCACCCCCCACCCCCACCCCCCTTTTTCTTTTTGAATTTGTGGTATAGTGTTTAGAATGAGTGATGCAGACCAGCTTAACAGCAATAGCTCACTAAGCTTTGCAAAAGCTTTAGGGGGTCCAATTAAGCACAAAGATTTTGATGACTGAGCCCTGAGGGTGTCGTGCACTTTAAATCACAGCAGGGGAGTGCGTCAGAGGTGGGAAAAGTTATACAGACGTCAGGAGAGGAAGTCGAGGACCTTTACAGCAGTAATTTAACAACAATGATACATCCCAGTGACTTAAAAGCTGTCATCACAGACCGGCACCAAAGTGTTTCCCAAAACAGAAACGCTGGAGGTATAAGAAACAAGCAACCCATGACGGCTGCGTTTGCAAGCCCCCCTAAGCAGCCACACGCGTTAATATCAGCTTGTTTTCGGGTAACATAAATCCACAAAGATCTCTCATCCACGTCCGTTAAGGACCCAACCGATGACCTAGCATGGCTTTGGTGGGGAATGGAGCTGCAGGGCAGGTTATTGAAACCAGCTGGCAGCAGAGAGTCTCTGCAGCCTCAGAACGCCACTATGCTGTCTTATTTGTTCTAGATATGCAGTGGAAGCTTCAGGGCAGTGATACAGTATATTTACTGACCTGGGCCCAATACATATGCGTGGGACCATAACTCTGTGTCATGGGCCCGTTCTGCTGTAAACGATTGTCTCTAAAAACCTTTGAAGCTTGGTTTAATAGGCAATCTAATCCAAGGTTGTCCAGCACTGTCCTTGGAACGTGTTCTCCTCAGGCTCTCATTTATTTGAGGGCAACCTTGTGCTGTCTTTCTTTTCTGTAGCCATTTAAATGAATGATAGATTGAAGATGCATCATGTTTCAGATCCTTAGTGATGCTAAATATATGTGTTAGGTCCACATGTTGTCTTTATCTAAGACTTGGGAGGCCTTTAGCTCATTCCTCGACTTCCCTTGAACGCTGAAGTGGCATAACTTGAGCTGTCTCATGTGGTCTTGAGGTGAATGTGAGCAATTGTTAGTCATGCTTTCAATCCAGCTGACTGTTCATTTAAGGATGCATCATGATCCAAAGCATATGGGCTTTTGAGGTTGGATGCTTCTTGGCAGTTTTGATGTGGTCCCATCAACTGCTCTCATCCTCTGAATCGATCTGGAATCATACAGATTCACAGATAAATTTGTGTTCTTATTCATTTAACCGCCATCAGTTAACCTCTAATAATTTTTTCATAATAACCCCAAACTGCATCTGATAGTTTGATTTATACTGACCAACTTCCTTTTGCCTTCTTTCCTAGGAAGTGTGTAGAGAGCTCTGGTGCCTTAGCAAAAGCAACCGCTGTGTAACCAACAGTATCCCAGCTGCAGAGGGGACTCTGTGCCAGACTGGCAGCATTGAGAAAGGGGTAAGTCAAACTCCAGCACAAATTACGCTGCAGTGTTTCTTACAAGCTTTTTTGCCTCAACGTCATCATTTAAATCTCTAGTTGTGTTCAGTTTTACCTGTGCAGTACTTAAATTATTGGTTTTAACCAGTTTTGTGGAAAAAAATATATTTGGAGAAGTGTTAAAATAATGTGATTAGGGAGTTTTTATCCAAAGGCTACGGACACCTATTCTAAAATATAATCAGGAGGCAGCCGTTTGACATACTGCGAGGTGGCTGCAGAGGTTTTAAGAAAAAGTTTAAAATTTACGGTGTCCTGAAGATTTTTCTCTATAAGCTGACATCGGGCACATTTTGAAGTTGCGCGATGGAAGTCCAAAAACAGGATGACGCCATTACTAAATGGGGCGACTGCTGGACAGACAGAGGGCAGATCGCCAGCCATGTCTCTGCACTGCGGCCGTCCATCTCAATACCACTGGGCACCAGCTACGCGGTAGCCTGAGGGTATATAAAAAGCGGGGCATTCTGCACGACTCACGGCTGTCTACATTTATGACCATGCCAACGATTTAAAAAACAATATTGGTTGGCGCCATGAAATCTTGAAGATTCTGCCAATGCCTCCCCATCACGCTGTAGCAGTTGTATTTGTGACACTAGCATATAATAATAATAAAATATTGCATTTAAAACCTTTACTTTTTGCTGTTTTGTCTTTTTGTCCCTTAGTTTGGGTTTTAAATAATAGCAGCACCTCCAATAGCTCTTTCAGTGGTGTGTTGGGATAGAAAAAAGTAACTGCTAAGGGGTTTAATGATTTTCCCAATTACCTTAGAAAATGTAATATTCTTTTACTATAATTTACCAATTGCTTCAAATTTTATTTGTTTTGTTATAACAATTTCCTACTAGAAAATTGGTTTCAAAGTTTTTTTTTATTACTTAACAGTTTTATTTCAAAGCAGAAGCTTTAGAAAAAAAAAGAATGTTAATCTTTTTTTGTTAAAGGAATAACCACATAATATTGCAGGGAATAATGTGTTCTATAGTGTAGTATAAGAAATTGTTAAGTGATGGTCAGATGTCCATTAATGATTCATTTCCAAAAGTTTCACATAGTCTCCTAATACTCATACTCATAAAAGTATATATTAGGAGGAACCAAAGACATCGTCTTAGTCTAATGACAAACAACCAGCTGTAAAATTAAGGGCTAAAATTTAGGGTTGGGCAATAGGGAATTTTTTATGTCACAATATTGTTTTTTCCATATCAGACGATAACAACATATATCATGATATAAATTAAATAACTATATTTTTCTAATATGATTGCTCTGTGGCTCATTAAATAAATGTGTAATCATCAGCAGGTTGTTTAGATTTAAATCTTTATTTCATATCATACTTTAAACATAACAGATGCACTGAAGGAACACGATGCAGCAATTTATTTACCCCAGAAAACAAAAAAAAGGCATAAATATTACAAACTAAACTGAAAATTAAAGCAAAAGCTTTCAAGTTTCAAAAGAGAACATAGATAAACAGAACACTAAACTGCTTGATCAGTTCCATTTAAAAATAGAACATTAATTCTACAAATAAATTCTAATGTTTTCAAGTTTTACAGAACAAACATCAAATTCACAAACATTTTTGTCAACATCCTGTGAATAATCTAGGAACTAAAAGCAAATTCTCTGATTTTCTTCTGGTAGTTTAGACTGTTGCTGCTGTGAAAGTCTGACCTTTGTTGTTTTTCTGGAGAATTCTGGTTTATTTCAGTCTGAGATTGAACATTCTTGGTGGCTCTACTTCAGGTGATAAAAAGGTTGGTGATATTTTCAATTTTAGAAGGAAAAGGCCTTCCGCACAATTTGCAGTGCACGTTACTCTGTTTTTGTCGGATTTTAAAATAACTAAAATACCTCCACACGGGATGAAAAGTAATTTTTGAAACACTGGCCAAGTTGGCCGGTTGATAAAAATAATTTACAAGCCAAATATATATTTTATTGGCCAAATTCTAACACTATTTTACACAGAATTACTATAGGCATTTTACTTTTTAAACTTTCTTTGTGGTTTAAAAAAAAAAAAAGAAATTGCATCAAAGTAATTTCTAAATGGTATGAACACGTCTTTATTGTCATTTAATGTAAACTCAAATTCAAAAATGATCAGAAAACAAGGACAGATATATTAGAGATCTCCTAATTCTACCTCCAGGTGATCACATTTTATTACAAATTATAACAAAAAACGCCTGAAAACAGTAGAATATTTTGGGTTATTGTCATTATATATCATCATTGAAATTAAAGCTGCAGCTTTAAGGAGGATTGAGCACAACATCTGACAGATCACAGTTTTCAGTGTAACACAGACTCTGTTATGCTACACAGACGCTGCTAAAACAGTGGATTCAATTCTATTATTTAAAAAAATCACGTTTTTATGAATGTGTTATGAATTCATCTTGTTGTAATTATCCGCCGCGTCTTAAAGGCCGGTCTGTGAAAATGCTGTCCGACTTTAAACCAGTCCGTGATCACACAGAACAGCTAGTTAGCACAATAGCATTAGCGGCTAACAAGCTAGCATCATAGCATCAGGGTCTAACAACAGCGCTGTCTCCAAATCAACACTTTTTATTAATCTGTCTGTAGCTGCTTTAAGTGAAGCAGCTTTATCCTCCAGTACTGACTAGATCCTGTAAGAAATCGCCACATTTTCTGCTGTTTCATCAGCCAAACTAAACGCCGCACAGGTGAAGTGAACACGAGGGTGGGTGTTGTATCACATGTGTTTGTTTACGTGCAGACGGAGGATGAGGTAGAAAAAAAGGACAAAGAAAATCACCAGAAGAAGAGAGAATAAACATGACTAAGTTTACACAAACATTTACTCTCCATGCGGTGACCAACCCTCAAATTTTTACTCGCCATAGAGGAGAAAATGCTTGCTACTGGAGAGTGTTAATTTCGGATCCTTCAAAATAAAAGTCTATTGCGATAGGCTAATTTTATTATCAAGAAAAAGTACTATCGTGATATCGATAGTAATCGGTTTATCGCTCAGCCTTAAATTAAAAATATAAAAAACAGTTAACAACTTTGTTTTTAAAAATAAAAACTTTAAAAACAAATACCTGTAGATGTGACACTAAGATAAAACTCATATTACCATTTATTTTGGGGGGAAAATGGTTAAAAAGTGTCATATTTTATTTACTTATCTTTACTAAGTCCTGTGCTAGAATTAGGGTTTGTGACCTTTTAATTTAATCACAGGGATGAAGCTTTTCATACTTGATGGAAGAGTTCTCTTTAAACTCCCTAATAAATCTTATGCTTGAAAAAAATCAAGCCATGCAGGTATGGATTTAAGGTGCTGGCCGTGCGGTGGAGTGGTTCTTCGTTATATCTCGGTTCACCATTTGCTGTCTCACCGTTTCACTGATTTTTCAATTCTAAAATACTGGACTTTTTTTTCGGTAAGGGTTCAAACTTTGAGAGTTTGAAGGAGAAAGAAAAGTCTGAAAATGTTCATGTCTATGGGATAAAAGTATACAAAGTGTGCAATTTTACAGTCTTGAAACATCTGTAATCCTACTTTGTGGATTTAACCAATCACAAGCCTTTTTTAGAACGTAACTTCTGTGATCCCTGAACATATCTTCAAACATTCTCAGATCTATTTTGCTGTTTTAGTCTATAGTTTTAATTAGGATTTATTTGAAAAATTTGCACCAAGGTCTTTCTATTGTTTTCATATGCAAATACATATCCAAGTAAAGTTGGCTTTAGTTGTAAGTTTTCACTAAACATGTTTTTATCATGATAAAGTGCTTGGATTTATAGAGTCAAAGTCTTGACTTGAATGGAAATAAGGTCTTTCTCACCATTTCTATGTATATTTGACCCCACAGTTCACAGCTACAGTTTGTTTAGTTTTTACTTGATTGGTCATGATTCAACTGTGCCCAGACCTGCTTGAGAAAGTGGGTCAAAGCAGGGTTCAGGAGATTTAGAGAGACCAAAGAGAGATGCAATAGCTTCACATGCCGGGATACAACTCTACAAAGCTATCACATTTATTATGTGTCACACACAAAGTAAACCAACCACACATTGGGCTTTACAAGAAACATTATAAAATAAAAACTAAAATACACCTTTAAGACTCGTTCATTTTAGATTCAGACAGGTTCCACCTCTTTTTATTTCACTGGTGACCAATTGTATTGTAGACCAAGAGTGCAAACTGTACAGGGTTTGTCAAAGAGTGATATATGTGCCAAGGTACAAATGAGTTTGGAGATGTTACGTCTACCAGTGAGAAATTTATACTAATACTTGATTGGCAAGGTCACCAGTCAATCAGGATGCAGAGCACAGTGCACTATCAAAAAAAGTGCAAAATTGCACAGAAAAAAATCTGGGAAACGAGAGTGCGAAAAGTGGACCTGATAAAGGGAGGGAACTTCGTGCTTCAGAAATGATGAGTTTAAGTAAGAAAAAAGCATCTCAGCAGAAAACCTGATTTGTACAAAAACATTGAAAAGTTGGTATGGATTATTATTTATTAGGATGATTCATTAAAAATAATGTAGAATATTTTATATATTTTATATAGGTCAAAAAAGTATTTGTAAAGTGCATCATAATGTCAGATGTGCTTGCTATACCCTGGCTGTAGTGGTACAGAACAGTTAACATACAGTTCATCCTTTGAAAGAGTTACCACTCTGCACACACACACACAGATACATTGAGGTTGAGGTCATCCGCCCTTCTGTTGATGCCAGCCAGGTTAGAAGAGACAGTTTAAACACGGATTACAGCGGCCTTTGTGACTGGATGGTGCAAGGACTAAAAGGGAAGAATGGGAGTGTCATGATCTGTCATCCACAATTACTATTAGTTCAGTGGAGCCTTTGAGGACCAGGGCCCATGCACAAAACAGTAGGTGGGGGGGCAGGTTGAGCCAGGGGGGCTTTGGGGCAGCTTTTACGGCAGCTTTAGAAGAGCCAATGGCATACTATGTCTGCCCCTCCCCAGGAAAGCTTCAAAGGAATATGAATGTCAGCAATTTCTCACCCAGTCTGCAATGGAGAGAAGTGTTTCCAATAAGAGCAGGGACAGACAGAAACTAAATGGGGGCAAAATGGAGGTAAAAGGGGATAAATAAGCTGCCATTTTTTAAAATAAATTAAATCCTGTGAAGCACATGTACTTCAAGATCTCCTTCTGTTCTGCTCCCTGTTCTAAACCAACGGCTAATCTTATTCAGAACACCAGTGAGAGAGCTTAACAAAGATGACACCAGTCCGCCAGTGTTCTCACCTTCTCTGTCTTCCTGGGTTATTAACCTACTGACACAGTTGGAGAGGAAAAGCATCTGATCTCGTGTGAGGACCTCACGCCGCCTGCTCAACTTTTTCGACTGTTCTTGATCCCCTGGCAGGGAAATAATCTTGATACCGTAGCTCTGCATGGCAAATACAGATTTAACAGCCAAATCCTGTTAACAATGCAACAGACTCAGAAGTGGTGGGACTAAAAAGAGCATCAGGCATCCCTCATATTAGGTGTAAAATAGTCCTTGTTCGTCAAAAAAGAGAGATGTTAATAAGAGAATGATGTAAGAAAACAAAAATGCTGAATAGGTGGCGGAGGGATCCCTGTCTCACCGCCGTTCTGCTGTCTTCCCGCCTGCCCTGCAGAAGCCCTGAAGCAGTGGAATCCCTAATTAGCCGGCCAGTTTATTCCTGGGACGGGCGCTTTCGCTCCAGCCCCTAAACCTGTCCAGATGTACCCTTGCATTGCTCAACAGTCGCCAGGATAGACTTCCGGCAGCACCATGACAGAGAAAGGGATATAATGGCTTTAGAAAATGGATGGAAAATAACAAAAACAGCTAAGCTACTTCTGAGCTAAACAAGGGCTAACTGGCAGCCAACTGTGGTTTTGTATTAGAAATGGCTTATTTCAAGCACTCAAAGCAAGAAATACTGCATAAACAGGACAATTAACAAAGGTTCGAATCCATACAAAGACATGTCCAACATTGGCTAATTGTAGATTGGTTGAAAGGGAGTGGAAGGAAGCAAATTTATACCATCTCACTCCGTATTTATCTAACCGTTTTCTTTACATAAGGCTATCATAACTGGTTCATGACATCTAATCAGAGATTTATACATTATCAACACAGATTCAGGTCATTAAAAATTCTTTAGCTTCAATAAATCATTTTACAAAATGAAGTACAACGATGACACCAGACATAAAATTATCAAATGAAATAATTCATTTAAAAGTATGTCCAGATTACTTTTCATTAGAAAAACAATATAAATCAAGTATTAAAATTTAAAATAAGATTATTATCCACAGAAAATTAAAAAAAAAAGTTTTTATTTAAACCAAAAATCAGTTAATTTTCTATTTGAAAAATCAGTAAATTAGTTACAAGTCACATTTTTGGAAATGTGATGAATAGAAAAAATTAAAATTAAATCATTTTAACAATCATCAATAATGGATTTAGGAAGTTTATTGTTGTGATTATGGTGCTGCTATGAAATAAAGAGGTCCACATTCTGTTTATTGTTTGTAGATTCTATTCCTTCTTCGGCTGCCTGATTAACAGCCATCCTTTTAGGTTTAATAGAGTTTATAAAGTTTTCATTCTGTGTTATGTCCTTGCCTTTCTGCAGCTCATATCGCAGTAAGCACATTGCCTACAGGTCAGAACTCTGCAAATCAGGGTCACAGTTGAATTTTAGAGATAAAGAAAGATCCTAGGCACCATGATTTTCTTGAAATTGTTCAGCTATTCTCTTACTCCATTTGTTAGTTCAAACATCCGTGATCGAGCACTTCCCAAAATCTCTCAAGTTGTTGAAAACCAGTATCTTGACCCAGTCTGGCTAACCGAATGGTATAACGAAGATCCTGCAGTTCATCACCAATGTGTTTAGTATCTCCTTGCACCATTTGAATGAAAATGAAAATAGATAAAGGCGTTTGACCCTGTGACGTATTTTTGACAATTGGTTAACAGGAGAAATTCATGTTCAAGAGAAAGAAAAGCCATATTCAAGACAAAGACAAATCGTATTCAAAACAGACACGTCAAACGCGAAACTAAATGATGTATTTATATTTTTTCTGCAAAGTTATGTTTCTTTTTGATAGTTTCCTTACCCCATAAGAGTCTCACATCAGATTTGTGCATAAATGCAGTTTTGTGTGTGCATAACAAGCAATTCGGGTGGAATTTTCAAAGATTTCTGTGTAGTTAGTTTCAAGCTGTTGTAATTTTACGTTATGCATGTGTAAATTGTATGTTGTTTTTTCTTTATTTTGTAACTTTTGTGCTTATGTACAAAATGTATTGTATGAGTTACAAATCAAGAATTACACACGCACAAATCCAAAGTTACACAGAAATGAGGAATTACTCACACACAAACTGTGGTGATACTAGTTTTTCTCCATAGTCAGTCTGTTTGTTTTGACCTTCATACAGCATTTACGTGTTACATGCACTCCCTGTTTTGTGCAGCATTCATGCACAGTCAGTAAGGGGCTTTAAGGAAACTGCAAGACACACCTGTGGTTCCCTAAAGTTGCGGCTGCTCCTCTCTATGACCCTCCACGGCCCGACAACCTAAAAAGCCTGCAGTTCTCATACAGGACCATGTGACGACAGCTTAAAGTGAACTCTCACTTTGTAAAACAGTTAGGAAACCTGGGATACAGTGACCAAACAAATAGTGTTTTTTAAGAAGATAAGATAAAAGTGAAAATAGATGGTTCTTTGTGTTTTTAAGGGAGGCAGAGACTGAGATGGAATCTCGTCCTTTTGCATTCTGCGAAAAGTTGATTAGCTAAAAGACAGGTGCATGTACATGTTACACCAGTTTAGTAGCTTGTTTTTTCTTCTTAACAGAAACATGTGTAATAAAGAGTACTTCATTTTGATTTTTGTTTGAACAAAGAATTCAGCCCAATAATAACCGATCTCCCCTTCTTTGCGTGTGTTTCTGCCCCTCTCCGGACAGTGGTGTTACCAGGGCGAGTGTGTTGCATTCGGCACCTGGCCTCAAAGTGAGGATGGAGGCTGGGGGCCGTGGTCGATGTGGGGGGAGTGCAGCAGGACCTGTGGGGGCGGTGTATCCTCCTCCACCAGGCACTGTGACAGCCCAGCGTAAGTAGGCAAAGTAAGCCACAGCAAGCTGAACACACACATCCAGGTCCTGCATACAAGGGCATATTGCATTTGTGTGTTCGTCCACACAAGTGTCGCAAGAAGGCAACTTTTACAGATGATAAATACAAAACATGAACAAACTGGGAGCTTTTGTATTTGTCTTGATTTTCTTTTGGTGAACACCTATTATTTTCTCCAAACTTTTACTGACTTATGACATGTATAAAGCATTTGATGTAAGCTGTAATTTGTCAGCATTTGCTTCTTTTAAAACAAATAACTGAAAGATAATGCAGAGTATTCTGTTCCTAAATTATGGAGCTTTTACATCTGATTCATCTGATTTGGGAATTGGCCAGGAAGAGATTGTTTTGGAAAATAATAGACTGCTAGTCAGAAAGATGCAACAGACAGAAGAGAATTAGTGAAGATCGGATTAATAAAAGCTGTGTGTCTGTTTTGCTTATTAAATCACTATAATGAAACACTTTGACTATGGTATCATTTCAAAAATGCCACAGAGCGGTGACCACCGTGCATACTTTTATGCGCGCGGTGGCCACAGAGGTTTTAAGAAAAAGTTAATATTTTACGTCAACCAGACAATCTTTTGACATGGGTCAGTGGTCGCCTGGGCACATTTGGAGGTCGCGCGGTGGCAGTCCAGTGACAGGCGGTTGGCAGGAAAGCAGCAGTGCGATAATTGACAGAAGGGCCTCCAAGGTGTCCAAAATGATCTGATGATGGCCGATTTCAGGCTGTCACTTTGCACCCATGTCTCTGTGTTGCAGTCCCACTGCCACTGTCCAATTGTTAGAAATCGTATGTTAGCAGCATTGGCACTCGACAAAGGCTGTTATGGACCAGGAGCTAGCGATGACCAGACATCAATCTGGTGATCGCGGTCATCGTGGGTCCAAATGGGGAGAAGGCATTCATCCTAAACAAAACTCCTCATGGCGCTGATAGCAGCACAGCAGTCCGAGACCAGCGTATTGACGAATTGTTCGAAATGTTGACATTTTTCAACATCTATTCTGAGAAGTCTATTGGCACAAGGAGGCTGTGAAATAGATTTTGTAGCTGAATTTTTACCCATCAAGTGTGTTACATCAATTATGACAAATGTAACAGTATATATTCAATCTTCTATAGTATATAAGGGTTAAATGTGATGTTTTATTGCAGATAAATTAATATGGGCTACTAAAATACATGTTTCCTGCCATGATAATTTAAATAATAGAGACGATGTATCTAGAAAGTAATTTCCAGTCTAAACTGTGATGAAGTAAATCATAATATGATCACATTTCAATAATTGTTCAATTCTAGTAAAACCCAGTTTCACTGTGTATGTTGTAAAAATTTTACATTTTTATTGTGAAGTACTTTTCAGAATCAAGATACATGACTTGTACTCTATACAAGACACTTGAGACTTGACTTAGACTCAAAAAGTAATTCTATGAGCAACTTGGGACTGACCACAGAGGCCTTAAGACAATTATAAAAATAATGGCCCTTTCAACCTAAACAATTTAGACTACAGTTATGCACATACGTTTACATACCCTGGAAGAAATGATGAATTCTAGACTATTTTTCAGAGAAAATGAATGATAACACAAAATCTTTTGTGCCCCTCATAGTTAGTGGTTGGTTGTCAAGCAACCCAACCACATTGTCAAGCAACAGTGTTAGCACTTTTTAAATCATCGTGACAAAAGACATTTCCCAAATTACAAAAATCAAAAGTTTACATACCCCAGTTCTTCATATAGTGTATTGTCTCCTAGTGCATCAATAACAGCTTGAAGTCTATTGTGGTCGTTGTGAATGAGGTTCTTTATTTTTTTCTAATGGTAAAGCAGCCCATTCTTCTTGGCAAAAAACCTCAAGTGCCTTTAAATTCCTGTAGGAATGTCTTCTTATACTACTTTCCTGTTTTGTACAGTTCACTTAGCTTTTCCCGTAGATCTTTTGACAGCTCTTTAGCGTCCCCCATGACTCAGGATCCAGAAATGTCAGTGTAGCACTGGATGAAGGATGCAAGTTGGGAGCCCAGAAAGCCCACAACTTTTTGTTTGTATTTTAGCACATGAAATTACAGAGTTTACTTAATAACAGACACACTTCATGTTTTATTATTTCAATTTAATAGGATGACAGTCTAAAAAAACACTTTTTTAAGAAAAACACTAAAAGCGAAACACCTTAAAGCATAGTTCAGTTCAGTATTACTGCAATAGTATTACTGTAAAGAGTATCCCCAGAAAAAAATCGTTTCACAGAGAAAACTTTGAGATATACATCTGTCCTCATTCAGCTCGAGTTAAACTCAGATATGCGGCATGTGCAACAGGTTAGCACACAGCTATCTCATCATCTAAAGCAAATGGTGAAGGTTTGAAAGCCTCCCATGTGTCTTCCGCTGACAAATCATTGACCAGAGCATCATTGACAGGAAAGCAGACATCTGGGTCTTTATCCTCCTTCCATTCCTTTTTTTTCTTGTAGCAAGGTATCAGACAAAGCACAATGTGGGAAGACGAAAGAAAGAACCAGAATGCATAAAAGAGGAGTACAAGAAGGCCCTGGCATAATGTGGACCACCTGTGTAAGGTGATCCCAAAGACGAGGGAGGAAATAAAAATACACACAGACCGTTCAGCAGCACATTTATCACTAAATCTGTTTAAAATGAAATGGAAATAATCTTTGAGGAAAGGAAGGCTAACGGAGGTGAAAAGAAGAAAAGGGGGTGATAAAAGAAAAAAAGAATCTTCTAAGGTGTAGTAAATGTGGAATGAAGACGAGACAGGTGAAACAGTGAGGATTGTTCTGAGGTTGCGTCTTTCAAATCTGACTGCCATGTCAGACTGGAGAGCTCTTAGAGCAGCTTCCTGAATGAATCAAAGAGAAATACTACAGCTATGTGGACACACAAACACATTACGTGTTCTGGCAGGGACTTTTAGGTTTGTTTAATCTCCTATGCTAACTAAACCTGTGTGCACATGGATAGAAGTGTTGATTCTCCTCTGTTATTACAAAAAACAGCAACAATGGTCATGTAAATAACTGAAATGGCCAAAAAAAAAAAAAAAACATTTTTTTAAATGTCTAAAGACTGGCATGAAAGTCAGACTTTTGCTTGTAAAGTCATTGTTAACCCTGTAAAGCCGGAAACCATTAATTAATTGACAGAAAATTCTAGTTATTTGGATCTGGAGCCTTTATAGTTTCCTCTGAACAAACAAGCAAAAAAATAATATTTTTTTACATATAAATTTAATTTTGTATCATATCGCATACATCAGGTCACACAGCTCAAATATATCTTTTTTACTAAGCTAACAAAAATATTCTAAGGTAAAAAAACCAAGAAATGTGTATTTCCATTCCATTGCTCTTGCGGAGGGCTGAAAGACTCATGTATCAAATATGATACATTTGGCTTTAAAGGGTTAACAACGAACTCATAAAGCAGGTCTGGAAAAAAATGATGGTTTTTAACCTATTATATTGCTGTATAATCTTTTAAGTCAAACACTGTAATTGAATAATTTCTGTGACTGTCAGAGACTTCTACACATTTCAGGAGGTATTTTGGTCCACTCCATGTGAGTAAATGGTTCCAACCGTGTCAGGTTTGAAAGTCTCCAGTCAGTGTGTTGCAGCTCTTTTCACAGAAGTTCTACAGGAATTAGACAGGAATTAGATCAGGGCTCATAGGGCACTTCAGTCAACAGTCAAGTGTTTAGTTCTTAGTCATTTGTAGTGTTTTCAGGCTGAGACCAACATTTCTGATCCTAGGCAGCACATTAGGATCCAGAATGGTCCTGGTATGCAAGTCATCAGCTCTATATGCTCCCTGTGCCAATTTGTCCAGCTGTAGTAGTCAACTTTTTCCTTTAATGCAGGGATAGGCAACTCCAGGCCCTGAGGGCTGCAGTGTCTGCATGATTTCCAGATATCCAAGCCCTACTCATAACTGATTACCTGGTTCAGGTGTGTCCAGCCAATTAGAACATGCCAGAGCATGGTACGTTGGAAAGCATGCAGGAATGCGGCCCTCGAGGCCGGGAGTTGCCTATCCCTGCTTTAATATGTTTTGTCTCATTACACAGGTCATCATAAAGGTTGTGTAAGTATAGGGCATCTTAATTTTTAACCGTTTGTTGTTTAACTTAAAATTTTCATCAGCCATTTTGATGTTATTTTAGCGACCATTGTGGGTTTTTCTTTTTATTCCAGAGGAGTATGTACTTTACTCCCCCTATAAACACCTGTTTTAGTTAAATTGATTTTAAATGACTGTTTGATTCTTCACTTATTCAAACCTCTTGTTCCTTGTAGACCATCTGGAGGAGGAAAGTACTGTCTTGGTGAGAGGAAGCGATACAGATCCTGCAACATTGATGTGAGTTTCTCTGTTTCTTTGCATGTCTGTTTTATCTTCTACCTTTAAAGCAGTGATTAGAATCATGTTTGTGTGTATTGTTTTAAACTTCTTGTAGGTTAGGTTGTATTTCTTGATTTTTATTTGCTTTGGCAGAAAATCCTAAATTACATTACAAAACACAAGAAATTATAAACAAAACTAAATTGAGTCAATTTAATAAATATGTACATAATTACAGAACAAGCCAAATGCATTAGTTGAAGCGAGAGTACCTTTAAAAGTAAATGAACTGAGATACTAGCCAGCACCAAAACACTATGAAGCTCTTCTGTCAGTTTCACATTCCAAAGTACACAAGATAATGTGTCAACAACAAAACACTAAATTACAATTTGGAATCTCAGCAACCTCCTGAAATGACAGTCTGACCCATTAGTTAACCTCAAACAAAAAACATCAGCCTGTCATTCATTGGCGGGTTCTTGTGATAAGCAGCTGCAGTGCTGTTTTACATCCTAACAAACATTTACAGTGAAAGTATTCAGACCCCCTTAAATTTTTCACTCTTTGCTATATGGCAGACATTTGCTAAAATCATTTAAGTTCATTTTTTTCCTCTTTAATGAACACACAGTACCCCATATTGACAAAAAAACAGAATTTTTGCAGATTTATTAAAAAGAAAAACTGAAATATCACATGTTCCCAAGTATTCAGACCCTTTGCTGTGACACTCATATTTAACTCAGGTTCTGTCCATTTCTTCTGACCATCCTTGAGATGGTTCTACACCTTCATTTGAGTCCAGCTGTGTTTGATTCTACTAACTGGACTTGATTAGGAAAGCCACACACCTGTCTGTCTATATAAGACCTTCCAGCTCACAGTGATGTCAGAGCAAATGAGACTCATGAGGTGAAAGGAACTGCCTGAAGAGCTCAGAGACAGAATTGTGCCAAGACACAGATCTGGCTAAGGTTCCAAAAACATATCTACTGCACTTAAGGTTCCTAAGAGCACAGTGGCCTCCATAATCCTTAAATGGAAAATGTTCAGGATGACCAGAACCCTTCCTCGAGCTGGCCGTCTGGCCAAACTGAGCTATTGGGGGAGAAGAGCTTTGGTTAGAGAAGTAGGGAAGAACCCAAAGATCACTGCTGCTGAGCTCCAGAGATGCAGTCAGGAGATGGGAGAAAGTTGTGGAAAGTCAACCATCACTGCAGCCCTCCACAAGTTGGGGCTTTGTGGCAGAGTGGTCCGACGGAAGCCTCTCCTCAGTGCAAGACTCATGAAAGCCCAAATGGAGTTTGCCAAAAAAAAACAACAGAAGGACTCCAAGATGGTGAGAAATAACATTCTCTGGTCTGATGAGACCAAGATAGAACTTTTTGGCCTTAATTCTAAGCAGTATGTGTGGAAAAAACAGGCACAGCTCATCATCTGTCCAATACAGTCCCAACAGTGAAGCATAGTGGTGGCAGCATCATGCTGTGGGGTGTTTTTCAGCTGCAGGGACAGGACGACTGGTTGCAATCCAGGGAAAGTTGAATGCGGCCACGTCCTGGACAAAAACCTTTTTCAGAGTTCTCAGGACCTCAGACTGGGCCGAAAGTTCACCTTCCAGCCTGTAGCACACAGCTAAAATAACCAAGGAGTGGCTTCACAAAACCTCTGTGACTGTTCTTGAATGGCCCAGCCAGAGCCCTGACTTCAACCCAATTAATCCTTTCTGGAGAGACCTGAAAATGGTTCTCCACCAACGTTTACAATCCAACCTGACAGAACTGGAGAGGATCTACAAGGAGGAATGACAGAGGATTCCCAAATCCAGGAGTGAAAAATTTGTTGCATCTTTTCCAAAAAGATTCATGGCTGTATTAGATCAAAAGGGTGCTGCTACTAAATACTGAGCAAAGGGTCTAAATACTTAGGACCATGTGGTATTTCAGTTTTTCTTTTTTAATAAATCTGCTAAAATGTCAAAAATTCTGTGTTTTTTTGTCAACATGGGCTGCTGTGTGTACATTAATGAGGAAAAAAATGAACTTAAATGATTTTAGAGTGAAGAATTTAAGGGAGTCTGAATACTTTCCGTACCCACTGTAAGCTCCAGGCTCTAAAATTACATACAACTAGTGTGGGTATGACGGTCATCGCAGGTGGAAATTCTCAACAATCATGTTTGTTGAGTTTGGCCCAGAACAAAAAGAAAGCTCCAAAAAGATGTGCGAACTTCCCGAAGCGACAGAGAAGGAACTCTAATCACAACTGCTCTTATGGGTGGAAAATGTACAGGTGGCCCCCACAAAAGTTTAAGATCGTTGACGGTTCAGTGAACCCATTGAGCAAAAATGTACATGTACATGTTTCTAAAGGCATGATGCAGTTGACAGGTCATGGAAGGTTAAGTAAGGGTGAAGTGGGTGAGACGCAGGTGTGTCGTATGGATTTGTCATTTTTCAACCTCGCTAAACTCTGCAGACTGCACAAGGAGCCCGTGAGTGCTGTTCACGTGATACATGCGCGCCCCTGGCATGCAGACTGACTGTTAGAAATTAGACAGAGTGTAGTTTGTGTGGACATTCTTCGGGCACTTACGCGTCACATGCACATCCCGTGCTTGCAGCATTTGTGTGCGGTCAGTGAGGGGTCAGTACTCGCACTTTAATTATGACTAGTGTGATGTAAGGACACCTTACATCATGAGTGTGTACAACTTTACTAGCCTTACAAGGACACTTACCAAACAACAATGGTACGATTCATTTTCCCCTAAAGATGTGGCCGCTCCTCTCTAAGACTTCCCACAACTTAAAAACCTGTAGCACCCTTACTGGTTAACCCCTATACGAGTGCATGTGACTAATGCATAAAAGTTAGACAAGCCCAAGGAGAAAAGTCTGAATAAAGTAAACTGTTCCCACCCTGTTTGGGCTTTCTATCATTGCCAGTCTCCATAGTTAAGACATCAATTACTGGTGACCAAAAAAAGTCCTGCTTAGGAAACAGATTTATCCAACTAACTAGCATCTTTCCAACAAGTTGCCATGCTGTACTTCACAGGCACCATTCCCTGCTTCTTTTGTATTTATTTGTAGGCACGTGTCCTAAATAGCTGCTACTGAGGATTATGATACTGTAGTCGATCATCCCAGTGAGAATTATCCTTTACCTCCTGACAGAATGCCCTGATGTGAAGTTGCTCCTGAACTCAATAAACATGATGGATCCTCACCTGTCCCTCAGTTCAAACTGTGGGAAGAACATCATATGTTGCTTCAAACAACAGCTTCATTCTACCTGCTCCCATTTCTCACATGTCCTTACAAGACAGATTCTTTCTCTCTAAATCTTCTCATCTTATCCACTGACCTTGTGTCAACAGAGAAACTGCATTTGCTCATCTTGTAGCTCCCTTTTGCTTCAATTTGATCTAAAACCAGCATTCACTTATCAGATGCTCTGCACTGTGACTGCTTCCAACTCAAAAACTAAATAGACTAAAAAAGTCACTGTTTATTTGAACTAAAATAAACTGTTACCTTTTAACTACAACAAAAAAACCTGAATTGACTTTGTTTTGTTATTGGTGCTCTTTCACACAACAATAGGAGGCCTAAATGTGAAAACCTGTTTTTGTTTCTGCGGCTTTATTCAGACTGGAAAAGTCCATTGGTCCATTTCCAGTTCTGAACCTTGGGCTTGGTTTGTATTAGGTGTGTCTCACTGCTGCTCCACGTATGTCCACGGCTCATTGTAGCTTTGGTGCTACTCTGTTTACACCCCATAATGCCCGGCTACAGTGGTCCAGTTGTTCCAGTCCGAGCACAGAGCCGATTCAGACTGAGGAACCGAGACCACCTCCAAAGATGGGTCAGAGAGCTGGTCCTGGACCAGGGTCTACTTGGACGTATTCAGACTGAAAACTTGTTTCATATTATCTGGAAATGAACTCTGGTTCCCTTTAAACGAACCAAAGTGTCCAGTCTGAAAACTCCCTAGCAGTTCCAGGATTTTTTGCTTCTCATTTAGTTAGCTACTTCTGTACGAGTCGCAGCAGGTTTGAGCATCATTTTATGAACCTCTAGTAACTAATAACAAATCTGTAATATTTAAAAATATTAAAGTTGTTAAATATTTCAAGCTCCTCTAAGGTATCCTTATATGTAATGCATATAGTTTTAGAGTGTTTTCATGAGAACTGTTCTTGGACTGTCTTATACAAATATTGAACATGGCAGCAAGATGAGATCTCCACTGTATCTACGGGGGCTTTCTTTCACTAGGTGAAAATTAAAATAGTCTGAGCTGTAGTGTACATCCAACCACAAGGCTTAAAAATAACAGCAGAGAGCAAGAACCGAGTGTTTTCTTTGGAAAACAAACAACACTGCGATCCACTAAATCGTCACACTCAGTAATCCTTGACCAGAGAGAAGCGTGAGTGTGCAGGACACCAACCCACGTCAACATGTGCATGCACACTTTAATGCATGGATTGAGTTTTATGGCTTTGATATATTTCAGTTCTGTTTAGTTTCATACACAGCTATGGATTGCAGTTTCCATATAGCAAATATTAAGCAATACTACACTCTTTTGCACTTTAATGTACTCTTAATGCTTTATGTACTCTTTTTTTTCATATGTGTGTCTAAAATTGTAGTTATTTTCAAACCACAGCTACTTTATCCTTTTTTGCCATTATTGTGACACAACACCCCTGATAATATTACTTTCTGCCTCCAATGATGTTATTATTTCAATCTATACCCTGCATATCAGAACTCCTTGAAATACACATTTCTAGATAAAATTTTGCTAAAGGAGGTGAAAGAACATTTTCTCCCAAGAAAGAAAAGAAGATTTGCTCCAGCTTTTAGAGGAACCCCACGGATAAGAAACCACTCTGGTCATGTTTTGACCAAAGCGTCCTAATGATCTTTAAATATGATTTTGCTTTTTAAGTTAAAAAAAAATTAGAATTAGAAAATCCCCTCTGATTTGTGGGCAGAACCATTGGTGCAGAGCAACCCCGCCTCCCTTTCCCTTCCCAGCATATTTTCTACGTCACAAATGGCGTTCTCTGTCTGCTCCTGATTCACAAACATTTGAATAAAGAACTATTCAGAAATGCAAATTTGATCTTAATGTTCTTTATTGATGTCCTCCACCATCAGAAAAATATCCCAAGAATTTGTTAAAAAACATTTTCATCAAAATGGAATTTTATGTTCTCTTTTTTCTTTTTTTTTTTTTTTTTATACTTGTCCTGTCCAACAGCTGAGCAAACAGATATGAGCTGAGAGCCTCTTGCATTAGACAGATTTTACTCTTACAATCGGGGGTTATAAATCATTGGGAACACAAAATGTATGTTGGTATAAGCCCCTTTTGTAATTTCAACGAAACTTTATTAATATTAATTTTGCTTGTGTTCTTTTTGTTGGACCGGACGGAAAAAGAAAGGGGGAAAAGGGGGGGGCGGGGGGGGGGGGCGGCTATAGATTCCAGAGGATGACCAATGGAAGGAGAAAGTAGAATTGCAAGTCTACAGGCAACAAAATGCTGAAGCTTATACCCATTACAATAGTGAGTGTTGGTCTAAAATGGGCGGGGCCTGTCCACACACTCAGCTGTTACAAACATACCTGCCGGCTCCAAGAGTGTTCACAAACTTGTCCACAACCAGTTTACACGCACACTTGTGCATACCAACCCACACATGTAAAGCGTGAATGTTATGTTAAGCTGAAGTGGATGAAGGAATGGAAAGAAAAAAAAAAAAAAAAAAAAAAAAAAAAGGAGGGAGAGCTCCCAGACATCCCCACACCAAGACCCCCGCCGAGGCAGCAGCGCCGACCAGGGCCCGCCCCCGCACCCATACTGTGGGGTCAATGGAGGTGATCCGCCCGCCAGGTAGTCCGGCCAAGCACCCAGACCAGGGCCCGCAGGACCACCACATGGGCCCCCAACACCCGAGCGCAGTGAGGTACGGAAGCGCAGAGCGCAGGGCCCAGCCCAGTCAGGAGAGCAGCCCCCCCACCGCGCCGGGCGGTCCAGCGCGGGGCCCCACCCCCGAGAGCCCCACCACCCCAGACAAGCCGCCCACCACCACCCAGGAGTTCTGAGCATCCCCCCACCCCAGCCCCAGGTACGAGCCAGGACCCCCCAAGGGAGACCCGCTCCGAAGCTCCAGGCAGTTGCGGAGATCCAGAAGAGAGCACAGCAGGGGTCGGCTACCCCCACCTAGAGGAGGGATGACCAATAGAAGTGGGGGTCCCCGAAGGAGTACGTAGCCTGACCAGGCTCTCCTATGTTGTGACTTAGAAGGGGCCCGTCACCCGAGGGTAAGGACCAGAACCCGCACCACAAGGACACAGACACCCTCCAGGCTCAGATGGAATATGATCCCCCGCTCATGGACTTGCCAGAGGACTGAGGGATCCCTCTCCCCGCGTGGGGAGGGGGCCGCCGGGCCCAGGAGGCCGACACCCAAGAGACAAGGCCGCCACCGCTGAAGGCCCCGTTCCCCCCACCGGGGATGGGGTAGGGGACAGAAGATCAGTATTCCCATCTTCCTTGTGTAATGTATTTGTGTGTGTATGTTGAGGTGTGTTTCTTGTGGTTGAAGGGTGTGTGTCATAAAGGGTGCAGTTAAAATTGGCGAGCAGGGCACTGGGGACATCTCCTGATTGCTTACAGGGATGTCCAATCACCCTCTCGCCAAGGAGCCCTAAATGTCTACGGTGCAGTTAAAATTGGAGGGTTGAGCACTAGGAGGACATCTCCTGCTTGCTGGCAGTGATGTCCCAGCACCCCCCCACCAAGGGTCCTACGTGTCTAAGGTGCATTTAAAACCAAGAGAAGGGGGCGAAACTGTGCGGAGAGGGGGGACCACTGCCAAGTGGCTCGGCCCCTCGAAGTATTCCGCAAGCACACCTCCCTCCAACCTAATAAGTGTTTGTATGAGGAAGGAGGGGAGGTCGGGGACAGCTACCAGACTGACCCCCGATGGTGAAACAACCGTCCCCCCCCCCCCCCCCCCCCCCCCCCCCCCCCCCCCCCCCCCCCCCCCCCCCCCCCCCCCCCCCCCCCAGCACCGCCCCTGTGGCTGCCTGGCCAGGTACCAGCGGGCCCGAGGAAGTCTCAAGGGTCCCATACTGGTGGTGGACCCCCCTTCATGAACACCCCCCCCCCCCCCCCCCGGCCCGCTCCCCCCAGACCCCGCCATGGTATGCTTCCCCTGGAGCAAACGCAGGCCCCAAGAGGGTTGCCCCACCCCGTCCCAGGGCCGGAGAAGGAGTGATCCCAGCCCCCGGGTGCAGACGGGCCACCCATCCAGCGCAGGCAGACCCCCCAGGACCAGGGCCCCACGCAAGCCCCCCCAGCGCACGCAGAAGGACCACCCCCCCCGAGCCAAGCCAGACCCCCACCCAATGCACCACCCACACCCCCCCCGCCCAGGCCCGGGAGACCACGCAGATTTTATGTTCTCTTTAATAGAATCTTATTTATATAGCAACCAGCTTTTAAACATCAAGATATGCCTGAGCGTTACGACATGATTACACCAATATTAAGTAAAATATTCTCCAAAATATTAAACTACTTTTACTTCTTATGGAAAGCTCTTTGCAAATTTTGGAATTTAATCAAGTTTTTTTCACTACGTTTATGAGTCCAGACACTGAGGCAAAAAAGAAGGCCTGGCTTGTGGTTTTTTTTCTTTTAACTTCTGGGAGAGTTTGAACCAAAGGCAAGAGGAGCAAACAACCCCTCCTGTGTCCAACACCTCCAGAAAGAGAGAAAAGATATTCCTAGACATTTGAAAGACATGATCTCTTCCCCTAAAAAAGCTTTTATTAACCACCTCTTTGGAGGTGGGGTGAGAACCTCAGTCTATCAGTAAGTGGAGATCCTTGTTTTTTAATCAGCACTAAATCTGTCCTGCATTGGACTGTTGCAGAACCTGTATAACTGCTAGTATTTTAAAGGTCGGACATTCCGCATGATCTTTCCTTTTTCAGAGTATTCAGCCTCTACTCTATGTAGTCAGTTCACGACTACTACTACTACTACTACTACTAGTAGTAGTAACACGAGCCATACTTTGGAGGTAAAAACCATTTATAATAAACATGATCATTTAGACACATATTTATTTATTTTCACTGTAACAATCTAAACAAAAAAAAACTACGTCCCATCAAGCAGCTGTTTTCATGTTTTTTTTTTTAACCCTTTAATAAAGGAGATATTGCAAATGTCCCAAAACTAAACACACTTTTTGAACTACTGTAACTCTTTGACCATTTACTTAATTTCAGTAATTCCAATGGATTCTTAAGCCAAGAAAA
Organism: Oryzias celebensis; assembly: GCA_014656515.1. Taxonomy (NCBI): domain Eukaryota; kingdom Metazoa; phylum Chordata; class Actinopteri; order Beloniformes; family Adrianichthyidae; genus Oryzias; species Oryzias celebensis. Next base: position 3,167,487 of record BNCR01000012.1, read on the forward strand.
ACAGCTTTTCAGAATTAGTTGGTTTACACTAAACACTTAAGCACTTTTTTACTGACAAGTATTACAGTAATAATTCCCGTAGTAATTCCCGTGGGATTCCTGTGGCATGGTAGTCATCTCTGTCATTAAGCACGAGATCAAGACGGGATAAAATTCTTATGGGAGTGGGATCCCATCAATAGGAATGATGAAAAAACAGTAAAAGTTGAGCCATTTTGTAGTTGCCTGAATAATAATAAAGCTGAACTGTAATAAAGACAAAAAGCATGAGGGAGCGGGACAGGAGCAGGATCACTTTGAACGGGAGTGGGAGTCAAGATTACCAGGAGCAGGACAGGAGTGAAAATCCATTCCCGTGTCATCCTCTATTCCGAATAGTGAGCGCATGTCATCGCCTGATAAGTTAACCAATCAGAGGAGGCCTATAAGAGCAGAGGTGAGGTATCAGCCACATAAAGTTGCTTCAGAAAATCAGTTCAGAGAACTGGTTCATATTGCAATGGAGGGAGGAAGAATTCAGTTAGGATGTTTGACAAAAGAGTGTTGCAAGAATGAAAGAAAAAATGTAGTGAGACTGTGGTGAGAGCAGCCATGTTGCTGGTTTAGAGACTCTGAAAAGAGACAGGAGGCAGAGCTGGAGATGTTCTCTTTGGGGGTGACCAGGATGGATAGGATCAGGGATGAATCCATCAAAAGGAACAGCTTATGGTAGATGTTTTGGAGATAAATGCAGGGAAGCTGATGGAGATGTTTAAGGAGATGATGTTGGCAAAAGGATGCTGAGGTTGGGGCTTCCAGGAAAACAGACCTAAAGGAAGTCCAAAGAAGAGGTTCATGGATGTAGTGGAGGAGGACATGATGGTGTTTGGTGTGAGAGGGGAGCATGCCGAGGGTTAGGTGACCTGCTGTTGCGATCTGCAGGGGGGGGGCCGAAAGACGAGGATGAATCACTTCCGATAGAAAATGAGAATTATGAATTGCCATAGTCTTTACAACTTTTATTAGAACATAAATAGTTAAATGTACATTTTGGATGGTTTTTAATACAAAACGTAAAGAATGAGTCATTAGAGAAAGAGCAGCAAAACAAAAGCATCTGTTACTGGACATAAATGGATGCTTTGGAAATAATTGAAAAGTTGGACCTCAGCAAGAGAGACAGAGATAGCTGCTTCTTTGCAAAAGAAAATAAAGAAAAATGTTTGTTTGATTCATTCATCCTCTGGGCATCATGAACAACGCATGAATCAAAACAGCTGAAAAAACAGTTGAAACTAAATGAACTGTCAGAAGATTTGCTGAGCTCCTCTTTTTCTTTGAAAGCCACATGGATTTAATTCTGTCTTTTCTTGTTCTTTTAAATACTGCTACAATCTGAATTAACAATCTACATTATATTGTTGAAATGATACTTGGTTGACGTTCTACCATTGGCACTGCTTTCCATTTGACCTCCCTTAAGCACATTTTGTTCGTTCAAATATAACTTGGGCTCGTGGTGGCATTTCAGAACAAACCATTATCCAGAGTTTTTTCTACTTTATTTTGCAACCTCAAAGCTGCAAAAATTACAAAACCCTTCAAGGGTAATAAAACTGGCCTGGCCTCCCCATAATCTGCTCCAACATGGAACACTTTCAGCATGTGAAATACAGCTTTGACCTCTGAGATTTTATTTTTCCAGAGGGAGAGTGTTTGGGGGTTTCTAGGTACCTTTTCACACCAATGAAGTGTTTCTTTCCACTTTTTAACTCCTCTTGCTGCAGCTATATCCACACAGAGGAGTGCCATCTCTGAAACGTCCATCCAGAATCCAGCCAGAACCAGCTCTGCATCAGCTTTTACTCTGCTGTCTCTCCCTGCTCTGACTGTGTTTATGTTTCTAATTACCCAGCCAAAGAAATGTTTCATTATCCAGCATTAGTCGGCTCACAAGCGCTTGCTCCAAACCCAAAACACAGAACTCAGTCAGGAATTCCAAGAAACCTGCCTGGTTTAACGTCTGAAAATAAAAAGTGACATCTTAGACAGACTCGGAGCAGTTATTAATAGTGCTTTTGTCTGCGCAAACAAATACTTTCAGGACATTTTCATTTCATTCACATAATTTACTCACTGAAAAGAAGCCGTCATCTCTAAACTTAAGGAGAAGATGACTGTGACTTCAAGTTCTAGTTTTATTAGCCATTCACTTAATTTAAGGATTCCATCGTCTGTCCTTAATTTCACTGCAGGCTCAGTTTACAACATGATGAAGAAGAAAACTAAATGATCATGAAATCACTGGATTTTCTGAAAGCAAGAAAAAATGCAGAGAATATAACAAAAAAGCATAAAAAACAGATGAGCGTAATGATAAAGAGCTGTTTTAGGTTTTTTTACTAATAAATCCACTGACTGTTTCTTCAAATGCACCATCGGTAGTAGTTGTTTTGAGGCTGATGCCTAATTTTTGCCTAATTTTTTTTCTTGATTTGTTGAACAAACGTTTCTCAAACTTTAAAACAAAACAAAAAGTCTTCATTTCTTCAGCAGATATTCTTGGACTTTATTAGCATACAAACTCTTAAACATCTTCGTCTATTTGTGTTTTGCAGGCATGCTCTGCTGGATCTCGAGATTTCAGAGAGAAACAGTGTGCAGATTTTGACAATATGCCTTTTCGTGGGAAGTACTACAACTGGAAGCCTTACACTGGCGGTAAGTTCAGTGCTGAGGTGCAATCTTCATCTCACTCTTACCGAGTCTTCTTCAGCGTCTCAGTTTTGTTTGCACTTGACTTCCAAAACGATTTCTAAGTGCTGAGCTGTGAAACCTGCCTGTCATACCCGTCTGACTTGTGTTCACTGCTAACTCCAGCAGGACGCAGGTCTGTTTGATGGCGCAGAATTCTTCTGATTCCTCTAAATCCTGCTGCTACTGCAGATGCTGCCCATCCAAACTGGATGTTCGAAAGTGATGTATTGACACCTACTTAGCAGGTTAACCTTTAGAGGCACTTTCCTTTTACTTTGTCTGAACAAAGGTGTCTGGCTGAGCCTGAATGAATTAATAGGATACTGTATTACTGTTGGTTATCAGTAGAACTTTTTGTGCAGAACTTATGCCCTTGACATCTGCAGACCATAGAAAACGACCACTGCAAACATTTTGAAGCATGTAAATGCAGCTTTTATTTTCTTTCAAAAGTGAAAGAACTTCAGTTTGATCTCTTCTATCAAAGAGGGTTTTTGTCAAATCCATCTCCGTATCCAGGGATCCCGCATAGAAAAAGTGCAGATAACCTGCATGTGAAGGAAGGGTTTTGTTGTTGGCCAGTTTTTCTGACTGTGTTGGCTTCAGAGATGTCAGGTTTCAGAGTTTTACACGTTTTCTCCAATGGTTGTTATCATCAACTAGCAAAGAGGACATCTTGTATCTGTAGGTGTTTGCTGGTTTCTGTGTGTTGCTAGGGTCTGTGAGGATTCAGGTCATGCTCTGTGTTCAGGCTCAATAATATGTCTGCTTTGTACTGCAGGTGGTGTGAAGCAGTGTGCATTGAACTGCTTGGCAGAGGGCTATAACTTCTACACAGAGCGCTCCCCTGCAGTAATTGATGGAACGCGATGTCAGGCTGACTCTCTGGATATTTGCATCAATGGAGAGTGTAAGGTAAGTATTACTATGCATTTGCTACTGAAGCCTTTATTTAAGACAAAAAGAATTGTTTTTCATTGTCTCTTTTCTATTATTTTTCATGAATGTACATTTCAGGCATTAAAGTTCAAATGTAGGGAGCTACAGTCATGTTACAGAACTTTTGTATTTTTTATTCATTTGGTGACGTGTTATCCAAATATCTTCCAGCTACGATACTGACATCCCATCCTTGCAATTTTGCTTCCCCTCTCTTATGGTCAAAAACGAATAAAACATTTCCATACGTCTCTCAAAATGAATACAGAAAGAATTTGGTGCTTATATCTCAGGAAATATGTTAAAAGACTACCGACATAGCTCCAAAAAAGAAAAACATTTTTTGGTGTTTAAATTCCACAAATATCAGATTATTTCTTGCCCACCTTAATACTTATTATTTACTGTTTGAGAAAGACTTCAGTGTGCTTTCACCCTCTTGTTGCTGAAGTTACACATCACTACCTGGAGACAACGAGGCTACAACAAACCATTGTTCTTTTGTCATAATCAACTATTAAAATAATCAAAGAAAAGATTCATTAAATAGAGCCGTAAAGACATGTTCTTCTATCCAAATTACTTTTCTAATAATAATACAAAGAAAATAACTCTTTAACTTTAAGAAATTATTCCATTTGGTCCTTTGAGGATGTCCCTGCTACTTTGTATTAAAGTATCTCCAAAAATACTTTTTTGAGATACTAGCATCTGCTTTCGCATCATTTTCAAAATCTCCAATGTAATGAGACAAATCCCTGAAATGTTTGTCTAAGAAAACAAACTACATTAAAAAACCCAGCTCTAACACAAAATTGTAGAATGTTAATCAGCCTAGAAGCACAGAACTGTTTATTATTATATTAAGTTTGAAGCACGTGTTCTTATCATCTACTGCACAGCAGCACCTATAGTTTCTGTTTAGAAGCAAGGTTCCACAATGAGAGAGTTCTATAATAATAAGATGGTAAATGGCGTATACTTATACAGCCCTTTTTACCTTCCTTGAAGGGACAAGCGCTTTACAGTCACAGTCCCATTCACCCATTCGCACACACATTCACACACTTGATGGCGGCTCCGCTGTTGAACACTGGCGCCAAACTTCCATCAGAGGCAATGCCGCGCTCAGTGTCTTGGCCAAGGACACTTCAACACATGGGTGGGCACGGCGGGAATTGAACCTGCAATCTTCCAATCAAAGGAAGACCACCCTACTGCTGCAAGTAAATCACTGCTTTAGGAGGATCTTTTTTGACACTGAATTTTATTTTGAAAGGAACTTGAATGTATAGTGGTAAAGTGAGATTTTGGTTCTCACTCGGTTTTGTCAGTAAGAACCTGGACCAAATGGTCCTTTTAGAGGTTTCAGAGCCCTGGTTTCGCTATTGCATTAATAACATCATTCAAAGTACACATACACAACCTTTATACATTTACATGCGGAATTTGCTGGCAGAGGAATCCATATCAGACTTTAACATCTTGTCCACACATGTTAAATGAAGCTATAATTGATATTTCAAAAATCCTCAATCTTTCTTGTGATTTTTTCCAGCACTAAATGAATAAACTCCAGGATGGCTTCTTAAATGTGAAAAACTATAGAGCAAAAAAACCCAAAAGTCTTTTGAACGGCTCTTTGAAATGAACTAATCCAAAAGATCCGGCTCCATAAAAAGAGCCATAAATTCGTTCTCTAGTAGAGTTCCAAGGGATATCAGTGACTTTGTGCAAAATACTTTTTAAGGAAAAGTGTTTTTACAGCTAACAGAGAAAAACTGTGAACAAAAGAGGTCCGAACCTAATTAAGCTAATTTTATGATGATTATTTTTATATATCTGAGTCAATAGAAGGAACTGAGTTTTTTCAGAGAACAATTCTGGTCACATAGCCCTATCTCTGACATGTCCTTTTGGGTTCAAAAGGGCCAAAATGAAGCCTGATGTTTGATAGGTATACTGACCGCCTGTGGAAGAGCAGTCAACCTCAGGTAGGAAGGTCACAGTTTTAGCTCCCAATTTGTGCCCATGTGTCAAAGTATTCTTCGACGTAACACTGAATGCCAAAATTGTTCCCAGGCGGTCACTGACCCATGTCAAAAAATTGTCCAGTCACTGTAAATTTTTAACTTTTACTCACCGTAAAATCTCCATGGCTACTGCGGTGGCATTTTTTGGATGTGTGACTGTAGTCTAAAGTGGAAACCTGTGTTTTAGCTTTTTAATTTAACAGATTATGTTTGATTTGTTGAAAGATTAAACCAAAGCTTTGTTTTTTTCAGCGTTTAGGTGTGAATTCACAATGAAGTTGTATTCAAAGCACACATGTATCTGATAAAAGTAATGTTTTTAGCAGCTATACATTTTTTTCTGTGTTTTGGGGAACTTCAATTTCCGCTCAAGCCTAACAGTCTGTCAGACTCTTCAGCATTTGCGCCAGCTTTTCCTCGACAAGCTCAGCTTGACAAATACTGGTTGCATAAACTGCCAAAGCATAAACCACACATTCTCGGGTCAAAAATAATCAGACCTTGTAGCTGCTGATTGTGATCGAGTGACGCGCATAAGTTCATTTTTTTGCTCTTATCAGGGCTTTGCAGCCTCAGCCAGAATTGTTTTACAGTGCATTCGTTTGTGTAATTTTACTACCGTTGTTATTGCTTTCTGCATTTTTTCTGTTATTGTTGCGCCTTTATACTGTGTACAATACAACTCTAGTTGTTTTAAATAAGTTTGAGGTTTTATAATGATTTTCCTTTCTATTTGAAAAGGCTAATGTAATAACAAAGTGAAACATTTCGCAGAGAGGAGTTGCCAGTCTGCACCGTCTCTGTTTTCTACTACATAAATCATTGTGTGCTGCTTGTGTGAGTTCAGTTTTTGGTTTGTAGTCTTTGAGATACAATTGAAATCACTTTAAAGTTCCTCAATTTGAGAATTTGTTTTGAGTTCTATCTGACCATACAATTGGATTTCTGTTTGGAAAAAATTCGGCAGTGTCTGTCACCACTTTACCAGGACTTTAGTAGAAAAACACAACACAACATGAGCCTTAAGGAGGGTCGGAATATTCCCTTGCAGAGCGTTAATGCCAGTTTTTATTTCCAGTCAGACTGCAGCACACCGTTTTTGTGCAGTAGCTGGTTATCTCACAGCACCCTGTGATAAATCTCTGCTTCTGCTTGGAAAACTCTTAGAAACAGAGCTGCTGCGAGGCGAACACATGCCGAGGACGGAGAAGGGCTGCAAATAGCAGAGACAGTGATAGAAAAATGAAGAGTGCAAATACCCACAACAACTGAAATCTTTTCACTGTTCTCATCCTGGAATACAAACGAGCTGTTCAGATAATAATCAGTTTTCAGCTTTCTGACATTCATTTTGATTAAATAACACTCAAACTTGCCTGATTTAATGATTTTGCACTTAAGCCACATTTCAATTGTTCTAAAATTCAGAATGTTCCTGGTTTCCTTCATGACTGTTTGCAGAAACTCCTCTGAAAACCGAACCGTACCGGATGTCTGTGTGTGAACTCAGTGTATTTGTAGTCACTTCCTTCACAGACAAACAAAAATCCCCTGCATTGTGCCAGTCATTTCTGTTACAACGTTCCTTTTACACCAAGAGATTGGTTTAAATATTATTTTGGTATGAACAGCATGAACATTTAGAACTTGCTTTTCTATTTTTAGATCTTATCTCTGCTTCTTTAATCTGTGCAGCCCCAAGTGTGTAACACAACAGAACAGGAGCTGGTGCTGTTAAACACCTTAACCTCAGAGTTAAAAGCCTAAAAAAAACATCTTCCAAGTAAATTAGCAATCTGATTTTACACTTCAGTTGCAAAATTAAATATGCATGTCACTGATGTGTCAAGGTATCTTCAGAGTCCAGCCAATGTCTTTTCACATTCTACTTTCATAAAATACTTCATTTGGTTTTTTTGCACCATGGGACTTGAAGGGTATAATAATTAGTTAAAATTAAACTTTTTCTATACACTTTATTTACACAAGCAGTTTAAAAAATTTATTAAAAACAAAATTACAGTGACACTAAATTGCAGTCAGATGACTAGTTTTCTGAACTTGCAAAGGGTCTAACACTTTTGACCCTGGCCCTGTGACCTTCTTCATTTTGCAGCACGTGGGCTGTGACAACATCTTGGCCTCTGACGCGAAAGAAGATCGATGCCGCGTGTGCGGAGGAGATGGCAGCACCTGTGAGGCCACAGAAGGACTCTTTAATGAGTCTCTACCCAGAGGAGGTAAAAGCAGATCTGACCCTCCACTACACACTGCAGAGAAGGTGATTTTGTTTCAAAGGTCCTGGAGGTTTCCTCAAAAGCTAGCACAAGCTCACAGTAAAGTGGCTTTCAGGTCATATAGAAAGAAATCAGAATTAAATAGTGGATTAAGGAAAATGTGACGGTTGTTGTAGGTGGAGAAAAAACGTATTTCTCCTTCTATGGTATGGTTAGTAAACCCTCTCATTGCACTCCGTGTGCATGTGAGTGTAAAACAACGGGAACTGTTTTGTGCTCCTGCAGGATCACTTTGTCCTTTTTGAGTGACTTGGAATTTAATCTATATGTGTTCCTGTAACTTTGTTTTGTCTATGTTGTAAAGTGTGTCACACAGAAATGAGGACTGGAAGGGAGGTTCTGAGTAAAGACACGTTGCCTTAATAACAAATGTTTCTGTCTCCCAGGCTACATGGAGGTGGTTCAGATCCCAAAAGGATCAGTTCATATTGAGATCAGAGAAGTCATTGTCTCAAAGAATTATATTGGTAAGTAACAAACCCTATTTAAGATTATTGTTTTAAGAATAGGTAGAATGGTTTTACATACCAGTTACGTAACGTTACTTTGCCAGTCTTGAGCAAATGAAAATTGTTGAGTTGGATGATCCTACCTCACCTCTGTAAAGTGCTTTGGGACTTCAAGGAAGGTAGAAAAGTGCTATACAAGTATATGCCATTTATCATTTACCATAATGTGACTAGGTTCAAATGAACATGTTTGTTAAAGATTTAACCTATATAGAACTGAAATATTCAGAGACTTTAACAACAACTTGAGAATTACCTTTGAGTCTTCCAAACCATACAGTGGCCCTGAAGTGCACATCACATCAACAAATCAATCAACCCCAAACATTTTAAAGATCACAGCAGCAATAATTAAAAAAGCAAAAACAAACATTTAAAAACAACATTCAATTTTAAAAACAGAACAATATTCCAGCATCCAAAATGTAAGAAACAAAAACGGCAAAAACATTTAGGAAAACTAAGTCATTTCCGGAAAACAAAATGAAATGTTATAAAACAATCTCCAATGAGATGCCTGAAAAGTAGGTAAGAGAGGTAAGGAGTGACGTAACAATTTCAATGAAAACATTTCCATTTGATATTAAAATTCCTATTTATCAATCCTCGCTTCGGCGATATGACGTGACAATTTGATATTAATTTTATACCCATTTGATGTTAAAACTCCTCTTTATCACACCCCTCTTTTTCGATATGATGACAATCTAACACCATTTTAACATACATTTGATATTAAATTTCCTCTAATCCCTGCGCCTCAAGAACTATTTTATATCCATGTCTTTATTAATTCCCATTCCCTCGATATGACGTAACAATTTTATATTCATTTGGTATTAAAATGCCTCTTTATCAAACCCTGCTCCCTGAAGATGGTGTAACAATTCAATATCAATCTCATATCAATTTTATATTATCGGAAATAAAAGATTTCAATCTTTATTATTTAAGGAATTTTTTTTAATCAAATTAATATTAAATGGATATAAAATTTATAACAAATTGTTATGTCATCTTCAGGGGGCGGGATTAGAGGCTGGGTTTGATGTGGGTGTGACTTTTAGATACATTCTGATTAGTCGAAAATGGGGGCGTAGCACATATACCTTTTTTGATGGAATGAGTATCAGATTTTTTTTAATATCAAATTGATATCAAAATGATCAAATTGATATCAAAATGATATTTAGTTGATATAAAAATGTTACACTTTCTTTAGGGGCAGGATTAGGGGCAAGGTTTGATACAGGCAGTACTTCCTGATGAATTATCATTGGTCAAAATTGGGGGCGTAGCACCTTTCAAAATTTTTGATGGAAAGTTTATTCCTCATCTCATTTTTACGACATTCCAAAAAAATGTGCGAGCTAGCTAAGAAAGCAACAGTTGCAAACACGCCACGAGCACGCCATTCAAAATGTACAACTTCTAATTGCAACATTTTTTCCACAGTAGCTTCTCAATGATGCTCGAAAAGATATCGATAACATTTCTGTGTTCGTTGTAGACTTAAGATGGTGGCATGTGTGCAGAATGTTGTGAAGATCAATTGAAGAAAATGTTCCTTTTTCCATTTTGTGGGAAAACGGGAAAACTGCCAAATCAAACACTATGCAACAAAATGGCTGCCAAGCGGTAGGCCGTGTGGCCATTGCAAGATAATTTCAAAACTTTGGACATCCCTGACACATGTTTTATTTTTCCTGTGCATTTTGATTTTTTTTTTCAAAAAATAATTGTAAAAAATTGTAATAATCAGATAAATTGCTTACTGGTTTTTAAATATTTTACCTAGATGGGTTTCTCATACATAAGACTGCTTTTTTCTGAAAAGTACCACACATAAAGTACTATGGCAGTAAACTCTAAGCGACTTTTCACTACAGGCCCATCACTCTGTGAACTATATCATTCGAATCAGCGAGGATTTGTCAATTTGCTGTATCAGGCTGTTTCAAATGATCTGTTCTGTGTCAGCCACACTTTCTCGAGTCTATGACAAAGACAAGCATAAGATGACCTCATTCAGTCTTTTCTTGTCTAATGTGAAGCAATAAAACAGAGTGTCTTTAGCATTAAGAAAAAGAAAGAGCCCTCACTAAATCTTTGCAATGGCTGCATTGGCATTCGACTTGTCCAGTTTGTTCCAGACTAAACAAGAAGATTTTGCAACACTGGCAATGTCAAAAGCAAAATCAGACAACCGGATTCAATTCAGTTGGTTCCTTATAGAAGAAAGACATGTGACAGCGTGTTGAATTTATAGAGAACCGTGTTGATGGAGGACTTAAGTTTCAGTTCGAACCAGAAAGCTATACCTGGATTTATGGTGCTGTGGTGACAGCTGCCTGGTCCACCAGGATTATAGGGGATATTATATCCATATATCAGTGTTTAAAGAGTGCAATTTTGGCCAAAGTGTTGGACTTGATTTTTATTTGGAAGCAATCTGTAACTTTTCTATGAAACTCATCTGTGTCCTCAGTGATAATGATTAGATCCTTTTTTGAACCTCAACTCGTTAAGGTCATAAACATTTGCATTTTTTTATGAAAGATGACCATGTGAGATGGTATTAGCATAAAAGCTGGTATTAAACATTTGTGAAGACTTGCATAAACTATACGTTTTAAAAGTACCGATGCCCACAATCAGTGCCAGATGTGCTGAAAATTGAATTATAGGGAGTTATGTTGAAGAGCAATAAACCATTGTTCTTCTAATATGATTAAATGCTGCAGAGGGGGAATCTGCAGAAAGTGAGCCAGACAGTCAAAATAGCAAGCGGTTGGATTGTTTCTCCACAATTTGGCCCCTTTTCAATGCAGAGAAAGTGGATATTTTCAGATCTGTTGTGCTTGGAGACTAACGTTTGCTTTGACAACCAGACAGCGTGCTATTCATGAGATTTGTCCAGGCTTTTCACCTGAACCCTGCTTTTTTTTTAAAAAATCCAAAATTAGACGTTTGTTCATGTCTTTACATGTGAATGTCCTTGATCTCTGAAAAGATGGCTGTGTGAGTCAGTATTGAGATGGCTGTCAGTGATGCTGAAGATGTGCAGTGTAAGTAAATGTTTGTATTTACGTTTGTTTAGCTTTGAAATCTGAAGGTGAAGATTACTACATCAACGGAGCGTGGACCATCGACTGGCCCAGGAAGTTTGACATATCAGGAACAACTTTTCACTACAAAAGACCCACCGATGACCCAGAGTCTTTAGAGGCACTCGGACCCACCACAGAAAACCTGGTGGTCATGGTAACCCAACTTTTACATTGACATTGAGAATGGTTGAAAACAAACCTGTTCAATTTCACAAACTTACCTTTGCAAAAACTATAAAAAATGTAAAGAATAATCAAACTTCCTTGATGAATTTTTTTGCAATTATAGCATCATCATAGTCCCACTATTGTGGAAGAAGTTTGGAGATTGTAGAAAAACTCTGATTCACCCAAATGAACTACAACTTTTGAGGATTTTGATTTGTATTCCTCCTTTGCTGAAATAAGAGAATATTACATTATCGTAAGACCGATTGATTTTTAGGGCTCAAAAAATAAGGTTTTCCATTTGTGTACAGTCTTTTTTAGGCGATAGATGAAAATCGCACTTCTTAACTGATTGTTGCTTGTACTTTTTGTATTCTACTTATTAAAATGGGGTTACTAAGATCTCCAAATATAACTAACATTCAGCTGGGTGCAAAAGTTTAGATTTAAACATAATCTTCACAGACGAATTCTAGAAAAAAAATATGGGTAAATAAATCTTGTGATGTTGGCATAGGGAGCTAGTTTATTATTTCAAAAAAATCTGCCAGCATACCTTCCAAATAGGACTACATTGACTTTTAACTAGTTGGATTTGATAAAGGCCACAAGAAAAGAAACTGATACGATCAAAGTATGGGTAATTTACCAATTAATTTTGATCAGCTTTGGCCCGCTGTTGCAGGTCCTCCTCCAGGAACAGAACCTGGGTATCCGCTACAGGTTTAATGTGCCCATCCAGCGGACCGGAAGCGGCGACAACGAGGTGGGCTTCACCTGGCACTATCTGCCCTGGTCTGAATGCTCAGCCACTTGTGCTGGAGGTAAGCCTGCATCAGAAACATGCACCCTTCTTTTTATGAGTTTCTTGTTGGCCATGGGTGACCATATTTATTTTGGGAATCTTGTAGTAAGTGTCTTTTGTTGTTAGGGTTAATGAAGATTTGTGCTTTGATCATTTCTTTTTATCATTTTTTTTAATGTCAGAACATGAGAATTTACATGTGAGCTTTTTCTGCTGAAGCAGGATTTTGGCTTAGTTCACATAACACTGTGTGAGGCCTTACGCTAAGTTGTTGTTTGTCATTCTGTAAATTTTCTCAAACTGATAGTTGTAATTAATGCAAAGCCATCATAATAATTTGGAAACATTTTCTTGAATCATTTGAGGGGAATTTAGCCCTCTAATAAATCCAGCATGAATGCTTTTCATATTTGAGTCAGAGAAGTGAATGTACTTTGTGTGAACAAGCTGCTCCACATAGCTTTTGGTTTACCAGCACTGTTTCCTGAAAGCTGGTCTTACAAAATCCAACATCTAAAACCACAGTGAAATGCTAACCATGGCCTCAAGAATGACTAAACCAAACCATTTAGCCCTAAGGCAATGGGTTTCATGTAACAATAAATAGTGTTTCTTCCCAGTTGTCAAGTGTGGCCTGGATGAGACGTGTAATATTTTCTAAAAACTTGGCTTGGATAGACGTGGGTTTTCTGAGCACAAGTTTGAGGCACACACGGTTCAAGCATAGTAAACATAGTTTGCATTGTTGACCTAGAATCTATTATTTGTGATTTTTTTAAATCCCTTTTGCATTTAGTTGCTCAGGTAGAAATATTTGATATGTTACAAAATCGTCATTAAAAAAAGAACTTAGTTTTGACAGCCGTACAACTAAAACTGTATTACCTTTTGGGTCTGCCCTCTTTCTCTGGACTGCATTTCACTCTCAGCACAGATGGGCAGATTTTCTAAACTTTGCGCACACACATATCTCATTACATCTGCCAGACAAGTCTGCTCCTGGATACATCCCTTGAGGGGCCAAACAGACCCAGTCTCAGTTGGTATGGCTTTCACACACATGCATGCACTCACACACACAGTGGGAGGTGGGACACCGATCCGGTAGCCCTCTCTGTCTGGCAGAAGCCAAGGTAAAGAGCTCCCTGCTCTGTAAAAGTGATTTGCCAACACATCCTGCATAGAATCAGGAATTTACATGTCTGGATCTTCCACAGACTGAAAACACAGCGCCTGGCGCGTCGGCTGGCCTCCTTGTTCCTGAAAGGCTTGAGATCAGCTGCTGGATCTCTTTTTTTTTTGTCCCACTATGCAGGTACCCAGAAGCAGGAGGTGTTGTGCAAGAGGTTTGATGACAATTCAATAGTGCAGAACAGCTACTGTGATTCCGACAGCAAACCCCCAGAGAACCAGAGAGACTGCAACACAGAGCCATGTCCTCCAGAGTGCGTAACCCTCATTCTTATATTGTGCGCTGATGACTTTAATGCATCTGCAAGATTGAACCCTCAGGTGGATACGTTCAATACCTCTCAAGCAGTATCTGTCATAAGAAAAGCAATGTGGATTTAATTGTCTGTGAATTTGAAAATAATGAGTACAGCAACGTAAAAAGCAAATCTGCAAATAGGTAGACTTAAAATTACCTTCTAAAATGTGAACTTGTAAATTTTACTAGAAAGAAAACATCAAAATAGCAGTGATTTGTACCTTCATATGTAAGCTATTTTTACTGTTTGATTCCTGCCAAAAATAAGAGCCTTGAAAATGACCACCTGTGTTTGATTGTGTTGGCGTCTTCACCTTTCCCTTAAGGGAAACAAATGTGACATACGCAGGTGGAATATGCACACAGGCCTGATGGCCAGATGTCCATAAACCACCTGTTCCAAGGAGACATGTGGCGAGGTTCACTTCAAACATGTCTGGAAAAAGAGGGATTCAATGCATGAGTTTGATTAGTTTCAGAGGATCTCATAATTATAAGTGTCTGAGAGAGAGTGTTTAAGTGTCTGTTAAATGAATTTCAGCCAAAAAAAACCTGACACTGCTGCAAATCTACTGCAACAAAGGTAATTTGTTTTCATATGATTACAGTCTAGGGTAATTCATTTTCACATCTGTACTCAGTGCGGTATCTCATCTATTTTCATTAAAGGTGAGTGTGTTTGCCCAGTCAGCCACAGATAATAATTATGTCTGTTAACGTAAAAAAAAACAAAAAAAAAAAACTACATCAGAAAAGGCCGACTATAAGAGGTCATGTAAACACTGGTGTTTTAGACCGGCAAGGGTTTTATGGGCTCTGCTAATAAAAGCTGACACAGATGTTTAAACACGTTGTTCCTTCTGAAAGCGTTCTTATTGATGATGTCATGTCAGACCGGCGGATGTGTTTAATGAGCTGTTGTTTAATGGGATTTATGTATTTTGTAAATACAGATAAGTTGTTTTGGAGTAACAGTGCAGGTTTGGTCTCATTTACGGGATGGTGGATCACCTATAGTTTACACAGAGGGCTTGAGGGTTTATGGCCTCCAATACACATTTGTTTGACCACATCTCTGTGATCGATACTCTTGGAGTATGGGGTCCGACCCCGCCTTGCTGAGGGCAGTCCAATCGTAATTCAACCAGAGCAGGAACTTGATTTGTGTTGCCAACAGGTTGTCCTTTTGTCATCAGTTCTGTTCATCGTTTATAGATAGAAATTCTATGCGTAGCCAGGGGCCAAAGGGACTCCGGTTCAGAGAGCCACAGGCTTTGCATAGGTGGAACTTCAGAGGTAGGATAAGCTAAATCTAACAAAGTTTGTATTTTGAGCAGAAAAAAGAAGACATGTTTCCACATGTTTGTATTGAGCAGGACAGTTTAAAATAGGGTCAGAAAAGAATTGTCTGCCACACTTGTCTTGTGGGTCTCCATACGTGTAATGAGATTCTCGTGTCATCCATATAACAGGTGTTTCCTTATGATTGTGTTGCAAGTTAACTAATTCAATGAAGAAGGTAAAAACAGAGAATCAAGTTTAACTTCTTTATAGCATGTGGCTGTTTGCTGCTACCATTGCTAGCATACGCTTTATTTTTATAGCACTTTTCCGACTGGCCTAAGTCAAAGTGCTGAACACATATTTTTCCCCAATTTGAAAAACTAAAAGCAAGAAAAAAAAAATTACAAAAACACATAAAATGCCTGCCCACCCATGCCCCATACACACTCACACACCATAACCATGCATAAAAGGATTCAATAACATGATGTGGAGTAGAAACCTGGCTTGATGCTTAGGAGGGAAACGATACTTTGGGGATCTGTCCACAGCAGTGACCTCCATTCATGATTACCGAGCACTCTACCGAAGAATCCTCCAGATCAAAGCAAGAAGCCAGACCCGGGAGATCCCACCGCAGCGACCCCGTTCACTGAAAAGGTCAATCACTGACGTGGAGGATCGCTCTGAGGAAAACACTGGAGTTCAAACTAAAATAGTAAAGGAATAAAATACATCAAAGTTAAAACAGAGATTAACAACCAGATAAATAAATTCATCTTTATAGACAAATATAAATCTCTAAAAGTGAATTAAAACATTATGAGTAAAAAAAATAAGTAACAAAATAATTTAAATATGAAATAAGTTTGTAAATTTCAACTAAAATCCAGATTACAAAGGTAGATCTTGAGTCTTCCTTTAAAAACATGAACAGTCTCTATGGCCCTGAGGCTCTCTGGGAGGCTGCTCCACAGTCCATAATAAATGCATGAGTTTTGGTGTTAACGTTTGAAATAACTACGAGGCCTGTACCAGAGGACCTCACGGTCCCCAAGGGCTCACACTGAAAGATCACATCAGATAGATATGATGGCCCATGACCATAAAAAAGACAGTTAATTAAAAATGGAAGGAATGTGTTCCTGCCTCCTGGTCCTCATCAGCACGCGTGCTGCTGAATTCTACGGCAGCTGAAGGTTAGATATCCTCATTTGTGGAAGACCAGAGAGCAGGGCACTACAATAATCGAATCTGCTAGAAATAAAAGAAAGCTTTCTGTGCAGGTAAGAATTTAGCCAATTCATTACAAAAAAATCATCTTTGGTTGTTCGTAAATTAAATAAGATTACATTAGATTCTAAACTGCAGCTAGTATTTTTAAGAACTGTCATTTTAGGGCAAAGGTGACACCTCTAATAGGACTTTTATCTTTACTATTACGTCTATTACTATGTAATGAAACCTAGGGTTACCAAATTCTTAAGAAAAGCAGCTCTTGCCTGTTTAAAAGTTGCTATTTATGTGTGGTGATGGAGCGTTTGTCATACTTCATCCTGATCCTGAACATATCTTGAGGTCGTTTAGGAAACGTTTGTTAGCTTTGGTGTTTTTTTTTCCCTCCAGGTGGTTTATCAGTGACTGGTCTGAATGTGGGAAGACCTGTGATGGTGGGATAAGGACGAGGACAGTACTGTGCACCAGGAAGATTGGGCCTTCCAAGGAAGAGACACTGAAAGACTCCCACTGTCTGACTCACCGACCCATTGAAAAAGAGACCTGCAACAACCAGTCCTGCCCACCCAAGTGGGTCACGCTGGAATGGTCTGAGGTAAGGCGATATGTTCTGGGGGCAAAAGTATGACTTTTAGACTCGTTGTGCAGAAGAAATCATTTTTTCATTTGAATTGCATATATATATTTTTCTGATGTTGTAGTGCACACCCAAGTGTGGCCCAGGCTTCAAGCATCGCATTGCCTTGTGTAAGAGCAGTGACATGACCAAAACCTTCCCACCCAGCCACTGCCCGAGCCACAATAAACCTCCGGTCCGAATCCGCTGCAGTTTAGGACGGTGTCCTCCTCCTCGATGGATCCCTGGTGACTGGGGACAAGTAAGTCAAATGCACTAAAACCATCATTCATGGTTTTGAACAGCAGCAATCGAAGCAGAAATGCCCAGACATCTCTCAAGAAAAACTTCTCACAGTTTTGCCAAGAAAACCCAAGGTAGTCCCAGGTCAGTCAGGAGACTTTGTCCCTCCAGGTGCTTCCCCGGAAACTCCCCCTGGTGAGACATGCCTGAAATATCTCTCCATGGAAGTTCCTGGTTTGATAAACCCAACAAAACATTATCGATCTACAAACTTTACTCTTTCTTGCTGCACCCATAAAAAGTATGAACAAAAGTGGTGACAAAGGGTATCCCGGTGAGAGTCCAACATAAACTGGGAACAGGCTCAACTTACTGCCGGCAATTCGCACCAAACTCCAATTCTGGTAATAGAGAAACTAAATTGACTTTCTTAGAGGGTCCTGAACCCTTCACTCCTAAAGTATCTCCCACAGAACACCAGAAAGAGAGGTTCACGTCTCCACTTAAATACCGGTAATAAACTGAAATCTAAGTGTAAAATATGTCTAATTGTTGATCCTAAACGTATATCTTTTGAAAGGCAACTTTTCTGTTTAAGATATAGATTTAATATCTGGGTTTACTTTCATATTATTATTGTGATTGTATAGTTCAGATGTAACTTAGAAATGCATCATTCATCATTTCAAATAAGATTTCCATTTGAAATTTAGATTAGTAATTGAACATTTAGATGGAAAATATCAAGTGCTATATATATCTGTATGTCTTTAGTTGTGGCACAAAGGCAAGTTGCAAATCCTCAACCTCTAAGGAAATGTAAGATGAATGCTTTGAAAGGACCGTTTAAATTATTCAAGAATATAACAACTTAGTTAATGGCTTGTATATTTTACACCTGTATGTTAGAAAGTGAGTTCCAAGAAAGCCTGTGATGCCTGTGTTTCCTCAGATGCTGAGCTTGGAATCCATTCGTTACAGTTGTCTGGAGCGTTTGATCAGCAGCAGTAATACGCCCCTGAGGGCTGTTTGAAGTTTCTCTGTACCTCATAGCAGGACTGTTACTTCCAGGAACACAGTTTTGAGAGAGGCAAAGGAGTAGCATACTTGGGCTTACCCCACTCACGCTTTATAGCACTGCTGACTCATGTTGGATGAGATGATGCCAACAGATTGTGCGTCATAGATGGAGGTATCTGCTAAAGTATGGCTTGTCATATTGTGGAATTTGTTAATAATTTATTTTTTGAAAAGTGGAATTTTAAACACTGTTCAGTTGTTTAGAGGACAGTTTCTGATGTTTTTTCAGGTCAGAGGTGGGAGCTCAAGCATGCAACAGCGTGTCCGTATATCACACATTTGCATCAGTAGTTCAGTCACTAACACTAACAGCCATAAACACAGCAGGCGGAACTGATAACCTCCATCAAAACACAGGCTTGTCGCAAGCAGAGGTCAGTAGCTCTTTGAGCAACAGCTGGAGTGCTTTTGTGAGCCAGTGCACACTCCCCTCTGTCCCACTGCATTTCTTCTCCTGTTTTGGCTGTAATGACAAGCTTCCCCCTCTCTGCTGGCCAGCCCATCGCAGCATCAGAAAGGGAACATTGTTGTCAGCTACTGAGAATATGGACTTTGAGGCCATAAGGTCACCAGTTCAAATCCCACTTAAGTCACACTATTGATGTATCCCATCTGTCAGGGTGAGCGCTAATAAAGACTCACTAATTAGCAAGAGATGACATGTAAGTTCTTTGATCTGACAGGATTTTTGAGGGCGAGAGAAATGGTTGAACACGTGGCGATGGCGGACAGGTGTGTGTTTTCTCTGTTTCCAACATCAGCTCAAATGGATCCAACTATACAGGTTATGGTTGGGTGCTTAAAGCTGGCTTTATTGCTTTGTTTCTTTTTGCGAAGGAGTTTAATTGAAAAACAATTCTTCATTTTTATTGCAGCTGGCAGATTTTTTTATATTTTAAGGGAAGGCGAAAGCACATCTGAATTCTGTAATACATCTGTAAATAGTGTTATCTAAGTAAGATCAAGCCAAAAGTAACTGCGTGGCTAACAGTTGGATGCAGCTTGGTTTAATTAGGAATATTTACTTAAGGCTTATGCTTTTCTACAAATAATAACACATTACTAGAGTCCAGGTCAAATGTAGGACAAAGTAGAAGAGGTTTTATATATTTCTGTAGATGCTACCAATACATTTTTAGGCTCAGTACTGGTTAATAGCTACATTAGTTGTTTGTGGGAAACAATATCACCCACAAACAGACACAATAACTTGCAGCTAACCTAAATGTTAATGTGCCTTTGATGAAGACACAAAGTAAGAAAAAAGATGGCCCAGATAATTTTTTTTTCAGAATACTGAACGAGATTTGTGTTACATAACAGTCACAAATTTGCTTTGAAAGGACATCCACGTCAGAAAATACTCACCCATTAGATTTTTTGTCTCCAAGACTTGAAAATCCCACATTCCAACTGCACCACATTTGAGTGACATTCCTGTGGAGCCCAGTCAAACAGCCACATTTCACTACATGTTCATTGCTACTATGCTAATGCTCCATTCTGAGTGATTCAAAGCTGTCACAACGTTGAGCATTTCCTCACAATATCTGGTCTTTAAATGTAAGCTACTGTTGCCGACAAAAAGCCATTTCCAAAATGTCTCCAAGCACTTGTTGGTGTTTTCAATTTCCTGGTGAGCATTTCAAAGCTTCACTCGTCTCATTTAAGAAATTATCTCTCAAAATAGTATAAACTTACTGTGTGTGTCAAAAGCTGAAAACGTCACTACTCTACTCTCTGCAATCTCTGCACAGTATCATCCCTTTATGTGCTCTGAACACTTTGCATCACATGGACACTTTACCCTTTGTGACCATAACACTGTCATTGCTGTTTATACCGTACAGTAGACTATAGCCATAGATTTTATTAAAATGTCTCTTTATACTTGGTCAGCTAGACTTTTAGTCTTTTTTTAACACTTACTGCCATTAGGTCTGAACTTTGTCATGCAGTACATTTGACTACATATTGTACTATGTATGTGACAAACAAAATTGAAATATGAAATTATGAGTGAAAAGGTGCAAAACAGATAATTTGATGAGGATAATTAAAGTTAGTTGCCAGATAATTAAACTATGTTTGAACTAATTACAGGCAAAATTGAGAATCTGACATTTTAGATTAAAATGTATTTTAAACAATCACTTTTTCAGAAATTTAAAGAATAAAACTGTTTTCTTACTTTGCTTCCTATCATAAATATCTGTATCATGTAATATCTGTACAAAATGTTCTACATTTACTGGTAGATCCGCAGCTCAGAAAGTCCAAGATACAGATTCAGATTCAGGAAGGTCACTCTGACTTCTTGTGTCCCACTGATTGGTTGATTGAATTACTAGTGTGTAGGGATTACAACAGGGGGCTGAGTACGTATCTGGGTGTGTGAACGGCTTCAGCACACAGGGTCGCCACAGAAAGACGACTTCTTTATCTGATTGACATTCACTAGCTGCACACAGTCCTGAATAAAGATGTTCTTTTATGGTGTCTTTCCGTTCCAGTGTTCAGCACTTTGTGGCCTGGGCCAGCAGATGAGAACTGTGACCTGTCTGTCCTACACCGGACAGCTATCCAATGAGTGTCCAGAGTCCCTACGACCAGCCACCATGCAGCAATGTGAAAGCAAATGCAACTCCACTCCGATCTCCAATGGCGATGGTAGGATGAACAAATGCATTTTGTTTAAGTGACCAATGGGGTTACTGTGATCTTTGTGCATCATCAATACACATCTTCACAGTTCCAATTAGACCTGAGCACATTTGAGTGACACACACCTCAACACTTTGCCAGCTGCATGAATCTTTCCAGTGAGGTTGGCTCCTGCTCAAATGTAAAACAACCCAAGCCTCCATTTACTCTCACAAATGATGGATGGCCATTCAGATGCATAAAGAGGGGTCTTTCGATTAGTCTGAATGGAAAACGTGAGCAGCGTTTACAGGCTGGCTAATGGGATTAGCTGCAGGCTAATTGTTCCTTTACGAATAGCAGTGAGGCAACGTCTCGTTTCATTTGGCTGTGTGCACGCAGGGTCCAAAGCCTAATAAGGGAAGACACTCTGATCGTGATAAGGCATTTTGAGAACTGCCTGTCTAGCATCCAGCAGCAGTTTAAGAGAGTACGCGGGTGTGTGTGGAACATAGGATGGCAGGGAGCCCAGTGAGTGAGCCAGGCCAGGATCTGTCTGAGTCTTAGTGTCCGTGTCCAAGTATAGCTGCAGAGTTTGATTCTGTAGAGGCTCTGGGGAGATGGTCCAGTCCTCATCTAGCAGGTTGAATCGTCTTCATGTGTTTGTTTTAACATCCAGTGATAACAGTTTTTTTTACAACTTTACCTAAAACCTGGAAAAACCTGAAGAATTTAGAACTACAACCAATATTCTAAAGACAGCCCATGAAACTTCAAGTGTCTCTTTTTTGTTTATCTTTACTTTAGTTATATTCTTTTGACAAAAACATGGCTCATTTACTCCATTGATGTGATGCGTATCACTACAGTGGATTTTAAAACTTTAACACGGAAGCTGTCGCCAGCGACAGCAGAGCAACACACACTCTTCAATCGAGGGTTTCTGATGCGGTAAAAAGCGCCTTTGCACTGACATGCAGCACGCTGTATTTGTAAAGTATTGCATATCAGCACCAAGCTGCGTTTCTCAGCTTCAGAATGTTGGAATGTTTTTATGTGGTTGATTTTGCTGCACTAAATGCCATAAATATGCATTGTTTCTTCAGTTGGAAAACGCTTTTGTTTTACAGAAACTTTACTCTGAGCTCATTGATTTGAATGTGAAAGCTGCAGGAGATAGAAAGGTTTTTAAAAGTCCCCATTCTTTAACCATGTCTCTTTCCTTGCTTTTCACAGAATGCAAAGATGTCAACAAAGTGGCTTATTGCCCGCTGGTTCTAAAGTTCAAGTTCTGCAGTCGTGCATACTTCAGACAGATGTGCTGCAAGACTTGTCAGGGTCATTGACCTCTGGAGTGCTTGAACCAGACAAAAAAGCATTAGGTGGACGGCTACAAAGGCAGGAGACCGTGGTGGTGCACTTCCCCAAGCTGGTGAAAGGAAGAAAACGATGCGAGCTATTAAAGCAAACCAGCAATGACAGGCGGAGGAAAGAAAAAGAGAAACACAAATCTCCCTGGTCATCAAACCTGATTCCCCTGCTCTTCATCCCGGTGGAATCCAAACCACTGCTCAGCCTAAAGCGCTGACACAAACATTTCTGTTTTCTTTATTTTATTTTCACTTCTGTGAAGTGGAATTTGGGAAATGATTTGTTGGTGATGTTATTTTATTATAATAATAATTGCTAATGTTAGTTTTCCTCCGTGTTTTTAATCCAAAGTGCTGGACACATCTCTCACAGAGGATGATGAAAGAAGGAGATTGACAGATGAACAAGTCGGACTCCTGTCTTTGAGAGACTGTGATGGTGCTATTGGCAGGCTGACATTTGGCATCAGTGCACTTTTTCTTGTAAATATGTTGCCAATTTACCCCTCGAATACGACAGAGAAACCCCATCAGTGTACTGTATATTTATTGTACGATTCCAAACAGAGCAGAAATATTGTTGTTTGTTGCTTCTGTCAGATGGTAGCCTACTGTCATCAAAAGGAATGTAATGTGACTAATTCCAGACATAATTGTATACTGTAAGATACAATATTACTATATATGATGTAAATCCAGGATTATAAAACACAGTTTTAGGAGGATCGTTGATTTTGTTCTCCCAAAGGGGTGCCTTGGTTCAGTTAAATTTGATTTCACCCCTTGACTTTTACTTTTTAAAGCATTTTGTTGGACAGTGCCTTGCCACATAAAATGCCTTCACGTTGGGCTTTAGTGAAATTCCCATTCAGGTTCAGCTCACGATGAAGAAATCCTTGCAAAGGAGAATTTTACATATTTCACCCTGTTCCTTAGGAGGTGTTTGGAGTCATTATTTCTCACAGATTTCAGACCTCAAGATTCACCAAATTATGGTTCTGTTCTGCCACATTTGTTATTTAAGTTTAAAATAATTACTAAACAGCTTGGAAAAAAAGACCTTCATTTACCATCTAATGTCATACCTACAAAAAAGTACCATTTGTAATTGTTGGGTCCAAAAGGTTAACTGGGTTTATGCTCGGTTTGCTATCTGCACCTGTGTCTGTCACCACATTCACATCATTTTTATTATATTCAGTCCTGGAATCCATTTTTAATAGTGTTGCACTACATTAGGCTCTTGATGTGTTCAAATGCAAGTTGGCCAATCACAGACGGAGCACCGTCTCCTATTTTATAGTTAATAAAAGTGTTAAATAAATGTTCGTTTACCCTAGCACACATCCCTGCTGCTTAACAAGCATTACAGCCAGTATGATGTCTGCTTCCAGGATACCAAAATACCTCCATATGGCCGGCACGTTACAGATTGGTGCAGGTGCACTTCAGCCGCTGTGGCCGTAAAGTCAAAGCAGAACAACATCTGCTTGAATTCTTGCCAGACATTCTCATTTAACATGATATATACGTATATATACTATTGATGCTGTTATTGTTTTTCAACTTTGTTTAAGGGAACTGAGCTCAAACATGATTAAAAAGAAAAAACCCAGAAACTTAGCATTGATACTGAAAACTTCTAGTATGCTACTAGTTGACATCTGCATGGAAGTAAAAGTATTATTTTCAGAAACAATGTCATAGTTTTTAAGAACATAACATTGATTTGTGATGGTTTGATTACACTTTTAGATGCCGATTGATGCAAATGTGTATCAAACCGCTTCGGCCCCAAATTAACCTTAATTTAACCTCTATTTCAAATTATTTCGTAGCTGTAAAAAAATTGTGGCGTCAAGGGTTTAAGGTGAAGAGTTAGTGTCCTGCTTCTACATCAAATTTACATGTAACAAAGGAGCTAGTGCAAACATCCATCTTTTCCTGTTTCTTAAGCTAAGAATGGGTCTCACACTCGCTCTTCATGGTGACAGATATAGCGTGTCCACATCTTTACAGTGTTGTGCCGTCAGAGGACCTAGTCAGAATTTTTTTTTTCATGTTGTTGGATTTGCTGTTGATGCTGGGCATGTTTTCAGTAATATTCAAAACTGGTTCCAAACTGTTGAAATTCTTTATTTGAGACTAAGTGGTTACAGAAAGTTTAAAACTTCTCAAAATGTTAGGCTATTTCTTTTACACATCCTTTGTGTTGCTAGGCAACATATCCTGGCATCATCATCATCCTGGCAAATGAAATGTCCTTCAGTTTCCCCATGCACCTGTGTCTCTCTTTAAAAAGAACAAAAGCAGATCCCGTGATGGAGCTTTCCCTTTAGTATTTGACTTCTTTCCATGGAGTGCTGTGTTTACCTCCCCTGCTCCTCACGCTATGCTCCAAGGGTTACGGCCTTGCCAGGCTTCTGGTGCTACCAAGTGGGTGCTTTCATTGAGACCTTCTCCAGCATGCTTGAAAGTGAGGCTGGATTTAAACAATATAAAATGTTAGACTTGCCAATATCTTTGCTGGTAAATGCTGGTCATGTTGATGTTTTGTTTGAATCTGTTTATACCTCACACTGGGATTTTTTTTATTGTAAATCTTGTCTTGTTGTTTGTGCAAGCACCAAAACAGACATTTCCCCGAATGCGACATTTCTCTTTACCCAAGGGGCATTTCTGCTGGTGCAGGGGCTTTGGGAGAGACTACACAGGAGCCAAAACGCATTTCATTGAAGCTGTTGACAACTACATTCTAATTTTGCTGCTGCTACTTTTCTGTAGCCACCTTGTGTGTGACAACAGATTTTATCGGGGAAGCATTTGGAATCAGCTGATATCAAACGGACTCATCTACTGGCGGTGGGAAAAGGAGCCTTCAGAAACAAGAACTTAATCCAACTTGTACTCATTGCTGTGAACTTGGATGTTTGAATGTTGCATTGTACCTGTACCTTAACGTGCAAGATAAATGAAACACGTGATTAATTGCATACATTTTATATTCAGTATTAATGTGGGTAAACTGCTCCAAATATTTGATTCCAGATGTTAATTATATGCTAATTTATTGCCTTGTCTCACTTGTACATTTGTTTCAGAGCATGCAAACTGAAACTTAGAATCTTGCAGTGATGAAGCCCTTCACCAACATTTTTAAGGTAGATACATTAAAAGGTGCAGCCTTTAAAGTGATTGTGTTAGCAGATTGATTTCCTCCCACTTTAGATTGCAGTATAAAAAAAAGCAGCAACAAACATCAGCTGCAGTGGGTGCCAAACCCTCCAGAACTGTCCAGTTCTGTGACTTAAGTGTTTCAATCACCTTTCTCTCAAGTGTCTGGACTGACTTCAAAGGGGTTTTCAGGTTTCCATTCTCAACAGTAATGACTTCTAAATAAACTATATCTGGCCCACTTAGCAGGAAAAACCTGCTTTCTCTTTTAAATTTATAGTTCCTCATTATACAATAATAATAAATTAATAAGCAATCAAATAATAATCAATTTCTCTGTTGTGGGATCAATTAAAGTTCAATCAACCTCTAGTGCCTCATCCACACACAGTCAGGTCTCTGGCAAAACAAATGTATTTTATCCACATAAAAACATGGTATTGAGTGATCAGTACCCGTGAAGTTTATTCATCATTGAAAACTTTAATCAAAGTTTTGAAAACTAGTTTTCGTGTTTCTGCATTTGTATTGGAGGGCAATTTCGGATTTTTCTCCGCTTCAGAATCCACTTGAATGAGGTTAATTACATAAATAACTGCATAGTTGTGGTAGTCGAAAGAAAAGGGAGAAGAAGCCCTTTACTGTGTCGTCTCCAAAGTCCAGAGTCTAGCTTGCTGGTGTGTTCTTTTCACTGCCTTCATTTTCACGGACAGTGTCAAAGTTCTGTCTTTGCATAAAGAAAGTCGTCTGAGGACTCTGCTTGGTACTGCTCCAAAAACAATGCTAACAGTCCAAACACTTGCTTTGACACGACTTTCAGTTGACTTTCTCTTGTGTTTTGTTCACATTTGAAAAGTCATTGCACCTCTATATTGGTCCAGCACATGGTTCATTCATTGTGAAGTCATAGTGTCCAACAACACCGGGAGTTCTGATTGACTGATGTGGGACGATGTTTCACAATATTTTGCCACTTATGGGTTTAGGATTTGTACAGCAATGCAAAAACTGTGTTTTATGCATGTTTGTACAGATAACAACAATAACGTGTGCACACGTTCAAAAAAAGGCTGGGTTACTAATGTTTTTACACAAGATCTCAGACGGAAGGCCTGTTTGGTTTTATGAAACCACTTCAGCTTCTGCAGGAGTCTGTGATTATATTAGCTGGAACCTGCATGGCTCAAGGGGATAAGAAGAGAGATGAGGGATCCTGTATCTGCAGACCTGACAGCCCAGCAGGGACTGCAGACCAAACATGTAAACACAGTCATGTACAAATATACAGCAGGACGTCTGTGGTTAGCTGGAGATTAAACATGCAGACTGTGCATGTGCATGCAGCTGAAAGACTTATGTTAACCTTATTCATGCACAACTAAACAAAAAGCCCAGTGCAGCCTTCATCATTTAGCTGAATTGAGCTTTAAATTATCTTTTCGGATGGTCTCTAGTTAAATTTAGTGTTAAAACACAATTTAACAGAGATGACAAGAGCTACGTCTGAGCAAAAAGACGCCAAATCCTTCCTAACTTCAATCCATTATACCAGCCATGAGTTCAGAAGTTAATTAGTGGTTTTGTATACTATACAGTAGTGGACCCCAACCCCCAGACTGTAGACCGGTACTGGTCCATGGGTCACTTGGTACCAGGCCGCAAGCAAAAATAAATAAGGTAAATTACACTATTTTTGTTTTGTTGAATTTCTGATTTAAAGGAAGTTTTATTTTGGAAAACTATTGGATCCTGCCCACCACATCTATCTTTCAATCACACTGGATGCATGTCCAGACGTTCGCTTTGTTCACATGACTTAAATGCATTTGGTACCTTCTTAAAGAGGCTGCTCTGACCGGTAAATGAAAAAGCCACAGCTAGTAAAGTTAAAAAAACACTAACCTCTTTGGAAATTTACTTTGGGCAGAAAAGAAACCAAAGATGAGCCTTCAACTTCAAAGAAAAAGAAATCTAGATTTAAGTTGTTCCCACACAACTAGCTTAAAGGATTTTACCGTAAACGCCAACGCCGACCTCGTACAGACCAGTCTCTGAAAATACTGTCTGATGATAAACTGCTCCATGGACCACTGCTCAACAAGATGCTTCAGTGAAAATGTACTCATTCAAAAAACAGAAGTAAATCTGAAGATTACACCTCATGTTTAAACAAATATAAAATAAGAAATATATATTTTACATTTTGGATACATTTCTTTAGACAACTAGAAGAGAGCTAAATATCCGACTATCGTACAGAGAGAGCTCCTGACAGAATCATTTTCTTATCCCCATAACTGTGCTCCATGTAGGACAAGAGTGAATCTGTTAAGATAGAAAACGCTTGGCAGTTATGATAACACACCCCTTTCTCCCAACATTTACTCTTAAAAATGCTTTCCTTGAAGATAAAGATGCTGATATACAGCCTTAAGAAACAATCCTTTGTAAAGCAAATTAAAGCAAAATAAAGCTTTGCCGACACCTTATTTTGAACATTCACTTACTTCCGGTGACAGCTTTCATTTTTAGTTTATAAACGTAAAATCTAAAGTTGTCTGGCATTTCAAAACAACTAATGAATCATTTTTGAAATGTATTTTTACAACACTCCATTTAGAAAGATTGCGAATCAGCGATCCTGGATGTCGCAAATATTCGTACAAAAATATTTGGGAGCAGATCGCAAATATCGAGTACTATCAATCATATGCTAGTCCTCCTGAAATCTGCCACGTGGATTTAAATGGACTAGTGTCAAAAAGGATTTGCCAGCAAAAGAACTTGATGAGACGCAAAGCTCACAAACGAAGGTGTGAAGAAGATGAGGAACAGATTTCTCCTCTACGCTCAGATTCTGCACTTCAAATAGAAACTGGTGACAGAGACAAAAAGCATTGCTGCTGCTTATCAACAGTCAAAAAGCTCACAAGCTCCACGACAAAAGAAAACTTTGCAGATAAGATAAATCGTGATTGGCTCAAATACATGCATCAATCTGTGAATGATCATTTCTAACTCCAGTGGAATCACTCCAAGCCGGGGTTGTGGGAAAATACGGTATCATCACAGCTTGTTGTTTGTTCTTTTTCCAACTGCGAGGTGTGAGGATTACTGCAGCCACTACTGACAACATTTACTTGCCCTCCAAAGGATGATCATGTTTAATTGAAGTTGCCGTGGCTCTGCCAAGTGCATTTCAAACGCTCTTCAATGTAAACACTCTGCAGCAGGACACACAGCTGCAGATGGTGTGGCAGGAGAAGGAGCATACACGGCCTCAGCCGCCCTGACAGGCAGGAATGTCGGTTCCGGAATGGGAAGGTCACAGATTCAGCACCTGCTATCTTCTGGGCTCTGTCCTGTTAAGGCTTTCTGCTCGTTCCCACCGCAGAGGCTCTATCTGAGTGGCTGGGTTTGAGATTAAAGGCACTGAAAAGAGGAGGAGCAGCCTCCACATCGAGCTTCT
This sequence comes from Oryzias celebensis, assembly GCA_014656515.1. Classification (NCBI taxonomy): domain Eukaryota; kingdom Metazoa; phylum Chordata; class Actinopteri; order Beloniformes; family Adrianichthyidae; genus Oryzias; species Oryzias celebensis. The sequence goes on from BNCR01000012.1 coordinate 3,196,688, forward strand.
TGGGAGGATGTGTTTTTGAATTTCACAGCTTCAAAGACCTGGGGAGAGCAGCGTCAGCTGTGCAGCTTCCTTCACTGTCTTTTCAGAGGCATCGTTTTCAAGAGTCTGTACCACAAATTTGTGCAAAGCTGATGGTGCTGGAAGTTTACTGTCAATTGAAAGTTGTGGTGACGGATGTTGGAGATGAAAAGGTAAAGATTATAACCAAGAAAGAGAGTATTTTACTTTTAGAATAAGACTGAAGCTGGAAATACGACATAATCCAATGCTGACAAAGGAGCTTTTTGTGACAGAAATAATGCTGGGAGGGCCACGAGAAATGACCTGAAAGGGTTAGGACTGAAGTTAAAAGAAGGCATAAAACTGCTTCCAACCAACCTAAAACTTAAAGGGATCAAAGTATCGCATTCATCGCAGTTCATTGATTACAGACATTTTACAAACGCTTATTTTTTTAATCATCAAATTCACCGAAACAGGTTAAGGGAAACACAAAAAATCCCTCTCGTGTCTTTTCTACTGTCTTGCTGTTGTGGGAAACTGAGGAATAAGGTATTTCCACATTTAAATTATGGTTTTAATAAGAAGTTCGTGTTAATTTTTAATTTGCTCAGAAAAGTGTTCCCACTTTTTTTTGATGTGGTAAATTAGGGGACTTTGGCTTTGTTGTTGTTTTTATATTGTTAATTATTTCAGATTGAAAATAAGTTACCCCTCAGTGGTGTCAAAGTAAGTCTTTTGTAAAGTCTTTTGTAATAAAAAAAACGTCATAAAGCCACCTTTTTAATTGTATTTTGATTTTTTACTGCGCCACAATGTCACAAATTTAAATAAAATGAATACAAATGAGGCTTTTATTATTATTAGACTAAAAATCATTGCGATTAAAATCAATTAATTAGATTAACTAATTACAGGTCAAAATTGATCAATCGCACAAAAAATGAATAGCATGACAGCACTGCTAAAACTCCCCATTTTACAGATCAAGTATAAACGCTTTGAGGCAACTTTGAGTTTTCAAAAAACGGGTTTAGCTGACAGGTAGGTCACCTTTAGGACATCTTACTGCTATTGCTGTAATTTTCTTTGTAAGCAGGAAAGACAGCAAGTAAGTGGATTATGTGAATAAGGAATCAATAACCAATCACTTAGACCAATGGAGAAAGGCCAAGAGCTTTTGTGTGCTTATGGATGAGTCGGAATAATTTGGAGCAGTTATGCAAGTGTCATCTTTGGGATAAATAATATCTTAGAACACGCTCTTTTTTTCAGCATATATTAGGACATCCTCCATTGGGAAATTAAAAAAGGCAATAGAAATAAAGGCTGCTGTGATTTATTCTTCTATGTGACTCACTTCAGCTAACAAACGGTAGCCCACTAATGAGAACAGACCACCAAGGGACTTTTATTTCACGGCTTTGGCTCTGCTAAGCTCCATTTTAATGCAGATTTGCAGTTTAGTCAATTCTTTTTTGGATTTAGAAAAATTAACACATTGCAATTCAATGCTCAGTTCAAAGTCATTTGCCATTTCTGACATGTGGTTTTGGTTTAAACTGGACACTTTACACCTGACTGATACTCTGACAGTTCTGAGCTAGGAAGCTGGAATTTCTGTGAGTCCTTTCATATAAATGGTCAATTGTAAGTGTAAGTGGCGAACAATTAAACCAACTCTTTTCAGCTTTGCTTTAACCTCTTAGGACCTCCATGGAAATCACATTTTGAGTTATATGACCACATAGTTAATTCTGCTTAACTGAAGCCCTGTGAGGGTTAGCTCAAATGTTAGCTCAGATCTTAAGAAGTTGAGGCCCAAAGTACTTTATATTCTCCTTCACCCATGCACACACACTGAAGGCTGCCTAACACTGGCGCCAACCAATAAACACCAGGAGCAACATGCCCAAGGACACTTCGATGCATGGGCAGGCAAGACTAGAGCTGTCCCTATCCGATCACGTGGTTTCAGACCATCCAAATTATGTCTCCTGATCAGGATCCGGTTTTTATTTATATCATTATTTTGATCAGCGCTGTGTATTTCAAGTTTGTTATTTCAAATAAGTGCGCTAGTAGAGGTCTCCATGTCATGAATGGATCACAATTTTTTAATGCCGTAAAGCGCAGCAGAATATGGCAACAGTCTGAGCAGGAGGCGCTCAAAAACAGCTCGGTAAAGTCAGCAAGACATTCAGTCGGACTTCCTCAAGCTCGAAAACTCTTAATAAATGTATTGAACTTGCAACAATTGTTTGCATTTCGTTTTAATGCAAACAAAGAGCTATGAAGGTATTTAAAACAAAAAAGATCCGATTTTTGTTTCTTTTTTTTAAAGAGAATGGCGCTGTCCTGCTGCAGACAGAGACAGAAGTGAGACGACTGCAAAGATCTGGGTAAAGCCCATTAAAAACAACTAAATAAATCTCTCAGTTGGTATCAGTATCAAAATCAAATGAATCAGAATTGTTTTTGGGACAAAAAATTCTAATCAGGACTTCCCTAACAGGAACTGAACCTGCTATCTACTGATCAAAGATAGGTGGCTCTTACACTGCACTAACAATTGAGTTCAAGTGTTAAGTTATTTTCTCTAGGCTTTCTGTAATCAGCTATGTTTATAAAAACAGCACACAAATATTAGTTTGTGTAGCAGGTGGTTTAGATTTAAGAAAAATCATTAAAGAACGGAGGGAGATGACAGATGGAGGGGAAAATACCTACTGCCAAGAGAAAATAAATCTTTACCCTGAAAAGTGTTGAAGGTATAACCCTGCGACTTCATGCAAAAATGAACGAGCACATAATCACATGATCAAAATGACTCACTGATAAGATGCAAAATACAAATCTGGCTTGATACTAAATGAGGAAACGATGTAGTATTTATTGGGTACCTGTCCAGACCAGTGACTCTTCCACACATGTTCACAGAGGACCTACCGCAGGATCCCCCAGATCAAAAAAGGAGCGAGATCCGGTAGATCCCATCGCGACCCTGTTCACTGAAACAGCTTAAGTAGGCAGAACAAATGAGACTGACAGTTTTTGGAACACACCACAGATGATACATCAACAGCTGGTAAAGGGACTGAAAAATGGCTAAAACTAGAGTTTGTGTGTGTGACAACATTGGCTCTAAGTGTCTACCAAAAAACAAGACACTGGCTTAGCCAATCGTAACGGCTTATCTCGTTGTGAACCTGCCACTTTCCCTTTCAGACAACAGACCATTAGGTATGGACAGTTTTTTTTTTTAAATCAATTCAGAGTAACACACCAAGCTTAACATTCAGTTAATGTTATTATAAAAACAAAAACAGTCATTAGTTACCAAGTCACTGAAGAAAGAACAGCATATCCTAATGTACTTGGTCACCTTTCAGCCTTCAGGGGTTGCCACAGCGATTCAGATTTCACTGATTCGCACAGGTAGTTTGGCAGAGGTGTTTACCCCGAATGCCCTTCCTAATACATCCTTGTATTTCTTCAGGGCTAGGGACTGGCACAGGGATGTTTGGCCCCCCTTGTGGCTACATAGATTGACAGCAGGGCAAAGGGTGGTGCCCAAGGACCCACACTGAAAGAAACTCGTTCAGACCCATACTAACAACTGATCTATTCGCACCCTTATTTTATCACAAACACTGCAAAATAATTCATTAACCTTTGGAGAACCCAACAACAATTTTCTGCAGGACTTTTAAAGTTAAAAAAACAAATTTGGTTCTGTCTTTCACAGTTGAAGTGCATCTATGATGAACATTACACACCAAACTCCTCTTTTATGTGGGGAGAATTGCAGAATTGGGGACTAACAAATACTTTTTGTCTGAAACAGTGGATCCATGAGTAATATCAAATTGTTTAAACTTTTAAATAAAAGTCAAAACATGACATTAAAATGCCTTCATTGTAGGTCTCTATGAAAATCATGATTGGATTTATGTACTTTATGTCTGTAAAAATATGAATGATAAAAATTACAAAATTGAACAGAAATATTCCATAAAATCAAAAAAAGAGATCTGGTTGAAACTCAACTCTTCATATCTTCTGACATAAGATTGAATTTTCTTTTACTGCCTGTTCTTACATTATTGTGTCGTGTGTTCTGTTGCAGCACGTTTGTCAAGAAGCCTGAAATACATCTGTATTCCTACTTTTTCCAACACTAGGACCGTTCAGCGTGTCTCCAACTATCGCTTTGTTTCTCTGCACCAACATGTCGGAGTGTGTCTGTCCGAGGACAAAGAGCAATTCAAAACACAAAGAGCGCTTTGTGCAGCTGACTGGGTTTGAATACGAAGGAAATACACATTGTGGTGCTGTGTAACACCGGAGGTGCTTTTTTAAAAACAGAAATCTATGTGCAAATACAAAAGACAAGGGCTGCCTTTGACAAAGACATGTCTTACAAACAGGCTGTTAAACAAGAGTAAGAAAGTGAAGGCTTGTTCAAGTAAAGCATATCTAGTAAAATAAGCCTTGATCTGTTCTAATTTTTTTTTATTATATGAAAAGGCACATTTGTACTCTCATTTTTTAAGTTTAATATGTTAAACCATTAAAACGTTGCTCCAAAGGAAAAATGCAAGCAAATCGAAGAAGCAGCAACAATTTCTAAAAAGGTTTAGAAAGGAGCACGCAGAAGCTTCTAAAGAAGCAAAAAGTCACGTGAGCAAGCTTGGAAACCACCATGAAAGAAGTCGCTGAACATACGACCATTTTTGAACAACAAATGGTGGACACGCATCAAAGAGTGAGTGACACAGAGAAATTAATCGCATGACAGCACTAGTTTTGTGCTGTTGCAGCAAAGTGACATTTAACACTAGCACATATTGAAAATATTTGGATTCATCTTTTTCTTTTGTCTTCTGTTGCTGGAAGTCGCAGCAGAAAGACAGGAGGATGATAAAACAACTCAACACTTATAACCTTGAATTTGAAAGTCATTAAATGTTTTGGCTACACTGAGTTGAAAAGTCATGCTTACTTTTTCCATGTCCTTCCTCTAAGTTGTGGTCCTTGCTGCTCCAGTTGGACAAACAGGATCGTCAAATATTCTGATGCTGAAGTCCTTCAGTCCTCCGGTTTCCTCTTCGGACGTATATCCGTGATTTATGTGGCGAGCTGTGTCCTTGTAAAAATGTATCTAAGCAGTCAAACTTTTTGTTCATTGACAATATAAAAGATACCGTTTAGTGGTTTTAAATCTTTGAAGTTTAGGTTCTGTTTTTATTTAAATCCCAGAAGATCATTAAAACAGCTTTGTCGGTTTTCCATATGCTAATAAAAAAAGCAATGATAAACACCATCCTCTGTCTGCTTTGACTTTCTGAAGATCAGAGAATTCATAAATCTCACTGTCCTTGAACAAACACTGCTTATGTAAAATACAGGAAAGCAAACTTTCTGCTTTAGCTTTAGTCCAATGAAAAACTAAATGACATGCATACAGCATTAAAGAAGCACATCTTGACTTAAAACAAGCACCTCATTTTCAAATGAGTAGTCCCTAAATGCCATAGGTCTATGTTTGAATCTAATTTCTGAAACATTTATAGTCAAACTGCTGTTTATAAAGCTTAAAATATCTGAAGTTTGAGGATCAAAGGTAATGAAGATTTAACCATTGTTTGACTAATATGTATTTCAGAGTTCACAGCTTCCTTATCAACTTCAACACAATTCCTGCTTTCTGCTTAGCTAACTATAGTAAGTTTCTGCTAAGCTAACTATAGTAAGTTTCTTCTAAGCTAACTATAGTAAGTTTCTGCTAAGCTAACTATAGTTGGTTTCTGCTAAGCTAACTATAGTTGGTTTCTGCTAAGCTAACTATACTTGGCTTAGTTAGCTAACTATATTTATCTTAGCAGAAAGTATATTTTTGAGTTTAGTCCTTAAACATGACTTACTGATCAACTAAACATTTGTAATAATGTAAACTATAGTTTCGTTCATGAGGTAAAATCGATTTTTTTAAATCAAAGATGCTAACCAAAGCTTAGCATTCTTGTCTAACTCAGACCAGACCTGAGAAATCTTCCAAAAACTAAACGAATGTCTTATCATCATGATTTTGTGAGAATTATTTGAACTCTTACCTGGTTTGGACCTTTGGGATCAACTTTTTAGACTGAAGTTAATGGATGAACAAGGCCCCACAGCGGCTGGCATGTGGTGTCTGGTTTGTGAGCAGCAGGAAGTTTTGTGCTGTGTACCAAGAAATGATGCATCGTGGCGCAAATTCTTTTAAGTGGAAAAATGTATCAACCAATCAGAAAACCAGTTTTGGTAGCGATATGTTGATGAATAGGAGCCAAAAACCAACTGGCATGGCACAGCCAGCTGGTTTTCTTAGTGTCAGTGACCCTGCATCTCCTGTAGAGGAGACTGAAATCTTTTAGCCAGAACCTGCTGTTCCTGTTCAGGCTGGTCCATCTGCTGCTGCTAAAACCACAGGTGAGAACGACATGCTTCCAATGCACAGCTTCCATGTTTGCTCATGGAGCTTAAAGTTACAGCGCATTTGCACCACCAGTCTGAGGGTGTATTCACACTGGTCACATTTGCACTCAAAGTGAACCAGAGTTCGTTTCCCTGATAATCCGGAACAAATTTTCAGTCTGAATAGGCAAGCAGGCAGGCTCCGGGACCAGGGACCGAGTCTGTTCCTGGGATCATCAGTACACAGCGCCCTCTGCTGAGCAAAGGCTTAACTACTGTCCCATGAGAATCAAATGTAGTTTCAAGGTTTTTTATAACAGTTGTTTAGCTCTTACCTTCAGTGTACCTTTTGTTTTGTTGTAATCCATCTATGCTATATTAGCTCTGTGTCCACCAGACCACAAAGTTCCTTATAATTGTCTGTAGAACAAATTGTATTTGTATCATCAGTAAATAATGAGTTTTAACATTTTTGATAAAATAGATATATCATTTACATAAATGCTGAAAAGTAACGGGCCCAGAATTGATCCTTGCGGGACCCCACAAATAATCTCTTTAGAATCAGATGGAAATTCTTCTAGTTTTACAGATTTGTTTCTTCCTGTCAAATAGTTTTTGACCCAACTTACTTACTCCTCTCTTATTCCATATGTCCAAATGTCCTTAAAATGCGATATGTAAGATGCCATGATTGCGAATGTTGACCTGAAACCATGATGGCAGGTAGTATGTTCAGGGTATGGGACATTGCTATCGCTCTGAAGAGCATGATACTCAAGTACTTTAATATAAAATCGTTTTCCTGTAAGAAGCCACATTTCCTGAAACACAAAGTTTTATACTTCATCAAATTTTTTAAGAGATAAAATCTATTCTTGAAGTCTTCTTGACGAGTGGATTTTTGAATCCTAGCATCGACCCTCGCCCCCTCTTCCCTAAAACGCCACTCTTTTTTTTTATACTTTAGCTTAACAGCTGGTATTTCTAAAAACATTCAAACTCACATTTTTAGTGTTAGAGAGCAAAGATACAGATAGCACTGAAAATGTTCATAAATGTGTTTTATTAAGAAAAAAATCTGCACAATGTTACAAGCTAGAAAATTGAACAATACGTGTGTTTAACTGAAGTTACTGCAGATGATTTACTGAGCCCTGCGCAGCTGTCTCATCACAGAACATCTTAAGTTAGCATTCTCCATCCAGATGTTGCCCTCAGAGTTGGGGTGTGAGCTGATGGGAACGTTCAGCAGCTCCTCCGTCACGTGGCTTGACCTTTCACCCTGCAGCTTCACCTCTTGGCCTTTTTCTCCTTCATGATCTTCTTGCTCTCCTCTCTCCGGCGCTTGTTGACGGGGTTTCTGGGATCGTAGATCTCAAAGGTGTCCTCGTCCTGCATGTTGGCGTCCTTGACTTTTCTGGTTTGCTCATCAAACTGCAGAACGTGAGCCATCCTGAGACAGACAGAGAGAAGAGAGGAGGGTTCAAGTCTGGTTCTAATCTCACAAATTACTGCAAACATTCAGCTTCAAATTCTGCTAGGATTTCAAAAAGACGCAAATATTGGCTGCAAGAAAAAGTACCTCACTAAAACAGCAACAAACAACCAAAACAAGTCAATTAAAAAGGAAAAGAACTTGAGACTTTAAAAGGATTGAAGGAATTCATGGTTAATCCCATTCAGAGAGAGATTACAGAAACTCTTTTCATTTCAGGTTAAGAAGCTCCCAGATCCTCTGTATCAAAGGAAACATGTTCAAGCTATAGTCATTAGTAAGCATTTATACTAAGAAAGCAAATTTAAATTATTTAATTATTGCTTCACAATTGATCAAAAATGTGTCATATGTTTCCCTGAGTCATGTTAATGTTTGACGTTTGTCGTACAGCAATTTCAACCGATTAAAAAGAAGTCCAAATCTGGGTTGCAAATGTTTGCTAAACAAAGTAAATAAATGCATAAATAAAAGGGCAGTTGTGCCAAAACACTTGACATGAATATTTATTTTGCATTTGATAGATAAAATTAGAAAACAGGAAATGTGTGGAAGCTTTTTAAAAAAGGTAGAAAGCTTGATAAAGGTGAAGCTTTGGCCATAAACACACGTAAAGTTAAATCCTGAATTTCTAATAGATTCTTGTCATTTTGAATGAAATCCTATTTTACTCTCCATCCAGATATGATATGAGACGAGATGAGATAAGACAAGATGAGATGAGACAACAAGAGATGAGAGGAGTCAAATCAGGCAAAATGAAACAAGAGATGAGACGAGATAAGACAAGTTAGGATAAGACATAAGATCAGATGAGATGAGCCGAGATGAGATAAGACAAGATGACACGAGATGCAATGAGACAAGATAAAATGATATAAGATTAGATGATGATGATTAGATGACCCCAGATCTAATACGATGAAACAACATAAGACGAGACGTGATGAGATAACACAAGATTACGTGACATGAGGTGAGATAAGATAAGATTAGACGAGATGACATGAAATAAAATAAGATGAGTCCAAACAAGTCAAGACGAGAGGAGATAAAACTAGATGAGATGAGACAAGATGAAACAAGATAAGATGACATGAGACGAACCAAGACGAGATGCTGTTTCATTCATCCCTTCTTGGGGAGATAAGTTAGTTACAGCAGCTTTTAGTTTGAAGGAGCAGGGAAGGAAAGGTTTTCAGATAAAAAGGAAAAATGTATTTTCTTTTTACAAATGCTGGAACAATATAACACAAACAGAAAAAGTAGTATTCATAAAAACAAAGTTGTGCACAAATTTATATTTTGTGCACAACTTTGCAGCAAAAGTATGAATACAACCTTTACTTTTCCGTTTGACATATCTCTTTTGAATATGATTTTTCTTTGTTTTGAATACGAATTTCTCCTGTTAAGCACTGCCAAAAATACGTCACGGCGTCACAGGCATAAACATCAAGTCCTGGAGAATCCAACAGAAGTTACAGGTTTGTGAGAGCCAGAAATCTCGCCTGTTTGTAGGTGACCCAATACTTATTTTCCACCATAATTTGCAAATAAATTTGTTAAAAATCAGACAGTGTGATTTTCTGTTTTTTTCTTCTCATTTTGTCTATCATAGTTGAGGTATTCCTGTGATGAAAATTACAGGCCCCTCTCATATTTTTAAGTGGAAGAACTCACACAATTGGTGGCTGACTAAATACTTTCCTGCCCCACTGTAAATAAATAAATCAGGAGGATGTCACATACTTTTCTCAGCCCCGTAGAGCTGAATCGTGACACTGAAACCACTCTGAGCTGGCGCTTCCACAGAAGCATTTCCTCCATATATTTTCCCAACATTCGTTCAAACTGAGCGGAAGAATGGACGGCAAGAGAAGCTCTGGACTCTGCATTCCAAGTATCAACTTTGTGAGGATGAGAGTGGTAGCTGAAGAGAAGGAGGAGGCGGGGCTGTGGAGAGAGCCCATGTGAAGACAGACACAGATGGAATAGTTTACCTCCTCTGGCCCAGACTTGACTTCCAAAGTCTGACCTGTTGTAACCCACATTCTGTTTGCAGCGCCTCCAGAGTGGCACAGACTTCCCACTGGTGTTTTTCTAGGACTGCTAGGCCTGCAGCCCCCATTCCGCCCCTCTCACCCTACCTGGCGTGGCAGGAGGCGTCTACAGCCAGCAGAGGCTCCAAACGCCAGCCACTCACTTGGGCCCCCACACACCACCAGACTGCACTTCAGGAGCGCTTCTCAAGACTAATAGCAACCACAGATTTTGTTTTTCTAAATCCTCGCGCACACAGACACTTTGCTCAAATTTACACACGTGGTATTCATTTCAAACCCTGGCTCGGAGGATCTACATGTTGAGATCTCTGGTGAAAAACAGAATATGAGAAGAAAACACAGCGTCAGGGTCGATTTCCTGATGGCTGCAAGCTAAAATCTACACTTGACATGTGCGCACATAAATGCAGTGAACCTTCAGGCGCGTTCATTAGACCCTGGATGTGACAGAGGTCAAGTTCATCAGGGAAAAGAAAGATTTCTTTGCAGTTCTGGCAATCAGAAAAAAATCATTACCTTTTTTTCAGTTTTATTTCTAATCTGATTCTGAAGGAAGTTTTATTTTGAAAAACTACTGGATTCTCCACATCCGACTCATTCTTGATGCATGTCAGGCTGCTTGGTCACATGGCAAAAATCCATCCGCTACTTTCTTAAAGCAGCTGCACCGACCACAAAATTGAAATCCCAAGCTAACAAAGTTAACAAAACACAAGCAAGTTGGGAAAGTTTCTTTTGACAGAAAAGAGGACACAGAAGGAAGAGCCTTCAGCTTCAAAATAAAAGAAAGCATAATTTAACAAAAACCAGTAGTCTTTACTCCAAAGATGGATTTACTGTGACAGTTGTTCCCACAAACCATAATAATAATGCAGAATATTCATCAACCAGCTGTCTAATGTTATGAAGAGGCAGCTAAAAAAAAGTTGCTCAAGTGGTGGAATAATGTTTATTATTATCATTCTAAAATTTTTCGTGACTTTTTTTGTATTTATTTTAAGTCAGAGGAGGCTGAAGTTGGCGTCACATTTTTATTAGCTTCTACTTTGACAGTTATGGGTTCAAATCTATTTCACATTTGAATGGTTCCAACACAAAATCAAGTGTATGGATTAAGTTTAAAGCAGCTGTAGATATTTTACAGAGAATTAGGATAAAACTTTTCCCTCAAAAGTTAAGGGAAACTGGTTGCCAAAAAAAGAAACTATACGCCCACTTTAGCCTCATACAGGCTGCTCCGTGAAAACATTGACTGATATTAAACCGGTCTGCTGCCTGGGGATTACTGCTGCGGAGAACATCGAGGCATTTCAAGGTCAGCTGAGAAAAAGGGACACTACAGCATGTCCACAGGAGCTCTGCTCCCTGCAACTCCTGCGCAGGGAGAAACCATAGGCTTGTTCCTCTAGAACCCACCTCAACTCGCTCCTGTTCTATTGTTTATCTTGATTCCAATCATCCTGGCAAAATGTCATATCATATTCAAAAATATGCATTTACATACTTTTTTTAACATAAGCATTAACTTTTACATTTCTGTCAGTTAGCATGATCTTCTAAAATAACAAATTATCTTACAAAATTCTATAGACCTTAGAAATACATTACTGATCTGCTGCAGGATCTGTTTAGTCATTTTAAAAGCTCACGATTTGCTCAAAACTAGATCAACTCAAAAATCCCCATGAGGGTCTGCAGAACTCATCTGATGCTAACTGATACAGCACTGTTCGTTATCGGTTCCCAATTTGGAGGTGCTGCTATGGATGCCTTTATTTTTAAAAAAACATTTGAAATAATTTGTTTAAAAACACATTAAAAAATAAAGTGTGATGTTGTTTTTGTGTAGCGTATTCAGACGACCTAATTGTAAATTCACACTTCATCACTTCATTGAATTAAATTTTTTACATTTCAATTGGGTTTTAATAATAGAGTTAAGCTGACAGAAAATAATCTATCAAAGAACCACAAAGGTTAAATAAAAATATAAATAAAACAGAGGTGATGAATGGGTTTTCTTAGCTTGTGAAAAGTGGTGTCAGATTCACTGACCATCCTTTATCATCGTCTTCTGCCAGCTCCTCCACGTCCTCCTCTGGACCTTCAGTGATGGCTGACGACAGCTTAGATTTGAATCGATCCAGCAGAGCCAGAGTCTGCCACAAAAACCACAGAAACAAACATTTTAGCCGCCACACAAAACCACAATCAGCAGTTGAAGTGGTTCAAGTGAGATTTTGCAAATGCCATACCAACTTCATCTATAGAACATTTAGATTATTTGTGCAGACTCAAAGTGCTGTGCTATCAGGTAAACACAAAAAAGATATAAAAGCTATACATAAAATCTATTAAGATGTACATGGAATTACTTAAAAGTTACTCTCTTACATTGTTAATGTCAAACAAGACAGACATTTTCAAATCAATAAAAATCAAATCATTTATAATGAAGTGGAAGAAATTAAAAAAAGAAAGACCTCTTTACTGTGTGTTAAAAGGCAAATAAAATGTGGGTTTTTAAAAGTCCACTTCGATCATCTTTTGGTCTATTTTCAAAGTGTCTTTAATTTATGATTACGTTTTTATTCAAAATAAAATAATAAAAAAACTGTATTGTTTTCTAAGACATGGTTTCTGCAGAGTGGCAAGAGTTCATCAGAAATTCACCTCTGAGTTGAGAGTGGGACTATTGGCGCTCCCTTCCTGTTGCTAAGAACTCTCTGTCTACACTCTTTACACCCCCAAGCTAACATTAGTAGCAACAAAAATGGCAAAATCTGAGCTCTCCAGCCGTAAAGTTTTGATCGAGATTCCAGCTCAGATGAGGAAAACAAAGACGTACATGGCTCTATTTGTCTATGAGTGAATGCATCAGAAAGGAGCAGAGCAGGGAGCTTGTGATGAAATCATTGTACCTGTGATGTCACAGATACAGTCTTTTTCAAACTGCTTTTTTTCTGCTCTTGATTCACAACAATTTGAACAAAAAAATACTCAGATTTGCAATTTGAAGTTTAATTTTCTTTGCTCACGTCCTCCATCATCAGAAAAATCCCACAAGAACATGTTCAAAACTCAAAAAGCAGACCGAGCAAAGTAGCAGCAGCTGACCTAAAATAATTCTCTGAACACTAATATGTTACCTGTTGTTCTCTGCCTGAGCCTTTCTTCTGCTTTTTCGTCTTCAGCGCCTCGTATTTTTTCCGGCCCTCCAGATACTCTGCCACCGCCTCATTGGTCGGCTTTTGCCCTTCTTCTGAAGACGGGACAGAAGCAGATGATTTAATAAAACAACTCTTTAGTTTGATACAACTCAGATTATTCATAAAACATCACCTTTAAACTGAGGATGTCCTGAAGCTCTACACAAAATCAGCAAAAATTGTTTTTGGTTTCAGCTAAAAATGGCATAATCATAATTAAAAGACCACAAGGAACACTTAGAAATAGATCAAAAGACGTCTTGATGACATTACAAAAATTGACTTTGACCCAGGACCTTCACTGGCCTGTAAAATAATATTTTGGTGACTTTTGCCATACATACAAAGTACACAAATAATTGGCGCATATAAACAGGGCACTGATAGACAAAATCCGTAGGGTAATCATCTTTATTTTTTACAATAATCATTGATGTTTTAAGGTTGTTTAAACTCTCAAAGCTCAAATTTCATAGAAAAATAAGTCCAGTATTATAGAATGAAAGCAAAGATCTGCTCGCGGCTGAAAATGTATGCAAATTTGGCAAACTGAACACAATCTTTACTGGAGACACAGTAAAGAGAAAATTGATTGATTGAATATGGTAAACAGCCAATCAGGAAGCAGAACAAAATGCTCTGTAAACAAAACAAAAAAGGCTGCAAAATTACACTTAAAAGACATCCGCCAAACACAGACTAAGAAAGGTGAACCGCCATATACAGAGGGACCTCTGTATATGCTGTCTGTCCGCCAACCCCAACCAGCAGGAACAATGTGAGGTTTAGTGTCTTACCCAAGGACACTTTGACACATGGATGGGCAAAGCAGGAACCGATCCTGCGTTCCACCAATCAGAGATCAATGATTTTACCTCTGCATGTTTAGAGCCTGGAATGTTTTAAACACAGTTGATGACACCAAGACCAACGGCAACGCGGTCCCGCTGAGCTTTATCCCTGTAGAGGCTGTAGGGTTTGAACCTCCATGATGCTAGTTCATGGTTTAAAGGCTGACGTTTTTACTGGAGTGAAGATGTCAGCTCAGACCGGAGAGAGCCCACACAAACCAAGGCTGATCACTTTGGCCTTCAAGTTTTACAGCTGTAGCTGAACTGAATTTGGGCATGTTTGTTCAGCTGGAAAGTTTGAAAGATATCCCAAAGGCTTTTTCACTTTTTGACAATTTAATGTAAACATAATGTCATCTTGTGTTTGTGGTTTTAGAGAATGGGAGAGCTCTGGCTGATTTTTCCAACAGTATTGACTTTGTAAGGACTTTGACTCTGTTGTTTTTTTTGCCTTTTCTTCTGATGGCACATCACATCACAGCCTAACCATAAGAAGCAGGTCAACTCTTAACAGTCATGATAAATGTCACTCAGACAAAAGGTGGGTCTGTCAATGATCTTTTAAAACTCCAAACCGCTGTCAAGTTTCATGCAGGCAGATGCCTCGACCCAATAACCCCTAACTTTATCTCACAGATGTACGAACAGTCTCTGGGGAAGAACCCCACGACTTATGTAGAAGCAAAGATGGCAAAACATTTATTTTCTGTAAACCCTCAGCAACCTGTTTGGTTTGAACCATTTAGAGCTGTTTTGATTTGCAGGTGTGGAAGCAACTGTCATCGCCGGTGCGGACGAAACCATTAGGGTGTGGATGGTTACAGAGGTGCCGATTTGATTCATGAGTCAAAATCAATGATTCACGGATCAAACCACAATTCTTCCTACTTATTATATTATGTTTGAAAGGTTGCTAAATGTAGGTATTTTAACCATTTAACATCTAAGCTTCAACTCCGGTGATTACATTATTTCCATTACCATAACTTCAACCGTTTGCAGAATTAACATGATTAAAATGGATTCAGAAGTGGAGGGAAGCAGCTTTACAGTGATAAGCTACACTTTACAATAGTCAAGTGTTTACACAGTCAGCATAAATCTGCTGATTCTGAGGCAGTGAAAAACTGCTTTGTATCGTCAGCAATATTTGTACTCCAACATTTTGGGAACAGATCATGAACATCCAAGTATTCAGATACCCATTACAGCCCTATTCTACATCATATTCTTTTATTCAAATGATCAACTTTACATAAAATAAAACTGTTCTTTCAATAAACTTAACTTCTGTCTCCTTTTTTTCATCCACGAAAAAGTCTTGATAGTTTTCCTTTGAAAATGAGAACCTTCATTTAAAGGTTTATTTTACTTCTAATGACAGTAACACATTAATTTCTCCATTTTACTTCATTAAAATACAACAATATTCTGCAATTTCATTTTGATAATTACATTGTCTAAACTGCATTTTTAATATGCGCTGCTATGCAGACTGCTAACAGCGGTTTGTGAAACATGTCTGAGTATCCGGATACTTGTTACAGGCTAAAAATGAAGGTCTCAGCTCACTTGGAAATAAATCTGGATGCCATCCACTACAGTATCAATACAAAGAAGTACAAAAAAAATAAAAACGGACACGGGCACTGCTGTGCTGGAAATCAATCTGTGCTGTTGGCATTTTATCTTATGAATGTATTTTGTTCTTTATGGAGCTGTTGTTCTTGTATGTCTGGGTTGTTGTTTCTCTTCTTGTTTTCTGTACAGGTTGGCTGTGGCTCCTCTTGGAAGGCGCCGCCCACTTATCTGAAGTTCTTTAGAGACCTGAGTTGCCTGTAAGTTGATCAGTATTTTCAGCTTATTTCTTCACCTTAATTGGCACTTTATGTTATTAAATTTTGTGTATCTCACTGATCTTTAGCCTGATCTTTCTTGCAACTGGATCTTCCTGCTATTTACTTCCTGAGCTTTCCTTCTTTATTATTTTGAGATGAAGCACTTTGGTTCCTGATGATGTCGTTCTATTCATTTGTTTAATTATGGCTGCAGAAGTTTGAGAAATTCCCATAAGTAATTACAGAACTATTACAGCTAAACTTTTATAACAGGAAATGAATTTACTTACAAAAAAAATCTTCAGATTATTTAAGCTTTTGCTAGAATGAAGGAAACTGTTTACAGAAAGTGTTGTTTGTGGTAAACAAAGTGGTGTGAAAAGATGCTCTCATGGGGAACGAGCGCAGACACAATCCTGCTGACCCCGGTGTCTCGTGTGGTTAATGTGCCGCCCAGCTCCACCTATGAGGTCAGCAACCGGGACACAATGATCGC
Organism: Oryzias celebensis; assembly: GCA_014656515.1. Classification (NCBI taxonomy): domain Eukaryota; kingdom Metazoa; phylum Chordata; class Actinopteri; order Beloniformes; family Adrianichthyidae; genus Oryzias; species Oryzias celebensis. Next base: position 3,213,105 of record BNCR01000012.1, read on the forward strand.
AGTCTGCCGGCTAGACGGGCGCTTTCTTTCCACAACGGGACGTGATGTCACGGTGAGCTCTGGGCCGGCGTCCCCTCCCCGGATGAGGCGCGCCCGAGCGCTTCAGCAGATTTAGAGGCAACTAAACAAATGATGTCACCAAGTAAACACAGCAGTCTGCTGCTCTCATTTAGGGGGGGCATCAGTGTTCAGAAATCATGTGAATATGTGGGTTCATTTGTGCAGCCAGCTACCATGAAAGGTTGTATTTAAATAGAACTTTACAACATCATCTGGGTACCAAAACATTAAGAGGAGAAATACAAACGAAAGAAATTTTCATTCTGTAAAGCAGTTTGTGTTACTGAGCTGTGAATAGTGCTTTATAAATAAAGTTTTATTCGATTTTAACTGGAGTGAATACAAAATACAGTTGGTAAATGATGATGCACTTAAAACTTAAATGTTTGTGACTCTTTACGGGGAGATGTGAAGACTATCAAAGAGTTTTTCTTATGCCGATTAAGTAATTTTGTTTCATTTTGGAATTGTTTGAATTCAGTCAAAGGGAAGTAGTTAGTAATTAGTTTGACTGCAGCTGTAACAGAACCAAGTCTCAGTAAGCCTACAAGCACCAAATGCTGCAGTTTCCCAGATGACCACTGGAATCTGATTTCAAATTGAAGCATTCTATTAGCTCTCATTTTGACCCTTTAACACCTGAGCTTTAGCTCCAATGATAATGTTCTTTTAATTATTGTAACTCTTCAACAGTTTAAACGATTAATAAACCCACTGAATCTGGTGCGGAGAAAACAGCAAAATCTATTGGAATTAAATTAATTCCATAACAGATCAAAGAGTTACCAGTTCTTAAAAAATGTTATTTTGCAGGTGACGGTTTTGGTGATGCATTGTTAAAGCACAACATGGGTCAAAAGTCATCCGGCTGAGTTTTTATTTTTGATATCTTTGCAATAAATTAATAGTATCATTCAGTTTTAAATGTATTCCTCAATTAGCTTGTTTTAGAGCATCACACATGATTATTCTGTTTTTTTTCATTTCTTAATTTTTGTATATAAACAGTTTTTGCATCACTATCCCTCCACTGCGTAACATGGGTCCAAATGACCCATGTTCCTTTTCTAAGTTATTTCCTGTATGGCTCAGTATTTACATGACATAACTTTGAAATAAGTGTGGTTTCTTTACTGGTTTGGAACGGTGGACCAGCTCTACACCCTCTATAGAGTGCTGGAGGGTTTTTGGGAGTTTGCTCATCCTGTCCATGCGCATCATACGTGTTTGTATGGAGTATGGGGTCCGGGGAGGCTTACTGAGGGCTGTCCGGTCTCTGTATGACCAGAGCAGGAGCTTGGTTCGCATAGCCGGCAGTAAGTCAGACCTGTTCTCGGTGCATGTTGGACTCTGGCAGGGCTGCCCTTTATCACCGGTTCTGTTCATAGTCTTTATGGACAGAATTTCTAGACGCAGCCAGGGTCCGGAGGGGGTCTGGTTTGGAGACCAAAAAGATTTCCTCTCTGCTCTTTACAGATGATGTTGTCCTGTTGGCTTCATCGAGCCAGGACCTTCAGCATGCATTGGAGCATTTTCCAGCCGAGTGGGAAGCGGCTGGGATGAGGGTCATCACTGCTAAGTCTGAGGCCATAGTTCCTGACCCGAGAAAGGTAGTTTATCCTCTCTCTGTGGGTGAAGTGCTCCTCCCCACGTGGCGGAGTTTAAGTATCTTGGGGTCTTGTTCACGAGCGGGGGAAGATCGGAGCGCGAGATTGACAGAGGGATTGGAGCGGCGTCCACAGTTCTGCTGTCGCTGTAACGGTCTGTTGTGGTGAAGAGAGAGCTGAGCCAGAAAGCAACGCTCCCAATTTATCGGTCAAACTTTGCTCCAATACTCACCTATGGTCATATCAAAAGAACAAGGTCCCGGATACAAGCGTCTGAAATGAGCGTCTGGTGGCTGGGCGCTCCCTTAGAGATAGGGGGAGAAGCTTGGTCACCCGGGGAGAGCTCAGAGTAGAGCCGCTGCTCCTCTACATCCAGAGGAGCGAGCGGTGGCTCAGGCATCTGGTCTGGATTCCTCCCTGGGGAGGTGTTCTGGGCATGTCCCACTGGGAGGGGGCCCCAGGGACACACTGAAAAGGCTATGTCTCTCGGATCTCAGTTTTTTTGGTTTTATTATTTATTGTTTATTTCTTCTTAAGTAAATGAGTAGCTGCATGGACAGATCCTTTGACTACTTTCTAGTTGTTTTCTTCTTCAGATTAGGCTTCTTTTTGCCGTTTTTAGGCTACCTCTTTTTGCACAGTGGCTGATATACTGTAAACTTTTTCAGAAGAAAATGATTAATCTCATGAGATTAATATTCAGGAGGATTTTATTTGATTGGATAAGCATCAACTGGTGTCTCCAACAGGAGTCCAACTGGATATTGAAGTGTCGCACTTTCCCTGTACAGAAATCGAACGCTCCGCTTCACGGGCAGCCTTCACTTTTTGTCATTGATTTATGGGAGTAACAACTGTTCTCCCTCCATCTCCAGTCACCTCTGCTGCACTGCCACCCCCACCCCTTGTGACATGCTGGATGCTGACTGATGGTGCCCTGAGGTCCCACACGGGGGAACACGCGGCGTCCTCTCCAGCTGTTGTCAGTGAGCACTCTCTTTGCGTTTGACGCTCTTTCCAAGTGCATTCCTCCCCAGCTCCTGTCACCTTAGCTCTGGAGAGCAACAAATCACGCCGCTGATATTGTAGCAACCGAGAGCTGTTGCGAACGACAAACGAGATAAACGGCTCAACTTCTCCTGAACCGAACTGTAACGAAATGAGTGTTGTTAGTGGTTTTTAAAGTTGCATCTGACTGCATTTGTAATTTCTAATGCCAATTTGCTGACATGATCTCAGATAACCACATCAGGGGCCGGGCAGGAGTGGATTTAAACACAGAGAGCACATGAGGATAATCTGCACAACATCTCCATGGACCAGAGACAAGTGGGTACTGAATGGAAAGTGGTTTCAGGATGGCCGTCTTATTCTTGGCTCTTAGAGCCAACAGTCATGCCAAGAAAGAGAAATCCAGACTGCAGAAACATGCAGTAATTTATGGGATGAAAAACTAGGTGAAGAGACTATTTGCCTTTACCTCCAATCGAACGTTATATCATGCACATACCAGCCAAGTGTGCAGCTCCTAGCCAAGAGGAGAAAGTAACTTTGATAGATTTTTTTGTTGTAGGCAGAAAAAGACATTTTTCTTTTTGAGAAGGATTTTATAGAAGAACTAAAGAGTTTTAGCCCAATAATAATCAATGTCTGCAGCATGGAAACTGGTCAGAAATGTTTTACTCAAAGTGCACCAGATCAAGGACAGTTGGAGACAAAAAGCTACAAGAAAATGATCAGAATCGAATTTCTGTTTCGAATCACCAACACTGGGTTACAATGAAATGGCCTCTATGCACCAAACTGTGTTTCCAGTTAAAAGTAAGACTTCTTTGTGTTAAAATAAAAAAATGTTGAAATGAAATTTTACACAACCCACTTTAACTGTTGCCAATCAAATGGTGAGTAAGCTACTCTGTCGGGTTCATGTTTGTAAATCTGGCTGACGTCAGAGCCTCACCGGCTGTGAACCTCACCGCTCGTCGCTGGACAGGTCATAGTCAACACATAAGCAACGTTCACATCGCCCTCAGCAACGTTCAAGCAACCACTTTCAATAAAAGGTAAACGCATGTTTCAAGCTTCCTCGTTCAAAACTCTTGCATTCATGCGCAGCTGTGCAAGTTTCTACAACCGTTTTCAGATTCTACGTTCAAAATGCAAGTTCACTGAATATCCACAGAAGGTTAAACCAATTTGAACGTTGACCAATCAGGGACTCAGATTTGCCAGCAATGTTTGGATGGCGTCTCTTTTAATTCATGGAATTCACAGAATCTTAAGTTCAAGTGCTGACTTTGACAACAAAAGTCCAGAACCCTCCATTTTGATCTATCAGAAATGTACCTGCATCTGAGTTCGGATCTTCATTCTGCTGCAGAACTCAAATGTTGTTGAGCTCGTGAACGTATGGAGGACATCCTCTGAAAGTACTTTTGCAATATTTCTGACAGTTGTCCAAATCCTAAAGCTGCACTCCCAAACCATCACAATACCACCACCATGCCTTACATTTACTAGTTTGATGTCATGTTTAGATATTTGGGGACACACTCCATCTAGAAAGTTAATCTTGTGTCTCATCAGAACATTTTTGCTGAGATTTTAGGGGTAATCCAGATCCCAGATGTTTCTCTGTGTTCTCTAATGTTTCTGTGTGCTCTGTGCATGTGACTAAGGCCTTACAAAGAACTTTGGTAGGATGGTGGAGGAGCTCAGACCTATACTTAAGAAGCACTGAAAAGTTGTTGTATGTGGTACTTAGTATTCAACAAAATGTTGAATAAATCAACATTAACATAAATCTACATAAAGATCTCTCTGGGTTTGTGATGATGCAGAAGCCCACCTTCTGCTCCCCAAACATTGTTTTCCTGAACTGGACCCAGTAGAAACCCCCCTGCAAGCGATTTTTTTGTTGCACAAACACACACAGCCCCAGGGCTAACCTCTGCATCAAAGCAATTTGTGCAAATCACAAAAAAAGCGTTTCAACACCCCCCCACCAAAAAAAAAAAAAAAAAAAAAAAAAAACTGTGGGACAGATCCCAAAGGAGACTCAGGGTCTGAGTTTAACAGAATCGCAGTGGCCAAACTAACAAAAACAACCGGGTTAATGCGCAACTTTGGAGCCCACATAACAGTTTTTAACCATGCAATTTTCAGAAAGCTTTAACACAAAAATGCTGCCCAATGTTGGGGGGGGGGTTAACCTCTGCAACTAATTGACTAAATCAGAGGGTTGTCTGTCTTACTGTACATTAGCAAAGCTCGCAGGGTGGCCCACCCTCTTAGAGCTGGAGCTCTGAATGAAAACTTTCTCAGTCGCCTTTAAAAAAAAAGGCAATTATAGTTTACCAATAAATGTACAGTTTAATGGTAAAGGCTGGTACGTGCTCGCTGCACATGTGGAAAATAAAAGCTGCAGACTAACCCTCCTTGGCTTCTTCTGCTTTAGGCTTCAAGCGTTCTTCTTTCCTTTGTTTTATGGCCTGTAGCTCCTTCTTCAGCTGGCGTGCCTCTTTCCGTAATTCATCACTGTGAACACAGAAACAGGCGGTATGAAGGTAAACTCCGAACTAATAACTGCTTCAAAACTGGTTCTAAATGTCCATCAGATGAGGCGTTCATGAAACAGCACGTTGGTGTTTCTACAGAACTTTACAGATGATCACTTCTCAGACACTGCGTGTTTCTGAAAACATGTCATAATGACGTGGGCAGATAAAACGGACATAAAGACCCCTGTGTAAGTGTTAGAATGAAGACTGTACATTAAAAGCTTGTGTTACGCCAATAAATTTAATGGTGCGGCAGTAAAATAATTGTTCTCCCCCTCAAGGTATCTGGAGCTCTACAGAAAGGGCTGTTCTTTTTAAACAGTCTTAAAAACCGTAACAACTTGGAGCAAATGATTTAACATAAGTCAGAGGAAATACTGTTGTTACAGTCAGCAATCTGCTACAGTGGATTCTGAGTATTATGACTATGGACATGGTGAAGCCCAGGACACAGGATGTGACTCCTGTGCTTAAAATGATTGGGACAACTCGTAGTCAAGCCCCTGTTTGTGTGAAGTGAAGAATCTCTTTAAGTTCCAAGGACCATTGACAATTAATAGACACATTTAGATTTGGTCTAAACTACTGTAAGACTATGGTCACATATCCCGAAATGCCACCATGCAGCGACCTAAATGCAACGTTTTCAGTAAATTCAGCAGGTGGCCGCACAGTGGCACTTGTAATTCCAAAGCAGCATGTGCATTTTTACCCTCTGCGCGATGGCCAGTCAATGTTCTGAGCAAAATTACAATTTTACAGCGACAGGAAGATTTTTTTGACATCAGTCAGTGGTCGCCTGGGCACATTGAGAGGTTGTGTGGTGGTAGACCAGTGACAGGTGGGTGGCAGGAAGGCAGCAGCACGACAATTGATGATGGGAGGGTTTCCAAGGTCCCCAAAATTGTCTGTGGATCGGCCGATTTCAGACTGCACGGGCACTCAATAAGAACTGTTATCCAGAGATAACCAGACATCAATATGGCGATTCTGGCCATCGTAGGAGAGAGCAACCCCATCGCCTTTTCCCTCCCGTCGCTGAGAGCTCTGTGTGCACCCGTGTAAGCATATCTCTAAGCTCACATTGAGGGCGCAAAAAAACGGTGAGCAATACTGGAGCTATCCAGTCATACAGTTCCAAGCCAGATGACAGCTCAGCCGAGAAAATCCAAAACATAGATAAGGGTGTGAGGAGGAGCGGAGAAGAGAGAATTAGGCCCACCCGTTGAGAGCCGGTGTCCTGCATGTTTTCCAACCAACCTGCCATTGAAGCTCCTTATTGGCTAAACACATCCAGGTAATCATCAGCAGATAAAGCAGGATCTCTGGAAAACCAGCAGGAGGCCGGCCCTCGAGGCCTGGAGTTTGACACCTCTGCTCCAGATGTTAGTAAGAAGCGAGTTTTGGCTTCTTACTCCTTACGTCAGACTTTTGCCAATACATGGGCCTAGAAAGGGCACCCAAACATTCAGATAGCAAGTCTGAGTGTTAGTGAGGTCTAGATCAAGATCATCAGGATTAATGAGCAGACTTTAGACTAAGGATGGGCAACTCCAGGCCTCAAGGGCCGGTGAGTCTGCATGTTTTCCAGATATCCGTTCCCTGTTCACGGCTGATTACCTGGACCAGGTGTGTCCAACCAATTAGGTCACGGCAGAGCAGGATATGTTTGAAAACAAGCAGGAATGCAGCCTTCAATGCCAACCCCTGGTTTAGACCAACAAACTCAAAACCTAATTTCAAAACTGTTAGACATAAAGACATTTTCTCTGTTACTTTTTGATTTTACATTTTCACTGTTCTTAAAACAGAGTAAAAAGACTATTTTTTAAATGCAGTCCTTCGGATGTTATCTAATTTCACCACTTCTCCAAAACAAGTCCATGTGTGTTTAGCAGAAGGCAGAGCAGCAGCGGTGGCTGGTGGCGTGCGGAAAACGATGAGAGCCCTCTGTAATACGTGAAAGGCACAATGTTGTTAGTGGCGGTGGCAGAAGCCATAAAAAAACTTTATAGTTCCTCTGCAGAAGTGGCACTGCATTAAGAATTACAGGGACTACCTAATAAAAGCTTTAACTAGACGATAGAGGCAGGCCGTGGCACATCTCGCCCCGCTCCACTCCACATACTGTCCTGTTTGGCAACCGGCCCAGTTCAAACCAGGCCATCAATGGTAATTATTGTTTCTTTTCATATCACTGAGACTAATGCCAGTCGCAGAGAAGAAATGTTATGGTAGGAAATGATAATATTTTTGTACGGCCTGACAGCTCCATTTTCATCCCATTCATTGCGGAGCCACAAAGAGCAGGTAAGCTGCTGAGTCTGGGCCTCTGGCGGGGAAACATGCGAGGCTTCTTCAGACCAAACAATGGCCGTCTTTCTTTCTGCCTTCCCATACTGACATTAATTTACATATTTCCTTCCCTTTAATCTGGGGCTTTGGATCATCTGTTTGTAGCTCATGTTACATTTGGCTAAATCGCTCTGTGACCAAAGATAATCAGAAATCTCCTTTTAACTTGAATCTAAGATTTTAAGCGGTAACCAAACCACTTTTTCTTTGGAAATCTTTTTGGTACACAAAAGATGTTGGCATTTGTGCAAATAATGTTGTTTGTTTAGTTTCTTGATTGTTTTCTTGCAAATCTGCGCGGAAAAACAACATTCTGGAAAAATCTCTAAATTTTTAGGAAAAAAGCCATTTCTTTTATTTTAGAGAGAATACTTTTTCATATCACTTTGTCTACAGTTGAAATGACCATGTTTTTGTTAAATAAAACGGCATACAACAAAAACTGTGGGACCAAAACACAGCATGAGATTTTCTGAATTCCTCAGACACGTTCTCTACAGGTCTTGAACACTGACGGTGTGTCCGGTTGTGCCACAGGCGGACCTAAACAAAAGCCCATTGGGATTGATCTGAACATTCTGGCTGATTCATTTTAAACCCGACATTACAGACAGTTTATGGATGAAAAATGGAAATCTGAGAATTAAGAGATTACATCCCAGGCAGAAGTCTTCTGACGAGCTACGTTTCATCCTTGTTTTCTTGCGGTTGAAAGGGATCAACCATAAAAGACACAAAGCTGTCAAATTTAAATGATCAATCCATCTGGGTCAAAGGGCAACAGCCTAAGCAGAGATCTCCAGACCTCCTCCTCCACAAAAACCATCTGAAGTTCTGAACTAGGAACCCAAACAAGCTCCCAAGCAAGGAATTTAAAGAACTTCACTAAAATGTTAAAATGACAAAGAAAAGGAAACAAGTATTGATGTCAAGAGATGCCACTCCTTATTTTCAATTTTAGGAAACTGGGCCCTGCAATGGACTGGCAATCTGTTTAGAGTGTAACCTGTCTTGGCTCAAAGCAGCTGGGATAGGCTCCAGCGACCCCATGACCACAACAGGAATTCAGTGGGATCAAAGATGGATTAACGTATGACACTTCAAACTGCTTAGAAATGATCGTTCAGGCATCTTGGAGGTTGACAATAAAAATATGTCTGTTAATGCAGAAAATAAATACTATCCCCCAGAAAGACATTGTTACCAGAACAACTTGGAAAACAAAAGAATAAATATCAGTGCTAATGTAGCTAGCTAAAAACATCAGATCAGAACTGCAGAGTAAAGCTGAGAAAGGCAGAGAAAATGTTATCAAATGTAAAATAAATACAGGAACAATTATAAATGGAAAGAAATGTCTTTATTTTTGCATGAACTTCTATTAACTTATATGCATGCATTTAAATTTAGGTCCAAAAACACATAAGATTGCTTTTTTTGCTCAGGTCAGTAATTTTTGGTAGAAGAATAACATACTTTCTTTTTCAAAGAGAAGAAAATACTTCAAAAATATTCCTTTTGTAAATGTCAGATACAATATCCTCTAGATCACCTTTGATTAATTATAACTTATTTTTCTTGTCACTATTTAAAATATGGTTAAAAAATGTGGATCACAGAACAGTTTAAATTTTTTTTGAGAAAATAATCTCTCATGTGGGCTGTTTGCATCAGTACTAAAGAGTTAATATAAAGATGCTTTCGTTTACAGTGGAAGCGTCTTTTTAGAACAATCAACAAATGAAAAGCGGAGCACGACCCCCAGCTTTCCCACGACTCTAAGCTGCTCCCTTCCAGCTCTTCAGCGAGCACTTTCCACTCAGTGATCATTTCTGCCTGCCCTGACACGCCACTATTGAGAAAACAAGAGGTGTATCCATGGCAACCGGTGAACAATCAGCCCCGCGGCCCCGGTGGCAATAAAGAGAGACAGGGCAGAAAGGACAGGAAATGTCCCGTTAACATCTGCTCAGAAACACCTGGGGGCTTTGCAGATTCCAGTTGTACGCTTTATTTTGAAAACTCCTTGAATGAACTCGTTTAATTTCAAATGTGATTTGTCACAGCAGTCAAAGTGGTGCTGGACTCTGGGAGATACCAAAGGAAGAGCGTGTCTCATCGACAGCTGACTGAGAACAAATGATCTCTTTTTTTCTGGTTTCAGAATTTCAAGAAATGTTCAGGAACTTCAAACTGTGACTGCACCAGCTTCTCATAAATTGGGAATAAGGGGTCTGTCAATGGACTCTGTGATTCTGATCTGGGATTTTAATGATGGGTGTGAAAATTGTTTAATTAATGTTGAAGTTGGTATGGAGATAAAATAGACTCAGTGGATTTGTTTGTACATAATACTTGATTTGTTTCTCATACATTGCATTTTGTGCATAAATTGTATGTACATTTGAATATCAAAATATATATCAACATGCCTTCTTGCAGTGCAAGTTACTTCGTTTTTTTGTCAGATTTTAAACAACTTACATACCCCCACACAGGGGCCAAACTTGAGTTTTTGAGACACCAGCCATCATATATTTTACCAGCCAAATTCTAATACTGTTTTATACAGAAATGCCTTTGACATTTTACCTTTTTGAAATGTTTCTGTTTGTTTTGTGTTTTTTTTTTTAGGGAAAATTGAATTGCTTAAAAGTAATTTATAAATGGCATAAACATGTCAATTTTGTCACCTAACTTCAAACTCAAATTTAAACATGCTGAAAAGACATGGACAGATTTGTTAGAGATTTCTTAAGTCTCCCTTCAGGTGAACACATTTTATTACAAATCATAACAAAAAACGCCTGAAAACAGTAGAATGTTTTGGGTTATTGCAACTATATATGATTATCGAAACTATTGCTACAACTTTAAGGAGGCGAAAGGATTGAGCACAACACCTGACAGGTCCCAGTTTTCAGTGTAACACAGACTCTGTTATGCTACACAGACGCTGCTAAAACAGTAGATTAAATTCTGTTATTATTAACAAAATAACGTTTTTATGAATGTCCTATGAATTCATCTTGTTGTTGTTATCTGTCGCGTCTTAAAGACCGGTACGTGAAAATACTGTTCAACTTTAAACCGGTTCCTGATCCCACAGGACACACAGAAAAGCTAGTTGGCATTATAACATTAGCGGTTAACAAGCTAGCATCATCGCATCAGGGTCTAACAACAGCGCTATCTCCAAATCAACACTTTTTATTAATCTGTCTGTTGCTGCTTCACGCTGTGTTTATTTACCTCACGTGCAGACGGTAGAGAAAAAGAGGACACAAAATTCACCAGAACAAGTGAGGATAAACATGTCTAAGTTTACACAAACATTTACTCTCTATTTGGCGACTTACCCTCTAACTTTTACTTGCCAAAGAGGCTCCGAGTGGCGAGTGTTAATTTCGGACCCTTCAAAATAAAAGTATCTCCCAAAAGGCTCATTTTACTTTCGAGAAAAGTACTTTCGCCATATCAATAGCTATCGTTTTATCGCCCAGCACTACCTATATGGGAATATACAGTTGCAAGAACACACATTCATGCACAAAATGTGTAGTATGAGTTACAAATCAAGAATATGCACTCACAAATCCACTGAGACTATTTTCTCTCCATAAGTGTGGACTTGAACAATTCTTAACCAAAGAATATGTTTTTTTCTGGCTATGTATATGTGTACAAAATAAGAGATTTTTCAGAATTTTTTCATCCAGTTTCAATTTTGATCAGTGCAATTTTTTGCCAGTCTCACAACCAAGAGTCGGATTTCTACTGAGCTCCAGAAACTACTGTATGACTAAAAAAAGTCTTTTGGATTATTGCTATAAAAGAACCTGCAAAATTAGCAAAAATCTGGAATGGGACTTTAATGGAAGAAGTCTGTTTTTTTTAACAGATTATTCTAATATATATCAGATATTCAGTTATATCCCTAAACAGTATAAGATGCAAAGTATTAATAAAGTTTGGCCTTAAATGCAAAAGGGGTCTATACAAATAGAGTGGGGCAAGTATTAAGTCGGCCACAAATTGGGAAAGTTCTCCCACTTAAAAAGACGAAAGGATATGTAATTTTCATCATAGGCAAGACTACCTCAATTATGAGAGAACGGATGTGAAAAAAATCCAGAAAAACACATTGTCTGATTTTAAAGTATCTTTAAAGTATCTTTAATATATATATTAAAGTAGAATAAAGTATCTGTATCTTACCTTGTTGAGTTGAACTTTTGCTATTGACCAAATACTTATTTTCCACCAGAATTTACAAATAAATTATTTTAAAAACCAGACATTGTGATTTTCTGGAGTTTTTTTCGTCTTTTATCTCTCATAGTTTAGGTATACCTATGATGAAAATTACAGGCCTCTCACATCTTTTTAATTGGGAGTACTTGCACACTTGGGGGCTGACTTACTCCTCATTTGCTCGACTGTATTTACCTTGTATGTACGAAAATTCATAAACCCCCATTGTAACAGAAAATCTGTCCAACACGAGAGGCCTAAAACTCTAATCTGTTTGCTCTGCTGCACAACAAGACAAGACAAAAAAGATGGGAAGGGTTCTGTCTCTCATTATTTTAAAGAAATTCCTTTAAACATTGTTTAGATACTGACAACCCGCGCAAGGATTCCCAATCTTGGAAATAATACAGAATGACCTAGAAAGGTTTAGGAAAGCTGACAGAAAACTTCTGCGCTCATTAGTCAGCAGCTGATGGAAAAGCAGCACATTAGTTTGGAAACATGCAGCAGACCCTCTCCTTCTCTGTCATGACTAAACAGGAGAGTCCCTCCATCTATGCACTCATCCCTCTGACTGCTCACTCCTCTCTTGTCATTTGCTGCCAGAAAAACAGAGCGAAACTGGCAAAGCCGATAAGTTATGAATCCTCTCCATGACTCCCCACCAGTGCTGGCGTTCTGCGTTGGCTTTGGGGGCTGCCAGCTTTTGTCACTCCTTCAGAAAATGTAAAAAATGTGAAAACCAGAGAGCTGTGGGTGATTAATTTTTCATAAAGAAAGCATATGAGGCGGTTGGCAAAAGACCAAGTGCTTTTTTTCCTCAACTCTGAGCCGTGCATTAAATACGCCAGAGTCTGGCAGCAATCTGAGGCTGACGCAGGGATCTGACAGCCTTAAAAATAGTACCATGATGACTCTATAGTTCATCAAAACTCCTGCAGTCCTCTAAAAAGTACAGAATTTGCCTTTTTTGGAATTATTTTTATACAGTCTAATGAGGAATGTAAATACTGACAGAATCGAGCCATTTTAGTTTTAAATATCACCTCGGCAGGACGCAGACATGCCAGGCGTATGGATAACAGCAGGTGGGAGTGGATAAACCATGGGGATGGCCGCAGCTTCTTCCTGCTTTGGTGGACTGGCTCAGTCTAAGGATCAAACATGCGATGAGGGAGAACAATGGCGTGCTGAATGCCCCGTCCTGAGAAGGCCTGGATAAAAGCCAAGGAGAGCTGTGAACTGGAGAGGAGGAATTCACTCCGACTCTGCATGACTCTGCACAGTCTTCAGACCTTCTCATCTGACTGGCGAGTGCTCCTTCTCTGCCAGTTTCATATTATTTGTCTAAAAAGTGTTTGCTTTTTGAGAGCAGAAGACAAACTCAAAGCGTCTCTTTTCAAATATTGGCGTTGATTCCAATCCAAGTGGCACTCTGCTGGTTTATTTCACCCAGAGTATAACCCCCAATCCCCATTATACATCCTTGATGCTGTCTGGAGCCATGTGAGTGCCCCTATGAAGTAAGATTAAAAAACCAGAGAGGTGTAAACCTGGCAGATCCAAAGCATACACAACCTTGCTGCCAAGAACTAGATTATCTCAAAGGTTTTTTACACAAACACAGCGAACGGCCTTCCTGATCCCTGCAAACCATCTCTGTATATGTCCCGGGACCAATGACCGGAGACAGGTGCAGCCAATTAATGCGCAAAAGCGCCTTGTTTAGGGTCGGTTGCATATTCAACTCTGATGTTCCAGTTATGGATGGGCTAATACCAAACACCTTTACTTCTTTACTACACCTCTACTTTTTACTCAAGCATGGTGAAAAACACCCCTCTCACCCTCCTCATTCACACTCCAAGCTCAGGTACCAGAGGCCTGGGAGCTTGAGAGTCTTGCGCAGTATCTTAGCTGTTCCTATCACTTCACTTTTCTGGACTGAGATGTCTGATGTCTTTCCAAGGATCTGCTGTTGCCACTCCTCCAGTTTGGGGATTACAGCCCAGAATGCTCCGATTACCACTGTCACCTTCACCTTCCAAGCCGTCTTCAGTTCTTCTCTGAGTCACTGGTATTTCTCCACTTTCTCATGTTCCTTCTTCTTGATTTTGCCATTGCTTGGTACTGCTACATCCATCAACAGCTCCAACATCCTCTGTTCTTTGTTGACAACTACAATGTCTGGTTGGTTCCATTACCATTCTGTCCGTCTGTATCTGGAAGTCCCACAGGACCTTTGCTCTCTCATTCTCTACCACTTTCAGAGATGTTTCCTATTTAACTTTTGGGGTTTCCAGTCCATATGCTGCACACGTTCCTGTATACTATCCCAGCCACTTGGTTGTGGCGCTCCATGTATGCTTTCCCAGCCAGCATCTTACACCCTGCAGTTATGTGATGAATTGTTTCAGTTGACTCCTTGAACAGTCTACACCTTGGGTCTTGTCTGGTGTGGTAGATCTGAGCTGCTCAGAGCTTTTTCCTGAGCTACCAGGATGAGCACTTCTATGCTGTTCTGTAGGCCAGCCCTCTCTAGCCATTGGTAGGACTTCTTCATATCAGCCACTTCAGTTGTGGTCCAGTGGTACATCCCATGAAGGGGCTTGTCCTTCCATGAGGATCTGTCCTCCAGCACCACATCCTCTGTTGTCCATTACCTGTGACATTCACTGAGCACACTGCCAGTTGGGGCCTTAAGCTTGATGTATTCATGCATCTTGGATGTTTCATCCTGGATAGTGGCTTCTACGCTCATTAGTCCTCGGCCTCCTTCCTTGCGGCTAGCATGCAGTCTCTCCATGTATGGTGAAAAGCTTTCGTGTCTTAACATCCGTGGTCTGTATCTCTTCCTTCGACCATCTGATTATTCCTGCTAGGTATTTGATGACTGGCAATGCGTAACTGTTTATTGCCCAGGTCTTGTTCTTGCCATTGGGTTGGCTTCTCAGGATTTGCCTTACTCGTTGAAGGTATTTGGCTGTTGCGGCTTTCCTTGTTGCCTGCTCCAGGTTGCCATTTGCTTGTGGAATTCCAAGGTACTTCTAACTATCCTCAGTGTCTGCTATCATTCCTTCTTGAAGTGAGACCCCTTCATTGTGGACAACCTTTTCTCTCGTTGTCACCTTTCAACTGCATTTCTCAAGCCCAAATCACATCCCAATGCCAGTACTGTAGATCCTGGTGATATGGCTCAGGGAGTCAATGTCACGCTTGCTCTTAGTATATAGCTAGATATCATCCATGTAGAGGAGGGGACTGATGGTTGCCCGATTCCTGAGTCAGTATCCATTGCCACTCTTGTTGATTTGGCTGAGGGGGTTCAGACCTGTGCAGAACAGCAGTGGGGACAGAGCATCCTTGGTATATGCCATATTTGATGTACACTTGTGCAATTGGCTTGCCATTGGTTTCAAGGGTGGTTTTCCACAACTTCATTGAGTTTCTATGAAGGTTTTTAGAGTACTGTTGATGTTATACAGCTCCAAGCATTCAGTGATCCAGGTAGGTGCCATTGAGTCAGAGGCTTTCTTGTAATCAATCTAGGCTGTGCATAGGTTGGTGTGTCGCGACCTGCAGTCTTGAGCAACTGTTCTGTCAATTAGGAGTTGGTTTTTCGCTCCTCTGAAATCTCTACCAATGCACTTATGTGCGTTGCTCATGAACTGGTCCATGTGCCAATGTATTTTGATGCCTGACATCAGCTTCCCTGTTGTAAAGAGACAGGTGTTTGGCCGGTAGTTGGATGGGACTGCACCCTTTGAGGGATCCTTCTGGATCAGGATCGTTCGCCCTTCCGCCAGCCATTCAGGGTGAGTTCCATCTCTTTAGCTGCTGGTTCATTTGTGCTGCCAGGTGCTCGTGGAGTGCAGTGAGTTTCTTTTACCAGTATGCGTGGACCATGTCAGGGCCCGGTGCTGTCCAATTTTTCATTCCTGAGGCTCTGCCACTGTCTGCAGTGATATCTGCCACTGTGATGGTTACTGGATTCTGTTCAGGGAAGTTGCTGTGCTCTTTTCTCACAGAGACCAGCCATTGAGCATTGCTGTCCTGTGTTTCTCTTTCTCCCATATACTTTTCCAGTACTGTTCAGTTTCCAGCCTTGGTGGGTCTGCTGTTTTGACCCTGCCACTGAGCGTACACTTTTGCAGGTTGAGTTGCATACAGTCTGTTCATCCGTCTGGCTTTATTGTCTCTTGTGTACCCCTTCAGGTGACTGCTCAAGGCCAGGAGCCTTTATTTGGCAGTTTCCAGTGCTTCAGGTATGAACATCTGGCTGTATTCTTTTCTGCACTTGCTTTGTCATTGCACCTCTTTGGGCCTCTGTCACTTGACTCACTTCCCTCCGAGCTGTCTTTATCTTAGCCTCCAGCCGTTTCTTCCATGGTGTGTATTGTTTTCTCCCATGGTTGCTCTTATTTCATTTCAAGGATCACTGCTGCCAAAGTGTAAACTAGTTCATTGTTCACTGTGATTGTTTTGGTAGGAATTCCCCTCAATGCTTCAACCACATCTTCCAGGAGACTTTCAGATGGTACTTCACTCAAGCGTTGTAGTTGGTGTCGGGATTGCCTGGTGTTCATTCTAGACACGATCTTGTCTTTCAGATCAGTTGTTGCCTTGCTCAGCGTAACGGTGGTTATTGGAGCTGTGTTCCCCAGTTCTGGTTGGGAGTGTGGTATAGCTTTCCTCACTGACCTGATGTTGTGGTTCTCCCATGGTTTTACAATTGTGCTGTATTTTATTGATCTCAAGTTGTGATAGCAAGTGCCTTTTGTGGATATTTGAGCAACTAGTTGTTTGAAAGTCAGCCTTGATTGAGGGTTTCGAAGCATGCTTCGAAATCAAGGGTTACTAGATTAGTAGCATTTTGTGTTTTTTTTTTAAAAACATAAATGGGCTCATATTTTCATTATTTTCCCACCAACAACCGTTTGCCCTTTAGTGGTTGTTTCCCACTAGCACCCACTAGAGATAATTGCAGGTGTTTGTATCAATATTTACTCCTGACAATTCAGCTGAAGAAGCACCGTCCAACACAAACATGGAGGAGCATTGCAGCATTTTTGTTATGATGAAAAAATTTAAGATTAAAATTACATTTCTTAGTATTTCTGTTTTCAAATCACTGTGAATCAGAAGCAGATGCTCATCATCTACATCAGTTGTGATGTAGAAACTACTCGGCGGGCCAAAGTCTCCCTGCTCCGCTACATTCTGATGCATATACTTGCAAGCTTGCACTAGCCGAGGTCCTTTAAGATCCACCCAACCCCCTGGGATTGTGCACAGTTGCGCAGACTACAGGTGTCTATGGCATTTGCGTCATGAGCCAGTGTAGCAATGGCTAAAAAACTTTTAATCGATCCCAAATGCATTCGAAAATGACGCAAGCAGATGCGTTAATTGGTGAAGATGCCTGCAGAAAAAAAAGGCAATAAGCAAACCAATTTCTTGGTTTGCATGGAAAGCAAGCAACGAATTAGAAGAACTGGTTTGAATTATGAGCAACGACGGAAAATGTCTCAAGGAAAATGATCAGCATGAAAGCGAAGTGGATTTTTGATACGGAGATTGATGATGCTTTGAAGAGAAAAGAAACGTTCACAGACAGTGCTAATCAGAACAGAATACAATGTTCTCGTCATTTCAATGAAACCTGAAATGTTCAGCCGGTGGTGTTGTCTGCATTTTGTGACAGAATTTTACTGCAAAACCATCACCATCCACCATTTTGTCTGTGCTGGAATTAAAGCCTGTCTCCAACAGAAGCCGGTCTCTAATAAACACCATGCTGACTGCCGCATTTTTGGAATAAAAGGTAGGGCTACTATTGAAAGATACACGGTATGCATGTTTTGGTCTTTCGCGTTCAAAACTCGTAACTACGCACACTTTTAAGACTGTTTTCGACCTCTGAACAAATTCTGCAGCTATTGAACATGTATTAAAAGTTAAACCTGGTGGAAGTTTGACCATTCAGACTCGGATTTAGTTATAATGTATGGATGACGTCCTTTTTGATTCATGGAAACAACAAGCGTTTCAAAATTGATCATGAAGGAGAAATTACTAATTGATGTTTGTGCCCGGACCAAATTACATGACACTTAATCTTACATTTATCAGAATAGAGCTGTAAAAGAAAAAGCCTGGAGCAAAATTCATGAGATTTGACCGATTCGACACTTTGTACCAAGCCTCTTCCAACAGTAGGTAGCGGACACGCGCTAGTAAATAGGAGAAATAGAGGAAGCCCCTCCCTGTTCGCCCACTGTGAATAACATGGGCTATATGTGCATTCAAGAACCCGCATCATATGCCTGGTGTGACTGTAGCTTAAAGCTGACACATGCTGAGATCTGCTTTTATATTTACAAACCTGTAAACAAACTAAACGCATATAATATTTTACATCTTATGACAGGATGAATGCGCATGATGTTAAAAACTGGACATCTTAAATTCTACTCCACCTGTTTGAAACCCAGGAAGGTGATAACGTGTGACATGAATAACAGGATGTGGGGTCGTGTCTGTATCCTCGGGCTGCAGAAACCTGAAGAAAGATTACCAGAAGCAGCGGAGGGAGCCAGGTCCTGCTGGCAGAGGCGGCTCGCCCGCTGTCCCACAGACATATGGAAACATTTTGCTTCCCAGTCATGCCGGTCTGCTTTAACAAAAGTGGTGACGACCACAAACATCACGTTTGGGACTTCTTTCAGTTGTCTTTTCAGGACCCTTTTAAGGAGACCATTTAAAACACCGACTTCATCAATATTACAATCAAATGAAACCAATTTTTTTAATAAATTGACCAGAAGTAAGGATTTTTCTGCATAATAAACGACTATTTTTCCCTTGATTCCAAAATCTGCGATGCTAGAGATGAGGCTGATGTAAAACTCATTCATGATGTGGAAAGATTCTTAATGTCACTGCCTTTTCCAGCAGTTTCACCAAAATGGAGCAAAGACTGAACTGTAGCAGTCCTGACTCAGCGAGCTCCATCAGACAGAAGTTAAAAAAGTTCCTCTTTGCTTCACCCTGATGACCAGATATCAGCCGAAGTTCCTGCTCCAAAACAGCCCACAGCCTAGAGCAAAGCAGCGGCGGGAGAGCAAAGCTCCCCCTGCAACAATGCCCTCTTTGTCCTGGACCAACACTGTACCTACAAGCCTGCTCTTTGATTCCCTGCCAAGACAAACCACTGTGTTGGGTTACAGTTCTTGTAGCAAAACAATCTGCGCTTGTGTTTAATATTCTTCAGTCTGCCGACATTGGGCTGGCTGTCAGTCAGCTCAGACACACAGAGATGATGGGGGCCTGCTCCTTATCCCATTAGCGCTAATGAGAGAAGGGTATGTTCATAATGTGTGCTGCGGCCCGCCTGCTCCACACAGAGGGGAGGAGACAACCGGCAACATCAAAGAGAGATGAAAGATAGGCTCCTCCCACTGTCCTCTGCAGCTCTTTCATGTCGTCTCGCACACAATCGCCCTGCATTCTCACATTTGTTTCTAACGCACACACGAGGCACACGAACATTCACACATGCACACACACACAAGCGCACAAGAATACTTATACACACAAAAGTGCACCCAGGAGCCCACACATACAAACAAAAACATCCACACAAACAAACAAACATGCATACACTGAACACATGAACACAGAAACACACACACATACAAAAAATATGTAAACATACATTGACACACAAACATGCACACATTAGCCTGCACCTACACATAGGCTTAAACATGTAGACAAACAAACAAAACATAAACAAATTTGAACACATGTAAACAAACATACACAGATGCAAAAACAACAGACACACGCAAATGTGTGCACACACAAGCATGCACGCACACAAATAGCACACATATAAGGTTGCACACAGACACACAAACATGTATACACATACGTGCGGACACATGGACATGTGCACAGCAAATACACAAACCCACAAACGTGCATACACACAAGCAAGCATGAGTGCACACACATCTCACGCAAAAACACACACAAGCGGCTGACCACACAATCACACACAGTGCTGCTTGCTCTTCACAGTAATCTGCGCTGCGTGCCAACATTCTTGTTTGGAAACGCAGATCCATTGATGTGGGTCCAGTGTGTGCAGAGCGGCACAGTGAAGGTGGATATGTGTGTGTGTGTGTGTGTGTGTGGGGGGGGGTGTGTGTGTGGGTGTGTGTGTGTGTGTGTGTGTGTGTGTGTGTGTGTGTGTGTGTGTAGCTGGACTTCCTCCACAAAAGTAAAGCCCAGAAATCAAACCACCAACCTACAGAAGGGACCCAACTCTGCAGACAGTAGCTGGATGTTTGACAACATTTCTGGATTTAAGCGATGGTCATGATTTGAGAAAAAAACATTAAAAGTTTAGAATTTTTTTTCAGGATTTCCATTTTAAAAAAACTGCAGGTTGGTCTTTTTGGTTGCCGTTGACAACAAGAACAACAGTATCCATACTAACAGATAACCAACTCCTTTTACAGATACAAAAAAAACAGATTTTCTTCCCTAAACAAACATATTTGGATAGAAATTGGACAAATAAATGGATGAAGTGGGACAATCTCAACCCCATGGGGTGTTAAACAAACTGTCTGGTAGGATGGGTGAAGTCACTCTGTAAAAGTATGAATTCACTTTGATATTTACTTAGAATTTGGGGCAAAATTATGCATTTTCTGTGGGAAAAAAAGTATGACTTTAATCCAAGGACTGTCCCTTTAGTGCTGCTAAAACATGAAGAAAGACAGAAGAACGCCTAATTATTTGTCTCATTTGATCCTAAAAATTCACAATTTGCTTGAGAATGTGGTTTATGAGGAAACAACTATTTAACCGGACTCTATAGTTGCGTTTTGTTGATTTTTTTTTTTTTTTATGAGATTTCAATTTGACCATTTTATAAAATTAGATTACTACTTTGAATAAATGATGTCGTCTTTGTCCTACATGTTCTTAAGTAAACTATATTAATAGGAGCCCATTACAATTTGGAATATATATTTGTTTTAAAGCATAATAACTTTAAACTGTTATTTGTCAAACTAAAGACTACATTCATGTTAATGCAATAAACAAAGAGTATGTTTGTGTGAACAAAGATAAACTGTTTTTGTCACAACACTCCAAAAAAATTAAATAAAGTAAAATTGGCTCCAAAGGCCTTTTAGTTTGAGTGGTCCAACAGTGCCCCCATGTGGTCATCTCCTTGCATTACTAGTCATGTCCTAATCCTCATGACTGGACCTGGACCGCAAAAACCCCCCACATTTTTGTTCCCATTTTATCTATAACCGGATTCTGAATGAGGTTTTATTTTGAAAAATTACTGGACTCTCTCCACCACATCCAACTTTGTTTTTGATGCATGTCAAGTCACTCGGTCACATGTCAAACCTCCATCCGCTTCTTTATTAAAGCGGCTGTGCCGACCGCAATATTGAAACCTCCGAGCTAGAAAAGTTTAAAACAACAATAACGTATTTGGAAAGTTTCTTTTGGTAGAAAAGATCTAAGTGAGGAAATTCTTCAAAATAAAAGAAATCTGCATTTAACAGACAAAAACTAGGAGTCTTTACTCCAAACATGAATTCATTGTGACAGTTGTTCTCACAAACCATAATAATAATGCAGAATATTCAGCAACCGGCTGTTAAATGTTACAAAGATGCTGCCAATAAAGTTGTTCAAGCAGTGGATTCACGTTTATGATTATAATTCATTCATCGCACTTCTAAAAGAAAAGTCGAACGAGGCTGAAGTTGGAATCTGATTTTGTAGCTTCATTCTTTTAGAAAATCTGTCTCACATATTAATGGTTCCAACAGGAAATCAGGAGTACAAATAAAGTTTAAAGCAGTTGCAGATATTTTACAAAGAATGAAGACAAACTTTACCCTCAAAAGTTAAGAGAAACCGGAGGCTGAAAAAAAAGAAGAAATCAGACGCTGACTTCATCATTTTACAAACCGGTCCATGAAAATTAAATTGGTCCGAAGTCTGAAAAAAGTTGGAGCCCCCCCTTTTAGCATGTCTGCCTCTGCTTTGACAGTTAAAAGTACAGAGACAAAGAAGCTGAACACTGTACCTGCGGCTCGTCTTCCTCCCCCTTTCCTCATCCTCTCCTCCGGGCTCGGCTGCTTTGTCGGTGCCTTTTTCTTTCTTCAACTTCTTACTGATGACGTCTCTCATCCTCTCTTTGCTGTCGGAGTCGTATTCTTCTCCTGCAGCTACGTCACCGTCAACGTCACTGTCCGCCTCGTCATCTGACTGTTAAAAAAGAGAAAATTATCCTTAGAAATTGGAATTTTCTTTTTTTTTTTGTTGATTTTCTGTTAAAGCTTACCTCTCCCGGTCCAACCCCCCCTTTCCTCTTCCTTTAAGGATAAAATAATCTGGTTTAATCTCAACAATCAGACAAACAGATCGAAGCTGCGTCGGCGCTTACTTATCAACAGCTGGAACGGAGCTGAGCTGGGGGTCGTCTTTCAGGAGGTCGTGGCTGCTTTTGCTTTTTCCCTTTAATGTCTGAAGAAAGATCAACAGTCGGATCGGAACAGTCGGACAAGTGTTTGCTCATGAGAAAGCTCACAGTTTGTGAAAAAACAAACTTCCGCTTTAGTTTATAATGACAGTTTATTCCTGAATTAAATATTAAAACTTAAGCTAACAGAAATTAATTTTGATTTTCAGAAAAAAGAAAAGATTTCTTCAAGTTTGGTTTGACTCTGGTTCCTATGGCAACTAGAATTCAAACGAGATCCCTGAGACTGCGGAGTTCCTCAGGGTTTGTGTGAGGGCCCACTGTTTTTCAATGTCATTATAAATGTAAGAGTGAGGTCCAGTTTAGAAACATTAGAATGCAGCACAGACGACACTTTGAGCCTTTCGTGGAAACACCTGAGCTTGGTCTGTTTTGATGAGTCGACCAGTTCTTTAGGCCTTGGTCATGTGCACCCTGGGTTGACCCGTCTGTCTAATTTCCTCATCTCCAACAGTCAGGCTGCACACGTACACTTTTTACATGAACAGCACTAACAGGCTCCTTGGCCCATACTTACCTTCACGTGTTAACTGTTCACTACGACCCGTCAGTACATGAACATTTTCTGTCACGGGTTCACTGAGCGGACACCTGCCTGCCCCGTACAGGTTAGAGCACACAGCCCATATCCACCCATAAGGGCAGTTGGGACTCATGCTTTAGAGAGCACAGTGTGCTGTGGAGGACAGAAACATACCTGACTGACTTGATTCACCATCTCCTCGTCTTCCTCAGCTTCCTCACCGAATGATAACAAACTGAAGTTCCTATAAAAAGTCAATGTATTATTGGTGCATTAATCCCAAACACAACACAGAGCCTCCAAATTATTATGCAAATGATATTTTTGTATGATTTATCTAAATACTCAATGGGCAATCAGCATCATTTTCAAGTGAGTAACCATTCGAGTATATTAACCTGCTACAGATAACAGTATTTTTCCGAAAACCTTCATATACTCTGTTCCACATTATTACACACAATAGAGTTCCACAACATTTGATAAAGAGTTGAAAATGGTCATTGTTTGAATTTGCTGCATTATGAGGTCATATTTACTGAAATCTGAAGCTGTTCCAATCAAAAACATCGTCATTGGTCCAGATCCATTTGAACACGTGACCTTACTTTGCAGGAGCTTCACAATTCTAGCATCCATTGAACTTGTGAGTTTTTGGAGAGTTTCTGCTTGAATTTCTATGCAGGATGTCAGTAGCTGCTGTTTGGATGTGAACTGCCCCCCACCCTCAGAGATATTAGGCTTGAGGATGCTCCAAAGTTTCTCAATAGAGTTGAGCTCAGGGGAGGATGGGGGTCACACCATCAGTTTATCTCCATAGCAGTCAATGATGCAGAGGGATTCCTGCAGCATGAGATGGTGCAGTGTCACGCATGAAGATGGTTTTGTTTCGGAAAGCACAGTTCTTCTATTTGTAGCACAGAAAGAAGTCAATCTCTTTCTAATACCTTTTTATAGGTCATTTTCACACCTTCAGGGACCCTAAAGGGGCCGACCAGCTCTCTCCCCATGATTCCAGCCCAAACCACTGCATTTTAGCTCAATGCATGTTATGGGAAGCAAACTCAGGTCCTACATCCAGACAACTGGGGTCCTGTCCCTATCCACTTTTATCCCTATCCACCTATCAGGGGGTGGGTGGCTCACCCTAAAATGTTTTAACTATAATGCGAACTTTAATACAAAGAAATAAAAGAACATTTCAAATGTATCTGAAATGTTTTTTTATTCACAAACAACAGGTCAAATAGCTTTTTAAACATATTTTGGCATTTACTAAAAAAGAGCTTTCATAACAATATTGTAGAAGGAAACTGGCCAAAGTTGTAATAGTATTGCAACTATGTTTGTTTAAAAACAAAAAGTACTGCATTTGTGGTATTTCATATCTACAGCAATATGATTAGATATCTCAGAACAAAATACCATCAATATTACAAAGAACTTCCCAACCATGAAAAAAACAAGTGTTTGCTTTTGTCTTATTGCTTATATTATATATTGCGAGTTGACTCTTTCCTTATGACGCCACAGGAGAACAAAGATCATTGTGTGAAGAGATTATCACTCTCTTCAATTCCAAAAGATACAAGCAGGCGACAGATCAAGTGCTTACTGTTGTCACACTCATGCGTGCCACCGTCTTTCCCACAGTTGGCACGCGTGGCCGAGGTTGCCGACCCCTGCTCTGGAGGATCCTACACCTTGATGTTGGTGGGACTCCAGAAACACCAGCAGCTTCAAACATGTGCTTGCTGCTTTCTAATGGTATTTTAGCAACTGCTCTCCTTATCCAATGCATTTGTGCGGCAGAAACCTTCCATATTCTGCCTTAATTTGCACCAACCCATGTGTGCTCTGTATCCGACTCTAATCTCTTAATTGTAAAATGATCTCATTTAAGTTTTTCTGAAATATCCAAGGTTTTAATCCCTTGTCCAAGACATTTAACTATGTCACACTTTTCAGCAGCAGAGATCCTTTTTCTTTTCTATATTGCTTGAAAATGTTGGTCTGTTGAATAATGTGGAACATCCTTCTTTAGTAGTTTTTCCTTTAATTGAGCTCACCTGCAAAACTAATGATCACAGGTGTCTGAGACTGATTTCAGTGATCCAAAGAGCCCAGAGACATGATATAATTTCATTGAAAACAAAGAATTTGATCTTGTTGACACCTAAATATAATTTGCGTCATAATTTGGAACTCAATGTAAACAAAAACCACTGTAAACTCAGAAAACAACAAGATCTAAGTAATTACAGGAGGTGAACTAAATATGTATTTCTTGATTGTAAGGGGAAGTAAATATGAAGCCACATACCGGTAGTCTTAAAACTAAGAAAAAAAATTATATCTTGTAGACAAGAACATTCCCTTTTTGTTCAGTGTTTGTGCTAATTTTGATAAGTTTTTTGTTAAGCTGGTGAAGGTTTTATTTAAATAAAAAGAAAGAAATTAGACTTATTTTTACTAATTGACTGTAACGTTAGGAGCTTCCTCCATTATAAAAGACTGACTCATATTTTTAGCATAAACCGGGAAGAAGAATGAGTGAATGCTCACTTTGTGGCTTTTGACTGGGATTTCTTTGCCTCTTCTTTGTCTTTTTCCTTTCTGGATTTCTTTGTTTCTCGAGGAATGATGTCATCAAAGGGATTATACAGAACCTGGAGAAAGTACACAACATTATTGAAAGGAAAAACAGACTTTTTAGACACAAAAACTGCTCTGAATAGAGAGAATAAATGAATCACCTCGGCACATCTTATTTTATGAGGCCTCAGAGGTCTTTCATCTTTATCGCATTCCACCTCAGCTAATCGGAGCAAGTTATAGATCGTATCTCCGGTGACCTGCATTTATAACAAAAAAAAGAAAAAAAGAACATAGGTTGACAGACACAACAATCCCTAAAATAAGTAAAGGTTTATTCAAAAGAATAAAGTCATGTTCACCTTTCCAAAAATGGTGTGTTTATTGTTGAGTTCATCTGCACGTCCCAACGTGAAGAAAAACTGACTTCCATTATCGTGTGGGCCTGCATTCGCCATAGCAACCAGGCCTCTCCGGATGAAGCGCAGTCTGGAGTGAAACTCGTCCTGAAAGTTGGAGTTTAGGTTTTTCGTTTTTGTTTGAATCACAAACTTTTCAAAGCGAGGGGTGAAGCTGTCGTACCTTGAACGGACGGCCGTACACAGACTCGCCCCCAGTTCCTGTTCCTGTGGGATCCCCCCCCTGAATGATGAAGTCACGGACCACTCTGTGGAAAATGGTGCCATCGTAATAACCTGCAGAGTTAGGAACCGAAAATAAATAAACAGAACACAATCAAACTGCACAGATTTAATCAATTTAAAAAAAAGTTGATTTAAAAAGGGAGGTTTAACTCTTGATTTGTGGTTCACGTTTGACTTTTTACCTTCCATGCAGAGCTGTACAAAGTTCCTGCAGGCTTTGGGAGCCTCTTTGGACCACAGTTCGATGTCAATTTCTCCTGCTGAGGTTTTCATTAGAACCTGCAAGAACATGATGATCCACATGTGTGGAAAGACAGGCTCTCATTCCAACATAAAATCTGTCAGCATTAAATCTCATGTGTTTATAAATATCTTATTATTAACTTAAGGAGCCCGTTTCTGTAGTAAAACTATGCTAAATGTAGGCTTTTCTGGATGTAAACACGAGCGAAAAGATTCAGTAACGCTCACCTTTCCATTCGTCGGTGGTTCTTGAATGTATATGTTGCTCATTTTGCTGCTGACTTCTGACTAATTTATAAGTATTTTTATAATTAGAAATAAAGCATCAGATAGAGAATGGTTCTATCAACAGCTTTTCTTAAATTAGATTAATTCGATCGTTTCACTCCCAAAGCCATTTTAGCTGCATCTGTTAGCGCGTTGTTTACTTCCGAGTACACAGGGGCAGTCAGTAGCTTCACGTTTAATCTGATTTACAGGTTTTTTTCTCTCAATATTACTTTTTATTTAATAAGTAATATAAATTTAGGGAAACGTATCATTTAAAAGCCCGTTTACACAAATAAACTATGACAGCAAAACAAACGAAAAAAGTTGTTCCCGCTATTTCCCCCCTCAATTTGTATTGGTTTGATCCATGTGTTCTGTGATATTTGACCGGCGGAAACATGAGCGCGCTCAGTGGAAACACACTTGTATATTTAAGTTTGAAACAAACAAACACAAATAAAAAATATGAATTAAAAGGTATGTATACAAGCATTTTGTTTTATAATTTTTAGAATATATGTTTTGGGTTTTTCCCTTCTTTTTTATGGTTAAGAAATTAGAAGTCAAACGGAAGTACCGTAATCACGACAGGACAAACCGGAAGAGAAGCAACAATGGCGGATTCTGAAAACAATGTGGATCTGAAGCGGAAAGCTGAAGATAACCAAGACGGAGATGAAGAACAACAAAATTCGGAATGGGTGGGACCCATGCCGAGTGAAGCCACGAAGTCTAAAAAACGGAAAGGTTTGTTTCTGGTGACGACGGCTTTACCTCGGTCTTTATCTTTAGAAGTCTTACTAATCTGTGCTAACCGCTGTTACCCTGCTGATATCTGTCTGTTTTTGTTTATTTGGTCTCAGTACTCGAATACGAACGTGTTTACCTGGACAACCTGCCCTCAGCTGCCATGTATGAACGGAGCTACATGCACAGAGACATTATTACGCATTTAGTTTGTTCTAAGTAAGTCTAAAGTGGTGGAAATGTTCACTTCATTCAACTCAAGCAAGACAAGTCAACTGCGGTGAAGTTAGTTTTAGGTTGAATGTTCGACAGACATTCCGCCCATATGTCCAGCGGCGTCTCTTAGGAACAGTCAACATATTAAGTGTGTCATATGGTGATGATTTTAATTTTTATGTTGACCAAAACGTATGACGAAATCACTTGAAACTTAAGCAGAAATGTTTTGCAAAAAGAAATGGATTAATGCTGAAGATTTCTTTATGTTGTATTTTAAGGATCTTATTTATTTTGTAATGTTTTCAGTAAAAAGGGTTTTGAACGGATAGTTAAATATTTTTTTGGCCCTCTAATTACCAACAGCTGACAGACCACTTTATTTTCAAATAGTTCCAAAAATCAATGTAAAAATATTCCTCAGTTGCAAAATAAAGTGACGTGTCTGATGTAGGAAAACATTGCCCACAGTTTAGGATACGTTTGAAGTCTTCAGGTTCTATGGTTTGGATGCTATTGAAAATAATTTCATATGCGAGCCTTAAGACTTTAATTTAAAAATTAATATAAAATTCTTCATCAACTACTGGAAAACAAAGTGGTTTGTCTAAGTAGGACCCACAGTTTGGGATATATTTGAAGTCTTTAGATCACATGGTTTTGACGCTATTGAAAGTTCAAAACCTTTTTTAAATGGAAAACATTACAAAATAAATAAGATCCTTAAAACATAACATGAAGAAAAGTTTACTTTTGATCCACTTCTTTTTGCAAGGCATTTTTGCTTAAGGTTCAAGTGATTTTGTAATTTTTTATATCAAAATCACCACCATATCATGCACTCATTAATTTGTTGACGGTTCCTAAGTGACGCTGGACATTCGGGCTAAATGTCTGTCGAATATCCAACCTAACACTAACTTAACCACAGTGACAAGTCAGAAGTGTATTATTTGGTTTCAGGTGTCAAAGAAGCAGAACAGCATGCCGTTTGTGTATTTGTATGTACCTATAACAGGAGTCAACAGTTAAAATACTTCAGAATTTGTGCCCTCTATCATACTGACAAAACTGTCTTTAGAGGAATACTGTCGTTGACCTGAAACTCCTCTTTTTTACCACTTTTTCTTTTCTTTTTTTGTGTTCCAGAACAGACTTCGTCATAACCGCCAGCCAAGACGGCCACGTTAAGTTCTGGAAAAAGAAGGAGGATGAGGGCATCGAGTTTGTGAAACACTTCAGAAGCCACTTGAGTAAGACATTCACTTTTCCCTAATTTCGGGCTTGCAGGCGCACAACTGTGACTTTCTGTTTAATGTGAAGCTGTGTTTGTGCAGGTGTGATCGAGAGCATCGCTATCAGTGCTGAAGGAGCTCTCTTCTGCTCCGTTGGGGACGATCAGGCCATGAAAGTGTTTGACGTGGTCAACTTTGACATGATCAACATGCTGAAACTAGGGTGAGTTAAAATGACTGCACAGTGGAGCCTGAATGGCGCGACAAACACTGATGTGGGTTTGTTTGCAGCTTCCACCCCGGACAAAGTGAGTGGATCTACAACCCTGGGGATGCCATCTGCACTGTGGCTTGTTCTGAAAAGTCCACAGGAAAGATCTTTGTGTACGATGGGCGGGGAAGCAGCGAGCCCCTTCACGTCTTTGACAAACTACACTCTTCCTCGCTGACTCAGATCCGCTTGAATTCTAAATTCAGAGTTATTGTGTCTGCCGACAAAGCAGGAATGTTGGAATACTGGACAGGCCTTCCCAACGATTTCAAGTTTCCCAAGCATGTGCAGTGGGAGTACAAAACCGACACTGACTTGTACGAATTTGCAAAAAATAAAACCTATCCCACCAGCTTGGCCTTTTCGCCTGACGGGAAAAGAATGGCCACCATCGCCTCAGACAGGAAAGTGAGGATCTTCCGTTTCCTAACAGGAAAACTGGCGAGAGTGTTTGATGAGTCCTTAACGGTACGTGGGCCTTCATCATCATCATCCTCCTCAGTGGAGTTTAGGTCGTCACTCATCACTCCTGCTTCACGTGTTAGATGTTCACAGAGTTGCAGCAGATGAGGCAGCAGCTGCCTGACATGGAGTTTGGGAGGCGGATGGCCGTGGAGCGAGAGCTGGAGAAGGTGGACGGAGTCCGACTGGCAAACATCATCTTTGACGAGACCGGCCACTTTGTTCTGTACGGGACCATGCTGGGCATCAAAGTCATCAACGTAGAGACCAACAGGTACGCCAGGAAAGCACGATGGCCTCAAAGTTTGAGTAATCAGTGTCTCAGGTGGTGATAAGCTGGCGCCAGTGCTCACCATCATGTGAATGTTTGTGTGAATGTGAATCTTTGGGCCTACTCAGAAGGTAGGAAAGTGCTATATAAGCATCCTCCATTTACCATCAAGTTGGTTTTATTTTATTTTGTGAAAATAAACAACTATTACTCAGTCATTCTATTTGTCAGAATAACCATATCAAGAACCGCATGTTCTTGATAATTCTCTCTTTTCTTTCCACATTTTTTTGTGCATTTTATTCAAGTTATAAACTGTCAATCAAATTTGGCTCTAATATAGAGTCAAGTTGAGGACTCAGCTGTTGCTTGTCCACCCCCATTTAAGCTTAATATTAATCTCAGAAATTCAACAAATTAGCAGCAGAATGAACTGCTTTGTCTAAAATGTTTTGTTTTTCTGTTTATTTCACAAAATGTACTCAATTTAAAAATATATTTTAACAAGGATTTGCAAAAGCATTAAAGATCCACTCCAATCATATTTTGTTCCATTTAAATGCATTCCCAGTGGTTTTTAGGTTAACTTGTGTTATTTAGAATTTCCCCTCTGAGTTGTGGACGGGCCTGTTCCCCCGTTCCTGAGAGCTCAGCAGGAAGCTTGCGGCCCGCCCAGCATATTTTCGATGTCACAAATCTCTTTAACAAACTGCATTTTTTCCTCTGCTCCTGATTCCTAATGATTTGAATAAGTACTCAGTAATGCTATTACACTGTTACACCAGTGTAACAGTAGGATCTTCTGGGTTAAGCTTCATTTTCTTTTATAAATGTCTGCCATCATCAGAAAAATGCCACAAGAACGTGTTAAAAACACCGGTTTCATCGGAATGGGTCATTGACATAAAAAGGGAAATTCTTAATCAAAACTAAGAGACTTTTGTCATTTTGTGTGAGTCACCTAAAGCTGATGTCACGCCCAGCCGGCCTTAATGAAACTCTGGACTCAGAGACTCCTCCTTCTTCTCCAGATGTGTACGGATCCTGGGGAAGCTGGAGAATATCCGCGTACTTCACCTCAGTCTCTTCCAGGGAGTGGCAAAGGCCATGCAGGTAGCCCCCACTGTAGAGATGAAGGCCTCCGACAACCCCGCCCTGGAGAATGTAGAGCCCGACCCCACCATCTTCTGCACGGCTTTCAAGAAGAATCGCTTCTACATGGTGAGACAACAGAAGGGCTATTTTTCAGAATGCTGCTTGCTTTTTGTTTTGCTTTTTTTCACATTTATGTTATTTAAGTTCACAAAAAGAGAACCAGAGGACACAAAGAGCGCCGACTCGGACAGAGACGTCTTCAACGAGAAGCCATCCAAGGAGGAGGTGATGGCAGCCACTCAGGCCGAGGGCCCCAAGAGGGTGTCTGACAGCGCCATCATCCACACCACCATGGGAGACATCCACATCAAGCTTTTCCCCGTGGAGTAGGTTTCCCGCCTAAATGCGTCCTAGCTTTTCAAAACGTGGCAAAATAACCTTCTTTTATCGTTTTTAGATGCCCGAAAACTGTGGAGAACTTCTGTGTTCACAGCAGAAACGCTTACTATAACGGCCACATTTTCCACAGAGTCATCAAGGTGGGTTCTGCTCTGTCCTCAGTCATCAGCGGATTCATTCAGAACCTCATTCCTGCTCCTTTTGGTTTACAGGGCTTTATGATTCAGACCGGAGACCCGACCGGGACCGGCATGGGAGGCGAGAGCATCTGGGGAGGAGAGTTCGAGGACGAGTTTCACTCCACGCTGAGACACGACCGCCCGTACACACTTAGCATGGCGAACGCCGGACCCGGCACCAACGGCTCGCAGTTTTTCATCACTGTCGTTCCCACTGTGAGTCACAATAGAATTTCCTGAATTCTCTTTTTAAACTCTTTCTCTCACAGTTCGAATCTTCTTATGAGGAACATTACAAACCTCTCCGCTTTTTTTGAATGGAATAAATTAGTAACCAAAAATACTTTTTTTTTCTCCTCTGTAAAAGCTTCTGATTTTTAATGATCAATTTCCAGAGAGTATTTGAGTTTAAACCCCACAAACACTTGTCAGAGCTATTCCATTTAGTTCCTGTACGTCAGAAGCAGCAGGAACGTCAAAGCTGCGCTTCTAAAAACCTCACCTGTCTGTGTCTGCAGCCCTGGCTGGATAACAAACACACCGTTTTTGGACGCTGCATCAAAGGTATGGAAGCAGTCCAGAGGATCTCCAACTCCAAGGTTAACCCCAAAACCGACAAACCCTACGAGGACATCAGCATCATCAACATCACCATCAAGTGACCGCTCTCCACGACCACTTTACCTTTTTTTTTTACCGACAATAAAATAATTTTTAAAAGCACGAGTTAAATGAAGTCAAAAATTTACTGAACACATTCTGCATTTAATCACAAAAGCAGACTCCACGAAAACAAAGGAGTCAAGACTTCAAAGCTTTGAAGCTTCAAGGTTTCAAATGTTTTAAGGCTTTAGAGGCTTAAAGGCTGTGGAAAACATTGGAAGTGTGTTGTGCTTAAAGGTTCAGAGGGCAGGGTGTTCCCACCAGCTGCAGAACAGCTCACATGCGCAGTTAATTTGTTATTTGATACATAGATGCAACATTAGAGCAATGAAAAAAGACCAAACTCAAACAATGGTTCATTAATAAGAGTGTGTTGAGTTTTTGACGCTGAATCAAAGGTACAGAGGCAGTCCAGAGGATCTCGAACACCAAGGTTAATCCCAAAACTGGACCCTACAAGGACATCAGCATCATCATCATGTGACCTTTCTCCACAACAACCTTCATCTTTTTATTGACAACTAAAAATTAAAAGTAACACGAGTTGATCAAGTCAGATTGTTTATTTTACACATTCTGCATCGTTTACAAAAGCCGATTCCACTGTAACAAAGGTGTCAAGGCCTTGAAGCTTCAAAGCTCCTGAAGCTTCAAAGCTTCAAGGCTTCAAAGCGTGTTGTGCTTGACGGTTCAGAAAACAAACAAGATGTTTTCACCAGCTGCGGAACGGCTTTTCTCACGTGCAAATTTTATTTGTACTTTGATACATAGATACAACAACATTACATAGCAATGAATAAAGACTAAACTCAAAAGATGGTTCCTTAATAAGAGTCAAGTGTTTGTTGGGTTTCATGTTCTACGTTTCACATCACGATTATTACTGAAGGCAGGTTGAAGGTTCACCATCTCTGAAGCACTGGACAGAAACAGGAGCTGGCTAAGATGTTACACAGGATTTTTTTTTTGTAAATGCTGCAGAAAACTCACATCAAAACCAGCAGATGGTTCATTTGCTTCCAGATGAAAGCCCTCACCAAAGCAGGGGATAAGTGCGTTGAACGAAATCTTTGTGCAAAAACACACACCTCCGTCTTCCTCCTCACAAACAGGAAACTAGTTCTGTAACAAAAAAACGCTCTGCTGCTTCCAGTGGATTTCACATAAGGAACCAGTCAGACGTCTGCTTTGCTCAAAGGCAGGTTCACATCAGGTTGCAGCCAGCAGGCCTCACTCTGCTGTTCAGCTCAGATTTATGGAAGCAACAAAAGGTTGATGAGGATGGAAAGTTCAGTCCACACTGTCAGGACACGACGAGCGTCTGAGAGCAGGAGAAGCGAAGCAAAGAACCAAAGCGAAGCTTTCGAGTTGGGTTTAAAGGCCTGACAGCACAGAAATCGCAGTGATCTGATGTAAAGCCGCAGAAAGCGTCTCCAGCAGTCTTTCCTTTGCTCACAAAGAGGGAGAGATAGATGCGAGGGGTGCGAATGAGCCGGGATGCGGTTCTGCTGGCTGATGTTCACGCCACGTCCAGAACCCCAGCAGCCACCAGCTGTCTGGAGAGCCAGTCCAACCCCTCATGGAGGCCCATCCCACTGCGGGCGTCGCAGCCCTGAATGTGCCAGCTCCTCCCACAGCACAGCTTGTGCAGGCTCAGCAGCTCTGTCATCTCCTCCACGGACACAGCGCCAGGAACGTCCTGCAGAGAGATCAGCCCTGGGTTGAGATCACGCACTGTAGGAGTTTGCAAACGACAACGCTGCTTCTTTATGTACCTGCTTGTTGGCAAAGATGAGCAGCAGGGCGTCTCGCAGCTCCTTCTCTGTCAGCAGTTTGGCCAGCTCGCTGTGGGCCTCCATGAGCCGGTCCCTGTGGCAGCTGTCGATGACGAACACCACCGCTGCTCCACCAAACACCAGAGAGGTGGGGTTACAGGCCGCGCATCGCAAAGTTTGACACAAGGGTTTGTGCAAATGTTACCAAAAAAGGAAAGTCAGGAAAACCAAATTTCAATCTAAAAAGAAGTTTTCTTTGGGGCGAAGCCATTTACAGAAGATGGGAACTTTTGTAAACTTGCTTTGGGGGGAATAATTGAACCTTAGACTTGTTCTGTGGTCGTCCTCATCCAGATTCACAAATGTTAGTCAATGTTTGTGTGGAAAGCTCACCTTAGGCTGAATTCATTTCATTCACAGTATCTGAGAACTGGACTGAGTGACTCCTCCCCCCTGGCGTTCCAAACAGGAAGTACCTGCTGGCTCCAAGAAGCCAAAATCTAATAGACTTTTATAGAGAAATAAACAACTACTACTCAGTCATTCTATTGGTCAGAGTAACTATTCTTGCTCTGATACTTTTTAAATATGTTCTTGATAAGCCTAATTTTTTTAATGACATTTTTTTCTGTAGTTCAAGTTATTGAAGTTATAAACTGACCAATCAGATGCCTCAATAAAAGTAGGTGGAGCCTGCTGGCCCACATATCCAACGTTCAAAACATTTGACAGATTCTGCTAAGCTTTCAAGTGTTGGGGTGAGACGGGTGAGAGTGGTTGCCATAGAAACGTTGACTCAGACTGACTGGAATCAATCACTGCTACTAAAAATTTCTGGCTCCAGGCGACGTCCATATCATTAAAAAAAAGGCGACTGAATTGACTTTGTTTGGTTGGAGCCATTTTCTATGGGGAACGTCACACTCACTGGGTTCAGTTCTTCAGTACAGTCAATGGGCAGAACTTAACAAAACAATTGATATCAAATCGATTTTTGATTTTGAAATAAATTTAATCAATTCAGCAAATTAAGAACATTCTTGTACGTTGTTTTGACAGAAATTTGGTTTTATTCATTGATAGATCATCTTATGCCACAAAAAGAAAAAATATAATAAATCCATTTGGTTTAAATGAAATTTAAAAAAATAAATAGATATTCTGAATTTGTGGAATAACGTCAAGTCGATCTGATTATTTTGGCAGTCATAGTCGGAGCCATTTCTTTTTGCTTGAGCTTTACATGATGATAGAAGAGGTGAAAATGATTCATTGAGTAGCAGCTATTTATTTCTCTATAGAAGTCTAAGGAATTTTGGCTTTTTGGAACCAGACGGTTCCAGACACACCTCCTGTTTGGAACGCTGGGGGTGGGGAGTCACTCAGTCCAGTTCTCATATACAGTCAATGAAATGAATTCAGCTTAAAGTGAGCTTTTCACACAAAAACTACAGAACAAATCTGTGGTGCAAACCTCCCAAAGTAAGTTTACAAAAGTCTAAACACAACTTTGATCAAATCAAACTTTATTTATAAAAAGCGCTTCTTAAACCTTGCGCAACCCGAAGCGCTTTACTTTTAAAAACAAAACCATACACAATAAAAATCCCAACTCACCAACTCAATTGTGACCTCACATATAGTAAACACTTAAAAATTAAACTTAAAATAAACCCAAAGCTTGGCTCTGCTTTGAGGAAACAGTGTTGGGGAATCTGTCATACCAGGAGCAGCTGAGCCACAGGAACATTGCCACAGTGGCCACCCAGACCTCAGACCAGCAATGGTGTCCACTCCACAGCTATGATGCTGGCATGTAGAACACCAGCCACCCCAGCAAGGGCGACAACCATGGCAACGACCCCAGACCACGCCAGCAACCCTGGCACAACAGATCCCCACAGGAAACACTGGGGCTAAAACCATTGCAAGATGCTAAACTTAAATTCATAAGCTGTATTCAAAACATGAAATTGAAAGTAAGATGAAATGCATAAAATAAAATAAAGTATATAAAAATTAATAGATTAAAAAAGCAGATAAAATCAACTAAAAGTGAAATAAAAAAGATGGGTCTTCAGCTTCTTCTTAAAAGCTTCTTGTTTAGAAATGTTCACATAAAATAAAAAAAGTCCGTTCCAGTTTTTAATGAGGCAACTGGGTTAAAACAAACTCCAGAAGACCTCATCTGCAGAGTTTTTGGTCAATAAAAACCCACAAAATGAAGCTGAAGCTGAAACTGAAGAAGAGAAAAACTCTCTTTTTTCAACCACTGAAAGCTCATTAGAAGAATAGAAAGTAAAGCACCAACCTTGAGTGTTGAGATAATAGTGTTTCCAGAGCGGTCTCAGCTTATGCTTTCCACCAACGTCCCAAATGGTAAATTTCAAGTTCTTGTACTCAACGGTCTCCACATTGAAGCCTAAAAAAGAATCAGAACCAAGTTTTATAAAGATCAGCTTTTCAGAGATCATATAGTTCAGCCATGACCAGCGCAGATGTCTTTACCGATGGTTGGGATGGGCTGCATGAACTCGTCCTGCTTCAACTTGAACAAAATGGTTGTTTTTCCGGCCCCATCAAGCCCCAGAGTCACCACCCGGATCTCCATCTTTGGCCCAATGTGAACTCGGTTGTCCTGAAGACACATTTCTGTTTAGCTTTGGGTTTGTTACAGCACCGGCAAACTTTCCAAACACAGAAGAAGACCTTGGTGAAGGTGACGGGGATGCCGGCGTCCAGCTGAATGTGGTCTGCCAGCTCTGTGAACTGGTGCTGCTGCTTCTGCAGCGTCTCCAGCAAACAGCT
Source organism: Oryzias celebensis (assembly GCA_014656515.1). Lineage (NCBI taxonomy): Eukaryota > Metazoa > Chordata > Actinopteri > Beloniformes > Adrianichthyidae > Oryzias > Oryzias celebensis. The sequence goes on from BNCR01000012.1 coordinate 3,249,925, forward strand.
GATCTCCTGCTTTGCAAGAACAACCCTGCAGTCGTCCTGCATTAGGAGAGAGCGGCACACACACACACACATCAAGTGCTTTGAAAGCACGACTTTACTCATTCTGTTTCTGAAAAGTTATCCTGAACAAACAGCTGTTTCAAGATCTAAACCCACCCAAAATTTTCAAAATAAGATGAAGAAATTAAGAACTGAAAAGAAATCAGCAGATTTTTGTTAAAACATGCAACAATGCCAAACATACTGCAGCATGCTGGTGAGCTAGAAAAGACAAATATACAAGTAAAGAGATGGTAATTAGTTAAAAGAGAATATAAAATGTTTCAATGTCTAGACACACATGATAAATTCACAGACGTGGTACATTTACACATAATAAATTCACACACAGTAAACACACACATGGTAATTTGAGCAAGAGGTAAACTGGTTAGGCTGATGGCGTTTAGGTCTGAGCCTCTAAGCTCGATTTGAGAAAACAATTTGATGTTCAACAGGAGAACTTTTGGCTACCGTCACGACGTTTGGATGAAGTTGCCGTGTGAGGAATAAAGTTCGAGTATCGTATATATGATATAATTAGTGTAATCTCAAAATCCTGGAGGGTCCGAAAAAAAAATCAAGAAAAAGTTGAATGTTCATGCAAAGTTTGTGGGTCAGTTAAAAAAAGACAAAGGTCACTAAATAAAATGTACTTTTACTAAAGAATGTGTCAAAACTCTAAATCAAAATTAACTGAAAAAAAAACTACTAAACCCAACAAAAGAAAAACAGGTGGAAAAAGCAGAATAAGACTAAACAAAAGAAACATTTCCTTAAAAGGTTTAAAATGGTGGAAACAGACCTGAAACTGCTAAATTAGACACTAAAAATACACAGATTGATGCTAAAATAAATATACGAAACTATTGCGTCTGAGGCTAACGTTGTGTGATCCCTCGTGAGCTCGGATCTGAAGCAGAGCTACCTGCTGAAGAGTCTTCTCGCAGTGCAGGCAGGCGGTGGAGACCTGCGACAGCAGGATGGTCATGTCCTCCTGCTGCTGCCTCAGCCAGATGAGCCTCTCCCGAACGTGGGCGTCCACCACGCTCAGCGCCATCTCCTCCTGCCGACACAGAGTCTCGTGGAGGTCTGAGAAGTAAGCTCGGACGCAGGAGCGCGCACTCTCTGCTGTGCCAGGAATCTGACATGGAGGAAAATAAAAGAGGTCACGGAGGGAAACCCTGAAGTCCTGGTTTCACACAGATGGAGGTTTTCTCACATGCTCGGTGTGTGCCATGCCTACTCCGTCCTCTACTATCTGTTCTCCACCCTCTATCTGCTGCACGATGCCCACCAGCTTCCTGGAGTACTCGGAAACTTCGTCTGTGAAGGTGCGGATGCAGTGGGCCATGTCCAGGATAGAGGCCCGGATCTGATTGGCCTCAGACTCGAGGAGAGCATGCTAAAAGAGAAAAATGAAACGCATAAATATTTCAGATCAAGATCCTCAACCTGAAAGGACGCCCTTTCCTACCTTATGTCCCTGGTGCTTGCCGTACTCCTTGCAGACGCAGCACATGAGAGGCCCAGACTGACACGCCTCCTCCAAGCACACAAACTCGATGGCGTGGACCTGATGCTGAGGGCAGAGCATTTTCTCGTGAGGCTTATCGGCCAGCGGCACGCGGCGGTGTTTGGCCAGCGTGCGGGTGGAGTGGGTGAGCTGGGAGCACTCGGCACACAGGTGGGTGGCGCACACAGTGCAGTACATAGACGCCGTGTGGCTCTCGTCTTCGTCACACCGAATTATACACTAGGGAAAAAAGAAACGTGCTTGAAGACGAGAAACTACAGAGGCAACACGCGAGTCCCTGTCTACTCACTTCTCCCATGCCCTTCAGGGCGTCCTCAGACATTCCCGACTGGTTGGTGGCTCCATTCTGGAGTCGCTCCAAGAGTTCAAGCAACGCAAAGTTCTTCTTTAGGCCCCAAACTCCAGAATCTCCTGAGCAGATATCAAAGGAGAAAATAGCCTTTAAGAAGAAATACTAACAAAGAGCGCAGCTGTTGTTCTACTGGTGAGGATCAAATTCTCAAAGTCACGTGTTTGTCTGTTTTTGAAAATGAAAATGTGTCTTTTTATGCAAAAAGGCAAACACGACTCTGCAGTGTTTTGCATCACATGAGCATTTAGAGCACAAGCAGATGACCCTCACATGAATAAGCAGCGTGGCGAACTTATAGGGCTGTAAAAACTATCCGAATATTCGGATATCTGCAATCTGTTCTGGAATTTAGTTGAATTTAGTATGAATATTTAGGATGTCCAAAATTGCAGATTTACAGTCTTTATAAATATAGTAAACTTTAGTAAAAATACACTTCAATGTAATTATTGCTATACAATTGCAGAAAAATGTTGGATCTTAAGTATATAAACTAAACAAACCGAATGAGCTTTTGTCACTGGAATATTACAAAATAAAGCATTGCTAAAGGTTCTTATTTTAAAAGTAAAACTACTGTTTTTGTCAAGGAAAAAAAATGAGACTTAGGTTCAGTTTATTGAAATAAGTTCTGAAAAACCTATTTTGATTTTTAAAAAGTCAATAATTTGAATAAAAAAATATCATGAATAGGAAACTTAAAAACTTAAAAAAATCTGTCACACGTGACTGTCTGCAAGCATGGAAAAGAATCTGTAAAGCAATACGTCTTTAAAATGCTCATCTAAAGTTTGGGGAGGTTTTTGGTATTTCCACAAAAGACAAAAAAGATCTGTTTATAATACATGATTGTTGGAAACACTGTTGTCAATATGGATGAAAAGTGTTTTCTACCTGTTCCATTTCTATTAAGGTGTTGCTGTGTCTTCATTAACTATATTCTTGTTATGGATCTACTGGAACTGCAGTTAGCAGAACTTCAAGGATGGAAAAACTCTGGAGAACATTTTCAGGATTTTTGTTAAATAATTCAAACCAGCAGTGAAGTTTATGTTTTGTTTATAGCTGAAGTTAACCAGGAAGTTGACAGAAAAACTTTTGAGTGTGACATTGTTTAAATTGATCAATGTTTTTTCTTTATTTTTAAATCTTTACGTTTTTATCTGTTATGTTTGAGTCTTGTCTCTTGTTCTAAATAAAAGTCTAAATGATGGTGGTTGAAGTACATATTGTTTTCATTTTCAAACATCCAGTAAAAAGACAAGGATATTGCAACCATTCAAACATAATGTATTAAATAGTTGTTTGATTTGTGGATAGTTTATCTTGACTCGTGATCTGAATCACCACCACAGTCCTACTAACTTCTCTGCATGTGTTGCATTCATTTGGCTCAGCCTGTCATTTACTTGGTTTCGAGAAAAGCCACTTGAATTTCAGCATGGTAAGAAGCTTCATGGATGCCTTCCTGTCCTCTAAACTGGGCTGTTAAAAATCTGCATCCCAAACCCTGGTTCTTATTAGAAATAATCACGAGTTTACAACATCTTTTGGCCCCAAGAGACAAACTCATCAAGTCAGTCTCATGGGCTGAATTTTTTTCTCCATATTTGGGCCGTTGCCTGGAAAGCGTTGAGGTGCAAGCACACCAATTTACAGGTTTAATCCCCCAAATCAAAACCCAAAATGCTGTGTGTCAAGCAGGGAGGCATATGGTCCTATCAACCATGGCTTTGAACCCACAATCTTTCTGGGTGGACACTCCACCACTAGGCCAATGAGATGGTTGCTTCATAATCACAAGATGTTTCCCCTTCTGTTTTCAGCTGTGTCAGATGCACGCAGCTGCATGACTTTATCCAAACACAAATCTCCAGAAAAGCCAGACTGGATGAGGGAGCGGTCGCCATAGCAACCCTGACTCACCCAGCTCCGTGACCTGTCTGTCGAAGGGGCAGCGGACCGCTCTGCCGTGCAGGGGCAGCCGGGTCAGGCAGTCGTGGCACACCGTGTGGCCGCAAAGCAGCAGGCGGGGGACCTTGTCGCCTTGCAGGGAGAAGACGTCCTCACAAACTCCGCACTCCAGCACCTGAAAGGGACGGAGCCCCTGATTCAGAAGCCGGGTGGAAGCGTGTTCACGCTGCAGGAAACGGCCGCAGTTGCACTTTTACTGGTTTTCTCACTGATGCAACAATTCTTAAGTAAATAAACAAAATAAAACACAATTTAATGCATGTTTCGCTATATTTTTAGGCTACTTAAGCTAGTGGCAACTAGCCTTGGTACCTCAAGTCTGTCGCCGACACAAAACCAGCCTCTTCAATCTCTAAAATTCAGATATATTCATTTAATATGCACAAAACATAGTTGCAATGATAAAAAGGATGAACGCAGCCCATAATTATATATTTTTTGCGTTCAGTCTCCACTGGCTGCGACAACGCAGCGGCTTTCTCATCCAAGCTGAAGCTACGACTGCTAGCCTGCCCTCGACTGTGATGCGGCCCCGCTGCAAAGCCGCAGGAATCCGGCTCGAAAGAGAAAGTAAAAGTCACGATCAGAACCTTAACGGTGTTTCCATTCGCCCCCCTCCCGTGTCGAAAGCAGGGCTCCATCGTCACCACGGCGCCCTGCTTGTTTATTCCTGCAGCCGCCATTCTTGGACGACAGCGCAGAGAACCGGGCCGGAGCCAGACGACAATTTCCAACAACTTCCGGTTTCGTCCTCTAGAGTTTTGTTGTGAAGAGACAGGCTTGAAATCCACTTCCGGCTCTAGTGTGACCATTCATTTATTTGTTAGTTTTTCTATTTAAAAGTATTTGATAAATTCAAAAAAAAAAAATCAATTTTGATAATACTTAGTTATATACAGCGAATGTATTAATTACTGGATTACTTCTATTATATGTTACTTCCCATTAATTGTAAATAGGTAATAGTCAAAGTGTTTGTTCTTTTAATAATAGATGGATTTTATTTGTATAATTAAAAGCTTTTAATTATGCACAGGGTATTTATTTGTTTTGTTAATTTATTTGACTGGGTGATAATGTGCATTAAAAAAATCTCTACAAATGCACCAGTTATCAAAAATACTAGTTTTCATCTGTATATTTCTCTATAAATAAAAAAACACAACTGAGAATTAGAAACATTTGTCACCATTGTAAAGGGTACAAATAAAACATATTGTATGAAAATATAAATTTGCAAAGGAAACATATAACATTATTATTGGGTAACAAGATGTTGATAAAATGTTTTAAAGGAAAATAGCAGCACAGTTTTAAATCTGTTACAGCTGTTCTAAGGAAGCATCAGGAATGTAGATAAGACGATTTTGTGAGAGTTTGAATTATTTAGGAAAAAGCAACATTCAAAAGCCCAATGACAAAATATTAAATCCACAAAAAACTTTCCTTCTGGCTTTGTTTTCTAGGAATGCATGTGCTGTTGTGATACAGCAATAGGTCGGGTTCTGGTTTTTGCAACATTTTTGAAGTGACTGGAAATGAGTCTTAAGATGATTTAAATTGTTATTATTTTATTTTGTAATGTTTTGTCTTGGGAATTTATCATTTTGTTTTTGTTGGAGTAACATTTTGGGGTCAGCAAAATAGGCTCTGGAATGTTTTGATAAAGTGTCAGATATTGACTACATGACCCATCATTCATTAGGACGATCTTAAAATGTATTTTTGGTGCATCTTCACTTCATACTGAGAAAGGAATTTGAACAAAAAATGAAAACAACAACCACTTCAATAGAATTATTAACGCCTATGAATTTGTAAAACTTGATTTATTGAAATGTGCTCAGTAATCAGAAATTTCTCATCTACCATACTCTTTTTTGTACCCCTGTCCGTTCTCTTTGTGTTCTTCGTATGCTATGTTTGGATATTACGTTTTGTTTATAAAGTTTGCTTAAAAAGGACAATTAAAAAAGAATCTTTAAAACTATTTATTAAGAGATAATCTTACACATTTATACACTTAACTGTATGTTACTTAAATATTGTTTTCCTATTCAACCGCCTTTTTTTAACTTCAGGTCTATGTTATTCATTTGTTTAATTTGTTTATAGAAGTGCTTTGACTTGACCTGCTCTGTTTGTATTTTTTAAAAATACATAAAGTTGTTGGAAAAAAAAGACATCTCAGCGCTGACGCTTGGTGATGACGTATTTTTGGTGCGACCTACTTCAAAATAACACAGTTGTTGCTGCCGTTTTTACGGGCTAATTTTGTTCTTTTAATGAAACGTAATCTTTTATGTTTACATCTTTTTCATGTGTGTTTATATGTGAGCTAAATTTATGCAGAACGTCGACTTATAGTCTTTTTTTATTGTTTAAAATATAAAGCGGGCCGTCGTAAGGATGTCTCAACCAACACAAACATCGCTGCCCGCCGCCCCTGACTCACCCGCTTTGGTGGTCACAGCGAACGTGCAGAAATACGCCGTGAAGAAGAAGAAGGTGCTCACCGCAGAAGAAAGTGAGCTGTACGAGCTGACCCAGGCTGCAGGCATCACGGTGGACCAGGAGGTCTTCAAGTGAGTAGATCTGATGCAGAAAAATGAACCGTGTCTCCTTGAAGTCTGTGAGGTTCCTTTGTGCTGCTTCAGCTTTCTTCAGCTTTAGATGCAATTTGGACTTTTGGAATTATTAGATTCATGTAAGCATCTGTGTAGACTCTCCTTCATCCAACTGAGAGACATCAGTTAGAATTCACTCACTTCTGCTGAACCCTTAACGGTTAGAGCCTTTGACCTAAATGAAATTCAGACACATGATCACTTTGTTTTTTAAACTCCAAATACGATGTCACCCAAAAATGTTGCCAAAGTAAAAACTTAATTTATAACTTTTATTTATTTATATAAACTTTATTTATAAATTCATTGTGTTTTGATGACAAAAATTTCTAAAACCATGTTTAGATATATATTTTTCAAATGAAAAATTGTTCAAGCGCAATGCATTGTGGTCTAAATTTGCCAATTTAGTGAGCATTGATGCACACCAAGCAGTGCTGGAAAATTTCCAGAGCCCTGGATTTTGGAATTGTAGATTCGGACACTCCAACAAAATGTCGAATGCCCTAAATAGTGCACTAAGTTGGCGAAAGTCGAAGTCTATCTAATGTGTCCCGAGTCTCCGCCCTGTGTGACACGCCCAGAACACCTCCTGAAGGAATGATTTGGGATCAAACTCCCAGCAGGAGCAGAGCTCATAAGGGGCTGGTGCATTTATGTTTTGGGTGACTGTTAAAGGTGGGTAAATTTGGACTTTGAACGTCACCTTGCTGGGAGGGCAGGAGCCTAAGCTCCTCACAATGTCATTATTTAAATTGTGATGGATCAGGAGCAGATACTGCATTGATTCTAAAATTATCCTAATTTTTTTCACCGCTGCATTTATTTCCATCAACTCAATTCTGAAGAACACGTGGTCACGTTTCATGCCCTTCTGCATCCTAGGATCATGGTGGACCTGCTGAAGATGAATGTGGCTCCTCAGGCAGTTTTCCAAACTCTGAAGGCGATGTGTGCTGGTCAGAGAGTTGCAGAAAATGGTGGCGGCGAGTCCTCAACTGCCTCCCACTTGGCCAGTACAAGCACAGCACCTCCAGAGCCCAGAGGTAAGTGAAGGAGAAGGGAGGTCGCACAAAGGTGACAACCACATTCAGTCGTTCATTGAAGCCACTGCTGAATTTACAGGATTAGATCAATATAAACATATTATTAATCTAATCTAAGCCCACTAAGCAGAGGGAATAGGCCGCCATGGCGCAGTTTATCAAACCATCTGCACTCTGCATAGCTCCGTGGTGACGCATGTATAATGGATGTAATGAAATTATAATTATTCCTCCAAACATGCTGTTTACAGACAAAACCAGGAGTCTTCCTCAACATATTGATTTATGGAGACAGTTTCCACGTACCAACACTGCTCTGTCTAAAATGCAGCGACTGACTCTTGAATGTGTCACATACTCTCATAATAATAAAATGACACACACGATGGATTGAAATTTATTATTATATTTAGGAAATACCAGTTTTACAACTGTTGTGCCATTATGTTTTGTTCTATTTATTCATTACATCGCCGTATGCAGCTGGAGTTCGCATCCGGTTGTTAGAATCCACTGTGACGTTAAAGGAAAAAATCTTCATCCCAAGTCTAAGTTTAAACCAGCTACAAACAAGATAACGGATCCCATTTTTATGCAAGACTACAAAGTTTTATGTTTGCAGTTTAAAATATGTTTACATTAAGCAGGTTTTACTTATTTTTGTTTTTTAAAAACACTTAATTCCAACGCACTTCTTTAAAATCCGATTATTTTCAAGCGATCTTAAAACCTATTGCTTGTGTTTGCAAATGATGGCCATTGAATATTGAAGCTCAGTTTATACTTATACTTTGATAGTTTCTATTTTGGATGCATGTTTGAACTGTTCTTGGCAAAATGAAGGTCATTGCATCTCTCATAAAGGAAAAAAAGGAAATATCTCAACTTTGTGCTATTCTACACACTATTGGTTTAGGCAGATATTGGTCACAGCTGCAGGGAAAATATCAGTTATTGGTATTGGTCGAAAAAAAATTATATCAGCCCATCCCTACGGCTGATTACCTGCATTAGGTGTGTTTGGCCCATAAGAAGCTAACATGGTAGGTTAGTTGGGAAACATGTTGGACATCGCCTCTTGAGACCTGGAGTTTGAAACTGGTGACACATGACAATCAAATTAAGAAAATGATATAAAAGAGAGTGGTCCCGGAACGAGAGTCATTACGAACGGTGGTGGGATGACAGGAGCGAAAATCATCATACTCTAGTGTGGGGGCGTGACAGGTTCCCTTGAGGTTTCTGATTTTTTTTGCTGCTTTTTCTGAGCTGTGAAACGTTCTCCTTCCAAAGTTCTTTTTGAAGTGTTTTTTTCAAACGCTGCCTCGTATTCCTCTCTAAGCCACCCTCACCTCCCCCCATATGGCTGTTTTTGATGAATTTCTCAGCAGACACAACCACACACACTCTGCTCGTCAAGCTACGTTCACACTGGGGATATGATGCCCGTTCAGGAACATGCTAATCACAGGTTATTGACCGCGCTTTTAGCATATTGTGTTCACACAGGACTGTCGCTACCAGATTCTAGCTCATGTACCAATAGTCGGAAGATTTCTAATGTGAAATGTCGATGTGGTGAAAATATCGTGGATCTTGCTCCAGACTTTTTTTTAACAGCTCTATTCTGATAAACGAAAGACTTAGTGACTTAATTTTTTTCATGATCTGTTTTCAAATGGTTGACACTTCCGTGAATTTAAAAGGACGTCATACGAACAGTTTCTAAATCAGAGTCCTTGATTGGTCAAAGTTTAACTGGTTTAACTTTCAATACGTGTTCAATGGCTGCAAGTTTTGCGCGTAGAGCCTGAAAATGTACTTAAAAACCTTGTATAGCAATGCATAAACGCAAGAGTTTTGAACACAGAAGTCTAAAACGTGCATTTATGAAGACTTTTCATTGGTAGTGTCTGCTTGAACGCGTGTTTCCAAGCCTGGTGTGAGCGTAGCATCACAAACGTTTCTAACTTCTCTTCCCACGTTCTTCAGTTTCTTTCTTGTGCATCCTTTTTTATTTTACATTTTTTTTAAAGAAGAAGAGTCTTTGGTTTCTGGAAAGAGCCCTAAAGCACCAACAGCCCCCCCCTCAGGGTCAAGCCCCAGAGCCCCGAAGGCCAACACCAAGATTGTGGTCTACGGCCCCCAAGACACAAACTCTTCTCACACTCAAGGTCTCCTCTGTCATGTCCAACACGTCATGCAACCCTCCTTCGCCTTTTCTGCTTCATTCGTGTGTGTCCACCCCCCACCTGCATGTATGCATGTTCATGCATGTATGTGGGGGGCACGAAGTGTTTTATGTTAAGTTTTTAATTTTTATGTTCAATCTGGGTTTTTGAATGGAAAAACCTCCACTTTCCCTCCAATTGGGGAAAAAACAGACATCTTGTGGTGGTTTCCATGGTAACGCCCAGATGCATACGTTCATTTAACATGACCTGCTGCAGCAGAATTTTAGATTCTAAGAAAATGGGACAGAAATTATTCTTTCAGGAAGGAGAAGCTGTTTACACTCTGCAATTCTTCCTCTTCCACGTTCCTCAGCATGTTTTCATCTGACTGTGATAGTTATCCACACTTACGGTTAACTCAGTTAGTCGGGTTGGGAATTTGATCATGAAGTTTTTTGTTTTACTGTTTCTTCTTACTTTTGTTTAGCCTCAAATTTAATATCAACATTTATACTCTGAAATTTTTTCTAAAACTTTTCAGCAACCATTGCATCTTTTGTTGCACTTTTTATTATTGTAATTCAGCAATTTCTTCTGACAATTTGGCCTCAATTGTTTAACTTTTTAAACGTTGCAGCTAAAATCAGGTTTTAGTTTTCAAGTTGACCGCAAAACTGTTTCATTTAAACATTTTAATCGTCTAAATCTCATTTAGTGCTCACATTATACACTATATTTTTAGCATCTTAAGACCTTTAATTGTGTTTTTTTTAAGTGACCAAAGCAAACTAACTGGTCTGAGGGATCAGACCAACATACCTTTGTTTTTGTTTTTTTTTAATACCAAAAGTGGCAGAAGTAAAAAGATTTTAAATATCATAAAGCGAATAATTTTAGTTTTCCTCTTAAAATGCTCATGTTAGCATGATAAGGACACAGTGAAATTAAAGGGATATCGTTGGAGGCTCTGCTGCATATGAATGTTAAATGATAAATGTAATTCTTGTTTGTGTTTTTTTGTGTTTGGTTTGAATTAACCATGACGCAGCTCAGCTTTCTTCTTGCTTGACTTTGTCATAAACTCCATGTAGGTTTGAATTCCTTTCATTCTCTTGTTTTTAAATCTGATCATTTTGACCTGTTTTCAGCTGTTCGCAGTAAATCCGGAGCGACTTTCAATGAGAAGAGCTCCAGCCAGCGAGTGCAGCGGCAGCCCAGTGCCACTAGAGGGCAGAAGACCAAGAGCTCGGGCAGCAGCAGTTCCTCTTCTCAGATCAACTCCACATGAGAAACTTCCTAAAACCCACTTTTTCTGCATGTTTTACTGTTGAAAGTCATGTTTTTTGTGCCTTGTGTTAGACATTTTTATTGTTTATTTTCAAAAAAGCTGATGTAAATACTGAAAAATAAAATATTTGTAAAAAATCAGGTCATTATGATCTATTCTTCTGATGATAAATACCTGTTGATGGCTTTACGTTCATATAAAAAATCATAAAATAAATAGGTATTCAATGGGTATACAAAACATAGATAATACAAAAAAAAATAGGATTTTTGTTTTATTTGTGCCTGAAGATGAAGTTTTCGATTCATCAACTGGAAAAATGTTTTAAAAAAACCCAGAAGTTTCTTTTTTTTTGGTTGTTTTTTTTTTATTTCGAACAGCGACAGTGAACACTTAGGATGACCACAGATATTACAAATGTAATTTTATAGGATGTAGATATTTCTGTCCTGGACCAGAATGTTTAGACAATTCTTTCTTACTGAACCTTTCCGCAAAGCCAAGCTCAAAAAACTAAACTAAAATTCCATGTATTTAGGGAAAATAATAAATTAGTGAATGATGACATCACATCGCGAGAATCCATCAAAACAATTAATGGAGTTCAGAAACTATTTCTCAAAATTCGCTAATGAAACCAAAACACACAAATCGTGGAATCCCCAGCTTGGCGGCCATTTTGGTGGCAAAGTGTGAAATTGAATATGAGAAAATATATAATATATTATTAAAATATGAGAAAAGAAAAGTTTTTTTTGAGTGATCGCATAATTTCACACAAACCATCAAGTTAAGTCTACAACCACAACAGAATTTTTGTGACTTTTGACCTTGGAAAGAGGCCGCCATCTTGAATTTTCCAAAATATCACTTTTAGGGCCTTTAAAAAATTAAAACTCCTCTGAGAAGGGGTTTCAGTCTTTTGCCTTATAACTTTTTCAAGCGTCATTGAGAACTTACTTAAGAAAAAAAATGTGGGATTTCAAGTTTGTAGATTTTGAATGGCGTCAGCGTGCCGAGCACGTACAAGTGGCGTTTTCCTGTTGTTTGCAAATTGTTACTGGAATATTGTGAACATTTATTACATGAATTCTTGGCTGAATGAAATTATACGACATACAGTTTGACCATATTAGGAATGTGGGCGTGGCAAACAAAAAAATCTCAGTTGTCAAGGAAATACAAAAATGTACTTTTACAGATTCTTGTCAAAATTGCATAGAATTTGAGTTTTCAATCACAACAAAATCAGTAAAAAATGGAAACCTATAAATAACCCCCCTAAGACAATTTCCCAGAAGCCCCTTCTGAACCGGAAACATAATCAGTTCAAAGACTGCAGAGTTCCAGTCTCCTGTCCCTAAATTCTGACAGGTAAAGTCTTCACAAGCAGCTTAAATTCATAATTTGTCTTCATTTATAAGTTCATTCTTAAACGTTTTTAAAATGAGATCACTTTGCCACGGGTTTCTAACCTTTAAATCACAAACAAAATTCCTCCTCCAGCTCAGTTTGACACATTTATGGAATATTGAATATTGCTCAAAGCCTGTTGCTGATTTACACTTTTTCTACGTGGTTACGTCACTCCAAAAAGAAGGCCAGCTTTCTCTGGGATGACAAGGAGCTGATTCTGTGACACACGAACCGGTCAATTGAACTTCTTTCTGCCACAGATCTATGAGCTGGTGAATCATGGGAGTACTCAGCTCGGCACACAGGATTCTGACCCAGTTTTTGTTGTTCTGAATCAGGGAGATGAGACGGGTGGCCCTCGTGACATGTGCCCCGACACGAGAACAAAGGGTGAGCTGGTGCTTTGGAGTTTGGAGTCAGGTGGTCGATTATCAGTAGTTACAGGGTTGCTCCTTTCTCTTTCTGCTGCTTGACAGCAGCTCAGAGTGATGCCTCCCCCTCGTTTTGTTTCATCCCTTTCATCCAGAACTTGAGTAACTGCAGCCTCCTCATCATCATAGATGCAGCAAAGATGTGTGTGTCAGACACAGGAATGCTCGCCGTTATCGAGCTCGCTCCTGCACACCGGCATCGATCTTCCCCTGAGAGTCTTACAGCAGTGGAGTGAAGTGCAGCCTGCAGGGAATTCTGTTCAAGTTCCTCCTGTCACACGGGGGCAGCACAGCCACGTCACAAATGAAGGGTTTGCACTTTTTTTTTTCCCAATCTGGAATGAGTGGAAGTGAATCTGGAGGATGCATGGAGTTTTTCTGAGCATATTAGAGAAGCAGCAATGGCTCAGAGTTAAAGGTGAAGGCATGAAAGCTGCAGGTCTTTTATGTGGCCGTTTGTCCTGTTTATGTGTCCCAGCCTCTCTCCTCTGCGCGCCGCATTGATGGCAGCACGCCTGTAATTGATGGCACCATATTGCTGTGGTGTAGTAGGTTTAATGGGGCTTGACAGAGCAAGGGAAAGCGGCGTGCAACCAGGGATGGAGCTTAACCCTTTCGAGCAACCCTATTCCCCCACCCTCCTGCCAGAAACAACCCTCCCATCTGCACCAACCCATAAGGGAATACAAACAGGCCCTGGGTGATGAGCTTGTTTACGATTCCTACTGTTTTATCAGTGATCATGGTAATGGCGGGTTGGTCCGTGATCAAGGAAGCTCAGGCGCCCCTCTGACTCCACTTCCGAAAAACAAACAGTCGCCAGCTGTCGGTGCTCTCTGCTGTTTTGCTTGGAGGAGCCTAAACGTGTTTGACAAAGGTAAACGGCTGGGAATTTATTCCCTCCAACTTCCTGCCAGACTGCAGTTCACAGGAAGGCCTACAGGGGTCAGTGTGGATCCAGGCTAGCATCTTCTTCCAAAGGCATCTGAGGCAGCATTTTAGATGTGTTTATTTGAGGGAATTTCATATGTTTTTTGTTTTTTTTTTGTTGAAAACATAGCATTTCTCTTCATTGGAGCACACGTATCAGAGACAATGCGAACACGATTAATCAATGCAGAGGATGGAATGATGGCATTGTGTGCGAGGCCAGGCTAACGGTGTGCTGAAGAATGAGCTAGTCAAAGCTGTTGGCAAATCATTAAAGTAAGGTGTTGGTCTGAACGAAGATCTCACACTCTCTCTGTGCAAGCTGTTCCCAGGTGACAAAAACCTGGGATGAGACACTATTTTAAGAGCCAGCTTCACACTTTTTTTGTGTGTAACCCCGTCACTTTTATTCCCCCCTGAATCTCCTCTTCTGTGAGAGCGTTTGGGGGCGGAGGGATATCATCCTCTTGTTCCCGTCTCCTCTCTCGTCTTGGTCCTCATTTCTCTCTGCATTTCACATCCCCTCTCCTCTCTATAACCCCTTCACTCTCTATCATCCCCCGCCATTGCTGTCCTCCTCACCAGGCTGGCTGCAGATTGGCTATTTCCTGCACGCGCCCAGTAGAGCCCTTATCGGCGTTGGAGTGCTGATTGTTGGTCTGTCTCTCAGGCTGACTGACAGTTGGGGCTGCGCTGCTGAAATGCCTGATTTGGTCAATGTTTGTCTGTGGGGCCTTATCTCCACACCTTATATTAACTGCCTTGACAGTATGTGCAGGCAGTTTCTCTCCATCTTGTTGCACCAGCCTCCCACCGCCGCCTCCTCCTTCTATCCTCTGTCTCTATCTCCATTCACTCTCCACACTCTCGCCTCTCTATAGTCTTTCAGCCGGCAGCCAAACATTTTCCTGCTGATCCTCCTCTTCCATCATTCTTCCTTTAGAGGCTGCATCAGCACTTGGAGATTCTGGTTTTGTTTGGCTGCTTTTTCAAAAGCGGCTCTGCTGAATTTCAGTTTAGGTCATTAGCCAAAGCAGATCTTGATAAATTCTGCAGCAATGGCGGGGTGCAAGGACAGGTCACCAATCTATAATAGAGGTAATTCAGAACCTCCCATAGAAAACAATGCTGTTTGTTTGTGTGAGAAAGCCAGAATGAGGTCAGAAAGGATCAATGAGGAAGTGGCTGAAGCTTCTAGATAAAGAAATCGCTGCGTTGTGATATAAAAATTGAGAACTTTAAGAATTAAAAATGTAACTCCAAGCTGAAACACCACAGAGGAACATAGCAATAGAATTAACGAAGTCATTTAGAAGGATACATCACTTTAAGAGGAATTTCTTCACGACGACCTTTTGCTCGCAGTACGTCCGTAGAAAAAAAAATGTGCATGAATATTTTCTCAATCAGTCGTAGACAGAATGGTCTACAATTATGATATTTTGTGCGGTCCACCTGCGTCCTGTACAGGTTTGCCCATTTTTTGTCGGCAGACAGCCTGTATCCACCCATGGTTGGGTGTTGGAATAAATATCAAGATATTTTATCTGAATTTGTTTTTCTTCCACTGATTTCAATCTTTAAAGCTGAAAATGTCAAACAGACCAACAAAAATGTATCTTGAATGTAAGGAACGGATTCAGTATTTAACCCCACACCGACTTCAGATTAACGCTTCATCATATCGACATAGTTTATGTTTACCTGACATGGGAATGAATAATGTTTGCTACAAGACAGAGGAAGCAGTAAAATATTTTGTTTTCCAGTTTGGAAAACACACCAGAGAAATAAAAAAAAAAACAGAAACCAAAGGAAATTCAATTTGATTTTACCTACCGGTACATCTGACCTCAGATAATTCAGATTGTTATTATTCAGATTGTTCACACGTCCTGTGAAAGGTTCTGATAACTGCGAGCTCCGGAAGACTGAGACCTTCTGTCTGACCTTCCTCATGATGCATTCTTCTGGACATCAGCAGGAGTCAACGTATGAAGTAAAGAGAAACCTTCGGAATGTGGAGGCAGAGCTGAGAATCCAAACTCTAAAGTACTGTCGCAGTTTGTCTAAAACTGATTTAGGGTGAAAATGATCTCATTATCTTGTTCAAATTCCACAAACTTTGATTGCCAGTTAAAATTTCAGTAGAATTTTTAGAGAAAAGGGTGACTTTGTGTCAAGTTAACATATTTTGCAAAAGGACAAAAAAGCTTTGCTTTAATTAGACTATAATGTGTGGAAATTTAAAAAACAAGAAGTGGATTAACTTTTAAAATATTGCCTAGTTTTGAAGAATGTGTGAAATGTTTGAGGAACATTAGATAAGAGGGATGAGGTGACCCTTTAAAATCTAGATATGCTTTCTAAAATAGTCTTTTTCTTTGCTGATGACACAGATCTTTCATTAAGATAAGATCTTCAGCAATAATAGAGTTTAAAAAGGGAAAAAAGAAAGAAACGAATGAGTCCAGCCTTCAAGTTGATAAGAACAACTCAACTTGCTAAAAATAAACATTTCGTTATAAATTATTATAATAAAAAATAGTGTTTAATAAATTACAAATATGGAAAAAAGGTTAAAATTAAAGCCCATTTTTTACTCTGTTTTCTGTTCTTCTTTCTTCTGTTTTCTCGTTTTTCTTTGCTCTTCAAACTACGGTGGCCCTAAAGTGCAAATCTCATCGATAAATCATTCAATGCAAAAGAATATTCAATAGTTCTGTGACAAGTTAAAAAACAAAACAAATAAATAAAACGCATTACATATTGGGAATTAAAACTAAATTCCAGATATCAATACGTAAAAAAGAGACAAATCCCAAAAAATAAAAAAAGGAATATTTCAGAAAACAAAAGTAATTTTATTACATCATAATTAAATGTTAAAAATTCCCAATCAATTCTTTAGCGCAGTTCGGTCAAACATCCTTCTGCTGTTTCTCGTCTTCAAAACTCAAACGTCATCAATCAGTCAGTAATGTCCCATAATTTGTTGATGTGATTTGCACTTCAGGCCCACCGTGTAAAACGCAGTTTGGTGAACACAAAGTCACCTGATCTTATCACATTTGAACGCTGTCAGAAACCTATAGAACATCTAGATGTGTTTCAAACTACATTTTTTCCAGAACTCTGTTTCTGAATTGATCATTTCAGACTCCTTTTATGGACTCAAGCAGAGCAAATAAATATTTGTTGATCATCTTTACAGCTTTTGAGTCTGGAACTTGATTGCAATGATTATATTACACGGACTGAGGCAGGAAAATAAAACTGGACCTGCAAAGGAATTTATAAAAAATACTATCGCGAGTCCAAACATGTAAGAAATACATGAAAATGTTGTGACTTTAGGCTGGAAGCTAAAAGAAGGGAGTGCACCTCAAGAGAAGAAGATTTCATCATCCATAAAGCATGTTATAGGACTAAATGTGGCTTTAGAAAAAAAATGTTGGTTTCATTCACAGTGAATATTAATTTTGAAAAGTAGCCTAAACTTGGTAATTTCTAAAGGAAAATCCAAGGACACAACCTGACTGCTGAAAGTCAAGCAAACAATGGCGTTCACTGTTTTTCCTCTCATGAGTTCAGGCAGAAATTTCAGTGAAGGATAATTTGAGCACAAAGGCATGTGGATGACAGGATTACAGATGAAAGACAGCTATTTTCTTTTTCTTTTTTTTTGAATGATGTTGGAAACGAGTCTTTAAAGGCTGTGCTGTATCACTGCCCTCGAGCTGGCCCTTTTTGTGTATACATGAAAGGACATTTTCAGTTATGACTTTTGAAAACATAATGATGCAGTCGAGAGAATTTGACTGAAGTTGGGAGATTATTTAAAGGAGAAGATTTGAGATGAATCAAAGATCTGGGCTCCCTGACACGTTCTAAACACAGATCTGCTGCGCTTCAACAGGTTTTTTGAGGCCCACAATGTTGCTCTTAGGGATCCTAACCGCACGCATTCACAACATTTTATAGTCTAAATATTGCTTGGCGTTTAGCTCTTCTCCTTTTTCACTTTGTGGCATGTAAAGATGTTCAAGACGACGATCTGCTGCAGTTCTAAGCGAGCATCAGAATGGGGAAAAAGGTGACTGAAGTGACTTTGAACGTGGCATGATTGTTGGCGTCAGACATAGTGGTCTGAGTATGTCAGAAACTGCTGATCTATTGGGATTTTCCCCCACAACCATCTCTAGGGTTTACAGCGAATGGCCAGAAAACGAGAAAATGAGCAGCGGTTCTGTGGGCAGAAATACCTTGTTGATGCCAGAGGTCAGAGGAGAATGTCAGACTGGTTCCAGCTGATAGAAAGACAACAGGAACTGAGCCACTGGTTACAACCGAGGTCTGCAGAAGAACATCATCAGCAGAAGAACACACCGGTACCACTCCTGTCAGCTAAGAACAGGAAACTGAGGCTACCATTCACACAGGATCACCAGAACTGGACAATAGGCGATTGGAAAAACGTTGTCTGGTCCGATGAGTCTCCATTTCCGCTGCAACATTCAGATGTATCAACAGTTCAGGTTGGTGGTGGTGGTGTAATGGTGTGGGGATATTTTCTTTGTACACTTTGGGCTCCTTATTACCAATTGAACATAGTTGCAGCACCACAGTCTAACTGAGTATTGTTACTGACCATGTCTTCTGATGCTACTTCCAGCAGGATAAGGCTCCACGTCATAAAACTGGAATCCTCTCAGACTGGTTTGTTGAAAGTTCACTGGACTCAAATGGCCTCCACAGTCACCAGATCTCAACCCAATACTTCACCTTTGGGATGCAGCCGACAAATCTGCAGCAACTGCGTGATGCTGTCGTGTCAATATGGACCAAACTCTCTGAGGAATGTTTCCAGTACCTTTTTGAATCGATGGAGGATTAAATCAGTTCTAAAGGCAAATGGGAGTCCAACCTGGTAATAGAAACTTGTACGTAATAAAGTTGCAAGTGTGTGTAGCTATTGCATATCTTGCACTAGAGATGCACTTACTCCCATAGCAGCTCAATGACAGTTTTCTTTTGCTTGTTTCAGATTTATACTTTTTTAGGGCGTTTTTTTCTTCTTCATTAGCTTAGATATGGCTAATATTTTCAGCAGACTGTCAGTCTTTTTAAGAACCATCTCTGCTGGACACTCAATTATTCCTAAATGTCAAATCCCATTCAAAAAAAGATGTGAGGATGTCCTGACTATTTACTGAAGTTTGCCGGACTGTATGATTTAAAATGTGCTCAGAAACCCGTTCATGTCAAAATTCTTCTTCTTGTATTTTTCTTGTGTAAACATGCAGCATATTACACCACTGGAGATATTTTCTGTCCTGCTGAGGGAGCGATATGTGTCTGCTTCGCCTCGGAATTGTCGGTCTGACTCTTCCTGCTGTGAAACAGGTCTCAGCTGCTCACAGAAATGTTCTCGTTCAGGAGAAAACTCCAGGTTGTGACAGTGGGAACAAACGCTTTTTTGTGTTCATGGCCTGAAATACTCACAGGTACCAACCTGAATACGTCTAGAAGCCCAAATGTATCACAGCTGGTGCTTTAACTGCAAAACTCTCCTTCAAAGTCGGGTTTCTTGAGCAGCACAGAGAGGTTTGTGAAAAGGTTTGGTCTTTGGAAGAATCTTCCAGCTCGCATTCTTGTTTCTCCTACAGCTGCAGCTCCTGAGAAGATCAGAAGATGAAGACGATGAAGAGTCACATCGTCTATGAGGAAGTATTGATATCATTTTAAGTAACGTTATCTTAACTGTTTTCTTTCACATACCTTGTAAAAGTGAGTTTTTGGTTTAGGACTCTGACGCTCCCCTGCGACGGACTGGCGACCAGTCCAGGGGTGTCCCCTGCCTTCGCCCATGAGTAGCCGGGTTAGGCTCGGGCAGCCCCGTGACCCCGAAAGGGATAAAGCGGTTTGGAAAATGAATGAAATGAATGAATGAATGAATGAATGAATGACTCTGACGCTATTTTTGATCATCAGTTTAAGAAAAGTTTTTCAAACAAGTCAAAACATTTCTCATTTATTTTGATTTAGCAGATTTTTTTGAGGATCAGGAGATGAATTCAGGCATTTTAGTAGTTCTGGTTGACCTAAATATGAAAACCTGAGTTTGTATTTTTTCAGTTATGTATTTTGAACAAGAATTTCTGGACTGAAAAACGGTATGGCCCCCACATCCAACGCTCAGTGCGGAAATTCGGACACAACTTAAGCCCTTTAACGGCTAAATTACATTAATAATGAAATAATTAATTAGCATATTATTTGTTAAAAAGAAAATTAATGAAAAGAAAATACATATAATAAATATTTACAGAAATATGCATTTACATTTTAGCTATTTCTGTTTTGTTTTAGTGCCACTGCCTTATTAAATTGCCACAAAAACAATAAATAAACAACACATTTGATTTTTTATTGCAATAAATAAATAAATAAATAAACAATTTAGCAAAACGTTTGTTTGTAAATATCACATTTTATAGACTCTTTGTTGCTGTTTGTATTTTCGCATGCAAACAGTTTATGCTGTTTTACACCTTTTCTAAAATTCCTTTCTGTCTTGTGAATCAAAATCTTAACACTTTCAGTTGATCAAAAACAAATCTAGAAGTAATTGATCAAAAGCGCAGTCTTATCTTTCCGTCCTGTAACATGAGCAGTTTGCTTCAGTTCCATCTTTCTGAGCTCAGTTACTGTTTGCCATTTGTTGGATCCCTTTGCTGTGTTGACTGTTGTTTCTGAGACTCTCATTCTTGTAAACAACAGCAGGTTTTCTGGCTAATTCTGCACTGAATCCCTACAAATATTTACCTTTATTTAACGAACACCTAAGCTTTTTCCTTGAGCCTAAAGCAAAACTTTATTGTCACTTCAGACCTTAACAAGCTCAGAGTTTGCGGCCACACACTGAGAGGAAAAAAAACATTTTTTCTGATCAAGCTTTAGCATTTTACAGGATTCGTCGTAGCTCCAGTTAGGAGCAAATTCTTCTGTTGTTGTTTTTGCTCAGCAATAATCTTGCTTTATTTTTTTATTGCAAACGTCACGTCGATTAATCTTTGTTTTGTGTTGATGTTTTAGATCAGCAATAATCGGACTTAGAATGCACTAAACACCCAGATTTTCTGAATGGCTGTAATTAGCGTGGTAAATATGTGAACCCTAATCCCCGCACAGACTATTCTGCTCTTTAAGTAACAGCTAATCAACACAAACTGAGGTGGCATAAGCGGGATTTTGAAGCTTTATTTATTTATTCTCTCTATTGGCAGAGGCAGGTCTTCTGTCTGTTAATGGGAAAGTTGAGCTGGACCCCCCACTGGCTTGGCAGGCTGTCAGGCTGATAAAATGAAAGTTTCCATCTGTGCCTGTTAAGTGCTGATTTTATTTTTTGAAAAGCCAAAAATAAAAGAATCTTTTTTGTTTGTTTTTAAATTAAAAGGTCTCTATTTTTTCCATGGAAGTCCATGCTCTGTTTGGGGGAGAATTACCCCAAACATGTTTAAATGATCTTCAAATTGTCACATATTTAAACCACAAATACTGCAGATTAGATTATTTGTTTTTAATAAAGTTTTCCAGACGGAAATGGATTTAAAAAACCGCAATTAAAAGAAATTATGATAATCTCGCAAACATTTTTTTTTGCTTGGTTTTATTTCACTTTTTTTTTCTATAAGGCTTTGTGAAAACACTAAATAAGATTTGCTGCTTTGAAAATAGGTTTAACAAAAAGAGTCAAAGTAAAGTTATTAAGAATTGTCAAATGAATCCAGAGAAATCTTCCCTGTTTTATAGATTGTTTTTATTTTTTATGCTTGGAAAATAGTTTAGGTTTACTTTTCATTTAAAAAGTTTAAAAATAAAGACAGTTTTGTGTATCAGGACAAAGAAAAAGCATAAAGAAGTTTTTTGGGCACAGTCTGCTCTCATTTCTTTCTGTAAAATAAACTAGTTCTTTATTTGAATGTTTTTTTAAATAAGTTAAAAAAAAAACATTTGATAAGTCTTTGGGTTAGTTTCCCTCTGTTAGATGTTATGATGGTGGTTTTTTTTGACGATTTCTCGTCCAGTCTGGTTCTACTGTTCTGTCTTATACCTTAGTCCAACCTGCCAACACCCAAGGGTGTGTTGGGGTGAAGTACGAGAGACGCAGGGGCGCTGGACGGTTTTTAACTCCAACTCCTGCAGACTGAGAAAGGATCTCTGCGCGCATCCTGACTGTTGGAAATGAGGAAATTGGACAATCAGACATAGTTTCTGTAGAGCAACAGGAGTTCATCTGAAATTCCCCTTTGAAGTGTGGGCAGAACCGTTGGCACAGAGCTACCTCACCCCCCATTGATGAGAGTTCTCTGCTCACATGCTCTCCTGCTAGCTTACAGCCCCTCACACCCCCAAGCTAATAATACTGGTGCAGCAAACATGGCGAGCAGGATTGGAGCGCTCTAACCGTACAGTTTGTATCCAGATTCCAGCTCAGACGAGGAAAACAAAGACGTTCATGGATCTATTTGTCTGTAAGTAGATGCATCACAATGGAGCGGAGCCTGGAGCTTGTGGACTATATTTTTTTCATCACAAGCTTTTGTTCAAACAGCATTTTTTCCTCTGCTCTTCATTCACAATGATTCAAATAGAGAAATACTCAAAAATGACATTTTAATCTCTATTTATCTTCATAAATGTCCTCCAGCATCAGAAAAAGTCTTTTTTTTATCGGAGTGGATCATGGAATCTATTTATGTTTTCATCACTTGCATCCAGCCTCCTGCTTTTTTCAGGTTCCTGAGCTGAACTTGACAAAAAAAACAGAAGTTTAGAATTAGTTCAAATCAATTCATCTTTTTAAATTAAAAGAGAATAAAAAAAGCCTCGTGGGGAAAACTTGGTGGATAAAAAGCTCACAAGTTTACATCCATTTTTAGCTTTTTCCCATTTGGGTTATTCTGTTGTTTTCTCAACATTTTTAAATCTGTTTCATAATTTGAAACCTTTGGAGCTCCGTAGACCTGGTTCAAAACGAACATTGAAATACAAAGCACCCTTTGTTAAATTTGACATTTTCTCTACTTCCTTCATTTTTGAACGATTTATTGATGAAACTCTGTTCCAAGATGTGACTCTAAAGTTGAAAGTTTTACTAGTTTATGGGACTATTCTTAAAGCTTCTGGAGCATTTCTTGTTGGTGACGTGTAAGGGAATGTTGGTGAAAGTCTACACTTTCAGGTGAACCTGATGTCCACTGAGGCGCTATTCTTCTTTAGAGAAGAGTACGCAGGAGAGCTCCTTTAAGCAAACGTAATTGGACTGTTGATTATGAGCTGCTAATTGTCAAGTAAAGAATAAACAGGGAAGAAAAGGGGAGTTTAATCATTTCCCAATTAAGACACTTCTGGAGGTGTTTTGTTCACATGTGAGTTGGAGTGCTTAAAACTCCCTTTAATTAAAACTCAGACAGAGGTTACTAGTTTATCTTTATCTCAGTTAGATTTTAATGAATATTTTTAATTCTGCGTATTTCAGCGGTGAGGATTTTAATTGCTTTTTTCATGCATGTTTGACTAATACACCCCCAGTTTGCAGTTGACAAACTAAAAGTTATGTAAATGTTGTTTTTTTGGGGGGCCATGTTGAGTTTTATTTTGCTAGTTTGAAGGATTTTCCGATGAAGGAAAACCTATTTTTTCTTGTCCGTTTGGAGCTTTTCTGCGTGAGGGCGGTGTGAGCAGCATGCGTGATGTATCTGTCTGTCCAGGTGTGTGCCAGGCAGCAGATAAAGAGGCCAGAGGCTGTGCAGGACAGTTTCCCCTTGAGAAATCCATTATATGTCAGAGCTGTTGCTCCATGTCATGTCATGGCCCCTCTTCACTGACACAAAGCAGAATCGCCGTGAGTGTTTTGCATGTGTAAAGACAGACCAAACATTTTTTTTTGCCCTTCTTCTTCATGCATGCATGTAGACGTGTATCTCCACATGGGTGCGTGTGCACGCACCAGTACAGCCGTGCACTCTTGCAGGCTCCACGCTCATTGTGTCGGCGCCTGGATATCAGCCAGCGACTGCCCCTATTGTGGCGGGTAAAAGCAGACTGAAAGGCCTGTCGCTCAGACAGGCCGGCATTCAACCCTCAGTCAAACCTGATGGAAACAGCCCAACCATTAGTCCAGAACACAATGAATATTTACATTCATCGCCTTCGGTGTGAAGGTTAATCTGGTTTTCAGTTGAATCCATTTGCGCAACCATGACCTGTATGTACAGTGTTAGCTGACAGTTCATCCCTTTAAGAACAATTATTTAAAAGTGATTTGTCTGACCGCTTTCCCTTTTTTTTTCTTTTAATGTGGTTAGTAAAAAAAACCCAAACATTTAATTTCCTGACTGATGGTCTGCAGTTTGCTGACTTTATATTTGTGTAAACATACATTATAATTAAAAATTGTTTTTTATTTCTTGATTTTTCTGATTAGAAATGTATTTGTGATCAAACAGTGACATGAGGTTAAAAGTAAAAAAGACTATTTGAGATTCAGGCTGTGTCCAAATTCCTGCTCTGCTCTCTAACCCTTAAAAACATGATCTGGTGCCCTGGATTTTAACAGTGATTCAGTCACTATTGTTCACTATTTTTCGTTGAATTTTAACACCAAATATGACGTCACTGATTCCCCACAGCAACAACCTAATAAAAATGAACACTTTAAAAAGACTATTCAAGAATCCACTTTCTTAAGATGAAAACTTGGATGATTTATAAAAAAAAAGTCAATTTAAATGCATTTTTTTAAAGTAAAAAGAAATGGTTTGTTTTCCAATCTAGTGAGTATTGATGCATTGAGTATTGATTCTGGGAAATTCCTGGGCACTGGACTTTGGAATTGTAGATTTGTCCGCCTCAAATAAAATGTTAAAAAGGCAAACGCTCAAAATAGTGCACTAAGTGGTGAAGGAGTTCATACAAAGCCTATTGTCTTAAAAGTTGTGTGTTTATAGATGATCGTACAGGTGAAAGGGGAACATAAAGTTTTAAAAAACATTCAAACGAGATCCTTTTTATTTTTTTTATTGAGTCTCTTTTACCTTAATGCATCAGTTTAGAAAGAAGAACATAGAGCTGTGATTACTCCAGGTTCTTGACTGCATCATGGAAATCACTCAAGAATCCGTCACATGCTCTGCCAGATCGAATTTTATTTCAATTTTCTCAACTCTTTAAACTGCAAAAAGAGCTATTTTAAAACAGGAAAATAACGCTAATTGTATGAAGAAAATCACTACAAAGAAGGAAAATGATCTGTTCATGCAGCAAGAAATTCTATAAGAAACCAAAATCTAGAAACAAGGAGTTCCACACAAGCATTCAAAAGGGAAAAATAAACTAAAAAAGCTAACTGTTAGACAGAATTAC
Source organism: Oryzias celebensis (assembly GCA_014656515.1). Taxonomy (NCBI): domain Eukaryota; kingdom Metazoa; phylum Chordata; class Actinopteri; order Beloniformes; family Adrianichthyidae; genus Oryzias; species Oryzias celebensis. Next base: position 3,275,169 of record BNCR01000012.1, read on the forward strand.
TTCAAGCTAAATTCTTTACAGCCCAATTATACATTTCTTTGCTAGTTCTAAACAAATAAATTGTATTTTTTGAGTTTTTAGGAACCTAATTGTAGTTTGATTTTGACAAAATAGGTGAAAATGAATTATTTTAGAGCAAAATGTGAATCTTAGTTGGTCCATCTTAATACATCCTCCTAAAAGCACTCATTTTTGAACATAAATCTACAAATTTGTTTCCAAAATAACTGTGAAAGCCAGTCTGACCAAAATTACAGTGACATTTTTTTGTTTTGTTTTTCTACTGTGAATAGTACGGAGCAAAATGATTTCTCTTTTTAAAATAAGATTTATTTCCATATTTCCAGATCCTGGCTCTTAATGACACAAACATTTCTCGACTGTGATGATTTTGGGAAAAGCATTTAAAGATGTAAATTAAAGAGAAGCTGAAACAACTTCAAACCTGGTAAATGATCATGAAAGTCTAAAAACAAGGTTTTAAGTTTTGTAAGGATGAAATAGTTTGCAAGGAAGTCAGGATCACCTTAAAATGAATGAAAAGCCAGATTCAAAAAAACGCAATCATTAAAGAACAGTTTTATACTCAAAAGTGTAAATAGTGTAAACCTAAACGAAATAGTGAACAAAGGTAAATTATAACAAGTATAAACCCATAATTGTTACCAAGTAAAAAAAACAAAAAACTTTTATTTGTAACAGCTGATGTTGTGTATTTTCAACTTTAGTTTTTTGTTTCTCTCCCTCTTTCCTCAATTCCCAATTTCAATTTAAAGTTTTTCGATTGATCGTAATTTTACATGGGGGTGGGGCTTTGAGGTCATTGGCTACCGGGACATGATTGACATCAGGCGGTAAAGGTTATGGTGACATCATTTCCGCTCTGGAACAGCATCTGCTGCCGGCGCCGCTTGTGTCAGCTTTAGATTTATAGTTCTTTTTTTTCTTAAGTTCGTTTTTTTTATTTTCTGTATTTCTTTAAAGTTGAACTGTTTTCAAATTTTCCAAATTGTTTTTTTTTTCTTTTACTTTAAGATCATACTGATTTGACCTCATCTAACTCAGGGCACCAACATAGGAAGCTGCAGAACTTTAGGTTCTCAGAATGTTTTTCTTTTAAATTTCCGTTATAAAAATAACGTTTTCCTCAAATAGTTGACTTCCAAACGCTGAATTCCAACCTAGCAAGGCTTCCGTTGATGGCAGCATTGGCATTAGAATCTGCAGAAAATGTTACAGCAGAATCACTGCAGTCGAGTCCAAATTTAGCTGAAAACCCAGAGTGACACACCGTCATCATTAGAATTGTCCAAATCCAAGAATCCTCTTCTTGCTGAATAAAAGCTACTAAAGTATAAGACTTCACAAAAACACACACAAAAGGCAGAAAAGACTAACAAAAGAGGCAAACTTTCATGTAAAAGTAAGAAAAGAAAAATCCAGTCCTTCAAGTCAGCGTTTATTAAAGATGCGACACTCTTTGAAAACCTGCAACAATGATGATGCTTTTGTAAAAGATGGGAGCTGAAAAAAAGAAAAATCTGGTCTGTAACTGTACTTTTATACACTTTATTACAGAAACGCACACACTGCAGCTCTTAGCTTGGGCTACGTTTATTTTTGCATAGAAATGTTAGGATTTTATTTGTAAATGTAATCTTTTTGTATCGGAAAAACTGAAATTTTTAGATTAATTGACATTATTTTTTACAAATCCCTGTGAGTTTATTTTTAATACATCCTTTTGGGATCTTTTACACTGATAGTAAAACCCTAAAACACTAATGGCGCTTGTTTATGGCCTGTGGTTTTCAAATACCGCCTTTGTACATTTCTATTGATCAAACCTAATAAAACAGGGTGTTGTTAGCTTTTATTGTGGAGTAAAAATGTTGAGTTCTGTTTTTCACAGGTCTTGAGTTAAATCCTCTCTTCCATCTTCTTGCTGAATGAGTTGATCCTGTGCCTTTATTTTGAAAAACCTGGAACCCTCTGGAAGGCCTGACAGAGCGCATATGCCTGCATGAACCTGCAGCTCACATGTCATCATGTCTCCTCCTGCTCTCCATCTTCACATTTCTCCTTTCTTTTCCCATCTCCTCTCTGACTTTCCATTTCTTTTTAAATCCCGCCCCCTCCTCTTCCCTTCTCGCCTCCGACAGCCTGCTCCCCCCCGCCTCTCTCCCCCTCCAGTCCTGCTTTTCCCCTGGCAGGCGAGTGATTGACACTTACAAATTACCCGGCGGCAGTGGCATTGTGTGTGACCCCTCTCTCTCATCTCCAGCCCGCCGCCGTTTTGTCATCTAATTACTGTGAATCCCCGTCCTGCTCCCCGCTGCTGCATTTTTAATGCTGCCCCCCTCTCCACTTCTCCCTTCACCTGCAGCCTGCTTTTACCTGCCTCTGTCCCATCCTCAGTCCCATCGTCTCTATTTCCCCCCTCCACTTGCCCTTTGAAACCCCATCTGCCACCCCACCCGCCTTCGTATCGCCCCATCGCCTCTCCTTTCCACGCTGTCACACAGGGATCAGCCCTCGTCCGTTCGCTCTGCTCTGCGGCGGCATCATTACGGAGTTTGGTAAACAGGCGGATCAATAATGAAAGCACAGCAGTTTCTAATCTGCTCCAGCATCCGCTGCCTCCGCCGCCCGGCTTGATGTCAAAACAAATTTTTATGTCCCCATCCCCTCAGGAAAAGGTAGTCTATTTAAGTATATGTAGTTTTTAGAAAAGTGAAGCAGTATACTTAAAGTTTACTTTTTACTGTATGTACTGTCTCTAAATTGTGAATTTAAAATTTCCCAGTTGGTCTGAAGAAGTATTCCGTTAGTGTACTTCCTACCCTTCACGTGCATGATCCATAGTACACTAATAAACTACTTAATAAAATAAACGTAAAGTGTACTACTTCTTGCCAAGACCAGATTGTTTATGCCATTCAAAGTTCTTACTTTGTTCCTACTTTGTGTCTGAGCAAAAGTTTTGCCATCACCACATACTCAAAAATTCACCAAAATTAGTTTGCAACGAGTACTTGGTGACAATACATTTTGGGCGTCCTCCAAAAAAAGGATGACCTCACAGAAGGAGAAACCATTGCAAAAAGGAATATTGGGGACAAAATCTCTTAAGCAACAGTCACAAATACAACTGCCCCCGCTCGATGGAGGTCCGATGGATGCATTAGTAGAACCTTCAAGATTTCATGCTGCCGCCCGATTTTTTCAAAAGTTGTTTGAAAGTCATGGTCATGAATGTAGATGGCAGCAGTGAGACAGCGGTCAGGCAGCGGTCAGGCGGCATTCAGGCGGCAGTCAGGTGGCAGTCAGGGGGCAGTGAGGCAGCAGTCAGGCGGCAGTGAGGCGGCAGTCAGGTGGCAGTGAGGCAGCAGTCAGGTGTACACAAGCCTTCCTGCTGAGGCATTTACACACAATCCAGTCAGAGTTGCTGCCGGCTGGCGATCCGGCTGCTGCAGACCTGTGGCTGCCCTGATTTCGTAATGGTGTTATCCCTGCCTGTCACTGGACTGCCACCTCTCGACCCCAAAATGTGGCTGGGCGGCCACTAACTGATGTCCACTTTTAGAGAAAAATTGTCCAGTTGCCGTAAAATTTCAACTGTTTATTAAAACCGGTGTGGCCAATGTGTGACATGTAAAAATACAACCGCTACCTCCTGATTACAATTGCTGCTGCATGGTCACGAGCCGAATGTACTGAAAAACTGAAAGAACCGCTGAGCATTGGTGCTGTGTGACCTCAGTCTTATTGGTCTCAAAAAAACACAACTGCAAAAAATTTACCAACCAAAATCAAAATGCACATGTCAGGGATATCCAAAATATATCTATTTTTTGAAAATAATTTGAGCTGAGAGCCTCTTGGGTTAGATAGATTGGGGGTTATAAATCATCGGACACACAAGGTGCATATTCATATAAACCCCTTTTGTAATTTAAACTAAATTTCATTTGTACTAATTATGTTTGTTGGACATTCATTTTTTTGTTGGACTGGACGGAAAAGAAGAAGGGCAAAGAAAAGAGAGGGAGATCGGGGGGCACAAAAGGCAGGGAAAAAGGGTGGGTTCCAGAAGTTAGAGGATGACAACAGGGGAGGGAGGGTAGAATCAAAAAACAACAGGCAACAAGATGCTGTAAGTTTATAATCATTACAATCAAGTGTGAATGTCTAAAATGGGCTGGGCCTGTCCACACACTCAGATATTACAAACATACCTGCTGGTTCCAAGAGTCTTCACAATTTTACCAACATACAGTTTACACAGACACTTACGCATACAAACCAACACCTCAGGAGAATCTTTATGTGAAGTTGAGGCAGGTGATGGAATGTAAAAGAAAAAGAGGGAGAATTCCCAGTCATCCCCACACCAAGATCCTGCTGAAGCAGCAGCGGCGACCAGCCCCCCCCACACCCTTACTGTGGGGCCAACGGAGGAGATCTGCCTGACCCCAACACGGGCGCCAAAATCCGAGAGCAGTGAGGTACAGGAGCACAGGATGCAAGCCCTAGCCCAGCCAGAAGAGCAGCCCTCCCACCACGCCAGGGGGCCCAGCACGCGACCCCACCCCAGAGAGCCCCACTACCCAAGACAAACCGCCCACCACCACCCAGGAGTTCAGAGCACCCCACCACAATAAATAAGCAGAAAAAATCTGCAAATGGGGAAAGAAAAATGGTCTTACCAAGAATTCTTATTTTAAGAACATTCTAGTCACTCAGACACGTTTTCCTTAAAATAAGATTATTTTGCTGTTGAAAAACTTTCCTGATAAGTTTTTTTTTCTTGCAAGACAGAAAAGAAGACATGTCTTCTTGAAACAAGGGTCTTTTTACTTTTTTAAGACTCAGGTTTTGTGGTGTGAAAAAGGGACGGCGAGGGCGAGTGGCCCCTGCAACACCACACGGCTCCAATTTGATTGCAATTCAGAACAGTCTGATGCCTTATGTTTTTTGGAAAAGCTTAAGGAAATGCACCGAAAAAAACGTGTTCAGTTTGAGAATCACACAAGAAAGTCTCCAGAAGTCTGTGAAGATTTTTTCCTGCATGCAGAGACCAGGATAACCATCGCTGAAAGCTGTAAAGACTGCAGAATGACAAGTTGCAAATGTTAAGACACATTACACCCACAGCTCCTTGCATACCTGCCTCTTTGTGTGTCTATGTGTGTGTGTGTTTTCTTCCCCTGCCGAGCCCCTTCTTCCAGCTAGAAATCAGCAGAGCGTGGCAGGCTGCAGCTCCAGAGGAACTGGGAGAATGATTCTTTCTTCTCTCCTTTTATTTCCTCAAATCTGTCTTTTTTTTGGAGGGGTTTTTAGTTTTGACAGAAGCTGCAAAGTCCGACTGAGTCGGGGCCGGGTCAGGGAACCCACCTGCCCCCTCCCCTTTCTGGTGTAGCTCCAGGGCGTGGTAGGATTTAGCATGGCCTCATTACCTTGTCATGAGCTTGGAGACATATGGGCCTCCTGAGAGAGGCTCAGGGACGTGGACTGATGAAAACAGAGCGGGGAAGGGGGGATCTGACAGCATGCAAAAAGGAAAAGGGAGGCAGGAGAAAGAGGGGAATAAAGGAGGAAGAATATGGGGGGTAATTGAGAGAGAAAGGGAGGAGAGATGTTGACAGATGTAGAAAAATAGAGAGACGGCAGGGAGGGATGGAGTATGGATGGGAGTGGCGAAACTAATGGTCCTGCCAGGAGAGATAGAAGTCAATCACTCATCTTTAAACAAAAGCAGCGGGCTCAGGAGAATATTTAAGAAGAGATTATTTAATTAAAAGTTCCCTTTGCTCATATTTATGAGCCATCCCTCTGTCAAATATTAACCTTGCAGGTCCACAGGGGCCATCAGCAACCGCAGTGTGAGCTGGACGGCCCGGGCAGAGCGGAACTTTGAATTTAGCATGCATGACTGTTAAAGCGATGGTAAACAGAGTTGTTTATAATTGGGGAGAACTAAATATTTGCAATAAAATAAAATTATTGATATTTTTTTCATTGTTTAATTTTATTTTTAAGTTTTGTTCCCTTTTTTAGTGAAACAAAATATTTTTGAATCACTCAAAAGTGTGAATTAAGCCCTAAAATAGCAGAAAATGACATTCAAAGAAATACATTTTCTGACTAGTTCAGATGACTTTTTCCTAAAAAGTTCATTAAAAAACAGCTGGTAAAGAGATAAAGAATAATAGAAAGAGCTTGTTGCTGCAACCATCCAAATTGTTTGTTTTAAACAGCTAAGCCTCTGCTGACAAGTGAATCTTGTTTCAACCTTCATACCAGATTTGACATGTTAATTAACAAAATATATATTCTAATCAAATGTTAAACTCTTCACACGTCATAAATCCTTCATGTCAAACATTTTCACTTTGAAGATTCTGGATTTTCACATCATAACAGATTTTATGAGATGAAAGACAAAATCACTCCAACATTTTTTCCCCAAATTTCAATAAATTTCCTAAACATTTCTAAAACAAAAACAATAAAAAAAACTTTAAAATGTACATTTGCAGCTGCTGAAACTGTGTAGTGGAGTGTGTTTTAAAGCTTTCTATTTTAAGGTCATAAGATGTTCTTTTTATAGAAATATTTATTCTAATTTATTCTAGTTTTAATAGCATTAAATATTTTTATTAACTGTAAATCTTTGCTCTAAATGACTGCACTTTTTATTTAGCCATAAATTATTTAGTTATAATTTCATATTTATTATGACTGGATGAAACACTTTTACATTTTTAGTCATGAATTAGTGTGCAGTAAATTCATGTTTTAAATAAATGAACAATGCACTGACCAAAAAGCACTTTAATTTTTTTTGTACATTTTAAAATGACAAGTAATGCATCTCTTTATTATGAAGGTAATTGTCATGTTGGACTCTACGTTTGTGACCCAGCTCCTTGTCTAAATCACTCCCACCATTCTCCCAAGTGATGAAAACAAATAATTTTTTCCAGACTTTCAGGATCTACAGAAGATGCTATTAAAATTTCGAAAGTTTGAAAGCAAGTTGAAATTGAATTTGAATAAATCAGAGATTTAATCATTTTTTGTTTTTGTCATCACTGTTCTCTGAAGTTTTCTCAAAAACTGAGCTGAAAGACATTCAAGATGGCTTGGAGACACTTTCAAAACCAGACCTGCAAACACCTGCAACCTTTTTATGGTTCTCGTTTCTACTGATTCGCACTGCGAGAAGATTTTATCTCTTACTCTTAACTCTTCTGGAATTGGCTGTGTTGAAGTTGCTTAAACTAGCATCCCCTAACATCCTCCCAGCATCCTCCCATCATCCTTCCAGCACCCTTCCAGCATCCTCTCAGCATCATTTCAGCATCCTCTCAGCATCCTCTCAGCAACCTCCCAACATCCTTCCACCTTCCTCTCAGCATCCTCCCAACATCCCTTCAGCATCTCCCAACATCCTTCCAGCATCCTCTCAGCATCTCCCAACATCCTCCCAACATCCCTTCAGCATCTCCCAACATCCTTCCAGCATCCTTCCAGCGTCCTCTCAGCATCCTCCCAGCATCCTTCCAGCGTCCTCTCAGCATCTCCCAACATCCTCCCAGCATCCTTCCAGCATCCTTCCAGCGTCCTCCCAGCATCCTCTCAGCATCCTCCCAGCATCTCCCTACATCCTGTCAGCATCCTCTCAGCATCCTCCCAACATCCTCCCAACATCCTCTCAACATCCCTTCAGCATCTCCCAACATCCTCCCAGCATCCTCTCAGCATCTCCCTACATCCTGTCAGCATCCTCTCAGCATCCTCCCAACATCCTCCCAACATCCTCCCAACATCCTCCCAACATCCTCTCAGCATCCTCCCAGCATCCTCTCAGAATCCTCTCAGCATCCTCCCAGCATCCTCCCAGCATCCTCCCAACATCCTCCCAACATCCTCCCAACATCCCTTCAGCATCTCCCAACATCCTCCCAGCATCCTCTCAGCATCTCCCTACATCCTGTCAGCATCCTCTCAGCATCCTCCCAACATCCTTCCAGCATCCTTCCAGCGTCCTCTCAGCATCCTCCCAGCATCCTTCCAGCGTCCTCTCAGCATCTCCCAACATCCTCCCAGCATCCTTCCAGCATCCTTCCAGCGTCCTCCCAGCATCCTCTCAGCATCCTCCCAGCATCTCCCTACATCCTGTCAGCATCCTCTCAGCATCCTCCCAACATCCTCCCAACATCCTCCCAACATCCTCTCAACATCCTCTCAGCATCCTCCCAGCATCCTCTCAGCATCTCCCTACATCCTGTCAGCATCCTCTCAGCATCTCCCTACATCCTGTCAGCATCCTCTCAGCATCCTCCCAACATCCTCCCAACATCCTCCCAACATCCTCTCAGCATCCTCCCAGCATCCTCTCAGAATCCTCTCAGCATCCTCCCAGCATCCTCCCAACATCCTCCCAACATCCTCCCAACATCCTCCCAACATCCCTTCAGCATCTCCCAACATCCTCCCAGCATCCTCTCAGCATCTCCCTACATCCTGTCAGCATCCTCTCAGCATCCTCCCACCATCCTCTCATCATCCTTCCAGCATCCTTCCAGCGTCCTCCCAGCATCCTCCCAGCATCCTCCCAGCATCCTCCCAACATCCTCCCAGCATCCTCTCAGCATCTCCCTACATCCTGTCAGCATCCTCTCAGCATCCTCCCACCATCCTCTCATCATCCTCCCAGCATCCTCCCACCATCCTCCCAACATCCTCCCAGCATCCTCCCAACATCCTCCCAGCATCCTCTCAGCATCTCCCTACATCCTCTCAGCATCCTCCCAGCATCCTCCCAGCATCCTCTCAGCATCCTCTCAGCATCCTCTCAGCATCCTCTCAGCATCCTCTCAGCATCCTACCAACATCTTCCCAGCATCTTCCCAACATCCTCTCAGCATCCTTGCAGAATTTTCAGTGTCCTCACAGGATGAACATTTTCTTATCTGTCCCCGTCAATCGAAAGTCCATGATGCCTTTTAAGCACAATTTGGCATGAAATCTAATAAAGTCACTCTAAATATAATGGAGATTACATCTGGTTAGAGATGAAAAAGGCTTTTGGAACCCAAACTTAAACGTTTTTTAAAGTTTAGTTGCTTTCATTCGAGCAGATGGTTTCTGGGTGAACTGATCCGACTGCGATTACCATCCAGCCTCAAACAGGAAGTTCCAGGACCGCCTCCTACATGAACCCAATAAACAGCATTATAAATCACTCCCAGCGCAACACTTCTTTAAACTGTTTTCTCCATCAGCCGGTGATTACTCACACAGTACAAATCTCTTCGTTAAAAGGTGCAGACACACCAAATCCCCCGCTCTCTGTAAACACGCTCACTGCATCTTTGTACAGTCAATTTCATTTAAGTTGAGTTCTCAGGTTCTGAACAGGCTGCTCTGTTTGTTTCAGCTTCCTGTCTTTGTCTTGTTTCGACAGACGCATTTCTTCCCTCCGACACCAACGTTCTCACACTTCCTCAGACTGTGGGGACTATCAACACTTCACAGTATTCTCCATTTCTAATGAGAATGTGATCACAGGTAGTCTTCACTTAAGACCTTCAGAAACACTCCACTTTTTAACAACTGGTTTATCAGTCCAATGCTCACTTTGTGCTTTCACCTTCCCGAGTTCAAGCAGCTGTCTGATTATCCTATTTTATATTTTGGGCATTGTTTTTGCTGCTAAGTAGGCATTTAATCAAAAACTCTCAACTCGTTTTAGCTCACTAAACTTATGGAAGGTTAAGACGTTTTGTGAATTTCTCTACATAAAAATCACCATCTTAGACTTTTTCATCAAGGACACTTTAAGCTTTTTTACATCATGGAAACACGATTTTGTCTAAAACAGAAATGTTCAAAGTTGTTTGAAACTATCATTTTGAGGTGAAGGACCAAAATTGGAGAAGAACAGAAATGTTAGCATTTAATAAAAGAAACTTAAACATAACAAAACCAAAGGGAGCAACAAAAGGGACGACAAAACAGAGGACCTGACAATGAAAAACTGAAAACCAGACACTTGTATAAGCTGATGACAATGAACAGTATCTACACATGAACCTGGAGTGACTGTGACAGAGGGACAACGACTCAAACCAGGCCATGAGCAAAGAAAAATCACTGAAAATTGAAATCTTTGGTGCACAATCCTCACAGACCCAATCTGATTTTAGGTCTCCGAACCTGCTTTTCCTCCTTTTGTTGCCATGGCACCCAAAGATGTGTTCATAAAAGAGATAATGCCAAACCAACGGGTTCAGGAAGACGATCAGATTCCTTTCTGTCCCGAAACTTTTATTTTTTAATTTTACTGTATGTCACGGGTCACGAGTGGATGCGTGTCTCCAGCTGTCTCCTCATCTTCATCTTCGTCATCTTCAAGCAATTTTAAACTCAAGTTACCACAGAATTACTTCAAATAAAAGTAGTAATTCTGCAATATAGAGAGCTGAACATGGCACCGAAGAAAAACCAAGAAACATCTGACCTTGCAAACCTCGGAATTGCGCTTGCCGACATCCAAGCTAAGCTAATTCCACTGATGGAACTCGAAGATAAGCTAACATTTCTGATGCAACTTGTTGAAGCGATCCGATTGGACAGAGGACATTATGAACAACAAGATAATCGACTTCACCTCCTGGAGAGAAGAGTGAACCACAAGGATCAACAAGTAAGAATGAATAATTCTTACTAATTCTCATGGGATTTCAACTCAACCCCGAGCTAGGCCTGGAGGAGCTGATGTGAGCACAGAAGCTAGCTGAGCTGTTGGTGCTGCAGGCGAGAGCGTGGACAGTCAAGTTGGAGTCAAGTTTTCACGTCTAAAGAGATTTCACTGGATCTAAATCAATGAATCAATGAAAATTATCTACACATGTTTTTTATTTTTGATGCTGATTTTTGGAAATGACTTCCCTATAGTCATATTTTTTTTATTTTGGAGTTTCGATAATAGATCTGCATATGCTATTATCTAGTTTGGATTTCTTCCTTCATAGCCATGTGATTTATTGTTACTTAAGAACTCTTAATGACCTGAATCTATGTTGGCACGGTATATATATCTGATCATAAGTTAGGAATCGGATGTTGATAATTCACATAAAATAAATGGTAAGGTAGAGCCAGAGTGGGATTATCTAAGTTCACTTCCTCCTTCTCCCTTTCAAGTAATCTTTCATTTGATGCTTGGTTATCCTGTGTTTGACATGGTTTTATGGATGTAAACCTCTGTTGACTGATTGTGTTACACATGTTTTATTCTTGGCTGATTGTTTGAAATAAACCTTTAAAAAAAAGGTCTCCTGACATGTTTGAGCTCCCTGGTTGTTCAATATTTGTTTGTGTCAATAACTTGCAATGTTCCTGCTTAGCTTGCATAAAAAAGTTTTCAGATCCCAAAATTCAATTTGCTGCAATGCTTATAATCAAATTTTTGACCTTTCAAAATACTTTTTTAAAAACGTTTTTTTCTTTTGGAAGCAAAAAAGTTTATCTGCTTACATGCTTTTTATTTTTCCAATGAAATAAACTAAAAACTTAGAAAAGTATGATTTTTTGTGGCAAATTCCCTACAATAGCTTTTTGATAAAACTGACTAAATTTATTAAAAAAGCATTTTACTGCTGAAAAATTTATGAGGAATGGGAAAAAAAACAAGCTCACTGACTGAACATTGAACATAAAAGAAGGAAGCAGTCATTGTGTAACCGGAATGACTTAATATGATTCTGATTATTATAATTGATGATTACTAATGACAGCTATGCTAACCTTTTGATAGGTAAAATAGGCACAGGTAAACCACAGCTTTAAATAAAATAACATTTATTCAGTCAGTGCAGATCATTTAGCTCCTTCTCTTTGTGTTTTCAGTCAAAGATATTACACATGTACATATATGTAAGTATGTATTCTTTGTGATTTCAAAAGCATTTTCACAGCATTTGAAAGCCATTTCCAATCCACAGAGGATCTCGAGTTACCTTCATTTTCAATTTCTGATGCGAGTATTAAACCAGCTGTGACCCACAGTACTTCACCGTACTCAGCAGTACTTCATGAAAATCAAGCCAAAATAAATTAATTTAATTTGAGAGCAGAAAAATGCTGCAACCTTAATGAGAAGAAAAAAAGTTAGCATATTAATTAGTATAAATCTAAATGAAAACACAACATTCTGCAATTAGATAACATGCTTTCATTCACAGCAATGTTGACAAAAATGGGACAATATTAAACAATAATTGATGTACACCAAAAACTAGCTGATTAAAGTCTATAATTTTAAGTGGAGAATACTACAAATATTTTTGATAAAATTAACGATTTATGCGCAGGAGTATTATTAAGTACAGATTGTTATTGCATAAATGAATAAACCTCAGTAAAGCTCACTCAAAGTCACTGGGTGAAACTTAAAAAAGGACAAAGACAATGAAATCAACATGTTTATAAAAACTTTGTAACATTAAATGTCTTAACATTAATATAATTAACTGTTTGATTAACAGGATAAAGTAAATAAAAATGAATTTCTCAAAATCTAACAACATCTGGTTGTTTGATCCAAAAGTTAAAGTGTTTTTTTAATGCATAAAATATTTTTTGCATCTAATAATATTCTGCTTCATTCTGCTTTATTTAAAAAAAAAAAAAAATTTTTACTTGCTGTTTACTCTCCATGTGTGTTTGCTTTCTACTGATTTACTGATTTATCTATGGCTTTTTTGTGTATTTCTTCAGGGTGTGCATGCACTAAATTGTTGTAGTTTTATATTGGAAACATTTATTCTTGTTTTAAACATTTGTTTGTTTTACACGAAAAACATTTTAAACTGTCTGTCTAAATCCGTCAAAACACAAATATTTGGTCTTGTTTTCTTTCTGAGGCAGGAAAAAAGTGGGTTTTTTGCACTTTATTTGCGTTTCATCTTGACTCTTCTCCTATAGAAGATGGAGCCTGCAGGGGTGGGAGGGTGGGGGTTCTGCAGCAGGTAAAGTAAATCTTGCAGCTCAAACCTCACATGTTGTGTTTGCTTGTGCGCAGCGCAGAAGAGAGAAAGAATTCAAGGAGAAGGCCATGAAAAAAATGTCTAAAGGATAAAGTGCAAGAGGCCAGAGAGGAAACATCGAGATTGTGTGTAGTGTATGCATGAGTATTTGTGTGTTTTGTGCATCTGTGTGTGGTTGTGTGAGCGAGCGACGGGCAAACAGACCACAGAGGCAGAGGGGGGGTGGGGGGAGGAGAGAGGTTATTGCTGGAAAGCGTGAAGACAATAATGCAAACTGACACTTCAGAAATTAGATGCCGGTTGCCTTGGCAACAGGCCCTGGGCGAGGGGGCTACCAGGAATGGGTGAGGATGGGTGGGAGAGGGCGGCGGAGAGCGCAAAGATAGTGAGTAAATTATGTTTGATTAGAAGCGCAATCATTTGAAAAGAGCAAAGAGAAGCCTGCGGTGGCGCGGGCTGCAATCAATGGAGGACAGGAAAGTGCTGCATGTGGGGATGCGCCGCATACAGATGCACGCAGTCAACTCTCGGGGGGTTTCTGGAGTGTTTTCACCGCTGATATTTGCCTTAAGAAGCACCAGAGTTTGTGTTGGGACACAAAAAATAAACACAAACTCAGTTTATTTTTCCACACACAGAGAAGTCAAACAAAGAAATACTTCTTTATTTTCTTTGCCTCAATGTAACTTTAAATTTAACTTCCAAGCTATTTTTAAAGTTTCTTTTTACTGCAACAGAGCTAAAATGAAGTTTTGAATACCGAACAACAAACTTAAGTGTTTGTTCCATAAACTCAAGGACTTGCTTGTAGAAAAGCAGATGAAGAATTCTTAATTTCATCCACCAAATTAGTTTCCAGCAAAAGAAATAAACCCAAAACCTGAACTAACAGTGTTGGTTTGATACAACTCATTTTCCTTATCAAGCAGAATTGAAGTCTGTTTTCTCATTGACTTGTCGAGTCAAACTTCTAGTCTCGCATCGATCGAGTTGTACTAGAAATCTGAAAAGAGCCACCAGAGGGCAGCATTGTGCCTTGACTTTGTCTGCTCAACCATAAATTCATATTAAGAAGAAAAGATGATTCTGCTGGGATTTACTTTTTGAAAGTTTTACAGCTAAAAATAGATTTAAATAATTTTGTTTCACGAAAGACACAATTCATTCTTATCTGAGAGAAAACAACAACATCACAGGAACAAAAAAAAAAAAACCCTCAAAAAATATGACACAAAACACACGTGGTTAATTGTACTGACTGAAGTACCCCTTGGCAAAATGTAGTAGAAGTTCCCACTTTTGTTAAGGTTCTCAGTTTTTTATACCAGAGAAACGATATCAATATTTTTATTATGTGATACTCTAATTATACTTCTGTCATCCGACTCTTTTAGAGACATTTACACATCGTCCAGTCAGAGCTGGCGATCTGGCTGCCACCATCCGATGGCCGCCAAGCTGTCGCACGATTTTGTAATGGCGTCATTCCCGCCTTTTCCTGGACTGCCACCACGCTACCCTACTGACCGACGTCACCTTTGAGAGATAAATTATCCAATTTCAGTCAAATTTTAACCTCTGCGGCCAGCGGGTGGTAAAAATGTGACTGCTGCCTCCTGATTACAAATGGCGCCACACGGTCACCTGCCGATTCAGTAAGAGGCCAGTACTCTCACCTTACTAACAACTAGAGTGTGGTGTAAGGACGCAGTACGGCAGCATCACCAGTACGTCGGATGTGGATGCAACTTAGATTACCTTTACAAATACTTTGTAATATACTTACCACACATTTGACAATGGTGCATTCCTTAAGGTGGCGCTATGAGCCTCAAGGGAACTGCAAGACACACCTGTGCTCACCTGAAGATGTGGCCCCTTCTCTCTACGACCCTCCAGGGACCCGGACAAACAGGTCAAACCCCCGTATGAGTCCGTGTGACCAAGGCTTCATTGAGTCAAAACAAGAGCCATCAGGTCAGGGGTTCAAATCCTGCTTTACAACCTTTTACCTTGGTAGCTGATGATCAGTATCTATGTCCTTTTCTTTCTTTACTGAAGACAGAACATGAAACATTTTAGAGTTTCAAACGAATTAAGTTTTTATTCCACCGCCGCACAGCCGCTGTTTGACAAGAATTCCCATAGTTTGCTTTTTTTTTTTAGATTTAAAAACATTGAAGCTGGTTTAGGCTGTGCTTCAGCTATAAATGTCGTGTTCTCAAAGCTGAATTTTCTTTGTGAGATTGTTGGGTAGAAATGTTTACATCAGTCCATGCAGATGTATGCTGATGTAAATAAATACACTGATGTTTCTCCTCTCAACACGGATGTAACCTATAGCTCCTTTTTCTTGAAAAAGGACTAAAACCTCTTTATGACATTCTTTAAAAATTATGCCCAGGATATTTTTTCAATAAATGAGGAAACATGAGCTCTTTTTGACCAGTAAGATGAATATATCTCCAGTCATGCTTTATTAGAAATGTGTTCAGCAATTATTGTGCTTTCATTATGTTTTCGGGACAAACAGGGGTGGGGGGTGGGGGGAGGGTAGCAAATGACAAATCCTTCCTTCAAGTTGTGCATTGAAGGTTATTTATCCAGAATTGATCGAGGCACCGCCACTCCGTGGAAACTGACAAATTGTAAATATGTGAAGAAAGAAACGATTCAGGACGGTATCGATTGAATTCAGACAAATAAAAAGCTGGACGTCGGGAACGCGAGCAGTAAATGTGCGAGGCCTCTGCTGGATTTATGAACCTTTAAGGTGGAGAAGGAAGTGCGCTTGCTCCATTATACTCTGCAGATTTTTTTTTAATCCCAGAGGAGACATAGGAATAAATTGGGGTGGGGGTTACTTGGTGCTACTTGTGGACCACTTCCTGAAAGGCCTGTTCTCATGAAAAGCCAAACAGAGGAGACAACAACTTTGAAAAGAAAATGTAATTAATTATTGAATCAACTTAACAAAAGGACAAAACAAAACTCCATATCATGATAGGAAACAAAAAGGTGAAGACAAGAAGATATGACCGCCAGGAACTCGCAGGGGATAAACTGGCACAAAGCAGCTGAGATGATTGACAGCTGAAAGCTGCTGTGAAGATTTGGAAACTGAACAGAACCAGATCAAAAATTTAAGTGGAAAAAACCCACTCAATTAAAACAAAAATGAAATCAATGCATATAAAATTACAATCTCAAGGATTCATTTATTTGAATGCATGAGTTCTCAAAGTCTAAATCTGCATGTAGTTTGACTGGGTTGCCCTGAACATTATCACTCATTTTCCATCATTGACTGTATCCATAGACCATAAATAGAGAAGTGAGCCGGTTGTGATGTCACCCAGAGAAAATGACTTACTTCTAACCAAAGGAATTCGGGAAGCTGGGAATTTATTTTTGGTCTCAAAATGATTGACAACAATTACTATGAGAACCTGACGTTCTCAAACATTAAAAAACAGAAAACAGTTCACACACTGTTCTTGTCATAATTTGTTCTCACAATGGGTTGTGACTTATCTCCTACTTTCATTCTTTTCTTTTAGGTAATTTAGTTTTATGTCTATCCTCTCCTATTCATTTTTAAAGTGAATTTCTTCCATCTCTTAATTTGAAATGTTTTTCTGCAGGTCTATTTCCTGTCTGCAGCACACCTGGATTTGATCAGTTTTCTCTTGGTGTTTATAGTTAAAAGCCCCTGATCTTTTCATACTTTGTTATTTCTTTCTTAAGAGTCAAAGTGAAACAATCTGATAAACAAAAATATGAGTTTATTTTGTCACTAACATTCACTGTATTTGCGAACCGGACCGAGTGAGTGTGATGTCACACATAGGAAATGGTTTGTTTCCAGCACCAAACAAATGAAGTCAAATCCGTCGCCATTTTTTAGGATATAGACGCCGCCATGTTGGAGCTGGATTTCGTTAGTAAGCAGTAATTGGTCTGAGTTCCTACATTCCAGTATGGAATGTCAGGGGTCAGTTATACAGTCAATGTTTCCCACCAAACTTGCTCAGTTTACCTCTAAAGGATGTGGATAAATCTTGCATGTTAGAGCAGAGAAATGTCTCCTTTTTAATGATAAAGTTTTGCTGCAAGCTAAGAGTTGCTGCTGCAAACACGGATTACCCAAAACACCAAAACACATTATGAACCATTTTCTACATGAAATTGGTTTTGCAGAAATGTCACACAGCAAAACACGAGAGAAAATTCAACAAGAGTTCACAGGATTTGCACAATTTGAATATCGGATTCTCCATTTTGTCTCCAATCAGTTACAATCCAGCATGTTACCAAAGACGTCTGAAATCTCCAGAACTTTCTGACTCCTGAAAACTAAATCCGAAACGGTTTCAGGTAGATTTAGAGACTTTTGGTGAAGGAAATTTCTCTATTTGAATTTCTGAACATGTGCTGCAAAACACAAGCAGCAACATGAAATAAAGAATATGTTTCCTTTGAATTGCAGACTAAGTTCTAAAAAAGCTCAAATGGGTTCCAGTAGTGATCGTTATTATTGAAACCAATAACAGCAGCCCTGCTCCAAAGCAGTGCATTCCTGGTTTTTACATCCATCATATTTTAATACAGTAATTTTCTGTCCAATTGAGACTTGGAAGCATCATTTTCCAAACAGAAGCAGCAGTAAAATCCAGTCCGAATAGAGCACAGCAGTTTTTCCTGCTTGGATAAGAGTGCATATATTTAAAAAAAATAAATCAATCAATGTTTTAAAATTGTTTCAAAGAGAATGCAGGAGCTTTTTTCCACTCCGATCCTCTTTGGCTCTGTTTTAAAAGCATTCCCAGCAGCCTTTTAATTAGGATTATACCGTTTTTAGCCAAAATAAAAAAAACCTGTGACATTTCCTGGAACATAGTTTCTGCAGAGCGGCAGAAGCTCATTAGAAATTCTCCTCTGAGCTGTAGGCGGGACCGTTGGTGCAGAGGCATCACCCCTCCCCTCAAATCCCTGCACAAAGCAGGGAGCTGGTGGCTCAAGAACATTTTCAAGCCACGTTTTCCATTTGCTCCTGATTCACAACAATTTAAATGGAGAAATCCTCAGAAATTTCAAGCTTAATTTTCTTCATATATGTCCTCCATCATCAGAAAAATGCTGCAACTGTACGTTAAAAACCCTCGTTGGGTCTATAAGCCTCATTAGGGCACAAACAGCACATTGCCACAGCTAAACCTGTCTCATCTGATGGTAGTTTGAAATAAACTTTGATCTAATTGCAGAATTAACAACAAAAAAAGTTTAAAATAAAGCTCCAACATCAAATTTTGTGTCGTCTTCCTTAACCTACTCGCCTTAGAGTGAGATCAATTCCTGTAGCGAGGACGTGGACCGCAGATACAATAGCCAAACACACATTTTCCTTCAGATCTTCTAACCTTTCACGGCTACATTAAACCCTTTAAAATCCCAAAGTGCAGTTAGAAAGACCGGCCGTGACTTCAATTCAAATGTGCAAATATACTCCAAGGAAATAAATCCACAGAAAACTTGTGAAATGCCAAGAGTCAGATTTAACATTTTTTTGAGGTACGCGTTCCCATTTTTCCTAAATTTGAAAGTAAATATTGTCCTAATTATACATCCAAAGTTTGAAATGCTTTGTGTATTTCCTCCAGCAGCAGACGCACACACATGCATGTGCATTGATGAAGCACACACAGACACACACACACGCGTTTGCGCACACAGGCTGCAGAATTGAATGCGATAGGGAAGTGAAAAATGATTAACCCAGGGTCAGCTCTCAGCCTCAATCTCGGCAGCGCTCAAAGAACATCCTCGCCTGATTTACACTCGTCATGTTCCACAGCACACATTTGCATATATTTATTAAATTCACCACGCGTTGGAGAATAAAATATAACAGGGTGGAGGGAAGGGGAGCAGGAGGAGAGGGGTGGAGGAGGGGAACGAGGGAGGTGGTTATTTAAAGGAGGCGTGTTTCTGATAGATTTGCTTTTCATTCATATTCATTTGTTCCCTCTTTTCTTCGCCTCTCTCTCTGTTTTGTTCATTAACATTGAGGTCAGCGCCGGCATCAGATGTGACCGCTCAGCGCTTCAGGGAGAACCAAGCTGCTGGTCAGCCTATTGAAGTGACCTTGTTTTCATCATGGCAGACTGTTATTTATCGGTTAGATAGGAGCAGCATGGAGATGGTCACCACGCGGACGGAGCATTGGTGCCGAAAGTAAATCTGCGGTAGAAAAACAAGGCCGAATAAAATACACCTTCTATTTAAAAAAGCCCCAAAATTGTCAGAAATGTCTTTTTTTTTTTTTTTTTTTTGTAACTCATCGGAGGAATATGGTGGCCCTGAAGTTCAAATCACATTAACACATCAACGCAAAAACATGCTAAAGACTGAAAATGTTTATCAAAAAGTAAAACAAATAAAGAAAGAAACAACACTATATTTTAGCAATCAAAACATAATTCCAGAAATCAAAATGCAAACAAATAAAAGTAATTTTCGGAAATTAAACTTTTGCAGTGGGCGTGGCCAGAAGCTTCAAGAAATATCTTTTATTGGAAGATACTGTCATGGCAAAAAACGTCTTGTTGAAAAGGTGAACAAACATCATCATCCAATCAGTGATGCGACCCCTGAATGGAGAAGCTAAATAAAAGAAGAAGAAGCTTTGTTTTTTAGCAGTTGTAATCTTTACTGTGTTTCTGCATTAAATATTTGCTGATGTGATTTGCACTTCAAGGCCACCGTAGAGGAATGTCAAACACACCAAATATGTTGACTTTAAGACAGAATTCTTTCTCACAGGATTTTTACGTCTCTTTTTGTTCATCAAATATGTCTGAATCACATCAGGAATAAAAACTATTTCTGAATTAATTTACTGAAGGAACAAATCAGAGAAAATCAGGTTCTTGGTCAGAATGAAAATGTCGTTAGAGTCGCAGTGATCTTTTAATTATGATTATGCTGTTTTTAACCAGAATGAAAAAAAGTGTCATAGGACATATTTCTGCAGAGCAGCAGTAGTTCATTAGAAATGTACCTGTGAATTATTGGCCGGAACGCCCCCCTTCCCCTCTCCGTGGCTGAGCGCTGCCCAGCGTATTTTCGACGTCACAAATATGATCATTTTCAAAGTGCTCTTGATTCACGATTTGATCGTTGGTTAGCTATGATGGTGGTTTTGATGGTGTGATCAGATCCGTCAACCACAGGTTCTCCCTGCTCAGGCGCTGCTCCTCTCACTCCTGACCGGAGACCGTCATGCAGCTGCCTCTCTCCACTGCAGCAGCAGCATCCTCCTCTTCTGCCATTGGAAGCACATTCACTGCCGGACAAGTGCTTCTTGTGCTGCATGCATGCAGAGACGCATATCCTCCTGTTCCTCTGTGCTCCTCTTGCAGCCTTGAACCACGCAGACCTGAAACGAGAGGCCGAACGCTCAACAAATGCCATCACTTCTTCTGCTTTAGGCAAAGGAGAGGTGAAGAAATAACCTTTTTCCGCCTTTTCTCTTCTGTGACCACGTAAACATTGGCAATAAAAATGTTCAAACATTTTTCCAGTTTGGATGAAAAAGCAGCTGTGAAAAAAAATAAATAAGAAATTCTAGTTTTTCTTTACGAAGATTTCAGAAACATTTCATCATAAAAGTTAAAAGTGTCTTCTTTCTTCAAGCATTTCCATGAGGATTCTGGCAATATTCAAGAATAAAATCAGTTTGTTTCACTGTTTTGCTGAAAAAGCATGAAACCAAATAAACGTGAATGTGAAACAGAAACGTTTTGGTGGGAAGAAGCTAAAATTGAGAAGGAGCTGAGGTCTGTGCATGTGTGTGTGCGTCTGTGTGTAAGTGTGTAAGTGAGTGATAGCTTTCTTGCTCTGTCTTTTTCTCTCCACTCACCACTGATGGATTAAAGCTCTGGACATTTTTCAGACCTATTGATCTCACCTGACACAGCTGCTCACATCAGGTTTGTGTGTGTGTGTGTGTGTCTGTCTGTGCGTGTGTGTGTGTGTGTGTGTGTGTGTGTGAAGGATCAGTGGAAGGGGTTAAGGAGGTTTTGTAACTCGCTTTAAAGTGGTCCAAAGCAAAAAATCTGCATCACGCGCAGACCTGTGTGAACCCGTTTCAGGACAGAAATGAGGAAAGTGATGTTTTTACTTCACTTACAAACAAAACTGTCTTTGTTCAATTTAAAGTTCATGAAGACCTTAACATAACAATAACTGTAATGGTTAATGTAGTCCTATTTGTGAAAGCCTGAGATGGTGTTTTTATGTCATAAATCAGGAAAATATTCATTCATCTCTGGTTGTAAAGCATTCACATTTCTTTTTTGGAGCTTAATGTTGTTTGAATTTAAGACAAACAAATCTAAATGATACATAAGAGAACACATTAATCAATAATAGTATAATAGTTTGATATTAAAGCCTCAAATCGTGAACAGACTTCCTTGATTCCTGGTGGAAGCTGTCCATCTGTCAATCCTTTTAACCGGCTTTGGATCCTCTGGACCTCCTGTTTCCCAGGTTCCTCAATGGCTCTTCCCATAGGATAACGAGGAGCTAACTCTCTAATGTCTGGGGTTGTCCTATAACCCCTCCCCAGGAGCATGTCTAATCTATAGGATCTCCAAACAACATCAATATGCTCCTCTAGTTTTGGAGGAGCAGCACCTCCATCCCAATTCCTTCCAGATGGCTGAGCATCACCGGCTCATTTCTGCTGCTTGAATCTGTGACCTGAAGCATTTTTTCACAAAGGAGAGGAAACGAGCTGATAAATTCTGACTCAGCTCCCCTTTTAAAACCACGGATCAGTCAAAAAGCTGAAAAAAACTAAAGGTTAGTCTGACCAGGAGAAAATCATGAAAACTGAAATGATGATTCTGTCACCCTGAGACGTTCAGTTGACAACCCACCACCACTGACTGTATATAAGCACTGGATTGAGTAACTCTCCCCCTGGTGTTCCAAACAGGAAGCACCTGCTGTCTCCAAAAAACCAAAATCCCATAGACTGCTATAAGCAGCTGTTACTTTAGTTCATTCATTGGTCAGAATAACCATTCTTGCTGTGATACCTTTTAAACATGTTCTGGATATTTTTCATATTTTTTTCATTATTTTTTTAACTGCAAGTTATTCAAGTATAAACTGACCAATCAGATTTCTCAATAAGAGTAGGCGGAGCCTGCTGGCCCTATGCCCAAGGTTCAAAGTGTTTGACAGATTTCCTGTAGCCTTCTGAACACGAATAGGGGTGGGGCTTTCCAACAAGCTCACCCCTGACTGGTGAGAGTGTTTCCATGGAAATGTTGACTCAGACCGACTTGGACCAATCACTGCTTACTGATGTGTCTGGCTCCAAAATGGCGGCATCCTTATCAGGCAAAAATGGTGACAGAAGTAAACCATTTTCTCTGAGTGATATCACTCGCGCTCAGTTCAGTTCTCATTTACAGTAAAGAGAACTGCAAGTGTACCACTTCCTGCTTCCTGTTAGCTGACCTATTGCCTAACATTTGGCATTCAACTAGTGGCATGGCCATTGCAAAAACTAGAAGTTTGGAGTCTGAATGGTGAATGAATATCCGGTTAAAATGTGTTTTGTGTGAAAAAATCAACGATTATAAAGAGAAAAGAATTCAACAAACAGCAGTAAACCATCCACAAGGGTTTCCCTCCTCCCTGGAATCTGGCTGTAGCTCCTCACAATCTCAGGCAACCATGGGAGAGCACCAGCTCTCTGTGCCAGGGGGCGTAGTGGGACCACTGGGCATGCTGGGACCAGCCTGGCCGGCTGAGCTGCAGCTGCAGCCATCACCGGAGCAGGAGCGACACACGCATATGTTTCCCAACAACAACCACGCACACACAAAGACGTCTGGTCCCGTGCCATGAGCCTCAGCTGTGCCAGCACCACCACCCCCGCCCCTCCACCCTTCCAGGCCTGGACCTCCCGCGAATGCCACCCTCTTTACCCTCCTCATCCTCCTCTGCTCCACCCCTGCCGGTAGCCTTTGTGGGCTAATTAGCGGTGAAATTGGTGAATTGCAGGCTCAGGCACACACACACACATTCAGCCGCACCCCACCCCACCCCATTCCACCTATACACATACAGTTGGCGAATTGCAGGCTCAGGCACAGCAGTGCAGACACTTCAGCGTAGCCAAGCGCCACTTCAACCCTGAAAGCCTCTGAAATGGGGCATGCAACACAAAGACCGGAGTGAGAGGAGAAGAAAAGAAGCGTGGAGGAGAAGCAGAGGAGCAGCCTTTCTCATCCAGCCATCCAGCAGGGAGAAATTCAAATGAGGGCTTTTCCTCTCATCAACGTGGAGTCCAGACACCTGACACTCACCTGTGCGCCTCAGCTGAGGGTCTAGAACGGAGTCTGTAGTGATTCTGTGATGGACGACTCTCAGCCCTTCATCCCACACACCCATAAATTACCTCTCATATTAACAGGCTGTATTAAACCCTGCAATGTGTTAGGGCTCTCATTTAAAATTAATAAGTGGTAATTATGGAGGGGAGGGAATCTGATGAGGAGAGGCTGAAAAATGAGTAGATTTAAAAGGAAAAAAAGTTTCAAATGAGAGGAATAAAACGACGGAAAAGGAACCTGTGCCGCACGTTTCTAACCATCGTCAACAAAACATGTGTAGACGGGAATTTAAACAGTTTCAGTCCTGCAGATGTTATGATTGAACACCACATTTTCCAGTCACAGAGACAACACGGCTTCCCAGCTGAGCATGAAATAAGAAAAGTGAAGGGATGATGGGAGGACTCTCACATTGTTGGGCAGAGAGGAGAGGAAGACAAGCAAATTAACAGTAAATGACTGCACTTTTATTCTCTGCGGATCCTCGTCTCCACGCTCGCTTTTGGTTCTGTTTTCCTCACAAGAGGAATAAAAAAAGAGAATGATTTAGTTTAATAGCTGATTATTTTAACAGTGTTTCCATGCAGAAAATAACACATTAATTGCTGAAATGAAGTAAATTATCACTTTATTGAGAATTAAATGATTGTTTCTTTTTTTATTGGTAATTTATTATTTTTTTATTGCCTTCCACTTGTGTTCTTCCTTTTTTGTGTCTTTGTATTTCAGCTTACATTCACAGCAGCAGCATTTTTTTCCTGAAATGATTGACATTAGTAAGTGCCAGTGACCACTACGGTTTGATGTTTTTTAATGTTAAAAAACAGAGAAGAATCCACACCCTCTTTTTATCATGTTGTGAGTGAGTTGTGATTAATCAGCAGCTTTATTTTTCTTTTCGTTATTTATGTCCATTCTTTCCTCTATTAGTTTTATAGTCTATTTTGCCCATATTTCTTATTTCAAAATGTTTTTCCATCTGTCTTTCTGTCATCAGCTGAAAATCCCTGATTTCTGTTGTTCATTTCATCTTCATTCTTGTCAATCTTTAAAGAAACTATCTGGTAAATATGAATGATAAATTACAAAAAGGTACCGACTTGGACTAACATCCAAACCCCGTTACACCGGCTCCTTTGGAGCTCTCGTGCAGATAGTGGGCCCTTGGGAGTGTGATGCCTCATCAGCTCTTCGAGCTCGACCCCACCAGAGCCTGTGGGAAAGGCCACGGCCACGTGGTGCTCACCCGCCAGCCCCAGGCCTGGCTCCAGAGTGGGGCTCCGGTGACACCAAACCGGCAACAAACCAGGATTTTGATGGCTCTTCCTCATAAAGGAGGTTCTGAACCACTCTTTGTCTGGCTCACCAAAGACCTGCCTGCCATGGATGACCCTACCAGGGGCACAAACCCCAGACAGCTTAGCTCCAGCGATTTGAGCTCTCAAACTCTCCACCACGTTAAAGTGACGGTTCAGTGAGAGTAACCAGTTGAGGTAACTCAGGCGTCTGGTCCGGATGCCTCCTGAATCCCTCCCTGGGCAGGTGTTCTACAGGCATGTTTCACTGGGTGCAGACACTGACAAACACCCCTCAGAGGAGCTGAACAAGACAAGAGGGAAGTCTGGGCTTCTTTGTTTAGACTGTTGCCTCCACAACCCAGTCCCTGCAGAGAAAGGCAAAGAAAGGCAAAGAAAGTGAGCAACCAATCAGAAGAACTGGTTTTAACATGGATTATTGAGCAAAGACAGAAAGGTCTGCGTGTCTCCAGGAAAATAATAATATAATACAACGTTCTCATCATTCAGTAAATCCTCAAATGTTCATCTGGTGTTGCAGACATTTCCTGACCAAACTTCATCGCAAATAACCCATTAACCATCACCTTTCTGTCTGTGATGGAATAAATGCCGGTCTCTAACAAACGCCAGGTGGTTGCCACATTTTTTGAATTAACACCCGAGCTTGTAAAGGCAGATACACAATATGCACATCCATCTCTGCAAAAACGTGGATGTTTGTTTTTGCGGGTGAAACTCAGATACGCTGCTAAGGTTGACGTCATGAAATGGGCGGCACCCACGAGGAGCACAAGGCGGAGCCTCAGAGATCGAATCGTCTTACTTCTGGGTAGAAAACAAGTTCACAAAAAGAATTTGTCTTTCATAAAGAATTTCTTCTTTCATGTGCCAAAAGTAAAATATGCTCATGTATATGGATGTAGTTTACTCTGAAAGGCTCAGGAAAAGGTGTGGTATTGGCCCTTCAAGAGGCCGTAAGGCAAACTTAAAATCCAACAAGGCATCTTCTGTATGAACTCTGGTTGTTTTTACTGGTCTGGAACAGATTTTGTGTTGTACATGGCACACAAAAATCTGTCCAAATGTTTTAGTATGACAGCTATAACGCAGCACTGCCTGATGCATTGTTAGAGCATTATGGGTACTGTAATCAGGAGCCTGGTGGAGTGACTCACACTATGCTTCGACATAATTGTGTTATCTTGAAGCTAAGATGGTTGTTATTAACATTTTATGGTAACTTAGTGGCCAGCAGAGGGCAGGCTTACAAGCTTTCCGTAATCGCTGCGTTGTATGAACGACAAAGAAGAAGCCACATGAGCGTGACTGTCAGGATGTGCCGAGTAATATAATGATATCAGAAAAACTGGTGCACCCTAGTCTCTGTTTGGGACATTCGTTTTTATCTCAAGATACTACAATAATGAAGTGAAAAAGTGAGAGTTTGTTTGGCATTTTATGTGCTCCAACTAATCACATCATTTCTGTCAAAAAACCCTCAAGATTAGAAACTAATAAAGGTTACAAATGTAGAAAAAAACATTTTCAACATTCTTTTTTCATTAAACGTTTGGAAAAAGTACAGAAAAAAGTACAGTACAATTTAAATATTTATTTAATACAACATTATTATTAATTACTTTGCAAGACAGAAAAAATAACATGTTTTTGACATGTTGATCATTTCTGCCATGAGTTTGATGAGTCTTCTAGCGTCTTCACTTTTAAATGTGCAACATTTGCTTTTGTCTAAAGATGTGTAATTTCCGCTTCCAGCCGATGATGTCAGACGCCGTCTTGTTATCTGCAGTCAGGTTCCTCTAGCTTTTGTATGAAAAAACCCCTTTCCTTCTACATTTATTGAGGTGGTACCTCATGGTCCGGTGTGCCTTCCATCCATCAGTTTGGGGTCACAGGTCGCTAAAGCCTCTCCAACTAATGTTGGGCAGAACTGGGGTCCAATCTGGATAGGTTTCCAGGTTTCTCTGCAAACTTTTGTGCTTCTTCACAGTTTGGTTCCGCCTCATCTCCTCGGGGAGCAGCAAAGCAGTCCATGTTTATACTGATCCTTTTTTATGAAGTTAAGTTCCCCTCATTGTGTTTTGGGCGTGAAAATGTTTTGGATTTTTGCTCCAGTGTCGATCATAGTAACCGACTTCTGGGTAACTCTGAGTAGTCCTCAAGTGTCAGATGAAAAGTTTCCTCATGAATCTTCTTCTCCTGCATTTGGGTTCATCTACAAATACTGGAATCCAACAGATCCCTGGAGATTTGGGAAGGGCTACCCCATCCAAGAAAGTTTCAAAACCAGCTGCAAACTTCTTCCTAAACTCTTCAGTGACATTGTCTTTCCCTCATTAGGAAAAACAAAACCATATGTTGTCACTGTTTTCACTGCAGATTTATACATCATTTGAATATAAGCATTAGGCGAAGAGTTCAGTAAAGCGTAAAAACCTCACAGACGACACGCAAAAGGTATAAAAAGTGAAAAAAAATGCTGTTTTTTAAAGCCACATTCAAAACAGGTACATTCATCAGCAGTTCATCTGGGCAGTCTTTAAGCCATCTGCTTTTACACTGACAGTGTTTTGCATAAAAGGAGCTCAGCAGTGTTGTCTGCTGAAGTGTCCTGCTCATCCTTCTTTGCCCTGCGGTCCCCCTGAGACACATTAGTCTCTTAAAGCTTTGTCATCACCATCAGTTAATGGACCTCCCAGCAGTCTGTTAAAAACAGTCCTGATCAATACACGCCGTCTGCAGAAAAGGATAACATCCAAAAGCAAAGCAACTTTTTGTCATACTTTTTTTGTTTTTTGTGAACAGCTGTCTGTGTTACTGAGGAGAAATAATCAGCCATTCAAATTATGAAGCCAGAAAACCAGTAAAATGGAAAATCTGGGCTTTTTTTCTGTGTTCTTCAAAACAATCAGGAAAGTAGGAAAGCCTGCATTTTACTGGGACATTGAATTTATGGGGAGTATGAAACAAATCTATAGCATTTATGTGTTTTTAGATATTTGTAGACCTGTTTAATTTTTAGAACACGTAAAAAATTTAAAGGTTGGATCTGGTTGTCGCAGAAATTATTTTTGACAACTAGAATCCTGTTTTTTTTTTTTTAGTAGTCATTTATTTTTGCATTTTGTGTTTAAAGTTTTCTTCTTGAATTTACAATGTAATTAGGTTAGCTCACATATGGAAACACTAGTTTTAAAGAAATGTCTAAACTGAGAAAAAGTTTCACATTTCCTTGTTTTCATGTTTCCAGTCAGTCATAAATACTTTTGGAGGTCAAGAACTCTTCCTAAAGTTGTGTTATATATCTTACCACTAACTAACGGAAACTTGAGAATAGTTTGAGACATCCATGGGGACTCTGTTACTGTTCTGACAGATTTTTTTATGCAAAATTGAATCTCTTTTTTTCTCTTTGTACAAGTTGTCATTTTTGTCATTATCAGATCAGGGCTTTTATTTTGAAAACCCCCCTTTCCCCATCATTTTTTTCCCATGCTCTTGCCCTGTACTGCTCAGTTGCTTTCATTCTGCTCTTACATTCTGTTTGTAACTTTTTGGTTTTCTCCCTCTCTTTGGTTCGAATCAGTGACGTGCGGTGAGGTTCACAGTTGGTGAGGCAGTGATGTCATCAGTCAGATTTACAAACATGAACCCTACAGAGAAGCTTATTCACTATTTGATTGGCAGCAGTTAAAGTGTGTTGTTTAAAATTTCACTTCAACATTTTTCTTCCATTTATAAACTGTAGTAGAAGGGTTACAAATTCACCAAAATTGTTATCATTGACTTACTTTTACTTATGAATGAGGTCAGTGTGTCGCTCCCTTGTTAGTTACTTGGTAAACTGACCTGGCTGCAGCTATTTTTATTTTTTTTTACCTGCCTCAAACAGGAAGTTAAGGTTTTTTTTATATATATTTATATATTTGATATAAATCTATATTCTATTGAAAGCACAGTTTTTGACACTTTTTTTTATGGTTGCAAGAAACCGGTGCTTTAGGGCTTCTGACTGTATATGATCGCTAGAGTAGTGACAACTCCCCCGCGTGTGCTCCCTGTTCCAAACAGCAAGGATCCGTTGGCTCCAAGAAACCAAAAACCCATAGACATCTAAAGAGATACAAACAGCTTTTACTCAGTCACTGTGTTTGTCAGAATAACCATTCTGATACTTTTGTAACATGTTTTTGATGATCCCATTTTTTTCACAGTATTTTTTCTTTATCGCAATTTAAACCAGTCAGTTGCGACAATAAAAGTAGGTGGTGCCTTCTGGCCCCACTTCCATCATTCAAAAGTTTTATTGGCAGATTTTGTGTCGCTTGTTTTCAAGTGGTAGAGGTGAGCAAGCTCACCTCCTGATTGGTGAGAGTGGTTGCCATAGAAACTTAGACTGACTCAGCCCAATCACTGCTGACTGGCAATGTAATGTAATGCTCCAACATGGCGGCGTCTACAGAGTGAAAACATGGTGACTGAATTGACTTGATTTGGTGGGGGCCAGAAGTAAAACATTTTCTATGGATGACACCACAATCACTCAGTCCAGTACTCATATACAGCCAATGTGTTGGACCCAAAATACAGCAGATCGGGTTCATGACAAAAACGGAAATATTTCATATGTAAACTTAAACATCAACTAAGGGAGCTACAGAAGGGTGATCAAACGGATGACCTGACCTTGAGGAACTGAAAACCAGACACTTATATAAGCTGAGGGTTGTTAACACAAATCAAGACAGCTGACGATGATTGACAACCTAAATCTGACGTGACTGACAGGGAAAACGCATGAACAGTAGGCCTACATGACAAGAATCAAAGAAATATTACTGGAAATCCCATCCAGAGTCCACAATCCCTGAAAACAGGTGCAAATGTAGCCGTGTGCTGGTGTTTGTGCCTAAATGTGTACTTTAAGCATCCAAAATATGTCTGGATTTTGGGTAATGTTGGTGTTTAACCCTGTAAAATGCTTTTGGAACTGAGATATTTTCCTTTGAGGAAATCCACAACAAAATTGCAAAATCATTTTTTATGAGACATAGATATTGTAATGTTAGGCTGAATGTCCTCATTGGATGGGTGTAGAACTGCTTCCCAGGACGGTCACTGAGCTTTATCCAGAACGGGTCATAAGGACAGACCCTTCCACACTACTGTGTTTATCTACAAGTTTTTAACATGGTGTAGCTGTATTATAAAGAATTCATTATCTGCAAATTTTACATTCTTCTAATAAAGAAAATACTCATTTTAAAGAAAAATGAATAATGAAAAGCCCATTCTCACCATGAAGTTTAGAGAATCAGCAAAACTTTTCCTGCCAAAAGTGTTATTGAGATTTCACAGAGGCAGCCATTTAAAATTGATCAAGAAAAGCTGCCAATGGAAGGATGTTAGTTGTGTTTTCATTCCTCTGCAGCAAAGCGTTTCTACATTTCTGTCAATGTCATTTTAAGTGTTAGGTAAAGCAGTCTGACAGGCGAGGTGAAGGTTCGAGCACGCTGCTATGAAGAAGGCAGAGGCTCCTCATCATGGGAGTAGAACCAGCAGTCTGAAAGTCACTTCAAAGTTTGGTTAGGTGTTTAAAGTTCAGTTGAACGGGTTTTAAATGTTCTAATGTCGCTACGTTTCATCTCCAGAAGTCATGTGATCATACATACATGGTAGTGTTTTGTGAGTGCTGGGTGTTTCAGGAAGACAAACTTTGCCTTTTTGGATGTCTGCAGCTCCCGTCTCCGCCGGGGGACACGGAGAACACGTCGACAGCTAATGGAACCTTAACTTTAGGCATCATTTTAAATATGTGTGGCCAACAACAAAATCCAGCCTTGGACACACTTAAAATATGTGTGGGAAAGCAACACTTTTGCTGCATGTGCCAACGTGAATTTCCATCACTATTTATGCTGGTTGCATGTAAATACGTGCAAATTTGCTAAGGCGATGCATACAGTTACCCACAACCAGAAATAAACGAGCGGTCTCCTTTTAAACCGGAAAAATGAAACACAGCTCCATGCATAGAGCCAATATAGTCCACAATGCATTGCCTTTGAATGATTTTTGTGCGAAAAACTTCTTGTAATAATTTTTTTCAATAAACTATTGAAAAACTACAACGTTTAATTTTCAGAAAGCAGTCTTTGTAAATTGTTCATATTTACTAGGTTTTTACCTCAAGCAATCGATCATGTTTGTTGTTTAAATAAAAGTAGTGATCAGGGAGTCTGAATTGCTTTTTAAAATCCAGGGCACTTGATAGTCCACCACTATCTTCCTGAGAACCAGCCTATTAATTTATGACCTCTGTAGACTCCGCCTTGTCTTCCCAAGAAAAACAAACTTCCCAAAATCCGACCCATACACATGAGATGTCATTGGAAAGGCTAGGATGTCCTTATTCTAGCCTGATAAATAAAAACAAATGTCTTCTACAGAGGACAGAAATGAATGTGCTGGTTCTCGGGACGCTATCGTAGGTAAGGAGCAGGGAGGGAATTCAGAAATAGCACAAGTTTTTACAGATTTTCTGCTCGATTCGTTACAAATTAGCTCGAAGCCAAGACATTTGTTTACATCCAAATAAATGGGTAAAAACAAGATGAGTTATCTGAGTGGTTGATATCTCTGAGTGTGTCTGATCATCTGCTAAAAACATATAGCAGGGAAGAGTGTGTGAGTGTTTGTGTATGTGTGTGTGTGGAGGGGGGGTGATGCTCAAGCATTTGCGATCTGGTTAGCACTTCGTTAAAGTCAAGTTCATCAAGCAAAGGAAGGTTAGAGAGGCACAGTCAACGCGGTCCAAACGGTGAGTAAACAAACTAGCACTTGTTCAAATGCGACACGAGAAAAACCCACTCCTGATCACACACACATGCACACACACGTGCACACAAACAATGAGGCCCAGCCCTCTGTACATCATTATTTCTTTCTCCTTCTCCATCTCCAGTGGCGCCAGCCCCGGTTCGGGCTCCCTACGTCTGGCACCTTTTGCCCAAATCAGAACGGGGGGAGGGCGAAGGGGTAGAAGGAAAGAAATTAAGGAAGGTGGGAAAAGAAGGAGGGAAGGAGAGGGATGAGGTGTTAACACCCTTTTTCAGCACCAGAGCACCCTCGTACAGCCTGAGCGGAGGGGGGCGGCTTTAACTGTGAGGTGTGTGGAGAATATTCCTTCACTTTCAGGACTCAGATTCTCTTCCGGTTTTTTTCCATCTGGAAAAGCCAAAGTTTGATGATTTCTCCTCCTCCAGGTCTTTGTCCGTCTCCCGGCATGCTGCTGCCTCCACTCTGCTTGTGTCTTTATTTCTCATTAGTGCATTTTGACAGTTAATGAGTGGATCGTGTGTGTTTTCATGTGCATGAGACTACAGTGACAGAGGGGAGGGGTAGTAAAAGATAGCGGATGAGGGTGAAATTCCCGTTGATAAATCATGTGGTCAGTGGCTGGGGCCTGTGTTTATCTCCCGCTGTCAGAGGAGTGTGGGAGCGGAGATACTGCTCCCACATTCAGACACACACAAGTGCAGCAGCAGGAGTCGTCATTACCTGTGATTTCTGCGCCGCCGCCGCCCCCCCTCCCGTCTACCAGGGAGGATGTGGAGGCCAGATATAGAGCAAAACCTCCTGTTTACATTTTTTTGCTTCGATCAAGCCCCCACCCCCCCTCATTCAGCGAGCTGTCGGTGCTGATTACTGTTTGACTAATAGACTTTAAATCAGTCTCTGCTGCAGGCTCTCACTGTTTGCATCAAGTCTGAGCAAATTCCTTAATAACTGCATTTCCTTGCACTCAAACACACACAATTTGCATGTTTTCCTGCATCTGCTCACAACTCTCATCAATGCAAATTAGCATTTTTTAATATTTGCATTGTGCATGTTAGTATAAATACATTTGAAAATGTGAAAGATGCTTGTTTTTGCCACTGACTTCCAGAGTAAAAAAATGTCCAGTTAATTTATTTTTGAAAGTACACAGCAAAAAGAGGTTCCTAAGCAAAAAGCAGTTGATATGAAGTATGCTTGAGTATAAGTACAGCAAGTCTACTATGCACAATGTACGTGTAGAATAGGGAGTATACTAACTTAATACTTCTTCAGACTAAATTGGAACATTTGTAATCAACAAATTATGTATAGTTTATAAAAAGTCAACTTTAACTAGAGGTGTGAACATTTTGGTGAGTTTCTGTGCATCGGGCAGGTGTCAAATTTTAGCTCGAAGCATCCGTTAAAAAGAAGAAACGTAATAACGAATAAAAAACATTGCAAGAACAATATAGAAGTTTTTGCGGTTAGGGCTGAGTGTTTCTCTCTGTGTATTTTGTGTTCTACTACACACTGTTGATGTGTTTTTATTCTTATTCTTTTCTGTTGAGGTCTTCTTAGGGTTTTTTGTGGGTTTTTTTTCTATCGTTGCGAAAACGATATGGCCCTCAGCTTCTACTCCCTCACTTTTAGTACAGACTAAGTATTTTTGCATTAAGGGGTGGCCGAAAAACTGAATAAGAAAACACGAATCTTAGACGACAAAAAGAAAAATGATCTGTCCATGCACCAAATTATTTACTTAGAAAATCTTATAAGAAAATATCAAAATCTAGAGACAATTCCATGTGCATCTGAAAGGGGAAAATAAGCTGAAAAAGCTCTTTGCAAATGCTTTTTGAGTTTTTATTAACCTAATTATAGTTCATTTTGATTGTAGTGAAAAAAAACGTTGTGTAATAAGTGGAAACAACTTAATTACAACAAAATGTGAACAAAATGAGAATCTTTGTACAATTTGGCCTATCTTACTAAATCCTCATAAAATCTACCTTTTTTCTTTGCACATAAATATACATTTTTGTTTCCAAAGTAATGTCAGGGAATGTCAGTCTAACTTTATTGAGATTTAAAATAACATTCTTAAAACTGAACCAAAACTTACAGTGAAATTTGATTTTTTTTGTCTTAAATTAAGTTTTTCTATTGTCATTTTTTAATCAGTTCAATAGTAATTTCCTTTTTTCTAGTTTAATGAAACTAAAAATTCTCAACTTTTCTAATTTTGTGAAAAACCTGGAATAGAAGTCAGGTCTGGAACTTGAAGCTACTGAGGTGTGTGATGCCAGATTGACTAACGCAGACTAAACTCTCGTTTTCCTGTACAACAAGCACAATGATCTTTGCACAATGATCAAAGTTGCAGATGAATCTTTATTTTATTATTTACATTACTGAATTGTTCTTTGTCATTCATCCATTTCTTACCAGTCAAAAACATTTTGCCCTTCTGGCAGAAATACACCTGTCTGAGTTCAGCTAGTCAATCTGTACTTAAAATTGACATTAAAGATGGTGACACCCACTGGATAAATTACTCATGCTGGCTCCTACACTAGGAAAGGTCTTAAAAAACAAAAGTTCAAACAACTTCAAACCTGCAAATATCTGTAATGTCTAAAAAATAAGGTTTTAAAAGTAGAATTCCCAGAGCCCCACCCCTTCACACTTGGTATCATTGCAAACCCCCAAATGTCCTCTGTAGAAACCAAAATGAGTTAATGCAGCAGTGTGCAGTGGTTGGAAGCTTTTTATGTGTAGAAATGTCCTCTACAGAGGATACATTTGCATTGTTGGTAGTCAGGAGGATATTCATGTGGAAATTGCATTTAAACTTCATATAAATGACATCAAAACATCAGTGATGATTCATGTTTATACAGAATTTTACCCTTCAAACAGTCAGCATCCGCTGTGATTGACTGTTGCTGTGTCGTCATGACAAAAACAGGAAAAAAAAGGCATTATTTATGTGTAAAACGCCAAACAAAGTCAGCCAGCTTCAGGGAAAATGTAAGGAAAAGTACACAAAACTAAAAAGATTCACTAGTAAAATGAATAAAAACAAAAGACTATCAACTCTACAATTCTAAAAAAAATAAAACAAAATGAGACAGATTTCATTTCTGATGTAAGAACTGTTCATTTCTAAATTAGGAGCTTATATCCAAAAACCTGGAGCCACACGCAGCTCTTTTATCCCTCCATTCTGACCCTCTGGTTTTGAACAATGCAAACAATGCAAACAAATGCAAACGATTTGAATAAATAAAAGGTTTGTTAGTTAAGTTTTAATTTTTAAACTGGTGGTTGAATATTAACTTGTTTTTTTAAACAACCACTGACATTACACTAAATTAAGAGGTGGTAAGGGCTTTGTCGTTCCTCCAAAATGCACAAACGTCAAATATCTAAGCAAAATGAAATTTGAACTATTGTCAGAGTGATTTTTTTAAAAGTTTAAACTCATATTCTTATCATATATCTTGTTGATATTCAGAGTAGCATTTTATTGCAATTTTACTCTAGCGGGATCCTATTTTATGTATTTTATTTTGAAAGGAACTTTTTTGTGCTGCTGTCAAAAGTAATATAACAGAAATATAATTAAATCCCTGTAAATATTTAAAAGCTACACTTTTTAAATGAATTGTTTAATGGCCACAAAAATATAAAAAGAGTTTGTCTAAATGTTGAGGTGGGACTCGTTGGGTTTTGGCCGGTTAGAAACTGTTAAATTTTGCAGTTTTACGTCGTCCTGAGATGACGACGGGTTGTTCATATGAAATTGCCGACACAGCAGTCCAACTTAAACGTGTCAATTAAAACACGGACATTTCTCTCCTCTTAGAGCAAATTTTTATCTTAAACTTTTGAGAATTTCAGCAAAATGTTCCTCCTTTTCTTAACCCCAAAACTGTAACTTTTGTTTTGTTTCTGCTGAGATAAAAGACGTTTTCTTTTCACAATAAATTATTGAGGCGTCTGATGGAAGTCATTTCTAAAGTTCTAATTGTCCTCATTACAACATGTTGTTGCTCTGATTATCTGTCTTATATGTGCATCTTTAGTCATAAAAAGAAGAAGTCCAAGAGTTGATCCCTGTGGAACACCACATGTTTGAAGGATTTGTTTCTTTGTCTTAACTGTGATAAAAGTCTCTTCTTTGAAGGAATGATGAAAAACAGCACTGGATCTACTCTCTCTTATGGAGTAAAAAGCATGTTTTTGATTGCAGCAGACTGTTACAGACAAAAGCAAATTACCCGCTTTTATTTAGAAATTGTTTTTGCTCCAAAAAAGATCAGTCCAAATATTAAACTTGGTAAAATAGTGAGATTTAACAGCTCAAAAACATCTCCTTTTCATCAGCTGTATCTTGAAGAAATCCTTGCTAAAGAAAGGCTGTGGTTTTACATGGGAGTGCGCAGAAAAACCAAACACCATTTCAGTCAGATCTGCAGTCTTTCTTAAGCTGAATCAGTTTCATTTCAATGAACCTCAATTTCCTTTTGTCAATAAAGTTTCTTTTTATTAAAAAAGCATCCTTTCAGGTTTCCTGGGGCTTTGTTGCAGAGACTAGAGCTCACTCAGCATTCAATGTTGTTCTGACAGCAGGACTCTGAAGCAGATCTTTGTGCTCTTAAATTGCACTTGTGGTTAACTGAAGATGTTTAATGCTTATTTTGTAATATTCATTCATTCTTCATTTTGACATCAAAGGCCTAAATATATTTTAATATTATGTAAAGTTATTACTTGATTTTGTTCTTTTTAAAGCTACAGTTCTTTTTTTTCTTTTAGTGAGTTAGAATGTCTTACATTTTTGTTATTTCTGCAAAAACACATTGTCATTTGACTGGTAATTGTGTTCTAATGTATCTTCCCCGTTTATTTTATTTAGGAATACAGTAAATAACGAACTAAGCTAACGTAATGAGTACGAATATTTTTTGTTCTGTTTGTTAACACTCAATGTAGCTAATTTTAATTATTAAAATTATTAAAAATTATCTCATATTCGGAGCTTTTTTTGTGTTCTTCAACTCCATATTGTGTTTGTAAACTCACATTCAACTTTAAGATTTCTTCAGACTTCTTCAGATAAAAACATTTTTATTTATGATAACATATGTTATTTGCACTCTTTACTTTTACTCAAGTAAATGTGATGAGTACCGATAAGTGTCCATTCAAACGTACTGGAGTAAAGAGTACAAATAGTCAATCAAAAATGTAGTGGAGTAGAGATTAAAAGTTGCTTATATTTTTAATACTCAGTATAAGTACAAAGTAGCCAAAAAAAATTCAGTAAAGTAATGAAATCTATTTACTTCAGTACTTCACACCACTGCGTTCATGGATCTATTTGTCTGCAAATGGAGGCTTCAGAATGAAGCAGGGAGCTTGTGGCCGGTCAGACGTATTTTCTACATCACAAAAACGTTTTTTTTTTACATGGCATTCTTTCTTCTCCTGATTCATGATTTAAAGTGCAAATTTAAGCCTAATTTTCTTTAAATATGTCCTCTATCATCAGAAAAATGTCACAAGGACATGTTAAATACACCAAGGTACAATTTTCATTGGAGTGTGTTTTTCAAATGACCCATCAAAAAGTTAGTCTCCTTTGAATTGGGGTAGAACCAATCAGACTTGGGTTATTTTTAACTGTGACGTATTTGGCTTTATGATGTCAGTCTTTTCCGTTTCTATAAACATGAGTGGAAGTTCTGGAGACAGATCTCCACAGCTCATGCTCACCGGCTCCTCCATTGATGAAGCCGTTCTCCACACAAGAGTCTCCACGGACATGCTCATTGTTCATGCACTTCCAACTGTGCATTACACGAGCGAGTGCGTTTGCATGTGCGAGGGCCTCCCCTGGCCCGGTGTCTGACAGTTGGGAGTGTCTGCGCGACACGGCGGCCCCCGTGTGCGCCGCACGCTTTGTGGAGATGTGTGCGTCTGCAACAGGCCGGTGGGAAGGGAGACAGATTGCGTTTTAACAGCCATCGCTGTCATCTCCAACAGCTGTCCTCTTCCCATTCTCTATTCAGCGGGCTTGTGTTTGCTTTGTCTCCCCCGTGACCCTTCCTTCAAAGGGCCACAGAGGAGAAAGGGAGCAGGAGACTCGGCGAGAGGAGAACAGGGCCGGACAATGAGGGGAAAATGGAGACGAATGCAAATGGAGGGGCTGATGCCACAACAGAAGCAGCTCTCCTGTCTGCCTCTTCCTCTCCTCTTCCTCTCCTCTTCCTCTTCCCTCCCCTGAGCTCTGAATCTGCTAGATTTTCTTATTTCAACACCACAGCCGGCTCCTCTCTACCTCCCGCCACCGTTTACCCCTCTCTCCCATCTTGTATCTCTCCTCCAGCTCTGCTGCCTTCGCCCTCCTCCACCCCCCCATCCTGTCCCCCCTCCCCCCCATGTTGTCTCTTATCAGGTAGAGGGGAGATAAGGCTGCTATCTTGCCGTGCCAGGGCTTTGACACAACGCTTTAATGCATAATAAGTTCACTCATCTTTAAATCAATGCGGCCAAACGATGAATTTCTGAAGTCAGTCATTGGCAGGTTTGGAGCTAAAACGCAGAGATAAGGTCTGCCTGCGAATCAGACAGACATGTATGCAAATCAGATGTACGTATGGAGTCTCTGCAGACCTCAGAGGCAATGCATCTTTTTCTGGGTTTTCCACACGCCGCTGCTCAAACGTTTTCGTATCAGCGCTTTGCCTGCTGCGAAGTCGCAGTCGTGTCAGTTTGGAAACATTTGGGTGCATTTTGAGTCAATATCAGCTTCAGACGACATTTTTTACTTCAACTTAAAAATGACGGATCTGAGATGAATGCCTCAGACTCTGAAACAGTAACGGCAGAACCGCCATAGAGAGAAAAACGAAGAGAAAAACTGAACATTTGCCAGAAAAGTTTCAGTAACACAAAACTAAATGGTAATTGTTAATGAAAATGACTTTTTTCAGAAAGTCTAAATGTAAATCTGAAGTTGTTGCTTTAAAAAAATACACTAAATAATTCACATTGTTCTTTACTAAAGATATAATTCATTCTATGAGTCTGTTTTTCTTTAAAACCATTTTTGTTTCCACTGTGCTCAATTTTCAAATCAAGAATTTATGTAAACCTTAAAAAGCACAGCAGTACATCAAACAATTGACAGAAATTTAAATTAGTTTGTAATTAGTGTTTTTTAAACTTTTTAAAATCCACAAATGTTTTTTGCATTTTTTTATATGTGTATCACTTGTTATCTGCAGGGTAATTTGGTTTTTGCTCACATTATTGTTAATTTACGTTGCAAAAATATTGATGAGTGTTCAGGAAAAAGGCCCCTTATTTACCCACCGTCTAAAATTTGATCCACTTTTTTTTACCATGATGTAAGTGGATCATAAAGAATAAAATATCAACAAATGTTGCATTATTTAAGCACAGCAAGCAGTCATTCAAAAAAAAAACACCAATAGATAAGTTATTAGATAAGTTATTCTCACCATAAAGTTTAGAAAATTAGCTAAACTTTTCCCACCAAAAATGTTTTTGAGATTTCATGGAAGCAGCCATTTTGAAATGATGAGGAAAAGCCTTTCTACTGCCCCTAGTGGAAAGATGATGAATTACAGGTTAGAAAACACCAACCAAGGTATAAACAAAATAATTTTAAGTACAGTTTAGATCATCTAATAAGAAATTTGGGTCAAATATGATACAGATCGTTTTTCCGTTTCTCAAATTTGTGTCAGACTTGGGGTGTGTTGCTTTGATTGGTAGGTGGGTTGATCAACAAAACATTTTCCTAAGATGGGAAAACTATGACCACTCCAATTAAAGACCCGCTTCAATGAAAATTCTGTTTTTAACATGTTTTTGTGTCATTTTTCTGACGATAGAGGACAGACGTCAAGAAAATGTTTCAAATTCCATTCCTGAGTATTTCTTTATTTAAATCGTTGTGAATTCGGAGCAGATGAAAAACATTTTATTTGTGATGTAGAAAATACGCTGGGTAGACCACAAGCCTCCGCGCTCCATTCCATCCAGGTAGAGAAGCTTTGGTGCAATTTCAATAAAGAAGATCCACCTCATCTTCAGGTATGCTGCATACCACATGTCACTCATCAGTTGGTCCTTTCGATGGCGAACCTCCGAGCCGTTCTCCTTCTGGCTCCTTGATTCAGCGCGGTGTGGCCTTAACCACCATCAGCGTATGGGCTCTGGGGTCTCTTCCCTTGGTCCAAGGTCATCACTAACATGCAAGATGTCTCAGGCCCAGAGCCCAACAGCCAAATACTGATTGTTCATGCTTCATAATTAAATCTTTCAATCATACGCTCAATATCTCTCCTCATTGATAATGTTAGGTTGGGGGTCTGAGGGGCTGTAAGCTAGTGGAAGAGTGTGTAAACAGAGAGCCATCAGCAATGGGGAGGGGGGCGGGGTTGCTCTACAATGGTCCGGCCCACAATTCAGTTATATTTTTGATGAACTCCTGCAGCACTGTAGAAACTATGTCCTAGAAAACGACACAAGTTTTTTGGTTTTGGCTAAAAACTGCAAAATCATAATTAAAAGAACACTGAAATCACTTGAGTCTGAAATAAACCAGCTCTATCAATCAAAATAGATCAGAGGATGATCGGAGTGCATCTTTTTGCCAACGTTTGTCATTAGAACATAAACCCAGTGTTGAGCTTTGAGTTCAGCCTCAGTTTTCGGACCAGATCATTAGGAGATCTGAAGTGATTACGGAAGCAGACAAAGCTCCTTCCTGCTCTGTTTGCTCCCTCATTTAAGCCCCACCCCCTCCGTTCTCCTGGTCTCTGCTTGATGGTTAGTTCACGGGTCACTCGGGTGACAGGGCCTGAGCTGGTAGATAAGAAATGGTCAGGACGGCATTACTACAGGCGAGAGTCTGAGGGGCGACGACTGGGTGGTGAGAGATGAAACAGTGAGGGATTGGGCAGCAGCGGCAGAGGGGGCGGTGGGGGCTAATCTGCCGTGGTTTGAAGTAATAATACATTAGTGATAATCATCGCGACATGCAGAGAGAGGAGAGGGACGCGCACACACCACACACACGTGTGGGAGCGACAAAGCCAAACAGACAGGGACAACAAACGGAAATACAGAAGGAGCCTGATTCTTATTCCGGCTCCGTCTCTCACTGTAAATCACGGCTCCTCCACCCGGCCGCCGCCCCTCCCTCCAACTCTGCGCGGATATCAGGCTGGTGCAGAAGGGCTCAGCCCAGCTGATAGCAGGTCCTCTGGGAGTGGGGAGTGGAGTACGGTGGGGTGAGACATGGGTGGATGGAGGGGGTTCGGGGGCTTACCCCGCTCCCTCAGATATGGAGGTCAGGGGTTAGTCAGGGCAGGGTGGCTCCGGGAGCTGCAGCGGGCGTTTGGTGCACGTGGGTTTGACTCGCTCTTTGTCTAAACGTGTCCTGCTTTTGTCAGATAACCAAAACTCCAGATAATCGTAATAAATTTGTTCTGACGGACACCCTGCAGGTGGAGCGCGCTAACAGCAGCCGTCCCTGCAGACCAGCCAGAGTGCGGGTGGAGAGAAATGGAGCGATTTTTTTCCTTTATTACCAGAGTGATTGTGCGAAAATAATCAATTTGAGAGACTTTTCATCTTGAACCAAAATGGCAATTTGACCCCTGCAGAGCTCAGGTCTTATGTGACAGCAAGTGCTGTACTGTCACAGGTGCAGAAATGCTACCAAACCGCATGCTAGCATTAAAAAGACAGAAAGCAATTTCCCTTATTTGTTTGTCTGGCTTTTGCTGGAGCTGAGATTGGACGGCACTGAGCTGAAGTTTGACAAAAATTAAAGAGGAGATTTGTCTTCTACTGAGTGTCGAGAGTCTGAAAAAAAAAAAAAACTTTTGTGTTCTGACTTGATCACTCACTTGTGTTTTTTGTTCTTCATTCGAGAAAACTCAAGAGAATGGTGATTTACCCCAGACAGATCACAAAAATGACTTTTCTAACAACTTTAGTCTGAATTTTCGGATGAAATACTCCTCTCCAGACAAGATACAATGGCTACAAGTGCTACAGATCTTTGAGATTTCCTTTTTGGACTTGAATCTTCACCACGTCTTTGTTGAGGCGATTATTCTACTTGGTCAGGTCTACTTAAGATACTTGCTGGAGCAGGTAGGAGGTGTTAAGAGGTTGAAGCATCTTTGAATAGATGTCCACGGAACAAACTTATGCCTTAGTCACATCTGCCTTGCAGCAGAGACGGCTGGGTTGATATTTCAAACAAGTTGGGGATTTTGTGGTGCAGGCACCAAATCTGGCACCTTTGGAACCTTAGGTTTCCATCTTTCAGAAAAGCACGTTAGCCTAGAGAAAAATCCAAAATGGAGGCCACTTGTAAAGAATGACGCTGATATTCTCAATTGTCACAGAAATATTTGCTATTTGCAGTGCATTCATTTTAATGCAGTCTTTAAAATCTACAGTTTTTTTAATCGTAAAAGCGTTCCCAGTGGTCTTTTAATTAGGATTATGTTGCGTTTAGCCAAAATCAAAAAGCCTGTGTTGTTTTTAAGACATATTTTCTGCAAAGTGGCAGGAGCTCAATAGAAATTCGCCTCTGGGTTGTGGGCAGAACAATTGGTTTGGAAATAACCCTACTTTGATATCTCATCATTCCTTTGTTTACGCTCTCTCCCTCTAGCTTACAGACCCTCACAACTCCAAGCTAGCATTAGCGTAGGAAAAAAAACGGCGAGCACTATCCGAGCTATCCAGCCGTGCAGCTTTGAGCCAGATTCCAGCACAGATGAGGGAAACAAAGACGTACATGGATCTATTTGTTTGCAAGTGGAAGATTTAGAATTACAGCGGATCAGGGAGACGCTGGCCCGCCCATGGCAGTTTCTGCGTCCCAAACCCGAGCTTTTTCAAACAACCAGTTTTCATCTGCTCCTGATCCATAAAGAAATGGTCAGAAATGCAATTTTAATTTTAAATTATTTTTTAAAAAATGCAAAAAAAAAGTGCAACAAGAACATTCTCAAAACACCAAAAACATGATTTTCTTTTGAGTGGGTCTTCAAAGAGTACAGAATACTTTTAAACAGATTGTAAAAACTTGGATTTTCTCATGGTTTTCTGAAGGAGGAATCCTGAGGTAGATGCTTGCCAAATTTGGTGCTTGTACCACAAAATGCACGATTTTAAAGTGAATCCAGTATTACCAGTGGATATGGGGAGTATGTGGGTAAAAAAACGTCTATGGTGGTCTGCATGAGACATCAAGGTTGTAGACCGCTACGTAACCCCGTAGAGCAAAAACGTTCATGCAAACGACAGGTCGTAGTAAAAACAACACGTAAGGGTAAAGTAGATGAGATGCAGGCGTGTTGTATGGATTTGTCATTTTTTCAACATGACACGTGCATTCTGACTGTTAGGAACAAGAATAGGTCAGTAAGGA
Organism: Oryzias celebensis; assembly: GCA_014656515.1. Taxonomy (NCBI): domain Eukaryota; kingdom Metazoa; phylum Chordata; class Actinopteri; order Beloniformes; family Adrianichthyidae; genus Oryzias; species Oryzias celebensis. The sequence continues at coordinate 3,318,283 of BNCR01000012.1, forward strand.
GCCAGTACTTCCACCTTACTAACAACTAAAGTTAGGTGTAAGGACACAACGGCATCGCCCATACGTTATAAACGCGTGCAACTTACATTATCTTCACAAATATTCATACACTTACCACAAACACTCAACAGTAATATATTCCAATCCAGGATCTATTTGAAGGAATATTCTGGTTGTCTTGCTGTAAGAACTTCAGAAAACAGTGAACTGTGTTTGAGAGGGACTTTCCACAGAGGTTAGTAGGTTTCTCCGCTTCTTGGCTTGAGTTCCAGGGTTCTATACTTTTGTTGTGCAACAAATCCTCTCTCAAAATAGTCATATAATCTGCTGGTGTCTCAAAGTAATCCCAAACTCAGTTTAGAGAGAAATAAAATCACAGACATGTGACGGCGCTAAAGAGCTTTAAAATCAGAGAAAGACAGAAAAAGGCGAAATCAAAAATCGGAGTATTAACAACCAACAACTACTTGGAAACATGCATTTCTAAAAATACATTTATATATAAAGAGATTTGCTATGTTTCACTTCACACAGATTTTTTTATTTTGTGAATGCCGTATTTCCAGAAAAGAATTCTAGGAGTTTGTATATCAGCATTCCACCACTATTAACATCCCAACAATTCCTGCTGGTTAGGGTTAATGTTAGGGTTAGGATTGGGGGGTCATGGTATAATGAACAAATTCTATATTTATCACAATTATTTTAATTGCAAATAATTTCCATTTTAACTTATTTTATAACAGATATTTATCAATAAAATACTAAATCAAGATCTTAAAACAGGAATTGACAGGAAGTTTACAGGAATTGAATTGACAGGAAGTCCTTCACAAAAGGTGAGAGAAAATCAGCTTGATTTTCAAATTAAAACACTAGATCTAAGGAACTGGTGAGGTGACAAGTTTTGGTAAAAGACTGAGCTTTCAGAGGTTTGAAGATTTGATGTTTAGCTGCAGATGGAGCTACACTGCCAAAAATGAATCTTCAAGGAGTAAAATGATTGTTCCAGAAAAATGTCTTATTTTCCGTCTTGCAAAAAATAATCTTATCAAGAAAGTGTTCAAAAGCAAAAGAATTTCAGTTTGAGAAAACTTAAATGACTAAAATATTTTAACATTGAAATAAGGATTTTTGGTTTCTACCCCAGATCGTTTTCTTTTTTAAAGACATTCTGTCATTGGGGAAAGAATTTTGGACTGATTTTAAGCGGCCTGTTTTAATGAAGGTAATGTTTGGCATCTTTTTGTTTTTAGGAGTCAATTTTTGCAACTTTCTCAAAGTCACAGTTTGTCAAAAAAAAGTTTATTCTCCTCTTATGACCAATTATTTTGTTTTTGTTTGATTCGGGATGAATTTTTGAAATCCTTGTGGAAAAATTGAGCAGCAGAAAAGAATCAGCTGCTAATCCAAGGAAATGGTGCAAAGGAGGAACAAAACTACGATTCCACATCCTTCACTTTCCAGGCTTTGGAACAATTTAAACCACATGTGTAAAATCTCATGTTATTTTTGTGGAGAAAAAGAACGTATGAAACGAGAACAAGCAAAAAGTAGAAGCAGAATCATTTTCCAACTACTACGGTCGTCATTTTCTTTTGAGTGAAAACATTTGTGAATCTTTTTCATCAGCAGTTTTACAACAACATAGGAATTCTGCTAAAGAAAACTGTACATTTGTGCTTCATTTCTGTTTTAAGACATAAATCGAGTTGTTTGAGGGGCTAAAATATTTTGTATTATTTATTATGATTTTTTAAATGTAAAAACACTCAATAAAGCCCCAGGTTTTTTCTGCAAACCTTCAGCATTTCTAACTTCCACCTTCCATCCTGCTTCTCTCACGCTTCGCAGCCCCTCTAACATATCTTTACTAGTCTCCTCCTCGCCTGTGTAGTTTTTCTAACCTGTCCCCTTCTCTTCCCCTCTCCCTCTGTCTCACCATTTCAGCTTCTGCATTCTTATCTCTATGTTGCCGTCCTCAGTAATTATTATTATGTGCTGCAGAGATAATTCGAAAGCTGTGAGGAGGGAGAGGCAGAAAAAATGGGATGAAAGAAGCAGTGGCTGTGGCTTCCTGGGCTGTGCTTCTCTTATCTGACCTTGGGCAGAGCCACTTATTGTTAGGCAAATCTCATGTGCAGAAAAATGGAGTGAACGGTAGTGAGAGCGAGCGAGGAGGTGGTGGTTTGTGGTGGCGTTGGTGGAGGGGGGTGGGCGGTAGAGAAGGGAGGGAGAGAGTGAGGAGGAGATGGATGGAGGTGGAAGGAGAGACGTCAGAAAGCAGCGGGTTTAAGAAGTGGTTTATCGAGCGATAGGGAAAAAAGTGAACTGCAAAAAAAAAACGAAAAGAGGAGGAGACATGGGGGGGGATGGGCAAGAAAGCAGAAGAAATGACAGAACGTGCATTTGAGACGGCATAAAAGAAAAGTGGAAAACGAGGAAAAAAAAGAAAATAGATGAAACTGGGACTTTTATGGCGACAAAGTCCAGTTTAATATCCAGTTTTCATTGCCTTGTGAAGTACTGCAGACACTTTGGCTCGCTCAAATAAATCCCTTCGCCTGCTGAACAGGAGTCATAAAATCAATTCACTTTTTGTTTGGGAAGAAAGCGTGCTTAAATTTGTCCTCAGTGAAATTGCACTTCTTGATTTGCTTCTTTGTATTCTCTCTGCATCCCATTGGCTGTAGATTCCCAGTATCTGTCAGTGACCTCATGCATATTACAGCTGCACGACGCGCAGCTAATGTTTAGCATTCACGAGGACATTTTCCATGAAGTCTGAACCCAAGCTCTGAAATTTCTTTGCATCTCCAGGCTATCTGGAAGCTGCAAGCTTATGCATACGATTGTGAAGTTAGTCCGTGTGGCTGGAAGCTGAGCAGCGAGCACGTACTGCTGCAAGGGTGAACCATAAATTCCCATCAGTGGCATCGTAGACCCATGAGGGGCTGATGTGTGGCCTTTTCTCCCGCCGCTGCTCGGCTCCCTTTAATTACGAGCCATTCTGTAGAAACAACACTCTGTCCTTCCACCAGATTTAAAATGACCCGCTCCCAGTAATTCATTGGCCTGCGTGTCCTTGCAAGGTGCAGGAGTGTGAGTGTGTATGAATTAATCATTTTCTATTCAGATTCAACATCGCTTTGGAATTGTAGTTAAGTGAAGATAGGAGCACATCTGACACCACTCTTCTAATTGCCACAGATGATTTTGTCCACATGTAGATGAAGAAACAGGAACTTTCTTTGAGTGGTTCGGGTTTGCTCTGGTAGAACAAAGTGGAGTTTGGAGACTTTAGAAATGTGAGGAAGGGATTTTAACAAGACTGAGAACTTGAGAGACCATGACTTGTGCAGTTCTTTTTCCGTGTTTAACTGAGTTTTATTTAATTCTTTATTTTTAGATACAAATAAAAGACAGCTTGAATATTGAGGTTTCCTCTTTTTGCTTACGTAAGCATTTGGGTACCTCCTCTTCTTTGTTTTTTGTAATTGTTCTATCATTATAAACAAAAGGTTTTCTCAAAGCTTTGCCATTCTGAATTTTAGAAAGTCATTATCCATATTTGTGAAACTTCGACGCAATTTCAATAAGGAAGATCGACTTTACTCTCAGGTACATTGGATTGTTAGGTCCCTCTACACCCCACTCATCAAATAAGCCTGAACCAATAGGTAAACTTTGCCTTTAAACGTATTCATCTCTCTGCATTCTAGATGTTTTTTTGTGGCCTGCTTCCATCCTGTTCTCCACCTGGAGCGATGCTTTGTCATGAACTGCTCCTTAACTATCATCAGTATCAAGGTTCTGGGGTTTATTCATCTGTGGTCCATCAGCAAGACGTCATTGGCCCAGAGCCAAACCGCCACTGTTGTTTGGCATATTTCACATGCATCGTTTTGTATCGCTAATAAATAATTACTTGCATTCCTGAGATCTCTAACTATTGAAGGATTACTATTAAAGAAAAGTAGGACTCATTTTATACAAATCTCTGCATTCTCCATGTCCATTGTATTGATAAACAACTTCAATGATAAAAGGAATCTCTGGTGGCCTTCTGCCCTTCAACTGCTGATCTGTCCTCTTCAGATCCACCCGGACTCCTGCCCCCCCAAACCAAATCCTCACTTTACACCCCAAAATCTCTGCCCCGGCTCCTTTTTTTAGTCCACCCCTGCCTGCTGCTCAATTCAGCTTCTTTGACCATCGAGCAAACAAACAAAACACCCCAGGGTAATGAGGCCACCTTTGGGAATAGCTGCGGTGAAAGGAGCCTCGCGTATTGATGTGGGATTGACCATTATTCAAAGAAGGGAATGAAAAGGATGGAAGGAGAGAGATATGAGAAGAGGAGCTCTGATCTGGTGGAGTGGATTGAGCTGTTGGCTGTTTGATTGAAAAAAGTGACAAAACTGCCATCCGTGACTCAGGCTATGAGATAACAACCTTCAGGTCATTGTCTGGATTCCAACGGGGCTTTCCCACACTGAACACAACAGGACGGTGGTGTGGGTTCATGTGACCACACTGACCCTAATCAAGTCAAAATGTGAACCTGAGCCGACAAACTTTGCATCTAAAAGTTCATCAGAGGTACAACTAAAAGTAAAGACAGAGCTGTTTTCCTGATCTTCTGTCACTTATCTTTCTCTTGAGTGGTTCTTGGCCTCACTTTGTCACTCCCAATAAAAACAAGTTGCCTGTGATGAGAAAAATGTGATGTGTTGAGATCAGATACAGATCTACTCTAACTCAGCCTCATGAAGAGTTAAAGAGCCTCTAAATACAATCAGGAGCAACCAACCGCTTGACTCAGAAAAACAACAAAACCCACGTTTCTTTAATTAAGCAAAACTTATTCTTTATTAAAAGATACTTACTTTAGTATTGGTTTTCTGGCTCGCAGAGCTAATTAACCTCCTTCTTCAGGCTTGTTTTTTTCTTTAATTTTATTTACAGTCCTTCAGATTTGACCCTCTCAAGATTGGAGGACTGGTACTGTTTTTTGACTGAGAACCTCTCAAAACAAGAACTATAATTCACGTGTGTCTTCTTGTTTGTGTTTTTAATAACGGCAGGAAATGAATCCATCGAAAACCTTTCTAAACAATGGTTGAAGTCTTAAGACTCAAGGAATCTCATTTGAAGATGTAAAATGAATCATTAGATGTTCCAATGAAAACATTAACGGCGTTTGACTGTATTCAGGTTGCTTTCAAGTCACTCCTGAGATCATATGAACCTGGGCAACACGACAGTAGAAATCACACAAGAGTTCCACTTTTTACATAAATAGTGCTGTTGACGATTCTAAAAAAGCTAACTTATGGATAAAGAGCCGCGCAATTGAGAGATTTGACTTTTTCTTTCTTCCGTTTACACTGCAGATGCTTACACACCATGAGTGGTGCGTTCAAGAACGTGCTATTCGTGGTTTCATGGACGCGCATTGAGCAGGTGGAATTCACTCAGAAGGTAGCAGCAAGGAGGGAATTCTCCTTTTTTGTGTTTTTACTGTTTAATAGCACTCGTCCGCCACCTATAATGGGTAGAGGTTTGGAGCAAAAAGTCAAAGCGGTGCAAATCCCACAAATCCCCTCGCTCCAGGCTTTGTGTTTTCACAGCTTTGGTCCTATAAATGTCTGTCTGGGTTTCATTTTAACCCGACCGGGCAGAAAAAGCTCAATTATTAATTTCTCCTTTCATTATCATGTTCACAACTGTCGGCAATTCCAAGTTTTGAACTGAACGCTACCCAAACGTTACTACTAAATCCGAGTCCCTAATTGCTCTGTTGCGATTAAGCGTGAAAATTGTAAACCTGTTGAACTTCCTGTGCGCAGTCAATGAACATCCGATTTGTTTGTACAGCTGACTTGTGTAGCGACATGCAATCACGAGCGTTTCAGACGTGAAAGCCCACAATTCTGCTTTAGGTGCGTTTGCATAGACTTTTCCTTGAAAGTGGCCGCTTGCAGCCGGTGTGTAAGCACCTTGAAACTTGTCTTGGACCTGAAGCCAGAGATGTGAAACAGGACTCGGAGTTTCCCTTTTGAGAATGGGTTTGTTTGCAGACCTTCAAGCATCTCATTCTCAAAGTTCAAAGCGATGTCTGTAATTAGTGGAATTTTATCACAACTCAATCACTAATGCGGGACTTTCGACTTGTTTTGGACTCATGATCAGAGACCTGAAACTTGATGTGGACTTCAAGGACTGAAACTTTACTTTAGTTTCGACCTAGAAGTCAAAGACTTTCTTCCAGTGCATTTCGATCTCAAAGACTTTTGACCTCACCTGAGTGCATACCCTGACCTGCAGGAAAACTCATGAACTTGTACTCAACAGACTTGACTCAATTTCAACAAAAAAATCTGTAAACATTTCTGTCTTGATCTGTCTAAATTTCTGTATCATTGATGCAATTATCTTTTAGCTGATTATCCAACTGATGTTTATAGTTTCTCTCATGTTTAAAGAAGATATTGCATTGGTTGTTGTTTTACATCCAGCCAGTAAGTGAATGACCAAGTGGATTTATTTATTTTAATTTTTAAAAAGAATGCAGAACAGAAAGCATTAAATTCTTTTTTATAGTTCAAAACATCATTTTCTAACATATTCATCAGAAACAATAATATTGTCGAGCATGACTGTAGTAAAGGAGGACGTGAAGATGGTTGGTGTGAGTGCGGAGGATGCTGAAGATGGAGGTGGAGGATTTGCTGTGGTGACCCCAGAGAGCAAAAAAAGATTATTGTTGATTCCGTACTTCATCCATATGCATTGGCTAACTAGTATTCTAGGACTTGGAATTGACTCAGACTTGAGTTCAGAAATGTAAAACTTGACTTTGAGAAATTTATACATGAATCCAAAGACTTGAGGCTTGATTGGAGTTCAGAGACTTGATACTTGACTTAGATTTGAGACTTGAGATTTGACTTGGACAGGAGTCCAGAAACTCAAGACTTGATTTGGATATGATTCCAGAGACTTGACTTCACACCTGAACCCAGGTACTTGGGACTTTACTTTAGTTCAGAGACTTGACTTGAACTTCCAAAAAGTGACTTGCAAACACCTCTGCACTCCCAGTGTGATAATCTCTAACATCACCTACAAGACTCTGCCTGGAGAGAAGTGACGCCTGGAGTGAGGAGCGATTTGAAGTTTACACAACGGTGTTCTGACAGCAGGCCATGGAACATAGCTAAGCCAAGTGAAAGTTTGTTAACCTATTCATTAAAATGGATAAAATTGAGCTCAAATGAAATCAGAACTATATTTTTAAGAAGAAAGCACTCCAACAGTTGTCTCCAATCACAAACACGTCAATAAAGATGTTTCTCTGAGTATATTTACCTTTATGTGTTGTTATTTGGTATATGGTGTATACTTTTATAGCACTTTTATACTTTCTGAGAAGGACTCTGCTCCACTGCCAAACACTGGCGCCAACCTATAACCACCAGGAGATGTGTGGTTCAGTGTCTTTGATATATGGGCGGGCAAGATGGGCACTAAAGCTGTGATCTGGTGATCAGAGGTCGACCGTTCTACCTCTGCACCACAAATAAATGTAAAATACATAAAATGAAAAAAAAAATGGAAACATGCATTGGTCATTCTGCCTCTAGTGGTTTTTGGTGCAACTGGAATACTTTTTTATTTTAACTTTATATTTGTTTCATTCCAAAGGTTGACTCCATGAATCCACAATACTTTATTTAATCCTAAAGAACAACGTATCTATGCGTGTCTGACATTTGTTTTTAAGTACATGTTCCTTTACTTCATTCATATTTAGTATCACTGACAAGTTTATGTATGATTTTTTTCAGAATCTAACTAAATTAGTAGTTATTGTTTCAAAGTTTGTTCCTCAAATTGACCACAATATGTTGGAGTTGTTGAGCAGTGTTCTACCTTTGCTGGTTTGGTTGATATTTGTTTGGTAAATGAAAAGATCTTTGCGTAATCTTCACGCTCGCTGTCAAAAACCTGACAACAAAGCTTCTGACGGACATTGTGGGGAGTGTTTGGGACAATGCAAACCTGGGCCAGCATGAAGGGCAGCTGCCAACGCTGGAACCTGTGTGACATTTGTAAATGACTGGCCCGATCGGCTCCTTGTAGTAATTATCTAAATGGGCTCATTCGAAACCTCTTCATTGTGGAATCAGTTAATTAATTAGCTGTTTCACTGACAGGATAATGGTGAGAGCATGCTAAATAGATTAGTCTGGAACTTGATTTATCATTGCACCCCCCCACATCAACCCACCCAACTCTGTTTATCACCACCTCTAACCCCCCCTTTCTCCCACTCTCTGTGTTTTTCCTCTTTTTTTGCAGCATCTATAACAGCCACCCACGTACTCGCTGAAAATCCTCCAACTGTACAGATACAAAGCTGCCGAGCTGATAAGGCAGATCCGGCCTTGTTGAGTTGAGAAGAAAAAGATATCCTGCAGAACAGGTGTGCGGTTTAAGCACCTCGGGAAGGATACAGAGGTGCAAGACAGATGATGCCGCGTGTGGAAACAACAAAACCGCACAATAACAGGGAGTAGATGTTTATTTCTTACAACACGAGAAGAGCTATCTTCGTAATGAAAGGAACAACTCGCAGCAGAACTGATGTTTAACTTGCATATGTGTTTTCGCTCCAAAAGATTTTTTTTTCCATAAACAAAAACAACATTGTAAAGGGCTGTCACTTCCAGCAAAAAACATGCCGTTTAATTTCATTTAAAGACTTAAACAAACTGGCTGTCAGAGTCTGGGAGAAGTCCGTTCTGTGCACAGACTCTTCTGAGACTTTTACATCACAGCTGTTTGCCTTCAAAAAAATAAAGGAGAAATTATGGATCACTAAGCTTGCTTTTTCTTTTTGTGCATTTCTTCATGGTTTTATTTAAAGACCCACTCTGATGAAAATTGTTTTTGGTTTTCTTTAACATGTTCCTGCTGTATTTTTCTGATGATGGAGGATATATATATATATATATGGAGAAAATTAAGCTCAAAATTGCATTTTTGAGTATTTCTTTGTTCAAATCGTTGTGAATCAGGAGCAGACGAAAAAATGCAGTTTAAAAAATATCAGATTTGTGACACCTAAAATGCACTGGACGGGCCACAAGCTCCCTGCTCCGCTCTACAATGGGGACGGGAAGAGGAGTCGGGGTTGCTCCATGCCAGTAGTTAAGCTCACAACTCAGAGGCGAATTTCTAATGAATTCCTGTCGCTCGGCAGAAACGATGTCCTAGAAAAGGACACTGATTTTTTAAAATTTGAGCTAAGAACAGCATAATCCTAACTAAAAGACCACAGGGAACGGTTTCAGATTAAAAAAATGATCAAAGTTGGACTATAAGATTAGAAGGAAATTCTTTTAAATTGAATCTAAGTAACTTCTTTGATTGCGAGCAGATAAAGGTTTTTGTTCTATAACAGCTGATTTTTTTTTCAATAAAGGTTTGAAAAGTGTTAAAATGTTCACGTGTGTCTGAGAAAGTGTATAAAGTGTGTTGTGAGGTTTTCAAAACATCTAAAATATCACTTTGCAGTTTTCACCCATAACTGGTTAGTTTTAAAAACTGTAACTGCTGCGATAAACGAGGAAACAAATTAAATGATGCGTGACTGATGGAAATGTTGGTAAATTTCACAATAGTGATGTGAGGATGTGTAGAACTTCCATCTGCAGTAATTTACCACAACTTGTTAGGTTTTTGTGAGTAAGAACTCATTTCAGTCAATATTGCCCTCAGGAGAGCAGCTGTTGAAACTACAGGCTTCTGTCAGTTCAAGCTGAATCCGTCCGTCCGTCCGTCCGTCCGTCCGTCCGTCCGTCCATCCATCCATCCATCCATCCATCCTCTGAACTCATGTATTGCTCAAACATGCGTCTACTTCCACTAAAGCATTTTAAGGTAAGACTATGTCTGTAAATGTTAATTACAATAACGACCTCTAAAAATTATTAGAATAAAAAAAAATTCAGTGTTGATAAAACACCAAAAAAACCAAAATGTTAAAGATCATAACTGCACTCCTTAAACTGAACTGCATGGCTGGCTCTACCCAATCTTTACCGCACATGTGCAAATGTTTTCTTCTTTTGTTTGTATTGGACGGTATCCTCAGTGTATGAGAATATCGCCACATACCGACACTTTTTTAATTAGTTAACACAGACACGTTATTGATGGTGAATTTGGAGTATTACATTTAGGCAACTTTTATTTTTCTGACCTTTAACTCTTAGATTGTGTTCGGGTCAACATTGGCCCATTTTCACAATTGAAAATGCAAACACAATGTATGGACTCGAACACTTCACATTGACCTTTCGTCTCTACTGAAATGGGTTTATTTTGACTCGAGCACAATATAAGGGTCAATCCAGTCGTGGGAAGCTGTCCGCTGATAAGGTTAGCATAAATGTGTGTGATCACAGATTTAATTACTGTTTAAAGAGCTCGGACAGTCGCAAAGCAGGCAGAACTGTCGGGAAATGGGAGCCGATCTTTTTATATTTATTTTTGTTAATAATTTAATAATACATTTTGAGATTTACAACCTCGGAACAACAAACGTACAAAAATGTATAAATTATGGGAGCAAACAGTTCAAATAACTCAGCTGTTGAAAAGTTTGTGATAAGGAAAATGACGTAAGATTTATGCATGCAGGGACTGATTGAGTAGACGTTACACATCGGGTAGATGAAGTTCTAGTTAGTTATACTTTATTTACTTATATAGCTCCTTAACATGACCAAAGTCAAACAAGGCACCGTACAATAAAATCTAAAGACAACAATTAAAAAGTTAAAACAGTTAAGAGTAAGATAGTAAAAAATAAATGTAGGAAAACAAGAACACTGATAAATGCAAGAGCAAGTAAAAAAAAATCAATAAAAAGGACCAGCAGAGCAGAGTCTCAAAAGCCTGGCGATCAAGGTGGGTTCTAAAAAGTTTTTGAAAAGTTTACAGTGAAGATGTCTGCCGAATGCTCAGTGGTATCGAGTTCCACAGTTTCAGTGCACATAATGAAAACGCTGGTTCCTCTCTGAGTCTTCTCTTAGACCACTGTGCTTCTAAGAGTAGCTGACCTGAGGCAGTGGTTGGAGTTTAGTGAGAGAGACGCTCAGAGAGGTATGGCAGTGCACGATTATTTAAAGGTTTTAAAAGCAAATAAAAGAATCTTAAAAAGAACTCTAAAAATCCCATGCCTTTAGGGATCACAGAGTTGCTGGAGCCTATCCCAGCTACTGTTGAGTGAAGGACACCCTGAACAGGTCATCAGTCTGTCGTAGCTTAAAGATCATTGTAGAGCCATCATTTAACCTCTGAAGCACGTTTTTAGACTTAGGAAACCGGAGAAAACCCACACATGCGCGGGAGAGAGCGCTAGCCAACACCGTGCAGCCCCTTCAAACTCAGCCAAACAATGGCAATCATAATTTCCTGCCTGTTGAGTCCACAGGGATTGAAAGCCCTTTTTCAGACGTCTCGTTTGTTTCTTGTTTGTTCTGACATCTCCTCAGAAGAGCGTTTTCATCTTGCTTCACTTTGCCAGATGGCCTCGGCTGAAGGGATGTCTGTATTTAACGGGTCTGACTGACACCAAACCTCACAACTGTTGCTTCTGCTTGTCCGTGATCTCCTCGCCACACTTCCTTTTACACCCTATCTACTTGATTTTTGTTTCCTGCTCAGCTGTCCTGGAAGATGATTGAGTTTTTAATCTTCAACCACAACTTCAACAAGAAAAAAGTTGAGAAATGCGCTGCATCTATCAAAAAATAATGCAATTTACGCATATTCTCTGCATGGAAAGAGCTGTTACTGGAATAGATGGAGCGCTCAGCGGCGAGCAGAAAATTCTTTGGAACTTGAAGGATTTGGGTTTTATGTCTTTGACGGTTCCCACCAACCGGCGATGGCTGGTTACACACCAGTCTTTGAATTGAGTTGAACTGAACTAAGAGGAATTTAATTGATTTGATCTCGATGTGCTCGAAGGTTTAATGCAGCATCAGAAATAATAAGAGAGTAATCTTTGAAGTGAGAGTGTTCAAATCAGGAAATGGACCAAAGCAGAATAAAACATGAGCCGCTGGCGCTCGTCTCTGAATTCATATTTAAGGAGGGAAAACTTTTCTTAAAAAACGACATTTTCATTTAGACAGCAGAAAATCCTTTCCTTCATCGGCAGGTCCAACATTCTGGAAGAAATCCTGCTCATATTTTCTTGTGTTGGTTGTGATAAGCATCAAGAAATATGACAAAAGCAAACACCCACACATCAGATTATCTCAAAGATCTTTCAAAGAATTATCTCAGGCAAAGGAAAAAAATTAGGAGGACAAAGTGTTTCTCAATCAGGGGAAAAGAGACGGACATGTTTTTTCGGTCGAGGTATTTGGGGTGGAAGATGGGATTACCGACACACAGAAAGGGTTTGTTAAAAAGAGAAGGTGTTATTGAGGAGAGCTGGAATCACTTGATTAATCCAGAAAGGAGTTGTGGAGCTCTCTCCTGCCGATGTCCAATCAAAGCCGGAGCAGCTCCGGGGCGCTGCACGGAGGGCCAAATCCTCTTGTTGCTCCACCAGGAGCATGAAAGCCACGACGGGAGTCTCCTTTTGTGCGCACAAAGGCAACCCTAACGCGCTTTCTCTCAGACAAGAAATGGGAGGGCTGTTTTGGGGGCTGAAAAACAGCCAACAAGAGGTGCGAATAAGATGCCCATTCATCTCCTGAGCTTTACACTAATTCCCTGACCGTCTCCTTTTCTTTCCTCCGTCTGCTTCGCCACAAAACAACAAACAGCGAGATGGAGTGAAAACACTGGGATCTGGGGGACTTAGAGCAGACGTGTAATCCCCGCCACTTCTGACCCTCCATCGGTGTGTAAGTCCCTGACCTCTCCATAGAGGGGCCGGGATGTGTGACTAAAGGACGGGTGACCCTCCTGCATGCACATTTGCACTCATCTGCAGAGCCTATTGCCCCCAAAGCAGCCCCTTACTCGCTCTCCCCACACTTCAAGTCCTTTAAAAAGCCTGCTCAGGAATTCAGGCTTTGGAACACCTGAAAAGAGTGAGTCTGTGAGGAGTCTATAAGTAGGGCCAGGCCCGATCCTGTTCCTTTTCTCCCTCTATTTAATTTGTCTTTAGAGGCCATCTTGTTAACATGATCTTCCCTTGCTTTTTTCTTACCCCCCCTCCCACACACACACCTCCCATCCCCATCGTCCCCAACTTCAAAGGTTGGAAAGAAAGTCACCTCCTTTTCCTCCTATTCAGCTTCCACCGACACCCCCAGCCCACCCCCCCGAAAGCGGCCACCGAGAAATCATCTCACTTTCTGCGGCTGCTTTGCATTTGAAAAAGGGAGTAATTAGCCAGGGGCCGCGAGGAGCCCAAAGAAGGAGGCGCTGAAAGGAGAGGAGGAGAGGACGATGGGACCCCCGCCTCCGTCAAACCCAGACCTGTTTGAATATTTTCCACCTGCACATGTGTCACTGCCGGAAGGAGTCTGTTACCTCCCGTTTGTGCTGCATCAGGCCAATGAAGGAGGCTTTGTGTTTGATCTGCTGTGGCTTTCACTGAAGCCTGACTCCACACTGAGTCAGACCAACATTCAACAACTGTGGCTGCTCCTCCTGCTAGAATTGAATTTCAAGCTTTACCAGAATTAGGTTTGTAAAAGGCCTTCTGGTGGATAAGGACATGCAGCTTTTGGTTCACCTCCGATACAACCTTCAGGTTTTATGTTTTTTTTTTCTGGTTTCCCACTTCTAAGCTGTTTTTAGAGTAGTCTTAATCATGCCTTTTTCAAGGTGTTTCAGTATATAAAGAGGGAAAAGAGGAAAAACTTAACTTAGGAGTTAAAAGAGGCTATTTCTCTCATGAGTCACTGCTATAGCAAATGTAACAGGTGCTAGTGTGACAGAGAAAAACTAGATCATGAACCATTGACTGTATATGAGAACTGGACTGAGTGACCCTGGTGATCCAAACAGGAAGTACCCACTGGCTCTAAGAAACCAAAATCCCATAGACTTCTAGACAGCTGCTACTCAGTCATTCTTTTCTTCAGAATAAACATTCTTACTCTGATCCATTTCTCTTAACATCTTCTTGCAAATTCTAATTTGCTTTCATGATTTTTTTTTCTTTATCGCAAGTTATTCAAGTTATTAACTGACCAATCAGATGCCTCAGTAAAAGCATGTGGTGCGCTGTGGCCGCTCCACAAACGTTTGATTCTCCCGAACCCACTTTCAGTGAAATGGGTGTGGCCTTCAAACAGGCTTACTGGCTGACTGGCACCAGTAATTGTCCTAGAAATGTTGACTCAGACTGAATCGGACCAATCACTGTCTGGCTCCAAATGGTGGCGCCTGTAATGTGGAAAAATGGCGACTAAATTGGCTTAATTTTGGTGGAGCCGGAGGTAATTTTCTACGGGTGATGCCACACTCACTCTGTCCAGTTCTCTATATACAATCAGGGATCTAAACATTGAGCCAGCCAACCTCGCCGCTGGGGGGAAGGGAGCTTTAATCCAGCTGCATCTCAGGTCACAAGTACAAAGTAAGCAATTTTTATGGAGAAACAAGGCCAAGAAAATGTCCATGTCACATGTATCCGTATGGAAGTTGAGTTGTACAGGTGCTGCTGGTTTTGGGTTGTCCGGCCCGTGAAGGGATGTTGAGAGGAGTGGCTTCATCTTAATGGGAGCACAGGTGTGTCTTTTAGTTCTGTTGAGGCTCATTCAGCCATCTCAACAGATGTCATGAAAATGGAACATCCCATTGTTGCGGATGTGGAAAGTGTATTGAGAAGTATTCATAAGGAGAATTCTGATGTTAGACGCAGGTATGACATAGAGGTGATGCTGTTGTATAGTGTCCTCATGTCACACTTAAATTGTTAGTAAGGTTCAAGTAATGTCTCCTTATTGACCGCAGGCAAATGCACTGGACCGATCATTTTTCATGTCACTTATTACAGTGAGAGTTTTGAGTTCATCCATTTGACAAAAAAACAAAAACACGTTCTGAAACCAGATTCTGGTGGTCATTTGAGAAACTGCAACTTTTGTTACTTTCAGGCTGATTTTAAATGAAAGGATGTTCAATTTGATCCACTTGCTCAAAGCTTTTTGTGGATTTTTGTTTTTGAGTGTTTCTGTTCCTCACCTGCACATTTTTCTCCATGAAGCTACTTAAGACACCTGGTGGAAGCAAAATGACCAATCAGACCTCATGTCCTTTCAACTGAATCCTGATGTCCTCCTGTGGGCACAGAGAACCCCCTCATGGTCCTCCTCAGTCGTGTTAGTGTCTGTGAACAGCAGAATATATCCTGTATGTGGACAGATAAGACAGGGAGCCTGCACATTCCATGTTAATGGATTTACATTATGTTTGTTGGCTAAGTTGTTTTGATTATTTGATAAACACTTTGTAGAACAATTAGGTTGACTTTAGTTATCTTGTTTTATGTCTTAGTGACTGGATAGTTACAGTACTTCTGCTGTGGTGGACTGGTGACGCATCCAGGGTGTATCCTATCTTTGCCCAACAGTAGCTGGGATAGGCTCCAGCAACACAGTGACCACAAAATACACCTGCTATTCATTTCCTACAAGGCAGAGAAGGCGCTTCAGACCTGACAAAGCTATTTACCCACCTCCAGTCCAGCCTGCACCGACGCTATCGCTAATGTTTTCCCTTCATTCTCCTCTTCATTTTCTTTGTGTCCTCCATCATGAAAAAAATGACGCAAGAATATGTTAAAAACAACCAAAAATTCCATTTTCATTGGAGTTGGTCTTTCATTCATAGAGACGACAGTAAGATTTCTGTCTCAAACGCAATTCAGTTCCCAAGTCCATCTATCAATTTTCTAAACTCGTTAAATCCCTTTCGGGGGCACATGGTTGCTGGAGCCTATCACAGCCACTGTTGGGAGAAGGTCGCCAGTCTGTTGCAGTGCCACACAACCACACCCACTCACATTCACACCTTGGGGCAATTTTAAATCTTCAATTAACCTGGGAAGCATGTTTTTGAACCGTGGGGAAAAGAAAAAACCCACGCATGAACGGGGGGAACATGCAAACTCCACACAATAATAACCCAGCCGGGATTCAAGCCAAGGCCTTCTCTCTGTGAGGCGAGAGCGCTAACCACTACACCTCTGTGCAGCCAATTTATTTCCCAAGTCCCTTAAGGAATAGATAGACATGCCTGCATTGTCACTGTCCACATGTACATGTATAAGCATGTGGAGGCAAGTCTAACTGAAACCAAAAGTCCAGAAGTTGTCACAAGTCCAAGTCCAGGTTCCAGAAAAACATTTTCAAAGGACAAGTTCAAGTCAAGTTTCAAGCAATTGAGAAACAGACCACCATATGTCAGGTTCTAAAGTTCTAGTCCCAACCTCAAGCCCTTTCCCAAATCTTAAGAATTCTAGTCCAAGTCTGAACCATATTTCTAATTCTCAAGTTGAAATTGGACTTCAGTTCTAAGTGAAACAAACTATCTTTCCTTACAAATCCAAGTCAGTTCTCAAGTCTGAAAAGTTACAGTCAAGCATCAACTCTAAGACAGACAAAAGGAAACCTCAAGTCAAGTTGGAAACTTTGGGACAAAAGTCCAAAAAAAGCAAAAAGTATTGGAGGAGCGGGTCCAAGTCAGGGGTCGCTGTTCATAAATCCAAGTCAATCCTCAGTCAGATAAGCTCACATCTTCATCTAGTTAATCTAATTAATTCAAAGCGAGCTTTAAAAGTCCAAACAGTTGATGGAGGGCCTGAGAGCTGCAGCAGACGTTATAGATTACAGACGTGTTTGACTGACTTACAGGAGCTTTGCTCAGAATTCTGATGTGACTTCTCATGGTCTTGTTTGGACAAGTTCTTGTTCAGGAATAAATTGAAAAACAAAAACATGATCACAGCAATGTGACTGAAATATACAGTCTGTTTCAGTGATCCACATTCACACATCCATGAGGCAGACTCTGCCCAAGCATGTCCAAAGGTGCAGTGTAATCCTGTAATATGCAGAGTAGTGAGGAAAATTCATTCTCCCCTCACACTCATGGGGGTCTTAAGCCCCCTGATGCAGCTGATAAGAATCTGGTGTTATCTCCACCACACAGAACAATTCACCACACTCATCCCACTGCTAGCACACACACACACACACACACACACACACACACACGCACACACACACACCCACACGAGCACACACACGAGCGGCCCCCGTCAACACCTTTGGCACGCCCACATTTGCACACAGCTGCTGGAAGAAAACTCAAATAACACTATTCATCTGGTGTGCATGCTCATTCACGTGCACAAGCGCAGCTTACTGGATGCAACCAAACTGCAGGTAATGTGTTCTGCAGCTTCTGTGAAAGTCCTAGCAGTAAAATCTTGTACATTGCTATTATTTACGGCGCCATAACACTGTTCGCAAACTATGGCCTGGTATCAATCCTAACATGTTTTAACAAAATATTAGAAAAACGTGTAAAGACCACAATTTGGAAAGAAAAAAAAGGAACTTCTGAATAAAATTAATTCAGCTTTGGATTATAATGAATTTACTTTAGAAGTCTCTGGGTTTCTCCAAAACCTTTGATACAATCAAACACAAGATTTTGCTCTCAAAACTACACAAACATGGACTCAGAGATAATGTTTACAAGTCGTTGTCCAAATATTTGCCTAACAGAAAACAATATGTCTCACTGAACAACGATGAGTCAAGAAGGAATTTGATCAAATATGGTGTTCCTCAAGGGTTGATTCTTGGGCTCTTCATTTGTAATTATTTTTGCTTTGGTTTCCACTGCTTTGCTGATGACACAATTTGATTTCTTTCTGACAGAAATATCAATGTTCTAAAAGATAAATTAAACTTTGATCCTTAGATTGATTCTGAATAGTTTAAAATAAATAAGTTATTACTAAATATAACAAAATCCAATTTTTTACTGTGTAAAAAATATATACAACAGCAGACTTATGAAAATCTATGTGTGTCTCTTTTAGGTAAATGGATGTGTGACAAATTGGGGTGGAAAGAACATATTGACCATGAATGCAAAAAATAAAGGGAAATCGAATGGAATAAGTTCTAGTATTTGAGAATTGGTCTAATCTTACTGTGTTATAATTCTAAACTATAACCTGGTCTGTTTAACATGTTACAATACTGCGTTTAAATACACTTTCACTAGTTATTAACTCAAAATTATTTTATGACAAAAAAATTGTGAGAATTGCAGACTTCTCTAAATGGAAAACACCTAATGTGACATTATTCAATAAGTCACTTAATATTTATTATATAAATTCCCTGTTATCTTGTATATTTGTAATTAGTGCACTTTAATAATATCAGTTACTCTCCCAATATAATAAAAATAGTTAAATAATGTTTTTGTACTGTTCAATATGGCGGGCAGTTTTTACATGAATAGTTATTTTGACGTCATATTATATAAGATATTTTAAACGTCAGCGTCTCACCAGCCGTAAATCTCACCGCACTTCACTGGCAATTATCCTAGGGGATGTTTTCAGACTGTACACGTTTGGTTCGCTTAAAGTAAACCATAGTTTGTTTCTCCTGATAATCAGGAGAAAGTAGTCTGGGTTCCTTTCCAATCGGACTGAGCTCCAGGTCTCTCTGAGTCTCCTCAGTAACCGTCTTGCACCATGCCTCCACCGGACCAAAGCAGCACAAAAAAGTCTTGTACAAAACGTTAATACAGACGTTCAAAATTGGGCGGCGAAGTATAAAGTATGAAAGTGAACTATCCTGACAAGGATTGCAAAGTGTAAGACTTCAATTATTTTATTCTGTCGTTGCTTTGCCCCGCCCTCATAGTTCCTGGCCAATGACTGAAGAGATCAATAGTTACATCGTTTTGTTTACAAGCTTTGGTTCGAAACAGAAATGTCAGGTTGGAAGGTGATCCGAAAACAAACCAAGCCCAAGGTTCAGGACTCGATTTGGACCAAATCAAGCGAACTCGTCCGGACCAACAAACTTTTCCAGTCTGGGAACACCCTTAAGATGACACGGACCCATTTCATGAAATAGTCACACTGATCTTCAATGCAAATCCCTTGACTATCTACAAAACTAAATACAAAATAGAATATTTGTTGTGACATTTAGATATACAGAATCTGTGTAAACCATAAGACATTTGTTTTTTTTTCTGTTTCTTTTTCTCTTAATTTGCTGTTTATCTGGAGTTGGTCTCACCAAAAGCCTTTCTGGCTTCTTCCGCCTCCCTGTGTGGTAACTGTTGTATAAAATGTAAATATTATAGTTTAATTCTCTGTTTTATACTTTTGATGTCATATATGTGCTAAATACAAAAAAAGAAAGAAATTTGGACTGAAAACAAAGTCACACATTCAAAGAGCAGGCACCTTTAAACAGACTGAGACCTCTGCTGATTTCTTAGGGAGTAAATTGAAACGGGAGAGGAGGCAGGAGGGAAAAGGGAAAAGTGGTAATGAGAGGAAACAAGAAGGGAAGTTAGGAAACTAGAGAAGTTGAGAAAAAACAAGAGGGGAGAGGATGCAGGAGAACAGAAACGAGAGGAAGAGGAAATGTGATTGGAGGAGTGGAGCAGCCCATGGAGGGTTCTCCGCAGGAAAGCTTGGATGTTTGTTCAGTCGGTTTTTTTCTGTTTGGTTCTGATGCTGTATTTTCCTGAGTCGCTGTCTGAATTTTCTCTGCTTTGCTTCTTCTCATGCACCGTCCAGATCTCCAGCTGAGTGTCGGCCCTCTGTGCTCATGATAGCTGCAGCAGCTCCACATTTCCCCACAGCCCTCCTGGCTGGGGCCGCGAATCAATACTCGTTCTCCGGTTTGCTTCCTGGCAGCTGACTTGGCACATGGGCAACCATGTGGGTCAAACCTCAGTGTGGCACACATGGGCTGTGGTGTTAATTCCTAGCTCTGTAGATCCCGCGCTGTTGATTGTGTCCGATGTTGACTCGGAAGAAGCGTTGCTTGTTGATTTGCTTGTGTACATCTGCTGTCAGGGGCCCCCAGTGGTGGCCCGCTAAAGGAGAAGAGCCCGCCTGGCAGAGCAGGGTTGTTTGTCTGCTTCCAAACATATTGATCTCCTGCAGAAGGGAAAACATTAGCGATAGCGTCGGTGCAGGCTGGACTGGAGGTGGGTAAATAGCTTTGTCAGGTCTGAAGCGCCTTCTCTGCCTTGTAGGAAATGAATAGCAGGTGTATTTGCTGAGTGATTGCAGGAGGGAATCTCCTGCCAGGCTGACAAGGCGGCCGAAGTGATGGGCTTCTGCTGCAGACCTCATCACCTCTCCTGCTCATTAATGAGTGAGCATGTGAGCTCTGCAAAGCATTTCATATCAACTCTTTGTCATTTAGAGCTGCTCAATCTGCTCATAATGATGGCTCAAAACGTCCGTTCTCGTCTTTGTGCATCCCCTCGTTTGCACACAACAAACCCACAAAGAAGGACTCCAGCATATGAATATTTAACAGTAGCCTCTTGCAGCACACAGCCTGCCAGTCATTGTTAAATAGGACTTAATCTTTTCAATTTCTGGGTGCAAATATTCACACTGGCCACTGTTTGTTGCCCAGATTAATGAGGCTCTCGGCCCATAATCCTCTGCTGCTAATTCAAGTGGCCACCGGTGCGGTTAGCCAGGGGAGGACGGGATGCTGAGAACACATACGCTGCCGAGATTATTTCTCTCCATCTCGTCTGCCTCCTTCTCTTCTTTTCCAGCTCAGCCTGTCCCGCTTGGTTTCAGTCGAATTCGCAAATCAGCTGACCAGCGGGGAAGCCTGCTCATAAGTAGATTAATGTCTTACTCGCTATAATGGATATTGGACAAGAAAGTTGAAGAAGAAAACAGTGGAATCATTCTATAGGGACGATGATGTGATTTCCGTCTGCTTAACAGCTTGTGTAACAACAAAACAATAAACTTTGAATTTTGCCCCTGAACCTCAAAATGTATTGCGAAAGAAAAGCCGAACAAAGAGACTGTTGTGTTCTTCTATAGACATCACTTTGTTGTTTTAAGTCCTTCTGGTCAAAATACCAATATCTGTTTGTGAAAGTCAAAAAAATATAAGACTGAAAGAAAAAAGCATTTCAAAATTCTCTTTTTTCATTTGTTTACCATTAAGATATGGAAAAGTTTGATGCTATGTAGAACAATGAAGACTCATGCAGTTAAAGGTGTGTTTTCTTATGTTCATTTGTCTGCCTCAGTGTCCAATGCTATAGTTTCTATTGTAGTTTTACACACTTGAAGCAGGTCTAAGCCCTACTCTAACCCTGCAAACCAGCCTGGGTTTGGTAAACCTAGTCATATCACAACATGATCTGGTCTGGAGACAGACTTCAAATCAGTGGGAAGTGGAATTTACAAAGAATCAAGCACATTCTGGACTCACGCATTGTCTTATTCATTAAAAACAGGTCATGTTTGACCTGACCACCTTGCACATTTTTTAATATGGCTTTTAAAATGTATTTGAGAATCTGAAATTATTCCAGGATATCTTTCCTTCTGAACTTATTCAATAAATTTTTCATTAATAGAAACACGTGAGGAGTTAGTCTAGGCTTTGGGTTAACTTTTCACTGAATGTGTTACCGTCTTTGACAGATGCATGAAACACCGTGTCGTCAGCATACATCTGGACATTGATGTTGGGAAAAACTTCTGGGAGATTGTTTATATACAGGCTGAAGAGAATTGGGCAAAGAAGGGTTCCTTGAGGAAATTCTGTTAAAATTTTCTGAAAACTTTTGATGGCGACACATTGTTCCCAATTTAGTAAATACGACTGAAACCAAGACAAAGAGCGCCTTGATAAATGAAAAGAAGAGAGCCTTGAAATGAAATGAAATATGCAATGGTTCACAGTGTCAAAGGCCGTTTTTAAAGTCCCACTCCAAACATTTTTTTTCCTTTTGTTCTCAGTAGTCTTTTAATTATGACTCTGCAGTTTTTAGCCAAAATCAAAAAGACTGTCGTTTTTCAAGTCATAGCGGCAGTAGCTAATTAGAAATACAATTCT
The DNA here is from genome assembly GCA_014656515.1 of Oryzias celebensis. Classification (NCBI taxonomy): domain Eukaryota; kingdom Metazoa; phylum Chordata; class Actinopteri; order Beloniformes; family Adrianichthyidae; genus Oryzias; species Oryzias celebensis. The sequence continues at coordinate 3,340,431 of BNCR01000012.1, forward strand.
GGCTCGAAGCAACCCCGCCCCCTCCCTGTCGCTGATGGCTCTGTTTGCACGCTTTCATGCAAGCTTATAGCCCCAAGCTAGCATTACTGGCCCAAAAATGATGAATAATATTGGATCAATTGGATCAAAGTCAATAATAAAACACATAACCCCAGTGATTTGTTCTGCCTGTATTTATAAGTTCCTTTTGTTGCATAAATGCAAATGCATGTCTGATGTTTAGCATTAAAACCTAAATGATTATCAGTAGATAAAATCAGATGTCAAACCATGTTAAATGACTAAATATTTTAAGTAAAATACTTTTTAATCTGAGTAAGTAAGTAATCTGAGTGGTGTTGATGTCAATGAATACAACCATTTATATAAATAGAAATCCTGTTTATTTTTTCATCAGTGATTCACTATTTGCAGAAAGAGTTCCAAAACACAGATTTCCTTCACTGAACTTCAGCCGTTTCTGATCAGCGTCACTTAAGTATAAGACCTGTCAGGACACCGTTTCCCACAATCCATCGCTCTGTAGTCATCCAGCTGCCCTCGCCTAAGTAGGCGCCTTGCACCCGACCCTTTCTCGGGATATTTTTATTATGACTGACATGATGTTGTAGTGAAAAACTAACTAGCATACTGCGTCCGCCGGGTCATCTCACACATGCTTAAAATACAGTAGTGATACACACAGACACATTGGGCAGTTTTACTCTGTTTGGCCCTTAGTTATTTTATCTTCTCATGTTTATTTCTTCCTGCACCATGAGTAAGAAGGAGGTGGAGGATGATGACGACTTTGTGTTGATCACCATTGTGTGTAATATTATTTACGTCCATTTCAGTCGCTCCGCCATTAGCCTGCTTTTAGTTATCTGATCTGATTTGAATTAAGATATACTCAGAAATGCTGTGTCATAAATTCTTTATTTAGGTCCTTTATTATGAGAAAAAGGCTGCAAGACTTGTTAAAAACACAAAAAAGACCATTTTCATTTAGTGGGTTTTTAAATCAAGAAAAACAGCATCAAGTGATTGAAAAAGGATTGGCTGATTGACTGATGAGTCAGGAGGGGAAGTATCCAGACACTGTTCGCTGGGATTGATGGGTGATGGAGTCCTGTCAGGACTCTGGAGAGGGCTTCCGCCGGTGACCAGAGGGGGAGACAGAGCGCTGACCTTGACACCAGACTACCTTCACATGGTTAACAGTTTTAAAAAAGTTCCATTTTTGCTTGATGTTTGTGTCGTTTTGTTATTTCATTGTGGGACTGCGATGTGTTGGTTGCGTATGTGAGACCCTAGTAGCTGGATGTTACCCTTTGTCTTGCTCTGGTCTTTAATTTACAGATGAAAGTCCTTAGATTCAGTTCATTGAGACATTTATAAAAATAAATGGTGAAATGAATAAATGTTAAAATGTTCTAGTTCATTAAACTATGACAGTGGTGATATGTAATTGCCTTTTTGTCAAATATCTTCAGTGCCCGAATTTAAATCCTCTCTCACAGGTTGAGTTTAGTCTGATTAGATTCTGACCAAACGGTAATTCCATAACACAAGTGGGAGAAGCCAGAAATCCACTTGCCATGAGTCCAACATTTGACCCTCGACCTGAGGAGAACTCAGTACACTGAATAGTGACCGTGTGCAAACACAATATTGCATTAATGTTGAAATGAAGAAAGGCAACAAACTGTGGTGATAATTGAGAAAACTTTCACTCAGGTCAGTTGTTTTTAGCAGTGGGGGGTCCCGCTCCCCTCACTCAGCTGCATGGAGTGCACCGCCTTCATGCTTCCCGGACCCTCTCCTGTCGTAGCAGTGGTCCACCGTCCCCCTGAGCCCAACAGTGACTTACACACATGAAAGGACATTCCCTGAACTTAGTCTGCTGCTCCAGCTTCAACCTCACTAACTGTTCTGCTGACGAGATTCATGGAACTGATCATTTTCTTCTTTCATTTAGTATTGCTGTCTGTCTATCTGTCGCTAAACTTTCACGCCGCATCTCTTTTTGTAATGTCAAAAATATTAATATAGACCTGGTCTCCTCCCATATATGTCCCATTTCACTCCCAGATCCACTTGATCCTGATGCACTTGTTTCTTTTTACAATGACAATCTTGTTGATATTCTAAACGTCTTTGCTCCTCTCAAAACTCGCCATGTTTCCTTCATCTAATCTCCTCCATGGTTTGCTCCTGAACCCCGTAAAATAAAAGCTAGAAGTCACCAGCTGGAGCAGCTCCTCATGAGAACCGGACTGTCTGTGCACAGGGAAATGTTTAAAACCAATCTCACACTGTACAAAGATCTGATGTCGCTCTTGAAAAGAGATGACTGCTCTGAACTCACGTGTGTATCAGTATCTGGGAATCCTAAAACTCTTTTTTTCACTAATGAATCAAACCTTTCAGGCCCCGGATAACCTTCCCTCTCATCTGTACTCCACTGCTGCCTGCGACTCCTTTCTGTCATACTTTGACCACAAAATTCAGACTATACATCAGCACCTGCAGCGCTCTGTCCCGCCCTTCATCCCTTCGGACTCGTTCTGTGTCTCATATATTTTCTACTGTCCGGCTGCCTGACCACAGTGAAATTTCCTCCCTTATCAAAGAATCCAAGCCCTGTACCTGCAGCTCCATCCTCTTCCAGCATTCTTAGTAAAATCCTGTCTCCCTTTATCTCTGCCATTTTTCATTCTTCATTGTTATTGTCCCTTCACTGCTCAAAACTGCTGCTGTGAAACCAATTTCAAAAAACCTGCCTCAGATCCCAACATCCTTAGCAACTTTCCACCAATCTCCAATCTGCCCTTCATTTCCAAAATACTTGAGAAAATAGTGGCCTTGAACTACATCAGCATCTTAAACACAAAATTCTCTCTGAACCCTTTCAATCTGGTTTCCGTCCTGCTCAGAGCACAGAAACTGCTCTCCTGAAAATCACCAACCACCATCACGCCACTGATTCTGGACTTGTCACCATTCTCATCCTCCTTGATCTGAGTGCGCCCTTTGACACTATGTCACATTCAATTCTCCTCCATAGACTTTCTTCTCTTGGCATTACTTCAACCCGCCCCCCCATTGGTTTCATTCTTATTTGTTCCCCAAGGCTCTGTCCTCTGTCCTCTTTTATTTATCACTTACCTCTTTCCACTTTGCAACATCTTCCGTAAATTCAATATTAACTTTAACTGTTTCGCGGATGACACCCAGCTCTCTCTCTCCAGTAAACCCAGTTCCTCTCTCCCACTCTCCTCCCTCACCTCCTGTTTGCTTAAAATTCTTTTAAAAACTGGTTCACTCAAAACCTTCTTAAACTCAACAATGATAAAACTGAACTTACTTGTTGCCTCCAAATCCACCCTTCCTAAAGTTTCAAACTTCAGTCTACCCCTCCGCTCATGTAAAGAGTCTGGGTGTCATCCTTGATAGTTCACTCTGTATAATATAAATCGTCTTCATCTGTCTCTCACTGTTCACTCCGCTTCCATTTTGGTTCCTATTGTGGTCACTTCACACCTTGATTACTGTGATGCCCTTCTCTCTGGTTTACCTAAAAAAATCTCTCAATAAACTCAACTGGTCCAGACTTCAGCTGCTCACATCGTTTCCAGAACTGCCCCTTTTCAGCAACTCCACTGGCTCCCAATCAAATTCAGATACAATTCAAACTCCTTCTCCTCACCTTCAAAGCTCTCCATAACCTGACCTCCTTATTCACACTCCCTCCTGTTCAATCTCGTCTTCTTCTTCTCTGCAGCTCTCGTACCCCCCATCTGACTGGTCACCGTGGGGAGCCGAGCCTTCAGCTATTCAACCTCTTCGTAACATTGACTTGTTACCCATGTTTAAATCCAGACTCCAAACCCATCTATTTAAATCTGCCTTTTCACTCTTTTTTTCATCCCATCCATCCATTGGTTGATTTATTTGATTTTGTTGTGCTTCTGTTTTAATGTGTATTTATTCTTGCTGATTTTTTTAAATCCAGTACATTTTCCTTGAGTGGCAAGAAAAGTGCATTAAATAAAATGGATTATTATTATTATTATTAGCACTCTTTCTAAACAGTGACAAGTCCATTGTTTAAATCCAGGCTGGTTCCTTTCTGTGCGGAGTTTGCTTGTTCTGACTGGATTTTTGCCGGGCTCTGCGGTTTTCTCCCACCACTCAAATATGTGTTTCATGGGTTACATTGTGACTCTTAATTGTCTTTTATGTGGGAATGTGTGTGTAGTTTTTGTCCGTGAGTTATAGTGCAATGCCTGGACAGGTGAGATGTATAGTGTGTACCCCACCTCACCTGTCCTGTGACTCTGTACAAGAATGAAGCTGGTTTAAAGGATGGATGGATGGATGGATGGATGGATGCATTCAGTGAAGCTGTAGGCCCCTAGTTCCTTTGTCCTTCAAAGTTGGAAAACTGAAGACACCTATTGTTGCTCCTCTCGAGTTCGATGAAAGGCACAAGTTGTTCTTATTTTAAACAGACATTTATTGGACAGAAAGGTTCTTCCACGTGTCTTAACACGCTTCTTTTCATGCCTCAACAGTGCCGTCAGAACTACGAAATAAATACAGAAACTTAAATTAAACCCATGTTACAAAGTTTTCTCACAGAGAATGATAAAGTAAACACAGATAAAGTTCACAATATACAAATGAAACACTTAATTAGACTTACACATTTCAACTTTTCACGCAACCTCGCACAATTTCGGACAACAAAAAACAGAAATAAATAAACGAATGAAAACATACCTCATTGGCCACCTTTACTCAAGAGGAAAATGTGAACTAAATAAGACTTTGCTCTTTAATCACAGCTAAGCATAACAGACAACTGCTGCAGGACCTCGTGGGACTCACTTCAGGTGTAGTAGCTCGTTAACATCACCCCTGGCAACAAATTACAAACGGAACAAAAAATAAGTTCCGCCTATTTTACAATACCTTTAACTGATTAACACCAACTGCATCATTATTTATTAACTGTAAAATGTTCATTTTTTATCTTAAATGATTATAAAACAAACCTTTTCTAATTTATCCTTTTTAACTCAAATATCTTCAGAAACAAAATATATCAGTGTTGCTTTTGACGGCAGCTACACCTATATTGGCAGTCTTTAGACTTCTGAATGTCTAACAGAATTGTGGAGTAAAACTTCTTCTGGGTAGAGATGATGGATAAAAGTGAATCCACCTTAACGTAAAACAAATCAGAAATTTTCACAGTCACCATGTCAGTCAAAGCTTCATATATTGCGGAACAAAAATGTAAATTTGAAATAAGTGCTATTCACGAGGAGGTTGTCCAGACAGAAGCAGGAGTAAAAATTCACACAAAACAAGCTTTAAAAAAGCTAAATATGGTCACTTACTATAAAAGCTGAAATCTAACTTTTAAAACTCACATGCAAATGGCTTGAAGGTAATTTCTTCTACTTATGTATAATGAGAAAGCTAACATTTTATATTAACCATAAAATAAAACATTTAATGTCATTTGCTCCTACTAAAGGTGTTCATGAACAAACTGTCAATCACAGGTGCGATTTCTCAAACTACAGAATATTTTTTTCATTGATTTCCTCTTCTGTTTTTTAAACGGTGGCGTCTTGAGCTGCAGTGGAAGCACACTGCAGGTGATGTCCACCAACCTCCAGCGTTCAGAATTCATGCTGTCCTAATTAAAGAAAAAAAACAGGTTTATCGTTCCTGCTGGGCATCTGTGATTTTTCTTCATGCAGATCCATATTTTGGAATGTTTTTAATGTGGTGCTTATCACTACAGTTACCACAGTAACCACGCTGTGGGATTACTCAGTCTCCAAAACTGAGATGCATAAAGACTGACGGATAAAGCTGCAATGTCAGACCTGGAAGTGTTTGAATATAGTTTAATTCCTGATAATACTGCTGGTCAAAAACGTTTCATTTAAGAAGTAACATTACTGTAATTAGTAGATCTCTTGAAATTAAATTTTTTAACATTATTTGCCAGTGAAACACTCTGATACATTCATGCCATCACTTGTGTTTCGAAGCCCCAAAATCCATCCATTCATGTTCTAAACTGGCTTCATTCTTGTTTGGGCTTCACCTATCGCTCCGTGTGGGCGACACCCATTTCATGACATCATCCAAAAGCCGGCCTCGCCAGCGAGCCGTTGTTTTCTCTGCAGATTAGACATAAAAAGAACCATTTCTTCTCAGAGTCGATGCTAAAATGAAACCGTTATGCGGATCAGTGCTAGCTTCACGGAGAGAGTCCTTGTGTGTGTGAATGTGGCGATTCATTCACGTTCATCGGTATGACTGTGAGGACCCGCTGCTTTCACGTATTGGGAGAGGCTGGTACTCAGAGAGCAGGGTTCTAGAGAATACTCAGAGATGTGGGAATGGATCAGGTAATTTTTTTGGGAAGAATTTTCATTATTATATACTTAAAAGGTTGAAAAGTTGATTTTACTTGATATAAACCCTTTAACTAAATAACGGTTATAAATTAGTATGTATTTTCTTTAATGTAACTATTTCCAAGACACAATTGTACATTGCTCATGCTATGCAACCATTTTCTCACCATAAATAAGAATATTCTTTCAACAATTCATTTAATTTGTGGCCACAAATTAGCATTTGTTTTGTTTTTATTTTCACAGACATAAATTTGAATTTTGCTCTTACAATTGAACAATTTTTTTACTTCAAACTATTTACTTTCTGTTCCATGTTATCAGACGGGCTCTGTATTATAAGGATGTAAAGTAAACCAAAAGTGAAACAGGTTTAGTAGACCTGCATTTAAATTTGACATTAACTGTTGTTTGAAGGGTGCATGGAAACGTCGGCAACTTTATTGAAAATCAGTAAACATTTGTTAGCGGTAAACTGTTCTTTACTTTCTTCAAGTGTCCACTTTTTTAAAGCCCAATGAGTGAAATTGGTTTGTTTTCAGTGAACTGGAAGGACTGCTATTTAAATGTGGGTAAAACAGCGCAGTTTGGTCTTTTGATAATTTGCTAGTAGCAGCAACAGCTCGACTGTTTTACTAACTTCTCAACTTGAACATTTTCTTCTCTGGTGTTGCTTTCTTTGAAAAATTAGACTGAATGATTTTTTGATTGAGTTAATGTCTTATTGATCGTGGGAAGAAAAGGTTTTCTAAAGTGTAACGTAAAACCTTTCATACTCGGTCATCCTAAACCTGTCAAAGTACAGTCTTTACAAATTATTTTTATGTCTAAATTTAAAACAGTTTTGTTCAAGAGGTGGGCTTGTTTTTTAAATTTTTGCTTAAGTTCTTTTTGGATCATTTTAGCCGCTGGTGCTGCTCTGCAAAGTTCACTCTGACCTCATCTCATTGGCTGAAATGAGGTCAGAGGTCTTCGTCAGACACACTCCACGCTCCTTCCACTTTCAAGTCCTGGATTTACTGTCAATCAGCTGTTTTACCCATGGATTTCCTCTGGATTCTCTCCCATCCCTTTCTCCTCCTTAACTAAAACCACCTTCAATCCATCGTTTGGTCCATTAGCGCTGCCAGATGGGAAAGGACGGGTCCTGGCGGCTACATGTGACCCTTCCCTGATTAATAGAGTAGGTGAGGGCAAAGGTGCAATGCAGACCCCCATTCATTACCTCATTAGGATGGCCCACCGTGAAAGGTGATCTCTCTCATTATATCTCATTGGAGGGGGCTGAACTCAACACAGTGTGAGCCATCTCTGAATGCCCGGATCTCAGACTCCTGTCCTTTTACACGGCTCCACATAAAGTCACACCACTTTACTCAGGGCCTGGCTGCAGGAGAGAAATTCATTCTGATGAAATGCATTGTTACTCAAGCCCATCTGAAGCTGAATTATTCTCCAATTATCTATCCACATGCGGCATCCAGACTTCAACATGGTGAATGTGTGAGCGGCCTGCTTGCCTTCAAGCATTTGTTTGCATGCAGAGACACATTTAGTGCTTACAGGGTGCAAGGTGAGTCTGGTTGTTTGAATTAGTTCTTTATTCTTGGTAAATGAGAAAGGTGTGTTGGAGAACTAAGCTGTTTGTTTTTCTTGATGATTTCCTCCTCGCCCTGCCCCGATAATTACCGCATATTCATTCATAGGAGTGCGGATTCCTCTGTAGGAAAATAGCTTCACATTACAGAGATGCTTGAAAAAAAAACAAGTAGAAGTCAACACTTGAAGTTTACAGAAGAACTTTATTAGATTTTATTTTTCAGCTTTTATCATCAAACAGTCAAGAACATTTTGACTAAAACATGAAATGGTAGAACTATAAAAACAAAGCAAACTATTTAGATCAGGAGCTTGTGTAATAACAGGATCTTCAGGTCATTTACTGTCTCAGTCAGAGATGCATTTTCATTTTTCTATATTAGCTTGCAGAGGGGTTAGAGTTTCCTGTAATCCAAATTATTGAAGTTGAAATCAAAGAAATCACTATTCGACAATGAAACAAATAAACAAGGAACTAAAAATGTGCTTAAAGTGAGCCAGAGTTCGTTTCCCCTGATAATCTGGAACACATTTTTAATCTGAAATACATCCAGGGCCCTGACCGCTCAGACTAGGATCCGCTCTCAGACCCGTCTTTCAAGGTGATCTTGGTTCATTTCCAGTCAGACTGACCTCCTGTTCGCTCTGATTTTCCTCAGTCTGAAAAGAATCAGTGCTCAGAGCGGAACAACTGGACCAAACGGCCACCGTAGCCAGGCATGATGGGATGTAAAACAGAGTCTGAAAGAACAACTGTGGTGGGATGAATGCAAGCTCATCAAAACAACTTTCAAAATGACACATTTCTTCTCATACTGTTCTGCTGACAATCCACATGTCATAAACACCCATCAGCGTACTTTCTTCTGTCTCTATAGTAACTCAGTTAATCAGCTGATTTACATCATCATACAACACTTTACAAACACTTTACAAATGTAAAGTTTTTCATTTTAGTGCAAGCCGCTTTTCTCCTGATGGAATCAACTGATTTACCTTGATTGTTTAAACATTTCACAATAAAGTGCTGCTTTTCAGTGCAAAGTTGCTTTTCTCCGCTTTAGAATCTGCTAGACTTCATTGCATAAAATGTTGGAGACTTACAGTTATGTAAAGACTGGAGCTCAAGCTGGGTGTTAAAGGGTTAAAACAGAAAAAAGTCGTAATGATGTCAGCTCAGTTGATTCTGATTTAGGCCATGTTTTGCATGTATCGGATCATAGACTGCTGCTGGGGAAGCGGATCTATAGCCAGTCTGACCTACATTTGCACACGCATGATCAAATGTGAAGGGTATGAATGTAGCAAACAGAAAAAAATGTTAAGATGTGGTGAACTATTGTATTAGAATGGCTCCACAGGTCTGTGTGTGTTGAAAAGCAAGAAAGCCCTTAAATTGTGTCTTGTTTTTACTCATTTGTTCAATGAAATTTTGTGTGTGTGTGTGTGTGTGTGTGTGTGTGCGTGGGTGGGGGTGGGGGTGGGGGGGTGTTGAATTTTACCAAGAAACAAAAATAAAATTTTCTCCCAAAACACAATTTTGAAGTAGAAAAATGCTTCCAGTCCTGAAGGGAATGTGTCATGATTTTATTTTGAAAACATGGCCAATTTCCTTTACTCTACGGCAAACATTTAACCTCAAAATTCCTAAGAAAGCATACCCCGTTAGAACTAATAAAAAACAATGCGAATAACACAATTTAATCAACAACCTTATGTTTTGCAGTCAGAAAGAGTCCAGCGTCATTTTGTTTTCCAGTTTTGAAAAAAAAAAAGAAATGCAAAAAAAAAACCAAGTGAAGTCTTTTAGTGACATATATCAATTCATTTTTATACTAAACAAGATAAGTGCATAAAAAGACATGATTTTAATAGAACAAACAAGACAAAAGAACAGCAAAAAGTGAAACTAATAATAGATAAACTAACAAAAGGAAGAAAAAGAAAAGATGTTAATAAAAATACTTACTCCGTACACTCCATAAATACTCCATAAATTCATTAATGAAGAGCACTGAGTTATTATCACATCAAAACTGGAGGCTATATTTTGTAACAAAATAAATCTCTAGCGGACACATCAGTACTAACATAGTCCAAAAAAGGCTTCCGTACATTTAAAAAATGATCCAATTTGGAGTGTACCACACAAGCTCAATGGTCTATCAATATTATTATTTTGAGCCATCCAGATACTGGCTTCTCCAGTTGAGCGTAATATGCTTTCTGGCACAAAAGGTTAGGACATTAAATATAAAAATGCTGTTCTAAGTCATTTTCTTTACAACTGTAATGCCCTTTGATCATGATCTTTTCAACACAGTCTCAGGCTTGGCCGTCCTTGTAAATGTAAGTGAACATGGATGATCAAACACAACAATCTTGTGTTTATTTTTATGTCTCTGCAAACGTTGTCTCCTGCCGATCTGCTGATTTGAACTGCTGTCTGTCTGGTGGTTTTTTTCTTTTTTTTTTTTTTTTTTGCTTCTATGCAAACAAACAAAAGCAAAACAGTTTTCATAAATGTTGCTTGTTTTCTAACATGAGCCACCATTAGTTACAAGCCATTTGCTCCAACTCTCTGGGATTTTTATGTTCAAACTGTTTCCATTGTGTTGCTGTTGAACAGGGAGAATCAGAACATTGTCTATATGCATATAAGTCTGTGCATTTTGGAAAACAGCCTTGCATATTTATATATATTTGAGGGCAGGGTTGGCTGCCTGCAGTGCGATAGAGGTGTTGCTGAACAGGAGGCAGGAGCCGGGGAAGATAGAGGGGGAAAGACAGAGTCCCTCAGGCGTGTCCGGGCTCTGATGGCTCCCCTGACAACCTCCTCTGTAATGGTCTCCCTCTCTCTCTGAGTGCTGTGAAATTGCAGGCCGGCGCTCTACAGCTGAGGACTCGGAGGAGACAAACGGCCTTTTAATTCAGAGCGCAGAGAGGTGACGGGGAGGGAGGCCCTAAGGGAGGGCTACCAATCAGACATCCATCATGCTAACCTCTCCCCTGGGACCGGCCCCTGCCAAAGAAGGGCCCCGGAGGTGGTCTAACGTGTGTGCGAGCACGCGTGTGTGCGTATATGTGGGTGCCTTTGGGGCTGGGGTGACACGCCACGGAGGCTGCAGGGGAGGGAGGGGCGAGGTCTGCTCAGGTGTCTGGGCTGTCACTGTGCAGAGTGTAGGGGGACTGGAGCGGTGGCGTTTGGGTGTTTCCCCCACATCCACATCCTTTATTTATATGAACCTTTGTGTGAAACATTAAGGCTTCATCTTAGCTCACTTTGCAGAAAAAAACCTGTCATGATATCAGATTAATTTAACAGACTTTTTTCCTTCTTTAAAAATTAAACATCCGCTCTAATGAAAATGGTGCTTTTGGTGTTTTTTCTGATAATGGAGGACACAAGAAAATTAACATCAAAGCTGCATTTCTCAGTATTTCTTTATTCAAATTAGGGGGTAACAATTTTTTTAACAACAATTCGATTCGTGTCATAATTTGTGTTTGTCAATGTGATTCAGAGTAGATATCAGTTCATTTTGAACGACCCGATTCACTGACCTAAAATAGATCCAGGACATCTTTAACCAAAACTTCAACAGTGTGACTCAGAGATAAATACCTGCTATGAACATCAGGTGAAATTTTCCAGATTCCTGTGTTTCTTCAAGATAATCAAGTGCAAATTAAATATGTGTACAAACAAACAAGTAAACAAGAATGAATGTTAAATCCATTCACATTTGAGTTTGATCATCCCACTGTTTTTCCACATCAGAATAATCCAAAGGAACATTATTAGAACATTCTAGCAACACTGTATGGTCACATGACTTTGTAAATTCAAAGTGTTTCTACACATTGGACTGGAAAGACGGTTGATCAGTTTTTGATGTCATCACGTGCGTGTTGTCCACCGTGATGGTACTTGGTTGTTTTTAGTAAAATAAACCTACCATGTATCGATCCAATGATATTTTCTAACATTGATTTTGGATTGATCTCATTTTAAAATGATTTATAATAGTTTATGATTATTTGATTTGATTCCATTCAATTTGAATAACAACTCAGATTAAACTGGTTGGATGGTAGGAAAATAAATTGATTTATCGATTCATTGATTAATTGATTGATCTTTGCACCTCTAATTCAAATCATTGTGAATCAGGAGCAGACAAAAACATGCTGTTGGAAAAAGATCTTGTACCAGTGATGAAGGTGCTACAATCACTGGGACACAAGCTCCCTCTGCTCCATTCTGATGCATCCACTTGCAGACAAATAGATCCATGAACGTCTTTGTTTTCCTCGTCTAAGCTGGAATCTGGATCTAAAGTGTACAGCTGGATAGTTTCAATATTTCTCACCATTTTTGGTGTAGCAGTAATGTTATCTTGGGAGGGCTGTGAGCTAATGGGAGACAGTGGAAACAAAAACATGATGAGAAATGAGGGAAGGATTACTTCCAAGCCAACAGTCCTGCCCACAACTCAGAGGTGAATTTCTAAAGAATTCCTGCTGCTCTGCAGAAACTATATTCTAGACAGTGACACAGATTTTTAGATTTTGTCTAAAAACGGCTTAATCATAACTAAAAGACCACCGGGAACGCTTGGAAACAGATCAAAACATGATTGGAGTGGGACTTAAAATCCTTGCAAACCTTTTTTGTAGAAAACATTTCCCCTCATGCAGGAACTGTGCATTTTTAGACATTTCTGTGCATTATTGATTAAATAGCAGGGCAAATGAGGGGGGGTGCTGCAGCTCCGCAGACCTTCATGAGGACCTCTTGCTATAGAAAAGATGCAATCGTCAAAGCACTTGAGGTTTTGGTCCTTGAAAGGAGCTGCTGCCCAGCTGTATGCACAAACAGACATGTCATAATACAGGCAGTAATGTCTGAATATGCCTGGTTTGAAACTGAATGACAAAAAAGCCTCCTGCTTTACTCCATTCTGCTTCTCCTGAGTGTTTTTATCCTGACAGGAAAAAGTAGTATCTCCATGGAGCTGTGTGAGTGGAGGAACTTCAGAGAAATTCCACAGTGTAGGTGACACAACTTGGTATTTTTCCAATTCAGAGTATCTCTTCAGCTTCATTGTGGCATTTAAGTGTTGAAGAATTGCAAATATATATATTGCAAATGTGTCTTTTAATAATCTCCACCATTGGCGCGATAATGACGCCTGCTCCTTGTGTGATGAAGTGAAGTAAACATGGTGCAGGAGGAAAAGGGGGTTTGGTGCGCCCGTCTCATTGTGGCTGCTTCCCTGCAGAAACCTTTCAGAGCACGCTCTGTTTGCAGAAGGACTGCGAGCGGTGATGGCGAGACTCTGTGTGAAAGAAATGAAAGCCTGTTGCCGTCCTTGGTGCTCTGTGCCTTCAGCACCGCGGACAGCTCCCTCATTCTTCCACACAGGTGAGGCTCCTTTTCTGGGGGTTGCGTTCTGCATTCTCAAGAGGGCCGAACAAAGCAAGAAGAAAAACAGGCTTTATACTCCTCTCTGCACAATAATACGCAGCCAAACAACAGGAGCGCACGTTTGTCTGTTTTGATTCTTTTTTTTTTAATTATGGACAAATGGAATCTGGGTCACTTTGACCTTTGAAAGGTCACATAAAAAGCACTTGAGATTGTTAATCTCTACACAGACTTTGTAAATCTTTCAGATTAAGCTTGTGCTGCTTCAGCCTACAAACCTCCAGTAAGAAACATCCTTTAACTCTAAATACAATTATATTTATGGCATATAGACAACTTTTTGATTTTAATCTGACATTTTTGTATATTGACTACCTTTGAGGAAAAACTCGTTTAGTTTCAGTGTGAATTTAAAAACCGTGAGTGTTCAAAAAAGCTACAAAATGCTGAAGTGTGTTGGAAATGTAGCACAAAAAAGGGTGGAAATTACAACTAACCTGGCAACCTTGCTGCTTTTATTTTTACAACCTTGTTGTTGTTTTTTGTTTCTTTTTTTTCTAAAACTAAATAAATACTTTTTGTTTTGGTGAGTTTTGTTTTGTTTATATTTACTTTTGGCATCACTTCAATGCGGGAGACAAAACGGACGGAGAAAACTACGGTTGCTGGTTTGAATCCGTTGCTTTGATCATAAAACCATTAACCGTTTGTGCGTTTAAATGAATAAAAAATCATAAATAAAATATTTTAAAACGTCTTCAACTTGTGATTTTGGTGCAAAAAAAATGTTTGTTTAAATTTAAATGTGAATTTAAGGGCTTCTAATGTGCAGTTTGATTGTTCTTTATCTAAAGTTTGTCCTGAAAATGGGTGGAAATTCACACCTAAAGTCATTCAAATGAGTCCCCATCGCAGCGGGGGTGAGGTGGGGGTGAGGGCAGGAATTAGCGCGCCGCATATTTGCTTTGGTGCAACTAACAGCACGAGTCTGTTGGTAAATATTGAGATTCCGCTGCACTGCAGGCTGCGGCGCAGGAGCCGCGCGGGCTCCCCTGTTGATGAGCTGCAGTTAATCCGCGTGCATTTCCCTGTAAACAGGTCCGTGCATGAGAAAGGGCCCGCGGCCCCTCCTCCAGCCAGCGCGAGCGCCCGGTCACGGGGCCACGGAGCCAAAAGCGCTCAGACTCACTTCTACCTGGTCCTTTTGCTGCATTTCCATCTCCTTCGAACCTGCAGACGATCCTTTGTGACCCGACCAGAGGTGAAAAAAACACGCACGCAGGTATCCCTGCGCGCCCCGGGTCCTGCTTGAAGGCGAGGAGCGCGTAACCATAACAACTGCGCTCTGATTGGCCCGTCTGGCACGAGAATTAACGAGGCCGTCCTCCAATCTGAGCTCTGGACGCGCGTGGCGCTGGCAGAACCTCGTGATAACCCACGCAGGCACAGTGATGTGAAAGTGGCAACGTGAGGGGAACGTTCCCGGAGCGAGGGGGGGATTACTCCAAAGTGACCGGCGATGGTGTTTCCGGCGCGGCTCTGAGGAGGACATGGTCGCTCTGCCCGCCGCGCAGTCTCCGCCGCTGTCCGCCGGGTTGTGGATTGTGTGACCGGTGACAGGGACCCCGCGCAGCAGCTCCCGGTGGATTGTCACTGGTTTCCGCTTGCACAGCAACGACCTCCCGGAGCCAAGACGTTGTTCCGCGCAGAACCGGGCCTCCCGAGTCCGCGCAACGCAGTCCGTGTGGGAAGGTCGGCTCTCGGCGCCCTGAAGGCCGGAAACATGATGGTCCTGTGCGCCGGCTGCGAGCGGCCCATCCTGGACCGGTTCCTGCTCAACGTGCTGGACCGAGCCTGGCACGCCAAGTGCGTGCAGTGCTGCGACTGCAGCTGCAACCTGACCGAGAAGTGCTTTTCCCGGGACGGAAAGCTCTATTGCAAAATGGACTTTTTCAGGTAAAACAGAGCGGAGTCCTTCCTGCTCCGAGGGGAACACACCTGAATTCAAATTTTGCGCGCGCGGGGGTCAGATCACGCTGTCAAATACGTTGATTTGGGACTTTTAGAGCCCACCCCCACAATTAAAATAAAAAGACAAACAAGTCATATTTACATTTATTCTGGGTGTTCGTGTCAGTGATTTGAATTCTTCTTTTTCCAAACATCCATTAAGCAGAAAAACGCGGGTGATTGGGAGCTAAGCGCGGGCGTCGTGGGTCCCGCAGCATCATTTTCGAGCCTGTTTTGTCCTTAAATTGTGTAATGACGCGCCGGACAGCCTCAGCCTTTGTTGGCTCGGCCCTCACATCAGCGCGGCGGATTTAAATGGGCAGTAATCACCCTAATGTGTCCATTTGTTGTGTAAGTAGAGTTGTGCCCTTTTTGCCTGGGGAGGGAGGGGGGTGCATGTGAAAGGCGGATGGTGAAGAGATACCCTTGCAAATGTGAAGACAAGCTCACATTAGTGTAAAAACAAAACAGACCCCCCCCCCCCCCCCCCTAACACACTCCATTATTATTTTAAACAAGTAAAGGACTGACGTTCACTCACACGCGCTTCAAACCACAACTCAACATTTTAGCCGCTTTTTACTTAAAAATTATAATTTTGGGGGGAGCGTCTAACTGATGAGTCCTCGCGGTATTTAAGCGCGTGAATATGGATTAAGAAAAGATTTCCACGCTAAGATGCTCCTGCGCGCCTTAATCCGGTAATAGAGGCTCTGCTACAATGTGCTGATTGTCACTAATGCGTTTTTTGCGTGGAGTTGTCAAAGCGCAGCTTCCAAATTATTCATTTTTATACATTGAATGGATTGAATTTGTTTGGGAGTTTAGGATTAACTTTTGTTTATTTAAAAACATGTATTTAGGGACAAATGTGTTGGTTCGTGATCATTTAATTATGATTTTTTTTTGGTTTTTAACTTTTTTCCTTAGGCGGTTTGGCACCAAGTGCGCGGGCTGCCTTCAGGGAATCTCCCCCAACGACCTGGTGCGCAAAGCGCGCAGCAAAGTGTTCCACCTGAACTGCTTCACCTGCATGGTGTGCAACAAGCAGCTGTCCACGGGCGAGGAGCTCTACGTGATCGACGAGAACAAGTTTGTGTGCAAAGAAGACTACCTGAGCTCCGGGAGCATCAAAGAAGTCAGCCTGAACTCAGGTGAGCGGAAAGCCGCAAACGCGGCCTGCACTGCCGCAAAAAGAGAAAATACATTTCTGGATTATGTTTATCCCATCAAAAATTATTGGGTTTTTAATCTTTAATTGATGAATAAATCTGAAATTCTAAAGGTAATTTTAGCTTATTTTGTTCTTATTTTTAAGATTGCGCATTTTAAAGGTTTATTAGAATTGATAAATAATAGTTTTTTAAATCCTATTTTAATGTTTATAGCATATAATATTTTTTATTTCGTTTTTCTTTAATACATAAAACAAACAAAAATATTTGTAAAACGCGCACATTTTTGTTTGATTTTTGTGCACATTTGTATCACTTTTACACCCTGTTTTTTTCTGCCCCCCCCCTTCTTGAACTCCCGGATCGTGACCTTCCTCCCGCGCGCGCCTCCTCCCCGCAGTGTCCTCGTGCACGGACAGGAGTTTATCCCCGGATCTGCCGGACCCGACTCAGGACGACATCAAGGAGACGGACAATTCCACGTCCTCGGACAAGGAAACGAACAATATCGAGAACGAGGAGCAGAACTCGGGGGCAAAGAGGCGGGGGCCTCGGACCACCATCAAGGCCAAGCAGCTGGAAACGTTAAAGGCGGCGTTCGTGGCCACGCCGAAGCCCACGCGGCACATCCGGGAGCAGCTGGCGCAGGAGACTGGGCTGAACATGCGCGTCATCCAGGTAAACCCTGCGGAGGAGGAGGAGAAGAGGGGCAGACAGAGACTAATCTAAGAGAAATGAGGGATTATAAATCACAGAAATTACCTTTTAATTTTACATTTAATTGAAAGCCTCATTAGCTGAAAGAGAATGTCAAAACATGATGTGCGCCATTAAGGAGGAGATCCACCTTTACGCGCCCAGCCCCAAGAAGCGGCGCCAATAAAAAGCATGTTTGTTTGATTTTATATGTCACCTAAATGCTGACATAAAAGGCAGGAAATTAAGATAGATAGAAATTCATTTTAGTAGAAATTTATTTCCAAAGGGGAAAAAAAATCTGTTGGTTTTTGAAAAATTCTACTAAAATGAAAGTGTTGTGGTTAATTTTCATATACGTTATAAAGTAATTTACAATTTGGAGAAAAAGAAATACAAATACCTTCATTTGCTATTAATATGGGAATCAAAACACAGCTTTTTATGAGTACAAAATAGCCTAATAGAAGGGTTAATGCAATTGGACATTTTTGTCAACTGACCTGAACAATTAAATCAAATAAAGATTTTTTTGGTAAAAAGAAATTCTGATTCTGTGCTTTTGAAAAATTCCAAAATATTGTTTTAAATGAGGATATTTTACCACAACATTTGTAAAATGAGTACATTTTAATTTTTGTCAAATCTCCAGTTTTACATAAAGTTAAAATTCTATTCAAACTGAGCTTATGTTTGCATTCACTGTTGCTGATTTTAAGATAATCCGGCTTATTATTTTAATTTGCCTTCACTTAAAAAGCAACAGTCTGCTGCACAGCCATGAAATTAGAAAACAAAGGCTAGTTTGTTGTTTTTTTTGTTTGTTTTTTCTGCCACAAACACACGCTGCTCTGAGGCTTTTTTCCCTCCTCAAACGCAGATCCAGGCGTGCGTGTGCGCGAGCCCGCCGGGTGTCTGGGTGCAGACCGTGTCAGGATGATTAGCACCATCTCTGCCAACTGTGATGTGGCTTTTTGTGCACTCGCTGTAATTATCGCTGATTTCACAGATTTACATACGGCCCTCCCCTTTCCCCACCTCGCCGCTCTCACTCACTTGCAGCCACAGCATCTCCGCGGCCTCGCCTGCATCAGCACCAGCCACCACGGGCGCTTTTCTTTCTTTCAGCTCGATCAATCAGTCAATAAGTCAGTCAGTGGCTCCTCCAGCCTCCTCGTGTGATGCTCCGAGCCAAAATGGAGGCTGTGTTTCGCCTCCCTCCCTCCTGGTTCAGCGTGTGTTAAATACCACAGCTTTCAACGCGGGGGAGCCCCGTGAGCCGCGCCGCTCCTCCAGCATGTGGATGTAATCCCTAAGCAACGCTCTCTCAAGGGAAGCGAGAGCATTTCCATAAAAATGTACCCTACAGTTAGACGATTGTTCTCAACAAGCAGGTGTTGCCTCTGCCGCTGGAGCCCAGAGAGCATAGCCTAAGTGGGTTTTTTTATTTGAGGGGGGGCTGTTTTGTGTGTTTGTTAATCTGCAGCACAGTGGGATTCTGCCTCTGGTGTAGCACGGTGTGAACATACATCATTATGCAGCAGTGATGCAAAGGCGAAGCCCGATGTGTTATGTGCTTGTAATGCAAAGACATTCCTCCATATGGTGCGCCGTTCTGTAAATCCTCCTTTGTTCCTCTTCAAAGAAACTTTATTTAATCACATTTTGATTTCAAGCCTTTTGCTTGTTTAAGGGGGAAAGTCCAGCAGAAGGTGTCTGTTGTTCTTCCGTCCCAACGCTCATTTCTGCTTTTGATTCATCCCAGAATCGGCTCTGGCTGGGATTCTGCTCCATGATTCCGATCTGGGAAAAGTTCCTCTTTTTTTTCCGTCACTGAACAGAGAGAAGGTGAAGCTGCGTGGAATTGTGATAAATGTAGCTGGAAATGTGTGAGGAGGAGCGAATCGTTTCATTGGGACAGCCAAAGCCAGACCTAATGGGGTCATATTAAGGCAGATTTCTTTTCTAATTTTCAGCACCAATTCTAGAGAAGAGCAGAAACTGAACGAAAATTACACAAATAACAGATATTTTTATTCACTTTTTGTGCAGAAAAACAAAACATCTGAGCTGCTTGTGCTTTATTTCAGGTCTGGTTCCAGAACAGAAGGTCCAAAGAACGACGAATGAAGCAGCTGAGCGCTCTAGGGGCCCGACGCCACGCTTTCTTCAGAGGTCCAAGGAGGATGCGGCCTCTGGGGGGCCGGCTGGAGGATCCTGACATTTTAGGACCCGGAGCTTACGGTTACTACGGAGGTAAGGTTTCTTTTTCTGACCAAAAAAAATGTAGTTCTGTAAACACAAAGCTAAAAATGTCTGCAGGCAGAGGTACAAACGTCCTCAGATACTATGTGCAGATGAGACGCGTGAGGGGGGCGGGTCTCATGTGGAGGCAGCAGGACACGGCGCCGAAGGAAACGGCTAAGGATGAACTCCAATGGAGTTTATCAGTTTGTTAGCTTTATTGACTGACCTAGTTCTGGTGAGCGCCTGCAGAGGAGCCCAGCAGCTTCTGTCAGTGAACTCAGGTTTCAGTGGGATGGATGGACTGTTGGGTGGAGAGTCACTTTTAGGTCAGAAAACCTGAAAAATGGAGGAGTCTTTCAGGGTTTGTGGATTCTTGAGACTCATTTTTGTGGCGGGTCAGACGTCTGCTTCCTGCTGCAACTCCTCTTTGAAACCAGACAAACTCGACACCAAAGGAGGAAAATGTTGGTACTTTAAAACAAAAATAGTTCAACATAACGCCAGCGTGATGCTCTAACCTGGTTTAAGGCAAAAGCACCAGCTGATTACATTTAAAGAGGCACTGATGTCAGCTGTAATTTTTGTGTGAGAATGCTCATTTTTGAGACACATTTTGGACTAATTTTTTCATTATAAAACAGAAAAATAATATATAAACTTCTTTTGGTGAATTTTCATATGTAAATTTGTTAACAATTCCTTATAAAATAGAAAGATTTGAAAGATGAGCAACAGAAATGAAGGAAGATCTGCCTGTGATGGATGTGGATCCAGGGGCACATTGAGATTTTTGGGGGTCATGTGCAGGGTTTTCTTTTGGGGCCCCAGAGTTTAATTAACCCTTGGTAATTGGCGGCCTTTTTGAGCGTTTTCTTCTTCTTAACAGTTTGCTCCATTAAATTATCTTTAAAACCTTTTTTTTTTTGTGGCAACACTTGATATCAATTATTGTAGTCCAGTCCAGGCTTCCTTTTATTACAGATATTTTTCACTATAACTCCACAATAAACCAGAAAACCAAAGAACTCAATTCACTTGATGAAAAAAATGTATATAAAACGGTTTTCATATTTTAAAACAAATTGTTGAACACAGAGACAGAAGGAAAATGTGTAAATCCACAAACGAAGCAAAGACAAAGTCAAAACGATGTGAAAAATGGCTAAAAACATAAATAAAAAAAACAGGTGAAGCTCCACTCAAGGATTTGTTCCAAGTAGTGTCAGAATTATGTTTCTTTTAAACCAACAATTTCAAAGCTAATACATTTTTTAAACTTTCACAGTGAATTTTGAATGAAAACGATAATAATGAGGTGTCATTGTAAACAGCTAATGTGATTTGGAAACTCACTGGTGAGTTCAGAGACTGCTGGGGGTTAAAGGGCAAAAAAGAGAAAAAGTAATACAATCTGTTACACTTAAAGTAGCAAAAAGCCACAATTTGTAAATTTAACAAATTATAAAAGAAGCATCAAGAAAGACTAATAGGGTGAAAAGAAACTAATGCATCAAAACTATAAGAACTTCAATAAAGGCATAAACATTGTTTAGCAAACCATCTGCAAAACTGAGAAGAGCTTCTGTAAATGAGATGAAAATGTTGTTTAAATGCAAAGAGGCATAGGATTTAAACCGTCTGCAGAGGTGGCTGCAGTGATAAGAGTAACAATAAATGGATGAATCGATTTATATTCCTACGATCCAACCAGCTCGATCTGACTGAAGCAAACTGTTAATAGAATTGACCAATACCGTTAAAAAAATCATTTCAAAATAAAAGAAATCGATTATATCCTTAATGCCATCACAGTGGACAATGCCAATGGATTTCACATTAATTCTTGTTTACTTGTTTGTTTGTACACACTTTTGATTTACACTTGGTTATCTTGCTAAAAAAACAAGGAATCTGAAAAACCTCACCTGCACTGTTCAGTAGCAGGTATTTATCTCTGATTCACACCGGTTGAAGTTTCGGCTAAAGGATCTCCTGGATCCATTTGAGGTCAGTGAATCGGATTATTAAAATAAACTAAAATTGATTATGAATCAAATCGCAAGTACAAATTATGGTATGATTGAATAGTTTTTCAAATGAATTGTTCCGCCCCTAAAAAAGAAAAATTATCTGACGATTTAGATGACAAAGGGCAGAAATGAAGTCTTAAAATGGCGAAAGTTTTTACAGCGTTGCACTGAGCCAGGCTGGAGGAATAAAGCGGACGCACCTGCCGTGTTTTTGGTGTGTGGTCGATGCAACGTCTACCTGTGGGGCCTTGAGGAGACAATAAACCCAAGCCGCCAAGGCTGCGAGGAAGGGAGCGGGGAGGGGGGAGAGTGGCGGACAAAACCTGCATCCCGGCTCTCCTCGCCTTCTCCTTTCACACCCTTTTGTGCGGCTCAGGCTGGCCCGCTCGTCTTTATCTGAGCTCGCCGCCTCCCCGTCGCTGCTCACAGGCGAGGAATGCATGTGTGAGTGTAATTATAGTTTGCAGAGCCAACACCCCCCCTTCACACACACACAAACACACGGCGAGACAAGCTTATTTCAAGGTCGGGGGAAAGGAGCCCGGGTCTGGATGTGAGATGAAATAATTAGCATGTTTGGGGAAAATTCACGTCACCTCTTATTGTTTCTCGTGATAAAATTCGGAAAGGCAAATGCAACGATGTAATTAGACGACAGATTTCGTGATATCTGCCCCTTTGGTTCCTGATTCCCATCCGTTCAGCAGAAGGATGCCGGTGCAGCATCTGGAGGCCCAGGATAAAGCCTGCCATTGATCTCCAGAAGCAGGATGGATTTGATTTTACTGCAGAGGTGGTGAAGAAAAAATATTAATGAATGCAAAGTATCTGAATATACTGAGGGCTTTAATCCTCTTTAAACTATTTAGGATATTTTTTTCTATAATGTTGAAATTATGAGGCGGTGGTTTAGGAGAAATTCATAGAAATCCTGCTAAGATATTTTAATTTGAAAGGGCTTATAAAAACTTCACTGTCAAAGGTGAAAAATATTCAGAAGGAAGTTTTTACAGGTGCTAAAGCCTTTGTTAATTTAATTTATTATAATGACAGTGAAACAATATTTTAGCTAAATGAAATTTGTGCTTTTTAATATTAGTTTCCTTAGAAATGCTTTTACTTTTGGTCTAAATCAGCTCTTCTCATCAATTTCCACACTTTTACATCCTTTCTAATCACTGCTGACCTCACAGCTTTTGATTGGCAGAACACATGTGGTCCAGGTTATCAGCAGCGGGTGATAATGGAAAAAAGAAGTGGACTTCCACTCATTCCCACTCTTGGCTGAGCCACAGAAGCAGACTTGGTCTGTCAGATATCCTTCTGTTTTTTGCATACATCCGTTTTTTTCATCACCAGAAGTTTGATTTTGGTTCCAAAATAGCCAATGAGTTGGAGAACTCATCTGTTCGCTTACCGAGACACACAGGAACACGGAGCTCATGAAACCCCCCCGTTGATTCCCGCTTCACTGACATGCAAACACGAAAGGAAAAACACACAAAGCTGAAGCCAACGTTTAACCAACGCTCATTACACGCCACAGTCGGTCCCTGCAGCCCCTGGTCCAGGTAATAGGTGATGAGTGGGGCAGCGAGAGCAGGAGAGCTGGTGGGTTCACAACATCTTGTTGTCTTCAGTTGGGCTGGTTCTGTACAAGTGAGCTACATTTTGTGAGGCTTCATGTTGGTAACGAAAGAAAGGACGAGATCTGCCTTCATCTCAACTGAGTGCTGAGGACCCGGTTTGAACATCGGTCCAACATGTCTTCCAGACCCAGTGAGAAGCCAGAGGCATGTCCATCAAAGGTGACGCCATGGGTCGAACCTCCTCCTTGTGTTAAAAATTTGAAGCTTTGCATTTCCACCAAATGACCACTGGAGGTTAGCCTGAGTTCTATCTTTAACACCAGAGATGTTGCCGGCGACGCCTAAATAATACGCTTTTTGATACACTTAACTCTTCGACGAATCCGCTGATTCTGTTTTGACACAAAGCTGCTTTTCTACGCTTTAGAATCCACCAAAATAGCAATAAATTGCGTAAATAGTTGAAGAGTTACAGCAGTCAAAAGAGTTTGAGCACTGGAGCCAAAGCTCTGGTGTTAAAGGCTTACAAATCTAACGAGAAACCAAGAAAAATAAAAGTTAAGAAAAAGTAAATTCTTACGTTTTACTCTTTATTTTGTCTCGCCTTATTTCCCACTTTTGGAGGGTCGTTGAGTTGAGTGGAGAACGCTCCAGTAAATGTCCCCTCCCCACTGCAACCTTCATTTTCTTCAGTTCAGGTCCCTATAGATGACGTCAGAGGTCATTAGTCTCAGTTAACTCTTTAACACCGGAGGTTCATTGAATTATTGTAACTATGTTCACACCAACTTCAGTAACATGTGCTCAAGTGACCACTTTAGATCAAAAGTCTACATAAACTTGCATAAATGCGCATTTTGGGCTTCTGCATTCTAAACTCTCACGTGTCGCTACGCAACTCCATTTTTGTAAGTCCTCAGGCTCTACGTACAAAACGTACGGCCACTGAATGCTCGTTAAAACTTAAACGAGTTGAGCTTTGACCAATCAGGGACTCGGTTTAGATGGTAAAGTATGGGAAGCAAATAATAATTACCGTTTGGGCCTGGACAGAATTATATTACACCAAGTCTTTTGTGTATTGGAATCAGGGGTGTAAGGATGAATCAGATCTTATCCTGACGATCCAACCAGATTAATCGAATATTAAAAATGAATAAATGTAATTGTTGAATAGAGCTGTGAAAGAAAAAGTCTGGATCAAGACTCACCAGATTTGACCAAGCCTTTTCCAACTGTGAGATCATGTGCTGGTGTTGGGTAGCAACAGTCCAACGTGAACACCGGATGCTAAAAGCATCAAATGCCCGGTGTGAACGTAGCATCACATTTTGACAGTTTTCCTCTATTTGTGTACATCCAATGGACTCTGAAGCAGAGAAAAGCAGCTTTGTGCTGATGTGCAACACCTTATGTTAGAAAAGTACTGGCATTGATTGGGCCTGGGAGGCGTAGACCTTCTGCTTCATTCTTTGGATGGTGTCTTGAGCTAACAAGCTAAAAAAATGTTTGATGACCTCATTTTCTCGCCTTTAGTTACCCAGTCTGGAGTCGTCTGTTTTTTTGGTGAAAGTTGAAACGAGGTGTTCCTGCCTTTGTCAGACAATGTTTTAAACTGCCTTTATGGTAAATGATAAATGGTTTAAACTTGTATAGTTTTTTACCTTCATTGAAGGCCCAAAGCGTTTACAGTTGCAGTCCCGTTCACACACACACACACACACACACACCCACACACACACACACACACACACACACACACACACACACACACACACACACACACACACACACACACGGCGGCTCCGCTGACAAACACTGGCGTTCAGTGTCTTGCCCAAGGACACTTACAGATGGGAATTGAACCTGCAATCTTCTGTTGGGAGGTCTGTTCGCCCTTCCACTGCACCACGGCAGCCCCATTTACACACAATTCTGCAGAAAAAAATGAGCATTTTGCCACATTGTGCTTTGTTGCACCTTGAAACAATCTTTTGCTAATGGACTCTTGCATCAAAAGCTTACCAGCACTGAAATAAAAGCATGGTAGAAAAAACTGAATAGCCTTCTTTTGATTAATCTTTTATTTGATCCCTAGTTGCATTCAGATGCGTTTTGTTAAGTCTCATTAAACACTTTCTGTCACATTCGTTCTTGAGAATTGCTTTTGTAAGCTAGAAGTCAACAGTTTTTGCAAATGCAGTGGATCCTTGCTTTTTTGTATCCCATCTCTGATACTTCCACGTAAATCTTGTTGATTTTTAGGATCTTCCCTGATGATTACATGAGCTCCTTTGACCTTCATGTGGAACAGGTTGAGTGTCTGGTGTGGTTGAAATGATTTTGATGTTTTGCTTTTCTCTGTGAAGTTTGCAACATTTGCTTGTTCTTTGGGAATCCACCTGAGCCAGCTTCGAATCAGCTGACCTGTAAATTCCTGTCACCAGAATTCAGGTTGCCACGCTTTGAGTCTTAGCGCTTGGATCTAGTCCCTGGTAGTCGGAGCTTCACAAATCCAAATCTGCCACTCGGAGGACCATCAAGGACTTGTGAAATAATGTTCATTTTTGAAAAGGGATGAAGCCGCAACAAGAATCTGCTTTTGGTGAAGAAAAGTTAAAAGATTTTTTATATAGCGCTTTTCTACCTTCCTTGAAGACCCAAAGCGCTTTACAGTCACAGTCCCATTCACCCATTCACACACACGGCACACAAATGATTGAATATTACTCATAATCTGTAAAGAAGGTTCTTATTCAACCCTTTACATGAAACATAAACAGTCAAAGGTTTATTTAAGAGAAGGTCGTTCAGTGGATGGGATATTATCACGTCCATTTAGTTTTCTTTCCTTCAGGGTCTGTTTGCCGCACAGAAAAATTTAAACAAAAATTTTTCAACTGGTTTGTGTCAAACCGAAACTGTTTCCAGTTTAGTTCCAAAGCCTCTGAAAGGTGGGACACTTAAGTTATGGTTTGGTGAATTTATCAGTTTTCTAACCCAATAATAAAAATAGGACTATTTATCACTTACAGAATGTCAAACCTGCTCTGGGTTTTTGAATGACACACTGTAAAAAAAAAAAAAAGATAACCTTTCTGCATCACAGTTTAAAGTTGGACTGTAGTAAAGAATTTAAAAAATGTTTTTTTGTGCTCCAGAGAATGGATTTCAAGAAGTCAAGAGACTCCGGCACAGAAACGTCTGCCAGAGCAAACCTGTGCTCTTTGGCTAAAGCATTCACTTTGTGCTGTAGAATTCCACTCTTCTTTCTAGTTTCTAAACACGTATGAAACCCTTTTTGTGATCATATACAGTCTTTGTGGTTTCTTCACAAAAGCTCAGATTGAGAATTCCAGTTTGTGCTTGAAACAAGGCTCTAAATTAACACCTGCCAAATGCAGGTACGATTTTTACTTGGCGGGTAGAAAACCTATTCCACTAGCCACTTTGGCAGGTGAGACATTCATCATCTGTGACACGGGGCTCACACTCACTACCATAACTTTTAGGC
Organism: Oryzias celebensis; assembly: GCA_014656515.1. Classification (NCBI taxonomy): domain Eukaryota; kingdom Metazoa; phylum Chordata; class Actinopteri; order Beloniformes; family Adrianichthyidae; genus Oryzias; species Oryzias celebensis. The sequence goes on from BNCR01000012.1 coordinate 3,367,150, forward strand.
GACTGCTTTCCCTCTCTACTTTAAATACATACAAACATCCATCGCAGAGTTTGTTCAAACACTGAATTCTGACTTTATTACGCAGATGTAAAACTCACATTCGCAGCAGCAGGAGGTGCATTCAGGGGCTGCATGGAATTTCTGCATTTGTGCCCTTTCATTACAAGCTCATTATTGCTGCATTCAGGTGCGCTGGTATTTTCTAGCATTTGCTCACACTGATCTCAGCTAACACAAACAGACTCACGTTTTGCTCCATGTCATTGTTACTCTTTAAAATGACTAGACTCACAACTACAACAACACACTGACCTATAAAAACACACAATGAGGCAAAACGTTGCACATTTCTCATATATGCATGTTTTTCTATACATGACATTAAAAAAAAACTTTAAAGTAATTTTATGTTTTTCAATAGTTTTAATCATTCTAGAAGGATATTGCATTCAATAAAAAAGGCTGGTCTTCATTATTTAATTGAATGCAAAACGCTTCTATAAAAAACAAAAAAAAAATCCTTTTAAAAAGAGTCATAAAAAACCAGACTGCAGTGACAAAGCTGACCACACCCACAACGTGAGCGCCCAGCAGGTCACCCGCAGACGTTACTGCTTTGTGCTCAATGTTGTCATCGGGATTGACTCACAAACAAAAGTTCATACTGGTCAGTATTTAACACTTACTCAACGTTTTGCTGTGTAATGTTTGCAGATGAAGTCGATGCTTTAAAGAAAGATATGTGTTCACAAAAAAAAAAAAAAAAAAAAAATCAGAGAACAGAAGTGTTTTTTTGTTAAAATAACATTACATTTCTGTAATGTTAGAAAACCGGACATGAGACCACACTTTCAATTATTATTAGTGCTTTGTTTTTGTGAGAGAACAATTATTAACTAAAACTTTGGAAACAAAAAGAACAACTGTTTCTCTTTGAAATACACAGATCATTTTTCCTGTGAAATGTTTGGCTGGTAGAGTCCAGCTTTGGCTGGTAGACTCTGGATGTTACCGGCCACCCCAGCTAGTTACCAAAAGAGTTCATGAAGAGCCTTGGCTTGAAATGATGATGAAATGGGCCTTTGTAGGTCCTGACAAGTAGATTCTGTCACTTTTTAAAAAAGAGATTGGTCTCTGCCTGTCTTTTGTGCAGAGGTTTGCTGGTTTTCTTCTGGCCGTAGCAAAAAATCTGAAATATAAAAGTGGGATTGATTTTAGTTTGTGAGCTTAGAGGATATATGTTTTATGACCCATTCACACTAGGGATCCATCCAGAACCATGCCAGGATACACTTATATTATCTGAACCCAGCCTGAGAGTAGAGACTGCTGTTTCATATCCAATACAGTAGGGGGCGACATGCACTACTTTGATTGATTTATCGCTCAGACAATCGTACTGTTGCTTGGAAGTGAAACTTCATGACAGAGCAAAGCAGTTTCTAAAATCCTTCTACAGACTACATTTAGGATTCATTTACAATAAAATTAGAGTTCTACGTGAAAACTATCCTGTAAAAAATGAATCTTAAATACACATTTGATACTTGTCATGGCGGTTGTGTAGCACAGTCCAGGTTGCATACGTTGTGGATTTACATCGAGTCTTTCTAAACCGTTGATGCACATTGTGATGTTTTTATGGAATTGTTTGAAACCTTTTGAGAATTGTGATTTAATTAGACAACACTGTAAAGTTTCAACAACCACCTCTCTTTTACAAAGTTTAGGATTTGAAAAAAGATCCTTTTGGTTAAGTTTCTAGGGGATATGAAGTTTGTCAAAAGGAAATTCTTACACTGTGGATTTCACAGAAAATCACAAAGGGGCGCCATCTTAAGGCATTGTGTGGTATTACACCCCAGATGCGTTTTTATGAAAAACGTTTAAATCCTGGAGGTGGGTCCGCGTTCTAAATTCACTCATTACCTCTCAGGGGTCGTGGGGTTGTTGGAGCCTATCCAGCAAAGAAGTGGCAAACCCCTCGACTGTATCTGAGAAATGCATCGAGTGAGTGTGACATCACCCAAAAGGTTTACTTCTGGCTCCAAACAAATCAAGTCAATGAAGTCGCCATCTTCTTGCGACATGGACGCCGGCGATGTTGCACCTAGATCAACATCAGCAAGCAGTGATTAGTTCCAGTCCGTCGGAGTCGTCGTTTCTATGGCAACCACTCTCACCAGTCAGGAGTGAGCTTGCTGGAAGGACACACCCCTATCTGTCAAACGTTTTGGCTGTTGGACGTGGGGCCAACAGTCTCTGCCTACTTTGCCATCTTGAAAAAAAAACGTAAAGTTACAGAAAAAAAAGGTTTACAAATAAATTTGCTAAGGCTGGTTTAATCTAGACATGTATAATTACCTAAATGATTTATAATCAATAATTGAGACAAACTTTGGAGGATTAACACAAAAGCAGAGAAGATTAAAACCTGTCGGGACACATCCGTGTGTCACAGGATTCTTCTCATCTAGAATCTAAAGGTTGATCTCAAAGACGTTTGGCTGCTCAGATAAACCTTTAGAGTCCAGTTGCTCTGAAGAGCAGAATCCTGTGAAAACATGACCTGGATGACTAAGAACCTTCGTACCACAATGTCTCTTATATGGGCGTGGCAAGCAAACAATGGTTGCTATGGAAAGTTAGAGAAAGAAGTGTGAGATAAAGAAAGCAGCCACACTTATCAGCCGCAGGGGAAAAAAAAAACGTATGTTTGCTGTGGATCTGCCATTTTAAATGAAAGCTTGCTCTGAAGACGGTCAAAACATTAATTAACTTCTCCTGTTATTGGAATGACATACAACTGCTGAGGACCAAAGGGGGCCACGGGGCAGTTTCAGGCAGAGGCGAAGGCAATTTAATTAATCTCACAAGTCTGAAACAGAGCCCTTTCACAATAAAAGTCCAAAGGTTCAGATCATTTCACCTCATCTGACAGTGTTTTTATGTGGCCTGTTGTTCAAACCTGGGTTTTTAAATTAATATTTAGTTTATAGTTTATCTGAACTTTTTTTTGTTTGATCCTATAATAAAATGTCACTTAATATAATAAACTTGTATGCTCGTCTCTAAATGTATTTCAAAAAAATCTGAAAGGCAGAAAGTCCTTGGTTAAGGTTGAGCTAAACGGGATACCATTTACATTAAAGGAACTTGTGCATGAACATGGCTTTCTATGAAGCGTTTTATAAATATAAAGTTAGAGTTGACGATATTCAAGAGTGCAGTTTGAGCTTTTCTCAAAGACTGACATCCTTTTATTTGATCAAATGTGGCAGTTTTCTGTTGTTTGTCAGAATAAAAGAACAAAGTTTTAGTCTTTAGTTTCTACAGAGCTGCAGTTTTATGTAGGATGAGAAGCGGCTGGAGGAGAGGTCGGATCATTCCTGAAGCAACTTATCTAGAGAAACGCGTTTCTGCTGGAGACGATTTCCTCCCACAGAGCCTTGAAAGACGCGACAACCCGAAGACGTCAAACATTAGTTGGAGGCTTGAACAATGTGGGAGCCTCTCAGAGGCGTAAACACGTCAGTCAGTGTCGCGGGTTAAATCAGAATGTGCTCATTCAGGTGATTCTTCTCTGAAAGGAAGCAGTTTGTGAGCAGATTCTGTTATTAATCTGTCAGTTTGTTTCCTGCAGCCTTTTGAGGTGAAGAGAGCCGCGAAACGGGAACTGAAACAAACAAAAACGCAATGAGCAAAAATATACACACAAACATATCTGATTTAAAAGATATGAAATATTTGACTGTTTGAAAGAAACTATTTGATTTAAATTTAGATGAATTTTAAATTTTCATTGCTTAAACTTAAAGGGATCTATAGAAATAAGGAGGGGTTTTGGGGGGTGTTTAAATGATACATGTTTATGTTTTGCAAAGATTTTGGTTTGATTTGCTTTTATTTTAAAACACAAAAAAAAATAGTTAAATAAACACGATAAACAGAAAGTGATAGTGGTAAGAAATGAAGCGGGTTAAAGAAAAATGTTATTTGTTTTACATGTTGAATATTTTATAATTATTCCTATAGACGCAAAAGACATAGAAAAGCATCAAAATACATAAACGTCATGAAGTCATGATGTATTTATTGTCCCATTAGGCTTCTCGTTTTCTAATTTATACGTTTACAAAATTTCCGGTATTTTTTAAAATTGTGCAACATTTTTATTGTTTTTCATTTAAAAACATATTTATTATTATTTTTTATATTTTTATGCTGATATGTTCCTTTATGTTATTCTACAACCTCATTCCACAAACAGAAACGCAGACTTTATCAAACTAGTTTTTTTTAATGCATTTTCTTAGTTTTCTGTCCATTTTTTCATAAATATTCTTTGTCTCTTTCCTTAAACTGCTTTAGTTGGTTCTATGGACGTAGTTTTTAACTTTATGAATTATTAGCATTGCGTTTTTTAAAAAAATATATCTGTAACCTTTACTAAATTAGATTTATATATATATAAATGTCTATCATGTTTAATAACTCACTTTATGAATTATTCTTATGGCTTGTTTTTGTAATATGCATAGTAGCTATAGGCAAGGCCGGACATAGGAATGAGCAAGGAGGGGGGGCACTGACCTCCCAAATGCTACAACCCCTCCCTAACCACCACCACCAAACGCTATGGCCTGCTAAATCCATGACTTTAACGCACACTCCGGCACCGCACATGCTCAGTAGCTTCTTTATTTCAAGAGGACCTGACCGCAGACATCGAACCATAGACCAGAACCGGAAGCACCCCCATATGGCTCGAAAACAAACTTAATTTGAACCCTAACAGTTACACGTTTTCTCGTTTTAAGCTTGAATTAAAATTGTTCTACAATTATGCACAATTTTGGGTTAGGGATATAGTGAGGATCAGTTTGATCATTTCCGCTTCCAGCCAACGATGTCAGGTGCCATGTTGTCTGCAGCTAGGTCAGTGAAATGCAATGTAGTGCAATCGAACCTGCCTGGAGCTTCAGAAAAGTAAAAGCGGTGTTGCATCAGGTTCAATGCGCTCGCCGTTATATGAAAAAGTCACGTATCTGTTTTATGAAGTTAGAACTTGGTAAAAGTTCCCTGCAGAGCTGACAGGGTGCAGGGACAATTTCCTCTCACGTCTGTCTGATTTTTGATGTTTTTTTGTGACGCAGCAGCTTTGCTGTAAACCTGACATCATTAAAATAAAATAGATATCAATATTTTAAAAAACCCAAACCAAGTTAATCAACGATAAGACAGATTCAAACTGGACAGAACCTGCAGCTTTGAAGCAAACACCACGGCGAGGCAGAAAGGCGAGAAAGCTGCTCCAGACGTGACAAAGAGGCGAGGCTGGAGTCTCATTTCGGAATTTCTCATCCACATCCGGAAGTTTCAGGCGGGGGGGGGTCCGTGGAGGCACACGCATGGCTGCCAGCTGATTGAGGGGGGGTGATGAATGCAGTGTGGAACAGGCGTGAGAAGTGAGCTGGAGAGGTGTGGAGTTGTTTATACACTCAAATGAGGCTGTTGCAGAGTGCTTGGCTGGAAATTGGACATGATCAATTTCAGCACTTATCGGGGGGGGGGGTTCTGCTTATGATTTTTTTCTAATTTTTTGTATATATATTTTTTTACATTTTATTAATATAATTTGTTTCATAAAAACATCAATTTCACTTGAGCACAAACGGTTGGATCCAAAATCGGTTGTTTTGAGCTGCAACAATTTGAGTCCAAATTCCCTCACTCCTTCCTAACCCCTAAAAGACTGTAGAGTGTGGGACTACCCAGTGCTCCGGAATTTAACGTAATTCTGACACAAGCTAAACACTTGTCTTTTTTATTTTGAAAGGCTAATATGTTTTCATACATTTGCAAAAGTAAAAACCTAAAATAGCAACATTTTACAAAGAATTATGAATCCACTGGGATCTGATGCTGAAAATATGGACTCACACTAAAAAATAAATGTACATACATTTTTTTCAAATGAAATGTGTTGTGGTCTGTATTCTTCAATCTAATGAGCATCAATGTATAATGGTTTTTCACAGTGAAGTCTGGAAAGTTTTTATTGTATTTTGGAATTTTAGACCCGCACATCCTAAAAAAAGTGACTAACGCTCTGTAGAGTGCACTAAGTGGTAAAGGAATTCTGACATTTCTTGAATTTTCCATTTCCTCTTTCCATTTGCATAACTTCAAATTCATTTAGCCAAAATTTCAAAGATGAACAAATGGTCTGTAAAACGCCTTCAGTAAATTCCATTAGTGTTCACATCCCAGCTTTTACAAGGATTTTTCTGTGTAAACTTGCAGCTAATTTACGATATGTACCAGCATCTTTGTAATTTTCTTCATAAGCATAAATCAGGAAGTCGTCAGCAAACATCAGAACCTCTGTACAAAGAGGGAAAAATCCAGCTATTTGCAGCTTTTGAAACGATTCAATGTTAGAAATTAAAAAAGGGGCTTAAGACAGAGCCTTGAGGAACTCTGGTGCTACAGTCAATGACTTAATCACAACTGCCCTTACAGGTGAATATGGGCCATCTGCGGTGTAGAAATGGGCAAACCTGTGTAGTGTCACAGTGTAGTTTTTGTTGACATTCTATGGGCGTCGTATGGCCACCTATGTACTATGGGCACACCTTGAACATGCACGGTCAGCAAGGAGCCAGAAGTCACACCTTACTAACAACTAGAGTGTGGTGTTAAGTCATCGAACCACAACACAATCCGTAGTGTGCCCAGCTGACATTAGCCTTAGAAAAACTTTATGATACATTTGCTACACAAACGACACCGGTGTGTTCCATTTTAATGGCGTCCCTTCAAGTGGCCGTGTGACCCTTCACGGGGTAGCACCCGTTCAGGTCTACCCCCAAATGGATTCCTGCTTTAAGGACAGAGGCTAACCCTGTTTTACTTCCTCCACAGAATACCAAGGTGACTACTATGGACCTGGGATCAACTACGACTTCTTCCCCCATGGCCCTCCGTCCTCGCAGGCGCAGTCCCCAGCAGAGTCCCCCTACATTCTGGGCTCTGGGCCTGGAGCCATGGAGGGATCGGGACACCACCCGTCAGACGACCAAAGGTTCACGGACATGATCTCTCATGCAGAAACTCCCAGCCCTGACCCCAGCTTACCCAGTTCCCTCCAGCCGGTGCCGGGGGAGGCTTACGGAGGTGGACCCAGTCCCCCCTTCTCCCTGGCCAGTAATTCTAGCTACAGCGCTCCTATGTCCCATCAGGGCCAGGAGATGGGAGAAACAGCGGCGTGGTAAATGGACCAAAGGCAGGGACAGTCCAGGGCTGAGCAGGCCCGGTTCATTCAGGGGACAGCGTTGTTAGAGGGAGTTAGGGGGAGCTCAAATTTCTACAGATCCGTTTTTTTTGTTCTTTTTTCATAAACTGATGGAGTCAAAAATGACACAGCCCTCCTGGATTACCAGACTTGAAATGTCTAAAAAATAAAGTCAACAGTGCTTCTCTGCTTCTCCTTGATGTAACGAAGGTTCCTTTTTAACGCTCTAGAAACACATTAGCACCAAAACGCCAAAGGGGGTCTTAATTTTCTCACCACATCTTCAAAAACGAGGCTTCAAAGCAACATTTCCAAGTTCATCTGTCGCACAGTTTCATCTCACTGAAAACATTGTTTCATGTAGAGCGAATCAAAGGCTGCTGCTTCCTCACACTCAAACGTCCCTCACGCACAGAGAAGTGTGCTTGATCGGAGCTTGAAAGAAGGATGTCTTTACCATCATTCAGCACACGAGCAGCTCCACAGACGCACACATCCAGGCGGCCCTGATAGCTCTGCTCCTCTCACTGCTCCGCCTGACCTTCCTTTTGTTACTGTCCCTTTAAAAAAAACACGTTTTAATGGAAATGATTTTCAAAAGAACATTGCGCCCATAATTGGGAACGTCCTTTAACAGCTGAGGTCTCCTTCCTCTAAAGGCAGAAAACAAAAGAGGGGGCAGACAACATCTGTGACATTAACGCTGCGACGTGGCGCTTACTGCCATCTAGTGGTCAAGTCTGTAAAAACAGTTCAGGGTCACGTTTGACATCCTGCATCACATCAGTCTGCGGTGCATCCAACTCATGAAGCACATGGAAAACCTGTGAGATGTTTTTGTCTTTCCTTTGGACGCCGTGTACGGTCGACAAAGAATGTGTCTTAAATGGAACATACCCAGATATTCTTGGATAGAGTTGTGTGAATGTGTGGATGCTGGTGTGTGTGTGTGTGCGCATGTGTGTGTGTGGGGGGGGGGTCTGGAGGTGGGAAATGGGAAGGCTGTATCACTTTGATGTAAATAGCACTGGTAATAAAACCTCTTACAACTAGAAGATCTGCTTTTGGTTCTGATGTTTTTTCCTCCACTTTTTTTATAACTTTTATTTCACTCTGAAAACTTCACTAAAATGAAACTTTGTTACATTGTTGCCATAATTAGTAATTACAACATTTTTCTATCCAAATAAATTTAGAAGTGCTATTTTTCCAAGCAAGATGTTTTAAAAATCAACAATTTTCCCTTTAATTAAAATCACTTTAGTCCTTTTTAAGATTTATAGATTAATTTGTGCTTTTAGGTGACAAATTCTTGAAATTTTCATTAGAACTTCCTCATTTACCTTTAAGGAAAGCTTTTTGTTGTATTCACTCATTTTCTTCAAACATCTCCTTAGAGGAAACTATAGTAAAAAGAAAAAAGAAAACTTTCAAACACATTCAACTGCTTAACTGTCCTAAAGAAAATAGAAAATTAGAGGATTCAGATGCTACTGTATGGAACATCTTAGAGTTTTAAAAAAAATAATCTGTAGGTTTAGTAATCTGATTAAAAGAAGAAAAACATGTTGACAATAACAGGCAAGGAAATAAAAAATGACTATAAGCAGAAAGAAAAAAAATGACCAAATAAATGCTGGTTTAATAATATTTCTTTTACACTCATTAAGTCTAATATTCATAAACATTTGTGGCTCAAAAGAGAGCAGCCAAGGTTGGTAAGTTTCAGACAAAAAAAACGAAAAGGTGAAAAATCTAAATTTGTTTTCATCTTAATGAGTATGATCAGGAGTTTGCCAGTTTGAAAGTGCTGTTAGTGTTTGAGTGAGTTGTTTTATTTTGAAAGTCCAGGAGACGTCCTTTCTAAATGAATTACATTCTGTTTGCCTCATTTTGTTGATTTAGGTGATTCAGGCGCCTCAAATGCAGTGAGACATGTCTGATGTGACCACATCTTTTATGAAGAGCAGCACACGTCATGTCTTCATCTTGCAAGCTGATTTGGAAAATAAAAATGGTTATTTTGCAGGTGGAGTCAGATCTTTTGCCTTTTTTAATCATCCTAAATGTCAGATGTTTGGGTGGAATATTTTAAAAGTTTCAGGAATGGCAACAAAATTGTGGATCCAGGAGCAACAAACCAAATAAAATCTTCAAAATATGAAAGGTTTCTAAACATTTGAACTGTGCCAAACTAAGCCACAACGGAACAAGAAAAGAATCCAACAGAGCACCAAAACCCTCCAACTTTAATAAACTACAAGCTAATTACTGAGTGGGAAACAGCTGCTGTGATTACTCCCAGAAAAAAGGTGTGGCAGGAATCAAGCCTGAACTGAAAAACCTGAAACGATACAGAAACCAGAGCAGACATCAGTAAAACACTGAAATGTTCGTGTATGAATCATATTGAAAGTCAAACTTTTTTTAACCACATTTATTTTGGTTTCATCATTTTGCAACAAATTATTGGCATGGAAAAAATAGCATGATCTTTTTAAGTTTTATGTAAAAACATTTGACAAATTTTGAACTTTTCATAAAGTTAATCACAATTTTTTGCTATTCAAACTAGTTACAACTACAAGGTGTATTTAAAGCGCTTCAAAAATGTATAAATTCTATGAGCACTGCTCTTTACAACAAAAAAATGTACCACTTTAAAAATGAAAGAAAACATTTGGAAAACGACCCAGAAACAGAAAATAATAACACACCTGTAAAAAAATATATACAGTATAACCAAGTTTGGGTAAAAACCATCGAATAATGAACACCAAAATTATTATTAATAGCATTCTAACACAAAAAACAACAGAACCAATTAAATTCTACAGACTTTTGCTGAAAGAGAAGCAACAAGCTGTGAGCTTGCTGAACTGCTGCAGAGGAACCAAATCAAATAGTTACAGCTGCAGGAACTGAGCTGGAGCCAAACAGCACCATCTTTAAGCTTAAAGTCAACAATTCATTCAGCAGAAATGGGTTTTTTTCCCGGTCGATTGTTGCCAAGCCTTAGCCGGGCTTGCTATGAAATTTGAAGTGAGTTTGAAATATCCCCAACATGGAGCACAGAAGTCATTTCAAAAGGTGTCCCAGAAGAGAAAAGTGGAGCACAGACACATTTCAGGGCTGAGAGATGAAAGATCTGCAATTATCCGGGATATATCTGGAAAAAAATGGGGCTTACGGAAGCCTAAAGCCGAAGAAAAACCCAAAGACTTCGGAGGAGACTTTAGTCTTTAATAATTATTAGGATTCTTTTTTTCTCACATGATTCGATACGCATTTCCATACATGGTCTCCAAATTGAAAGATTCAACAAACCCCGTCACGATACAGTCCAATACTTTTACCTAAATGGACACAATCTAGATATTTATTATTCATTTGGCATTTAAAACTATAAATAAAAATGACTTTTAATAGATTAAGTTCATTTTTTTCTTATTGGCGCTTTTTATTTTAATTTAAAAAACGTTTTTGACACAAATGCTTCAAACCTGTTCTTTTGGTTCTGTTTTGTTCTTTCCGGTTAAAAAAAAGTGTCATATTAATTTAAACAGGTATTTTTTGAAGTGATGAGAAAAAAGAGTTATGATATGTTTATTGCACACAACACACATCCGTCAGTGTGGTTCATCTTCAGCCCATTGGAATTGACCCAACGCGGTGGAAACAAGCTTGTGATTGGGCGTCGTTTTGTTTGCGTCACATGTACTTAAAAAGGCAAAGACAGTAGCGATAACAACGGGAAGAGAAACTGACAAAGTTTGACAGTAATTATATACTTCCTAATTGATTTTTATATCTTTTAATCAACAAAATATTGTTTATATTTGTGGTTTAAAAACAATGCTGCCGTTACTCTCAGTATTAGATCCAGTTTTCAGTATTGATCAAATGTACATCACATAATTATTCACATTTTAATTTGCAGATTTGAAGTCCCACTCCGTTCATCTTTTATTCTATTGTAAAATCGTTCCCAGTGGTCTTTCATTACGATTAATTAGTTTTTAGCCAACATTTAAAAATATCTGTTTTTTTAGGACATATTTTCTGCAGAGCTGCCGGACCTCAATAGAAATTTGCCTCTGAGTTCTGGATGGGAGTCTTGATGCAAAAGTTAGCCTCCACTCATTTCCCATCAGCCCTTTGTTTACACTCTCTCATGCTAGCTACATAGCACCAAGCTAACTTTAGCGTAGCAATAAAAATGGCGAGCAATATTGGAGCTATCTAGCCGTGTAGTTGTAAGCCACATTCCAGCTCAAACGAGGAAAATGAAAACGCTAATGGATCTGTTTGGATGCTTCAGAATTGTAGCGGAGAAAGGAGACTTTAGCTCGCCCATGGCAGTTGCTGCGACACAAACCTGAGCTTTTTCAAACTGCATTTTATCAACTGCTTCCTATTCACAAAAATTGTAATACAGAAATACACACAAAAAACACAGTTTTAATCTTAAATTCATTTATAAATGTCCTCTATAATGAGAAACATTCTACAAAAAACTGTTAAAAACACCAAAACACAATTTTCATTGGAGTGGGTCTTTGAGTATTTTTTATTAACTTTTTTGTTTTATTTCTGCTTATGTTTTATTAAGGGTATATTGAGACTGGACACATTTTGTTCGCTTAAAGTGAACCAGAGTTCCATTACCCCGATAATCCGAAACAAAGTTTCAGTCTGAATACACCTAAGTGGACCCAAGTCCAGGACCAGGAACCGCTCTATGACCCATCTTTGGAGGTGATCTCGGTTTAGTTGCAATCGGACTGAGATCCAATTTGCTCCCAGAGCGGAATAACTGAACCAAAACAACCACTGTAGCCGGTAGTCGCGTGATGAAAGCAAAGTAGGACTGAAGCATCAGGACAAATGTAAAGCTCGTGTTAACGAAGAGGGAAATGGATCCAACTGCTCACTTTTGTTAGAGCGTTTGTTTTACACAGCGGAAAATGCGCATTACGCGCTTTTCTGTGTCTCGTTACATTGCATGAGCCTGGCGCTGCTGTAACATCATTCTAAAAGCATTTTAACAGCTTTCTCTTAAAAACAATGCCATAACACCACAACGATGAGGCACATCAACTTATTTAAATGGTGTCAGATGAATGCAGACTCATCAAAACAATTTTTAACGTGATACACATCGTTTCTCACTGTTTTACTGACAATCTATTCCGTATGTCTTTCAATAATGGCCGCTCTCTAATTGACGCTGGTCTCTAATAAAAGCCTAACAGGTGTTAGTTGTAATTGATGCTGGTCCCTAATAGTGGCCGGGCTGCTTTAAGACCCAACACACCCCTTCCTACCCCCACCCCCTGCTGTGTACTGAAGTAGGCTAAGGGTGGGGGCTGGGTGTCTGTGGCGTTCAGCCAGTGTAGCATGGCTCACATTTTGGCTCATTCCATTTTGTTGAAACTTTTTGTGGTGAAATATACCAAAGAACGTTCTAGTGAGGAATCTGAACCACATTTTGGGATGCATCCTAAACATATTCCAGAATGGTGCAAGCAGATGGGTGAAGGAGCAAAGGAGCAAGGGAGCGAATCAATACGTAGTTCTCCTGAACTTCATTCATTTTCGTACCCCACTGGATCCCTTTCGGCGTAGCGAGATTTCCGAAGCCTGTCCAGTATGCTGGTGTTGGACTCAGGTGGTACACTTTAGAGCTGGAGCTCGCTATGCCGCCACCGGGGAGAAGCTGGCTACCAGACAGAGAGCCGGTGCGGGATGAAAAAGCAGTCTGCTCGAGCCTCCTGCTCCGCCTTAGTTTCATTGATGCCTCAAAAAAAGGACACTCTTTTTATTCTTGTTTTTATTTTTGCTTTTTCGGGTTAATGTGAGACAGAAAGCCATCAACTCCTTAAGAGAGAGACGAAAATACAGACGAAAAACTGAAGCAGCCATTCAGACACAGTGGAGAGAAGCTCCTGGTAGCTTGTAGGAAATTCTAAATGTTTTGAGGCATGATCACTGATATTTTTGTAGAGCTTTTTGAAATGGATAAACCATCATCCATGTCTTTTGTGCATATAAATGAGATAAACACAGACATCGCTCCATGAAGCTAACAGGCTAAAAACATTAGTTGCTAGCTCCACGTAGCAATTCTGGGTTGAATCCTTAACCGCAGGAAGAAAAAAATGAGTGAGCCTGGTCTCCTGGTCAGCAGAGACAGCAACAAATTAGAGGAACTGGTTTGAACAAGGATTACTGAGCAAAGGAAAAGGCGCTCATGGCTCCAGGAAAATGATCGGGATGAAAGTGAAGGAGATTTTCGATATGGAGATTGACGTTCACAGCCATTGCCAATCAGAACAGAATCCAATGTTCTCATCATTTCAATAAATCAGGCGTGACACGTTTAATGATCTGGAAGGGTCCCACAAACCTCAGACTGAATTCCTGCAGAGTAGTTCCAAGCAAAGATCCCGCGTGGATAACCAAACCCACTGGCTGGGTTGGGGGTTGGGTCCTACAGAACGGTGCCAATAAGCTTGTGCTTGAAACCGCCGAACAGCATGCCGTAACTGGATATGCGCCGCCGCCCATGTTTCCTCGCTTCATTGGAACCAGTCGTCCACAGCTGGTTGTTCTGTGGGACCACCAGACCAAGAAAAAATGGGGGCTGGACCTCTAAGAAACGTTGCAAGGGAGTTAGGCCAGTGGAAGCTATTCTCAAAGTGTTTTGGGCATATTTGGCCCAAACCACGAACTGACTCCAGTCCTCCTGACACTGAGAGCAAGAAGTTCTCAGAAACCGGGTGATTTCCTTGCTCGTTTGATTGGAGATGGTTTCCTGAAGTCAGGCTGACGTTAATGCCCAACCCCTTGCAGAGCTCCCACCAGACACATGAGGTGAACTGAGAACCCTGGTCTGAGACAATGTTCTCAGGGATGCCTTGTCAGAAGACGTGGGTGATGAGTGGTTCAGCAGTCTCCATAGCGGTGGGTAGCTTGGGCAAGGTATGCAGACGCAAGCCTTTGAGAAACTGTCAACAACAGTGAGTACTGTGGTGTTACCATTGGAGCAATGCCATCTCCACGATGAGGTCCACCGCTATGTGAGACCAAGGCCGTTGTGGTGTAGGCAGAGGTTGTCGGAGTCTGGAGGGGAGCTGACGTGGGGTCTTAGCCGTTTGGCATGGAAAGCACTCAGTGACATACTGTGCCACATCTGCCTGCATGGTGGGCCACCAAAAGGAGTTCTGCACAATAGACTGGGTACCTTCCATGCCAGGGTGTTCCGCAGCTGGAGTGTATTGCACCAGGTGTATTACCAGCTGGCGATGAGACGGGGACACGTAGATTCAGTTGACAGGACAAGACGGTGAAGGCTGGTGGAGGTGGTTGATCTATACGAGTTCCTTGATGATATCTTGTTGAAAGGTAGCCAGGATGACTGAGGCAGGCACAACGGGTTCAGCAGAACTCTGATCTCCTTTGTCCATCTCATGCAGTTGGGATAACGCGTCTGCAAAAGACGCTTCTTTCATATCCAGTAGCTCTTGATCCCCCACATCATAATTTCTCTCTGCATCAGTGAGTTTCCTAGAAAAGAAAGCACAGGGAAAGGTTTTGGAAGGCTGCCGATGGGACAGGACAGCTCCTATGCCTGTACTTGAAGTATCCACTTCTACAATGAAGGGCTTAGAGGGGTCAGGATAGTGTAAGATGGGTGAATGGGTGAAGCGTTGTTTAAGCTTCTTGAAAGCTGAGGCGGCTTCCTGGGTCCATTGTAGATGCTTGGGCGCTCCCTTGAGGAGAGAGATGAGTGGAGAGGCCACAGAGCTGAAGCCATGGATAAAATGGCGGTAAAAGTTGGCGAAACCAAGAAATCGCTAAAGCTGTGGTAAGCTCAGGCAACTGCAGCATGGCCTGCACCATGCTCTCATCCATGGCTATGCCCTGGCGGACCGATAACATAGCAGAGGAAGGAGACTGAAGTCCTGTGAAATTCACATTTTTCGTGTTTGGTGTATAAGCGATTGTTGATGATCCGCTGTAGAACTTGTCTGACGTAGGAGACGTGATCTTCAAAAGTGGGGGAGTAGATGAGAATATCTTCCAAATAGACTATGAGAAAGCAGTGAAGCATGTCCAGGTACACATCATTTATAAAAGCCTGGAACACTGAGAGTGCATTACACAGACCGAAGGGCATAACGAAGTTTTTGTAGTGTCCGGTTGTGGTGGAGAAACCCGTCTTTCATTCATCCCCTTCACTGATTCGAATTAAATTGCAAGCGCTGCGCAGGTCCAGTTTGGTGAAAAGCCTGGCCTGAAGCAGTTGCTCCAAGGCTGGGGAAACCAGAGGTATGGGATAGCTGAACTTGAACTGAAACTTGGAAAGTGGGTAAAGTGGATGGACGGAAGAAGCCCTTTTGAAGCCCCTCTTGAATATAAGACTACATGGACTCGGTCTCTGGCTGAGATATGGGAAACATCTGTCCTTTTGCTGGGACAACCCCTGGCAAAAGGTCGATGGCACAGTCATGTGTATGATGAGAAGGTAGGCTAGTGGCATGTTTCTTGATGAAAGTCACCTCTAGATCCCAATACTGGGTAGGCAGGGCCTCATGGGCGGCGACAGAGTCATCCATGGTAAGCTCAGTGACAGCTAGTTGACATGACTTTTGAGTAGCAGGGGCGACGGACGGTTGGTGTTGGCGACAGGCCGGTGAGTTGAATGTGAGGGTCTTCGTGGACCATATTATGGTGGGGTCAAAAACTAGAATTGTTATCCAGGAGATGCGATTGTACAGTGGCCCTGATTTGCTAATTACATCAACAAATCATTCAGCGCAAAAACATAATAAAGATCACAGCGACAATTACAAAACCCAAACAAAATGATAGAAAATGTAACATTACATTTTATAAATGAACACAAAATTCCATGAACCAAAACCTAATTCCAAAAAAACTGAATTTCAAAAAGTGACAAAATAAGAAACCAGAAAAGGTTGGTATTATGGGACTTCAGCATCACTGATTAGATGAAAATATTTGTTCCTCCTTTCATTTGGTGTCTTCCAACAATATTTCTTCACAAATCTGCTTTCCCTCTTCTTCAAAACTCAAACATCATCATCCAAGCAGCGACGTCCCACAATACCTATCTTTTCAAAAACATTTTCTTGGAACTTTGTTTTAAATATTTGTTTTGCTTTTTTAAATATCGTTGGGAGCCTCAGTATGTTTTTTCATTGCGTCATTTGTTGATGTGATTTGCAAGCGGGTCACTGAGACCCAAAAGTTTCTCTTGCCGTGTTTCTCACTCCTTTTAAGAGGACCTTGCTGCAGACAACAACATGGCACCAGCGTATCATTAGCCAGAAGTCCTTGACTGAAGTTCAACCGAAGTTCACGCTCTTCCCCTAGAAAAAGACCAGAACTGGGTCAGGAATCTTCAAATATAGATATGCAAATTCTGCTTCTGTCTAAAATTGCAAAAATTCCGCTTCTAGCCAATGTGTTTGGGTACCATCATATCTGCAACCAGGTCCCCCTCACTCCTTGAGAAACAATTGGAACGATTGTTTAAATAGTAAACTGAACCTTGTGTCTTTACTGTAGCAGGAAATCTGTCACTTCAGAGCTCAAGTCACTAAAAACCATCAATTAAATCAGGTCTAGTCTTCAGATCGGGTCTGTCCCTGTGGGTTCTGACCCTGCCGTAAACTCAGGTTATCTGGGCTGGACTCCCCATCACAACTTTGGACAGCCTTGTCCCTCTCCAGCTCCCTCGACCCCCCTGTCTGTGGGGCCAGGTGGGCAGACGAAGCCCAAGTCTGCAGTAATTTTCCCCCTGACTGATTTTAATGTAAAGGGTAATGTGAGCGGAGACAGCCACACATCACCTATATATGTGTGTTTGTGTGCATTTCTACACACATACACACCCTCACAGTCACAGCAGACGAGGATGTGTTCCTCAGCATCTACTAGTCCATTACCAAGAGGCTCTATACATCCTCTTTATTTCTTCTCTGCTCCCTCTGTTTACTCTCAAGAGTATTTTCCTCAATTCAGCTTTTTATCACTCCATCTCCTCGGCTGCGTGTCTCCAGCAGAGCAAGACACGAGCGCACACACAAACAGACGTGGTGCACTGAAATTGGCCGACTCTATAAAAAGTCCAGCGTGCACGTTGGCGCGCATGCTCCTGCACAGCAACATAAACAGACAGGCACAGAGAGAAACCTGCACCCCTGGTAACCTTCACCTCCTTCTCACCCAGCAGCATCTGGTTATCACTCTCACTCCCGTGCACAAGAGTGCACGAGGGTGCACGAGAATGAAGCTGGCGTGCACACACAGCAGCCCCATTAACATCAGTGCTTTCGTAATGGATGTGTTTGTGCTGCTGCTGAGGGAAAGAGGAGAGACCTGAAGTAGGTGCTATAAATCACCCGCTTGTTCCTCCTCCCCCCATCACACGCACACACACACATGCACATTCACACACGTGCACACAAAACCCTCTATTGGCATCGCTTCATGGGGCTCCCATTCACTGACTCTGCAGCAAACACACTCTCCCCTCCTCTCACATTCATATGTGCAGAATGCCCCCCCCATCCTACCGCCTGGGGTGGGGAAATCCTATTACCCTATGAAGAGGAGGAACACATCATTAATTACACTCTCATGCTCTTTTACACACACAAACACGCACGTATGCCAAAACCCATCTCTCTCTGATCCCAGCCGGCCGTACTGGAGGCTCCAACATCAGCCGCCAATATTTCTGTATTTTTCTCTGTCAGCTGCATCTTGACAGGTGACATTAGAGCCAGGCTGCATCTGATCACACACACACGTGCACACTCACACACCAGATCAGACTCTGCTTCTGAGAGTCAGAAAGACAGCAAATCACAGACAGAGATTTCAGGCAACACGGACGGGCACATCGGAGAGTGTCAGAGCCTCAGATTTATTCGCCGTCTCAACAGCCTTCTCAAGGTTTGCCAGATAGATGGGCGCCATAAAGTGATACATGCACACTATAAAATAAATAGAGGGGGAGGCAAGTCGTGCATGGCCAGGCCATCAGGCCAAGTGTTTATGTGAGCTCAGGTGGGCACCTTTAGGATGCATTAAGTTGTGAATGCATGTCAGTCAGGGGACACTGCAGCTCCAGAGCATCCTGGGGGACGAGTTACATTTTTATATTGTTTGACATTTTGGACGTGCAAGTTAATGTCTAGAAAAAAAACCGTCGAAGTGCAGGAAGTGATATTGTAGTTTGCATGAATTCAAAAAGAGAACTTAAAAAAAAGTAATTTAATCTTGGGAAAAAGGCATAGGCCTTTATCTGAATCCAGACAGGATTTACCGTTTGTGTGTGTGGTAAACTAAGAAAACGTAATGGGTTTAGGTTTCAAGTTTTTGTGCTTTTTTTAGTCGACGATCGCTGATTTTCTTTTATTTTGAAATGTAAAAAAAAAAAAAGATAGTTTTATTTTATAAACAGAATTATTTTCTTTGACTTAATTGTCTGTTTCCCTGGTAATTTGGAACCCTAACTGAACAGGTAGGAACAGGGGGAGGTGTTGGCCAAATGTTCTCAAGCATCAGAATCTTAAGAACAGCTTGAACTCCGGCCCCTTTTCTCCCCCTGTTCAGGGGTTCAACACACTCACATGTCCATCCATCCGTTATCTACATTCGCTTCATGCAGATCAGACTCATGGCTGATAAGTGTCATTGGACGGACGTCCTGCTAAAAGCTGGTTTGACACCAAAAAAGAAATCAACACCAATATTGCAAGTGTTGGCTGGTTGCTTAAAGTCCCATCCTGTCACCTTTTGACCTATTTTCAAATAATTCCTAGTCTTTTAATTATGGTTATGCTGTTTTTAGCAGAGAAAAAACTTGTGTTGTTTTCTAGTTGGACAGAACTGTTAGTGCAGAGCGAGATTATCTACATTTCATTCTTTTGCAAAATAAGATGAACTGCTCAAAAAATGAGGGGGTAGAAGAACAATCTTGTTCATTTCCATCCTAAATCTTACTATATTCTATGCATCCATTTTTGCACGTTAAGCAGATAATCATTACATCTCATGTTTTTTTTATCCATTGACTGTATTTGAGAACTGGACTGAGTGACACCTCCCCCATGGTGTTCCAAACAGGAAGAAGAAGCCAAAATTCCATAGACTTCTATAAAAAAAAATAAACAGCTGTCATTCCATTTGACAGAATTACCATTTTTGCTCTGATACATTTTTTCAAAAATGTTCTTCATAATCCTCTTTTTTTTCCAGGATTTTTTTTCCTGTAGTTCACGTTATTTGAGTAATAAACTGACCAATCAGATGTCTCAATAAAAGTAGGCGGAGCCTGCTGGCCCCCACATCCAACATTTAAAATGTTAGACAGATTTTGTGTAGCCCGCTTTCAAGTGTTAGGGGTGTAGCCTTTCAGCAAGCTCACTCCTGACATGGCAAATTATTTTCCATCTTTGTTACAAAGTCAAGTTTGTCTTTATTTGCTGCAAAGAAAACTGGAACAACTTCACTACAGAAATTTCCAATCACATCTTATGATTTCACGCTCCAAGACCCTTTTTTACTTCTGTGCTTAAATAGATTAGCCACCATAAATGTATGGATTATTATTTTTAACTCCTAGAAAAACAAAATCTTAAATGTGGGCGTGGTCTCTTGATTGACATGCGATTCAAGTCCATGTTAGCATTAGAAAAGCCTTAACGGGCTTATTGCAGCAGCTGTCTGAGAAACGTCACCATTTTCAGACATTGGCATTTGATGGCAATGTCTGAAGAGCTGAAAAAGTTATTTTCCAAATGAGCTGAATTCAAACCAACAAAAAGACCTAGATCTATGGATGCATGTTTGACCAGGTTTCTAGTCCATTTGCAGAGTCATGGGAAGAGACAGACAACCTCAGGTGCTTACTGACACTCCCATAAGTCAAACTGAAGTCACCAATTAATCCACAAAACATCATTTCCGAGGAAAACCTGCCCAAAACCCACAGGAAGAACATCCAAACCTCACACAGACATGTCACAACTGGGATTTTAACCTTCCTTCCTGCACATCTGTGGTTTAAGCAACTTTTGTCTCAGGGTGTATTCAGACACCCCGAGAGGCTGGCTTAAAATGTGCTTATTTCAGAACATATTTTCCGTCTGAATACACCTACGTGGACCTGACCATACCTCAAAATATTCCTGTAGGTTCATAAAGAATACACTGATCTTTTGACCTGCTAACTAAACTTTTTTGTTTCTACTCCACTGTGGTTTTCTTTCACTTCTTTTTTAAAATCTGTTTTTACTGAGTTTCATTTACTACAAGTGCAGCATTTTCAGTTAAGTGCATAGAAAGATTTGTATTGCATGTTAGTAAAGCACAGTGAATTGTATAAATGTAAAGAATGTCAGAGCGCAGTTTTTCTAACAAACATCCGATTAAAATGCAGTTTGTGATGACATAAATGAAGTGTTTGCTCCCATTTGAATATAAGTTGAATACGTTTACATTGAAGCCAAAACCTTCGTTTTCACCGTGGAACTTTTGAGATCTTGAGGTCTGGGGAATGGGCCACTTTATTGTCACAAATGAGACAAAAGAGAAAATCGAAGGTGCTGCTGCACCTCTGCACAGCCACAGTGCCACCCAGTGGATTCCCCACTCCTGCAATATTTACAATCTGAAAAGCAGTTCTCAGAATCAGAGCTGTTTTTTTCAGAGCAAAGACAACAATTACATTCTGTCAAGTAAAAACAAAACACTTTTTGTCAAGTGTTTCTTAAAAAACAAAAAGAAGAATCAATGAAAGAAAATGTTGTCCCATAGTTACATTTTAGTTTCATTGAGATAAATCCATGTTTTATTGCTATATTTGTCTTTTTAAAAAAAGATATAGATGAACAGAAATTGTAAAAATGGCACTGATGTTTAGAAGAAAAGACATTGTATTTTTCTCAGATGGTAGCGGATTAACCTGCATGGTAGCAGCAGGTCCTTTTTAAGATCCTGAAGTGTCCTGATTTCAAAATAAGCAAAGTTGTCCAAAATTTAATTGCACACCAAAAAACAAAAATAAAAAAATATTCTGTAAAGAAATCCAAAGTTAAAGTAAATGATTAGTTTCAAAGCCACGCTCACTCCTCTTTCCCAGGCATACTAAACAAAATTCACATTGTCTGACAAAGTCCCAATGAGCTTCAAAAGACGAATCCCTCAGTTGTACTGTGATGTCAAACTTTATTCAAAATGGTGACCTCATAGAAGGGTACAGGTCAAAGCAACCATGGCCTTTTTCTCATGTCCATTGCAGATCCATATATCCTGTACTTTTCACATCTGTGTGAAAGAAGCCATTTGACTGGTTTCCATAGCAACCATTGGCTGTGCTTGACACATCCTACATTTAAACACAGCCCTACAGAAGGTCAGAGATCCATAGCAACCATACACTTTTCTCATGTCTAATGCTAATCAATATTTTCTGTAATTTTCCTCTCTGTGTGGAAAAGGCAATTTTTCTAGTTTCCTTGGCAACCATTGCTGACCCGAGGTCAGAGATCCATAGCAACCATACACATTTTTATGTCTAATGCCGGTCAATAACTGCAGAAAATTTGATGTCTGCTGGTCAAAGTTAAATTTCAATATTTCCCTGGCAACCAGAACTTTTGTTTGTTTGATCCCATGTTATAACACAACCTTACAGAAAGTCAGACCATATCAACTATACAGTTTTTATCATATCTGGTGCAGATTAATTCTGTCTGTAATTTTCATCTCTATAGAGAGTTTTTTTTGTTTTCTTTGCAAGCATTGCTGACAGAAGCTCAGAAATGTTTTTTTTTTCATATTTATTGCTGATCAATTTTCCTGGCAACAAGGATTTCAGCTTATTTCATTCCACACCAAAACATGATCTCACAGAATGTCTGAAATCCATAGCAACCACACAATTTTTTCATATTTGCTGCAGAAAAATATTTTCTGTAATTTTCATGTTTGTTTGTGGAATAGGCAATTTTTCTGGTTTCCTTAGTAACCCTTGCTGACAGAAGCTCAGGGATCCATAGCAACCATACATTTTTTTTCATGTCTAATGCTGATCAACATGTGCAAAAAATGTTATATCTGTCAGTCAAAATTTAATTTCATTATTTCCTTGGCAACCAGGATTTCAGCTTGCTTCATCCCACATTCATAACACGGCCTCAAAAAACAGTCAGAGATCTATAGCAACAATTGTGTTCAGATTCAAACACCTTTTTTTTTAAGCTGTAGATCACTTTTGTAAGTTCCCACCTAAAAAAAAAAACATTTGAGTAACTCTATTACCCAATAGTAGTAGTATGCTATTAGTTTCATTCACTTATGACTCTTGAAGCTAATGCAAGAACTAGTCGGTTCATGTCTATCTTTGAATAAAAGCATAAACATAATGAACATAATGAATTGATTAGTCTGAGACTTTGGTCTCAGACATTGTTGTGTGTCTGGAATTACTTTTTTTCTCTCTTTGAGACATATGTCATGCAGGGTTTAGTGACAGCTGAAGAAGGCAAATTCAGTCCGCCTCTACTTTTCTAAATTTTTCATTGTTGCCATGGCAATGCTGCAAAATGGGCAGAGTCATTGTTTTCGTTCTAGGACCTTCTTTGTCTGAAGTCTGCATTTCTTGGATGAATTATTTTACAGTTTTAAATTAGAATGTAGATCTGAAAATAAAGCCTCACTCTAAGAGGTTACAGAACCATAACATTGGATTTTTTAATCATTTCAAACCATTTTTTTTAAAGTTACAGATTTTTTTACACATAGTTTTTGGAAACATATTTTTCTTGTTGCTTGATCTCAATCTGCAGAAATGTAAAAATCTGCCTTATTCTTCAAACACCTACACCATCATGAACTTCTCACCACATGTAGCTGTTTGAAAACAAGATGAGACTTAAGCCTTTGTGCATGTGAGACTTTACCACTCACTTCCTGTTTTTGACTCACCCTGCCGCCTCTGGAAGCTGATTTGTTGCTGACTTTTTTAGACTAATTTTATCCCATTGCCCATTTGTGTGTGTGTGTGTGTGTGTTTGTGGTTTGCTCTGGTGGAAATACAAAGCTGAGGAGATAGAGTGATAAAGAGCAGAAATGAGTAAAATACTCCAGAGAGTAAACAGAGGGAGCAAAAGAGGAATGCATAAAAAGAAGGGATAAAGCCTCTTCATGCTTGTTCTTTTTTGTTGAGCTGCATCTTTTATTTTGCATTTGAAAACATCTAAGATATATGTAGACTAAAATAGATTAAACAAACATTATAGAGGAACTGAATTCCTTTTATCTGTGTAAAAAGAAGTTTATGACTGATATAATGTCATAAAGCTCTCACACTGGTGAATGACCACTTTTTTCTCTATTGCGGAAGGAAATCAAATTAAAGTCACTTTGAACATCCTTCTCATCCACTGCTGTTTGTAATCTACCCTGCGACCCATGAGCAGCACCACCACTGAAGCCACAGGTCTCCATAGAAATAACACCTGCACCTTAATGATGCTTTGAATCTACACAAGTAAAATATAAAAAAAGGCTTTTGCTTTAACAAAGGTGATATGTCTTTAGCAACCATGTCAGGTTTGAAAACCGCTAAATTCGTGCATTAAGCTTCGTTTCTCCACATTAAGGTAGTTTGTTTTGGGTTTGAGAAACTTTCATTAAACCACTGTAAGATAACCACTGTGACAAAAATCACAAAATCCTAAAAAGTAAGTAGTGGTAGGTAATTCTGATGTTAAAAAAGGTGTATGAGCCTTGCTTCCACGATTGAATTCTTCCACAAAAGTGTTCTAAAAGGAAAGTCATTCTATAAAGTTAGCCTTCATTGATTAGCTTTCACAGTGCTCTCCTAGGATAGGACTTGTAACCATCACGCAGTTCTAAAAGCTGCCTGTTGGGGGTAGCAGGAGACGAGCTCTAAACAGGTAGAAAAACACTTGATAATGACTGCCTGTCTACTCTGAGGTAACCTATTAAAATGGTCTAATTTCCTCATTTCTAACAGCCATGGTACACGGAAGTAGTTCACTTATGTGAACTGCACTTACAGACTGCTTGCACAAGTTAAATGAATGAAATATTTGTGCGACACACCTGCGTCTTACCTACCTGACCCTTGCTTGTTGTTTAAGCTTTCACAATAACTTGTCGCCTGCAGCATGCCTGTAGAAAAAATGATGCATGAACTTTTTTGTTCTATTAGGTCACCGAATGGTCTTTGATCTTGACATTTTGTGTGGGTCACTTGCAGGCCCAGAACAGGTTTGCCTGTTTTTCACCTGCAGACAGCCTGCATCCACTGGTAAGGGCAGTTGCGTATAAAGGCCGTGTCACATTGCTGCCATGTACGGTTTGCGCATATTGTACGCATTAAAATTGGTCATACATGAATATACGAGAAAAAACTCTTTTTCGTTAAATGTTTTCACAGATTTATCACAAGTGAACCATGTTAAAACCACAAAAGAAGTACGAATACACCACCCAAAGAACGCATAAACCTGCGCTTCATTGAATTTCTTCACTCTGACATTCAGAGCACTGGGCAGAAATCACATCGCGTCAGCACCACGGTCAGCACCATGGTCAGCACCCGCCCTCGTGATGCTTTGTTTTAAGGAAACAGTCGGATTAACCTGGCCCACACCGGTTCTGACTCAGCTGCTCAGCGCTAGTAGAGGCAGCCCACTGGGGTGGTGGTGGTGGGTGGAGACCCCCCAGCAGTCTTCTTTCAAACAACATTATATTCCTGTTATACACAATGTGCCAGAAGTAAAGCAATAAAAAGGCGAGCTGCTGGGTGACCTCTATTGTTTTCTGGTCATCGCACTACAACAAATTAAGGACACACTAGCGGTCTACACCACGCAAGCGCCATGAAAACAAACTGCTCAGCGGAAGTGAGGCTTAACTGAGTAGAACGCTCACCAGAATTAACTGGAGCGTATTGTACTCCTCATTACCATACCAGACTTCAGAAAACAGTTCTAGCCCCTTAGAGATGTTTCCTTAAACTAAGAAGATTTTGATAATGAAACACTTTCTTAAAAAACTTATTTTCCTTGCAAGAGAAAAAAAAGAGTTTTTTTTCTTTAAACAAGGAACTTTTTACTTTCTTAAGATTTTGTTTTTTCCGGTGTCGGCACCGGAACCATTTCAAAAGTTCCTGTTTGGCACTGGCAGCAGATAAAATCCAACCACGTGTGTGTTCTTGCATGTGTGTAGAGGGAATGTGGGCATTGTGTGGGTTTTATGCTTTTGTTGTCTATGTGTGTAATGTCGTGCTTTAGGTTCTTAAAATTGGATGATGTTTTTACGTAAAACACTGAACAACACAAATTGGAAAAGTGCTTTGTTAATAAAATTTGATTTGATTTGAAGCGTTACCCATTTCTAGTCTAGTCTGTTTCATGTTAACAAATATCCTCACCTCTTCTCTGAAAAATTCATACCAAGGAAACCTTTTTTTCAACTATTTTCAGATTTTTACCTATTTGGCACTGCAGCGTCTGCCGCTGGATTGTTCCTTTCATACTGTCCAATTTAGACTTTTTTTTTGGCATTTAAGGCTGTCTGATATTTTAGATGCAAATCCCTATACTAAAATCTGATCATTCACATGCAGAAACATGTGCTGCGTGCTAATCTGAAACAAAAATACCAATAAGTCCTTAATCTGCACGAGCAGAAAAAGGTTGGTCTGCACTGTCAAGCTCCAAATTAAAGGCAGTCAACTGTCTTCATCTAATAAACATCAGGAATTATTTCTTCCTTAGTCCTCAGATTTGCTGCTGTGTACTTTTACCCAACAGGACAAACATTTGTCTATTTATTAATAATAATAAAACTTTTAAAGTTTAAAAAATTGTCGTACAAAGCTTTGAGTCTTCTACACATGGAGTTCAACAGAACAGAAGTTTTCTTTAGACATAAGAAGCTGCCATCAAAAACCTTTGATTTTTTTTTCTTCTCTAATTTTCTTGAAGCCAACATGTGATTCCCACAAAAACCTGATTAATTTGATGTGACGGATCATACTCTGAATACCAAAATATATTACATCATATTTTCTTTTCTTTTGGAAGGCCACCACTGAAGAAGGACGGAAGCACAACACCTTGATCCTGGTAATCCTCAAGGATTGTTGTAATAAGTTTTTCCTTTATCTTTTCTTCACTCTGCTGAATATCAAAGATGCAGTTTTTGAAAACCCACTTTGCCTTAAATTGAGGATGAATTGTAGAAATAGCTTGTACTGTCAGCTTTTTTTCCAACCACACAATTAAAGAAAAAAAGTATTTTTCTCTCTGCTTTGAGAAAACGCTGGAACCAGAAGACGCCGTTTGATTGCAGCGTGTCCTTGTAAGTTCACTTTCAAAGTCCCATTTGCCCACGAGGAAGTCGTAAAATTCTACGCACATTGTCCCCAAACACAGAAGTTCAGCTTTAAATTCATACATTAGCATTTTCCACACACGAAAGTTTGTCCACGTTGTACCAAACACCAGCGTCAGATCCTCTGATCTCTGGCAGCAGAAAGTTCAGAAAGTTGAATCATCTTACCACAAATATGTTTGAAAATTGGTGGCTTTTATTTCATCTTATAGTTTTTTCATAAACTCTAAATTATTAATTGAGGTTTACCTTAAAACATGACATTTAGCCCTGATCTGGCTCGACTTTGGTACCAAGTGAGTGTGACGTCACCCATAGAAATTGGTTTAGTTCTGGGTCCAACCAAATGTAACCAATTCAGTCGCAAATTTGTTTGCAATTCAGACACCGCCATGTTGGAGCCAGACAACATCAATCAGCAGCGATTTGTCTGAGTCCACATTTCTATAGCAACCACTCTCACCAATCAGGAGAGAGCTTATTGGAAGACCACACTCCTACCACTTGAAAGCAGGCTACACTAAATCTGTTTTTACCGTTGGAGGTGTGGGCCAGCAGGCTCCACCTTCTTTTATTGAGGTATCTGATTGGTCAGTTTATAACTTGAACGACTTGAACTACAGAATAAATATCATGAAAAATGAGGATTATCAAGAATGTTAAAAAAAGATATCAGAGCAAGAATGGTTATTCTGACTAATAGATTGACTGAATAACAGCTGTTGATTTCTCTATAGAAATCTTTGGGATTATGGGATCTTCTTCTTTTTATTTAAGGATTTTAGTTTCATAAAACATTTTTTCATTGAGATTTTTACTTTTACGCAGCATTTATACAGTGTTTAAACACTACTTTTTAATTGATTGATTTTGAATTACTTGGTTTTTTACATATAAATTGTTTAAGACCTGTGGCTTACAGCAGACATGGGGTTTGGAGCAGATGTGGGGGAAGGGATGCCATGGGATCAATTGCATTGGTCAGAAGTTGGCTTCTGGGGTAATGCAACCCAATGAATTGTAAGCGTAAGCATCCAGGGAACAATCCTGCATGCATGGATCAGGAGATGAAGAGGTGAACAGACCAAATGGATGAGGATACAGAATGGTCTTCAAAGCTTTGTGAAGACATTGTTCATCTCCAAATAAAATAGCTTATTTTGACATCTTGGTATGTGCCTGTTTCTTGAACAAACAATGTTTTAAGGACAGGGAACCATGTCTCGACAAAAAATCAGGGGGGAGGGGGTCACTCAGCCCAGTTCTGAAAGTTCAAAGATCTTCAGCATAATTTCTCTTGTTCTGGTCCTTGTCTAGCTCTAGTTTCTTACACACCATCTCTGACGTTTTGCACCATCGATTAGAGCCGAACGCCATCTCTACCCTTTTTTAGTTTTGCCCCAGACCTGGATTGACATGTGGATTTACCGCATGTCAAGCTCAAAATGTTATCTGCGTCATCTCAACTTGCTGCTGTCTTACTCAAGTGGAAAGACGTTGTTCCCCTTCTGGTGCACATGGAGTTAGGCGTCTTCCGCTGTCGATGGACTCTTGATTAAAATAATCCGATCACTGTTCATGGTCCTGAAACACCCCCACCCCCACCCCCCACCCCCCCTCTGGCACCCCTTCCTAATATTTTTTGAGAAACTCTCCACTTTTGTCTCACAGTGGCCCTTTTTCTCTCTCTTATTGATTTCTATATTTATTTTACTATCACACTTAATGGTTTTACTAGCTCCTTGTGGGTTGGGTATACTTTTTTTTTTTAATATTATTTTTTTTATAAAAAGTATCTCAGTTTTCTTTGTCTGTGTAGGTTTATTGCTCTCTGAGGTTTTTATTTTTGGAAAAAACTCAGGAAACTAAAAAATTCTCTGGAATATACAAAACAAAACAACGTATTGTTATACTTTAAAGAAAAGACTTTTGGCCAAAATATTAAGTAAAATTAAAAATGACGTCACAGGAACCTTAATGACAGAGGAGCAGTCACAGCTATCAAAAATCAGATTATTTTCATTAGAAAACTCATTAGTCATAAAATCATCATAAATCACACTTTCGGAAACAACAAAAGAAACAAGAAACAACAAAAGACAGGAGAAAAGGGTGGGTTACAGCAGTTAGAGGATAACTACAGGGGAGAGAGGGTAGAATTGTAAAACAACAGGCAACAAGATGCAGTAAGTTTATAATCATTACAATCAAGTGTGAGTGTTAATCTAAAGTGGGCGGGGCCTGTCCACACACTCAGATGTTACAAACATACCTGCTGGTTCCAAAAGTCTTCACAAACTTGTCAGCGGACAGTTCACACGCACACCTATGCACACTTACCAATACATGTAAAGCGTTTCATTCTGTCACGTAAACTAATTAGAGCCCCGTTCTGGCTCTATGAAGCCAACAGGACAACTTCATCTGTAAAGAGCAGAGAGGAAATCTTTTTGGTCTCCAGACCCCCTCCGGCCCCTGGCTGCGTCTAGAAATTCTGTCCATAAAGACTATAAACAGAACCGGTGATAAAGGGCAGCCCTGCCAGAGTCCAACATGCACAGAGAACAGGTCTGACTTACTGCCGGCTATGTGGACCAAGCTCCTGCTCTGGTCATACAGAGACCGGACAGCCCCCAGTAAAGGCTCTCTGGACCCCATACTCCCAGAGCCCCCTCCACAGGACACCACGAGGGTGTTTTATTAAATTTCATTTAAAAAAATTAAATTGTATCTTTTTTTGTGAATTTCATCAAAGCATCCCTAATTACTAAAAAGATGAATTTTCTATCAACTTTTTGATGGGCTTTACAGGGTTTAAGTTAAAGTCATTTTAGTTTTTCAACCAACCCTTTGCTCCTGGTGCTCAATCGATTTTTTGAAATGTTTCTATATCCTTTACGTTCCAGTTCTTTACTTTAGTTTTTTTTTTTTGTTTTTTTTTTTTAAATCTCTTGACTTCTTAAAATTTATCTGGACAATTTCCGAGAAAATATATGTGAATTTTTGTGAATCTCAAATTGACAAATTAAAACTTTTATTTTAATATTGTTCTTTAAAATAATCTAGCAAAAACACATGCAAATATTTTTGTATAATTTTTACTTTAAATATATAACATTTGATATGAGACTAAATTAACCAACAGGTAAATTTTCATTAGGGAGTAATGGATATCTTGAGTCATTTGCTCTTGAAAGCATCTTAATTTAAGTAATATCGCTAATGATATATATATATATTTTTTTACTCATAATTTACGTTAAATTTTGACAACTTCCTCTTATTTAAATTTGCATCTCCAGTCTCATTTCAGTTTTTAAGATGTAAAATTGTCTTTAAAAAGGTAGAACACCACAAAACACAAATCTTATCAAAAATAAAATTCTTCTATCTCAGATGGCAGATTTTTTGTTTACTTCATAGCAAGAGGAAAACCTCTTGGATGTGTTGTTTATTTTTAACTTGTTTTGAGAAAAACAACTTTTCTTGGTGGATCTTGATACACGCCTGTTAAAGTGTGTCTAAAATAAAGGAAAGTGAACAAAAACAAAAGTCGATTTTGTAAATTGTGTATATTTTGTAAAGCTTTAAGACTTTCATGACTCGTTAGTCCAGCTTTTGGTGGGTTTTTAAAAAAGATTCTGCAGTTTGATAACAGAGTTTAATACCAAGATAACAAACATTGGGCCAAAGAATTTTAAAGATACTGAAAACATAGAAGCTTAAATAAAATAAATAATGATAATAAGAAAGAAGGAAGCAGCGCTCTCGAATGGAGGTGTGCCTTTATTTCTCAGAAATGCTCTCAAGTATTTAACAATTGATCTTCACTTCTGAGTTTTATTTAATTAGCTTTTCATCATTTACAAGGATGCTGATTTATGAAAGGAGTTAAGAACCTTTTGAAAGAGATGACTTCAGAGGGATTGCGTTTTTTTTATTTTTTAGCGTGATTAAAATTTCAGAAAAATCACATCTAAGAATTTAAAATCTTGTTCATTACTTTTTTTTAAATGAGCCATTTTGAAAAACTATGTGTTTTTTGAATCAGAGGATAATTCTGAAGTCCACATTTGTTTCATTTTTATGCATCATAGTTTTTTTAAGAGTTTATGGAACCAGTCGGACGGGGAGAGAAAACCAATAGACGCGGCCAAAAACATTTTCAAAGATTAAAAAGTTTGTGTCCACCCTAAGATTAAAAAGTTTGTGTCCACCCTAAGATTAAAAAGTTTGTGTCCACCCTAAGATAAATTTGTGATATATAATTAGTCAATGAAGCCTCATAAAAAGTCAATACATTATTATGCAACAAAAAAGGTGCTCTTTTCTGATGTCGAAGGATTATTATTTACTGTAAATGAAAAACAAATTTCTGGTCATTTGAACCATTTCCAAAGACTTAAGATTCAAATTGTGTTTCTGAGTATGATCAGAGTGGGGTTTTAAGTATTTTAATTACTTCAACGTTCATTTTGAATTGATTTTCATCATCTTTGCTTTTATTCTAAAACCTTCATCTCACTTTGAATTAGTTTACTTTTGACCTCTTTCCTTCAATCCAGTCTGGTTACTTCTGAAAAGGTTCTTAGTGATTAAGTTTGGCTGTTTTTAAACCTTTAATTGTTTTTTTTGTAAAATTCCTACTTCATCATTTTGTTAAAAATCTGCTTTTGTTTTTCTGAACCGCTTTATCCCTTTCGGGTCACGGGGCTGCCGGAGCCCAACCAGGTTACTTATGGGCGAAGGCAGGGGACACCCCTGGACAGGTCGCCAGTCTGTCGCAGGGCCACAATCACACACCCATGCACACTCACATCCACACCTAGGGACAATTTAGAATGACCAATTAACCTATGAAGCATGTTTTTGGATGGTGGGAGGAAGCCAGAGTCCCTGGAGAAAGAGAGAACACTGACACTGTTTCAAGTCCCCCAGCCGAGACTTGAACCGGGAACCCTCTTACTGCGCAGCAAACCACTGCCCCACCATGCAGCTCTTTTGGTTTTTCAAACTCAATACATATAACATTTATCAATCATCTAATGAATGAATATGAATACATATTAAAAAATTCTATTCTATTGGTTTTCAATCTTGGACATGAACACATAAATGTTTAGATTTTTTTGAAGTTATCTATTATAAACTATTAGAATTACGCCTTCAATAATGGATGTATGATGACATTTTATATTCAAGTTGGGTAGAATTGAAAGTTCCCTAATTTTCAATTGTTTCATTGCTGTCAAAGTCTTGAGGTTTTTCAGAGCAGCAGAAGCTCAGACAAAAAAACGAACCCAAAAATATTTATGTAGAAAACTTAATATTTCCACATGCAGCACAAAATCTGAAGCTTGTTTTAGGATTTGTTCTGCCTTTTTAAATATTTTTAACTGATTTTGTTTGATCCCTTAAACATGTCATGGATCCTGACATGGTTTCCTCAATACGGATTTCAGAAAAAGGTTTTCCAAGAAGCTGCTGCCCTCTGCTGGGAATAACCGGACACATTGCAAAAAAGAGAAATCAGTGAAATAGTGAACATTCTAAAGTTAGACCCTGTGCCTCTTCCTTTACTTTCTAATCCCCCCCTAAAATCCCTTTCAGTCTTATCTCTTTATAATACCAGATTTGGCCTCACTATCTTTGGTTCATCTACACTACGTAGTGTTTAAAGTTTCATTCGCTGTAACAAACAAGGTTCGCTTGCAAGTCAACTGAAACTCTTCTCGGGGGATGAAAGCTGGCAGGTTTTCTTGATTAAGAACTAGTATTTGGTCCAGACAGTACCGCGTTTCGCCAGGAGGTGGCAGTAGAAGACTGGTGTGAACACTCCCGAGAACAGATTCAATAGTGTGTACTTTCCTGGTTTTCCTCAATATGTCAGTGGTCTATGCTGAGATCACTCACCACTCACTCGATAAAAAGTTACTGCGCCTGCTGGGATCTGACACATCCACAAAGTAACGCCTTCATTGTTGGTCTATGTATTGATTAAGGATCGATATGCGATCTTGGATGAGACAGGATTCCTGTAGCTTATCTTTGCTAAAGGACAAGTGAGGACTGAGACTCAATAGCAGTCCTGGACCACTGTGGAACCAAGGATGAGGAATAGAAAAACAGACATGACAGAGGGAAAACTTTTCCAAGTCAGTGGCCAAATAAATGTATAGACATCAAACAAATGTATAAATAAATGTGACCTAAATAATGTGAAGTCAGAGAGGGTTGTTTTAACCCGAGGTCCCCACCCCCAGGCTGCAGGCCAGTACCCGACTGGCCAATTGGTACGGGACCGCAAAGAAAAAATGCAAAACCCATCTCCTTGGTTACATCTTAAGTATTGTACTGTAGCAAAGTTAACCAAAAAAAATGTCTTTAGAAAGTTTTCTGTGCAGAAAATAGTCAGTGAGGAAACAGAAGACGCGTCTTTACTTTCAAAGAGAAAGAAAGCTACATTTAACAAACAAAACCAAGTGTAGGAGCCGTATTGAGATCCCGGGGGTGTCACTATTGTCATCTTTATAGATTGACCTGCTGACCTCAGGTAGGTGTGCACCAGTCAGGAGGGAAACAGGTTTTTAACTGCTGTTGCAGGAAATGAAGCAATGGATGTGAATTCCGTTTTCCGTGATGTAAATACCTGTCATCAAAACACAAATGATCTAAATGAAAAGACTTCCATTCTCTTGGTCGTACAGGGAAACGGCGTTCCCGTTGGCTCCCATACCAGGAATTCTACTTAAAGCACATGATTTATGGTGACACTTGTTCCTGCACACAACACTTAATCTGTTCTCTATATGTGGCAGATGACGCTGTTAATAAAGTTACTAACATCATTTTGTTTTGTTGCATTTATTTTGACTGCAGAAACCTTCACACACATCAACACAAACAACCTTCACACTTTGGAAGCATGAAGGTCACCTGTGTCAAGGTCTTCGTACTAATGTGGACGAGGATGTTACAGCATGCAGAGAGTGAAACAAAATAGGAGGCAGGGGTACGAGGAGTACACCAAACTCGCAGCAGAATGCAAGACCGCAGTGGCAGCGGCCCCCCCACCCCGACACGCACAGAGATGCAGATCAAAGGAATCTGCCCACCAGGAAACCCGACCAACCACCCCGACAAGGGTGATAAGCATGGAGCGACCAGACCCTCTTTGATGAAGGAAAAGATAAAGAGCCCCAGGATGTAAAGGTGAGGATCAGAACCAGCACAAGGACATGGAGAACCCCCCCAGCCTCAGATGTGACGTGATCTCCGGATCAAGGCTGTTTCTGTGTGTGTAGACTGTAGCGGATAGGCTAGGTTATTGTAACGTCCTGCTCTCTGGTCCTCCATGACTAAAATCAGGAACGTTCAGCTGCTCCAGAAAAGTTTCACAAAGACCAGGAGCAGATTTTAACCAGCACACGGATTTTCAAATCCCTTTTGGCATCGGCTCCCGGTCAGCTTCAAGACTGATTTTAAGGTCCTTTGAACAGTTTCTAAACATCATAATGGTCTCACACCTTCATATCCTTCTGACCTTTTAGTGAAACATGAACCCTCACCGACCTTTAGATTCTCCAGCACTGGTCTGCTGATCATTTTCATTATAAAACCAAAACCTATAAAGAGACACATTTTCTGCATTTTGGCCTCATTTATGGAGTCTGCCAGAGGACCTGGGGGGCCACAGAGATGTTTTTTAACAGAAGCCTGCAACATGACTGTAGAAAAAAGCGCAACAACCTTGATATTTCCTGCCTGTCCCGTACAGGTCCTCCTGGTTTCCCCCCACAGACAGCCTTCATCCACCTGAAAGGGCAGTTGGGACTGTTGCTGTGGTGGATCTGCGACCTTTTCCGACAGATCACATGGCCCCTTCTTCCAAAACCTCGAGAAGACTCTATCAGAGGCCTTGGTGTGTGTCCAGCTGAAGCGTTTAGCCTGATCTGTTGAGCAGGAGTCTGGAGTGAGTCTCTCCGGCAGTGCAGTTTGCTCTGAAGCCACTGTGTGACAGTACACCCCCTTCAGTGGAGCTCCACGGCTGCCGGCAGCTCTCCTCTGGCTGCCGAGTCCTCTTGAATCCAGTGCTTACAGCAGCAGCAAACATTGACGACCTAAAGACGCAAAAACTACACTAATCCTGTTCACACTTCATTTTCCAGCCAAACGTCAACCTCTGACTGAGATGGTTCCTCTCACTCCCACTGAAAACCCTGCATCCTGGATCCTGGAGTCACTCTGACATGTACCACCCAAACACACCCCTCCCCCATGGCAACGGCGCCTTGCCAGTGGCCTCCTCAAGCCGGACAATGCGCCGCTGTTGGGAGTTTGCCTTTGGGGCCTTTTGCCAGAGAGGCTTTTGGAAAGTTAGATGAGATGTTATATGATGCAACAGCCCTGCAGTGGAGTGGAGCAGGGCTGAAGGTAAGGGACAGCGGAGAGTCCTGCTCACAAAAGCCCTCTGTGTTGCACTTCTGCTCGCTTTCTGCAACCAAAATGTTGGCAATGGGAAGAAAACGGTTAAAAGAACCTCGATTTGTAAGAAAACAGAAGGGACGGCGTGGCTTGTGACATAACACTCCAAAAGGAAATCCCTTGCAACTGTTTTT
This sequence comes from Oryzias celebensis, assembly GCA_014656515.1. Taxonomy (NCBI): domain Eukaryota; kingdom Metazoa; phylum Chordata; class Actinopteri; order Beloniformes; family Adrianichthyidae; genus Oryzias; species Oryzias celebensis. The sequence goes on from BNCR01000012.1 coordinate 3,402,538, forward strand.
GCTCTTGCTGTTTTCCCACAGCAACATTATTTTCCGAAGTTCAACAGCAGAGCAGGAATGCTGAGGGACAGGTCCGATCCACATGATACACCGTGAAACAAAGCAGACAAATTATCCACCGCCAGCATCTGACGCAGACGGCACACCCACAAATCCTGTTTATTCACATACAAAAGGACATGAGCTGCGATACAGCAGCCCACGGCAGTATTATTTACATGAAAAACATTCAGGAGCACTTTTTTAACTGATGTTGCTTCAAAAGCTGCTGGAAGTCTTTCCTTTTTTTAGCCAAAGTGTGTTTTTTGGGGAGTTTTCTGTTAAATTCCTGTCAAAGACACCTGAAACGGTGTCAGATGAAAAGAAAGGCTCTCAAAGGCGACAGACGCGAGCTGAGAAAGAAATGTAATCTGAGTGATGGATGACAGACACGCTCGGCTCACTGTCAGACCAAAACAAGTGTTGTCTTACTGAATTACAAACAGGAAAAAGAAAGGCAGAGGCATAAAATCCAACGTTAATTCATGATAATATGAAGTAATTCAACCAGAACTTTTGATTTAGGAAAGAAGACAACATTTAAATATTTTTATGGCATTGGGGGAATAAACAAAGAGAATAAACACCAAGAAAAATGAGGGATCCTTCAAATAAACAAACAAGAAAAGCATCAGATTAAAAGAAAGCTCTTGATTTAAGCCTTAGTCACACTGCCAATACAGGCTCTCTGAAAGCAAAAAATGGTCAAACCTGTTTGTGGCACGCAGGTGGCCAGCACAACATTTTAAGATCTCAGTGAACCCAAAGGAAAATGTTCTGCACATTTTTTTCTTATTGCACACAGTGGGTCAACACTTAGACAACATGCAAGGTAAGTTAGTGTGACAAAGGTTAGACGCATCATAGAGATTTTACAGTGACAACACCCTGAATTCTGCACAAAGAGCCTGTTAGTGTTGTTCACATGAGCTAAGTTGTTTCCGTTTGACCTTAATAGTGGCTCATATGAGTGATGTACAGATCCTATTAAAGGGCCTTTGCTTTTCTGTATTCATACTTTTTCTTAAGCCTTTCAGAGTAACCAATATCCATATAAATGATGATATTTTACCTTTAACACACTAAAGAACAATTTCTATTAAATATGAGTTATTTTTGCAGTTAATTTTCCTACCCAGAAGTAAGACACCTCGATATCTGAGCCACCGCCCTTCGCTCTTTGAGGGCGCCGCCCATTTTTACAGACGTGATTCTGTGTCTGTGTATCTAAACTTTTGAAAAGATGGATGTGCATATTGTGCTAATAAAAAGAAAGCATTTTGGCAATAATCACTGGCTCTTCGGAGAAGATGTGTGTGTGTTGTCCTGGGGGCGGTGCTGGCACCACAGACTCTTCCTGGAAGGGGCTGTTCTCACTTTTTTGCATCACATTGTGAGAACTCGTTCATTTTCGTGGATTGGGAGGGACTGGTGTTCAGGGCGCAGGTTTTTCAAGGAATGCTCAGATATCTGTGAATGTTTAAAATCCTGCTGTGAGGTTGTTTTCGGTGAAGAACAGACATCATAATGCACTTAAAAGCATTGTTCCACTTTTTAAGGTGTGACGGATGAGATAAAAAAAAAAAACCAAAAAAAACCTCTAAAACTGGTATTTTTAAAAATAACAATTAACATGAATACATCTTCTGATCAACTTTATTAACAGCATCCTCGTAGCATTAGACAGACGATTGCTGAATATTTTGCATTATTATTATTGTTATTGTCTGTGGGAATATCTGTTACAATAACTTCAAATTTGGAGGAAGGAATCTTGGTTTTTCTCTTTTAAATTCAGTTGTCTTTTATTTTGAAGTTGAAGGCTGTTCTGTTCCCTCACAGACTCTTCTCTGCCAAATAAAATGTAAATACACAATCTTCCTTAAATTATATATTTTATAAATTATATATTATTTACTTTATAAATTATGTGATATATTTATTAGTTTTCAAACATTTTTTTATAAAAAATAAAATTAAATATCTCTGCTTTCCAAATATGTTTGTTTTTTGTTGACTTCGCCAGCTTGGGGGTTCCAAGGTAGCGGTCGGCGCCGCGGCTTTAAGAAAGTAGTAGATGGATTTTAGTAGCATGACCGAGCGACTTGTCATACGTCAAGAATGAGTGGAGATGGATATGGTGGAGAGAATATCCAAAATAAAGCTTCCTTCAGAATAAGATTTTAAATAAAACAGAAAAATGCGGGTCATGTTTTTATTTCTGCGGATCAATACCAACTGTCCCAGTGGATTGGTTCTGGTTCATGGGTTGGGGAACACTGGTTTAAAGCACAAGCATACAAGCATAAAATCTCCAAACGGAGCAAAGCCCAGATCAGACAACAATTCAAGTCTGACTTTGACTTTTAGGGACTTAAAATTGTTAGATTTTAGCAAAAGCAGCTGTTTGTTTTTCCCTAAAATCCCTGTAAGTTTAGTGAGTGTGCTAAACGAACATGTCAGTTTTGGAATGTAAAAGAAAAAAAAACCTCACAACCATTTTTTATGTCAATTCCAGACTTTGTTTCAAAAGAGTTTTAAGTAAATGAATCGCTGAGAAGCTATAAAGAAGTAAAGCTTAGCGGCAGCTCCTCCGTCCTCCACGGCGAGAAACAAAAAAGCTTTTATACCAGAGGACGCTGTGCAGCAGTTTCTGATCCTGACACCAAACCTTTATCTGTGGCTGAACTCACTGCCAGAGTTTCTCCACGTGCGGGACAGGACAAAGTACTGCAGTCAGGGTAGAAACTTGACACATCAGAGACATGTACTTAGAAAGAGGCCACAGAGCGCCATTCAAGGCTCCTGGTATGACCTCTTTCTCCACTCTGCTACCCATCTGTTCAAAAGCTCAAAAGCCGTATTCACTGCTTTCTCCTGGAGGAACAAACAACCTGACATGCACCACACTTTGAAAAAAGGGTTGATCAGAGCTTGAAGATTAAAGCCTTGTTCGCTAAAAGGTGGGAAGAAATAGAGAACAGGTCTTCAACTTTTAGAAAGGAGAGAATGGGAGTGGGGATGAAGAGTTGGCCAAAACCTGTTCGTGCCAAAAAAAACAAATAAATGTGAAGCGAAAGTGTTTGGACCTGAGAAGAGGCCACTTAGTGAACTCAGCAACCGTGAATGAGGAACTAAGTCTGGAACAACTGAGTTAAAGAATTGATGGTTTACATAACCCCTTTCTGGAGACAGAGGAAATAAATAATGATAGTCGCTGCTGGGGAAATGACAGAAGAGGAAATTGAAAGTTCCAGCTTCAGCGCTCACACAGAAAGAGACTTCTAGTTTGACTGCGCAATGGCTCAACAATCCAGCAGAAATAATGACGCAGAAACTCAATTTATTCATGTGTGTCTTTTTCTACGTTAAAGGACAAAATGTCCAACAGAAAAGTTAATATATTTAATGTATAAACCATTATAAGGGTCTGCAACGTTCAACACTTCAAGAGCCATTCGGGTCCATTTCTTACGCACAGCAATCCAGCAAAGTCTGACTTGAGATTAAAAAAAGACTTTGTATATATGTTATTGTTACTATAATGATAGATATAATTAAATATTGTTTTTTTTTTTTTTTTTTTTTTTAATTTTATTTTTTATGAAATAGTATATAACTTTTGACACTTCCTTTCAGAATAAAAGACAGCCTGCGCCTCATAGGATCATCTCAAATCTAGTACTAGGTAGCCTAAATGTCACAAGTGATTTAAAGAAAATACTTATTTCACAGTTTGTGGTGCATCTAGGCTAGAAATTCATACATTTAGCTAAAGGAAATTAAATCAGAGCTAATTAAGTGACAATTACCATATTTTTTTAATCAGAAAGTGCACTTATTCTTGAATTTGTCCAAAATAGGCAGTCCATCTGAGAATCCAGTGCACCTTAATTCTGCTTGTGCTGACTGACCTCCAGTTGTTTTTCTGTGATACACAAAGCTCAAAAATCTGTCAAAATCCTTAAGTGCAACTTTTGTTTTTCTCCCTCTTTGTTTTCAGTCTGAATTTGCAGTTTTCATGCAGACTTTTTGCTTTTATAGTTGATCCTAATTTTTTTGGGGGGCGTAGCTTTGAGCCCATTGGCAACTAGTCTGAAACATGATTGAAATCAGTGGACAAATGTTATGATGTCATTTCCTCTCATTATGTTGTCAAATTCTTTTTATTTTTCAAGTTATAATTAAAAAAAAAAAGGTTTAATATTTGTCATAAGTTTTTGTTGTTCACTTTCCAGTTTAAAACTGTTTTTACTTTTTCTGTGGGGGTTTTTTCTTATAATTTACAATCTGGTTTTCATTCATTTTAAACTGGTCCTGATTCGACTCCACTGGAAATCAACAGAAAACCGTTTTAAACAAACAAAAATGTGTTCTTGTTTAACATGTTCAAACTCTAAAAATGACATGATGTTTTCAAACAAAGCCCCATCCTCGTGAAAAACTGCACTTCTACTGCTTTTCTTTCTTTTCTTTAGTAAAAGAAAGGTGAGATTAATTAAAAGGGATAAATGAAACTAAACTGAGGCTTGGAGAGGACAAAAGGATGAATCTGGCATTCCAGGGTCTCAGAGGTTGCACAATGATGGTAGGAGTCCTTCATTTTTCAAAGTGTCTTGGTTGGTGGAGAATCCAGCTCTCACTGCTGCTTCTCCACGTGTGTTTCAGGATTCTGGGACTGTTTTCTTCTCCATCTAAACCAAACCCCAAATCTGTTTATTTTCTTATCATTGCTATGCTTTTTTACTCGTTTCCATGTGTCTGCCCATCTGTTTGAAATCTCTGCCTGAATGAACATGTTTTCAATTAAATCTTAAACAAAGAAAGTTCTACTTTTTCCAAGTTCACTGGCAACACAGTTTTACTATTAAACTTCATCAGTTGACTGTATATGAGAACTGGACTGAGTGAACTCCCTCCTGGAGTTCCAGGTGGTACCTGCTGGCTCACATGAGATCAAAAAGGGTTTGTATTAAGATTTCTAACTAATATGAAAGTTTTGATCTCAATTTGATTTGAACGTTCAACTTGTTTTTTACCTCAATTTGATGTCGAGGATTGACGTCATTTCAACATGAATTGTCCACTGGGTACATCTGGGATATTTCTAGACTCACTGCTGCATCTGCTGGGACATGCAGCAGCGTTGAATCATAGGGTCAATAATTCAGTTTGAATTGAAAAGAAAACGTCAAATATCATTATAAGCCCCATGCTGAGATTTAATAAAGCTTAAAGGTATTTAATGAAGCCGAAATCCTTCAGAAACAGATGCAGCATGGAAGTCAACTCAAATTTAAACTGACGTCAGTTTGATGTTTAACATGTAGCCTTTGAATTGATATCAAATGAACGTCAGTTGTATTACCCAGCTGGAATGCTTGTTCTGATACATTTTTTACATGTTCTTGATAAACCTCCTTTTTTCACAATATTTGTTTTCTGTAGTGAAAGTTATTCAAGCTATAAACTGTCCAATCAGATGCCTCAATGAAAAGTAGGTGGAGCCTGCTGGCCCCACGTCCAATGTTTGAAACATTTCATTGACTGCCTGCTTTCTAGTCTTAGCGATGTGGACTTCCAACAAGCTCAGTCCTGATTGGTGAGAGTGGTTCCTGTAGAAATGTTAACTCAAACCATGACGGTCTAATCACTGCTTCCTGATGACAGGCTCCAACATGGTGGTGTCATGACGTCTGAAATGACATTATTGGTTGAAGCCAGAAGTATGAGCCATTCTTTTGGTGACATCATACTCGCTCCAGTTCTATGGTGCTATTAATTAATCATAACCTGTAATTACTTAATCTAATGAATCTATGTTTATCAAACCTGATAATTGCTGTGAAAAGCGCTTTTTGAGATATATTTATTTAAATGTGTAACACTGTGGCACAGAACAAGCTCAAAATACAACTAAAAGGTAGTTTTATGAAGTTTTTTTTTACCATAACAGACTTCTAACTTTTACTTTTACAACACCCTTCTTCACCTCCTTCCTACCTTTAAAGTCCTTAAAGTCCTAAGCTTCTTTACCTCTGCTCCCTGTAACCTCGCCACTCCACTTGAGCTCCTCTCATTTACAAACGGATTCTGTGTCTTACTGCAGCTGACCTTCATGCTTCTCCTTTCCAGAGCAAACCTCGACCTCTCTAGATGTTCCTCCACCTGCTCCCTGCTCTCGCTATAGAGCACGTCATCTGCAAACATGCTGGTCCACAGAGATTTCTGTCTAACCTCGTCTGTCAGTCTGTCTGTCACCATGGAAACAGAAAGATCCTTGGGGCAGTTCAACCTCCGCTTTGAACTCCTCCATCACTCCTACAGAACATCTCACCACTGTCTTCCAGCTTTCATCCACATCTTGAACATCTCCAGTATTTATATTTATCACTCCGTATTTCCTCATCCAAACACAGCTCCTCTCTCTGGATCCTGTCATAGACTTTAGGTCTACAAAGACACAATGCAGTTACTTCCTCCTTTTTTGTTCTATTGTGGTTCTCTTCCGCTGGAAGAAATGAAAGTGTTTCTCACCAATGTCGCTTCTTATTTTAGTTTAGTTTCCACTACTCTTGGCCATAACTTCATTGTGACTCATCAGTTTTAGACCTCTGTAGTTTCCACAACTCTGCACGTCTACCATCCACTTGGGACCAAAACACTTCTCCATTTTTCAAACATTTTCTCGCTCTCCAAGATCCTATTAATAACCCCGTCAGGAACCACCTCTATTAAATTCTTTCATACTTTAATGCTCATAATACTGGACCAGTTTTTCTTTGCTTTTTGTTTCAGACATTCAGTAGAAAGTGCACCTCCTTTTCATTAGTGTGACACAACCAGAATTAACTTTGTTAACAAAGAAACACCCATTCTGACCCTGAGCCCTTGTCAGGTTTCTGTCCCTGATCTCCTGGATGAGCACTTTTGGGGCATGACGCTCACTGATTTGCTTTCAAACAGTCCTGAGCTGTCACAGTCCAGTGAGGTTAGATTGACAATGAAATGATAGCAAAACCACATCTTGCTGACATCACAAAAAAACACAATGGCAGGAAGGCCGTGTGCGCATGCACGGGCACAGAGCCCTGATCTGTTTCCATGACTGAGTTTATCCTTAGAAAAAATCAAAGTAGAAAAAAAATCTGCCCAAACTTGTTTGAAATATTTTTGGCCTGAAGATTGAAATGCAACAAAGCAGAAACTATGTTGGTCTTCTAGTAGCTGCAATGAATTAACAGCCAAATAAGTCATACTGCCATGGAAGACAATTTTGGTTGGTTGATTCCTGTCAGCTGGGTCGCTAGATCAAAGTACCAAGTATGGTCTTTGAGGTAAAAAAAAGAAAAAAAAAAAAAAAAAAAAAGAAGTTCCCGATGAACACAATCTGCCTTTCATCTAATGATGAGGGACAGATTGTGTTTCCTTCTTCTTTTATTTGCATGTTATTGAATGCTGAAGCTGTTTCAGCCAAATTTGATGTAGTCAAATTTAAGAAAAGTAGTTATGCAAGTTATGCACATGTATGAACAGATACATAAACCTGAGGTATGCATTGCACTGCACTCAAAGCTCAGGACAGGTTTGGACCAGGACAGTCAGACCAACTTGGTCGGCTGACTTGTTTGGAGAGAAATGCCTAAATCAGGAATAGGCAACTCCAGGCCTCGAAGCCCGTAGTGTCTGCATGGTTTCCAGATATCCAAGCCTTACTCGTGATTTATTACCTGGTTCAGGTGTGTCCAGCCAATTAGAACACGCCAGACCAAAGTACTGCATGCTGGAAAACATTCAGGAATGCTGCCCTCGGGGCCTGGAGTTGCCCATCCCTGGCCTAAATGTTTCATTGTACATCAGCCTCATGTCGGTGATGTAATCTTCCTGTTGCAGAGAGCTCACCTGGATGGGGGGGGAACTGTGTGTTCTTTGATTGCTCCAGTGCCTCCAACCCCTGTTACTGGCTGATAATCTCCTCAGGATGGGAGTCACTTCCTGCACAGTATCCTGGATTGCTGACTATATGTTTGAGATACCTCATTTGAGCAGCTGGCGGGGTGTGTATGTGTGTGTGTGTATATATGTGTGTGTGTGTGTGTGAGTGTGTGAGTTCCTGTCCAATAGGGGGTTGGCTTTGTGGGGATGCCACATGGAAGGAACTCTTCTGACTCTATAGCTACTCCAATTTAATAATTTCCTTCTTGATCTTTTTTTAAAGAGTTCCCAGTTGTCTTTTAATTATGATTATGCTGTTTTAGTTTTAGCCTAAATAAAAAAAAAACTGTTGTTGTTTTCTAGGAGATAGCTCTTGGAGATTAGCAGGAGTTCATTGGAAAATCGCCCCTGGAATGGCGCAACCCCTCCTCCCTTCCCGCCACCTATACCTGAGCTATCTGTTTAAGCGCTCTCCCGCTAGCTTAGAGCCCCTCACACCCCCAACCAAACATTACTGGTGCAACAAAAACAGCAAACCATATTAGAGCTATGCAGCTTTGAGCTAGATGGCAGCTCCTATGAGGAAAACAGAGATTTGCATGGATCTATTTGTCTGCAAGTGGATGCATCAAAGGGGAAACGGAGCTTGTGGCCCAGCAGTGTATTTTCTATCAAATACAATCTATTTCAAACTGCATTTTTTTCATCTGCTCCTGATTCACAACAATTTGAATAAGGAAATACGTAGAAATGCAATTTTACATCTGAACACCTAAATAACACATTCTCTTTGATGTACCGCAACTCTTTGACCATTTATCTAAATCAGCTGATTCTGAGGCAGAGAAAAGTAGTTTGACTATTTAACGCATTATTAGAATACAGTAAATATCAACACAAGGCTGCATTTCTCCGCTTCAGAATCCACTGGAATGATTGAATATTGTAAATGGCCGACTATCATCGATAACTGGAAACACTGGAGCTAAAGCTTCAGTATAAAAGGCTTAAGTTCACACTTTGTTCTCCGTTTCAAATCCACATCAGTACATTGAAATCAGTTGTTTTTCGTGCCCTTTTTGTTAGGTTGGTAGTTTCTCTGTTTTCCTTTAACCACAAGGAAACAGATCTAAAGGTGTTTTGTCAGTTTTCAGATGAGCTTTTCTGCCGAACGAAGTAGAGACAAACTCTGGAATGGTTTGTGCTTGATAAAAGCTGATAGTTAAAATCATTGTTGTTGACTCAAAAAAAAAAAAAAACTGAAAATAAGGAATCTTAATTTTCACCGAGGTTTCCCAGCTGATGAATCTGCTCTCAAAGTTTAAGAATGTAAGAAGTTCATCAAAAATTGCAAAAAGTGACGCCATATAAAGTCATGTCGATGCATTTTTTTAATACCCTGGAAACCTTTTTTGCTTTTTGTTTTTCTTAAAATCCAATTGTATTAATTGTAATAGGCTAGCACTAAAGCAGCAGGATGTTTGGATTCAGTCGTTGATGGATAATAACCATTAACCCCGCCGGTTCTCCAGGATTAATAGCACATTGCTAAAATGACTATAAATGGTAATGAAACATTTTTTTTGACAATAAATGTATAATGTCTAATCTTTGTCCAGAGATAGTTGGGCAAGAACCAGGAAGTAAAAGTCTGTCAGTCAAACCGTATCTCTTTTTTCAGTGATATGTGGCATCCCCACAAAGAGCTTCTGTGAAACCTTCAGTTAACCAACTTCTTTCTCTGGAAACCTCTGGTAATGAGTCTTAGTGTTGTGGGTTTTTGTTGTGGGTTTTCCTGAATGTACTTATCTTTAAGACCATTCTTCTGACAAAAGTTTGCTCTTGAAATTATTTTAAGTAGCATTAGGATAAGACTTTTTCTTTTCTTTTACTGCACTGAACCATGAAAAAAACCTAAAGAGAACAATTTTTCATGGTTCAGTTACAGGCCAGCTTCAAGTTTAAGATCTGAACCTACAGCTAAAGAGCGTCCCCTCTGCTTTAACCTTTATTTTGTTCAGTCCACGCGTTTCTTTCCTCACTCTCTGTAAACAGAACCCGATCTCTGGGAGGCCCACTGCTGCTTACTCACCGGGAACAAATACTGAGAAACTGAAGGAAGTGAACACCTGACACTACTTCAGCTGCGCAGATGCAGGCTTCTCATGCAAGGTTTTAACACACACCCAAAACGGGAGCATCCGTGAACATAAATCATTTACTAAAACCCCCAAAAGCTTTTTTAATTCTTATGAGTGAGCCTCGTGTTCTGAAGGATAGCAGGTTAGCAGACACTTGTTTTGTTACATTTGTTCTAGTTTGTATTTATTTATTTATTATTTCACTTATATTTTAACACAAAACTTTTTCTTTTCTGTTTTCTTTTTAGGGCAAACAATAAATCATTCATCTGATTCTGTTGAAACTGTTTAAAACTACATTCACTGTGAAAAACAACAGTGACAGCACCTGTCACCTGTTGTCAGAGTGATCAAACAAAGAAATCTTGTTACATTTTTATTGTAAACTGAAATAAGTTTTACATTATATTGTTAGGATATGAGCAGGAATGCAAATTCAAACAGTCGGAGTGTTGCATTAACGCAACATTCACGTGTGTAAACAGAAGAAAAAATCCCTTTACTGTTTGTAATAACACAGGTTATTGTTATTAAAGGAAACATTTCGAGCTCAGTTTGTTTTCTCCTGTTTTTGAGGATTCAAAGAAAGCCTATTGTTTTTTTGTTTCTTTTTTTATTTGACCTTTGACATGTCTTATAGTTTTAAATTCAGCTTTTAATTAATCTAACAATTGCAATGCAAAGGCTGCACATTAGTGTAGTGGCTATCACTCACAGCAAGAAGGTCCTGGTTCAAATCCCAGCTGGATTCTTTCTGTGTGGAGTTTTCTGTCTGGAACTCTAGTTTCCTCCCACAGTCCAAAAGAAAAACGCTTCATCGGTTAATTGGTTCCTCTAAAGTGTCCCTAGGTGTGTGAGTGTGTTGCTCTGAGACAGGTCTGTTCAATGAAGCTGGGATAGGCTCCAGTCTCTCTGAGATCCCCAAAGGGGATTCAGAAGGTGGATGGATGTGAAATGCAAAAGTTGTCTTAACTTTGGTCTTTGCTAGACTTTACAACAACAAAAGGTATTTAATATAATTCAGATTGTAACAGGTAAAGTTTACAGCTGATTGTCTTAGTTAGCAGAGATGTGTGACAGTGACAGTTATCCTGCCTCTGGATCATTTTACAGAGAGTAAAGTAGCAGAAATAAAAAACATGCTTTGATATGTGAACACCTTTATTTGGAAAATATATCTTTAATTTAGGTTTAGTTTAAGTTTGCACCAAGCATGATTATCTAGTTACATATATTGGAAACTTTTATTTTTTTTGCATTCATTTAAGTTTAAATGATGTCTTTACAGTAAATATTATTTCTTATTATGCAGCTATCACTTCTCAGAATGTGCAGATGTATGAATCACTAACTATGTGTCAAATTAAATGCTTGGTTCTATATAGTTTATGCTTGTTGTATTTTGAGCCCAGCCTCATGCTTTCATGGCTCTTGCAAACATTTACATAAAAATAGCTTTTTTTTAGTTTATTGAAACTGCAATAATATGAGCTGCAGATTTTAAAGGTTTGACTGATTTGATGCATTGTTGTTTTTATATTTTTCTCTTTTGATATGTTTATTCCCAAAGAACAAAACCGACTTCATTTTTACATTAAACCCTTTAAAATTGCAGACGTTGACAGTAACGTGTGCAATATGAGCTTAAAAACCCTGTGCCGTTAAAACAAGACCCTAAACAGGTTGATGTGCATTGAAAAGACTTCACCTTTTTGTTGTGTAACAATGATCTTTTAGTGTTTACTCAGCACAATGGTAGGTGTGCTAAAGCCCATTCATTCTGCACAGAAGCTTGAGACTGTTTTGAAATATTAACTGAAGAAAATTTTATGTAAATTGACCTTTAAAAGTAGAGCTGTGCAAATGTATCCTTAAATGTACCTTCCCTCTTGTTTTTCTTTAGATAAACCAGTTCAACTCGTTGCTGATTAAGTTAACTGTTAACTGAACAAACCTAATCCAGGTTATTATCAGTAAATAGGGCAGGGATCATTGGAAAACAAGCTGGGTGGGAGATATCATGGGCCGCCATGGTCACGGGTACAGAAACAAAATGATACCTTACAATGAGCTTCAAAATGTTAAACAAAGATTTCCTTATTTTGGAAGACCCTCGAAGTTCTTTCCTTCATGAGATGATGCATTTATGTGCAGGTTTCCAAAGGGACTCACCGCAGGGAGCCCATTCCCACAGAAAAAAGGCCTCTGAAGTTAAGTGACCAATTTTGGACTTTGGGAGGTTTCAATATTTAATGGTGAACAAAAACGGTCAGACACACATGGCGATGGGATGACAACGCACAAGTACCGGACAAAAAAAGATGACGTATTTCACATCTTTATTTCTTTCACATTGCACTTTTGACAACAGACCATCCACAGTTTGAAAAAAGAAAGCCCAGCTAGCACATAGTGCTAGTCTGTGGTTCCCTGACCATCATCACAACTTCACCTCATTGTCTTCATGTGACATTTTTCAACTTTTCATCTATCGTATTTTTCGGAGTATAAGTCGTTTTTTGTTTGTTTGTTTTTTTTTTACTTAGTTTGGTTGGGGGTGAGACTTATACTCAGGTGCAACTTATGTGATTTAAAAAAAAAAGGCTAATGTGTTTTTTTTATTTTCCCTCTAACAACCGCTAGAGGGCAGTGTAGGTGTATGCATCAGTATTTGCTACTGACAGCAGCGCAGAAAAAGAAGCACTGGCCTCGGCAGAAGTGTTCAAAAGGGACACAGACGATACAGAATTCAACGGATTTAGTGATTTAAAGTGATGCAGCATTTAGTTGACTTGTTAGTATGCATTTTATGGTTGGCCATGGTTATCTGAATGATTGTTCAGAAGTGTCTAATATGCTAAACACTTATTCAATTCCTCCTATGCTTCATGAAGTTAAATACGCTTACAGAAGTGAAGAGTGCATATATGCAGTTTATTATTGTTTTGTATTTGACTTTCGAGATGAAATGTTCGTTCTTGTTCCCGTATTTTATTAAATAAATGTTTCCCAAAAGTGCGACTAAAGCTTTTGCTTTGGGCATTGGTGGCATTCTCAAGAACACGCTTTTAGCATTTGATTTTCACTCTCTATTCTGACATATGAAAGACTTATACATATACAGACATATAATACTGGGCGTACACAAACCAAAGTTATTGATTTCTCTCTTACGACTGAGTGTGGCCCAGAAGTGTTCGTCTGGTCGGCACTTTAGTATTTTGAAAAGGATGCTCTTCATATGTCACCACCAGAGCTGAGTCCCTAACTGGTCAAAGTTAAACTGGTTTAACTTTTAGCGTGCGTTTTGTATGTAGAGCCTGCAAACGGAATTAAAAACTTGCATTGTGTCGAGTGAACGCGAGAGCTTTGAACGCAGAAGCCTGAAACGCGCATATGCATACGTTTACATAGACTTTTCATTGGAAGCAGATGCTTGAAAACGTTTCAGAGCCCGATGTGAATGTAGCATTATGCTCCAGTGGGACATACATGATTGTTTTCTTCTTCATTATGCTTTTTTTGGTGTCTGTGACTTATACTCCGGAGCGACTTATAGTCTGAAAAATACGATAATTGCCTGCTGACAAATTTTGGCTGAAGGTCTTTTTTTACTACAATGCACAGCACTTACATACTTCTCTTTGGTTGACTTCCCATCTTTTTTAGCACAAAAATTGATCTGCATTTCCACTGTAGTGAACCACCCCAAGAGTCAGTTAAAAACAAACTGAGACCCCCATTTTCAGGCAAACCCGATTTCACCGATTTGATCGACCCAAACAAAGTGGACCATCCAAAGAAACAAACTCTGGTTCGAACCAGAACAACTACTGCACAACAGACCCTGAAATTACACCAAAGAACATAAAAAAATATTTGGTTTATTAAACTAAAAATAAGAATTTAAAAGTTGTTAAAAAATGTGCCAAGAACAGGTAGAAAAAGCAGCCGGTTACAGCTGATTTGCAATCAGTTCCCTCAAGCTGAACCCCTATGACAGGTTAAGGAAGTCCTTGAGTAGGGAGATCTCCGCTTTTCTTCTAGCCTCTCTTCAAGGCACTGAATAAGGACGGGATCCACTTTTGGTTCAAATTTATTGGCAAACCAGTGGCCATAGTTGAGTAACCAGCGCAATTCGCCGGAGCCGTAAATACAAACGCTGCGAACGTGTTCCCCGGTACAATGTGGGTACAGACTCCCCTCCAGGTAGGACCACTTCACCAGCCTGGTCTTACTCATCAGATCCGTGATATCCGGCTTTTCTCTGGCCACCTCTCCAGGAAAACCCGGCACCCGCACAAGTGTGGCCCAGAAGTGTTCGTCTGGAGAATAGGTGTCTTTGGACCACTCCAAAAAATCCATGGCAATGACAGAGGAGGACATGTGTAGTATGAACTCACGGGAAAGCACAAAGTAGGCATTCCCGATGAACATCTCTATGCCGTGAGGTGGTGGGCTCTTCTCCTGATCCGTTCTTACTGGCAGCTTTTGGTATTCAAAGCTGGTGTCCTTCAGCTCGTGATGGAAACTGAATCTCTGCTTCTTGATGTTGGACGGTCGGCTTGTTTCTAACATGTTAGAGCCATTGAGTTTCCTCAGCTCCAACACCAGTTCCATGTTGGACTTGAGGGGGAAATCCTGGCCGCACAGGTTGATGACGTATTTCCACTTGACTTCTGACTCCACAAGGTCATGCAGACAGTTTAGATCAGCTTGAAGCCGACTGATGCTGGCATAAAAGACAGACTCTTGCTTGCTGGCGATAAAGACGTTGGGCAAACACCGGGCCAAGCCCTCCATGGCGGCGATAAACTGAGCCGGGGACTTCTGATCATAGTGTATGCAGTAAACATTAACGGGCGAGTATGTGGCTCTGAGCAGTCTCTCCACCATCCACGCATTTTTATGCACAACTAAAGAAAAAGCCAGAGGAAAGTCCTTCTCTTGGTCAGAAAAACACACATCATCGTAGCCTCTAATTTTGATAAATGAGGGGCAATTTTCTGTGAACTCTGCAAGACTTTCATCTGAATCTTTTCTTTCTTTGTTCTTCCTGATAACAAGAGATTTTCCAATCTCCACTGGGTCCATGTCATAAATAGCTGAACAATTAATGTCATAATTGTAGAACGGGAGGCTTTTTAAGACTTTCGACTGGGCCGTAGGTTCAGAAATGTTGCTGTGCTTGATGTTGACCAACAGCAGGGCAATTATGGTCAGCAGCGACAGAAGGGAGGGGATGAACGGCTTTCTTCTTAGTCGCAACCATGACCGTCGTACTTTCATTCTGCGGCAAAATAGAAGATAGTTTGTTAAAAATTAAACTTTAACAGCACTGTCAATTTTCAACAATAAAAAATAAACCTTTGATCATTACATCTCATAAAAAACCCTATTCATAAAGTTGAAACCTGCTCAGATTAATACTTAGAGTGAAGTGTCAACAGGATCAACAGGAGAGACCAAAGGATTCATATTTAATAAAATGAGAAAGGAAGCAAAGCACTGAATAAATCACAAATATTTCATGAACCTTTACTATTGTCAGGATGGTGAACTTTGGTTTGGATTTTTTGTGGTTTTTGCTTGAATTGTCCCTCAGTCACCAGTTTCAGTTTCATGATCCACAGCTGTCTTCATTTATGTAAATTACCCTCAGCCTATTTAAGTGTCTGGTTTTCAGTTAATCCTTGTCAGGTCATCTGCTCGGCTTTGTTTTGTCCCTCCTTTGTTTCTCCACGATTTTGTCAAGTTTCAGTTTATTTATTAAACGTTTTACTTTTGCACCATCAAGCCTGATCTCCTGCATTTTGGGTCCACCACAGTTACGTAGTGACAAGTAGTAACGACTGTGTTATAGAAACCTTTTTTTGGTTGATTCCAGTTAAGAGATTTTTAAACAAATGATTGATGCATTGTGGTAATTGAACAATTAATTGCAGTTTTTTCATGAAATTTTTCCTTTGTTTGACACACATGAATAAATACACAATTCACTTTTGATCATTTGTATGTAATATTTATTATACAAAGGTGATCATGTTAGTATGAACCCTTGTAAAAGCACAATACTAAAGCAATTTGTGAATTTTAATGTATTTATGACAATGGCATTAAAGATATATAATGACTTTCAAAGTAAAATGCTTGAAAGTCAGTTTAGAACAGTAGAGGAATAACACTTCAAGAAAGAAAGAACTATATAAACCATAACATGTTTTAATCCTTTTTAACAAGAAATTAAAGGTGGCAAACACTAAAATTAGAATGTACGAATGATTGAGCTTTAGCCATCTCAAAGTATACCTTTTACCACCAATAATAACCCAGAATTGTTTGCAGTCTTTCTAAAGGGCAAACATTTAGACGTGAAGCTTCTTTGGAGAATGTAGTTACAGGCAGGACTTTGGTTTGTTTTAAATGTTCAAATTGTCTGTCATTTGGAGGGTTGAACCACAAAAAAAGTGTCTTTTGTGATGCAGTCCTGCCATGTGTATGCAGAACTCACGACGCAGCGAGGGCAGCAAAAAGCAAAGTCACTTTATGTAAATATAAAAAGAAAAGTTAAAATCTGACTATAATGACTCAGAGAAAAAACTGAAAATATATCTGGTCTGGTTTAGGATTCTGTTGAAAGACAGACAGAAGCTACTTCCACAAAACATTTAAAAGGAGTTCCAGGAAATAGAAGAAGAATAATTACTAAAATGAAAAAATGAAGTCAAACAACCTCAGGTAAGGACAACACTAAAAAGTGTGTGCGTTTCTGTCTGTCAGGTGAGATAGGAAGAAAATATCAACGTGTTAGAAAATCTTACACAATTAAATGGAGAGCCTAAATGGGTCAATGAACAGACAATCATGAATTCATGATGTTGTTTGGGTACCTTGATGTTTTTATTCTTTAGTTCTTCGATTTGAACAATTGTAATATGTTCAACATGTAAAAATAAAATATAGTAAGATTTTAGGTGGGAATTAATACGATGTTTTAATCTACACGTTTGCTTTTCAAACACTTTATTACTTTAATTTAATTTTGTGTTCGAAACTAGAAGGAAATCAAATGTTCAAATTTCAAAATAAAACAACCCCCCTCATTTGTTTTACGACAGAAACGTATGTATAATAAATAAGAATAAAATAGATTTGAGAAAACTCTACATTTATGTGGTTACACTGTGTATTTATTACATTTTTACTAAAATGTTACAATTATAGTGGAGTACTCTCAAGTAACTGAGTACATGCAACTCATCAGATGATCATATATCATATTCATACATTCGTGTATTTTACCAAAAAAACATGTTCAACTTTTACAGTTTTGTATGTTCCGAAAACTTTTATAAAGTCACTATCGAATTTAAATTAGACGTTTTTTTTAAAGTTGAAAAAGTTTAACTTCTAACCTTACTTCTGCGCTCGTGCGTCTTTTCCAAACGTCCGACTCATCAAGTCACCTTGAAAGTTTGAAGCAGTAAAGTATCCCTTCTCCTTCTCAGCCTTCATCCCTCCCCCTCTGATAACCGACGTCGTGTGATGATGATTAGTCCGCGGGGTTCGGAAGTCGCCGCACAACCGGGACCTCCATGCTCCGTGACGCGCAGCCTCAAAGACGGAGCCGACGGTCCGGATCCAGATCGGACGGTTCCGAAAGCCGCGCCATTCCGAGCCAGAAGGACAGCAGCTCCGACGGTCTGGCGGCGAGGACGACGCTGCTAAAAAAAAAAAAAAAAAACCGGAAAGGAGGGAGGGCTTTCTCAGACTGACTGAAATTTACTCCGAAAAGCTCGTCGCGGTTTTACGCGCCACTCCAAACTCCTTCGATGTTGGCGCAGCAGAACCAGACCTCTCCAGGTGACCCGTGCGCAGAGAATCCCCAAGAAACAACAGCCAGTGCAGGAAATCTGACAAACATTAAACAGAAAAAACTCTAGCTCAGACTTTAGACCAGACAGGATGAGGAAGGATGTGCATTTTTTTTAAAAGCTGAACCTACATACTGTATGTAAATTGAAAAATTTGAGCTGACAGGATAGAACTAAAACTAAAATGTAATGTCTCTGCTCACAAAAACCCAACAGGACTGGATTTGTGACAGGTATGAAAGTTCCAACACGTTATTAGTAGTTTTTAGGACGAAACCACCTGCGTTTCAATTGATTACCTGTGAAATCAACCACAACTCTCTGTTCTAAGTACAGAGTTAAAACAATCTCACTCACAATGACTATAAGGTAGAATAGCTGTGAATAAGAAACATATAAAGAAAAAGTTGTATTCATATAGACAAAGTCATTTTCGTAAATACAAAGTTGTGCACAAATGTATATTTTGTGCACAACTTTGCATGAAAAAAATATGAGTGCAACTTTTAGTTTTATGTTTAACATGTCTCTTTTGAATACGACTTTTCTTTGTCTTGAATACGAATTTCTCCTGTTAACAAACAGTCAAAAATACATCACAGGTCACAGGCTTATACATTGAGTCCTGGAAAATCGGTTGTTTTCAACTGCGCATGTGTGTTTTTCTTTCAAGTCTTCTAATAAACTAACATAAAAAACAACTTTTTATTCAAGTTTATAATATTTTTGATCTCATAACGAAAAAAATGATCTTGTTGAAAATAGAATAAAACAGATCAGCGATGTCCGACCGCATTTTGTGGTTGTCAGTCTACGACAGCCGATTGTGTAAACAGATCATTTTTGACCCAGAAATGGTGAAAACAGCTAAAAAGGAAGTAGCAGACAAGCCACTCCACTAAGTAGATGTAAAAAAATAAAAACATGTCTGTCACAATTTGATGATTTTATAACGAAACAAAAACAGCTGAGCTAACTCTGAGTTAAAGTAGGCTAACTAGCAGCCAACTGTTGTGGCAGTAAAAAGAAAAACCAAAAAAAAAAAAAAAAAATTTGAAGAAGACAGTAGGATCAGAAAATCTAACTTTCTTTCTGATTCTGATTTCTCTTTCTTTCTTTTCAGCTAACGTTTAGGTCGGTTGCCAGTTAGAATACTTTAGCTGAGCGTTAACGTAGCAGTTTTTGTTCGTTCTATCTATTTTCTTATCCTGCTATCCATTTTGTGGTCACACTGCTGAAAAAAAGGTAGAAAGAATGCTGATTTGGGCGGGAGCTTGTCCTCCGCCACTAAAAAAAAGAAAGAAGCACATCATTAAAGATAAGGATGGATACTTAGGACCTTTAAATTAACACCCCCCCCCCCCCCCCCCCCCACACACACACACACACACACAGGTACACAATTTATATATAAGTACACACCATTTTTATTTAATAATAATAATAAAGCAATAAACATGACAACTGCTTTTTGACAACAGACCGTAAATGAGAACTGAACTGAATGACCCCAACCCCAGCATTCCAAACAGGAAGTACCTGCTGGCTCCATGAAGTCAAAATCCCATGGACTTCGATTGAGAAATAAACCACTTTTACTCAGGCATTCCGTTGGTCAGAATAAACATTCATGCCTTTTTTAACATGTTATTGATAATCTTCATATTTTGTCATGTTTTTTTGTTGTGAAAGTTATTCATGTTATAAACTATAACATATAATCACTCAAAAATTACAACTTCCGTCTTTTGAGTTCCCATTTTGTGAAGACCATTTTTCAATGAAAACTTCTCTTTCCGTGAACAACAAGGCAAACTATAAAGAACATGCATGAAACAGTTAAAGACTTTGTCACGTTGACCCATACGAGGGGATGACCCCAACAGGTGCTTAGAGTTCTTGGGTTGTCTGAGCGCATGGAGGGTTGTAGAGGCTGCACCTTAAAGTCCCACTCCGATCATCTTTTGATCAGTTTTCAAAGCGTTCCCAGTGGTCTTTCCATTTTGATTTTGAATCAGTAAACCTGCGTCCTTTTGAAGGACATCGTTTCTGCAGACCGGCAGTAGTTTATCAGAAATCTACCACTAAGTTGTGGGCAGTACCACTGGTGATGAGCAAGGTTGTGCTGATTTCCCATGATCCCTTTGTTTACACGCTTTCCCATGCCAACTTTCCCGTCCACAACACAGAGGCCAATTTCTGAAGAGCTCCTGCTGCTCTTTAAAAACAACAAAGACTTTATGATTTTGGCTAAAAACTGCATAATTATAATTAAAGGTTCCATGGGAACGATTTTACAACAGATACGAATCAACATGTGGTCAGCAGCATTTTTATTGTGGACTTAAATCCTTGTCAGACTGGAAGCTGGTCTAACATCATCAGAAAGACTCTTTTAGATTCCACCTTGAGTTTTCTCATAAACTTTCAGAATTGAGGAAGGGTCTTGATTAAGAAAACAAATAACTTAGGTTGTAAAAGTAGTAAATTTATTCGTGATAGTAAACTTAGGTTGACTTAGCTTTGCAGTGAGCAAACTGTTACACGTTATCATTGATTGTGTTTGATTCCTGCAGACAAAGCATTATTACACTTTAAAAACTGATTCCAACTGATTCCAGTTCACAACCAATGCAAATTGCACATTTTTTTGTGACAGGAAGTCTCATTGTGTTGACAAGAAACAAGTGGAAAACCCTTTCAACAGAATTTAAGATAATTCCAAACCTTTTAATACCTTATTTTTGTCAAATTCAATATAAGACCTTAAAACTTTTTAAGATCTGCAGACACCATTATGTGTATATGTCCGTTGTGTGTGTTTGTGTGTGTGCGTGTGTGTGTGTGTGTGTGTGTGTGTGTGTGTGTGTGTGTGTGTGTGTGTGTGTGTGTGTGTGTGTGTGGTTCAGAGATTTCTCTTGGTAAAATCACACCAGGTTTGCTTTGCTTTGAAGTCTCTCATTTATTTAGCATGGTTTCACAACAAAAACATGTTTAAAAAGTTTTTCTGGAATCAGTTTTTAAAGTTTATTTTGGATCATTTTAAAGTTATTTTGTTTCTTATCAAGGACGCTAAATCAATTCTAAAAGCTTAGTAAGTTTGTGAGACATTTTAAATCAGAGAAATCCTCACGAGGAAAAACGTCAGTCACTTCAAAACTAAACTCAGATAAAAAGTATCTGTTTGAACTCCCAGTTTTAGTTACATTATATCCTCTGTTCAGTCTCTATTCCCTTTTCTTTGCTTGTGTTTTCATGTCAAAGATTGGTTGTTATTTAATCATATTTCGGTCTGTTCAATATGTTATTTAGTTTCCATCCA
Organism: Oryzias celebensis; assembly: GCA_014656515.1. Lineage (NCBI taxonomy): Eukaryota > Metazoa > Chordata > Actinopteri > Beloniformes > Adrianichthyidae > Oryzias > Oryzias celebensis. The sequence continues at coordinate 3,423,849 of BNCR01000012.1, forward strand.
CGCAGTCTCCTGAATTTGGCTCCTACATCCATGCTTTTCATAGCGTTTATGTTTTTTCAAACCAGGTTTCCAGGCAGATTCTGCCGTGAGGATCGGCTCCCAGCCAACATGTCTGTTTGGTGTTTCAGCCTGACTCAAAAGTTTTTTGGGGTTAATTATTAAATCAAATTATTCGAATGTTCTTGTCCTTAACCAGCTGGTATTTCTCTGCTCCTCTTTTCAAATACCCCTTTGGTCTGAACGCTTTCAGATTTATAAACTGCTTTTCAAATTTGATTTACCAGCAACCTTAAGTTACCATTTTGTCTTTATTTTTTAACCAGAAAACAGATTGAAGATCCAGGTGTAATTTAACGGTTAAACGGTTTGAAAAATACGGTTTGAAAAATACGGTTTGAAAAATACGGTTTGAAAAATACGGCAATCGTATGTCAAAAAGTGTGTGTTATTTAGGCATCGCCAGAGACATCTCAAGTGTTAAAGGGTTAAGTATTAACATGATCAACTTGAATGTTGCACAATAATGAAAATGTTTGTTTTGAGTTCAACTCTGCACCTTATGTAACTTTTTTTTAACAAACAATCAAAACAAAAAGAAGTCATGCACCTTCTTGTTGATGTGCTCTTTAAAAATGCCCCATACACCCAGTTGACTTGAATGCTCTGGAGGCCAAACTGGACTTTGGGGTAAAACAAGCTGAACTGGTGTGTGCAGCCTCTGAGCTGAGCTCCATTTAATGTCAGACTAAAGTGATGTTCACTCAGAATGTTGGTGCCTGATAGCACAAGTTCACTGTTTTTTTTTATCACTGAGCAGCACATTGACATTGATGAACCACTAAGAGATAAACATACAAGGAACACGTTCTCAATCTAAAAGGAAAGTCCAACTTACTTTAGGAGACTTTAGGCCTTAGTCTCAACAACCTTTTGGGTAAAACAGGGTTTCTGTGGGTAAAAATGAGCAAATGTGTATGGGACACACAGGAAATAGGGTCATGCTACTGGCGACATATTGTAGTGAACAATTACACAACACGTAAGAGTAATTTAGGGGGAAGTAGGTGATATACAAGTGTGTCGTAAAGATTTATCATTTTTTCAAACTCCTGCTAACCTTGCACACTGTGCAAGGAACCTGTTAGTGTTGTTCATGTAATACTTCTGGGCTCTTTGCATGCAGCCTAACTGTTAGAAATGAGGAAATTAGACAGTCAGTGTAGTTTGCGGGCACCTGCATAGCATGTACACCACATGCACATCCTGTGCGTGGAGCATTTGCATGCAATAAAGGGCCAGTTTGTGCACCTTAGACCTGTCAAGGTCTTCCTGTTTGCTTTAGCAATGACTTGGATGGCATGATGGCACTGTAGCTGTGCGAATGCGTTACATTGTGAATGCGTTTGTACATCATAGGCGCAAGCAACTTCCATAAGCCTTTACGCACAGTCGTTCTCTGCAACGCGTGTTCATGCTGCCACTCCCAATGAAAAGTCTATTTAAACTCGTGTTTCAAGCTTCTGCATTTAAAACAAGTTTTTAAGACCCTTTTCAGGCTCTCCGTACAAAACGCACAGCCATGAAACACGCGTTGAAAGTTAAGCGCAGTTAAACTTTGAGCAATCAGGGACTCAGATTTGGTCGTGATGTATGAATGCTGTTCTTTTTTTTAATTCATGGACCAGCCAACCATTTGACAACTGATTATGAAGGAGAAATTGATAATTGCCATTTGTGGCCAGAATTCTATGACACCAGAACTTTCATATATTGGAATAGAGCTGTGAAAGAAAAAGCCTGCAGCAAGATTCACCAGATTTGCACCACTTAGACATGTCACACTAAGCTTTTTCCAACTGTGGTCAGTGGACATGTGTTAGCAAACAGTAGAGAAGAAAAAGGGAGACAAAGTCCCTCCCTGCTTGCGTGAACACCGTGCACTAAATGCGTGTTCAAGAACCCTTACTTAGCTTATTCTTGAACACGCATCACATGCCAGGTGTGACCATAGCCTTAAAAATACTGCACAATAGACTTACCACATGCAAGTTAATGGTACCTTCCATTTTTATGGCATTACTTGAGTTGGCCTTACAAGCCTCAATGGAACTTGCAAGACACACCTGTACTTCCCTTAAGATGCAGCTGCTCCTGTCTGCGATCCTCCACGGCCCAGGAGAACCCAAAAAACAGTACAGCACCCGAATGGATCAAACCATTCCTACACCCTGAAGAGGGGGCTTTAAACAAAACTTTTTGAAGATGTGAAGAGAAACCACCCCAGTCGCTGGAAAACTAAAAATTCAACACAAATATCAATGAAATAATACTTTTTTGAGCAACACCTCAAGCTAAAGTGAGAAAAGCTGAAAAAGTTAAGCATTTTATAGAAATGCATCAAAAGACATCAGAAGGAATTGTAAGGGTAAATGTTTACTTTACAGCCAAAAAATGCCCTAAATGTAAAGGCTTTATGGTTAACTATTCTCCCATCAGATCTGCCTGAAGCCTCAAACACATCAATGAACTCCTTTGTGAAATTTCATAATCCAGAACAAACAGTTGTCAAAAGCCTGATTCTCTGTTTGCTGGGTATTAGCTGCAGCTCAAGTGTGAGAAGATGGGTTTTGCAGTCTGAGCCGTGTTTGCGGAGAGAACGAACTGAAAAAAAGTTCAGGTGACAAAAGAGAGAAGAAGAAAAAAGACAGGATCTTGCTTGTCTCAATGGCGGATATAACTGCACTCATTTGCAAACTAAAATTGCTGAGTCAAGTTTTGTTTAAAGAAATAATAAATAAATTAAAGGAGTTTTGTGTTTTTGCAAGAAGTTAAAACATAGTCCTTTAAAATATTCCTGCTGATGTGCGTACATAAGGGGAGTCTTTTCTCTGGCTGTCATCTTGAAGAGTGTCCTTCAAAAGGGTGTGGTCATAGTTTTCTCCACCTTCTTCACCCCTGCTCTGCTCCCCGTAACTTCGCCGTTTCTCCTGAGTTCCTCTCATTTACACACAGATACTCTGTCTTGCTGTGAATAACCTTCATTCTTTTCCTTTTCAGATCAAACCTCCACCTCTCTAGGCATTCCCCCACCTGCTCCATGCTTTCACTACAGATCACAATGTCATCTGCAAACATCATGATCCAAAGAGATTCCTGCTTAACCTCATCTCTCAATCTGTCCATCACCACAACCAACAAGAAGCTGATCTTTGGTGCAGTCCCACCTCTACTTTCAGTTCCTCTATCAAGCCAACAGAACATCTCACCACTGTCTTTCAGCTCTCCTACATATCCTGGACATGTCCAACATTTTTGTCTGCCGTTCCAGACTTCCTCATCCAAACCACAGCTCTTCTCTCTGGATCCTGTCATAGACTCTCTCCAGGTCTACAAAGACTCAATGCAGCTCCTTCCAACCTTCTCTGTTCTCCTCCGGAAGCATCTACGAACCAAATATTGCATCTGTGGTTTTGTTTCTTTGCATGAAACCAAACTGTTGAGAAAAGCTTTACCATAGCTTCATTGTGTGACTCATCAGCTTTTTTCCACTGGGGTTTCCACAACTTTGAATGTCTACATTCTTCAAAATGGAGCAAAAATGTTTCTCCTCCATCCCTCAGACTTTTTCTCACTCTCCAGGATGTTGTTAAACAGTCAGAAACTTGTCTGCCTCCTCTTCTATACTCTTCCAAACCTCCACAGGAACCATGTGTTGTCAGAACCAACTGCCTTTTGACGCTTTCATACTCTTCAATGTCTTGCGCACTTTATTCCTTCTGATTTTTGTTACTTCCTGCTCCACAATAGTCACTTCCTCTCCTCTGTGCTCTTTAACATGTTTCTCATTTTTCAGCTCTTCAAAATTCTCGTCCAACTTTCCATAATGCTTGCGGAATCTGTCAACACATTCATCTCATGTTTGTCCTTGAGTCTTCTAACCTGCTGCACTTCCTTCCATCTCTGTTCCTCCTCCTCACACCCACCTCTCCTTCTTTTGCATCAAACCTGTGTAACAAGTCCTTGTTTGACCTCCACCTTCACCTTGTGCTGAATCTCCCTGTGCCCCATTCTCTCAAGCTACGAACACACAAGGCATGTGACGCATGTTCAAGAATGTTCAAGAACTGGTTAAACACGGGTTCTTGGAGACACTTTTAGCTCAAGGTGTTCACATGTGAAAAGCAAGGAGGGGCTTCTTTTTCGACTGTTAACTAGCTCATGTTCGCCACCTACAGTTGGAAGAGGCTTGGTGGAAAATGTTGAAGTGCAAATCTTGCTCCAGACTTTGACATGGCTTAACTTTCAACATGCATTTACTTGCCATGAGTTTTATACGCACAACGCACATTTACTCGTGCTTATATAAACTTCTCATTAGAAGTAGCCAAGTGAACGCATGTTGCAGAGAGCGGTGTGAATGCAGCTTCCTTTTAACAAACCCCTGAAGCTCTTCATTCCATTGTCCAGTCTCCTGATCAGATTTCCTCATTTCAAATATCACAGTTTTCCTGACTTTAGCTGGAATGCGAGCTCCTGATTTATCAAAGTCTGTTTAAACTCCTTGCTAAAAGTCACAGAACACTTTTTCTTTTTCAGTTTCTAGCACTTGGTCTTCTGCTCTGCCCTGATTTTCTTCATCATTGCTACAGTTATTGCGGAGTATGAAAACCACAAGACCACAGCTTCTCATATAATTATAATGCTTGACAATGTTCATCCCATATTCTCTCATTGTGTTTTGCAACAAGGCTGTGGAACTATGCCAAGGAGGGGTTGTTTTGCAAAAATTAGATAAGAATGTAGGGATTTTGTAGATAATTATTTTGCACTAATCAATTCCATGAAAAATTGTTTTTTTTTTTGTATTAAGCAATGATTTTGAGGATTCAGGGAACGCCCCAGATGCGTATATGCTTGTATTTAGGAAGCACAGACAGACCTACTGTGTGAGGCTTCTGATGCTGCAACATAATGTCTCTCAGAGCTCTGATTTTAACATTATTCAGGTTAATTAACCGCTTATCTGATCATTGACTCTCTTGCTTTCTTCCTCATCTACCAACCTGGGAGAGGCAACATAGGAAAGCTTGATTTGTTTAAAAGTCTTTTATTAATGTATTCATATCATTAATTTGGTAATTTAAAGACCCAATCGAATGAAAATTGATTTCAATATGTTCTTTTAACATTTTTCTAATGATGGAGAACATATATTAAAGATTTTAAGATAAAAACTGCATTTCTTGGTATGTCTTTTTTAAAATTGTGATAGATCAGAAGCAGATTTAAAAAACTGCCGTTTGAAATGGCTCTGAGTTGTGACCATTGACAGTATAAAGAAAGCTGGACTGAGGAATGTTCTCCCCCGGTGTTCCACTCAAAAAGAACCCACTCGGTCTAAGAAGCCAAAATCCCATAGACTTCTATAGAGAAATAAACAGATATTTCTGTCATCCTGTTTGTCTGAATAACCAGTCTTTCTCAGCTACATTTTTTAATACATTCTTGCTAATTCTAATTTAAAAAATTTTTTTTTTCTTTATCACAAGTTATTTAAATTAAAAACTGACCGATCTAATATCTCAGTAAAAGCATGTAGTGCCTGTTAGCCCCCACCTCGAAAGTTTGATTGACAGATTCTCCCAAGCTGCTTTCCGTGGAAGAGGTGTGGATTTCGAACAAGCTTGCTTATGATTGCCGACAGCAGTTCCCATAGAAACATTGACTCAGACCAACATGGACCAATCACTGTTGACTGGCTCCAGCATGGCGACATCTGTACTGCAGAATAATGGCGACTGAATTAGCTTAGTATTGCTGGGGCCAAAGGTAAGGCATTTTCAATGGGTGATGTCACACTCACCCAGTCCAATTCTCTTTATACAATCAATGGTTCTGATGCAGCAAGTAAAATGGGTGGGCAAAAGTCTCCCTGCTCCGCTCCACTCTGATACATACACATGCAGAGAAATAGATCCAAATTCATTTTTCTAAAAACTGCATGGTTGAATAGCTCAAATATTGCTAACCATTTTTGCTGCACCGCTGATGTTGGTTTGGGGTTGTGAGGGGCTGTAAGCTAGTGGGAGAGAGTGTGTAAACAAAGGAATCATGGGAAATGTGCGCAGGCTTAGTTCCACTCCAACAGTCCCACCCACAACTCAACGGCAAATTTCTGATGAGCTCCTGCCGCTCTGCAGAAATTATGTCGTAAAAACAACACAGGCTTTTTCACTTTGGCTAAAAACAGCATAACCATAATTAAAGACCATTGGGAATAATTTTATAATAGATATCCTAAACATATAGTTGGAATGGGACTTGTAACAAAACCTGAGTAAAAAAATGTGTTTCTTTCAAGGCTTTGAGAGTCTCATAATGGCACAGAAGTCAGGAGAAAGAAGTATGGGAGAATTCCTACTGCAGAGCGTGCCCATTACGCAGTCGCAGTGATGATACACTGACGTCATCAGCGTTTCCGGTTCCCTGTATTTCCGCTGGTTACATCAGGGGTTGTAGTAGTGCCAACACCGCTATGAAGAAGACTGTCGCTGCGCGGTGAAAGTCACCGTTTTAAGTACGTACATTTTACAAAGAGACCAAACAGTAACTTGAGGAATATAACGAGGCTCGGTTACAAATATATCTCGGTAAATTACTGCGTTAAAAAGTGTTTCGGATCATGCTCAAAGTAGCTATGCTAACGTTAGCTAGCTACAGAATAAAAAGTACCCATTATATATTTATTTAAAGTTTTCTCTGCAGATTTATTTTTCTTTTTTAATGTTTGTTGTGTTGCAAAACTTTAAAGAATTAACCGAGTGGGGCGGCTAATATGTCCAAAGCTACAACGAGGGGACGCTAATGTTTACAACAGGAAAGACTATCAAAATCCAAAACGGCACAGCTGTGGGGTAAATACTCACTCTTTATTTTAATTACTTCTAATAGTTCCTTCTAATGCCGGATATATATATATCTAAACCTCACCGGGTGGTGACTTTAATTTGTCAGTCCCGTTGAGGCTAACATCCTAATGCTAGCATAAAATTGTGCTAATGTCAAATTAAAAATCAAAACTCTTCCAGACTGTTTTTTGTTTTGCTGTTTTTCTATAAGTTCATTGTACATATATGCGTACTTTTAAATGAATCCTTGTTTGTCACGATGCTCATTAGTTTCGTAAGATGCTATTTTGTTATCTCTTTTGCTCATCTTCTGTTTCAGTTTAGGCTTTGTAACCTTAAGAAGGGCTAACGACCCCTGAGATCATGCTGGCCCGCCTGTTCAGGCTCCATGGCCTGCTGGTGGCCTCCCATCCATGGGAGGTGATCGTGGGGACCCTGGCTGTGACTGTGTGCCTGTTCTCCATGAACAGCAGCTTCACAGCCAGCAGCCAAGTGTGCAGCTGGAGCGAGTGCCCTAAAGCGCAGGGGGTGATTGATTTCACCTTAATTGAAAATCAACGTTCATGTTATCTAGATATTTATAACAGGGCCTGTGTATTTTCTTCCAGGACGTCCACAGCAATGACTTTATTATTCTGACCATCACTCGCTGCATGGCCATTATTTACATCTATTTCCAGTTCAAGAATCTGTTGCAGCTGGGATCCAAATACATTCTGGGTCAGTATGTTGGATGCTGTTGATTTGTAGTGCTGAGTTTGGTTACTCAGCATGTAAAATTGGTCTTTAATCAATCTGTTCTGGATTATTTTTGTGCTTTTTTCCCCTGTACAGATTAGAAAGACATGACTTTATGCTTTCCCAAAAAGAAATTATGTAGTAATCATGGAACAAATTAATCAAAGAGTGGCTAAAATCATTTAATTGACCAAAACTATGTAAAATTAAAAAAAAAAGTTTCCCCAATGACTAAAATGATTCTGCTCTCTTTCTGCAGGTATTGCAGGCTTATTCACAGTATTTTCCAGCTTTGTTTTCAGCACAGTGGTCATCCATTTCTTCGGAAAAGAGCTCACAGGCCTTAAGTAAGTGTTTTTTCATATTCATTCGGCTGTAGATTTTAAGCTAATACTTGTGTATTTCCAGGTCTGGGATACTTATAGTTTGAAAAGAATTTATCAGTTCAGGCTTTAATGTTTAAACTCCTGCTCCAACTATATTTTTTTCTATTGTAAAATTGTTCCCAGTGGTCTTCTCATTGTGATTCTGCTGTTTTAGCCTAAATCACAAAGCCTGTTGAGTATTTTAAGACATGATTTTCACAGAGAAGCAGGAGCTCATTAGAAATTGACCTCTGGAGTTGAGGATGGGATTGTTGGCTTTGAAGTTAGTTCTGCTAAATTCCCACCAGCCCCTTGTTTTCATTGTCTCTCTGTTGCACCCTGATCTGTAACGGCTACCCAATCACTCTGCGCATGTGCAAATATTAGGTCACTTCCTCTATACAGCCAACATTGCGACAGTTAAGTTAATTTAGATTTACTACTGTAAATTGTATAATTTTTGTACGTTTCTTGTTTCAAGATCGTAAACCTTGTCATTCGTTATCAAAAAATAAAATAAAAAATATTTTTTTAAAAGATCAGCTCCTGGTAGCATTTTCCTAACAAGTCTGATCACGTGATCAGAGCGGGACACCCCTAGTATTTGCAATGTAGTAAATAAGCTGGGCGGCCCGTAGACTCCCTCCTGTGCTCCATTCTGACAAATAGAAGCATGCACGTCTTCATATTCCTCGTCTGAGTTGGCATCTGACTTAAAAATGTACATCTAGATTGCTCCAATGTTGATTGCCATTTTAGTTGCACCAATAATGTTAGGTTGGGATTGTGAGGGGCTGTAAGCTAGTGGGAGAGAGAGTAAACAAAGATCTGTCAGTTGTGGTGTGTGTTGGGGGGTGGGGGGTGGGGGGGGTGGGGGGGTGGAGGAGTGTTACTCTACACTAACAGTCCCATCCACAACTTGAAGGTGAATTTCTAATGACCTCTTGGCGCTCCACAGAAACCTATGTCCTAGAAAAACCACACAGGTTTTGGCTGAAAACTGCATAATCATCATTAAAAGAGCAGTGGGAACACTTTGAAAATATGACTGGAGTGGGTCTTTAATGATAAAAGGAATGATTATAGTCTGCTATAACAGCATCAGTTTCACATTCATTCTGACCTCTTCCTTTTCTTGCAGTGAAGCTTTGCCCTTCTTCCTTCTGCTCATCGACCTGTCCAAAGCCTGCACTCTAGCCAAGTTCGCCCTCAGTTCCAACTCTCAGGTGGGACAGCAGTTGTGTTTTTGACACCTGTTGGTCTCCTGATGAGTGGAGTCAGCAAAGACTTTGGGCGATTTCACTGTTGCAGTTGTCGGGGTTTCATGCTGTGAAACATATCAGAGAATTACTGACAGCAGAGCTACTTCATGTCAACTGTAAACTGTTGTTTGGACTCAAACTCATGCCAGTCTTTCACGGTGAAACTTGAGATGTGGGAGGCGGCATTTTCAGTGATCAGATGTTTGAAGTGCCTGTAAACCTGTCAGATCTGTTATCAGACAGCAGACTGGCTCAATGAAGTGTTTGTGTGCAGGAGGAGGTGAGGGAGAACATCTCTCAGGGAATGGCCATCCTGGGCCCCACTTTCACCCTGGATGCTCTGGTGGAGTGTCTGGTGATCGGAATCGGCACCATGTCGGGTGAGGATTCCACTGAAGAGGCTGAAAGATGCCTGCAACGTTCAGCTGACAGATCTGTTGTTTTCCAGGCGTTCCTCAGCTGGAGATCATGTGCTGCTTTGGCTGCATGTCTGTTTTGGCCAATTACTTTGTGTTTGTGACGTTCTTCCCGGCGTGCGTCTCACTGGTGCTGGAGGTGATGGCGATGTGTAACTTTGGCTTTGTGGGTGAGGGTGGGGCTGTGTGAATCTGACTGTTGTGTGTTTACGTACACAGCTGTCAAGGGAGAGTCGTGAGGGCCGTCCCATATGGCAGATGAGCCACCTGGCTCACGTCCTGGCAGAAGAGGAGGATAACAAGCCCAACCCCGTCACCCAGAGGGTCAAAATCATCATGGTAGGTGCGCCGAACGCAAGTCCCACTGAGCAGGTTTTATGTTTGAGCTCGATGTTTCCTAATGAAACATTGTGCTTGTCCAGTCTCTGGGGCTGGCCTTGGTTCACGCCCACACCCGCCTCACAGCCGAGTCTTTGGGAAAAAACCGCACAGCTGTTGTAGAAAGACCCGACTCTGCTGGTTCCATGTGGCCTCAGAAGCTCTCTAGGTGAGGAAGCGCACACACAGTCACACACACGTGGAGATGAGCACTAACACTGTATGTTTCCACCCCTCAGCGTGGAGCTGGAACACGTGATAACGCTTGGCCTCGCCCTGCTTCTCGCCGTCAAGTACGTCCTCTTCGAGCAGGCAGAAACAGAGTCCTCTCTGTCTCTCAGGAGTCCCATCAGCAGCTCCCCTCCAGCCCTGAAGCCCCGGGGGGCCGAAGACTGCTGCAGGAGGGACCTCCCAGCCCCACCGACCCGGAGGAGCTCCAGCAGTGTCCTAGCAACCGGCTGCTCTTCCTCAGAGCTGAACGCGTCCTCAGGTGAAGATGAGACTCGCGACTGTTTCCTGCAGATTTAGTGACGCCTTAAGGTCCAGTCAGTTTCTGTTCAGTTTGTTTCTTTTAACAGGTCTATTCAAATACATTTAGAAAAACATCAAAAAGTTTCTTTTAATGTAAGACCTTCTTTAGATAGACTTACTTAAAAATCACAACCAATCACAGTACACAATACCATCACGGATAATCTCTTAAAACACTGATTATACTAGAGTGACCTGATAAACTGTTCTGTGCCAAGGCTGCTGGGATGGTGGGAAAAGCCTTCATGAAAAAGATTCCCCAAACAAATCTGAAGATTTCTGCAGTATCGCACAGAAGGAGAGAATGGCCGACGACGCTTCGCCAGTTTTCTTGGGATAACAAGATAGTAGATGTCGCCATAATGAGAGAATGGGCAAAAAAATGTACGGTAGACTGTTCTCGGCTCCAGTAAAAGCGAAAGAGAATTCAAAATGTTTGACGCTTTTTAAAAAAAGTGAGATGCTGTCCTGCAGATGACCCCCCCCAGTTTATACAGCAGCCAAAAATGCAGAACAGAATAGATAATAATAGACGCTGCACTGCTGGAACACAATGATGCTTATTTAGCTTCATGAAAAACAGAAGAATTTAATTTTTTAGAGCAACATTTACTCTGATAACCACAAAGAACATGCTAACAAGTCAGCTCAACTCTTTCTATCACTTTAAATCTCGAGATTCGTTGAATTCTTCATCTGTGTCGCTTTGGAACAACTCCACCGACCCGGTGTTAGACTGAGCGGCGCTTCTTCTGCGCTGCTGTCAATAACAAACAAAACCCTCTAGCAGTTTTTGTTGTTTGTTGCAGTTTTTTGCTTTTTTTTTTTATTGTTTGTTTTTAAAATCCTGAATGTGTGCAGAACGCTCCGCCCACTCTGATACTTTCCTTAAAGAGCAGCAGAAGTTCACTCTTTAGTTCCTCTAAGTCAAAAAGCAGAAACGCTCCTCAGCTCGCCGTCCTTGTCCTGACTTTCATTTCAGACAGGCGGAGGGACTGTTTTAGTAAAAAGAGATTTTATTCTGGACTGAAGGACCAGATTGTTTTCACAAATGTCCTTTCTTTCTGCGCCTTTGAGCCCAAACTTCACAAACTCCTGAACTCACAAAGTACCTTATACCCGACGAAAATTTTGAGCCTAGCAAATGACCCTCCCCCAAAAGCCTCAGCCAGTGAGGGTGGGTCAAAAGGTGGCGGCGGGGGCGAGTAGCGCCTGCAGACAACGCCACTCTTGGCTTTAATTTCTATTTGTTTTTGCATAAAAGTGAAGTAAAACCTGAAATGTTTGACGGGTGAAACTCCAGATCTGTGGCCGTTTCCTTTTTCTTCAGTCAGAAGCTGAAGTTGAACAAAAACTTTGTCTGTCGTCCTGCAGACTTCATGGAACCAGAGCAGAAGGATTTGGTTTTTCCTGATCCTCCAGGCTGCACCCCGGAGCTGCGGCCGCTGGATGAATGCGCGGTCATCCTCTCCGATCCTCAGGTGATTTGCCTTTTCAGGGGGAAGCGTCACGTCTGTCTGGGCTGTTTGTTTAGCGAGTTGCTGGGTGTGTTTCTCAGAGAGGGCCTCGGATGCTGACCGATGCAGAGGTGAAGCAGCTCGTCACCGCAGGTAAAATCCAGAACTACAAGCTGGAAACGGTCCTGGAGTCTCCGGAGAGGGGCGTGGCCATCAGGAGGGAGCTGCTGTCTTCCAGACTGCCCGTAACCTCTGCGCTGGAACACCTGCCCTTCAAGGACTACGACTACTCCAAGGTACGAGAGGGATCGTTAAACTCCGCCTCCTCTTCGCCATGTTTTGTGTTAGAAACAATTCGTGTTCTGCAGGTGATGGGCACCTGCTGTGAAAACGTCATCGGGTACATGCCGGTGCCCGTGGGGGTGGCTGGGCCGCTCCTCTTAGATGGTCATCAGTTTTACGTTCCCATGGCAACCACGGAGGGCTGCCTGGTGGCCAGCACCAATAGAGGATGCAGAGCGCTGTCGGTGAGTGACCGTTTGTGGTTTCAGCCTTTGCTGGCGCTTCTGTCCTCCTGACCCCGCCCCCCCACTTTCCTGTTCAGCTGAGCGGGGGCTGCAGCAGCCGGATCCTGGCCGACCGGATGACCCGCGGCCCCGTGGTCAGGCTGCCCTCAGCGTGCCGGGCGGCAGAGGTCAAACTGTGGCTGGAGACTTCAGACGGCTTCAGTCTGATCAAAGATGCGTTTGACGAGACCAGCAGGTCAGAAGGAAACCAGGTGATCCCAGTTCTGGTGACGGACGCGTCTTATACCGCAGTTTGTGCTCGGCAGGTTCGCTCGTCTGGAGAAGCTGCTCGTCTGCATCGCTGGGAGGAGCCTCTACATTCGCTTCCAGTCCCAGACGGGAGACGCCATGGGCATGAACATGCTGTCTAAGGTCAGAGCAGATCTCCAGCTGAAGTCTTCCTCACCTGTGGCGGCTCTGTTGAACGTGCGCTGCGCTCTGCAGGGGACGGAGCAGGCTCTGCGCAGACTCCAGCAGCACTTTCCAGACGTGGAGCTGCTGGCGCTCAGCGGCAACTACTGCACCGACAAGAAGCCCGCCGCCATCAACTGGATCCTGGGCAGAGGCAAGTCTGCCGTGTGCGAGGCCACCGTTCCCGCCAATGTGGTCCGAGAGGTGAGGAAGAGGTGAACGGCGCAGCCCGCCTCCAGTCTGCGGCTTCTCTGACTGACTGTGATTGATGTGCAGGTGCTGAAGAGCAGCGCAGGCGCTCTGGTGGAGCTGAACATCAGCAAGAACCTGGTGGGCTCCGCCATGGCAGGAAGTGTGGGGGGCTTCAACGCTCACGCTGCCAACATAGTGGCTGCAATCTTCATCGCCTGTGGACAGGTACCAGAACCATAATCTGCTGTTTAACTTTAAACCTGACTTTTTAGCACCAGCTTAAAAAAAACACAATTTTAAATAAAAATCCCAGAAAAGCTTCGTTTTTCTTCAAAGAAGGCAGCGTTTTCTTCAGCTTTTCTCCCTCCACGCTTCACCTCCTCATCTTCACTGCCAGCGTCTGTTCTGCCTTCAGGACCCGGCGCAGACGGTCAGCAGCAGCAGCTGCATCACTCAGATGGAGCCGGCCGGTCCGGACGGGCAGGACCTGTACATCAGCTGCACCATGCCCTCCATAGAGCTGGGCACGGTGGGCGGGGGCACCAACCTGCCCCCACAGCAGGCCAGTCTTCAGGTAACCGACATTATTCTGGGTTTTAGTCTTTCTTACCATCGTAGACCGTGTCAATCAGTCTCGTTTCTGCTACTCATGATGTTTCATGACCAATGTGTTTGGTTAGACAAGCTTGCATCAATTTTTGATCATGATCAGACCTTTTTTGTTTTTAATTCAATAAAACTTATTTTTCTATGACAGTTTGAACTGTTAAAGTTTAAATGAGAGAAACGTGTAAAGTGTGGGACGGTTGGTATCGATCTACAAGATAACAAAAACACAACTTACTTATTTTCCTGGTTTCTTTGTAGTCTGATTCTGAATGAAGTCTTATTTTGGAAAACTACTGGATTCTGATTCTTGAAACCTCAAAGTTTACAAAAAACAAACGTTTCTGGAAAGTTTGTTTTAGCAGAAAAATATCCAGTGAGGAACAGAAGAACCTTTGACTTCAAAATAAAAGCATTTAACAGACTAAGTACCAGGATTCTTTACTCCAAATATGGATTTATTGTGACAGCTGTTCCCACAATGTCTAATGTCACGAGGATGATACCAATACATTTATTTAAACTGTGAATGTTTAACATTTATAAAATACCAGTTTTAGTCACCTTTTTTATTTTTTAATTTATCCGTCGCACCTTAAAAGTCGGATAGGGCTGAAGTCAGCGTCTGATTTGTTACTTAACTTATGCGTTAAGGGTCACACTTTAATGGTTCCCACATCAAATTTAGTGTAAAAAATGAAGCATATTTTACACAGAATAAAGATAAACTTTACCTTTAAAAGTTAAAACTAAAAGAAGACGCTCACTTCAGCCTCGCACAGTGAAGTTTGTAAAACTGAAAAAACTGAAGAGCTTGTTTAGCAAGACGTCTCACTCGGATTATTCTGGAAAAATCCTAAATATTAAAAAATAAAAGTCAGGTTTTGATTGAATAAGTCTTCAGCCGTTCCAGACATGCAGCTGACGGCATGTTTCTGCCCTGGAACCTGAATGCAGCAGCTTTTTTTATTCCATGTTTTGCTGCGTCTTTAAAAAAATTCTCGTCTGCAGATGCTCGGGGTGAACGGCCCCAACGATCCGGGTGAGAACGCCCGCCAACTGGCCCGTGTCGTTTGTGCCACTGTCCTGGCAGGGGAGCTCTCGCTGATGGCGGCTCTGGCGGCCGGCCACCTTGTCAAAAGTCACATGACCCACAACAGGTTTGTTGTAGAACTTTCTTTTTTTTTTTTCTTTCCCCCAAACGGTTCAATAATCTCTGACATCGTCTTCTCGCAGATCCAAAACCAACCTGGCAGAGACTTTTTCAAAGCCAGATCAGACGGCGTGATGTTGGCGGTCCAACTGCAGGGGGCGCCGTGGAGCTCACCAATGTGTTTTTAAATGTGCCAATTTCTTTTACTTGAACTGTAAATCACCATGGAAACGAGTTGGCCAGAAGCTCCCTCATCTCCTGAGAAAACATGGAGTCTGCACAGATCAACACTTTAACCTTAATTTATTCTGAAAAGCCACTTCCAGTGTTTGTCGTGTGGCCCCTCCCCCTCTGAAGGCGCTGTGTATACTGTGTATACCAAGAGGTTAAGTTATTTGTGGAAGTTCTCAGAAGTGGCCTTACTGCATGACTAAGCACAAAATCCTGCCAATAAAAACTTCAACAGATGAAGACAAACGTTTTTATTCTCATATCAGAAGCTGGACACAATCAAGCCCCGCCCCCTTGTCACTGCTCATGTTCCCTCAAAAATAGCAGCGATGAGTGGAAAGGTACAAAATACTGAAAAGCATCGAGACCCGGATCATCATTCACATTTGAACCGACTCCCATCGGAACCGTGCTGAGGATTTCACCGACCCCGCCCCCATCCCCGTAGAAATGAAGGCGTTTGGGTCCGTCGAACTATTTACAGAGCTGATTGAACAGAAGCGAGGGCGCCGTCTCTCCTTCAGCGCCGGCGGTTTCATCAGAGAGACGGCGCGATAATTAAAGAAAAGCAGCAAAAGTAGCAAATATTTCAGTCTAAAAGCTCGTTTCTCTGCTTTTATGTCTTAAATAGCGCAGCATCACTTGCAAACAGGTTGAGGGTTCAAGTCCTGCACAGGTAAGCGGTTTGTGTCACCCCTTTGATGAAAATGGCGGCCTTAACCTCAGAATAAAATGGGTTTTCCGGTGGTTTTTTCCTGCACGTAGGAAGTGAAGCGTTTGAGGAATTTGGGGTACTCCCTCTTGGCCACAGCTCTGAGCACGGAGGCGGGCGCCCAGCCGCCTGGGTTCACTGCAAGCAGACAATATTCATGATGAGGGAGGATAAAAACCTTCCTCTCAAGGGGGGGTAGAACAAAAAAACCTCACCGTTGGCAACGTAGGTGATTTTACACAGGATGTTGTCCCTGCTGATCTCTTTGTCGCCCTCTGGTGGACTGACCAGGGTCTGACAGATCATGGCGATGTTGATTTTGGCTCGGACGCATCGGCTGCTCACCTGTGAGGACACGGATGTTTCATTTTCTGTTCTCAAAAGTTGAAGCATTGACTGTAAATAAGAACTGGACTGAGTGACTCCGCCTCCTTGGTGTTCCAAACAGGAAGTACATGCAGAATCCAAAAGATTTCCATAGAAAAATAAACCGCTATAACTCAGAATAACCATCGTTGCTTTGATAACTTTTTTCTTAACATGCCTCTTGATAATTCTTTTATGTAGTTCAAGTTATCAACTGACCAATCAGATGCCTCATTTAAAGGCCTGCTGGTCCCCACGTCCGACATTCAAAATGATTGACAGATTTCATGTGGCCTAACTTTAATCTGAAGGGGCGTGGCCTTCCATCAAGCTCACTCCTAATTGGTGAGAGTGGTTGTCATAGAAACTCAGATGCGCTTTGACCAGTGACTGCTTACTGACATCAGGCTTCGACATAGCGGCGTCCATATTGTGAAAAAATGGCAACCGGACGAGCTGATTTGGTTGAAGCTGAAGGTAAACCGTCTTCTATGGATGACGCCACACTCGGTCCAGATCTCATGGACAGTCAACGGTTGGAACCGGTTCTCACCTGAGCATCGTCATGATCAACAGAGAAGTTGCAGACCAGCCAGGTGTCGGGGTCGTTCTCGTTGTTGGTCACGATCTTCCTCATGGCGGACAGGTAAAGGACGTCCCTCTGAGAGGCGGGCCACACCCTCTGCAACACATCATCATTGTGGTCATCAGTTATGACTTGGCGGTCTGCGCTGCAGCGGCGGATCCGGCTCACCTTGTGCGTCTGGTAGACGATCATGGCGTTGTCGGACAGCGTCTCCACGACGTTGAAGTTCTCGATGGTAGCTTTGGAGAAAGTTTGAAAATAAACATCCAGCTCTGAGGTCGTGGCGGGGAAACCTGTCCCAGGACTTACTCTCCCAGTCGTTGCGGTATGCCGTGTCCCAGAAGAAGTGGCACACTTCGTGACCCGTCACCCCCTTCACCGAGTGCGTGGCCTTCAGTGGGTCCAGCACGATCCCGTTCTCCTCCACCTCTCTCCTGTACACCTGCGCGCAGGTGGAGGCGAGGAACGTCAGGTTTGGACTAGACCCGGCAGGAGAACGTCCAGGGAAACGCAGGAACTCACCTTCATATCCCCCTCCTCCACGACCAGCTGCCAGTTAGCGTCTCCTCCAACGTCCTGCAGGGAGTAGGTCATGTGGTTCTGCACCATCTCCTCCACCTGCAGCAGCACCGTGAGTTATAAGAGAACCGAACACATTCACGCTTTCATCCAGAACGGCACGGTTCTGTCAAACATTTGTCAAATTTCCATCTAAAGTACATGTTTTATTTATTTAAAAAAAGGAAATCATTATTCTAACTTTTGAATAAACTTTCTACGTTTTTCTTTAATTTCTACATAAAAACATAGCTGAAAATATTTTTCTAAAAATATTGATTCAGTCTTTAAATAAAATGTATGATAAATGTTTCACATTTTCTTTTTGAAGATTTTATCTAAATTATTTCCATGTTTAGAAATCGTTAGAGGAAGAAAAGACTTTCAGTGGTTAAATGAATCCCCCTTGTGGTTAAACCAGTGAGCTGCAGGACAACGAGCAGTTAGTTATTTACCATGTAAATGATATACTTTTCTTTTTCTTTAAGGTTTACAAACAGGAATGTTGAGGTCCAGATGGGATCAGAAACACAACTGCTGGAGTTTCAGTGCAGACAATTATTCTGGGTTCAAATCGGGATCAGCTTAAAGACCCACTCCAAGGAAAATGGTGTTTTTCTGCTGATGGAGGACATACAGCAATAATTTAAAATTGATTTTTGAGGATTTTTTTATTCAAATTGTTGTGAATCAGGAGCAAAAAAAAAAGTTGAAAAGGATCTTTATTAATACTCGTCATTTTTGTTGCACCGGTTGTTAGGTTGGGGGTGTGAGGGGCTGCATCTAGCTTAAACGCACGTAAACAGAAAGCTCTCAGTTATGGGTGACAGAAAGAGGGGGCGGGGTTGCTCCACGCTAACAATCCCACTGACAACTCAGAGGGGAATTCTAATAAACTCCTGCTGCTCTGCAGGAACTGTCCTAGAAAACAACATCCTATTTTTTTCTTTTTTCTTTTAAATTTTGGCTAAAACTGCATAATTCTAATTGATAACCACCGGAAACGCTTTGAAAAGAGATCACACGATGCTTGGAGTGAGACTTTAATGTAAATATGATTGTAAATTTGAAAAAAGAAAAATGTGGAAACAGTTTTAAACTCTAAAACGCATACTGTAACCCTACTGACCAGGTGAAAAACACATCTGTACATTTAAAACTTAAAAAAAAGAAAAACTCTCACTACATGAAAAACATCATTCTGCTCAGGAATGGCGTCTGCTGTTGGCGCCCTCTGTGTCATCTCTCTAGAGTGGAAATGACGCCACTGTCATCTGATGTCAATCATGTCCTGGTAGCTATTGTGCTTAAAACCCCGCCCCCAACGTAAAATTAGGCCGAACACTGAAAACAAAAATTCTGAAATGAAATTGAGGACTGAAAGCAAAGAGTTAGAGAAACAAAAAAAGAACAGCAGCTGCAACAAAACTGCTGTTCATTTGGTCACAGTTTGGCTTTAGTTTTTTTTCTTTTCAAATTGATTTTTATTTTTCTAATTTTTTCATATAATTTGTATTTACCGTGCGTACTTTTGACTTTAAAACTCTTAGCATTTTTCATTGATTAAATGAACAATCTGGTTCTTTACTTCTCACTTCAGGCTGACCCTGCTTTGACCCCATAGATGTGGCCCTGTCTCATGAGTGCAGTGTCACGCTACGTTCACACCGAGCGTGTGCGATGTGTTCAACAACGGGATCGTAGGCTTGCAGCATATGGTGTTCCCCCTGGTTGACCCTGATACTAGCACATGTACCCACAGTTGGAAGAGGTTTGGTGTGAAATGTCATCGCGGTGCAAATCTCAAAAATCTTGCTCCAGAGTTTTTCTTTCACAGCTCGATGCCGATACATGAAACACTTGGTGTTCCAGTCGAGTACAAACCGCAATTATTCATTTCTCCTTCATGACCAAATTTCAAACGCTTGGACCTCCGTGTTTTAAAAAGGGACGCCATCCATACGTCACGACCAAATCTGAGTCCCTGATTGGTCAAAGTTCAACCTGGTTTAACTTTGTAACGATTGTTAAACTTCTGCGTATTTTGTTCGTAGAGCCTGAAAACAGACTTAAAAACTTGCATAGCGACACGAGAACGCAGAAAAGAGCAGGTTTACACAGACTTCCCAATGGAAGTGGTCACTTTAACGCAGACTTCTGATACCGGCGTGAACACAGCATGAAGGTCAACCACATGAAGCAGCTTCTGTGTGTGTGAGAGTGTGTGAGCATGTGTGTGTGCATGTGTGTGTGTGCATGTGAGTGCACACACGCGCGCGCACACACACACAGCACCCCTCATGGCTCAGTTTGGACAGTTACCTCTGAACTGAATCTGTGGACCTCATGAGGAACAGCTCTGACTTTGACAGCCTGAGGCTGCAGAAGATGAGAGCAGATGAGGAGATGAAGGGCAGAAGATGGAGAGAAAGATGATGAAGGATGAAGGACAGGCTGATGGGGGGTGGAGAGGTTCAGGAAGTGGAGCTTCACTCACTTTGTCTGAGAATCGGTGGGACCCTGAGCTGGAGAACACGTCTTCAGGGGGAACAGGGCTGGATCTCTGGATCCTGGTCTTCTCCGTCTGACACTGGACACACAGGAAGAAGGTTCGAAACAAACATCTGGATTTCTCCTCCTCCAGTTCAGACTCGGCTGTCCTCACCTGCTCCTCGATCTTGTCCTGGCGGTCCAGAGCTGCTTCCACGGCGTCGAAGAACTCGTCCTCGTTGATGAGGCTGTTGGGGCCTTCCTGCAGGAGCAGAACACCAGCTGATGTTTGTGCTTTCAAACATTCTCATTTCAGACGGATGGATGATGTCACAGGAATGTGGATGCACTGAGCATGCTCAGACCGTTGTTACCTCATAATCTGGACCTCCAAAGTGAGACTTCTTCTTCAGCTCAATCAGAGCAGACTTGTAGCTCTCCTCGATTCTTCTCCTCTTTTCCATCTCCTGAAAACATGCAGACTCAAACTCAGACAGCAGATCTACCAAACCTCTGGAAGTCCTCCCTAGAAGGAGCGCAGTGGAGACCTTCTCCAGCCTCTTCTGCCAGCTGTCCTCCCTCTTCACCATCAGGTCGATGCAGTGCGTCAGCGTGGCGAGGATCCCGGCGGTGGTGGCCTTGAAGGTGATGGCTTCCCCTTTGAAGTCGATGCCGTTGATTCCCTTCAGACTCAGAGACTGGAACACTGAGGACCCCCCCACACACAAACATCAGACAGGCCGCCTCCTCGCCTTCAGGGTTCTGACGGTCTGATCTGCTCACGTTTCTCTCGGCTGCCGTTGTTGTTGTGCAGAAACTCTCCATCTGTGCGAGTGCTGGGAAAGTCATCTTCATCGTCCTCCACGACTGAAACCACAGCAGAGACTCAGAGAAGACGCCACACAGGTGACACACACACACACACACACACACACACACACACACACACACACACACACACACACACACACACACACACACACACACACACACACACAGAGCAACGGCAACAATGCTCTGGATTCTTCTTCAGGACGGTCAGAGAACACAAGAACAAAAGATTCATTTGCAGCAGAGACGGACGGAGAGGGAGGAGCCAACAGAGACGCTGCTGTCTGACACACACAACATCTGTGCACACACACACAAAGACACACACATAAGACACAAACATGCACACGTACAAACACACACACAGATAAGGATTTGGTTCCGTTGCCACATCTTTCATTTTTACTGGACCGATAAGTTTCAGCCTCAACCGGACTGCTTAATGGTGCCGGTGCAGCGGCGTGGCAACAGCGTGGACACGGCGTGATCTAAGGAAAGGCGCTGCTCACACTCCCTCACTCTGTCACAGGTATTCCCGACAGTTACAAACACACACGGATGGCAGAGCGGCTCCCAGCAGAGGTCCAAAGTGTGGCCATATCTTTCCAAAGTAGATGCAGACGGCGCCTGCCGTCTCAAATGTAACAAAAACGTGGCTGTAAGGGCGGGGACACCAGTGACCCGTCCAAACGCAGCGCTAAAATACAAGATTCGATATTCTCTGGATTTTGGATGTTAACTGCACTGTTTCTTTAAGTTGTAACCTTAAAGTGTTTATTATTACAAAGTCACCTTCGTATTTATTGACTATTTTATTTTAGTGCTGCAAAGGAAGTTAAATAATTGCATATTGTTTTATTGGTTGTAATATTATTTGTTTTTATTTTTGTGAGGCACTTTGTGATTTTTATCTGAGAAAGGTGCTATAGAAATAAATATTTACTTACTTACGTTACTAAATGAATACAGTGGGTTTGAAATGATTGTAAAATGAAAGCTGATCATGTACTTCTTCCGTTATTTGTCTTCTTCCTTGTTTTCACACAGAAAAGCATCAATCACAGTAGTTAGCAGTAGTTTGGATACAATCTTAACAATACTCATCGCTACACACAAACCCATAGACGCGCTCAAACATGAACACACAAATTTTCCAAAAACACACACACTCAGTCACACACAGACATACAGTAACTGATTACAGATCAACATCTGAACCTCCAGTTGATCACATCGAGATTTGCTTTCAAACATCAAGTTCTTTCACTGAAAATCACACAAAGACTGAGAACCAGCTTGTAATGGAAGCAGCAGAAGGAAACAAAGTCCTGAACAAAAGAACACACGAGCGCATGAAAAAACAAAGAAAAGATTCAAGCAAGGGAATGTTTTTTGTGAAAAATGATCCCAAAGCAAAATCTCCTAACTACAAAATGAGGTAAAAGGACTAGATTTTCCCCGTATCAACATTTAGAGCAGAATTTCACTCCATCATAAAGTCTGTGTTTGACTTCCTACTCTAACCACTAGGTGGAGCTGCTGTCACTGCTCTGGGGGGAGAAGATCTGAGGATTTTTTGAGCAGAAAGCATTTCAAAAGTGAAGGTTCAAAGCGTCTCCAACAGGACCATAAAGGTTTGTTACCAAACTGGATCTTCTTTTCTGCCGGTGAGTTTAGAAGTCGTGTTTCTGCGAGAATGTTCAAAAAAAAAAAACTTGCAAGAAGGTTTGATGTGTTTGTGCTTCTTACTTTTGTCTCTCTGGAGCTCGTCTCTGGACACGGCGTCGGCACAGCTGTCAAAGTACTTCTGAAGCGTGTCCACCTGTCTGCACAGGATGTCCCTGAACGTCTCCATCTCTGCCAGCTTCTCTCGGAGGCTGTGACCCTTCTGAGGAAACACAGAGTTGCTGCCTCTCTGCTCTGCAGGACTCCACGTGCTGCAGGAGCAGAGCTGGACGAAACACGCACCTTAAAGGAGGACGTGGAGGTGGCCGAGTAGCCACTGGTAGCCGAGGTGAGCGAAAGCATGGAGCCGTGTCTGCGCAGGCTGGACTCAGAGCCATACCCAGAATCCACCTGGGGAAAAAGTCACAGGTGTGACTGGGACTCGTAAAGACAAACAGAGACGAAAAGCTCAGAGTTCAGGTTTCCTTTGGTCCCTCTTCTTTTACTGTTTTCAGATTTACAGTGGGTACGGAAAGTATTCAGACCCTCTTACATTTTTATATTGCAGCCATTTGCTAAAATCATTGAAGTTCATTTTTTCCTCATTAATGTACACACAACAGCCCATGATGACAAAAACACATACTTTCTGTATCCACTGTACATCTTTGTGTCACTGAAACAACTGTGGAGCTGCTGGTTCCTCTTCCTCTTACACAACAGCCTCCTCTTCCTCACAGCAGTCAGGGAACAACCCCAGTGACACTTCCCATTTCTGCCAGCAGGGGGCGTGGCCTCTACACACGTGACAGGTCTTTGGAGAGAGCCTGAGGTAACTATCGGTCATTGACCGGGAGTAACTCTTTCTAGATTCAGATGGGATGAACACACAAGCACGCACGCGCACACACACGTGCACATAAGCGCACACATACACGTGCACACATGCGCGCACACATGTTTACTGTTAAAATCAAAGCTTGTTGATGAAACACAAACACAGAGGTCCGTCTGTTGGAAATCTAAACTACTGCACTCGTGCGCAGGTTCAAATCGTGCACCAGAGCAGGTATAAAGAACAAAAGCCATATACACACACGTGCACGCACGCACACAGCGCCTCAGACGGATCATTTAGCGTGTTTTCATGAGACAGACCCCACGTGGGCTCTAACAGAGATGCTTTGTTGTTTCACTCGGTGCTGCTGGGAAACGGCTGTGTTCTGGGTGGTTTGTGTCTCCATGACGACGCCGGCCTCCGTGAGCCACGTGGCGTCAGGAAAGGGAAACGCAGCCTTCAAGGAAAATACTTTTTCAGCCGTGACTCAGAGGGCGGGAATGACGGGGGCTCCGTGGCTGAAAATGACTCACTGATGCTGATGGGGGGGTTTCCAAACAGCAGCAGCAGATTCAGAAGGTGTGGCGATCAGAGACGAACTTCAGTGTTTAGATCCAGAAACTTCCCCTGCAGTTCAGAACTTCACAATATTTTGAATCCAATAACTACACACTAAAGTAAATATAGTCAGAAGTTTCTATGAAACCTTCTGCAGATTTGACCTTCACAGCGTCTGTCACAGACACGTCAGCTTTATCCTCCTGTCAGGTTCCTCTGTTTTTGCAAACCTCTGGTGCTCAAAATGAAAACATCAATATAATGAACCTGAGAAGATCTCAAAGCTACATAGTTTGTCCAAGTGGTGTTACCGTAGGGTGACGTCATCATTAGTCAAAGGACCCCGAGCCGTTCTGACAGGCCGAGTAGATCTGGTACCTACACCGGTACTGTTTGTTTTTTGAATTGAAAAAAACAACTTCTACAAATCCACAACTTTGTTTCACTGAATCTTCATCATCTGAATAATGTCTGCTGATATTTTCAGACTCTTTTCAATATAAATGTCATATATTTGTGTACATTTTATTTGAATAATAGATTTTGTACACGCCGCTCTGTGGCCTAAAAAAGTGGAGTCACTTCCACGGCGCTGGATGTGAGCCGAAGTTTCATTTTGTGTGGAAACGTTAGGTGATATCAGCAGAGATGTGATGTCGATTCCTTCAGTTTGTGCTTGCAGAGCACAGACGTTCAGAGGAACCTCACAAACCCTGATGTGTTGAGAACAGGCCTCAGTCCAGCTCAGACTGACTCAGCTCAGGGTCAGGGGAGGCTCCCTGCTCTCTGGTTCTCTCATGACCCCCAGACTGTTTTTCAAGCAGCTTCCAGAAAGAATGAGTCATGGGATTAAAGTCAGATGTGAAAAAGGATCACGAGCCGTGAGCCGCCTCCAACCTTGACGTAGCGTTCTGCTGAAAGCCCTGACACCAGCTGAAACGGCCCGGAGGATTAGAGCCTTATGGGGCTTAGACGCGTTAGCAGAACCAGACGCTCCAATAATTTATGCTGCAAACACAAAGCGAAGCTCCAGAAAGCTCAGAGACGACAGCCAACGCACCGGAACTGAGGAGACGAGCATTGATCCCTGGACTCTCCCCGTCTCTGTCCTCCCTGCCCTGATGCTCTAACAGAAACACACATGAGGTTCTGAGTCCCGGTGGCTCTGATTCTGAAGCAGCAGCATCTTTTGTGGGTTCTTACTCTATGCAGCTCGATGAAGTCGATCCACTGGTTCCTGCGGTACGGGTCCTGGGCTCTCAGGTACCACACGCTGTCGTTCACGCTGATGTCCAGCCGGCACTCGTCAAACTCATGAGGCTGAAACACAAACAGGAGGTTTAGTTAAAACCACAGCAGCAGCTTCACTGGAGATGTCCTGGTTAGAAAAACAATGAAAATGAACCAGATGACAAAGCAGACACTGAAATGAAGCAGACTAGGAATCTATGTGTGGGGGGGGCAGAGGTGGGAGGGGTCATCCATGACTTCTACCTGTTATATCAGTGGCGTGAAGAAGGTTGTTGGTGATTTTCAGGAGAGCAGTTTCTGTGCTCTGAGCAGGACGGAAACCAGATTGAAAGGGTTCAGAGAGAATTTTGTGTTTAAGATGCTGATGTAGTTCAAGGCCACTATTTTCTCAAGTATTTTGGAAATGAAGGGCAGATTGGAGATTGGTGGAAAGTTGCTAAGGATGTTGGGATCTGAGGCAGGTTTTTTGAAATTGGTTTCACAGCAGCAGTTTTGAGCAGTGAAGGGACAACAACAGATGTTAATGAAGAATGAAAAATGGCAGAGATAAAGGGAGACAGGATTTTACTAAGAATGCTGGAAGAGGATGGAGCTGCAGGTACAGGGCTTGGATTCTTTGATAAGGGAGGAAATTTCACTGTGGTCAGGCAGCCGGACAGTAGAAAATATATGAGACACAGAACGAGTCCGAAGGGATGAAGGGCGGGACAGAGCGCTGCAGGTGCTGATGTATAGTCTGAATTTTGTGGTCAAAGTATGACAGAAAGGAGTCGCAGGCAGCAGTGGAGTACAGATGAGAGGGAAGGTTATCCGGGGCCTGAAAGGTTTGATTCATTAGTGAAAAAAAGAGTTTTAGGATTCCCAGATACTGATACACACATGAGTTCAGAGCAGTCATCTCTTTTCAAGAGCGACATCAGATCTTCTTCCATTTGTTTTTCTTTAATCAAACTTTCATGTCACATGACACCGACTGTGTAGCTAACTGCTGACATACATCTCCATGGAGACCGTTCTCCAGGAAACCGTCTCATCTACATTAAAACAAACTGCTCTGTGACTCAGCTTTTGCAGAAGTTCAGCATGATTCCAGCAGCCCTTGAATGACCTGGACACAAATTCAAGAGTGAGCAAAGAAAGGGAAGTGTGACCGAGGAAGGAAATTAGTAGATGCTTCCTTAATCCTGGTCAAGAGGAACAAGAGGAAGCTCCACTCTTCAGCAAAGAAGTGAATATCAAGTCTGTGAAAAGGATTTTACATCAGAGATGACACCAAACTCACACCATCACTGAACCAGGAACGATAAGACCAGCAGCACTGAAACACCGTCTGAATGATCAACTCACACCTGGAATCATGTGGAAGAGAAGCAGACCAAGCAATTATGGGGCACTTGGTTTGCTTGTCTGCTTAGGTTGTAAAAGAAGACATAAGCCGACTGTTTAAGAACCAAAAAAAATAGTCTGTTTCACAACATCGAATAGTTTTTGAAAGCTGACGACACAGAAAAACATTCATTTCAAACCTGATAACAAAGCCATTTTAACCTCATTAACACTGAATTTAAAGCAGGAACTGTTTTTGATACCGTCAACACAAAGCAAAGCAACAAATGTGAGCGTTCCCTGTTCAGCTCCTACTATATATGAAAACTGAACTGAGTGACCCCTCCTCCCTGGCGTTCCAAACAGGAAGTACCTGCTCAAAATCCCATAGACTTTTATAGAGAAATGGACATTCCTCATTCTATTGGTCAGAGTAACTATTCTTGCTCTGATACATTTTTAACGTGTTCTTGATAATCCTCATTTTTTCACGATATTTTTCTGTGGTTCAAGTTATTCAAGTTATAAACTGACCAATCAGATGCCTCAAAAAAATGTAGGTGGAGCTCCCATGTCCAATATTTTAAAGGAATGATTTCACAAAGTCTGCTTTCAAGTGTTAGGGGTGTGACTTTCTAACAAGCTCACTCCTGACTGGTGAGAGTGGTTACCATAGAAACGTTGACTCAAACTGACTCCGACCAATCACTGCTTACTGACGTGGTCTGGATCCAACATGGCAGCGTCTGTTTTGGGAGAAGATGGCGACTGAATTGATTTCATGTGGTTGGAGTCGGAAGTAAACCATTTTCTATGACTCCAACACCAACTCACATCACCCCCAACCCCCAAAAACCAGCCGCCTGCTGCTGCATAACCAGCGGTTTCAACTTTAAATAAATTCATTCAAATAAATTGATTTCTGGATTTGAAGTTAATAAAAAAAGACTGGCTTCTTTACATTCTTATGTCATAAATATTTGTTTTATTTCACATAAAGAAACTTGTTATTGAGGAAACAGTTTTGAAATAAGCTGCACAAGCTCCCATTTCCATTGAATTCTGCCTTTGCAGTATAAATATTTACTCTGACTTGAATAAAAAACGGTGTTAAATTTTCTGAAAATTCCTTCTTCGTGTTTAGTGAGGTTCTGGACAGTGAAAAGCGTAAAGAAGCGTGTTGGAGCAGCGAGTCTGTAGAATAAACATGTGAAGTCAGTTTCCTGACAACACGCTCTGAGGAAGTGCTGCAAAGAAGAGTCACATTTCCTGACAAAAGCCTCCAGCTCTCCGTCCATTTGGCCTGTGATGGGTCAGCTGAACCTTCAGGGCTGGTTTGAACATATGACAAACACCAACAAATCATTTGTTTGCACTCCTCCATAATTCCTGGAAGAGGAGGAATCTCACGTAGGCCAAAGTGTTGCTGTGGAGCGCCGTGGAGCTAAAAATGGCAGCAGGGGATGTCAGCCTCTTTTTGTCACAACAGCAAAAGCCACATTTAAACACAATCATAAAACAGCCAACACTTGGAAAAACGCCACAACTGTGGGATCACAGGAGTCGCTAACAATTCAAAACTGGAGGGGCAGAGGGGACAACAAGGAGGAACAAATATGTGATTCTTCTGTAGTGAAAATGAAAGTTTTACTCAAGCTTAGCCCCCACTTTCATTTCTGGTTCACTGCATGACCACTGACCTCCTTCAGACCTCAGCAACAACCAGAAAGTCTGTCCCCTCAGACTTTCAGAGGAAGGCCAACGGGACAGAAAACAACCTCCATTTCTCATTAACCAAACGATGTCGTTATTTAATGTCACAAACTTCCTTTAACACAACAAACGATTGTGTTTCTGACGCTCCACGCCAGCATGGCTCAACTTTGAAAAATGGAGGAAGCCAAAAAGAAACTGGGAGAAGACTCCCCTTTTGATCTGGAACTGAAAGGCCACTAATATCTGCCATTATCAGATATTACAATTATTATTGGTGTGCACTGTCCAACACGAATGGCATTTAATACTTTAATGTTATCATTTTTTACGTTAAAAGAGTTTTTCACAAGAAGCAGACTATTTGATGTGTGAGGCGTTGCCATGGTATCAAGCCTGCACCGACCTCGCTCTGCTGCAGCTGGTGTACGAGGACTAACCAGCGGAGGAAAGTTTTATCACCACATTAAGTGATCTAAAGCATCATTTCATAGGGACAGGTCACCTCTTCTTTGTCCAGAAACGTTGATTTAAAAAAAAAAAAAAAAAAAGTAAGTTCCTAGATTAACTCTGATCGTTAAATGTCCATCAACAATTTCTTTCACTAGTTAAATATTAAATTATTTATAAAAAAAACGTTTACACTTAGTGTCAAGTGACAAAGTAAACAAGACAGAAAAACAAAAAAACTATTTATAATGAAAGTCAACAAGTCAAGTTGATGGTAAAATGTGATAGGGATACTGTCATGTCCATCATAGAGACATTTCAAGGACAGATCTTTTGTGCTGACTTGCTGTTGTGATAAACGCATGCCCACCTACGTTCAAAGTTTCTGTTGTTCTGGTCACAAACTGCTTTTAATTCCATAATACAAAAGATTCATGCTATGTGAGCAAAACTTCGTTTTAAGGTGTCCATTATCACTTTTTAATAGACACCTTGGAGCCAATCAGAATCCAGGATTCACCAGGACCGTGGTGTAAACCAGGTTTATGAACAACCTGACACCATAAGAACCCAAGAATATGTTGGTTTTTGCTAAAATAAAAGCAATATTTTTAGGCAAAAGTTATAAACAGAAAAGGTAAAACAGTCAAAGATTTGTTCAAAGTTGCACCATCTCTGCGAGCTGGCGGTCCATCAGTATGTATGTCAGTGTGAACGTCACTGCTGGAATGTGAAGTGACGACAGCCGAGAGCCTGATGGAGGTTAATATTTACAAAGGCGGCAAACGAATCCAGCTGAACAAACACAGGAGGCAGAAGCTTCTCACTGCCTGGACACAAACTCAGCCATCTCCTGTTTGTGTTTGAGCTCCTGTCAGGGACAGATCGGACGTCAGCTGAAGCACCATGAGGATAAAGAAGTAGACACAACCTTCGCATGTCTAGGCTCATCTTTTTGAACCTAAACTGTTACACAAACAAATCTCTGAACTTTCTGGAAAATGTGAAACATTTTGTACTTCGGTAGTGCGACCGATCGATTGCATGCAGCGACATTGTCAGAGTACTGGAGCGGTTGGATGTGACGAACGTGTGATCTCACAGAGCGCCACCTGAAACCGCACAGACAGTTGTCAGGCTGCAGGTTCAAGTCCCAGATGAAGGGAACCACATGGTCAGTGCCTGACGGTCATTCGCCTTAAAACAAGATCTTTTATTCTCTACAGTTTAAGTGACAGACAGGTTTTATCTGAAGCAGTATTTAAACTATAAATATATCCCATATTACTTTTATCTAAACACACAGACATAAACTGAAACTGATGGGATTTCCTTGTAATGTGAAGTGTCCACAAACTTAATCAACGCAGATAATAATAATAAGCCATTTGCAGTTTATTTTAATTTTACAGTCATCAATGAGTCACATTCTCAGCAAAACCCCAACCGCATTGCAACATTAACTGCCTTCTTGCAAGACTTTGCGCAAAGACCAGCATTGCACAAGCTGAGCAGGTGAGCAGAGAAGCGGGCGTGAAAAACACCCTGGGCGCCGTACTCACAGTGATGACAGCTTTGCTCAGACAGAGGGAACCCCGGCAGCCATACTCCGTTTCATCCTGGGACTTGTAGTAGCTCAGCGTGTTGTTTTTCAGCACAACCCATCGATCCTGCCAGCCGTGGATGTAGTTTGTCCACTGAAAAACACAAAGTTTACATTTGTAGATTTTAAAAGTGTTGAAATTCTGTGAAAATTTAGTGTATTTATAGAGAAAGGTCTTATATGAATGTTATTTTAAAAAAAAATAATTTTCTTTTGAAACAGCATCACTTCATTAAATCATCTTTTGATCTGTTTTCAAAGCATTCCAAGTGGTCTTTTAATTTTGATTACCGTATGATGTTTTTAGCTAAAAAAAAAGTCATTTTCTAAGACAGTTTCTGCAGAGCACCAAGAGCTCATAAGAAATTCATCTTTGAGTTAAGGGTGAAACTGCTGGCACAGAGTAATCAGTTCAGTTCCCATCAGCCATTTGTTTACATGCTCTCCCACTAGCTTACAGCCCCTGACACCCCCAACCCAACATTATCAGTGCAACAAAAATGGCATGCAATATTGGAGCTATCCAGCTGTACAGGTTAGACCCAAGATGTACATGGATCTATTTGTCTGGAATTTTAAGCTTTATTTTTTTGTATAACAGTCCACATTGACTGCATATACTGGACTGAGTGACCCCCACCACTCACGTTCTGAACAGGAAGTACCCGCTGGTTCCAAGAAGCCAAAATCCTACAAATGTCCATAGAGTAATAAACAGCTATTACTCATTCTATTGGTCAGATTTTTTTCCCCATATTGGTTTTTGTTTGCAAGTTATTTAATTTTTAAACTGACCAATCAGATGCCTCGGTCAAAGCATGTGATACCCGCTGGGCCCCCACCTCAAACGTTTGTTGACAGATTCTTTAGACCCTGCTTTCAGTGGAATGGGTGTGAACTTCCAACAAGCTTAGTTCTGATTGGTGACAGTGGTTGCCATAGAAACACTGACTCAGACCGACCTGGACCAATCACTGTCTCTGGCTCAAACATGGCAACGTCCATATAGCAGAAAAATGGCGACTGGATTGGCTTCATTATGCTGGAGTCAGAGGTAAGGCGTTTTCTATGGGTGACGTCACACCCAATTTTTCCAGGTCTCTTATACAGTCAATGGTCCTCAATCATTAGGGAAAAAAGGCTACAAGAAAGTGTTAAAAACCCCATTCTCAGTGGAGTGGCTCTTTAAGGCAGAGTATACTCCTCACAGTATTATGAACCCTAACACTTTTAAGATACTATGCTCCAAACATATTTATTTTCCCAGCATTACTTTCACTAACAACAAACATTCACACCTAATCCATTTCTGGGAAAATCCTGAATGGAATTTTACATGATACTAAATTCCATTCTTGTGATACGATGACGCATGCGCAGCTCAGTATGAGTGAACAGGTGAGCCTGTGAGGATCGGACTAATCTCTGCGTATGCTTGGTTAGCTGGTCAGCCTGCAATCTGTCAGATTACCAATCTGACATTGAAGCGAGGCTGCTCCAAAAAAAAAAAAAAAAAAAAAAAAAAAAAAAAAAAAACCAAGCAGCGAGACCCAAGAGTCACTGGAGCATATGGCAAACTGGGTTACAGCGTCTGGCGGTTTGGAAGAACCAGCAGTTCCCCACACAGGTCACCAACTTCCAGCACCATCATTTCCCGCTCCTGCCTCCATGCAAAACACTGATGTCGTAAAGCCAACAAGTTTATAGAAAAATAAGCAAATGCTCTAATTCAAAATGACTGGGTGGGCGTGTCCACGTTTCCATGGTACTCACTAGTATTTCCCTTTTTCTCAGTGATCATAATTAATTTTTTTACGACTCAAACGTGTTTTGGGGATTTTTATTCGAGTTTTGTTTGTTTTCCTTTTTGTTTTAAGAGCGCGAGGCCGCAGACTGCCGTAAACCGCCGTCTGACGTCACAGGTGTTTGAAACGGCCCGTTAGCTCTCGCTGGAAACGGGACTTACTTTGCTCAGGACTCCGCTGAACTCCGCGACACCGGCCGCGTGTACGCACTCCTCCTTGGGCTCCAGGTCTTCCTCAGACCCGGAGGAGTTCCAGCTCTGGTTATCGGACATCTTGTTTGTATTTTAACTGGAATAAATAAAATAAAATAAAATAAAGGCAGTTTTCAGGAGTATCGCGAGGTCCAGCTGATCGTTTTTGGAGCCGCCTGGTAAAGGGGCGATCAGGAGACGCAACAGTTCCCGGTCTTCTGCTGCTCCGATCGACCGGCCGAAAGCCTCCGAACCTCGACGGCTCGCAGCGGTAGCGCGCCGGGCTCGTTTAGCGCTCAAACGGGCAGGTGAACTGGACGGTAGCTGTCAACTTTTCTGAAGCAGCCCAAAAAACAAAAACGTCGAAAATTTTGGCGGAAAAATGGTGGAGTCGAGTATGACCAGTGTCCGAATCCTTGGCTGACCTTTTATTGCGGCCACGGCCGCAGTTTCACCCTGAAATAAGGGGGAGAGCTTCGCTGCAGCTCAACGCCATCTTCTACGTCCAAACGCGGAGCCCTCGAAGATCATGAGGCGCGTGCTCAGACCTGCTGCGCAGGGGCGCTGGCCTGCGTGACGTCACCACCCCACTCCTAATATGGAACTTGACTCCTCCCACTGTTTATACTCCTAAAAAAAGACAGGAGCACAAGAATACACCAGCTTTGCTGGAAAAGTCGAAAATACTCCAAGGATAACGATACAACCGCTTAAGGAGGTGTAACGAGAGTTTTCCAGATCGGGGCCAGCTGAATTAATACATGTAGCAAATAAAATATTTTAAACATGTTTTATAATTATTTTAAAAATAACATAAAAACAATTTCTTCTCAGAAAATTCATAAATAAATAAAATAACTTGTTTAAATGTCTTACCTACTGCGTTTACAGCTGCCAAATCCCTCTGCTTTCGTTAGGATCCACTCCGATCATCTTCTGATCTATTGTAAAAGCATTTCCAGTGGTCTTTTATTTATGATTACGCCGTTTTTTGCCAATATAATACAAAATAAATCTGTATTGTTTTCTAGGAGATAGTTTCTGTAGATTGGCAGTGTTTTTTTTCGAAATTCACCTCTGAGAGGAGGGCAGAACTGTTGGCACAGAGCAACCCCGCCCCCTTTCCCCACCCTATTGCTGAGAGATCTCTGTCTCTAAAACAGAGACAAGTTTCCGGTTGTTGGCTCAAGAGGTTCATTTTAACGGTGTTACTGGGACTTTAGCTCCCCAGACTGAGAGTTTCAAAGCCGCTGTTAGAAAACAGATCTTTTGGTGTTTGGAGAACTTCAATCTAGTGTAAAGAGCTCCAAGTGGCCAACAAGACGTGGAGGGAAAAAAAAGAATAGAAGCTGCTTACCTCTGACTTTAAATCTTTCACATTTCTAGCTGCTTAAAAGCTTTGCGATAGTTTTATTTTATTACAAATAAACTCATTTTCATATTGAATTTTTATGGACTAAAGCAGAAATGTGTCTCACTAAGCCTGGTTGAAGTAACACTGCAGTATGAGGGAATGGAGCGTTAAATGCTTATCTTCTGTTTGAAACAAAAACTTTATTGAGTCATGTCAGTTCTCTAAGAAAACACCACAAAGTGATCTTTTTCAAACTGATTCGTGGTTTGAATAAAGACATACTCAGAAATGCAATTTTAAGCTTCATTCTCTTAATTTGTGTCGTCCACCATTAGAAAAATGTCACAAGAACATGTCCAAACTCTATTTTCATCGGAGTAAGTCTTGACATGCGTATCTTACTCCTGCAGTGTAATAGAACAGATAACTGAGTCTGAATGAAAACCTATCAGACATTGTAACACTAAGTGACATAACACACCGATTGATGAAGAAGGCCTTCTTTCTGTGCTGCTCTGAGTCATGTGATGATGGTGCAACCCTGCAGGCAAAGCCACGCTTCACCTCGTCCTGTGAAATTCATCGAGCTGGTGGAGGGCCGAGGGTGGATGAGCTGCTGTCATGGGGTTTCTGGGTCACATCCTTCCATGAAACCATGAGACTTGAAAAAAACCACAAGACTTCCATTAGCAGCACAAGTTAACCCCTTCCGATAAAAGGAAAAGTTCAGGAAGCATTACGCAGCATCACGGCTGAGCTTCACATTCTGTTTTCTACATATCCGGAGAGCAAGGAATGTTTTCTGTGCGTCTTTGTTTTCCAGCAGGACTGATGAACTCAGATTGTGTCATATTGGCTCTGGAAGCCTAGCGGTTCTGCTGAGTGAAGGGCTGAAGGAGTTTCAGGCAGGTTGATGTCATCGTGGCGACAGATAAATTGTTCCTGACTTGCAGCATCTGTAATTCATTTAGAGGCCATGATTCAGAGTGATGGACTGAAGTGATTAAATCACATCCTCCTCCCTCGTGTTCCTCGTGGATCAGCAGATCCAAGCGGGTCAAAGGGGACCCGGCAGCTGCTTTGGATTATTTTAGTCAGGTTTTGATCCGTCATCCACTTCCTGAAGGCCAGGCAGGAACTCCTCTGCTGACAAAGATGAGCTCAGGGAAAAGTGGTGGATGTTTAGAAGAACGCCCACTAGTGGTTATTATTCTGCACAATGTCAACATTCATTCATTTTCCAAACCACTTTATCCCTTTTAGGGTCACGGGGTTACCAGAACCTAATCCGGCTACTCATGGGCAAAGGCAGGGGACACCCCCGGACTGGTCGCCAGTCTGTTGCAGGGGACAATGTCAACATGTGTTAAAAAAAAAAAAAAACTTTATTGAACAAATTAAAGTTACACAATAATATGGAATCATCTATACAAACATAAAGAATAAAAAAATAAATTGCATAAAAATAATAAAAACGTAATAAATAATAAAATAAAAAAAAATTAAAAATTTACTTTTGGGCAGATTATGAGCCATGTGAATGTATAAAGTTTTCTCATCAAAAGATAATCCTTTTTCAAGAAAAGAAGAGAAAATGACATAAAAACCTGCATATGTAAAAGTTCTTCATCTTTTTAATATTACTAAATACATTTTTTTGATGCTCGACATTTCAAACTTTACAGCAGCTGGAATACGTTTGGTCATTGAGGCCGGCAGCGGTCCGGCACCGCAGGACCAGATGATTTTCAATTCTCCTTTCTTCCCGCACGTTTTTGACCTCCGCCACAAGATCAAAGACTAAAAAAGGAAGAAATGTAAAACATTTCTGTGGTAAACCCCCCCCCCCCCCCCCCACACACACACACACACAAAATTGATGACATCACAGCAGAAGAAATGGTCAAAAAGTGAATGGGGATTCCTCAGACCTGGAGGAGCCTTTAAATCTTTTAAAGTCCACTAAAGAAACCAAAGCACACGTGTCGGGGATATGCAGAGGGAGTTTAAAACTTGTGATGGGATGGACAAAAAACTACTGTTGCCAAGGAAATCCTAAAATGTACTTTTGCTGATTCTTGATGACATAGACCTGCTCGTCACCCTCAGACGACCACAGCATAAAATGGTTGCCATGGAGATAAAAACAACAGAAAACAGCCATTTCTTCCCTTTTTTTTGGTGAAGTTGTCACATGCAGCTCTGACCAGGCTGGCAGATGCAGGAGGGAACATCTCAGCTCAGCGGCACTAACATAAGACAAGACGTGAATAATGTTCAAAATGATTTTGTTAAAAATGTAATTTTCAGTTTGTTGTGTTTATTTTTACCCAATTTCTTCCCGATCTGCTGGAATCTGTTGAAAATCCCAGACGCTGAATGTTGTGTAATGTTTGTTGTAACATGATGTTGTGTAATGCTCACAGTGTTGACCCACTGAAAGACCGTAAGCTGCTGCAGTAATCCTAAACCTCCACAAAATGACTTGGAAAGAGCTCTGAGGAAGCTGGAGGTGGTGACTGTGTGTCTGAGTCTGCGCATGTGAATGTGCATGCGTACATGTGTGCGTATGCATATGTGTGCACGCATGTGTGTAGACCACAGGACAGCATTGAATCACTGCTGCTAAGTCTCAGCTTTTATTCTTTACATTTGTACTTTGATAGTTTCCTACAATTTTATTCTCACTTTGTAAACATG
The DNA here is from genome assembly GCA_014656515.1 of Oryzias celebensis. NCBI lineage: Eukaryota > Metazoa > Chordata > Actinopteri > Beloniformes > Adrianichthyidae > Oryzias > Oryzias celebensis. The sequence continues at coordinate 3,460,060 of BNCR01000012.1, forward strand.
TTTTCAGTTTCTTTAAATCTGTTGTCATTTAATCAAACATGGGTAGTTTTTTTATTGCAACAATGAATGACAGTTGTATTTTATTTTGTTATCAGATGAATTTAGTAAAATGAGGGTAAGTGACGCCCTCTGTCGGTTGTAGATGAAAAGTGCAAGACCGTTTTCTTTTTTCATCTTTTTCAGTTAAAAACACATTTGTTCAGCATTTTATTGGTTTAAAATCACATGTGTGTTTGTTAATTTAGCTTAAAGTTAGCATGATATTTCTCAGTTTTCTGCGCATAAATTGAGTTTTTGGGGTGCTAAAAAGGACAAAACAATCCTTTTTGAGCTGAATGAATGTTGTTGTTGTTGAAGTCACTTTTTTCTTCTAAAACAGGTATTTGAACTGTTCCTGTTTGAGCTGATAGCACAGGAGGAATACATTTCAGCCCTTCTTTTCTCAAGTTTTTTAAATCTCATATCCATCAGGAGCACAGCCGTGACTAAAATAAATTAAAGAAACACATAATATATAGCAATCAATATAATAATAATTGATTAATAATAAAAGTAAAATGGTCCAGAAAAGCCCATGTCTGACACTTGGACTCTAGATGGTGCTCTCCGCTTGAGTCCAATCTTTCATAGTCCAGCGTTTGGAATATTCTCGTTGCTTTTATAACTCAACAGTTTTAGGTTTTGCTTCTGTGCTGCCATGTTGAAATCATTCAGGAATCCAGACTTTATTCATTTTTAAAGAAAAGCTTCATGTAAAGCTGGTTTTGAATGAAGTTGATGTTTTTGGACTTTTCAGAAACTTGTGGGTTTTTCTCTTCAGTTTGTGATCTTGGAGGAAAAGCAAACAGACAGAAATTTCACCACAGTGTGCCCCCCCTTTAAGAGACAGCAGAGCAGAACGGCAGCGAGCTGCAGCCTAAAATACGGCTCATTTATCAGTGACATGGGAATGCTGTGACCTTCCCAAGACAGCCGGGCTTTGCCAGCTCAGCGCTTTTTCTTCCCAGCCAAATTAGTCGTCACCCGCATGACTGAGGATGCTCCCCCTCACACGCCTGCAAAGGGCCGCTCTTTGCAACAGAGAGACATGTCTGCAGGTGACTCGGAGAACAACCCGTGCTTCTGTGATAGCCAGGTTTCAGGTTCAGGTTTGGTTTGTGGTTGATCGGCGAACACTCAGACTGACAGCCTCATATGACGCCGTGTGCTTGAATGGATAGTACTCTGAAACACCTCCTGTGTCCGGTGGTGTAAGAAGCTGCACATTAATCCCGTCAGCTGGAGGTTTGTGGCTCTTAAATCTGCTCGACTGAAAGCTACAGCTCACAGCACCACCTTCAAGCAGCTTTCTCAGCTCCAGCATCCAGGTTGATGCATCAGGATGGATCTGCTTGACCTTCAGGTCAGAGAACGGAAGCTCCATGACATCATCAAGGAACTTCTTTTAAAACACTTGTATTATCTTACATATCAAATGTTGCTTTTCTTGGTCATAAATCCTCTCTGTGAAGATTTCTTTTGTCGTCCAGGTCCATCACCCTGCTTTTTTCTGGTCTATCTTCCCCGTACTCTTTCCTAATCCTCTGGATCAGGAGGTTTTGATTGTCTGATCACACCTGATTCAGGTAATCTCAGTAAGCAGGGATGACAAAACGAAGCAGGGCGGTGATCTGCATGATTGAAGGCAGGTTTACTGACACCTGGTGGTTCCTCTGCATCCCTTCACCTTCCGTAGTGTTTCTAGATCTTTGATAACAAATAAGAAGATTCACCTGTGCAGGTAAACAATAGGTTCATTTTTTGGCCTGATGGTGTTCTCTCCATGCAGGGAGGAGGGGATCCTTGAGTGCTCTGGTTCGGCCGGGATCACGTCACATCTGAGCCTGCGGATCTGAGCCCAGCGTATGTTCCACGTCACAAATACGATCTTCTTCTAACAGCATTTTTTCTTCTGCTCCTGATTCACAGCGATTTGAATAAAGAAATACGCAGAAGTTCTTAATATTTCTTCTCCACCATCAGAAAAATGCCACAAGAACATGTTAAAAAACACAATTTTTATCGGAGTGGATGTTTAAGAGAACATTTTACAAGAAAAAAGTTACAGAACGGCCTCAAAGAGGAAAGCATGTCTCAACTGATTCATTCTGGAACAAACAAACCTGCTGAGGTCAGCCGCTGTGAAGTGGTGTCACTTGTTTCTTTTCTATTGGAGGTGAAGTGTAACAGTAAAAGTGCACGCTCAGGAATCAGCGCCTCGATGAGGTGTGGATCCGTCACAACCGAAGCTTTCTGCAACTCTCGACATGCCAGGAAAACGCTGAACGGCTGAAAAAGAACTGTCTGAACCCTGATCCAATCAAGCCTTCACCTCCGACTCCTCGTTCCAATTTTCTGTGCCCACTGAGTCTGATTCAACATGAGAGGCAGAAATTGATCAAAATGAAACACAATCACCTCTTTCACACAGAAAACTCGTGAATGTTTACACATTTCTCCTGATTTAGGGATCCCAGAAAGCTGGGAAAAAACGCTCAGTTTCCTGCAGGCATTTGTTCCGTCCACAGAGACCTCTCAGCTCTAATCTTAATTGAATTACATAGAAGGAGACCAAGACAAATAGTTTGTAGGAGCGAGTTGACAGTTTCACAATGATGTGCTGCAGAGTTACCAGGCTGCTCTTTAAAGCCATAAATTCAGTTTGGAATGATGGACCACTTCGAGTCAACTGCTGTTTACTGCGAGCTTCCACCTTCTGTTGGTGAATTTAATGTCAACAATTGGGAAGAATGCAATGTTGCAATTCCTTAAAACACCACTAGAGGCAGGATTCATAACGTATTTAAAGGTCTGAAATCTTTTCAACTTTTGTTTCTTTTATCTGCTTATGACATCTGTGAGTGAATGATGAACAGCAGTAGGTTTATTAAAATTAGAATTAGTTTACTGAAAGAAATCACAGCAACAATCAGTACTAAAGAAGATAAACAAAAGAAATAAATATCCATACAAGCTATAAAATTTTAAAGATATTTCAAAGTCAGTTAGGAGAAAAAGACATAAACACATGTATACACAAACATACACACATGCATACACACACATACACACATGCATACACACACATACACACGTGTGGATATCTACATATGTCTGCGTGTCTATTTTTCTAATCTATGTATAAAGATTCTTTGTCAAAAATTAGAATATCATGAAAAAGTGTTTTCATTTATATAATTCTGTAAAAATTGGAATTTTTATATAATATAGATTCAGGGCCTCTTGTTTAATTGATTTTAAGTATTAATTTTTGTATTTCTGCATAAACTGGGGTTCCAGCTTATAAAACCCACAAAAACAGGATTTCAGAAAATTAACAAGCTCTGGAGAAATCATCACAAATTTCTCTGTTTTTGCAGCAAAATGAACACAGAGCCTCAGATCACATCAAGTCAATACAAATAAAGTATTTTCTAAATGATGTGTCCATCTTTAAAACTTCAGTAGTCGGGAAGGTTTAGGTCCAGCTGGAAGATGAACTCAGCATCTCCATCCAGATCCTCAGCAGAGGGAGCCATGAAGAATCTAGAACATTCTGCTGGACTGTTGCAGTGATTTTGGATTGAAGAAAGCAGAGTTTACCAACACCGGCGATGGACATTGCAGCCTAAACCATGACGCTGATGAACCTTGACGCTGACACTGATACTCCACAGTGGCTGGGATAGGCTCCAGCAACCCAGGGACTCCTGAGATTAAGTGGAAAATGGATTTATGGATAGGAGGATGGATTAACAGAATTGTATTGGTGACATTAGATATCTTTCATCAAGCGCATACATTTCTATAGTTGAAGGCGTCTAACCTGAGAGAAGGTTCAGCATTTCTCAGTTTGTTTACCTTCTGACAAAAACTGAACGCTTGGAAAAAACAGACCTTTGCAAAATGAATGCAAAATGTTTCCATCAGAAAATCTCAGTATTCATGTTTATTTTATTCTGATTTATTTGCTGAATTAATTTAAAAAATTGAATCATCTTAACTTTCAAACTTCTGCAGGTCTGTTCTTTATAGTCACAGTTTTAGCTTTGTTAGCGTGGGACCTAATACAACGGCAGAAGGATGACTCAGAAAACCTGATAATGATGGGATATTTGGTGTTTTAGTGTTAGCATTAGTTGTGTCGGTGCTTCAGTCATCAAAACAGGTCTGTCTTGGAGTTCAGTTCTGCAGATTGTTGGCTGGATGAGCTCAGATGAAGGAAAACCTTCTGGAGATCTGTGGGACTGAGTGAGTGTGACATCATCTGTAGAACATTGTTTTCTTCCAGCTCTAACAAATGAAATCAATTTAGTTGCCAACTAGCTGTCAGTAAGCAGTGATTGGTCTGAGTAAGTCTGAGTTTCTATGGAAACCACTCTGGCCAATCAGGAGTGAGCTTGTTGGAAAGCAACACCCGTACCACTGAAAGCAGCAGCGCAAACTCTTCACATGCTGAACGTGGGGGCTAGCAGGCTCCACCTACTTGTATTGAGGCATCTGATTGGTTAGTTTAAAACTCCAATAAAATGAATTGCAGCAAAAAATATAATGAAAAAAAAGAGAATCATCAAGAAATTGTTTGAGAAAAAGTATCAGAGCAACAGTGGTTATTCTGATAAATAGAATGACTGAGTAAAAGCTGTTTATTTCTCTAGAGAAGTCTATGAGATTTTTTTTTTAAAGTCTATGGGATTTTGGCTTTTTGGAGCCAGCGGGTACTTCCTGTTTGGAACGGCTGGGGGGGTAGAGTCCCTCAGTCCAGTTCTCATGTACAGTCAATGGATGCAATCAAGACTTGCTCTCCTTTTTATTGAAGAAAACAGAAAACAGTCTGTAAATGTACAGAGTAACCCTGAACTGTTTTGTTTTCATTATATTTTCTGCCAAAGAACTGCCTTATGGGGATTATTTAAACAAACAGGCGACAAAGATATTTGATTTTCTAAGAAGTAATTAGGAGAACTAGATTTGTGGATGGGTGAATCCCGTCAGCTCCCTTCAGAAAAGTGCTGAGGTGCAGGTTTATAGTCTCACTCAGACGCTAAGGACTTCCTGGCGGTGAGTCACACATGGTTTATTGATGAGTGGGACATGCTGGAGTGGGAGGGGAAGACGTCTTGCAGGAACCTTTGATTCCTCCCACTGCTCATCGGCTCCTCTCTTTTTTTATGCAGGAGAGACGCTCAGTGGAATGCAAATGAGCTGCTGTTGCTGTCAGTGGAGCGGGATGATAAGCCCATGATATTTCTATCTGAAACTTTTCCCTTTTATGTGCCTTTTAGCAGCATCCTAAAACCACACACTCTGCTTTTCTTTCATCCATCCTAGCTAACAGATGCATCTCTGCTGCAGCGTCTGCACAGCAATCCTGCAGCTGGTATCTGACTTTTCCTGACAATTGCTTGCATTTTTGCCCTCACTTAAATCCAGACCGATAAATTATATTTAGCTTAAGATGCAAACGTACGATGGTATATTAAGGCCACCATAAATAAGAAGAAAAACAAATATTTGAGAAGAAAGTTGTAAAATTATAAGAAAAAAGGCAAAATTTTACAATGAAAAGTCATATAATAATTATGACCAAAACATTCAATAATTCATAAGAGCAAAGTTGTAAATGTATTAATGAAAGAGTCATAATTTTACAAAGAAAATGTCACACTTTTTCAAAAATACAATTTTGCATTTAGGTTTTAACAAATCAATCAAACATTACAACTCAAAGAAATTGAATGAACTGCTTCAGAATCTGGTGCGTGTGCTTTACTTTCTAGAACGTCTAACTTCATTTTGGTAAAATTACAACTTTTTCAATCGTAAATCGCCACAGCGAATCAGCTTTCATTGTTTCGTACAGGTGGTTTGGAAGAGACTTTTACGCCCTTCCTGACATATTGTTGTCATATTGTTATCCGTTATTTGTTACTACCCACAATAAGCTGTAACGCACAGAACTTACATCAGATAAGGCTGGTTTGTTCTTTACAATAAAAGTGTTTGTGTGCGACCTCGAGTGTCAGACAGGCATTTTCTGTAAATGTGATTATTCTGAGATGTTTTCTCACTGCTGAACTGAGCAGCTTGTAAATCTACAGTTACAACAGCAACATAATAAAAATCAGCCAAGATAGAAACCCAAATATGTCCACTGCAATTACAATTATTATTACAATTATTATTATTACAAATTATTCCAATGGCATTCTTCCCATTAAATCATAAAAATGCAAATAAACATAAAACCAACTCACACAACAAGTCATTTAAAAACATGGTGACGGATGTGAACAATACTTTGATCTACAGCAGATGTATTGTGTTATGGTTCTGTTTTAAGTTGATTCTGTTATGGAACTACAGGGGCGCATTTGGATGATGTCACAGCAGTGCCAAGCATGTGCTTCAGTGGTGTTTATGGTCGTGTTCTGTCTCCTGTCAGTCACTCCTGGTTCATGCTGATCATCCAGAGCTGTCTTCATTTCTGTGCATTGTCCTCAGTGTATACAAGTGTTTGCTTTCCAGTTCTATGTTCTCCAGTCATCTTTTTTTTACTGAAGAAATAAATAAATCTGAGATCTGAGAAATAAATAAAAGTTGATGTTTCTGCCAGCAAGCCAGTTTCCTTCATTTTGGCCCCTACACCTCCAGTTCCTGACAGCTGCACCCAATGTGACTGAGATTCTGGGATTCACAGCTGGCTAAAGCCTCTTTTGCATCTGATCCTCCACAGAGTTCTGTTGTAATTGGAAAGAATTTAAAACAAAAGGTTGTGAAACTGAATGATACAGAATGTAAATAAGGCTATTCTAATCAGAAAATATTACATTGTACAGATTATTTTCAGACCTGTAGAAAGAAATCTGTGAACTTGCTATAAAAACAGTTCATTTATTTTGAAAATCAACCCAGGGTTTTATTTTGCTGTTAGCACCAAATTTCCTGTCCCTGCATGATCTGCTCTGTGTTGGCTTGACGTGCTGTGCCTAGACGTCTGGCAAAAGTAGAAACGGACTTCTAGAGCTTTATTCTGACATATTAAAGCTCGTTGAATAAGCGACTAGCCAGACCAGAATTCTGAGTCCAAGCGGAGCCCCAAAGACAGAAGCATAAGATCAGAACCCCCGAATTACAAAAAAAGGATAGAATGACGTGGGATTTTTGTTCCGACGGTTTTGTTTCTTGTATCTCTAACAGGAATTTATTAAAGTTGATAAAAAACCAGAAGGGACGGGGGCACTTTTTAATATGAGTCAAAACGGGCAGGGGCTCAAGCACCCCTAAGGCCTTTTGCTGAACAGCATCAGGGTTCATTTACTTGTGAACTGTGAAACCCAGAGTTCATGTGGAAAGTGGAGCATCCAAGGAGGAACCAAACAGCACAGTGGGAAACACAGCTAAACTGAATGTGTCTGCGGTTCCTCTAAGCTGGACTGTAAAGGCTGTTGGAACACAGACTGTAACAGCATTACTTCTAAGTCATGTTCATTTATCTCTGGTCTGTGTTTACTGAAATGAACACTCTCGTCCTTACCTATCATTACCCCCCAGCTCCTGGCCTCCCTATCATCAATCATTGTTTGTCGTCTCTTCTTTAACTCTCAACCTTGTTTCTCTTGTAGCGCCTCCTGCTTCTGCTGGACAGTAAATCAAAAGTGAATTCCTGTGAGGAGCGATCGATAGCTCACAGTGCTATTATCACTCTGCTATTATTCACCCGCAGGTGAGCGGCGCTCTCAGGCGTCATTTCCTGGATATCATCTGTGACAGTTGTTGAGGTTTGTTGACGAGCCTGCTGTTCTATTTCAGCTTGTATTTGTTGGTAAAGAGGTGAAGAACAGGAATTAAAAAGGGACAATTCTCAGTTTGAGAAATAAAAGAAGAAGGTCCAAACTAAACCCAGTTGTGCCAATGAAGATTATTCTCTTCAAACCGACCCAGGATGTGATCTTTCATCATGAAGCGTACCATTCTATACCTCATTTTTAGTGTAACCATGGCAACCACAAAAGGACAAGGTCAATGGAGTATCAAGCTAATTTATAATTTTATAATAATAAGACTAAAATATGGAGGACAAATCTCATGAAAAAAGGTTTTCCTTGATGCTCCACCTCAAATATTTGAATAGATATGGGTTTGTATAACATGCAACTATATTTTCTTAATTATGCTCCAACCAGCCTGACGTACAAAACTGATAAGTTATATAAATGTCAGGGTTGACGTGAGGATACAAATGCAAACGGCACTCGAAACTGCAAAGTCTTCAGTTTTATTTAAGTCCGAACAAGAAAACTGACCACAAACTCGTGTAGCAACCAAAACCATCCGACAACCAGTGCAAGGGAGACGAGGACTATAACCAGAGGGAGATGATCAGGTAAGTGTCAACAGGTGTGCTCATTAGGGAGGGAAGTGACAAGAGACCTCAAAAGAGCAGTAAGGTGAAAACACAGGAAGTACAAACCAACAACAAAATAAAACAGGAAATGAACACCAAAACAAAACAACCAATGTCCCGGGTCCAAAACCCCACAATAAAACTAAGTTTGGTTGATTTAGATGTTTTATTCAGTGGTTTATGTTCAAAGATTTAAACCTAAATGATCACAAAAACTCAAAATAATGGTCTCAAACATTAGGCCAGTTTCTTTTTTTTTTTTTACTGTCACATGGTTATAACTCCAGTGCATTAAGGTTGTAACCATAGCAACAGTGAAAGAAATTCTCACTGAGATATCCAAATCATCTGGAGGTTAGTTTTTACACCCCTGGAAAGACATTTGCTGCACCCCTGAATTTAAAAAAAAAGCGAAACTGAGATAATAATCTGTAATTTGACCTTGTTTATCTGAAACTGTTACCATCGCCTGTAGAGAACGAGGTCAGCCCATTTACCAGACTAAAACTTTAGGACATGAATACAAATTTTCTGACTGGAAAGCTTTGTCTGTTCGACCAACCGAGCTCAGCTATTAATTCTCATTACTACAATTAAAAAGGGGATAATGGGTGCGTCCATCTCAATGGTAAAGCATGGGGGTGGCTGCATTATGATGTTGAATTAATTCGCAGCATGAGATTTCAAGCATTTAAAGATCAACAGTTTAAATATTAGCTTTTAACCAAATGTTGATTATGAAAGTCACCCCAACAAATCAATGTGTTAATAATTTAAACATTTTCATAAATCTTTTCCTAAACACAAAAGTCGCTCTTAAGGATCTTACAAGTCCAACATGCTGCCTTCCTCTCTAGTTTCTTTCCAACTCAGCTCCTGTCTTTTCCGCCAACCTCTAGCTGACTAAGAGGGTAAAACCAATTAACATCACTGTCACTATCCATCTATTATGCTGCACCCTAATGGAAGATGACAAATTACACCGTGCATTATGGGATACCATCCCCACCTTCAGCGCGTGAGAGAGGAAGAAGAGGTTTCTTCTGCTTGTCCTCAAAGTGACCACAACTCTGAGCACAGAAGGAGTCGGAGGGACGTGAGGGGGACAGCATCGTCTGACAAACAGCTTCGTCAGCATTCTGCCAAAACATGAAGCCGGCGTGTTTGACAGCAACAGCGAAACCAGATGCTCGGTTCTGCTACAGCTTATGGTCCGAAGTGTAAAGTTTTGACTGTTTTTGGATGTTTGTCTTTTAAAAAATCCCAATAAAGTTTAATGTCACACACACACACAAATCTAAAAAGTGTAGATTTAAATTCATCTTTGTGTCTATATAAAGGCTGTATGCTGTCATCCATTTAATAAATATGATTGTGTTGCTGTTGATGGACATGGTTCAGACACACCATTGGTTTTCATCAATTTAAGGTCAGAAACAGAATGTTAGTCCCCAAAGAGCAAAAACAAAGAACAGCTTTTTTTCTGGGCTTCTAAAAATAGACATTTTTTAGCGGACCTGCTGCTGATCCGCAACACACTTTCCTTTTATAATGTGCAATATGCTCATCCATCTTTGCAAAAGCTTGGATGTTGGGTTTTTGTGGGCAAAATGCAGACATGCTGCCGAGGCCGACTGTAGGCTGGCGTCATGAAATGGGCGGCACCCACAGGGAACCAAGGCGGAGCCTAAGAGATTGAGTCATGGGGGAAGAAATGAGCTCGAGTTTAGTTCAGGGGCCTGACACTTTTAAATGAAGTAAAATACAATTATTTAGCTATTTTTGGTAAATAAAAAAACAGAATTTTTACTCATTTTCCTTCTGTGGCTTGTTCTTAAAAACTTGTTGTTTCTTCCACACAATGCCAGTAAACACAGACCAGAAGACAGAATTGGATCTGCATCATCCTTTTTGTAACAATTTTATTGAAACAACGTTTTAAAAGGCTCTACATGTCAGGATCCTGGTCGCCTCCCCCACACACCTGGTGTCCATCTCCTCACCTGCTTTCCATTACCTCATCAACCTGGAACCCTCTTATGGACCTCCAGGCCGTTCAGCCGATGTCAGTCCGTCTGCTTCATGCGGTAGAGTGTTCTGACCCATGCTTCGTCTCAAGCTTCAGTTCATGTCTTGTTTTTGGATGAACGTTCATAGACTGACTAATCCTGTTCTTTCATCTTCAAGGAATTCTACGCCTCCACAGTCATCCACTGCAACAAACCCGGACTCCTGTTCACGCCTGTCACCTCCACCTTCCTTCTGGCCAGCGGCTCACCCTCCAACCCAAACCCAGCAGCCAAACTGTCACAAACCTTCCACCAGGACTGGCACAGAATAAATCACTTCTACAAACCTACTCCTGTCTTTAGCCTGCTATTGGGTCCAGCCCTCCCATAGACCTAACACTACATTAAAGTCAGAATAGGCTGTTTGATAAAAAATAAACTTTTTAGTACTTTGCAGTAACCTCAGGTGTCCACTCAACTTTATTTTCTGCGCTGTGACATCTTTCCATTTGATGTTTCTGGACCTCAGGGATAAACTGAGTCAGTGCTCGTTTTTTTTTCTAAACAGAAAGATCTACCTCTTCTCTTCCCCTGAAGCTTGTTGTTACTCTTTTCATGGACCTCAGACTTCTGACCCCCCCCCCTCTGTACCTCAGTTCCACCTCCAGAAAATGCAGCACAAGCGATCGATTTGTATTTATTATGTATTCCAGTTTTTCCTTCAGCTGTTTCCCACTAAAGTCTCACTGTCCACGAGCCTCCATCCCCTCCATAACCCCAGAGTGATTACACGTCCGTTTGACTGATGTGTTCTCCATTTACTGCCGCCCACACTTGCCTGATTGCATTAAGTTTCTCATGACACTTACTCACGCATGCAGTTGACAGCACGTTTACTCCCCCACACACACAGATGTCATTTGCAAGGCTGATAATTAGTACAAGCCGTGTGTGAAGAGAGGAAAGCTTCAAAGATGCTGTTTCACTCATTGTTTCACTTCAAAGGAGTTGATTGCTTCTTTTAATCCTCACAAATAAGGCTCTTTGTCCCTGTGTGATGACAGATGAATTACAAACTAAATTGCTTGAGGACTATTTTATGTAATCAAATCCAAACAAAAGGTAATTTGAGCAGCCACATGCCATTATTGATGTTTAAGGAGATGTTTCGTTAGATGAAAGAGCCTCTTTTTCTCCCAGGAGGAAGATGACTTACACTTTGTTATTTTTTTAATCTGCTCTCCTTGGGGTTTTGGAGGCGTGACTCATGAAAAAGATCACAGGGCGAAGGGAAAGCAGGCTGTTGGGCAACTGTTCATGTTGGAAAACAAACACAAGTTAAAGCCATGAGCGACGTTGTGTGGCCTGCAGAGGCTACCTGTCCCTGGGCTCAGGGCCCCCTTGGACTCGGCCTCACTGGCCGCTACACGGCCCTCACTCGCCCCTTCTGTCTCTGCCAGCCTGATCAGAGCTGCCGGTGTTCAAAATGCCGACATTACTGTAATGGTCGATGTCATTTTCAGAAGACTCTGCAAAAGTAAGAGCTTTTTGGTTAACCACGCTGACATTCCTAATAGGCTCTTATCGTTTTTCACATCATTTCACTCAACCGAGTATTCATGCAGTAAATTTTCACGATATTCCGGTAAAACGCAACAAGGAAACGCCACTACGCTAACGCTGTTCCAAATCTACAACTTCTACTTTCATCATTTTATTACAGAGTAGCTGCTTAATAATGCTTGAGGAGTTTAGGAGGCAAACATTGAAATCTATAGGAGCTTGAATTTGTAGCTGACACTAAAGTTGTTTTTTTTTTTTTTTATTCAAGATGGCCGCCTTTTCCTGAGATCAAAGGTAAACAAAACATCTGTAGACTTAGCTGCTACCATGTGTGTGTGAAGTTTCATGAAGATTGCAAAAATTGCACAACATGTCACACTTTGCCATAAAATGTATATGCATATATATATAAAAATACAGATATTATATTTTTGAACCTGTGGCGGAGGCCATGTTTTTGTGCTATGAGAAAGACTTGTGGAAACGATCTGGTCTCTGTGGTCCAGGACTGCTGTGGGACATCACAACAGTATTTCTGCTCCAGAATTGATGATATGAAACTTTCTTTACAGTACACAAATGCTGAAAGATTACTTGCGGAAAATACTCATTTATTTTGATGTTTTTTGCATTAAAAATTTCCACCAAAGAAGATTAAAGACTTTGTCACTTTTTGTTGTTGTTGACGCCTCCTTCAGCTGATGCTCCTCCTCCCATCCTGCTGTAACCTCATCTTTTACAACTCTTCAACCCCCTCTGCATTAAGTGAGGTAATTAACCTTGTTTTACGCTGATAGGCTCTTCCAGAGGCCATTTTTCTTGTCATTGAACAGCACTCAGTGTTATCTCAATGCTTTTTCATGCAGCTGTATACCAGGCTGCCTGCAGACGTTGCAGCTGAGACCTCACAATGTGAGGAAACAGCATCTGAGGGAGCTCAAATGACCAAAATTCTGAGATTTTTTTGTGAAAAAAAATCCAATGAGGTCTAGTGATGTTCCATGTAAAATATTTAAGCAGTTCATTTCATGCTTCATGTAGTAACAGGTGGAGAAAGATGCTCTGGACTCCCTGCCTCCAGCACACCTAAGAAAATGGGCCGATGTCTCCCACTGGTTTGCTGGATCGAATTTTGCAGTTTTGAACTTGTGTCTTTGAAACAAGACATTACCAAGATCTAATGAGGAACTCTAGCAGCCATCAATCGGGGAGATTTTCCAATGTCTCCATTCTTAGACACCTAAAATGTAAATTCTTCATCATTTGTTGCTGTTGAAAAAAAGAAAAGTCTCCAGTGAAACACAAACATTTGTCATATTTGTTGCTTTTGAGAACACAAGTCTTCAAGGCAGACTAGAAAGTCGCTGAATATAGCAAGACTAATCATACTAACTCAAGCTGTTCTTGACCAAAGGTGGGGTACACACTGGACGGGATGGCAGTCCATCATGGGACCTTTTTTTACATCCACGTCTTCCATGAAACCAAACATAAAAACTGCTGCAGTTAGATGGTTAATCAGCAAAACTAACTGATGTATGAAATCTTCAGGTTGAAGAAAATGGATTTTATAGCGCCAGAAAATTAAAATGAATTCTGAGCGTGTCCGAGATTCCTGCACCTGCAGAATAATTTTCTAAATAATTTCCATAAATTAGCCTCTTTTTTCCCTCACTTTGTGCTTTTTGCTTAGTCAGTGGTAGAAGATTCTGCCAAAAACAAGCAATTACCTACTTTTCAAAGTAAAAATTTCAAAGGTGTGCTCGCGTGGAAGCCTTGAGCTGGAGTTTGAGTGTAGCTTTTAATTACATAGAAAAACAAAGCGGAGCTTTATGATGAATTCCAAAGCAGACCATGCAAACAACCCCATTTGTTTTTCTGTGCATGAAATGATGTGCTTACCAAGGCATGTAATTAGAAATCAATTACACCTCGTATCATGCATCCATGTGATTTGGTCAAAATGGTTTTGCAACATATTATTAAATAGTTCCAAATGGATGTGATGCTTGGAGAAAAATGCATAAAAATATCTGGTAAAACAAACTTAAATGCTAGAAAAGTTTGAACAATTCTGATTTATCGTCTGAAGTTGATCAAAAAAGGGATAAAAAATATTTTTCTCATTTCAAAAGGCTGTAAACATAAAGAGTTTAAATTTGTTTAAAGGCTGATCTTAATGTCATTCCAACTTCTCTGGATTGTTTCCAACCTTCTCTGTCTGCATTTGCAAAACTAGAGCACTGTGGTACCAAACCCTTGTGATCTTCTGCTGAATATCTTTAAAAATGACTAGAAAAAGACAACAGACAAAACGACGCTAGGAAAATGTGGCGTGATGACTGTGTTTTTCTAAGAAGGCTAATGGTGCTGAATCCAATGCTAGCGCTTTTAGCGATAATTAACATTTTTAGCAAAATGTATTTCAGAGATGGTTAATGATTCTTAACCATTGACTGAGAAAACAATGGACAAAGTGAGGTGTGACGTCACCCATAGAAAATGCCTTACTTTAGGCTCTGGGAATATCCGGCCAAATCTATCACCACTGCTTCCTGATACGTGCGCCGCCATTTTGGAACCAGCCGACAATGATTGGTCCGAGTCATTCTGAGTCACCTTTTTTGGGGAAGTCCACACCCCTTTTACTTAAAGAGCGCTCGCGAAAAGCTGTCAATCAAACGTTCGAGGTGGGGGGGCCAGTGGGCAACACAAATGCTTTTACTGAGGCTTCTGATTGGTCAGTTTATAACTTGAATAACTTCAGATAAAGAAAGAACATCTTTAAAAACAAGGATGATGAAGAAGATACTAAGAAGAAGATATCAGAGCAAGAATGGTTGTTCTGTCAAATAAAATAATTTAGTAAAAGCTGTTTATTTCTCTTTAATAGTCTATGGGATGGTGACTTCTTGGAGCCAGCAGGTCCTTCCTATTTAAAACACTGGGTGGAGGGGTTGAGCTGTCCATTGTTTTTAGTCTAAGCAATGCTAGCAGTGTTAGCATAAAAAGCATTTTTACCGATATGTTATTCTGAGATGTTGAACACAATGTTCTCACTTTTGCCATGTTAGCATAAAGAGCATTTTTAGCAGTGACTTTATCTCTTAGAGAAACTGCAAAGAAAGCTAAAGTGTGGGAAAAGTTTCTTTTTTTTTGGTTTTGGGGCGGCTGTGGTGCAGTGGAGAGGGCATTTGGCCTCTGATTGGAGGATTGCAGGTTCGATTCCCGCCTTGTCCCCCCCATGTGTCGAAGTGTCCTTGGGCAAGACACTGAACCTCACATTGCCCCTGATAGAAGGTAGCCGCCAGTGTTCGGCAGCGTAGCCACCGTCAATGTTTGAATGTGTGTGTGAATGGGTGAATGCGACCGTGACTTTAAAGTGCTGTGACGCCATTTAGCATCAGAAACTTTACGAAATTCTAGCAGGAAGAGGTCTGGCAGACCCACAGTCACACCTGAACCAGTTTCTGCTGCATGATGGACCGGTTCCAGGACAACAGTTTCGCTGTAAGTCAGTCTGGAAGGAGATCAATCAACAATCAAACACGGAGGAGGAAGTCTGATGGTATGAGACTGAGTGTCCCTGAACAGCTACCACAGCTTTCAGCAGCAACGTGCAGGATCATCCTACAAGACCTTGACCCACAACACAGATTCCAGCTTTGTTAGGACCTCCTAAGGACAGAAGAACAAGACCTTAAAAACATGAAGTGTCCAGTATTGTCTCTTGACCTGAACCCCGTTGATGTAGTTTGGGATTAACTGGACAATAAAGTGAAGAAAAGTCAACCTTCAAGCTCCAAACATTGAAGGGAGATTCAGAAAGATTTTTTGAAAGCATATTTAGAGAGAACGCAGCTACTGTTTTCCTGTTCTTGTCTAGAAGAAGAAAACTTTGATTAAGTTTAAGGTTTAGAAAACATTTTGAACTTTAAATTGATTTCAGGATTTTTTTTCTTAGTAACTCCAGATGTTTTTCGAAACATCCTTTCATTTCAGAGAGAAACAAAACATTGAAAACTTTCTTTAAAAATCTGGAGCTTCTGTCTGGATTCGACTTGAACGTGGAAGCGGCAAGAAATCTGTCAACAAATCACAACAGTTAGTCCAACACTTGGACGCTTTTCAGTCTCAGCCTCCCGTTTTTAGGCATTGTGTTGAAATACATAAAAAAAACATGACACCAATCTCCTAAGCTACACATTTTTGTGAATTCCTAATAAACAAGCTCTTTCATTGAGTATTTTTCTATTAAGAACTGTTGAAAAACCTTCAAAAGCCATGAAACCTTTTACCTGAAAGAAACGCTAATACTGTTCTGGAGGATGTCCTTCCAAAGCTCCTTCCTCATTGAAATTTGTCCCTTGATGTGAATTTGTAAGAAAGATGCTCATTCATTAAAGTTCACGGTGCTTCTTTCTGGTCCGTTTATGATCGATGGCTTTTTGGTTGAAGATCTATCGGCATCTAATCCTTTTTGGGGGTGATGAGTGAGGAAAGTTGCTGCAGATTGGGACTTCTGTCTTTGCTGCAGGTCTTCAAATGAAGAGGATGGAAAACGTTTTAGGACGACCCTTCAGGTCACTAAAACTAACAGCTTGTTATTAAAAAAACAAAAACAAAACAACGAGGTGAAGGTTTCATTTCGAAGTATGAAGGTGTTAAGCCAAATATTACAGAATATTAAGATATTTACATTTGTTTTGTCTTTTATACGTGCAAGTAAATAACATTTTTAACATTAAACTTTCTTGTTAAATAAACATTTTCATGAATGCTGTAGAAGACTGATGAATTTTACAGTTAGCACACTTGTGTGTTTGGGTCTTCTTCAATTGTCCGTGAAATAAACTCAGAAAAATGATTTTAAACATCTGATTTGACGTATGCATTTAAATAACCCCAATTTAGAACTAAACTTAAAGAAAGATGCATTTCTTTACAGGATATCAGGTTATTGAATCATTTTCAAATATGAAGCAAAGAGGCTAAATCAGTAAACATTTAGAACAATTTAAAAAAATTCAAAAAATCTGTTCAATAAGAAATGTTGGTGATTTTGTCTAAACTGTTGTTATGTGTTTAAATAGGGAATCCACATGTGTTGTTGTTCGTTATCTGTTGTATTTTATGTCCCTCTGCAGTCCTGGACTGAAGGACCAGATTGTTTTTGAAATTTTTAAATTTACTGGGCCTTTGAGCAATTATTTGACCCTCACTAGAAACTCACCAGAATTTGCAGGCAACTAGTACCTGGATCAGAGTTAATTTTCATGAAAAACTGTGACATCACAGTAGGAGAAACTATCATTAAAATGAATGGGGCCAAACTCTCTCACGGGGCTCAAAAAAAGTACTTTTAGGTAAACTTTTAAAACTAAAACGTGGACGTGCCAAGGATATCCAAAGGAAGTTTTGAAGACATTTAAAGGGATGGCCACAGGACCTACAACTTCACAATCATTTTGTGGCAACATGAAATTTGGCAATTTTCTCACTTTCGCATATAATGGAAAAGAAAAATGTGTTGACAATATTTCACACACATGCCACCAGATAAGGTTTGCAACCACAAGTGTTGTTGACCTTTGACCTTAGGAAAAGACTGTGGAATAAAAAAAAACCTTTACCTTCTACAAATTTAAACTCTTTGTGATTTCAATCAATCAACTCTTCCAGCATCATTGGAAAGCTACTTAACAGTTTTTTAAATTATAGAAATACTCAGAAATGCAGTCTTCATATAAAATTATATATAATTAAAAATTATATACATATGTATATATATATATAAATACACACACACGTCCTCCATCATGAGAAAAAATGCTCCAGTGTTAAAAACATCATTTTTGTTGGAGTGGGTCTTTCAGAAATGCTAAATGTTGTGGTTAATTTTCTTATTTTGCTGTAGATTTCCCAACATTACAAAAAAACATTTTGTTGGAAAAAAAATCCCTAAGGTTTGTTACAGGTGTGGTGGTGCTTTCAACGATCGTAGGAAAAATCAACTTCTTGGTTGTACTTTTTGAATTGAATACTTTTTAAGGCGTGTTTTGGTTTAGTTTGTGTCCCGTGCGTCGTGAACAGGTTTGAGTTGTCAATCAATCAATTGTTCCTGCAAAAAACAAAACAAAAAACAAACAAACAATGTTTTTAAAAGTCTTCAGTTGATTGAAGATTTTTAGTTTTGTCTTTATTTGTTCTTTTATGGCGTTTCAGGGGTCATTTCGAAACATTCATGCTTGGCGTTTTGTCTTGCTAAATATAAACAGAATGAAAAATCTCCCCGAAATGATTAAAAGAATACAAAACATTCTCGTTCCCTCCTATGATCCCCCAGAATCGATTTCTGGGAGTAAAAATGTCGTTTATTTGAGGAAAATACATTTCTGTCCGCGGTGAGATGCGCTGCCTGGATCCATCCGAGAATCCCGCATCCAGCCTGAGAGCGTCAGCCCGCATCCGCGCTCGTGTTTGCATCCAGCTCGCCTCAGATAGGACCGTCTGAGGCGGAAATGCGGAGCCGCCTGCCTCCCGTTCCTCCCTCCCTCCCCTCCCGACGCGCGCACGCCTCCCTCCAGCATCGCGCTGCTTTCTTTGACTGCAGCAGAAAAATCCGCTGCATCGAAGAAAGAAAAAAGAAAGAAATTTGGCTGTGATGCCGACTCCCTGTGAGGCCGAATGAGAGCGCAGACCGGGGGGGTTCAGGCTCATCCGCCGCGCTGCGATGCTCCAGAGCACAACGTGAGTCTCTGATTTCATCTTTGGAAACTCAACTTCCTCTGATCCCGCTCTGCAAATGTCCCCAAACTGCATCCTTATCGGGGATTAACCTGATAAGTTTAAAGTGGAATTAAATGTTTCATTCGCGTCTGATTGGAGGAAAAGTTGAGATAACTTTGAAAAATGTTCAGAAATTCTTCCTAATACGAATCATTTGAAGTGTTTTGTTGAAATTTGCGGGGAATCTCTGCAAGATTTTTGCGTATTTTTGCAGTTTGGTGACTTTTGGGAAGTGGCACAGTGGTGCGGGATCGGTGCGGATCTGCAGAGCAAAGCAGGCATCTGTTATAATCAGGAGGCAGCGCGCGGCGCTGCAGCACGCGCGCACATCGTCATCCGTGCAGCTCGCCGGGAGGATTGATTCCCAGGCAGCAGGACAAATCTAATTATGGGACGCCGCTTGCGCCAAAAGACTCCGCGGTGATTGATGGCGCTTCCTGCGCGCACGCGGAGCACGCAGCGCGCCGCCGCGGCGGGCTGCGGCGTGAACGGCGCAGGTGAAACAAAGGGGAGGGAAGTGACGGATGGGTTCTGCAGAGGGAACCCTCAAACTTCCCCTTGGAAATGATGGGAAAGTGTTCTCTGAACCAACACTGTGTTTTTGTGATCTGATGCTGACAGAAACACACAGAAATGGCACCAATTCACCATTCAGTTGGTCAGAATTGGACAATCTAACAACTTAGGATCCACAAAATGAAAACTAAGTAAAAAAAATAAGAGGATTAAAGGGGAAAACAGGAAACCGATGAGGAAACAAACGGACTTGCAGATATGCAGTTCTGATCCAGTGTGGTTCCAGTGAATGGAGGACACTAAAAAGCTGTAATTGATTGTCTTTAGTTCGGTTTTCACTCCGGCCTCAGCGACACTCATTCAAGCAACCACTTCTGATGAAGCTGCATTCATACCCGCCGTCGACTAAGCGGCCATTTTCAATGAAAAGTAAAGGCGCGTAAACCCTCGCTTCGGCCTTCTCGTCCAGAACGTTCAAGCATCGCTATGCAAGGTTTTAAGTCTGGTGGCGGGCTCCACGTACAGAACAGGATTCCCCTGATCATGTGCTGGAAGTTCAACCAGTTCATCTTGATGCTAATCGTGACAACGTTGACCCTTGACCAATCAGGGACCCGGATTTGGTAGTGATGTGGTTAGCGTCCTTTTTATAACACAGAAGTGCCAACCATATGATCAAGAAGGAGAAACTAATGTTTACCTATTTCTTCCACGCTTCCACGTCAAAATCTCTCTCGTTGACACATCGCTATGCAAGTTTTTAAGATTGTTTTTCTGATTTTTATGTACAAAGCGTGCAGCCACTGAATGCATGTTAAAAGTTAAACGGTTGAACTTTGAACAATCAGATTTTGCAGTGACGTATGAATGATGTCGTTTCTAATTCAGGGAATACCAACTGTGAAAAATGATCATGGAGGAGAAATGAATCATTGCGGTTTGACAACAAGTCTTTCATACATCGGAATAGAGCTGTGAAAGAAAAGCCTGGACCGCTTTGACATTTCGCATCAATCCTCTTCCAACTGTAGGTACATGTTCTAGGATTGGGCAGGGACAGTCCATAGCAAACACCAAATGCTGAAAGCATATTTTAGCATCAGATGTCAAAAACTGAAGTGGATTAAAACCCGGAAAGTCAAACAGAAATACGTAAAACAAGATTTAATAAGGTCTGTCTATGAGGTATCAGTGATGTCATCATCTGCTTATCTATTGATCCAAACTGTTCAGTATTACCAATTAACAAACATCCAATTGTACTCATATACAAGGCCGTTTTATTGCTACTATTTCGCCTGTTCTTTCATTAATGTGTAAATTCACAAAAGGAATGAACACTGCCATCTACTGTATGGGGGTGAAACTGTGGCGTAACCAGGAAGTTTTACCACAGAAGTATTCAGCGTATGATCATAAATATATGTTAAAGCATTTATATTGTCAAGTCATAAAGAAACAAAAATACAATTTCAAAGTGTTTTTTTATTTTAAAAAGAACTGAAGTAGCTATTAAAGTTTTTACACTTTTTTTTTTTTTAAAGCACACCAGGAATCCAGTGACTGTTATGTCATCAAAGCTTTGCTCATGACTTCTTAAATCTGATTGCTTAAGTTTGATTGCAACAAAAGGAGCTGCAATTTGAAGAAAAATGTGTGATGAAGCTTCAAGGAGCACATTTAATCTGTTTGTGACACATAGACAGAGTCGCTGTATTAACTTTGGTGGACTCATTTAATGCAGATTAAAAAAAAGTAAACTTCTGATTTTTTGATTGCTTTGAGAAGCTTGTTGACTGATGGGTGATTTGTTTGTCTGTACGCGAAATTGCAATAAATAGAGTTAAATTTTTTATTTTTGGTGGTGGTTGTAGGCATCTACGTTTGAGTGCTTGGCAAAGCCAAGCAGGACTAAGAGGATATTGCTGTCTCAATGCAGATTCATGATCCTGACTGAGGGACAGTGATGGGGAAGCTGTGCTGATTACAAACCCAAACCAGGTGTGATCACAAAGGTGAGTCAGAACCTGAAGAAAAAAGAAAAAAAAAACGCAACCAAAACAAAAACAAGAAGACAGAACAAAACCACACGAAGGTTTAAACGTGAACAGGACATACAGCTGTAATCAGATTACCTAAATACTCTATTCTCAGTGAAAGGAAATCTAGTTCAATAGACGTGTGAAAACAAAGATAAATCCTCAGAACTGTAAGTTGAAGAACATACAGGAGAAACAATTAAATGCACTATTAGAGATAGTTAAAAAAATCAATAAAGAAGGTTAATAATTATGCGTTTTAAAAAGAGGAATTTGTTGGGATTTTTGCCTGAAGCATTATTCTCCATTCACTTGAAAATAACACATTTAATGCATCACATCCCAACACCTAATGTTGTTTTTTTTTAATTACTATCGCTGATTAGTGTAAACAGCAGATGCCTTAAAAATATTAGTTTCAGGATCAACTACAACAATAGACAACATGAACTGTGGCTGCTGTTTCTAAACCACATTAAGTTGAAAACATGATTAAATAAACATGGCATAAATACATTTATGGAATTAAGTCTAATTTTAAATGACAACAGAAAATTCAGTTACATTCAGCCTTCTAACACTCAATTTAAGCAAAGAAATTGATTTATAACTTTTGAGTTTGTTAGTGCTTTATTGGCAACCAACGGCTGCTGCAAACTATTATTTTGTAGTTCTTTCTGTAGTTGTTCCTTTAAATTTTACTATGTTAAAAGTGCACTCTATTTTTCAAAGCTTTTAAAAAAACCGTTTGTGATTTATGGTATTTGTTAAATAAGTTTTGTTTGAAAGCTATATCTACTATCTGTGCGTAGCTTAGCTTCATTTAGCTTAGCCTAGGCTATATCTGAATTCTTTCAATTCTTTGTTATATATTGTATTTTTGATATTTTATTGCTTTTCGAATCTACAGTTCCAAAATCTCATGCCCTAGAAATTGTAAGAACCTCATATTAATTAGGTTTTTCACTCTGTGAAATCGGGGATTTATCGGTCATATTTGCCATTAGATTAAAATAAAAACAGTCGTAAGCCTGGTGTCCAAATAGTTGCTAAAAAACCAGTCCCGCACTATCTAGATTTTTAGTAATTAAGGAGGGAATTCTGACGTTTCTCTAGCTTATCTTAGCTTCATTTAGCTTAGCCTAGTTTAACTTAACCCAGTTTAGCTTAGTTTGCCATAGTTTATCTAATTTGAGCTTTTCTTACCTTTATTTGTAAATGAAGTTCGTACGTCTCTCCTTCTGGACAAAGATCTCCATGATTTTGGCGTAAAAGTTCTCCCTTTCTCCTTTCAGCCTCGGACGTTTCTCGGTCTCCATGGAGATGTCTGGAAATGATGTAGAATGATGACGAAGAATGTCCAATTTGAATAAAAGTTTAAGCTGAAGCATTACATCCGCCATTCTTGCGGTCATTCAGACCATAACATAAAATAACGAACTCCTATTGAACTTTGTTAGCAACCAAACGATGTTTAAAACAAACGTGAGTTCACCTGCGCCCTTTATGTTTGCGGCAGAGCTACCGCCGGCCTCATTTCAAGTCTTTTCAGTGCAGGTTTTTGTCAGATCCCTAAATAAACGACAGAAACAGGTGATATTATCTTTTAAGTAGAATGTTAGGACATGAAAAACAAATGTCAGCGGTGTATAAAAACATTTTACAGTAATAAGACATAACATTATTAGCGTACGTTGAGTTAATTATAATCTGCTCATTCCCTGTTTGTATGGGACTGCGTCATCTAACATGAGGAGCGGTCGGCGCTGCAGCACCTACAAGCCTACGCAGAATGAACAACAAAGATGCAAACATTTTGAATAGAAAATGACTTAAATTATCAGAATGACACAAATGGCAAATGTAGCGATCAATATGCATTTTATCATTAGTATACATCTCATGATGGCAGGTGAGGATAATCGCCTCTGACTGCACCTCCCTGACCACATCTGTAGCAATTACAGTCTTTTTAGTTAACCAAATATCTAATGTTTTTTGTACATCTTAGTCTGGGGAAAGATTACAGAAACATCTTTTGTTGGTAAATAAAATAATAAGGTAAAAATAAAACAGTAGCTGATGTTTTCCATGATCTTTCATATTGAAATTCATGTTTCTGTTCATGCAGATACATCCTATAGACATCTTTTAATAACCACGCTGTATCTTTATCAAAGGCGTCTAAAAGTTAAGGTTTGATCACATCTGTACACTCTAAAACCACATTCACCTAAAATTCCTGTCCCAAATTCTAAAAGTTCTTTTTTTTTGCCTTGTCAGGCCTCAGCCCTCAAAGAGATATAAAAACACTCACAAAGTTTCTATCAAATTAGGAGCTAAACATCGACATGGAGAATCCACAGCATCTCGCCAAACTCCAGCAGTTGGTTAGCGCTCACAGCTATAATTACATACAGGCTACCAGGCAGCTCTGAGCATGCGTGTTTAAGTGTGTGTGTGATTGTGTGTGTGTGTGCGTGCGTGCACAGCAGGAGGAGATCCCACATTAGGAGCAGCCTGTTTGGTAGTTCCCTTGGTGCATCTGCTCAGTTATGGATTTCTATGTCTCTTCATTTGCGCTCAGTGAATTTCAGAGCTGGAAGGCTGGAGTCTGATGTTTAATGTCCTCTTTTCCATTCTGCTGGCAGTTATTCTAGTTTAAATTTATCTCAAAAGCTGGTTTTAGGCTGGGTTTTTGTGTCTATTTTGAGTGTCTATTGTGTGTTTTGCTGAGAAATCTGTTTGTTTCGTTTGGAATGGATTGGTTTAATGACATTACAGTTTGACCAGCACTCCTAAAACGGTAGTATTTAGCTAAAATAAAGTCAACCAACTCCTCAGAAATGTTTCTGTCCAGAAATGAGAGTGGTTTAGAGATCTGAAAGTTTTATAAATCACACATCGTGTTTATATTTCTACATCAACAAATGGTTCCAGTCCTGTAACAGGCTGGCGACCTGTTCCGGGTGTACCCCGCCTTCTCCAAACAGTACCGGGGTTGGCCTAGAAAACCTCATGATCCTGGAAGGGATTCAGCAAGTTAAGAAAATGAATAAATAGAAAATGGTTTCACTTTTGACAGGGATTCAACCAGAATCTGTTATTGAACGAGCGTTAAAAGATAATTCAACTTTGACCAATCAGGGACTGGGGTTTGGTTGTGGCGTATGGGTCCTTTTCAATTCACAGAAGTGCTAACCTTTTGAAAATGGATCATGGAATTAATAATTGTGGTTTGTGCCCGGCTGGAAATCTATGATACCAAGTCTTTCATATCGGAAAGATTTTATATCAGAGATTAGTTAAAGAAAAAGCCTGTAGCAAGATATGCAAGATTTGGACTGACGTTTCGCATCGAGCCTCTTCCAACTGCAGGTGGTGGACATGCGCCAGTTAACAGTAGAAAAATAAAAATAAGAAGAGGCATTCAAGGTTTGAAAACAAAAGCAAGAGGAGCCAGGTCAATTCACACAGTAACCACTAGGTGGCCTTGAAATAAAAAAAAGGCTAAACTAAAAGTCAGAAATAAACACACTTTTTGTTTGTAGAAACTAAAGGTGCGTTCACACTAAACGTGATTCACGCGGCCCGCCCCTCTCTCTCTTGTTCCCCAAGCTCGTTTGCGTGTGGGAGGAGCTAGCAGCTAATGTTGTTTACACTACAAGAAGCTTTGTCTGGATTTGATTTACGATGTATGGAAGACACGGATGATGTTTAGAGACGATGTAATTCTTTGTCAAAGAGCTCTTCAAAAACATCGGTGATCACGTCTCCATGGAGATCGTGGGCCATCAAAAATAAAATTAACAAATAAATAAACCTTCTACCTACAAAAAAAAGTAAAATTCAGTCATCAAATAGTAAACACTCCTTGAAGGAAATCTGTGCTTGTGGTGACAGCGGTTTGTCCTGCGCTTTCATTCTTACCACTACAGATGAAACCTGGTTCAATGCTCAGTTTTGTTATGTTTTACATTTTAAATATATATTTGTTTTTTATTAAGCACAAAGAATACATCCATTTTAAAAATACATTTCTATGAACATCTTTTTAAAACCAACAAGACAATTTAAACTAAAGGTTTCATAGAAAACACTTATTTGTGGTAAATATGTATTACTAAAAAACTCATGGCTATAAAAAATACATCCCAATGGCGTTTCAAATCCAAAGAATTATCCTGATGTTTTTCCAAAAGACAGGTGCAGGATTCGAACCAGGAATTCTTTCGACATCCAAAACAAGGATACATGAGGACTAACCACATTCACCACAAGAGGAACTGGGTCACTGTGGGGTTTGTCAGGTTGTCACAGAAGGATCCGTTCATCCATGGATTTTTCCTAGTTTTTAAACAGGAATTATGTGTTTCTGTGGTAACAACATGTCGGCTGTATGTTTGAGCATTTCAACATGAAAACTTCACATTCTTTTATGTGTTTTACGTAGCTCACATGTCAAAAAAGTGTGATCACCCCTGATTTAGATGTTCTCTGGGTATAGTGAGCTTCAGTCCAGCTGTGTCCGGATGACAGTGTTTCCGTCTCTCTCTGACCGTGTTTGAAGCAGACTGTTGCCTAACAGTAGCGGGAAGTGTTCAGGAAACTCCGGTGTCCCGAAAGGAATACATCAGGTTAAGAAAATGAAAGGAGGGCCAGGATGGATGTGTATTTTACTCGTCGTCACTGAAACCGTCACGTGCCCAAAGTTGAGTCCCTGATTGATCGACACAGATGTGGTGACCTCCCCAGAGTTCAGATTTTTTTACTCTAACTCGCCGCTGAATTCACGCCACAGGTTCTTAATTGGCGTCTAAACCACTGGCTTTACGTTGAAACAGGTCGCCTCGCCAGTTTCAATGTTGCACTTTAGTGGAAAGCTGCTTTTTCCAGCTTGAGAATCCACTGGGATTTAAAGTTACAAAAGTTCAAAGAACTGCTAAAATCAACAGCAGTTGTTTACTGCAGTGGTTTGAATTGAGTCAGGAAAATCTACTTTGAGGGGATTTTTATGAGCCTCGTTCCATTTTTATTCATACTTGGTTCACAGGCCTTCCATACTTCTCTGGTTCCACCCTTTGGCTCCGCCCTCTAAACAACACCTGTCCTTTTCCCATGTAGCCGCTTGTTTTGAGGTAACACACAGACTCCAGAAGGCTTTTGTTGTGTCCCAGAGTTTGCCGTCTGCTTTTATTCACATGATGTGCATGATCAAATGTATGCTGTAGCCATCTGCGGTCACCCCAGAAAGCCTTCAGGGCTTTGCACACACCACTGAAATGCACATATTGTCAACCAGAATGCGCATGCTGATGCTAGTCTTTCTTGGAGCTGCATTTTTGCCACTTCAGAGTAAAGTGAAGGCTGTCTGTCCTGCAGAGTTTTCTTTCTTTCTTTTTTTTTTGTTTTGTTTGAGTGTGCACAGTATAGCCGGACACGTGCACCCGTGTGCCGTGCGTGGGCGTGCTACCGCTGTAGTTGGGTTTGGGAGTGATTAATGAACGTAGCTGCGTGGCGTCAGCGGGCCGTGACAGCACGACTGCAAGGAAATCATTTCTCGCCTCTGCAGACTGCTGATTCAGAGCCCACAAGATTTGTGCTGATTGCAAAATTTGTATCGTAAGAGTTCTTCTGTACTAACCCCAGTCAACACCGAGGAAGTGACCGCTGACGTGAAAACACCCTGCAGCATCCTATACATTAGTGTACTTTTTTATGACCATGGATTTCAAGTTGGAGCATTGCTCTGGGAAAGAGTTTTGTTCTCTGCTTCTGAGAAAAGGCGACGTTTTGACATTAGGACTAGACTTTCAAGAATCTCATTACCACAAACTGCATTTAAATACTCCTAAATGTCAGCATCAATGACCATTTGCATACGGAGAAGGAATTATAGCTTATCATGAATAATAAAATGTCAACAGCACAGGCAGATCTTTCCAAAACTGTCCAGACGATGACTTTGAAATGAGAGGAGAGAGACTTCCAGCTTTCCTTTTTTTCACTGAATCTTCTCTCAGGATTATATTTTACTAGCCTAGTTATCTTCTAAAGCTTTACTTACACATTAATCATTAACAAAGACAATTTTATAAAAAGTTAGCACTTGCTTTTAATCACATTTAGGTGTTAAATGAACTTGACCTGACAATAGTAAGATGTCGTCGACTGCTGATACAAGATAACAAGCAGACAATCAAAGTTTTAGAACCTTAAAGCATTTGATATTCAAGTAAATATGTTTTATATATACGTATATATGTATTGACTTAAGAGTCATACATTTTTTTTCTGCAGATAAATATTCATACAAACTATCCAGATCTGCTGCAGAGGTATGATGGTTTGAGTTCAAGGAGTTTCGACAGCAAAAATCAAAATTGGTTCTCATCCTACAACTTGAGCACCATAAAAAGTAGCTATAATGCACATAAATGAAGCAGAGGCATTTCAGCTAAAGGATAAAACATTCCTGTGAAAGCGTGAAAGGATCTCACGTCTCCTCCTTTCATCTCTTCTCATATCAGCCATTCTTCTGATGAATTCTTTATGTGCCGAGACGTAAGAGCGGAAACCCCTGTGACAGCTGACACTGAGGGAAAAAACAAACTTCAGCTCAGAGCACCTACAGGTGAAGAAGCCGAGAAAAATGAACGAACACTGGAACAAATGTAAATGTAATGTTCTTGTAAAACAAGAAGATAAAAATGTACACACAGAACCTGGACCAAACATGCAGGAGACCAGGGTTGGTCGCAGAAACGTTGGATGTATTCAGACTGGACACATTTGGTTTGCTTAAAGTGAGCCAGAGTTTGTTTCCCTCGATAATCCAGAGCACATTTTCAGTCTGAATACACCCAAGTGAACCCTGGTCAGGAACCAGCAGCGCTCTCTGACCCATTATACGAAGTGGTGTGGATTTGTTCCAAATTGAGCTGAAATCCGGTTGATTCTGAGTTTCCTCAGTCTGAATAGGTTCTGTGCTCAGGGCGGAATATTTGGATAAAATGGCCTCCGTAGCCGGGCATTATGGGATGTAAACAGAGTAACAATGAGACACAGCAACTCTTTGAAATGTGGTTGGATGAATGCCGGCTCACTGATGCAACTTTTAACCTGATACACATTGATTCTCACTTTGTTTTCCCAACAATCTATTTGTCATAAACACTTCTCAGCGTAACTTCTTAGCCGTCGTCTCCTCAGTAACCGCCTTGCAGCATGCCTCCGCCATTCCAAAGTAGCAGTAAAAAGTCTTGGACCTGACGCTGATACAGACGTTCAAAACTGATCAGTGAAATATAAAGTCTGAATCAGTGAACTATACTGAAGAAGGACTGGGAAAGGTTAGGATTTCCTTCATTCTTTCTGTCGTTGATTTGCCCTTCCCTCATAATGACTGAGGAGATCTTTAGTCACGTGTGGCTTTATTTACAAGCTTTGGTTAGGAACAGAAATGTCCGGTTGACAGAAGTCTGAATACAGACCAAACGCAAAGTTCAGGACTCGATCCGGACCAAATTCAGCGGACTTGGTCCGGACCAACAAACATTAAACGTAGACATGACAAAACCTACAAAACTGATGACAAAGCTGACCTTTACAATCGAGAAAGAAACACAGTCAGTCAAGCAGCTCCTGGAAGGTCATTGCGACTAGGACATAGTTTCTGCAGAGCGGCAGGAGTTCATCAGAAATTCATCTGTGAGTGGTGGGTGGGACTGTTCCAAACTATTACAGAAGTAAGCCTCTGCTAGTGTCCCATGATCCCTTTTGTTAACACTCTCTCCCTCCAGCTCACGGCCCCTCACAACACCAGGCTAACTAACAATATCGCTTCAACAAAGGTGGCCCCCAATATTGTAGCTATCTGGGCGTAAGGTTTTGAGCCAACAACAAAAATTAAGATATTAGTGCATCTAGTCATTAGAACATTTTCTACATCACAAATTAGATAGCTTTCAAATGACATGCTTTCACCTGATTCACAACGATTTGCATCAAGAAATATAGTATAATCAGCAATAATCAGCAATTTTGATCCTAATTTTTGAAATAACTGTATTCCAGGGTGAGAAAAATGCTTCAGGAAGATGATAAAAACACCAAAAACAGGATTTCCATTGCAGTAGGTCCTTAAATAATCAATTAAATTAGTCATTTATTTGGATTTTACGGTCAATCATTTGTACATTTTTACCCTTTAAGTTATTTTAGCTTTTATTCTATTTTCAAACTATCAGAAGTAGCATTTCCTACCATCGTATGTATGTCTTTTAATCGTTCTGGTTTGAAGTCTGTTGGGTTTCATGACTTTTTATTGTTTGAACCCATGTTTATGTCTTTTATGTCAAGCATCTTGCGTTCTATGCACGCTGATGAAAAGTGCTGTAAAATAAAGTGACTGATTCACTTACTGCTGGGGAAAGAGTTAGGACTTAGAAAATGGAAACAGAATCCTGTTTGAGCTGACTAAAGGAAGCACTTTTACGTCATGGTGAACACGCACGCCCACAGTTAAAAGATGAAGCATTCAGTTTAGTTCTCCTCAGCTCCTCTTGCTGTTACTGAGAGAAAAATCCCAACAAAAAACTCCTCACATCTGGACTGAAGGTCTCCTCCAAACAAAGCTGGATTTTCCCTGAAACGTCTCTTTAGTTGCACACAGATGCTTTCATTGCCTCGGGGAGTTTGCGTCTCATCATCTGCCCGCACTCAAAGTTAGTTAGGACACTTTTCCCACTTCATTTGACTGCTGCATTGCACCAAAAGCTCTTGGGATGCTTTTGTCGCTGCAGAGCCCCTGGCGCTTAAACGCTCAAGCGATAACACACAACTGATGTTTTATCTAATTCTGTTGAGCAAAGGTGAGAAGACGCTCCATACATCAACCTGCCATGGACTCTCAAGTGCTTTTAACCCGGACTCAACACCTCAGCGTGTTTTGTCCAACCTGGAGAGTCAAATGTATGAACAGAAAAACCATTTAAAGGAGATTTCTGTCTCCAGGACACAAATAAAGGACTCTTATGAGGATATAGTTGAATAATCTCTGCACCTCTGACACTGATGAAGTGTAAATATACATTTTTTAATAAAAAACGTTCCTATTATTAAGAATTACATCTGTATTGTTGGTGAGAATGGCAGAGTCCAGAGCTTTTTCCTGGATACTAGCAGCTCAGATTCCTCACTTTGGTGGGTTGACAGTCCTTCTGGGGGGGTTATGTTAATGTCATGGTAGAGGGAGCCCTCCGGAGACTCCTTCACACAGGCTGACATATTCTCCTGTCAAAAACATGAAGAAGAAGTGTTTACGATGACTGGATGTACAGTTTTCCTGGAGCAGAAAAGCTGAGAAGTGAGCGGACTCACAACAGAAAGATGCTCTAATGCACCATTTTTGGAGGCTTTCTTTTTGAAGTTTGCATTTTCTTTTTGGCCAATTTTCCTGCTTCTCTAGAGAAAAACCAAAGCTCATCATTTAATTATTTATTCTAATCAAATGTAAATGCTAAACATGAGTTGGGTTTTAGGATTGGTTGCTTTTTAAAAAAAACATTTACATCATGTAAACATCAGATCTAAAACATAAGAATTCATTTGACAAAAATCCTCATAAAACCCTTATGGAACTGTTTCCACGTTAACTTAAAAAGCGTACTCATGCAAAAGTAATCTATGGCCCCTGCATGTAGTGACATATGTTTCAAATGTGTGAATGGAGCTCAGTGGACCGTGAACCGTTTGCAGCTTATGCGTCATTTTCTGATTGCTTCAGGCTTGGAAAGAGTCCAAACTGCTTCAAGCACATGATACTACTAGGTGGAGTTCTGTTCCTGGACTAGAAGCTTTGCTGACGGCAAACAAACCCATCACCTCTCAAGTACATAGCTTATTGTCAATAAATTGCAATGGCGTGGACGTTCTACCACTCTAATTTGAGTTTAATGATCTCCTTGTAAAATACTTCTGTTTTTTTACTATTCCATCATAAACACAACTTTATTATTGAGATCTGATGTAAAAATAGGAGCTTTTTTACATCAGTTCAGAACAATTCCTCCACCTTTCGGCAGCTAATGTCGAGGCGACTTTTTCACGTCATGCTATTAAAAGTAAAGACGTAAAAAATACTTTTTTTTGCAGTTAATATGTATAAAAGCCGTAGTAATATATCTGTTACAGCATTAAAAATATTATTTTCCAAGTTAAAATAACGTTTTGTTATATAAAATGTTATATATGTGATTTAAATGAAGGATGGAACATTGGAACAATGACTCAAGGGGTGAGAATCATTTAAGAATCTCAGAAATTACTTTTTATCTCCAAAATTTACCAAAAAGAAGTGAAAGAAAACCTGAACAACAGCAGCAAAAAAACTCAAAAATTAAATAAAATCCTATGTTTTAAGTATAAATTGATGAACACAAACTATAATTGGGTAGAAACATGAAAAATGGCCAAAAGTTAAGTACAAAATAATAATCCTAATTTGAGGTGAGGAGGTGGGGTTACAATATGATTGACAGATTATTACTCAAATCCCCAGCTCTAAAGAAAATTTCAGAGCCGGTCAGATGTCGTCAGTAAGCAGTGATTGGTCCAAGCCTGTCTGAGTCAACGTTTCTAATGAAACCACTCTGGCCAATCAGGAGTGAGCTTGTTGGAAGATCACAGCCCTACCACTTAAAAGCGGGCTACACGAAATCTGTTAAATGTTTTGAATGCTGAACGAGGGGGCCAGCAGGCTCCGCCTACTTTTATTGAGGCCCTAATTTATTACTTAAATAACTTGCACTACAGAAAAGAATATCATAAAAAAACAACAAGGATTATCAAGAACATGTTAAAAACATTATCAGAGCAAAACTGTTTATTCTTACAAACAGAATGACTGAGTAACAGCTGTTTACTTCTCTATAAAAGTGTATGGGATTTTGGCTTCTTGGAGCCACTTCCTGTTTAGAACACTAGGGGGGAAGGGGTCACTCAGTCCAGTTCTCATCTACCATCAGTGGTTTAGTCATAAATCTACGATCAATCAGGCGATTTGTGACTGACAGAGTCTAACTAAACCTGTTTTTCTGTTTCTCTTCCCACAGATTGATGGTTTCCTCCACTCAAACCCAACATCACTGAGGAGCTCCGTCTCTGTTTGAGCTCAGTCTAATGACTCCCATTCAATGGAATTAGATGGTACTACTTAATCGTCTGCTCACTCGCAACTGGCTCCTTTCTTCAGCGCTCCTTTTTTCAGCCTTAAATCGGTCAAAAGAAACATCATCAATAAATAAAATAAAGATAGAGAGCTTACGTTCTCTCCCTGACGTGCAATAAAAGTGTAACAGAAGTGAAGTTAAAGTGCCAACTTTCCCTGTGCTGAGATGGATGAAGTGCATAACAACAGGACTTCTTTGGCAAAAGGTGCCAAGGACATAGCGAAGGAAGCCAAACGGCACGCTGCCAAAAATGTCAGCAAAGCTGTGGATCGGGCCTCAGACGAATACTCAGCTCATCGCAGCTACAACCGATTCCATAACGAGGATGAAGAGGAGGACA
Source organism: Oryzias celebensis (assembly GCA_014656515.1). Classification (NCBI taxonomy): domain Eukaryota; kingdom Metazoa; phylum Chordata; class Actinopteri; order Beloniformes; family Adrianichthyidae; genus Oryzias; species Oryzias celebensis. Next base: position 3,492,993 of record BNCR01000012.1, read on the forward strand.
ATTACAACAGCTACGTTCAGCAAGATGGCACCTATCCTAGCAATGCAGCCAATGACGAGGAGGGGGCCTCCAGTGATGCAACAGAGGGCCACGACGATGAAGATGAGATCTACGAGGGGGAGTACCAAGGTGTTCCGGCCTACAATGACAGGAAGGTGCAGGACAGTCAGGTAGCTTTGGGCAAGCCGGTCTCCGACAGCGCCAAGAGCCGGAAGGAGCTGGAAAACGAGAGGCAGGCGGACGAGGAGGAGCTGGCCCAGCAGTACGAGCTGATCATGCAGGAGTGTGGCCATGGGAGGTTCCAATGGCAGCTCTTCTTCGTTCTGGGCCTGGCGCTCATGTCAGACGGCGTGGAGGTCTTCGTGGTGGGCTTTGTCCTGCCCAGTGCAGAGACAGACATGTGTGTCCCCAACTCTGGAGCTGGATGGCTCGGTAAGGGTTTGCATTTCCTGGCTAAGAGCAGTTTGGTTGATATCACAGTCTTCCATTGGACCAAAGTTCAAAGTCCTTTAACTTTTAACACCGGAGCTTTAGCTCCAGTGTTGACATTCTTTTGACGCACGTAACTCTTCACCACGTACACAATTAATGTAATTCCAGTGGATTTGGAAGCAGAGACAGACAGCTTCCCGCTCACATGCAACACTTTACAGAAGCAAAATGTTTATTCAATGAAAGGAAATCTGCCGATTCCGTTGCGGAGAAAAGTGGCTCAGGGACGGAATTACGTTAACTGCATAAACGGTTGACGGTTAGGTAAGTTCAAATAGCGCATTATTTTGCTGTAACCGACAAAATAACACCAAAATATCAGCTCTGGTGTTAAAGGGTCAATGTTAACACCACATTTTAGAGCAGGAGTGTCAGGCCTCGAGGGCCGGCCTCCAGCTGGTTTTCCAGAAATCCTCTCTCTTCTGCTGTTGATTACCTGGATCAGTAAGGAGCTTCAATGGCAGGTTGGTTGGAAAACATCTAGAACATCGGCCCGCAAGGCCAGAATTCAGGCACCCCAGTTTTAGTCTACAATAGGGAGCTCCACTATAGTTTTTATCCTCTTAATTTCATTTTCTTTATAGCGTTGATCATAAACTTATTTACCAGAAAACACTTTACTTAAAAGAACAAATCAATTTGTTCCTTGACAGCATCTAAAATGTCCAAAATGACTACAGCTTAACGAAACAGTTTCATGATAATTAAAGCGTGAATTTTGAGCCCTTAAAGCTGCGTTCAGACCCAACACAAGTCACGCAGCAGAGGCAACCAGTTTCAGTGCTGTCGAATGTTCAGTTGCAGTTATCCAAGTTTTCATCGTCAGAACGCAGTGGATTCATTAAAAGTCTGCGTACAATGTTCATATTTATTCCATTTTTACTTCAGCAAAATGGTGACGTAGTGAGGAATTTTCAGACACAACCAAAATTGTTTTTATCTTTACCACACTTTAGTTGACTCAGAGTTATATGATGTACATTTCTGAAAAGGTAAGGGAAGAAATATTTATCTTGCTTGATGTCATCTGCCCTCTTTTTAATAAAGTCTCCATATATTGTTATTTTATCTAACACTGCAAATCATTGATTTTTATCACACATACCAATTCTTATCTCTATTCCTATTTAATGCACCACAGAATACTGCTGTGTTTATTATAAAAACAGCTGTGGTACATAAATCAGAACAGCAGTGTGCATCGGTATGTGTAATAAAAGTGTCTTTGAGGCATTTCAAAGAGAAAAACATGTTGATCTCAATGTCTCGACAGCAGAAACAGGTAGGAAGTGGTATGAATAGTTTTTATGACATCTTTATGAAATAGCATCTCAAACGTCACTTTTGAAAGACCGCTCTTATATTTTTGTGTCTATGCGCATTTCTGGTACACGTTTTTACCCAAAGGAGTTTTGACAATGATCTGATCTTTTATCGAAAGAAAAAAGAAGACGTTATCATCAACACGTTTTCTCAAGCATGAAATGTTGGGTTTTTCTGCTGAGAAAATTCACAAAGTTTGAGCAAAAATAAAAGCCAGTAATACAGCTAAAAGTCAGTGCTAAGAAGGCGGTTCGTGGTTCGCATAGGAAAACAGTTGATGAGATGTACTGTTTAGCAGCGATAGTGCCTTTTTGTGACACTTTCAGTTGTAAATCCCACTCGAGAGGCAGCCAGAGAGTTGTCATGGCACCAGGTATTTGGATGCATGAGTAGGAGGTGTGATCACTCCAAATCTGGGTGAAAGTTGTGTGTTTTTGCGTCTGTGTCGAGAGTGATGTGTTCTAATTAGTACCTTCTGATGTGTGTTTGTTAACGAATGGCTGCAAAACACAGTGTTTTTTTCTGGATACAGTGTTTTTGTCTTCTTTGTTAAACAACTCCAGGACAACCTTTGTGTCACACAATGGAATTTATTCCACCTGTTCTCTCATTCTGACTCATCTCCCTGTGGGAGAAAGAAGGGAAAAAATAGCAAGTATGAGTCATTTTACCAACTCACACACACACTGTAGAAAGAAAAGATGTGAATAAGTATTTACTCATTTAAATGGGTCTAAAACTCACGACTTTTTGTGTTCTTATCCAAAATAATGGGGCATTCTGGAAACTTTATAAATTATGGGAATTTCTTTGAATGTATGAGTGCAATAATGCAAAGCTAATCATACATAATCAGCACAAACGGATTAACACAACGATTGATTATATTACTTTTACTAAGAAGAAAATCTAATTAAATGATAAGGATGTGAGCGAGTGGTCTTTTACTATGATGCAGTTTTTAGCCATAACCAAAAAGTCTGTGTTGTTTTCTAAGAGTGGATGCATCAGAATCAGGCAGAGCAGGAAGACTTTGGCCCGAGCTCTGTTGGGTTTTCATCTGCTCCTGATCCGATGCGATTTAAATAAAGAAATGCTGGTACGTCTTTGAGCTGAACAGAGTGGAGTTGAACACCCTTCCTACGTTTGTCATGAGGGGTCCTATGGGTGAAGAGCTCATTCAAATTGGAAACAAACCCCGACCATCATGAAAGATGGGTCTGAGAGTGGTTCCTGGTCCTGGATCAGGGTCCGCTTGGGTGTATTCAGACAGAACATTTGTTCCAGATTATCAGGAGAACTGAACTCTGGTGTTCCTTAAGTGAACCTAATGTGTCCAGTCTGAATACACCCGAAGGCTTTAGATTCTGCAGATGGGATTAGCTGTTCTGCTAGTGGTTTTGGGGGGGTTTGACAGGTGCTGACCCTCGACGCCTTTGAGATCTACAGGAACGTGGTTCAAACTGTTTGTTTTTTGGGTTTCCTTTCTGTCCGATTTTTTGTTTTGGCTCTTTTTCTTAAACCCAAATGTGACATGTTTTCCCAGTTAGCTATGTACTTCTCCCTCTGTTCTCGTCTGTCCTCTCTTCTACTCTTAGCAGTGTAATCCCTTTATTACACTCTCTTCAAACTGTCCTGTGTCTAATAGCCATGCGGGTTATCAGAAGATATGGGCGAGACTTAATCTCTGCAGCATTGTGCTTCGCTGCAGTTTAGCCATGGTAGACTGGCTCACATGCCTCCCAAGAGGAATGGAGGGATAAAGAGCATTCCCTTTTAATGTGCGATCAATTCCCTCCTCTTCTTTTCCTCCTCCTCCCCATCTGGTTCAGATTTGTCTGTGGGTGTTTTTCTGAGACGTTGGTTGATGCGAGCTTTCTCGGATGAAACCGACCTGCAGGTGCAGCAAGAAAGTGGCGAGCTTAAGGAGGCGCCGGCTTATGTGCTGTGCAGCCGATGCAGATGTTTTCAAGCCAAACTGCTGTGGGCTGGCGTTCTTATGCAGTCACCATCACCCTGACCGTTGATGTAAACCAACGCGATGCGAGCACAAACTACTGCAGCATTTGTGTAGCAAGCTGAAAGATTCAGACCAACAGTCTGATGGGTTCACCTCTCGTTCCCTGGTCATCGTTTGCAGCATCTGAACTGATTTGTTCCCTTCCTTTAAAGGAAAACTCATTAAAAGTTGTGGAAGGACTCTGTAGTATTTCAATGTTTCTAAGAACCTTTTCTAAAGGCTAAACTCTTCATTCCAAGTCTCTCCAGCATGAAATGGCTCTGCAGTAGGTTCCAGAACAACGGCAAACGTCTCTCCTGGGAGCTCTGCTCCAGAATTGGCCACAACAACCCTGTGGGCCCTTTTAGGTTTCATCCCAGCAGATTTTCTTTCTCTGAGCCCACAAGTTTACAAGACGATTTCATTTTCCTCTTGTTGGTTTGTTAAAGCATCAAACAAACTCAAAGAAAACATTTTTGTAAAGACCCACTCTGATGAAAAAGGTGTTTTTAACATGTTCTTGTCGTATTTTGCTGAAAATTTTAAACTAAAATTGCGTTTCTGAGTATTTCTTTATTCAAGTTGTTGTGAATCAGAAGCAGATGAAAAAATAATTGTCTTTGTGACGTAGAAAATAGGCAGGGTGCTCCCTGCTCTGCTCCATAAGGGGTGCCAACAGTCCTGCCCACAACTCAGAGGGCAAATTGGATTGAACTCCTGCTGCTCTGCAGAAATGATGGCTAAAAAGGCCATAATCATAATCAAAGAACCATGTGGGCGTCTGATGAGGGTGGTTGCTCCTGGGTCTTTGTCTGTCAGGGGGATTTATGGGTGCCTGGACTGGCCGAGCTGCTTTAGATCTCTTTGTGTATTTCTGTTTGTACTGTTTACAAAATCTCGATGTACGATTGATTAACATTTGTTTAAATTTAGTGAATAGCGTCAGAAAAAAATTGAGAGATAACAATATGTTTAGAGGTTTATGATTGTAGTTTCCTGTAGTTTTAATACAAATACTTCATAACAAAAATGAGACATTTTTCACGAATTAAACAGAATATTATAAAACAGTCCACGCTTACAGATAATAAGAATAAAAAAACACTTTTTTTAGCTACAGTAAACTTCTGCCACATCTCATGGCATCAGTTTAGGGAAAGAGGCTCAAAAAGTCTCATCATCTTCAGATTTTACCCAAACAAATGTTTTTCTTAGAAAGTAGATTTTAGGTCATACTTTTTCATCTGGATTGAAATTAGTTAAATATCTATTTTTTGGTGGAGCCCCAGATTGTCAGATATAAAAACGACTGGTTTCTGCCAAAATGAAGTGTTTAATGTTAGGAGTACTGACATCTTTGGGGGATTTCCTCCTCCGCCTCTGTCATCCGTCACGTGATCCACTGGGAATTCCTTCATCTGTTGAATTTTGCTCCCGCAGAGGAAAACCAGCTCTGGATTGAGCGGCGATGACAGCTGTCCGCCTGCACGCCGCTCTCATCCATGCTGGCGGCTGCCAGAGAAAAAATTAGAGCAGAAACTGAGGCGCTAAGAGAGAATCCCACAGAAGAGCTAATTACTTTGAAACAAGAGACACAAACCGAGGCTGATGTTCTGGAGTTGAGTGTATTCTTCCCTCCGGGAGCAAATTTGAGGGAACAGTGGACTCTGAATCGTGACACGCTTTTGCTTTAGAACAAGATGACTTTTTTTTTTGTTGTTAATGTTTGTGTTGATCCCAACACGACACTTCTACAAAGACCTGCAAACTGCATCAATTCCATCCCTAATTCACTGGGAATTGCTTAGTGCCCATGTTTTAGTCAAAGTTGGGTAAAAAACAAACAATTTTTAATGAGTTTTTAAAAAGAGAATTACACAACGAGAGATTCAAAGTGTACTGCGGTCAAACTTTTATTATCAAAATCAAAATTTCTTTGAATGAAGTCAATAGAAAATGACTTTTTTTTTGCCTGGAAAATACAAAAAATATCTTTAAAGGGAAATAGAATAATAGATTTCTAATAAAGATTGATTCAGATAGATTTTTGGACAGTTTCATTACAGTCCAAGTCCGGGGAAAAAATAACAAAAAGCCATTTTAGTACATTTTGATTTCCGAATTGGTGCATTTTTCTCACTTAAATTCACAAATTCTGTAAACATAGTGTGATATCCATGACCAGTTTCTATGGTAACCATGCCATCTTGAACAGATTTGATTTTTCTTTTAGGCTTAAATGTTTAGGACGCAAATCAATGTAGAGGTAACATTAAAAACCATCTCTTAATGGTTTTGTCCTCAAAACTTCTTAAAATTCCTCAGGACCCCGCATAATAAAGCAACAATTTACTTTTTAGAATTATTTGAAGTAAAACCACTTTCATCTGAAATCCTGGCTGAGTCGGCAGCGGCTCGTTTTGAAAACAAACAACTTTGAAACTTCTTTGATTCTTGAGGATGAAGTGAAGGAGAAACGGTGCTGCGTCTGCTCTCACCGCAGATCGGAGAACTGTACGGCAGGTGAATAACGGAACGCCAGCCTCAGGAATCTGAACGCTAAAAGCTTTTTGCTCTGTCCATCTTCATCTCAGTCGAAACAATGTGACTGGGTGGGACAGAGGAAAAAAAAACACATAGATTTAAGCTAAACTAAAGCAGCTGATTTTAACCTTGACGCTAGTTGAATTACCGCAACTCGTTAACGTAAACTCTGTTTACGTAATTAACGTAATTCCAACGGATTCTTAAGCTGAGAAAAACAGCCTCATGCTAATATGCAGCACTTTATGGTAGTGAAGTGCTTACACAATCAACATAAAACAATGGATTCTTTTGCAATTCTGAGAGTTTTAGAATTCGTTACCTTAACTGCGTAAACGGTTGAAGTTACAGTAGCTCAAAGGGCATGTGTTATTGCCAGTCGATGATTATGTCTTTGGTATTAAATTTTATATTGTATATGTCGCTGGCGATACCTAATCAACTCATATTCTTCGAATTATCATCACTCTTCAACCTTTGACAAAATTACCGTAATTCAAATGGCTTCTAAAGCAGAGAAAAGCAGCTTTGAATATCAGCTTTGTACCAATATGCAACACTTTATGTTAATAAAGTTTATGTTAATAAAGTGTTGCTTCATAGCGTGAAGCCACTTTTATCCACTGGAGAATCAGCTGATTTACATCGGTTGCATCAACGGGTGAAGGATTACAGTAATTCAAAGAACGTCAACACAGGGGCTAAAACGTCACTATTATTGGGCTCAAAACCCACAGCTATGTGTTTAACATGTTCTTGCAGCATTTTGTTTAAGATTAAAACTGTATTTCTGAGTATTTCTTTATTCAAATTGTGCTGGATCAGGAGCAGATGAAAAAAATGCAATTTAAAAAAATTGTAGTTGTTTGTACAATTTCCAACTTGTGGGCCACCAGCCCCCTGCTCTGTTCCATCAGATGCATCCACATGCAGACAAATAGATCCATAACCGTCTTCATTTTCCTCATGCCAACTGGCATCTGGATCAAACCTGTATGGCTGGATAGCTCCGATATTGGTCGTCCTTCTGTTGCAAATGTTGACTTGGGGTTTTGAGGGGTTGTAAGCTAGCAGGAGAGAGTGTAACCAAAGGAATGATGGGATATCATGAAGGCTTACTTCTGCGCCAGCCGTCTAACCCACAACTCAGTGGCGACTTTCTGATGAACTTCTGCCGCTCTACAGAAACTAGATAACAACGCAGGTTTTTGATTTTGGCTAAAAACAGCATAATCCTTATTAAAGGACCACTGAAAATAGATCAAAAGATGATCGGAGTGGGACACTAAATGCTAAGTTAAAAAAAGAACTCACTACTTAGTACAATACATAGGACGTTGGCCATTTTTAGGGTGTGCTGAAGGAATATGATTGGCGTGGGAATTGAACCCTCTTTCCACTGCACTTCCTGAATAAAACATGTTTATTTTGGTGTAAAGTTAGACTTCCTGTCAGTCAGTGGGGTTGGCTTTTTGTCTGAAACCAGCCTCTACTGGTCATTTGCGGGATTGCACGATCTGCTTCTTCTGGGTTTTAGTCAAACTCAGAACGATTCTACAGAATTACAAGCACCTGCTCACTCAGCAAAATCCTCGCTGGCGTGACGGTCAGTTGTTTTCTGGATCAGGCCTTTGTCTTGACGCATTCCTCGGACTACCGCTCATGAAAGCTCAGAAGGTCTGACCGGAGTTTGAACCCCTGCAGCAAATCTCTGATCCAATCTCTGAAGCAGCTGAAGTGCCTCCGGTGCCCCATCACCCTCCCCTTTATTGCACATACAAACCCTGCGTGAGCGGCGCCATAAAACAAACGAGGGCGTTGCTCCCAGATAGTGTCTCCTGCGGTACACGCTCTCAGATGTAGCGACACAAATCAGAAGATGGCACCTTTCTGTGCCGAATGCAGCACTTCTGATACTTGGGGGTGATACTTGGGAGCCCTGTTTTCATCTCCTGCTGCGGGAGCCTCCTCTGCGGCGGTGGCAGTGGCGGCGCCTGTCACCTGTAATGAATCACTGGCTCTCGTTGGTGTCTGCACAGCTTGATAAGAGCCTTTACCTTCAGCGTATCTGTCCCATCACCAGCGAGGCTTAGAAGAGTCAGCTTCCTTTGCTCGGCCATCTTTCTTCCTGTTGCTGCCTCATCAAACCAGCACATCTCCACACACATTAGCATTTTTATTAGCACAAACAGAGGAAAGTGGGCTGTTTGCAGGCCTCCCCTTCCCCCGCTCGCCACTTCCTGTCGATAACTTGCTCAGGATGAACAGCTGTGGACTAAGATGATCTTTAAAATGTGACCACTTCTTTTTAAATGCACAATAAGCATTTAAAGGCTTTTCTTTAGTCTTTTGACAGCATGCTACCGTTTTTTTTTTCTGTCTTCAATTTATTTTTGTTTCATTTTAACAGGATTCATGAATTCAAGATGTATGAATGAATGAATGAATGAATGAATGAATGAATGAATGAATGAATGAGTGAATGAATGAAGGAATGAATGAATGAGTGAATGAATTTAATAGGAGTTCTTGGTTCTTGGGTAAGACACTGGGTTGGCCCAGCGCAAAGACACACATATCTGCTTCTTTAAAAACAAACTTTTTGCTTCATATTCTGGACAAAAACAAGTGAACTTTCTCTCTGATCTGATGCGTTATTGAACCTATCGTGACGATCAGCATTTATATCGCTTTCCTTTGCCGCTGCAGCAGCGCATTCTCGTGTTACCATGACAACGGGCCGCACCAATAATCAAACAGTTCGCTTTTTGTAAGAAAGCAGTATAAACCAAAAAAAAATAACAAGAATAAAATTCTAAAAATTGATTGAACATGTATTTCTTTTGTAAATGACTGTGTTATAGGCAGGATAGTTCAAGTGTGCATTACTGCACGCCGTGGAAGCCTGAACCGTCTGACAGAAAGCGGAAGACGTTCACTTCTGACGTGTAATTAATCTGCGTTAATATATAATAATAAGTTCATTTATTGACATTGGCAGCCCTATTTTAAACCCAAACTTGTTTTAATGTTAGGATACATATTTGAGTTATTGTTTAATTGAATTCTGTGTGATGTAGTAAAGATGTCAAACAAATCAATTGGGTAAATCACGATGCAGCGTCACTCTGCTGCCAGTTCAGTAGCAGAGCAGCTTTCACTTCAAACTTTCACCAAAAGACTAAAATTAGAACCAAAAGGCACTACAAAATGAAAGCACACACTTTTTTAAGGTGGAAAAAGCTCATTTACAGTTTTTAATGGTCATGGATTGTTGGCTGTGGTCCTCATCAGGCCGGCAGCTGTGGCTTTACTGTACTTTATTTTACTTTACTAGAAGTGACTCTACACAGTGCTTTTTTACAGTATGGGATGACCAATGTTGTCAGCTATTTCACCTGTTTGTTAGTGTCTCGTAACTAATGCGGTCCGTCTCAGTCTCTGAATCCGAGACTTCAGTGTCTTTAAGTAAAGCTGAGGAACATTAAACCCTCAGCTACAGCAAGTCCTGGTGATTTAAATTTCTCTGAAGACGATTCATCTTCAGCTTGTAGTCCAGCTCCAAGCAAAGAGCGATCCCAGTTGGACTGTTTACACATTAAAACATTTTATGAAACCTCTCAGTTCTTTTTTTCTTTTGCCGAAGCTGGAAACGTCAGCTCCGCTCAGTTCCCTCCCTCCACAGATGTTCTCAAGAATCCTCATTTAATGGCTGAGGAAAACACAATATGAGGCCACCAATATCTGTGATGCTGCAAGCTGCCATAAAGTTACTCTATCAAGCAGCTGTGCAGCCTTTTTCTCTCCCTTTCCTCCTTCATGAACCATAAAACTACTGGACCATCAGATTTAAACTTTTGAACACACGGCAGAGCCAGACTTGCATTTCTTTTGAACACAAACACAGACTGTTCTCACAGGCGATGCCGGCCTACAGGGTTAAATCCATCAATATGGAGACACTGGAGCTTATGTAGAAAAAGAAGCTCACTTTTCTCTGCCCACTTCCACTTTGATACTTTGAGTTTTATTCACATATCATTTTACGTTTCATTGCGTTTCACATACGTGTTGGGTGCAGGGGATCGGAAGGCTTGGGGGCATGTGTATGTTTTATCATTTGGTTTTTAACTGTTTTAGTTCTGTAAGCATTTGGCGTTGCTGTTGTATGAAAAGTGCTTTATAAATAAAGCTTTATTTTATTTGTTTGATCGACACTTCAGAAATGGAAGATTAGGTGCGTTTGTTGTATCCACCACCTGCCAAGTAAAAAAAATCTCACTAATAACATCGCACAATAACAACTGATTTTTGTTTGAATTAAATTTAATAAAAGTTGATGTGAAAATAATAGCTCTGTCCACAGTTTTTCTTAAAGGAATAGGCTTCAAAACGCTCTTTAACCCCAGGGTTTTAACTTTAGAGTTTGCAACCAGTCTCCAGTGGTCATTCGAGGAATTGCACCTTTTGTTCTTTCTGGGTTTGCTTCAAATCAAGAATGGAAGAACTTTTGGAAGACATTTTATGATGAAAATAAATAAATAAAAGTAAAAATGCAAAACTCAGAGATAAAATGATAAAACTCAGATGAAGGACACAATGAAAAGCAAAATACTGGTGGGGCTACTTGGATTAGAGGTGAAAAGTTTCAGAGAAAGAAGACTTTAAGTTCAGATGCAATGACTCAACTTCAAGAAAGCATCACCAGGATGAATGAGAACCTTCATTGACCAAAAGCAAAACCAAGAATTTAAAACCCGCTCGGTGCTTTAACCCGTCAAAACCACAGCTTTCGTTCCAGTGTTTCCAACAACCATAACTCTTCCATTGTTAAAGCAAGTACCTCAATTACAGCAGTTGCTGAAGCTGAGAAAACCAGAATTCTGCTGATATGAAACATTTTACAAAGTTATGTGTTTCATATCAGCGTTTGAACACTTTTTTGAAAATTTGTCAAAGAGCGTGTTTTATTTAAGTGTCGGCCGTGACATCTCAAGTGTTAAAGGTTAAACGGGAACAAAGACATTCTAAAACGGCACCATAAACCAGCCTATCAACTGAGTGCAGGCAGCTCTGGGCTGTTCCACCTCAACAGGTGAGAGGAGTAACTGCTACCCAGCACATAAACGCAAACGAGAAAGAAGAAAAAGCTCAGCTGAGCGAGTGACTTTGACGTGATACACAATGAACTTTGCCCTCTCAAAAATGTAGCCAGTGAAACAACCAACTACTGTTCCTGGAGATTTTGGAGGGACATATCTGTACATCTCTAATCATCCAGAACTGGGTGCTACAGTCAGTCAATTGACCCCTCCCACATGCAGACTGGATTTCTAAAGCAACACATTTTACTCTTCAAACTAGTCTATTAATCCTTAATGTTTTCTCTGGAGCACATGACCTTATCCATCCATTGTCTTGACCTGCTAATGTCCCTTTTGGGATCTCGGGTTTGCTGGAGCCTGTCCCAGCCACTGTTGGGTGATGGGTACACCCTGGACAGGTCACAGAGCACATAATCACTCCCACACACCAAGGCACAACAGAGCAACCCATTAACCTATGAAGCATGTTTGGACTGTGGATTAAGCTGGAGTGGCTGTAGTAAACCCACGCATGCACAGGAGAACATGCACACTCCACATGGAAAGGTCCCAGCTGGGACTTGAACAGGAATCATCTTACTCTGAGGCAAGAGCCACTGTGCCACTACGCAGCCCTCCATATGACCTCATGTTATTGAACATGTCATTAAAAAGTAAAACTCATGCTTATTCATCATTTCTTTCACTGAGTGTTTGCGGCGCTGCTGGCGTTTAACAATGCAGCAGCTGCAGCGAGAGCCGCAAGAATCCAGAAAAACAGACGGCATTCTATTCTGTCTGTGGGTCCCCTAACAGCCACTCTCCTCGTCCTCAGGAAGCATCGTGTACCTGGGGATGATGTTCGGAGCCTTCTTCTGGGGCGGCCTTTCAGACAAAGTGGGTCGTAAACAGTGTCTGCTCATTTCCCTGTCTGTCAACGGCTTCTTCGCCTTCCTGTCCTCCTTCGTTCAAGGCTACAGCACCTTCCTCTTCTGCCGCATGGTGTCTGGCTTTGGGTGAGTTGCTTTCCCTTTCAGTTCGTGTCCTGGAGATTCTCAACACAATCTCTTTTGGTTTTTACGCCTCACGTCCTTTAAAGTACACAAGGAGTTTAACTGCCACACATCAACCCATCCTTATCCGTCAGTCTGGGGAGGGAAGTAAAGCAAAACAAAACAGAAATATTTGCAGGAATAAGCCATCCACCATAAATGAGCATCTGTGTGCTTTAAAGCTGCTGTTTGCTTGGCTGCTCACATCTTTGATTACAGACATGCCCTCCCTTGTCAATAAACTGCTACCTTCTTTTTACACTCAGCGACTGTATTTTACGCACATTTACGAAACTCATGATTTATCATTCCTAAAGTTCTGGCTTTAGCAATCATTACAAAGGCAATGTTCCAGTTGAGATCATCTTGTTAACCCTTCCAAACCGGGGCTTGGCCTCCAGTGTTGACATTCTTTTGACTACTGCAACTCTTCAATCGTTGATGCAATCAACATAAATCAGATGATTCCATCGTGGAAAAAAGCGTCTTTGTGCCGATATGCAACTCTTTACAATAGAAATGTTTTGCTTATCCATATGAAAAGCTGCTTTTTCTGCATATCAGAATCAGCGGATTCAGCAGTTTTTGGGTTGTCTGGCTGGTAGAGGGTTGCAGAGAGGAGCGGCTGCATTGATGTGTGTATTTCAGTTCCCTTCGGGCTCACACGGCCACCTCTGTACCTTTGACGTACTGGTGACATTGACGTACGATGTCCATTTGTCATGGCACAATAGTGCAAAGTTCATTGTTTCAGAGAATCGGTTGGAATTAGATTCATTGCATAAACAGTAGATTAGTTGCGGGAGTTCAAAGAGCGTGTGGTATTTAGGGGTTACAACATCTCTGGTGTTAAAAGGTAAAACTGAAAAAGAGCTGAAAAAAGTGTTGGAAATTCCAAGAATGTTTTGTTCAATAAAGTTATTTATTTAAGTTTTTACTTGAAGAAATGAGAAGATGCTGAAGCCAAGATTTGTTGTCATTTCATACAAAAAAGAACAAAAATTTTTTGTGTAACTAAAATAAAATGAAAACCAACAGAAAAATTCCAAACCACGACTTTCTTCCCACATGAATGTCTGCACCACAATCCCTGCACGTTAAAGGATGTCGCTCAGCTATGCACTGCATAATGTGACGAAGGCGTGGGTCTCCCCCTGCAGAATTGGCGGGGCGGTGCCCATAGTGTTCTCGTACTTCGCAGAGGTGTTGGCCCGGGAGAAGAGAGGGGAGCACCTGAGCTGGCTCTGCATGTTCTGGATGATCGGGGGAATCTACGCCTCGGCCATGGCCTGGGCCATCATCCCACATTACGGTCAGTGATCTTCTCATGAACGTTTGGGGCTCAATAACAGAGACATCAGACGAATGTGAGCTGCTGGAAGTATTTTCTTCAATAAAACAGTGTTTAAACATCAGTGAAGTCAGACAAACTCCTTTTGATTGGGTGAAGAATCCTAAAAAGGTTCACACTTCCATTTGGACCAAAAAAGAGGGAGTCCTACAAATTTCAGTTGATGTAAATGCCGCAAATGTTCTCAAATGTTCTCAAATGTTCTCTCAAATGCTCTCAACACATATACAGAAAACCAGTTTGCTACTTTTTCTGGTTGTTTTTATTCAGATTTGTACTTTTTTTTTCTCATCGAAATGACGTCACCTTCGGCCTGTCTGCTTAAACACTGAACTGATAAGTATTTTTGGTTTCAATGTAGTTTTTATTTTTATTTATTTATTTTTTGAACTTATGTGTTTCAGAGTGAGGCTGTATTCAAGTCTTTTGGTCCGGACCGAGTCCGCTTAGTTTAGTCCAGATGGAGTCCTGAACTTTGCTCTTGGACTGTATTTAGACATTTCTGTTTTGTAACAAAGCTTGTAGACACAAGCAAAAAGAAAAGATCTCTTCAGCCATTAACCAAGAATTATGAGGGCGGGGCAAAGCAACGAAAGAAAGAATCATGAAAGTCTTAACTTTTGCGATTCTTATCAGGATAGTTTCCTTATTCGAACTCACTGATCATTTTTCAACGTCTGCACCAACGTCAGGTACAACACTTTTTATTGCTACTTTGGTTCGGTGGAGGCACGCTGCAAGGTTACTGAGGAGACGACGTTGTTTTAATGAGCCTGCATCCATCCGACCACATTTCAATGGGTTGCTGTCTCTCATCATTGCTTTGCATTTGTCCTTGGCTCATCATGCTTGCTTCCTACTCTGTTTACATCCCATAATGCACAGCTACGGTGGCCATTTTTGGTCCAGTTGTTCCACTCCGAGCATGGAACTATTTCCGACTGAAGAATCTCAGACCAACCCGAAGCTGATTGAAATGAACTGAGACCACCTGAAAAGATTAGTCAGAGCGCGGTTCCTGGTCCCGGACCAGAGTCTGCTTGGAGGAACTCAGACTGAACATTTTTTCTGGATTATCGGGGGGAACAAACATGTCCTAAAACTCACAGTTTGTTCCAGTATTTTCTCAACCCTTGTCCATTTTGAGTTTAGGGGTTAAAGTCTTTGAGTTTTCACAACCTTCACATCTTCACAACAGGGAGCTTTGTTTTCTGAGCAGTTTTCCTCTGTTTGGTCCACATCACCATTTAGATGAGCTTGAAAACTGAGGTGCAGCTTGGTCAGCTCAACAACTGAACTACAAACTCATGTAGTTCATAGAGAAAAAATAACCTCTGACAGGAAATGAAATCTTACAAAATATTGTACTTCCGTTCCCCCCCAATTACGAGTCTGCCTTCACCTCCAACACTTTATTTGTGAGATAAGAATGGTTGCTCTGATGAGGGGGACGGGAGATTGGAAGCAGGTGGAGTCCCGATGATGTTAGCTGTCATACACCTTAATGAGATGGCATGGAGCTGGGGGGTTTCATAACAACAGCGGGGATTGTTTCCAACATAAAGAGCCTCCAGGTGTGCAAACAAACAGAAGGCCGCTGTGGTGCAGCTCTGACAGCAGCTGCAGTGGAACTGCAACAAAGCCTGCGAGTCGCCGCGTGGAGCTCCGAGCAGATCAGATCAGATGCATGAGGTGAACTCAAACGACGTGTAGGAGGCATGAGCAATATTTAAGCTTCCTGGAAGGATTTTACAAGGTTGTAAAAGAAATAAAAAGCTGGTGTGATGCAGGGCAGCAGAGAGGAGCAACAAGCAGAGAATGAATCCAATTTGCAGGGAAGGGGTGAGAAGGGGGGGGTGATTTATGAGACCTGTATCAGGAGTAATGGAAAGGTGAGAAGAAAGAGCTGGAAAAGAAAATACCAAGATTTTTTCTGTTACATTTGACTATTTTGAAGTTCATGACGTTTCATGAAGTGGAATCATGATAATGATGAAGAAGCTCTGCAGAGAAGCCCTCCATAGAACGCATGAAAACCATCGACTGTATCTGAGAACTGGACCAAGTGAGTGTGATGTCATCCACTGAAACTGTTTACTTCTGGCTACAGCCAAATGTAGTCGATTCACCGTTTTTCTGTGATACAGAAATCGCCATGGTGGACGTTACAATGTGAGTAAGCAGAGATTGGTCCAAATCGGTCAAGTTTCTATGACAACCACTTTCACCAATCAACTAGTGAGCTTGTTGGAAGGCCACACCTTGAAACTTAAAAGTGCGCTACATAAAATCTGGACACAGGGCCCAGCAGGCACCTACTTTTAGTAAAGCATCTGATTGGTTAGTTTATAACTTGAATAACTTAAACTACAGAAAATGACCATTTAAAAAAAGAGGATAAAAAAAACATGTTTAAAAAAAGGTTTTGAGCAAGAACAAGCAAGAGCTCAGATGAGGAAAACGAAGACGTTCATGGATCTATTTATGGATCTATTTATCTATAAGTGGAGGCATCAGAATGGAGAGGAGCAGGGAGCTTGTGGCCCTGCCCAGAGTATTTGTCCTCTGCTCCTGATTCACAACGATTAGAATAAAGAAATACTCGGAAATGTAACTTTAAGCTTAATTTTCTGTATGTATGTCCTCCATCATCAGAAAAATGCTATCAAAACATGTTAAAAACACTTTTTTCATATGACAGGGTCAATAAAAAAACATTTAAAATAAAAAAAATCTCTGATTTGTGTGACTGTTTGTGGGGTTTAAGGTAGAAGAGCCGACAGAAGGAGGAAGAAACTCAATAAGACAAAAAAGTGTTTTTGTGTCTTGTCATTCATAGCCCTCCTCTTGCTCTGTCAGCTTCTGTTTTAGGATCTCAACTTTCTGTGCATAAATCTTGAGGAAATTTCCAGTTATCGGGCGGCGGGGTAATAACGGCTTTTTTCTACCAGATGCGGTGGTGTCTGAGTAATAGGTTCCGCCGCAGTGCTTCTTCATTGACTGCTGGACAAAGAGTGTGTGTGTTGGAGGGAGAGCCTCATAGGGCTTTGAGCATTTCTGCACTAAAAAAGGAACCAATCCCTCTGAATCAACCCAAAGCTTGCAGCCTCCTGCGACCAGCTTTGCTTGGCAGCGCTGATTGAATCTCATGCACAGCTTGGGGTGAACTCCATGATTGGCATCCTGAAGCACCAAAACCAACATGGGGGGAAAGTCAAAATAAAGAGCTGCTGCTGATGACAGGATGAAAGCAGCATCCCTTTTTTTGCCATCACAGTGACAGGGGGTTTAATTCCACTTTGAGCTGCAAACTTCAAAACAGGCTGCAAAGTCAAATTTTCATTATGGCGCCAATGATGGCGCTGCCATGTTCCTGCTGACCCTACTGCTGTGCTGGTACTCAATGAATTTCCCCCTCCTGCCATTCTTCCAAAGTACATTATTTTCATAAACACTAAAGCTACTTTACAGATTGTTGGGGGAGAAAGAAACAAAATAATTGTCAATGAATGAGGTAAAAATTTACATTTGACATATTAAGGAAGAGCCATCCTTTAGTTCAAAATGATGGTTTCCATAGCAACCGTATTTATTTTTAAAGACTCACTCAATGAAAATGGTGCTTTTGACATGTGGTAGCTTTTTTTTTTTTGATAATTTAAGCTTCATATTGCATTTATGAGTATTTCTTTATTTGAATTGCTGTGAATCAGGAACAGATGAAAAAAATGCCGTTTGAAAAAGGGCTCCTTTGTGATGTAGAAAATACCCTGGGAGGGCACAAGCAGGATAGCAAAATAAGTTACAAAATAAAGAAATATCAAACAATCTTTTCATAAATGTATGTGATCCCCACCTGCCCACCACACACACAACCCAATATCATGACATAACAACACACATGTATTTATTTCATTTCAGATAAGTACATTTTGACGGTGATTTAAAAATAACTTTGCTCTTTGACTGTGAAATAGTTTTTGGGAATGAATTCCGAAACGACATGCCTCTGTACAGAACAGTCTTTTTAATGCTATTAGTTTTTGCTTGTGGTAAAGTGAAATGACCGTCCTCCACCTGTCTTGTAGAATACTTATGTGCATTAGAACTAAATTGCAGGTTTCTATAAATAAGAAATGGTGTTTTTGTTACAGTAATGCTCCTGATAAAAACAATAATGAATAAATCAGTGTGTCTTTTACTATAGCCAGTGTAATTGTTATTGCGTTTGATTGACATTAGTTCTATAATTGCACCCCAGTTCTACCCGTGCTGCTCTGTTTTGTAACTTTTGAACTTTGCTTAACAGTGTTTATGTGGCCGTGGACCAAATGACCAAACAGTAGCCTAGAGTCAAAAGAACTTGGGATTAAATTGTACTTTTCTCGCTTGCTGTGTTAAAAAAATAGCATTTCTACTAATTGTAGAAATTGCTCTCCCCGTTTTAGTTATTATGCTGTCTATGTTAATTTATCATCAATAAATATTACTATAAGTTACATTTAATTTACTTGCTTAATTACTGTTCCTTTTAAACTCAGAGTTGTTTGGGATTTGTACTAATAGCATATTTAGAGCCAAATATCATGCTCTTTTTTTTATTTAACTTTAAACTAGCTCAGTACACTCAATCTATTGTACTTTGTGCTGTCATTCCCTCTTCATTCTTATGCTCAGTTGATCTATAAAACTTGCAGATGAATAAATGGTTAAATCATCAGCTCACATAATGACTCATTAAAACAACTTTTATCTTGATACACGTTGTTTCTCACACTGTTTCCCTGACAATCTAAAACCTTTGAGTAAGTGAATTATCCAGATTATCCAAGACTCTTTTCTCGTTGCTTTGCCTATAATTCCTGCCCAATGACTGAAGAGATCTTGAGTCACATGATTTCATTGGTTCAAAACAGAAAGCTCAAGCATCAGGACTCAATCCGGACCAAATTAAATCGACTTGATCTGGACCAACAGACTTTTTCTTTAGATTGTTGGTGCATCAATGAAAAGAAAGTTCATACTAAGATAAAGATGAAGATGATTCAGTTCGTTTCCATTTCTGTGTCTCATTTTGGTTCAAAGGGTTTGTCTTTCCAGTGCATAAAAAATGTTCAAACATGTTTGAATTTATCATTTAAAATAAGTTTATAAGGACCAATGGATGATTTTATCCTGGAACAACCGGTTTGCGTAAAAAAAGACAAAACATTTGAGTTTCACTTAAAAAATGAATACTTTGACAGCATATGTTTATGACTGCAACACCCTTCATATTTGTAAGAAGTGTGTAGAAGTGTTTGTGCATGCATGTTTGCAGAGCTCACTTCTAATAGAACTGGGACATAAATCTTGCAGTGCCTGAATCAGTCAGCCATAACCTGCAGTCAATAATAGCTATAATCCCCTTAATGAGCTTTGTACTCATACAGGAAAGAAAAGCCCTACAGGCCACACACACACACACACACGCACACACACACACACACACACACACACACACACACACACCACACACACACACACACTCACACTTTTCAATAATGCTGATTCTTTGATACAGATCATATCATTAGCATTCAGACAGCTAAGTGCTGCCTCACAGGCTGTGGGTAAGTGTGCAGGTTTTTCTGCAGACAGACACACGTTTTTACTGATTTAGATGTAAAATGCACGTGTCACACTAAAATTAAAAACTGCATTATGGGTAAGATTTTACAGCTTTATAAAACTCTCTCAGCGCGGTACTATTGGACCATAAGAAGCATTCAAAATCATTCCATTTTCTCATAAACCAACAGAGCATCCTCTGTCTGGATCCTGGTTGTGTTTACTGACCTAGAACCGTTTTTTGTGGTACACGGCGGACAAAAATGTGTCAAAATGTCTCAGACTTTGGTAATCTGTGAAGCTGCACCATGTGATGAATTGTTTGAGAATTATGGATGCTGTAGTCAGGAGCCTGGCAGAGTTATAAGTACAGTAGAGTATTCTTTAGTTTTTTCTGAGTTACAATTGAACCATATTGAGAGTTATTTTCAATAAAGTTGAATTTATCTATTGTTTCTGTAAAAAACTTTTTTTTAAATACAACAAAAAGTTTTCAGAAGTAACATGACTGCTTTAAAAAGTGGCGTCACCCATTTGCTGAAGTAAAAACGTAATAAATATGAACATTTTACAAAGACTATATCAGAATCCAACGTGTTCTGGTGATGAAAATTTTGATGCTTTATCAAAAATAAATGTACATACATTTCTTTTTTCAAATGACAAACTCTTCAAACACAATGCATTGTGGTCCATATTTGCCAATCCTGTGAGCATCAATGCACTTTGGGAATTTTCCAGCACACTGGAATTTGGAACTGGAAAGTTAGACACCCCGACAAAATGGCGAACACCCTAATTAGCACACTTTAACATTTGTATCGTCCTTGTCCAGCCATGAGGTCTGTAGATGAATAAATACATTTATTGATTGATTAACTGAAGAAAAACATACTAAACAAACGGGGAAACTTCCATTAAAACAATGAATTCCTGTTGAAAACCATTGAATGTTAGAGTTCATGAATCATTCAGTCAAGATTGATTCAAACCCATTAATCAATGACTCACTGCAACATCTGCAGAGACAAAACAAAGTTTGAGGAAACCCTTAAGAGTCCAGGTTTTAGTGCAGATGCTGAAAAGTGGCAGCAAGAAAAACCTCCATGCTAACATTCAGAGTGTGGTTCCTGACCGAGAGGGGCCTGAAGACTGTCGCTGTGTTTGTTCCTGTGTTCAGGCTGGAGTTTCAGCATGGGATCAGCCTACCAGTTCCACAGCTGGCGAGTGTTTGTGGTGGTGTGTGCGCTGCCATGTGTCTCAGCGGTCGTAGCTCTGACTTTTATGCCTGAGAGCCCCCGCTTTTTCCTGGAGGTAAAACAGGAGATTTGCTGTTTTATTTACAAGCCTGTGATTTTTGTTTTTTGTCGATGAGAAGTTCTCACAAAATGGTCAACCAAACTGGACACACATCTGTCCAAACCGCTGTTCTAGGAGAGTTATTATACTTTAAATATGATCTTGTTTTTAAGGTCAGATTTCCACATAAAATGTATATTTACTTTCATTTTCTTCTAATAAAAATGTTATATGAGTAGTTACTTTAGATTTTCACAACTAGTTATTTGTTTTAGTTTTTAACTAAATATTTTAGAATAATTTCCTCAGTGAGATATTACTTATTTTAAACAACTTTTGCAAAAAGTTTTCAGAATAAAGTGACATTTTCCTTTGGTTAGACGGGTAAACACGACGAGGCCTGGATGGTGCTCAAACACATCCATGACACCAACATGCGAGCCAGGGGGGAACCTGAGCGAGTCTTCACTGTGAGTACCTGTTTGCGGATGACCCTCCCCTGCACCGGTGCTGCAGTGCCGTTCGTTGGGTCACAGATCGGTGTCTCCCCCTGCAGGTGAACAGGATAAAAGTCCCCAGGCAGCTGGACGAGCTGGTGGAGATGCAGAGCGAGTCAGCCAACCCGGTGCTCAAGGTCTTCTGCAAGATCAAAGCAGAGCTCAGAGGAGTAAGATCCAACTAATACTGTTTGTTTTCCTGCAACCTTGAATTCCACTAAGCGTCCTTTGTTTTTTTTTTCTTACAGATTTGGTTGACTTTTATGAGATGCTTCAATTACCCAGTAAAAGACAACACCATAAAACTTGCTGCAGTCTGGTTTACTCTGTCTTTTGGGTAAGAAGTAAAACACACAAGTTCTCCAGCTGTTCCTCAGAATCTGTTTTTGGTTTTACTACAAGTTCAGGATGAAATGTGCTGCTTCAGTCAGCTGAGTCATCACTCCTTCAGATTAATGATATTCTATTTGCAGACTTTGGCTGTGAGGCCGATGTTGAATCAATAACATATTGTCCTAATGGGCAAAAAAGAGAAATCTACTGTTATATTTGTTAGTTTTATTACTTTGATTCAACACCATCTAAAGGAAAACAACTTCTCCCACATTTCAGAATCTAAAAGATTTATTCCTCAAGCAAGTCATCTACCTAAAGCCTTAGTCATTAATGTCCTTACAGGTGGCTATCTGTGGGCAAAACAAATACCTGTACGGGGCATGCAGCTGACCTGCGTGAAATTTTAGTGTCGTAGAGCGTTTGGTGAGCCGGTAGGGAGAAAATGTTTTCGAATGAAGATGCATTTGTCCAAGGAGAGAATAGTAAGAATTAAATTTAAAAAACTTTTTTTTAATTATTATTATTGCCTTGATACAAACTCAAAAGGTGTTATAAGGAGAATGATCAGATTCTCCTCCATTTTGGTTTTGTGCTCCATCCCGCTGATCGCACATCAACACATCACGGGTCAAAGATGAGTTTCTGATTGGTTGACACGGCACAAATTCTTTGCCAAAATTCAGATATTTGAATTTGCGCAGCCAAATACTCGCCAAGGGTCAGAATTTTTGTTGTCAGACTGCAGGGCTAGCAAAATGCACCCCAGAACCTCTGATTGTGTCTGTACTTTGACTTAACATTGAAACTGGATGCCCCTGATGCACAAATCGCGTTGGGTGTGAATGTAAGCAGCAAAAAGCTTAAACCATGTAAACACATTTGGCTAAAGGAAAAAAAAACAAAGATAACACAAGTAGACCAATAACCTGCTGAAAAAATGAAAAGAAAATGTCATAACTGGCAATAAACTGGTGTAGGATTGACATGATTAGAGTCTGTTGCGCCGAACAGGAGATGATCAACAAGATAAAAAACTTTATTAAAGTGCCACTAAACAGCTGTCTGTCTGCAGGTTCTACGGGCTGTCAGTGTGGTTCCCTGATGTCATCAAGCACCTTCAGGCAGACGAGTACGCCTCCAGAGTGAAGATTCACAACAACGAACGCATTGAAGACTTCACCTTCAACTTTACTCTGGAGAACCAGATCCACAGAAACGGCGCCTTCATAAATGACAGGTACACTAAGCAGCGTCTGACTGCAAACATGCAAACACTCAATGATTGATTTCACCAGAACAGAAACAAATGTTTAAAAAGAAATATCCATTAAAAGCCACAAAACCAAAAAGAAAGATGAACGTTTCCTTTACTGTTTAATGTCAGATTTGTCGTTTTCTGAAAAAGTTAAGCAGCAGACATAAAGAAATATGTTACCGTCTAAAGAAATTCCTAGATCCGCACTCAGTCTACTTAATCTGGTCTGGATTGAGTCCTGAACCTTACTTTTAGTCTGTATTGAGTCTGAACCTCTGTTTTAACATCAGGTTCAACACTTTATACTTTTTGGTAGAGGTGGAGGTGGAGGTGGAGGCATGCTGCAAGGCGGTTACTCAGATCTCCTCAGTCATTACGAGGGCAGGGCAAAGCAACGACAGAAAGAATGAAGGAAATCCTAACCTTTCCCAGTCCTTCTTCGGCATAGTTTACTGATTCAGACTTTATATTTCACTGATCAGTTTTGAACGTCTGTATCAGCATCAGGTGCAACACTTTTTACTGCCACTTTGGAATAGTAGAAGCATGCTGCAAGGCGGTTACTGAGGAGACGACGGCTAAGAAAGTACACTGATAAGTGTTTATGACAGATAGATTGTCGGGAAAACAGGGAGAAGCACTGTGTATCACGTTAAAAGTTGTTTTAATGAGCCGGTATTCATCCAACCACATTTCAATGAGCTGCTGTGTCTCATCGTTGTTTCACGTTTGTCCGCAGCTCATTGGTCGCTTCCTTCCTACACTGTTTACATCCCATAATGCCCGGCGACAGTGGCCATTTTGGTTAAGTTGTTCAGTTCCGAGCACAGAGCCTATTCAGACTGAGGAAACTTAGAGCGAACCAAAGCTCAGTCCAACTGGGAACGACCTGAGACCACCTCGAAAGATGGGACCAAGAGCGGTTCCCGGTCCCGGACCAGGCTCCACTTAGGTATTCAGACTAAATGCGAATAACTAAGCGAATCAAATGTGTTAAGTCTGAATACACACCAAGACCTTTTCTGTTGTTTATAACTGGAGGCAACTTGGAAAACTGAAAAAACTTCCTGGAATGGATCAATAAAAGTGAGTCAAAGAACACGACAAGGACTCATCCAGGAGGTCATGGAAGAAGCAAGAGATCTTAGAAAGGAGTACAGGCCTTACTTGACTCAGTTCAGGTCAGAGTTCGTGACCCAACAGTCAGAGTGAGACTTTTGGATAAACATGGATCCACGAAGAATTCAAGGAGAAAGACATTGCTGAGCAGTGAGAACAGAAAGAAAGAAACATCTGGATGATCTACAAAACTGGACAAACATTCCGATTAGTCAGAAGAGGAACTTTCTAGAAGGAGAGTATCCTCACTCAAGACTCAATTTAAGAAATCATTTCAGAAAACAAATATCAGAGCTAGTCAAATACGGAGGTGGTAGAGGGATGATGACGTGGGCTTGCTTTGTTGGAACCTTAAATATCTGGACTTTTTCCCAAACTTTTCACTTCAAAAGTGAATTCATATTCAAAAGACAGTTTATTGCGTTAACTTGAGGTTAACTCAACCAATTAGAATCCAAGAGAAGGTAAGGCAGCTTGTTGTTGTTGGGACAGCATCACTGTTTGTCATTCCCTCAGACGACAACAATAGCATCTGTTAATCCAGACTCCTTTATCTTCCTCACTGGCAGGAAATGAAAAGACTTCTCTCTCTTTCATTCCCTCTGTCACACATCTCCTCTCTCACCTGAAGAATCAGAGCGGATCCATTAATATCCATCTCCTGTTATTTTTGAGGCTTTTGCAGCTTTTTCAGGATAAAATCAAAGCCAGAGCAGATATTTTGTGCAGGAACATGAGGCAGACCAAACAACCAAAAACCTCTGCTGGCACATAAAGCATGAACCTTGGTGAAGATCGGGATCATTTGGTTTATATTTTTTGGTTCCAGGGCCGACCCCGGTGATAAATGTTTGCCATCAAGCTGCAGTAAAGTCTGATGCTACGTACACTCGGGCAGGTGATACGCGGTCCAGAACGGGCTGTACTTTTAACATATGGCATTTACACTGGTCTGTTGCTAGCTGATACCAGCGAATGTACTCCCAATTGGAAGAAGTTTGGTGCAAAATGCCAAAGCAGTGCAAATTGAATCTTGCTTCAGGTTTTTTCGATTCAAAGCTCTTTTATGATATGTAAAAGACTTGGTGTCATAGAATTTCAGACAAGCAAAAACCACAATTATTCATTTCTCCTTCGTCATCAGTTTTCAAACAGTTGGCACTTCCGTGAATTAAAACATTAAACGTCACTTCCAAATCCAAATCCCCGACTGATCAAAGTTCAACTGGTTTAACTTCGTTCCCTGGCTGTGTGTTATGTATGTAAAGCCTGAAAACAGGATGGAAGTGGTTGCCTGAACACGGGTTGCCGAGGCCGGTGTGAACATAGCATGACATGATCTCCCAAAGAGGAGACTTTACCTCAGAACCACCTCCGAAAACCGTCATTAACACGTTCAAGTCTTTGTTCAAGGCAGAGCCTTGATTGTGTTGGAACGTAGATCAACCGGTAAATTTCTGGCCTAGTTCTTAGCGGACTCCCATCCGCCAGCCGATCTCAGGCCCTGATTTTCCTTCACACATCAAAAAGACATCAAGATAGTTAAACTCCTCAGCTTGAGGCAGGAGCACTTCACTTATCTAGAGAGAACAAACTACCTTGGTCTCAGACCTGCTGACCCTCATCCTGCATGCTGGAGGTCCTGGCTCGATGAAGCCAACAGGACAACATCATCTGCAAAGAGCAGGGAGGAAACCCCCCTGGCTGCACTTAGAAATTCTGTCTGGTTAGGGCAAAAACTCTGGAAAACAAGACTTTGGGAGCACACTGTTGCTCCACGTAACAAAGGAGTCAAAAAACTGAAACCTCTGTCTTCTGTTTGCAGATAAAAATCCTTTTAAACTTCACATAAATTCAGATTTGTGTTAAGTTTTGTCACAGTCACCAGAATTTATTTTTCTTACAGAAACACAAATGTCTGTTATCAAACACTGGACATATGGCCACAAGACAAAATACAGGCATTTCTTTTTTCAACAAGCGCAAAGTTTAAAATAACCATCTCCTTCCAGGTTCATCAGCATGAAGTTCAAGGCCGTCACCTTCATCGACTCATCTTTCTTTAACTGCTACTTCGAGGACGTCTCCTCAGTGGGATCATTCTTCAAAAACTGCTCCTTTGTGGACTCTTTCTTCTACAACACAGGTGAGTGTGCCTGCAAAACCCACACTCAGCGTGTTCCTCCAACGCTGCTCTGAGGCCGGCTTCTTTTTCCAGAGGTTTACAGTGAGCGCCTTTTCATGAGGCTTTTGTTTGCCTGACAGCTCATTCAGGGTTTAATGTCACAGCTTCAAGCTTAAAGGATGAAGAAAGCGTTTGTTTCTTTGCATTCAGCTGCTAAATTGCTGCTTAACCTCTTTGTTCTTCACTCAGATTACATTTCGGAACCTCTGCAGACTATTTAACAAGATTAGGCTGTGGAGACGGTTCTGTTTGGATGGGAAAGCTCAGATGATTTTAATTTCTTGCTGCAATAAACAGCTTGTAATTACAAAAAAATAGAATTTGCATCATCAAGAGCAACTCGTGTGTCATGGAGGCATTTTTTTTTTTTTTGGCCAAACTGGAAGGAAAAGCTGGAGCGTCAGGAAATGATCTAACAGAAGTGGAGCTGATTCAGACCTTGTGGGAGTGGAGGCTGGAAAAACAGTCAGGGGGTGAAAGTGCTGAACACAGAAACAGCGAAGGCTCACCAGGTTTGCTGGTGGGAAACAGTCTGTTTGCCTCCAGCGATGAGGATGAAAGGAAATGTGCAAAGACAGAGCGGGTGGAGGCTACTCAAACACACTTCCTGTTGCGGGGAAAAGCCTTTACACTTTTAAGCCAATCTGAAACTGCAGCAGTGCATTTCCTGCATTTCTATTAATCTAAGCAAAAATCTGATGGATAAATTATTTATCTTTGACCTTGGCCGTTCTAGTCCTAATGAATGATTCAAACCTTTTAGAACCAGCTAGAACCCAACGCAGCCGGCTCCACTGACCAGTTAAAACCTGTGGGTGGAGGGAGTGTGATGATGTGGGAAACATCTCCTTCCTGGGAATTCTGGACTGCAGTATACTTTTGTAAATATCTCACACTTTTGCGTGATTCCCATCATGCAACACAACGTGATAAACCTCTTTTGTTAGTCTGGATGGAGTCCTCTTTTTCTCACTGACCTGGATTAATCTCACACTTTGTTGCTCATCTTCCCTGCAGTTCTGCTGAGCAAAGGTTCAGCTTGGTTTGGGTGCCAGAGCCCCGCAGCTCGGCAGCAGATGCTTCGCTGCGCGGCGCTGGTCCATTGCTCTGCGCTTGCTGTTTTAGAGCCCAGCTTAGCAGAACAAACAGACGGGACAGCAGACCTTTTGGTGTTTCTTAGAAAGTTTTCCAAACAAATGAAACAAATCTGAACATTTGGCATCGGAGTTCAGGTGTCATTTGACCTTTACTTTTTTCTTAATCACTAATTTAAGACCCAAATTACATTTTCTGTTGTATTTCATTATTTTTATAAAGCATATTTAAAGCTAGGGAAATAAATCAGAGTGAATTTGTTTTTAAGAACATGTTTTTTACGGTCTACTTTAGGAAAAAGAGAAGTAGGGTTTAGATGAATTTCTTTCAGGAGAAAAGGTGAGCTACATACCAATGCTGGAAATGATTTAGGAATTGATTCTAGTTTATTATGAATTGATTAGATGAAGTTAAGGGTTTTGCTTTCTAAGAAAATGAACGTAACTATGATAACTATGAAATATTTGCTTTTTACCTTAAAAAAGGTCAATATTTAATATACACGAAACATTGTTTGAAAATGATGAATGCTTCTATAAGCCAACTTCTACTTTTGTAGGCTAAAGATGTGCTCTACAGACACATTTCACAGCAAACTAAACCACACAACCTGAAAGTTTACCTATGATAAAAAAGAAAATAATATTTATGCCGATTGTCTCATGATTTTATCAACAATTCTTGTCGGGATAAAACAAATGTATTTATCAGCATGTTTTCTTTTGTGTGTGTGTTTTCTGAAAAAGTTTTGGCACATTTTGGTTTTGAATGCACCGTTTAAAGATCCACTCCAATGAAAATGGTTGTTTTGGTGCTTTTAACATGTTCTTGTAGCATGTTTCTCATAATGGAGGACATATATAAAAGAGTTTAAGACTAAAAATGCATTTCTGAGCATTTCTTTATTCAAATCGCATTGGATCAGGAACAGATGAAAAACCAGCGGTTTGAAAAAGCTCAGGTTTGTGGCTCAGCCATTGTTGTGGGCGGGCCAATGTCTCTCTTGGGTAATTACCAGAGCTACCTTAAACGCCAACAGTCCTGCCTACAACCCAAAGGAGAACTTCTAAAGAGTTCCTGCAGAAAAAAAGACTCTGGCCTATTGATTTTAGCAAAAAAAAACTGCATAATCTTAATAAAAAGACTGCTGGGAACGATTTGACAATAGATCAGAATAAAGTTGAAGCAGGACTTTAAAACCTGCATTTAAAGCAAACAGAAGAAAGTCTATTTCAGACTCGCTTTCACAGCATCTGTGTTTTTGTTCTTCATGTTTCCAGATATCGATGACACCAAGCTAACCAACTCCAGAATAATCAACAGCTCCTTTCACCACAACAAGACAGGCTGTCAGATGACGTTTGATGACGACTACAGCGCCTACTGGGTCTACTTTGTCAACTTCCTGGGAACGCTGGCCGTGCTGCCGGGAAACATTGTGTCTGCTCTGCTCATGGACAAGATAGGACGCCTCAGCATGCTTGGTACTGTGCCGTCTCAGAACCAGATCAGAAATGGGATGTTGGCGGTTCAGTGTGTTTGTGATGGGTTTGTCCTGCAGGAGGCTCCATGGTTCTGTCAGGCATCAGCTGCTTCTTCCTTTGGTTCGGCACCAGCGAGTCCATGATGATCTTCATGCTCTGTCTCTACAACGGCCTCAGCATTTCTGCGTGGAACTCTCTGGATGTTGTCACAGCTGAACTTTACCCCACAGACAGAAGGTGAGGACCGTGAAGCGCACCTGATCACTTCTGAACTGTCAGGAAGCTCATGTCACCAAGCTCATAGCATGCAGGCACTTATGATTCAACCAACCTGTTTGTATCAGTTTTGACAGCCATTCTGTTCCAGATGCTGAGAAGCAGCTCCTCACCATCACACCCACACCACCATGTCTTACTGTTGCTCTGTCATTCTTTTCTGTTTCTGCTTAGGTCCTGATGTAATGGAACATAATCTTTCCAGAATCTTTCCTCTTGTGTCTCATCAGAACATTTTTCTAAACGTTTTGTGGATCATTCTGATGTTTCTTTGCTCAATAATGGGTCTTTTCATGGATCCATGTTTGTCCAAAAGTCTCTGACTGTTGGATCATGAACTCTATCTGAACTAAATCATGAGAAGCCTCTTTCTATGACCTTGTGTTTCTTTCATGACCTCCTGCAAGAGTTCTGGTTGTTTTCTTGGGCTGAATCCAATTGTCTTCCCTACCCCTACAGTTTCTCTCTATCCCTGCATTTATCCCTCCAAGTGGAGAGATATGGAAAAAAATAGTGTCTTCAGATTCAAACGTTACGATTGTTTGATGATATCATCAATATGCGCCTGACAACTTCGTCGGCGCGTAGCTGCGATGGCTCAGAAAATACATTACAAAATCAGTTTTATACCTTTAAAAAGTCATGCAAAAACAAAACTCTGTACTTGTAAAATGTAAACTGCTGTGCTTCAGAGAACACCCACATGGAGGAATAAGTTTCCCCTCCGCGTCACACGCGATGTGGATCACCCTACTGGTGGAGGGACAGGCAGCTCTAAGTCACTACAGCTCCTCCTTAAAAAACAAGGGAGGGAAGATTTTCGGATTCGGTTTTGGACTCACTTTGGTTGTTCACTCCTGTGAAGGCTCTCCAGGTTTCAGGTTCTCTTTATTTGCAGATCCAGAGAAATATTAGGAATATTTTGGTAACACTTTCATGCTGCACCATGTCTGTGACTCATCTGTGTGCCATCACTTTTCCTTTTTTTACATTTTTACTTTGATTTAAAAAATCTACTGATTTTCTATTTGACATTTGTAACTTTTCACACATGTTTATGATCTGCATTATTCAAGTATATGCAAACATCAGAAGGGAGGAGGGGGCACTTAAAATGTTTGCATTCATTCTATCTGATCCAGCATGCATGGTGTTAGCCCCCCAAGCAGCAGCAAACAAAACAATACGACCTTTAAGCTTCTGAAGACATTAAATCAGCTGTTCTGCACATTTCTGACTCCCTTCTCCTGGCTGTTTCCCTCCTCAGGGGAACCGGCTTTGGCTTCTGTAACGCCATGTGTAAGCTGGCAGCAGTGCTGGGCAACCTGATCTTCGGCTCACTGGTTGGCATCACTAAGGCTATTCCCATCCTGCTGGCGTCCTCTGTGCTGGTTGGCGGGGGGCTGGTGGGACTCCGGCTGCCCGACACACGAGCCAACGTCCTCATGTAGACCTCGGCCCAGAAGCACCTTATTTACCCCGTTTTTACTCAATGCACCGGAAAATGACTCACCTCTAAATTCTAACTAAGAAAACGATTCCAGACGTTATTAGTTAAAAATATATTTATTCACCATCAAAACACCTCATGTTACTGCAAACCCAAAAACATAAGAGGTGAAAGTTTTTCTGTTGAGTAAATGCCTGGTAAAGCTCAGAGGAGGTTCATCTAAGGGTACAAAAACTCTACCTACTGGTGTTTTGTTGTAAAACCTGATTTAAAGGTTCAAAGCTTCCTTACATCTAAAAGTGGGCTGTTTCACTCTTTCAACCCACAACTGTGTGTGCCAAAGCTGCAAAAGGCTTAGACTTCCATCTTTTTACCCCCTTTTAAATCTAGTTAGGAGTAGTTTGTTGCTGGAAAAAACGACGTTACTTTGAGCTACCAGCCGCAGATGGTTAGCTTAGCTTAACTAAAAAGATGTAATGTTTTCAAAAAGCAAGCAGCCACTGGTTATGCAAACATTCATTACAGTGGTGTGTTGATGCTATTTTCATGGTTTCGCCTGTTTCCCACCGCCTGCTTGAATTATTTGTGTTTGAGCAGTTTGTTTTATAGATCGGCTACAGGATTCTATCAGAGCAAGCAAATGTAGCATAACTCCGACTGAAGACAAGATCAGGTTGTGTTCATCTGATACCTGGTGTCCCTGCTAGAGCATGACTGTTTGTCTGCTTTCACATTGCGGTTATTAAACCCAACTCGAGTGCCGATGCCGCTATTTTTGGACAGTGGATGGCAGTGCTCACTTTTTGTCGGTTTACCATTTACTAATAAAGAACATGTTTTATTTACTTTCATGGCCCGTTTTATACTTTACAGGTAAAGGTCTAGTTATAGGTATAGTGTCACAGATTTAGAGAACCAGGCTCGGGCATTTTTAGTGAGAACAGTAGATTTTAGAGAATTCTGCTGCACGCCAAACTGTCCACAGCTTGGCTAAACATAACCAAACAGAGGTGATCAAATTAACCCAACAAACCCGACTTTGTGGATCAAACCAGCTTGGACATTATACAAATGGTCTATTTTATGGTTCTGCTCTAAATCAATTGTTTGAGGCCTGAAAGGACCTTGAAAAAAAAGATAGTAACGTAAATACCTTTTAGGTACAGTACTCATCCCAAACACCCTCATGTCCTCCTAGATTACATCCATGAACCTCCTCTTTGGTATCTCCAGCTTCTGCATCCTTTTACCAACACGTTCCTCCTCTCAACGTGTCCAGATCATCCCCATCTGCTTCTCTGCATTTATCTCCATCTACCTGTTCCTCTGATGGATTCATTCCTGATCCGATCCATCCTGGTCACTCCCAAAGAGAACTTTAGCCTCTTCATCCCTGCTACCTCCAGCTCTGTTTCCTGCAAACATGATTGCTCATCTCATTTACTGACTAGCTTTAGCTGGTTTACAGAGACACTCAGCAAGATATTTTTGTTTTAAAAAAAGCTTTCTCCAAACATTTGTGAGCTCAGAAAATCTGACTTCAAATGTAACATGGTTAGAGAAAAAATTAAAGGTTACAAAAAAAGTCACTAAAAAAGGTTTGTCGGTTAAAGTAAAGTAGAAAAGGTGAAGTAAAAAAATCACAATGGACTCCAATTGTTAGCGTTAGCATGCTACATTTGCAGCATCAGCATTAGCCTTCTGCTTTAGCAAGAAGTTGTTGGTCTAATTACAGATTAACAAAGGGAAAACACACAAGTACAGATGTAGTTTGGCTTAATGCAGAGTTCAAACCCACAACTGGGACACCCAGATGTTTTCTGAGGTCTTTGAAAAAAGAACATCAAATGTAGTCACTTTGGTAAAATTCCTATGTTAGTTCTTCTAAAGCTCACAGAATAATAGTCACATTAGAATCAAAGTAATAGACATTCTTTTACCCTTCTCAAACTTTAATGGGGGTGATTCTCATAAAAAAAAGCCCTCTCACATCTAAAAACATGGCCAGTACTTGTATCATAATTAGGGCAATCAATGTTAACGCGTTGACACACCGGATTAATAAAAAAATTAACACGTTATTCTTGATTAATGCAGATCAATTACATGTCAGAAGTGACCGTCTTCTGCTTTGCATTGAGCAGTTCAGACTTCCACAGCATGCGTTCATTTCTGAAAATACCCACTTCGTCGGGCACAATCCCACTTATAACACGGTCAGTAAATATTCAGTCAATTTTTAGTTCTTTATTCTTGTCATTTTTTTTCAGATTAGATTGCTTTCTCACTGTAACACGAGAATGCATTGATGCAGCAGCAAAGGAAAGTTTTATATATATATATATATATATATATATATATATATATATATATATATATATATATATATATGCTGATTGTCATGATAGGTTCAATAAAGCATCAGTTTAGAGAGAAAGTTCACCTCTTACGCTTGTTTTTGTCCAGAAGATGAAGCAAAAAGTTTGTTTTAAAGAAGCCTGCGCTGTGACATAGAACATTTGGGCTATGTGACCGGAACTTCTTTTTGTGAATAACCAGCAGCCAATCAGATTTGAGTATTCACTTGGACCATTTAAAGTGCAGAAACACAAAGTTTGTTTCTTAAGACAGTATATTAGCATCTTTGTTTGCTTGAAATAATACTGCAGGCATTAAAGTCTTAACAGTTCTTTAGACTTCTGCTTATTGCACTGTTCATGTGTTTTGTGCACACCAATTACATTTCTGGGATATCTGAGTTAATACTTTACAAGTTAAAACATGTCAGACAATAAGATTGAAGGAAACATGTTCTCTTCTGCCCTTTTTTTTTTCAAGCTGCATATTGTCCTATAAAATTTACCTAGTAAAACATTGTGATTAATTGTGATTAATTATGGATTGACAGCACTAATCATAATATTCATCACTTTCTGTAAAAATGCAGAAATTGTTTTTGGATTTGTATCTAATACCATTTTGGTTTCTAATCTGTGAGCTTTAGAGGTTCAGATCCATAGAGAGGTTGCTGTCTTCCAGTCTTGATCACTAACTCAGCTAACAGGCTGGTACTCTCTAGTCTCTGAGGTAAACGTTTTAAGAATCAAATGCTTGACCAGTTTTTATGTCTGAGTTTGAATGGCTGCTTTCTTTGGCATTTGCCTTTACATTTTTGATTGATATTTTTGGGAGGTATTCAAGCCTTTTGCTGCAATTTTCAATAACGAGGCCATAACAAAACAATAACTGCAAAGCAGTAGTTTAGCCAAAACTGACGGCTTCAGCAGCTATTTTTCTGAACGAAAAAAGAAAAAAAAGTTTACATTTTCTGCTTTTTACGGTAAAACCTTTCGCATTCGGATCCCTTCATCTGAATGTGTTCTCTCTCATGTCTTAACGTGTCTTGTGGTATCAAGTTCATAATAAAGAACAGTGTAAAAGAAACTTTTGTTAGTCAAAATGTGCTGTTCTCTGTATTTTCTTTGAACTCTGTGCTGTTTTCTGTTTGCTCATTCTTGTTGATCTTCTCCTGCCTTGCTGCTGCTTCCTCTAAAACTCAAAGGCCTTTTTTCAAATGTTGTGCCTCTTCCTCCATCAACTCTGTCACTTCTTACAAATTTTGCTGGAAGCTTTGACGCTCTGTCTGCTCTTTATGGATCCTTTATCACTTCATAATAAGTGTGTAGTTAGTTGTTTATGGCTTTTTTGGTTTCATCTAGAAATTTAATTAAAACAAATATTAGGTCCATGCCATTTGAAAAAACAAAAAATTAAGCTATGAGGGTTAGCTCACCCAAAAATGTAAATGTGGTTCTAACAGATCTGGTTTTATGGGCTGGGCTGTTCAAACTAAATGTATTGGAGGTGAATAATCCACTCATAAAGTGTTGTGTTGACTGAGTCTGAAACCAAGATGGTAAAGGTGATCCTTGAATGTCCTGTCCCGTGATGTAAGTTTAGCAGTTGGCTTGACTCGTTTCAGTTACACTTATGATCAAACTTATTCCTATGACACACTTCCGTCTTCAGATTTCTTTGGTGTTTCTAACAGAAGCTAAGAAGTTTTTAAAATAAGTAATTTCCCATTTGACCATACTTCAAAGTAAAGCTTGGAGTCTTTACTAGATTGATAAAGTGAACTTCAATGCGGTGAAGTTCCACTCTTGTTTAGACCCCTCTCTTTTAGCTGCACTCATGTTTGATTGATGATTGATTGTTCACGTTTTGTTGATTAAAAAAGATGGATTTTTATGGTTAGTATGTAAGCTTTAAGTTACTTTTTCAGTGTTTTGAAGAACTCTCCATCCTGCTGGAGAAAGACTCCTTTTGGAAAAAGCAAGTTGTAGTTTTAATGTCCTAAAATCATAGAAGTACTATTCATGAAAAAAAAAAAAACGTGGTTATTGTTGGTTTTAAATTTGAATTTAGAGTGGTTGGGAACAATGGAAACCAATAGAATGATTAGTTTCATTTGGCTTTTTGAGTTTAAAAAACGTTTATGTCATCAGCAAAATAACAAACATTCACAGATGATCCTCACAAGAAGCAAATAAATTGTAAAAAAAAAAAAACCCAAAAGGTTCCATTCTAGAACCCTGTGGGATCAAACGCAAACCCATTCCAGCTGAACTCTTTTACATCAGAGCTTTAGCTCCAGTGTTGACGTTCTTTTAATCACTGTAACTTTTCAACTGTGATTAACGTAATTCCAGTGGATTCTGAAGCTGAGAAAAGCAGCTTTGCGTAATTATGCAACACTTCACAGTAGAGAAGTGTTTACACAAATATTGTAAACTACTTGATTGTGACATGAAGAAAAGCAACTTGACGCTGAAATGCAACACTATCCGTTAGTCTTTACAAAGGAATCTGTTGGAATTACTATAGTGTAAAAAAAACAAAATACAAGAGTTGCAGTAGAGCGTGTATCATTTTGCTTTTGCTGGCAACATTTTTGGTATTAAAGAATTAAAGATGTTAAACTATTAATTTACAGGTCATTAGGTTGATACTGAAAAATGGTTGAACATGACAGTTGTTGTAGACAGAAATGGTCTCCTCCATCAGTCTGTCATCTAAATGGATGGAGATATGTTGTATGCAGATGATGTTCAGTTATTTGATGTGTTTCTATAGAGCAGGACACCCCAGAAACGAATAAAACAGAATATTTTTTTCTGATGCCACAAGATTTAAAACAATAAATACCTTCATCTGCAATTGTTTCCTTATGCAATCATTGTGCCGGTAGTTTTAAGTTTCCCTTTTGTTGGGAATTTGAACATTTCTACAAAATGAAGAGGCACTTAAGTGAACTAAACCTAATGTGGATGCAATTGTCTGTTAGATATTTAAAGTTTATGCAAAACTATCTCTACACAGTCCACAAGAATTTCATTTGTTCTGAGAGCGGTTCTTGTCAGACAGCTGATTCATTGAGGGCTTTGAGGGACATTCAAGATGTTCTAGGTCAGATTCACCTCCAATAGATTGACCACATCTGATTAAAGGAAGCTGACTCCATTAACACTGTTGGATTTCCTTGTGTTGGTGAAAAAACTTTCTGTGACTAGAATCCTCGCTGCTAAGCTATTTGATGCTAAACATTGAAGGTTTCATTATAGCTTCTGAACTTCTGCACTCAAAAACCTCTGTATTGTTTAGGTTGGTGTTTACTGATCTGCTCATTGCTTATGTGTGTAACCTTTTTTCCTTTTCAAGAATATTTTTGCGAGACTGTAAGCTCTCAGTGTTGGATGCTTTCCTCCGACGTCTGCATCGTTCTGTTCATGTCGTGCTGAACAAACTCTCTGGAAGCAAAATCCTGCATGTTTGTTACCGAAGTGTCCCTGTTGTGTGTGCTTCTTCCTCCTCAATGTCTTCACTTTTCCTCTGTGAGGGTTAACAGCTGTGGTTCCTGGGTTAAAGGTGAATGTATCATTCTCATGTGTTGTCAGATTTGCTGTCTGTTGTACAAAGTTCTAGAGTTTTGTGAAAGGGCATGTTTGTGCTGAGGTGACTGTGCACGATGTTTTCCACCAGAAGTCTTCAGATCTTCTTTTAGAAGTGTTTCCATTAAGAATATTTATCCTAAAGTGACTCCAACAGGAATTGAACGAATCTCTGAAAAGCTCTGCTGTGGAACAGTATGTGGAAGTGTGTGTTAAACAGTTACCTGTCCTTGATATGATTTATTTTGATAAGAAAAGGCTCAAGTGGATGCCATGTAAAGGTGGATTCCTCATTCTGAATAAAGACTTTCATTTGAACAACTGCAAACTTCGAGATCATTTCATTCCAACCTTGTTGTGTCAGTGTTAACCAGCAGATGGCACCATTTGTAACAAAAAAAAGACAAAGAGTCTGTTTTCAAGTCAAACGAACATTAAAAAAGTCAAACTAGGTTGAGTTTTCCGCCGCTTTGCAGAGAACTCTTATTTAAAACGGTTTTATTACCCTTCTCACATCTTTAGGCACGATTATTTCATGCAAATTATTTTTTAATTTCATCATTTTAAATGTACAGCTCCACTGGCAGAAAGTTTGCTCAGCAGCTGTGGGGGGGGGGTACATGAATTATTGACCTTTTGTGCATCCCGATGGGATGAAGCCCTGAAAACCAGACAAGTGTGATCTATGTTCTTGGTGTTGGCCAGAACTTTGAGCAGACCAGTTTCAGTGAACCTTTGTAGCGTTTGTTGAAAGACTCCTGTAAAACTACGTTCACACGATCCTTAGTGACGCACATTCAAGCAACCACTTTGTAAGTCTATATAAATGCACCTATACCTGCGTTAAGGGCTTCTGACCTCAAACCTCACACGTTCACACATAGCTTCACAAGTTTTGAATCTATTTCAGGGGTTCTATTTACAAAACATGCAGCCATTGAACGCTTGTTGAAAATTAAACCAGGTTAAACTTTGAACAACCAGGGATTCAGATTTGGTAATGGCATGTGGATGGCGTACTTTGTAAGTGCTAACCGTTTGAAAACTGATTATGAAGGAAAAATGAATGATTGCTGCTTGTGGCCAGCTGGAAGTCTTTCATATATCGGAATGTAGCTGTGAAAGAAAAGCCTGCAGCATGATTCACAAGGTTTGCAGCACTTTGACGTTTCACACCAAGCCTCTTCCAACTGTGGGTGGCAAACATGCACTAGTATCAGGTAGTCCAGAACACCCCATGCTAAACACAAGAACCTGCTTCACATGGCCGGTGTGAACGTAGCATAAGGAATCTGTAAAAAAAAAACACTGCAGTCTCCTAAAAACACAAACCAGAATTTTCCTTTTCTGTTCAATCTCTAGTTTGTTTTTTTTTAACTTAACTCTTTAATAGAAATAGAAATATAATTGTAAATCAATATCCATCAAATTCATGAACGGACTTTCCTTTTAAGAAATACTTATTTTAGGGCAAATAACACATTCAAGTCCAATTTTTATTAATTTCCTATACGGCTGTGTAAATGAAAGTTTCACCTTTACTTTGTTTTTATCTTGTGATGTAAAAATTGCTTTTATAACTAATTAAAATAGGTTTTAAGTTACAAATGTTACCACAAAAAAGTGAAAACAAAGTGTAAAACAGTTCATAATAAAAACAATTTATGAGAACAAAAAATGTAAAAAAAAAAAAAAGGTAAAGGTTAGAAATTTGACTGAAGGACTGAAGGAAACAGCCCAAACATTTCATATTCATTTAATAGAAATGTAACAGAAAATCATTATCCAATACATTTATCAATATACTTTTTTTTAAAGAAATACTTTTTTTAGCATTAAGCAGCTTTTAGTGTAATTTTTATAAATTTATTTTATAATTGTGTAAATAAAAGTTTCACTTTTGCTTATATCTTACGAGATGAAAATGTTTACACAAGAAACTAAAGCAGGTTCTAAATGAAACGTTTTAAAATGAACAGGAAATAAAGTGGACTCAACGCTTTCTTTTTTTAGGTTCAGGA
The DNA here is from genome assembly GCA_014656515.1 of Oryzias celebensis. Lineage (NCBI taxonomy): Eukaryota > Metazoa > Chordata > Actinopteri > Beloniformes > Adrianichthyidae > Oryzias > Oryzias celebensis. The sequence goes on from BNCR01000012.1 coordinate 3,531,416, forward strand.
AACAAAAGCAGAGAAAGCTTCAGATTGATAAAGTAAGAATTAACCAGCATGAGATGCACTTACACAGCCGGGAACGTACCACTGAGATAACCCTGGGCATTTGTTGTGCCACCTAAAAGATTCCCTTTAACAAAATCGACTTTTTGTTTATCTATTTTAAGATCTTGACTCCTTGAAATTTTCTTGGTGGCACATAAGACTCGTCTCACAGAATTAAAGCGGAAAAAAGACCACATGCTCAGACAAAACCAAGTCTAAAGTCATAAACTGTTAAAACGCTCTGCTGTTGGACACTTTCAGAAAACTATCCAAGCTGATTTTGTCAGACAGCTCATTCTGCAGCAACAAGAACTTCAAGCAGATTTGCTTATAGATTTGTGATAAAAATATATGCATGAATGCCTTGATTTATGTTTTTCTGCAAGCTTTTACTTTATTTTTTAAGCTTTTGTCACAATGATTATTGCATCTGGATTCATTTTATGCTTTTTTATGCTTACGCTGCGTTCATGCCAAGTCAGGAAACTAAGATGTTTCTGGAGTAAAAACCATCCGAGGTAGTCTCAAACACAAATCAAAAAGAATCAAAAGCAGCTTTTATTAAGCAGCATCACAGCTTTAAGAATCATTGGAGAAACTCAGTCAGTGCGAATCTCAGTAAATACAAAAACACATTCATTTTAAACCATTATCTGGTGCAAAATCAGTGATTTGACATTCATCCGAAGTCACATTCATTTTTTAAGCATAAACAAAACATAATTAAAGAAGTTAAGGAAATGTCTATAATTTAAGAACAAGCTGGTTGTTTTTCTGTCTTAACAGCAAAAAACTTTTCCTCGTGTTGGAGTGAAGCAAACCTGAGGTTGTGAGGATCTACAGTGATGTCAGTTCTGTTGGAATTATTACAAACGTGACAGAGTTATCAGACCCTGCCCCAGAGAAAAACGTTAACCCTGACGCAGAAGCCCACTCGTAGAACCTTTCTTACATGCTACAACTTTGATCTGGTTATTGTTACCTGGAACAAAGTTTTAACGCCGTAGCTGTCGCCGGCAACAGCAATATCATACAGGATTTTCAAACTATGGTGATGCTTCAACCATTTACGCAATTAATGCAACTCCAACAGATTCTGATGCGAGAACAGTTTTTAGTTTGATTGCGTAAACACTTTACAAGTGTTTATCAGGGCAAAACAGCTTTTCTCCTCAGAATTCACTGGAATTACATTAATTGCATTAAAGAGTTCCTGTAATTTAAAGAACATCAACACTAGATCTAAAGCTCCAGTGTTAATGAGTTAACAGTCACACAAAAAATGTTCTTAAATGAGAAATATTGACAATTTCAAACTACTGACACAGAAAATCCTAAACCGTTGTAAAAATACAACACTGGTTTAGACATGACACGCCCTTTACATTTAATTTAATTACATTTAACATAAATTATATGTTAATGTTTTTTGCTTTCTTAAAGTTTCGCATGTGCTTTTTGGATGCTCAGTGAGGATTTTTTTGGGCTCCAAGCACCAGCTGAACAACTTAGCATTACAAAAGCTGAAGGAAGCTGGTGAGAAACTTATTTCTGTGGGTTTGAATGCTAAAACTAAACTGCAAGCTGACTGGCAGAAGATTCCTCTCCTCTTTTTGATGTGTGAAAGTAGTCACATTTCTATCATTTGCAAACATTCACTATGAACAGTCGACTCTGATCTGAATAAAGAGAAAACTCTGAATTTAATAACAACAAAAGCGTTCACTATTTAATAGTAATTGACCTTAAACGTAAAAAGCCTTAGTCACATGAAACCAGTTATGGGGGTTGACCTGTAGAAGTACTGCAGGTTTTTGGGTTGTCTGGGTCTGTGGAGAGTCAGAGAAGTAGCCTCATTTTAAGGGCGCGCAGATGTGACTTTCAGTTGCCCTGAGGCTTGTACGGCTGCAATTCGTGAATACGCAGGTCTCAAAGTCGCTGTGGTTTCTAACGGATTTTTAACAATTGGACGATGGCAGTGGGACAGCAGCATTGGAGCATGGGGGTGGCTGGAGGGTGGTAATTTGAAATCAGCCAATCATGAGCCGATTTAAGGAACTTGGAGACCCTCCCATCAGTCAATTATCAAGCTGCTGCCTTCATGCCGCCCGTCTGTCACTGGACTGTCACCGCACAACCTCCAAATGTGCCAGAGCGACCACTGACTAATGTAAAAAAATCATTCAGTCGCCGTAAAATCTTAGCCTTTTCTTAAAACCTTCATGGCATTTAGTTCACGGCGCTGTGGCATTTTGGGATATGTGACCGTCGTCTAAGGTTAAACAGGTTTACATGTTCTTTAGCTAATCATTTTAAATAGCAGGGTTTCATTTCAAGGGCATGTTGAATATTAGAATTTGTCACATGAAAACTAGAATGCCGTCATCTAATTTAGCATTAGAGTCATTTCAGTTTTTTGCTGCGTTACCTCAAACCAGTTTAAGGTTTTTCTCTGTAAAATGTAGTCTCCAAATCTCAGCTGTTTGGTAAATTTTTGCAACTAATTACTTCTGTAAACTTTGTACAGTTTCAACCATTCTAATGTTAAGGTGGAAGTTAATGAAGGAAGTGGTTGGTATGACTTGGTATTTTTTTCCTTGATAAGAATGTAGATGTTCTTCTTTTAACGTTACTTTTGAGTCTAATAGTTTTGTGCTGTTTGAGTTGTTTTCTTTTTTCTTAAATTAATTTTTTTTCAAAGCAGTAGGTACTGTAGCCTAAAGGCTCCAACAAACATAAGGTTGCAGAAATGTTTTTTCCTGCTTTTTTTAGCTCCTGTTTTTAATTTTTTTTTCTAACATTGCAAACCAGTTTCAGCTAAACTGGCTAACGCTTTGCACTTTTTCCTGCTAACCCTGCTTTAGAGATATTTTTTAAAATATTACCAATCCAGTGCCAAACATGGTCATTGTGTAAATCTATTACTTGGGAAGAGGTTAAATGAAGTTTTCAGCTCATTCGAGTTTTTTTTTTTGAGAGGCAGGGCTGAATATTTCGAGCATAATACTTGTTTTTCCTTTCTCATAACAGTTACAGTAATAAAATATGTACATTTTTATTTTCTCCTAAACATATTAACATAGGAGAAAACATAAAAGCTTTAGCAAGTTCAGCGAATCATCCAGGAACAACAGACTTCCTCTATCTTTAGATTCCATCCACCTCCACAATAACGTGACTCCTCTCACATAGAAATGCTCATGGACTTGCCTTTGAACGTCATTATGAAAAGCCTGGAGCCAGTGGAGGTGGACATGAGGACAAAGAGGGAGGGGTCCAGACAAGCGTGGAGGCAGGACAAGCACACTGCCATGTTAAAGTACCCGTACAAACTTTCTGTTCCATTCAACTCCAGCTGCAGATAATGGATAAAGTGCAAGAATCCCGTGGGGAGGAAACATACTAGGAAGATGGCGAACACCAGCGAGCTCGCCTTGATGTACTTTCCCCAGTCTTGGAGGGACTTTTTGAGCTCAACGATGATCCGAATGTAGCAGAAAATCGAAACCACCAGTGGAGCCAGAAGACCGATGACCGTAAGAACCAGGTTGTAGGAGAGCAGGAAGACGAAGCTGAAGGAGCTGTCATCGCGAGCGAGCACATCGTGGCAGGAAGTACGGTTCAGCTGTGGGAGCCAGAAGCTCTGCTGAATCAGGAACTCTGGGATGATGGCTATTCCAAACACCCCCCACACCCCCAAGCTGACCCAGGCCGTGCACATCTTCTTGGGCAGCCCTTTGTACATAAAGGGGTGCACCACAGCTATGTAGCGCTTCACGCTAATGCAGGCAAGCGTCGTGGCTGAACAGTAGAGGTTGCCATAGAAACATGCAGTGACCACTCGACAGGCTACCTCTCCCAGAACCCAGTTGTTTCCATGGAGATGGTAGTGAACCTTAAAGGTGAGGGAGAGGAGGAGGAAGAGGTCGGAGACTGCCAGGCTGTAGTAGAGGATGGCGGAGGAGACCTTTCGGATTTTAGTGGCGAGGAAACACAGGATTGCAACGTTGGCCGGGATGCCAAGAACAATTACAAATATATAGATGCCGGGGACGACCCGGGTGCTGAGCGGGCCCCTGAGGTACTCCACGGTGCTGTTACTGAGGGACTGCAGAGCTGGCGAGGGGAGCGAGAGGGGGAGTTTGAACCAGCCTGGCTGCTGTTTTGCTCAACGTTTGTCTGAGGGACCAGGTTCCCAAAAAATGTTCTGGGAACAGGAAAATTCTTCTTACTGCTGTTCTCATCTGTAAAAAAAAAACAAAATGAAACTCTTTACTTTCATGGAGTGCTTCTGTCATGTTACATTCACAGTGGGCTCGGAAACGCGCGTTAAAGCAACCACTTCCATTTAAAAGTCCATGCAAACTCATGGTTATGCACAATTTAGGCTTCCGCATTCAGAATTCTCATGTTCAACGCACTGCTACACAGGTTTTTAACGCATGGACATTGAATGCAGGTCAAAAGTTAAACCAATTGAACTTTGACCAATCAGGGACTCAGATTTAGTAGTGAAGTATGGATGGCATCCTTTTCAAAACATGGTAGTGCCAACCATTTAAAATTGATCATGAAGGAGAAATTAATAATTGTGGTTTGTGTCCGGCTGGAATTACAATGAGGAAAATAAGTATTTGAACACCCTGTGGTTTTTCAAGTTTGAAATCATGGAGACGCCTGATACTTTCATCCGAGGTGCATGACCACTGTGAGAGGCATAATTTAAAAGTAAATCTGGAAATCAAATTGTATGATTTTTTTAAACAGTTTATGTGTTTGCTACTGCTGGAAATAAGTATTTAAACAACTTTCAGTCAGCGAGAATTCTGACCCTCAAAGACCTGTTGTTCAACCTTTAAATAGTCCACCTTCACTCCACTTATTATCCTAAATTAGAAACACCTGTTTAGAGTGGTTACCTGCATAAAGACACCTTTCTATCCAATACAATCAGTAAGATTCCAAATCAAATCAAACTTTATTTGTAAAGAACTTTTCCAACTTGTGTAACTGAAGTGCTTTACATAAAAACGTTATTTGAATGTAAAAACAAAACAAAAAAACAAGACATTTGACAAAAAATGTATGAAGCCAAAACAACCCCCCCCACACACACAAACACCATGGAAAAGCTTAAAATGATTCAAAGCAGAAATCGGGCTTTGTACTGAGGTGGGGAAACGATACAAAGGTAGGTCTGGAGTCTTCCTTTAAAAACATGAACAGTCTCTGCGGCCCTGAGGTTCTCTGGAAGGCTGTTCCACAAGCGAGGTCCATAAAAACTGAAGGAAGACTCCAACTACTAACATGGCCAAGACCAAAGAGCTGTCCAAAGACACCAGAGACAAAACTGTAGACCTCCACAAAACCCCCAAAGGGCTACAGGGCAACTGCCAAGCAGCTTGGTGAAAGAAGATCCACTGTTGGAGCAATTATTAGAAAATGGAAGATGCTAAACATGGCTGTCAATTTCCCTCGGACTGGGGCTTCATGAAAGATCGCACCTTGTGGAGTCTCAGTGATCCTAAGAAAGATAAGGAATCAGTCCAAAACTACACAGCAGGAGCTGGTCAATGACCTGAAAAGAGCTGGGACCACCGTTTCCAAGTCTACCGTTACAATACACTAGGATGTCATGGTTTGAAATCACGCATGGCATGGAAGGTTCCCCTGCTTAAACCACCACATATCCAGGTATGTCTTAAGTTTACCAATGACCATTTGGATGATCCAGAGGAGTCATGGGGGAAAGTCATGTGGTCAGACGAGATCAAAATAGAACAGTTTTCAGTCTTAATTCCACTCGCCGTGTTTGCAGGAAGGAGAATAATGAGTACTTTTAATTGACTGTAAAAACAATGGGCATAACAACCCCTCCCCTCTTGTGTTCCAAATAGGAAGTACCCGCTGGTTGCAAGAAGGCCAAAATCTCACAGACTTCCACTGAGAAACTGGCAGTTATTACTCAGTCATTTTAGGTGTCAGAATAATCATTCTTGCTCTTATACCTTCTTCTTAACACAGTTTTTATAATATTCTCTTTTTAAAAGATATTTTGTCTTTATCGCAACTTATTCAAGTTATAAAGTGACCAATCAGATGCCTCAATAAAAGCACGTGGTACCCCCTGGCCCCACCTCAAACGTTTGATTGACAGATTTTCCCAAGCTCGCTCTCAGTGGGAGGGGTACTGAATCTGAACAAGCTCACTCATGATTGGTGACAGTAGTTCCTCTAAAAACACGGCTCGGAGCAATCACTGTCGACGGGTTGCAATATGGTGGCAGACGTATCAGGAAGTGACGAGAAGACCCTGGCTTGATTTCACGAGGGCCGGAGGTAAGGCATTTCACATGGGTGACATCAAAACTTTGCTTTGTCCAGTAATATATATGTCAATGGTAATAACCCAAAAGCACCATCCCTACTGTGAAGCATGGGGGTGGTTTAAGTTTATTTATTAAATGTCTTAAGTTTCTGTTACAAGCCTGTTTTCCTGCATTCTCGGTCCTCCACCTTCAGCTCCTCACATCACCAGTCTCCAGACCTGAACCCAATAGAAAAATCTTTGGAGAGATTAGCTCAAACTCCATGTTTCTCAGTGACAGCCCAGAAACCCGACCGATCTAGAGAAGATCTGCGTGGAGGAGTGGGCCAACATCAGTTCACCTGTGTAATCATAAACAAAACTGTACCAAATATTAACATTGATTTTTCTAAGGTGTTCACATACTTCTTTGCAGCAGTAGCATACACATAAACTATTAAAAAAAAACCATACAAGGTGATTTCGAGATGTTTTTTAAATTATGTCTCTAACAGTGAGAATGCATCTAAGAGGGAAATTTCAGGCCCCTCCACTTATTTGCCTCACTGCAAATAAGCATATACATATGACACCAAGTCTTTCATTTATCAGAATAGAGCAGTAAAAAAAGCCTGGAGCAATATTTGCACCAGTTCGACATTTGCACCAAACCTCTTCCAACTGTGAGCACATGCACGAATATCGAGTAGCAGGAGTCTAGTATGAGCATGCACCGTATGCTAAAAGTTCACTCAAATGCACGTTCTTGAAGGAGCTTCACCTGCCTGGTACATGCATAGAATGACAAAAGTTTTGTTCATTTTGCTTCTGAAGCGTCTCTGTGGCTGCTTGCTCTTCTGCGTCATGACTGAAAACCCTGACATGATATTCTATGGGGAATTCCATATGAAAGAGTTTTAAATCTGAATGCTGCTAAATGAAACCAACATGTTTTAGCAGCATGAAATTATCAAGAGCAAAATGTTCAGTTTGAAAAAAAAAAACTAAATCAGTGACACGTCCTGCCTGAACATTTCCATAACGATGATCTCGCTGACTCTGTTGAAGCCTCTGCTGTGCCTGTATTTTAATTGAATTATTTGAGCATTTCCATAAAGACATGTTTAAATATTCCAATCATCTGTATGGGTATTTTCATGCAAGCTCGTCAGCTTCTTCAAAATGTTCAATGGCTTTCATAAAACTGAAGTCTGTGATTTTCAATAAACTTATTAAATTTGAACTTTTATTCAAAATCCATCTGAAAATACGCAAGAAAACCTGTCAAAATTTTGAAGATTGAAATGATTTAATCTAAAAGCTACATGTTTTGCTTGTTCTTGTGTTAGCTCAATTTAAGGTGACATTTAAAATATACAATTAATAAAACAAAAAAATAATCACATCAGCAGCTTTTTTAGAAAGAAAAAGTCATGCTAATAACAAAAGAGTTTTTAAAAAAGTAAAGAAAAGAAAATCAAACTTTAGACTAGATTTTCTGAATTCTGTAAAAAACAATTTCTTTTGTTTTTTTATTTATTAGTTACACCTATATGCATATTTTAACATAAATTGGCTGATAAGTTGGCTAACATAAGTTTCACTTCATAGTATATGTACATTTTGACATCTAAAAGGACAATAAGGTGGCTAACAGTAGTTTCACTTCATAATATGATGTTTTTCTTCATGTTAAATGTGAGGAGGAGTAACTTGGAGTTATGTTCGCTTTAGGTCTTCCTGTTTGTATATTCTTCACACAAACTTCACATTTCATAACATTTTAAGCTGAAACATGACCAAACCTCATACAGAAATAAGTGTCATAAAAAAGCTGTTATCAGTGGGATCATCTGATCTGCTTATTTAAATCTAGTTTTTGATTCATTTTTATCATTTCTCATCTCAAAGCTTCGTGAACAATAAAAAAATGAAAGATCTCTTACCGCTGTTGCTCAGAGAAACACTTGAAATGAGAACAACAAGGAGGAAAACAGCAGATTTCTTCATCTTCTTGGTGTAAACAGGTCGAAGCTGACGGGAAAAGCTCGCTCGTAGCTCTGTTTGATTGCACTGATGGTTCAGTCAAGTCCAAACACCTCCTCAAAATGATCCGGGTAAAGAAAGGACAACCGAGGTGTCAGCAGTCAGCTCAGCAAGAATGTGCCCTCCTGTTGGTTTCTGTTTTAACATGCAGCTGCTGACTTTCCCCCACATGCTAACACATCGCTGTTTTCTGCGAGAACAGATTTTAACTTTCAATAAAGTGAAAGATTTAAGCCCTGGATGGAAGTTTAGCACAAGTGTTGGCGTGTGGAAACGGGGGAAGTATGACGTGAGGGGATGCGCTGGAGAAAAGAGGAAATGCCTGAATGCAGATGATAAGCCAACAGTTTGCCTTTTACTTCCTCTGCTGTGACTTTTTCAGATGTGAAACAACAACAAAAAAACATCTAAAAAGTTATAAAAATCGAAGAGAGGGTTGATATTCTTCTCCCAGAAAGGTTTATTTTTTTGGGTCCAGCCTCAAGCTGATCACAGATGTGGCCCCGGGGATGCTAGGGACGTCATCATTTTCGACATCAAAGGCGCCTCAAACAGAGCAGAGCAACAGCTCTGAATGGATCTCTGCCCCTTCCGTATTTGGCAAAAGTCAACAAATAAATAAACATGTGCTTTCTTCTTGAAAACTTGTCCTGCATTGATCTCATGTTTGCTGCCTTTAACTGCAATGATGAGAATAGTTTCATGTGGAAAAATGTTAATAACTGTGAGTAGAGAAAGACAAATTGCCTGAGTGCAGGTTCTTCCTCTTTCCTAAAGACAGCAAATTCCTACTATGCGTGTCCTGCATACACTTGTATTTTAAAAAGTAAAAATATCTATTTTTTTTCTTGTCATTAAATGATTTTTTTTTTCCAAAAGCAGAAACAAACATTCTTTCAAACGTATCTGATGGATGTTTCCACAAGAGGGAAGCAAAGTCTTTTATTCTACAGCAAGTTGGCAAGTTTAGTTTGATTTCTTGGTCACATTCTTGGCCGATACTTTTTAGGCTGAGGAGTTGAGACACACTCCTCTAAGTTCTTACTGGCAGTGACTCTTGTCACAGATGGTCCTGATAAGATGAAAGTTTAGATGGTTTCCTGTTCTTCAAAGCTGTCGCAAATATTTCCTGGTAAGTGGGCGTACAAAAAGGAAAAAGTCTTGACCCTTTCGTCATGACAGTTTTATCGTTTTTAGGTTGTGTCTTTCTCCCTCTGTCCCTCCACAGTCCAACAAGAAGCATCTGTTCTCTTTGAATGGATGATCTGCAGACTCTTAAGATAAAGCAACAGCTAACAAAAAAGAAAAACTGCAAAGAAGACCGTGCTCTAAGATTTCTGTGGAGAAATAAAGTGACAATCTGATTTAGAGAATGACAGCAAACAAGTGAGAAGGATTCATCAATACCTGTACTGGTATATTGGGTCGACAGCTTTGAAAGATGCTCAAAAACTCCTGCAAGTTTCTAGTTTATTAAAATTGTCTTGAATGATAATTCTCCAGACACTGCAGTTTTTCTTTGGCTGTATTTTCTCTGATTTCCTATTTTTAAACCCTTTATAGCTTGAAATGTGACATAACCCATGATCCAAATGAGAACCAACCATTTAAAGTTCCACTCCAACTATATTCTTTTCAATTGGAAAATAAAATTGAGAAATAAGGATTTGTTTGAATAAGGGTAATTGTTTTTAGGGACGTTTGCTTTAATTCCTAATTGGTCAAATAATAGCATAAGAAAAAAAGTTCTGTAGGGTAAAATTAAATAGAAATGAAGTGAAAGAAACTTAAAATAATGTATTACAAGATATATCATCATCTCCCTCAAAAGTACATCAAGCTTGAAGTGGGTTGGCCACATTGACTGAACTTTGCTCCGCCTTTCTCACAATAGTTGGACCATTGGGTGGGGTTGGGCTCATACATGTAAACTTTCTGTAATGTTTGCCACATGGAAATGACTTAAAGAATTAGACTTTAAAAGAAAACGTAAAAACATAAATAAAAAATATCCCAAATTCTGTAATATAATGTCTAAAATTGGAAAATAATTTAAAGATTCACTCCAGTGAATAGGATGTTTTAGGTGTTTTTGACATTTTCTTGTGGCATTTTTCTCATGATGGAAGATACACTCCACCATTCAAAAGTTTGGGGTAACTTAGAAATGTTCCTACTTCTGAAGGAAAAGCACATTTTTTTCAATGAAGATAACTTTAAATTAATCAGAAAATTCACCCTATACATTATTCATATGGTAAATGATTTAAAAATGACTATTCCAGCTACAAATGTCTGTTTTTAGTGAATGATCTAAATAAGTGTCTAAAGGCCCATTTCCAGCAACTATCATTCCAGTGTTCTGATGGTACAATGTGTTTGCTCATTGAGTCAGAAGGCTAACAGATGATTAGAAAACCTTTGTGCAGTAGTGTTAGCACAGCTGAAAACAGTTTGGCTGGTTAGAAAAGCTATAAAACTGATCGTACTTTGAGTAGGTTGAGTATCTGAAGCATCACATTTGTGGGGTCGATTAGATGTTAAAATGTCCAGAAAAAGAGAACTTTCATGTGAAACTCAATAGTCTATTGTTGTTCTTAGAAATGAAGATCCAGGAGAGAAATTCCCAAGAAACAGAAGATTTCCTTCAATAGTGTGAACTACTCTCTTCAGAGAACAGCACAAACAAGCCCTAACCAGAGTAGAAAAAGAAGTGGAAGGCCCTGCTGCACAACTTAGCAAAAATATAAGTACATTAGAGTCTCCACTTTGAAAAAATAGATGCTTCGTTAAAGAGTACCCACAAAATGCCAGTGTCAACGTCTACAGTGAAGAGGTGACTTCGGGATGCTGGTCTTCAGGGCAGAGTGGCAGAAAAAAAGCAATATCTGAGACTGGTTAACAAAAGAAAAAGATTAATACAGGTGAAAAGTTTGGGTTGTTTGGATCACACAGAAGTACATTTGTGAGACAGAGAATGTGATGGTCTGGATTTGTTTTGGTGCTGGTAAAGTGAGAGACTTTTTTCAGGGTTCATGGAACTGAAAATAAGGAATATCACTCAATTTTGAAACGCCATGCCATACCCTGTGGACAGCAGGGTATGGCCCTTTGATGGATTGGTAACTGTCCAGCATACATGTATGCATGTATGCATGCCTGCGTACATGCGTACATGCGTGCATGCATGCCTGCATGCATGCAGACATGCATGCTGGACAGTTACCAATCCATCAAAGGGCCTCAGATTTTTCCAATTTTGAATAATGTAAATGCTCCCAAATCGCTCAAATCCCACCACAGAACCTCCTGCTAAATGTTTAAACTGACTTTAACAGTATAACTGGTCACCCCCGCCACATGAATCTCTTTCAGTGTGAACCAGCATCAGAATATCAGCTAGACTGGCACACAGCCAGTGGTTTTGTGGTGAGTAGATCTTTTAACCCTTTTATGCCAGAGCTTCAGCTCATGCGTCTACATTTTTTTGACTACCGTAATTCTTCAACTGTTTGATGTAATTCCAGCACATTGGGAATTTGATAAAAGCAGCCTTGCGATGATATGCATCACTTTACAGTAATGAAGTGCTTCCGTAATCAACGTAAAGCAGCTGACTTCATTGCGTAGAAAATAGGTTTTGAGCCGTTATGCAAAACTTTACGTTAGTAAGATGTTGCATATCAGTGCAAAGCCGAGATGAATAGCCGCTTTTCTCAACATCAGAAACAGATGATTTACGAGGATTGTGTTAACGGCTGAAGGGTTGGGGTATATTGAAATGCATGTTATTCAGGTTTTGCCGGAGATGACTCCATAGTTAAGGGTGAAACAGCATCAATACATTCTGACTATGAGCTCTCCAATGATTTGCAAACCTTCCAGGATCTTTTGGGCAGATTTTACAGACTGTTGAGGCACAAAAAGCTTGAAGTTGCATTTGTTACAAAAAACCGCGACATTTTTCAATAATTGTTCTTTAACTAAACCAGAGGCTCAGGAGCTACATGTGACTCTTTTATCCCTCCATTGGGGATTTTTGGCTTTGAAGATAAATGTTTAACGTTTTGAACAAATAATGGGGTTGTAGTTTTGTTTAATTTGTCTTAGTTTATTAAGTTGTGTGTTAGTTTATTATTAGAATAAGCTTAAAGCACATAATATCTTCTGCTGCACAACAGTGTCTAATTGCTGTTCACAGGCAAAGTTCTTAATATATAGATAACTGCATTTGTATGCAATTCATTCATTTATAGATTTAAAGTGAAAAAAAAAATTGGATTCTACCTTAATGTTGTCGTGTGTTTACTTGATTTTAAAAGGAGAAAAAGGAAGAAGAATCACCAAAGTCATAATGATAGAAAATGCCATCTTTGACTTTGTTGCATTTTCAATTTAATAAGAAACAACTGCTATGATGTCTTCCAGTCAGGCTGGAAATACTTTGTGTCAGTTGGTAAATTCACATCAGAGCCGACAGAAATTACATGTGGAATTCCCCAAGGCTCCATGCTCCCACTGGCCCAGGTTATAAAGAACAACAACATTAGCTACCATAGCTATGCAGATGACACACAGATAAATATCACAATGACACCAGGAGACCGAGGCGCTGTACAGGCTCTTGGTCAATGAGGACATTAATGACTGGATGTGTCACAACTTACTTCATGAAACAAAAATAAAACTGAGGTTATTGTCTTTGGGGCTAAAGAGAAAAGGTTGGAAGTGACTACAGATCTTGAATCAGTAGAAAAGATATTTTTTTGATACAAGGTTTTTTTATTTTGAAAGGAACATTTGAGTGGTACTATCAAAAGTATTTATTAAGGTTTATTAAGTAATTAGAATTAAATTATTTATATTAAGCAATTAGAATTAACTATTTATAAATCAAAAAAATTAAAACTGCCATATTTCAATTCAAATACTCTTTTTTATAAATAAATTGCTTCATTGCTACAAGTACATAAATAAAGTTAATTTTCTAAACAATAAAGTGGGATACTGCAGCTTTCTCTGGGTTTTTGTCTGTAAGAAACTGACTCACATGGCTCTTTTAAACAGTAAAAACTCTATTATTAAAAATAACCCAAATTGGGTTGTTTTTAACCCAACTCTGAGGCAAAAAAGGGACTAACTTTTTGCTGGGTTATTTTAACTCAGGAAAAAACTTTTTTTTATATAAATGAAACGACTATAACCCAAAAAAAACTCCAAAAAGAACTGAATTGAAAAAATAACCCATGTTTTTAGGTGTGGGATGTCATCAGCCACATTAAATATAACATGCTCTTCGAATTCCTGTAACTCTTTAACCGACTACGCAGTTTCAGTAACTTTAACAGATTCTGAAGCGGAGAAAAGCAGCTTTCTGCTGTTGAAACGTAGTTCAAAGAGGGTTTCAAGAGTGGTGTTAAAGGGCTAACCACCCTATCGCAGATTTTATCTCTTCATTCATTTAATGAAGGAATGAGTCAATAAACAAAACAAAGTGCTGCATTCCGTTTATTTTTCCCACATTAACAGTAAAAACAGAATTGTAGGAGAAAGGCTTTTACACACAAAAACAACCAGAGAACAATAAAATTGTACTTTTTTGTCTCTTTACTCAGGCAAAGCAACAGGAATTGAACGTGGTTATGACGTGAGTCCTCACCTTATCTTTCACATTCTACATCCTTCCTCCTCTGCTGGGCAGCAGGAGGCAGTTGTTATTTTAGGAACAGGCAGGCCTGAAAGCAACAGGAGCACATACCACATCCAGCTGCATATTTTCTCACAAACTCAAAGAAACTATAAACATTTTTACGCCAGAGGACAAATTCAAGTGTTGTGAAGTGGTCCTGTAAAATCATGATCCTGCCGGATATGAAGTTTTACTTTCTGATTCCACATGAAATTCGTCAGAGCTTTAGTGTCTTCCTGTTCTTTGTCAGGTTTCACACAGGCAAAATGTTTTGTCCTTAGCTGTGGCAGACAGTGTTTTCAGCAGAAAAAACACTTCCTTACAAAAGAAGAGTCTGCATGCCTTTGCAGGGAGGGGCACTTCAGCCACCATTACCCAGAGCCAAAACCTCCTTTCCAAATAACAGTTTTTCTTCAGACTTTAAATGCAAACAAATATACAAAAAACATTAAAAGATATCAATATAAATAACTAGGCTTTATGGACAAACATTTAGAAGAAAACTTTAACATGGCTGTAAAAAGACAAAGATGAAAAAATGTGAACCAGATTATAAATGTGGCGTCCGAGGGGGATGTGGATCATTAGCTAAACACAACAACCACCCTGAAAGTGAACAACACAGCTAAGCAATTTAGAACTGAGGATTCCACAGATCAAACTGGAAAAACATGGGCCCCAAGTGACTGAAAGGCCAAATACTAAACTACTCCAGTAAGTTCAATTTGAGAGTCTCATCTGACCAAGTGGCATCAGCCTGGAACCAACTGGAAGTGAACATGCTGGCTAAGGGAGCTAAAACGGGATGCAAAGGTCCACTAAGTCCGGAATAAGGCAACCACTTATCAGAGCCTTCAAGGATGGCCTCAACATAAAGACAACTTCTATACCTACCTATACCTATATCTACCCCCGTTGGTGGTTGGTCCTTAGAAAAATGGAACAGAACGGTTAGCGTAAGGCTGATGAAACCTGTTGATTGGCGGAAGGTCACTACAACAAAAGATAGCGCCAAGAAAGCGTCTATATTTCTCTTCTCGCAATCTTCTTTCAAACATCATTAAATGCTTTGTATACACAAAGTACCAAAAACCAAGCATGAAAAAAACAAGCTGATGGATCACCTTCATTGTTGTTGTTGATGGCTTAATTTTTGCTGTAGTCGCACTAATATGACACAAAGCTACGCAATCTGTCTACAACTCGCACGCGCCATAACGGTCCAACTTTGAGTGGCAGATCTCAAATGCCTGGACCGTTCTTAACAGTGGCGTGCCATACCGCTCAGTTGAAACAAAGCTGTGGAATATTCTAAATCCAGCAAAGCAAGAATTAAAGGGACAAGAGTTGTGGTGAAGCAAGGAGGAAGTGGAGGGCATTGGAGGCAATCCGGCAAGCAGAAACTCGGCTGAAGCACAAGGCTATCCTCGAGTCGCTCAAGGAGAACCATGACTTGGAAGAAAACCGTCAACCCAGTACATCATAACACTGATGCAACATCTGATCATAATAGTTTTATGATAAAATAATTACATGTTCAATGTGGTTTTGCAGAGGATTTTTAAAATTTCCAATATTTGTGTAAAAAGGGGAGAAAGGATAAACATGTTCCAGTGATAAATGTTTCCCTGAGAACATCAGTTCAGCCTGGCTGGCTGAGCTCAGACAAAGAGTCTCGGGGGACAAACGGCTCATAAATAAATGAGTCAGACTGCCCCCACCCTAAATGGCCTCATCAGGGTGAGAAACATGCACTTTCCTATCACATAGAAGAAGTACATTTCTATTTAGTCAAAGCATATCTGATCTTTCTTTTCAATCCACTCGTCTTTCTACAAGGTATTCTATAAGTACTGTAATGTGAAAACACAAATTCTCTTAAAAAGAGATGTTAATAAATATGGATAAACAATATGACAAGCCTCTATATTAAAATATTAATATAAAAACAGCAGCAAAAAAAAAGTAAACACATGAAAACAGAGCCAGCGAATATTTTTTTTTAAAAAAAAAAGAACCACTCATCTCTTCAGCAGTGATATGTGTAAACAATAAGCCACCTATAGATTAAAAAATATGTATTTAAAAGAAAATTCCAGCAGTGCAGGATTAGCAAACTTCTTGTGCTATGTTCACCGGCCTCTGCAAAGCACGTTCAAGCAACCACTTCCAATGAAGGGTCTTTGTAAACGCATATAAATGTGCGTTTTGGGTTTTTGCGTTCAAAACTCTCACATTTACACATCCCTATGCAAGTTTTTAAGTCAGTTGTTGAGCTCTACCTACAAAACACTGAACGCACATTGAAAGTTAAACCAGCTTCAACCTTGACCCATCAGGGACTTGAATTTGGTAGCAACATTTAAGTAATGTTCTGTTTTAATTCACAGAAGTGCAACTGTTTGAAAATTGATCTTGGGCGAGAAATTAATTGTGGTTTGTTTCCGACCGGAACTACATGACACCAAGTCTTTCATTTATTGGAATAGAGCTTTGAAAGAAAAAGCCTGGAGCAAGATTTGCGAGATTTGTTCTGCTTTGACATTTCGCACCAAGCCCCTTTCAACTGTCAGTACATATGCTAGTACCAGGTAGCAACAATCCAGTTTAAACACTGTATGCTAAAACCGCATTCAAGAACGCATGGTCAGTGCTTTCTCGAAGTCACATGCCCAGTGTTTCCATACCTTAAGTCTGCTGCAGGAACAGGGTGAGAATAGGGGAAAATCTGGATTTTAAGTGTTGTGGATCGATACAAAAGTAGGTTTAAAAATGCTGAATTTCATGACATGCATGACATACGCATCAGATTATCACATAGTAGCAAAAAATAAAATTTGAGAAGAATCCAGTTTAAGAAGCTAAAAAAATCAACAAGAAATTTGTAGTTCATAGATCGTGAATGAAGACTGCAGTCATTTGTTACTCACCTTTTTACTGAGACAAAAGATATGGATTTATGTCATTTTAATCTTTCATAGTCTTTTCCAGTGGCACAATTAACAGTTTGGGGGCCCGGAGCGAACAATAAAAAGGGGCCCTCTGCATTTTGCTTTCTCTTTGCTTTTTTCCTTTTTTCACAGCTTGTTGATTTTTATGAAGGTCCAGAAGAGAAAATATGACATAAATATTTATAACATTAAATCGTTAAAAATAATTACTAACTATGTCATCAATTATTTCAAACTGGCATTAAATAAACCAAACTGGATAAATAAAATTAATGCCAACTTTAAATAATAATTACATTTATTTATTTATTTCATATTAAATATATTTATTTCAATTTGTCCCTTCCATCCCACACGGACAATGAAATAATGAACATGTTATGAAAAATTTAAGTGTGCTTCTTTTTGGGCTATTGTTATACCTTTAAAATACATGTAAACATGAATTTACTAATATCAAAATGTATTCATTTTATTTTTAAATAATTAATTACACTTTTCTCAAAATAATAATTTCATGGTGTATATATATCTATTTCAATTTGGCTCTCAGTCCTCTATAGATTACCCTTTTTTTTAAAACTTTTGGAAGAGTCTCTCTGTGCTTGTTGACTTGTTGTTGGTGAAATATTCTATTGCTGCAAAATTACAGGGAAGAATGAAACACTTTCACATGAGCAGACTTATTATCTCAGTAATTTTATTTGTCCCTGTTAAACACCAGCATTTAAAAAAACTATTTTTGAATACAATGTGATCAGGTGATTAGAACTTGATGACAAATACTTTTTGAGAATCGACGCACACGAATGACGGTACATAGAGAACTGGACAAAGCGAGTGTGTCATCACCCATACAAAATGCCTTACCTCCAGCTCCAGCGAAATGAAGCCAATTCCATTTTTCCACAAAACAGACGTCGCCATGTTGGAGCCAGATGACTGTGATTGGTCAGTTTGAGTCAACATTTCTATGGCTTGTTCAAAGTCGAAACCCTCTAAAAACAGGCTCAGGAGAATCTGTCAACCAAATGCTCAAGGTAGGGGCCAGCAGGCACCATATGCTTTTACTGGGGCATCTGATTGGTCAGTTTATAATTTGAATAACTTGCAATAAAGAAAAATTATGAAAAAAATTGGAGATTAGCAAAAAAATGCAAAAAAAAAGTCTCAGAGCAGAAATGTGAAATCGCTCTAACGCAATGCATTGTGCTTAATATTCATCCATCTATTGGGAATCGATTCTCACTATCAACTGTCTATACCTGGTGTTCCAGATAGAAAGTACCGGTACCCGCTGAGTCCAGAAAGCTGAAATCCCATGGACTTTCCTTGGAAGTGGAGGTAAGGCATTTTCTTAGGGTGACGTCACTGGATCTTCGTTCATCTCCATATACTGTCAGTGATTTTTTTTTTTTTTTTTGCTGACTTTGGGAACTTTCTAGGACACTCAATTAGGTTTGGACAGGACTACAAAATGGCGAACACAAAACCATGTTTTGTCACACACACAAAAAAAAAAAAAACAGTTCTAGTATTGACTTTCAGGAAATCTTTACAATTAAACGCATATTTTCATCTTCTTCTAAAAAAACTCTTGCCACCACGGACATGGGATACTTTTAGACCAAAAAAACTGTTTTTTCTAAACTCAGTAGCCGTTTAGTCCCATCTGGCTGTTTTACATGTGGATAATGTCCTGTGACGGGAACACTGACCTCAGAGGAAAGGAATCTGCGGTGGCTTAAAGCTGATTGGTGGAGGCGGCCATTCGGACCGGCTGGGCTTTGGGCAGAAACGAACCCGCGCTCATTCAGAGGCTGGCGGCTGTGGAGCAGCAGCGGCGGGAGGAGAGGCCTGGAGAGCGAGCACCCTCCTCTGATTCCTGGGTTTCTTTCACTCTCGAAGCGGACTCTTTTCACCGGCGGAATGTTCTCGACGTCTTGGAGATGTTTGCTGCTGCTCCTGGTCTGCGGCTGCGCAACGTCGCGTGCGCTAAGAAACGGTACGAAATTTTTAACCTGTTTTTTTTTTCTGCCGTAAAATGTGACGCGCGTGTATCCAGTAAGTCTTTAAAATTAAATAAAAGTAAGCTCTAAAATATTGGAACTGAAACCGTTTTACTTATGGAACACATTCTGGAATCAAAAACTTTATTTAAAAAGCCCTTTGAATTAAAAAAAAACTTTATTCAGCTTAAAATGTAAAAGCAAAACAGAAGCCTTCACAAAAAGTCGAATCATGATTTGTCATTAATTAGTTTATTTAACTTTTCAATTTCACTTTTATTTAAAAAATAGCAACGCTAATTACAAACTTAAGGGTTTTGTTGCTTTTTCCCCTGCTTGTTTTAATGTTTATATGTTAATTTTACTTTGGATTTTCTGTTATTTTTATGATCTTATACTTTTTTTATAATTATTAAATGACTTGTTTTTTCTCTCCAGGCTCCACTCTGAGAACCTTCATCTTCTTTCCAGGTCCCTCCACAGATGAGCCAATAGACCTTGATTCAGTTATTGGACTTGAGACAAACAAATCCAGTCCCTCCATCACGAATGGAACTCGAAGTACCGCCCGATCCCAGATGAACCTGTCAGATGAAGCTCGGCTGTTTCTCACCAGCTCCGTCTCCACAATCCTCATCCCTTCTTTCTACATGCTGGTGTGTTGCATCAGTGTCCCCATCAACATCTTGGCGGTTCTGGCTTTTGCTCGGGGAATCCGGCCCAAAAAACCGGCGGCCATCTACATGCTGAACTTGGCCGCCACAGACCTGCTCTTTGCCCTCCTGCTCCCTTTTAAGATCTCCTACCACTTTGAAGGCAACAACTGGAGGTTCGGTGAGTTCATGTGCCGCGCAGTCACGGCTGCTTTCTACTGGAACATGTACTGCTCCGTCCTGCTCATCGCATGCATCAGCATCGACCGGCTTCTCGCCGTGGTCTACCCCATCAACTCCCTGACTTGGAGAAGGCCTCAAAACTCCATCAAAGCCTGCATAAGCATGTGGATCTTATCCTTAGCTGGCTCTATCCCTCTCGTGATCTCCAAGCAGACCTTTGACCTCCCAGACCTGAACATCACCACCTGTCACGATGTCCAGAGTTCAGAAAGCATCATGTGGCTCAGGCTGTACTTCATCACCCTCTGCTGTGCCCTCTTCTTCCTCCCTCTGCTGGTTACCGTGGTGTCCTACGCTCAGGTGATTTGGAGTCTGAGCAGCGTTCCTCGTGGCATTCCGGGAAGCTCTCGCAGGAGAACCCGAGCGGTGGTGATGGTTCTGATGGTGCTGGCCATATTCCTGCTGTGCTTCATGCCCACAAACTGCCTGCTGCTGGCTCACTACCTGCTGTTTGACCAGGAAATGATGACAAACCAGGAGACTCCGGATGGATCTTACGGACTTTACCTGCTCTTTTTGTGTTTGGGAAGTCTGAACTGCGTCCTGGATCCACTCGTCTACTACTTTGGATCGTCGCAGTGCCAGAGACAACTCTCCAGCCTGCTGACGTGTGAGAAGATCAAGGACAGGAGAAACCTCTCGCACTCGAGCGCAGATTCATGCAGATCTAGCAAAAGAGCGATTCTCAAATCCAGCCTCACAGAAAGCTCCAAGCTGAACTCCTCGATTGTGAAAACAGACACTCGGGAGGAAGGTCTCCTCAGTCAGTACAGGAAACTGTTGGTGTGACCGAGCTGCAGACTCTTACTGGGTTATTTCACGTTCAAGAAAACTGACAGATTTTTATGAAGTGAATGCACGAGCCCCCTCAGCTGCTGCTTTTCTTCCTCGACAAAGACAAGCAACATTTTCTGAGCTCTTGATATGAACTAAATGACGCCGGAAGGACATTCGGATTAGATAGGCACGCTTCACATGCTTCTGGCTTTGCTCTCTATGTGACTTTTTGCATAATATGCTGTCAGTCAAATGAAGGAAACTTGCAGATAAGTCTAACTTCAAAGCATGGATATTACCAACAGAAAGCTTTCTGTTTATGTCTGTTTTATCTTATATTTTTACAGTTTGACTTTTAATAAATGCTTTTTACTCTCGGTGTGATTTTTTTTTCCAGCTAAAACATGAAAAATCTGCAGCAAAATCATTTTCACCCATAGTTTTAAAGGAGCCGCCACCTGTTGGCAGAACAAATGAACTGCAACAGTTTCACAGTTTCATATCCTGTTAAAAAACTCACAGAGGGGCTCATTTTAAATGTTCACATTTCTTATTGTATTCTTTAAAGGAAGGACACACTGAGGTGTAGTGGTTAGCAGTCTTTCCCCACAGTGAGAAGGTCCAAATCCCAGCTGGGTTCTTTCTGTGTGGAATTGCGTGTTCTTAATGTGTGGGTTTTCTCTCCAAAGTGGTGAGCAATATTAAAGCTATCCAGCATTACAGTTTTGAGTCACTCAGAGCTCAGATGAGGAAAATAAAGACGTACGTGGATCTAGTCCTCTACAAGTGAATGCACAAGTAAGTTTCTTTTCAAATGACGTTTTTTGTCTGCTGATTCACAACAATTTCAACAAAGAAATATTTAAAAAAGAATAAAATGCAAATTTAAGCTTAATTTCTTTATATATATATATGTCCTCCATCAGAAAAATGCCACAAGAGCATGTGACATGGACTACTGATGGTAAAAAATGTCCCTCCATAAGTGACTGTATTTACATTCGAGTTCAATTCCATGAAAATCTCTTTATATATGTATATATATATAGATATAAATATATATGAAGATAGAATCACAGAAAAAACAGCTAAAATGTATTTTGTTTTGCTTTTTATAGTTACTTTTTTTTGTTTTGTGTTCAAAGTTTACAAAGACAATATTCATCTGTGGGTCACCACAGAGGGGCAGACGGACGGGACGCTGTGTTCCAAATGTCATTCCAGAAGTTAAAAATTCTAATTGTATTAATTTTTCTTGAACTTCTTGAATTTTCTTCAAGGATATTATTCTTTGGGTGACTCCCCTGGGGGTACCTGGTGGATCCTGTCAGTAGCATACACTTGTCTCAAAGATTGTCATGCAAGTCTAAGAACAAAAAGTTTTCCAGGGAAACTGCCCATTAGAGCTATCGAGCTGAACAGGTTTGATCCAGATTCCAACTTAGACCAAGAAAAACAAAGACTTTCATATTTCTTTTTTGTCTGCAAGTGGATGCAGGATGCAGTGGGAGCTTGGGGCCAGTTGACCTTCATCACGGCTACGGACTTTTTCCAACCAAATCTTTGTGGCTGCTCCTGATTCACAACATTTTTTCTGAAATTTCAACACTTAATTTTCTTTATATACATCCTCCGTCATAAGACAAATGCCACAAGAACATGTTAAAAACATGATTTTCACCAGAGTGGGTCTTTAAGGAGGTCATTTTAAGTGGCCATTGGCATAATTTCTCAAATTGTGAACTGTGGGACTTGGTTTTGTGTAAATTATCTCAAAGCGCAAAAACAAAGTGTAAACAAGTGTAAAAGAGCTGAAGAGCCTATGGGCCCCTGAGGGTCCCACACTCTTTCTTCTGCCTTGATCTTAGTAATTTTCTAAAGGCTCATTATTGTGTGGTTGAGGCTGATTCATGTCATTTATTTAATGTGACAGTTTATTTCAACAGATCTGAACGTGGTTTGGCCTCAATATGACCTCGGTCCGGATAATTCACAGTTTCTCCAATTTTTCCCAGAAAACTGGTAGAAGTTGGGACAGCTTTAAATAATTTGCTTTTAAAATACTTGTTTATCTTGTTGCATTTATTCATTTACATTTGACACATTTATTAGAAATTACCTACAAAGGAGATCAATTATTTTTTTTAGCAAAACTCAAGCTCTGGAGGCTGAATCTGTTTGCCTTTAAAGCACAGTAGGGGGCGGTAGAATACCATTTTAGACAACAACAGGAACTTTTATTCCTGATGGTCACAGCACAGATGGTTCCGCACAGAAGATATTACCTTATTCCTCTTAATTATTGTATTTCAAATTCAGGATAAAACGCATTAAAGTCTTTTTAAAGCCTTCATGCAAAGTAATAAATCAAAATTTTCTGGATCATTTCCTGACCATTCCAAAAACAAAGTTGGAGCTGCCACCTTTCTTTTTTTCTCTCTCAAGGAAAAAATAAGCTGACAGATAAATGCTCAAGAAAAACATGCAAACACCAACAGAAAACATGAGTTTGCTCTCAAAATTAAAAATAAATGAAACAAAGTTATTTTAATAATTTACATCTGTCAACACAACTCACAAAACATGACAAATTGAGAACACCACAAATTAAGGTTTGTAATTTTTTTTGGTTAAATGCAATAAGAACACGTGCAAAACTGCAACTAATATACAATTCTACAGGAAATGCAGATATGAAACCAATACACAAATAATCCAATAATCAGGAGTCCAGAAACATAAATAAGGTAATTAAAATAACAAATAAATACGTGGTGTTGGAAAAAATTACTTTGACATGTTAGATCTCTGCAACCAAGAGATATCAGTTTTAAATAAAGCTAAACTGGTTCTGGCCCGAACATCTCTCCACGCTTTATGTTGTGGATTGATTTTACCATATTTTTCTTATTACAGAAACGTTTGTAAGAAAAATGATAAATCAGTCTTACATTCACTTAAAAAAAACGTCAAAATCAGCAAAAGGAATGAATGAATGAATGAATGAATGAATGAATGAATGAATGAATGAATGAATGAATGAATGGAGGAATAAGCAAAGTAAGTTTAATCCCACAAACACCTTCAAATACTCTATAAGGTTCAAAACTGAAAACAATTTATTACCAAGAAATGTGCAACAGTTACTAATTAAAAGAAAGGTAAAATATGTATTATATTCTCTACCAGAGGCCTTGGAGCTTGAGGGTCCTGCAGTATCTTAGCTGTTCTTGGCACTACACTTTTCTGGACTGAGATGTCTGAGGTCTTTCCTGCTGTAGCCACTGCTCCAGTTTGGGGATCACAGTTCCATTAACCACGGACACCACTGTCACCTTCACATTCCAAGCTTTCTCCAGTTCTTCTCTGACTCTCTGGTATTTCTCCAGTTCATCATGTTCCTTCTCCTTGATGTTTCCATCTCTTGGTGCTGCTACATCCACCACAACAGCTTTCCTCTGTTCTTTATCCACCACTACAATGTCTGGTTGGTTTCATTACCATCCTGTCCGTCTGTTTCTGGAAGTCCAACAGGATCTTTGCTCTCTCATTCTCTACTACTTTCAGAGATGTTTCCCATTTTGACTTTGGGGTTTCCAGTCCATATTCTGCACACATGTTACTGTATACTGTTCCAGCCATTTGGTTATAGCCCTCCATGTATGCTTTTCTCAGCCAGCATCTCACATCCTGCAGTTATGTGCTGGATTGTTTCAGGCGTCTCTTTACACAGCCTACACCTTGGGTCTTGTCTGGTGTCGTAGATCTGAACTGCTCAAAGCTTGTTCCTGAGCTGCCAGGATGAGCGATTCTGTGCTTTATTTGATTTGAAGAGCTCTGCAAAAACATCAGTGATCTCATCTCCATTTTTGGATTCATGAGAAGAACACCGAGCTTCAAAACACTGAGCTTCTGTCCCGGGGTTGGTTCTGCTGTGTGTCCGTCTCTCTCTGAAGGTTTGCTGTCCTGCATTAACCTGAGAGGGCAAAAATAAAACCAGGAGACCTTTTTATTATTATTGTCTCAATGAAAATAAGAAAAATATCGTAAAGTTTAGAAGGCCTGAGCAGGCTGTCAGCGTGTCACCCGGTAGCTGCATAGCGAGCTCAATCGCTGCAACTCCATGGATCCTGCAACAGACTGTCTGTGGTGTATCCACCTTCACCCAACAGTAGCTGAGACGGGCTCCGGAAACCCCGCTGCCCCCGAAAGGAATACAGCGGGTAAAGAAAATGCATGGTAGTTCTGGGGAACAATGGATCGATCCACAATATTGAAAGTGTTTTCTTCCTGCTGTCATGAAAAATGTCACGTTCCCAAAGTTAAGTCCCTGATTGGTTGATGCTATGCAGCGATTTGCTCAGAGTTCAGATCTTTTTAAAAACTCTGGTCAGTGGCTGCCACCCTGACAGACTTTCGCGCCCAACCGGCCACTGAATTCGTCCTGCAGAACCTCAGATCATGTCTGTACCATTGACTTTACATTGAAACTGGCTATCTCCACCCCACGAATTGCGTTTGGTGTACATGCACCATAGGCTTGGTGGTGAGGGAAGCGCAGTGTTGTCTCTGTTAGTAATATTTGTTTTCAATTATAAGGATAAAAAAGCAGAAAAACAAGCACTCAGTGGCAGCATTTAGAAGAAAAAAGAAAGGAAGAGGAAGAAACGCATGCTCAAATCAACTATTTCCATTAGATTGGGTCTTTAAACTCACAATGTTTGTGAGGAATTAATGTTGATGGTTTTTTTTTAATATCTAATAATAAAGCATATGCAGCCATATAAATGATCGCCTTTTTACTTGTAAGTCTTTAGCTTTAACGAGTGAAATGCTGGGCGTGTTTAAAGGTGATAACGGCTTGCCATACCTGCAATAGTGCGGTGGAAAAATAACGGCAGTTGCTCAATCATCCACAGGAAAAGTCGACGCGAAAGTCGCCACGCCCCCCGCACTCGGGTTTTGTGGCTGCAGTCTTCACGCGCTCAGCTGACCGCGTGACGTCACCCAGGTGCGATCGGCACACCGGAGCAAAGCGGTTGTTTTAGGAGAAGCCGCGCCCGCCTTCCTCAGTTTCCCTCCGCAGCCATGAGCGCCGGGACGCGCTGGCTTCAGCTGCTGCTGCTGCTTCTGTGTTGGACGCAGAGGAGCCTGACGGAGAACCATGTCACGGATAAAGGTGATTCTCCTGCTTTTGTTTTCCTTCCTGCTTGTTTGGCTCGAAGCCGTTTCCCGCTTTGTTTGACTCCAAACGAGGAAGCTTGTTTGTGTTTTGAGGCCCTTCTTCCTCTCCTGAATGAGATTCAAAGGACATCTCTGTCCACAGCAGAGTTCTGTACTGTAGGCGAGTCTAACAAACCAGAGTTTCAGGTTGTGCCTCCATTCACATGTTGTCTTGTGTTTTTAGCAGAGTCCAGAGGCTTCCCAGGGGTGGAAACCAATGCAGGTGTGATTGTGGGACCCATCGCCCTGCAAGTCCTGAAGAGCCCCCTAACCACAGTCTTCTTTCCCATCATCTACATCATCGTCTTTGCAGTGGCGCTGCCCGCCAACGGCTTGGCGCTCTGGGTGTTCCTCTTCAGAATCAAGACTAAGCACCCGTCTTCCATCTACATGGCCAACCTGGCCCTTGCTGACCTCATGTTTGTCATCTGGCTCCCGCTAAAAATTGCGTACCACTTCAACGGCAACAACTGGACCTATGGTCAGGGCTTGTGCGAGGTTCTGGTGGGGTTTTTCTACGCCAACATGTACGGCTCCATCTCCTTCATCGCCTGCATCAGTGTCCAGCGCTATTGGGCTGTGGTGGATCCTCTGTCAAAACGCATGAGGAGCAACCGCACCGCCATTTTGGTTTCAGTGGCCATATGGGTGACCATCTGGCTCCTCACCATCCCCCTGTACTTATATGACCAGACAGTCTTCGGGATCAACCAAGTCACCACCTGCCATGACGTCACAAAGCTCAGCCAGAAAAGTACAGCAGCAGGCTACTTTTTGACGATGGGAACGGTGGGGTTTGTGTTTCCTACTGTGGTGTGCATCGTCTCCTACGTCCTCATGCTCAAGGCGCTCAGGAACAGCATGGTCGATCCGACCATCGCCAAGAAGCGGCGGAAGGCCATGGTCTTGATCATCACCGTCCTGGTCATGTTTATCGTCTGCTTCACCCCCAGTAACATCATGCTGCTGGTGCACTATATCCTCCTGCTGAGGGATACAGAGAACACCCTGTACGGGTTCTACATCACCACGCTGTGCCTGGCCAGTCTGAACTGCTGCTTGGACCCTTTCATTTACTATTTCATCTCCGAAGACTTTAGGGAGCACGTGAAGAACACGTTCCTGTGCAGGAGCGAGAGGAAGGTGGGCAGGATGAAGGTCTCCTTCAATGCTCTGAAGTACTCCAGGAGAAACAACACGTACTCCTCGGACACCAAGAACACGCAGAGTTCCGATTTCTAGAAGACCCCGAGCAGGTGATTCCCGCTGCTTCACATAAGAGAGATCTGCTACAAGGACTTTACTGAAGTTTATGAATGTAGGGTTTTGAACTTTTAGCAGTAATGCTTCTACTTAGTGAATCATTTTATTCCATTTTTAATGTTTTTTTTTTTTTTTTTAGATAAATGTACTTTGAACCACACAGGAAGCTGTGATATGTAAACTTTTAAACAAATGGTGGAAAATAAACGTTTTTAAATCAAATGTATTTAAATACTTTTTGTAGAAATAATGGATTATTTTTTGTATAAAGTCAAGCTTTTCCATGTCTTAATTTCAAATCTAATACAGAAAAAAAATCTGGAAACATTTTAAACAATTAAACACTATATTTTCTTAGCAAAATTGAGGATCATCAAAGAAAAACAAGAAAGAAAAATCAACCAAATGACGAGTAAACAGAAGTCAACTTTTTATAATGCTTGAAACCAAATGTTGCCACTAAAATACATCTTTATCCCATCATAACACATTTCAAATGGTGTAAACAGAAAATACATGATTATTTTGCAACCAAAATGTTTTTTAAAAATATATGACAACAATAGAAGACCTAAACGAGAAAATCAAGATCTATCCTGTTCTGGTGAGGTCTGAGATATAATTGGTGTTTTATGACATAATTCTAGTGTTTGTAGAGTATTATGTTCCTTCAAAACAAAATCCAATTTAATCTGTACGAATTCTCAATGACTGTTCTGGATTTGGTGTTTTGCTATGAGCTCAAGTTGTCAACAGTTTCCAACAAATGAGTCAAACACTTAAGAAAACGTCATGGATTAAAACGAGTCCAAATGATAGTTTTGCATTCCATACTTTTATATCTATGGATGCAATTGAACTAAAACATGAACGAAATGCTGATATTAGACACAGACTTTGTTTAGATTTTCCATTATGTTAATTCTGGATTTATTTCACTATGAAGTGACATCTTTCTTTAGATTTCGGCTTTTGCCTCTGAGTTGCAGTTGGGACTGTTGATGCAGAGTAAAGCTGTATTCACACTGGACGCGATTCCTGCATTTCATTGTTAAGTAAATGTATAGACATGACCTGAGGTCCTGCGTCCGGTGCGGCGCGTCAGTCCGGCAGCAGTGTGATTTGTGTTTTGAGTTCAAAACATTTTAACTTTGGCAAAGTTGACGTAGCGCGTCAATCAATCAGAGACTCAGCTTTGGAAAGGTGACGTTTGCAGTGACTTGATCAGCTGGTAAAAAACCCTAATCCAGTATAGCTGATGGATGCGAGGATTTTTGGTTTTATTTTCTTATTTTCATTTAGATAATCTTAAAAAGTTCCTCTAGTTTGATTTTTGTTTTTTATTTTCCCCTCTGGAACTAAAGTGGGACAGAAAGTCATCAAACTGGCTCACAGAAACGTTGAAGTAGCAGCAGAAAGCATCTGTAGTTCAGACCCAGCTCCGGCTGCGGGAGTGAAGCTCCCTGTACTGGGAGAGACTCTGAATGATCTCATGAACCCAGACATAGAAACATGATTACCGATGCTTTTGAAGAGCTTTTTAAAATAAATAAATCTCCAAACATCAGATCTGTAATGGGACTGAAGTGACTTTAATCAAAGTCTCTGCTAAACCTCTCAAAAGGTGAAAGTCTGTGTTTGATGAAATGTGTCATAAATGTGTCCTTCAGCTGAATAAACTATAGACCAACCTTCTTGTTGTAGTTATTTAGATCAATAAATGTTTGAGGAAAACTTTTGATGAAAAGTATTTTGTATTCTTTTATTTAAATAAGTTTCCAGTTGATACTCCCCACACTGACAAGGAATTCTTGTTTTTACAAAGAAGGAAAGAAATGTCTGAAAATGTGAAAACCTTCAATATTCTTTAGCACTATTGACGCAGTGTTACGATAAATTATTGCATTGTTCTTCAGGATGTTTGACACACTTATCAGAACATCAGCTCTGTACAATCAGCTTTTACGTGACCAGAAAGCGTGTTTCGATTCCATGTAGACATGAGGTAATGGATATTTTTGGAATTGTTCTGGCACACGCTGACTCAAAAGCAGAGTAAGGGTGTGGAAGAGCTTACAAGGAAGGCTTGGCACAATATGCAAACAAAAAAACAAACCATGCTCTTTTCTTTTATTACATTAACTATGCAAATTTTATTTAAATAATTCTCAAGTAAAACATTTTAAAAAGCGAGAACATTGCTATAAAAACTATTAATAGTGTAAAAAAGACAACATACTGTTCAATATTATCTACATTTTAACATGAAAACAAAGGCTATAGAACTATATACATAATACATAAAAGTGTCACCATGACCTGTTTCTTGACTTTGTGTCAGGCAGGCTGGACATTTTCTGTCAGACACACAATAGAGGTGGTTAAACCAGCTTTAGAGAAAGCAAAAGCTGGTTGGAAAATTTGGATTTCCTGTGTTTAAACGGCTGCATGTGATCAAATTAAGAGAAACAAAATATAAAGGACGCTCATCTTTTTAAAAAAGTTTTTAAATGTTTTTGTCTTACAGAACACTTTTCTTATTTATTTATTTTTTTACTTTTAACCTTAAAATTATTTATTTTAGGTTCCATAACCTGAAGAAATCAGTTTAATTTGGCATATTCTCATTTTCAGAAACCTCTCATTTCAATTTATTTCAGTTCTATTTTGTTTTGTGTACATCAAAAAATTAGTTTTTTTAAAAAACATTTTTTGCTTATTAGGTTAAGCTTAATTAGGTGTCAACTTAAGAAAACTCTGGCAGAGTTATGCAAATAGTTTCAACAACGTTTAGCCCAATAGAATATAAAGCATTTATAATGTCAAGAAGATCTTGATATATTCATTTTCTTAATTTTCTAAACAACTTTTGAAGAATTACCTATAAAATGTTTAAAATATTTTTGTTTTTGTCTTTTCTTTTTTAAAATCAACTAAATATTTGTTTTATTCTTTAAAACGAGATAAGGATTTTTATTTATTTATTTACTAAATTTCTTGAGGAAAATAAACAAAAAAGCTGCAGGTGTGTTTACTCACCCGCCGAAACCATGGCGACCGTGAAAGAACGGTCACCAGAGAATAATGCGAGGTGGGTGGTTTCGAGTGACGTCACCGCTGCTGCAGGTAGTCTCGGGGCGTGTCCTCTTGAGTTTTTTCTTTAGTCTTCCAGTCAAAGAAAAGGTGAAGACGCGCGTGCGGCCGGAGCATTTACCTGTGGAACATGGCGTCCGCGCGGATCCTGGGAGCCCTGCTGCTGCTTTTCTGCTGCTGCTCTGTGGCCAAATCCAAAAACTGTGAGTTCGGATTCAGTTGCTCTGACATGAATGATTTCAGGGCGGAAAACTGTCTTTTCCCAGAGGAAGGGACAATAACCTTTTGGGTTAATCATTAAAACAGGAACGTTTATGTAACAAATGCCTTTATTACAAGTTCTCAGCAGGGTTTTATGATTTACTTTATTACCTTTTCTATAGAAGCTCGTGTTTATGTATTTAATAGTTGATTTAACATAAAACATTTGGATTTCATTTCTTTTCTTGAATCTTTAGCATTGGGAACTGGGAAGTTCTGCCAGATGTATTTTTGAGCACGTTCATGTTAAATAAAGGCCCATCGTGTGGCTGAGGAGAACTTTATCAGAATTGTGAGGATCAGTGAAACCCATAAGGTCCGTACAGCAGCGTATGAAACATGTCTTTGGTTTTTTGGCATTGCCTAAGGGCATCTCGCACCAGGGATGTCCATTTGTAGTCCTCAAGGGCAGGTTTTGTGCTTTGTCCATGCTGTTTGTCATTGGCGGAGCACACCTGATGCAGGTAATCAGCAGAAGGTGGGGCAGAGCTTTCCAGAAACCAGCAGTACAACCCACTGCAAAGACCTGGCATTCTTGTTTTAACACGTCGGATCAAATAAAATGTGTTTTTTGTTTTATCTCCCTATTACGAAATCGGATGGCAACATGCAGGCTGCCTTTTGCTTAAGAGCTGATGAAGGTTCTCTCATGAAGTTTCTCTAAGTGGTCATTCTGGTCAGGTTTAATGGATAAACATAAATACTTCCTTCAGACATGTTTCCGCATTTTTCTGAATTAGTTTGTAATTTTTGCATTTGCCAAAGTGCTAAAAAAGAGGCATAGAACCCAAGTCTGAGTGTTTGGCCACCATGTTGGTTTGTACGCTTCCAAAGCTAAAGCTATGCAGGTCTGCGTCAGCATGTTTACGATAGAGACAGACCCGCAGAAGTTTACAAAGTAACACAGCGTTTGAAACTTAACCCTTAACACCAGAGATATCACGAGCAACACCGACAGTAAGTGACCCACCGATCAACGTCAACTAGCTGATTCTGATGTGGAGGAGGGCTGCAGGGTGGGACAGTGGTTAGCACTCTCACCTCACAGCTTTAAACCCTGGTTTGAATTCCAGCTGGGACCTTTCTGTATTGAGTTCTCATTCATGTTGATTATTTGGTGTGTTTGGCCACTAAGGAGCTTTAATGGCAGGGTGGTTGGCAGCATGTAGGGCACCAGCCCGTATGGCCTGCATTCTGGAAGTGTCCCTGGGTGTGCATGTTAGTGTGTGATTGTGCGGCGATTCCAAAAGGCAGATAGCAGGTTAAGAAAATGGGTTAATGGATAAAGTGGAGACGTGCTACTTTTCAAATCGGCTTTGCCCTGATTTGAATCACTTTTTTGCGGATATGCTATACATTACCAACAAGTGTTGCATATTACACAAAGCTGCTTTTCTTCGCTCCAGAATGTGCCGGAATTACAATAATTATGTGAACAGTTGAAGAATTACAGTAGTCAAAAGAATGGCAACATTGGAGCTAAAGCTAAAGCTCTGGAGTTAAAAACATACTGCAGTGAAATCGTGTATTTAGTGTTTTTGGGTCATTTTTATGGAGGACATGCATAAGAAAACTAGTTTAGAACAACAGTATTGCTGTGTATTTCTTTATTCAACTCGTCCTGAATCGAGAGCAGATGAAAAAATGCCGTATGGAAAGGCTTGTAGTTCTTACGCTCAAACTACAGTTATGAACCGGGTCACAAGCTCCCTGTGCCAATCCATTCCGATCCATCCACTTGCAGACAAATAGATCCATGCAGGTCCTTATTTTCCTTGTCTGAGCTAGAATCTGGATCAAAGCTGTATGTCTAGATGGCGAGCAATAGCTCACCAGTTTTGCTGCATTGCTAATGTTAGCTTGCAGGTGTGAGGAGCTGTAAGTTAGCAGGAGAGCGTATAACAAAGGGATGATGGGAAGGGTTACTCTACCCTTTGGACAAAAATGGCATAATCCTAATTAAAAGACCACTGGGAACGCGTTGAAAATAGATAAAACGATGGTTGGAGTAGGTCTTTAAATTATCATATGCTCTCTTAAAAAAACAGACATTGAAGAAAAACACATAGACCTGAATGTTCTGATTGTATTTCCAAAGCTATTGATCAAACCCATCAATGTCTCTTTTGGTTCTTGGCCAACAAACAACAGTTTGTTTGTTTGTTGTAGTAAAAACAGTTAATGAATTGTGATCAATTATCGTTGTTTTGAGCTAACTAACAATTTTTTTCCTCATATTTCAGCTCGATTATTTACAGCGACCGAAGACCCTAAAAACTCGGATCAATATATCACAAGTGAAGAGGCTGTGAAGACTCTGCAGAGTCCTCTGACCACCGTTTTCTTCCCGTTCATCTACATCCTGGTGTTTGTGGTGGGACTTCCCGCAAACGGAATGGCCATATGGGTGTTCCTCTTCAGGACCCAGAAGAAGCACCCTTCGTCCATCTACATGGCCAACCTGGCTCTGGCTGACCTTCTGTTTGTCGTCTGGCTGCCCCTGAAAATCTCTTACCACGTAAATGGCAACAACTGGGTCTATGGGGAGCCACTGTGCAAAGTCCTTACCAGCTTCTTCTACGGGAACATGTACTGCTCGGTGCTGTTCATCACCTGCCTCAGCGTGCAGCGGTACTGGGTTGTTGCACACCCTCTATCAATGCAACGGAAGAACAACAAAGTTGCAATTGGCGTCTGCGTGGCCATTTGGATTTTTATTTGGCTCACTACCACGCCATTATACCTGTACGACCACACGGTGAAGCTCAAAGACCCCAATGTGACCACTTGCCATGATGTGAGCATCATTAAAGACCCTAAGTATCCCTTCGGCTCCATCCAGCTCCAGTTCTACTACTTCATCTTCATGGGTCTGGTAGTGTTCCTCGTTCCATGTGCGGTGACCATTGTGGCGTACATCCTCCTACTGAGAACACTAGAGGGCAACAAGGAGGAAAACAAAACGTCCAAGAACCGACAAAAAGTAGTCGTGCTGATTATAGTGGTGTTGGTGACGTTCCTGGTTTGTTTCATCCCCAGCAACATTATGCTGGTGTTGCATTACTCTTTTGTGAAAGACGGGATAGGAGGAAACAGTTACAGCTTCTACATTACCACCCTGTGCCTGTCGAGCCTCAACAGCATCCTGGACCCGTTCATCTATTACTTTGTGTCGGAGGACTTCAGGAACCATGTGAAGAACACGCTGCTCTGCAGGAGCAGCCGGACTGTGGAGAGAATGAGAGTATCCTTCAGCTCCATGAAATACTCCAAAAAGAACAAGTCGTACATCTCGGAATCGGGAACCACGCAGACCAGCACATTGTAGCATTAAACCCTTATTCTCAGATTAACCTTTAACACTTGAGCTTTTGCTAGCGACGGCAGAATAACACACTCGCTGTGAACTAGTGTAACTCTTTGACCATTTACGCAATGAACGTAATTCCAACAGATGCTGGCGCAGAGGAAAGCGCCTTTGCACCATTATGCAAAACTATACGTTAGTACAGTTAGCTGGTTTACGCTGGTTGCATAAACACTTTACTACTGTAAAGTGTTTGATATCGGTGCAAAATGCTTGTCGCAGATTCAGAATCCGCTAGAATTGCATAAATTGCGTAAATGTTTAAAGAGTTTTAGAATTCAAGGAACATCAACATTGAAGCTAACGATCCAGTGTCAAAGGGTTGTTCGTAAATGTGAAAATGACTGTGCTTAGATTAAAAAAAACCTGTATTGTTGTGTAATATGTATTTTATCTGTATATAAAAGTGTAAAAATTCTTCTTAATGTTGGGGTTTGGCGCCATTGGCCTCATGGAGGCAACTTCAGAATTTTCTGATGTTTGCCACAGAATTTTTTCTATTAACATTTAACATTTTCTATTATCATTTTTAATTGCCTGGATTGTATTTTTTACAGTTAACAAAATGTTACATATTTTGTATAAATAAACGACAGAATGCAATATCTGTGAAGCTCCTTCGTGCTGTTGCCTAAGTTTTGGTTGACTCATACCGAGCCGCGCTGTCCTCTGACAGCCACAGATGTAATCAGAGCTGGAATCTGTGGAAATGTTGGGAATTCTTGGAATTTGCTGCTGATTTTCACTCTGAGAAGGAGCGCTCCTTTTCGAGGTCAGAGGTTTATTGGTTAAAACCGTCAGACAGAGCAGAGGGGTGGGGGTGGAAATGCTTGAGAACAGGATGGGACATGCTTTGATGGTGAGAGTCCTTATTTCAGGTACATCTGTTGCAACGTCTTGTTTTTTAGCTTCATGTCAAAGCCCTAAAGCTGTGTTTCTCTGTATTCTTTCACATCTAAAGTAAAACAAAGAGCTTTGTGATTCTAACTCAGGGGTCGTTAGCTTTCAGAGATAAGGGGTCATTATTCTGAGCCCCACCCAAGTCACCTCCCTACCCAGGTAAACAGACCGTGAATAGCTTCCTGTGTGACGAGTGGTTAAAGTAAATGATTAATAGTCATCTGTCCTTTTGTCAGCACTCGTGTTACCTTTTCAGGCATTGTGGGTTAGAGCAGCATCTGCCATGTTGCTCGTCTCAATGTTTCTTCAGGTTGAGCATAAAACAAACAAAGGAACTTGAAATTCTTTGTTGCTCTTTTGGTTATTTTGTTTCATAAATTCTGTGAAGCCCACTTCATGGTAACATTTTCATGTTTTTCATGTGTTTTCTCGCAGCATAACGCAGCATGGACAACAAAACCACATTTCAGAACAGATACAGTATTCAGATAACGGATTTAAATTTAAAGTGCAGCTTGCTTAAATGTGACACTAAAGAAAAAAACCCCAAAAGTATTAGATTGTGCTGAGGAGTATGTAATGGAAAATGCCTGATGAGGTGTTCATCATAGGAAAGACATGGATGTGACGTAGAGCAGTTGCTTCTGCAAAGTTCATTCATTTCTGCTTATACCACAGTCAATTTAGAAAGAGTTAAATCAGTCATCAGTGCTTTCATATTGTTTAAATTCATTTTAACAAAAAGCAGACTATTTGATAAGAAGACTCGTAACGGCTACTAGTCCTGCCCCTGACATGCCCATCATAAAGCTATTTAGAGGACAGAGATCTTTTCTGCTGTCCTGCTGTTGTGATAAACTATAGAATAA
This sequence comes from Oryzias celebensis, assembly GCA_014656515.1. Taxonomy (NCBI): domain Eukaryota; kingdom Metazoa; phylum Chordata; class Actinopteri; order Beloniformes; family Adrianichthyidae; genus Oryzias; species Oryzias celebensis. The sequence continues at coordinate 3,567,106 of BNCR01000012.1, forward strand.
AGTATGTTAAGTTTGTATCATTTCAGTACCAAATGGTCTTTAGGCCAGTTGAATAATATAGAACATTCAGGTTATGTGATGGAAGTGTTTTTAAATAAAGACCCTGCAGCCAGTCAGAGTTGTGCAGGTCTGTGGTTTTATTATGTCTTTTTTTATGCCAAAAATAAATGTTTACATTGTCATTAGCAGACAGTTTCCTACTTCCACCATATGCAAAAACAAATCATGCACAAACATAATTATTTGAATGACGTTATGCAGATTTTTTTTCAAATGATAAGTTCTCCATATTTGCTAATGCACCATGGGAAATCTGTTTCAGCTAATTAAATTGGGTTTGTGAAGTCTACGGCAAAGTAGAAGTCTGCAGGAGTGATTATGTAAAAGTTTAAAGAGGTTTATCTACAGTAAAAGTTAGACCTTAATGCATTCTTAATGGATATTAATGGATTCTCTACAATAAGTTAGAATATTTTTGATGTTTTTTTTAAAGGAAAATGTGTGTAGATGTTCATGAGTATTATACATTTTGCTGCTCCATTGTTCCTGAATCTTTAGAAGTTGCTATGGTGACATAATTAGATTCAACTTTATTGTCAATGTGGGTAAAAGGCAATAAAATGTAGTTGTCATCCAATCAGATTTGCATTTTTGCAATGCAAACTAATGTGTTTAAAATGCAATGGAGGAAGGCAATGACTATGAGAAAAATAAAATCATATCACTCCTGAAGGTTTGCCCAGAGTTGGCATAAGAAAAAGGTTTAAGATGTTTTAAGGAATAAAATACTATGGTGCTGGGCAAAAGGGAAGACCACGCAATGTCTTAGAATGAAATATTGAACTATCAAAAATTCTAGCTCTGATCCTGGGGAAGACCATAAAATATGTCAATTTTGTGCTGCAGGTTAATGCAAAGCCAACAACTAGATTAAAAAAATGAGCGTTTCACTTAAAAAGAAACATAAAAAAGTAGTAAACAACCCACACACCCAAACTCCAACAATCCTTTCTAAAACAAATGAGTCCAGTCAGAAACCTATAAACTGGAAAGCGAATACAGAATATGTTGGCAAATAAAATGTGCTAAAAAACAGAAAACACCAACTGACATCTAGAGAAAAAGAGCTGACAAATGACACTCAGACAGAGGTGCTCACAAAAACAACCACAAACATGTCTGGTCGGTTTGTGTTCCTCTTTGCCTGCAGGGGGAGGAGCTTGCAGCTCCTTTTCAATGTTTAGTCACTTTCACAAATCATCATGGTTTTCTTTCTCCATGTTCCTTAAATCCAGCTGCTAAATGTTGTTTCTGTCGCTCCTTCAGGTCACATTAGAACTTCAAAACCCAGCTGTAGGCGTGCAGGTAATATAGAGAACATAAACAAAAACTTCTCAAAAACCCAGAGGAACCAACAGATCAACAGGAAAAGGTGATGGCGTGTTTTGAAGGTTCCTCATCCAGAGGATTTGCAGAACTTTGGTTTGTGTTAACTAAGCCACCAATACGAAATATGAGGAGCTTTGCCTTTCACACTTAAAAAAGCTTATTGAGACACTTGTACCTGCAAGGTGTGTCAGGAGTAAAGCAGAATCAGGTCTGACCAGTTCTGGCTGCTGCACTGTAAACACCTGCAGGAAGATGAGTCACCGGTTCCACTGCAGTTTCAGTCTCACAACAACCTAGATCAGTTGGAAATGTTCTCGCTTAAAAAAATATGAAAACATGGAGAGTTGAGGGTCTGTTTTCTGTCCCTGTGTTTGCTTGTTGCTCAATATGCAGATGACGCTGTGCAGCTCTCCCAGGAGGAAGGACCTCTGCTGGTTTTCAAGTGTAAATGCATGTTTTGTGATTTAAAGGAATCATTTTCTGCAGAAGCGATGACTCAAGTTCAGTATTTGTTGAGCCATTGTGAACTCGTTACATCAGGAATGACAACAAAAGTAACTCAGAGCGCATCCGGATCTGTTTCAGACTTTACATTCCAAGGATTTTCATCTGTTGTAGATTCCTGCTGCCAGACTGTCTCCTCTCAAAGGCAGAGTGATAGATTAGTATTGCAGCCACGCTTGATGCTGGGGCGCAGCTAAAAGACAACCATTCATGGCAAGAGGGAGGCTGAGCGTCTGTGCTAGCGCGTGTGAATCCTCTCCGACGGATCTCACCGTCTGCAATACTGAGCCGCAGCTGCTTGATGAAGTCCAAGACAACGCTATTCCATTAAAGGGGCTTTATATGATCAGTTGGATGTTTTATTTTATTAAAACAGCTGCAAACACATCACATACACACCAGGACCTGAGAACGGCTTAAAGACAAGCAAGACTGCAGCAGTACAGTCACATACAGGAGGAGTTTCTACAAACAAAGGCATGTCTGTACATTTTCAGCAGCACAGGAGATTGCTGTTGGCAAAATATTCTATTTTTCAAGTTGCCAGACACTCAGAAGGTGTTAGAGCAGTTCCAGAAAACTTAGTGAGACAACGTCAAAGAGAGACGGTGAAAGGATGGAAGGTCAAAGATTCTGATGGGATCAGAGCAGAGTCAGTCAGAGGTTTATTCCCTCATTCTTCTCATTCAGCTCGTCTGGCTCCCACTTAGCAGCATGGCCGGATTGAGCTGGCACGATGTGCGTCCCCCCCAGCCAGTCCCAGTGCGCGAAGAATGGGGCAAAGTTAGTGCCCGGGCGCTGGTGGTGAACATCGTGCTTGGGAGCCCCCCCCCAGAGGCCAAAGGGCACCAGGTTGTGCATGGCCCAGGGGAAGTCGTAGCCGCAGTGGTCCTCGGTGGAAACGTACACGTTGAAGACCATGAAGCCCCACGTGGTGAGGCAGTGGCACTGCAGCAGGATGGGGTCGATGGTGGCCCAGAACCCCACGCTGAACAGCTCCCAGCCGGACAGGTACTGCGTGACCAGGCTAAAGGGCTGGTTGTACTGGTGGTGCACGGCGTGGAAGGTGCGGTACAGCCAGGGGACCCGGTGGTGCAGGAGGTGCCACAGGTAGTACTGGAAATCGAAGACGAACATGCAGCCCACGATGCCCAGGAAGAAGCTCCAGAGAGTGGGGGCTTCAGGGGGCAGAGGAGTCGGCGGTCTCCACAGCCACTGCGCCACTGCAGCGGGAAAAATGAAGAACAGGTGGTTGTAGATGGTGACGCCAAGAGTCGCCCAGATGTTTGGCCAGGTGACGGGCTTGTCGGGATGCAACCGGTACTGGTTGATGCAGGGCTGAGAGGGAGCCAGGAGGTCCAGCACGGTGTAGAGCCCCACCAGCACAAAGTAGGTGGTGACAGAGAGCACCACAGGGAAGAGAGGGCTCCTCAGAAGGTCATGGTGGTTCTGATGGAGGTAGTCCCAAAGAGGTTGCAGAACCAAGTCCTGGGACTGGCCCCCGGTCAAGTTTTGAACATCCGACATCCAGGACAAAGCCTCTGCTCTGAGCAACCGGCCTGTGCTCATCGCCAATGTGCCGCTTCGCCTCCAAGATGGGCCGACCCAGAAGGATTACTTCTGACGAGCCTCCGGAGAGGATAAAGAGGCACTAAATGAAAGCAGACATCCAATCAGATGCCTCGTATAGGTTAAACAAATTGTCTGGTGATGCTATGCCAAATTGGACTGGCGGACGGTCTTCGGCTCTTATGTATGTTCAAGCCCCACCTCCGCCCCCCTCCACTCTGCATTTTAAAAGAAGGCACTCTGTAAAGGCTCTTTTTCATGGGTACAAGGACGGCAGCCAGGACTCAGGAGCCGGGCCACAGCGGCTCTTATTTTTGACCCAAATCATAGAGAGAGAGCTTCCGCCTCCTTGTGAATCTGACTTCAGAGGAACATCAACTCTGAGCCGTCAGCACAATCAAAAAAAGATCTGATTTTTCCACCCTGCATGCCAATGGTGAGCCTGACACTGTTTCAGTCTCCCACATCCTCAGGCTCATGCAGAGAGCACACATGCACAAACACACACAAGCCCAAAGAAGTCATTAATCATAGAGATGTTGTCAAATCAGACGCCTTTTGAAAAGAGCTGGACAGAACTGGAGCGGCGACCGCAGCTCTTGTTTCTATGGTTTGATAGAGTAATTCTGCAGACAGCTGACATGTAACTCTGAGCTGCTTTCGGTCGTTCCTCTGCTGCTGGGATTTGAAAGAAGTTAGTGAATCAAGACATACAGAGAGATGGAATCACTGTGAGAAAACACTGCATCTCTTTTAACTTATTCTGTGTTTGTTTTAGGAGAAGAACTCCAAATCCTCCATAGTCTGGGATTACATAACACGAAGTGGGTCTAAAGCAAAGAGATTAGACCAAAAAAAAATAAATTATCGTTATTGGCATAACATCAAAATACATAACTTCACTTAAGCTGATGTAGCTTAAGTGAAGTTAATGTACATTAAATTAGCCAAAAATAACCCCCCCCCCACACACACACACACACAAACAAAAACAACAATAACAAACAGCAAACAGCTGAGATAAAAGGACAATAAATTAAATTAAATAGGATAAATGCTCCAACGTTATGAGCTGGAACCTTAAAACATGTCATCCCACAAAAACACAACTCAAGATCACATGATCTAAAACAACCTGCGTTACGGCATAACCCGTTCGTGAATGATGTGATATTTTAGGGTATTTCACAGCATCTGACACGACTAATGCTACAGTCACAAATACGACTGCATCATTTGTAAATAATTTTAGACTGAAGCAGTCACGGAGAATAACAAGCATGTATTCATGTTTATCCCCAACACACTAATAACTGCAGGAATTTCAGTTAACATTTTAGCCACACATTTCTGTTTCCATAAAACCATTTTGTGTGATTCAAACAGCAAATAAAAGCAGAATTTACTTCAGACTTATGTGACTTCTAGTATCAGCCAACAGGAGGCAGCAGAACCCAAGTTTTCAGCATCAAGAAAGTCAGAAACTGAAACTGGAAGCTCGTGTCAATAAATGTTGCTTTTATTGTTTTGAAATCTGTCAAGTACATGAAGGTATTTTCAGTCTAGCTTAAAGCAAAACAGTTTATCCACTGGCCTGTACATTTTTTGTCAAAAAACATTTCAAAGAACAGAATCACATTTTTATTAAATATAACTTAAGTCAGCACTAAGACAACAGTTTTTCCACTAATTATCCCAAAAGTTTTAACTTAAAAGATTGATTTGAATGAGCCTCCCAGATGCAGAAAGGATGGTTCACTTGTGTTTTGCATAAGAGGAAATTTTCCTAATATTTTCATTATGTATATTCTTATAGAACACATTTCTATAAGATTAAAAAAAACTTTTTTTCCAGAACATTGTACTGCCTGTAAACAAGGATTTATGTTTGTAAAGCTCCTTAAAATCCCACTCCGATAATCTTTTGATCTATTTTCACAGCGTTCCCAGTGGTCTAATAAAAATGAAAACACAGTTTTAGACACACTCCAAAAATATGTGTCGTTTTGTTGGACATAGTTTCTGTAGAGCGGCTGCTTTTTTGAGCTACATCTTTTTATATATGTCCTCCATCTTCAGAAAAATGAAGAACATGAAGAACATGTTAAATACACCAAAAACATCCATTTTCATCAGAGTTGTTCTTAGTACTTTTATCACCCGCAGCATTTGCAGCAGGGTTCGAACACTTTGACAACTGGTCCATACACGGTGACGTCCCAAAGGGGTCAGACACCTGAGAGAACAAAAAGGAGAAACTCGTATCGCGGTCTGTTCCTTCAGAGAGACATTGATTTGATCGAGTGCTGTGCGTGAGCTTAATTTCTCTATAATCTATTTTTTCAAAAAAAATTTGATATATTTTTAAAGAAATATTGCTATCAGATGTGCCGCGTTAGCTGTAGTGGAGCTGCTGAATGCAGAAACGCCAATGAAAATGGTGTTTTGGGTGTTTTTAACATGTCCTTTTGGCATTTTTGTGATGACGGAGAACATATATGAAGTAAATTTAGCTTACAATTACATTTCTGAGTATTTATTCAAATGTTGCGAATCAGGAGTAGATGAAAAAGATTGTTGTGACATACAAGTTACCATAGCAAGCTCCCTCTTTCGCTTCATTCTGATGCAACCACTTGCAGACAAATAGATCCTTACACGCCTTTGTTTTCCTGGTTTGAACTGGAATCTGGATCAAAACTGTACGGCTGGATAGCTCCAATATTGCTCGCCATTTTTGTTGCGCTGCTGTTGTTAGGTTGGGTGAGTGAGGGGCTTTAAGCTAACGGGAGAGAGTGCAAACAGATGGATGTCAGGTGGGAAGGCTGACTGTAACAACTCAGGGGTGAATTTCTGATAAACTCCTGCTGCTCTGCAGAAACTATGTCCTAGAAAAGGACATGTTTCTTGATTTTGGCTAAAAGCTGCATCATCATAATGAAAAGACCACTGGGTACGCTTTTAGAATAGATCAAAAGATGATCAGAGTGGGACTTTAAAGGACTGCTGCTTCATTTTCTATTTTAATTACTTGAAATAAAGGAACTAACTAACTGTAAGAGTCCAGAATAAATAATCTTCTGGATTCTTTTCTGATGACAAAAATCTGTGTGATTAATGCAAGAACTGAATATTAAAAAAAGGAAAAAGGCAGTCGTTTCATAAAAAATGTTCCCATTTTGTGTCTTACAAGAAAAACAATCCAATCATGAAAAATTTCAACAGCAAAATAAGTATCATGAACATCTGCAGTCGTGGCTCTTAGGATAACCTCTGAGGTTCCCCAGGGGTCAATATGAGGTCCCCTTTTATTTAGTCTTCAGTTTAATAATCTGTTTTAACCTGATATATGCAGACGACCTGCTTTTCTTTGTTCATGTTTGCACAGAAGACCTTATAGCAGTTAAACTCAATGATATAATGTCCTGTGTCACATCTTGGTTTCAGCAGTGCTGTCTACAATCAAACATCTCTAAAACTGTTGGCAGATTTCACCAAGATAAAGAAAATATCACCTGATCCTGACATACATGTTAATGGAGAAAAAAACGACACTATAAATATAAATATATTGAGTTCATAATGGGTTTAGAGCTTTCCTTTAAAACCCATGTTGACAAATTGTGTAAGAAAAGTTCAACCTTATAAATGTTCATGCAATTCAAAATGAAATGTCAGCTGAAGCTAACTACAAGCATTCTATGATGTTCAGTCACTTTCACTATTGCAGAACCAGTTGGTCCCTGGCTGCTCAAAGTCCAAATAAAAAAAAAAATCACTGGAAGTTCTTTAACAAGCAGTTAAAGTTATGGAGAAAACCCAAGACACTATAGTAATTTAAACTGGGACGGTCTTCACATCTGCCCACATTAAACAGATGTACAAAATACTCCATAAATCCTCTGGAAGAGTTTGACGGTCAATGAAACGGCGTTGAGCACGTTACTGTCACATTCCTCTGTGCAAGAACACTTTTGGCAAATCGGCCTGGTCGGTAAGGAGAGCCAGAGCACGGAGACTAGATTCAAACAACATTCAAGACAGCTGCCCACAGTAAAAGATAAGCCTGTTTTGATGTTGTGATTAAATGTTTCAATGCTGTTTTAGTTTTATGTTGTGATGTTGTGTTTTTTCCTATTTGTATGGTAATTGCTTGCGTATGTATTTTGTATTATATTTTAATGGCTTTTTCAACCATTTTTAATCATGTTTTTCACTGTCCCATTTAAATAAACTAGTATTATTCATTTCTTTCATTAAAGAAGAATTCTTGGAAGACCATTTTTATACCCCATTGGCAGATTTTTTGTTGTTGTTGCTTATTTAAAGAAAAAGTTTTAATTATTTAGAATTTGGAACTTATTTCTTGGGAGTGTGTTTATGCAGTGAAACCTTGAGGGTTCCCTGAGCCCAGGAGTGTTTCTTTGGACATTTTGATATTATTTGCAGGTAAAAGGTTGAGGGCGATCATTTCTTTTATTTTTTTACCGTGTGGAGAATCCTGTTTTATGTTTGATTGTACCAAAAGTGCTCAAAACATCAAGTTTTGAAAGATTGAAAACATTGAATTCAGTCTCAAATATTTGAAATTTAAACCGAATTTAAAAGAAAAGATACAAAATGTCTTTAAATGAAAACCCAACAGAACATGAAAAGTAAATGTAAACAGGAACTTTATTAGTCAAATACAAAAACACATTCTAATTCACATTATTATATAAATGGCTGTTTTTCAATTACATTTTAGCAGTTTGTTTATTTTAATTGATTCTTAATGTAATTCTTGATGGACTGAGTGAATAAAAACTTTATTAATCAATGAAACTTGTTGGCTGGCTGATGAAAAATAGACTTTTACCCCAAATAATTGTGTTTATCTAAAATGGTGAGTGTTGATGACGGCGTCCTCTGGGAAACGCTTTCATCACCTTAACAAATGGAAAAAGGTTTTCTTCACGGCAGTGGAAAAAAGTGGCGTGAACACCTGACAACCAGCGCCCCTGTGGGGGGGTGAAGATAGAGGAGGGTGTTGTTCTCCCCTGTCAGTGATGACACAATGACGTAGGACGCCAAAGACAAAGGATATCTGGAGAGCTGAAGGAACTAAAAATACTCAGTGAAGGTGAAACTGAGGAAAAAGACCAAATCAAACAACTTTTTCTCCATCTGAGAAAAAAAAAAGATATTTAGAGCTTTGAAACTGTGATGAACTTTGTATTAAAGAAGGGTTTTTACAGAAATGCGCCGTTACTTTGGCTGTGATGCATCTTTTCTCTTTACAAGTGTTTATTCTAAGTGAATTTCTGCTCATTTTAGTGTATCTTTGTTTTTGTTGGATGTTTTTTGTTGTCAGTTTGTCAGAAGAATTGATTTGCGTTTTGCCTATAAGACTCCAGACGTCAGAGTTCTAACTGATGATCTTCCGTTTATCTGTGGTTTCTCCTCCAGGGTGTTGTCAGATCCACCAGTCAGGATCTTTTTCCTAGTTTCTTGTTTTTCTTGTGTGACAGAGAAACAAAGGTTCCACAGTTGGGCTCCTTTGATTGTTTTAGTGAGCATGAAAAGCTCATTTTAATAAGGAAAACAACATTTCTGAGCAGTTTTGAATCAATCCAGCTCACAGCGTTATTTGAGAAATAAAATGTAGTAAGCTCGGTGAGATGAACAGAGTGATTGCCTGCATCAAATGCAAAAACATCGCTCATACAACTCCTCCCTGATCGAGAAAACGTTTTATTTTTTCAACACTCTTAGTATTACGGTTACAAAGGCATGTCTGTTAGAACTTGTTTTGCTAAACAACACTTTTTAAAGTGTTTTAAAATAGGAACATTTTTCATAAATCGACCGTCTTTTTCCTTTCTTAAGACTGAGGTTTTGCAGTGTTGTCACCATATTTTTGTTTGCATCAGAAAATATCCCAGGAATAATTTCATTGTGGACTTTTACTTTTACAGGGAATTCTATTCTTTTTTTTCAAGTAGAAGCCATGAACAGCAACTACAACAATAAAACTGGAAATTAAAAAAAAGAAGATAAATTAAAATTGAAAAATAAATGAAAATTAACAATGCCGCCTAATCGGACTCTGTTGATTCTCCAGGATGAATATTATTTAATGTATTTTTGCTGTTTGTCTAAAAATTGATTTAGCTCAGCAGCAAAACATATTTTGATCTATTTTAAAAGCGTTCCCACTTTTATTTATGCCATTTTTAGCCAAAATGATAATAAAAAAAAAACAAAACGTGTTGTTTTCGAGGACATGTGCTCTGTAGAGCGGCAGGAGTTCATTAGAAATTCACCTCTGAGTTCTGGGAACCCCTTTCTCTCTCCGCTGCTGAGAGCGCTCTGTTTAGACTCTCTCCCGCTAGCTTACAGCCCCCGACAACCCTAACTATTATTAACCACTAAATTGTTGAGGTATGTCGTAGATATTCAGCTGAACAGTTTTGATTCAGGAAAATGAAGACGTTCATGGATCTATTCGTCTGCATGTGGATGCCATCAGTGTGTTTTCTACCTCACAAATACAATCTTTTTTAAACCGCATTTTTTCGTCTGCTCACAACAATTTGAATAAAAATTACAAAAAAATGTTATTTCAAAGGTTAATTTTCTTTATATATCCACGCCCTCCATCATCAGAAAATGCTACAAAAAACATGTCAACAACACACCGATTTTATCGGAGTGGGTCTTTAAATTGAAGACGTGTGCATTTTTCCATCATTAAAAATGAAATTTGTCTTCAGGAAGAGATGATTTTCTAAGAAACCGATCAACCAAAGCTGCTTAAACCGCCTTTGGCCTTCGTTGACCTTAAACTTCTTCTATACATGCAGTAAGGGACACACTCTGATGGACACTTCTGCCTCGAACATTTCCACAACATTTAAGAAGAGCCAAACAGAAAAGTGAATAAAGATTAGAATGAAAAAAAAAAACGCAACTAAAATCCTTTTTAAATCCTATTTATACCAAAGCAGATTTTAATATTTTTATTTTTCCAAAAGACCATTAAAAATGAATAAAAAAAACCTTGTTGCTACGACAAATTAAATTCAACCATAATATTTCTGAGGCTTCAATTTAATGGCAATTTATACTGCAAAAGCTAGAAAATGAAAAAACAAAACATCTAATGAAAACATACATTACAGGAGGGTGATGTGTTCTAAAGAGTTAAAAACATGTAAATACCACATAAAAAGCAAAGTAAACTTTTTCTTTCACCCTCCAGATTTGTGATTTAACAAACACCTGCAGTTTTTCCAGTGAAGCTCATGACTTCATTAGCGCCGTCTTGAGTTCTGAACTTTAGGAATCGATGCAGCTCATTCATTAAGTCTTGCTGGCAGCGTCTGTACCAAACTTAATGAACATCATCTCTGATCACCTGGTGACGGCGAGCAGACAGGTCTTAACAGATCCTCCCTCTGAGTAACAGTCACACCGACGTGACGAAGCGGACGTGGCCCCGGGCTTTGATGGGCCCCCATGAGGCCTGCAGGCTGCACTGATGTGCGTTTTGTTTTTCACTTAACGTAGATGTGCACTGAAACACAGTAACCATGGCCCTCTCACCTGTGGAATTAATTATCTCCAGAAAGGTAGAGGCGGACCTGCCCGGCGTCCCCACATTTCCTAACAAACAAGCTGCGCTGCTGGGTCTCTGCACACTCAGACTGGACTTTCAGCAGGTAGGAGCACCTTTCTGGTTCGCCAAAATCAACATTTGTGACACGACGCTTTAGAGCTGGTTTCTTCTCTGAAGGAGCTGCAGGAACCTTTCAAACCCTTCAGGAGAATGCCGAGTCAGCTGGAGGGCGCCATGGGCGCGCTCATCACTGTTTTCTACAACTACTCCGGAAACGACGGAGACAAGCACAAACTCAACAAAGGCGAGCTGAAGGAGCTCCTGCACAGCGAGCTCACCGACTTCCTCATGGTAAACACTTCCTCTGAATCCACGTTCCGTAGTCATGCTGGATTGAGGTGCAGTGTCGCTTCAGACTCAAAGGTCAAACTAGATGATGCTGTTTTCAGATGATTTAGCATTCTGACCTTGAGAGAGGAAATTGATTTTTCACTGATTTGTATGCGGCCGTCAGAGCGCAACTGCTCGTGGCTTTCATATGGGAAATAAAGAATGTGGAGGCGGAGATAAGAAAGGTCATTGAAGGAGGTCTGAGTAATAGTGGCGTGCTAGGCCTGTGACCTTGTAGACAAACAGCAGAAATCTTAAGGCTCTGCCACCTTCAGGTATCCTTGATGCTTCTTGTTGTCCTTCCCAGTGCCGGGAAACCCCATGTGCTCATGTGTCTGGATCACTTCCTAACAGAAAATGTGTAGTCGCATCCTCCTGATCTGAGGTCAGCTGTGGGAACAGCCATACTCTCAGGCTGCGTTCACACCACCCACTTTTTATGAAAAGTCTATGTAAATGCGCATCTCAGGCTTTCAAACTTCTTGCGTTCACCCACGTTTTTAAGTCTGGGCCTTACTTATAAAACACGCTGCCATTATGATGAACGTAGATTAACATCTTCCACACGTTGATCGTTTACTGATATAAAATATAAAAAAACTTATTGTTGTCATTAGATTCTATTATGGTTCCACACTGACTTTATTATCTGTATTTCCATAAAAAGGAAGTCTGACTTTTTCAAAATAACATCCATCCAATAGTTTTGTTCTGACTGAGTGTTAGATTCCAAAGTTACGAGCGTTCTCTAAAAGTCAGGGCTAAAACGGGAGATCCATTTTCATTGGGACGGAGTGACTAGAGCTGATCAATCCTTTTGTTTGGATGACCAGACCTCCAGGAAACCTCATGCAGTTACAACTGCTGCTCACTAGGGGGCGATCTCACCACAAAAAAAGGCACCGACCAGGAAAAGCAGAAGACAACCTGAAAGGTTCCTATGGTCCTCTTGCTATTTGTTTTTTTTTTTGTATTTTTCTGACCTTTGGTTGGTTAACTGCACTGATCTTCCAGCTGGACCTGAGTTCACAAAGAAAACTGAAGCCAAATCAAATGAAGACCAAACTGCCCCAAGACCCTTAAGTTAAAAAAAGTGTCACCAAACAAAGAGCATGCATCCTAACTCATAAATGTGTAAAATCTAATTTAGCTGATAAAAATCCAAGTTAGTTCAGAATAATATATGATTGTTAGAATAAACTGAGCCTTACTGAACAATACTACATCACAAAAGGGTGTCATCAGCATATTGCTAAACTGAGCGTCTTACTGAGTTAATTTATTTCACATCCGGAAAAGGATTCTGAGTTGATGATTAAGTTAGGAGGGAATTGAGACATCTGTCGTCACTAAAGTCTAAGAACAATTTTAACCTGCAATTTTTCTAACAATGTTTTAAATAAAGTTTCACTAGTTTGACAAACATGATAAATGAGTGAACAATCAGAAAGTGAGTCACAGAAAAGAATAAGCATACATGAAACAGCTCCTGCTCGACTGTGTTGACCTGAATATGTTGTTATAACCATATGAAAGAATCTCAAGACCCAAGAGGGACCAAAATATCCCATAAACCCCAGTTTGAGTTGTTGGAATTAGTGACCCCTAGTGGCATAATATCTAGTTCCAACCGATTATTCCTGATTTCGCGTCTTTAAACCCTTAACACCCGAGCTTTGGCTTTAATTTAGACTGTAACTCATCGACCGTTTCATTTTCCTTCATGTAATTCAAATGGATTCTGAATTAAGGAGAAAACGCAGCTTTCTGCTCATATGCAACACTTTACAATAGCAGTGTCAACACAAATGAGATTCTGATGGAGAACCGCAGCTTGCCGTTTTCCACGCCACAGGTGAAAATAAGAATGTTCTTCTCAACCTGTCCTGCCTGGATAAACAAAGGTTAAATAAAATAAATACATCTAGTTTGAAGAGCGTGTGTTACAGCGTGTCAACATCGCCGGTATCGTAGAGTTGACATTTGAACTGTTGCACCAGTGTTAATAGTCTTTCAATTACCGTAACTCTTCGACCATTTGGGCAATGAACCAGATTCCAACGTCTCTAAAGTGTTGGGTATCAACACATGATGCTTCTTCTCTGCAGCAGAATCATTTGGTTTACGCTGATTGCGTAAGCACTGAACTACAGAATCCGTTGGAATTACATTAATTAAGAGTTGCAGTAGTTAAAAGACTGTCAACACTGGTGTTGAACAGGTTAGAAAACAAAAAATCTCAAAACTCCCTCCATGCTGCGGTAGACATGTCGATATGACCTTATTGATACTTTAAATAATACTTGCTTATATACTGCTTTGCTGACATCCTGATTTACGCGTCTCCGTCAACAATCTCGAACTAAACAAACACCCGAAGCTGTAAATTTTAGGTTCTCTTTTTCTTTTCCTTTCTCCAGTCCCAGAAGGATCCGCTGCTGGTGGAGAAAATCATGAACGACCTGGACTCAAACAAAGACAACGAGGTGGATTTCAACGAGTTCGTGGTGCTGGTGGCCGCCCTGACTGTCGCCTGCAACGACTTCTTCCAGGAGCAGAACAAGCATGCCAAGTAGACGTCTGCAGAGGACACCAAACCTTCATCAGCAGTTTTAACATTTTTGATCGTGTTTGTCCAAACATATGTAAATCTCTTCCCTACCACCTGATGTGATACTTCATTGTGTTTATTGAAAATCTGAGTGAGAATAAACCGAAAGAACAAACTGTCCTTTTCATGCTGCATCTGCTGTCACTGAGATTTGATTTGCTAGAAGCCTCAGATTCATTTCAACTCCTGACTGAGTTTTTCATCCTCGAGACGTCATATAATGACTCCTGCTGTAATTAATTCAGTGACATTTTGCTAAAAATCTAAACTTGTCTGTTGCTGTTTATTACAGCAGATGTTCCACATTAAAGCTTTACTCAATTTTAAATGTCAGAAGTTAAATATGGGATGTTTTTCCTGATGCTGATGTTGTGTTTTTAAATTTCAATTCCTAAAGGGAAAAAAGGTTATCCTTCATTCAACTTTATGGAAAAGTGCAAAAGTTCTTTGAAACACATTTTATTTACAGCGATTTTCCCTGTCTTTTTTTTTTTTTTACAAATTAGGGCTACGACAACAAAATATGATGGTGAGTATATAGATGTACTAATCATCATAAATCTGTGTATATATCCATCTATCTATATCTATCTATCTATCTATATCTATCTATCTATCTATCTATCTATCTATCTATCTATCTATCTATCTATCTATCTATCTATCTATCTATCTATCTATCTATCTATCTATCTATCTATCTATCTATCTATCTATCTATCTATCTATCTATCTATCTATCTATCTATCTATCTATCTATCTACATATATTTATAAAAGAACAAAGTAAATTATATTAGAAAAAACGCTGTATCAAACTTTTACAAGACAAAAGCTATTAATTTTTATTTAAAAAGTTTCATTTTTACATGGAAAAAGTTGTGCTTTTTTAAAAAAAGTTTTTTTTTTAATTTTTTTTTTAGTATTTACATTTACAAAAAAATAAAGCAGATTTATGGGTGTGATTTCATATTCAAATGTTGAATGACAGTAAAAGCAAAATATAACTATTTATTTTTTAAAAAAGCGCAACTTTTATACTTTAAGTATCAATTTATAACTTGATTGAAAAAAATGTTAATTTTTTTTCATGATTCTACGATTTTTAGTCATGTAAAATGTCTACATTTTAGAAAGAAAAATGTATGATTTTTTAATGCATGACATTTCTCATACATTTAGGACTTTATTCTCGAGAAAATCTGGACTTTTTTCTAATAATGGTACTTTTTTTTCTCAAAATTGTACACGTTTTTTCTCTTTAAATTTTGACTGTTTCTTTATAATTGCATAATTTATTCACACATGAATGACTTTTTCTCAGAGTTTAAGACTTAACTCTAACTTAACTGTTGTAAAATTTTTACCTTTTTCTTGTAAGTTTTACAACTTTTTTCTGGTAAAATTATTACTTTGTCCTCGTAATTACCATAAAGGTATATTTTTGTTTTAAATTTTAGGACTTTTTTCAAATACGAAAAACATTTTATCATCATTTTACAACTGTATTCTTGTAAAAATTTTGTCTTTTTCTTATTCTTGGTAATTTGTTTTCATTATTGTATGGTTTTATTGTCGTAACATTTTGAGCATTTTTTAACAATTGTACGATTTATTGCAGTAATTATACTAATTTGTTCTCTTAAAATCAATATTTTTCGTCTTATAATTTTATGACTTTTTTCATAATTATACAGATTTTTCTCATAGTTGTAGAACTTTATTCACATACAATTTTGACTTTTTACTCATAATGGTATCATTTTTTTCCTCATTATTGTATGGCTATATCATCGTGTACTTTTTAACATCATTTTACAAATGTATTCTCATATATTTGTTTTTTTTTCTTTAATGTTGGCCACAACACTTCCTTGCAGTTATTCCACTTTCCTCAAGTTAAGCAGCTGTTTTATTTTAATTTAACATTTATTGAAAGTAAACTGAGGAGTCTACAGAGGAAATGAGCTTCTGAGGGTAAACGTTAATGCATCCTGTATCCATGCCTTAAAGCCAGGTTGTGTTTGTTTGTGGAGATCCCGGTTCTCACTTCCACCTGGGTCCAGTCAGCTCTGACAGGCCCCCCCTCAAGCAGCCATGCTAATATTCTTAGCTGAAGCATATGAAGCAGGACAGAAGTAACCGAGGCTTCGAGGGCTTTCCTCTGTGGGTTCATTGCCCCAAAATACCAAAGCGGATTGTTAATTTGCAGTGACGTTTGCCACTGTGACACCAGATAAAAGGTGATTAAAATGAAATACAGAGACAAGTGTGTCGTTTTTGTTAGCGCAGATGCTGTATCTAAAAAAAAAAAAAAAAACCTGAGCTTCAATGCAATTTCTTGGTGATTGGCTGCAATCTGGCTGGATAATCACCCGCCAGAAGATGTCATGCACTAATTACGATTTCTTTGTTGGATTTTGTAAAAGGTTGCAATTAATCTGGAGGGCCATGTGATCATTTTAGAATGTGGATATTTATATTCCCTCTCTCACAAGTGCCATCCTGTTCCACTTACTCCACAGAGAACATTTCCAAAATGTTTTTTTTTTATTTCCTGTCAGCATCATCAGTGTGAGCAAACTTCCAGCAGAAGACACTTCCAGTCAGGACCAGCCCATCACTTCCTGTGACTTTAACCCTCCTGTTGTTGGTGGGAAATCACCCAAATGATGCACAAGCTTTAGACAGTTAAGAAAAGACTTGCACCTGAAGGCATGTTTGTACTCTTTAAATCAAGGGAATGAATTTTAACCAAAAGAGTTAAGACTGAATAGAGGAATGAAAAAGCCCAATAAAAACAAGAAAAACAACAAAAAAAGAACTGTCAAAAAAGGACACAAATATAGCCAAAGCTGAAGAAAATAAAGCTTCTTTGAAGCCACAAGTAAAGACAAGATTCAAGCTTCCCTGAACTTTCTTAACATTTGAGGGTAAAGCTTCTCTTCATCCTCTGTAAAATATCTGCAGCAGCTTTAAACTTTATTTGTACACTTGATTTGGTGCAGGAACCATTCAAATGTGACATCGGTTTTCCATGGACCCACAAGAGTTGAAGTGGAAGATATAAAATCAGACGCCAACTTCAGCCTCGTCCAACTTTTAAGGTGTGACGGCTAGAAAAGAAAGATGAGTCTGTAAAACGCAGCTGTCTTTTCTATTGTGAAGTTGGCTCTCTTTGCCCAAAAGAAACGTTCCGAATATTTTTGTTTTTGGGTAACTTTGCTAGCTTGGAGGTTTCAATTTGGCCGCTTAAAGAAAGTAACGGATGGATTTTTGACATGTGACCGAGCGACTTGACCTGCATCAAGAATGAGTTGGATGTGGTGGAGAGAACCCAGTATTTCAGAATCAGATTGTAAATAAAACAGAAAAATGTAGGTCATGTTTTTTCTCAGTTCCAGCTTTTACGCTGTTTGGAGCCTCAGGGTTGGTACCACTGGATTATGGCGTCGCTGAATCGTTTCCAATTCATACTTACCTTGCTGAGGTTTTTTATTCTTATATTTAATGTCGGTTGTTTGACTCAAATTGCTCTGTGATGGACTGGTTATCTGTTCAAGCTGCGCTCTGCTTTTATTAGATATGGATGGGATAAGCTCCAGCAACACTAATTAAAATAAAGATGATGTAAACTTTGCTTAAAAAGTTTAAACTGGTAATGAAAGGATTTAAGACTTTAGTGTCTGCTTTCTTTGCAGTAAAAGTGTAATTCGTTGGTCTGTTCTTGTCACTGTATATTTTGAATGAAAAGCAACATTTTTTAATGTTGAGGACATTCCTCAAACAAACAAATCTATACATCAACATGTCCACATAGGTTGTTTTGTCCATTTAAAGGTTGCCAGGACGGTTTCTCCTCCTGCTGTGTGTCATCCGTCCAAGTGTAACTGCCACCTGTGACGGATGTATTTCAAATCCGCCTGGAGCTCTTATCTCCCACATGGTGTCCGTCCGCCTGTTTCGTCATTCCGTGCGTCACTCTTTGTTTCATAACTCCTCTCCAGGAATGACCTGCATGTCTGCGTCTGTACCAAAACTCATTTCTTAGCTTATGTTCTCGATGGCTCAGTGATGAGCAAAGTCAGATCAAATAACACGGGGTATCTTGTGGTGTAAAGCAGGATATTTGAGGTGTGTTTTTTATCAACTTGAGTCTGCAGATGTAAAGCTTCCGTCTTGGTTGTGTGCATCAGAAGTCAAACAGAGATTTCTCACCTTGAAATGTTCAGTAATGTGACAGTTTGAGTGATAGCCATTACAAATGTTGAGGGGAAATGTTAATTGGCTCCTGTTTGGGTGTCCCGACAAAAGATAAATTAACTTACAAAAAGGACGCATTGATATTCAATCTGTCTCTCAAAATACGTGAAGGGTAAGTCAGACGTTCTGCACACAGTGTGCCTTCTAAACCACCTATGGAGTTAAAGTTGGGAGTATTTAAAAAAGCTGAATTAATGTCATGTGATAAAATATAAGTGGCTGGTTTAATTTAGACGGACAGCCTGCTGAACACCCAAGAATAACCTGAACGCAGCCAGAGGCGACGGGTTTGTCGCCACGGTTAAAAGCATCCAGAACCTCGCTGCTGAGGCTCACCAAGTTAATTATAAAGAGGGCGCCTGCTGTGAGACCAAGTCTCCACAGCTTTTGGGCTCGCTCAGAACCGACGCACAGTCACAGCAGCATCATTTTATTAGTGGAACAGCAGAAACAGATCACATTTGAATGTAGAAAAATACTAGTTTAAACAAAATAATTTACAAATGTAGATGCATACAACCGGAATTGATTTTAACAATGAGGTCTTTCCATTCTATTAGGATTTTTATGCCTTTTAAAACTGTTATGTCATTTGCTGATGTTATTTTAGGTCATTAAAAAAACATGAGAATCTATCCTTTTGATAGTTGACCATCAGAGCAGGCTGCCCGATGAGTGTACATGAACTTAACCTTACCATTGTCTTTATTTTAGTAATGCTCTAAAAACCTGTGCTCTGAGCACCAGCTCCTCTCAACCCACAAAAACCGCTGATGTCACAAAGCGAGAACAGCCTCTTCCAGGAAGTGTGTGTGATGCTAGCGCAGGCTGGATGGCGCCAGCCACACACTCTCTCCAGGAAAGTAGTGGTGATCAGTAAAACACTTTCATTTTAAATGCACAGTACTGTACAGCTTTGAGTTGCGCCCCGTCTCCTAAACATATGCAAGAATGGCGCAAGCAGATGGTTGATGCTGAGAGGACGGCTGCAGAAAAAGCCAAGCGGTTTCCTGGTGGAGGAGCAAAGAAAGTGGACGACGAACTAGAAGAATCGGTTTGAACATGGATTATTGAGCAAAGACAGAAAGATGCGCCCGTCTCCAGGAAAACAATTGGCATGACGGTGAAGAGGATTTTTGATTCAGAGATTGAGAAAAGAAACGTTCACAGCCCGTGCTAATCAGAACAGAATACAATGTTGTCATCAATTCAATTAATCCTGAAATGTTCATCTGGTGTTGTTGTCTGCGTTTTGTGGCCAAATTTCACCACAAAATGAACCCATTAACCATCTGTCTGTGATAGAATCAACACCTGTCTCTATTAAAAGCCTGTCTCTGATAAACGTCTGGGATACAAAATGCAGGTACACAATATGCACACATATGATCACATGCCTTTGCTAATTTCAAAGTGTTTTCACACATTTTTACATTGTAGTAAAATACTGTAAAAACTACCACTTCTCAATCCAAATGGTATTTTCCAACACCGATCTGATTATCGATTGATCGATGTTGGAAAACGATTATTTTATCAGTATCCGTAGGTCAGCTTGATTTGATTCAGCCTCATACAGAATAATCTGGTTGGATAGTAGGAATAAAATCAGTTAATTTATAAATCTTCACACCTCCACATTAGTGGAAGCATTTATCCTGAGCAAAAAAATGAGAGTTTTATGTATTTTATGTGATTGAAGATGTCGCCGGTGACACCTAAATGACACGTTCTTTTTCATACAGTAACCATTTACACAATGTCAATCTGCTGATTCTGAGACGGAGTATGACGGCTTTTCACATCGATACACAAACAGCAAAAAGCCGCTTTTCTCCGTGACAGAATCAGCTGATTTGTGTTCATTACATAAACGGTTGAAGAGCTACGATAGTTGAAAGAATGTAAACACTGGAACTAAAGCTCCAGTGTTTTGTTGAAACAAAATACAATAAAAATGACAGCTTTGCTAAAACCTAAGTTTAATTTGTGGAAAAGGTCGTCATGAAACTTGTTTGTCTGTCTGCACAAATCCTTAACAACAGCCTCCTGGCTGTTGTTTTCTGGGAAAATGGGAGCATAGCCAACAACAATGACAGACCAAAATGCTCATAGTCGTCCATAAAAGCTACAATTGTGGAAAAAAAAGCTTGTTTTTCCTGCTGTCATCCTTGAATCCACAACCAGGACTTGAGCTAGAAGTCAAAGCATTGAGTTATAACTGTTATACTGAGGAAAATAAGAAAGATAAGCGTAAAAATATTGGGTTGGTTTCTGACACTTGATTTCAAAACAGGTCTGGGGTGAACAGTTGGAGCCAATAAGACGGTTTTTCTTCCTCTGAGGACACCGGGGTTTTTTATGTGTCATTTATCAGCAGCAGCGGTTGCAGGTGTATGTAAGCGATAATGCACCTACAGGCCTTTAATCATCGCCTGCCCCACGGGTTTGCACAATTCGGGCCATCATTTTCCGTGCTATCGCCCGCTGTTCTCTGTGTAGTGACGAAGAGGGGGCAGTTCCACAGCAGAAGCTGCCTCCACAGGCTTTGACATCTGTCAACTTGGAAGGCATGGGGGGGCATGCGGCGCCCTCAAAACCTCGATGACTTTTTTCATCTTTGGAGCATTCCTTTACCGTGACAAATGATGCATGAGGGACACAAAGTTTTCAATCAATCGTTAGAATTCTAGTTTGCAACTTTGAAAAAGATTTTAAAAAACGATATTATCTAACAAAAGCGCAATTTCCTTCGGCTATTTCATTATTTTACCTACTTTTTTCTGTTTTACGTGAGGCCATGTCCTGAGAGGACTGCTGTGTGCACAGGAAGACAGCAGCACAGAAATAAAAAAAGACTTAAACTATAAGTTTTACTGTGTAAAGCCTCAACTGCTGTATTTTAGACCAGATGCTCCCAGCTCTCCGTCTTCTGCCCCCCAGCCTTTTGCTACGTTCACACCAAACACGATTTAAGCATCAAATTTGTGTCAGCAGCCTCTATTTGGACGCGTAGCAAAGTCCTTTGACCCAACCTCGGTCCCTACCTCACCTCCTCTTATTTTGACAAATAACAGCCATTAAAAAAGTCATCCATTGTGTGTCTTTTGTTATGTTTCCGTCCACACTTTTGTGGATAACATTAGCTTCATTCATCAAAGGTATTTATCTGATATCTTTGATGACATGTTCTTGCTCATGCTACTTTTTTTTTTAATTTCTCTTGTTGAAAGGTATTCAAGTTATTCCTCACGTCCAACGTTCAAAATATTTGACAGATTTCGTCAAACCCGTTGCCATCAAGCTCATTCCTGATTGGCGGGAGGGGTTGCCATAGAAACTCTGACCAACTTGGACCAATTACTGCTTACTGATGACGCCTGGTTCCAACATGGTGGAACCAAAACTTGGTGAGTAAATTGACTTCATTTGGTTGGAGCCAAGTGATGAGCCATTTTCAATGGGTGACGTCAGACTCCATCCAGTTCTCAGATACAGTCAATGTGTTTACAGGACATTGAAATAAACCAGGTTCTCTAAGCATACAAACACACCCCCAGAGCTGCGGCAGCAAACGGCATCTGTCAGGATGTTTGTAAAGATTTGTCCTGTCATTCAAATTGTGGTGCAGTGGAATCTAATCAGAGGATCACAGGGTCGATTCCCGCCTTGCTCGTTAATGTCTCGAAGGGTCCTTGGGTAAGGCACTCAACCTCACATTGGTTCTTGTGGTTATAGGTTGGTGCCAGTGTTTGGTAGTGGCGCCGGCATCAGTGTGTGATATGATTTTTACTGTAAAACACTTTCGGTCTTAAAGCAAGGTATAAGGGCTATTTACCGTTTTTATTCATTTAGATTTTCACTGTTGCTTTTTAAGCTTTCAGGCACGTCTAGAACTGTTCCCAGGTTAGTCTTGAAAATGTTAAAAAGTAATAAACTCATAAGACAACTTGAATGGTTAACATTCTTTCAATACCATTTTCATAACTGATGTTCCACAGGCAGAAATCTTTAAGGAAAGATTTCCCAAACGTTCAAGAAACAACTTTGTGCTGATTGCTGCTGAGCTTGAAAGCCTTGCGGGGTTTTGTTTTTCTCCAGGTTTAGTTTCTGAATTTCCAATGTTTTTTAATATTCAAAAAGAGTTGATTTCTGCCATTAAATCTGCATGTAATGTCTGTGTTTTCACGGCTTCCCTGTGTTTTGGCCACAGATCTCCTGTTTTGTTTGTCCACTTCCCTCTGTCAGCTCTGATTAGTTACTCGTTTGACCCTCCTGATTTTGACTCCTGCTTTCAGGCTCACATTTCCCTGAATAACAGAGTGTCAAAAATACATTTTAATGACAGTAATCAGAGTAAAATGCCAGCAGTGTTTGATTATTGCTGGATTCCTTCTCTAAAGATCTGTCTGTCACAAAAACCTGCAAGCTCCCCATGTAGATGATGTTGGTTCACTTTAGTTTTTTTTCTTCCCTGATGCACTTAAAAAACAGACACGCACACACTAATATTTGTTTGCTGTTACTTGCTGACTTCTGTTTTGCTAATTTACAGCCCTGGTGAAGGATGTACAGAGGTTTTCAGTCTGCAGGTTCTGGAAAAAAAGCTGAGTTTGGTCTGTTAGGTGGAGCGGCCCTGAAGTGCAAACCAACAAATCACTCAATGCATAAACATTAAAGATCACAACGACAAGGAAAAAAGAAAAACAAATAAAAAACAACTTGACATAGTAGAAATCAAAGCAGAGTATTAGACATTAAAACAAATTTAAAAAAAAGACTCAAACGTCAAAACGGAAAATGTCATCATCCTATCGTTGATGTAACATGGAACCGAACTTTTCCGTTTTCGTTGTGTGTTTCATTTTTTAACATTTCACTTTTATTTCTGGAAATTACTTTTGTTCTTTGAAACATATCTTTTTGATTTTGTTTCATTTATTTGGAGTGATGTTTGGTTTTTTTGTTGTTGTTCTTGTTTTTTCTTCATTAACATTGACATGTTTTTGTGTTGAATGTTTTGTTGGTGTGATGTGCGCTTCAGGGCCACAGTAGTAATGATCATAGAAACACTTAAACAATTGGAGAAAAAGAAAATGTAAAAAGTAAATAATCAAGGTAATCCTGGAAAGTAACAAAAGTTTATCTCACTACTTTAAAACATAACGCTGGTTGGTAATATTGGGGGTCAAAGGTTTCCTGGAGGTCTTTAGCAGGTTTGGACACACTCCTGCTGCTATCTTGGTCCATTCCTCCATGCAGATCTTCTCAAGAGCTGCAATGTTTTTGGGGCTGTCACTAAGCAACACAAACCTTTAACTCCCTCCACAGATTCTCTGTGAGATTCTAGAACATTCCACAATCTTGAATGAAATCTGAGGGAAAATAAAGGTAAACGACGATAAAAGTAACTTGAAATCATTACTATCTATTTATCTATCTATCTATCTATCTATCTATCTATCTATCTATCTATCTATCTATCTATCTATCTATCTATCTATCTATCTGTCTATCTATCTAGCTAGCTATAGATATATCCTTATATATCTATATCTATATCTAGATATAGATATATCTATTTACAAAAATAATAAGATATATAAATATATTAGGATTATTGAGGATTCCGCACTTGGATTGACGTTACTTTGTTTTTTGTCATGTTCTGTGTGCTGGTTTCCCTCCCTCAGTCACACCAGTTTGTTGTTCATCCACAGCTGTCTTGATTATTGATCTTCAGTATATTTGAAAAAGAAAAGAGAAATACTAAAGTAATAAATGTATTTTGATGAATCTTCTTGACTTTTTAATTACTGTTTTTCAAATAAATCAAAGAAACAAAACTTCAAGCAAATATATTTTTTCTGTTAAAGTAAAGTTAAGGTTAATCAGGTTTCAGATCAGAGGGTCTTAAATGTGGAATTTTTTTAATCTAAACTGAACAAATGTCCTCAGATTCTTTAAGAAGATTGGATGAATTAAATGTCAGTAAGTGAAGCTGCATTGAACTTTAGCTGCACTAAGATGTTCGTTGCTGGGGGGCAGAAGTATTGAAACAAATTCAGTAGAACTGTTCTGCAGCATTTCACAAATATTGAACTCAGCAGACTGGAAGAGATGAAAAACCAAATGTAAATGACAACAGGAGGCCTGCGGCATAGACTGGTGACCGTACAGAGAAGAAAATGTTTATTGAAGTAAAACAAAAAAGCAGAGCAGTCAAACAGAGCTTGAATGTGACAGCACTCTCCGGTTTTTCCTTCAACACAATAAGGAAATTAGCTGATATTTTTCACATATGGACTGTGAGAATCAGTTTTGTCTACCTGTCACCAATAGACCCAAGTTACTGTTGGATGCGAAAAACAAAGACAGAGACAACAAAACAAGTTTCAATTTGTTTATTGATTTGAAATGTTTCCCACTTCTCATTCCTGGTGCCCACATGACAAAACGGCAGCCGAGGCCATCACTTCCTGTTTATGAGGAAGTAGGTAAGGGGGGAGGGTTGTAATTATTTGATTACCTATTGGTTTTTTTAAAGATGTGAGTTGTTTCTTAGTGTTTGTCTGTTTTGTTTACAGGAGTTTAAAGGTACAGTTTTCCAGAAACCTGGATCTTTTGTTGTGTCTGTTTTTGTTTGGTTAAAGACCCACTTTGATGAAAATTGTATTTTGGGTGTTATTATCGTGTTTTTATGGCATTTTTCTGGTGATGGAGGACATATTTTGAAAAAATTAAGCTTAAAATTCCATTTCTGAGTATTTTTTTAAATTAAATCATTGTGAATAAGGAGCAGAGTTGGAAAAAACAGGCCGCGAGCTCCCTGCTTCACGCCATTCTGATGCTTCCACTTGCAGACATAGATCCGTGAACGTCTTTGTTTTCCTCGTCTGAGCTGTAATCTGGATCAAAACTTAACAGCTGGATAGCTTCAACAATGCTCGCCATTTTTGTTGCGCCGCTTGTGTTCGGTTGGGGGTGTAAATGGCTGTAAGATGGCAGGAGAGAGAGTCAACAGTTAGGACAAGAAGCAAACTGAGGCAGAGTGCTTTGCTATGCCGTATGATTTTATTACAAAAATGTCTTCCTATTATCAAATTGGACTGCATAATGGCACCATGTCTGTTTCTAAATGCCCTTTTACCCCCTCGTTTGTGGCAGGACACGGCTCTGCCGGTCACGTCTCCCTCACGCGTTCACTTTAGCCCCAATCCACACCAGGAATGCTTTGCAAAGCCAGAACTGGTCCGACAAAATCCATGACACACAAAATATGTACAAAGCATGAGTAAAAACAACGAAAAACAAAAGGACACTTCAGTGAGGCTGACAGAGGATGGAAACACAAACTGAGGATGAAGCTGCTCATCGTTTCTACTCTTTAAATGTCTTTGGGCGCTTCTGCGGCTTCAGCCATGAGCTCGGATCAGTTGTTGAAACAGAAATCCTCCACGTTGTTGAGTTTGATGGTCTGCAGCTCCTGGCTGTCCAGCGCTCTGTAGCTGAATGACACTCGGCTGACGAAGCTCCCGCTGGACACCATCCTCACCACTGTGTTGTCGCAGCCAATCTTCATGTGGGCTGTAGGAGGAAGAGAAGAAGAAGGGACACTTTTATGACACCTCTAGTACTTTTGGGGACAAATAGTAATGGGAAAAAGAGAAAGTGTTCACAATTTTCCCTTTTACCTCCAAAAAAACCTGTCCTTATTTGATTGGAGCTTACATTTGCTCCACATGTTGCGTCCAGAATAGCAATCCAAATCCAAATCCTCTCATAGCTGTTTTTCTTAATATATAACCCACAGAATGTAAATCTGCAACAATTCAGAATATTTTTAGGTTTTAGAGGAAAGGCTCATCACTCATGTTCTTCATTTTCATGTTCCAGATACATGAGAAGAAGGAGCAAACATTTTGGGAGATTTCCAAAAGTCTCTTATGAAGCAGTTTGTAATTGTTTCAAAATCATCTAAATAGTGTGTGGCCGACATTGACTGTATCTGAGAACTGGACTGACTTGACGTCATCCCTAGAAAATGGTTTACTTCCGGCTCCAACCAAATGAAGTCAATTCAGTCGCCATTTTTTCGTTACGTTGTCAGGAATCAGCGATTTGTATGTGTGAGTCATTGTTTCTATGGCAACCCATCCTGTCATTCAGGAGTGAGCTTGTTGGAAGACCACACTGCTCCACAAAATCTGTCAATCAGACATTTTGAATGTTGGACGTGGGGGCCAGCAGGCTCTACATACTTTTATGGAGGAATCTAATTGGTCAGTTTATACCTGAAAAGGGTATCAAAGGGAAAATGATTATTCTGATAAATAGAATGACTGAGTAAAAGCTTTTGCTTTCTCCATTAAAGTCTATGGGATTTTGGCATCTCAGAGCCAGTAGCTACTTCCTGTTTGGAATGCCAGGTGGGAGGGGCCACTCAGTCCAGTTCTCATATACAGTCAATGATGGCAGGTTAGACTCAAACAGGTGACACAAATGAGCAGAAATGAGACAAAAGTCATGTTTCTTCCCATGTTATCAGCTCTTTACAAAGTCTGCCTGTTTTTTTGGCAGTTTTGAACTAAATCCTGAATAATCAAAGTCACTTAAAGTCAAAGAAGTATTTCTGAGAAAAATTAGTTGTTCTGTATTTTTGAATAATTTTAAGACATAGCTTGAATGGGTTGATTTTAGAGATTTTCCAAACATTTGGAAAAAAGGAAAACCTGCAAAATCACTGAAGATTTTCACTTGTTTTTATGCCAAACTTACACTTCACAAATGTTACATGAACTTTTAGGGAAATGTGAGCTTTAAAAAAAAGCTGAACATTATCGTCACCATTTTATATTGATATTAAACCATTGATTTGATTGGTTGCTGTAGTTTAGCCTCATTCATTGGCTTTTTTTTGCTGAGATTGTTTCAAAATTGACTCATGGACTTACATGTTTTAAATTCTACCTTTTAACTTCTTTTTAGTCTTCAGATGATCATTTGTGTTAAACTTTTTCAAACTCAAAAATGGGATTTCACATTGCTTGCATTTGCCTCATAGTAATGTAATTGAACGATTTTTCTGAAACCAGATGGATTTAAGGAGCCAAGCAGACTTGTGGGAACCCACAGTTTAAGGTCAGTTAGAGGAAAACAATGAGGTCTTACTGGGCCCAGTGAAGGAGACGCAGAGGTCTGTGATGGGGAGAAGTTTAGACGTGTCGATGCCGTTTCCTCCCAGCAGCTGCACAAAATCCTCCGACTCTGCACATCCAGGCATTATCCTCTGTGAAAAATGGAAATGTTCGAAGTTGGTGAGATGGTTTAGTGGGAGTAAAAAAAACTGGATTTGGTTCAATTCACAGCAGAAGAGGAAGCTTCTCCTCTTCCACAGATTAAAAGAAAACACATTTACGCTGAGAAGCTAAGAAATGTCTGCCGTGAATGAAAGCCTGTTAGACGCAATTTATCTTGTTTGGTGTTTACTAGTGTACAGTTGAAGGATTTTTGAAGGATTTTTCGTTTCACTGAGACTGAGCTTCAGGTTCATAGTTCATACAATCTTAAACAAGCACAAAACAGGACCCCATTCAACGTTTTTCACAAAAACTCTTCTAAATTTTTTTTTAGTCTAAAAATACAATCTTAGGCATTTTTTAATGCATTCAAATGTTTTCTCCAATTTAAAAAACAGTTGTTTCTTTTAAAAGAATGACTACAATATGATTTAAAAATATTTTGCTTGTTTTTTATTTGAAAAAAAGTGTTACTTCTTTCTTTGGATCTCTTTGTTGCAGCTTGATGATTTGTAAGTGTGGTCGTGCCTCAGCAAGCAAACAATCACCTGTGCAGATGGTCAGGTACAAGACATGAAATGAAAGAAAAATAAGTAACAAGTGTTGTTGAATGAGAAGCCAGAAGGCTTTCGTTTGTTGTAGCTCTGCAGTAATGCAGGGCAAAAAGAGGACTAAGCTTCCTTTTTAAATGACAGAAATAACAGGCAATGCAGTGTCAATATTAATCAATATGTAGATGATACTTTGCTTTATTTATTTATTTATTTATTTCACTGAGGAGACTGATATAAAGATCTAATGTTACAGTGCAAACATTTCATCTTAAGAAAGTAAAATAACCCTTGTTTTGAGGAAAAAGATGACTTATTTTCTGTCTTACAGGAAAAATAATCTCATCAAGAAAGTTTTTAATATTAATACTTTTAGTTGAAGAAAACACATCTTAATGACTTACATTTTTTTACTTAAAACAAAAAATATTGGTAAGACTGTTGACTTGTTTTTGCAGAGTTTTTGATTTTCTAATTTACCTTTTTTTAATATTCAAAGGTTTTTGGACTTAA
The DNA here is from genome assembly GCA_014656515.1 of Oryzias celebensis. Lineage (NCBI taxonomy): Eukaryota > Metazoa > Chordata > Actinopteri > Beloniformes > Adrianichthyidae > Oryzias > Oryzias celebensis. The sequence continues at coordinate 3,595,795 of BNCR01000012.1, forward strand.
TTCCCTCATGATTTTTTTTCCAGCTTTATTTTTATATAACATGAAGAATTCTATGTGTTCCTTTGGTATCTCATACTACTTAAATAAAACTGTGGAGTCATAGGTGACACAGAAAAACCAGAACATTATTCCTATATTTAGTTTGTTGTAGTGCTATTTTATATTATTTTAAATAACACAAAAAATATATTATTTACTAAACTGTCTCTGTTTAGACAATGTTCCTAAAAAATAATTTCCACTTGATTGCAAAATTAAATTGAAAAGGGCTAGAAAACCACCAGAAAAAAATCGTATTCCAGTTTTCCTAAGGCACAAAGTTATGGAAAAAAAAACATGAACAAAAACATAAAAACCAACATACTGAGCTGTAATGACATTCTAAATCTGAAAAGCACTAAAATATAGCTAAAAATGTGACTTTTTTGGATTATAAGACAAATTACATAAATCTGTGACAACACATGTTTTTATTAATGCTTTATATAAGCTATAAAGTACTTTTGTTTAGATCACAGTTAGATATTACAAACTGACTAAAAAAGGGAAAAGATGAATTATTTTGAAGAATATTCGTTATTTTTAGAGCATTTTTACATGGCAAGTAAACACTAAGAGCTATCTGGAAACTAGTAAAAAAAAAAAAAACAATGACTTAATTGTTATTTCAATCCCACTCAAATGCTCATGAATCAGCTCTGATTTATAACCATTCACTGAAAGCATATTTGCGTAATTTCTAAAAGTTAGAATGGAATGGCCCCCATCTTAACTCTTTCCTCCGTTTCTTTGCTCACAACCAAAAATTATCAGAAACGTAAGCATTGAAATAATGCAGAACAAGAGAGGAAACCCTTCTGAATGAGGATGAGTGTGTGCAGACAGTGAGGTTTCTCGGCTTTGGATGATAACCTTGGGGAAACTGCTGTGTCGTCCCAGACTGTACTCAGAGATGTCTATGGCCACAGGGTAGAGGATGGAGAAGCTGCAGTTCCTGCGCTGCTGCGGGATCACCATCGTGTAACTGCCCTCTGGTGACTGTGAGATGGCATTGCAGGCTGTGGAGGATCAACATGAAAGTCTTCCTCAGCAATACAAAGAAAACCGTTCTTTAGAAACGGATTTTAGAGAACGTTCCTGCAGATTGGCTCCTCACACTCATCTCAGCTCAGATGCTTCTTCTGAGTTGAAACTTACGGAAGAGGTTGACGTGTTTCTTGACTGTCAGCGTGAAGCTGCTGCCGGCGCTGTGGACTCTGAAGAAAACCATGGCCACGTTCTGGGAGGAGCGCACGTTCCTCCTGGCGGGCGCAGAGTCACAGTAATCCACGTAGCGCTCGTACAGAGGCAGCGGGTGATCCTGGGAGCTGGGGAACTTCTCACCTTTCATCACCCACCCATCAAACACCTACGCAGGACGCCAGAACACAAACTGAGAGAAAGCTTTGTGGTATTTTTAGCGCACAGGGAGAGCCAAGGGCAGGTCAGCTGGAGTAAGCAGGTTTAACACAGATGCTGAGGAGCTTTTTGTCTAATCAGCAAGCGTTTCTAATCCCAGTTGCGGGAAAACAAGATCAGCATTCAACACATAAACACACAAACAACAGCAGCTTTGTCTTGGTGGTTTTCCTCACCGTGATGAAGTCTCCTCCGCTGCAGTCGATGTCCACTCTGTCAAATTCCACGCTGACCAGCTCGCTGGGCTCGGCCATGAGGAAGGTGGCACAGCTCAGGTGGGGGGTCTCTGCAGTGAAGGTGAACTGACCCTCAACCGCAACCATGTCCATACAGCCTGGGGGGCCAAAAGTCCACTTTAAAGATGGAAACAGTCCCTGTACTCATTTCATTTTATTTTTTGGCACAATATAGTGTTTTTTTTTTCTTTAAAGAAAACTTGTTTGTTGTTTTTACACTTAAAAGTGGTAAATGAACAGTAAACATATGAATATATATTTTAAATAGAATACATGAGAAACGGAAAATACACGGACATAACTTCATTCAATGGAAGAAAACAACTGCAAAGATAGAGGAACTTTCAATGTAAAAACAGCTTTTTGTACAACATATACAACATTTTTTTTAAAGGGTAAACATCTGTTGAAAATAATGTAATAAGCCAACTCTTTGAGCTAATCTGACTTTATTATTTAGAAAAACAAGATTGTATTCACTGTTAATAAACAAGAACTATATAAAAAGCAATAAGACTCCAATTAAACACAATAAACATAACACAACTATAAAACTAGAAACTGAAGTGTAGTAGACTGTAATAAATTATAATACACAGGGATACAATTGTAAAATTTATAATAGAGGGAATAAGACTAAACATTTTTAAAAGACTGAAATACTCTAATAAACCATAATAAATGGAAAGAAGACTGAAATAAATGACTAATGCGCAATAATAAGATTGTGGTAAGTGTTAAAAATACTTCGATTTTTGTCCATCTTTAGGTTTCTTTTGTAGGATTAAAAAGATGGATTTATGAGTGATGGTGGCAAGACTGTTCAAACCAACATGAAGGAATGATAACACATTTCAATTTAGACTTAGAGATTACATCTAAATAGTATTTTGTTTCACTTTTTTTAGCATCACATTTTCTTATGAATTAATGGTAATCTGACATTGGAACTAAAGGTGATCAAGGTGAAACTTACAGATCTGAGAAGTATTTCATCAAAGCAAAAGAAGTACGTTTGAAAATGTCATTTTGACCCGGTTTATCTCCAAATCCCTGACTTCTTCTGCACTCCAAATAAATAAATACATAAAAAAAAAATCACAACAAATAAACAACCACAATGCCACAAAAAGGCGTTTTTAACATGTTTTAAAGCACACAGTACTAAAAGCACTCACGCAAAGGTCTGCGGTACACGAACGCATCAGGTGAGTCCCGCCGGGGTTCCGGGTTGAAAAGCGAATAGAATTCGTTGGAGATTTCGTTGTTCTGTAAAACAACCAGAGTTTGAGCAGCGGCTCACGGCGGAGGGAGGCGCGGCGTGCTCTCTTACCTCCAGGCCCCGGCAGCCCCCCCGGAGGACGGACACGCTCAGCAGCAGGAAGCAGAGCTGCTCTCGGAAGGTGCGCTCCATCACGCGCGCGTCAGCGAGGAGCAGCAGGAGGAGGAGGAGGAGGAGGAGGAGGAGAGATGCTGAACGCGCCCCGCGCGCCTTTTTATACGAGGCCAGCCGCGCGGCCCCTCTCACCCCTCCCCTCCGGAGAAATCACCACGGAAGAACCAAAACCAAAACCTGCACCTCTGTGCATTTGATCAGATGCGTCAGAACAAAAGTTAAAACCTCGCAAATATTTACCGAACATGAAACAAGATTTCTTTTCTTAAAATGCAATTGTGCACGTGCGAAGAATTGAACATCTTAGTGTTGACGTTCTTTGACATCTTCTAGACCAGCTTGTAAACCACCTACATAATTCCAGTGGATTCTGAAGTGGAGAAAAGCACTCAATGTGTTGGTCACGTGAGCGGTTGAAAACGTATTGTGTGTCAAAAAACGTGTTCTTTAGGCGTCACCGGAGACATCACGGGTGTTAAAGGGTTAAAGCATAAACAGCTAGGTGGTCAGACTTATAAGACATCAAAATAAATCAAAATAATTCGGATGTTTGCATGTTTGCGTGGACCAACAGCTTAGTTTTCTCCAAAAATTAAACAGCAAAGCAAAATATTAAGAGACAATAACACAGAGAACAGTCAGTAAATAGTTAAAATGCTGCAGCTTGATGAATGAAACATATTTCATGTATTTATCCTTCAGGTGGATGAAAATCGGTTTCGTTTTTTTTCCTCATATTTCCTCAAAAATCACTTCTAGATGTTTGGAAACAGAATCCAGTTTTTCCATCAAGTTCTGGTCTAAGAGGTCTGGAAACAAAAGAAAAGAGCTCGTGAGAAGAAGGAAGAGACTGCGAAACCGAGACCAGAACCTTTTAACTGCAGCTGATGATGAGAGGATCGAGCCTCACCGGGAAATTCAGCCTCACGTCCAGCACTCATAAACATAGAGCGTGTCAGCGAAGTGACAGACAGCAGCCTGATAAATGGCTGCTTGGGGTTCACCTTACTGGTGCAAAAGTGCCATTTAAGTTCTGTCAAAATGGGTTCACTTTGTTTGTTTGTAAGAAAAATCTAAAGGTCTGGGAAAAGCATAAAAAAAAACGCTCAAACATCCAATTTACATTTTTACCAAGTTAGATTTTAGACCAGTGTTGTGAGGATAAAAATTCCCTTGTCCTCATATTACTTAATGCAGGTTAAATATTACTTCAGACCCACTCCAATGAAATGGGGTTTGTGGTGTTTATAACATATTTTTGTTGCATGTTTCCAATCATTGAGGACATACGTAAAGAAAAATAAGCTTCAAACATAATTTCAGAGTATTTCTTTATTGAAATTGTTGTGAATCAGGAGCAGATACTAAAAAGCAGTTTGACAAAGGCTTTAGCAGTGGTGTGGGTTCTACAGAGCTTCCTGCTCTGCTCCATATGCATCCACTTCCAGACAAATAGATCCATGTACGTCTGTTTTCCCTGTCGGAGCTGGCATCTGGATCATAACCGTTCGGCTGGATCCAATATTACTCACCATTTTGTTGCACTGTAATGTAGAGTTTGGTTTGAGAGAGGTTGTAAACAAAGGGATGATGGGAAGTCATGGAAAGCTGACTCCACAGCAACAGTCCTGCCCTTAACTCTTATATTACTCATAGTGCCAAATTAGTATAAATAACAAATATTAGTTTTTTGCTGCGGGTGACCGTTCGTAGTGAACACTTTTACTACACATAAGGGTGAAGCAGACGCAGGTACATCGTATAGATTTTTCAACTTTTCAGCTTCCCCAAATCCTTTGCTCTGTGCCGGGAGCCTGCTAGTGCTGTTCAAGTGAGAAGTACTGACTCCTTTCATGCAGCCGGACTGTTAGAATTTGGGAAGTTTGACAATCAGAGTGTAGTTTGTGTGGACTTATTGACCCCATGGTGTCCACATTTGTGTGCAGTCACACAAGCCTCAAGGAAACTGCTTGACGCATCTATGTTAAGCTGCAGGCGCTCTGGTCTGCTACCTCCACGGGTCCGGACAACACAAAACCATGCAGCACCCGTACGGGTCAACTCCACATTTGGGTGCATGTCACTAACCCTGAAGAGCAGCCCAAATGACTCTTACAAGAATCAGATGAAACAAGATCCACAGCGTCTCGTGGATTCCCATCACCAGGCCTCCACCCTGAAGCCAGGCCTGGTGTTGGGGCTCCCAGACAACTGCGCGGCGGCTGGGACTTTTCCTTCCGCATCCAACCGGGCTCAGCCGGAAAAGATGTCCTCGGTGGTCCTTCCCGTAAGGCCCACAGGTAGGACCCAACCATTCAGATGTGGAACATCAGCTCACTGGGAACGAGCCTGAGCTCTGAAACCCAACTCCTCTGGGGTTTTTTATTTGCTGTGCAGGATCATTTTTCAGATGTTAAAACTGTGAGTTGTTTTCAGCGGACTTGTTAAAAGTCAAGGACATCCACTCCTTATCTTCCACCTGTCTGCTCTCGGTCCCGCTGGTCTGCAGGTGCCTCAGGCAGTTGGAAAGGTTACCCATTCAAATTCACAAATTGGGTCTCAAGTAATCCACCCTCAGAAAGAAAAAATATGTTTTCTTCACCCTGCAGGATAAGATACACAACCTGGCTGTGAATCTGAGATTTCTCATCGAAATTTAAACAAATCAATGTTGCCCACAAGAACGCAGTTTTGGTCTTTTTAAAACAAAGTAGATAATGAGAATACCTTTTAAAACAAACAGGAAAACATCTAAACCTAATCAGTAGTTACGCAAATAATAATAATCTATTTGATTTAAAATCACCTTTCAAGAAACTCAAGGACACCGGACGTAAAAGCAAGAGAGAGAACAAAAGGGAGATCTAAAATGAAGCAGGTTGGAAAGATAAGCAACAGCCAGGTAATGCAGGGCCTTAAAGGTAAAGTTTGAACTTGATTCTGGAGTCTATGGGACGTCATGCTGGAGAAGGGGGGGGTGACACGACCACAGGATGTGGTTCTGGAGATGAGATCTGGACCAGCTGTAACTGAAAGAGGGAGGAAGGAGGAAGAGAGGAGTCTGGTTTTACTAGATAAGTATAGTATCATCTGTGAAACAGAAAATTCATTTAATAAACATGACCAAGAAGTCACACAGTCTGAATTGATCAAACTAGTTTGAACAGAAAAACAAAACAAAGAAGGGATGCGATTGTAGCCATCAATCTCTTAATTGCAGTAATAAAACCATAACGAAAACCCCTAACATGGATTCATTTTTAAGAAGTTGACTCCTAGCTGAACCCCTTTTCGGATGTCATCTTTGTGACTTTTAAAGAAAGAAAAATCCGCTTCATATGTGTTTGCAGGTCCATCTGTTGTGTTGACATGTTTTAACAGTTTATTTGGGTTCTTGTAATGCCTGACTTTACCACAAAGTGTTTCTAAATCTTACAGTCGATTACTGAATGAACAATGCTGTTCTACAGCAGCTTGGTAACTGGAAAGCCGCACAACTGTTATCACAGTTTTTTGAAACCAGTCTGTCCTCCTTCAACATGTAGAGATGACAGTTTTCTTATGACTAGGACCAAAAATGTTAATAAAGTTGTTTTTGAAATGTAAAACATGAAAAATGAAGGCATAAAACATGATGGGGACAGATCTAAACGTGCTGCCTCACAGGCTGCTGAGCCAAACACTGTGACTGCGATGCTGAGACCATGCGGGCTGCTATCTGCTCCTCCTGACACTGACAAACTGCTCCTGCAGCCTGTCACAATCTCGCCTTATTGACAAGTTTTAGAAATCCACTGCATTCTGGTGTTTTGTTCTACTATTCATGAAAAATGTTGCTTTTCTTATCATGAAACCGTCGTGTTATGAACAGACTACCGTCGATGCATTTTTGTGCTTAAAGTACCGATTTAATCTTGTAATCTTTTAGATTATTTGCCAATCTGAACACCAAGATTTTTGTTTTAAACGAAAATAAACTTTTGTATCATATCCTACTGGCAGCTTATTGATAGCTCTTGATAAGAACATGTTATTTTAAGAGATGTTTTTACACTGTGGAGGGTAGTACACCAAAACGAAAAGAAGAAAAAAGTAGAATTGTGTTGTAATTTCCGATTTCCAAGGTTTTGTGAACGCATCTTAAAGTGCTGCACTTCCAAACAGTTTTAAGTACATTTTAACCGACGTACATAAAGGTCCCCGGTTACAACATGCGGTTTATTTCTCCTAACAAACCTTTAGAATGAAAAAAATCAGACTTTCTGGTGATAATTTACTTCAGTTTTATGTCAACTTTTACTGCCATTAAAAACAAAAAAAAGGTAACTGCTGATCTGGAAGTCATTTCCGGCTGTCAACAACGAGATCCGGTGAGTTCTTTTAAAAGGTGGTTTAAGTGAGAGAGTCAGATTATTTCCTTGTACTTTTCACTGTTCAAGTGCAAGAAAATAAATTACATAAAAGGAAGAAAAACGACCCCTTCAATAAAGCGTGCGTCAAGACAGTTCCTGTAACAACAGATAGTTACACAAAAGTTCCAAATCCAACAAAATCCAAAAAAAAAAAGACACATCAGCTCCTAAAATGCTTCTTAACCAATATGAGGCCAGAACAGCCACATGACCAAAGCATGGCCGGCGCGTGGAGGCATGAAATGTAATCAACAATCTCATTTCAGCCAAATGGCTTCAACAAATAAAGTCGTAACATTACGAGGAGGAAAAGAGTCAAAAATGTATGACAATAAACTCGTAAAACTATGAAAAATATCATGAGAATTATGAGAAAAAGTCTCACTTTTACAAAAGGCTGCTAACTGAAAAAATCCTAAACAACAAAAAAAGAACCACCATCGTGTTTCCATTGTAAGTAATCACTTCAGCTTTGGCTTCACCAACAAGGAAAGTCTTTTGTCACATGGATTCATATGATACAGTATAGAAACATCACCATAAATGCCTGCATTGGCGGATTTCGTCGATACATAATGTGGATTGAGACTCACATCACAAACTTCATTTTCCAATGAGCCTTGCTTTCTCCTTGTAAAATACAGACTGGCTTTCGCCTAATTTCACAAGCTTTTTCTCAAGAATGTTTCCTTTTTTTTCATGATGTCATGACTTTATTCTCCTAAAATCAAGACTTCTTTCATATTTTATGAGTTTGGTTTTGTAAAATCTTATGTTTTCTTTCATGGTGGTCCTAAAACTCTGTTGTTTGCTTCATGCCTGTTTAGCTCTTGTCTTGAGTTTGAAACACACCCTGTGAGTTAGCTGTTAGCCTTTTAGCTCTTTTAGACAGATCCATGTGTTACTGAACCGTTTTAAAATAACACAAAAACTCATAATTTTGTCATTGAGAACCCTGGAGACTTTTCAGTCCAGTTGTTTGATCAAATTAGACTTTTGTAAAGACTAACAAAAAGTCACGCAGTTGTGTGTTTTTTATTGTTGTAATAAAACTTTATGCTCATATGCTTTATGTTGCATTTAAATTATTCTAGATTCATAAGAAACATACATGCATCATTCTTTACTTTTTTTTTTTTGGTTCTTGAGAACTCTGTAATGGCCCATAGTTTGAAAACTGTATTTTATTTTTTAAAACTCCTTACACATCTCTTCACAGATTTGTAAAACCTGACGACTGGAGTGAAAAGCCTGCTGGCGCTGGAGGACCTCACACCTCCTGCACATGCATGTCAACAGCTCACCAAAGCCTCCTTCATGCATCCAAGTGTAACATAATCCTGCAGTGTGCATGTGTGTGCTGAAGGGATTTAGTGCAAGCGTGCATAATTCAGGTTTAGAGAAACAAAGGCCTGCTGATGTCATAACGATGGGACATTCTTGCAGGTTGAGCAGAAGCGAGGGAAATCCAGCTTCCACATAAACAGGATGAATATGCATCCAGATCCTGGGACTTTGAAGTGTCTTCCAGGAAAACTTCTACACATTCATATATTTGAAACACAGAGAGAAACGTTTGCTAAACAAGTTGTTTTTGGCTTTGTAGCAGATTTTACAACAATCATTCATCCTTCATTCATTTTTTCTCTTATTATTCAGTTCAATAAAAATATATTTGTAATCTAATCTAAGCCTGTATAGCCCAACTAAGCAGAGGGAACAGGCCGCCATGGCCCGGTTGATCAAAATAACACCCTCTTCTTAGTTGTCTGATGGATGTAATGAAATCCATGTTTCTGTCCTTTTCCTTTAAGATGTCAGTAGTGTTTTTTTTTTTTTGTCTACATAAATCCCTTCACTCAATTTTGAATTCAAACACCGTAGTTCCTTGTTTTGTCTTGTTTGTCGCATGTTTTTCCTCTTTTCTGCATCTCTATCAGCTTCAGGTCAGAGTGACAGTGATGAAGTGAAACTTGTGCTGCTCTGCCCCCTACTGGCTGACAAAGAACCTGCAAATCCCCTCACAGAACTGTTTTTTTTGTAAATTCCCACACAAAACACACATAACTTCAAATTATTGCATTTTTACTGCTGGTCAGGACAAATACATTTAAATATGGAAGTAGGACAAACGGCAGCTTAAGCCGTTGCTGGAAATCATCTCTTCTGCTCCTGTTGTGAGTTCCTCACAGTAGATCTAAATGGAAATCGACTGTTTTTCTATCACTATTAGATTTATAGTCAATGAGCATTTCTACAACGATGAAATAATCGTCTAAGCTTCATTTTCTGTTGGCACTAAGCAATTAAAAAACTGGAAAAAAAAAGATGAAAAGACAAAAAGAAACTGATATAAAAACAGAAAACTACGAGGAGAAAATGTGCATCAGTGGATTCATTTAGACTTTTGTTGGACAGAAACCTTTCAGCGCATCAAATAAAACCCGTGAGGATCAGAAGTGACATCAACACATAACTGGTCTCTTTATGGTTTGTTTTTTGTGGTTAGCGCTCTTGCCTCACAGCAAGAAGGTTCGTGGTTCAAGTCCTGGCTGAGGGACTTGAAACAGTGTCACCAATGGGGGCCTTTCTGTGTAGAGTTTGCATGTTCTCCCTGTGCATGCGTGAGTGAGCAGAACACCCCCGCATCATCATACTACCTTCACTGTGCTTTATTGGCATTTTTGCATATATTTTTTCAGTCTGTGTTGAACTAGAACATCTCCTGCATTAAAAACCTGAATATCTGTGAACTTTGGTTGTCCTTCCAGAGGTTTTTGTCCTAGAATATGGTAGATTCAAACCTTTGTTGGCTCACTTTTGGATAAATCCCGCGTTCTTCTTGGACGTTTAAGTATAAACCAGCCTTTACAGACTTCTTGTTTTGCAGCCGTATGCCAACAGTAAAGGAGTTAAGGTTTCTCTCAAGCAAACTCACGATGAATATTTCTGTCGTCTTTGTAAAAGGCGCCATCTTCAGTCAGAACAGAGTTTTTCACTTAAAGGAATTTTTAACTTTCACATTTAGGAGAACTTGTCCTTTCAGTCTGATTGATAAAATTACATAGAGACTTCAGTTATGAGAGATCATTAAAACGGGTTATGGATAATAATAAAAACATATTTTCAAAGTGTGTCCAAAGTGAAAGTCTGTCCATGGATGAACTCCAGGAAACATTTTCCATTGTTTGACTCGGATCAGTTTGGTGCTATTATTAATCTGTGAATTTATTCCTCTTTAAATTGTGTTTTGATTTGATTTATAATCTTTTTTAAAGCATTTTGTGATAATTTTTGTAAAAAGTGTTTTAGAAATAAAGATGTTCTATTCTATTCTATTCTATTCTGTTCTATTCTGCACGCTGCACACCTTCCCAGCACCTCTGTTTGGATGCGCCGTCCCTTTGCGCGCGCTTAGAGAGGAAAAGTGCGCAAAGGCTGCAGACGCAAACTCTGCGTCTGGGTCTGTGAGGACACTAGGGCCGCACGGACATCGAGCTTCACCAGAACCCCTCTGAGGCAGCTTCCCGCCCCGGTCCGGTCCGAGCCGGGCCGCAGACGGTCCTTTAAGGCGGTTCGGTGGCTGCAGAGACATGAGCGGACCGGCGCTCCCCCCTAACGGAACCCTGAAGGTAGGAGAGAGCCCATCTTTACCGACCAGGAGCCGGAAAACGGCCAGCTCGATGCTAAAAGTGCCTACAAATCTAAATGGTTAAAAACAGAACTTATTCTATTCAAACTCATGAAAATGAATCTTTAAAGAATGTTTTAAACTCCTGTTCTCATCAAATTATGTAAACACTAATTTTAGTGTTTGATTAAAAAAAAAGGAAAAACCAAAACATTTTTACTCCTGATTAACTTTTATTTTCTTTTTCATTCATGTATATTCCATCCCCAAAGGTGAAAAGGTTTTTCATTCTTTCTTTAGAAACTGAGCATCAAACTTTACTCGTTTTATTTGATTCTTGATGAGCAAACGGTTCGGCCACCAGGGGGCGACCTCAACAACCACAGCCTCTGCTGGTTCAAGAAAAAAGGTTGTGTGTAAAACTTTTAATTTGTGGATGATTACAAATCAGTGATTTCAGGCGCAGGGCGGGGAACAAAAGGAGAGTTTACACTGCAAAAAAAAAAACATTCGTAAGTAAGTTTAAAGACCTTTGTTGATGGATGTAAACCTGTTGATTGGTTGTATTGCGCGTTCATCTTCTTTCTTGATTTATTGAAATAAACCACTTTTATTCTAATCTTTTAAAAAAAAACTAATGAACGTACATTTTACAAAGACTATTTATGAATCCACTGTGTTCTGACGATGAAAACTTGGATGATTTATACAAAAATACATTTACATTTAAATTTTCCGGGCACTGGATGTTGGAATTGTAAATTCCTGCACCCTGATAAAATAGCAAATGTCATATGTCGTAACCGGGAAGTAGTGAGTGGATTCAGAGATAACCTGAGATTTAAAACTGTAGTTTGACGGTCATGAACAAGGTTTTCTCTGCTTTCTGGCACTTTTCACCTTCTGCAAATGCATGCGCTAAGTTTTAATGAGAGGAGAGCAAGGCCCTGGAACGTTACTGTACACAAACCTTTTTGAAAACATGGGACGCTTAGCCATGGATGCTGTTAGCACTTTTGTCACCAACAGTTTCAATCAGGACTGCCTGACTCTGGCACTTACCACCCCTAATTCATTTGTTTGTGACAATGGAGGCTCTGGTTGACCACCGGATCCAGGAAACATGTGGGAAAATGAACCAGTGGGGTGGTGGTTCTTTGGGGGCAACGTGGGTTCAGCATCCCTGTGTGGCTCAGATGTTAACGAGCTTTGAGAATCTTTATCTCACAGTTATAGACCATTGACTGTATATGAGAACTGGACCGAGTGTGGGTGAAAATAGACACTGCTGCGTGTCCCAGCAGACACAGCAGTGAGTCTAGAAATATCCACATCAATCCTCGACAACAAATTGAGGTCAAAAACAAGTTGAATGTTCAAATCAAACTGACATCAAAACTTTAATATCAGTTTGACATCTTGATATTTACCCTTTTGATGTCATGTGAATTTTAAATTTGGACCAATAAATGAATAAAACAAATAACAGAGGTATAAAACATACAATAAATGGTTTATTGGATTGTAGAAACTTAAAATCGTTTGTTTGGTAAACATAATAAACTTTGGAAAGTATTTCTTCCTCCCACCATCCAAAAAACACACTTTAGAGGTTAATTGGTTGCTATAAATGGCAGACTAACGACCTGTTCAGGGTGTACCCTACCTTTACACACATTGACCGGGTTAAGCTCCGGCTGCCCTGTGACCCCAAAAGGGACAAAACGGGTTTAGAAACTGGAGGGATGGATTGTCTCCAACCATGCAAACATCGTGTCACTGACACCGACATGACAGTTTCCTTGAGATACAGTTTCAAAAGTCGGTTTGTGACTCAAAACACAAAAACCGTGGACATCCTGCTTAAAAAACGAGTATCTACCCGACATTTTCATCCTCCAGTCTGTAGAAAACTGAACACATTGGATTCAATGCCAGCTTTGCTGCTGAAACTGTGAGCAGACTATTGGAAGTCTAATCTAGGCTCTTCACCAGCCTCAAAATGCGCCAGTAATTATCGTACACCTACGGACACGCCTACAATTCAGCCGTGGAGCTCAAGTGATACAGTGCTTTGCACGTTAAGTCGCCATGGCAACCACCATATGAATGGAGTTTGAACATTTTGCCATCAACGACTGGTTACAAGTTAACTACCAACAAGTTTGCTGATCACATGACACGCAGCGAGCTTTGTCTCATCGTGACTCTAAGCTGCTATCAGCTGCACGTACTTTTTCCACTACAATAACTTGGATTATCTCATTTCTAATGTTGGAGAAGGAGAAACGATTGACAGTATCTTGTGGGATCCTCATAAATGGACATATCTGGATGCTGGTTTTTGTAGTTTAAGGAAAAAAGGTAAAAATATAGATACATGTATGACAAAAAAGAGTCCTTTTGGTTTGATATGAGCTCAAAAGTCCTCTTTTCAGGAAGAAATAGGTTTAAAAGAACAATTTTTGCTGTTCTTTGGGAGGTAACAAAGATGTCTTCAGTCTTTTTGTCACATTTCAAAGTAATTTGTAAGTTTTTAGCCAAGTTTTTGGCTGTTTTTTTATAAACCAGATCTCTTGCGTCATGTTTAACCTTTTATATGTTTCTAAAAGTTTCTTAAAGTTGAACTCCAGTCACCATTTGATCTTTTACGAAGTGTTCCCGGTGGTCTTTTAATTATAATGATGCCATTTTTAGGCAAAATCAAAAAAACTGTGTTGTTTTCTAGGACATAGTTTCAGCAGAGCAGCAGTGGTTCATACTGAGGCATCTGATCGTTCAGTTTATAACTTAAATAACTTGCAATAAAGAAAAGTATCATGAAAAAGAAATTGGAATATCAAGAAGATGTTAAGAAAAAGATATCAGAGCAAGAATGGCTTTTTCACCAATAGAATAGCTGTTCATTTCTCCATAGAAGTCTATGGGATTTTGGCTTCTTGGAGCCACTGAGCACAGGAGTCAGTCAGTCCAGTTCTCTATATACAGTCAGGGATTTTTCTTAAAAAGCCCTGGTTTACACTCGCTCCCGCTCCGTTACAGCCCCTCACACCCCCAACCTAACGTTAGCGGTGCAACAAAAACAGCTTTCCAGCTGTGAAGTTTTGACCCAGATACCAGCTCGGACGAGGAAAACGAAGACATTCACAGATCTATTTGTGTAGCAGTGGATGAATCGGAATGGAGCAGAGCAGAGAACTTGTGATCTACGTCATGATGTTTTTACTGTAACATTTTTTTTCGTGCTCCTGATTCACAACAATTGAAAAAAAAGCACTCACGAAATGTGAACGTGTTTCTGGATATGTTTTCCAAATGCCGCAAGAACATAATTAAAATCAGAAAAAAACATTTTCATTGGAGTGGGTCTTCAACCTGTTTATACATCTCTGAAAGGTCGTTATTTAGTCGAGACTCAAGTTGTTCATGCTGCTAACCTTTCACTAAACATTTGGCTGCATTTCCACAGTAAGGACCTGATTCATCACAGCCCAGCTTTAAATGACCCCTTGGGGTCAGATCAGGCCTCCTGATCGATAAGAGAAGTCCTGCTGCAGAGATGGGAGTGAAACAATGTCAGTGATGAACAGAGAGGGAGGAGAGAAGGAGCTGGACCACAGCCAATGATCCTTCAGCAGAGGAGCTGATGAGGATGGCAGGAAAAGCCTCGTTCAGACGCTTTCAGGCTGAAAGCGCCAGAGGATGCGCGCAGAAGCCGGATGTAACCGTGATGAGGAGCTGTCAGGGGGTTTGCTCCATTTAGGCTATTAATTTTGCTCATTAGTCCGCGTCACGGGCCGCGCAGGCCGTCGGCGGGCTGGATTACAGCCTCCAGAGCATCGCGTCCCCAATATGAGAACGAAATTCGAGGTCGTGCTGTAGCTGGACGCTGAGGAGAAGCCGGACTGAAGCGCATGATCCTCCGCGCCTTTCCCTCCCTTCATGTCCGCAAACGGCGCGCAGAGCGCGTGGATCCCGCCGCGGATGCGCGGACTGAGCGGCTGCAGCTCCCGGCTGGAAGGTGGTACCCAAGCGTGGGCTCGGCGCTGAGGCATGGGCTGCGCTCCCAGCATCCACGTCTCTCAGAGCGGGGTGATCTACTGCCGAGACTCGGACGAATCCAACTCCCCCCACCAGACCACCACCATCTCGCAGGGCACCGCCACCGCGCTGCACGGGCTCTTCATCAAGACCGACGCGGCCGACAGCATCCCCTCCGTCATCACCTACCAGAGCCGCCACGCGCGCAGCAACTCCAGCCGGGAGCGGAAGGACAACAGCGGCGCCCACGTCCGCATCGAGGCCGAGACGCAGACCAGCAACAGCAGCGTCAAGGTACGAGCCGGACCGGCGCGGGGTGGAGCGTGACGGCCACCCCGGAGGAGGCCTTTGTTTGGGCTTCCGTCAGCAGAGGAGGCCGGGGGCTGCGCGTCTGCTCCCCCCAGTCAGCTTCACTCACACGTTTGAGGCTTCATGCTCTACAGTGAAGCATCAGATGGCGGAAATGGAAAAACTTGGATTTGGGTTTGTGACCTCAGGGTGCAAACCTGAGCTCAGATCCAAGAGCCAAACACACAACATGGTTTTGTTGTTTTCAGGTTTTGATTCTGTGAGGAACAGAAAAACCATAACCTTCATTTGTTGGTCATTTTCCAAAATGTCTGTCTTTCAGAACACTTCCATAAAAACCAGGAGTGAAACCATTCCATTGATTCGATTTGATTCACATCATCGTTTGAGGTTGATGATCTGATTCATGGTCGATTTTGGTTCATTTTGATCGATCTGATTCACTGACCTTAAATCTTTGGCCAAAACTTCACCCAGTGTGACTCAAACATGACTGAATGTTAAATCCATTCACATTTGAGTTTGATAAAGTTCATTCCACTGTTGTTTTTCCACATCAGAATAATCCAAAGGAACATTACTAGAACATTCTAGCAACACTGTATGGTCACATGACTTTGTGAATTCAAAGTGTTTTTTCCACACACTGGACTGGAAAGACGGTTGATCAGTTTTTGCTGCTTCACATGTGTGTTGTCCATTGTGATGGTACTTGGTTTTTATTAAGTTACAGTGAAATAAATCTACCAGACCTCAATTCAAATGGGATTTTACAATATCGATTATGGATTTATCTCATTTTGGAACAATTTTTTAGTAGCATAGGTCGATTCGATTCAATACTTCCTCAGACAGATAGATGTGGTTGGATTGTAAGAATAGAAATTGATTAATTGAACAATCAGCCTAATAAATACTGGCTTGGGCTGTTGGAAAGATGCTACCATCTCAAGCGCTTCCCTCTTTTAAAGACCCACTCCGATGAAAATTGTGTTTTTGGTGTTTTTAACACGTTCTTGTGGCATTTATTTATAAACTCCATAGAGTTACGCCTCCATATGTGAATGGATTGTGGACGCCAGGGCTGAGGCCTCAGCTTTAACTGGTGTCCGAGTTTTCACTAAAGCCGGCATCATCGCCGAACAACCGTCTGGCAATGAGACCGACTCCGACAACAATGAGAGGGAAGCCGGCATGTTTGGTTACGCAGCTGTTTCAGTCAAACATCGGAGATGTTTTGCGGTAGAAGGTTGATTAAAACAGAATGAAAGTGGATTGTTAAAAAGTCAGTACTGCTAATCTAAACTCACTGTTTTTCTTCAGTAACCTTTTTTTTTGCGCTTTATAACACGGTGCACCTTATGGTGAGTGAAATACGGTAATCCTTATTAAGAGAAGGTTTTTACAATAGATCAAAAGATGATTGGTGTGGGACTTGTAAAGTTTTTATGCATGATGAGTTTCTTATTGTTGTTTTATTTACAAAAATCCAAATTTTCTCTTAAAAGTGCCCAAAATTGCCACAATTCTCAGTCCTGGTGATAATTAGCCTTTTAAAAACATTGTGATTCTGTCTTATCCATATTTTTGCAAACCCAATCTCTGTCAACGCAGAATGTTGTTCTAAAAATCTCTTCCCCTGTTGGTGACAGCAGAGCTTTTCTCTGTTTGAGTTAAAAAAGTGAAGTTGCATGTTTTTCCCTCGAGCAGACTAAATGAGCCTGTTTTAAATGGGGCAGAGCGTTTAAAAAGTGATTACTTTATAAAACTGTAGAAAAACTTTATAAAACTTCTCAGAAAACAGGAACCCCCAGAACCACAGGGGGACTTTCTCAGCCTTTATTTTCCACTTCAGGTGTTGATTCATACTAGTCAGGAGTTAGGAAAAATTTAGTGTAAAATTTCTGCTCTGATGGTGAAGCAGCAGAAGTGATGGTGTCAGAAAAAGCTCCAACATCTTTTCTTTTATTGACTTTAGTTACATGAGGCAGGAGTGGATAATTGCAGTGGAAAAACCTGCATAAGAGTCCGCCCGTCCATCAGAAGGGCACCACCGAGGCCAATGCAGGGCTGACGGGATGAAAACTCACAGCTATGACCGCACTGGAAACACGCGTCAGTACAGATCACATCACCAGCCCTGCGGTCCTGTCAATCACATGAAAAAAAGTCATGCCCTTTTGCCACTAAAAGGTCTAAGCTCCCCACCGGTCCCTGTTTCCGCCTCATGTCTCACACATGGCTCCGATGCTAAATTCCATCAAAGATTTTATGGACGGTAAACCGAGCCACAGAGCTGCAGGCAGACCTTCATCTTCTTTTATTTAAAAAAATAAAAGTTCAATTGTTTTCCCAAAATGTTGTCTCAAAAATGATCTTTGTGAGAATACAAAAAGAACCTTTTGACAAACTCTTCAAAAACGAATCACAGAAAAGAGCAGTCTCCCTGCTCTGCTACAATTCTGAAGCATCCACTAGCAGACAAACAGATCCATGAACGTCTTCATTTTCCTCGTCTGAGCTGGAATCAGGATCAAAACTGTCCGGCTGCACAGCTCCAATATCGCTCACAGTTTTGATTTTTAAACACCAATGTTAGCCGGGGCTTGTGAGGAGCTACGAGCTAGCGGGAGAGAGTGTAAGCGAAGGGCTGATGGGAAATTAAATGAGCTCGCTCACACTCCAAAGGAATTAAGAAGAAAGTTATAAAAGAAAGCCATGAAATTAAATAAGCTAACGTGTCCAAGAGAAGAAGTAATTCAATGCAATTGGGAGGGTTAAATTATAGAGTGAAATACAACAGAAAAACAAGAGATATGTGTATAAAATAAATGTTGAAAAAAAGTATTTTCAAAAAATAAATGGCTCAATAAAACACAAGTTAGAGAAATAGAAGGAAATTATTCACAAAATAGCAAGACATGTTAAAATGATGAAGATATCCTATTTTTTAACTTGCTGTCATTGCATTTTCTTTAAGAATCTTTATCCACTACAAACTTGAGTCTTTCTGTCTGTTTGTCAGACAAACTGACACATGTTGGGAAGGGAAAATGAGCATCCCAAAATGTTTTCCTGCTTTAATCCCAAAACCAAACCACTAAACTGGAGGAAGTTAATGAGGATGAATAGAATCTAAAGAAAATAAAATCATCTAATCATCAGCAAGATCAGGAGAATTCTGATCTTAATCAACACACGAAACATTCCACCTTTCTTTCACAAGACAAAGGACAAATGAAAGTCCTTTTGCATAATGTCTTTGTGTAACAATGACAAAAACTCTGTGTCCTAAAAGTCAACTTTTGTTGTCATAAATCATAGACAGAAAAGAATAAAGCACCAGTTAAAGTCATAGGAAAGTAAAAATGAAACCACTCTCACGTTTTATTCATTCCATCATTTCTCTATTTGTGCCTGTTTGTTATTCCATTCTATGGTCTTAGTTTTATGTTAGTTCAGCGGTTTAGGACTTAACTAGATTTGTATGTTGAGTTTTGTGCAGTTGCAGTGAGTGCGGTTTGTCAGCTGCTCCTGTGTTCTACCCGGTTCCCCTTCTGTCACACAAACAGGATCAATGATAGCATTTATTATTAAAGCCCCCCGCCTCTCCCTGCAGGATCTTCACCATCCGCCACACTGCTGATCCAGCTCAGTGTAGTTCAGTGTGTGCGTTTACGTACACAAATCGTTTGTTTACCCCTCTGGTGTGTACTGCATGAGTGTGAAATGTCACATGTGCAGGAGCAGATGCTGGTAGTTTGTACGGATATCTCTGCAGAACTCCGAGTCGCTGACGGAGGAATTCTCAGAAGACAGCAGTTGTTCAAATCATCAAATTGTAGGAAACTTTGTGTTGTTCACCTCATTTAACCCTTTGATGCCTAACATATCCACACCCCCTCTGATGTGCAACATGGGTCAAAAATGACCCACATTTGTTGTCTATATCGTTTCACGATCGCTGAGGAGCTTTTTTGTTTTATCTTTTAAAATATATATATTTTATGGTTGAATAATTCAAGTATTCTTTAAATATCTTCTTTTGTATTAACACTGAATATTATTTCTATTTTTCCTTTCATATTCTACTGACAAAAATGCTTTTAAACCTCTTGCTAGCTAATAAATACTTGTATTTTTTCAACAAATAACGTACTCACTCTCAAAGTAACCAAAGCTAATCAAATATTACATATGGTTCACAATTATCATCAACACCTTTTTAGATGATGTTAGAACAATGTTAGTAGAATGGAGAAAACAATACTTACATGTATTGAGAGATCTGTGCTGACCTGTTAACTGTCTTTTCACTCCATATGCTTGAGCGAGCAAATTCACTTGGGTCTTTTCTGACCCCTGTGGGAAAAGTTGAAGTACAAAAGCTACTCTTGTTCATATCATAAGAAAGAAAGGATAGTATGATTCTTTGTGGCAAAAAAAAATCCAGATATTCATGACAAACATGGAGGAATAAATGATCAAATGTCATTTGTTTCAAATTTCCCTTCATCCATCTTCCTCCGCTCATCCTGGACCGGGTCGCGGGGGCAGCAGTCTAAACAAACATGCCCAGACTTCCCGCTCCCCGGCCACTTCCTCCAGCTCCTCTGGGAGGGGGGACCCCGAGGGGTTCCCAGGCCAGCTGAGAAACATAGTCACTCCATTGTGTCCTGGGTCTTCCCTGAGGCTTCCACCCAGTGGGACATGCCCGAAACACCTCCCCAGGGAGGCGTCCAGGAGGCATCTGGACCAGATGTCCGAGCCACCTCAACTGGCTCCTCTGGATGTGGAGGAGCAGCGACTCTAGTCTGAGCTCCTCGCTGGTGACCGAGCTTCTCATCTCATCTCTGAGGGAGCGCCCAGCCACCCTATGAGGGAAGCTCATTTCAGCCGAGACCTTGTTCTTTCTGTCATGACGCAGAGCTCATGACCATCAGTGAGGATTGGAGTGAAGATCTATTAGTAAATTGAGAGCTTTGCTTTCTGGCTCAGCTTCACTACGACAGATCGGTGCAGCGACTGCATAACAGCGGACGCCGCTTCAATCCGCCTGTCGATCTCACGCTCCGATCTTCCCTCACTCATGAACAAGACCCCAAGATACTTAAACTCCTCCACCTGGAGAAGGAGCACTCCACCCCCCCAGAGAGGACAAACCACCTTTGTCTGGTTGAGAACCATGACCTCAGACTTAGTGGTTAAGACCCTCATCCCAACTGCTTCACACTTCACACCGTTCCAGTTCATGCTGGAGGTCCTGGTTCCATGAAGCCAACAGGACAACATCATCTGCAAAGAGAATGGTGGCACCAGTTTCAATGTTAAGTCAACGCTACAGATGCGATCTAAAGTCCTACGGGGCAAATTGAGCCTTCCTGTTTAAAAACCATGAAAAATCCATGGATGAACATATCTGTTGAGGACAACCCGAATGAGCCCTTCACTCAGCTTTTGTGTGTGGACGGTTTATATATTTGTACGTTTATTTTTGATAAAAAAGAAACCTGATCTCCAAACATTGATCCATGTCTTCCATGCACTGTAAATAAGATGAACACAGACACCCCTTCATGTAGCGATCAGGCTAAAAACGTTAGCTGGAAGCTCCTCCCACACGCGGACAGGGCGGTGAGCTCAGGGAATACAGTTTTGGCAACGCGGCGAGCAGGGAATTCGCCATCCAGGAAAAGACGGGCAGGCCACGCAAATCAGCCTTTGGTGTGAATGCACCTTTACGGAGCACGGCAGAGAAGATCTGGTAAATTGATTATGTGCACACCCCACATATGCAGCTCGTTACTGTTACCAATGTGGCACAGCTCAAAAAAACAGACTTTTCAACAGTTTTGGACATTTTACCATTTGGATTTTTTTATTAAAAAGAGGTAACGCTCAGTCTTGAAGACAGAGGCAGGGTTTAATCTTTTGCCACAAGTGTTTTTTTTTTTTTTTGTCTTTTAGTCACAATTATACAACTGGGTATTTTGTTAGATGAAGGCCAGAGTACCACATGTTAAGATTATATAATTACTTTTGCTGAACAAGTAGCATTACAGATAATCAATCCTGTTTGCAGAAAACACATCTGTTCTTTTGTCTAAACATTTGTTAAACAGATATTCTCAAGTTTTGTGCAAAAAAAGCTTCTGCACAGGATGTTTTATGGGTAATGCTTGATTGTGATTACTCACAGTTTTTAGTGTATTTGTCTATAATTAGATCTGTCACACATATTACATCATCTGTTGGTTGCAGTCATTTGTGCTGACCGCGATAATTTGGTGTAAAATTTATAATGGTCTCTATTCAGGAATAGAAACAGCAGCAAGAGAGGCCATGTGTCATATTTCCATGGGTTTCCACATCCTTTTGACTTCCTTCCTTTTTCTATAACCACATATTGTGTTCCTCTATCCCAGTTAACTCCACATGAGAGCTCAAACAATGCTATTCATGGTTGTTCTGTTTTTTAGTATTTGTCCTCTATAGAATTCATCAGACATAATTTAATTAAGTACATAATAAGCTCAAATGTTTGAACTGAAGCAGGCTGGCAGTTTTGAAAAGAGTGTCTTGAGAAGGTCCCCACTGCATGATGGGATAGCTTCCAACAATCTGGGCTGATGGCAGGGGAAAGCCTCTGGGTCACTGGAACTTTTCAGATAAGCTTTGGGACGGACAAGTCAAAAAGTACCTGAAGAAACCAAGTTCCACTTTAAGTAAAACAACATGAATAAAAGTATAAAGTTCCAGAAACTCCCTTTCTCAGAACAGTAGAGAGTTTGGGGATGAAACAATCAATTAAATGTCTCTTTGTTTGGATCTGTTAAAAATAAAAAATCCTTTATTTCAGGAACAAAAGAGCTTTTCTGTTGGTCTTCATGTTATAAATCAATGTTCATTGTTTAGGTCAAACTGAAATAGTTTTGGAAAATAAATGGATCTTCTTTGTCTTTGGCTCCATTTAGGGGTCTCCACTGTAAATCATCTGCCTCCAGATCTGTCCTCTCTCACACCATCCATGATCCTCCTCTTTGGTCTTCCTCTTTCCTGGTATTTCCAACCTCAGCATCCTTTTACCAACATCCTCTCTGTTCCTGCTCATCTCCATCTTCTTCTCTGCATTTATCTTCCAAACATCTACCGTGATCTGTTCCTCTGATGGATTCCTGATCCATCCTGGTCACTCTCAAAGAGAACTCCAGCATCTTCATCTCTGCTGCCTCCAGCTCTTCCTCCTGTCTCTGCATCAGAGCCACTTGGTTGGGTTTTATCCCTGATTATCTGAAACATTTCTGCCACACTTTATAGGGTGTTACGGCCCTCTTTTCTTAGTTTCTTAGTTAGTGTTAAAAAATCCCTACATTTGTCCTAAACTGTCCAACAGTAGAGTAGGTTCAGATATTAAAACCTCAAAGTACCCAGAAAAGTGCAGCTGGACAGCAGCTTGTGTACTGAAACATGTTGTAAGATGTTCTTTTAGGTTTTGCTTTGCAGTGCGGGCGCTGTCTGGGCTTTTGCGTCATCCAGCCTGTGAGCTGCAGAGTATTTAAATGCTTGACTGGAGCAGCTGTTTACACACAAAGAAGAGCATGTAGGGTTGTGTTTACAGTCACAACATCTTACTGTTCAGTGTCTTGCAGGTGAACGTGCGGAAACAGGGAAGGTGAGAAGCTCTGCTCAGGCATGGAGCTTCGCAGCCACAGACAAACTCAAAAAGTTGATTAAAAACAGCTGAAACCGAGCAGATCAAAACTCAATAAAAAGGAACAGATTAGGCTGATTTAAAGCATGGAGGGTGACCTGCAGGTTTCTGAGAATGTTTCTTGAAGTGAATGTGACTTCACCGTGTTTTTTTCCAACTCAGGAAACTGAGAGTAAGGCTGATCTGAGACGCTTGGCTTTTTAAGAGTTTAAAAAGAGTTTGATCTTTGGGAAGAGTTTGGGTTGAGACCAAAAGCTTTAGTCACATGCACGCCTATGGGTGCTGCAGGTTTTTGGCTTGTCCAGGTCTGTGGAGGGTTGTGAATTAACATTATAAAACACTTGTTGATTTCACATGATATAGACCCTTAAATGTTAGATATAAGATACTACTCCTCTACTATTTAAAAGAAATAAAACAGCAAAAATGATGGCGTCTTATTATTAGTAGTTTGGTTATATTACCTTTTTTTTAATGATCGAATGTGCAATCATCTGTAAACAGATGCCTAAAGGTAGGTGGATGTAGCAGCTGCAGCTTGCAGCTGAATGCAAACCATTGTTTACGAGTGACGCCACACTCAGTCGTTCCAGTTCTAAGATATAGTCAACATAAAATCTAAATCACTCTGCAGGCTGAAGCAGAATCCTGATGTTTTGTGTGTCTGCAGGTGTGCAGCAGCTTTCTGCACCATATCTACAGCTTCCTCTGACAGGCGGTCACATGTCCTTTTCTAAGCATCTCTTGGTTCTTACCGTAAACTTTTTGAACAAAGCTTGGGAGCAGAAGGGTTAAATGCAGAAAGAGGAGAATTGAACCTTTAACAGATGATTTTACTGATAATGTGGCTGTAAAATCAGAATGCTGCAGTCAGGCTGGCTCACATGACAGACTTTTGCTGTGTCTAGATATCAGTGATGATCAGTGACTTTATCTCCGCCTGCACAGAAGCTGCAGAGATGGGGCCGTGCAGGTGGAGGGCACGTGCACAGCCACATAGTACACATAGACGCACTGAGGCTCACTGTTAACAGGAACATCCTGCATTTTCACTACACAAAGGAGCAGAAGTGACCAAACTTCTGCAAAGAAAGGTGACCAATACTCACACCAACAAAACTGCACCTTTGAGTGTCAATAAATCCTCTCTCCAACCCTGATCCTCAAGGTCTACCACCGTTTGTTTTCCATTCATCTCTTTCCTGCTTGTTGCTGATTACCCGGATCAGGTGTGATCAGGGCATCAGAACCTGGAATCACCTGATCCACCTAACAAGGCTGCAACTTTTGTCTTGGGTTTTTTTTTTTGTTTGTTTGACCTGAGTAACTAAACCGCCTGCAGAGTAATTTTTGTTAGAACTTTGCAGAACAACTGAACGAAAGCTCTACAAACAGACAAATACAGGGAAAATTGCTCTTCTAGAGTCAAACAAGATTACTGTCACATATCCCAAAATACCACCGCGCTGCAACCTAAATGCAAGTTTTTCAGTAAAATCGGCAGGTGGCCGATTTTAATTGTAATCTGGCCGTAATTGTAATCTGGAGGCAGCAGTCACATTTTCCCTCTCTGAGGTTTTAAGAAAAAGTTCAAATTGAATGGCGACCGGGCAGTTTTTGACATCTATTAGTGACCACCCGGGCACATTTGGAGGTTGCACGCTAGCAGTCCAGTGACATGTAGGTTGCAGGTAATTTAACTGCCATAATAAAACACCCCAAATCACTGAAATGGCCTAAGTCTTATTAGATCGCGACCTGAGGAAAGCTGCACGCACATTTTGTACTGTAGACACACAGAGATAAAAGAAAAAAAAAAACATGTAAAATTGCACTGAAAAAAACTTGCGAGACTGCTATGAACTCCAATATAGTGAGGAACCACTGTATTCAAACTGAAAAAAAATAAATAAAAAAACTTTCTTCCTAAAGTGTATAATTTCCGCTTCTGGTCGCTGATGTCAGGAGCAATGTTGTTGTCTGCAGCAAGGCCCTCTCCATTGAGCGGAAGTTTATACTGCAACAAGAGAATTATTTTGTTGGTAACAAACAGCTCATCAGCTGATTTATAAAGAATGCTACAGAACTCAAGTCAAAGTCAAAATAATTGAAAAATGAAATGAAATGTCCTTAAATGTGATGGATCTGCCTATTGCTTTAAATTATGTTTGTTAAAATGTGAAATAATATGACATGTTTACTGAGAAAAAGGGACAGCATGATGACACAGGTCCACAAATTGACATCTTTTTATGGAAGATTATGTCACAATTTAGTAAAAGTCATGTAGTTTTGATTTTAGGCAACAGACTTTGACATTTGTGAAACTGACTCCAACTATTTTTTTTTTCTTTTGTGAAATTGTTGGTCTTTTAATTATGATCTGGACTGTAGCGGTGGAGACTTTGTCCGTGGCGGATGCTGCCTCACAAACTCGAGCTCTTTCAAACGGCGGGTTTTTCATCTGCTCCTGATCCGACATGATTTTAATAAATATGCAGTTTTATTCTTAAATTCTTATATATATATATATCTCCTCCATTAAGATAAAAATGCTACAAGAGCATGTTAAAAACACCAAGAACACCATTCACCTTTCAGGTTTTTCGTTCTTTTTTTTATTACTTTTATCAGATCTGTCGGTTGCGTCTCTTCTGAGCTCCAAGTAGCTTTTGATCAGGCGCTTCTTTCCGAATCCTTCCATCCTGTTGAGATGTGTCACCTATGAAGGGAGATGAGTCCAATAAATGTTTTCCTCAACACTTCCTGTGTCTTTGAACTCCACAGACTGATCTCTGTCCAAATGATTCTCTCAGCAATGAATGCTGACCCTGTTTGTGCTGCCTTCCTTCCTGCTCTGCTTCACATCTTCAGGAGGAACACATTCTGTCATGTTCTGAAACCCTAAATTCAGCTTTTACATTTCTGTCCGTCGCAGAGGAGCCTTTCCTTGTGTGCTTTATTGCTCAGGATTTCCAAGACAGCCTCAGTGCAGAAAGACAAACAGAATGTAAAGCCCACATAAACCAAACCTGCTGCTCTGCAGGCTTCTCCAGCTCTCTGGTCCACAGATCTCACTGGGAACAGATGTTTACGGGCTCAGTGCAGTTCTGGAAAGTTCTCATGTTAAAGCTGTTTTTTCATTTTTTGCTACGTTAGGGCTGAGTCACGCTCATACAGGGGGTTGACCCATACGGGTTCTGCAGGTTTTTGGGTCGCCCGGGCCCGTGGAGGGTCGTAGAGAGGAGCGGCTGCATTTTAAGGAGAACGCAGGCGTTTTTGCAGTTTCCTTGAGGCTCTTGTAAACACCTCAAGGGATGGCAAGAAAATGGAACGTACCATTAATGTGCGTGTGGTAAGTGTATTGTGAAGTTTTTGTAAAGATAATATAAGTTCCATGCTGTCACAATGAGTGATGCTGTCCGATAGTAAGGTCACATCAGTAAGGTGTGAGCGCTGGTCCCTTACTGACTGCATGCGAATGCTGTAGGAATGAGGTGTGCAGCATGCACGTGATACGTGAGTGCCTGTAGAACGTCCACATGAACTACACTCCAACAGATTAAAGTCCCACTCCGACTATAATTTGATCTTTTCAGTTTTAACCAAAACCAAACTGGAGCTGTTTTCTAGGACATAGTTTCTGCAGAGCGGCAGGAGCTCATTAGAAATTTGCTTCTGGATGTGGGCGAGATTTTTGGCTCGGAAGTAACCCTGCATTGATATCCCAGCATCCCACCAGCCACTCACAACTCCAAGCTAACATGAGAGTAGCAAAAAAAAAAAAAAAGGCGAGCAATATGAGAGCCGTGCAGTTGTACGGTTTTTAACCAGATGCAGGCTAAGATGTGTAAATGAATGCTAATGCATCTATTTGCCTGAAAGTGGATGCATCAGAATGGAGGAGAGAAGGGAGTGTTTCCCATTTTAGTTGCTGTGTCACAAACAAGAGCTTTAACGGCGGGTTTTCATCTACTCCTGATCCAACATGATTTAAAAAAGACATTAAAACATCCTCAGAAATTCAGTTTTATCTCTGAAGTTTTTTTATATATGTCCGCCATTATAAAAAAACATATAAGAACATGTTAAAAACATCAAAAACACTATTTTCATTAGAATGGGTCTTGAGTGGTCATGAGCCCACTTACTCTTATTGAGGCTTGAATAACTTGCATAACTTGAACTAAAGAAAAAATCATGAAAAAATAGGGTTATCAAGAACATACTAAAACAAAGTAAACTGTGGAAGAATGGTTATTCTGACCAATAGAAGGAGTAAGCTGTTTATTTCTCTATAGATTATGGGATTTTAGCCTTTTGGAGCCAGAGAGTCCTTCCTGTTTGGAATGCCAGGAGGGAGGAGTCACTCATTCCAGTTCTCATATATAGTCAGACAGTTTGGTTGTGACTAAGGCTTTAAGAGTAAATTGTTTTTTTGTTGGTTTTTTTTTACCACATGTGACTACATGTGTATAAAAATGCGTCCACCTCCGAGTCCGCTGTCTGAATCACCAACTCCTACCCACCAACACACCACAGATTAATCAGACTTCTGTGATAAGAAAAACAGCCCTCAAAGCAAAAGTAGCAGAAAAACAGTTGGATTTGCGAGGGTCTCTACGCAGACGTGACACACGCAGTTCATGTGCCGTCCGCTGTGGTACACGGTGATACTCTAAAGCGCTGATTCACTGTGCGTTTTGTTGTGGGGTGTAAGCATGTTTTCGCAGGGCTGCACCTGTATCGGCATTGGTTACTCACTGCGGAGTGACGCATGCGGTTAAGAGGCTGCTCAGGCGGCCTGCAAACGCTCTCACACATGTGTGTGTGATGCTCCCACAGTGGGATTATGCAGTCAAAGCTGTGGGCTCAGTGGGTGGATAATACCCTCCAGAGAGGTTTGCAGTGGACGGCTGCAGACAGCTCAGACTTCA
Source organism: Oryzias celebensis (assembly GCA_014656515.1). NCBI lineage: Eukaryota > Metazoa > Chordata > Actinopteri > Beloniformes > Adrianichthyidae > Oryzias > Oryzias celebensis. The sequence continues at coordinate 3,623,926 of BNCR01000012.1, forward strand.
GGAACGATTCCGTGGCTTCAGTTTGGGACAGGCCCTCATAAAGCTGCAGATCAGATCTCCAGATAGGGGTTTTTAGAAGTGGTTTGGAACAGACACATAAAGCAACAATAAAACAATATGCCAACATGTTTCTGGACATTAATGGTAAAATGGTAAGAAATGTTCCTTTTTTGTCCTTATTAGGCTCTCAGTCTGCAGGAGATCCTCACTGGTTGCTTTCTTCTGCAGGTTTCAGCTACAGAAGAATGTCTTGGACCAATGAGACTGACCCAGGAGCCGATCCAGGTAAGAAAACAGAAGCATTTCTGTTAGCTGGACCAGAGTTGTTCACATTTGACACATGGTCTCTTCAAACTCTTTCAAACTGTTCCTGGTTAATTGTTCTTCAGCTTGTTATACAGGCTTGAATTCACATCTATAGTAGAATTACAAAAAAAACGACTAACTTGAAGAGAGAAATATTTGTTTCCTGGAAATCTCTATTTAAGATACAGAATCTGATGAAAAATGGTCACGTTTTAGCTCATTTTTGTTTACAAACAACTCTGTTTCTGCAACGATAAGGTTTCAATTCAAATGTAAAAGCCTTAAAACGTAACAGAATATTTGTTTAATTCCACTCAATCAAAGTGGAGAATTATTCTGTAAAAATGCTTTTAGTTAGAAAAACACATTTGTCAGATTGACTCAGTTGAGTGTTTTATCTCCCAGGCCAAGACGTTTTTATTCAGGAGAGCTTTTTTTTTTTTTAATTTAATGTTTGAACTTATATTTTGACTTTTAGCAGGTCTTGTTATTATTGGCTTTTGCTCCCTCTTTGTGTTTTGGTTTGATTTTATGTCTTCTTTTTGTAAAGCACTTTTTTTCTGTGAAGTGCTTTTGAAATAAAGATATTCTATTCTATTCTATTCTATTCTATTCTATTCTATTCTATTTTCATGACTTAAAATGCTTTTATATTACCGTTTATTGTGGATTTGAAGAAAGGCACCTTGTTTGTCCTTCTGGGATTAGAAGTGGGGTTTTATTGTGGACGGCAAGAACTTGGGAATATTGCAAGGTTAGGAAGGTTGAGTCGGGGATTGTCCGAGCTCATCCTGTGGTTAGGGATTAGAACATGTGCTGGTGAGATTTATCCTTATGTAAGGAGGGAGGACAGAGCTGGTGGAGGTTACCAGCTGCCTGGGATGCAGGGCTTGTGTGCTCTGGAAGTTCCTAACCTGAGTTACTTTATTAGATCCTCATGTCGGAATTTGATTTAGTTTGGTTTGAGCTGCTCTTGTTGGACTGATCTCCAGGGGTTTCTGAGGTCAGATCTGCTCCCATTCCAGCGTAATAATGTGAGAAGCCTGGCTTGTGTTTACGCCCCCCTTCCCGACTCCAACTCCCGATTGACTGAGTCAAAAAGTGCTAAACCAGGAATATTTGACAGAACGCAGGCAGGTGGAGGTTTTAATAAAAGTAAAGAGTTTTCCTCCACAAAAGCCTAAAACTGCTCCCCCAACCAGAAATGTTCTGATTGATGTTCTGCTGAATCCATGACCTCACGCGACCCAGCAACGGCGGGATGGGAGAAATCAAATGCTCTGCAGGAGAGAGCCGTATATTGAAAGTTTTTTTGAAATGTATGGTTTCTGCTTTACAGCCCTGGAGAATTTCAACCTCTCCACATTCCTCCCCCATGTCTGGAAATTCATGCATTACATTCATTTTGGATAAACTGTTCCTCAAACTCATCCGGACACGAAGACCTCTGTGAGGAGCAGCAAATGGGTCGTGTCCACACACTCAGGTGTTGCAAACACACCTGTTGGCCCCTTTACTTACAAACCAGTTTTTCTAAAGGCGCCACAATAAAGACATTTAGGGCAGGTGAGGTGCAGAGGTAGGGCAGATGACCTCTGATTGGAAGATTGCTGGTTCAATTCCCGCCTTGCCATTGAGCCCCTCATTGCTCCTGATGGTTACAGGTGGGCGCCAGTGTTTCGGTTTTGGAGCCTCCATCAGCGTGTGAATGTGTGTGTGACTCTAAAGCACTTTGGGTTCATGAAGGCAGTAAAACTCGACATAAATTTACAACATTTATAGAAAAAAAACACTCAAATCCTAGTAAAGCCTTGTTGACCAGTACAGATGTTGAGTTTTTGGGTTGTTCGGGGTCATGGAGGGTCGGAGAGAGGAGCGGCACAGGTGTGTCTTGCTGTTCCAGGCCGCCGCGCGAGCCCCAGGGGTCATCATGAAAATGGAACGTACCATTTTCATGGAACGTACCATTTTCATGCAAGGAGTAAGTGTGTTGTGAAGTATTGGTAAGGATAATGGAAATAAGTCAACTTTCTGAGGTTGCGGTGATGCTATCACACAGTGACCTCACACTGCTGGCTGTGAGTGCTGGCTTCTTACTGTACGCACAGGTTTGACCATCTTTTACACCCCGTTTCCACTCGTAAGGGCAGTTGTGGCTAAGGCTTCAACTTCTGCTTTGGTTGATAAAAATCGAGCTGATAAATTAACAGCTGTTTTTTGTGAATAATAAAAGAGAAACTCCATCATAGCAACCGAAAACCCAGAGAAAACAACGCATGTATTTTCTTAGAAAAGCCCAGTTATGCTAACCACCAGCATGTCTCGCCTCCTTGACTGTCATAAATATGGCGTGCAAAGTTTGATTTTTGCTCTGCTAAAAGGGACTAAAAATATTACTAATAATATTTTGATGAGATGACTATTCTTTAAATTGTTTAACCACAGAGTCCACATGTGGTTTGTTTTTGTTGGCATTTGTCTAGGGTTACACCACAGACCGCTGGACTGGTCATCTCTGAGGTCACCCTTTAGATTCTGCATGGCTGAAAGTGGAAAGAGCATGTCGAGTGGAGGTTCTTTTGTCCATCAAGTTCCAAAAACAGAAAAAGAGTGGGACAAAATGAAGTTTGAAGCTCTGTTGGGTCCACCCATTCATCCACTCGCCTGCCAATCAAAAAAAAAAAAGCAAAAAACAAAAACACGCCCCTAAAAATGAGCAAATTTGCACTCCGACAAAATAAAACATAGGCCTCCCCCAAAAAATATTCTCACAAACAGGATAAAAGTAACATACAGTTAAAACCAAACTCTAAATATGTTCATTTTTGATGTAAAATCTGACTTTTTTAATATGGAAGTCAAAAGGAAAATGCGTCTCTCTCTGCAATCAGGCCCCTGTGGTCTTTGGTGGAACTGCAGCATATGATACTTATTGAATGGCATCAAATTTGGGACTGGAAGGTGGGGGCTTGGAGTGAACAGAGTGAACTTCCAGTGAAGCATGGATATGAGCTACCTGGGGTTTGCTACATTTGTGGGAATATTGAAGCATTTTATTGCTAAGGAGTCAAACTCTCACTTTTGACCCCATTTTTCAAGAGTCAGTTTCATAGATCAGTGAGCCCTATGAGAGAAAACAAGAGTAAAAGCAACAAATATGTGAACCTAAAAGGGTTAAAAGCATTAAACTAGTCAAATCTCATAAATTATGTTCTTGTGAAATTGTCTGTATGTCGTTTTGAGGTTAAAAACCAGAAAGAAAATGTGTGTTTTTCTGAAACAAGGCTTGTCTGGAAGTTGGATTGTTCTACAGTTTCGGGTCCAGGACGGATCTCACATGAATGTAAACCGGCCTGCATCTGTGTGGCGTTTGCTAAGCCACGTCTGAGTGCAGAGCTCCTTAGGTTCTGGTCATGGTTGCGGTCTGTCACCAACTCTGACTGTAGTTCTGTGTCTTGATGCAAGTCTGCTGATGACACTTTGAGACTCACCAAGTTCACCTGCAGCACCTGACTGTCTACTCAACCTGAAGGCGCCGTGGTCCGGTGGCGCTGCTCGTCCGTTAAGCGGCATCATGGGTTCATGGCTGTTTGAATGATGAACTTGGAATGACTGACTGAATAAATCAGCTTTTTAAATCAGTGTGTTTCCAACATCCACTGAGTTTTCACAATATCACAAACCTACTGTGAGTAGTGCACGTTGATCCTTCTGAAAGCTGTCAGTGAAGCTCAGATATCTGTCAATGGAGTCCAGGTTGAGAGCAACGGCGCCTCCTATCCGGCCCGTGTTTGGGGACAAATTTGGTTGGCGGATCACAGATCCGTGTGGTCCTCAGGCTCCTCTTTGTGTGGAATTTCACATGCTAGCACCGTGGTTACACAAGCCAGCGCAGGATCAAAGCGCGTGCAGCTTTCACAGGGACTCACAAAAATGATTCCTCCTTCTCCATCTGTTCTCCTCTTTTTGCATCTTCTTCCACTCTCCTCTGCTTTGAGCTTCTTCTGCTTCTTCAGGGTTTGCAGCGGTGAAGAACAGCTGTTGGTCTGTGCAGGAGGTTAGCCCACGTGTGCTCCTGTCTCCTGCAGGGTCTCTGTTTGAGTTGAGGATCAGAAGATCTGCACTGTGTGAAGATGCTCAAACCTCCTCCTTTGTGTCATTTTCAACTTCAAGGATCTGAATCATTTATGGCTGAAAAATATGAAACATTTCTGCACAACAGAACCTTTTTAAATGAAGAAGGTCATTTTTGGGCTCTTCAAAGTTTTTCTTTGTGCTTAAATGTCTCTTTTAATGTCTCTTCAGGTCCTGCTCGTGTTCGCTAAGGAGGACAGCCAGAGCGACGCCTTCTGGTGGGCCTGCGATCGCGCCGGCTTCAGGTGCAACATCGCGCGCACGCCTGAGTCAGCTGTCGAGTGCTTCCTGGACAAACAACACGAGATCATAGTCATTGATGGGCGTCACTCACGCTACTTTGAACCCGAGGCTGTCTGCCGGTGAGTCTTTCATGTTCTTCCTGTGACGCCTTCACATGGTTTCCTCTACTTTTTACTTTGAGGAACATTTTCTAAATGAAATAATAGATGCTGCAAACTGCTCAAAAAATATTAGGGCTGGTTAAACGGAACAAATCTGAATCCATTTTGATTCCATTTGCAATACCATTATATTTTATTGATTTTTTCTTATTTCATTCAAAACAAATTTATTTGGTTAAAAAAACACTTTTCAAAACTTTTTTAAAAAACTGCGCAAAGATTAAATTTTTCTTCATGAAATTGTAGATTCTTGTTTTGAAAACTAGAAAAACACATTTGTCAGATTGACTCTGTTGAGTGTTTTATCTCCCAGACCACAACGTTTTTATTCAGGAGAGCTTTTTTGAATGTTTGAACTTTTATTTGGACTTTTAGCAGGGCTTGTTATTATTGGATTTTGCTCCCTCTTTGTGTTTTGGTTTGATTTTATGGCTTCTTTTTTGTAAAGCACTTTTTTTCCTGTGAAAAGTGCTATTGAAAGAAAGATATTCTATTCTATAGAATAGAATAGAATAGAATAGAATAGAATAGAATAGAATATATATATATATATATATATATATATATATATATATATATAAACACAGCCATGTAAATGAGGATATTCTAGTTATTCTTTATCATAAATAAACCCAAGTGTGCATATAGATAAAATACTTTACACATTGAGTCCATTAAATGTGAAGTTTGCTTAAAAGAGATTTCCTTGAGAAGGAATGGGAGGAAGCAAACTTATATGTGCTTTACTTATGTATTCCCTTTTTTTCAAAATTGTAGAAAACTACATATATTTTGAATATATGTATAGTATTTTTGAAAATACTCAATAATTACATGGCCTAAAAACACCTGAGCGTCCCTGCTTAGTGCCATCTAGTGTTTGTTGGAGGAACTGCAGCCACCAGCAGCCACAGACTTGCTGAAGTTCCCCGTGCTGCTTAGTTCAGAGCTCTTTATAGTATAATGAGCCTCTGCTGAGTTTGTTTTTTTGGACTGAGAGGCTCGGGGAGTACACAGCTTTTCTTTTTGTCCAGTTTTTCCACATTAAAACCTTTGGCTCTGGTTCACAGGCTTATTTAATGGCAGAATAACCCCTGTGCCCCCATTTTTCACCAGCTGTTAAGTGTGTGTCGCTCTCATGCCTGCAGAAGTAGTTCAGGATTTATTTAAGGATTATTTTTAGTCATGTATTTTGCACGGTTTCCTTTTCCTGTTGAACCCCCAAGTGTATTTTTGGTTTGTAATGTTGTTTCGCTGACTTTAAGGCAACACTAAAGGCAGTGGTTTGTGCTTTGCTCGTGTCTGCAGAGCTTCACTTTGATTTTCTGCAGACTTCCCCTGATGTTAGCTTCACACCTGAAGTGATCATAATTTTCTCAGCTCTGTTCCCGTTTGTCCTCTTTTCCTGCCTCTTTCACTCCCTCTTTTTCCCGTGCTTCCTGCCAGCTGTGCGGCCTCGTGGTCGGGCCTCAATCGCTCATGTTGTGTTTGCTGTTTCTGTGTCGGCAGCAGAAATGTTCTTCTGAGCAGATGACATCACTCCCCCATCCTGCCCTCCTGCTCATCCCGTTCCTGCGTTTGAACCGCTTCTCCAAGAAGAAGAATCTAACCACTGAAACCCATATTTGTTTGTCTTTTTTTACAGCATGATCCGCGCCACAAAGCCCTCTGAAAACGCCGTGATTCTAGCTGTTGTGCCACAAAAGTAAGTCTGGGTTTCATTCTGTTACATCAACACAAAAAGACTGCAAACTGCTTTAAAATCAAACATGAAACGTATCAAACTGTTAAGTTGTATGTCTGAACATCCTGCAAATCCACTTTAATCTCTTGAATGTCTCCAAAAATCATCAATAAGTTTACCGTTCTCAAACTGTTGCTGTTAATTCCCAAATAAAAGGAAAGAATGTCAAAATAAATTAAAAGGCACAGAAGCAAATTGCTTTGAAGTTCTTCCGGGTTACATTGACTTTTTATGACAAAAAAATATGAACTTTTCTTCTGAATGTTCAGAATTCAAAAGGCATACAAGTAAAAATAAATTACACTTCAAACTCATTTTACACATTAACCCCATAAAACCCACCGCATCAAAGAACTGACTAAAAATTCTTGAATTAAGATGTTTTTTTAAAGCCTTTAGTGAAAAAAAATATTCTTTTTGGAAGACATAGATGGTATCAAACATGATAGGTTCTGTGATTTGGTTTTTGAAGTTTTTGCTCATAACGATGTTAGCTTATGTTGCAAAAATAACCACCTGATTATTTGCTTCATAAAAATTGTGGGAAAAAAAAAAGATGTTACAACATTTTTTGTGGATTTCAGCAAAGGAAAAGCATCTTCGTTCCCAAAAAATGTATTTTTTTTTTTTATTCTTTGTTGTAGTGGGCTTTCTGGGTTTAGCAACTGGGTTTAGAATTTTCAGTTGCTAGAATAAAATAAATAAATAAATATCAAGAAATTGTTTTATTGAAATGTTCAGGGCGGTCCAGAGTGGTTTAAAATCTTTCTACAGGAGTCACAAAGTGTTAGGGAAGCGAAACAACTTCAAAACTAGTTTGTGGCTGACTGGAAACAAAAATGAGAACCTGAATTTAGCAAAAATGACTATTTAAATGACCTCTGATAAATAACAAACCAGACTTTGGACAAAAACTTCTTACAGGTTACAACTGTAGCCTCAGAGTTTCAGAACTTAAACAGGGTCTGGATTATATTCAGTTTATTCGTTTTGGTATAATTACTGACTACTAGAAAGAAAATGTTGTCCACCAAAAACTACAGTTCCCAGAGCCCCAACCCTCCATGATTGTAGATGCCAAAAAGAGTCTATTCAATAGTTTGCAGTGGTTTGGTTGCATTGCTGGTTGTCAGGAGGTTACAAACCTTCTACATTTGGGGTTCGCTTTTGCTTTGAAAGTATTTTAACAACAAAAGGGGAGCTTTATTTTGAAGGTCTGACATTTTTTCAGTTTTTATAAACTTTATAAACTGTTTTCCAAGTGACTGACCAGCAGGTTAAGAAAAGTTGTTTGGAGGATCTGTCTTAGCATCAGCTTCTGCCAGCGTGTCCCTGCAGCTGCAGGTTCTAATCCCTCCTCTGTGTTTCTGCACAGGCTGCCTGAGCAGGAGGAGCCGTCTGTCCTTCCTCTCCTCTGTGCCGGATTCAGCAGAGTATGTCCAGATACTTTCCTGTACTCGTGGCTGTGCTTAGAACAAACAACAGTGTGTTATTCATTTAACAACAAACTCATTTCAAACTGAACTTCCGTTGTGTTTTATTTGAAGCTGCTGTTTTCTGCATTATTCCAAAGCTCTGAGAAAACTCATTCAGTTTTCCTCTCTCTGTCGTTCCTCAAACTCCACTTGTTTGGCTCCAGAGGTTTGTGGAGAACAGCAGCGTGGCGGCGTGCTACAACGAGCTCCTGCAGATTGAACACGGCGAGGTGCGCTGCCAGTTCAAACTCAGGTACTGTTGGGGAAAAACTCTGAATGTAAATGCATCTGAAGGCCGTGTCACACGACCACTACGTACGTTTTGCACATTTTCCACGTGTGTGTTTTGGTGACAGATGCGTGACACACGTCATTCACAAGTGTTTCTTGTGTTGTCATTCCTCAATGTGTGTAGAGGCTCGTCAAAGGTTTCAGCCAACGGGGCTTTACGTGAATTTGGGTTTGAGCTGTTTCAAGTTTTTGATTGGTTGAGAAACACACAATTTATGCCTGTTTTACGTAGTTTATATTCAATTATTAAATAAAAGTTACCTTGTAACTATATATAATGATATAAGTGATTTTTGCAGATGCACACACAAATTTGTGGTTTTCCGTGACCTTTCCATGCGTGTCCATGTATGTTAAACGGACTTTTCACGCATGTACCAAGATGTATAATTTTTATATTGCGCATACGGCTCACATATCATGTAAAAAGGATGTAATTGACACAGGAATCACCAATAAATTACACATAAACACGCAATAATCACACGGTTTTTGCACGACTCGCGTATTTTGTGACGTGTTTATAAATCGGCCAATCTTCCATCCCTCCAGCAGTATATATGAGTGGGGGCTCTCGCCCCAGGGGGGGTCAGATCTCTCCCGGCGTAGCATGGACAGCAGGTCGCTGGAGGGGGCCGGGTTCAGCGGGTGCAGATGCCCACAGCGGGTGCTGACCATGGTGCTGACGCGATGTGATTCCTGCCCGGTGCGCTGAATGTCAAAGTGAAGAAACTCAATGAAGCGCGGGTTTGCGTGCTCTTTGGGTGGTTTATTCCTTCTTCCTCAGTGGTTTTAACGACGTTCAAATTACTCAACAAGATATTCGAGATTTATTGTCCTTAAACCACTCGTTAAATTTGGCCAAGAAGTCAGCAAGGAAGTTAGTTTTGTCTTCTATCAAATGTAATAAGACATGTAGACTAGAAACTGAATGAAAATATTTGGTGAGATTTTGTGATTTTGCACCAAGAATCTTATTTTAACAGTTCGTTTGTCATCAGGGCTTGCAACTCTGTCTTCACCGCTTTGGAGCACTGTCAAGAGGCCGTGGAGATCACCAGTGAAGACCACATCCTACAGGTAAACGTGACATATGTTTGACTCTGAATATCACTTTTCATGACAGCACAGCAGAGTATGAACAGTATAGCATCTATACAACTCTACACGTCCAAACTAACATTATAGTGAATTATAAGTAGATTTTATATGACTTTTTTGACTCATTTTGTTTCCATGTAAAATGCTGAGAAAAAGTATTTGTTTTTTATTTTATGCAAATTTGACAAATGATAAAGAAAACCTAAGAAAGAACAAAAAAGTATCTATAAATGTTGATTTTATTTATAGGAAAACAATATTTCTGGAAAATAAAAATTATCTCACAATTCAAGGGATTTAAAACAGAATATTAAAAACTGTTTCAGTATGTGAATCCTGCATTCGAGAGGATGATGGGATACCACAGGGGCGAGGTAATCGGAAAGGAGCTGACCGAGAGCGACAAGAACCGAGCTGACCTGCTGGACACGATCAACACCTGCATCAAAAAAGGAAAGGTGAGTTCTGAAAGAGCCCGCCTCCAGCTGACTGACCTGAACAACAAGGCTGGGTTTTACAGTCTGCCTGTTTGGTTCTGTCTGAAGGAATGGCAGGGATGTTACTACGCCAGGAAGAAGTCAGGTGACAGCATCCAACAACAAGTGAAGATCATTCCCGTCTTTGGCCATGGAGGGTAAGAGTTTCATTGGGAGTGCAGAGAGGTTACTGTAGTTCAGTGAAACTCGCCCTCAATCCCTGCCTGTCTCCTTTCAGGAAAATTCGACATTTTGTAGCCATCAAAAGACCTCACTTTGACAACAATAACCAGGTAAGGAGAATTGGAGATGAGAGCAATCCAAATGTGGGCTTTCACTTGTTAAGTTGAGAGATTGTCAGGAAAAAAACCGGCCAAACCAGGTTTTAAAATCCACCAAAGGAAAGCTCTTCAGTTGCTTCAGTTTTTTCTTTAATTTAATTCATTGTGGTGAATGAAACGACACGACACAACAGATATTTTCACAGCGTTCACATGGCCTTTTATCGACGGCGATTTTAAGCAAAACCAAGAATCTTGCGTCGTTTTCTAGGACATAGCTTCTGTAGAGCAGCAGGAGTTCAGTAGAAATTCCCCTCTGAGTTGTGGGCGGGACTGCTGTCGCAGAAAGCCCTCCCTGTTCCTGAGAGCTCTCTGTTTACATGAAAAGCTGCAAGAAGACATTAAAAACACCATAAACAATGTTTTCATCCAATGAAAATCCAGATTTGTGAAGAAAAACATGCTTTTCATCACATTGGGTCTTTAAAGAAAATCAAGGTTCAAGAATGGGTCTTATTAGACACCCCCCCCCCACACACACACACACACACACACAAAATCAAACCAGAACGTTATTTAAAGTACCTAAAAAGATCTACATATAAATGACATTGTTTTATGAACTCCTGCCGCTCTGCAGAAACTATGTCCTAGAAAGCATCACAGGATCTTTGATTTTGACTAAAAAAACAGCAAACTCATAATTAAAAGACCACTGGGAATGCTTTGAAAATCAGTCAAAAGATGATCTGAGTGGGACTGAGTGGCACGCTTTATGTAAACTTTTAGGCCAAAGTGTCAGGTTAAACACCTCAGCTGCTTCGTGTTAATTTATCCTGAAGCTGGCGTGTTGCTGCATCCAGCTTAGTTCCAAGACAATGACGTCAGAGTGCGCTAAGCTACAACTTAGAACCAGGATCCCCCACCGAGGCCGAGCAGGGCTAGAGGCAAGACGCCACTTTCTATTTATTCCTCTGGCAGCGCTGCACAAGGTCCAGCTTTAGCTTCTGACTTTCTTTCATCGTGTTTGCATACGGTTAGTCAGCCGTTAGCGTGTGGCTGCTAAAACACACATCTTTCATGCTGGCTTTCTGGGGCGGAGAATCCTTCAGACATGGAAGGCTGACACCAACTCATCTGTACCACACAAAACCTAAAAGGAAAACACAAACAACGGTCGTCCTATTATTCCCCTAAAATAACCTTTTTACATGTTTGCTTGACGGTTCCAGGACTCTGGCTGTTTGACCCGGGACACATTTAGTTCAACAAAACAGTCATAAAAACAAAAAGTCCTATAAAATATTGTTTCAATCTCATCAAATAACTTCTTTACTAACCATTTCAAACAAACTTTAGTTGTGTGATGTCCTTTTCTGCTCACAGATCATGGCTCATGAGGATAATTGAACATGTTAATACATCGGCGGAGCATTATGTTTCATAAGTGCAAAGAAACATCCATCTATTTTCTAAACCTGTTTTATCCCTTACACGGTCACGGGGCTGCTGGAGCCTATCCCAACTACTGCTGGGCAAAGGCGGGGTACACTCTGAACAGGTCACCAGTCAGACACACGCACATTCATACCGAGGGACAGTTTAGAGTAACCAATTCACCTATGAAGCAGGGTTTTGGATTGTGGGAGGAAGCCGGAGTTCCTGGAGAAAACCTACACATGTACGGGGGGACATGCTAACTCCACACAGAAGGGTCCCAGACTTGAACCGTCAGTGCCAGCTCATCCATTCCTATGAAAACGTGCTACACGGCGTATCTAAAAGCCGGCTTTTTGTAAAAAACGAATGAAGTACGAAGAATGAAGTACTAACAGTTGATTGAATATTTTTTTCTCTTGTAAGTGGCCGTGTTATAAGCAGGATAATGGCCTTTTAGGTGTCCATTATCAGAAATTAACAGACATCGTGAAGGCAGCCATCCACCTACGCTCTTCAGACGCTTCAGGCTGCAGCGTCATCCGTTCATTCCTGATAATAAACACATCGTCGGCCATTCTCCCTGACTTGAACATGAATGCTGTTCTTCAGAAAACAACCATAAATGGAGGGTTAAAAAATAAAATAAGAATTTAATAAAAGCTACTAAAAAACGCTAAAATACTGCTTATGCATTTAAATTGGTAGAAATACCTCAGCTGAGACCAGCTAATGATGTTCTGTCTAATAAAAGTCTAATAAAAGTCACAAATGCATTTGATGCAGGATCAGCAGCAGGTAAAGACGCAGTGACTCACACAGGTTCTTATGCAACTACATAAGCTGTTACACACAGATCCATAACCACAAAACCGTGACTAACCCAGCTGCTCAACAATATCTCACTTGACCTCTGTGGTCAACGTAACAAAGACAAACTTCTCCTTGAACTGTATTGTTTATGGATTATGTTGTTGTTCAGATTGAGGATTCATGTCAATGTGTTCCATGTGAACCAGATCCCTAGAACGTGAAAGAGGCTGGTACTGAAGGTTTACTTCAGCTCCACTTCTACCGTTAACAAAGCATGTGATGAAATAACCACACAACCCTTTAAAATCAATTCAAAGCTGACAGACAAACTGCTAATAATCTATTAATCTGTCCACAAAACATTTGTATTACATATAACAAAAACTTAATCATGCTGTGGTTTCTGAAGCGATAAAAACTCTGAACCAGCCCATTTTTTACACGTAATTATTCATTTTACCATAAAAGCTGGAGATTTAAGTTATTCTGATTTAATACATTTCTATATATACATGAATATATAATTGTTCAAAAGTTCCTACATGCAGTAAGAAACCTGCTTTCTCTTTTGCTGGGGACCTGAGCCTGAAAGGTCACACATCTTCACCCTAATCATGTGCTGCTCTGTCTGACAGGTACAGAAGTTCAACAAAGAGGAGCGATGCAGCGGGGAGCACTCTCAGTCAGGTAAAAAGCATCCACAGCAGGATTACAGCCAGATTCAGGCCAAAACTGTCAAAAATCCAGTCAAATAGTATTCTTCAGAGTTGTATTGTTTTGGTTGAATAAAATGGTTTTGGAATCACATGCTGAAGGAGCATTTCTTATTTCCCTGCACAGAGTGCCATTCTTTACGCCACAGGGACCGGAGGAAAGACTCGATCGATGCCAGATCGGTCAGCTCGCGTGGCAGTGACGGTGGGACTCTGTTTTATTAATGTTCAACAGCATTTGGTTGAAAGCTCCAGGAAATGATGGTGAAACAGAAATGGGGGGGTTAGATTGGGGACATGTGTTGTGGAAGACATCCTGAAAGGAGGTGCTGTGGTTGGATGTCTTTCATCCCTCTGACTGCCCTTGATTCCTCTTTGTTCTGGATGAAACACCAACTGACTGATTTTGTTTTTGATGATTTATTAATAAGCAAAGTCTGTTGAACGTCCCATAATGCATCTGTTCTTCATCACAGCTCCAAGTTTACAGAACCGGAGGCACTCGTCCGTCGCCAGGATTCATTCAATGACCATCGAGGCGCCCATCACCAAGGTTTGCCCACTACCAAAACCCTTTCACCAACATGTTGACCTGTTCCTCTCGCTAGCTCCATTCCCATGATGCAACAGTTCAATGATTCTGTGCCACTAAAAATGTGGGCTTAAACTTAGCAAAGAAATCTAAAAAGGTGAGAAGTTGAATCTTTGAAATGTAGTGTTTTTAAATTGAAAACCCTTAAAAAATTGCATGAATGCGAGAGTTTTGAACGTGGAAGCCCGAACTGCACAGATAAACACGTTTACACAGACTTTCATTGATTGTGACTGAGGCTGTAGCGAGAAAATGTTCACGCCATCCCGGCTCAGATGAACCGCTAAAGCCCAGAGAGCCTGAACCCATCGACCAGCTTTATTTCTTCACCTTCATCTCTGAACTGAAGCTGTTCTTTTTGGCTTCGTGACCTCACAGCAGAGGCTGCAGCAGATTCAGCTGAATCTTATCCAACATCCACGGGACTTTTTGTGGTCGTCTTATTTTTAAACTGAAGGAAATGGTTAAGAATCGAGTTCTAATTATGGAGCCACGGTCAAGTGGCTCTGTGGGCCGGATTCCCCACAGAGTGTGGCATTGTCTCCCCAGCCTCCTGCAGCGGTCCTGTGATGCTCTTGTGTGCTAAAGTGTCTTTATTTAGCAGTTTTCCAGAGAATCACATGCAACACTTTCACAAAGAGCTACTGTGATGAGGCCCAAAAGCCAGAGAGGCCTTTGGGTTTTCCTTTGAAGTGTCTTTCTTCTGATCAGGACTTTTCCACCACCGTCCATCTGCAGGTAATAAACATCATCAACGCAGCCCAGGAGAACAGCCCGGTCACGGTGGCCGAGGCTCTGGACCGCGTCCTGGAGATCCTGCGGACCACTGAGCTTTACTCCCCACAGCTCGCCTCCAAAGAAGACGACCCCCACACCAACGACCTGGTTGGAGGGCTCATGAGTGTAAGAGGCCGCCAGCATGCTTTCACTCACACCATCCGGAAGTCTTAAGCATCTTAAGCACAGTTTTTTTTTAAAAGAATCTCTGATTTTTGACCTTTACTGTCAAATCTCACATAAAATTGAACATTTTCCTGAAGTCCAAACAAAAAAGATTCCCGCCTCCCTGCTGGGGGGCTTATTTGACTCCCCAAAGAATCTCTGATTGCTTATCTACTGACGGCAGCTGATTATGAAATCAAATAAAAGCTATGTATAAAATGAGAACATTTGTTTAAATGTCTTTAGTAGAAAAGGGTTCTTAAAAGGACAAAAAAAGGATTTTTCTATTTTATTTATTTTTGTCATTTTTAAAATATAGTGTTTTCCTTAATTTTATTTATTATTATTTTACCAGTATTATTTATTTCATTAATTTTATATTGTATGTATTTTATGTTCAGTATTTATTTATTTGATGTATATATTTAATATTTCCATCACAAAGCTTTTTTATTTGTATTTCATTGGAAAACTGTTTAAACTAAACAAACGTGAAAATAAAAATCAGAAATGCTTGAATTTTAATGAAACAACAGTTTTCCACTGCAGAACTACAAAATAAAACTCTAAAGGACAAACGAAAATGACTTTTATGATTTAATATTTTTTAACCCTTATCAAATGTTTCTAATTACAATCAAAATCCACCAGATGACAAAACTTCTGGCCTGAAAAACGCATTTTACTGATTTTGATTTTTGACAAACCTGCTCCAGTTGAAGAAAAAACTTCAGTTTAGCAAAACTAATTACAAATTTTCTTGTAAAGGTTTTACCATCCAACTACGCATGAATGTTCTGTTTTTAAATACATTTGGAAACTTGCCCTTCTACCAGCAGTTTGGGTTAAACACTGACTGTATATGAGAACTGGAACGAGTGAGTGCGACGCCGACCTTGTGGCGCCTGCTGTGCAGTACCTGTTGCCACGGTGCAGTCAGTGTTGGTCACATGACTGATTTAATTTGAGTTTTTTTTTAATTCTCTTCCTTCCATAAGGCCAATTTATTATTGCAAATCCAATTTGCGTAATTTCATAGTCAATGGAAGCACAGCTACAGATATATCTCTGTTTTTCTTACTTTGCACTGCACTCGGCTGGTCCGGGACCAAAGTCATGAATTTTGTTTCACCGCTGTGGTGAAATGACAATAAAAAAAATCCTTGAATATTTGGGAAAATGTGTGCCTTTTTTTCTAGGATGGACTGCGGAGACTCTCTGGGAATGAATATGTTTTCTCTAAAAGTAAGTTTAAGATCATTATTGCAACAATATAAATTAGTTTTTACATTTAAGCCTTTTTTTTCTTAAATTTGAAATTTCCAGCTTCTTTGCCTCCAGTTTTTGTATCTTTTTATTCCGGATTTTATCAGCAAGCATCGTAGAGTAAAACCCTAAAAGAAAATTCTCTTTCATGTGGATGTTGTGGGTCGTTGCAACAGTTTTCTTTACATTATGATCAGGATGTCTGGTGACTTTGATCTGCTGCTGTGCATCTTTCAGACATGAGCCAGAGTCAGCTGGCCATCCCAGTCACCCTAAACGACGTTCCTCCGTCCATCGCAGAGATGCTGAATGACGAGGAATGCTGGGAGTTCAACATCCTGGAGCTGGAAGCAGCGACTCACAAGAGGTGAACAACTCTGCATAAAAGCAGCTGTAAAGTCGTGTTTTCCACCTTATGAACTCAGTAGCAAACAACAGCAAGAAGACTGGAGCTTGAAAGAGTTCTGTCTTGATTCTCCTCGTGTGGTTTCCCTGCAGGCCGCTGACTTACCTGGGTCTGAAGATTTTCACCAGTTTCGGTGTGTGCGACTTCCTAAACTGCTCAGAGGCCACGCTGCGCTCCTGGCTGCAGATGATCGAAGGCAGCTACCACTCCTCCAACTCCTACCACAACTCCACGCACGCTGCAGATGTGCTGCACGCCACCTCCTACTTCCTGCGTAAAGAGCGGGTCAAGGTTAGAGAACCAAAACATCCTGAAAACAGGTTACAGATGAAATGAGGGGGCAGTCTGTCAGCATCTGTCATGACCTGCAGGTTCTTCATGCATCTGAACTCGGAATGTTCTTCATGCATCTGAACTCGGAATGTTCTTCATGCATCTGAACTCGGAATGTTCTTCATGCATCTGAACTCGGAATGTTCTTCATGCATCTGAACTCGGAATGTTCTTCATGCATCTGAACTCGGAATGTTCTTCATGCATCTGAACTCGGAATGTTCTTCATGCATCTGAACTCGGAATGTTCTTCATGCACAGACCATGCAGGCTTCACCTCCTCCCTCACAGGAAACCATCATCACCAGCGCCACAGTCTGCTGTGGCTTGTTTTTCCTTTATTTTCTTCTGGGAACTGTCGTTACTTCTCTGGTTGAACTTTCAGTTCCCAGCTGGTGCCGTCTCTGACAGACCAGAGGAAGCAGGTTCTGACTGCTGGCCGTCCTTCAGATCCGACCAACACTAGTATCTCTGGACAGAGCAAACTATCTTTTCTGGGTTTGCCTGAAGGTTTTATTTATGGACTGATGGTGCGACGGTTTCAGGGATTTTTCTGTCCTGCAGCAGTCCCAGACAGAACCTCAAGAGTGTTTTCACAAGTCTTTCTTACCTTACTTTTGAGCGAAAATGTCACCGCCGCCACAAACCAAAACTAACCAAAATTTGCACACACCTGTAGCACCGGGTGAAAAAGAATTTTGGACATCACAGCGGACAAAACCTTAAAAAAAAGGAATGGGGCCAAAATCTGTTTTGTGAAAAATGTATCTCTAAATTCACTAACGAAACCAAAAGACATGTCAGGGATTTCCAAAGGAAGTTTTGAAATTATGGGATAACTTAACTTGGCTGCCATTTTGTGACCATTTTTGCGCTTTTCACATTTCCATAAAATATGAAAAAAATAGCTTTTGTTCAAGTGGTTCTCAGGAAGTTTCCCACACACGCTACCAAGTCAAGTCTACAACCACAACTACAGCTTTGTTGGCTTGAATTTTTTTTTAAATGTCCTTTACAAGTTCTACAAGTATCTACAAGTTGAAACTCTTAGAGATTCCAATCTGTCGCCTCCTAACTCCTCGAGCGACATTTGGGAAAGAAATGTTGGTTTTAAAGTTTGTCCATTTTGAAAGGTGTTAGCGCAGCAAGCTCACAAAAGTGCCGTTCTCCTTATGCTCGCACATTTTCTTACTGGAATATTATGAAAATGTAACACATGAATCGTTGGCTCCAGCTGAACAAAACAATATGACTATAGCAGGAATGTGGGCGTGGTTAACAATAATGCTTCGTTGCCAAGGAAATCGTAAATGTTATTTTTGCAGATTCTTCTGACAATTACATGAACCTATTCGTCACTCCCAGGCAACCAAAAAATAAAATGGTTGCCATGGAGATAAAAGCAACAGAAAAGTCGCCATTTAAAAAAGTCCTGGCAGCTTTCGTTTTTGCTTCTTCTCTCTTGGTTGTTGCTGTTCAGTCAACTTCTTTGTTTGTTGTTGGTTTGATTTTCTTCATTTATGTTTTTAAGTGTTGCAGAGTCAATAAGCAACAATACTCAGAGTACACAAATGTATTTATTTATATCTAACTGCGTAAACATTTTGCAAAGGTGCATCGTGAAAACTGCGGCTTCAGTTGCCGCGGTGACAGATCTTCCTCCTCGGTTTGTGTACCTGATCAGGTGGAAGAGGTTTCGGCTGCTGACGTCTCTCTTCTGTTTGCTGTCTCCTTCAGAGCAGTCTGGATCAGCTGGACGAGGTTGCAGCGTTGATAGCAGCCACAGTCCACGATGTCGACCACCCGGGCAGAACCAACTCCTTCCTGTGCAACGCGGGAAGCGAGCTGGCCATCTTGTACAATGACACGGCCGTTCTGGAGAGCCACCACGCCGCCCTCGCCTTCCAGCTCACCAACAGAGACAGCAAGAGCAACATCTTCAAGAACATTGACAGGTGTGTCCAGCAAAGACCTGACGCTGAGGATGGCCAGGCTTTTCCTTATCATTTCAAAACGTCTGCCTCCATTAAAGGAATGCAACATTTGCTGATAATCAATTCTTTAAAGTACAGTAACGAAGGAGCTTTTTTTATTGAACACTTTTCCCATTTTTTTATTTGATCAAATACTTTTATTTAAATAAGTACGAAGATAAATTTTAAAAAGCAAAATATAAAGAGAATAAAGAAATAATAAATGAAAAATATTGTTAAGAAAATCTGTTATTTCCCTGATGTAGTGGAGTTTACAGGATTAACACCTGTAATTTCAATGAAGTCCCAAGTGTACTTTCTGTTGGAATTCAGCACATATTTGTATTTCATGAACAGTTTGCTGTAATTACTTAAAAGAAAATTGAGGCAAAAACTGTGTAAAATTATTTATTCTTATCACAGAAATAACCAACTTCTACAGAATTAGATGTGTTTTACGTTTCTCCAGTTGGTCACTATGGTTTTAAAGAGGGTTGGGGGTCACACAGCTGTCCCACAGTTTAGCACCTAAAGCCAAAAAAAAACCCTACTGACTGCAGAGATGAAAGCATCCGCTGACATTTGAGTATGTTTAGGTCTCCAAATGCCGCGGCCAACAGAATGGCCATTTCCTGGAGGATCGTGGGGTGACTGTTTCTGCGGTTCTGCCAACAGGAATCAGTACAGAACTCTGCGACAGTCCATCATCGACATGGTTCTGGCCACAGAGATGACCCGGCACTTCGAGCACGTCAGCAAGTTCGTGAACAGCATCAACAAGCCGATGGCGGCCATCGAAGAGACCAGCACCTGTGTAAGACGCCGCCTTCATTGCTTAAAGGAAAAAAATTACGATTTTTTATTTTCTTATGACGACTTGCACTGCAAAAAAAGGCCCCACTGGCACATTTTCTTTAAATAACCAAAAAAAAAAAACATCTACCAACGGGATAAGAAAAATGCAGAGCTCCTAAAGGCACATCGAACTAGAAAAAATATGAAATACTAGTAACTGGTGTGCACCAGTTATTTTTCCTTTCAGGGGCTCCGTAGAATTATGGTCTCTGACTTACTAAGAATTCTTATTTTAATAATTCCCATTTTAATCATTCTACTGACTAAGACATGTTTTCTCAAACTTAGCTTGCTATTTAAAAAGAATTTTCTCTAAACAAAAGTTTTTTAAAAACTTTTGTAAAATTCAGTTTTTGCATTTTTGAACAGTTTTTTTTAAAGTGATTTTAGTTTTCGTTAATATTACATTTTTTATCAGTCTTTGTCAAATTGTACTTATTTTACTCATTATTTAATAAAAAAAAGAAAACCTCGGATGCAGTAATTGTTGCTATTTTAAGCTGTATTTGTGAAGCTGGTTACTTTCATCCAGTTTTTTTTTTTTTTTTTTTTTTTTTTACATATTTTGTCATTTCTTTCACATATTTAGTCTTAACTGTTAACAGAATTTAGGATTAATTATCTATCTTAAAGTTTTTTGTGCTACTTTTATTTCTTTTAGTTAGTTTAGCATGAAGTGAATCATTTTAAAGTTTTGTCATTTTTTCTTTTAAAGTTATTTTGACATCACTAAACTTCTTTGAATGCACGAGCGCGTCTCTAACCGCAGCTTGCTGTGATTTCTCTGCTTCGCATTTCCAACAGAGCGGGAACAGCGAGTCGGAGAGTCAAACCAACTCGAGGAACTCTGCGGAAAACCGTCTTCTGATCAAGAGGATGCTCATCAAATGTGCGGACGTGGCAAACCCCTGCCGGCCGCTGGAGCTGTGCATCGAGTGGGCGGGGCGGATTTCTGAGGAATACTTTGCTCAGGTGAACCAAGCTCCAACTTTCAGCAGCGTTTGGTTTCTTTCTACCTCAAACGCTCACTGTTCCCTCTTTTCGCCTGCAGACGGATGAGGAGAAGCGGCTGGGGCTGCCTGTGGTGATGCCCGTGTTCGACAGGAACACCTGCAGCGTTCCCAAATCCCAGATCTCCTTCATCGACTACTTCATCACTGACATGTTCGACGCCTTGGATGGTAAGAAAAAACGACTTATTTTGGACAACTAAACTTCAGTCTAATTTTTTTTTCTACTTTTGGGAAACACTGGACACTTTTACTTTGAAAATGAGGACCTTCACCGACACTTTTACTTTGAAAGTTTATTTACTTGACACAAACAAAAAGAGATGATTAAGTGTTGTGGTATCATGCTTTTAAAAGAAAAGCTACTGCTTTTATTTACTGTTTTGCTGGACAGTGGAGATGACAGGAAAAGGAGGAAGAGTCATACAGGAAGTTGGGGGGGGGCGCTCCTCATTCCCACTGAATCCTCTCAGCATCGACTCCCCGAGAGGAAACTTGTTTACTGTCAGCGCCGCTCTGATGTCACGGAAAGATCCCAAACACCAGCGGGACAGAGGGAGGCAGCCAGGGCCAGGGGGTGGGGGGGTGGGGGGTCACTAAATCTCAGAAGCAGCGAAACAGAGCATAACTCGTCCTTAAACAAAAACGGAAACGGGGGTACAAATAACCGGGTTGGGGGGGTCAAACACTGGGAGCACACGCTGTTCACTGTGTGAGACCAGACCTTTCTACCACTTTAATGTTGGAGCAACACTGCTCCGTGTACACACAATCATGCACACACACACACACACAAATGCACACACACGCACACACACGCACACACACACACACACACACACAGAAGGATGACAGGAAGTGACAGGAGGTGTCATCTATTTATGCTTCACTCCACTGTTTGGATTCCTTTCTGTCCATTTAGAAAAACTAAAGAGTTTTCCACCTCATGTCTCAGAGTCGCCCTCTGCTGGTCACCTGCTGTCACAACAAAGGAACCGTTTATCAAGTTTATCAAACAAAAATGTTTAATAGAATCCTACGGAGCTTAAATAATCCCCCAAATCTGACTTTTTAAAGTCTTACCCACATGAAGAACTGTTGGGGGAAAAGTGTGATGCTGTGTGTGATGGTGAACAACACCAACAAGCCCAGCGTAATGCTGCGTTCTTCACATCCAATGCATTCAAGCGTCAAATTCAATGCTAAGCGTTTGTCCAAAAATGTGTTCATAAAGTAAACACTCCCGGCCCATGTGGGAGGAGCTACTGTCAAGTTTTTACACTCATCACTACATGGAATCATTAACTGAATGTGTCATTGTCATGCACGGAAGACACCGATGATGTTTAGAGATCAGGTTAAACACGTCTCCATGTCTGGGATCATGAGGTCATTCAGTCTTTTTTTAGCTTTTTTCCTTCTAAACTGCTGGAGATGTGCTTTCAGCGGTACTTCTCTGTTTCAGTCTCACATCAATCCAATATAGGAAAAAATCAAAAACAAGAATAATAAAGGGCAGGACTTTTATTACTCTGTCTTGTTGCTTTACTCCGCCCTCATAATTCCTGGCCAATGACTGAGGAGATCTTTAGTCACGTTGTTTTGTTTACACGTAATCTCCGGTAGACGCCGTTTTACAAACTGGTTCAGAGCAGAAATTGACGGCAGTCTGAAAACAGATCAGACACAAGCTTCAGGACTCAGTTTGGACCAATGGACTTTTCCAATCTGAGAACACCCTTTTACTGCAGGATGAACTTGGTGGGTCACCTTTAAGCTCTTTGTTTGGGGTGGGTTTGTTGTTCTTTCACCCCCCTAAGTCTGTGTGTTCCTGCAGCCTTCGCCAGCCTCCCCGTCCTGATGGAACATCTGTCGGAGAACTACAAGTACTGGAAGACTTTGGACGAGATGAAGTGTAAGAGCCTGCGGCCCCCGCCCCCCTCCTGACCTGCAGAGGTCGCTTCAGTGTGGTCGTGATGGAGCTCTGAGCCATCCCTGGCTGTGGGGGGGCTCCCAGATGAAGGAGCAGCTCGTCACCCCACCACCACCTTCGTAGCACTTCAGTGAGACTGTGGCTCTAACAGCTCACCCGACAACCTGTATCATACAATGCAACTCGCCACAAAGCCGCACTTTAGCCAATCCAGACGCCTCGCCTTCCCCTCTGCGTTTGCTTTTGACACTTTCTGCTTCAGTCGCGTGTGGAGGACAGGAACTGAGCCCCGAGTCCCAGTCGTCTTTGGTTTCTATTCACAAACTTGTGAAAGTGCTCAGAAAGATTCACTTTTCTTTTAGTTTATTTGTCTCCAAGACCCATCGATGTGCTTCTGGGACCAGGTTTGGAGCGATTTTGCAAAATGTCACGCCACAAAGAAAAGACAAAGCGCTGGATTTTGAGGAATCGGCTGTTTTGTGGAAATCAAGGCGGGAAAAAAATAAAAAAATGTATTCTTAGTAAAAGCAGTGAATCAGTACAGCGAAAAAGTAGAGACACAATGTATTTCACAGCAGTTTAGGTAGAAAACATTTCATAGCTTTGACACACACTGTAGAAACGGCTTCAGTAGTGGAGCTCCCTGCTTTCTTCTCCAGTGTTTGGGGCCTCGCAGCAAAGTCACACTCAGATGTGGAGCCAGAGTCAGTCAGCTCCAGAAAAGTTCCCATGAAGGCAAATCCTGTCCAAACCATCCCACCCACTGTCACCTGGCTCCAATTTCACACCAACAGACCGTCTGCCCCCTGGTGGCACTAAAGACCCACTCTGGTCATCTTTGGAGCTCTTCTAAAGCGTTCCCAGTGTTTTGGGTTTTTTTTTAAATAATGACGATGCCGTTTTTAGCCCCCCCAAAAAAAACTGTTGTTTCTGCAGGAGGAGCAGGAGTTCATTAGAAAACTGCCTCTGAATTGTGGGCGGGACTGTTGGACCCCGCCCCCTCGTTCCCTCCCGGTTGCTGAGAGTTTTCTGTTTACATGTGAGATAAAGGCTGATTTCCAAGGCAAGCTTTCCACTGAAGTTCTATTTTGAGCCAGTTGACGTATCAAATGGCTGGAGAACCCGAAGCAGTTCCGGGCTTCAAAATAAAACTTTATTAAAAAAAAGTCATTTCACGTTTGAAGTGACCCACGTGATAATGCACGTCAACACTGCAGATAACACCGGCAACAGTTTACGACGCTTTAGTTTTGGAATCACAAAAATATAGCATCATGTAGGAAGGAGAGGGCATGAGGCCTGATCGCTTTAGTGTTAGATGAGTCAAGAGAATAAACTACTCGACTCGAGGGCGGCAGGACAAACCACTGCTCCAGGAGCCAGTGTGGAGGGGTAAAAACCGGAGACGCCGCGTAAATCCGGGGGTTATGCTTTGGATGCATCGGAATGGAGCGGAACGGGGAGCTTGTGGCCCCGCCAAGCATTTTGTCTACATCTACGACCTTTTTCAAAGGCGTTTTGTCGTCTGCACCTGATCCAGATTGATTTGAATAAAGAATTACTCACCATTGTCATTTTAAACTTAATTTTCTTTCAACATGTCATTAGAAAAATGCTACAAAAACATGTTAAAAAGAGCATTTTCATCAGAGTGGGTCTTTCAGGAGTTCTGTGCAGAAAAACATCAGAGCTGGAGCTTTTCTCAGGTCATTTTTCAGCTAAAATGTTTCAAAAACCACTAAACGGAAGAGGACAGGAGGGTGTTTGAGGTTGCTGTTTAGTGGTGGAATCATAAGAAACCCCGAAGAGATTATTTCAAGTCATCATAGGTGAAGCAGAATAAACCAAAGGCACAGAGAGCTTGTTACCGGTGCCTTATTCATTCATCTAAGCCACAAACACTAAATCAGTTCTGTTTATATCCTGTATTATTTGAAAAAAAAAAGCCATAAGTGTTTGAAAGTTTGTTTTTACAGCTGAGGTTGACGCTGGCATTCACGCTCTGTATTTACAGCTCTGTAGTCACTTTACTGACAACGAAGGTCTGAAGAAACGCCTTAATCCTGTCTCACTGTCTGCTAAATACGCTGTAAACTACCTAAAGCACCTGCTGTGTCTGCACCCAGCCAGCCTGATCTTTGCTTTTTTTACCTGCTGCTTTTGATGTTGAGCTCCAAAGCCTCCATTTTTCCTTCCTTTTATTTCTTAAGCATAACTTGAATGTTTCACGGCTGCTTCAAACAATCTCCAGAGGATATTTTTGTGTGAATAATTTCTATTGATGAAGAGACGAATAGAGACCTGCCTTCTCTGTGGACAGAGCGGACCACCTTCTCCTCCACCCGAAGGTCGTGTCAACGCGACAACAATCACAAAACAATACCAGTATTTTTATGAAGGTTGCTCTCGTGAAAATGCTTTGTTTTCAAAGACTGTCTGAAAGTGTACACGTAAAAGCTTTAAACTGCAGTCACCTAATGTTCGTATCTCTGCGTTGTCTTTTAATGTTTTCTGTTTAACACGAAACTGTATTGTGAGACAATTAAAGCAGTTTTAAATATGAAGGTGTTTTTTTTAGCATTTACTGAAGGAGTTCTGGTGGCATTTTTTACCCAACAGGTTTAGATTTTCTTCTACGAACTCAGCAGCTTTGAGGTTTCTCCGATATTTATCATATACTTACAGATAATTCAGCTTTAGGCGTTCATCTTGATAGTTTTATCTGTTTTTAAAAGTTCTTTTTGTCCAAGAAACTCCAAGGTTTTGAAGAAGATCTGCCGGTATTCCTGCTTTTTCACAGGAAAAGCTGGTCAGTTTTTCATCCATTACAGGTCATTCATTCAACATGTAAAACAAAAGTATTTATTCATTCATAAATATTGTTGGCATCAAAAAACGTCAGTGCAAATCTGATCATCTGTTTACAGAGAAACAGGAAATTTTTTGGCAAAAACATTTAAAACACAAGAAGCAGAAATGATTACAGTTTGTGATTTTTTAGTCAAAAGGCAGACATGATTTATAAACGCTTCTCCTTAGAACGTAACAGACCATCAATGAGCAGAAACGACAGAAAAACCTGGAAAAGCCTTCAAAGTCCTCCGTTCTCCTCCAGCTTCTGGAAAAGCGCTTGGCTGCGCAGCCGCGACTGCCTCTCGCCATCCTTCCACAGAATCAGCAGGTGGTCTGCGGAGCACGTCACCAGTCCGGTCTCCCCAAAGCTGACGAACATCTGAGGGAAGAACGGGAGCTTCTGCAGGAGACGCACGAGAAGGCGGTGCACCATTCTGAGGGATTCCTACCTGGACGGCTCCCGAGTGTCCGATGAGATCTCCGATCAGCTCCAGCTTCCGCGTGTTTGGGAAGTCCGTGACCTTCTTGGATTGAGGAGCAGGTTGTTTGTTTGAGCGACCAAAAGTCCAGGTCCCGAAGAAGCCTGAGGTCACATCATGAGCAGAAACACGCAGATGTAGAACCAAAGTCGCCCTTACCCATATGCAAGGTTCAAACCTTTTTAGGTATAAAACCAAAACTTTTTATTTGTATCAATAAAGATTTATCTCGTTTTTTTTAAACACGATTTTAGCAGGAACCCTAAGAGATTCACTTCTGACTCTTTCAGGGATTTTTTATTTTTATTTAATCCTGAAAACTTTTGGAGTTTAGATTTTTTTAAGCTGTTTTTTTTTAAAGTCGCTTGTGAAGCAAGAAGAACTCAAACCTTCAGGATTAGAAGACGTAAACCAGCTGAAAACGAGTAGATATTAAAAAATATCTGACACAGTTCAGAGAGAATTTTAAGTTTTTATCTTTTTTTAAATATTCAGTCTACAAATCAGGATCAGTATAAAAATGAGGGAAAAAATAAATAAATTCACTGCATCGATTCCTAATATCAATAAAGACGTGAAATCCAGATCTTGAGGGCGGGGCTCACCTGCAGAGGCGGGCTCGGCAGGTAAAGGCAAGTCTTGGATCTCCCACATCCTCACACTGCCGTCCTCAGAGCACGACATCAGCTCGCTGAAACAGAAGGTCAGGGGTCAAACAACGTCATCCGTTCATGGAGAAGCTTCAGCACGGAGCTGAAGAAGGACTTTTAATGTTTAGAAAAGAAACTTTTTCCTGTAAAAATGTATCATTTCCTGTTGATTCAAAACGTATTTTTTAATGATAAAACACGTTTTCAATGTATATTTTGTGAATAAAAATGCCATTCATTTCTTTGATTGATTAATTAATCATGACCTGTAATTGATTCATCAAATTCATGACATTTATTCTTTGACAGAAACTTTTGCTTCCTCATCCGGACAAAAACAAGCGTGCAGAGATGAAGTTTCCCTCTGAAACGAGGTTTGTTTCCTGGTTCCCTCCACTTTCCTCTGCTGCGGCAGAGAGAGGTCGGTGCAGGCTCTGCAGCCGAAAAACTGCAAACTTTTACTAGAATAAAGTCCAAACATTTTGAGAAAAGAGTTGTCATCTTACAAAGAAAAAGTTGTGCTTTTTTTAAAAAAAAAAATAATTCACAAAATAAATTCATAAAAACGAAAATTGTTCATTTACAAAAGAGCGGAAATCCGTCAGATTTCCTTGAATTGTCAACATAAATGAAACAGTTATTGTTTCATTGTCTTTGCTGAAACATTTTTTAGATACATTTTGGGTGTAAATTGATGACTTTTTTAGCATAAATTGAAGACTGTATTCTTGTAACCTTACTGTTTTCAAATTTTCTATTTTATACTCATAAATGTGCAACTTTATTCTTGTAAAGTTTTGGCTTTTTTTTTATAATTAAACTTTTTTTCGCATAATTTTACAACTTTATTTGCATAAAACTTTTGCTTTTTTCTAATAATTGTACGACTTTATTCCTATTTATTTACTTTGTCTTGTCATGGCCGTAAAATAAAGACACAAAAGCCTTTTTTCCGACATGACCACATCACAAGCATCAACGCATTTTAACAAACAGCAAAAGTGTAGAGAATTTTAAATATAAAACTGCCGAAATGTTTGAGCTGACTTTTCATATTCACATCAGAATCCCACAGGATGAAGTAAAGACTGTTTTTATCAACACTTTTTACTTTAAACTTCTGTTTGCTTTCACTTTCTTCCTGAAACTAATGTGCATCAGGTCTAAGACATGTGAGCAAAAACCACAAATAATTAAAAATGTAAATGATTCATCGTAATTCCTGGAGCTAAAATTAAAATGTAACAGGATGAAAATCTGAAATAACCAGTTAAAAGGACAGAAATGTCCTGTAAAGTTGTGACGTTGTGGGGTAATTTTTATGACCAAGGGGAGGAAATCTCTTTAAAATAATGGTAAAGTGCAGTGCTGCCCTCTTGTGGTGATGCTCTTCACTCCACCTTCTACTCTCATCAGAAAACAAGGACAAATATTGGCGAGGATTCAAAATGCTCAAACGGCGTGCTTTCTCCAAAAAAAAAAAAAAAATCCAGAAGTCACAGCACCGGTAAAACTGTCCAAGGCGTTTGTTGCTTTCTGACACGCTGCAGGACGGATTTACTGAAGAAAATCGCTCAACAAAGAAGCCATTTGATCTAAAAAACTGGTTTGTTTTTGCTGAATTTCCTCCAGGCTTTCATTAGAGTTCTGAGAAGCTTGGAATTCTGGGAAATATTGTGCTAAAAGTGACTGTCATGGCTGCTGAACAGGAAGCGGCTCCTTGCCTCAAACCAGAACAGCAGCAGGTTGGAGTTGGTTTCTTGGCAGAAGGCTGGAGCACTCTGACAGAGAGGATTGTGGGAAAGCCTCACCTGTCAGACAGCAGCATGGTGTGCAGCACATTGGAGTCGTGCGCGGCTTTCCTGTAGGCTGCCACGGATTTGCTCTCCAGGTCGTACACGTACAGGCCGCTGCCCACCGCCGCCAGGATCAGCTGCAGACAGGCGGACGCCGTCACTGAGTGGCACGGGAACGGAGCGAGCATCTGTGTCCGCACTTACCTGTCCATTGGTGGTCAGGTGCTGGATGGACATCTCGCTGGGCCGCGGGGCTTTCAGCCGAATCTCACTTTGGACGCCTGTTTGTGACTCCTCCCACAGGATGTGCTCGTACTTCAGGTTGTTCCAATCCACCGCGTCCCACAAGATCAACTCGCCAGCGTGAGAGCCGCTGGCAAAGAGGCGGTCTGAGGAGAGGAATCCAGAAGTCAGGAAGAAGAGAAAAATGAAATGATTGTTTTTAGCTTTTAAATAAAGTTTTGTTAAAAATGCGTCATTAGAGCTCAGATCTTTAGGAGGATTTTAATCCGCCTGATGTTTCTCTGCTTGTTGTGTGTGCATGTTTATTTGTGTGTGTTTTTGTGTGGCTTTGTGTATGCATGTTTATTTGTGTGTGTTTTTGTGCGGCTTTGTGTGTGCATGTTTGTGTGTGTTTTTGTGTGGCTTTGTGTGTGCATGTTTATTTGTGTGTGTTTTTGTGTGGCTTTGTGTGTGCATGTTTATTTGTGTGTGGCTTTGTTTGTGCATGTTTATTTGTGTGTGGCTTTGTGTTTGTGTGTGCATGTTTATGTGTGCTGTGTGGCTGTTTTTGTGTGGCTTTGTGTGTGTGTGCATGACTTTTTTAGTTTCTGACTGCGTGCACTTTTTGTGTCTGTCTGTGTACATTTAGAATAAAACAACTAAATAGATCATTTTGATCCTCTCAGTCAGAAATGAGGATTTTAATGAGCTGTAAGTAAAAAAAAAACAGACTTTTTTTCAGACGGATCTTCATCATATCTCAGATCTTCATCATATCTCAGATCCTCAGGAGAGTCTTTGGAGCCTTTTACCCCTAAAGCTGCTCCAACAGTCAGTCTAATGCAGCAGAAATATTGTGAATATTGTGAACTGAAACCACCGTGTTCCTCCATCTTCTCTGCCCCAGAGACTTATGGGTAAAGGTCTCCATGACATCTCTGTTCAGAATGTTTGACGTTTGGGTTTGATTTTTTTTTTTACTTTAACAAGTGTTTTTACCCAAAAGTTCACACTTTGATTTCTGAGTTAATTAACATCAATTTATGGATCAAATGAACATATAAAAACTATTTTGTTTGATTATTAAAACATTTAGAGACTCAAACATAGATTTTTTTATTCAAAAAGTGAGGATTTGTTGCAGTAAAAACAAAAATCACTGATGGTTTAAAAGGAAAACTGATCAGTGGATTTAAAGATTATTTAAATCTATCTATTTTTTTTAAGCTTGCTCAACCTTTCATGAGGCTTCGAAGCTTCAGAGGAATCAAAGCTTTAGAAACAGACTCACCATTGACATTGATGAGAGCTCGGATCTGGTCTCGGTGGTCCGACAAACATCGGATTTTTGTGAGCGACACATTCGAGTCGTCGCAAAGCGTAAGCCTGTAGATGACTGCAGAGAAAAAACAAAGATTTTCCTCTACGACATTTCACCTGCGGACAACAACACAACCAACAACAACTTTACCAATCTCTCTGTCCACCGCTGCTGCCAGGTGGTTCTTGGGCAGCTCGATCAGAGCAGATACTCCTGAAAACACAGAAACATTCAACAGCCGTGGAGGGCGGAGTCAGCGCTGATGTCACAGCATCTTCCGCCCTCACCGCTGTCGCCGTGTTCCTGATGGAGGCAGCGCAGCTGGAAGTCTTTGCTCCAAACGCACAACTCCTCCCCGCCGGAGACCCACAAACACAGACGCTCCAGCCCCAACAGACACTGACACACACACACACACACACATCAGCAGTGGGTTCTGACCTACACAAACATGAAGCTCCATTGAAGCTGAGAAATCAAACCTAATTAGCTTCTACACGCTGCAATTAACCTTCATCAGCAATCAAAAGGAGCCAATTAGCTTCTTCCAGCTCGATTCAGAACTTCAGAACAACCTTCAGTGTCAAACGTTTTAATTAGAATATTCCAACATGGAAGCAGAGAATGACGGAACAGAAAAAGAGAAAAAACTTCATTTTGGAAAAGAAATTCGAAATCTAAACAAATATTAAATCAAGTGGAAAAAATTCTGGACTTTGAGAGTTTATGTGGGTGTACATGTGTGTGTGTATAAAATAAAAACAGAATTAGGGGAAATATTTGTTTTTATCCACATTTTATTTGTGTTCCTAGTTAAAAAGTGACTATTCTGATTAAATGAAACATAAACTGTAATTAATTATTGATTTCACGTCAAATGATTTTGCAAGTCTGCAAATATCTTATTTGATAAATAATATACAAAATATTAAAAGGTCATCTCTAGATTATCTTAATTTTTACAAATAATCCGGTGAAACTGATTTTTAAGAAACTGCTTTGAGTCACAGAGAACCGGAGGAGGGTAAGTCTGAACAGATTTTTCAAACAAATTAAATTATTAAAATAGATTTCGATTTTTTTGGAGGGAGAAGGCAACTTTCAAGCATCGGTCTAAATCGATGGTCTATAACCTCCATTATGGCTCTTTGGGTTAGAAGGAAAAGGCTAAGCATTTGAGATAATAAAAGCTTTGGAGTTTCAGTTCATTTGTTTTAGTTTAATAGGTTTTTTTTTTGTATTAGAAGAAGCTTAAAGCAGATATTCTGCTGCACAACTGTTGCAGTTCAGAGGTAAAGTTCTCAAAGTAGATAAATGTATTTTCATGTATAGATTAAAACAAAAACTGGATTCTACACCAATGTTGTCCCATTTATATTCAACAGTAAAAGGAAAACTAATCCAGAGTCATAATAATAAAAAAACACCACATTGACTTCTTACACTAAAGTGAATCTGCTGCAGCAGGAGGATCTTATTTACCACAGGGTGTACTTTATTTTGAAAGGAACTTCAATGTGCTGCTGTCAAAAACCAAAGGTTGTAAATACAAATATACAAAACCTCATAGTAAATATTTAAAAGCTATATTGTGTAAACAAATGGTCACAAAAATATAAATAAAGTCAAGTTTTGTAAATAAAAAGGTGGGATTTTGCTTTTCTCGTTGGATTTTGTTCTGTAAGAAACTGGACCAAATGGTTCTTTCAGTGTTAAAGGTTCTGATCTAAATTATTTATGAGTCAAACATACCTAAATGTCATGTAAGAAACCTGAAGGGGTTTTCTTTCACCTCAAAGAAACAATGGAGCTCTTTACAGCACGGAGGCGTAAGAATCATGGTTTGCATCTGCGCTAAACAGTTTGAAAAAGATGAAACCTGAAAGGTTTTGTCACCTTCACTGAAGACTGCAGGTCTGAGACGGTCTGGACTCTGTTTCCGGAGTCAGGATCCCACAGCTGACAGTTCGGATAAGGACAACAGGAAGTTCCGGGCGTTTATCTGAAAGGTCTGCTGTGGTTGAGGATACGCTGACGCTGCGGTCTGAGGAGGCGGTGATGAGCGCCGTGTGGGTGGTGGCCTCGCAGGTGAAGGCCATGATGGCGGTGATTTGCTGGGCATGGCCTCTCAGCTCCTGCAACCTCTCGCCGGTCTGAGAACATCAATAAAAGACGGGAGTTGATGATCGGACTTTTTTTTTTTTTTTCTCAGATCCGGCGGCGTCCTACCTCGATGTTCCAGACGAGGACCAGGCCGTCGTCCCCTGCAGACGCACACCTGGAACACACGTGAGGAGCATCAGCTGACAGGTGGGCTCATCTCCAGCTGTGAAACCTCTAAAAACATCAGGGCGGGGGCTGGCGCCCCCCACACACACATCATCCACCCGTCCCGTCGCGGAATGGACGAGCGGATGAGATGGAACCACAGGATGCATCCGCGGACTCCAGAAACAATCTGGAGGGAATTTTCTGGCCTTTGCCCCCCGACTGCGGACCTGCGAGCAACCAGGACAAGACCCCGAGGAGGGGGTTATTACTGGGGGAGGCCAGGCGTGAAGCAGCCCCCGCCTCCTCACCCGCACACATAAATGCCAATCTGAGCACATGCCAAAGGAGAGCAGGTGCACAGGCTTTCTTTACATGGGGGGCATTAAAGGCTGCAGTTCCTGTGCACGCACCATCACACAGAGCTGATGATGGGCCTCCTGTCATGCTCTGCAAGTCTGCTGGAGGTGAGGATCTCCTGTCAATCACACAGGAATGGAGGATGGGGGGGAGGGGAGGGTCAGCCGGCTTACCTGAAGTCATCAATCTGCACCAGAAATCGAACGATGTCAAAATGTCCTTTGAGCACCTGCAGCTCAGTGAAGCAGTTTCTGGGCTGTTCCTCTCCGATGCTCAGCACGCCGCTTCTCTGCGACACAGAGGAGGGAGGCGTTACGTTTGCTCCACCAGCAAGTTTATGCTCACAAAACTGCAGTTTTCACACCAAAACGTCCAGACGTGAAGCCGGAACGCATCATACAAACTCAAGGAGGTCACTGAATCTGGAAAAATCCTTTCAAAGGTCACATTTCTACCCAAAAAACAAGAAGAAAAGTCCGGTTTAAGGCGACCAGATTTTACCATAAAGCCCAGGTTTAACACAACTGTTCATTCAGCTTATTGGCAGGAAACCTGGGTTCACTTCCCCAGGCGTGTATTTTACTGTGGCGACTCCTGACAGGATAAGTCGAAAGCCGAACAACAACATAAATACATATATGTATTTCTTGTACTCATAAAAATTTTTACTTTTTTTTTCTCCTTCAAGAGTCAGAAAAACTCTAAGTTTATTTCCCCTTTTAAATAATTACAGGAGAAAAACTTTCTGTCTTTCTTCTAAATTCTGCATCTTAAAGACCCACGGCAATAAAAAATCCTGTTTTTGGTGTTTTAAACATGTTCTTGTGGCTTTTTTCTGATGATGGAGGCCGTATAAAAAGAAATGTAAGCTTAAAATTACATTTCTGAGTATTTTTTTGTATAAAAAGTGTTGTGAATCAGGAGCAGACAAAAAATGTTGTTTGAAAAAGAGCAGTTATAATGCAGAAAATACGCTGGGCGGGGACACAAGCTCTCTGCTCCGCTCCATTCTGATACATCCACTTGCAGACAAGTAGATCCATGAACGTCTTTGTTTTCCTCGTCTGAGCTGGAATCTGGATCAAAACTGTATTGCTGGATGGCTCGGATATTGCTCGCCATTTTTGTTGCCCCACAAATCTTAGGTTGGAGGTGTGAGGAGCTGTAAGCTAGCGTCAGCATCAGAAGATGAACATCGTGTGTCCTCCACCTCAGGACACATGTTTTGTAGACCATTAGCTGGGAGATCATCAATCAAGCATGGCTGACAATTATTGGAATTCATGACTGAAGCTCATCCAACATCCATGATCTTTACTAATGTGGGTCAACTGAGAAGAAAAACAGACTTTTTAACTCTCACATTGTTTCAACAGATAAATATTAAAAGAAAAAACACACACAGGATGTTGACTTTGGTGCTTTTATTTTGACACCGTTAATGTGTTCTAAAGTCCTTTCCGGTTGGTTTGAAAATGTCGATTCCGTGTAAGAAAAGCGAACTTACCTCCACTGAGCTCTGCGCTTCTCGACCTCCCAGAAACCACCGCAGCATGATTTGATCCTAAAAAACCTAGATCAACTAAAAACCAAGAATCGGTTGGTTTTTGAGACAGAAACGTCCAGTTTTGGTTTCAGCTCGACATCAAAAACTGACGATTTCTCGGTCCACGGAAAGTTTCTGAGCTTTATGAAGGATTCTGACACATAAAGCCTTATTTCCTGCACGGAATACTTCGATAAATAAAAAGGAACGACACTGGTCTGCAGGAATTCAAGCTACATCACCGAATTGTTTAAATTTCAGTCATGAAAACAGAAAAGCGTTCACGTGACTTAACTACGGAAGCCTCACGCGGAATATTTCAGTGCGTTCTATTAGTTCTTCGAAGCCAAAAGGGGGGAATTCGATTTTTTTTCTTCACAAGAAACTACTATTTTTGTTTGTTTTTCTTTACAAAGCATAAATATTAATAATATTTATCTACAGAACCTTTTATTTATTTTAACTGGTCTCATTTCAAAACGCGTTTTAAAATTGCTTAATCACCTTAAAATAGTACTTTGGATTTTTGTCATTAAAAAAAGAATAAAATTTAGTCAAAGAACAAAATATTAGTAATAATAATGATGATAAAATACAAATAATCAGCGAAAATGAGCTGTAAGAAACCATAAAAGTCATAAACGTTTATTCTATAAACCACTTCATGTTACCTACATTTGAAAAGGGCTTTATAAATAAAGTTTGATTTAATTTGAAAGATAAATCCAAAGACTGTTTTACAAATATGAATTTATTCCCCTCAAAAAGAGGAAGAAAAAAGTATTTTTAAGTATGTGTCTTTATCAAACCAAATTAAATACAATTAATTAATTAAAATATTTTGTAATTTTTCTTCAAATAAGTTAATCTTGTTCTGGTTAATCTTACCTTGCTCAAAAGTAGTACACTTTAAATTTACTTTATTACGTTTTTGTGAGAATGAGTATAAGTTTAAGAATAGCAAGTTAAACCATGTACGTTTAGTGCTAGAAATATAACTGAATACTTCTTCAGACCAAATTGGAATAGTAAACTTCTAGTATACTGCCTCACTGTTAAGTATACTTGTAGTACACTTAAATAGACTATAGTTTCTGTCGAGGGGAGACACATCTTTGCAACCGTAAAAGATATAAACCATGGTTTTATACAAATATCTTCTTTTAATGCAAATATATCATTTAAAACAGATTAAAATAAGCTAATCAGCAAACTTCTGTCTTTTAGTGACTTTAGACGACTTGATCAGTGAGTTTCACAGCGTTAGTGAGGCTGATGGAACACGTTTTTTCTAGTGTTTCTTGTCTTTTTCCCACTGAAACGTTCTCTCCTAAAATCTTCCCAAAGAAACCTCTTTTGGGGTTTCTTCTAAATAAAGTGACAAAACCTCACATGTTCTATGTAATTCTGAACACACAGAGTTAATAATTATGTGATCACGTTTAGGAAATAACACAGTGAGTTCACAATCAAAAATACTGCGTTAGGATGTGAAAAATTGTCAACTTATTGGCCAAAAGCCCTGAAGTTATGAAAGGTTTCTGTAGGTAAGAGTAGAAATTTAAATATCATATACAAAACTGCTTAAGAACTATGCTGCGTAAAGGCATAATTTACCAGAACAAAAAAACTTAATTTTAGTTTTAATAATAAAAAAAAACTCCCAAATCTAAACATTGGTGTCAAATGTGATCTTTTTTGGATCAGTGGATTTTTAGAACGACCCTGCAAATGTCCATTATTTTAAAGAAATGTTGAATTTTCTTTTTCATTTAAAATATTCAGATTATTCAGATTATTTTTCCTCAAATAGAATAACAGCAAGAAGAAAAACAATTTTGTACAAAAAAGTTCTTTGAACGGGTGTCACGTGTCTTTTGACCACTAGATGGCAGTGTGTCATGGTGCCATCATATGTGGAAAATCCTAAACCTCAATCCAAAGAAATGTCACATTTTTTTAGCTGTTTTCCCACATTTTAATGAGTCATCTGAATGATTGGAAAATATTTATAAAGAAATATATTTCCTTTTTAAAAACCAAATCTTTAAACAGTTTTCTAGTTTTCCTCTAACATCAGAGACCTGCTCTCCATCCTCTTTCTTCTCCTCTTCTGCAGGATCCTCTTCTTCTCGCTGTATCTCCTGTGAACACACATTCAGTTCTCACACAAAGTCACACAGCCCCCGAGCTGTGTCTGCTCCCGCTCCCCCAATTGAAGCGACACGCAGTGAAGGGCCTGTGACCTTCATGGTGGCTTGGATCTGCAGCTCGCACTGATTTCTGATTTAGTGTCGATCCGCTGCGCTTGTCAGGGGCTGCGAGGTGCTTTCCATGCGGTAATAGAAAAGCTCAAGGGCAGCTGGAGAGGGGAGACTCAGGGAGAGGGACTGGCGGTGGGAACAGACAAGTCTTTGTTGGTTTTACTGCTCTGACTGACACATTTCCCAGCAACAAATACATCTGTATGAGACGGAGGAACAAAATGCTCCACTTTGCCCCTGAAAAGGTTGTCTGATTAAACATGAGACATTAAAGATCGGAGGCTGATGCTGAAGATTTTAGCTGCTGAACATTTTCTCTAAAAACAATTGGACCTTATTTTAACCTATAAAAGCCCAAAAAGTGAGAAGATTTGCTGTCAAAACACTTCATGACGTGAAACTTCCTTTTGAAATGTTGCCAGTTTTTAGGACTGTGGGCTGAATTCTGCCTTGCTTTCTTGTTTGGTGGATTCATTGATAAAAATCCCAAAAAAATAGAACATTTTCACAGTAAAAAGTTTCAGCAGCTGAAAGAGGAACCACGCACCAAAGATGCTCACAGGTCACTTTCTGCTGAAAGTTCATAAAATGTTTAAAAGTTGATGTTCAATTGAAAGATAACCATAAGAATCATATGCATTTATTGTGCTTTTACTTTGAAAAACATTTCGCAGCGTCTTAGACAACTGGTCAGATCTCTCTGATGTTAAGTGGATAACCGTCAGGAATGCTGAGGTCAACCTCCAACATAGGACAGAATTTTTCTCATCTGAATATCTTTTTGCCTGGAAAGTGTCCCATACCATCATACTGCCTCCAGCCCCCAGAAGAATCTTTCTGGGTGTCTCGTCTGAACGTAATGTTCCACAGGAAGGTGTCACAGGTTTTTACTATAAAAGGGTCTGAAGGTGGCATTATGGCAGCGGTCCTTTAGGCAGAAGGTTTGCATTGAGATGGTCTGAAGGAAAAGTTGTCATCTGCAGAACTCTGCACGGTTCCTCTGTGCTGGAGAAAGATCCACTTCCTTTTCCCTTCTCTGATGTTGCATACAGCTCAGACCTTCAGTTTGAGACCAGAACTCACGCCAGATTTAAAATACTGAGCTTGATTTAACCTCCTCACACCGTCTCATCCAGATCAGACAAACAGTTTCTAGAAGGTGACCCCTGGAGAAGAGTCCATCCTCCCAGTACGGGGGAACCAGAAGCTCAAAACTGCCTCAACAAGCAAAGGCGTCCACTTTAGATGAAGAGGATTTGGAATATTCCTCTTTTTTTTGGCATTTTTTAAATCACGTCTGTTCTGTTTTTCAACCTACAATTCTGTTTTATTATCAAATATGTCTGCACCCAAAAGTAAAACATTTTGTTTCCAACTATGTGTTCAATACAATACTGTTAGAAATGGACCAAATTCCGATGTCCTCACACTCACTGCAAACTAGTTGATGTTTGCAAAGATTTCAAACCTTTTTTTATTCATTCATTCATTTTCTAAACCCATTTGGTCGTTTTCTAGCTATGATCTAGAAATAAAGAAATGAAAATGAATCAAAATCCTTTTGCTTCATAGTTGGCAACAGAAATTTTTAATGTAAGACTATAAAAACAGCTCACATTTCGCTGTCATTTTTAGTCAAGAATGTTCATTTAAAGTTCAATAAATGTTAACAAGTTAGACTGGCATTTAATATCATTATTTTGGACACAAAAAATGTAGATTTATGTCCTAAGAATAAGTGCTAGTTTTAGATTTTATGAGGATTTAACCTGAATTTTGTTCAAAAATGAGTCATTTCCATTTATGACACGAGTCACTGTCATCAAAATAAACTACATTTAGGTTCATAAAAACTCAAAAGGCACAAAGCATGTGCTTCATATTAGCAAACATACTTAATAAATTTGAAGTAATTCTCTCTAACAGTTGTTTTTTAGCTCATTTTTCCCGTTTTGAATGCTTGTGTGGAACTAATTTCTAGATTTTGAAATCTTCTGAAAAGATTTCTTGTGACTCGCTCCACGAACGGATCATTTTTCTACTTTCTGGTGATTTTCCAAGGAATGTTAGCGTTCTTTTCTAACTTTTCGGCTACCTCTTTCTGAAGTCTTCTGTGCTGCTCAGTTTCTGCCCGATTGCCAGAAAAGTACAATTCCCAGAGCCCACAGTACAGTAGTACACAGTAGTTTGGAGATATTCTGATTTAGAAATGTCCTCTAGAGTGGAAACATTTGCACTGCTGGTTCTGGAACGTTTCATCTGTTCCTGCAACCAGCTGAGTTTGTTCACTATTATTAGAATGATCATGAAAATGTTAGTTATAATTTTATTTTTCCTCATTTCCGTCGACAGAACCTGTCTCTGAAGCAAACGTGATGTTTTTTTTGTGCGATCAGCAGAAAAAAGTACTGCTGCTGAGTAGAAGCTGAAAAGCTGAGAAGAAAAATCACTTTGTGCAGAGAAACCACCAAGATATTTTATGTTTGACACATCGAGGAGGGGAGCATTAATGAAGTATGAAACAGCGCGGCTAAAAAGGATGCAAAGCTGGCAAG
The DNA here is from genome assembly GCA_014656515.1 of Oryzias celebensis. NCBI lineage: Eukaryota > Metazoa > Chordata > Actinopteri > Beloniformes > Adrianichthyidae > Oryzias > Oryzias celebensis. The sequence goes on from BNCR01000012.1 coordinate 3,662,725, forward strand.
AAATCTGAAAACGACAGAAAAGGCAGTCAGGAGGGAGAAGACTGTTGGTGAGAGATTCAGAGGGAAACGGGTTTGATCAGATGAACGTGAGGTGGTCTTTCTGCTTCATTTTCCTCCTCCAGCAGCTTAGTAATGTTATTCTTGGAAGAACAAGTTTTGCTCTGTTGGGGCAGAGTCTCAATTCCGATGGCGTTAAAGACTATTTCTGATTAAAACGGTGTTTCTGGTGTTTAGGACATGTTTCTGACCTGGTTTTAACCTTCTAATAGATCCATGTACGTTTTTGTTTTGCTCGTCTGAGCTGGAATTTGGATCAAAGCTGCACGTCTCGATACGGCCGATAATGCTCGCCATTTTTGTTGCACCAATAATGTTAGGTTAGGGGTGTGAGAAGCATTAAACTAGTGGGGGAAAGTGTAAACAGAGAGCTCTCATCAATGGGTAGGGAAAGGGGGCGGGGTTGCTCCATGCCAGCAGTCCTGTCCACAACTCGGGGCTGAATTTCCGATGAACTCCTGCTGCTCTGCAGAGACTATGTCGTAGAAAACGACACAAGTTTTTAGATTTGGGCTAAAAAAATCCTTATAAAGACTGCTTTTTTATTCTCCAGTCTTTTTCTGTCCATCATTTATTGCCAAATGATTCTTTCTTGCTTGATTTTGGGATGTTGTAACGCCTCATGTTTGTTAAAATCCTTCTCTGATCATCTTCTAATCTCTTTCCAAAGCGTTACCAGTGATCTTTTAATGATGATGACGCTGTTCTTAGACACAAAGAAGCAAACCAAAGTAAACCGTTCCCCCAACCCCTCAAACAACACCCGTAGAAAAGAAAAGAGACTCGTCAGACGCTGACATTCAGCAAACAGGTGGACCATCGACTCGCTAACTGAACAAAACGGACACCCATCCCCTGTGCCAGGATTGACGTGTGTCAGATATCTGTTCGTGGCTATGATCCCATGCACGCCCCTCCACTAGAGGTCACCTGCCTGTTTTTCCACGGAAGCTTTGTACAGGGATCTCCAACAGCCCCTCGGGGAAAACCCAGCGCCAAAAAAACCAGTCCATCCCGACACTCTGACGTCGACAAGGGAGCGCACATTTAAAACCTTCACGGACACCAGGTAGAGGGTCTTCCTTCCCATTGTCTCCAAATTCCCCATCCGTGGGGATGTCCAAGATAACAGTCTACTTCCGTCCTCCCCCCACTCCTCACCGGATGGAGAGACCTGCATTGAAGAGAAGGGAAAATCCATCCCATCCACCCATTGTGAAACGACAGAAGAATCTCTCACATACCATTGCAGGTTCTCAGGTAAGGACTGGCAAACCTCATCCACTATCCTCTGCAGCGTCCTGATGGAATGGAAACCTGCAGCCGCAGCAAGCTCAGATAGAGATGTCTTTAGGAGATGTCCGAGCTTCATGCAGCCAACTTCCCTCAGTCTGGAGCCCATGGTTACAGAAGACAATGATTGTGAAGAGAGAAGCCCACTGCCGAACAGTGGCTCCTCAAACAGCCACAGTCCAGGGGTTAAAGCAGCACTCCTTTGGCAAAGCAAAAGTCTCCAAGCATCCAGGACGGACTGATAAAAGGGTGGAACTCCCGTCACATCCAAGTGCGAGTGTTGAATCAGAAACAGGTGTTTGTCACACCCCAGGTTACCAGCTTTCCGCAGCAGCACACGGGCAGTATCCGTCCATTGCAGGCCTGGACTGTAGAGGAGACGCTGAATAGTCCTCAGCCTGAAAGCCGCCACACGCCAACGGATGTCAACCAGTCCCTGTCCGCCCTCCTCAACCGGGAGATAGAGGACGGCGGCCCTCAGCCAGTGGTGACCAGACCAGAAAAAGTCCACCTTCTGAACTGCTGAAATAAGGCTTGCAGGAGGAGACAGTGCTGTCAGTCTGTGCCAGAGCATCGAGGCAACCAGATTATTGGCAACAAGAGTTCGACCCCGACAGGAAAGCTGTGGTAGCAGGTATTTCCATCTAGACATGGCACACACCCACTCCATGACACCCTCCCAATTCTTTTGTTGATAATCGTCCGTGCCGAAAAACAATCCCAAAAATGAGATACCTTCAGAGACCCAATTGAGGTCCCCGGGTAATATCGGCAACAATGCATCCACCCAGTGCCCTAAACGCAGTGCAGTGCTCTTCTCCCAGTTAACTTTAGCCGTCACATACTCACATTCAACAATGATGTTCCTTCATCGGCTCTTGATCACAAAAATACTCAGAAATACAATTTTTCAGTTTATTTTCTTTTCAACTGATAAAACATAAGCAATATCAGTCTGCGTGAAAATCATTAAAAACATACAAAAACAATGGTTCCCCTTTTAAAACGCATTCCTACACTGAAGAGTTTTCAGCCTAAACTGAGACATTTTAGGGAGACTGTTGTAAATGTTTGACAGAAACACTGAAAAGCTGCTTCACTGTGGTTTGCTTTGACTCTTGGACCTGAAGAAGACCTCTGCTTGAGGCTGGCCGACTCTGAGATGGGCTAGAAGGATCTAGCATGTCAGAGATGTGCTTGGCCAAAGAGAGACTTATAATCAAGCAGAGCTGTTTTAAACTGCGTTCTCTGGGCAACAGGAAGCAGAGACCTTAACTAGACTAAGGTTGTCATATTTCCTGTTTTTTGTCGAGACATTTTGAATAAGTTCCCGTTGTTTGATGCCTCGTTAAGAGAGCCCAGTGAGAGTAAATTCTGATCTTCATTGGGTTTTTGTGGCTGGCTCCACTCAGAACCAAACACACAAATCTGTTCAAACAAACTGAAATGACATTTTTAACCTGGTTGGAATCAAAAAGAGGATGTGCGCTTGATGGAGAAGGCTTGCTCCCGTAAGGCAAAGGAGGAGAGCCTTCAAGCCTCTGTCACTTTGATTTGTCACATGAGCATGAATGTAATTGCTGTGTTTCACTCATAGCAGGTTAATTAACAGCCTTGACCTACAGCGCCACAGAAACACCGACGGAGCCTCAGCATCCAGCACCTTCACAGCCAACCCTCAAGGGGGCGCCAGACGGTCCAAAGCTGCCTCTTCCATCTCCTGATCATGGCTGTCTCATCCTGTCTTCCTCCCCCCTCCATATTTGGAGACCCACTAATGTTCTGTTCATTTTCTCTTATGAATAGATAATGGGCAAAAATCAAATCTCTTCATTTGCATGTAATACAATTAAGACCTTTTCAAGCAATGACAAATGGAGGGAGCAGCGGCACGTCACTCAGCCTCATCAGCAGGAAAGTAAAGACGCCATCGCTGAAGCTCTCAGCTTCACTGGAATTAAAAAAAGAACTATAAATGGGATTTTCGTGGCGCCATCTGGATGTAAGACAGTCGCAGTCTCCCTGTCAGATGAGATTATTGCTGTCAAGAACTTGGGCTCAGAAATGAGGGGAGAATCCACTGACGGAAACTCACGGGATCAGATTCCTGCTGTCAGTGATCACAAGAGGGATCAGAGATTAGAGAAGTTCCACTGGCAGCAGGAAAACAGGAGGAGATCAACAGTTTCACACATTTTCATCCATTCATGTGGCCTCCATGAATCTATCTATGCATCCATCATGCATCCATCTATTATTGCATCTGTTCATCCATTCACCCATCTATACATCTATTTCTATCTATCATCCATCTGTCTATGATCCATCCATCTATTCTTCCAACCACATCTCCATTCATCTCTTCGCCCCTCCATCACTGCAATCCAGACATCCAACTTTCATCCATTCAACCATCATTAGTCAATCTTTTTTTATCAACTACCTCCTTGTATTCATCATCCATCCAGTCTTTTCATAATTACCCAAACATAAATCACAATACCATTACTAAAACAGATGAGCAAATACAAATTGAAATCAGAAATAGCTTAAATACTTTATTTCTTAAATGTAATATTTTAACTGAAAGAAGAGGATATTTGGTTGATCTTATTAACTTTATCTGTTCATGACATCAAGATTTTTAATCAGTTTTTCTGCATTTTTTCTCCTAAAAGACACATTTCTGACATTTGAACCTCCTGTGGAAACACTCCTTGGTTCTGTGCTGCAAACATAAACACCAGAAATAAACGTGTTCATATAAATCTGTCCAAAAACACAACAACAGACCCCCACCCTTCCTCACCAACTGGAAAATTAATGAGCTCTCATTCATAACCCAGCAAAGAGAGAGCCATATTCACCCTCGGATGGTTTATTGACTGATTTCATTTATTTGTGTGGAATAAGTAGCATAAACATTGGCTCAGCCTCACATTTTCTGTGACACACTGACTGCACAGAATTCTGGGAGAAATGATCCCACCCGCAGCTGGGTCACCGATTGGCTGCCTCGTCACCGTGTGACAAATTATCCAATGAAAAGCAGGTTACCCGTTTCCACAAACTAATTAACCTGGCTGATGGTGAAACAAATTGTTACATTCATGTAATATTACTTCACATCTGTTGGCAGAAAGCAAAGAAATATTGGAATCGTATTTTCTGTGACAGAAGCCCACCCTGACATAGTGGGTTTGAATTTAACTAAAAATAATAATAAAAAGAAGCGGAATTTAGTCACATTTTTCATTAAAGTTGGTTATCAAAAGGTCCAGTAGGTTCAAGTTAAAGGTTTGTTTAAGAAAATAAGAGTTTAGGATTGGGCCCAAATGAAGATTTAATGAAACTTTAGAACAAATTTTAGAAAAAATAAACCTAAAAATAGAACATAGAAAATGTAATCCATCAACTTATGAAATGTTGAAATCTTAAAAATGCAACTACATACACATCAAAATGGAACAGTTTTCTAAATGTTGGTACATTCTAAGAAAAGCAGATTATTTTGAGGGTTTTAGACATTTCTGGGAATTCACTTTAGAACATCACTTGAGGTAAAGTCCAGAGTCCAAACATTTCTGCAAAGCATTTATTCAGAAATAAATAAACATAGAAAGTACAGAGTCATCTGCATAATATGTAATCATTTTAAATTAAGTCACTATTAAATTTTTATTGCATAAAACCATTTAGGAATCATCTGTATGTCGTTAAATATTAAAAAGGTCTTTTTTAGTTAATCAAATACATATAATGCTTTATCGCTGACTAAACATTCACTGCACTGCATTTCTGGTTCGGATGCTTCTTTTTCTTCTTATCTTATCTTTTACGAGCTAACTGTACGGAATTTGACATGACAAACGTAGTATTTTGTTTCTAAATAATTCACTGCAAGTAAAGAGATAGGACAGTGCAAACACTCTAAATCTGATGAAAAAAATGTTTTTGACAAGTAAAAGTTACTTTTAATGACTTCACATGTTGATTTAGTTGCTTTATTTTGTAAGTTTTATTTTCACAGCAATTTTGTTAGCATAAGAAAATAACGTTTGTTCTTTAATGTTGCGAGATTTGAACAGATATGAACACATTTAAAAAGAAAAAGAAAACCAAAACTCTGCTTCTAAAAACAATAGATTTTCTAGGTGAGAGGTCGTGCACTTCCGCTGTGACCTGATACTGGAAGTTCAGTCCAGATCTGATGGTGATCCATTCCGCCCTGAACTCTGACCCTCAGATGTGGTCTTTCTGTGCCTTCAACAAATCAATTCTGTCATTTTAAAGCTTCTTCTTCTTCTGCACTTTTACTGCCGTGATCATCTGCAGTTCACAGAAAACGACCATCTGAACATCCAAAACCCACATGAAATCCCTTTAAAGCTGCAACTTACTGAGAAAATTCTGTTCTGAAATCTCAAAAAAGCCATCAGTGAAAAAGATTTTGTCGTTTATCTTCTGGAATAAATGCAAAAATAGTATTTGTTTCCGCATGTTGCTTTATCTATATTTGCTCCGGTTAATGTTTTGCTTGAACTCACATCATTTGAACGGTTATGGCAGAAGATTTGGTTTGAGGATTCAAATATTTGCTGTGAAAGTCCTGACTCAGTCCAAAGAGTGATCTGCATCTCAGTCCTGAAGAAGACCTCAAACACAGAAAGATGAAGAGAACCAAGAGAAGATGCAAACTAAACCAAAAGTCGGTCCACTTACAACTGGATTTTGATTTGAAGGGTTTGGGTTAAAAAAGGAAAAGTGTTCACTTTTTGAGGTTTTTAATGTTTGGCATATTTTCAAATGATTCCTACTTTACCAAACATCACACAAAAAACCCAAATGTGAATATTCAACAACGCCGTCATTTAAATGAGCTCTTCTGTGACTTCCCTCCACACATCTGAGGAGACATTTTCTTCCACTGTTTAGGAACATGGGAGTTTTTTGGAGGTTTAGGATCATAAAATCATTCCAGTTTTAGTTCAGACTTTGGCCTGAACTGTCAGAAGACTGATCCATTCAGGGGTGGACCTTTCGCTGTGTTTGGAATTTGATTCTCCTGTGGAAATCTCTGATAAAGGATCTACCCCACATCATAACTCTCCCACCACCATGTGTTACTGTTGCGTCCAGATATTTCTTCCTGAAAGTTCCTCTTGCAGAACATTTGTCCAAAGATTTTTGGGATAATCCAGTCAAAGCTTCCAGCTTTTCTGTTTCAGTATTTTCCCAAATCTGCAGCTCACATCTGGGACTAAAACTTTTCCTTTTGTTGTGATATTTGAATTTTCCTGGATGGAAACTAAGTCTGATTCTTCCTGAGATTTTTCAGCTGCTTGACCGTTCAGCAGCGTTGTGGTGATCTCATAGTGCAGCGTTCTGACAGGAAAACAGACTTTAATTGATTTAAATCTGGTTTTGGTTGGGATCGCCCAAAATGAGATGCATCTTTACATTAAAGGTTTGGACATCTTTTGTTAGTAATTTAATCAAATCTTTGTTTCAAAACTGCTTCTGTATTTTATGAACTCTTCTTTTTGGGGTACATTTGTGAATATTTAAATGCTGATTATTTCATTTAAACAAATAGGAGGAAAATACTTTTCTTGGTGAATTAACTTTCCTTTTCATTTCTCCAGTTTTTTTTCAACCGTTCTTCCAATTCAGTAATCCCAATCTGCAGATAAAAGGGATTATTAGCATAAAGTTGCAACTAAAGTGATGCAAAGAACAAACCAAAAACAATCATTGCTCTGCTTGTGATTCTGAGTCTTCATATTTTTGTACATGTGTTTCTATTGTGGTTTATTTGGAGGAAACGATTTCTCGTTTGTAATTTATTTCCTAATTTCTCAGTTTATTTCTCCTACAAACTGACTTTCACTCAAAATTTCAATTATTTAATACTGATTTTCATTTTAGGTTGTTTGCTATTTTAATTCCAAGTTTAAACTGGTGCATACTTTAAATGTTTGGATTTATAAGTGACAGAATTATTTTTAAGTATTCCTCGGCTGCGTTGTTGATGTTTTTTTTATTTTAGAACAATAAAAACAAATGCAAATGTGTTTTTGTTTTTGTAAAGGTTTCTTGTATTGAAAACAGGCATAAAAAAGATGCATTTTTGACATGGAAATGTCATTTTACGCCTCTTTTAAACACATCCTTTGTTATCATTTTTCTGCACAATTATGAGGAAATATTAAAGCAAATTTTAACAAATGTGAAAAGGAAAAACGCGCAAAAGTAAATCTGCTAGTTTTTTTTTTTAGATACACAGCTGATGACGTCATCAGCGGAGCTCTGATGTTTTGGATCAGCTGTTTAAAGAAATGAGGGTTTCTGTGTCGTGGCATCATCGGAAATGGGCTTTATTGGGTCTTTTTTTTCTTACACTGAATCGATAGAAACATGAAACAAAATGGATCAAACACTGAAGAAATGCATCTTTGAGAATAAGCACAGACAGAACTGATCACAAACTGACCAAATGGGAACAAGAGAGCTTCTGCTACACAAAACATCCTATAGAACAGCGTATAGTCTTTAATTTATAGTGCCCCCTCCCCTTTTTTGTGGATTTGTCTTCATTTTTTCTTTTTGTGGTTCTGGCAGCACATGCAGTCCTCCTGATCCTCTCCGTTTTACGCGTCCTCGGCTTTTAAAACCTCCACGAGTCCAGTTTGTGCGCGTCCACGGTGCACCCCCCCCCCCCACCCCCCTCTGCAGGTGATTGCTGTGCAACGGGGGGGGGGGGGGGGTGTAAGAAGGTTTCCAGCGTTTGTCCTCATCAGCAAATGTCTCGCAGCGCCAAATGAATAAATAAATAAATAAATAACCCCAAAAAGTTTGTTTATACAAATAAATACATGCGAAATGATAAGTTCTAGCTTCAAACGGAACCGGGCCAGAGTGTGCGCGCGCGCGGGTCGTCTCCACAAACATCCAGCAGCAGCAGCTCTAGGTGAAGCTCATGGAAACTGTGTGCTCCAGCGCTTTGCGGCGCAGCGACGCGATGCTTGTCCCTCTCCACACGTCACTGTCCGGGGAGCTGCACAGCTGCGGGAGCCGCTCACGTTGGTCGGGCCGGACAGCGACGCGGGAACCATTCCCGGGAAGGTGGGCTGGTACAGGTGCGACTGCAGGCCGGACCCGTTGGACGACATGTTGGACAGAGCCATGGAGTTGGGCGGAGGCCCCGCGCCCAGGCTGCACTGGGACAGCGACTGCGCCATGGCCTGCTGGCGGCCCAGCGCGGGCGGCAGCTGCAGCTGCGACACGCCGGGCATCCCCGCCGTGGCCCAGCGGGTGTCGTTGGCGTGGAAGGAGCACAGGCTGTCGCCCATGGCCGCCGCTGCCGCCGCGGCGGACGGGAACTGCGGCAGGCCGTGGTGCGTCGGCAGGAGAGTTCCCGGAGCGCGGAACACGTTGGTGGTCTTCTTGCGCTTCTTCCACTTGGCGCGCCGGTTCTGGAACCAAACCTGCGGGCGGAGAGGGTGGAGTCAGGAGGTGAAGGTCCTCCACAAAACCCAATCAATCAGAACAATGATTTTCTATTAGAATTTTGAATTTAAAAATCATCAAATCAACTCGTTCCCTTCAGACTATTTGTGATTTTCTCTTTAAATGATTACATCTCTGGTGGTATTCCTTTTTAAAGTATAAATGTTTTTTTTTATATGATTGAATTCGGATATAATACAATTGTTTTATTGTATTGGCCTTCTGCTTTAAATTGAATCTATATTAAGTAAATTAAACATTTTTGAACTTTAATACATTTCTTATTTTTTGTTCCTTTTCATTTTATATTTGTATTTGACCCTTTTTAATCTACGTTTTATTTGAATTAAAGCTCTGATCATTGAAAGACAAAACGATTTAATAAGTCATATTTGGAGCTCTAGTAATATTTTAATAATATTAAAATAAAAGAGATCTATTAAAATGAAGAATGTCTTCATCTTTTGTTTTTTATCCTCATTAGGTTTGGTTTTTGACTCTATCAGCTGCTCTGACATAAATACTATGGTTTTTGTTTGATTGCGGAGCCTCTGAGGATGATGCTCGCTGCGATCCATCTTCCCGCCGGCGGTCCTCGTGCGCCGCCGCCGCTGTGGATAAACGGTCGTCCGTGATTAATGTGGCGGTTTGCTTGGGGAAAGTGGGTGGGTGGGGGGGTGATAAGAGAGCCGTGAAATCCGAGGAAGAAAAAAAAGCCTCGTTGGTTTGGAGGAGAGGGCTGGAGCGCACGTGAGGATGACATCTCCTCCTCTTCCTCAAAGCAGCGGACGAGCATCATTTCACTAATTCTGGTTTTATGTAAATGTGAAGAAGCTCTTATTTCACACGTGAGCGCGCGGCGGAGGACTACTGCTGCAGAAACAGCCGAGTTTCGGTGAGGCGCGCGCGCTCCGATTTCAGGCCAATGACGTACGAAACGTTTTAACAACCAAAACATGAGTTATTGTTTCCCATCGGAATTGGACCTAAAGTGAGACTTTTTTTTTATATTTGCGGAGCTGGAAAAACATTTTCAAAAAATGAAATTTTCATTTATGTAGAAAAAAACAAATTTCTTCAAAAATATTTTTTTCCATTGAAGAAAATGTGTTTGCAATCTATATATATATATTTTAAAGTTAATAATTATATTTTTATAGCATTATTTAGATTTGTATTGGTTTGAATCTAATTTTGAACCTAACTGTTTATTTTTGTATTCTCTTAATTTTACACAATTTTTGCTATTTTTAATTAAACGGATTAAAAAAAACCTAAACGATAATTGATTTGGATTATTTTCTTTTTCTGTTTATTAGAAATAGAGCTGGTTATGAAGCAAATAAAGAGGGTGGTGTCTCCATCGGGTTCCAGCTCCCCACCTGCACTCTGGATTCCGTCAGGCCGATCCTCAGCGCCAGCTCCTCGCGCATGAAGATGTCCGGGTAGTGCGTTTTGGCAAAGCTCCTCTCCAGCTCGTTGAGCTGCGCCGGAGTGAAGCGGGTCCGGTGTCGCTTTTGTTTCTGGGTCTGCTGCCCCCCACTCTGGTTGGGGTTGCTGTTCTGCTGCTGCTGCTGCTTGTCCTGCTCCTTACCGTTCACCTGCACCGGGTTGGAGCCGCCGCCGCCGCTGATGTCATCACCGGGGAGCATCGTGGCTCCCTCCACGCCGTCCGGACCCGGGCCGAGCTCCCCGGAGTGCCCCGGGTCCGGACCGCCTCCCCCGCCGCCTCCCAGCCGGCACTTCAGAGCCTCTCGGTGGCCCAGAAGCTCCGCCGCGGCATCCTTCATCCCTGCAGGCAAACACGCGCGTGAGCTTGACGCACGCGGCGACGCGGCTCAACAACCTGCAACCTTTTAAAAGAATCATTTCCGCGGAAAAGCAAACAGGAAAAAGGCGCAGAGCCCGCATGCAGCTCTCCATGCAGCTCCAGAAATCAAATTACGCAGTAATATAATAATCATGGTAATAATAATAATTACTTTCCCAATGAATTAAGCGAGTTTACTTCACTTCGGGCACATTAAGGACAAAACGAGAAGCAAATTGACAATTTTCTGAGAGGAAAAAGTTGCTCCAGCTTACAGCAGAATTGAAGAGCGGAGTTGGGTGATGTTAACTCACCGAGCCGAGCATCCAGGAGGTCGGCGTGAGAGAGCATTGCGCACCGCTCCAGGGCGAAACGCTATTCTCCCTCCCCAGTACCAAATAAATAAATAAATAAAATCTCTACGACTTTAACCTATTTAAGGAATATATATCGTGTAAATGAAAGCAAATTCGGTTTGTGGTTAAAAAGGGAGCTTGGTTGCATTATAATGTAGTTTAGAGGAACGGGGAGGTGCTTAACGCAGGAGTGAAGCTACGAGCTCCTGCAAAGGAGGACCAATCAGCGCTGCGGCCGGAGCTCCTCTCTTCCTCCTCCTCCTCTTCCTCTCACACCATTCTCTCACATCCCACAAGTTCATTCCTCCTCATTCTTGTAATTGGCTTTGATTTCTCCTCCAAATTACGTCCAATAAAATATACTGATTTAATATCACAGCCGCAAAACGACACAATATTTGTTTAATTGCGCGCGCGGCCGCGGGGCTTGTTGGCATGGCAGGAGGGATGAAGAGGAGCCACGTGGCCTCTGATCTCCGCGTAAAAGCAAACTTTATTCACCCCGAGCGTTTTTGGTTCCAACAGAGCCTCTGCGTAAAAAGGGAGGAAGAGGAGTCTGGAAACGAGTCCAGATCAGAGGAAGGCCCCCCGGTTCCCGCTTCCTCTTTTGCACACGCACGTGCAAAAATGTGATTAACATTTTTAGATAAATAAACCAAAAACTGATGCTGACAAAAAAGATGAAAACAAAAGCTAGGTTTGCGCATATCTGGAGCCTTTCCGGCTGCAGGTTTATTTCTGGGCCACAAAGGAGGCGTCCGAGCGTGAAGCCGCGCGCGTCTTTGCCTTCACACGTCTGCAATCTGGTGGCACGAGCGGCGCGCGAGGGACGGCCACAGTTGGCTGGATTACAGAGGGTGGATCTTTAGAGCCGGATCAGAACTAGACTCCAAAATGTGCAGAACTCCATCCGTAAAAAAAGTTCTTAAATTGTCCGGAATGAATGTTGTAATTTTATTGATGCGTAAAATCCAGGAGTTGTTTTTTGCGCAGCCTTCAGGGGCGTGACACTCATCATTCTCCCCGTTTATCGTTGCACAAACACGCGTGGAAGAGGTCATATTTAACCCAAACCACAACGCGCACACACACAGATGTCAGCGTGTTTTTAAAGCGCCAAAAAAGCCTTTTTGAAGTTTTTTTTTTCTTCGAAAGTGTCACCAGTCTACAGATTTAAAAAAATCTTTTTAAAAGAAGCTGTAAAAAATAAAATGCATCGAAAATATTCTGAATTCTGTTTTTATTAAATTATTAAAAAAAAAAAAACAAATAATTTAAGTTTTTTTTTTTCATATAAATTAAAAGAAAAAAAACAACTTAACACTGCAAATTTTTCAAAATAAAAAACTATTAAACCAAAGTTGGATGCACGTGCACGGATCGAGCACGAACAGGAAATTGTGCAAACATTAGCTTTTGTTTGTGCTGCGTTCAGGTCTCGGTGAAGTGCTGGGAAATTTGGGGGATCGGGTAAAATATTCTTTTGGAAAAATTTGCAAATTAGCTTGAAAAAATTCCAAGTAAACAAAAACACTTTTTTACAAGTAAAAAAAAAATTCTCTTTGCCAAAATCTAAAACATACTTTTGGATTTTTTCCCCCTAAAACTTCATTATGTCTAACCAATCAATTGATATTTGTATTCATATAATTATTAATTTGCTCATTTTATTTTTTACCCAAGTAAGTGTGCCTGCTTTAATGAAGTAACAAGCTGAATATTTTACCCGCCAGCAGACCTAAGCCAACATTCTCCACTTTATTTTTATTTCTTGTCAGAAGTTTTATCTTAAAACCTTTTTAAAATATTTCCTTTTAACTTTGCATACAGAAAAATCAGAAGAAAACAGCTTTCGGTTGAACATTGATTTTGTTCAATATTGTGCCTCCTCTCACACCGAGGAATGATGGTTTTGTACAGCTTTGTTTTTTAATGCGTCTAAGAAATGTATATTTTTTTCAAAAGCTAATGTCTACAGTTATTTGAATTAAAAGTGATGTGTTTTTATTAAAAAGTCAATTGTCCCAGCTTTGAAGTTCCACATGAATGCAGCATGCAGGTTTATATCTAAACCCTCAGTCATCTCTGTTCTTTAAAATAAAAACAAGTTAATTTCTATTTTGATTTTACTCTTTTATTGGCTGTCAAACACTCGTCTAACAAAAACTGATAGTTTTCTGCAATAAATCACATTAATTAATGCTAACAAAATAAAAGATTGTAACACATGTAGGTCAAACACATTTTTATTACTTAAAAATCTAATGTGGCACAAACACCTGGAAAGGGACTCGAACCTGTGACATCCAGGTTGTATACAGCGTCCAAACTTTAGATCCAACGCCTTTTTCAGTTTTTTTCTGCTCCGCCTTCACATTAGAGATTCACTCAATTAGAGATTAGCTGGGAGGAAAAAGAAAATGATCGATTTTCCTTCTGCAGCGCAGCTCCCAGGTGAACAAAGGACACTCCCCCCTGTGAAGCTGCTCTGGAAAATCAGCAGAATATGAAGCAACCAGGGTTCAAATCGGAGTCATTCCAGCGTTACCAGGGAGGGAAATCTTTGCTTTTTCCTCAAGTTTGGTTTGAACGCTCTGACCTTTCACTAAAACACTGCTTTCAGGAAGAATCACCTGCATGGCGGCTCCTCAGCCGCCGCCGCAGAGCGCAGGTGCAACGCCCCACCGCCGCATCTCATGCCTCAATTAGCGGCTGTGCCCTCTGCACGGACTCCATTAGGACGTGATTTATCCGAAAGAAATATAATTATACCTCCAAATAAAATAATCAGCATTGAAGAGCGATTTCCTTAACGAGATGGAGCGGGGTGGATGTCACGGAGTAGCAGCGCCTCATTAGGGCGGTAATGACACTTTGGGGGTGATCCCAATAATTATCGAAATCTGTAAAATACGGATCAAGTCAAATGTAACCTTAATTTGTCTGGCAATTGAGTTCATTTATTAGTATGACTATTTAGGCGGGACTGGGAGGCCTGATGTAAGGTGGGGTTTGGATAACGGATGAGACGGCGCTCCGTCACTCATGACCAGCAGCAGCATTTGTCATCAGACTGACAGGCTTCCCCAAGGAGCTCTCATCTTTATTGTAGGATCACAGCTGTAAACGGCAGCAGAGAAACACTCAGCTGATACATCGAGTTCAGGACATAAGTCCTTTCAGATGGGCCACTTTTGGTGCTTAAAGCAGGAATTTACTGCCTAAAGATTGTTGGAAAAACCACAAAACAAAGATGCAGAGAAAAACTCCAGTTTTTTCAGTATAAAGTGAACATTTTTATCATTTTCTTGTGGTTCTCACAGCGTAGAAATAATTACAACAGAACAGAAACTATGGGTGAACTGAGCTGGCCTCCATGGTTCCACTGGAAAAGGCCTGACGAAAGGAATGGACGTTCTAGGCGCCAGAGAACAGGAACGCATCATCCGTCGAGCTTCACTGAGTCCAACACCGTCCTGGCCTCTTTGTACTCCTCTGATTCCGCCAGATCCTCCTCTGCTTCCTGGAGACACACACAGTTTGAGTTAGCGCCACCGTCTGCAGCTGAAGTGACGGATCACCGTTCTGACGGACAAACATTAACGCAAAACTTAATTTTAGCCGCAACGGAGAAGGACGGCATGACTCTTCTGTGTCCACGCTCTTTGATGGAAGTGCAACTGAGTTCCTGTGGTGGTGGTCACCGTGGCAACAGCTCAGCTAATAGGCTGAGAAGAGAGCGCGTCTCAGAGACATTACAGAAGAGATGCGCAGGTCTGCGGGATGATGATGATGATGATGATGATACTCTGATTTAATTGAAAAGTTCCCGCTCAGGTTTCTAACCGATTTCAGATTTTAAAACTCTTCAGTAAGAAAACTGACAGAATCAAAGAATTCTGAGGTTTCATTCAGACACAGCGAAAAAGGAAAGTTATACATTTTTAAAAATGTTTTAGAGGTGATATTCAAATATCCATTTAAGAATGATCAGCACAAATATAGCATTCTGTGGCCCCAAAATCCCAGTAATCTCAAATTTACTATAAATCTTTGGAGATTGGATTGGATTCTCATTTCAGTTTTTGAAAATGATGCTTTTAATTTAAAAATAAACGTTTTAAAAGAAGAGACAATTTTTCAGTATTTATATTCTTTCTAATATTTTTCCTAAATCTTAAAAAAAAAACGGATTCAAGTTTAAAAAACTTTAAAATATATATATATATATATATATATATATTTTTTTTTTTTTTTTTTGCTCAAAATTCTGTGATTAAATTTTGAAAGTCAAAATCTTGACTAAATTCAGTTTAA
Source organism: Oryzias celebensis (assembly GCA_014656515.1). Taxonomy (NCBI): domain Eukaryota; kingdom Metazoa; phylum Chordata; class Actinopteri; order Beloniformes; family Adrianichthyidae; genus Oryzias; species Oryzias celebensis. Next base: position 3,678,067 of record BNCR01000012.1, read on the forward strand.
AGTCTAAAGCCACAGAACTTTATATGCAAACAGATGAAGTGATGACCTGTGATTTCTCTACAGCAGTGGTCTCCAACCCCTGGGTCACAGCCCCCCCAAAAAAACATTCAGTAATTTACATTATTTTTATTTTGTGCATTTTCTGATGCTGAAGAAAGTTTTATTTTGAAAAGCTACCTGATTATCTCCTCCACATCTGTCCATGACTCAGTCATGAAGCATGTCTAACCGTCACGTGTCTTAAATACATCCTCTCACCTCTTAAAGCGGCGGCTCTGACCGCTAAATTAAAAGCCCAAAGCAAAAAAGTCAATAAAATAAATGATTTTGAAAAGTTTCTTTGGGGAGAAAGGAGAAAAATACATTTGCATTTGCAGTTTTCAATCATTTTGGTGCATTTCTCAGAATAGTATTAAACTTACAACAGCTAGTGCGACGTCCACAACATTTAGTTGTTTGGTCACAACATTTTCATGTTCATTTCATCCAATAGCATATGCTTTGGACACAAAGCAATTGATTATATTTTAGTTATTTAAAATCAGACAAAAACAGAGTAACGTGCACTGTAAATTGTGCAGAAGGCATGTTCCATCTAAAACTGGAAACACCACCAAACCTTTTTATCACCTGAAGCAGTGCCACCAAACATGTTCAAAATAAACCAGAATTCTCCAGAAAAACAACAAAGTTCAGACCTTCACAGCAGCAACAGTCTTAATTACAAGCAGAAATTCAGAGAATAATAGATTATTCACAGGATGTTGACAAAAATGTTTGTCAATTTGATGTTTGTTCTGTAAAATTTGAAAACATTAGACTTTATTTGTAGAATGAATGCCTTGTTTTTTAATGGAACTGATCAAGCAGTTTAGAGTTCTGTTTTATTGATGTTCTCTTTTGAAACTTGAAAGCTTTTGCTTCAATTTTCAGTTTAGTTTGTAATATTTATGCTTTTTTTTCAGTTTTCCTGGGGGGAAAACTGTTGCATCATGTTCCTTCAGTGCATCTGTTATGTTTAATGTATGATAGGAAATAAAGATTTAAATCTAAACAACTTGCTAATGATCATTTAGTTAATGAGCCACAGAGCTTTGAAATTTGACAGATATAGTTTTTTGATTTATATCGTGATACATATTTTTATTGTCCGGTGTGAAAACACAATATCATGATATAAAAAAATTCACTCTCTGCCAGCTCTATTATTAATTTGTTTTTATGATCTCTGTCAAAACTATCTAAACGTGTCCAACTTAGTCACTGTTTATACATATAATCATTTCATTGCCCCAGTGATGCTCTTTTCAGGGACATAATTCCTGAGAATGAAAGGATTGAGGCTGGTGACAACCTCATAAAGTATGTAGTACTTTGGAATAATATGAGCTTCCACCACTCTGCTGCAGTCAGGCAGTGGTTTATGGAACATGACAGGATTCTTGTGGAGTGCTTGTGGCTTCTAAATCCAATCGAGAAGTTTTTCTTTTCCTGGAGGTGGAAAGAGTATGACCGGTACCCAAATGACCCTGCTAGAGGCCATGACATCACAGCAGAGTCCTGCAAAGTGTGGATTTAGCCCTCATTGACAGAGCTGATATTCGCTGTGATGTAGATGAAAATATGTGACCAGTCTCTCTAATTGTCCACTATTGATTGAAAGCACTCTCTGTTTTTTTTTATTTACATTTGTAAAATGCTGTGAACAGTTGCAAATAAACAGTGTAAAATGCATATTCTGTCTTTTTTTTTATTGAATTCTAGTTTTCAAAATGCCATGCATGGTACATAATGCTGTCTTCACTTTACATGACATTGGGAAGCACGTCTAGCAAAATCTGTCTCAATGAAAACTTGTTCAAATCTTTTGACTTAATTGTTCAAAAAAGCTGGAGTTATAACTTGTTATTTTGACAACACTGACACTGTCATTGACATAAAAAGTTGCTTTTGAAGCATCAACTATCATCTGAGCTACTAACTTGCTTATGTGCAGTTGACTTTCCACTTTGAGAAAGTGACGCACTTTTGCAGGTTATCTACCATGTTTTGCAGTTTTCACTAAATGTTTTGAGAAATGCCTTAGCAGTGGTGCAAACTTCAATACTGTTGTGAGAATCTTAATGAAATGTGAATTTATTATGACAGTTCCCATGTACCAAGACACTGCATAAAATGCGGCAAACTAACTGATGTTACAAATGTTACACTGCTAATAAAGTTGCATACACAGTAGGTTCTTGTGTTTTTATTATTATATGTATAAAATGCCTGTTTTATGACAAGTGTAACATTTTATTTTTGCAGTATTTATCCACCACACCATAAGAGTCAGGCGAGGCTGAACTTGGTGTTTTGCTTGTAGATTTCACTTTAACGCTTAAGGGAACGTCTACATCACAATTTCAAGGGTCCTACACAAAACTTAGAGGTAAAAAAAAGTTTAAACGGGCTGCAAATGCTTAACAGGGAAAGAAGATCTGGTCAAAGTAGATTGGTCAATTAACGTTACAGATTTGTGGAAACTTGTAAAACAGACATTTAAGAATTTTCCTAGAGCAAAGCTAAAAAAGGCAAGTATACTTCTGTTTTAAAGAGAAATACACAATGAATCGTGATTTAATAGAAACAAATTAGGATTGATCAATTTTCCTTAAAACATAATCTGAGCCTGGATTATCATTGTTAAAAGGGCACTTTATGGAGAAAAACCTACAAATATGTATACATATATATATAAAAGAGATTATATTTAACAATAATAGTAAAATAATACTAACAGAAAACATTACTAAAATAAATAATTAAAATAAAATACTGAAAGATAATAGTGAAAAATGTTTATGTTTTAATTTCAGAACAGGAGATTTAAATCATAAATTTATGAGGTAAGACTCTGTTTACAAAGAAAATATAAACAAGAACAAAAAAAGAACCAATATCGTGTTTCCGTATGAGAAAAGTAGAGCGCATTGTAAGCGGTTACTTCAGCTTTGGCTTCACAGCTAAGGAAATACAAAGACTTTTAGCGAGTCAACACTGATTTATTGTAAGTATAAGGACACCGAGAAGAATTTATAGAAAGCTGGACCCCTTCAGAAGATCAAAGATGAGAGATTACAAATCCAACTATATTTTCAAAAAAGCGTGGTCTTCTCCTTAAAAAATTACGTCTTTTTTCCATCCATCCATCTTCATTTACTCTAGTAAAATGATAACTGGTTTCTCATAATTTTACAACTTTATTCTTGTACATTTATTTATTGTTCTATTTTTATGGTGCTCTAATAATCCATTGTAACGGACAGTTTCAGACTGTAATTTTAAACTACATTTAATTTAAAGGAATTATAATTTGAAAAATAGATTTTTCGGAAACCGGAATTGTAAAAATAAAATGAAATGCCCTTTGACCTTGTACAGACGAGTCCATGAAAATATTGTCTGACATTAAACCAGTCTGTGCCTTAAAAAAGGCTGGAGACCACTGGCCTTCGAGCGTAGATGTTTTATCCTCCTTTTTTTTAAGGAAGACTGGAACTTACAAGCAACTGAAGCAGGTCTGCGTGTGCGACGGCCAGACGGCGGTGACAGTCTGGAATCATCATTTTGCACTCCTGCAGCACCTCCATCTGAAATCACATCAGCCTCATAAGAACCAGAAAAGGGTTTTCCAAACCTCGTTACCAGCTTTTATTAAAAGGAAACATCTGGAAGAATCATCTCAGGGATGGAGGAACACAGACGTGCCACCAACACTGGGGAGTCCCTCACACTCTTCGGTTACCATCGCCACGAGCCGGCGGTATGAAAAATGTTATTGAGTTATCGATCGGGTGGGGAGTCGGGCGGCGGGGGACCGCCTGCACACCTGGATGAATGAAGAAACCTTGGGCTTGCCCAGACGTGGCTAATGTGGAATTCCCCCCACCGGCCCCCCGAAGAGCAGAGCAGCGCAGGCTAACACCGTCAGACACAGTCTCTCCTGACAGATGCGTCCTCTGAAGCATCACAGTCACACATCCTCGCTGCCGGCTTGTGTAAAACTTTGACACTCAACTACTGAAGCTGAGGTGAGGTGAGGTGGATGGCGAGGTTGGGGGGAAAGTCAGGGTGCCCTCCCAGCGCAGTGGAATGATCCCATCAGCGCAGGATAAAGACGACACTTAGAGCCTATTGATTCCATTTAGCTATAAAGCCCCCATCCATCCTTCCTCAGACCCCTCATCTTCAAGCGTAATCCATCTGGCCCTCTAATCTATACGTTTAATACCAGCCGAGCTGCTGCGAAAACACAGCTACCATCTGTGAATGAACAAACGCAACAAACACTGAACTGTTCATCTGCTGTTTGTGTGAATGGTAACACCACATACTAGCTACACCAAAGATACGGAACTCCAGGCCTCGAGGGCTGCAATTGTTTTCCAACATACCAAGCTCTGGCATGTTCTAATTGGCTGGACACACCTGAACCAGGTAATCAGTCATGAGTAGAGCTTGGATATCTGGAAATCATGCAGACACTGCAGCCCTCCAGGCGTGGAGTTGCCGATCCCTGAGCTGCACCATCACCTGTAGAAACTACAGTTATGTGATGAAGAACAAACCAAGTTTTTCAACTTAAAAGCTGAGTTTAGTCTGTAATGTTCATTGTTGAAACACTTTTACTCTTATGCTTTGTTTCACACTGTCTTCTGCAACGGACGTTCAACCAACCACTTCCAATGTGAACGTGTTTCGGCCGGCCACGTTCAATTCTTTTGCTGGGCCAAAATAAACCACCTGTTTGACATCCCTGCCCTAAACCATAGATGTATTTGTGTTATGCAACTGTTGCTTTTATATTTTTTTAGGTCAAAACGTAAAACTTTTGCAGAGAAAAGTTCAGTTTGAAGCCACCAATACTTTTTATAAAACTTAATAATAATGATAGTCCAATTACAATTTTCTTGGCTTACTACCATTACTAATAAAGTGTCAGATGCTAAGTCATAATTAAAGAAAAACTTTAAATACATAAAACTTTACAAAGAAAAGTGTTCCAGTGTTTTTTCCTCTCAATGAAATGATTTATATAATACAGTGTAATGTGTGCTTTTGGAGAAAAGATATTTGTCTGTAGGAGAGTAGAAAAGGGAAAAAAAGACTTAAAATATCAAATTAAATAGTTTCAGTGAATTACTGTTTTATTAATGGACGTTTTAAAACATCCATTTAGAATCAGAAATTGTCAGGAATGGTCAAATGTAATCTTGTCTAATTCTGACGCCTGCCAAAATGTTTTGTTAAGATTTATTTCATACAAATAAATGGGGGTGGAAACAAAAAAAATTAAAGCTAGTTTTTATTTCACATAATAAAACTTGCTTATAAATGGGGCTTCACACAGAAAACTTGAATGTGGTGACCACATTACTTTCATAAAAATGAGGCCAACGTGTGACTAAACATCAGGATGACTGAAGCCTCAAATACCTGTTTCTTGATGACGTAAACGTCTCCATCCTCTGCTTTCAGCCGTTCAATCTTCTGCTCTTGCTCCTTTTCTTCAGAGATGTAAGAGACCTTTTCCTTCGCCAGCCTGAGGAGAAACCAAAGGGGGAAAGGGTTAAAGCCAGCAATGGTGCTGTTATTCAGAAATGTCAACGCACGACCCCCCCACAATGAAGACTGGAGCATGAAAGAAGCACTGCGATGGTCACTTTTCACAGAACAGGCCATCAGTCCTCATTGTCTCCATGAATCCACCAACTGAGGAGACACAGCAAGACCATCTCCCACAGGATGGCGAGAAGCACACCTCAATAACACGCAGCATCACTTCTCCTTCTGCTGCCAAGCGCAGATCAAGATGACAGAAACCTGACATGGATGTGTTTTAACCAGAGCTGCTGGTGAAAATGAAGATATTAAACCCCAACCCAGCGCTCTTTGTGAAGATCAGAGGTGGATTTGATGGAAGGGTAAAGACACGCATGTTCAATCTCAGACTGAAATAAATGATAATTCTTCAGAAAAACAACAAAGTTCAGACCTTTACAGCAGCAACAGTCTTAACTACCAGAAGAAATTCACAGAATTTACTTTTAGTTCCTAGATTATTCACAGGATGTTGACAAAAATGTTTGTCGATTCGAAGTTTGTTCTGTAAAACTTGAAAACATTAGAATTTATTTGTAAAATTAATGCTTTGTTTTCAAATGGAACTGATCAAACAGTTTAGAGTTCTGTTTTGTCTATGTTCTCTTTCAAAGCTTTTGCTTTAATTTTCAGTTTCATTTGTAATATTCATGCCTTTTTTTAAGTTTTCTTGGAAAAAAAACTATTGCATCTGTTTCTTCAATGCATCTGTTATGTTTAAAGTCTGATAGGAAATAAACATTTAAATCTAAACCTGCTGATGATTACACATTTCTCTAATGAGCCACAGGGAGTTGAAATAGTTATATTGAAATAGATATAGTTATTTGATTTATATCATGAAATACAGTGGGTACGGAAAGTATTCAGACCCCCTTAAATGTTTCACTCTTTGCTATATGGCAGACATTTGCTAAAATCATTTGAGTTCATTTTTTCCCACATTAATGAACACACAGTTCCCCATATTGACAAAAAAAAAACAGAATTTTTGACATTTTTCCAGATTTATTAAAAAAGAAAAACTGAAATATCACATGATCCTAAGTATTCAGACCCTTTGCTGTGACGCACATTTTTAACTCAGGTTCTGTCCATTTCTTCTGACCATCCTTGAGATGGTTCTACACCTTCATTTGAGTCCAGCTGTGTTTGATTCTACTAACTGGACTTGATTAGAAAAGTCACACACCTGTCTGTCTATATAAGACCTTCCAGCTCACAGTGCATGTCAGAGCAAATGAGAATCATGAGGTGAAAGGAACTGCCTGAAGAGCTCAGAGACAGAATTGTGCCAAGACACAGATCTGGCTAAGGTTCCAAAAACATATCTGTGTTAGGCGGGGAGCAGGAAAGGGAGGATCCAAGCGCAGGACACAATTGGAGTTCTGAGGTTTATTGTAAGGGTAAGGCGATGAATGTTGATGGGGGAAAGTCCAGCATGGAGTGGTCTGCGTCGGGAGCGGAGTAGGATGAGTCCAGGGGAGCAGCAGGGGTGGTGGAGAAAGCGTGAGCCACTGGCAAGCAAACACACTGGTTAGTCGGCAAATCTATGACACGAGAGTAGAGTCCTATGACACGTCTTGAGAGCCAGCACGTTACCGTCTTGGGCAAGCTAACAGTCTGGCGCCGGAACTGGGATCTCCACCATCCTTTATACATCTGCTGGAGACCCAGGTGCAGGCAATCATGGTGGCCATACCTGGTGGCTGATTGAGCACAGGTGGGTGCTGTCATGGCATCTGACGACCCACAACAATCTGCTGCACTTAAGGTTCCTAAGAGCACAGTGGCCTCCATAATCCTTAAATGGAAAATGTTCGGGACGACCAGAACCCTTCGAAGAGCTGGCCGTCTGGCCAAACTGAGCTATTGGGGGAGAAGAGCTTTGGTGAGAGAAGTAGGGAAGAACCCAAAGATCACTGCTGCTGAGCTCCAGAGATGCAGTCAGGAGATGGGAGAAAGTTGTAGAAAGTCAAGCATCACTGCAGCCCTCCACCAGTCAGGCCTTTATTTTTTTCACCAGATTTACAACATTTGACAAAAGTTTACATGTCAGTCCAACTTCACACTAAGATGGTTTTATGTGTGAGGTCTGGTTTTTGTACAAACTGTGGTAACGAGTTTACACTTAAAGCTGGAAACAAGTTTGACTGTTGAAACTTTAACCAATTGTGGTGGCCCCCAAATACATGACAGCAAAAAATTGTTTGTAAATTTGTCCTTTTTCCTCATCAAGCTCCTGATTTTTCAAGATTTCCAATTGATGGTAAAATTTGAAAAGAAAAAATAAACTCTTATTTTGAAAAGCAAAACATTTTGACATGTTGGCTGTGGCTTTGAGCCCAGCTTCTTTTTTTAATTTAAAGGATAATGAAAATTATAGTTGGATCCGTGTTTCTTCAAATGTAGGAATTAATTTCCCTCATTGATAGAACTAATTTAATTTCAGTTTGTGGTTTTAAATAAATTGTGGAAAAAAAATAATCTAATTTAACATGAACTTGACTCATGATCCCATGACTGTTTGTTGTAGCACTTTGCAGCTGCGCACATGTTAACTGTATCACGCCTCCCAGCTCACAAATCATTATCTGACGCCTTCATGCCCCCCCACAGAAAACACACACACACTCCCACGCAAACACACAAACACTCCCACACACTACTACTGCTTTTTACAGATTAATTGATCGTCAATTCAATCCCTAATTTGAACCAAGTCAGCTGGTAAATGGGCTTCTTTTTATTGATTGGTGGTGAAAATGGGCCTGAGTACATTGATACATTTTGATTATTTATCAATTACGGGCCAAATGGACGTAAATCTATTAAACAGAATCAACCCTGATTGGCATAATGGAGTTTGAAAATATTGCTATTGATAATGATTTCACGCTAATTGTCTTTTTCCGTCTGCGAACGCTTGTTGAACGACAACACAAATTTCATTTTTCACCAAATCAGCTGTGTGTGTGTAAGTGAGTAATCCTTCATTAGTCAGTCACATTACTGGAGACCCTTCCCTCCGTGTTACGCCGTGCCTTTGCCTATCTGAGGACGCCAGCGGCACTCTGTCATATTTTACATCAATTACCGCTGGTTGTAATATGGTTCCATCAAGGAGCTTTTCAGTGTACGCCATATGCAGCAGCAGCTCCTGAGTGATGCAGCCGAATCAGAGCGACGGCTGAGGAAGGCGCGGAGGCGGAAAGAGGAGGCTGGAACCATTTGAATAAAACCCAAAGACAGTCTAATAACAAAACGTCCATTCCTCCCCTTCCAGCCCTCATGTTAATTCCTTATTTCTCCAGACTAGGCCGCTGTATGAATGAGGGGTGGGGTCGTGGCTGGTTTTAAATAGAACTGCCACCTCAGGCTTAATGGAAAAGGCAGCTCTCTGGAAAATAGAAAGGGAATTAGGGCCAGCCGAACACACACTCGGCCACCTTCCCCAACACTGTATTTTTGAGCGGCGCTGCAGTCTGAGCTCGCAACCGAATGACAAAGGCAAATTACTGTTGTCATTTTATTAAGGCCATCCGCCTCGGTGGGGGCACAGAGGCACTGACTGGAATAGACCCGGCGAAAAGAGCAGGCTGGTTTTTCTACACTGAAATGCCTGAGAGGGTGGAGGGAGAATGTAGACAAAGAAACGGGAGGCTGAATGGGACACGAAATTCTGAAGACACAGGGAGTGTGCGTGTACACCAGACACTTTGATTAAAAGGTTCATATCAGGATGGTGGCTGTGGTCGGGGGGGGGTTCTCCCGTCGGACGCTCAGAGAGTTTATTCAACCTGAAAATCTCAGCTCAGAAGTGACACAACCACTACTGTAGCTGACCGACTGCAGGTGGATCCGCCACTATCTCTGAGGGAAAACCAGTCTTCAACAGAACCCCTGACTGTATATGAGAACTGGACTAAGTGACTCCTCCTCCCCGGCATTCCAAACAGGAAGTACCCGCTGGCTCCAAGAAGCTTAAATCCCATAGACTTCTATGGAGTCTATGGAGTCATTCTAGTAGTCAGAATATCCATTTATTAATCCGACACCCTTTTTTTTTAACATATTCGTGATAATCATCTTTTTTTCATCATTTTTTAGTGCAAGTTGTTCTAATTTATAACCCGACTGACCAATCAAATGCTTTAAATAAAGAAGAGGGTTTCCGGTCCAATGTTCAAAATATTTGATTTACAGTTTTCGTGTAGTCCGCTTTCGGGGGGGGGGGGGGGGGGGGGGGGGGGGGGTGTTTCCCCTTACAAGCTCACTGCTTATTCCTGAGAGTGGTTGCCATTGAAACGCTGACTCAGACCAGCCATTGCTTAATGACGTTGTCTAGCTCCAGCATGGCGGAGTCCATATTGTGAAAAAATGCAGACTGAATTGACTTCATTTGGAAGTAAACTATGTTCTATGGGTGATGTCACACTCACTCCAGTTCTCAGATGCAGTCAATAATTCAGACATCTTAAAAAAATGGCGAACACTCTATAGTGCATTAAGAAGTAAGTATGAGTGTAAGAAAATAATGATTCAGTAAAATATTGCGATACTTCATCTGGCGATATTTGTATCGATTTAAAATGCTACCAAGACATATCTAATTATTTATATGTAAGCTAACAAAGTTCAGTTTAACTTTTGTTTTCCACTAAAACCTTCAGTTGGCAGCACACCACACTGTGCTTATTTTAGCAGCGCTCCACCACACCAAAACAACAATAAGATCTTACGAGAACCATGTTGTGAAAGATGTGAATCTGATGTGAACTCGAGCCTTGCAGTTGTTGTTATTACATAGTGAAATAAGATATGTACAATTCAGTTCTAACTAAGGATGAATATTGAACCGAAAGGCTATGCCAAGCTGGTGCTGGTGCCGTATAAAAACGCGGATTTCATGGCTCGTGTAAGAACAAGTGGGACCAGACTCGCAGCGTGCACTGCATCTGTGCGCAGTGAAAATGCTGAAGACGAAATGGACCAAAGTTCTGCTGAACTTCACAGTAAAAGATTCTAATTCAGCGACCTGATGGATTAGAGTGCTGTGTTCAATGCTCTGAAAAAAAAGACAGGCAGCGTGGCTATGAGCGGTAAATCATGTGTTTACTACCGCATGTGAGAAAACTGAGAATCAGCACTGCAGTACAGACTGTCAGAAAGAATGAAATAAAGCATCTTAGCCACATTTAAATGCTGTCCTTCACCCTGTCACGCAGCTTCATCACACTGAAATGTTTCTGGAAGGAACCCGTTCAACACCATTCAGACCCCTGAACGTTTTAAAACTACCAGTTTGGCCATATTTAAGAACTAAACAGAACTTAACTTTCTCAACCAGACATACAGTGGGGAACAAAAGTTTGCGCACCCCAGGTAAAATGTTCTATTATTTTGCATAATGAACCCAAGGAAAGATTAGAAAATCTCCTAAAGGCATCAGTTTACAGATGAGACATTCTTTTGATGTGTAAAAAAATGAGTCTTTATTTCCATCTTTCACCCTTTGAAAATAACAGAAAACAAAATAATGGTATGCTCAAAAGTTTGGGCACCCTGCAGAGTTAGTACCTTGTACTGTCCCCCTTGGCAAGTGATACAGCTTTTCGTAGCAGTGAAGAGTCTCTCAATTCTTGTTTGAGGTTTCTTCATCCATTCTTCTTTACAAAAGTCTTCCAGTTCTTTCAGATTTCTGGGATGTCTGTTCCAAACTGCTCTTTTCAGGTCTATCCAGAGATTTTCAATGATGTTGAGGTCAGGTGATTGGGAAAGCTACTGCAAAACCTTCAGTTTATGCCTCTTAATGTAAAACAGCGTGGCTTTGGAGGTGTGTTTAGGATCATTATCATTTGTAGAAGCCATCCCCTTTTCAACTTCAACTTTTTCACAGATGGCATCAAGTTAGTGTCCAAAATTTGGTAGAATCCATTCCTCCTTTTATTCATGAAATGTTTCCTGTGCCGCTGGCTGCAGTACAAGCCCAACTCACGACTGATCCACCCCCATGCTTAACAGTTGGACAGAGGTTCTTTTCATTAAGCTCCGGACATTTTCTTCTTCAAACGTACATTTGAACCGGGTCGGTCCACAGAACTTGTTTCAGGATTGTTTCTATGTTCATTTGTGAACTTCAAAGGTTGAACTTTGTAGTGAGGATGTAGAAGAGTTTTTCTTCTGATCACTCTTCCATGAAGACCACAAGTATCTCTTGAAAGTAGACCAGTGAACCACAAATCCAGAGTCTGCAGGTTTTTCTGGAGGGATGGTGCAGTCAAACATGGGTTTGTTTTTGCTTTTCTCAAAATCCTGCGAGCTGCCCTGTCTGACATTTTTCTTGATCTTCCAGATCTTGCTTTAACTTCCACTGTTCCTGTTGACTTCCATTTCTTAATGACATTCCCAAGAGTGGATATTTTCATCTGAAAAGACTTGACTATCTTCTTATAGCTTCTCCTGCTTTGTGAGCATCAACTATTTTCAGTTTCAGTGCTCTGGACAACTGCTTGGAAGAACCCATGATGCTGATAGTTGAAGCAAGGTCACATGACTCAGATTATTTCAAATCGTTGAGACTGAAATCACCTGATCTTTGCAAACCGTGATTGTGAACAATCCATGAAACTGTCAGGTCTCAGCTTTTCCAAAGGAGGATGCATACTATAAATTCTGTAGGGTGGTTGCACACGCCATTGTTTTGTTTTCTGTTGTTTTCAAAGGGTAAATTATGAAAATAAAGCCTCATTTTTTGGACATATTAAAATAATGTCTCATTTGTAAACTGATGCCTTCAGGAGGCTTTTCAATCTTTTATTGGGTTCTTCATCCACTATAATGTAACTATTTATCTGGGTGCCCAAACTTTTGATCCGAACTGCATGTCACATTATTGTTCAAGGCAAATTTAATGTTTGTGGGCTTCTTTCCTAAACAAAGTTCACATTTTTTAAACAATTTCAATCTTAAAAGAGGGCCAGAACTTTACAATTAGTTTGCTGGGTTTATTACTTATTGTTATTTGCTACGTATGACCATGTAGCCTAAAAATAAAATCAGATTTCTTTTCACACTAAATTCAATTTCCGATTTCAATAGATTTTTCTCCCTCCTTTCCTAAACAGAAAGTATAAATAACATAATATATTTAACAAAACATTGTTTTGATATAACATCTCCTTTGAGAGTTGACCTGAATTGACCTGAAAATTCAAATTAATCAATCAAAACAATGTATCCCTCAGCCCTAGATTTTTTGTGTCTAGAATGAAATTTTACCTCTGAACAGAAAATCTTTGTAAACTACAACAAACAAGTGTAAAAGGGTGAATAGTTTAAAAACAATAGTACTATTTTTAATGTTAACATTTGAAAACTTATAAACAGAGACCTCTGTGGGAATTTCTATCACTTTATTTCTTAAAATGTATTTTTTTTAAATATCTGTTTTATTAAGTAAGGTTCATTAAGAGCAGCATTTCAATTTAAAAGACACATCAGTAAGCAAAAATAAACTTAACAGACTCCGTCCTTACTTATATCATACTGTAAATGTTGGCGAGTGTTCGCTCCACTGAAGAACCATGCCTAAATTAAAGTTTAATATTCGAAAATCGGATTTACCCAAAGGCACAGATTGATAAGTGGTGCAATAGGGAGATATCTATCCTCTTAAATTATGAACATTTACATAATTTCGCTGACACCAAAAACACAGAAGACCACAGATGTCAAAGTCAATGAAAATAAAAACCTAAAATAAAAACATTTTAAGATGCAACACTTTTGAAAAACACAGTGAGAGATATCATACTTTTAGCATTTTTAAAGAGAAGAGGATGAATTTTCTAGCAGCTCAAATAAAAAATGTGAAAGTAAATGATGTGATTTTACCATCATTCTTACTCAACAGTCTCTCATCCTGCTGAGTGGGTGCAGAAGAGACAGTTCCTGTGTTTATGGAGTATATGATTTAAAGGAAATGATTAAACAAAATTAAACATTAAAATAACACATAGTATTTACTCCACTGTGTGCAACCGCATCCATCAAAACACATTTTGATGTGAAACAATGATGCACTGTTGTCACTGGTCAGTCGCCTTATCATCTTTCATTGTTGCCATTGTGCTAACTAGCTAGCAAACAACTGGTTGGATATTTTTTTAAAACTTTCCTTTAAACCCAATACATTTTAAGGAATGCAAATACAATACAGTTATTTGACGTATATTTACTGGAAACTTAAAGACATTAGTCAAGCCAAGAAAAACAAAAAGGTAACTGCCTGTCAAGTTAGCCGAGAACCTTAGGCCTCGCTACACCAGCGGTCTATCCATGAAGCGTCGCCGCTCAACGCGCTCCGATTTCAGCCTTCGCGATGTTAGACTGCTAGGCTGGCTAAGCTTGTTAGCCTATTAGCATTTGCTTGACAACTGCAGTCCGTTCAGCTGGTTTTAAGCTGGTTTTTCTTTCTTTTTCTTTTTTTTTTCTTTACTTTTTAACGTCTATAAAAAAACAAACTCTTACCTCTTGACGATGCCCGTTTTGATCTTGATTTGTCTTATTCTCGGATCCGACATGGTGGCGGGTTTAGAAATGTTGTTTAGTTGAAAATGTGCTGAGTAGAGCTAACTCATTGAGCAGCGTGCTGATGGAACTCAGGGATGACAAGCTACTCCCAGAAAAATCGATGTTTAGAGCGTCTGCCTATTGACTTTTCCGGTCTGAGTGGCAGGTCCAGAAGGAAAAATTCAGTGTGGAGTGAACTACAGTCTGGTGGGACATTTTACAAGAACATTTGTACTATTATATTATATTATATTATATTATATTATATTATATTATATTATATTATATTATATTATATTATATTATATTATATTATATTATATTATATTATATTATATAAATACATGATTACATGATTTATAAATCCATATTTTATTATTAGTATTTTAATATGAACACCATAAAAAATTAGTCAGATGTTATTCCTACAATAAAGTAAAAATAAAGTTTTAATTTTTAAGTTTAAAAAATAATTTGTTGTTATCAAAAATTACTTATTTTTAAACCCAAAAGTTTTTCAGTGCATTTTAAAATATTATGATTATTAAATTTTCAAGATCATTGTAGCATTTCAAGGATGATTTACTTAAATTCAATCACTGTCAAGCTTTTATTTTGACATTTCATTATTTTAGTTTACATGAAGGGTAAATTAAAGCAATACTTGTCTTTTTATTAAAAAAAACATTCTATTTATTATTATAAACAGCTTTAGAAAATAATGTTTGAACTAAATCCAAAGAATTGGGATTCCTTCACTTTTGAATTTACAGTAGAAATACGGAAAGTATTCACACCCCTCAAATTTTTCACTCTTTGTGATATTGCAGCCATTTGCTAAAATCATTTAAGTTCATTTTGTTCCTCATTCATGTACACACAGCCCCCCATATTGACAAAAACACAAAATTTTCGACATTTTTGCAGATTTATTAAAAAAAATACTGAAATATCACATGATCCTAAGTATTCAGACCCTTTGCTGTGACACTCATATATTTAACTCAGGTCCAATTTTTTTGACTATCGTTGAGATGGTTCTACACCTTCATTTCAGTCCAGATGTGTTTGATTATACTGATTGGACTTAGGAAAGTTCAGTTCAGAGCAAATGAGAATCATGAGGTCAAAGGAACTGCCTGAAGAGCTCAGAGACAGAATTGTGGCAAGGCACTGATCTGCCCAAGGTTACCGAAATTGTCTGCTGCACTTAAGGTTCCTAAGAGCACAGTGGCCTCCATAATACTTTCCGTACCCACTGTATAAATCAGTGACAGACCATTACACTACCACCATCATGCTGTTTCTCAAATTTTCTATTTCTTAAGTTCTGGTTTTGAGTCCAGATGATAAAAGTGTCTGCACAACAACAATGTGGATAATTTATGCTAAAGTTAGAGTGAATTGTTTTCCATGTGAACATTTTTTGCAAATATTTAAATGATCTTTTTTGGAATTTGTCTCAAATGATTTTTTTTTTTTTACAGATGGACACTAATGTTAAAGGCTAGGCACAACAATTCTCAGCTTCTGTTTTCGGTTCCAGTTTTTCTTCATTTGTTCATAACGGTTTAGAGAAAGACCTCATGATTGTTTCTGTAACCGTTTCAGCTAAAACACGTCAGCAACTTTGTTCCTCATCTTTTTAGAAAGTCTCACTCATTTTTAATTTTCAAAGCATTCTCAGTGGTCTTTTAATCAGGATTGTGATGTTTTTAGCCAAAAATGAAAAGTGTCATTTTCTTGAACATAGTTTCTGCAGAGCGGCAGGAGTTAATTAAAAATCTAAGTTATGTGGAAGGACTACTGGTGTGGAGCAACCCCTTCTTGTAACCCATAACTAAGAGTTCTTTTTACATGCTCTTCTGCAAACTTACACCTCCAATCTAACATTAGCAGTGATTTGATCCAGATTCAAGCTCAGACGAGGAAAACAAAGACGTACATGGATCTATGTGTCTGCAAGTGGATGCATCAGGTTGGAGCGGAGCAGGGAGATTGTGGCCACGCCCAGCATATTTTCTTCATCACAAATACAATGTTTTTCAAACTGCGAATTTTTGTCTGCTCCTGATTCTCGACAATTTGAATAGAAAAATACTCAGAAATGCAATTTTAAGCTTAATTTTGTTCATATGTGTCCTCCATCAGAAAAATGCCACAAGAACATGTTAGAAACATAATTCTCATCACAGTTGGTCTTTAAAAGAACACAATGTGCTTCTTTCTGAGATTTTTTGAGCGCTTTACTCGTTAGACGTCTTTTCATGAGAATTTAGTTTATAAAGTCTGACACAGTGAGAAAATCTGTGCTTTTCTGTCTTTGTAAATGTGATATAAAAACAGTATCTTTGTGTTTTTTTTCAGTTTGATCCTCTAAATTCTTTAAAAATATCCAAACAAAACTGCATCTAGGAATAAAGTGTGTTTATATTTCAAGCTCTGAAAGAAGCGGCTTGACATGCTATATAAAGCTGTGCTTTAATCACAGCATCGTATGAACCTTTGCACATCTCACGTTGTTTTGTGTGTCAATTTCACAGAATTTCACACATCTGGCCACTCATATCAAAAATATCGGTTATTAAAGTCCAGTAAAAAGTTTACGACATTTAACATTAACACAACTTTTTCTTTCCTATACCAGCAGAAAACTAATTATGCAGAGAGTTAAAAACTCATTGTCTTAATTGCTCATCACATCTGATTATACTAACAAAACTAATAAGCTGTGCAGGTGCCAAGTCAGCAGCAGAGACAGCCAAAGAAGGTTCTGCATTGACAGAAGGTGAGAATGTACGTTTTTCAATGCCACAAAATCTGGGATGGAGAAGTGCTAAACAGGGCCTGTATTTTTCTCTGAAGAAAACAGGCTCGTGTTAATTGAGCTCTGCATTTTTGTTCTTATGTGTGTCAAAATTAATTAGATTGGAGAAGAAAAATGTTGATCCTTAACAAAATTTGTGAAAAATAGCCCATTCAAATCATAAAACATCTATAAGAACAAAATGTAGTTTTCACATCAAAGGCAGCTGTTTGTCCATATGTATTTCCAATTTAACACATTCCAAAAAAAGCTTGAAAATATACTGAAATAGTAAGACAGACGTTACTAAAAGAGCTGTAACTGAAGCAACTCCTGGTTGAGCAGTTAAGACAAATTCTCTTCAATTTTACAGTATTAAATAGTTAACTAACTATAAGTCATACAATCCAAAATGGTTGCCAAAATGGATGATTTAATGATTATTGGCAAAACTTTAAATAAAAAAGCCACAATTTAATATGAAGGTGGTACAGTATAAGAATTAAGAAGGGTTTATTATTTATTGTTTAACTACATCACACCTCTGCAAAAAACTGGTCCAAAATAATTTTAAAAATCACACAAGTTTGAAAAAAAAAAAACAATGAGGTAAGAAAAATCCTCTTAGCAAGAATTACTGTTTCAAGACAAAAGTTTAGTCATTAAGACATGTTTTCTCAAACTATGATTATTTTGCTATAAAAAAAAACACTCTTAATAGTATTATTTTTCGTTCCTGTGAACTTTTATATTTAGGATTATGCTGTTTTCATCCAAATTAAAAAAATAAACTTGAAATTTGTAGGACATAGAGCGGCAGAAGCTCATTGAAAATTTACATCTGAGTTGTGGGTGGGACTGTTGGCGCAGAGTAGGTCCGCCCCCTTTGCATCATCCACCTGTTTACAATCTCTCAGCTAGCTTACAGCCCTACAACCCCCAACCTAGTAATAGCAGTGCAACAAAAATAGCGAGCAATATCAGAGCGTTCCTACTGTACAGTTTGGAGCCAGATGCTAGCTCAGACAAGGATATACCAAACCAATCAGGGCGTTCATGCATCTGTTTGTCTGCAAGTGGATGCATCAGAATGGAGAGGAGCAGGCAGCTTGTGGCCCGCCGTGGTAACTTGGACGTCACACTTACAAGCTTTTCAAACTGCACCTTTACATCTGATACTGATTCACAACTGTTTGATTAAAAAAAATGCAAAATGCAAATTTAAGCTTAATTTTCTTGTCATATCAGAAAAATGGCACAAGAACATGTTAAAAACACAAAAAATACCATTTTCATCAGAGTGGGTCTTTAAGATTCTGTTTTACACTAAAGGCTCACAAGCCATGATTGGCAAATTGGGGGAAAAATCTGACTTTTAGTACATTTCGTTTTGTTTTGTTTTAATACACAAATCAAATATCAAACTAAAACAAAACCATGACCCAAAAATCAAGGTTAGAATAAGGTCGGATATAATGTAGTGACTGCCCTTCCAAATATGACGGCCTGCCAAAATCCACAATTAACTAAAGACATCAAATTAAAAAACGAAACAAAACGTTTGTGAAAGACATAAAACTGGAAGGATCGATGGACAGATGGAGAAATAGGCAGATTTATATAAAGAAAAGAAAAGATAAATGTACCTGAAAGGGCACAAACCAGCATGCTATGCCTGTCCCAAGCCCGGTAAACATATTAATAGTGTTCGGAAGAGCGCTCAACAAAATACTTAATAAGACATATCCAATAGATCAAAGGAGAATATATGAATGAAATGTTATTTTATGGTTTTAGAGGATAAGACACTCATATTTCACCCATCATTGGGGCTGGTTAAATCCGGGCCTGAGTTAGAACCGAATCGTGAAGTATATCTGAAAATCAAATAATTAACTTTTTTTTCTTAAAGTAATTTATAGGATGTATGCGGGTATGAGGACGCGCACGCGCCCCCAGAGAAATAAATGAAAATGTCTTTTATTATTTACAGCAAAAGCGCCGTTAATTCATTTGACCAAACAAAGTGGAAACCGGAAGCTTTTGCGCAGCCGACTCACTTGATGACCTGGGATATTTGCATGCATGAGTGTACGTTGTTTTTGAGGCATTACGGTGTTCCCAGAGCTTGCAGGTGGATTTGCATGTCCCATCTGCAGGCTGCTGCTCAGGCCTGATTGCATCTGAGAGCTGCAGGAAAAACCCCTGCAGCTTCATGGCCGCTGCTTATTGGTATTTTCCGAGTTTTCCAAACTAATAAGTGGCACTATCAAGTATTTGGAAGCGCCGCGAGACTACAGACGGGCTGCTGCGCTTAATTGATATTGAGCGCGCGCCGGTCGGCGCGGGCGAGGCCGCTGCTGGGTAATTTGCAGTTTAATCAGCGTTTGTAATGAGAGCCGCTGATTATCGCGCGCTGGAAATAAAGGGAGAGTTACAAGGAGCGTCTGTCAGAGTCCAGTGATAATTCACAACTAATTGTGATGATTAGAGCAAACTGGATGACTTCGGAGTTTCCCTGCCCTGCACGCGCGCGCCCTGCAAGTTGGAGCCTCTGCTCTTTTCCAACAACTCTCCTCTGCGCGTAAACTGTTCCAGGCTTGCGCGCGCAGAGGTAACAAGACAGAACCGAGCAGATTTGATTATCGAACGGCCCTGGGTGATTTGGTGGGGGAGGAAAGGTGAGAAAGTGAGGGAGGGGGAGGCCTGCTCCTCGGCACGCGCCGCCGCTGGAATAGCAAATGTGAAATTAGTGGGAAATGTGCGCGCAAACGTGGCCGACCAATTAGCGAGAAGAAGAAGAGGAGGCAGAAGCGAGGAGGATCAGCTGGACCTCTTGTGATAAGGATGTCTGCAGAGACAGCTAACGCATGCGCATCCCAACTCCAAAAGCCTTTCCCTCCAAATAAAGGAGACATTTGCTTAAAAAAAGGCTCCAAGATGTCATCCTGCTGTACTTCAGATTCAGTTTCCTCTATTTCTTCGCAGTGAAATGTATTTTTCATTACTTTCAAGGACGGTATAAAACATTTGTGGGGCCGGGGCAGTTTGTGTCCCTCCCCAACCACCCCCCACCCCCACTTGATGTCAAGTTGAACCAGGACACTACTTTAACTTTTAATTTTGGTGGTCCAGGAAATTTCCAAACATACCAGGCACAAGAAATGGCCAATTTTTAGTACATTGTTTGTAAACAATGCTAAATGTGAGCCTATTTAACACAAGTTAAACTAATGCTTTTCTGTCATTTTTTTAGCATCAGAACGTCTCATGAAAATTATACTTAAGAAACCCATTCATGTACAAAACCTGCATCCTTTTAGGGTCACAGGGTTGCTGGAGCCTATCCCAGCTATTGTTGTGTAAAGGCAGGGATCATCCTGCACAGTTTACACAGCCCCACACAGAGACAAACACACTCCTATTCCATGCTAAAGACAATTTAGAGTCACTAATGAACCTATGAAGCATGTTTTTGGACTGTAGGAGGAAACTGGAGTACCCGGAGAAAACCCACACATGCAAACTCCACACAGGAAGAACCTAGCTGGGATTTGAAGCAAAGGATTCTCATTGTAAAGCAATAGTGGTAACCAATACGTCACCATAAGAAATTAAAATTAACTCAGTTTCAAGTCTTAATTTTTACGTTTTTATATCTTTGATTTGAAACTTTTTCACCAACTACATTTCTTTTGGAACTTTTTATGAACTTGGAGAAAAAGTCATTTCAGGGTCTTTGTGATAAAACCTTTGCTGTGCATTATTATTATTTAAGTAGCAGGATACTTCAGTTGCTTAACATACAAATGAATCAACCTGCAACCACAGGGGGCGGGGGTGCTCTTCTGCTTTATGGGCCACAAACAAATCTGTAAAAGAAAAAAGACTTATCAATGTACCCTTTCAGAAATTGATTTTAAAGGGCCCAAACTAAGCAAAATATTTTTTTCTGAACTTTTAAGGGGATAATAATGTTCATTCCTGACAAAAAACAACACCAAAGCGATATTTTGCTCCATTCACGGATATCCGAGTATTCCTCTAAAACCCTGCTCTCTGAGCACCAGCCCCTCCCAACCCACAAAAACGAGTGGGTCCTCACATTGTGATGTCACAAAAGAGGGAACCGCCCCTAACAGGAGTCCCGTGGAGCTAGCAGTGATCTGCAAAACACTTTCACTTTACATGCACAATATGCACATCCATCTGTGCAAAAGTTTGGATGTTGTTTGTTTTTGTGGGCGAGACGTTGACGCGCTGCCAAGGCTGGCTCAAGGATGACGTCAAAAAATGGACGGCATCCATAAAGGAGCGAAAGGCGGTGCCTCACAGATCGAGATGTCTTACTCCCAGGTAGGAAAATGAGCTTGTGAAAATAGCTCATATTTTTTAAATAATTTGTTCTTTAGTGTAGTCTAAAGGTAATAAATGATGATGTAGATATAGTTTACTCTGAACGGCTTAAGAATAGCATGATATAAGCCCATTAAATGTGTATTTGCTGTTAAAGTGGTCAAGTATGCTAGTTCAGCTTTAGAGTTTTAATAAATGAATTGCATCCAAGTTTAGTTTATTTAACCTTTGTTTGTTTTAATCCATACAACTTTATACGAATTTACAAACCACAAACCTAACACTTGAGCAGAGTGAAGTATTACAGATGCTGAAGTAATTTCAGGATAAATACTATCAAGGAGAAATTTGTGGTTTTCCTACAGAAAAAAGTAAGAAAACAAACAGAAAATATTGAAAATAAAGACAAACTTACTTGATGATGTAAAGAAATCCACAGGTTTAAATCAATTATTTTATTAGTGTTGTGATTGTTATAATAACTCTCTTTACTATTTTTAGGTTTAAGTTGTATTTTTCTGTTCCTATATATTCACATTAAGTTTGTCCCCATTAATTAATATATTAATATATATATATATATATATATATATATATATATATATATTAACATATTAATATATTTCTAATGAGCAATGTTGATTCTCATTAATGTTGATGTTGTATTTTATTTTTTTGTTGTTAAGTACACTTTGGTTTTAGGGAGATAAATTCACCACTTACCCAGGATGTAGGTGGTGAATTCATTAATTGTATTAAATTAAAACCAGATGAACAATGACATTCTTACTGCTTAAAAGGTTTAACTTTATTTGAAAAGACACAAAAAAAGACTTTTAGACCTATGAGAATCATTGAAAATTAAGGTTTTTTTCAGCTCATATGTGAAAAATATAACTGATTTATGGTTCTCAAAGCTGGTGATCATACTTGTAATTTAAAACTGAAACATTTAAGTTGCATGTTGTTGAAAAAGTTGTCATTTTTTAAAAATATTTAGAATAAAGAGTTGGGCTGAATTCATTTCTGCAGACTTTTCACCTCTTTTAAAAAGTTGAATTACCTTGATTTTACAAAAGCCTTTGATTGAAAAACTGTTGAACTGAAAGGTTGAAAGTGCAAATTCTGCTACAAACAATAAAGTTTGTTGTTAAAGTACAAAAAAAGAGTAAAATATGTGAGCTGTGACAAATGAGGCGTCTTTTCTGGCAGGAAGGTCGCATCTTCATGTGTTGTAGGAAATTAAACAAACATGGCTCCTGTCAGGACTAACAATGAACTCAGGCTTCTTCCTTCTTTGTTTTTAATGTGAAATGGAATGAACTCTGCTGCAGGTGGCCCCTGGAGGGCCCTTCTTCTCCTGCTGCACCTCTTTCTTTTTTGGGTTCTCCCCTTTCTCTCAAAACCCCCATTAAAATGCAAAAGGGACGTGCCACAAAAATGACCTTCTCTCATCTGATCTCCTGCTCGGCGGCGCCGGAAGATGAGGCCGGAGGAACCGGCAGGAGCCTGCCATCGATTTTCCAGCAAGAGGTTATCTATATGTAGTATTTTAATGCCACAAAGTCACGGCAAATTGATAGTGATAAATATTTGCCGGAAGATTAGGTGAGGGGAGAGTGTCTCATCTCAGACCTGTAACCCCGGCAGAGCGGCTGCTCTCCTTGCCGGATTAGCCCCATCTATCCAGTGTCAATGGCTGTCTTGTTGAAAAAATCAGTGAGTAAACATGGCTGACAGAGAGCGCCAGTGTGTGTCTGTGTGTGTTTGTGTGTCTGTGTGGTGGACAGGCAGCTGATCACTCATACAAATAGACTCCAAACTCCGCTCAGCCCCTCCTGAAATGTGTTCTCCCTCTTTTCACCTCCACTTCTGTCTTTTTTCTAGCCCCCTTCCCCTCCTTGTTGTCTCCCAGGAGCACTGCAACTCCACCCTGTCCCCCTCCCCACCACCTGTCCTGCTGTTCTCCACTTTGTCCCCATCAATCACTGCAGCATTGTGTCCTGGATGTTATATAGAGTGACTTAATATCCGCCCCTTCATCTTTATTCCCTACGAAAATCCTTCCTCACGAGGGTCCACTTCTGCAGCCTGCTGAGGGTTTGTGTGTGTGTGGGGGTGTCTAAAAAACAAAAAGGTAAAGAAATGTTTAATGATATGCAACCTTAATCTAAGTGCAACATAAAAAGCACTAAAGGAAAATTTGGTTTGAAACAGATTTTTATGACGTCTATTTGACAAAACATTCCAAAAATCCAAAGAAATAATAATTTAAAAAAAAATTATGATGATAAAATTAATTAAACGTACCAAATCACACAGTGAGAGATTGATCAGAAGAACCGGAAACTTCTGAAACGCAACTTTTTTTAAACTCGATATGTGACTATATATACCTCTACATATAGAGAGATAAATATGCATGCATTGACCACAATGCATTGCGTTCTAAGGAATTTTCCCACACTGATCATCTTTTGATCTATTTTCAGTGTTCCCAGTTTTAATTATGGTTATGTCATTTTTAACCAAATTTCTAAGACATAGTTTCTGCAGAGCAGCAGGAGTTCATAAGAAATACATTTACACTATTATATACTATTATTTATATACTATTATATACTGTTTGTCTACGAGCGTATTTTCTACATCACAACAAACAGCATTTTTTCGTCTGCTCCTGATTTACAACAAGTAGCATAAATAAGTACTCAGAAATGCAGTTTTAGCTTTATGTATGTTCGTCATCATCAGAAAAATGCATCAAGAACATGAGAAAAACACCAAAAACATTGGAGTGGGTCCTAATAGTCTTCACTGAACAAGAGCGACACAATGTTGAAATCCACACATTTAGCTGTTTAAAAACGTACTAAAAAAGTGAAGCAAGTTTCATCTTGTTTGTCATCTCCTTTAACCTTTGCCAGCTACATTTCAGAACCAATTCCTTTAACCAATTTCACAAAAATTATCACAAATTAAGCATTTTTTCAAAAGAGAAAATAAAAAAAGGAAATGGAAATTATTCAATTTACAATCCTGCTGTTTAACTAATTTTCTTTGATGAATGCAACTCATCAAAGAATGCAAAATATTCTAAGTAGAAAATGAACCTGAAAAGTACTTTAATTTCACTCACAGACTCAATTAAGCCCAAATTTCCAGCAGCAAAAACAAAACCGCAAAACGCTTCCCTCCTGGAACAACCTTCAAGGCTCGTTCAAATGAAGACATCACGTCTCCAACATCATCCCTGTATTTTATGAAAGGTCCCTGACAAATAGGGTTTCCCGCCACGCTTGGGCAGCCACCCTCATTCTGCACTTGGCTTGTTTACATAGCACCAGGAGCATTTCCACGGATTAAACAAATCGCTGCCCGAAGGGGACATCCATAATCTGCTAACGGGTCACCAGCAAGACAGTTATAAATGCCCGTGTCTGGAAATGGGGACTGAATCAATGACCTTCCCTGAATGCAGCACTGGCTACACGCTGCACTTTATAATGGGATGAGAGAGGGAAAAAATGTGTTTCAATAAAGGGAATATTTTAAGATTATAAAAGGAGATAAAAGTCATTAAACAGCCTGAAAAACTGACACCTGCACCACTAATAATTTAATGAGACATTTTCCCCACAAAAAGTGAAAGGTCACTAAAACACCCAGCAGATCTCAGGCCACTTTACTTCATCATTCCACATTACAGCCTCATGAATTGTTCAAATTTGAGAACAAGCACTCAATTCTCTTTATTATGTTTATCATGTAAGTTAAATTAAACTTCATGAAAAGAGAAAGTTGCAGCGTCGTTCCACGGCTCCTCGAATAAAATGTAATTTGCGGCAGAATTTGTTGTATCTGTCACAAATATTCACAATTAGCGGCGGTAATTATTTGATAGTTTCTGCAATTACGGCTTAAACGGTTAAATTTTGAACTGTATGGAAGCTTAATTGGCCTAAATGTGATATTTTGCATATTTGCATAATGAGGAAATTGGTAGAAAATTGTGTTCATTCATTTGTGAAAAATCCTATGAATTTTATGAATTTGAAAAGCCTGCTCCTGCAGTCTGTGACTTTGCTGGCTGCTCCCAGAGGAGGAGGCGCAAAGTGGAGCACAGGCAGGAGGCCAGATGGAGGTGATTTTAAGAAGGAGAGAGAAAAGGGGAGAAGGCTTTTCAACACAACTTCAGGACTGCATCATCCAACAAACGGAGTTTAGAAACTTAGGCTGCATCCATATACCCATTCGCCCACCTATCCATCCATCTATTCATCAGATCGTCCATCCATCCATCTATCAGTCCACCTATCCATTCATTCAGCAAACCAACTTTTTTAAATAAAAAAGGCAAGAATAAATAAAGGAATTAGTCTATATGTTGTTTTATTGTGAAAAAATCTTGTTTTTAATCAGTTTTGAGGAAGTAAAATCATTAGATGTTTCTATTGATTAACAACACACCAGGTCATTTTACGGTAGAAGGATATAGAAGAAAGACTTTATAATCCAAATTTGTTTGCGCCGTTTCTGCAGTATAAATTGTAGACTCGCTTTAAGTTTAAGGAAAACTGCTTCTCTCGTGCCCCCCCCAACTAAAACCAATGGTATCCGTTGTTCCAACCTCCACAACGAGGTTGCCTTTGATTGGTTCACTTCAAAACAATGAGATTCTGGCTGTTCGTTGGCTCACAGTTTTTAGACTGAATTCACTGCCAACTCATTGAGAAAAGTGAGAAGATTGTAAAGCGACATGGACTGTGGCTTCAGGTGCAACCATTCCACCTTAGTGAACTCTGCAAGGCCATTGACATTAAAACAACTAGCAAACTGTAAAAACTTAAGAGGGAAAACTGCAAAAACGTCTGACGGATCTACTATGAAGAGAAGTACGCGTGTGTCTCATTTTAACTTGATATGTAAATATATATATATATATATATATATATATATTTTCCCGTTTTCTCTCTTGTTTAAAATTTCAAAGTTTAAACCGTCAAAGAAAAGAAATTCAGTATTATAAAAAAAAATTAAAAATCGGCTTAAGATCGAAGGTTTTTTTTAAACTTGGTAAACAGAACCCCAGACCCCTTTTTCCTGAACACTGTATGGAATCTTAATTAAAGCTGAACACAGAAACACTGAAGTTGTTGCATGTTTGGCAAAAAAAAAAAAATAAATCATGCATCTGAATTTTTTCTAAAAATGAAAATAAAATAAATTAATAAATTGCATCCACTGCTGTGTGGCAACATTTAATTTGTGAATATTACGTTTTTCTTTGTTCATGGGAAAAAAATAAAATATTTTTCAACATCTTAATGAATTCGAGAAGTTGGGAACTTCCTCCCACTGGAGACACAAACACGTTTTAACAGGTGATCACTAAGACAACAACCCCTATGCTGAAAAGGTGCCCCCTTGTGGCCTTGCTTGACTTCTCACAGTTGGAGAATTTGTATGTATTTGTTAGTTGTGGAGTCCTCAAGGCTCAGTTCTAGGGCCTATTCTCTTTTTATCACATTGAGTTTTTCTGAAGTTAATCTTATCTAATAAATTTGGTCACATCACTTATCTTGCCTTTTTTCACTAGTACTTACTGCAATCATTTAAGATTTTACAAAAAAGTCTCACAAAGGTCACAAAAAGATTGAAAGTTTCATTAAAAATGTTAATTGCATTATTTTTGACTGAAGCTAAGACCTCAGGAAATGTTTTACCTTGATTTTAAACGTTTAATAAAGAGTTGAAGCAAATTTAGTTGAAAGAAAACATCATAAGCGATTCAGTCTGTTTGTTAATGATGATGCAAATATATTTATTTTTTATCAAAAAGACATCTAAGAGCATCATTTTCATCTTGATTAGAACCTGACTGTTTATGTTTTGTTCTGTGGATCATCCTCATTCATTAGAATTTGACAGATCCAATTATGATTGTCGGCCCATAATCATGTGACGGGTTGCCACCGGGGAATCCACCTCAAAACAAACAGCTCTGCTTTAATGCAAAATGTTGATGGGCTGCCGTGATGGGTGGTTTGTGCGTACGTACGTGCACGTCAGGCCATTTTCTCGTATTGTGCTGCTCTACCATTCCCCAGAACCTCATAAAGCTCATGGGCAATAATGATCCTGCCATAGACTGTAATGATCCCACCATTTCATGGGGTATTACACTATAATGATGATAGTTCTAGACATTTGCATCCCATCCAGAGCTGAGCTGCTGAGCTGCACCTCCATCTTACCTGGTAATTTATAGAGCAAAAGCGTGAATAAGCCGCTCTGGAATAATACAATCCACACTCGGAGTGGAGCGTGAAGATTTATTACACGAGCGTAAACCCAGAAGGCAAATAGAATCAGCCTGATCTGTCTGAGTGTGTGTTTTTGTGTCCAGGAATAAAGACATCCGCGAAAACTGGCCAATGACAGCACATAAAGGATGATGGGTGGTGGCGGGGGAGGAGATAGGTGGAGGAAGGTGGGGATGTGGGCGTGGCTTCATCACAAAAATACTCCAAAGGTTGACATGGAAGGCAGAGGGAGGAGGGAAAAAAAACAACTCCTTTTTGGGTTTTTTTTGCCAGAAAAATCTTTCTCCGCTCTTCTTTACAAACATGCAACACAAAGAGGACACACAATCCAACACACACAATCACAGAGAGGGGGGGTAGAAAAACAACAAGCCTGTGCGTATTTTACTCTGAGAGTTAATGGGAATAAAATACCTTGGTGGATGAGTGCAGATGTGTTTGATACAAATAGTCATTTTCCTATTTGCTGCCTCATTGAGCATGATGAATGATGGGAGTCAGGGAGGCGGCGTGATGAATGGCAGCACCTTGGCTCCATTGCATGCCCTATTGATTCTCCTTCTTTATTACTCCTACAACCCAGCTGGCTGCTCATGCCCTCCCTACACTCCCCTGCTCTCCGCTGAAGGGGGGAAGAAGAGGAGGTAACAAGGGGGCAGGTCTTCCTTCTACTGTAAGAGGCTTCGCCTCTTTGCCTCTTACAGGAACAACTGGCTTTTGTGTGTGCGGGTGTGTAAACATGCAGGGGGAACAAGCAGTGTGTGTGTGTGTCCCGCGGCCTGCTGGGAGTTCATGGATAAGGGAAAAATGAGTTTTCTGATTAGCAGATTAGAGGCCAACAGTCTCTAACGGGGACTTGGCTGCGAGCTGCTTAATTAGAATGAACTCTCGGATGACAGGGGGGGGCAAGAACAAAAAGATCGAGAGGTTTTAAAAACCCACGAGGGCTTATGGTGTGAGCGCTGAGCTCAGGGACTGAAGTTTGAACAAAGGTGAGCTTCATCCCCGAGTCTAAACTGTCACAAACTCGACTTGTTGCTCCGCTTTTGTGGTAAAACAAAAGGGCAAAACAAATCTGTGGTTGATCCAAAACGAACGAAAGAAAGAAACTCAACTGACTTTTACATAAAGTGTGCAATAAAGGGATGCTGACAGTTTTTCAGTTGTCACTGGGGATGTCCTAATCTGAAGGATCCTCTGTGAAGAGGAGTAACTGCTGCCTTCATGAGTGAATGCTGGTCTCAGTGTTGACTCCACATGAAAATGGTCCCTTGGCAGTTGTCTCTGTTTAATTCTCATAAAAAGAAACCTGATCTTTTTTCTGTTGAAATGCCTTTGTACGTCGTTGTTTGTGTTAAAACAAACTAATAGAGACATTTGCCTTTAATGTTTATTAAAAGATTCATTGAGCCTGAAAGTTCAACTGTGAGTCTCTCGATAACTTTACCGAACTGTTTTTGTTCGCTTCCTGCTCAAACTGCTGTCGTATTCTACTGCGTTTTACAGCAGTAAAATGTTGTGATTCATTTGTGATCTTCTAAGAGAGCATTTATTTTTAAAAAGTACGCTTGAAACAGACAGCGTTGATCATAGTAATAAGAATAAAATAGATATCCGATCCTTGACTGGTATACAACATCTGATTCAATTGAGTCTAAAACTATGATTTATTTTGGGTCAGATTTCAGATCATTTGATCAGGTTGGGTCATCCATAGTTGTCCCCTTTTTCTTCAAACACTAACCTTTCCAAAAAAAAACGTCACTGTAAGTTCTGGGAACGTTCACTGTAAGAACTGAAGATTTGATGGTCAAAAAATCCAATCCCACATTTTCACAAAATATGCCATATTCCCTAATACTTTTTAAAGTTTGTTTTCTGGAGATTATGAATTATTAACTCATTAATGTGGATAAAAACTAGTGTCGTCAATCAAGTGAAAAAAATAATCAGATTATTCACACATTTGGATTGTAATCACAATGTTTTACTAGGTAAAATTGACATGACGATATCCAGCTTTTTGACTAAAAAAAAGGCCAGAGAGAAAAACTTTCCTTCATTTTTTTTGTTGGAAATTTTTGAATTTCCTGAAATGTAATTTGTGTAAAAAACACATAAATGGTAGAAAAAGCAGAACTGTAACGTCTTTAGTGTCTGCAGTAATACTCCAAGAAAATAAAGATTCTGATATACAGCCATGAGAAACAAACATGTTTCTGCGCTTTAAATGAACTTCTAGCATGGTGAAAACTCAAGTCTGATTGGCTGCTGGATGAGGATGCACCATTGATTAGAAACAATGGACAGCTCAACCGACCCCCCTTCATGTTCCCAAACAGGAAGTACCCGCTGGTTCCAAGAAGCCAAAATCCCACAAACTTCTATAGAGAAATAAAAAGCGATTACTCAGTTATACTATTTGTCAGAATAACCATTTTTGCTCTGATACTTTTTTCTTAACATCTTCTTTCTAATCCAATTTTTTTTTTAAAAAAGATATTTTTTCTTTATCACAAGTTATTCAAGTTATAAACTGACCAGTCAGTCCATTGTGTCAATGGGATGCACACCTAAAAAAGAAGTTCCGGTCACATAGCCCAAATGTTCTACATCACTGCGCAGGCTTCTTTAAAGAGAACTTTTTGCTTCATCTTCTGGACAAAAACAAGTGGTAAGAGGTGAACTCTCTGAACCGATGCTTAATTTAACCTATTGTGATGATCAGCAAATATATCACTTTCCTTTGCTGCTGCAGTCGAGGTCGGTGCCAGCTCAGCGACACGTTGCCATGTTGCTGTGACAACACACTGCACCACTTATCAAACAGTCCACTCTTTGTGAAAAAGCGATTTAACTATTTTGTAAGTGACCATAGTATAAGAAGTGTAATTTCTGATAATGCACACTTTGTTGAGCATTATCCCTTATATAGTGCACACAGTGGAAGCCTGAACCATCCAACGCGAAACGGAAGACGGTTGCTGCGCTTAAATGAAGTCAATTCAGTTGCTTTTTTTCCTGCTCGTCGTCAGTAAGCAGTGATTGGTCCGAATCAGTCTGAGTTCCTATGGCAACCACTCTCACCGATCACTTGAAAGCAGACTCAGGAGAAACTGCCAATCAAACATTGTGAATGTTGGTCACGGGGGCCTGCAGGCTTCACTTGCTTTTATTGAGGCATCTGATTGGTCAGTTTATATCTTGAGTAACTTGAACTACAGAAAAAACATCGTGAAAAAAAGAGGATTATCAAGAACACGTTAAAAAATATATCAGAGAAAGAATGGTTATTCTGACAAATAGAATGACTTAGTAACAGCTGTTTATTTCTCTATAGAAGTCTATGGGATTTTGGCTTCTTGGAACCAACGGGTACTTCCTGTTTGGAACGCAAGGAGGGAGGAGTCACTCAGTCCAGTTCTTATATACAGTCAATGGTTATAAACGTGTGGGTGTGAAATTTGTACTCTGCACTCGAGCTATCTCCTGGGGGAGTGGTGAGCTGTATGGCGGCGACTGTTAAACAGGGAGGCATTGGTTCGCGTTGTTAAAGTCTATAATATAGCTTAACCGTAGATTTGAATCTACAACCTTCCAGTCTCAGGGGGGACACTATACCACTAGACCAATGAGTTGGTTTTCTGGAATAAACTGACAGCTCGTTATTTCTAAAAAACAAAAACTAAAAGTTTTTTTTTCTTTAGATGCTGCTAATCTTTTTCTCAAATGACTTATTTTAACAAGTAGTTTTTGAAAAACTTAGCAGAGTTTTGGTTTTTGACTCCACCATGTTGATGGCGTCACCAACCGAGTCCCTGATTGGTTTAGAAACTTTAGAAACATCGCTCCACAGCACCTGAAACGTGCCACAGGGCGTCTGATCGCGTCTGAACATCAACCCAACATTAAAACTAAACCCCCCCGACGCGCTCTGTGTGAATGCAACTTCAGTGTGCAAATGTGTGTGTTTGTGGGTCGATGAAACTGAGACTGTAAAGCACTTTGGGCCATAAAGCAAGAAAGAAAACCTTGTAGTTATTTACCAATGTAGTGCAATGGTTGTGTGGTGTTAGTTTGATATGTTATATGAATAAATGAGGGTTGGAAGGTTATTTTGAATTTTAGCTCATTTTTTATTTGGGTTTCCTCCGTACAACATTTCAGGAACAATTATTTCAATATTTTCATGCGTCTCTACAGCTGTGTAAACTGTCACAAGTAAAGGAGGTTTGAGTTTCATTCTTTGAAATTCTAAAAAAAAAAAGAATCAAGAATCTGCTTTTCTGATGCAGTTTTGCATCTTGAATTTTCTTAACAGTTTGAGCTTCTTGTCACTGCAGTTTTCAACATATAATGTGCTTTTCATATCTTTTGTGTTTTATTTTTTATTCCTACTCTGAGGAGAGTAAAGTGAGATAAAAGCTGTCTCAAAGGGAGCCGTTTGACTGATGGCTTTTAGAAGTTCAGAATCACCGGGACGGTGACCCCCTCTCCCCATCGCCCTCCTCAAAACAAAGCTTTGTTCATCCATCCGTTGCTGCAGGAAAGGTCCACATCTGAGCGGCCTTCTGGACGACACCTCCATGGGGGGCTGCGGTGAGAGTGGGGTTGTCACCGTCCTGTCTGTTTGATGAAGGCTTCTTCCTGGTTAGGGAGCAGCTGGGCGCGACGTGATTGGCTTGCAGGAGGACAAACGGGATGTAGAGTCTCTGCGGGACCGAGGACAAAGATGTTCTGTCAAGTTATGGACAATAACTTCCACAAACGTGTGCAGAACATTTTAGAATAAAGCACATTTTAGCTGAATCAAATCAAGCTTTATTTATAAAACGAGTTTCAGACAACAGTAACACAAAGTGCTATAAAGACTTAAAACAATTAGAAATGAAGTTATAAAACACACAGAAGACCCTCCTGACCTCCTACACACAACATAGTAAATCTGGTGCTGTGGTCATCTCCTGATCAGGAGATCACAGGTTTGGTTCCATTTGTTGTGTCCTTAGGCAAAGCGCTGAGCCCCTCATTGCTCCTGGTGGTTATAAGTTGGCGCCAGTGTAAGGCGGCAGAGTGTGTGAATGGGACTGTGACTGTAAAGCTCCATTTAACATCAAACGCAATTCACGGGTCAGAGGCGTCCAGTTCCAGTGTTAGGTCAAGGTACAGACGTGATCAGAGGTCCTGCGGCGCAATTTGGAATGAACATGCAAACTCCACAAAGAAAGATCCCAGTGGGATTCGGACCAAGGCCTTCTCACTCAGAGGTGAGCTAACCACTGTATCACCGTGTAACCCATGGAGCCTGAACTTCATGAAGGCTTCACGCGGATTCTTCTTCTTCTGTGCTAAAAGCGAACATTTTCCAGCTTAGCGCCATCTAATGGTTGCAAATTGCAAGGGCCAAAAAAGATTGTACTTTTAGGCCCAATCCGAATTCTTCCCTTCTCCCTACCACTCCATTAGTAGGGGCATTTGTAGTGAAAGCGGTGTCTGAAAATCGTTTTTTAAGGGCTGCCCTTAAGACGGAGGGTTCCGTGTCGCGCTACGCCGCGGAGGAGAAGCGCTTTTCTTCATGCTCCTGATCAAACACAATCTGAAAAAAGAGAAACTCAGAAATGCAGTTTTAATCTGAAATTCTACCATACGTGTCCTCCATTATGAGGAAAATGCTACAAAAACAAGTTTAAACAACATTTTCATTGGAATAGGTCTTAAAAAGGGTTATATAAGTATACACCATGACTCAAAATATAAATAGAATGGAAGTGGAAACCTGGCTTGATGCTGAACCTCTGACAGAGGGTGGACAGATTTTGATTAATTTCCTCCATTGTGAGGCGCACAAACAAGCGTTTTTCAGACACGCGAGCGTCTTCACAGCTTCCCCGACTAAATTACAAATGTTTCAGTGGATCGGAGTTGCAGGACATAATGAAGCAGTGCGGCACGCTGAGAGGTAATTACCCAGCAGCACTCCTGCAGCTCTGCAAGGTGAGGGAGAAGATGAATAGCCAAAGCACAAAACCACTGACCCCTCAAAAGTTTCATTTACCGTCTCCCCCCCTTCCATCTCCCTCCTCCTGGTTTTGGGGAGCCTGGAAGAGGTAATCATGGAGGGACGGTTTTGGTAGCCTGATGAATGGTGTGTGTGGCTTTGGTGCTCGCACTCACATCTATTTATCTGCTCCGGCCTGGAGATGTGGAGCACACTGAGCCTTATTGAGTCGCCAGAGCTGGCAGAGACAGGCCAAGAGAGGAGGAGGAGGAGGAAGGAGGACAGACTGCCTGGCTGGGAGACGTGGAGCCGATCAATTTTCCCCCTCCAGCCTATCAGTCATGTCCTCTCCGTCTGTCCGTTTCTGCTGATGACACACTTTCTGTGCCCATCGGCCCATTTCCAGGCCGAGAGGAGAGACTCTGCTGCGTGTTTGTTTGTGTGTCGGTCAGGGAAAGGTGAGCACACACCTGAGGGCTGTCAAGAAGCGGTTTGGTTGAAGGGAGCCTCCCCAGGAGTCTGCGGCGAGGGGCTCTCGGAGCGGTGGCCCCTCAGGTGAGCTGCCTCCTTGTGCCGGCGGAGGTGGCAGCATCCACAGCTCCGTCAATGCATAATGCATTAGAGGCCTCCTCCTGCTGACAACCCCCTCTGCCGCCTTCCACTCTGCGAGCCTGCCCGCTAATCAAAAACGACACATCCCAATGTCCGGACACTCACACACGTGCACAGCTGCTCACACACACACACACACACACACAGAAGCTGAAATTTACTAATCAAAAGTGTATTTCCTGGAGGCCGACTCCCAAGAGAAATCCAGCTGGAAGAAATTGGAATAATTTATTAGCTTACAAGTTTTCGTTGACAGTTAGCCCGAGGCTATTTATCTCAGTAATAGAGAACGTCTCCAATGTGGCAAAATTGACCAAATCAAACAGCTTTGATCAGAAAATGAATCTGGCAAGGCTGTCTGTCTCTGAGCGTCCCGGAGGAGGGCGGGAAACAAACAAAACTGAGACGCGGGAGACAGGAAAGGGGGGAGATTATTTGAGAAGTGACCAGAGAGGTGAAGGAGAAGCTCAGCTTGCAAGTGAAATTAAAATGAGGCAGAGGGACAGGGGGGGGAGAAAATCCAAAGTTGGGAAGAAAAGCAGGAATGATCCTGCTTTTCTTCTTCCTCCAGCAGAAGCTGGAATTCACTTTGGGGCAGAACACTCTCCTGCGTTTAGATTTGCATTCGTTTCACTTTTTCTGCACCAATCTGTGAACTCCTTGTAGCACAATAACCCGGGTGGGGGGGTGGATTTGCAGACTCTTCTGAGCCAAATCCATTTCCGCTCCGGCTCCGTTCATCTCTGTCACTCCGCCTCAGTGACAAAGGCGCAGAGACGAGCTGTAAAACAGGCTTTTGACACGATCCAGAGGCGCGCCTCTCCCCGCCAGACTGACAGACAGTTCAAAGGGTCGTCAGGCTGACGTGCGGCGGGGACAGTAAACACAGCACGGCTGTCGCAATTAGCAGCAGGCCTTTGATTTGCAGCTCAGCCTCAAAGATGGCGCTCATTATGTTAAGTGTGTGTCAATCACCTGGAGCGGCAGCAGAAAACTGATCTCTCTGTAAAAACGGGCCCTGCAAGACAGAAAATACTACAGTTTTTCTTGAATTGTGGTTCTTCTTACTTTCTTAAGACTTAAAACCCCACTCTGATCATCTTTTGGTCTGTTTTCAAAGCATTCCCAGTGATCTTTTATTTATAATGATGCTGTTTTAGGCCAAAATAAAAAAAAAAAAACTTGAGTTGGTTTCTAGAACATAGTTTGTATGGAGTGGCAGGAGTGTTTTCTACAATATGACCTTTTTCATCTGCTCCTGATTCACAATGATTTGAATAAAAAATACTTGAGTCAAATATTCTTGACATATGTTCTCCATCATCAGGGAAATGCTACAAGAACACGTTAAAAACACCACTTTCATCTTTTACAGTGCAAGTTCCACCGAAGCAGCAAAAGTTTGAGAACAGCCACAATGATCGGATCACAGACGGATATTTCTCCATAGACGGGCATTAGCACTGACCCCCCCTCCCCCCACACCTCCACCTGTTCAGCTCCACACCACCACCCCCTCTCCAATCTATCCGCCTAATGAATTTTTACCTGGCACAGACTGTTTTAAACTCCATTTGGACTTGTGCCTACAATTACCTCCTCAGAGTCTCCAAAGTAACCGCGCTCAGCCTAATTAGTATGCATTATCAATTAACAAACTTAATAGCTGGCAGATTGATTGGATCCTCGGTAGAAGGGAGCAGACCTGGGCAGAGCAAAACTCAAAATGAAAAATCATCTCCCTGCGCGCTCCTCTCGCTCACAGCATTCCGATTTTTCTGCCTGCAGAACGTTTGAACTCACATGGAGGTGATTTTAGGTTTTGAGGAAAAGGAAGTGGGTGTGAAAATGAGGTGAAACAGACGTTCCACCTGTATAGTTTGACTTTGAAAGACGTTAAAGGGGAACAAAGTGTTTGAGGATTGTTTTTGCAGCTCAGACTCACAAACAGAGGAGGAAATTAAATTACAAAAACCACAGACAAAATCTGACTTCATAATGAGCTTTCTAACATCTAAACACAAAGTCTAATTATGATCAGATTTCTTGCATTATCAGATATTTAAGTGATCGTGTGAACAGGATAATCCGATTTCCAAACTAAGAGTCTGAAGAAGCTTAGAGTAGAGCCACAGCTTCACCACATTAAAAGGAGGTGAGGTGGCTCCGGGTTCTGGCCCAGATGCCTCCTGGACGCCTTCCTGGGGAGGTGTTCTGGGCATGTCCCGCTGGGCAGAGGCCCCAGTGAAGGACAGGCCATGCTGGAGAGACGATGTCTATCGACTGGCCTGGAAATGCCTCATCGTCCCAGAGGAGCTGGAGAAAGTGGGCGGGGAGAGGGAGGTCTGGGCAACTTTGTTTAGACTGCTGCCCCCACAACCTCGACCCGGATGAGTGGAAGAAGATGGACGGACGGACGGACGGACGGACAGAGAAAGAGTCTGATTTTATAACCAAAAACATTTTATAACACATGTCACATCTGAAACCGGTTTCCATGCTTCCATTCTGAGGTTTGTGGTTCATTTTGGAGAATCTGCACATTTAGAAACTTGAGACTATTGTGTTTTTACACTTGTACTCAAATCCATAAACTGATTTAACTTGTTTAAGCTTGATTGTGAAAAGCCAATTCACATCTGAGGTTCTCTCAAAAAAAGAAACTTTAAGTAGAACTAAATTCACTCCCTTAAAACCTTAATTTATTCCCAGCTATGAAAAAGAAATCATTACGTTTTTGCTTTCATACAGATGTTAAAATAAGGTAAGTTTGGAGCCAACATGGTTTGGTTCATTTTTGGAGCAATATTCGTCACTGTGTTATTTATTTTTATTTTTTTAATCCAACTCGTCCTTAACAATAATCTAGATTGTTCTTCTCAGTTAGATCAGATTAAATGATCCACACAGAACAGTAAGGCTCAAAGGCTTTCTTCTAAACGTTGTAAGTCTGCAGGAAAGGCTAAATAGGTGACACGCTTCAACACTTTGCCAGTTGTACAGTTTTGCTATCTTCCTCCTGGACCTCGGTACCTCCAGGAGAAGCTGATCAGCAGACCTGAGGATCCGGGTTGGGGTGTAAGGACAGAGAAGCTCAGAGGTACAGCGGTGCACAATTGTTTAAAGATTTGACAACAAATAACAGAATCGTAAAATGAACTCTAAAATTCACAGGCAGCCAGAACAGGGGAGACGTGGTCCCTCTTGCACGCTCCAACCAGAACCCGAGCAAAAGCGTTCTGGACCAGTTGGAGATGTGAGAAGGACGACTGGCTAACTCCAAAATAAAGAGAGTTACAGAAATCCAGCCGAGATGTAATGAAAGCGTGGATTACTGTCTCAAAATGATGTTTGCTTTAACCTTCACCAACCGCCTCAAATAAAAGAAGATGGATTTTACCACTGAGCTGATTTGACAATCAAGTTTGAAATCACTGTCCATCTTAAAACCCAGGTTAGACACAAACTGTTTGAGATGTGGAGCCAAGGGACCCAGCTCCACTGAGGAGGGGGCACAGGAGCTGCTCGGACCAAACGCCATCACTTCTGTTTTTTTGTCATTAAAACTTCAAAAGCTTCGGTCCTTCCAGTCCTTGATGTCTTGTAAACAAGATAGTAATGGTGTAACGGAGCAAACTTTCTTTATTGGTAAATAAATCTGACTGTCTTTCAGCGTAAAAGTGGAAGGGAGCCCAGAGGAAGGAGGTACAAAGAAAAGAAAATTGGTCCTAACATAGAGCCCTGTGGAACCCCAAACAACAGTGGAGCAGTTAAAGTATATATCTATATTCTTTAGTAATAGATGGCTTTTCAATAAGTGTCTTTTTGTCGCGTCTTGGCCAGGAATCCCTTATAAAGAGGTTTTTTTTTTATCTCAATAGGACTTCATGGTTAACTAAATGCTAATAAAAAAATTAGCAATACAATCCAATTCTATCAAGAGGAAAAAAAATCCTTTATTGGTCAAAAACTGTTGGTGATTCTTCCATTCATTCGTTATTGTTTAGAAGTTGTAAAAACAAAATGTTTAAAGGTTTTTAAAAAAAAAAGCAAACTTCTGATTTTATTTTTATAAAAATTATGGATTTGTTTTGGAACAAGTCACAAAACATCAGAAATATCCTCTAAAGATTTGGGGGAAACATGATCATCTCCAGTCTTCAGACTGCAGTGCAAACATATTTCCATGAAATCCTCTTTCATGCTTGACCTCTGACCTCTGACAGAAACCTGCAGCTGAACCAGTCAGTTTTTGAAGCATCATTTTGTAAGAAATCTTTGATTCAGGGTGACTATTCTGCTTAAAAACAAACTTCAAGAGTGGTTATCTGGACAGTTAAGTACTGTATGCCATAAAAGAGAAAAGTGGAGTAAAAAGCAGAATCCTTCAATCTGAATGTTACACAAATCCCTGTCCTCCTGATCTGCATGTTCTTTAAATAAACCAGCTCACGTGTTGGTTGGAAACGCTGCACAGCCTCCTCCGCTCGTATGATGAGTTTTGTCACGTATGTGCTTTCATTAACACGAG
This sequence comes from Oryzias celebensis, assembly GCA_014656515.1. Lineage (NCBI taxonomy): Eukaryota > Metazoa > Chordata > Actinopteri > Beloniformes > Adrianichthyidae > Oryzias > Oryzias celebensis. The sequence continues at coordinate 3,716,913 of BNCR01000012.1, forward strand.
GCCTCGCTCTCTAATGGGACTGCGGTCGTGAAAGAACATTTCCTGTAATTTAACATCAGGAGCTTTATGAAGAGGAGAGCCGGATGATGGATGCCGCCTGGAGAAAAATGAAAAACAGCTCCCGGGGAGATGGAAGCAGCAGCCATGGATGGGAGGAAACAGCAACCAATTTGTCAGCGGGATGAAGATGATGGTGAAAGCAAGCTTTCATCCTCTGGACATTCATGTCGCCATTAAACGGGTCTGTGGGAAATTAAAGTCGCAGAATGGATGTCTGCAGCTTTCACTCTTCTTTTTTGTTAAAACAAACTAAAAAAGGATTTTCTGAAGGCTTTTATGTTTCTAAACTTACAATTAATTATTCATTAACTAATTGACTTAAAATACATTTTCATTTATTCAAAGTCGTGGAGTTTGTTAGTTTAGATCACACTTTCATACCAAATCATAGTTTGTACAAATGCTGTTTCTGATATGTTCTTTTAACTCGTAGCAGCATAGTTTATTGTTAGACACTACATTGTCTATTTTGTGATTGTGTGGCAACTGGATGTGCAGACATTTGTCTACACCTCCATGCAGCGACTCCAAACCAAAACTCTGACTTCATCTCCCGGGAAACCAAAGCTGCAGACATGCAGCTGTGGAGAGAGGCTAAACTCTTGTGTGCATGCATCCAGAACAGAATTACTGATTGATTTTTGAATGCACCTTCAGTGTGCAGACTCAATGCAACCATCTTCTGTTCGTTCCTTGCTGCAAGTTCATGCTAAAAGATAAGTTTTGGACTCTTGAGTCTTAGGGTGCATTCAGACTAGACACATTTGGTTTTAAAGTGAATCATAGTTCGTTCTCCCTAATCAAAATGTCAGTCTGAATACATCCAAGTGGGCCATGGTCTGGGACCAGGAACCGCTCTCTGACCCATGTTTGGAGGTGGTTTGGGTTCGTTTTCAATAGGACTGAGCTCCGGTTCGCTCTGAGATTCCTCAGTCTGAGTACAATCCGTTCTCTGAGCTGAATAACTGGACCAAAACGGCCACCGTAGCCAGTAGTCACGTGATGTAAACAGAGCAGGAATAACACAACGGATGAGCCGCGGACAAATGCAAAGCAACCATTGTCGTGTTGTCGAACACTAGCTACCTTGTAGTTCCTGAACAGAATTCTCTTAAAAACACCACAACAATGAGACACACCAGCTCATTGAAACGTGGTCGGATGAACGCAGGCTCATTAAAACTACTTTTAACGTGATACATGTTGCTTCTCACTATTTTCCCGACTTTCTTAGCTGTCGTCTCCTTATTAACCGTCTCACAGCCTCCACTGTACCAAAGCGACAGTAAAGTGTTGTATCTGACGTTGATACAGACGTTCAGAGATGGCCAACAAAATATTAAGTTTGAATAAGTGAAATATAACGACAAAGATTGCAAAGAGCACAACTTCCATAATTTCTGCCTCTAGTTGCTTTGTCGCGCCCTCGTAATTCCTGGCAAATGAGTGAAGAGATCTGTAATTATATGGTTTTGGTTCAAAACAGAAATGTCCAGTAAACGGCAGCCTGAATACAGAAAAAACGCAAAGTTCAGAACTCGATCCGGACCAAATCAAATTTCGCATCAAATTATTTTTCCAGTCTAAATCCACCCTAATTGAATCTTTTTGTATGTCTGGAAAACTGGGTAAGAACTACAAGCCTTTCTTTGCCGTTCCTTTTCAGAAAAAGTTCCCTGACGACCAAACATGTCTTGAATGCTAAAGTTTACTCTCTTCCCAGCCCTCCTCTACGGTAGCGTTCAGCCGTTTCCCAGCCAACATAACATTCATAAACGAGTCGCCAAAACATGTTTGACAGAGTTGCTTTAGATGCAAATTGGCCGATCCGTCCTCAGCTTTAAGAGCACCCATTCTCTGCATCAGAACGAATCCAAACACTCACCTGATTCCAATGCTCTAATAAACAAAGATGCTTATTTACATAAATATCAATAAGAAGACATTATGACAATTACCCGCCCTATTGGTCACCAACTTTATATGCTTGAAAATATACTTTATTTTCATTAGGAGGCATGAAATGCAGTCATTAGAGTATTAATTAGGGCCACTATAAACAATTATCTGGGTTAGTTTTTCAGTTATCCTGTAATGGGTCATTGCTGTGATGGAATCAACACTGCTGTGACACTAATTACAACACAATGCCACTTAGGACACGACAAACGGTGCGAGTTTCTGTAGCAAGAAAACATACAAATGGAATAATGTTTGGGCTTAAACGCGGGGCTCCTGCAGCAGAAACGGCCCCTCAGCACAACAGCAGAGCCGTTCAGAGGATAAAAATAAAACAACCCATTACCTGCTGCAAACACAGCTCGTCCGGATGCTTCACAGCGCAGCCATGCAGCGGCAGAAATCCGCTGTAAATGCAGGGAAGCAACGGAATTGAGGAGTCACATGCAATGAGTGTCACCTCAAAGTGATGGGTTTTAGAGGGGGGTTGGTGGCCTGAGGGAGCAAAGCAGGGCAGATTCAGCAAAATACTGCAGCAACTTTGGAGAAATGAGAAAAATAGCTCTCCTTTAAAGTAAAATGCTGTAAAAAAGTTGACGTTAGCGGAAAAAAACCAAAGAAAAGTAGAAAAGAGGGAAATACGGAAGGCCTGTGGTGCTAAAATGTTGCCACGTAGAAAATACGCTGGGCGGGGCCACAAGCTCCCTGCTCCACTTCATTCTGATACATCCACTTGTAGACGACCAGATCCAGGTACGTTTTTGTTTTCCTCGTCTGAGCTGGAATCTGGATCAAATCTGTCCGGCTGGATAGGTTTGATATCATTTTTGTTGCACCGCTAATGTTAGGTTGGGGATTTGAGGGGCTGTAAGCTAGCAGTAGAACATGTAAACAGATTTCAGTTATGAGTGATGGGAAGAGGGGTTGGGTTGCTCTGCACTAACAGTCCCACCCACACTTCAGAGGTGAATTCCTCATAAACCCCTGCCGCTCTGCAGAAACTAGAAAATCCTAGAAAATTACAATTTTGTTTTATTTTGGCTAAAATGGTTCTATCATAATTAAAAGACCACTGGGAACACTTTTACAAAAAATCTAAAGATTATCGTTGTGAGACAAAACAAAACTTTGGCAATTCAAAACTTACATTTTATTTAACTCCCAAGATAATATTTGTTATAGATTTTTTTCCATTTAATTTTCAAATATATATGCAGCATTTTTAAACATATTATGCAGTTTTGATGTTTCATTTTTTTCACATTTTCTTAATCTTTAAGCTTTTCATTATACTTTGATGTCATTATATCCACTTTTAATTTAAGCAAACTAAGCCAGCAAATAATGAAGGAAAGTGTACGAATGATGGATCAATCATTTGTCTTGGTCGAAAAACTAAAGAAAACAGCCTTACAAACATTTTTTGGGGGTAAAAACTTTCCAGAAAAAAAGGCAGAATACATTGAACTTTAACCAGGGGGGGAGTCTATTTTTTGAGACCCCAGGCAGATACAGTTTTTTTTTTTTATGAAATTTTTGCTTTTGGTCATTTTAGTCAAATTCATCACTGATGGATACAATTTAAACATATTTTTTATTTTTTTAAAGAGCAGGAAACTATTTAACAGCAGTTTTGTGTTGTATAGGAGCAGGCAACGACCATTATTTCAGCAAAAGATTCACTACAACTGAAACTATCTAATGCAAAATAAAATATTTCAATCTCTGATAAATAACAGGAAATCAAGAAATTGCCAAAAACAACTTTAACTGCATTTATTTTTTATTTGACTCAGTTGAAAAACTTTTTACATTTTTAATTTAGGTTTTGTTTTAATTTTTTAAGTTTCTTTAATTTTGTGAAGCAATTTTTTTTTACTCTAGAATAAAAAAATATTTTTTAAATACATTTTATTCATCCTGTTATATATTTTAGCACATAAGATCTAGTAAAATGATGAAAGTGTTTAAAAATAAATTTTGATTAAAGTATATGAACATAATAAAGAAAGCAGGGTTGTTAATTTGAAAACTTGGAAGGTAGAAGGAGTAAATCAACATTTGTGCTTTAAAATTAAAAACTTGGAAAAATCTATTTCCGGTTTGGTAGCAAATGACAGCAGAAGTAAAAAATACAATAAATAACTCAGTTTTGATAACGTTTAAACATAGAAAAGACATGATACGGTCTTAAAGTCATTCTCATTTATTCTTCAGAAGGTTTTGTCCTTTTTGTATCTGTAGTGGGAGAAAAGTGACATTTCTGGACATTTACATTCAGTCTGATCCCTGAACAGAAGCGCCTCTGAAGTTTTTTATGATCAAACTTTGTGTCCTTTCAGAACAAATCCTTCCAGAATAAACGCGTGATGATAAAAGCAGTGAGGCGCGTGAAGAAGTCTAAACTGAGGGCCCTGTGGGGAGGGCGTGCGCCCCAGTGTTATTAGAGGCTCCTTTTTCCCCCGTTTCACTGATGTATATTTCGTTGTCCACCGACTTAATTTTGATTTATAGTCCGTCCATAAATTAGAAAAATATGTTTTGAATTCCCTCCCGCCGTGATGTCAGGGGAGCGACTGAGATTTAAGATGTCAGAAATACATATTGGATTAGCGCGCTTTGTTCCCTGGCAAAAGCAGGTGTTTAATCACGCCTGATGGCTGCTGGGAAAAACGGAAAAACCAAAAACTACGCAATAAATCAAACTCTGTGCGCGCACCTACACGTTAACCCTTTAACACCAGAGCTTTAGCTCCAGTGTGTTCTTTGACTTACCGTAACTTTTTAACTGTTAGCACATTCAAGGTAATTCCAGCAGATTCGGATGTCGGAATTTACTGGAATTACGTTGGTGGTGTAAACGGTTGAATAGTTATAGCACGTTAAAAAATGTGTTTTATTTAAGCGTCGCCGGCGACATCTCAAGTGTTAAAGGGTTAAAGCAGCTTTTTGTTTTTTTGTCATCATTCCATCAGGGATAACTGGAGAAAGTTTTACACAAAGTCATCTTGCTGCGCGCCTATTCACGCTCCACCTTCGCGCCCATCATCATCATCCTCATCCTGAGAGACGCGCGTGCACGCATGGTGGGGGTGGGGTGGGCGGCGTTTAGGAGAGCAAACATTTTCAAGGTCATCCGGTGAAGTGGAACCAGGGAGGAGAGATGCATGGAGAAAATAGTGCGTCTTGACACCAGTGTGGCGTTTGATTAAAAGCCAAAGTAATGGCTTTAAACGCACGCGGGAAGACTCCGCGAGGCTTTTTTGCCCCTTTTCCCTCCAGCAAATTACTTAACGGTGCAGTGATGGAAATGAGGCTGTAATGTTTGGTAATGGGAAAGAACCCCCCCCCCTTCTTCTTGTTTTGCTCCTCTTGTTTGCAGACATGCACTACATCAATTGGCTGAGCTGATAACCGTGGCGCGTGAGATTTTTGGGGGAATGTTTTTTTAGAAAATGAGGGGAGGCTGCAGCAGGAGCTGGAATCAAGGAGAACAAACAGTGCGCGCGTGCGTGGACTGCCCAACAATCTGCAGCACATTATGTCCGACAAAAGTGCCAACCAGGCGTGCGCGCCCGTGGGAACGCCGCGTGCACACGGGGACTCTCTTTCCAAATATTGGCCGTATTGGAAATGGAAATTCAATCACTAAAAACAACAAAGAGGCCGCTCTGATTCGGCGCGCGCGCGTCCGCAGCTCAGTGACACGCGGCAAATTGCGTTTAACAAATGAGCTTAATTATGGGGCGCCGTTTGTAAACCGGTGTAGTAAAATTTTAACAGCAATATTTTTGATTATTTAGCCTCTTTTATGAGAAAAAAAATAGGTTTGGTTTTTCAAAGGTGTTTTTTCACCTTTTTAATTCATGTATTTATAAATGTTACATTTACTTGCTTAATATTTAGTTAGCAAACTAAATATTTAATTTTAAAATTAAATATTTAGTTTATATTTATATATTTAACTTGCAAACTAAATATTTATTTTTGTAAGTTAAATATTTATTTTATAATTATATATTTAATTTACAAACTAAATATTTAATTTTAAGCTAAATATGTATTTTACAATTATATATTTAGTTTTCAAACAAAATATATAATTTTACAAAATTAAACATTTAGTTTCAAATTAAACATTTAGTTAAATTTTTAAGTTTTTACCTAAATATTTAGTTTGCAACTAAATGTTTAGTTTGCAACTAAATGTTTAGTTTGCAACTAAATGTTTAGATTATATGCAAATTAACTTGCCGATAAGCGGAAGTGGACCGGCAAAGTAAAAGTTGGATTTTTCTCCACCTCTGAACGGATTCGCGCCAGAGTTGTAGCCATTGTCAAGACATGTCCAACCAGCTCGCTGAAAATATTGGAAGAGCCGTTTTAACGGCTATACAGACTTTTGCACGTGGATCAACGGCACCAGACTCCGCTACAGAGCCACAATCAGCGGTAAGTGCATGGTTCCCTGGCTAGCTTGGTAAACTGTACATTCACATTGCTAGAGAGCTAGGCTAATTGCTAGCTAGGCTAATTCGGAGGTTCGTAGAATCAGTGAGCTTAATAGGTAATATAACTCATTAAATAGTATGATCGGAATTGATTATTAGCAGTGTAATGGGGTGTCACATAACTTCTTTAAATATATATTTTGCTTTTGTATCTAGGCTTCTTCTCAGGGAACCGCCACACTCCTGCGATCCGTTGGTGCAGCCCCCTCTGCCCTAGCACCGAGCCGCTCGGTACGGTAACCCCCGCCCGCACCGAGCCTTAAACTTTACACGCACGCGCACACTGGGGGTGGGGGGTGGGGTGGCAACCTGATCATTATTGTCGACGTTGCTTCGTGACCGTTTCCGATGCGGCTTCTTCCTGGGAGCCCTGCTTTGTTTTATTTCTTTAACTGTGTAGCCCTTTTGTTTTTTTGCTCTGCAAGTCGGGCATGAGTGGTCATGTATGTTGTTACAGCTTAACGCGCGGGGGGTGAGGGGTGGGGTGGCAACCTGATCATTATTGTCCACAGCCTCCTTTCTGCCTCATTGATCACAATAATACACATTAAAAAGTTTAAACTTTCAAAAACCAAATTGTTTTTCTTTTTCTCGTCATAAACTTATCACTTTGAATTTTAATTCCTATTCCACCTGTTATCCATGGAAATGAAGGAACACTTTGTAACCCTCAATTCTGCAACAAATACTTTTTTGATCTTCTGGTATTTTAAGCCAGGTATATTCAAGCCAGAACTTCACTTATTCCCAGCTTCTAAAATATAATTCAAAATTCAGTTATGTATCTTTTTAGGGTTTGATTTACATCATGACCCACAAAAACCAAAAGAAATGAGGTTCAATAATTAAATGAATGAATGAATGATGATTGCTTTTCTATTTAAACTTGAGACAGGATAGTCTTAAGTCTTATTTTCTATTATAACATACGTTGCATATCTGACTGCATTTTTTCTTTTTAAATTAGAACACAAATTTTCTTCATGCGTGAGTATTATGTATGTACGGTTTATAGGCACCATAAATGTTCACATGTGAAAAAGGAAAACAAAACAAAAAACTAAGTACTGCTCCCTCAAAGACCATTCTAAATATAACTTCAGCATTATGTTTAAATTTTGTTACATTATGAAAGACTTACTTATAACATGTTTAAGCCCCAATTGACCCATGTGAAACTAATGAACTAATGATTTCCAATAAAAGCAGCACCAACATGAACAAATAAAATTTGTATCTTTCTTTTTTGCAGGTCTCTGGGGATATTACCCACTCAGAATTCCTTGCAGATTCATCAGTGAGTGTTTTATTTATTTATAACTTTTCTAGACTTGATGATTCCTATTACTTATAGTTGCTCAAGCTAGTTGCTGAATATTCAATTTAGTAATATGATTGAATCTTGGGGAGATTGAGAATGTTATTTTAATTTTACTAATTTAAAAAACTTTCATGATCACTGACTTCTGCTCTTACATTTTCCCATTCCTTTTTAAAAGTCACATTTTCTTTCTTCAGATCAGGCGTCAGATATCCAAAGAAGAGCTGGAAAATGTTCTTTCACTGAGAACCACCTACACAGAAGCAGCATCAATTCTTTCTGTGTCAAGGCCAACATTTTACAAATTACTGAAAGACCATAACATCCGTGCTTCAAAATATGTTAGCATTAGTGATGAACAATTGGATATTACAGTATCCCAAATAAAAACAGAGCATCCAAATATTGGCGAAGTGATGCTTTTGGGACATCTCCGCGCTAGAGACACCGTTGTTCAAAGAAGACGTTTAAGAGAGTCATTACACAGAGTTGACCCAACTGGTATCCAGGAAAGAAGAAGAAGATCCATTGTCCGACGAGTATACTCTGTGCCACATCCCAATTTCATATGGCATATAGATGGAAATCATAAGCTGATTCGTTGGAAGTTAGTAATTCATGGAGCCTTAGATGGATATAGTAGGATGCTAATATTCCTCAACTGCTCCAATAACAATCGGGCTGAAACTGTAAAAGACCTCTTCACTATTGCAGTTGGACAATTTGGTCGACCACTTCATATTAGGACTGACCATGGAAGAGAAAACGTCAAAATCTGGGAAGATATGCAAGCAACCAGGGGTGAAAATTCTGTTTTAACTGGAAGTTCAGTGCACAACCAGAGAATTGAACGTTTTAACAGAGACTTGAACAACAACTGCTGCCAAGTTTATGCACCAATATTCTATGGACTGGAGTCCTTAGGCTGTCTTAACTTGGAAAATCCAACAGACTTGTTTTGTCTTCACTATGTATATTTACCCAGAATCAACCGCACATTGGAGGAATTCAAGAATGCATATAACAACCATTCCATTTCAACTGAAGGAAACAGAACTCCAGTTCAGTTATTCTCTCTGGACAGATTTTGGCTCAATGATCAGAACCCACAGCAGCCAGCTAGTGATGTCCTCTCAGTAAACTCTGGAAGTTCATTTGTTCCCTTGGATTACAGAGAAATGCTTGAACTTTCAGCAACAATTAACCCTCTAGAAAATGACAACGATAATGGAAAAACATTGTTTCAAACCACACAGCAGTTTATTTTGTCCAAACTTGTGAACATGAACTGATGACTCATATTGCTGACTCACAGAACCACTGAACTGTGGAATGTATAAACATGTTGCATTAGTTGCAAGAAATTAACTAAATGAAAGTACAAAAAAAACACATGAACTGTATTTGTTGATGTAACGTACCATTTGTGTGTTCAAATTGTGCTAAATAAAGAGCCATTCATAAGAGCAACAAGTAGGCAGTAATTAAATTCATCGTCATCTGCTGTTGTTTTTGCATTCACAAAAAGCTTAAGTTCATTTACACATGTGTGTGCAATTGGAACAGTTTGGTCATCTTCATGTACAAAAGTTAATTTAGGAAGTGGGTGAAAACCAACACCAGGGACTCGGCTGCTTCCTGTTGCAAATGCCAGGATGTGCCCAGGACTCAAAACATCCACAAACTTTTCTTCCTCTTCAGTCAGTCTCTTGTCTGGAAAAGTGTCTCTCAGTTCCTTCTCTGAAAATGGATAAAACCTGTGGTTACTTGAGACCTTATTTAATTTGATACAAAATGATAAAATTACCATTGTATTCATGCACAGGGTCAACCTTGATTGCAGAGGAGCTAAAATCCATAACAAAGTTTTGGTCTAAGCGCCAACAGTATAAACATTAATTGAACACACTGAAATTAAAAATGTGAGAAAACAGGAATATTATGGAAAAAAATCATCTTAAACCTTTAATAACGTGTAATTTTAATTTTCATGAAAAGTGGGGTAAAATACAAGCACATGTCCTTTTGAAGTGTATCAAAAAGGAGGATTTTTAAAAAGCTCTTATTGTGAATATATATATATATATATATATATATATATATATATATATATATAAACAACAACTACATCAAATGACATAACTTTATTACTGAAAAGTATTTAGTTTTTTTCCTAGTTTTTGTACAACACCTTTGGTAAAAATCCTCCAAAAAAGTATATATAGTCCTACATTCATAAAATAATTAACTGTATTTATCGATTTATCTAAAAGCACAGTTTTATGTCAGATACTACCATAAGTAAACTATGGACAAATGGGAAAGAAAATACATATTTTATGGATATTGAAGACATGTCTGCAATGCATAAAGAAAACGAATGAAAAATGAATGGCAGCTTATGTGCTGCATTATGGGATCTGTAGATAATTTATCACCAAGGTTACATACCCTATTGCTGTGCCATTATTACCGTAAATTGTTTTCGCAGGCCAGAAATAATAAGCCAGTCCAGATGTAGCCTGTGGGCCATGACTTTGACACGTGAATTAATGTGTCAAACTAAATAACTTAAAATTTTCTTTGTATTGTATTGCAATTAGATCCATGATTGTGATTTATCATCAGCAAAAAGTTACAAAAATAACAGAATTTATTAGCATTTCCTGTATATATTTTATATTTTCCACTGTTAATAACTACAAAAATACTTACTTTCAACGCAGTGCAGAAATTCCCTAAATTTCACCACCATCAATTCTTCCTTGATTCTTCTGTTACTACCCAGTACAGAGTAGCTTGGCTTGAGAAGACCAGCAACACAATCAGCTGTAAGGGTTGTGTCCTCTTTTGGCATGTCCAACAGAACACGCATGCTGGGCTTCTCCCTCAGAAGCGACAAGAACTGCAGTAAAAAAAAAAGAAAAAAAAGAAAGAAGTGTAAAGTTCAATATGTAATCAATGTCTTAGTGGAAAACCAAGATTATTTTTGGTCTTACTCCATAGTAGGCCAATCCATCAATTAGCTGATCAAGACAGCTCTGTCGAGTCAAAATGCCATGGTACAGTGCTGCATTCCTTACAAATATTTCTCTATTAGCCATGGTGACTGTGAGAGGGAGACCTTCTACTTCATAACGCCACGAGTCACAACTGCTGATTGCATTCTCCAACTCTTCTTGTGTTGTTGCTTCTTTAATCTAAAATTTAAAACAGCCATAAATTGTTATCACAATTACTCATTTAAAAAAAAAAATAATACAAGCTGAAAGGTGTTCAGTTTTTTTACATTATTTTGTGTTATCTTAGGATGAAGAAGCTGTCCATGAATCAAAATATCAAGAAATGCTAGAGTCAAAAAAACTAAGAGTACAACATTTTTATGTCTGTCAATTTGGTGAGATGACCAAAGTTCCAACATTTTACTGAAAATAAATTTGGCATGTTAAGTGTGTTGAGAAAAAAAATGCATTTAAGAGCAGCATCAAACCATATTTAATTAATTATCATTTATTTTAGTTACCCCAATTTTATGTTAAAATGGATCATCATTTGTACTGAAATAGAACATTTTAAGTAAGAGTAGTCAAAAGTCAAAAGTGGTATAAAAAGAAGTTGGCCCACCCCGATTTATTAATTTTTTTGCATGTGCGCCACAATTCAATCTTTAAATTTAAACAATTTTAAATATCACTTGAAGACAATATAAAATTACAATTATTTATTTATTTTATTAATAGTGTGAAAAATATCCAGGCATGCATAGCTGGCCCTGAGTAACAAAGTGATTTTTACAAAGCCTCCCAGCAAAAATGCTGGTTCGTCACATCCAAAATCAATTTCTTTAGCCACACCGGTTGAAAATAAAAAAAAATCACTTAAATGAGGCGAGTAAACTTACTTGTATAGCACATTTTAAGCAACAACACAATTTAACTCCCTTTAGGACGTAGGGGGAAAACATTAAAACACAACACAGTAGATACTTTCCATTTGCCATATAACATGTAAACAAGGCAGCTCTAAAAATATAGTTTTTGTCTTTGACTGAAAAGAATTAATTGCTTGAGTTGCTTTCCAGGGTTCTGGAAATGTCTTCCAGATAAAGAGAACACAGAAACTGAAAGCTACCTATCTACCTGGTTTGGAGTTATATTAATCTGACAACTGATCTTCAACATAGTTTGATTTTAATCTTTTCAATATTAACATTTCGTTTGATCATTTTAATCATCCAAGTGTGACTAAAGTGCACTAAAATCTGTTTTTTAAAAAAGCTAACTCTTTTTTAAGCCACTAAATTACAGTATTTTTTAACTTAAGTTTGAGAAGAAATACATTGTTATAGTTGTAAGCAAAACAGCCCAACATTTAGTATAGGAAATGACACTATAATGTACAGGGAAACGCTGACTTCGTTTGTATTACCTTTGTAAGATTCTCCCTCAATTCAGGATCACCTATATCATCCGGGTTAACATCCACTTGAAGAATGTTGCCAGACACAATGTAATCCACAACATGTGGTGACAGAAAGGATGGAGGTTCACCTCCTTGCACTATAATTGTAGACATCATTCTACCAATGGTTCGATAAACACCACTCTGCAAGTACTGAATGTTCAGTCTTGGGGAGAATCCATTTGGTGTGCCTGAAAGACACAAGTCTAAAAGTCAGCTGTGAAGAATCCAGCTTGAAGCACCTTTTACAAACAAAAAACACTAGGAGTACCATGATATGAAGGTTTCAGCTTCAAAAATCAAGGAATGTTGAGCTATTTGAATCAGAAGGAACATTGTCTTTCCGTCCTCTTCTTAAGTGAGTAAACTGACTTAAGACACTTGTACAGGTGAAACTCTAATAATGTGAATATCATTTAAAAGTTCCAATTCATTTCAGTAATTTAACTTAAGAGGTCATACTACTCATGTAGAAAAGTAAAGTACGGTTAGCCTTTATTGTCATCATTTTGATGTTTATAGCTTTCAGTTTATGAAATTCCCAAATTTAAAATCTCAGACAGTTTTTAATAGTTAGAAAATGACCTATGTTCTTGGCTCAAAGGGTCCTACTCGAATCAGCTAACTAATCCAAAACATAGCAAAGGGTTCTTGTCATTGAAACAGAAATAATGTTAATTAATAATTTTGGACCGTGGTTATTCTAGCAGGAAGAGATGGTGCTAAATGGAAAAAAGTTGATCTGCTGTGGCAACCTCTAAGAGGAGCAGCCAGAGACATATAAAAAAGGTTCTATTTGCAGTATTATTACCTTCAAAGGCTCCACTGTCTTGGTAGATGGCTTTTCCGAGTAAACGGAAAAACTCCCTTCTGGGGCCCCCAAGATCAGCGGCATCTTCAGTGTCATGTTCATCACTGGCAAATGTCACGGAAAGCATGTCACAGCTCTCTGCAAACCTAGGTCTTTTGAACTTATGGAAAGCTGTTGACCAGACGTTTGCTCGACTGATGTGGATTATCCTTGTTCCTAGTGTAATTACTCTCTCGCTATGTGCTCTGAGAAGACCAGACATTTCTTCCCTGCTCAGATTGTCATAAGACCTATATTGAAAATAGAAAACAAACATGTCATTTTTAATCAACTTTACAGCTACAAACATGCATGTATGCGTGCACAGACACACCTCAATTGACATTGTTTTGTTATTAGAACTGTCACAAAACTAGCCCAAAATAAATAAATTAAAGTTAGGCACAACAACCTTTTGCAAGTCATGTTTTATCCCTGAATAAATAAAGAATTCAAAAATAGGCTTACCTGAGGACTGAAACAGCACTGAATCCATCAGACTCCTCTAGAAGGCTACGCTGAATTGCTTCTTCTAAAGCTTCATCTTCTTCTAGATGAACAGGCCTGACCATTTAAATTAAACCAATATTATTAAAAATTAAACTTAAAACAATATGCATATTGTTAAACGTAGCTGATGATGACATAAATGTTTTGGAAATGCAGCACTCCAACAGAGCAGATACAGAAATTAAAAATAACTTTCCACAAACAGAATTAGACCTTACACAAATTCTGCAAGGTTATACTGAAACAAATGCCTTGTGTCTTCTTGCTGTCCCTCATTTGAACTCTCTTGAGAGATGATTTCCTCAAGTCTGGCCTCACTTTCCCTTTGTGAAGAAAGACCTGCTCCATATATAAGCACATAAAAAAGCATGAACAATCATGTCTGTATGTCTCTACAATCTTGAACGCTATCAGTTCCGACATCCCTTTTTCAGCATAAATCATTTATTTGGGAATTAAGTTTGTTTGTTGTCATCTTCACAGGTGAAAGATTTCCATGTTGGATCTGTGTGGTGATACACTTCACACTCTGTACAATAAAACTGTACATTAAACTTCACAAGAAGGTTTCAGAAAAGTATAGAGACTATTTCCAGTATTTTTTTCTTTAGGATTTAATGCAAAATACAAATAATACAAAATCCATACAAACACCAAATTTATTGTATGTCTGCAACAAAAACACCTACAATTTTGCTGAAGCTCAACCTACTTGTAGTTGTCTGCATTTCAAATTCCTGTGGTTGGCCATATTCACTTCCAGAAAGAATATCTTCCCTTTCCTGGTGCTGAAGGTCATCTTCATCTGGGCTCCGAGACATTCTAATAACTGAGTTGAGGAATGTTTTAAAAATCAGTGTACTAAAAGAAAATGGAATAATCTAAAAAAAACACATATTACAATGTCTACCTCTTTGTTATGACTCAAACCCTTTTAAAAACATTCTATACTTAGAAATATAAATACATGGAGAAAGGAAGCAGTGTTGTACAGACTGGAGTTTAGAGTACAACTAGAATTTCAAAATCATATTTCTCCATAAGCTGCACAGCTCATGAAGAAATATGGAGACTCACCTCGTCTTCTCCTACAAACTGGAATTTCAAAGTCGCTGTCTGAGATTTCCTCTGGTTCATCCTACAAAAAAAAAAAAAATATATATATATATATATATATATATATATATCCAAACCAACATGTCAAAAGATGCCACAGTAATACTTACAGAACCAGATTTCATGAACTGCTTACCATTGTAGGTTTCTGCATTCCTGCCATTATGTACAGACATGTGCTGGAACAAATTGAAGCAACCTCATTGCCCCCCCAAGTGAAGTTGCAGGAAACATTAGGTTTCATGAGTTTTTTGCTTCCTCGTAGCGTACTCAGGTATTCAAATGGGAATGTCTGGTCCATAGGTAAGGCAAATGTTCTTCTGAAAATGGCTGTAATTTCCTCTTTAAATTGTGCTTCACACCACTCAGATGTGAAGGAGATCTTTCCTACCAAACCATTTTCAGCCAACTTTGCTCTTGAGTCTCCCCTTGGAATGCAAATTATAGATGCGGAAGACAAAGGCAAGCACAAAATGTCCCTTGTATACGCTTTGCAGGCTTTACGTTTTCTCAGAAAATGTGTCCCAATTGCACGATTGGATGGGACTGATGGAAGAGGAATCTGCAAGAAATTAAAACAAACATGCCCAATTACACCATTCATATTATGATGGAGGTGATGTCATTTACATTTGTAAGGCACACTAAACACTGTGAGGCAATTACATGAAAAATAAAAAATACAAAATGAGGTCTGCCTGCCCAATCTGATTCCCTCCAAAGTCAAGAACCCCTCTCTAATGGGGGACGCAAGTAGGTCAAATGGCATTATGGTCAAAACACTATGAAAAGAATTTTAAAAATTTTTAAAAAATACAATACATTAAAATCCTTTTTAAAGTGCGATGCCAGATAGTTCTCAAACTATCAGTAGGTCAAACTGCCTCAAAGCAATTGAATAAAAGCCCCGAATATCTGTCTCATTGCCACCCCACCCCTCACCCCCGCGCGTTAAGCTGTAACAACATACATGACCACTCATGCCCGACTTGCAGAGAAAAAAAACAAAAGGGCTACACAGTTAAAGAAATAAAACAAAGCAGGGCTCCCAGGAAGAAGCCGCATCGGAAACGGTCACGAAGCAACGTCGACAATAATGATCAGGTTGCCACCCCACCCC
This sequence comes from Oryzias celebensis, assembly GCA_014656515.1. Classification (NCBI taxonomy): domain Eukaryota; kingdom Metazoa; phylum Chordata; class Actinopteri; order Beloniformes; family Adrianichthyidae; genus Oryzias; species Oryzias celebensis. The sequence continues at coordinate 3,732,821 of BNCR01000012.1, forward strand.
CCACCCCCAGTGTGCGCGTGCGTGTAAAGTTTAAGGCTCGGTGCGGGCGGGGGTTACCGTACCGAGCGGCTCGGTGCTAGGGCAGAGGGGGCTGCACCAACGGATCGCAGGAGTGTGGCGGTTCCCTGAGAAGAAGCCTAGATACAAAAGCAAAATATATATTTAAAGAAGTTATGTGACACCCCATTACACTGCTAATAATCAATTCCGATCATACTATTTAATGAGTTATATTACCTATTAAGCTCACTGATTCTACGAACCTCCGAATTAGCCTAGCTAGCAATTAGCCTAGCTCTCTAGCAATGTGAATGTACAGTTTACCAAGCTAGCCAGGGAACCATGCACTTACCGCTGGTTGTGGCTCTGTAGCGGAGTCTGGTGCCGTTGATCCACGTGCAAACGTCTGTATAGCCGTTAAAACGGCTCTTCCAATATTTTCAGCGAGCTGGTTGGACATGTCTTGACAATGGCTACAACTCTGGCGCGAATCCGTTCAGAGGTGGAGAAAAATCCAACTTTTACTTTGCCGGTCCACTTCCGCTTATCGGCAAGTTAATTTGCATATAATCTAAACATTTAGTTGCAAACTAAACATTTAGTTGCAAACTAAACATTTAGTTGCAAACTAAATATTTAGGTAAAAACTTAAAAATTTAACTAAATGTTTAATTTGAAACTAAATGTTTAATTTTGTAAAATTATATATTTAGTTTGAAAACTAAATAAATAATTGTAAAATACATATTTAGCTTAAAATTAAATATTTAGTTTGTAAATTAAATATATAATTATAAAATAAATATTTAACTTACAAAAATAAATATTTAGTTTGCAAGTTAAATATATAAATATAAACTAAATATTTAATTTTAAAATTAAATATTTAGTTTGCTAACTAAATATTAAGCAAGTAAATGTAACATTTATAAATACATGAATTAAAAAGGTGAAAAAACACCTTTGAAAAACCAAACCTATTTTTTTTCTCATAAAAGAGGCTAAATAATCAAAAATATTGCTGTTAAAATTTTACTACACCGGTTTACAAACGGCGCCCCATACTTAATGGCTCCGTGACCGGATGTGGCGCGCGGTGTTTCCTCGGCTTAAGAGTGACACTTTAACTTCCGAGCGCGCGCTCGCGTGGAGGTGACCTTTGGGGCCATCAGGCCGCTTCATCACCAGCTTCATCCTCCTCTCCTGAGCGCGTGATCGCTGCGCGTGCTCAGACGCCACGACAAGCCTTTTATTGTGTTTGTTGGTCGCGCGAAACAATCTCATCGGACATCATTGATGTTACAGATGTTCCAGTAATCAAATTATTGGCCTGTGAAGGGCCCCGCTGTCAGCGCGCGCGGGAGGAATTACGGGAAAGGTCACTGCGCGCGTGCCTTCTTCGCTCAGGTGGAGATTCGCGTTTTTGTTGTTGTTTTTTTTTTTGTTGGATTTTTTTCTATTTGCAGATAGCACGACTGTGTGTTCCCATGAGCCTTTGCGACTCCAGCGGTGAAGCAGCGGAAGGAAAATTGATGCAGAAATGTTTGTTTGGATCAAAAAATGAAGAGAAAACGTCTGTCCTCCTGGGACTGGAAGGCAGATGGAATTCTGTGGCTCTTTTGTTGTTCAAACTCTATTCAAGACTGAAAACAAAGTCATCAACATCTTTGGATTATTATTTTTAAGTCACGTTTTAATAGAAAAGGATAAAAATTGAAAGAATGGACTGAATTAAACTAAAGCGGATCTTTTTAGCTTCTCGTTTTGAAGAAAATTTGACGTTTTTCCAGGCTGGATTCCCCTATTAAAGAATGTAAATAACTTGACCTTTTTAAAGGTCACCAGTCTGCAAAATCTGATATTTTATTGGTGGAAGTTTTAAAACTTTAGTTGACATATTACGCATTGTCATATCAACAGTTTAAAAAATAATGTTAATACGATCTTTTTTTGTTAATGTATATAAAATAAAACAGCAAAATGAATAACTTTAGTTTAAATGCGCTGTTACAGGTTATGTTTTCAACCTGAGGCTTTGGAGCCACATTAACATGTTACTATTATTAGATTAGATTATGATAATATGTTAAAATAATTCTAAATGGGACGTTTTTATAAATATCGATTGTAATTAAGTTAATATTGTTAAAATATAAATATATTTATGCATGTATGTAGTAATATGAACATGTATTTGGTTAAATAGTTTAGATTTTTGTGGCTTATTTGTCAACTTGATGTGACGTTTTGGTGCACACTGGATGTTGGATGTGCTTTGAAAAGCCTGATGCTTTATAGCCACAAAACCACTTTTTCCTAAACACTTCAGTGAGACTCTGTGGTTATTGCTGGGTTTTGTTCATAAAGAAAATGAACCAAATGGTTCTTTTAACGTTAAAATGCGTGGACCCCTAATCTAAACCATTTTAGTGTGATCCATTTTTCTCTCATTTTCCTTGTCTTTTGGTTGACATCAATGCTTCTTGTTTACATTAAATAAGTAAAAAATTGAGTTTCTGTTTCAACGAAAAAGGAAATTGCCTTAAATTGTCCCAAATGTACTTTTACAGCTTCAGCTGCAAATTGGTGCTAAAATTTAACATTAAATTTACATGAAAAGCTCACTGAGGTCATTTTACCTGCTTTTGCAAAAAAATAAAATAAAAATAATCAGTTTTTGCTTTCATTTGACATCACCTGAGAGATTGATGGGTGCTGAGAATCTCTCAACTATAACAAAAAAGAAAAAATAAATTGGTTCAGCCTCCAAAAAGGATTCCTCAGCTAGAATGAGCTCAAATTCTACAGTAGATGTATTTCCACATGCAAAAAATACACATTTTAATCATCTGAAGACATCTTCGATTCTCAGACTTTTTGGCCGCTTTAGGCTATAAAACTTATGTTGTTTGAATGAGACAAACATTTTGAAAGAATCAACTGCATAAAATAAACACTTAAAAAATAGATGCAACATTCAATAGATAAATACACTGGAAGGGAACACAGACAGATTTACAGGGGATTTCTAACAGAGTAGGTTACTGTCTTTAAAAATATAGTAAAGATGCTGTAGAAAAATGCTGACAAAATACATGGCAGAAATACGTTTGATAGTTTTACAGTGTATATTGCGATCTCCAGAAAAACAATTAACAAATGATAAGATGTTAAGATATACAGAGATACATTCACTTCAAACAGGAAAAGGAGCTTAGTTAAATCAATCAAGGCATCAAAATAAATTATCCCAGGTTTGACCTCTGCAGGCCTCCGTATTTCATTCTAGCATTAAATAAGCTCAAATGCTTACCTGGATTTATATGAAAACAACACAGAAGTGGTGGTTGTAAATTAATTTACACTTTGGTGTTTTACTGAAAAAAGTGGGAAGGATTTTTCCTTCATTTATGTGTAAATGATGCGTCGTTTATAAACAAATACACACTTCCTTTCAGTTGTGTTAACACGATGTCTGTTTTTTATCAATCCACTTAAATCACATTTAGGTTCAAATGTTTATAATGCATATCGACTTTTAATAATTCTCAAAAATGCTTTTCTATCTTTTTAAACAGAATCTCTGAAAATCCAACGTTGAAATGAAATTTTTGTGTTTAAATCAGATCATAAACACAACTGACAGCAAACAAAGTCGTAAATGATGTCAGGTTCACAAGTATTAGTGAAAGATCAACAGTAAACAACATAAATAATAAACATCAAAGTTATCTCTTTTTATTGACTTTGCATAATTCTGCCTGAGGCGGTATAACATTTTCTTTCATTCTGTGAAGCCCTTTGTGCCACAAATGTCTGAAATGTACGGTTTAAGTTTGTTTGTTTGCAAGACAGGAACGTGAATGACAAACAAACCCCAAGGAAACAAAATTAAGAGAAACTCTTTAGAGGACTTTAACTGAATATCATGTCATCACATTAAAGTGGATTTGGCTTTAATTTGTCTAAAAATAAAAATTCACTGTTGTCGCCTCTTGGTCAGGACTCCCTTGTAAAAGAAGTTTTTTAATCTCAATGGGACTTTCTGGTTAAATAAAGGTTAATTAAAAAACAATTGAAATATTTCACAAAAATGTGACTTTTCTGCCAATGTCATTAATTCCTTTATATTTATTTTAGTTCTAACATCTTAAATATTCCCGTTATTGATTGATCTTAAATTGTAGCAAACAAAAAAGCTTTTTAATATTAAACCTTTTTTTCAGTACAATTTTAAATATTAAGTTACCAAAAACTTCAAATTGAAATATGAGTTATTTTAAGCCATAATGATGATAAAAACATAGCAGTGGCAGATCTAGGTTTTTTGGGGTCAGGGGCGAAAACAAACAATGGGACCCCCATGTAAATTATCAGAAATTAAACTATTTAGCCACCTTTTTTAAGTATCTTTTTTCCTTTTTTTCTCATTTGTTTAATGTGTTTTGCTACTTTTTTCATTTTATTTTTTTTAGCCAATGTTTTGTGTGTTTTTTTATTTCCGTTTTCATTATATAATTGTTTTTCTTTTTGTATTTTTTTCATTTTTTGGCTGCTGTTAATTTCTGCTACCCCAAATGAGCAAACAAACTAAAACATTTGTCAAATTATCTTTACAAACTCAGAATAAATAAAATCCAATTTTTCTTTAAAAACAATCAAAAAAAGTGAGAAAATAAACAAACAGAAATACAAAACCTGCTGCAAATATAAAAAACAAGCACAAGATCCGTTTGGGGAAAAATAATTCGTTTTTGTGACCTTGTTTTAATTTTATTGTTGCACATAGAACAATAATGAACAATAATGTTCAGAGAACTTATATATGAGATTTGTTCCTAAAAGAATTATGTGCATCTGTGTGTGTTTGCATCTAAAGTGGAGGTTTATGGCGAATAGATATAACTGTGAAGCCTAAAGGAAATGCTAAAGTAAAGCTCTTGAAACAAACAACATCTGTTCTCCGTTTATTTTTAGGTAGCCTGGTTAATTGCTGCATATCTCACAACATCTTTCAATCTAAAGTGTAAATGTCTTCATTCTGGAGGCTTTCTTTGTCCTCGACGGAAGTTTTTACTAACTTCTGATACAGTTTAGAAGTTTAGATATGCTCAATTTAACCCTGTAAAGCCCACTACATCAAAGAAGTGACAGAAAATTCAATTTCTTTCTGAATTAGAATTTTTTCTAAAACATTTTTAATTAAATCCACATAAAAATTGAGCATGAACCTTTTTTTATCAGATATAGTTGTATCAATTATGATCAGCTGGCTAATTTTGTAGACTTTACAATAATGTTAAAGATGCAAAAAATAATTAGATGAGTGTTCAGAAAAATAAAAACATCTCACATTTGATAGACGCATTTTTAACACAGTGTGACTGTATTATAAAGAATTCATTATCAACAAATTCTCCTTGTTTCCTGAGAGCGCTCTGTTTACACACTTTTCTACTCCAGCCCCTCACACCCCAACAGAACATTATTGGTGAAACAAAAAGTTATCCAGCCGTAAAGTTTTGATCCATATTCCAGCTCAGACGAGGAAAACAAAGACGTACATGGATCTATTTGTCCACACGTGAATCAGAATGGAGCAGAGCACGGAGCTTGTGGCCCCGCCCCGCATATTTTCTACGTCACAATTACGATCTGCATTTTTTTGTCTGCTCCTGATTGACAGCAATTTGATTAAAAAATTCTCAGGTGCAACTTCAATCTCAACTTTCACGGAGGCAGCCATTTTGAAATGATCAAAAAAAGGTTCTTCTACTGCCTCTAGTGGAATGATGATGAACTACAGAGCAGAAAACACGGACCAACTTATATCCAATGGGTTTGGATCATGCTAATGAGAGAGGCGCCTCAGAAATGCCCGTTTTAAAAATGATATGTAGGGTTATTGTCCAGTAGAAACATTGTTCATTTTATATATTTGTTGAAGCTTTTCAAGGAAACGATTTTAAGATTCTCAGCAATCATTTTTGCAGACGGCTGCCTGGCGTCTCGGGCAGGGAAGCTGGATTCTTGCAGGGGTGTTTGCTGTCACTCCAGGCAGCATTAATCCAGACCCAATTAGGTGTCAGAGCGCTGCTGCTCTTTGTTTGATGACAGCCTTGGGCGGAGAAAACCCTAATCAGGAGAGTAAACTCCGTTATATTTCAATTTGGGAGGGCGCTCTTCCGCTCCGGGGGACTGTGGCATTGGTGATAAATAAAACGCCCATTCACTCCCCCATTCGCCCGCCACAGACATCTTAAACTGCTCTCGCCACCGGGCCTGTAATCATAGCCTGCATTTGGACGCCGGACATAAATCACACAATTGGAAACGCCACGATTAAGGGGCCCCAACAAATGCGGCGTGAAACCTCGTCAGCTTATCCGGTATCATCTGCGAATGGAACCAAACGGAACGGCCGAGTCACATCCAAACCCAAACTCCTCACAATCATCCTCCTAACAAGATTACTGCCTCCTCTGGTGTAATCCCCTCACATTATGACACATCTGTTATTAACAAACGGGACAAAGGTGGCCGCCCGAGTGGGCCAGGCCTTCAACTCCTTTCAAATGTTAACCAGCATGTTCCTGAAGCCGTTTAAAGTGCTAATTGGCTGATTGAGTCCATTTATGTAATCCCCTGGTTCCCCTGCTGCCCTCAAACCCTCCAGAGCTCCAGTGGATTTGGGTGAAGTGCGGCGCATGATCTCTATTCAAATATTTCCACATGACAACCGCTCACAGACCACTCCAATTAAAGGCCAGTCACTCTCCATTTAAGCTGCCTCTATAGATGGCTGCCGTGTGCGTGGAGCAAACAAAAGGACTTTCCCCAAGCACTTAGTGACCCGGGATCCACCCCCCAAAGGTCATCTCTGGGGATTAGATGCTGGATTTGGGAGGAGAATTGAAACTCTGCCCCTCTCCGTTTCTTTCTCTTCACAGTCAGCCGGGCTCTGCGTGCTCCACACCGTGAAAATGAGATGCGCATTTAAATCTGAGAGCGGCGTCCACCGCCTGCGGCCGCCCCGCTCCGCCCCTCTTGCCAGGCCTGCCCGGGGTTAATTACGGGGCCTTCGGAGCTGCTAAGGCAGAAGAGGCCAGCTTTGATTCTCTACATCTGCGATTTCGGATGCATCTCGTCCACGCCGTGGAAGAGGGAGGACTTTAAATGAAAAATTAGCATTCAGATGAGAGGCGGGAGCAGTACAGCGGGACAGAGGAACAGTTACAGATTATGCATTCTCATATGAGGGAGAGATGCAGATCACTGCACACGACACCATCTGCATTCAGCAGCAGCAAACACGAGCTGCACTCTGACTGACAAACTTCCTCTGCGAGCTCAGTTTCTCCTTTGGAGTTTGAAACTTTTCATCGCGAGTCTGTTTACTCAAAATACGAGTGAAATCGGACCAACTCTCATAAAAACTGTGTTCTTGAGGCAGTTTTCTTAGGATGGAGGACATATGTAAAGAAAATTAAACTTTTCGGAGTATTTCTTTACTCAAATCTCTGTAAATCAGGAGCAGACAGAAGAACACGCAGTTTGAAAAAGATCTTATTTGTGACATAAAGGGCCACAAGCTTCCTGCTCTGCTTCATTCACTTGCAGACAAATGGAGCCACGCACGTCTTTGTTTTCCTCGTGTGAGCTGGAATCTGGTCAGAAACTGTACAGCCCAAAAACATGCTGCTTACTCCAAAGCAGAGTGTTCGATTCCAGAGGTGGAGAGCTGGCGTCCGACATGTTTTCCAACCACCCTGCCATTGAAGCTCATTATTGACTTAACACACCTGATCCAGGTAATCAGCTGCAGAAGAGACAGGATTTCTGGAAAACCAGCAACAACCTGGCCCTCGAGGCCTGGAGTTTGAGACCCCTGCTCTAATGTGTCCCTACATGAGCATGTGGGAGTGTGGCCTGCAGCGGACCGGCGACCTGTCCAGGATGTACCCCGCCTTCGCCCAACAGCAGCAGGGACAGGCTCCAGCAATTCCACAACCCCGAAAGGGAATTATCATGTTAAGATCCAATTTGGATCCAAAAATTAAATTTTATCAACATGAAAAAGATCATCTAAGGTTAGCAAACAACTGACTTCATGTGTGACCCCAAAGGTGACCTTTGGTGCCATGATAAGTTACAGGTCTCCCGTTATATTTTTGGAACAAAGGTAAAAAAAACTATTTGTAAAAGTGCCGAGTCAGAGTCATGTAGAGGTTGGTTGAATGTAAACACCAGTTACAGGTTGTGTTTCATTTTGTTCGTAGCCACATAAGAACATATCCTCATTTAAAAAAAAATGTCCACCTTTTGAATCAACTTAGAAGATTTTACTGTTAAGGGACATCCTTTTGTTATTTTTTTTTTTTTATTTGGTTGGACAACAACAACAACAAAAAGAAGTACAACGTCAATCTCATAAACCATTATGAGTCCTTCCATGTGTGTTTTTATTTGCCATGTTTAAATATGTGTGTATTTAAGCCCAATGAGACGGCTGTGGTTGTGATGTGGGGCTACAGGAATAAAATTGAATTGAATTATATGAAAATTAAAATACACAAAGAGATTAATGATAGGAATACCCAGTGACTTCTTAAAGTAAGGAAAAATAAAAGAAAGAAAAGGAAATCAAGTTTACAATTGGGTCAATAAAACTGTATACAAAATAAAGGAATGACGTCAAATAAAATCTGCTCTCACAGGGGTGAGAAATAAACCCCTTTTTTTGGACTCTTAGCGAATCAATTTTGCATCCTGAATATTTCTAAAACAATTCCAGGAGTGGGTTGCTCCTGGTTTATCCATCTTCTTGTAATCATTTTTATTTTTTTTTATTTTTACCAAGAGTGTCTGTAATCGCTTTATCTCAAATTTGCATTTCAAAAATGGTCCAAAACCCAAGAATAAAGCCTTAAAACAGAGAGATATTGAATGTTGAAAGCAGATCTCAGTCTGGATATTCTTCCAAAATGTCTTTAAACTGGGACAGTCCCAGAGAAAGCGATTAGCTGCGTGTACTTATGCAAAATGTTTTTAATCTGATCGGATTAGCATTGAACTGTGTACCTGGAAAAAAGTATCCAATGAAAACAAATGTTTACATCTGTCTCACGTTTGATCCGAATACATCCTTTTGACATGAGCAGAACTCTCCAAAGTACCGGAAACGGCCGTAGAAGAAGTCTACAAACACGGCTGCTGTTAGCATGTGGAGGGACACATGCGTCTTTACTATGATCACTATGCTAATTCTTTTTTTGAAAGTAACTATTTTGTAAACACAGCCAGCGATGAACTTTTTTCTTGACTGCATGGACCCATAGGAAGGGTTCATAAATTGTTAAATACTTTCATAACAAAGTTACTGTCAGAAATCACATTTCTCATCTTAAATTAACCAAACAAAAGTCGTTTTTTTCATTTAAACACAAAAAGCTGTTGCAGAATATGTGGGGAAAAAATGCAAATATGACAATAAACTTCCAAAAAGAATAAACATCCACCTTCTTTTTAATGCTTTTTGAGACAAAACATGAGTGTTATGTGTGTCTTTCGGAGGTCTGAATCTGAACATTCATTTTATATTAAATTCTTGTACATTTAAGGAGTTTTTGAAATCATTTACTAAGAAAGAAAGAAACTAAAAGACAAAAAAAAGACACAGAAGGTGATGTTAAAACAGCAAACATTTTGAGAAAAGTCTGGTGTGGAGATGTTAGATCCACAAACATTTAGCTGACTAGCACCCGAAGCGTAAACAGCAAAAGATGCAGGTTGTTTATTATTAGAGCTGCACCTTCAAACATCATGAATAATTCAAGGAAATAAAAGGCGTCCTAAAGGCGAATAAACACAGCAAAGAAGAAAATGATCAGGTATGCGCGGCTTGTGAGTAAGCAAATCATGACAAAAGGCTAATTTGATTTCCTAAATGCAGCCAAATTCTTTGAATGAACAATGGCTTCATTGAAAAGAGAAGCACAAACATGCTGGAGCACTCTTCCCCTGATTTCCAGCCTCCGCTCGGGCTTTTATGATCATTGAGAGGCTGCTGCAGACGGAGAGCGTCCCTCCGCTCTCGCACAGCTTTATTGTCACACACAGGTCTTCATTAGGAGCATCAAGAGACCCGGCGAGGGTTTTTTCTGTGTGTGTGTGTTCATAAATCACTGTGGTTTATGCGTCTTTGGCACCACTAATTTGCCACCATGTCAGATGGAGTCTGCTTTAGTGCAAGCCTTTATGGGGGCAAATTGGTGGCGAATAGGACAGTGGAGCACTTTAGCAGCACTCACCTTCTCCTCACCCCTTTTAACTTATTAGCTTATATTAACTCATTTTAACTTGTCAACAGGGCTGCATCTCAGATAAAGCGGCACGGGGATGTCTGCAAATGTGTTTACCTTTGCAGGAATCCGCACACTCCAGCTTTTCGCCTCGCAGACGCGATTAATGAAGCCAATCTTCAGTTTGACTGAGTGATCACTTTTTAATGCACTTGAGTGGCTTTTAAAGTGCAATCAAATGTTAATTAAAGGCCAGCGATGTTTTGTTCCCCCTCTAAGGGCCGACCTGTAAATGCCCTCTTTCTGCTTTTTCTTTTGGAGTTCACCTCAGAGGAAACACAAGCAGGAGTCAATTGTTGCTGCACCTGCAGGGCGGCCCTTTCGGAGCGACGCTTCTGTGAATAGGAATCAGAAAAACTGCAGGACTAACCAGTAAAAGCAAGCTTTCAGGAAACACACAATGACTTGGGTTCTTTGCTCTTTTAAGTAACGTAGATCAGCATGTAAAGCCACCAAACCGCAGCAAAGAGGCTTTTATTCTGAAGACTTTTTCATTTATACTCCTTTATTTATGGAAAAAACTGTTATTAAAGCAGTCTACTGCAATCACAGAATTCAAATATGTCAGCTCTTCAAAATGTGTCCATGTCAAGAAACTATTTTCTGTGGGATTTGGTTTTTTTCACTTGTTGGTGAAAGACTTTGGTTCATTTTTCTTAAAACTTGGTTTGAGTTTAAGGTTTGCCAAATTTATTATCATTGAAACATTTGTAAATACGACAGAACCCAGTTATCAGACAGTTTGGTTTGTTTTATGTCATATTATTGTGTTGAGCAGTTTATAACAATCCCAGTTTTTCAATAGAAGCCCTTTAGACACGTTTCTATCAGTAAAATTATATTTGACCTGCATTAAGATGATGCTGAATTTTACTCCTCAAAACTCATTTTGTTGCTCTTTACTGACAGGAGGATCAAGTTTCTTATTCTGAACAGGAAGTTGAAGTCAGGAGTCTGAAACAATCACGGAAATGCTTTAGAATTCCCTTTACTTTTCAAGATTGTAACCGAGAAATGAATTTTTGTCCTGTCATATGGTGGCTCTGAAGTGTCAAAATCACATCAACAAATCACACAAAACCATGTAAAAAATCACAATTACAATTACAAAGAGGGGGAAAAAAAGACAGTTTGGAAACTTCAGAAACCAAAACGTACAGTTAGTCGGTTGGTTGATTGATCAATCACTGAACTTTTTCTTTGGCTGTGGTCAGATGTTCAAAGAAATACTGTCTGTTGGAAGAAATCTTCCTTTTGAAAAGGTTTAACAAACATCATCCAGTTATTTATGTCCCATAGTACCTACCTTTTTTAAGTTTCTTAATTTGTTTCTTTTTTTAACATTTTCTTTTGATTTCTGGAAATTATGTCTTTTGAAATGTTCCTTTTATATTTGTATAGAATGATTTTTGTGCAATTATTCCAAGTGCAACACTCACTGTTTTGAGCGTAAAACTTTTAAAATTTTGTGTGCTTAAAAAAAAAATTTTTCTCATGAAACAAAAAAAAAATCACATGAAAAAAAAAAAAAGTGCAATCAAACCAATTTTCACTTGAGAGAAATGCCCTCTTCTGAACTCGAAACAGAGCAGGGCTCCGCATTACAAACGTACAACAAAAGCCAGCCAATCACAGACATGGACATAAAGTGTTTTGATTTCATCTAATTTTAGTTTCAAGTCTATTTTTTTTTTTTTGTTTCATGTGCAAAATAATTTTTTGAGAACACAAAATCTTTACAGTTTTACGTTAAAAACAGTGAGTTTTGCACTTGAAATAATGAATAATGAAATAATAAAAGATCACTTCATAATTTTGTTTCATTTTTCTTGTGAAATGACTGGTTATTTTGGAATTTAGTTGGTTTTTTTATTCGACTTTTATTTCACCAAAAGAATGAGTTAAGAGCATTTTCTCATTTACAATTATAACATTTCACTATGATTATTAGAAGGCTGACTGTATTTGCACGTATTTATGTGCGACTAAGATGCAAACTGCTGCATTGCTCTTACATATTTTATGTGCATCCAAGGCTAAATGTCGTTGTTGGTTACACATATTAACCTAAGCCTAACCCTTCCTTCGGGTGAGTTCAGCACTCACCACACATAATTAGAAAATTATGTGCAAATAATCTCTTTCTTTCAATATGTCTTTAGTTTTTTTTATGTTTTGTTTTTTTTTAATGTTTTGTTCCTGGAATTTTGTTCTGATTTTTAAAATCGTACTTTAAAAAAAAACATTTGTGTTGCTTTAATTGTCATTGTGATCTTTAAAAGTTTTTGCATGCAGTAACTTGTTGATGATTTGGACCTCAGGGCCACTGTACCTGCAGCTCTGAATGACTTCGCTCTGCTCCTCATCAGTAACGAGGATCTCTCTTATCCCTACTGTAAAACCATCCGTATCATGAATGACAAATGCATGTCTGAGACCCCTATCTCATTGGCATGATCCAAACATTCCTTAAAAACCCTTAAAAACTAACTACATCTCATTAAAATGATATTGCAAAGTTTATAGAATTCATCAAAGGGACATGTTATTAAAAAATGTTATTTTCTGTTAATTCTTTGATGCAGTGGGATTTTTATGGCTTTCTATGGTTTTGACTCACATCCAAATGCTTCAGACTTTACAGACGTGATAATCAATGAATTTGATCAGCAGCGTCTGAATGTGGCTCCATTAGAGCAGTAGTTTAAAGTTTCTAACTGCCCTTTTGTTATTTATATAAAGCTCTTTTTTAATCCTACAAAAAGATACCTTTTTATACAACACGACCTGAAATGTGAAATCTCTGTTTTGAATGGGGATGCAGGGGTTTTTCCTGAGGTTTCTGCTGCCCCCGGAGCGTCGCGGCTTCCCCTCGGACGGACTGCAGACTGATAAATGTGGGACACAAAAAGGAACATGACAAATCAAATCAGCACAGTTGAATGTGTCTGTTCCTCTAATGAGGCTTTGATTGAACACTTCAATGTGGGAACATGCAGTCATTAGTCTCCAAGCTCTGCAGAAGAATTTCAAAGAATCTTCTGTAACCCCCCCCCCCACGTCTTAACAAACCTAATCACAAAGCAGGAGATGCAGGAATATCTGTGAAGCACCTATTTTAGCATAATGGTCACAATTACGGCTCCCACGGGTCTGTGCTGGCCGGGGTTGTTTTGGGAGGGAGACAGCTGACTGCTGCTGATTTGATACTTTCTTCCTACATGTCTTCACATCATCTGGCAGGTCCGGGTTTCTACAATCGTTGAGGGAACATTACACCACTGTGCCAAAAGATTAGCTTCATTAGCGGTGAAATGATCAACTGTGGAATCTGTTTAAACGCTCCAGCTTTTCTTAATCAGCCGCAGAAACAAACCAAACTGAGCCGGAGACTGGAGCTGAACGATCAGGGAGAGGAAAGTTCTGCAAACGGCGAGAGAAATGATTTACAACTAAAGCCTTCGTTACATTTAGCCGGACAAACGCTGCCTGTTTGATGGTTGTCCGGCCCATGGAGGGGCGTAGAGAAGAGCGGCGGCATTTTAAGGGGAGCTCAGGCTCAGGCAGGACCATTGGGATGTAACAACCCCATGGCTGAGAGCTCTCCGTCTACACGCTCTCCTTACAGCCCCTCACACCCCCAACCTAACATTAGTTGTGCAGCAAAAATGGAGAACAATACCCGAGCTTTCCAGCCGTACAGTTTTCATCCAGAGTCCAGTTCAGACGAGGAAAACAAAGCAGTCCATGAACCTGCATCGGAATGGAGTGGAGCAGGGAGCTTGTGGCCTCCTCAACGTACTTTCTGCGTCACAAATACAATCTTTTTTCAAGCGCAGTTTTTTGTCTGCTCCTTATACAAACTGATTCGAATAAAGTAATACTCAGAAATGCAATTTTAAGCTTAATTTTCCTCATAAATGTCCTTCGTTATCAGAAAAATACCACAAGAACATGTTAAAGACACCATGTTCACCTGAGTGAGTCTTCAACCGTTTCTGAAACTCCTGCAGGAGGATACGAGTCCTGTCAGGAAACCCGGGAATGCTAAGTCTATGTAAACACGAGTAAACTGTTTGCATGTTTCCCAAAACTATTGCGTTCACGCGTCACTAAGCAAGTATTTAAGTCCATTGTCAGGATTTAGGTCACAACCTTTTCAAAACACAACAGTACCAACCATTTGAAAACTGATCTTGATGGATAAATAAATCATTTGTGTAACACTTTGCATCCGGCTGGAATTGTGTGACACAAAGTCTTTCATTTATCGGAATGTGAAAGAAAAAGCCTGCAGCTAGATTTATTGATTTAATGATGCTAGATCATGAACATTAATCAAGAATGTGCATCACATGCCTGGTGTGTGCGTAGAATAAAGTGTCTGGTCACTGCCCCACAGCTCATGAGCAAAGCTGAGTCTTCTCCAGAGATCAGCGGATTTCTTTTCCAGGTCATGCTGAGCCACCGATCCCGACTCAGGCGACGGCGAGCAGCTATAAGCCGCTCAGATTCATATCAGAGTTTCTGCTTTCCCCTTCACCTGCATGTTCAATTTCCCAGCATGCATGTCAGATGAAAGCGTGGAGGGGGGGTGAATAGACACATTCTGCCCAACGAGGAGCTGCTCCTCCTGGTGGGGTCAGACAGCCGTTTCCTCCACCAGCATCTGTGTCTCTCCACCTGAGAAGAGGCTGTGATGACTGTCACTGTGCTGCAGCGAGAATCAAGCTGTCACTGCAGAGAACCGAGGTGAGGAGAACCAACTCCCCCAGTTCTCGTATCCCCCCAGAGTTCATTACAGCAGGTGCCAACGAGAGGGGGGGGGGGGGGTCTCTGCCTCTGGTTTCATCAACTTTCATCCATTTTCTGAACACTTACAGTGACCTTGACCTGAATTTCTGTTTCACACCGTCGATCTGGCCTGAACTTAAGCTTGAACGTCAACCAGGGGAGGATTGTTGTTAAAGTTCCATAACATTATGCTTCCACACCGAAAGTCGCTAATTCACAACCATTGACTGTATATGAGAACCGGACCGAGTCAGTGTGACGTCACCCGTAGAACCGGTCGCTCTGAGTCATCGTTTCTATGCAGCCACTCTCACCAATAAGGAGTGAGCTTGTTGGAGGGTCACACCCCTTTAACTTGAAATGAAAATCTGTCGATTGTTTTGGACGCTGGGGCCAGCAGGCTCCGCCTACTTTTATTGAGGTATCTGATTGGTTAGTTTCTAACTTCTATAAATTGAACAAATGAAAAATATAATGAAAAAAATTGGATTATCAAGAACACGTTAATCAAACTGTATTAGAGCTAGAATGATACTTCCTGTTTGGAACGTCTGGAGGGCGGGGTCACTCAGTCCGCTTCTTCTATGTCATCAATGTTTGCAGCAAAGAATTTAATCCAGTACTCCACCTAATTTAGCATTACAATGAACTGAAAAATCACATAAAAATGTAAAGAACTGGAAATAAATTCAGGCATGAAGGGATTAAAACCTAGATTTGTTAACGCATTGTTAATCTGTATTAAATGTTTGCACACAAATCCAGATTTAAGCCACAATGTTTACATTTATAGTTAAAGTACAAACGTTTACTTGATTTTTACTTGAATGTTTTACTCTCTAAAAGACAATAAGAGCAAGCAAAAACTTAATTTTTACCTTAATTTTTACCCTTATCTTAATGACATTATCATATGTCCTTAAATATAATCGCTTTAAACTTTTTTCTATCCACTGAACACGTCAGAAATCTGCTTTAGCCAACAGCAAATACTCTAAATCTTAACAGCAATGTTTACATTCCATCGTTTGCATCAAGCTTTTTTAGAAATTCCCCAAAGCTGTGTTCACAGTTAGAGAAACAGCCGGTCCTCTTTCACTGCAAACATCAGCACTTTCAGTCAAGCGTGAACGCACTACTGTTGAGTAATGACTTTTTTCCCTGCCTTTGTATTTTCAAGTGATCAGGAGGACGACTCAGGCGGCCTTTCGGATCCACAACCACCCTTCCCGTTTAATTCCCCTGATCATAATTTATTGCAGAAATTAATTCTTCCTCGGAGCAACGTGAGCGTTCAGCATTTGTAGCATCCTGCAAGTTTTGGTTTTAGACTCGTTTAAAAATGTTTGCAGGAATCATTTGAAAAATGAAAAGCAATCTTCCGGTGTTTTTCCTTTGATTAATCTTTTAGGGATCTGACCCGACTGGAGCCGATCTGTACAGTAGAAACCTGAACATCTGGTGAGTTCGGTTTTGATTCACAGTTGTGGCTCCACAAAGGGGACGGGTCCCTAGCAACCATAAAGTTTTTTATATGCCTTGGGCTCAAAACAGGGATTTTCGTGACTTTACCTCAAATTACTTTTTCAGTTTTCCTTAGCAACTAGTGTTGCCAAGCCCACATCGTTCCCATGACTACGACAAATAATCCTTTAATAAGTTCAACATTGGATTCACATTGAAGGTGTAACGTGTAACCCACTCCAATGAAAATGAGGTTTTTAGTGTTTTTCACATTTCCTAGTAGCACTTTTATCATAACGGAGAACATTTAGAAGAGTTTCAGATTAAACCTTTGTTTGAGTGTTTCTTCAGTCAAATCGTGATGGATCGTGAGCAGATGAAAGAGCTCGGGTTTGTGACAGAGCCACCGCCATTGGCGGGCCAAAGTCTCCCTTCTCTGCTACAATTCTGAGCGTCTACTTCCAGACAAATACATCCATTAACGTCTTTATTTGTCTTGTCAGAGCTGGCATCTGGATCAAAAGTGTCCGGCGGGGTTGTTCGCCGTTTTCTTGCGACGCTAATGTTAGCTTGGGCGTATGAGGGGCTATAAACTTGCAGGAGAGAGTGTAAAGAACGGGTTGATGGGAAATTAGCAGAGGCTAACCTCAGCAAGAGGACTTGGTCTCAGACAACGTGGCGCCAGAGCATCATTCGTTAGCCGGAAGTTCACTCTTTTCCCCTAAAAAAAAAAGACCGGAACAGCTTTGCGTTCGGATTCTTCTAGTAAACATACAGGTGTGCAAATTCTGCTTCTGGCTAAAGTTGCACAATTTCAGCTTCCAGCTAATTACGTGTCTGCGCGCCATCTTGTCTGCAATTAGGTCCCCCTCAACTTCAGTGGCAACAATCCCGCCCACAACTCGGAGGTGAATTTCTAATGAGTTCCTGCTGCTCGAAACGACAAAATCATCCTCAAAAGACCACTGGGAACAGCTTTACAATTGAAAATAAAACAGTCAGAGTCGGGTTTAATAGACAATTTGAATTGGGATGAACGTAGCAGAGATGAACATCTTTGGAGAAAGTCTCCTTTGTCAGTGTTTTTATTTATAATAGGGTCTCCATCTGCTGCTCATGGGTCTGTTTTGTTCTCCTCACTTTCTGAAAAATTACATCCAAATCCACCTTAAAAGGATTTCCTGACTCCATCTCGTTGACATGTTTGTTTCTGCTGTTTTTGTTGAGTCAGGTGTGACAGCGACTTTGTGAAGTTGTATTTTAAGTGTGCAGACATGTTGGAGCTGATGCTGTATAACGTGATCCGTGTGTGTGTGTGTGAGGCCTGACAGTGTGAGTGTGTAATGGGAACAGCTGGCTGAGGGAATGAGTACAGAGGGAGAGGTGATGGATGTGAGCGGAGCTCCTGTGACAGATGAGCTAACAGGTGTTCACCACGGCCCTCAGAGAGACGCTATTTATGAGGCGGAAAAGACAGCCAGACGCAGAGCTCCACGCCGCCCAAACACGTCACGTGCAGCTGCCGAACTTCACCCAGCGCCGCAGCAGAGGCACATCCACTTCTTCACATGTCGCCATGAAAGACCCAAACTAAGACTCAGCTTTACGTTTATGATCTCCTGATGTTTAATCACATGGAAGGCGAGGATGCAAACGATGTACGAGGCTCTGATCAACCGACCATCAACAGAAAACACCTGAATGGAAGGAGGAAATAATCCAGACTTTTCTGGTTTCATGCACCAGCAGGGATGAAACCGAGATGGAAAGCAAAAGTGTTTTCATGAACAGTCATTGTCCTTCATCGATAAAACAGTTGAGGAAAAGTGAATTCAATCTACAGATGTAAACTTCAGAGGAAAACATTTATTTTCTTACTTCATACTAACGGATATGAAGTCCTTTTGAAATGATTTTGACGGAAACTCTCAGGCAAAAAGTCCTAATAACTGCAGTCCCTGTTGAGGGTAACAAAGGTCTTTGGGGTCAAATCAGGATCAGATAAAAATGAATAAAAAGCAGACTGTAATTAAAAAAAAAGTTTACATTTTGAAAAGTTTTTTGTTCCGTTCACAACGGGCATCCGTCCGAGAACAGGCTTTTAAAAAATGGTTGTTTTACAGCGCTGCTGTCCGAGACTCTAGCTGCAGCTGGAAGGGGTTTGGTGTGAAATCTGGACAATAGAATAACCCCAACCACAACCCAAAAATGAACTTTAAAAAATCATGTAGCCGAGCATGAATGCGAGTTTACCAACGCCGAAACGCACGATTACAAACTTTTCTTTGGAGGCCCGACCCGACAGAGGATCAGGATCAACGGCAAAAATGAAAACCGTAAAATGATGACAGAAACCGAAGAGGAAGAGAAATAAAAAACAGCAGCTGTGATAAAGAAACATTTTTCATCTGCCAATACTTTTAAATTTCAAACTTTCATTTCTTTTAAGTTTACAGTTTACTTTAGAGTTTCATTTTGAATTCTCATTTTGTAGAGCAGCAACAATCTCAAGTTTATGTTATTTTATTATCATGCAAACCAATCTGCTTTAGGAGGATCTATTATTCCCTGCTCTGATGGAGGAACTGAAGAGAAGTTAAAAGGTCCTTTCTGATCTCTAAAGCTGCCCCACACCATCACACTACCTCCACCATGTTTGACTGCAGCTCTGATATGCTTCTCCTGACAGCGTGTGATGGAGTTGCTCCAGCTTTGACTGGGAAAACCCCTTCTGGAACGTCATCTCATGCGCTGCAGAAACGTCCTTATCTTTCGCCTCAGAAAAACAGGGTTTCTCGTCTGATCTTCGGTTTCCTCAGACCAGTCTGTTGTGTCTCTTGTTTTGGGTGACTTTCGGGTTTCCAGCAGTGATTGGGCCGACATTTCTTTATCTCTTCAACAACAACAAAACTGCTTTTTTCTTTAATAAATGCAACTATAGATCAGAAACTCTTGCATTCGACTGAAGTAAAGGAGCAAAGCAGAAAAAGTGGAAATACTTTGTTATGACGTGCAAATATTGAGCTTTTGATCGTCAGCTTTCGGTTTCTATCAAATTAAATGATGGCACTGTTCTCTGAGGTTTGGCAAAAAAAAAAAAAACTAAATCCCATTTCCAGTTTTGATAAAGTCAAAGGTTTATTGTTCAGAAAAAGCATCCAAATGAAAAAGTGGGTGGAGCCTGATGGGGTTTTTTTTTAGCCTTGAAGACATTTTTATAAACTTGACACATCCTCAATGCTTTTCTTTTAAAGCTTTCCAAAGGTAAACAATTCATTGATGATAACAAAAAAAAAATCATCTGATTTCCTTTCATAATTACCAGGAAATGACACGAAAACCATGCAAGTCCCTCATTTCCTGTTTAAGTGGACAAACATTAGAAAAATGTAAATATTTGGGACAAACTGTATTTTAAATCATATTTTTCTGTGTAATAAAGAAAAGATGGCACACTTGAATTGGCTTTTTTTCATTGAAATACTTTCACTGGAGTCAAAATGATCCCATTTCTTCCCACATTTCAGAATATTTGTTTAAATAAAAGAAAACTGAACATGTTTGTTATTTTTGTACACTGCACATCCGATCACAAAGCTCTTCTCTGCTCGATTTGAAAGGAAACTGGAGAAAATGCAGCAACTGAGCTGAAACGTGGGAATGAAAACATGAGAAATTTCAAGTCAGGGTTGTTCAGGGTTGAAGGCAGAACGCTCTACGCCTGGGCCAGAGCTTGCTTCAGGTCTCGGAGCAACATGGACGCCATGACGGTTTTCTCTGTGTTGATGGTGAGCAGGACGGCCGACGGCTCCTTTAGATCCAGAGAAACCAGGAGCAGAGCTTTGCTGCTGACCGTCCATCCAGAAAACCTGAAGAAAGAGGAGTTTCTGTCAGTACAGAAACAGACGGGAACATCGGCTCTGGTTTCAGGGTTTAAATCCGTCGTCGGAACTAAAGATGTCGGTTTCTTGGGAAGAAAGCAAACGTCTGAATGTCTGAAGTCGTAGACGAACCAGTGAGCTTCACACTTCACACAAAATATTTAAAAAATAAAAAAAACTAAAATATGCGGACGAGAAGATTTTAAGTCCAGATGCTGCGACTCAAACTCAAGACGTCATCTGGATTAATGAGAACCTTCTATGAAGTCAAGTCAGAATCCGCTTAAAGTACGAAAAAAACAGATTATAAAACTGAAAACAGTTTTTAACTCCAAACTAAACATAATAAACTGAAAGTGAAATGTTTAAAAAACTGTAAATCGTAAACTTGAACAAATAAAGATTCCTGTTTTTTCTAATATCTTTTTATATTTTAAACTTTTGTTCTTTCATTTTTCTGCCTTGGTGCTTTCAGTCTTTAATCTGCAGCTTCAATGACTTTTTAAGAGTTGATCATAATTTTACGTGGGAGCGGAGCTTTGAGCCCATTGGTTACTGAGATTGAGCGATAAACAGCTGAGATCCTGTTAAAACACGCCTGTGTCATCCCCCCCTCTGAAGCGGTGCCCAATCGTGATAAAGCAAAGTTTAATACATCACTACTGTCAATCATGTACAAGTAGCCAATGGGCTCAAAGCCCCGCCTCCAAGTAAAGTTAGGTTCAACTGAAATTTTTGAAAAAAATGAAGACTAAAAATGAGCAAAAGATAAACGCAAAACACAAGCTGAAAATAATAATAATGACATTTTTTTAATATTTCAGAACAGTTTTAGTTTGTTAAATTTGTTTCAAATTTACAATATTTTTTTCATTCACTTTAAGCCAATAACCTTCTCCAACATAAAATATGGAGAATTTCATGGACAACATGTTTCCTTTTTAGGAATTCTTAATCAACAAAGAAAAAAAGCTGGAAAATGTGTTTTTAAAAGTATCTTCACGTCAAATAAAGCCCATCAACAATTGTTCTGTGTTTTTAATGAGCATTCTTCTACAATTTACGGAGATTTCTTCAAGTTGTCTTTAAAATATAAAACAAAGGAAAAGGTTATGATGTACAAACGTCTTCATTTCGGAAAAACAAAACATGGATAAACACTGACGGGCTGCTTCTTAAAACTCAAATCCACACGGGGAAATTCCCCAACACCTCACCTTGTAATTACCCTGAATTAGAGACGGAGGGAAAATGATGTGACAGGAAATTTGTGGCGTAAAGCAGCAGACAGTCTATTATCCTGCAGAGCGGGGCGCCATCGGGGGGGCGAGCACGCCCACTCCAGCCGCTTTTATGGACTGACACAGTCCATGAGAGTGTGGGGGTCCTGGGACCAGTGGGGCTGAGCGCCGGTCCCACCAGCTCCCTGTGGACCACCAGTCCCCCATTTCCTTGGAAACCATCCACGCAGACAGGAGGTAAATCTGGGGCGCACATGGTCCCCATTGAGAGCGCTAACAAGAGGCGGACAGAGGCTACGACCCAGCGTGACCCCCCTCTCTTGTTCCTCCCCCCCTCCAGCCATCTGCCTGCATTAAGCGTGACACCCCTGCAACAAAGGCCCCCCGCTGCAGCCCGTTTAGGCCTGCCGGACGCCCGCCGCAGAGGCCTGCGGCGACGTGCCGTACACGTCCGCCAATTAGTGTTTGCGCGTTAAAGAGCATGGGGGGGGGGCAACGTGTCTGGCTGCGTCTCTGGGGAGCTTCTAAATTACCATCAACAGAGAGGAGGGAGTTTATCAGGGAGCTCTCAGGGAGGAAGAGAGAGTCCTCCTCAGGCTTAATTAAAATATTAGCCACTTCAGCAGGAAACAGCCGCCGCCGCCAGACGATTAAAACAAAATTCTGTGTTTAAGAAACATTTTGTCAGGATTTTTATAACTAATGGTAATTTGTGACCATAAAAAGCCACATTCCGGCCCCCCTCCTGCAGGCTGTCTGTGTACTCCCTGTGGCTTTCCTAATGGATTTAGGATATAAATCTCTCATTTAAGCGGCGGTTAACACCACCCTGAGGCTCCTTCGCTCGTCTCTGGAGGCCTCAGTGGGCGCTCTGCTTCTCCTGTGCCACTAGGAGCTAGGTTTGGTGTTCAGGTGAGAGTCGGGTGCCTGCAGGGCCGCATGTACAGAGCAAACGAGAGCTAATAACGGGGGGGTCACCGGCGACGGGCGTTGCACACTTACGGCGCGTGTATGGAAAGAAAAGGAAAGCAGAGCCTAACCTCCGGACTTGGAGCAGGTGGATTGGCATCGATCGTCGGGGCTGCGGCTCAGCATCGCTCTTCAATTATCCCAGATTCTCCTTAGTGCAGAGAACCTCTGCGTGCCATCTGCCTCCACCCCCAACCCGCCGCGGCAAACACGCAGGAGGCTTCACCTCTACAACCACTCCCATGCTCAGAGGACGCACAATTCAGATCAGCAACGAAGACTTCCAAAACCTGGACGTCTGGGTTTCCTCAAATGCACAAAACTCTGCATCACACTGGCTTTGCCCGAATTCACTCCCTTCTCCCTTAAAAGACGGCATTGTGCCGGAGACGATCCAGTGCCAAGGATTTGAACCCCATGTTCACTCAGTTTTTTTATTAAAAGAATATTTGAAGAATTTATGAATCCACTGCGTTCTGATGATGAAAACATGGATGATTTATAATAAAATAAATAAAAAACACATTTTCTGTCAAATGAAAATTCGTTCGAATGCAATGCATTGTGGTCTATATTAACTAACTGATGCACACTGGTTTTTTTACAGAGACTTCTGGGAAATGAAAACTTCAAGTACATTTTTTTTCCAAATGACAAATTGTTTGAACGCAATGCATTGTGGTCCATGGTCACCAATCGAGTGAGCAGTGATGCACGGTGGTTTTTGGCAGAGAAATTTCCAAGGGTCAGAATTTGGGAATTGTAGTTCCGTACATCCTGACAAAATAGCGAAAGCCCAATACAGAGCACTAAAAAGTGGGGGCATTTGGACAGAATCTTAGTGCAGAGCCGCTTCTGGACCAGGTGGACGAGAGGACGAGTCCTTCATGGGGGCGGGTCAGCGGGGCCAGAACCCAGGCAGATGGCTGAAGCCATTAACTCAAATTAGAAGCAGAAACAGAATGAATGGAAGAAAAGATGAGACGAGCACGGACTTGAACACGCAACCTTTTTTTTTTCAGCAGCAGCAGCTTAGCAGAGCGTCTGCTGAAACAGTGTTTCATCATCTGGAAACGAAATGATTCAACTCAGAACAAGCAGAGAGAGGAGAGGAAAATTCTGCCTTTACAGAAACATAATCTAATTACAATCTGGTGTAAAAGAGAAAGAATTTTTGCTTATAAATCAACGAGTTGGTTTTTTTTTGGAAGGGGGGGTGAGGCCCTCACCAGAAAGCTTGGCAGTG
The DNA here is from genome assembly GCA_014656515.1 of Oryzias celebensis. Taxonomy (NCBI): domain Eukaryota; kingdom Metazoa; phylum Chordata; class Actinopteri; order Beloniformes; family Adrianichthyidae; genus Oryzias; species Oryzias celebensis. The sequence continues at coordinate 3,756,777 of BNCR01000012.1, forward strand.
CGTGCAGAATCCGATCAAATTTGCTTTCAAACGGACTGAAAAATAGAGCACATTTATTCTATTCCGCCTGTTTAGACATAAACAAGAACAGCGTTTTCTACATTTGCTTTCCTGCTTGATTTATTGCCATCCTCCTTTCCAGCAATCAATTTCTGTGTTTCAGTGGCACAACAACCCCCTCTCCCCGTGCACCGCCCCTCCAACCCCTCCACTTCAGCTGCTGGTTGGGAAAAGCAGTGCTGCACCCTGCTGACCGATGTGGGAAGAGCGGGGAGGCGGTGTCGCCTCAAATCTGTACATTTGGGTTTCTGCAATAAACCGGTTGAAGCGGGGGAACGTCCCCACTCTGGGAAAGGATGGAGGTGACATCACCCTTAACGCGGAGTGACCACCACAATCACCACTCAGTGGGTGTATCCGATGTGATCGATTACTCTGTAGTCTGCACGGCTCTTATTCATCGCAGAAGCACGGCGAAGGAGAGTGAAGCAGGAACTCTGCAGTTACTACAAAATAAAAGCACTGAAACTTCTTAATGAAGTTTTGCTTAAAAAAAAAGAAAAAAGACTGTTTAGACTTCATTTACAGTTTCAGAAATCAGTGACGGAGATAGAGCATTTTATTTGGGGGAGGGGGTGAAACGCGGCCAACTTACTAAAAATTAAAGAATCAAAAATACATATTACAAATAGTTTTATTATATAAATTAATATTAAAACATCTGTTCTTTTAGCTGAGGTCCTATTCCTAATGTAACGCAGTGGAAAAGAAAAAAAAAAGTGTAGAAATTCTTAAAAGTCCGGGTGGACGGGCATCCATATTCCAGAGGCATAGCCTATAATTTGAGGGGCTGGAGATTTCATGCAAAAATATTGCTTTTGTCATTTTTGTCATGTTTAAAGAAGCGTTTATTAATGTTTTTTTAATCAATAATGACACTAATATTGACTAAAAAATAGGTGGGAAAGCAGAGAGCAAAGCTTTTTGCTAGTGGGCAGTTGCCCCCTATTCAAAGAAACAGAGGTTCAAAGAGGTAAACAACTTCACAATTCTGCGTTTTTCCTAACAAAACATTTAACTCTTAACCAGCAGGAAAAGGGGTCGCTCTTTAATGTATTTCAAACTATTCCTTTTATTAAATCACAGAGTGTATATTCATCTTTGGTCTAAAATAATGCAGAGGGAAATAAAAGAAACAAACACTTTTGGGGTTTTTCTTTATTTTAGTTTTTCGCCATTTATGTCAAATTAATTTAGGTCCACAAAGCTGCCCTTCCACTTTTCCTTTTCTGCTCGTCAAAAATAAACTGCATCCCCTGCTGGCTGGTATGAGCATCCTTTAGAGACAGGAAATGTATTGTCCGTTTGTTGTTACAAACCCCTAACTTTTTATCATAAAAGAAATGATGGAGTTACTCCTCCGTCTAAGCCTCTTAAGTAGGGCAGAGGTAGAGCAGCCAGCCTCTGACCAAAGGTTCGATTCCCACCATGTGTCGAAGTGCCCTTGAGCATTGCTCCAGGGTGTGTGTGCACATAGGAATGCGATTGTAAAGCCCTTTGGGTCTTAATATATATAACTATACACCATATGCCATTCAAGCAGCCCGACAAACAAATTTAACTGAACGGTTACACTCAAAAATGATGATGGAGTTCTTTTCAAATGAGCTCTAAGTCACATGTTAAGTTAAGCTGCCGAAAGTGTAGACTGCAGGGAATCAACATGATTTACCGGATATCTTTCTTCACTTTGTTCCTCAAACATGTAGTTGTTATTTAAACATGTACAGTCGTACAGTTAGATAAGATAATTCTTCTTTAACAGTTTTAACACATCACTTCTCCCTCCTGGGAGAGGATCCCTCCGTCATGTGACATCCCTGAGGTGTCTTATTTTTTCCCCCCCAAGAGGGTTTTTATGAATTTTTCCTCACCGAGAACGAGGGTTTAAGGACAGGGATGTCAGTTTAGCTTAGTCTGTTTAGCTTAGATCAGCAACCAGCTATTGTTTATATTTTTATGACTGAATTGATGTTCTTTACATGAATACTGGTGTGAATCCCATTGAGACGACTATGGTGGTGATATTGGGCTATAGAAATAAAATTCAACTGTTTTTTTCTTGTAGTCTTTTTCACGTCCTCTTTGACCCAATAGGTTAAAACAAAGCTCACCTTCACAAGTCCAGATCAGCAGGACATTATTTCCTGTTTGAGGGAAGTCATTCCTTTCCACTGTCACCTCGTGCTTGCTCAGTACAAAGGACTGAATCGAGTTACAATTGGTTAAGTTTTTAACTAACCTGGTGTTAACATTACTATTTTACTTGAATGGGACAACATTTCTGAGTCACATATTAAGCTGTGCCCAGCCCATTATAATTTAGTAATAATTATTGTTATAGTCTTTTTTTTTGTTGTTTGTGAAAAATAAAAGCACGTCTCAAAAGAACAAAAAAAAACTGAATTAAAAGATAGATCCTAAACATTTAAGTGAAACAATTCGAACAGGTTAAAGTATTAGAACATTTTTTTCTGCTTACTCACATGAAAACAAAAACAGGTTGCAGACAAAACGCAGTAAAACCCTTCTACAAGAGCGTTTATATCTTCCTGTGCTGTGTGTCCTGTACAGAATAGGCCCGGTTTGACAAATTTACATACATTTCTCGTTGTGATCAGATTTTTGTTTTCATTTTTCTGCTTCTGTGAAGGTTTAAACTTTGACAGTTTGAACAAGAGAGAAAAGCGTGAAAATGTTCGCGTCTGTCTGAGAAACAACAATAAAGTTTGAGTTTTACAGCCTTAAAACATCTAGAAATATTGTAAAACATTATTTTCTAGTTAAATCGGATTATAGATGTCTTACTTTGCACATTCTGCCAAAACCGGGTTATTTTTACAACTCAACTCCTGTTTTAAATGAGGAAAACACTGGATTTCAACATTGTCTTTTTGTACAGTTTTGGATCTATCTAATCATTTTTGATCATTTTCAGAAGTACCAAGACGATTGATTGCATGTTTTATTTTGAAGGTCTGGGGAGGGTGGTTTAATCTTGAGACAAAACAAAAATAGAGATTATTTGCATTGAGTCATTTGAACGGCTGGTTATTCGGAACAATATGGGCTTTATTGGATGCAGGCCTCTCCCACCAGCGAACATTGATTTCCACTCGCTCCTTCAAGCTCTTGTACAAACGTCTCTCTCCTGTTTCCTTACACTTTTTCCTCGATACAGTTTTTTTTTATTTATTTGGCATTGTGTGTTTTTTTTCTCTCTTTCAGCTTAACTCTACAAAAACAAATAATCAAATGTTCACATTACAAAGACCTGGTAAGAGGCCAGGAGCAGAGGGATGCAGAGAAAGACAAAGAGGAAGGAGAAAGAGGCAGCAGAGCTGATGGAGAGACAGATGGAGGTGTGGAGATGAAGAGAAAGAGAGACGAAGCAGGAAACAGAGGGAGAGCGAGAGGTGTAATTATCCATCAGGTGTTCGGGTGTGCGTGACAGAGGAGGAAGCTCATTAGCACACTCTGTGTACACCAATTACACAGGCAGGCTTCTCAGGGCATTCCCCTGGCATGTCTGTGACGCCGGCGGAGACACACAGACACTTCCACTGCACAGGAACACAACTCAACAAAAACTTCACACAAGAAGGCCAGGCTCACAAACTACAGACGACACTTTGGGATCTGAATGCGGCATCCACAGTTCCCGTTATCAACACAAAGGCATTTTTAGCCAGAGAACAGAATGTAAAGTATCCGTCTGTGTACGGCAAGCCGATACGCCCAACATTACGTGGGTTCAGAACTTTCAATATTTTAACTGCCAACACTAAATGTTTTAAAAAAGGCAAATCTAATTCAAACGTACCTTTTCAAGCTAAAAATTACGGATAATTTTTTTAGTTGGTATGCACAAACCCATTTAATATCCTTCAATACCTATCAGTGTCAAAACTGTACAGAGACCATAGATTTACTTTTCTAAACACAAAGAAAGAAAGTTGCAAAAGGTTTCAATTAAAGCAACACTGATGCCTTTTTAAAATAAAAGCCTTTTAGCTGCGTTTTAGACATTTAAAACCATTGAAGCACATTAAAATGTAATGATAAAATCCACTTATATAAAAATATAACTTAGAAAACTGCGTCTTGTTTGTATTAAGAAGAAAAAAATGCCTCATCTTCAGGTTAAAAAAGTCCTTCGAGCATTGAGGGCAGGTTCTTCTTAACTCTGATTAGCATTTCCACTTTGCTAGCAGTCAGCTCATTGCCTTTTATATATCAATAATATTGGAGACGGAGGTAAAGAATCTTCCTCTCTCAACATTAGATTGACTGAACCAACAAATTTAGATATCTATTCCAGTATTTTTTTTCTTATATCAAACAGTTCAATTAAATTTAATTGAATTTTATTTCTATAGTCCAATATCACAGCCATAGCCGTCTCATTGGACTGGCATCAGTATGTTGCAAGAAACAAAAAGTCAAACATGTAAAAGTAAACAGTAGCTGGTTGTTAAACAGACTAAGCTGAACAAACATCTCTGTCCAGCTGTTTAATTTTTATTAGAATATCTGATATTGAGTATCGGATCAATGCAAAAAATCCAGAAAGCACAAATGTTACATTATCAAACTTTTACATAGTTATGTGTGTGCTAATCGTTGTAACATTTTGGGGATCAAACAAACAAAACAAAAAAAAATTGCATAGCGTGCATACATTTCTTAAGCGCTCACGTAATGTCATGAACACACGTTGTCCTAATAAATAAATGTACAATTTAGCAGACGCTTTCATGTAAACTTTTAAGCTTTTATTGCATTGAAAGGGTAACTGTTACATTCAATAGAATGCTTTATTATTTCATTCTTACATTGAGAATTGAACAAAGCAACCCCAAACTATAATCCTGCCACCACTGTGTTTAATGCTTGTACTTGAAAGTAGCATTTTAGACAAAAAGTTACTTTAAGGTAATAATTCATATATATCATTATCTGTTTATGATTTTTACATTTTTGGACTTTTATTGATTGTATAAAGACCTTTTTATTTAACACGAGGTCTTGTGGACTTAAAAATGCCAAAGGATTAAGGAAGGAAATTAGCCTTGTTTAAATTATAACCCTATACATTACATTTACATATCTACATGACGGCTATTGACATGCGTTTACTTTAAACATAAATATAAACTATTTCTTTATTCATTATTATATATTATATTATATATATTATATATTTCATTTAGTACATTCAAATTGATACTTTATGTTACAGTTTTATAGTTAAACTGTTTCATTTTTTGTACATATATTTTGCTTTCATGCTGTTAATATTTTCCTGTATTTTTTCTACCATCATCAATACCAGCTCATCTTTCCATGGACCATTGCCATGGTTTTTTTTAATATTTCAATAAAGCCAAGTGTTTTGTTTTTGTAAAATTCTTTTTAAAACATTTCAAATCTTAAAAGTATGCAATTGCTGGTTAACAGATTCAACAGAAAGTAATAAAAAAAAAACTGATTCTGGATGAAACGAGCAAACGCATCACCTGAGCATGTTGTCCTGGCTGGATGAAACCACTCCTACATTGGCTACAGACAGCACCTGCTTGCTGATGTCCTGGTGGGGGGTGTTAGCGGTTGCCATGGTGATGGTTGCTGAGGTTTCGTTCATGCCCTGGAGATTTCCTGAGATGCACAATGTTTACCAAATTAGCTGAAGAATTGTGCAAGTTTGAGATAGGATTGTAACAACGGACAAAAGCTGAACAATAATAAGCAAAAGCAGCAATGAGTTCATACAAATATGAGGTGATCTACATGAACGCTGGAATAAAATGGCTTTTAAAACATTTCTATGTGATAAATATGCTTCACAGTGATGAGAAAAGACTCTTTTTTTCAAAATAAAAAAACCTGTCGATCTCGAGGACATGGTTTCTGCAGAGCGGCAGGAGTTCCTCAGAAATCCGCCTTTAAAATGTGGGTGTTGACATGGAGCAACCCCAATCCCCCTTCCCCTCCCTGTAACTGAGAGCTCTCTGTTAACACACGCTCCTGCTAGTTTACAGCCCCGCACACCCCCAATCTAACTACAAAAACAGGAAGCAATTACTGGCCCAATCCAGCCATCCAGTTTGGAGCCAGATGTTAGGTCAGACGAGGAAAAGACGTTCATGGATCTACAATGGATCAGACGGGCAGAGCAGGGAGGCTGTGATCCGCCCAGAAGATTATCTACGTCACAATTAAGCTCTTTCTCAAACTGCATGTTTTTGTCTGCTCCAGATCAGTATATTTTTGACATCACAGTGTGTGTTTAAATACATTTTCTTCAGTTGATTTCACTTAGTAAAACATTTAAATGTTTTTTCTTTCTGACATATATTACAAATAGTAACTTTTAGAATGAATAGAATGTATAAATATGTTTTTTCAGTAGCTAAATATTGAAAAAATATAAATACGTGAAATAAAAATTAGATCTTAAACAGCAGTTTATCCTGAGATGAGATAAAGATGTTAAACAACTTTAGAATGAAATCAAATCTCACTTTGCTCTCTTCTGAAGTCGGCTTCTGTCATGGTGACGGGCATCAGCAGCTCTCCCACGGCGGGCTGGATGGACACATTGAACTGGTCCTCCTTTGTACTGGGGGGGGGGCATACGGCAAAAACTATTTAAAGGAAGGTTTTTTTTCAAGAAATGACACTAAACTAGACTCAGAAACGTCACTTCCTTCACAAATACTGTAAATACAAAGGAAAAAAAATGAACATATTTTTCAGACCATCAGGCGTTCTTAACCCTTTAACACTGGAGATGTCACCGGCGACGCCAAAATAACACGATCTTTGACATATGGTCACTCGTCGTCCGTTTATGGAATTCAACATGAATCAGCTGATTCAGAGAAAAATGTTTTTTCATGTTGGCTTTGCATTGTCATGCACTGTTGCATTTCAGTGATACCTGCTTTCCTCGGCTTCCAAATTCACTAGAATTACATTATTATGTCAACGGTTGGAGAGTTACGGTAGTTGAAAGAAAGCTAACACTGGAGCAAAACATTCAAAGTTAAAGAGTTAAAATTCTTTAGTTTTCAACAAAATTGTAAGAATTTTGGTTGTATTTATTGACTTGGAAATGATGTTTTGTGGTACACAGCGCCCAAAATATGAGTCTAAATGTTCCTGTACGACTTTGGCAAACTACAAAGCCACAGCGTTTGATGGATTGTAAGAGCATTCTGGGTACTTTAGTGAGGAGCCTGGTGAAGTGATGGTTACAACGTAAAGAAGTGAAAAACAGCAGTGATGTTTTGTACTTTATATGTTACAACTCAACAATAAAAAGAGTTCGTGTCAAAAAAGTTGTATTATCTGTCATGTTGCTCTCTGTAAAGGCTGATAATTGCAGATAAAAACATGAATAACACAGTTCACAAGAAAAACTTCCTATCGACATGTCTGACCAATCGCCTGCCGTCTGGGTCTCTAGACATTTTGGGTAGTGTAGCTATGTCATATTTTCTGACTGCTTCCCTTCACCTGATGTTCCCGATACTCTGGTGTGCCTTGTAGTCCAAAAAACACAAAAATTCCAGCTAAAGTGGGTTTTAAACACATTTAAGATGTTCACCACAAAGAGATAAAAAAAATGTGAATACTAATTCCCCCTTTAATTCCATAAATCTCCCAGAAAGATGTGTTTTCGAGAAGTGTTTCCTTAGTTTTAGCATCAGGCCTGGTGTGCTTGGTTACAACATAAAGCCTGTAGTAATAATAATAGAACTCGTAATGATAATCGATTTAACCCATTTCTAAAACAATAAGATTCTTTATTTTTTATTTAACACATTGGAATCGGAGTCATTCTTCCTTCCAGCTAAAGAAAAGTGTATTCTTTATTTAAATCTTTGTGGATTTTGTAGATTTTTCTTCTGTTTTATGGTATGAAAGGTTTGTCCTTTGATTGCCTAGCAAAGCGCGCTCTGTGGCATTTTGGGCCGGATTGATTCCCCCATCTCAAACAGATTTTCTGATAAGATTATTGATCGGCTGAGCCACGGTGCCAATGGCATTCAGCGGGCTGATTTGGGCCGGGGCTGATTACTGGAGGAATAATTGTTATTCCAGGGAGCTCAGATCAATCGTGGCTGATGTCTCACCCGGGAGTACCGGCACAGAGCGGTTCGGAAAAGGAGAATTAAGAAGGAAAAAAAAGATGAAGGCGGGAGAAAAGAGCACAAAGATCATGTACAGAAAAAGCGATTTGAGGTTGTGTTTTGTTGTCTAACCACAACTGGAAGTTTGCTGCTTGTGTCGAGTCGCTGAAGTCGACACCCATGGAAACCGTTACCGAGGCCCCCGGCTCCAAACGCTCTGAAAGAGGGAAAAAAAGAGGAGGAACAAGGAGTGAATGACAAGGGCACAGTGTGCAGCAGCTACATCACAAAGCAAGGCCAGGTTCTGAGAGAAATCCATCCTTCAATCTTACACTTCACAAGTCTGTGGCCTCGCTGCAAAATGAAGCCTATTTCTAAAACGAGAAGCTTGTCAACAAAGGCATCAGCACAAGGAGAGATAGGGGGAAGAAGGCAAACCGAGTGGAGAACGTGCAGGGGGGAATTTTGCAATGAAAAGAAGGCAGCCCCCCCACCAAACACACTTCCCCAGAGTTTCTCCAACCGAGGAGCTGATCTATTTCACTGGAAAACTCTTTGCTCAGATAGAAGACAGTAAAGACTCCAGAGAGAACCCTGAGAAAACAGAGACATCAGGGACTCCCAGTCTGTCATTCACCGCTTCCATCTGACCGTCTGTCCATCACGCAGAGCTTACCACCACTTCCTTCTGGAGTCATTAAAATCTTGTTGCAGCAGTAGTTTCAGAGAGTTTTGTAGCATTTTTGTCAGACGGAGGGAAAATAAACCAGTCCAGCTTCACCAACACAGCAGTCCCGACTGTTCACTACCAACAAGCGAATCTAACCGGAATGAGGTCAGACCACAAGCTTTAACCACAGTTTTCATCCAAGACACACACCAGACAACTAGATGAATTCTTCCTTTCTTTGGCAAAGAATTTGATATTTTGGGACAAAACTATATTTTGATAAGTATTTTAGTTTATTTTGTGGGGGATTCTTTGTTCTGTTGTGCATTTGTAATACAAGGTTCCATGATTTTCTTTTGTGTTCTATGACAGTACATTACAACCTTAAGGTATCTGACTTGCACAATGTTGCCCACCATCCATCACTTAAATCAGACTAAGCTTCAAACTTTTAAAGGATCATTAGCTAGATTTGGAGCTTCCAACAAGTCTGAAAGTGCACGACTTTTATCTCAATAGTTTGATCGATTTTTCTGAGAAACATTTTCATTCAACTTAAAGCTCCATAATTAAAAAACAAACAAGTTTTCTGTATCAGCGTCCTTGTTTTCCAGATGGCAGAAAACCTTGAGTTTGACATTTCATTATCAAAAACAAACGCGTCATGGTAAGTGCACACAGACGGAGCAGCTCAGGTTCTTACTTGTCAATCAAAGCAACTGCAGCCTTAACTACACACAGGTGTAGTCGCCCTTTCATTTCATTTAAATGGCTGAGTTGAATAAAAAATTGCCCTATGTAAGTTGTAATTAGCAGGAGAATTAGCCATCAATCTTCCCAGAATGTAAACAGGCTTATTTTGCTGTTTAATTGAGCATTTTTAAACAGATATATAGAATATAAGTAAATATTAAAGCAATATCTGATATAAAACTGTGCCAATAAATCTCTGTACACTAAATACATTTACAACTTGTAAAATACTGCTCTGGGTTTAAGACATTTTATCCAAAGACAGCTTTGAATAATTCAAATCTCCATTTTTTTACAAAAACAAAATGTTTTTTTTAACCAATAACACACTTTTATGGAAGAATCTCTGCGCTCCAAGAAGACATTTCACATCAGCCTGATTAGTTAAAGCTCAAGTTGGGATCTGATGATGCCAACATTTAACAGTGATGCCAAGACGTGAGGGACTTGGTCTATTCAGAGACGCTTCGTTAGCGGTCACAACATGAAATCCGTGGAACACGATTGGAACCATTAACTGTACAAGAGAACTGGTCTGAGTGAGCCTGACGTCACCTGTCAGAAATGGCTCACTTCCAATGAAATGAAGTCAATTCAAAACGGCCGTCGCCATGTTGAAACCAGACGTCGTCAGTGAGCAGTGATTGGTCCGAATAGTCTGAGTTTCTATGGCAACGACTCTCACCAATCAGGAGTGAGTTTATTGGAAGTCCAAACCCAAAGCTTTTGACTGTTGGACTTGGGCCTTTCATTGAGGGATCTGATTGGTCACTTTATGATTTAAAAAATGATCACATTGATCATGATTCATTAATTACAGATAAATAGGCTGTTTTTTTATTGCATTAATCTCATTTTCAATCTATTATCATGCGCTCAGATGTAAACATAAGGCTCCAGCTGTTCACTTGCATGAATGTTTTATTTGTTCTCGGCTGAAAACAGGTCTCGTGTTGCTTTCAGTGCATTTCTGGGTGTCTTCGAACCCAGTGCCCGTTGTGTGCCAGTCACTCCTGTGATGTCATCACTGTGTACTTTTGTAGCTCTTTACAGAACTGACCCATAACATTGCCACAGCTATAATCTATTATGTAAGAGACCAGCACAGGGAAACACAGTGACTTGTGAACACTTGTGAAGGTTCTTGTTCAAGAACCCACATTGAATGGGAATCGAACCCTGATTTACAACGTGCCAGTCCTGCATATAACCCCCCAGTCCAAGACTTTAATGCTGATTGTCAAGCAGGGAAGGATCAGGTCCATTTTTAGAGTCTTTGGTATGACTCTACAGTGGATTTAAAAGCATGACCTTCAAGGCAGACACTCGTCCAATAGGTCACTGAGTTGGTGAAATGGTCATTCTCTAAACTGATCAGCCTTCAAGTATTTATGATTGTTACCTGCTTCAAACAGGAATCCACGAGCTTGGGAAGCGATTTAAGCCACCCATGATTTTGTTGTGTAGTTGTAGCAGATTGGTTTGATGAAAAATGTACAAGTTTATTTACTGTTAAACAGCAGCTACTTAACTATGCTGTGGAATGACTAAGTTCAATTTGACTTTCCTTGGGAGTTCATCAATGAAACAGAGAGAAAAGATGCAATAAATTAAAGTTATTCGGTGGTTTGTGGGTTTGTTAGATTTTAACAACATATATTGAGAAATACATTATTAAAAAGTCGGGAGGAGAAGAAAATACAACACCTTGTGGTCCAAGTAAAATTTTTCTTACAAAACACAATTCCTGCCATATATCATCCTTCACCTAACAAACAAAAAACAACACAACATAAAGCTTTGTCTGTATTCATCCCCTGCAGCTGATCCAAACTAAATCCTGCCCGCCTGCAGCAGCAGAGCGCGATCGATCCAAATTACCCACCGTTTGGCTGCTTGAGTTCCTTCAATGCCCAATCAATGGCCTGCAATCGACAGTTTTAGCATGCTCCGTCGCACACCGCCTCTGTCTGACTGGGCTTGTGTGGATGTATGCTCACGCACGCTCTGAGAGGAATCCTTTGAAGGAGTGCTGGTCGCCCACTGTACTCAGATCTCAATCAAATGCAGCGGGTGAAAAGAAATGGAAAAATATGGCGTCTGTTTGTCTGTGCAGATCAATATTAATAAACAGGGATTAGATGGAGGAATATTGCTTGTTTTCTGGTGGTGTGAATGGGACAAGGCTATTTGCTGAGCCGACAGCTCGAAGGTTTAAAAGATTTTTAGGGCTTGATAATCGTTACATATTTTTCTGAAGTGATTCTGAAGGAGCAGAGGTGACCTCGACTGCTACCCAAAGACGTGCTACTTTGCTTTTTACTAAAACTAATTCAGATGTTTTTCCCTCTCCTTTGCTTAATTATTTATTTTCTTTTGTGGTATTTTATCAGCTATGTGCTAAAATGGATGAAACTGTAAACTTAATTTTGGATGTAATTACAGTTAAATATTAAAGCTTCATCAATAGTTTAAGTTCATAAGAAAACTCAATGTGTCAATTATCTTACTGATGCAAACGCATCGGGGGGGTGTATTACCAACACATGTGCGGCTTTAGCATTTCTGCATTTATAAAAACAAAAAAACATTTCAAACTAACTATCCATCTTCTAATCCCTTTTGGGTCATTGAGTAACTGGAGGCTATTCGAGCCACAGTTGGGCAAAGGTGAGGTACACCCTTGATGGGTAAAAAACAAACGTATCTTATTATCAACAAGTTTTTCCCATTAATATTAATGATGATGAGTGCTTAGAATAACAAAAAAAACACAAAATGAAACTAAATCAGATGTAGAGTAAGTACATGTAATATTTAATATTGAAAAATTCCTACAATTGGCGGCATCATAATTAAGTGTTTTATAATTGTTTTTGGAAATGACAAAACTTCCTACTCAAAGTTTTCATTTACTGGCAAAATGATTAATTGGTCATTGCAAATGAAGTGGTAAAAAACAGCAGGTTTTTCTGAAAGAAATTGCTGTGACTGTTGCAACATTTGCTAAGAATGAAGACATTTCTAAATGGTCTGGTTTTTGAAAAATAAAAAAGGTTTTAGTCACCTGCTTTGTTCTAAATAAAGCCTTTTTTGTGTTTGTTAAGGTTAACAGTGGAGACGCTGATCATTTTTAAATAACGCTTGAGCAGAAATCAATCAGATTATAACTGATCATTGAAATCTTTGGTGAATGATATTCTACAAATGATTGCTAAAGTTTTGTGCTTCCAAAGCCTCTGGAACTAATGTTCTACTTTCATGTCTGCATATTGAAATGAGAGGAAAACAAAATGAATAAAAGCTAATAACTGTTGTGGATTTTGACTGATCGATGATGTTTTTCCATCAAATAGTTGTCAGAATATTTGTTCAACCTCTGCCTTTTAGGTTAAAAAAGTGTTTTTCATTTAATCTAAAAATTGTCAGTAAAGACTTTTAAGATCCGTTTTCTTGTAGGTTCTGTGACTTGCATTGAATTTCAAAGTCACTACTAATTGAATCTCTGCAGTGCCACCATAAAAAACCCTTCATAGTTCAAATAAAACCTCTAAATTGCCAGATTCTGCAAACAAAACTTGCTTATAAATCAGTTTTCATACAATTTTATATTCATTTATTAGAAGATATAAAAATGGTATAATCATACTGTATATAATGAAATACTTTAATCTGTTCATGTGGACAAATCTAAAGTCTCATCTTCCCTGTATTGGGGGGCCGTGCAGGAACAGACACCCCTGAGTTCCAGGTGGAGGAGCTCCACTTACCAATGGTGTTAAAGCAGTGGATGTTCAGGCTGGCTGGGCTGCGCTCCCCTATATGGATCTCCTTCAGGACGTGGTCCGAGTTGTTGGTCAGTGTGGCCTGCACCGACACCATGCTGGGCTGGTACAGACACGGCTGTCTAGGGAAATGGTACTTGGCCGACAGTCCTTTTCCCGTCATGTGGTGAAGCAGCTCGTAAGTTTTTACCGGACCGAACGACGGAGACGTGACCTAAACAGACAAACCGACAACCATCACTCAGGACTGCAAGTTAAATGACGTTTGTTATTCCAACAATCTTCTCAATCAATACATTATCATTCAGATAGATCAGGGAAGGAGAAAAACACCGACAGGAACCTCCATATCACCTACATTCATTATCCAATCATTACCTCTAGTGGGGATAAAAAGCAGAAGCAGCAGCGTCAGATGGAAACAGGTTTGAAGCCCAAGACTCTCATTACGAGAAAACCGCAGCGCCTGCCTGGACCACTCACTGCCTCCACAGAGGGGCTTTTGCCTCTCATTGCATTATCTTTGAGCAACACATATCATGGAAACAGGAAGCTTAAGTGCATTTTTTTTCATTCTAACGTTTTACTGCAAACGTGAAAAATATCTGGACTGGTTGGGGGTGAGAGTCTCCTGTCAGCTCTCATTAGCTGGGTCACATGGCTCAGATGAACACAACACTGCATGCAGCACGCTGTCGAAAACAAAATGTCACATGAGGGAAAAAAAAAAACACACTTCATATCTTTGTGCCACAAAAAACCCCACAAAAGTAGGAAAAAAGCGTCTGCAGCCTTCAACTAAAGTCAGAAGTCTCTTCGTTTTGAGTGACGGCACTAATTGATTAAAGAAAATAATTTAAAAATGAATAAAGACAGATGCGATCGTTGCAAACACTGTCATGATGAACATTTCAGTGCATTTGAGGCTATTCTGGGGCAAATAAATAGACGTTTATTGTAAAAAAAAAATGAGAAAGGCGACAAAAATAACTGTTTAACTTTTAAACAAATGCCATCAGGCGATCATAAAACAGAAAAGTAACAACCTGAGGCAGAAAAATAAGTTTAATATAAACCAAGGTGCAAATAAATTAATTAAATCCAAACAAAACACAAAACAAAGTGTGCAGACCTGTTGGTATTGATGGTACAGAATGACGTTTTGAGAGCTTTAAAAATGTGCTCGCTTATTTTGACCCTGCTTGTAAAAATGTTAACATTTTAACTCACAAAGCTTACAAACAGCTGCAAAAAACTACTTTAAACAAAGAAGATGATCAGAAACAGTTTAGGTACAACAAAAATGTAATTTTAAAATAGATTTAAGTGAAAGAAGGATGTTAATGTCTTGTAAGGTGTGAGTACTGGCAGTTTATTGACTGTGTGCAAAAGCTGCACGTACAGGGTGTGCACGTGATCAAGAAGAGTCTGTGGGATGCCTGTAGGATGTCCACACAAACTGCACTAAGATTTTCGAATTTCCCCATTTCTAATGCTACGTTCACACGATGCACGTTCAAGGGACAACTTTTATTGAAAAGTCTATATAAACGTAAATATAAAATAATACAAAACTCTGAGGCTACACAAGTTTTTAAGTCCGTTTTTGGGATCTACTTACAAAATGCCTGCAATCATCACACAAACATAACCCATAGAGCAAATGCCTTACCTGACCAATAAGGGACTCAGATTTGGTAGTGACTTATGGGTAGTATCCTTTTTAATTCAAGGAAGCGCCAACTGTTTAAAAATTGATCATGGAGGAGATATTCAGAATTACAGTTTGTGCCCAGCTGGAATTATCTGACACCAAGTTTTTCATTTTTGGGAATAGAGCTGTGAAAGAAAAGGTCTGGAGTCGAATTTGCGAGATTTGCACCGCTTTGACTTTTCGCACCTAGCCTGGTCTAACTGAGAGTACGTGCGCTAGCATCGGGTAGTGACAGTGACACTTGCGTTCTTCAACACACACATGGCATGCCGGGTGTGAGCGCAGCATGACAGTCAGGCTGCGTGCAAGGAGCGCACACTTACTACTTGAACAGCACCAATGGGCTCCTTGCACAACCCAGCCTGTCTCACCTACTTCACCCTTACGTGTTGCATCGATGTCAACTATGACCTGTCGCCCGCAGCATGCTCACAGGAACAAATATTCATGAATATTTTCTTGCTATGGGCTCACAGAGCGGTCTATGATTTTGATATTTCGTGCGGGCCATCAGCATTAATGTGCAGTCAAAAATATGTCTGGAAACTTCTGCTTTAAGCACTAAAACGATCTAAAAAGTCATATTATAAATGTTTGACTCTTTCGAAACCACAAATAGCTCGCAACTTTATAGGTTTGAAAACTAATAAGCCAAATGAAGTTTAAAAAAAAGCTTAAAAGAAACCATTTTAAAACCTAATATGGATTTGTAAAATGTTAAAAGTTACAATAATTTGTAAGATTTTAAAGCACCAGGCCTGCGGGACTCTGATTGTAGAATCGTTGTAATAGAAGTGTGTCCTAAGGGTAAACATGATCTGTGGGTGTGAGACAGACAGCGGCGTCTGCTGCGCCCGCCCCATCACAGCGCTTGTAAGGAGGTCAAGCAAACATTTGCTGTCGTGCCGTGACTCCGCTGCGCCCTCACCGGCGCCCGTCACGCCAACGCCAGCCGGCGAATTTATAGGGCCACTTTTGCATGTGTCAGAGCAGTCTGTGTCGATAAAGCTCGCTGTAATGTTTGCCACCCCATCGCGGCAGAGATTTACCTCCCTGACAGAGACATCCTGCCTCAAGGTCCTCTTGTCGCCTCGCTCCGAGCAACAGGACAGGGCATCAAAATGCTTATCATCACCAATTTGACACAGTGGACCGTTAAAAGCCTGACACCGTTGCCCACACAAGCCCCTTCCATCCACCACGTCCTGCGGTGGTCCTGCCTCCATAACACCTCAAGTGTAAATAAGAGAAGAGGAGGGATGTAACCTTGACTTCTCTGTCAGTCAGCCGTTATTTTTTTTTCTCCTTCAGGTCTGACTCGCGGCTTGGAGCCCGGACTGGAAGGAGGGAGGTGACAATAAGCGAGGAAGTTGATTGAGAGGCTCTATTATGCATCAACTTAAAGGAAGCTCCTGTGATGGATGATTCAGACACCAGTCACCTTCAGAGCCCGGACGTGCCGTTCCCATCATCCTCTCTGGCAAATGACCTGAAAATCCAGCTGACATATTCAAAAGGGCTAACCGCCTTGTGCAGAGCACAAGAAGGCCAATTTAAAAGGCAAGAAGTAAGAGATTCATGGGCATATATTAAAAATCCATTTCAGCTTTTCAGACATGGACTCCCTCAGACATCAGCGACAGGGTTTCATTACACTCGACAAGACTTGGGGGAGATTAAAGTAAGGGACATGTGTTTGACTTTAGCTCCTAATTGTTCCCTTCAGTCAGAAGATGACAATTAATTGAGGAGCATCACGAAGACCTTGACTGCAAATTGAGTTAAATAAATGTTAGTAGAGGCACCTAAAACTCCCTTAATGTAAGAAGAAACCTCTCCAGCACATTCAGACAGAGGTTAGCTGATTGACGCCAATCTGTCAGGAAATTAGATATTCTAAAAATGACTCGAAAAATGTTTGAATAAAACATTTGGATCTATGTTCCTCAAAGACAGTGGTACAACTCCATCACTTTATTTAACAAGGTTGGAGATAAAAATCTTAATATTTCACTGATATAACACTGATCATATTGTCCACAGATTGAGATATTTCAAACTGAGCTGATTGAGAGATCTCACGGATTTTCAGCAGGTAGTTTGATTGAAATTAAGTTTTTGAAAAACTAAATCCAGCAAATTTGTATCAAGCTTTATTCTTTTAAGCCTCGTTTCCACTGAGCCGGACAGTACGGTCCTGTACGACACTTTGAGCGTTTCCATTAGAAAATGGAACCATTAAACCATTCTAATTTTAGTGCTAGACAAGTGATCAAAATGAAAAGACCACTGGGAATACTTTAACAATCAATCAAAAGAAGATCAGACTGGGACTTTGGAGGAAACTTCATTAATGAAGCTTAATAACAAGAAGTTTACTGAAATGTACTTATTTCAAGTCACAGAGTGTTATCATTACATTATATAGAAAGTTTTTCCAAAAATGAATTAAAAATTGTGCTTTTCATTACCAAAGACATGCTTTGAAGTAGATAAAAATCCTTTTTATTCATTAAACTAAACTCTTTTTGTTGAAAAGTGATTTTAAACATCATCTTTAAAACAAAGCCTGTAAAAATCTTAAGTACATTAGGATCGACTTCTTCCAAAACTCAGATTATCCGATCAGCTTTTCACTTCAAAACTTCCACATTTTACATGCATCATGTAAAGATGACTAAAGAATTTTGGAAACAATCTGTGTTTGTGAATTCACAATAACCTTGAAATCGAAATGGTTAGAATATTTAAAGTCCTAAAACCAGGCAGCACTTTAGCGGTGAAGCTTTCTGTTTAAGTCGCCTGTTTATGTTTAGGAATCAGCTTAGTGACAAACTCAAGTAACTCAAGTAAAATGTTCAGTTAAGGTGTTCCCTCGCTATATCGCTGTTCACCTTTCGGGGTTTTGGTGTTTCGCAGATTTTTTCAGCACCACTTTAACGCATCGTGTACTCGAATGTCTGTTGACCTTGTCAATCAATCTTCTTGGTGCCATGTCTCCTGTACAGAATGAGTTCAGTTTGCCAAATCTACATAAACCTTCAATCGTAAGCAGATCTATAATACTGGACTCATTTTTCTACAAAGGTTTGAACTTAGAGAGTTTAACAAGAGATAAAAGTGTGAAAATATTCACGTCTGTCTGAGAAAAGTGTATAAAGTGAAAGGTTTTACTGCCTAAGTATACAAGTACTTCAGTAAACTAGTTTACAGATTTCATCTATCCCAGGTTATTTTCAAAAAGTCTGTGTTTGATGTAGTTGATAAACTGCTCAGATTGAGTCAAAATATATTTTGTTAAAACCAAATAACTTTTTCTTATAATTGTATTAAAAATTTAAATTAATTATAATTGTATGGGTCATCTCCTTTTCATGGTGCCAGCCCCAGACAGGTCATATGTGGGGTTAAAGTAAGTCTTAGTTGTAACAGCCCTTCCAGGGTTGTAGATCGCTCAGTGAACTCGTAAACAGAACATTTTCATGAAATTATTATTATTATATTATTATAATAATTATTATTATTCAGCAAGGCGTAAGGACACCATACGACAGCATCACCCGTACCTCATAATTGCGTGCAACTTTCATTCGCCTAATGAATACGCCACAATAAATTTGGTTTGTTCTATTTTTAATGTGGTGGCCGTATGAGGCTCAAAGTAACTGCAAGACACACACAGACTCATCCTATGAGATCGCTCATGTCTACGACCCCGGTTTTTGGCTCAGACTACCCAAAACCAGCAGAACCCCTACAGGTCAACTCCCTAATGGGTGCATGTGACTGAGGTTTTTTAGACAATTCTAGATAAATTGGAAATTGTTAGTGTCTGTTTCCACTTCTGATGCTCAATAATAAACAATAAGTAGTATGTTTTGGGTTATAAACTTCTGCTCTACTAAATCATATGACTTGTTCCAATTCTCTTTAAAAAGAGGTTTGACAAAACTTCCACAGAAAAATGGTTTGGCATCAGAGCCGTGTAATTATCGAAGGTGCAGACACGCGTTCATAATTGTGTTTATAAATCTCAAAAATGAAGGGTTGCGCCCTCAATTGGAGTGTTTGCATAAATCCGACAGATCGTTTGAGACGAGTTCAGTGTGTCGCCGTCACAAACCACAACAAAAAAAAAACCAACATAACGAGACAACTCTGTCATCTCAAGGAATCCAAGCCATGAAATGCAGCACATAATTAAAAAACCTAATTAATGGTAGAGGAATGCGGCAAAGGTGCATGAAAGCAGCAACGGCGTGCACTGCCGGCTGGCTGCTCAGACCCCGCCGCTGACTGCCCATTTCCTCGCGGACGTTTATTCCTATTTAAGAAGCAATCTCTGCCGTTTGAGTGGCAGCGGGAGGTTTGGAGGGCAGGAGGCGCTATATTCGTGGCGCTGGAGGTCCTCCTGCTGATTCATAATTAGACGTGAACTCAGAGCGCCCACTCTTGGGAGGTCACGGGGGGTGAGGAGAGAGACGAGCGGGGAGGAGGGGGTTGCGCTGGCGCCCATCTGATGGACACCAAATGAACAAATTATGATGGCCCCCTCTGGGTGTGATGGGGTCAAACGCCCCGCGCCCCGCCACTGACAGTTCAATTTCCCCCCAACGCAGTCCCATTCGCCGACCGCTAATTATGAATGAAAAGTTATCAGCCCGGGCCACCGCGCCGCACACGCGGACAGCGGTCGGGGGAGGTTCGGCGGGGGGGGCGGCGGGACTTAAGAAGCATTTGCGAGGGATCCTAATGTCAAAATGTTATTAGAGAGAGCGGCAGCATGCAGAACCGGGGGGAGAGGAGGAGACGGCGGAGGAGGGGGCGGGTCAAAGACAGTGACCGGGGTTAATCTAAATGCCTTTGATAACCATGCAGTAATTCTCTAAAAGGGCCGAGCGCTCAGCTGAGACAGACTCGCTGCCTCTGTGGGCAGATTGCTGAGAAATAGAAATGACACCGGGGCCAGAGCGTGTGTGTGCGCACAGGTATGAGCCCCAGTGTAAAGCATGGGGGGGGGTGTGAATAAAGGTGAGGTTATTTACCCTTGTCTGTGAATCCCCGAGCCTCATCGTGTATTTATGCATAGAATTGACTAAATCAGATGTTGATGCGCAAAAAAGTTCCCTGTTCTAATCTGCATTTCTATTCCCCATTACCTCCTGGCCTTCGTCTGAAGACGAGAGAATGACTAACAAGACTGGAGCCGCATAAACGCTGGTCTGAGAGCAGCTGTCAATCGTGGTGACTGACAGGCGGGCGGACTCCAAACGGAGACCAACAGACGCCACGACTACGTACAGAAAGCAGACCTTAGAGCTGAAATGTGGAGGTAAACAATGAGGAAAAAAACTCACAACTTTGTTGTAACTTTGTGTTTTCCTCACTTTGACCTTCTCAGAAACGAAATAGTTTACCTAATAACTGAGAAAAGGTGACTTAAGGTGAGTTTTGTGAGGATGACCGGGTTACCAGCCAGACGAATCAGAGTACAGGTTTACATGCAGAACAGATTTCTTCAGTTGAGGCATCAGCACATCTGATTTAGATTTTTGTTTTTAGCCTTAAAGACCCACTCTGACGAAGATCCTGTTTTTGATGTTTTTAACATGTTCTTGTGGAGGACATTTATTATGAAAACTAACTATAAAATTGCATTTTTGAGTATTTACTTCAATGATTGTGAATCCGGAGCAGCAAAAAGAAAAGAAAAGACGTTTGGAAAAGATTTTGTTACGTAGAAAATAAAATGACAAAGAAACAGTGTACGAGAACAAGAACATGAAAATGTAACCAAAAAATCTTTTATTTATACTTAATAAGAGCCTAATGTTTTTTTATTATTTTTTTTGTCTTGAAGTTGTATCCTGTTCTTCTCCTGTTCTTGTGTTGCACACCCCCAGACTGATTTTAGCGCTCAAGTAACTGAAATGTAATCAAGAGAATCCGTTTGATTTTCAAAACTAAAAGATTTTTCTGAATAAAAGAGGGCATCATTTTGCTCTCCTGACCAAACTTTACAGCTCAAGTGATGGAAGGTGTAGCTGAGAGAATCCGGTCCTGGTCCGCGGCCTGGTGGTTGGGAATCACTTCCCTAAATAATCCCTAGGAATGCTTTTAAAAGGTGTTTGTGGGAAAGTGGTGCAGAGGAGGTGAAGGCTCTGATCAATACAGCAATCAGAATAATCCTTTTATCTTGTGCTATTTGATACTTTCATGAAAAGGAAACTAATTTAATTTTATTATTTTTCTTCATAATATAAAGAAGACATTTTTTAAAGAATTGATGCATTTTTATTTCCTGAAATTGAGTTTTTTTATTGTGGAAATACGAGCAGTAATAGTGTTCAGATCTTTGTGTTTTCCATATTAATCAATAGAAATAGTAGACAACTACAAGTACCGCAGTTCTGTACTCAACACCAAGCTTTCCTTTATAATACATATTAGCACTTTGCTACTAAAACTAAAAGTGAAGCTTGGGTTTTTTTTTTTAGAAATAAATCCTGCTTCACACTCAGAGCTAAAAAAAATTCTAGCAGCAGTGACATTTTTGCCTCTGACTGATTATAGAGATGTTCTTTCTATGAATGGCTCATCCATCTGTCTTCAATCACTGAATCTGTGTCTCACTTTGAGGTTCAAGGCTGCCTGTGGTCATCTCACTCATCACTGTGAACTGTACACTAATTTATGCTGATATCTTATCCAGCTTGTTAGCATTGTTCCTTAGTAACGTCATACTACTTATAACTTTTGCACACTTAATATAATTGTTTATGTATACTGCCTTTAAAATCACTAAGTCGCTTGGTTGCACCTAAACTTTCAAGTTTAAAAGTGATTGTTTTGTTTTATATTTTGTTTAACGTTCTTTTTAAACTGTAACTTTACTTATCTATGTGACGTGCGCTGCTGACCTCTTGGCCAGGTCACCCTTGAAAAAGATCTTCATCTCAATGGCCTTCACCTGGTTAAATAAAGGTTATACATAAAAAAAGAAACAAAATGGAGTCCATGGCATCCAGCATTGCAGCGCCCTCTATGGCACCATGAGGAATAAGTTTAATAATAGTCATTTTCTAAGAACTTTTTTGATTCTCTGCTAGCTTGATTTCTGCTCTCCATCATTAACAAATTTTAAACTGCTTTATAAATCATATACCTGTATTAGAAATGTTGTTATAAAATAACTCGACTTTTATCATAAATGCAAGAAAAAGACAAGAAAAATGGTTGTTCATTAGTTCTACAAGAAAATACAGGAAATCATCAACAAAATAAGACATTAAATGATCTGTAACATTTTCATTAAAGTACGATTAAGATGCTTTATTGAATTCCAAGTCGATTTATGATATTAGCAAGTGTTATTGAAATTTTTATTAAAGTTTAAAGAGACTTATTATTTTTATTATTAAGTATTTTATGCCTAAGAGGGTTATCATTAAGATAAAATTGAAAACTGTTACAGACAAAATCCCTTAAATTTTCCTCTAATTGAAGCAGCTGAATGGTATAATTTAATTTCTTTGCCTTTAACAGCTATAATGATGTGATTAAACCCTCGGGAAAATGGGAGCAAGGATAAAAATGATCAGGAAATATCACATCCAGAAAATAAAATAAATAACCATCGGAAAGATACAAACAAATATACAGGGACGTAACCGTCCAAACTATAAAAAAAGAAAGACTTTTTCAAGCATTACAGGCTTAAATAGGAGCCATTTGTCTTTCCTTTAAGGTTCAACAGTTTCAAATTCCATAAAGACTTCACAACTGACTTTGTCCCAACAAAATAGACCTAGTAAGAGCAGAAAAATAATCTGGACATTTTCCTCTCAGGGGACGACGAGAGAAAGAAAACGCCGACATGAAGAGCTGCTCGCACGGCGAGGAGAGAAAGGAGCCGTCACAGGCAGAAAGGTCAACCATCAGACACAACCCAACATGGAGACACAAGGGACGCTGCTTCTGACAGAGAGAGATGAAAGGTGACACAGAGGAGGAGAGCGATAAGAGGCGGCGAGTGGGAGGACTTACAGATGAGACGCAGAAATAGAGTTCAAGGGTGTGGAGGAGCGCAAGATGGCGAGGGCGAGAAAAGACAGACTATAAGACATACAGGAAACAGGCAGAGCGGCTGCGGCGTCCTGACTGGCTATAAATATAACAAGGCAGAAAAGGTCAATAGTTGGCGTCTGGAGCAGAAATGTTCCACAAGGGAGAGGGGCTCATTTCGCCATCCGAGAGTCATGCCGACAAGAACAATCGACTCGGAGCGCATGTTGATGGAGGAAGTGTTATCTTCCTCGCCTCGCACAACAGACATGTGCGAGGCGTTCACTGACCTGCACAGCTGAGGAGACGTTGGACAGAGAGAGGCCTTCGAGGTCAGACAGCAGGCTGGAGGAGATGACCGAAGGCTTTGGAGCTTTTGTGGCGGCAGGAGTAACTAAACAACGGGAAGAAGAAAAGATCTGAGATTCTGGTCTTCACACAATCATTTCTAAAAAAGAATTAATTGGTTGGTTTTAAAAACACTTTTAATTTCTTTGTTTTAGTTAGAAGAATATTCTCAAGACTCATCTACTTTGTGAACAATGTTTGAACTCATAGTTAAAGATGCAATTTAACTTCTTGGAAAGATCATCTTAGGCATGATTGGATCAGGTTTTTTTATAGCCCTGATCCGACCAGAGTCATTCGGAGTATCTACCGATCGAGTCCCAATCTGATCGTTTCATAAAACATTTAAAAATGAACAAATGTAATAGACAGATCCAGGTTGTTCCCCATTCTTTCTTTTTACACTTAAACCGAGCACTTCTGTGAAGTAGCTTGTGCAATCAAGTAAAACTAGTGCAACTACTAGCTTGAAAAAATAGTCAACTATTACCTAGTAAAAATAGGTGATAATTAGCCATGTGAGAACGTTTGGTGACTGAAGCATTAGTATCCTCAAAACTATTAAACATATGTGATTCGTATGTGATTCATGTCTCCATTAAAAATGATGCCTCTTGTTGTAGCATGAATATAATGATGAGTTCTCATTACTGACTAATACTAATGTAACCATTTATTAGATTAAGCTGTTTTTGAGACATTATTGATTCTTATTTTTCGCTTTTTCCCCTGAGATTGCACTTTTAGACGGTAACAAAAAAATTGAAATGAGATGTTTGTTTTCTTCACTCAGTCCAGCTCTTCAAGTTTAGATGAATAAAATATTCTAACAAATACGTTTAGTAACTGCACATTGTATTTGACTATACGTGGAAAAACAAGTTTCTATATTGTTGGATGACTTTTTAAAAAACTGTGTGAATGTGACAATCATTTAATTCCAATTTTCTTCTCCTGAAAAGGATTAATAATTTCTTAAACTTTCCAAAAACTCCCCAACAAGTGGAATTTTGTTTGAATTTATATCCATGATATCAACAAAGACAATTTGCTGTGTTTTGTCCAAACAAGGACAGATGCAATTTGTTTTTTGCAGGTAAATTTCGGCAGAAAAACTCACAGTCATCTAGATCCAGTAGAGACACTTCCTTCTTGGACTGTACTGCCATCTACGAAGCAAAAAAAAGGAATTATAAGAAAATTCCAAAAGAAAAGGTTATAACAACAAAAAATAAACTGTTAAAATAACAGGCAATTGGGAAACTTTTCAATTTTACTATGGTCTGGGTGAGTGTTTGGTTCTGACTGGCTGCCCAACGAGGTTTTTATTATCACAAGTGAATGGACGACGTGGAGGCCTGAACAGATCAACGCAAAGCAAAGGACGATTGAATCTGAAGAATTCATTAGAAGAATGACAAAGAAAAAGACAAAAACACTAAACAAACAAACAAATAAATATCAGTCACCAAAATGTATAGATGGTTTTAATGCTTCAACTCAACGTTCTGTCTCCAACAAGTCCCCAGAGAGGAGCACACATAACTCCTGCCCCGAGTCTTTGGAGCAGATGAGGCCTTCCTACTGCAGAGAAACCTGATGCAGTCGTGCCCTGGGCACCTCCTTCCTCAAAGGAGGCGTATCTTTAACTACAACTTCTCCCAAGGAATGCCTTTTGGATGCTCTCTGTATCTGCACCTCATTATAGTTGCAGAGCAGAGTGTGTTGTTCATGTGTTCTGCACAGCTCATCAGGTCCTCGGCACAACAAGAACCTGCAGATGATCCACTGCACGAGATGACACAGGTTGAGAGACTCCTTCTTGATCCATTTTCCTGCACAGGGAGCGGAGCCACGGCAGCTCCAGAATCATGTTCCTGTCTTCCAAGGACTGACCCACAAAAACTTTAAGAGCTTGATTTTCTCTTTTACACATTTTTAGTCAAAACGATTAAAGTACTACATCAGGTTTGGTGTGAAAAGTCTAAGACAGGAGTCGGCAACTCCAGGCCTCAAGGGCCGCATTCCTGCATGTTTTCCAACATACCACGCTCGGCATGTTCTAATTGGCTGGACAAACCTGAACCAAAGTGTTTTGAGGTTTTGAAAAGAACGCCATCCATCAGTTACTACCAAATCCAAGTTGTTGGTTAGTCAAAGTTCAACTGGTTTGACTTTTGTCGTACATACAAAGTATAAAGCCTGAAAACGGACTTAAAAACTTGCTCTGGAACGCATGGACGCAAGAGTTATTAACCTGGAAGCCAGAAGCGTGAATTTACATAACCTTTCATTGAAAGGAGTCACTCAAACTGGCATTTCTGAGCCCGCTGTGAATGCAGCCTGACACCTAACATAATGCAAGTCATAAAAGTATTTGAATTGATTGTCTACTTGCATATTTGACAGTATGCATAGTATGCATGTATGCATAGATCCATCTTTACAGGTATGCAGGCATGAAACATACAAGAATAAAAACATACAAGAATTCTTACATTCATGCATTTCTGTACAAAAAAAAAAAAAGAAATCACACAATATCGCGAAGAATTGAATACGTGTCTATTATATTAGAGCAACTTATGAACAATTATTCAGATAACCATATGGGAACGGTATGGGACCACGGCATACCCGAGCTAGTGCCCTTCAAGGTGTCATTATCAGGTATTAACAGACTTCGAAGAACGAACACAAAGCAGAGGACAGTTGGTTCCTCAAAGATCATTAATTTCTGATTATTAGCAAAGTGCGAGGAAAACAAAGATGCATAATTCATCGGTCAACCCCAAATCACACAGTGTATAAATGAGAATTTCATTCAGAAATAATGTGGTGCAGAACTAAGAGGAAACAAAAGGCTGGAGGGGGACAAATAAAGGAGATGACACGAAGCCAAACGATGTCCCTAAATTCTGCTTGGACATTAACCACATGGAACCCGGAGTTTACCGCGGAAGAATGTCTACCACAGCTGCAACTAAAGGCTGATTGTTGTCTAAGCCGTCCATTTTTTTCCAGAGAAACTGATTTCTTACGATAATTAGAGCCGCGTATTCTGCATGTTTTACTTGAAAAATCCTTGGACAGTTGTGTCAGCATGATCTCAGGTTTAGACTTCTTATCAAATTTTTAAACAAAAGCTTTCAAAACTTTTCCAACTCAACATTTTTCTTCATGTGTTTATAATAGTTTTAGGGTTTAATCAAAAGCTTTGTTTGAGATATATTAGCTAATACAAATCCAAATAACCAAACTGAGCCTTTATTTTTGTCCTAAAACTGAATGAAATAAATGCAGCCACGTGTAAACATCACCTTGGATTGGGTGTTGGCGTCCTCCTTCTTTGGCGGTGCTGGTGAGTCCGAGCCTGAGTCAGATTCGGACTCAGATTCTGGGGAGCTTTCCGTCGCTGAGCTGCTGGTTTGATCCGCGTTTCCGTTCTCATCAGAGTCACTGCGACACAAACGAAAACACAACGGGCATTGGTTTCAAACTGGTTGTTCCAGTTGGTTCTCCAGTGACAGCAGTCCGAGCACAGAACACGACAATGTCTGGACACTGCAGGGCTGAAAGAATCTCTGATGGTTATTTCAGTGATAAAACACTTTGGGGAAGAGGAGGAAGTCCAACCTTTTTCTTTTGACAGATGAAATTGAAGATTAGTAACAAAAAGAGGACATAAAACTGGGAAAAATAGTAGGAAGTGATTTGTGATGCACCCCAAAATGGATCAAAAAAGACAAAAAATGTAGCAGTTTTTTACTTAATGGGAGCAAAATCTAGACTATAACAAATGTGCAGCAAAAGATTAAAGAAGACTGAGTTTCTACAGAGAATAAGGTATCTGCAATGATAAATAAGAACAGCTTCTGGGACATCCAAGGAAAAGGTTGGACAAACGTTGCTTAAAACTCACTGTCCTCATTTAATAATAGGGCTGTGTTGGTAAAAATCTGGTGATAACGATACCTTTCACGATGTTCCAAAACCATAACAGAAACGACAAATCACAACTCTTTAACAGAGTTGTTGTTTAACAAATCATTTATACCACATTAACTAACAGTTTAGTAATGATTTGTTGTAGCTATAATGGATAGTTATCATAAAGTGTTACCAACGAGGGTACGCTGAATATCGTATCACGATCTGTATCGTATCGCCGGTCTCTTGCCAATACACAGCCCTACAGTTTTTTCTTTCAGAATTGTCTTAAAACCAAAAACTTCATGGTGATTTATGCAGGAGCACTGTAAAACTCCTCTGGGCATTTCAAACTCAATTTGATTAAAAAGTTAAACTCAAAACTACAAACTTTTCAATATCACTCTTTTGTTCTCAGAGTGAAAACTTCAGCTTCCAGAAATCCTCAAATGAATGAGTTTTTGTTTGCGAAGCTAATTTAATGCTGCATTCGCTCAAAAAAAAAAAAAATTGCTCCCTTCTTTGGCTTGCTCCGTCCCTCTTCAATTTGTTCCAATAATGAGTGTTTACTCCGCCTGCCTGGGATTTTCAGCCGTTAAATTAATGAGGGGAATTGTGACGGTAACTGGCTTTTTAACTTGGGCGATGATGAAAAGCCAGTATTAATTTGGCCTACAGATTTCATTTGCTCCGAACAGGAAAAAGTGATATAAATCACTGTGGGCCTGATTAGGCCCTGCCTGAAATGACTGGGCCATAATGAGGGCATTATGCTGTGTTTGTTGTGGAAGCACTGGGGTGAGTTGCTCTAATTACACAGCGTACGTGTGTGTGCGCGCGTTTGTGTGTGTTTGAGCACCGGGGTGAGTTGCTCTAATTATACTCTCTAATGGAGAGAACAGGGTCAGCCGGCGGCCTGTCACACAGCAAAATCAGGTACATTCTGCGCGGGTTTGTGTGTCTGGGAGCAAATTAGGCAGAGTGCAGAAGAAACTGAATTTGCCAGTGTGTAAAGAGAGTACGCGCAAGCACATTCTGTAGTAATGACCTAAATCTCATTCACTGCTAACACCCGGCTGCTAAATGACCAATCAAAAGTCATTATCCATTAGCCATGTAAATGTGGGCTACGCTACTGGAGGAAAATTCTCCTTGATTAGCTCGTTAATGGAACTCACACCAACCATATTTTAACGGCCTGGTCAGCCTGGAAGTGAGCGTGGGCTTCAAACGACAGAACAACTTGGCAAAATCACAGACGAATAATTCTGAGCAGCCAGAAAGCTCTGAGGAGATTATCCTAAAGCCTTTTTTATTAAAGGTTTCGTTCCAGTGAAACATTTCCTGTAGATGTTGCCCTAAACTAGGATTTATTCTTGTGGTTTCACTGTAGTGACTACAGTCTACAGTATTACTGGGTCTTAGTCACATATACGGGGGTTAACCCGTACACGTGCGGTGGGCATGTGGGTGGTGCACATACCCACAGCACGTACTTTTTAATGTCTTAAAGGCAGTCCTGGTGTGTCTAGCACGTCTCCTTGAGGATCGTACGGCCATCTCAAAGGAAGTATTCATAAGGATAATGTAAGTTGCACGCACTTGTGATGTACAGGCGATGCTGTGTGCCCTCACGCCACATTCTAGTCCTCAGTAAGACGCTCACACAAGGGGAGGCTGGGCAATAAATTGATTTTATGGATTCATTCAAATTTGTTGTGTAAGATGATTTATTTATTTTTTAAAGTTGAGATTTTATTTTCCCAGCCTTCTGCTTTCTTGGGCTTTGGTTGTTCGGAGTAAAATCTGCCCGTCTGTCTCTCATGAGCCGACATGAAGATGGCAGCAAGTGAAATGCCGCAAGGCACCCCGCATTGACCTACAAAGGTTTTTTACAGTCTGTATTTAACTAAATTTTGAGCATATTTCCAAAGAATAGGTATGTTAACATAAAATAGTTGTTATTTATTCTGTCATTTGTAATTTTTGTTAAAGAAAGTCAGAGGAGGGAGGGGGAAAAAAAATCAAATATCGAATTTGGTGTAAAAAAGTTTGGAGATTTTATCTTTTGGCCATATTGCCCAGCTCTAGGGGGGGGTTGTAAAAATTACAAATTTGTACAACACACCAGCATCTCATCTCCTCCACCCTTACTTGTTGTTTAGGTATGCCTGCAGAGTGCCCGTAAACAAATGTGTTCGAACATTTTCTCTCTACGGGTTCACCGACCGGTCATCCTTGATATTTAGAGCAGGTCACCTGTGTGAGATTGACCTGCAGACCGTCCATATCCACCCGAGAGGGTAATTTTGAGTGAGGCTTAACTTTACTTTACTTTTGAGTGATTTTAATATCAATTCAAAAACAAAAAATAAGTTGAGAAAATAAAAGAAAACGTAGTAAAGAGCTGCACACAGGACACAAAACCTCCGTGTCTAAAACTAAATTCAGTCGAGTGATGCGATTCTCTAATGAAATGCATTGATAACCTTTTAAAAGTCATTTTTATTCTATCGGCATCATTCTACATCCTCACCACAAAATTCAACATTTGAAGTTCACAAATGAACATATGAACAAGCCTGATTCATTTTGGAAACAAGTTCTGCGGACCGACCAGGTTCAAATGGAACTTTTTAATAAGCAGAGTTTCATGAAAAGAACCTCTGTCCAATTGATAAGCATGGCAGTGGATCGATCATGCTTTGGGCTTGTCTTGCAGCCAGCAGCACAGGAAACATTTCACCAGTAGAAGAAAGAATGGATTCCACCAAATTTCAGCAAATTTTTGACACTAAATTGATGCCATCTGTGAAAAAGTTGACGCCATCTTACATTAAGGTGTCCAAACTTTTGAGCATGCCATTATTTTGTTTTCTGTTATTTTGAAAGGGTAAATGATGGAAATAAAGCCTATTTTTACATATGAAAAGGTCAGTTTAAAATCATCTGTAAACTGATGCCTTTAGGAGATTTTTTCAAATTTTCCTTGGATTCTTTATGCACAATAATATAACATTTAACCCGAGGTGCCCAACATGTCTGTTTAGCACTGTGAATGCTAAATAGACAAAAAAAAAGCTGATGCTAACGAGAAAACAAAAAAAAAGATCCTAAAGAAAACTGCTGAAGACAACTTACAACTAAAAACAATCTGACAACTAACATACACACAACACTTAAAACAAAAGATAATGTTGACGCAGAATGTTCATTAATACAAAAGGAAACTTTGTTATGAACTACAAAAGTTACCAAAACCACGAATTATGTTAAATATGCCCAAATAAATGATATTTAAATATCAAAGGCTGCTAAAGTGAAACTAAACAGTGCTCAACAACTGTAAACAACAGCAGAGAAATCCTAACAATGTCTAATTTAAGATTGAATTAAAAGGTTATCTAAAAAACATGCAGCAAGAGACGGTAACTGACACAAAGTAAAGCAATTGACTGAAAGATGAACTATGGGTATTTTATCAGGATTACTGCCATGATGTAAGGACAGAAAAACCACGGCAGACTGAAATAAACTTCTTCTACTTCAAACTCTCATCTTATGTTTGACTTTAGTTTGGTCTTTTTACAAAGAAAAGAAAGAAAATGCTTCTTTGTGTGCGTGGGCAGAAGGGAGAGCCAAAAAGCTAAAATCTGCAGGTATAATGTTTAAATCGGTTCTTGGCAAAATGCTGGACTCAAACTTGAAACAAAAATAGAAGCGTTTGAAACAGATGGAAGAGCAGGATTGTTGCTGAAAATGACCTCAGGGCTTCATGGAGGAGCACCTGTGTAATTTCCAACAGGAGAAAGAGAGGCGGGAGAAGCAGGGAACATCTGCTCAGACCACAGAGAGGACGGACGCCGCCGTCGTCGGCATGTGGTTACCTGTCAGAGGCAGCTGGCTTCCTTTTCCTTTGAGGCATCCTCTTGGTCTTTTTCTTCTGCCTTTGCTCAGTTTCAGACTCACTGGAGCTCTTTTCAGATCCACTGGAGCTCCCTCCAGAACCACTGGAGGTCTCCTCTGACTCCTCACTGCTCTCCTCCTCGCTCCCACTGTCTGAGTCTGCAATCAAAACAACAATTGACCATCGTAACTAAGTTTAACAGGCAACTCTTACTGCTTCATCCTAAAGCCGGTCTAAAATGTAACCCTGAAGCTGTCACCAGCGACAAAAATCAACACTCTTTGAACTACCGTAACTCTTTGACCGCTTCCGATAGCAGAGAAAAGCACCTTTGGTTTCTGCGCTGTGTATCGGCAGAGACGTGACGGAGAGTTGATAGAAGAAATATAGATCGTGTTTAGATGTTTTTAGCAGTGTTTTACTGGAATATTGGTAGTAAAAAAGTGAAAGATATGCTGAGGTATTCAACCAGCAAGAGGAGAGCTTCTTGCAGATATGAGGAGAAGGAAGAGGATCAAGACAAACAAATGCTCCTTACGTTTCTTCTGTTGTTCATAAAACATTCTGATTTGCCATTGATTCACATAGTCCTGTTTGCATTCCGTTTCCCCTCATGAGTGGATAGAAAAAGAAAAAGACTTTCTACAAAAGAAGCAACCCTTTGGAGGTTTGAAGAATGTGGACTTAGGCTGGGCCTTCAACTGGACAGAAACGCTTTCAAAATCTACCATTTGATCAAAAAATTGCAATTTATCACCCACACAAACAAAACTTGTGCTGGTTTATGATCATTAAAATTCTTTTTTTGTCATCTCAAAACGTTTGGATCTGTTATCTAGAGTTTTTATAAGGAAAAACTTGCTGAAAATACAATCTTTTTTTTGTCTGTTTAGTTTTGTTGCTGTTTCAAACAATTTAAGCATCTAGAACCGGAGTCAGAACATTTATGACATGAAGTCCCAGTTTGAAATGTTCTCCTGTGTCATCACCAACTATAATGCAAACTGTTGTGGTTCAGCCTTCGGCCTGTCCCGCCGGGGATCCCCACAGTGAATCCGCTTTCACTGATTTGCACAGGTGGCTTGACAGAGTGTTACGCCGGAAGCCCTTCCTGACACAACGGCCAACGTTGTAATAGTATTGCAACTATGCTTGTTTAAAAACCAAAAGTACAGCATTTGTGGTATTTCATACCTACAGCAACAGGACTGGATCCATCAGAACAAAATGCCATCAATATTTATAAGAACTTCACAACTATTAATATAAAAAAAAAAAACAAGTTTTTGCTTTTGGTTTATTTATCTTTTGTGACATTATGAGACAGGGCCTGCATAGCTTAATGTAAGTTAATTCTGTGATGGGGCTTTTATCGCATGTTAAATTAAATGCTTTCACTTTTTCATTAGTTTGCTAATCATACTAATATAATGTTTCAGCAAATGCACAGCATCATTCTTCATTTTCACTTCCAGTGAATGGAGTGATGATCAGCTGTAAAATTAAGTTTAAAACTTGTTCACATTTCGTATTGACATTTGGCAGAACAGACAGTCTGGGTATAATCTGACCTTGTTGGTTTTTATTCAACAAACCTAATCAATCAATCAATCTTTCTGTATTAAAAGTGCTTTTCCTGTGCTGCAGCTCAAAGCACTTTACAATTAAAGACAAACAACAAAACACAAAAAAGAGAAATACTAAAACAACCACCACACCACCTCGGTGTGTCCAGAAGGAGCTGATCAGCTGATCCGAGCCACCGGCCCGACGAATAAGAAGCAAGCAGCTCAGAGAGGTACAGACCATGTAAAGACTTTAAACAAACAAAATGAAAATTGACTCTAAAATGCACAGGCAGCCAGTGGAGTGATAAAATCCACGTAATGTGGTCTCTCTTACGTCCTCCAACCAGGAGATGAGCAACTGCATTTTGAACACGTTGGAAGACCTTAGTCTAAGATAAAGAGAGTAGCAATAATCCAGCAGAGAAGTGATGAAGGCGTGGATTACTAAACTTCATTACAAACATTTTTGCAAAGGTTAACCAGTCAAAAAAAGGGATTTTACTTTAATGACTCAAGATGGCGCTCTTCATGAAGGTGTTTGTCATATTTTCTTTGCAGAAGATGTGCAACAAGTTTTGTGACTTGTTGACGAAGCGACGGCTTTGGTTCTGAGTGGGCGGTTCTTCTGGTTTGCGTTCAAACTTGCTCGGTTCAGCAAAGCCAGACTTGCTGGAATTAAGAGAATAAAATGACAGCAAACCTTTGCTGCTGCTGCTGCTGCTGCTGCCGCTGCTGCTGCCGCTGCCGTCGTCGTCAGATCCTTCTTCCTCCTTTTCTTCATCATCTGAGTAAAACTTGTCGTCAGATTTTGGCTGTTTAGCCTTTCCAAGTGACGGCGCCCACTCCTTCGCCTTAGAACACATAAAAAGAACACTTAAGAAAGAATTATTTTACGATCTAAATCAGCATCAAAAAAAGTCTCTTTTGAAAACTTGTTCAGTTAAATTTTTGTTTTGTTTTCTACAAATTTTAGCAAAGAAGTTTTAGTAACAGTAGTTTAAACTTCAGGGCATTCTTAAGGATGAAACAAGATTTTTCCAAATCACTTTCATTCTTTTTGGCAAACTTGTAAAAATCGGTGACTGAGAAATACTTTTTTACTCCGCTCTAACGTGTAGTCATTTCTATATTGTGGTCATGAAAAAAAGGGTTTTCTTTGACCAGAGTCTCTTTTAATAATGTTTTACAGGTAACTAAAGTGGACAAAAGTGGCTCATTAGGATCATAGATGAACGTAGTTTATCAAATAACATAAAGTTCTACTGGACTTTGAGCAGGGCAGATTCCTCACCGGTTCAATGACCTCCACGTTCCTCACAGTCGGGTCAGGGGCATCGGCCGGCCAGTCTGAGAGCTCCTGGTACCCAGAGGCTTTAACATTGAGACTGTGTGAGAGCGTTCCCAGCTGGAAACGATCTCGATCTGAAAGAGAAGAAACATTTTGGACCAAAGTTTGGCTGCAATTACTGCAGTTAAGTTGGAATCCCACTGAGATCCTATGTCTCTTAAAGAAGTTCTTTAAAGTTTTCCTTCATGATGACATTCTGATGCCATCCAAGCTGGTTTTATTTAAGATGCTCCAGTTGCAGGACTTTCCACACAATTTTGATCAGTTTCTGTGATGCCAACTGAAGCGGAAATGACATCATCACCTCTGCCACCATATGTCAATCATGTCCAGATAGCCAATAGGCTTGAAGTCCCACCTCCACAGAAATTAGGTTGAAAGTCGGAATTAAAACTGTAAATTCAGGACTGAAAGGAATGATGGAAGGAAAAAGAAAAAGGTAAAAAATGTAAATACAAAACTTCGGCTAATGGTATTAAACTTTTTTTTTTGGTATGGTAACAGATTTTTAAATTCAAGTTTAAATTGCATTATTTTCTTTTCAGTCTTTAATATTTCTTTGAATTTTTTTTTCTTTTGTTTTTATTTACAAACTATTTTCATTCACTTTAAACTGATCCTCATTTAACTAAACAGACACGAACATTTCCAGAATTTTCTCTCTTGTTTAAACTCTCAAAGTTCAAACCTCCATAGAAAAAAATAATTCCAGTGTTATAGAATGAAAACAAAGATCTGATCGTGAAGGGATATTTATGTAAATGTGGCAAACTGAACGTATGCTGTACAGGAAACACGGCAAGGAGGAGATTTATTAAAACGGCTCAACAGCCAATCAGGACGCAGAACACTGTTAAAAAAATTACATGCAAAATTGCACTGAAGGAAAACCTGCGAAAGGTGTACTGCAATATAGCGAGAAAACGCTGTCTCTAAAATCTTAAATTATATTCCATTGATATTTCATTTCTCCAAACAAACTTAGGTCTTTTTTTCCGGAGAATCTTGCATTTTTTTACAGTGCATTGTGTCCTGATTGGCTGATTGGCTCATCAATCAATCTCTGCCGTGCTGTGTCTCCTGTACAGAGTGCGTTCCGTTTACCATATTTACATTAATCTTTGTTTTCATTCTATAACTAACACTGAAAATGTTCATGTCTGTCAGAGAAAAGTGGATCAAGTGTGCAGTGAGGAGTTTTACAACCTTAAAATATCTAGTTCCTCTTCGCAGATTTCACCTATCGCAAGTTATTTATGGAACGTAACTCCTGCAATAAACGAGGGGCCACTAAGCTGCATACACCTGAGAAAATGATGTCCAATAAAACATTTCTTTAAATAATAGATGAGTCCCCAAACATATGTTTTGAGAAAATAACACTTTTTAAAGCTGATTTGCAGAATGTGCTAAAACCAGGGATCTGATGACAAAAAGAAAGAAAAAAAGTGGATAAAACCTTCACTTCTGATTAAGAATGACAGGAGTGTTTAATGTGTTCTATAAACAGAGAGTAAGTGGAACTGCCTGGGAATTTTAATGCTCCGGGAGGCAGTTTAATTCCATTTTTTTCAAGGAGAAAGAGAGAAGATGAGGGAGACTTTCTTTTTTCCACCTCTGAAAATGGTTAGCATTAACTCAATAATTTACCCATCTCATTAAATCAGGGGAAAGGTGTTCGACCCAACTGCCCTTCAAACCGACAGACACACCAGAATAATAACACCATGTCCTCACTGCACTGGAAATGGAGTCCCCCGTTTGAAGTCATACATTCACAGATTCTCTTCTAATTTACATAAAGACATCGAAATGAAATAGAATTTCACTTTGAAATGGTAACCAGCTCCAAGATAAGCATCTCGTGCTGGGAATGTAAATGCGTGACACACCTTTGAAGGCCGACTCGAGCACCGGAGCCGGTTTTGGGGCCAGTAAGATGCGGCGGGCGTACTTGTTGAGGGCGCCGCTTTTCTCGCTGGGTACGATCAGCTGCCTTATGAAGCGCGTGCGGTCTCGGATGTCATAGTTCTGATCATATTTGCCGAGGTTCAGGATGTACTGGGTCAGCAGCTTGGTCTGAGAGCAAAGAGAGAGTTTGGATTTTATCAAACAAACTTCATCAGGGAAGAGTTTGTGAAACCCGTCCATGCACAACATGTGTTCGTTTAAAAGGAAAACTGTGACAACTGATAAGAAATGACAGCTCAAAACAAACATTTTATTCCATATAGAAAATTAAACATTTCCTCTCCTACGTCTTTATTATTTTTGCACAATCTTTAAATTTTTTTTTTTTTTACCAATCCACTGAATTCACTCTTTAAGATCTTTCACTGATTGTTTTAAGTTTTATGTCTTCTATTCTTTTTAAATTTGGTTTGAACTTCCTTAGGGGGCTCTGCCACACGGTGATGAAACCCTTCTCGTGGGACCTCCCAGGTCTGGCTGCTGGTTTTGATCACAGCGCGTTCCATGGTGACATCCTCTGTGATCATGACTGGGTCAGTCACTGGCGTAGACAGATCCCAAAAAAAGCATCAAACCAGATACAACTTCAACTGCTATTTCGAGTTTCATTCATTTTGTTCTATTCTACTGGGTGTGAGATTGTGAAAGTTGAGGGCATTCAGTGTGTTTAATTTCAGTCTAAATCTGCAAAGCACTTTACATTACTGTAGTTAAAAAAATACTTTGTAAATACAGTTTGATTAATCAGTAACTCCCCTTCAAAAGCGGTAACATTTAAAATTAGATGTGAAGAAATGTGATGCAAGAAAAGTTGACAGAAATGAGTGAAAGTGGAGCTG
This sequence comes from Oryzias celebensis, assembly GCA_014656515.1. Lineage (NCBI taxonomy): Eukaryota > Metazoa > Chordata > Actinopteri > Beloniformes > Adrianichthyidae > Oryzias > Oryzias celebensis. The sequence goes on from BNCR01000012.1 coordinate 3,793,872, forward strand.
AAGCTACTTATGGAGGTGTTTAGCATCAACTGCTGGAACACCTTAAAGCTGAAGATGACTGATGAAGATGAAGGATCAAGTCTTCGCATTTATACATGCGTCTGTTCTAAAATAACGCCCAGCCTAAAAGAAGAAGCTAAGGTAGTAAAAACAGTAATTTAAAATATATAAAGAATTTTTTTTTCATTTTCACCAGATAGTATTTCCCTCTAACCAGTGTAGAGTTATGTCACCAAATGGTCTTGTAAGGAAGAACTGATGAAGATTTGAGCTCCTACAGGCTTCAAACTGAGGCTTTTTAGACACAAAGACAGGAAAATGTCTCATGACGTCATCTAGCAGGATCATATCTTCCTAACTGGATGTGTTTGAGTCTTACTGTGAGTCTTACTTAGCGTTGAGGCTCTGAGCCCTCCCCCATCGCACATTAGGAGTAGCAGGAGGTGCAGTAACGTTTGAGAGGCCAGCGTCTGGGCTCATAAACCCAGTTCATGGGCCAGCATCTTTCCATCTACCAGAATGAGGCTGCAGACACCAAGCTGCACTCATCACATTAGGGATGCAACATTTGCAGCTCGATATTAAGCAATGAAGTTAAGAGTCCTAAAGTTCTCGAGCTTCTTTAAACGCATTTTGCCATCCCTAAAATTATAGGCCTTCGTCAACTGCACCTGTTCGTTAGGTTGACCCATCCGTGTGCAGCAGGTTTTGGGTTGTCGTGGAGGGTTGTAGAGAGGAGCACCCAGATGTGTCTTGCAGTTCCCTTAAGACTCATACAGCCACCTTAAGGACGTCATGACAACGGACCGTACCGTTGATGTCAGTGCATGGGTCAGTGCATCGTGAAGTATTCGTAAGGCTATTGTAACCTGAACACACTTGTGATGCATAGATGATGCTGTCGTACGGTGAACTTACGCCTTACATGCAAGGAGAGCACACTTGTCTCATGAACAACACTAACGGCTCCTTGAACACCTAGCAGGATATCAGGGGAGTTGAAAAAGAAAAGAATATCTGTAAGACGCACCTGCATCTCACCTACTACCCCCTTAAGCTACGTTCACACCGCCCCCCTCCAACGCCTGTTAAAGCAACCACGTTCAAAGAAAAGTCTGTTAAAACATGTAAAGGCGCGTTTCAGGCTCGTGTGTTCAAAACTCTCACATTCATAAGAAAGAAGGGACCAAAAAAACTCACACATAGCTATGTGTTTCTGAGATCATTTTTGGGCTCCACAAAACCCACAGCCACTAAACATATGTTAAAAGTTAAACCAGGACATGTACTAGGAGGTCTATAACCTTAATTTCTTGCATCTCCCTTACAGGTTTACCCTTTTTTTTGCCTTCAGACATTCTGTATCCACCTGTAAGGCCAGTTGTACCTGAGGCTTAAAGCTAAGGGGTGTCTGTACCTGTTTGGAGTTGGTCAGGTAGAGTTTGGCAGCTAGGTTGACGGTCTGCAGCTTGACTATGTCTTCCTCAGTAGTGAAAGTTTTTGCCATCTTTCGAAGTACATCAGGCGCAATCTTTGGCACCCTGTCGCAGTACTCGCCCATCAACCACAGGATGCTGGCCCTCGCCATCGGTACCTACAGGTAAAAACAGAACAGCGCCATGACTCTGTTCTCTTGCGCGCCTGAAAACTGAAGCGGTGTGGGTATCATTTAGAGTGTTTACAGTGATGTTGTCGAAAAGCTTAGCCATGTGTTTGATGATCTCGCTGTGCTGGGTTGGCTGGGTCTGAAGCAGCTTCTTGATGACCACCACACTCTCAGCAACAACGGTCTCTGAAGACACAAAAAAGCGCTTACAGAACTCATCTGTACCAACAGTACCTGCACTGGAAGGCCGTAGTTTACCGTCTCTGTTGGAAAGCAGAAGCACCAGACCGTTGAGGCAGGTGTCCGTCACCTCTGAGATGTTGGTGGCGCACCTGCCGATGGCCTGAATGGTGGCGGCAGCAAACGCTTTGTCCTGACTCTTCACATACGTCTGAACAGATATCAGACCGGGATGATGAGCAGAGGAGAATCCCAAAACTTCTATGTAAAAATATGATTCCTTTATACCAAACCAACCTGAAATTCCCTCAGAATGGTGGAGATGTTGGCTTCATTGGCGAGATTGGTTAAGATCTCCAGCTGTAATGATCCATTTTGTTACAAAACAGTGATAAAAAGTACCATCAGTACAACGGTCACAGATTTTAAATAACGCCACAGAGGAGAAAGAAGGTCTTGGAACCCCATTGTATGTTTATTTTTATTGTAAAGTTGATTTATGGAATGCTAGGGAATACTTAGTATTATAACTTGGTTACTGTTAACTTAATTTTTTAGCAGTGAGTAGTAAGATACAGTGCTGACCGTTGACACACTTATAAAAGTGCAGGAAGACTAATAATTTTCTCATCCTTGACATGATGGTTTCTAAAACTTTAAGAACTTTCAAGATCATGATTTGTAACCTTTCAATCAACAGATCACACACACACTCTTAAGTGCAGATATGATCTCAACCATAAAACAATATAATATTTATCCGTTCAGATGTAAAAAAAATGAATACATGCTTATTTTTGTTGTTAACTGTAGAATGATTTGTATTCAACTGAAAAGCTTTGCTTGTGTAGCGGTTACTAGTGGTTACTTGGTGAACAGAACTGGCTCCACTTATTTTAAATATTATTTTAAATGATTTCCTTCATTTCTAAAAACAGCTTCAAACAGGAAGTCATTAGTTTGGCCCCTCGTTTAGATCTGTGTTGGATCTTATAAATCCAAACAGTAACTCTTTTCATCATTCTTAATGTTTGAACTATTGACTGTATAGGAGAACTGGACTGAGTGATCTCTCCCCCCTGGAGTTTCAAACAGGAAAACAGCTGGTTCCATGAAAATAAAATCCCATAAATTTCTACAGAGAAATAAACAGCTATTACTCCGACATTCTATTTGTCAGAATAAAGATTCCTGCTCTGATACATTTTTTAAATACACATTTCCTCTCCTACGTCGTTATTTAAATATGATATTATAAATGTTTTATTATAATTTTTGTATTGCAAGTTATTTAAGTCATAAACTGACCAATAAGAAGCCTTCATAAAAGTAGGTGGTGCCTTCTGACCCTCACGTCCAACATTCAAGTCGTTTGGTTGGCACATTTTGTATAGTCACGTGGTGGGGGAGTGACCTTTCAACAAGCTCACTCTTGACTGATGAGAGGTTGCCATAGAAACCATGACTCAGACTGACCAAACATAGAGGCATCCTTTTTGCAAAAAATATGGTGACTGAATTGGCTTCATTTAGTTGGAGCTGGAAGTAATCCATTTTCTTTGGGTGACGTCACACTCCCTCCGTCCAGTTCTCATATTCCAGCAGTGTCCAAATCCAAGCCTCGAGGGTCATGTCCTATACGTTTTCCAACCAACCTGTCATTGAAGCTTTTTATTGGCTAAACATCTGATCCAAGTAATCAACACCAGAGATGGCAGGATTTCTGGAAAACCAGCAGGAGGCCTGGATTTGGACACCCCGGTCACGTTCAGTCAATGGTTTGTACCATAAATGAAGGTCCTACCTGCAACTTTGTTCAAAACCCTACATTACCCTGTTTCACTGCCTTCTGACGTAAATTCTGAGTAGTTATTTAAACAAAGCGACCAGTTACCTTCAGGGTCTTTATGTGCGTGGGGTCAGTGGACCTCACATAGAAGCTCTTCATGAACGGCTCAAACATTCCCTGGAAAGAACACAGAGTGTTGAAACACATCCCGCTACCAACAAAAACACCGCTCCACAAGCGGCCTTACCTTCCTCTGAATGGACATGGTGGCAATGTTCTGCAGAACGATGTACTGCACCTCTCTGTGTAGAAGACCAAAATCAAACTCGTTAGGAAGAGTTGAGCACCAAAGCTTCTGCAGAGGGAAACAGTCGGTGTGTGGAGCTAACCTGTGGCTCCTTAGCAGCCGGACTAGAGACTTGGTGACGACACTAACTTCATGTTTTGGCGCCAGGTGCCAGTAAAGCTGAGCAACAGACATCACAACCTAAATCAAAGCCAACGGCATTTTATTGGTATTGGTCAAAGTGAGAATTTAAAAAAAAAGAAACTTTTTTCCTTCAACACCCATGTTCTGTCGATCCAAAAAAATGTCTTTGGCCTCTATAAAGGCCCTCTCACAACATCCCACTATCAGGGTAATTTTTCAGCAGAGCTTTAAATAGCAGGATGGCGTGTGTCCGTCGTTTCAGGCAGAATGAAAGGGTTCAACCATCTATGAAGATGGAAGATGTTACTGTGCCGATGCGAGTAAAGACACAGCATGTCACATTTTAATCAACACTTTCATTTGGGAGCATTTTTCCTCCTGCTGCTACACGGCGACAGAGACCTTGAGACTCCTGTGTGATGGAGATCTGCACTCGCGCTGTTTTCTTTTTGTCACTGTGACAGGTTGTGTCCATGTTGTATTTTTATAAGACGTTGTGCTTTGATCACAGTATTGAAGAGACAAATCCAAGCATCTTCAAGGAACATTTCTAAGCTTTTATATCACTTTACTGTATTCTAACTTTGGTTAGAATACAAAAAACTACATTTTTTGATAATTCTTTAGAATTACATTGTTTAAAAATCTAGTTGTAAGACATTAAAGTCCCACTTCAATCATCTTTTTTTTAATCTATTTTAAAACCTTTAAAAAAATGGTTTTAATTTTGTTTATGCTGTTTTTAGACCAAAAAAAATGTTGTTTTCTGGGACATAGTTTCTGCAGGGTGGCAGAAATTCATTAAAAATTCATTTCTGGGTTGTGGGCAGGACTGTTGGCATGGAGTAAGCCTGAGCTTATTTCCCATCATGCCTTTGTTAACATACCCTCCAGCTGGCTTACAGCCCTTCACAACCCCAAGCTAACATTAGCGGTGCAACAAAAATGGCGAGCAATATTGGAGCTTTCCAGTCGTAGAGTTTTGAGGCAGATTCCAGCTCAGACGAAGAAAACAAAGACGTTCACGAATCTATTTGTCTGAAAGTGGATGTATAAGAATTGAGCTGAGCAAGGAGATTGTGGTTTCTATGCAACGACAACAGCGGCATGTTTTGTCTGCTCCTGATTCACTACGATTAGGATAAAGAAATACTCAAACACAGTTTTAATGGACAGTTTCTGTTGAACTTAACCTTTCCCCAAATGAAAAACTGCGGCGCAACACAATAAAAACACATATCAATACTTAAGACGCCGTTCAGGTTTCCGAGCAAAAGGAGTTGTCTTCAGCTCACCGCGGTGTTCCGGCTCTGTAGCAGAGGTTTGGTGTTCCTCAGCAGAAGTCTGTGGTCTGGGTCCATCATGTACGGCTTCGCTTCTTTCTGACCCTTTTTCCCCTCAGAGTCCGAGTCATAGAACGTTTTCTCGTTGTTCTCGTCAAACACTCCATCCTGAAAGACAAGTAAAAACTGTTGGCCCACACTTGCACGGAAATACCAACTCTTTTGTTGTACAAACCGACAATTTGACTTTTTATCCTATGATGTGATGTTGAGAAAAAATAATTTCTTTGGCAAATACTTTGCTTTTGTGTCATAAAGTCACAGGTTGTGTTTAGTGAATTCTTCTCACTAAAAAGCATGAAACAAATCCAATGACAATCTAAAATAGAAGTAAATTAATCAATTTTTTAAATTTAAGCGTATACATTTTTGCAAAATCACAATTTTTCCCAATTTTTCCATTATTGGATGACAAAGCCACATTTCTGCAAACTCAGGTAATATTCATAGGATGTAATGCATTCGGTTACAAGTTATTTTCCAATTATGAATACATTTGTTCCTAATTAAAATAGTTTAACCAAAATAAGTGTCTCCATCTGCCTTTAATAGTGTATTTCTGACATTAAAACAGCAAATAAAAAAATGTTGTTACCAACATTTGGTATTTTATATTAACTGCAGTCTTCTCTCGCAATATCATGTTTCACCAACAGTGGTATAACTCTTTCACATATTTGTTTCAGTGCAAATTTGCATGTTTGTGTTTTTACAGTGCATTGTGTTCTTTATCCTGATTGGCTGATGAAATGTTGATCAACCTCCTCCCTGCAGTGTCTCCTGTACAGATACATAAAGTTTGGCAGATCTGCATAAATTTCCAATCGTGGTCAGACCTTTGCTTTCGTTTTATAATACAGGTTTTAATTTTTCTATGAAGGTTTGAGCTTTGAAGGTTAAAATAAGAGATAAAAGTTTGAAAATGTTCATGTTAGTCTGAGAATAAAAGAGTATAGAGGGGGATTTTTACAAGCTTAAAACATTCATTATGCTACCTCCTGGATTTCACCTGTCGTAGGTTATTTTTAGAACGTAACCTTCACGAAAACCATGAAAACTGCATTCTGTTAGACGTAATCTAAATGTTAAACTATTTTTGTCAATTAACAATGTTTTACCAAAACCAGTATCTCAATCTGCCCTCACAAGTTTATTTTTGACATTAAATCAGGCGTAAAAGCAACATATTCATATTTTCTAGCGATTTTGATGCAGCCCTGAAACATTTACTGAGTTTTTGAGATTTTAGAAGGTGATGTTGGCCGTTTGGACTAAATGTCCCCTTGTTTATTACGAGAATTAAGCTCTAACAATAAGACAGCACTGAGGAGATTGATTGACAGTAATCTGCAGCCAATCAGAGCACAGAGAAAACTAAAAAGGATGCAAAATTGCACAAAAAAAACTGCAAAACAGCATAACCCTGAAAGGTGAACCATGATATAGCAAAGGACCACTGTATGGCCCATCAGCTGGTACATCTGGGCCACACCTCCTTCCAGGGGCTGGTGAACTGCGTCCGAGCGTAGCGTGTCAGCATGGAGATGATGACCACCTGACCCCACTCCTCCACATCCACCAGGAGGTTGCACAGCTTCCTGTAGTTCTTGTGGATCAGATCGATGCGATCGGGGCAGACGTCCTCGAAGGCCACGACAACACTGCCGGCCACAAGCTGCAGCAAAAAAAGAAAAATAAAAACCTCCTTTTTCTCCCCATCTCATTTAAAATGTAAGCTAACAAACTAATCAAAAAAAGGTTGTGAGGTTTTGCAGCAATTTTTCCGAGCAAATTGAACAAACACCTCATCTCTTAAACAAAGCAGAATTATACGGACTCATGAGAAATAAAGCGCCGCTTAACAGCCTCAACCCTTGTTTCAAGTTGGATGATAATTGCAATTTCGGTAAACACGGCGCCAATTTAACACTCTGCCTACAACACACACATCCAGTCCTCTAAGTGGTGAGTTGATAATTAGAAAGAAAACACCTGCACTTAAATTTTTAAGTTTTCCACAACCCCGTATGTGAAAAAATTCAATCACTTAAGAGTGTTTTTTTTCTCAGTATAAACACTGGATTGATGGGAAAAAAGAAAAAGAAGGAAGCTGCAGCTGAGAGTCAATTATCAAACATTTTATTGGTAGAAGAAAAAATAAATAAATAGAAACACATTGGTCTGTTTCAACCCCCCCCCCCATCACACCGCCTGTTTCCAAGCTATCTGCCTCAGACTGAGTGAAAGGCATGTTTTAATATGCAAACAGCAATATTCTCAGGCAGGCAGGCGAAGGTAAGATGAGAAAGGGAGCAGAATCTAGTCTTCTCAATTAAAGCTTTGTGGCCACTGGAGGCCCTGTGGGAATCCAGAGCGTTTGCCCATCAGCGCCGTCATGAGCCCGCATTGATTGTGTGCGCATGAGATTCTTGTGTCTCAAGATTCGCTGAGAAATTTCAGCTTTGCAATTGAGGAATGATGCATTTTGTTGACTGTCCAAACCAGATGACCACAATTGAAACCGTTAGATTGATTTTTTTCATTTAAAACCAATTCTAGATCACGATGTCTCTTGAAGAAGTTTCTACACCGTCACATCCTGCATCTCCATCTATAAATACTTCAATTTTTTCATCTTGATGACAAGAGTAAGTCTTCTCTAGGACATCTAAATATTTTTATAGGCAACTGGATCTGAGAACTGGACTGAATGACTCCTCCCCCTGGCTTTCCAAACAGGAAGTACCCACTGGCTCCAAGAAGCCAACATCCCATAGACTTCTATATAGAAATGAAGAGTGAATTCTCTATTTACTGTTTATTTTTATTTCTCAGAATAACCATCCTTGCTCTAATATCTTTTTTTAATAAATATTTTTTCTGTAGTTCGTTACTCAAGTTATAAACTGACCAATCAGATGCCTCAATAAAAGTAGGTGGAGCCTGCTGGCCCCACATCCAACATCCAAAACTTTTGACGGATTTCGTGCAGCTCGCTTTTCAAGTGGAAGGGTTGTGGCTTTCCAACAAGCTCACTCCTGATTGGCCAAAGTAGTTGCCATAGAAATGACTTTAATTGACTCAGACAATCACTGCTCTACTGACGACGTCGGGTTCCAATATAACGGCATCCCCAAAAAGTGGCGACTGAATTGACTTCGTTTGGTTGGAGCCGGAGTAAATCGTTCTCTATGGGGGACGTCACACTCACTCAGTCCAGTTCTCATGTACAGTCAACTGCAAAAACAAAACGGGATTTCGTGACACGATCTACTGTTTGTTTAGCGCTAATCTGTACCAGTTAGACATAGGCGCGCCTCACAAACGCTTATATAATTAGCAGAATTATTTCTAGCTTCATTGAAATGGAACAGTGCAATTTAAAAAGAACTATTTATAAAGTGATAATCTAATTATCCACGTTTATAATCGGGAACATTTGATAAGAATGATCATGTCTTGTATTTTATGGAATTCAACTGTTGCGATGTCTTTTTGGACATTGTTTCTTCATAAGGTTCTGAGTTATTTAACATTATTTAATCTAATCTCCAAATGAGATCTCTGTTATTTCTAATGACCTGCAAAAAAACAGGAAATTGTCCTGCATGTCTTCCATGTTAACCTGCTTCAACTCGCCTGTTTCAGCTCATTACCAAGCTCTGCAGGAGCCTGATAATGGTGAACATCAGAGGAAAGTGTGTTTGAGTAGGGTAGGACTGAAATAAAATGCAAGACAGAGGCCTACGAGAACCTTTTTCAATTGCACGTTCTCGCAATTGAAAAAGACAAGGTGTGAAATATCGAAGAGGTGCTAATCTCGCAAATCTTCTTCCAGGCTTTTTCTTTCACAGCTCTATTCCAATATATGGAAGACTTAGTGTCATAATTCCACTGGCCACAAACTGCAATTATTAATTTATCCTGCATAACTTATTTTCAAACACTTGGCACTTCCATTACTGAAAGGGACGCCATCCGTAGGTAACTACCAAATCTGAGCCCCTAATTAGTCCAAATTCAACCTTGTTTAAATTTGAACTTATATTTGTTCATCAAGCGCGTAAACGGTGAACGTGAGTTTTGAACGCTCGAAATTAAACATGCTTGGAATTTTCATTGGAAGAGGTCTCTTGATTGCGCGTTGCCGATGGTGGTGTGAACGTAGCTTGACAGAAAAATAAATAATAATAACAATAAAAATAATAATATTGATTTGATTTTTCTGCGCTCTTCCAGACGTTTAAAGTGCCTACATCATGTATCCATTATTCATTCACTCCTCATTCATACATGGTGAAGGTAAGCTGCTAATAAACTTTTGAAAATGCAGTGCATACATTTATATGCATTCTGGAAAAAACACACATTTCTGTATTTTTGTTCAAATTTTTGAATCAAAAACATGCCATTAAAGGAGCAGATGCTAAAATGATCCCATAACCACATGCATGTCAGTCCTGCTTTGTGCATTCTTTACCAACTTACCCCATTAGGTACAGCTCCAAGGTAAACTACATGCACCATCAACAAAACTGACACCCCAATCTGGGGGTTTATACACCTCCTCCTCCTCCCCCCCAACCATATTATCTACCCTGCGTGACAAGCTGGTAATGGAAAAATCACACTAAGCAAATGGTTCTTCTAATAACAATAAATTTCCTATAAAATTATGAAGGGCCCGAACCGTTTCCTTGCATCTATTTTGCTATGAATTCTAATTAAGGTGCCACAGAGACAAGGAGTGCTGGGTCATCACGTCAGAGACAACGCGCGCCTTTGTGATTGATGGCCCCGTGTGGGGTCGGCCTCTCCTCACTTGGCTCCCCTCTTCCATTTCTTCCTGCTCCCTCCTTTTTTTCTCTTAAATTAATGGGTATCTCACCTAGCCCCTAATCATTGTAGCATCCCCCACCCCCTGCACCTCCTTTCTGTTCTCATTTCAATTTTTCTACAGAAGGAGCAGGGGGTGGAGGGTGGGGAGGGATGGGAGAGATCGATCATTTATCTTGTAATGGCTGGATAATAGATCCATCACGGTAAAACAGCTGCACAAACTCCTGTGTTGTCTCTGTCATCAGGCCTCCCCATTTCCTGTTTAAAGCGGCCTGCCTATAAGCAGCTCCCCCCGCGTGTCACAGCCGTTTAAGCGAGCGGCGTCTGAAGGTGTCAGAAGGCTCGGACGATGCAGCGGACTGAGCAATAACCAAACGTTTCCTCCTTTTAGAAACTTCAGCCTAATTAATGGAGCATTTTGAGATGTCTTAAGGCTTATTTCAATTCTAAAAACGCCTGGAAAAGCAGCGTTTATGAATCCTAAGAGCCTTAGACCAAACCAATCAGCATCTTCTATCCATGTGCTTCTGTTTGGCCTAGACCCTTTGAAATCTGACATAAATCACCAGCAAACACTTTCATAACATCATTTCCCAGATTTTCAAGCAAAACATGGGCAAACCTGAACGAGGCACAGCCGAAATCTCAAAGGTGTGGAAAGCTCAGAGAGACCATGAAGCGAAATGTTCCTGCAGATCTTCCTCTATGGACATGGTGCCGGTGTAGAGAACACTTATGAAACACGTAAGGGTAATTACATTACAATTTTTTCAGCCTTCTCCAAACCCTGTGCACTGTGCAAGCAGGCCGTTGGTGCTGGTTGCTCCTAGCGTACAACCTGATTATCGGAAAAGAGGAAATTAGACAATCAGAGACACACCTGCGCCTCCTTTAAGATGCAGCAGCAACCCAAAAACTCACAGCACCTTTACGAGTGAACCACCCCTACAGGTGCATGTCACAAGAGTTTTATGCTTACGACCACGCCACCCTCAACCAGGCTCGTCTCATCTCAGAAGCTAAGCAGGTTCCGTTAGTACTTGGATTGCTCATACCAGGTGCTGTTAAGTTACCGGCTCAGTGGTTTAGTGGTAGTGTCCACTCGGAATCTGGTAGAATATGGGTTAAAATCACCAAAGACTCTACAAATGGACACAATGTCTCCTTGCTCGTCACTCAGCATGAAGGGGTTGGATTGGGACTTTCTGACCACCGTATGACTGTATCTCCCTGCTTCCCCAGGGAAATGCAGTCAAATGCAGGGAGCACTTTTTACACACCCAGACATGTGAGAACATGAGATAAGTTCTTAGATAAGTGGTGAAATGTTTTAAACAAAGAAGGCTTTAAGTCCAGATGCCATGAATCAACTTCATCACAATGGGACTTTAATATCGGACAGGACTGCTGTTTTCAGCATTCTGCTCACCTTTTCTTTTAGAGGATTTCATTGATTTAAATGCGGATCTAAATACGATCTAAAATTGTTTGGAGTGTCTCTAAAAGAGAACAAGTCATCATCAAACTTATCCCCATTCTACATAAATTTGTCTTAATCAAATCATTTTGTTGCATTTCTTTTAGCACAATGCATGCATATATTGAGCTGCCACCCATTTTTTTGTGCAGATTAGATTTTTAGATCTGAACTTTCTAGTTAATTCAGTATTAGAGAAACATTTTGCGTACTTTTGTTAAAATGTATGAACATATTGTCTCAGAATAACACATGGAAACTACAAACTATTATAATTTCTGACCAGATTGTCCAAAATGTTTTAAAACAACCTCGAGTTCCATTGGGAGTTAGTAATAGAAAACATGTTTTTCCAGTTTTAAGTTTTGTTTATTCAAAGACCATGTTCAATTTAAAAAGTATTTCAATTTCTTCCCTCTGATAGTTCCATATTTTTTTAAATTTCCATCACAATCGGCAAATGATTTCTGTCCAGAGCTTTCAAGACTGGATCATGAGTCAGATGTTTTCTTCTCTGTTTCAAACATCTTTTCATCCGAGGGTAGACTTTAATCTCCTTTTTGATGAAGGTTGAGGATTAGCTGGGTGATCCTGAACAGAGCTGCTAAAGCTGTAGACTGTTGGGGTTGTCTGGCGTCCTGGATGGCATCCAGGGTGTCTTCTGAACTCTTGAATGACAAGTTAGTAACCACAACCTCAAACAATTCAGCTGTTGGATTGTGGGTTACTGACTTGTCTTTCTCCCCCTTACGCTACATAAACGCTGCGCATGTGACACGTATTCAAGTACGCGCTGAGTGTGCATTTAGCCTATGGTGTTCATACTGGACAAGCAGGAAGGAGCGTCTTCTTTAGCTACTTCATTGTTGAAGTGGTTCAGATCTCGCCAATCTTACTTCTGGCTTTTTCCTTCACAGCTCTATTCCGGTATATAAAAGACCATCATAAAAGATCATCATCAATTTTTAAACAGTTGGCACATCCGTAAAATAAAAGAGACTCCGTTCACACGTCGCTACCAAGTCCCCGATAGGTCAAAGTTCGACCTTGTTTAACTTTCAACGTGTTCAATGGCCATCTGTTTTGCTCGTAAAGCCCGAAAATGGTCGTAGAAACTTGTGTAGGAACAAGTGAACATGAATTTTGAAGGTGGAAGTCCGAAACGATTATTTACATAGACTGTTGTTGGCGCTTGAACGCACATTGCCATGGGCGGTGTGAATGTAGCCGTATTGCTAGTCTTACTGTATTTTTATTTCTTGTTCCTGTGTTCCTGTATTCAGCTGAGCAAGATTTTCCTTTTTACAGTTGCTTCTGCTTTTTGCTCGTTCAGTTGAATGTGTCTGCTGATTCCCATTGAATGATAAGTAGGAGGAATTGAAAGACAATGGAGGATGTATTGGACTTTAAAGGCTTTTGTTTACCTTTCCTGCATAGAAACCAAAAAGGACATTGGTTGTGGATTGGCAAACATGAAAAAAGTGATTGGACATGCTCTTGTTGTTTATTTCATTTCTAAAAACACAGATTTGTGTGAAGTTTAGATGTTTATTTCCCCAACGTTCTGAAGTGTGTGGTTTGTTTTCCTGGACTCCTTCATGGTTTGGCTCTAATTGCTGGTCAAAACAAAAAGCGCAGGCTCTGGAACCACTTTGGTGGAAAAATGGTGGCTACAGAGCATTTTTTATTTGCATGACTGGTAAACCAATCAGTTTATAAAGTCTAATGAGTGTCCTTTAAATTACACATTTAGCATTAGCCCATATTCTACTCCAGGGTCTCCAGCACTCCGAGCCAAATCCCTGTGGGACTCAACATAACATCATCACAGCAACATAAAAATGCATCGCCTGATAGCCATTAAGGATGCACTATGTTTAGTTGTTTTTTTTTTGTCATTTATCACCGACTGATGCGCTTGTGTGTTTGTGTGATGATGCTGCCCTTTCTCTCTGTCCCCTGCCTCACAATGTGGGCTCCAACGGGGGAGAAGTCATTCGTCTTCGTTAGCGTCTGAGGCTAAATATGCTATGCATCTGGTACTGGGCTTTCCATCCCCCTTGGCCAAAGCTGCTTTGTTTTGTTTGTGTAATGATAGGTATACTCTATGAATACATAATCACACCAAACTGTGCAGGACTTGCATGGACAAACACACACCAGGCTGCATTCTGGAGCAGGAATCTGCATATTTGAAATTGGCATTTAAACACCCTTAGTATTTGCTGTGACCTCTTTAAATGAATGTGCTGCTGGCTGCCTTCTAATGGGCTGTCCGCTTTGTTTCCGTGCCTGGCCTCAACATAACATTTCAGAATCTTCCTCATTCGAGTCCTTTTTTTAAAAAAATGAAGGAATAGTAGTTGGCCTGTGAGAAAATTAAGCTGACACTAGCATCAGTGCAAAAATTCCCTCCAAATGGACACTTAACCAGGAGCATCTGAAGATGTGTGGGTTTAAGTGGGTGTTAACAAACCATGGCATTGCTGAATGAGCTGTGGGATGAAGAGCTGAGAGCAAAACTATTTGACTGGGGTGCCCTCCAGTGGCGAGTTTTCTCACAAACTGGACTTACTGTGCTCTTGTCTTTCAGGAGTTTCTCGATCACTTCGATTAGCTGCTCCTTCTGGTCTGGATCCAAGCTGAAGGCAGAAGAACAGAGCATGAAGAAACAAGCTGTGAGCCACCGAAAGGCAATCATTCACAAAAGGAGCAGCAAATTAGATCACATCACCACCAAAAACCACAGTTTACAGTCCTAAACTGTCCCTTATCTGTTTAAATACCAAAGTAAATGAATTTTTAACATAACTGACTTAGAACTGGACTCAAAATATCCAACAACATATAAACACTGCACCATTATATGACTATGAAACCTGTGCAAACTGGCAACAGCTTTGTTTACAGCTGAAGTCAGTTTTTAAGTCGTTTCTATAACAATTATTCACAATCATGAGTTTATCCACTTCACAAATAATTCTGCTTGAAGTTTTACTGCAAACCAATCTTTGCACAGAGAAAACGATGCTACAGAAACTTGGTCATCAGACATATTTAAACTCGTTTACGTTGTTTAGCAACTTTTCGCAGGGGCCGTTGGTTTACAAAAGTAAGACTGCACATTCAGGTTAAAGTCGAGTTAGAATGCAGCTTTGATAAACTCAGAATATTCAGAGTAAAACTATTAGGAAAACAACAACACATTAAACATGGTATTTGTTCGCTGATGCCAATCAAAAAAAGGAGAACAATAATTAAACAATTAAATGAACAGTTTGAGGAACTGGAAGAAATAACAACGTGAAAATGAAAAGATAAATGACAATAAATTAAGAAGAAAAACTTTGAAAGAAAATGAAGATAAAAATAAGAAAAGGGAAAAAAAATAGCAAGAAAAAAAGAAAGGGAAAAACAAAGATTAATAATACATTATTTATCATTTATCAGGCTTAAAATATTATTTCTTGGGATTTCTCAATCTGATCAGATGATGGGAAATAGGGCCCAACTGCGTAGACTGTGTAGATGATCAGAGATTGGACATTTAGTTTGTTCTTATTTTGATCAGCACTATATATTTCAAGCACATTATTAGAGAAAAATACTCTGAGAAGTCTGCATATTACCAGCTGATCACAGTACTTTACTTTTGTAAAACGCAGCAAAATATGGCACTAGTTTGAGCAGGAGGCGCACAAAAACAGTTCAGTAAAGTTAGAAAGATATTCTGCCTTCCGCGCTCAAGAACTCTTTAAATAAACATTTGAAAGTGACAGCAAGTGTCTCTTGCTTTTTGTCTCAACTCAAACAAGTGTTAAATGATAAAAGAAGGTCAATAAAAGACCTGGATCTGTTTATCAAATCTGTTCAGTTTTAAATGTGTTGCAGAAGTATCTGATCGGGATCCTCAAAATCAAATTATTAATATTGCATTATTATTCCAAATCCAATTGGTACCAAAAAAAAACCTGATGTGGACATCCCTAAATGTTTCACAAGTTTAGAAATGTTTATTTAGAACGACTAAATAATAAAAGCATCTGTTTTTAACCATTCCAGAGTTCATACTGCTAAAAGAGCAAACAACTTAAACAGATCCGCCTCCTGTAAAGAACCAACAGGAAATAAACGCTGAAATGCTCATGTTCTGTTTAAATACTTCATTCACTTACTCCTACAGTTATTTATTCCACTTATTCATCAGTGAAACAGCCTCAGAAACATCATGAAAATAAGAGTCCTACCGCCTTAAATCAACATTATCTAGTATTTACTGTGGGAATGCTCAGGAATGAGAAGAAGTCAGTGGAGACAGGAATGTGTGCTGTTGATTTGTACTCCCATGTAGACAGTCGTTCTGTACCTGTACAACTTTTGGATGGCATGAGCAGAAGTCTTCCTCACGTATGGGGACAGATCTGTTGCAGCCTCCTTGATGGCCAGCATCATAATGGGCACAATTATAGGAACACGAATGCTGGACAAAACCCTCAGAGCACTCGCTCGGATGAACTGGTTTGGATCCTGTCAGGTTCAAAAAGAAAAATAATCCAAAACAAAAAAAAAAAAAAACTCATCACAACAATGCAGAAAATATACCTTTTAAATTTGTACACATTCTTATGGCATATTTGAATTTTACTTAACATTTCTTTAATACAGTGTCTTTGCTGATAATATGATTGGAAGTAGTCTTAGTATAAAACCCTGAGGAACTCCAAACCTCATTTTAGAAACTTTACTCATATTATTTTTAAAGTATTTCAACAACAATAATAAAAGTTACTTTATAATGAAAAATAAACAAAATAAACATATAAAAATAAAAAGACAGAGTATATTCATGTACCATGAACTTGGCCAGTATTTCAAACAGATCTATGTCAATAATTACACAGAGAAATGAAAAAACGTAAAACAGATCATCAAAGCTGAGTATCACCAACAGAATACTGAATCATTTCAACTTTGATTGAAACATTAAAATCTGACTTATTTCGAGATTCAATGTCCATTTGTTTAAAAGATTTCTTTTCTAACCCTGTTTTTTGGTAAACAATTTTACAAATTATGATTGATATAAACTGTGCAAAGGGGAACATTTTCTTAATAAAAATGTATGAAATAAAAATGAAATTCTTTGCCTTCAAAATAAGGGAATTACCTTAATCAGAAACTCCTTTCAACAAATTTTATAAATCAATATAAACTGTTTAAAAAGGACCAGTCTGATGCCGACACATCCATTTTTTAAACTCATCCTGACTGATAATTTTAGAGGTTTTAAGTATTCTGTGCAGTGAACACAGAACGTCCTTATACAAAGCCCTGAGGAACTTTTGCATGAACAGATATGTACACTTGAATACTGCTATATTTTGAACTAAGACCTGTTTATTTTACAAGTACATTTGTCCGATCTCTCCAAAAAACAAAGTATAAACTTATATTTATTGCTGTAAACCCCGATTGAAAAACCTCAACTAGATTATACCTCTGAGGTGAAAAGAGAGCCTCTCACCTCCTGTAAGAATAGATGCTGCATTTCACTCAGCTTAAAACCTAAGAAAACTTAAAAAGACTGACAATACTGATGGTTACCTTTAGAGCCCGCTGAAAGGTGCTGATGGACAACAAAGCCAAGTCCTGCTGCTCCTCGGCATACCTCACCAGGTACACATACACAAGCTTCTTCAACTGCAGACACAACAAACAACCACAAAAAGAAAAGCATGAGGCAAAATAGCCAAAAATTCCTGCAAAGCAATGGTGAAACCTAAAAAAAACTCTTTAACATCTAAATAACAAACACTCTTTGACATACTATAACTCTTTGTTTACAAGATCAACGTGAATCAGCTGATTCTGATGTCAAGAAAAGTAGCTGTTCAGCACAAAGTTGCTTTTCTCTGCTTAAAGATTTGCTGGAGTTGAAGAGTTAAGGTAGTCGAAAGAATGTCAACACAGAAAGGGTTAAACAGCAAATTGTTTGATTGTTTTACTATCATGAATGTTCTGTGAAAATGTTTTCCTGTCTTTTGCGAAAGCTTCAGATTCAATGCTGCCGTGTTTTAGGAAGACAATCGTCATTTTTGTTCCTTGACTTTTCCCTTGGTTCACAGGAATGCCTTTGTGTTTGCTGACAGGTTAAAAGTGGGGGTCAAAGGTTATAGCCAAAGGTGATTCATGTCAGCTGCTCTGAGAAAACAAACCAAGACAATTCCTGCCAACGAGGCTGTGGACTTCCAGTGATCCGACAAGGTGGAAAGAGGTTATGAAAAATGATGTTTTGTTCAAGGAACTATTAATATATGAGCCAAAATGTTGTTTGAGGTCAGGGGTAACGTTACCTTTTAGGTACAATCACCTGTAATCAGCACCATGCTTTGTAATCCAGCACATATTGACCTGCAGCGGTGCTCCACCGCTCTCAATCATCATTGCGGTCATTACCGCGTGGAATTAACGGCATTACTCACTATAAAAAACAGACACAATCCATCTGGCCTCAAGGATCCGGTCTCTATGACCACAAATCACCCTCGCCAGCTCACCGCAAAGAACTGCTAAAACGGCGATTAAGGAAACGCTCAGCATCAGATGAGATTGGGGGGGCATTTTTTTAAGTACTTATTTAAAAATGTGCTCAAAAGTGAACCCAAACGAGCTAAACAGGGATTAGCAATCGCATGCACATTAATGCGGACTGTGAGGTGGTCAAATTCAAGTGCAGAAATGATTAAAGAAAATAAAGAGCGCTGATATCAAGTCACGCAAAGCTGTCAATAAACTACAGGCACTTGTGCCGTTATGCTTCAGTGCTAATTAGCTGGAATCAATGGCCGCTCACGGTGACAAGAGGAGGGGGTAGAGGGGCCGGGAGCAGAGGAAGGGGCCACTTTTTGTGAGAAACATTATACAAGAGAGGCCAAGAAGACCCCACACTACCTTAGCAGCTGGCGAGGATGAGGCAGGAGACTGGAGATGTGACTGTGGACTCTCTTCCCCCAATTACATCCACCCACCTGCTCCCCTTCCCTGCCTCGGCTGCATGCCTCGTACTTGGCGGCCGGCCTCAGGCCCCCCACCCACACGCTGCCCCTCGTGCTATCTGATTATTCTGCTGCTGCTAATCAATATTCAGAGGCTCTCGGCATGGAGGCCCTTCAGCAGCAGCTGCTTAGAGTCTGCTCGGTCTCTGGAATAAGCTGTGAGGGAGGCAAACACAGCTGGATTTAGGAGAGGCTTTCATTGATGCTGCTGCAACAGTTCATCATAACCAGATAAAACATGTGCTGATGGTGATCAACAATAAAAAAATGGGATATAATCATCTTTTAAAGTGGGATTACTTAGTTAAAGTAGGTACGGTTCTTCGGTACAGCTGTAGAGCCTATAATGCCACCTAGAGAACGGGAGCATCACTGCTGATCCATTGAAACAACTGTAGCACAAGAACGTTAGAAACTGTTTACTTCCAAGTGAACTTCCAAGTGAAGCCCAAATCCCGCCGCACCGCTCCAATTGTGCTGCTGCCAGACTGACACGCCGCACCTGCAACTAGAATTGCCTCAGATTGCGACTGTACGTTGACTTAACATTGACGTAACGTCACGAAGAGTCTGCCATGCGGATCGCATCCAGTGTGAATGCAGCTCAGGTCACTAGCACCCATATGAGGGTTTGACCCGTACAGGTGCTGCAAGAGGGTCGCAGAGAAGAGCAGCTGCAACTTCAGGAGTTCGGGTGTTTGCCAAATTTTCCCTGTAAGTATAACTCTGACTAAAACTGCCCTCACACGCGGCCAGTTTCAATGTGAAGTCAATGGTACAGGCGCGATCTGAGGTCCTGCGGTGCGATTTGAGGGTCAGGCGCCACAGTCCTGCAGCAGCACGATTTGAGCTGCTCGTGCAATTTGGGCAGCACAGCCAGAGTTTCGATGTCTGAACTTTGGCGAGGTTGTCGCGTCGCATCTATCCATTAGGGGCTCATCTTTAGACATGTGATGTGCTCACTCGATCAGCTCGTAGGATCGGCTACGCCGATCCCGGGAGGCTGGCTGGCGAGCAGAGACAGGGAGCAGCTGCAGCATTAGGGAGGCAGCGTGCTCGGGTCTCCTGAACTTTATTCTTTTTCTTTTTTTGTATTTTCACCAAGAGAAAAATGAAAAAAAGCCTTCTAATAAGAAGTTAAACAAGTAAATAGTTACTTTCAGTCATTTGTTGACTCCCATGTTTAAAAAGTAACATGTTTTCTAAATAGCTGCATGTTTTTTCTTTGAAAAGTCCTCAATTATCAAATGTTTGATTTTTTAAGAATGGGTTGATAATGGAAGAATCTCATGAAGCTTTAATTTTGATGCCAATAATAAACTACTAATACTAGAAACAACAGAATGGTAAACCAGTGAACACAAACGGCATCAGTCCCGACAATCAACCATGTAGGAGGAAATTCCCCACATTATCCACGTGTGTCACAGGTAGGAAGTATTTCTCAACAGTGTCATACCTCAATGTTCTTACTCGCAACGTTCTTCACAACAGCTGGAAACAACTCGGACGCGTTTTTCCCTTTAGAGATGAGCTGAAATGAAATTTTAAAAAAAGAAATAAATATTGATCATTTTAGATCAGATTTTAGAGCACAAACCTTAAGGGAGCTTCATTTTAACTGTAGAGTGCAACTGATGGGACTTTACTTCATGTTTTGTGATGATATTAATCCACAGCAAAAACAGCCCTGTTGAAATAAGTGAATAATTTGAAAATTTGACGTTATAAGCAAACAGATCTGCTAAGAAAAATGGTCCAAAAACTCAGATTGTTAGAAGAAAAATAGTACTCCATCAGACAAGATTATTTTTCTTGCAAGACAGAAAATAAGACTTTATAAGTTAATAAAAAAAATTTTAAGGAAAATAAGTTTTTCCTCAAAAAAAAAGAAAAAAGTTTCAGTTTTTGCTGTGTGATGTACAATAGAAATGTTTAGAAAAAAAAAAAAAATCACAAAACATTGGTTATTGAAAGTTCAGGGACTTTTAATATGGAAGAAATGTTGTTTCCACGCATTCCAGGACATTCCAGGACATTCCAGGACATTCCAGAGCTGCAGTGCATTTGTTCCATCAGTTTCATCCCATGATGCACTCACCCCAACAATCCTCTTCATGGCCTCCAGTTTAAGGGACTCCTTGTTGCTCTCCAGCATCTCTTTCAGGTCTTCATTCCTGAGGACAGAGAAACATTTCTGGTCTTAATCTGGTCGACACCAAAAACACAGACTGGTCAGACAAAAAAAAAAAAAAAAAAAAAAACGTATTTTTTAACATTCTTGTCAGTTTTAAACATTATGGTGTCCGCGTGTCAGGATGATACAATGAACAATGATGGCAACAAGGCTGACCTTCCCAACAGCTTCACGATTATCTCTGTTAATACATAAAATAGATCATTCTTCAGGAGACACTGAAGGTCTTCAACAACAGCAGCTTATTTCTCCACTCCAGTCAACCAAGAACACAGAATTATATCTTTATTATATAGAGAAGTTCATACAGATCAATACATTTGTTTCAGGCATGACATTAACAACAAAAATATTCATTAATGTCAATTTAAAAAAATGTAATAATGTTCGTTAAAAAAACGAAAGATCTTATCTGAAATAGGACTACATGTGGCGCAGTGGTTAACACTCTTGCCTCACAGCAAGAAAGCCTGGATGGACCTGAAACAGCGTCACCAATGGGGGGCCTTTCTGTGTGGAGTTTGCATGTTCTCCCCGGGTTTTGTCCGGCTTCCTCCCACCCTCCAAAAACATGCTTCGTAGGTTAATTGCTCTAAAATTGTCCCTAGGTGTGGATGTGAGCGTGCATGAGTGTGTGATTGTGGCCCCTGCGACAGACTGCCGACCTGTCCAGGGGGGTCCCCTCCATGTGTGGCCCGGTTAGACTCCGGCAGCCCCGTGACCCCGAAAAGAGGCTAAACACGTTTAGAAAATTTATGCATTTGAAATAATCGTTTGTCTCGGCTTATCGCCCATTTTTAAAGTACATTCTGTGGCGTCATCAACAGCAACCATGGCGACGATGCAGAAGCTAGAAAAGTGGCTTAAAATGCAGGTGTGATTCCAAAAGTAAAAGCAGTGAAAATGTTATATCAGGTGACTCAAAAAGCGAAGCTCATCAGTGGTCTAATGTGAGGAAACTGCTTTAAAAATCATGCAGTCATTAACACCCTTCACAAAGATAGTGTTTGTGCAAAAAAGAAAAAAGGTGGTTGTTCAGAGAGTGCAAGCAGAATAACAGAAAACTGAGTCAAAGAAATGATGACAGCAGAAAAGATGTACCAGTAATTCATGTTACAATTTACATTTTTGTGAATTAATATGTATTGTATTGTATTATTAATATGTATCGCATTGTTTGTATTAATTGTTTTGTATTAATCATCGCACTGAACACACTAATGAAAAAATATAAAGTAAAAGGTGAGTCAATCATGACATGATAGCAGCTAAGACTTTTTCATGATGAATTTGATGAATGAGTGTGTACACGCATTTTATTGCATTTTTCCAGACAAAAAAAATACTTTTCAAATAGACTTTAATGTAAGAAATCACAGTTTTATTAATTAAATTCAATTTTTGTTGCGTTTAAATCATTTAATAACATAAAATAGTGTAAATGTGTTGAATGGGATTGTAAACTTGTAAAATGAATGGATTCAGGAGTTTGGCAGTGATACCCAGTCCTGGAATGTACCACAGATGTGGACCAAACCAAACCTTTAGAATGGTCTTTGTGAGAAATAACTCACAATGGAGGACATATATTAAAAAAAAAAACATAATTCCAGGGGGATCTGAAGCAGAGAAAAGCAGCGCTGATGTGCAACTTTACAATTGAGATGTGTTTATGCAATCAGTGTAAATCAAGTGATTTTGTCACGGAGTAAAGCAGCTTTGAGCCGGTTTGGAACGTTTTACATTAGTAATGTGATGCATATCTGCGAATCAGAGTTACGGAACTTTAAAAAAGTGTTATTTAGACGTCACCGCTGACATCTCAGGTGTTAAATGGTTAAGGGGAGCAACGGTGTGTTCCCATTGAGGCTCGTTGAAAATGAAACATGCAATTCTGGCCCTTTGTGGCAAGTGCATCGTGAAGTATTCATAAACCTAATGCAAGCTGCACAGACTTATGACTCTAGTCGTTAGTAATGCCTTACGTCACAACTGCCCTTACAGGTAGATAGAGACCGTCCACACGAGAAAAACGTAAAAGGACCTGGC
Organism: Oryzias celebensis; assembly: GCA_014656515.1. Taxonomy (NCBI): domain Eukaryota; kingdom Metazoa; phylum Chordata; class Actinopteri; order Beloniformes; family Adrianichthyidae; genus Oryzias; species Oryzias celebensis. Next base: position 3,816,837 of record BNCR01000012.1, read on the forward strand.
CGCAGACAACAACATGGTGCCAACATGGCTTCAGAGCATCACTAGCCCGAAGTCCTCAACCGACAAAGACTTTTTTGGTCGAAAAACACTCATTTATCTGGGTTAGGAAGATTCCATTACAGATGCACAACTTTTGCTTACGGCTAAAGTTGGAAAATATCCACATTTTGTGCTTACTTCCCGTTAGCTTCCACCTGTAAGGGCAGTTTTGACGAAGCCATGAGGCACCCGTGAAACAGTAACACACCAAAATCATCAACATCATGGTTCATTTCTCAGAAGACAATCCTGGCAGAGAAGCTCACATAGATATTTGGATGTCAAAACTTGTATTTTGAGGAAAAAAACGCCTCCCTGCCTCCAAAAAAAGGTAGTAAACTACACCCCATCAGCTGGTGTGTGTTGGGTGCTCTTACTGCAATACCCGGCTTTGTGTGCCTCTTTTGGTTTTCCGTTGGTGTGTGTGAGGGCCTGCTCTTCCTGACTGAGCTCAGGCTTCAGAGTGAGCTGTAAGCTCTCAGCAGAAGCCAGCATTGTCCTCACGGCTCCCACCGCCTCCGACCGCAAAGAAGGGAAGCCGCGGTCCATACCAGCCGCCATCCCCACAGCGATTTTCCTCCAAGCTGGCTGGAAATCCACCAATGGGAAGCTCAGCTTTTCTTCTCCCAGGGCTTTCTTCAATCAGTCCCAGCTGCTCAAACTGGGAAATGAGGACTAAAAAGTGCTCGGGCTGCACTGTGATTTGTGTCATTCACTTCTCCCTTCCTCTTCTGCCGGAAAAAAAGTCACAAGATACTGTGTCAAGTCACAAACAGCAAGTCATCCTGGTCCCTGAGGGTGAGACCTCCTTTTTCAGCTGGACAGCATTCAATCAGACGTTCCTCGAGCTTTCAAAAAGCTGCCTTCCTTACCTGCCTGCCGCACATGTAACTGTGGTCACTTCCCTGCAGGGGAAAAAGGAGGCCCTTATCTGCTCTCGTGGGTAAACATGGAGCCACTTTTCATCACCACCTCTGCGCAATCACCAAGCGCATACCATGCCCGCTTTGGCTGAAGAGGCCGGCAGGACAGGCCTCCATCAGAGATAAAAAGAGCAGGAAGAATGTAAGGAAACAGCAGGAGAAAATTCTGCCTCCTACCACTTCCTCTGGGTTTTTTTTACCCCACACTGACTCACAGGTCGATTTCCAAACTGTGTTGACGGCACAGATTTCTCCTTCTGAATCCAGTTTTTAAAAATCCAGCCGCATTTTGTTCAGCTTACGCTCTGAGAGAAGACATCCTCTGGGAGAAAGTTTAATAACATCCAGTGCTCGTGACCCTACCGTCATCTCGCTGAGTGATTTGTCGCATTCTTGATGTGAAAGAGGGAATTCAGACACGTTCTTCTCACAATTTCACTCAAAGAAAAGACAACTGTGTTACGACAACACAAAAAAAGAACATTGCAGCTTGTGTTTCTGTGTGAGTTTGTCAAAAAAAACTTTTAAAATCCAGAAAAATGAATCAAAGTCCCAATCTGATCACATGACAGTGGAGCTGCCATCAGTGTAACTGTGGGGGAACTGTGCCTGTAAAGACCTTTAGGATGAAAAAGTCTGTTGGTCCGGATTGAGTCCTGAACCCTGCATTTGGTTTGTATTTAGACCGCCATCAACCGGACACTTCTGATTCAAACCAAAGCTTGTAAACAAAACCATGTGACTAAAGATCTCTTCACTCATTGGCCAAGAATTATGAGGGCGGAGCAAAGCAATGAGAGGTGGAATAATGGAAATCCTACGTTTTGCAATCCTTGTTGGGATAGTTCAAACTTTATATTTCAGCATCAGGTACAACACTTTACTGCTGCTTTGGTACGGCGGAGGCATGCTGCGAGACGGTTACTGAGGAGACAAAGGCTATGAAGTTACACTGAAAACTGTTTATGACGTATAGATTGTCGGGAAAACAGCGTGAGAACCAGTGTATCATGTTAAAAGTTGTTTTAATCAGGCTGCATTCATCCAAAAGCATTTCAATGAGTTACTGTGTCCCATCTTTGTTCCGCTCCTCTGCCTACATCCCACAATGCCCGGCTACAGTGGCCGTTCTGGTCCAGTTGTTCTGCTCCGACCACAGAGCCTATTCAGACTAAGAAAACTCAGAGTGAACCGCAGCTCAGTCTGATGGGAAGCGAGCCAAACGTGTCCAGTCTGAATACACCCTAAATGAAGGTAGAAAAGCTTTAAACACCAAACTCCAGGGTTGCGTCCGAATTCCTTCACTACTCAGTGCATTATTCAGGGCGCTTGCCATTTTGAAGAGCTGTCCCAAACGACAATTCCCTTGACATCTGAAGAAGTTTCTGCAAAAACCCAGTGTCCATCAATTCTCAACGGCTTGGCAAATATACACCACAATGATTGAATTTGAAACCATTTTTCATGTGAAAAACAATCTTAATTCATTTTCATTCAAAATTCAGGTTTTCAGCATCAAAACACAATGGATTCCTATGTAGTCTTCTTTGTATCATGCACACATTGATTACAGACAAACAGGTCACAGGTGAGGATGCTTATCTTTAGCTGCCATTCAAGTCTTTTTTTTAGCTTTTTTTTTTTTTTAGCTTTTTTCAGCAAAAATCAGAGTCAATCAAAACATTTGGGAATATTCTGTTGTCATTATGATTTTAAAAAGAAATTGATTTATCCAACCAATAACAACGAGTGAAAATAAAGTTTTTCAGTTACTATCTGATAATCTCAGAAAAATGTCCAAAAAAAAAAAAAAAACATACATTCCTTCAGGATACGTAAACTTATGAACATTCTTATTTGAAAAAGAGAAAATTTGAGAACCAAATCTCAAAATGATTAGAAAAGGAATCAAACATGGGGGCAAAAACTGTGGATAACATTTATAAATAAAGTGTAGCAGGATATTAAAGGAGATTAAAACAAAATTAAGTAAAAGAGGGCAAATATAATTAGAAGAAAAATGCGAAGAGGCGGAGCTATTAAAAAAAAAAAAAAACTTTCCCAAGATTTTTAACACAAAACCATAATAACAAATACAAATGTGGCCTCATATGTCTCAGAAAACAGATTCAGGAGTACAGACCTCCACATTCAGACATAAAAATTCCTGATTACAAATAAGAGATGAATGAAAGAGCTTCGATTCCTGTGACTTTTCAGAGCAGGAAACGTTTCTGACATGAGCTGTGAGGAACACCCTTCTGCTAACAGACGAGAGCTTTTTTCTCCTCCTTTTCTTAGCTTAAACAAATCAAAGTAAAAAACAAAAACGAGCCAACCCCCTGACCGGTCATGTGAGACAGTTTAAAGGTCTATTTTCCACACAGCTTGCAAATGTTAAAACTCAAGACATTTTTGTCCAAAGTCAGGAAGGTTTCAAACAAACAACTGTGGAGATGTTTGAAGATGCTGAGGTGGATTTCAAAGTAAAAAGTATTTTCTGCATTACAGGGAGATGGAAAATTATGTTATTATTTTTTTATTTTGTTTTGTCCAGCTAATCATCAAAATACAAAGAGAAGGAATAAAGTCTGAACTGGCGATTTGTCGCCACCTAGTGGCATCTTTGTGAACTGAAAGTTTTTAAAACAAGCAGCTGCTGCTTCAGTTATTTCACAATAAAACACATTTAACATGTGATATAATATTTCAAAAAAAAGAAAACCTTCGTTTGGTATTGTTTTATCTTATTAAATGACACCCATTTTAGAACCTTGTCTTTGGACATTTAATAAAAATGAAAAAAGAAAAACTGAAGCTCGTAAGTCTTGCATCTCCATAAATATTCCTTCAAATTAAGATGCAACCCAACAAAAACAATCTATACACGGCACATGAAGACTCAAAGGCCAATTTTTGTTGCGTGTCAATTTTTTTTAGCTTAAGTACAACATCAATTGGCAAATGTTTGCTGGACATATGCAGCAGTGAAGAATCTAACACTTCAGTGTTGAATTTGGGTGCAGATTCAGATCAGAGAGTGAACGCTGAGCTACACTTTATGTCAACAGTGAAGGAAAACCTGGAATAAAACGTCCAAAAGTAACAACTACTTTCATCTGGAGACACACTAATGTGATATTGCATGAATATTCCACTGAGAAATTCAGTTACCGGTACATCATAAACTCTGGTCCCAGGAACAGAATGTCAGACTTACAGTTTAGTTCAAATGTTTCAAGCTTTTTAATGAAAGTGTCTCAGACTCTTTGCACTTTCTGACTCACAATTTACAGCCACAAAAAGTTAAAGACTGTCTGACAGGGTTGGGAGATATATGGCCAAAATGAACCTCTGATTCACCTCTATCCAACCATACAGTTTGGATCCAGATTCCAGCTCAGAGGAGGAAAACAAAGACGTACATGGATCCATTTGTCTGCAGGTGAATGCATCAGAATAGAGTGGAGAAGGGAGCTTGTGGCCCACCCAGCGTATTTTCTATGTCACAAATACAATTTCTTTTCAAATGTAATTTTTCATCTGAATTTGAATAAAGAAATACTCAGACATGCAGCTTTCAGCCACATTTTTTTTATATATGTCCTTCATAATCAGAAAATTCCTACAAGAACATATTAAAAACACATGTTTTAGCAGCATGAGTGTAGAGAAAGCTTTGAGCAATTACATGAGGTGCTCAATAGATGGCAGTGTTGCCCCAAATAAGAAAATAACAAAAAAGCAAAGAAGAAAATCCAGCAAAGAAAAAAAATGTTGATTACTAACACCAATACGCGTCTGAAAACTTTCTTAAAACATGTTTCAGACTTTTTCTTTTTCTGAACTGTGATGTTTTTATTTGTGTTGTTCCTTTGTGTTTTTCTCTTTAGTTTGCTGTGACACTGGATAGAAAAGCATTGGAATATGATTTCAGGAGGACCAGAGGGTCTCCACCAGAGTTCTGGTGAACTTCCAAACCTGCAGAACAAAGAAGGGCTGGGCAATTAATCCATTTAATCCAATTTGTTGTAGAAAATAGAAAAGAGAAGAGGTAGAAAGACGGTTTAACAAGCCAGCTAAGATATCAATTAGTAAAAAAGTAGAACGGCTTAGGAAACATTTCCTATGAAAGCTACAACCAGCAGATGTTTGTCCTTTTGAGCAACGCTTCAGTTCAACCTCTAAACCCAGTAAAGGCACCCCGATATAAAAACTACAGACTGATTTCCATACAGAAGGTTCTTTATTAACAGGACTTCATCATGTCACCTCCACAGGCTTTAACTGGCTTTTCAAGCAAAGACTGGATGGATTTTCTATTCATACAGGATCTCACATCTGACCAATAAATAAAAGAAACATGTACTCTTCAAATACTTCTGGATTTTTAACTTCCATGATGCCCTACAAATAGCTTGACCTTTGTGAAAGTTATTCTGCATTCTTGTAGTGTTGGAAGGTTTGTTATTTTTCTCACGTTAGTGTGTGCTTTCCGAGTCGGATTTTTCCGATCACTCCAACACAGGAACACAGCATGTCTCTAACTTTGCATTTTTCCCTGATTGACAGCAACCCATTGGTGCAATTCCCACTGCAATGAGAACAAAAGCTAGTTGTGAAATAAAAACTCTAACATGTTATTTTTTTAAAGATATCTATTATATTTTTAATCAAAATTAAAGCATGTTGTCATTCAGATTCCATGTTAATTCTCTGAGGTGGGTTGAAAAAACACTCCACTCATCTTTAGAACCCTTTGTGGCCCATGAGTCGAAAAGTTTTCCCACCTCTGTTTTAGACACATGGTGCTGAGGTGGAAATTGCTATTTCGCTTCATAATCAGACTGATGAAAGATTAAATGAAGCTCGAAACATTTCAAGATGGGAAGACATGAGGATCAGGTGCCACGGCTAAAACTTCCAGAAAACGTCACCGGGACAAAAACGGAACTTCAATGACATTTCCCAAAGTCTTTCCTCCTGAAACTGAAACTTCAGAAGTAAATTCCCTCATCGTGCAAAAAAAAAAACACAAAAATAACAATAAAAACAGTGTCTGTATGTTCTGCTATGAGAGAAAAAAAAAAGTTATGACAAGACACACGAGTAAACAAACAAACATCAGCTTGTTGGACAATAACATCAGCACCAAAATCCCATTTAAAGGGTTGAAAAAGGGACACAACTACTCTTTAAAAGGTTTACAAACAGCTGAATGAAATGAAAATACAGTCAGAACAAAGTTACAACAAACAGAAGTCAGACTTCTTAGAAAAAGAACCAAACTTGCCAAACTTTTAGAAAGTATGGTAAAATATTAAATGTAACAAAAATGTTTAATTTTAATACTGCATATACACTAGGAGAGCTCGGGGACACATTCTGTTGAAGCCCCCTCACGTTTATTTAAAAGTTGTGTGAAGACGTATTTGTATTTGTCCGGTCTTCTAATTTATTTGAAATTATCAAACAAATATAAATAAATTGTTCATTAGTAACTCACGTGAGCCTGTGGTAAAGTATAAGAACAGAACCACTGGTGTTCAAAATAAAGAACATAAAGATTCCTCTCAGTTTTTTCCAGAACGCGTCACTAGAACTTTTAAAAAAGAAAAAAAAAACTATGGAGTGGAGAGTGTTAAAATCGGTGGTGGTAGTATGATGGTATGAGCAGTTTTCTTTGCTTCTGGACCCTGAAAGCTTGCAGTGTTAGATGAAGCCAAACAGTCTGCTAAATGTTAAAATAAAAATCTCAAACAAGAAAGTCATGAAGATGAAGCACAGTTAGGTGGTGATCCAAAAGAACCCACAAAGACAAGTCTGTACGCCTGAAAGTGCAGCCCAGAAAGTGATGGAGATGCTGTGACCTTTAATGCAGTTCCTCCGTCAAACTGACCTACAACAATTCTGCAAAAGTAAGTTCACCAAAGTTTCTAAAAGACTAGAAAACATTTGTAGGACAAAATGTTGGATCATGTTTTTGTTTTTAATAACACTAACCCTTTATTTGTATTTATTTATGTCATGTATTATTATTTTCTTATCCTCGAGTAACATTTTTTGTTCCTTTTGCATTTGTTTGGTGGTCGGAAATATTTTAGTGTGACAAACCAGCAAACAAATAAGAAAAAAAGAAGTTTAAATTGAATTTTCGGATGATTTCCAGAAGCGCCTAAGGAGCTAACAGCATGTAAACAGCACGACCGGTCAATGCGTCTCCAAAAGCAGCGTCTTACTTTTTAAAGTCGGCGCTGAACAGTCCGAAGGCAGCCCCGCTGCTGGAGGTGGTCGGGGTGGTCTCCTGCCCCGCTTCCACCGCCGTCTCCGCTCCCGTTTGGTCATTGTACCCGGTTCCCGACGACATGACTCCGCAGCTGAGCGAATATCCGCTGAGAAAAACGGACTTTTTTCTTTCCTTTGAGAAAGTCGTCCAAACAGACGTGAAATGACGCGGCGTGAAAACTTCCAGCAAAGATACAGTTGTTGCAGATTTCTCTCAACTTTTTTCCACGCAGAAGCGGAAGTGTGAGTTGGACAAGTTGGTGTCACATGACTGGGCTTCAGCAGGCGTTTGTCATAGACTTCTGCAGCTAGATCGAAGGAAGATAAACTATCTAATTTCCTTGGATTTTTTTCAATAGTATTTTGACATTAACCCAAAAAAAAGCCTTCAAAAATATTTACTGTATAAACTTAAGAAGTTATAGATATCATTATGCTGAATAGGTCCAAAACTTTTTTGGAGCTGTGCGATCTATTGTGAAAATCTCTATATTGTCAAGACAACAGCAGCTGCCCTGTTCCTGCCAAAGAGAAGAAAATGAGCAAAATATGTCGTAGTAGTTCTGCCACCAAAAAATCTGTTATCCACAATTCAAATTTGTTTTCTAGTCTTTTGATAATACAAAACTCCCTGTAAATAAAGGGGGACTAACTGAAGTTTTAAGGCTGCAGCTACAGAAAGTTTGAAAATAAACTCGACTGTCAAACATTGAACCATGAAAATTTCTAAAATTATGAGAAGGCCAAAAAAATGGCAGAATATGAATAGGACCCAAGTATCTAAATATATAGTAAATGACATTGTTATGTGGCAGTATAGGAGTACAATTCTTCCCCAAAACAAATAATACTCTCCTGACTTTTACATTACTTTTTTCAGGCAAAGATAAAGTAAAACAGAAATGTTGTGATGTAGACAACAGAAAGGAAGTAAGGCTAAAACAAATTTGTAAGATATCAGTTTTTTTAAAGAAATTGTGTGAAATCCTAACCATTTAATAGTATTTTATACTTTTTTTTTCATCTTTTCAGTTACCAGAAAACTAAAGACAAATTAACTCACTCAAAAATTCACCAAAATGAAAAAAATAAGAAAATAAAAGTCTTAACTACGATATTACTTAGGCATTTTAAAATACAGTTCATGCACACAAACTAATTTTACAGATTTAATTCAGATTTTGTGTAAATAATAACCGTTAATATTGCTTCATGTAAAAAGTGTTCCATATTAGGTTTGGAGTCTGACCATTTCCTTTAATGAAATATAACACGTCCACAAATACAAAAACAAGTTGTGTTTTAATCATTTTATTACAACTTTTTTAATATGCAAAATAAAACAAAGTAGAACATTGAGAATGCCAGGGGACGGCATATTCATTAAAAAACATATATTAAATTAAAAACATTCAAAGATTTTTTCACTTGTATTATGTAAAGACTTTTCACATCTATTTTAAATAAATAAAATTCAGATTCTTTAATTACAAGGATCTATTCTTCTGAGCAAAATTGAAACGATAGGAAGACATTATGTTTAAACAGTTCACACATTTATACATTTTTAACAAGAAGGTTAAAAAGAAATTATTTTAAAACAATCAGAGATAAACAGTGCAGATGTAAACTTTTGAATACAAACTAATCAAATGCAACTAAGAACAGGTGGGCCTTTAACCTGGATTTAAATACAGTGAGTGTTTCAGCTGTTCTGGAAGTCTGTTCCAGATCTGTGGAGCATAGAAGCTTAATGCAGACTCTCCATGTTTAGTTTTGACTCTCGGAACTGACAACATACCGGATCCAGATGAGTAGAGAGGTCTAGCAGGTACACACTGAGTCAGGAGGTCAGTCATGTACTTTGGTGCTAAACCATTCAAAGCGTTTTAAACCAGAAACAGAACTTCATAGTCTGGCATACTCTTTCGGAAGAGGAAGACTAAACTTAAGCTTGAATTCTTCATATTTAAGCAACTGTCCAATTTTCTTAAAGAGCTGGCATCTTTCTCTGGTGAGAGAGAAAGAAGTGAGATAGGTCTATGTCTTTGATTAAATAAACTACATATTCCATCCTTTTACTTAAACTTTTTTTCATTAACTTTATTTAACAACAGCACCCCCCCCCCCGCACACACCCACACACAATTACAAGTCACATCAGCAAGTACTCAGTTACAAATAAACAATGATACATTTTTATAAGTAAGATGATTTACAATGTCTAATAACAGTAATGGGAACATAAATGCAAAAAAAAGAACGATTGCAAAAGTAAATAACCACAAAAAGTAAAAATATTAACAAAGAAATAGCAAGACAGGGTATTAAAATCAAGCAAAAAAATCACATATTGTCTAAGTATGATATTCCTTGAATGTATTAATTGAAAAGAAACATAATAGTAATAGATCTTTATCATATCATTTTGTATTTACTCTGCACTTTAGAATTTAAAAATTAGATTGGAGTAGTAGCAAATGGATACTATTTTCTACCATTTTATCATCAACGTTAAAATATGTGAGTATAAACCTCTTTGTGGGATAACTTATGTATACTTTTTGTGTGCATGTCTTTAATTTTGTCATTATTACAAAGTGCATGAGTCACCATGCTTTTCCTTCTACTGTTTAGGGAACTCCTGCGCGAACAAGAGCTGTGACGTGTCATACGTACATGTCAACTTCCGCCTGACGTAGGCCCCCCCTGGTGCGTGGCTGCTGGCCAATCCTTGCACGGGTCGGGTTTCTTCAAAGAGTCACCATCACTCCGACCGTGTCTTCTCCGAGCTATTTCCTTGTACCGATTCGATGCTTTGAAGTGTCTAACTTTGACCCGAGTTTCAGATACCCGCTCTGGGACACTGTTAACGTATTTGACGTTAGCTGTTCCCGGTAAAGAATGTCAGATTTCGACAGCAACCCCTTCGCGGACCCGGAGCTCAACAGCCCGTTTCAGGTAACGTTAGCTTGCTAGAGTTAGCATGCTTAGCATTAGCTGCTGCATCCATTTACATTTAGAGGAGATTGGCGCTGGTCGGGTGGATTATTCTGGACTAACTCAACTGTTACACCATAGCGACGAAGCTACTTTGACTTTAAAGTTTTTTGAAAACCTTAACTTACTTTCTGAGCGAGTTTAGCTGCTCCAAAAGTTCATTTTGGTTCACGTTAACTTACAGAATTGAAATATAGCCAGGTAATGTTGTCAAGGTAGCCTAACTTAAGTAAATGGAGTTTGATTAAAAACAAGCAAACTCTTAGTATGATCGCTGCGGAGCACAGATTAAACCTGTTATTTATGTTTAAATGAATCACAACATTAACGTTGGCTATAAAAGTGACTGTCACGAACAGGAATTAATTCCCGGGTTTCTCTGTGACTGTGTGGCCCTCTGACCATCTCTTTTCTGTTTTTATATCTCATGCTGGTGGACGTGGACACCAGCGGGTCTGCAAACCAGACACTAAAATCTAAAACCTTGATTTTTGTCAGTAAATCTGAATGATTTCTGTTGGGACTTGTTCCCATCAATCATCATACAGAAATTACAGCCTCCATGAAGGAAAAAGGACCAATGGAGCCAAACATGACTGCTTCTGATGGATACGCATATCAACTTACTTAAAACTACGATCAGAAATTTGCACTGGCAAACCCAGATTCTGTTTTTAAATTTTGATGGAGTTTGGTCACGAGTTTACCTGGTCTTACTGGAAAGTTTTAAAACATGGTCAGAAATCACAGATGAAACAGATTAAAGCCTGAGACCACGTGGTTAAACACCCACTGCGATGAAATGGTGCTTTTAACATGGTCATATTTCTGATGGCAAATATAAAATTAAGTCAGAAATTGCACTTCTGAGTATTTTTTTATTCAAATAATTGTGAATCAGGAGCAGATGAAAAATTCCATTTAAACTTGCGTATAAGATCTTATTTTTGACATAGAGGATATGCTATAAGCCAGAATAAGTTCCCCTCTCGGCTCTGTTCTGATGCATTCCCTACAGACAAACAGGACCGGGTACGTCTTTGTTTTCCTCGTCTGAGCTGGAATCTGGTTCTAAACTGTACAGCTGGATAGTGTCGAAATTGCTTGCAATTTTTGTTGTATCGTTAATGTCAGGATGGGGGTGTGAGAAACTGTGAGGTAGAGGGAAAGCGTGTAAACAGAGAGCTCTCAGCTACAGGGAGGGGAAGGGGGGCAGAGACAGAGAGGATCAGAGTGGGACCTAAAGACAAGGTCGCATTTTTAAAGGCAGAAAGCTGGAGTTTGTGTCACGGCTGAAGGTCAAAAGCCAAACCCTAAACGAAGTCTTTAGTCAAAAATATTTCAAGGATTCCTGAGGCGTTTGCAGGTTTTGGTAAACTTAAGATAAGTTCAGGGAATCAAAGTTATTGGAGAATAAAAATAGGAAATATAACAAATTAAGGATTTTTGTTCTTGTAGTAGTCCAGAAATGTCCCAGAACCTGGTGAAGGAGCGGGTTCAGTCACACACTGGCAGGATAAGTGAATAATTCATGGGTTCATTAGCATACTGACAGGACCTGAAAGGCTTTGCTGCTGCGTTTGTCATTTTCTGCCTTTAACCTCGTTGCCTCAAGATAATTGGAGCTGTGTTCCTTTCTCTGGGCTACCGTCAATACTTCATGAAATCATATGTTGTGACATGTGCTGCCATCTGGATCCCGGCCTGCTAAAATCCAACATGTCAGACTTTTTTGTCCCATTTTTATGGATGTGGATTAGTAGCAGAATCTGGGCTCCAGTGGTCAGTAATGTAAAGTATTTAGATGCTTTCAGGTTTGAAAATATTTCTGGTTTTTTTGCTTTAAAATATTTTTTATAAATCATTCCTTCAGTTCTTTGGTTCAAACCTGGTGGTTCTGCCTTTGCATCTTGAAACGGCACCAGAACATTAAAATTTCAGAGCAACATTCTCTGAAATATTGATGATGCTGGTCTGGTGACAAGTCAGGGCTCCTGGAAGTTCAGGAGTCAGGGAGATGGTATCAGAACACGAGTGGATGAGAAGCAACACTTCAGGAATCTTTATGGTTGGATGTGAATCTTCTGCGGCACTTTGAATGGTTGTGCGTGACTGACAGCAGCTGATGGTAAGCAGCTTTTTAGAAAAAATGTAGAGGAAAGCAGGTCAAAAATATGCAGTAAATACTCTGATGTTTTTGCATTAATGAAATCCAGTTTTGTTTATTTTTTTTAGATATATTAAGTTTCTTGTACTTTCTGTTGCTTTAACATTTCTGATATTGACATTTTGGTTTTTGTGCCAGTTAATTCAGTTTTCTGCTAATTAAAAACACCTGAAAATCTTTAAATCTTCCAAAAGCAGTGTTCTCTCTAAGATAAAAGCCCCAAATTTTCTTTTAGCTTAATGTTGGTATAACTCAGCAAACAGGAGACTCTCAGCTGGATGCAGGTTTTTGTTTTGCTCCAAACTCCAGAAAAACGGACTAATTTCTTAGATAATGAAATTTTAGTGGACGTGTCATTGTAGTGTTTTTCAGTTATGTACTAGAATATTTACATTTTGTTTAGAAATTCTTAAATGCAGTGTTGATAACAAGTGACTTTTTTAAATAGAAACTTTCAGCTTCTAAATAATAAAGATTTCTTCAAATACTTTAGAATTTAGCAACAATATTTAAAAAAAATAGCTAACAAAATGGTTTTATTTTTTTAAGCATTTTCTTTTTTGTTTTTAATCAGTTTTAGTAACATGTAAACTGTCAATTTTAGCATTTCTTTTTTAAATTAGTCAGATTTTATTAACAAACGTAAACCTGATTTGGCTAATTTAGGATTAGTATTAGGATTTACTTTGTCAGATTATCAGTGAATTTTTATTCACTTTACTATTATTTTACTTTTCTCAGATTATTTACATTACATATTATTGCATTAAAAACAAAAAAAAACTTGAATCTCTGATGAAGTTTTGCTTTAGTTCTTTAGTTCTTTTGTCATAACGGCATGCATCATATTGCCTGGACCAGACTTCAACACATTCGACTGTGTTGTGAAAACTCATCATTTTTGCTTATTTGTACCATAAGCTCTTTAAATCCCTGCATCGTTTCATCTACTTATTATCATGGTCACTTCTTAGGTTTAAAGGTTTTCACATAAGTCTGGATTGAAGCAGAAGAACAGTTTTCATGAATTAAACAAAGTACTAAAATATAATAATATATTAATAAAAGTAATAAAAATAACAACAAAGCAGTTGACTGGCTCTGCATGAAAATGAATTCATAGATTTGATGAACAGATGATTCATTTTCAAGTCTGGTTTAATGTCTTTAATCCATTTGTTTGAGAAAGTTTTAATAAATTGAATAAAACGTTTAGAATGTACACATTTTGGCAAGTATCAAATATTTTACACCTCCATTTTTAAGACGCGTCTTTCAAATTCCAGCATCAAACAGTGCTTAGAATGATTTCATCTTAGCATCTTCACTTCACTTCACTTCCAGCATGCACTCGTTTCTGAAGAAAAGGCCTTTTTTAAATCCATTTCTTTTGTTTGTTCATGTCATAGAAATCTTTTTGTTTTGTTTTTTTTTCCTTTCATTTGTGCAACAGATTTGTCCGTCACTGTTACTACTGGGGCATTTTTGTGAAAAAGTTTGCAGGTTTTGTTCAAAAACAGCTTTTTTTTGGTTAAAAACACAAAGCATTTCTGTTTAGTTAAAAACAGTTTCTCTGTAACTCATGGATTTTCTTTTCCTTTTCATAGCTGCTGTCTTGTGAAAATGATTGTAAAGATCTCGCCTTTGTCAGTATTAAACTCCTGACTGGAAGCTTTGAGGAAAACGTCAGCTGTTTATTACTAATCGACTCCCACGCGAACCCTTCCACTTCCTGCTATCTGTTGATGACATCATAAAAGCTGCTAAAAATACAACCAAACTATTACTTAATGCTGGAATTAGTTAACGTTTTAAAAAGATGCATTTTCTTAAGTTTTTGTCTTTGTTTTTTTTTAGGATCCATCAGTAAGACAAGTCAGGCAAAGCACAGCTACAGGGTTGGAGGAGTACAATCCCTTTGCAGATGCGAAACCTGTGAGTTTACGCAACACTTTTTTGGACATAACTTTAACATAAAGAAAAACTGAGGTATAACAAAAGTTTTTATTTCTTTGCCTGTTACTTAAATGTGGAAATGGAGGAGTGTAAACATTTGTTTCTGCGCCTGTTTCCAGATTAAACATAACGATAAAACAAATATTACGTTTAAAAATAGGCATCATCCAATATTATCTGGTGAAAGTTCTATAAAGATTGATTTTAAATTTAAAAGAAATATGAGTGTCTGTAAAGTTCTAACGTTAGGCTGCCGGATTCATGTTTTGTTCTCGGTCTGAAACACATAAGCTTCACATAAGCCATTTCAAAAGTCACTTTCATTTCTTTGAGCAGCATTGTTTGTTTTAGGCTACACCCTTCAAACACCTAAAAACGGCAGAGTAATTGAATATTTGTGTAGAGCAGAGGGTCAGCAGCTTCTCGAGGATCTACAGCCTCACAGCATCTACAGTTTAAATGAAGCTGCTGTTCACACTTCCGCAAGGCTTCATCAGAGTCATGTGTTTGTAAAATGTTCTGACCCAAAATGGACTCATTTGAGCTATTTTCACATCCGTTTTCACGTTTGAAATCAGTTTTTCTTGATAATGTCTCAAAATCTAAAGCATCAGTTTCAAGTTTAGAAGACAATTTTAAAAAGTTCTTTATGAAATGTGAAGATGGGTTTATTTTTTTGTGCCCTTTCAGTCTCATTTGTCAAAAAATCCTCTTTAAATCAAGTAAAACTCATTTTTAAATGAACATTTCAAACATTGTACATTAAACACAAATCACAACTTTAAGAATCTCGCTTTAGTCAAGAAGGATGGACGTAATCTGTCTGAACGCTTCAAAACAAACAAAAATTTTTCCTCAGATTTGAATTTTCTGGGTGAATTTGTGTAAATGCGTCCAGTTTTACTGGATTTCCACCGCAGTAAACTTCTGATTCACACATGACACAGATGGATATACAAAGCCAGCATTTCATTCTCTGAGCTTTGATTTTTCATGTAAAAGACATCGGTTAAAACAATGTTATGAATTAGTTTCAGGTGGTTCCCCCACTTGTGCCCAAATAATTAAAGAAAAAACTGTTTATGAATATCTAACAGCAGAATATGCAGCTTAAAGCTACAAAAAGCTTTTTGGAGGAACTTTGCATTGACATGGCTCTGAATAATGACGAGGAAGCTGCTTTCATGGACCTGAAGGTTTTTTTTTGTTTAATGGTCATTTTTGATGCATTAAGTTCTTTTTTTCAGTCAAAAAAATGACATCAGCTTTGTTTTATTTATACCAATACATGTATTTGTAATAAAAAAGGCTTTCCAGATTATCTGATTGTCATTTTTTATAAAAGTCTCAGTCACCACTCATAGTGGAAGCTTCCTCGTTCTGCAGTTCTTTGCAGGAAAGCAAAAGGATGAGTAAAAATGAAATGTCTCTGCTTTCATAGACGCCTGCGGGGACGGCCCCCAGAACCACAGGCCCTGCTGTCAGCACGCAGCCTGCCATCATGAAGCCGTCGGAGGAGCCGCCGGCGTACTCTGAGTCTCAGGGCCAGGTAGGAAGGAGGAGATTGGAGATCCCGCTGTAGTGTGTTCTAACGAGTCATTTATCGGTAACTAAATGAATCTGACTGCTGAAGCTGAAGCAGACGGAGTGTCAGTGGATCCTTTCAAAAGTCCTAAAAGGTCTTAAATTAAACTAAAATAAGGCCATAAACCATTACATTGTCTGAAATTCTGGTGAATGAGTTTAATTTTTTTCCTCATCATTGCAATGTGTCTTCCTATCACTAAAAAACATTTCCATGATGTTTTGTGTCATAAGGTCGTGAACCTCAGCTAGCTAATTAGCTCAACGGTCGTCGCGTGGGACGTGCAAATTCACGGAGAGATGGCTTGAAAACAGCTGCTGTTTGAAATCTGTTAGTGGAAATGTGAAGTCCAGATAAAATTTGATCTAAATTAGAATCTGCATCACTTTAGGTTGCATGTTGAACCTTTTACCCTGATGACCATAATATTCAGATTTTTGTGTTAAAAGAGAATGATATCAAACGTCTTGCTTAAATCAACAAAAACAACTATTGTATTTCATTTTTGATCAGTTGCAGGTGCAGCATTTTGCACAAATTCCATAACAGCATGTGCAGTTGAACAGTTTCTCCTGAATCCATACCGACGCTCATTTAATAATCATAATTATTTGATTGTTCAGTCTACCTGCAAACAGTTTTTCCAAGATTTTACAAAACTGTGGGAGCACTGAAACTGGTCTATGATTTCATACTGTTTCCTTTTTGCCATTTTTATAAATCGGAACCCCCCACCCCCACCCCCACCCCCCCAGCTACTTTCAAAAGATGATGGGAGTGGGCCTTCAAGTTGAACCTCTGTAAACCTGTAGAGACCCTGGCAGAAAGGTGAACCTGTGTTTGCAGGAGCCGTCACGAGCAGCTGCAGAGCTGCTGAGGAGGCAGGAGGAGCTGGAGAGGAAGGCTGCAGAGCTGGACCGGCGGGAGAGAGAGATGCAGACGCTCAGCGCCTCAGGAGGTCAGAACCAGAACCAGCATCTTCTCACAGTTGCATCCCAACAGGAGAACATTTTCACCTTCATGCTAAGAAAACCGTGGACTTTGTAACAAAAAGTGCCTCCTTTATGTTGGTATTTTATCACATTTCCTGCATGTTCATCGGAGAACCCAAGAACAATTGTCTTCTGGGCTTATCTATCTGACACTTTTCGCCTCCAGAACATTCTTAGCAAACTCCTCCTTCAGCATTTCTGCTCATCTTTTCACTTTAGTGATGTGCCCCCTTGTGGGAAATACCAGATTTGCAGAAGCAAAGCGTTATTAATGACACAAATGTAACTTTAACAAAAAAAACTGTATGAGATCCTTTCTTTCAGCACACCTAAAATATTTGTTTGGGTCAGTTTGGTAAAGTAATCCTCCAACTTTAATCCTGTTGGACATTTTTCAGTGATCAAAGCCTCTAATGTTACAGGCAGGAAGAACAACTGGCCTCCCATTCCAGAAAACCTCCCTGTGGGTCCGTGTTTCTACCACGACATCAGTGTGGACATCCCCGTGGAGTTTCAGAAGACGGTTAAAATCATGTACTACCTCTGGATGTGTGAGTAACTCCTCATGGTGGGGTGAGCGCTGAATGGAGGACTTCCGTCCTTCATCTGGACAGGAAAAACATACAATAAAGAAACCAGGTCATACGGAAAATAAACCTTATTCAAATGAAGAATCAGAAGAACAAGAAACCATTTTGCTACGTACATGACCAGCAACTATTGATGACGTCATTGAGCGGTAGTAATGTCTGGATTTGAAGACACTTTTCCCATATCTCTCCTCATAGAGGGATACATGTAGGGATAGGGAAAAGTAGTACGGGAGGAATTCAGATTTGGCCAGACACATGGACGTGAGAGTTTTGAACCCGGAAGCCTGAAAAGCAGGTTTACAGGTGTTTAGATAGACTTTTCATTCCAAGTTGCAGGAAGTGATGCAGTTCTGAAATCTTAAGATGCATTAGGAACCTTGCAGCTTCTAACAGCAACCAGAACTCGTTCTGTGAGAGCAGAAAGGTTTGAAGGCAGAAGTTTGACGTTTTTATGAGGAAATCATCCCAATTTGGAAGGAACCTCTTTATGGAAAGTCTTTTTCTTCCTGAACCTCCAGCTTTGAGTGTGTGAGTAGCTTTAATGTGGAGTTTAGCAGCCACATGACCACACGTGCTGCAGTCATGTGGACTGATGGAGGGACTCGGTCAGATGATCTCCAGAGGAAAACTCCTCAGAACAAAAGGAGCTTCTACATTCATGTTGAAGAAAAGACTTTTCAAACCCAACAAGCTAGATTTGCTTGTTTGTTCTCGAAGGATTTTGTCAGCTGATGTCACAGATGGAAAATCCCTGCAGGAACAGAACCTGCTGCTGTTTGAGCCGCAGTCCGACTCAAGTCCCGAAGCGCCTCGATGTTTGGATTCATTTCACTCACTCGCTTGCTTTTCTCTGTTTTTGGGGCCTGTTGTAACAATTGGAGTGTCTGAATCCTTACCTTCAAACGTAGCATGGGATCCGCTTGTTTGCTGATGACGGCGTTATTTAGTGTTTTTGAATTGACATGGATTAACACATCGACCGGAAAACTTGACGGAAACAAACATTGGGACTTAACTGCAGCTAAAAGTGGTTTTGTTTTGTAGTTTTCAAGTGTTGGCAAAATAATTTTTTTTAAAATGACTGAATAAAAACAAAATTATAATTATTTAATCTTCTCATAAACAAAAAAGTCAAGTTTTCTATAACAATAAAAAATAAATCAAAGCTAAGCCCTTAGTCAGCGACCATTTTGAGCAGTTTTTATGTTTACTCCTTTACAGTTGGCTTTAATACTTCATCTTTAAAGCTGTTTTTTGTCGCAATGCTTTATTTCCTTTTAAATACAGCCCCAGTTTCAAAATAATCAAAATAAAAATATGTAAACTGAAAAATAAAGCAAATACAAAGTCAAAACAACGTGAAAAAAGTTATTTTTAAATGGGGGAAAAATAACAACAGGCAAAGCTCCACTAAACAAAATACAATGTTTTTATGATTATATTTCAAGCGGAATCCCACATTTGTCAGAAACTCTTAATATATTCATTCTAAACCAAAAAATTCAAAGCTAAAACTTGTTAGAAACCTACACCTTAATGTTCAAATGAAAACTTTGCTAAAAACATAATTTTTCACCTTCTGCTGAGTGAAATCATCCAGAAACTTCCTAAATTAATGTTTGCTGGTTTTGATACTAACTTATACTCATTAAGTTCATGCTTTTAAAGCAGATGTTTCCTCTTTAATTTGTTGTTCTACTTTTAGAGTTGTTTCCTTTTAGCACCCCACTGCCCCTGCAGGTGGGACTTGGAATTGCCATTTTTTGGGGGAAAAATACTTTGTCAAACTCCAGAACCGACAGATGGAGCTGATTGAGCTGCAGTGTAATGGCACACTGAAGTATGACACTGCAGGGCCTGCACAGTTTCCGTTCCTGCAGAAATGCTCCAGCTCCATCTGCATGCGGTTCCAGCTCTGCGCATGCTTGGTAGCACATATCTGTGTGAGAAGCTCTTGTGATTAAGATGAACAAAACACAGTCGTCTCACTGATGACCTCACACCAGAAACCAACTACAAAACTATGGCAGGCGTCCAGCTTTGATAAAATTATACAAGAGTAAAGACAACAGAATGATTTGAGTTGTTATTGCTGAGAGTATACAGTTTATTTATATTTCCAGGTTTTATTTGTTCTGTTATGCTGCATGTTCATAGTTTGACTTTGTATCATTTTGACAAGACATATTTTTTGGAGAGAAAAATATGAAACATTATTTAAGTCCCACTCAAACTATATTATTTATCTATTTTCAAATCATTCCCAGCTGTCTTTTCATTTTGATTATGCAGGTTTTAACCACAATCAAAAAGCCTGGATTGTTTTAAAGACATATTTTCTGCCGTTTTTTTCAAACCACTGGTTTTTATTCGCTCTTAATTCACAATGATATAAAGAAAAACTCAAATGCAGTGTTAATCTTGAAATCTTTTACACATGTCCTCCATTATCAGGAAAATGCTACAAGAACATGTTAAAAACACCATTTTGATGGGAGTGGGACTTTAAGGTTTACAGTGAATTAATCTGGAATAATATTCCTGTCTTTGTATGTTGAAAAAGTTCAGTTTTAAAAGTTAAGATTTAGTGTCTTAGATTTAGTTCGGCCTGCAAACTAAAGGGTGTTTTGTGGTATGACTCCAGTAAAGTACAAAACCCCGAGTATACAAAAATAAAGAACATGCTTTAAAAATGAACTAGAATATGACACTATAGAGTTCAGTAAATTCAGCGATGACACAGTTATGGTGACGGTTTGAAAGTGCTGTAAAGTGTATGAAAGTGTGTAAAAAAAAAGTAGCCTTTAAAACTTTTAATTAAAAACTGTTGTGTACTTTTTTGGGGTCAACACAGATTGTTCCCAGTGTTCACTTCTTCTTTTGATGGTGTCCCAGTAAAAACGAACAGACGCTCTCTTCCAGTCCACACCGGAACGCTGATGGCGAACCTCATCGCCTGCCTGTCCTGGTTCTGTGTAGACGCGTTGCGTGGCGTGGACTTCGGCCTGTCCATCCTCTGGTTTTTGCTCTTCACTCCGTGCTCGTTCGTCTGCTGGTATCGGCCGCTGTACGGCGCGTTCAGGTGAGGATCCCGCCGCAGCACGTCTCCACGACACTGCTGTTCTCCGTCTGTTCCTCATGTTCTGTTGTTCTCTTTGCAGGAGCGACAGCTCTTTTAGGTTCTTTGTTTTCTTCTTCGTGTACATTTGCCAGTTTGGCATCTACGTCATCCAGTGTATTGGGATCAATGGTTGGGGCGCAAGGTGAGACAAAGAACGCATTTTTAACCACAATGCTCCTTTCTCTTGGAGATTATAAAGTCAGTTACTAATAAAAATGTTTAAAAGTGTATTTTACTTTAATATTAAACAATGATGGTATGCAGCCAGTCAAAAGTATTAAAACAGACCTATTATACTAGTTTTATTTTACAATTTAAGGTTGTAAAAACTTTAGAAAAAAAACACTGAAACATTAACAAAAGTAAGTTATAAAATGCTAGAAGTTTAGAAGGATGAAGTTACCTAAAATACTATTTAAATTTCAGAATAAAACAAAGGGCTTTTCCAGAGAACACGATTTAGATAAAGAGTTTAAATCTGTTTTTTGGAGGCTAATAAAGACTTAAGTCATTCCAACTTTTCTGGATTATCTCCAACCTTCTCTGTCTTCATCTGCAAAACTGGAACACTGTGGTACCAAACCCTCATGAGCTTCAACAGAACAGTTTTTAAAGAAGGCAGCAGAAGACGGAGCATAACGCCAGGACAATGTGGCAGCATAATGATGTGTGTTTCTGACATGGATCTTATTGCAATGCTTCAGTGTAGTTAGCATTATTAGCATTTAGATCAACGGGATTTTCCTTAGATGGTTGATAAAGCTGAATGCAATGCTAAGACTTTTAGCAGTGTTAGCATGGTTAGTGTTGTTAGCATAAGGAGCATTTTTAGCGAGAAAAGCTTACAGCGTCAAACTGTAGGACACGACAGGAAGAGGTCTGACAGACCCACAGTTTTGAATGTATTTACATTTTTCATGGAATCGATGTTTTTCTGACAGTGGCTGGATCTCAGCACTGACGGGTTTGAACAAGAGCATCCCCGTGGGCATCATCATGATCCTGGTGGCAGCTCTCTTCACCTCCCTGGCCGTCATGTCGCTCATCATGTTTAAGAAGGTAGAAGCAGAGCCGAGCTAGAAACTGTTGGCTCCATGCGGTTCTTTCTGTGATCCTCTTTTTTTTTTTTTTTTTCTTTCCCTCCCTCCTTTCTCAGATCCACGCCCTGTACCGCACCACGGGCGCCAGCTTTGAGAAGGCCCAGCAGGAGTTCGCCACAGGCGTCATGTCCAACAAAACCGTCCAGACGGCGGCAGCCACTGCCGCCTCCTCGGCCGCTTCCACGGCAGCTCAGGGAGCTTTCAAGGAGCAGATCTGATTTATTCAGGTCTTTACCCACCCCTCCCTTTGAAACGCATGGACAGCCCCCCCACCTCCAAGCAACATCAAGGTGGTTCCAGTCGGTCAGTTTTTTTATTCTCAAGTTGAGCGCAAAGTAAGTACGAGGCGCTGTGGAGCCCGTCTGCCCTCGCCGGCGCTCTTTGTGTACCTGTGTGCATGTGTGTGGCCAACCTCATGAATGTTTGTGTGCCTTCCTGATGGTTTTCTCTGAGGTCACGCAGGCGATTCCTTTCTCCTCCCTGAGGTGCGTCTTCCTGCTTTTTAAAACTAATTTATTCCTGTTGATCTCAGCTTACTCTGCTGACCCCTAGTGGAGAAAGTCTGTATCCCTGAAGGTAAATGCTGTGCATTTCAGTTCAATGCCTTGCTTTCTAATCAACGTTTTTCAGAATCAGGTCAATAAAGGCGTGTCTTAATTTTCCTTAAGTGCTGCTCAACTTAATTCAGAAAAATTCAGAAGGATGAAATTTATTAAGTTATCTTGATCACCATCTAAAAGCTTGTTAATGTTATTTACAGGGTGAAATTATGCCTATTTAATCTGTAATCTCAGGCTAGAATTAAGTTTCTAAAGATTGCTAATGTAATTTTTTTAAATTCTAAAAAGAATGAATTGGGAAAAAAGGTGTCTCCTGCTTTGGATTGGTTATTGGCTCTCAGAAACTGTATACTTTGAACGAATCCATTTTGTTGCGTGTATTTATCTGCTTTTCTATTTATTAAACTGCTAGCAAACTGCACTTTAAATCTGCTTTCTTTCCTGTGTCAGTGATGGCCTTTTCTTCGTTGTCTTTCTGGACGTCTGCTGAACTCGGCGCACAACTTTTACGATAAAAACAAAGAATGTAACAGTTATTGAAAATGATCACGGGGGGTTGGGGAAAAAGCAGCTTCTCTCAGCATTACATTTCATTCAAGATGCTCTTCACTCATACGGAAGGTTCTGGAAAAGAAATTTAGAAGAATGGGAGTTCTGCTTGACCCGACTAGATTCAAACCTGCTGCAGCGCCGATGAAAGCTGTTTGAGGATAAATACTTGATCAATATTGACTTTTGCTTTCAAGTTTGACCTCAGTTGAAGAGACAGGCGGCGTCCTCTTGATGTTCTTTCGTCTCCATGTTCTTGGAGGGAATCTGGCTTTTCGGTTCTGGTTCTGTCTGGATCCTTCATGTTTTTCTGCAACTTTATTTTATTGTCCCACATTTGTTTCCTCCTCTGAAGTTTTGACCTGGACGTGCACATTTGACTTTGCAGAACCCAGAAGTGCAGTGTGAACTATAATGTACTGTGAGCCTTCTGTGCTTGATAATCAAGACGTTTGGTAGAAACACTGAAAGAATTTGAAGGAAATAAGAGTTCTTTGTATATCTTGTATAATTTAAAGATGGTTCCACCTTCAGTTGCATGTTTGTAGTTTGAGTTTTGTATATTTATTGCTTTAACTGTTAATAAAACTCTTCTTCTGTATTTGTGCCAAGTTGTCTGAGATTCTTTTGGTTTTTGAGCCACACGGTGGCAGCAGAGAATAAGTAAGAACCTGAGCCTCCTTTCCATGCAGTCACATCTAAGCACAAGTCAAGATTTCCTCAATTTACTCTGTTTATTCAATTTTAAGATTTCTTTTCTTCCCTTTTGTCTTCTGAGGAAAACTTTAGGTTGACTTCTGCTTAAAACTGAACCAGGGGAGCCATTTTTGTCACTAAGAATGATTCTAACCTCGGAATTTTTCAAATCAGTTTACGTGCTAAAAAAGCCTTTTCTCCATCTACTGTTTCTTTCTGCTTCCACAGAGAATCATCTGCTTCCTTCTAACCCTCTCCTCTGCATTCTGCTTCTTCACACCAACCACGTCCTCCTATACATCCATGAACCCCCTCTTTGGTAGCTCCAACCTCAGCATGCTTTAGCCAACATCATCAATGTCCCTCCGCTCCACATATTCAAGACATCTCCATCTGCTTCCTCTTCATTTTCCTCAGCAGACTCTTCCTCACACCACTCTCCACAGCAGTGACTTTACAGTGTCTGTTCTTTCAAATAAAACCATCTGAAAAAGATGGACTTAACTTCTTCTCTTCCTTCCTCTCTTAACTTTAATATTGTGTTTGGGTCAAAACTGACCCTTTTCAAGTGTGAAAGTGGGTCAATTTTGACATGAGGGTTAAATGTCACTATTTGTCATCCAAATATTACTCAAAGATGGGTAGTTAGCTGTTCTAAGTTAATCGTTTAGCTACTAAATGTTTGGTTGTTAGCTGTTTGCCACCATTAGCATAATGCTAGAACTAAAGGTTTTGGTTTTTTGAGCCAACTTGTTCAGAATGTTGAAATCTCGTTTGTTCCTTTGATGTAATTCCCAATTAGAAAATCAAATTAAATGATCAAACTGTTTATACTCGACTTTTATTTTTGTAATCAAGGAAGTTGTCATTACCTCCACATGGGAAAAAGTGTTTATTTCATCTGGAGCGCCGCCTCCTCAATCCAATCAAAGCTCATTCTGACTCAGAAAAGCAGCGTTCTGGATATTTCACCGTGTTCTTCGAATTGCACTGTTTGTCAAGAGCCTGATCTGGAAGCCATCAAGCAGCTTGTTTGGTTTAAGCCTAGTTTGTGGTGATGGGGTGGGAGAAGTGGTGGTGGGGAGGCAGCAGATACTCTGTGGTCCACAGAGGCAGAAACATCTACGACTGTCTAAGATACACAAACGGCAAAATGATATAATGGGGCAAACAGAGTCAATAGATGAATCTCCTGTTATGTTGGCTTCTGAAGGAGAATGCTGATGTTCCTGGGTCAATTTGGCCTGCTTAGCATTTAGTCACACAAAAGTCTTAAAACAATAAACTCCAAAAAATATTTAAATCTCATCATTAAATTCTTTACTTTCAATTTTAAACAATATTTAGTTCAGTGATGACCTTTCCTGCTCACAGATCATGGTTCAATGAGGATAACTGAGTAAGAGCTGTGATACAGAGGGGTCTTCTGTCTCATAGCTGCAAAGAGACATGATTCTTTTTACATTCTATTTTGACTGCTGGGTCAAATTGACCCAAATGGTAGCTTTTTAACATGAACATTTAGGGCAGGTTGACAAATACATTAAGTGAATATGTTTGGAGTATTACTATTGTGTCTTTTGGTGTCACGAGGCTGCCAGAGCCTTACTTGACCACGCGTGGGCAAAGGCAGGGTGCACCCTGGACACACTCACATTCACACCTATAGGGATAATTTGCAATAACCAATTAACCCACGAAACCCATGCATGCACAGGGAAAATATGCACACTCCACACAGAAAGGTCTGCCAGCCGGGATTTGATCCTAGGGCCTTCTTGTTGATTGAAGAGAGCTAACCACTGCACCACCGTGCAGCTCGAATTGGATTGTATTTAAGAAGTTGATTACACTAAAAAGGCCAAATAGGAGAAGTTTCAAAGTTAAAAAAATGCTTTAAAATATTTCTTGTTAGATTTTTTAATATTTCAAATGAGTCAATTTGACCCAGAACCTAACAAGAGTCAAATGTGCCCTGGATCAATCTGATGAGGCCACATTTAATCATTATATTAGCTAGATATATAGTATTATCTGCGATAATGCTAGTGTGAATGCTGTAAGCTGAAGGTGGCCACTGAAGATGCTAGAGCTGTAACTGAAAGCACAAAAAGCTGAAGCTAATAGCTTGCCACAGTATTAACTAAATGCCAAATTACCCTTTAAAAAAACAAAATTTACCATAAATAGTTCTCAGAATGCTAAAACCTTACCTAAACTTCGAATTAGCTTAAAAAATGGGAAACAAATGTCTAAATTAGCCAAAACAGCATGTTGCGAAAATATTAGCTAGACTCCAAATTAGCAAAAAAAAAAAAAAAACTAGGACAATGTCTCAATTTTAGAGACAAGTAATGTAATGCAGTTACATTGTGAAAATGAAAAAGCATTTCTGTTGATCAATTTTAATGATCAAATTTGATATTTCTAATTGAATTTTAGTACAGATTTACTAGAGAACATTTTGAAAATGAAATGTCAAATGCTATTTTCTTTGTCATTTTATCAAGTAACAGAATGAGCGGTGTTGAAGAATTTAAAGAAAAACCCGTTCGGAGGATTGAGTTTTCATTTTCCCATTGAAAGTAACGGTTTTGACATGGCGCAAACAAATGCTCATATCTTTTTAACCATTTATCTGTGCGTGAAAATGAAAACACCATCAGAATCCAGAGATGATGGACTGCAACTACTGGGATGTTCTTGTTTTTAGGTCCAGGAGTTTTCGCAGTAATCGCAAATTAAAGAACAAGAAATAGACAAAATGTATTATGGTCAGTGGGGTAAAGGTTTGCTACACAGCAATCACACAATAAAGCATGAGCACATATCCACACACACACACACACATCTATTATGTTATCTATTAAGTAGCAAGGTTAAAAATTGTATTTAAACCGACTCTTTAGCTTTTTTATGACTGCCAGGTCAAATTGACTAGAACACTAGCGTTGTAATAAATAAACAAGTAGGGTGGACTTACATATTAACTGAATTGATGGTATTTTTTATGTTGATTAGACTAAATAAGCCAAGTAGTTTACGGGTCAATTTGACCCAGGCACATTTAATTATACAAAAGTCATAAAACCAAAAATTCCCCAAAACATGGTGTATATTCCACTATTGCCTTCTTTACTAATCATTTCAAGCAATATTTATCTTATATATCTGCTCGCAGATCATGGCTCAGTAAGGATAAATGAGTATGTGCACACATCTACACGCATGTGAGTGTGTGAGACAAAGGTGTCTTCTGTCCCACAGTTGCAAAGAAACAAATAGTCTATGATTTTTTTATATTTTTTTTTCTTTCTACTTTGACTGCTGGGTCAAATTGACCCAAACAGTATCTTTGTAATATGAACATGTAGAGCTGATTCACCAACATATTAACGGATCCATTTTTATTTTATATTTTATTAGTGTTTCCTTTTATGATTTTACATTTATCAAGGGTCAATTTGACCCAGAATCTAACAGAAGGTTTAGGTTTAACATTTCTTGTTAAAGGCTTTCTTTTGTCACATTTAGCACAAAAACACATCAGTGGAAACAAGGATCACCCCCCTGGCTCCACTTCAGAGGCCAGACTGAAGTCCTTCACGGCAAAAAACTGAAACCAAACGTCCTCATCTTCCCTTCTCTTTATTTGTTTGACAGAAACAAATGAGAACAGACAGCACAGTATCTATCACCTTGGCACGCACTCCCTGAAAACACACAATACTACAAAACAGCAATACTTCATTTATTTATTTATCGCTCAGTCCGTGTCTGTGGAAGGAGAACCAGAACCATCTCATCTGCAGAAACGGGTTTCTCTTCCTTCACGTCCTCCTGAACAATCCTTTCCACAGATACATTTCAAAGGTCTACAAACACGTTAGTCGTTCCAACGGTACATTCTGTAAGCTTTATAAAAAAAATCATCCACTCTCCGCTGAAGGCTGCTTATTCTGACTGAATAGTGGTTCCTTTGCTGGGTGAATCCTCACACGTGGCAGTCCGAAGATCCGCTGGTCGTGGTCTTGCAGCGAAAAACACCAGTGCTTTTCCAGAGTGGCAAGAGTGACGTCCGCCTGGATGGAGCTCGCCATCGAAACCGTGCATAAAACACATGGAATCACATTTATTTACAGAGCGTGTGGTGACAGACAGTCAGACACAGCACCTCCTGTGTCAGAAAACACAAAAAACAGCTTGGCACTCGAAGATTTCTCCCACATAATCACAGGACAGAGACAAAACCAGTCAGTTTTAGTGGTAAACAACACGGCGGGGTAGATCTGCTCCTGCCCTGCTTTTTGCCTCCATCTGAATCTCTTCCAGCAAAAATGGAGGCTCAGAGGAGGCAAATCAGGCTCTTGCCCTCCTCTATCTCCTCCTGTACTTTGTCGCTAGATGTGGCGATCTCAGCCTGAGCTGAGAAGACGGCGCAGATGAAGGTGAGCAGGGTGCCGCCCATTGCAGTGTAGAAGGCCCAGCCCATGGAGCAGAGGCCGGTGCGGTACGGCGCCGAATCTGGACCGCAGTACAGCTGGACTTTGTCGGAACCCCAGCCAGCGGGGTACAGCATCAAACCCAGAATCAGGAACAGACCTGCCAGCAGAGACAGAGCGTTGACCACACTTGACACATGCAAGGGCGCCCCCTACAGGCTACACTGGTTATGGTTCCAGAAACGTTCATCGATTCAATCTTTAGATTTTTCTGTGGCAAATAAGGCTGGACAAGTTACTTCAAAACTGTAAAACATTGACAATATTAAAAATAATACTTTACAATATTACCATCCCGGGATTGTAATCAGTTACATGACTTCTTTAAAACTTTTAGATTTTCTCTAAAGACAGGAATGTTACATTTAGATGAGAGACTTTGTGGTTACTAATAATTAATAAAAATAGTTTATTGTTGGTGAAGTCAAAGTACAGGAACAACAGGAGGAGGAGCCTCAGCTTTAGTCAGTTTGTGCTAAAGTCATAAGTACAACCGCCACCATGGGATTGGGAGGCATTGGCAGAACCTACAAGATTTCATGCCGCCGCCGCCAGAGTTTTTTTTTTTTGAGAAGTCGTTGGCATGGTCATGAATGTAGACTGTGGCAGTCCCTGTGGCAGACTCTCCTATAAGTCTATTACGGCGCTGCTGCCTTCCTGCCACCCCCCTGTCACTGGTCGCCACTGTGCAGCCTCCAAATGTGCCCAGGCGTCCACTGACCGATGTCAAAAATCGTCCGGTCGCCGTACAATTTTAACTGTTAACTCTTAAAACCTCTGTGGCCACTGCGCAGCGTGTAAAAATGTGACTTTAATTTAACATTTTAACATATAGTCCATTGAAAAACACAAGTGACAGAACATTTATTTAGTAAAATTTTACTCCAAATTCATGAATAAAGCTTTAAAAAAAAAAAAAAGTAATAAGATACTGTAATACATTACTTGTGTAATGAGTTACTTCCAACACGGTTAAAGTCCAAATCTAAGTCTAAGAAACAAACCAGACCAGTGATCCCCATACAAATAAAGTTTAAAGCAGCAGAGGATGAAGATAAACCGGTCCCTCAAAAGTTAAGGGAAGCAGGAAGAAAAAATCAGCCTCGTTCAGGCCGGAAAATCTGGTCTGATGTTGAACCAGTTTGCGGCCTGAAAACGTTTTGGAGAACACTCGAGAGGATTTCTGGGCCTGAAACAAACAAAAGCCGACAGAGAAAACTCTGAGCCGACAGGAAAGAATGACCCAAACTTCATGGAGGATCAACAGGAAAAGGTAGCTGGTGGATGGACTCTCCCGCCTGGCCCCCGGCGCCCTGAAGGACGGGGCCGTTTCCTGTCCTCACTGCTTTCTCTCTCTCCATCCAGCAGAGTTCATTAGGTCACATGAGGATGCTGTGTCCAATCCAGGCTCAGGAGGAAGCCCTTAAAACAACAGCGCTGCAGGCCGTGCAGTGTTTTCACCAACACTCCTCCATGAAAGCGAAGAGGGGAAGCTCTTTCTGCACTAATCTCTCTTCCTCTCTCCTCACTTCCTTTCTTTCTCCTCCTCGCTCCTCCAACACCCGATATCGTCTTAAACAAGGAAATGAAAACTAGGTCATAAATTCTTTCCACATGTTGCTGCCCCAGCACCCAGACAGGCTCTGGTGATGGATTGAAGGCATGGCTTTAATTCCCAACACCCCCGCCAACCCCACTGCAGCCCCCTCCAGGTCCTCCACCTTAAAGTTAAACCTTCTAAGCTCTTTCTCCCTCTGAGCTCCACCCGATTCCAACCTCACTGCCCCAGTGACCTCCCCGCTGTCAATCCTGCATCCTCGCCACCGTCCCCACCCTTCACCTCCACCCCTTTCCACACAACAAATAAGAAGCAGGTGGCGGCTGGAAAACTGGAGGAGGTGGCAGGTTTTAATCTGGCATGCCAATTCTTTGACTGAAAATAAAGAGACACACAAAATAAAACAAAAACCATTTCAAGCTCCGATAAGATGAACAAAAAGAAAGTTACGATTCAAAGCAAATTTGGAACAGAGCAATACACTACGGGAGTGACTTTTAAACATTATATTAAATAGTTTTAGCATGTGTGGAACTCAAACTCGTGCAGGAACGCTGTTCCGGCCATGAAAAAAGCCTCACCGCTTTTATTAGTCTGAACCTGGCGACACTGAGGACTTTCAATAACTAAAAACAGTAACTGAACCCGCCACTAACTAATGCACAGATGCAGAAACGGTTTTTGTTTCTTAAATTAGGACCCCCAAAAAGAAACTTTTTCACTAAAGCCCAATTCTAAAACACCAGGGTTCCTTGCACTAGAACTTTTTCCTGTCCGGGCCAACTATAGGGCCACTAATGGATTTTAGAGCCCACAGTCATGAAGAACAGGGAGTGGAACCAGTGGAATCCCACGGTATGTAGCTGAGGGTCACGGCTCTGTGGTTCAGACAAAAGACTTAGTCACAAGCGCCCGTATGAGGTTTGACCCGTATGGGTTATCCGGGTCTGTGGAGGACTGTATGTGAAGTGGCTGCATCTTCAAGGGAGCACCGGTGTGTCATGAAGTTCATTTGAGGCTTGTACAGCAACCTCAAGGATGGTCAAGGAAATGGAACGTACCATTGCCGTGTGTAGTAAGCATGACATGAAGTATTTTTAAGGTTAATGGAAGTTACATGCGCGGTCATACCGTAGCGACTCATTATGGAAGCCGCTAAAAAGAACAAAATGAGACAGCAACTCATTGAAATGTAGTCAGATGAATGCAGGCTCATTAAAACAACTTTTAACCTGATAAATCTTGTTTCTCACACTGTTTTCCCATCAGCGTATCTTCTTAGCCATAGTCTCCTCAGTAACCATCTTGCCGCATGCCTCCACCGTACCAAAGTAGCAGGAAAAAGTGTTATACCTGACATTAAAACAGACGTTCAAAACTGATCATATAAAATATAAATTTACAATAAATGAACTATCCAGACAAGGATTGCAAAACTTAGGACTTGTGTTATTCTTTATATCGTTGCTTTGCCCCGCCCTCATAATTCCTAGCCAATGACAGAAGAGATCTTCAATCACATGGTTTTGTTTACAAGCTTTGGTTCCACACAGAAATGTCAGTTTGACAGAACTCTGATTACAGACCAAATACAAGGTTCAGGACTTGATTCGGACCAAAATTAAACAGACTTGGTTCAGACCAATGGACTTTTCAAGTCTGAACACACCCTAAGTGTTCACTACGATCTGTTGCCCGCAGCATGCCAATAGAAAAAGTTTGAACGTTTTCGCTCTATGATCACAGAGCGGTCCGCTTTGATATTTCGCATGGACCACATACGAGAATCGTACAGGTTTGCCTATTTTACAACCACAGGCAGCCCGTATCCACCCGTAAGGGCAGTTGTGACAAAGGCCTTAGCGAGGGTTGAGGGTACTTCAGCGTAATCAAAGTCCACACCCAAAGGCAGGAAGTCTAGAGGGAGTGTGACGTCACCCGTGGGTTATTTCAGCTCCAACGAAATCAAATCAATTCAGTCATGATTTTTCTCGATTTGGACACCACCATTTTGGATCTAGACGACGTCAGTAAGCAAGGATTGGTCAGAGTCCGTCTGCGTTTCCATCACTCTCTCTAATCAGGAGTGAGCTTGTTAGAAGACCACACCTCTACCAATTCAAAGCGAGCTACACAAAATCTGTGAAACGTTTTTAACGTGTGGGGGCCAGCAGGCTCCACCTACTTTGAGGCATCTGATTGGTCAGTTCATACCTTAAATAAGTTGAACAACAGATAAAGTATCATGGAAACAAATGAGGATTATCAAGAACATGTTAAAAAAGGTATTGGAACAAGAATAATTATTCAGACAAAATGACTGAGTAATAAATGTTTATTTCACTATAGAAGTCTATGGGATTCTAGCATCTTGGAGCCAGCGGGTACTTCCAGTTTGGAACGCCAGAGGGAGGAGAAACTAAGTCCAGTTCTCATTTACAGTCAGTGGTCATTTCATAATCCCTTTTTAAATTCCTCTAAAAAGGTGTTTTGTTTCCTTCACTTCCAGTCTGCAGATTAGGCACGGTCTCCAGTTAAACCTGTAATAAAGTCTGATCCTCAAGCTGGACTGAAAACTTTATGGTGGGTCATAAAGGTGTTGGACACCGAGCAATTCGTAGAGAGTTTTACGACTGAGTTTGTTTGCCGCCTTGACTCTAATCCCTGACTACTGAGACACTGAGCAAGCTGAGCCGTTTAGGTAAATATGAGGAGAATCTGATTAGAGTTGATTTAACTGGGCTGTAAGAATCCTTTAGGGGCCCTAAAATGAAAAAGTTTACACGGCTGACCGTCTGCAGAAGTCTGCTGAAGCCATTTGCCGACATAAATTCAATTTAAGCAGCAAACTTTAGGACTGTGAGCAGCTCGAGAGACAATGCAGCCTTGAAGAAGTGTGTCTCTGGAGGGCCGTGAAGCAGAGTGACATGAGGGGCCCGGGAGTCACTCAGCGGTAATGACGTGACCATCTCTGGCAGCAAAGCCGCGATCTTCCCATCTGAGCTCAGTCGCTTCCAGAAACATCTGCAGCTCCGCTTTCCTCTTCAGGCTTTCTGGGAATGATGATTAGCAAAGTGTTCGTGTGCTCTGTCCCGCTGGTGGACATCAGTCAGTGTGATGTCATCCACCGCCTCCGCAAAGTTTACACTAAAGACGAGATGGCTGAGTTCAATGTTTGATTCCCAGCCCCTACTGAGGAGGAACTGAAGCTGCTGCACGGCAAAAGAAAAGGCTTCAACCGCTTTTGCCTTTCGAAGCTCCAAAGTGCACACCGCCACTTTCAGACGATGACTCTCGGTGATCCTCCGAGAAATTAAGTCATATCGTTTCAGACAACAGAGCTGGTAAAGTCACAAATACTACTGCCACCGCACCACGGGGAGGCATCGGCAGAATCTTCAAGATTTTTTTGAAAATTGTTGGTGTGGTCATAAATGTAGATGGCGGCAGTCAAACGGACATCAGGTGAGCAGAGTGGCCGGCTTTTTATTTACCCCCGGGCACCTGGTGGCTCTTTAAATAGACGGCTGCTGTCCAGATATATTTCCACATTGTCCAGTCAGAGCTGCTGTCGGCCGGCGATCCGGCTTGATCCTCCCTGCGGCCACCCAGCCATCACCCGATTTTGTAATGGCGTCATCCCCGCCAGTCACTGGACTGCCACTGCGCAACCTCCAAATGTGCCCCGGCAGCCCCTGACCGATGTCAACTTTTAGAGAAAAATCGTCCGGTTGCCATAAAGTTAACTTTTTCTTAAAACCTCTGCACCCACCGCGCAGCGCGTAAAAATGTGACTGCCGCCTCCCAAATACAAATGCCGCCACGCGGCCACCAGCCAATGTGGCCAATGTGGCCAATGTGGCCAATGTGGGATATGTGACCGTAGTCTGATTCTGATGTCAGATAAGGGTCTTACACCCTCAAGCTTCTCCTTTTGGTAAATCAAATCTGAACGACTGAACGTTCACGTCAATCAAATGCTTCCATGGCAACCTGGCAAAGATGACGATCTTAGAACTAAAATTAAAAAGTCTAATTAAGGGAAATACAACACAGGATGAACAACACCACCAAGCTAAAGGCAGTGAGATGTTACTGAATGTTCTCATGATAAAAATGTGGGTGTGGCAACTACCAGCATTGGTTGCTAAGGCAACAGAGAAAATGTAAGTACTGATCACTTTTTAACACAACAAAGTTGATGGTTGCTGCAGACTTTATATATTACTAAAATGTGACTTTCCAAATAATCCCGAGCCTGCATTTAAATAAACTTTTCATTGGAAGCTTAAAAGCACGTTGCCATGGGTGTTGTGTAAATAGCTTTATAATAGATTGCCTTTTTCGATGTTCACTTTTTTGTTAATCTTACCTGCGATGCCTTGCAGCAGTCCACAAACATTGAAGATACTCTTCTTCATGATGCTCTGGAAGCACATGGTGAAGACGGAGATGAAGGCCACAGCACACAGCAGAAGGATTCCTGCCGCCAGGAAGATGGACGTGGCCTGCCAGAACCCGCTGGCGATCTCCCCAAAGTGAACGGCGTACGGTCCGCACAGAATTCCCCGCTGCATGTGGGCCAGTTTTATACAGCGGCCATAGATGCCCAAAGTGGGTCTGTAGGCTTCTCCTGCGGCGGTGGCCCCATGGGGGCCAAAAACAGCGTCAGGCGTGCGGGGATATCCGACCAGCCAGTCAGTGCTCATGAAGGCGATGAGCTCGCCGAAGGCGGCCACAATGCTCAGCAGAGTCCACAGCATGGAGCGGCAGGTGACAATGACATGGCACATGCTGGCACCGCTTCTATCGGGAACTAAAGCCGCTCACAGGTGAAGAAGGGGTCTCCCAGAGACTCTAACTGCTTAGATCGGGATCCTTCCCTGCTGGAGGAGCCGGAGCAAGCGAAGCCTTCACAGTAAGAACCAGGTGAACCTGCCGTTCCAGTCAATGATTCACAGGCGCCTTGCACTTCTTATCTTGAGTTCTCGTTGCTCCTCATTAAGCTCGCCCTTCCGTCTATCAGCTCGGTCTTCAAACTCTTCGGCTTCCTGGTTTTCGGTGTCTACATCGTATTGAGGTGGTTGTGGGTGAGCCAGCCCGCTGGCGTAACATCAGACACACCTGTGAGATAAAACACAGAACAGTTAGTCACATGTAGAAACCAAGAGTGAGAGAGAGAGTGTTCAGGAGATGGAGGAGGTGTGGATCTCTGAGAGGGCGACTAATGAGTTGCGGAGAGACGAGTTTGTTTGAAGCGAGCTGGTGTTTATGTGAAAGGATTTGTGATCAGGCCTGTCTCTACTCCATGGATATCCATGGGACTAAAGCTGAAAAGATAAAAAAAAAACATTTAAAAAAATGTTCATCTGCGCGTTTGCTGCTTTTGGTTTTGTGTTCACAGCAGGACACGATGGGGGAGTCAAAGCAGAGCGGATGCAGAGGGACAGAAAAACAAGCAGGAGGTCTCGTTTAAGCAGCCCACACAGCTGACCGGGTCAGTCAACACTTGATAACACAACCAGTGTCCAGCTGTCACATGACCGACAATAACCTCTGTAAGAAGAAGTGCTGAGTCCGTTCATAAAATACAAAGACTCTTCAGACTGGAAAAGTCCATTGGTTCAGACCAAGTCTGCTTAATTTGGTCCAGATCAAGTCCTGAACCTGAACCTGACCGTTATTGCCAGCTCAGTGGCCTTGTGGCAGAGTGTCCGCCCCGAGACTGGAAGGTCTTGGAATAATGCTATCCTACTCGGTATGATTCACTGATTCAAATGTGATCAATTTTAAACGTCTGTATCAATGTCAGGCATAATGCTCTTTACCGCTACTTTGATACGGTGGAGGCACGCTGCAAGGAAGTTACTGAGGAGATGACGGCTAAGAAGATACGCTGATAAGTGTTTGTGACGTCTAGATTTACAGGAAAAGTGTGTATCAAAGTTTTTTCAATGAGCCTGCATTCATCTGACAAAATGAGTTGCTGTGTCTCATCATTGCGTCTCTACTCATTTACATCCCATAATGCCCGGCTACGGTGGCCGTTTGGTCCAGTTGCTCCGCTTCGAGCACAGACCCAATTCAGAGCAAACTGGAGCTCAGTCTAACTGGAAATGAACCGAGATCACCTCGAAAGATGGAACAGAGCTTGGTTCCTGGTCTTAAACCAAAGAGGGGGACCTGGTTGCAGACCGGATGGTGTCCAAACACATCATTAGCCAACAGCGGAAAGAAAGGCCGTACAAAAATGTTCACGTGCATTTTTTACATTGGGGATGCTGCGAGCGACAGGTCCAAGTGAACAACATGTAACGTCAGGAAGGAGGAAGTAAGTGAGAGGCAGGCACGTTGAACAGGTTTTTTTTGACCCCACTCAAATCTTGCACACAGGGTCAGGAGTCTGTACATGCGGTTCACGTGACAGGAATGTGCCCAGTGCATGCAGCCTGTTAGGAATGAGGAAATTAGACAATCAGTGCATAGTATTGGAACAAGAATGATTATTCAGACAAAATGACTGAGTAATAGCTGTTTATTTCACTATAGAAGTCTATGGGATTCTAGCATCTTGGAGCCAGCGGGTACTTCCAGTTTGGACATCCTACGGGCACACAAGGAGTGTGCAGGTCAGCAAGGAGCCAGTACTCCTCACACCTTACTAGAGTTTGCCACGAGGGCACCGTATCACCTTCAGTTCATAAGTGCGAGCTACTTAAAAATACGTCACAATACACTTCCCACAACAATGGTACGTTCCATTTTCACTATGTTCTTTGAGATGGCCACATGAGCCTCAAGGTAACAGCAAGACACACCTGTGCGGGTTTTTGGCTTGTCCCTGTCCATGGAGCAAAGCAGAGAGGAGCGGCTGCACCTCAAGGGGAGCGCAGGTGTGTCTACTTTGAGGCTCGTGCGGCCACGTCAGGAAAATGGAACGTACCATCGTTGTGAGTGTTACGTGTATTGTAAAGTATTTGTCAAGATAATGTACAATAATGACGTACCGGTAAAGCCGTCGATGCCCTTGCACAACACTCTTGTTATAAGTGAGATGCGCGTACTGCACCCTCAAGTGTTTGCTACAACCTGTCACCTTCAGCATACCTGTAGAAAAACGCGTATGAACATTATTGCTCTACCGGCTCACTGAGAGGTCTGCGAGCCTGATATTTCATCCAGGTCGTATCTGTGCCCTGTACAGATTTGCCCCTTTCTTTTACCCGCAGACAGCCCCAATCCACCCATAAGGGCAGTTGTGACTGAGGTTTTTCACTGGAGCTGAAATGGAAATCCTATCTGAGGTTTCTGCTGTATTTTCTAGTTGATGAAAGAGCAGCAGGTCGGGTCTGTGATTTAGATGAAATCCTAGTCAAGTAAGAGAATAAAGCCCAACTTTATTGTGTTCAAACCCATCCATGGATTCCCTCAAAACCCTTGGGGACTAAACAAGCAAGCTAACAAACGTCAGAGATTTTATCCATGACAGACTTTAACAAATGTGAGCAAAAGCTTGCTTTGAAGCAGAAGCAGGAATGCTGGGGGAGATTGGAAGCTGATGAAGTCAGGTCTTTTTGCTGCCTGCTGGGAGTCTTCTTTTGTCCTTCTAAAACTGTGTTTAGCTGCACAGCAGAGGGAGGTGAGGGGGGGGCACAGATGATACGCCCGAGCTGCAGGGGTTCAACTCCTCGGCCCTTGATGTGAATCAAGGCTGAGAACGTATGGAATGGTCTCCGCCTATGATACCATGTGCGTAAAAGCGTCTCGAGAGCTTTGATGGTCGTCACGCTGTTGAGACACGGTTCCTCCCATCAGAATGACCCACTTCTGCGGCCTGCTGCAGGGGCGGCGTTGTGTTTGTCTCCGTGTCTGCGCTCACGCTAACTCTGAGCAGATTTGGTTTGTGTCAAACAGATGAGCTCATCGGAGGAGGTGCAGACAGCCAGCTTTGTGGAGTTGGACCGAAGTTAAGTTGATGAATCACAAGCGTTCACATTGCTTCACCATGAGCAGATGCAGGCACACACGCCAGCTCACAAAGCTGCGCTATTTTCCAACGAATTTCCCCGCATTTCCCACCCCGTCACACGCTGACAGTTGACGTCCCCGCGGGGCTGTTAGGAGGGCGGATGCACGACAGTTAGAAACAAGCGTCCCGAGCTTTGGGGCCGGTGCTTCACCTTCAGGGAACATTGTTGGATAACACAGCGGCTCTTGGACAACCTGGATACTTGACCTTTAACCTGAAAGGACGCTTGAACTGGCTGCCAACTGTCTGCACAATATCCATTTGTGAGTCTCAGATTGCCTTGAAAGAAGGTTAGTTGATGTAAAACAAGTCGAGTTCTATTATTGTACCCGGCGTTTGTGGCGGCATGTGCCCAGACATCTGCTCGCCGTTCCCAGACAGATAGATCTGACATACTGCCAGTTTCCCAAGATAGAATGAAGGTCTGTTGTTCTTGCACGTGAGACTTGAGGTGGATTCATAATACTCTCTAGGTAAGCAGGGGGTTGATGGAGGATTATTCCAGGCTCAGTTTACATCCAAGGAAGAGTTTTTAACCCCCAGCCACGACTAATCCTCACGGGTTCACAAACGCCAACATCTGACGCATGGGCGCTTCAGCTAGCAGTCATAAAAAAGTGTTCAGTATCTGCATTTATGAAGAAATTAAGTAAAAAATGTATGAGCATTATAGCAGCTCTTCAAAAAAGTCTAATGACTACACTCCCACCGCCATGTTTCACCATGGGGATGAGGTTGTCGAGCCAAAATCTGGACAAGCCCTCTGGACTTCCTAAAGTCCCACTACAATCATCTTTTGATCTATTTTCAAAGCATTCCCATTGGTCTTTTAATTAGGATTATGCCGTTTTTAGCTAGAATAAAAACAGAAACATTGTTTCTGCAGAGCTGCAGGAGTTTATGAGAAGTGTGAGTTGTGGACAGGACTGTTGAGCAGAGATACCCCGCCCCCCTTCCCCTCCTGGCTGCTCAGAGCTCTGTGGTTATGAGTTTTCCTGCTAGCTTACAGCCCCTCACACCCCCAAGCTAACATTAGTGATGCAACAAAAATTGTGAGCAATACTGGGGCTATCTAGCCGTTCAGTTTTGATCCAGCTCAGACGATGAAAACAACCAGCGGGCGCATCAGAACGGGGCGAAGCAGCGAGTTTGTGGCTTGCCCAGAGTATTTTCTATGCCAAAAATAGGATCTTTTTCAAACGATTTGAATAAAGGAATGCTCAGAAATGCAATTTTGACCAAAATTTTCTTTACACATGTCCTCCATTATCAGAAAACACAACAAGAACATGTTAGAAACACAAGAAAACACAATTTTCATCAGTATTTAAGATAGGGATAAATTCACACTAAAGCCAGAAAAAGAAACAGCTGTTGTCCGTATTGTCTATAATATCCCACATAACTATCACCAAAGTTTCCAAAAAGCAACCAGAAGTCTAAACCTTTTGGAAGAGTCCAAAAACAAACATAAGTTATGACTCTTCTCAAACTAAAACAACATAAAAATCTGAAGAACTTTCCTGATGACAGATCATTTTCAGCTGGTGTTGCTACAGGATAAGTCAAAGGTTTACAGTGTTTTTCATCGTGGATCCCCGAGTATAGTTTCACCCCACAGGCATCTTGGTGTGACTTCAGTACGTGATCCATGAGGCCGTGTGAAAAGGCCGGGCTAAAGCCATAGGACTGCTCCTGCTTTTACTGTCCATTCAGCTGTCCTTTCAGAGCAACAAAACAGCAGGAAACGCCTTTTCCTGCTGCCACCGACAGGAAGTCATCTACATATCTATGGAGCTGTCAGCGCTGGAGTCCCTCCTCATCACAGACCGTTCAGAGCAGGTTCACTGGGTTACAAAGACTGTTTGCCCATTTTATAAATATTAGAATAATGGCCGGATTCCTGCATTAGCAGCTGCTTGACCCAGATTGAATGAGTTCCTGACAGGGAGTCCAGGAAATGACAAAGGAGTTCACAGAGCTGTGAAGAGATCTAGTTAAATGACGAGCAGTTTTATGAATAAAATCACCATGTTGGTGACAAAAAGGAAAAGCTTCTGTGTCTTTGGTGTTTCGTGGTGAGCAGGAACCCCTCCTGGCTTTGATTTCATGTCAGGAGAGTTGAAGGAAGTGATGGTAACGAACTAAAGTTACATTTTTCCCAACACCTTTACACATCTGTTTAACATCCTGGAGCTTTCAGACACTTCAAAGAGGCTGCAGATCAAGAACATAACCAGACAGACACACGAATGTCCACCTGGAAACGGAAGAGAAAAAACAGACAAGAATCCAACCTGTTTCCACTGGCCTGCGCATTGTCCAGCTCCCCTGGAGTTTTGGCTTTCCCGATTCCTTTCCCAGTTTTTAATTCCTCCCTCACACCCCCGGACCCTCCCAACGGCCCTCCTCCCGGAGACCCGCGCCTCGTCCGATTGGCTGTGCTGAAGGCAGAGCCACACTGCTTGAGAGGGTCCACATGGTGGGCATATTTCAGAGCTGAATCTGGGTTAAAATAACAAAAGACGGAGCTGCACACGTTCTGCCTGCTTTTTTTCTTTCCCTGTCTCTGAGTCTTTCACCTTCTCTGCTGCTGTTTCATCAGCCGGGGCCTCACCTCACCAACCACTTCTGTAAATTCACTTTAGGGTAAGACTATTTCTGCAAACAATCAGCTATTAATATGCTCGCTTTACTTTTATTAGAAAGATCTGATTCAAAAAATGCATTAAAACACATCATTTCCATTTAAAAACAAAAAAGTAGCTAAAACCTAAAAATCAGCTGAAGTAACATCAATTTGAAAGTGGCAACGTTTGACGCTAATAGTACAAAAGGTTTGGATAGTGTCATCACACTGTTCCGTGCTCAGGCACAGTTAACCTTTTAACACCAGATAAGTCAAATAACACGCTGTCTAACCCGCGTAATCCTCCTAACGT
Source organism: Oryzias celebensis (assembly GCA_014656515.1). Taxonomy (NCBI): domain Eukaryota; kingdom Metazoa; phylum Chordata; class Actinopteri; order Beloniformes; family Adrianichthyidae; genus Oryzias; species Oryzias celebensis. The sequence goes on from BNCR01000012.1 coordinate 3,857,434, forward strand.
AATTCTTACGGATTCTGACACATATTGGCGCAAAGCTGCTTTTCTCTGCGTCAAAATCAGTCTGTGAAGTGTTGCATGTCATTTTGAGAAGAAGATAAGAAAGTTCATGAGCAGAAAATGTATCTTTACATCTACGGAAAAGTTAAAAATGTGTAAACATTATTTATATTAGTAACATCATTAGCATGATATTCTTCTATTTAAAAGTGGATGTTTTTATAGACTTATGTTGTTTTTGACTTCACATTTACCTGAGAACTCTGTGATGTTACCCACTAAAGTCCAAGAGCAGTCAAAACTCATCTTTGTTGCAATACTGTATTTTGGGCTGTAGATCTTTCAGGGGGTGGAATCTTGTTTATGTCATTTCTTTATTACGTTTTCTTGATTTTCGTTTACGTTTTCTTCTTTGACTGACTGCTGTGTTCACTCAGAAATGACTTCCACATGAGGGCCGGTGCAAACAGGATGAGGAGACGATAAGTCAGTCTGGCCCTTGAAGGCATCATGGAAACCCTCTTGTAGAAGACGTCTTTCTGATCAGACTAGGGCAGTCAAAAACTCCTCAAATGAGGACGCATGCAGCTGAGACTTCACTCTTGACCTTTTTTATAACCCTGGGTGACTCATTCTTCTGCTGCAGTTGTGAAATGTGTGGTTGAAAGGTTAATGGGCCACTTTAAAGCCACACACTCTCACTAAAATGTCGAGAATATCTCAAAAATGCTGCAACTCAACAAAACAACCACTGACTGTTCTCCAGTCCTTCTCAGTTTGTGCTGCCGCCGGCGTTCAGCATCTGCAGTCCAGTGCACAATAAGAGTATACGAAAAGAAACAACAAAAAATGCAGACAGCAAACAAATGGAGCAAGATAAAGCTTAATTCATGGCATTCTCAGCCTTTCAGAATAAACTATATCCATATACATGATCATTTATTACCTTTGGCACACTAAAGAACACATTTGTTTTGAAAGATGAGCTAATTTCGTGAGCTTCTTTTCCTTCCTGGAAGTAAAAAGCCTCAATCTCTGAGGCTCCGCCTTTCGCTCCTTGTGGGTGCCGCCCATTTCATGACTTCATCCTAGAGCCGGGCTCGGCAGTGGGCCGTTGTTTTCTCTGCAGATTAGGTCTAAGAGGAACCACTTCTCTTCAAAGTTGATGCTAAAGTGAAAGCGTTTGGCTGAACACGGCTAGCTCCATGGAGAAAGTGTGTGTGCGTGTTAGCCTGTGGGCGGTGCTGGCAGCGCACACTCTCTGGAAGGGGCTGTTCCCCACTTTGTGACATTACAATGGATTGGAAGGGGCTGGTGCTCAGAGCGCAGGGTTTTAGAGAAACGTTCAGAGATGCGTGAATAAATCAAAATACCGTTTTGGGGTTGTTTCGCATGAGGAATTAACATTATAATAAGCTTAAAACTCAAAAGTTTATTTTGCACAAAATAGACCATTTAAAATGAAACATTTGCTCAAAGACACACTTTTAAACACTGAAGAAAAGAAACAAAAATTAAACAGATTTGGTTTTCTGTTTGACAGATCTGTTTTGAATACGACTTTTCTTTGAGGTGATAATGAAATTTCCTCTGTTTAAATACATCACAAAGTCACAATGGAGAACAGTAAGGTACTGATGAACACTTCATATTCTTTATAAACTATGTAAATTCATTTTTTTAAGCAGTAGTTTTTTTAAGATAGATGACTGGTCACAATAAATCCTCACCAACCGCCATGTTTGTTTCATAACAACCCATCTGCATGAAGACTATACCTTATAAACTTACTGTTTTTGGATTTTTTTTCATAGGAAATTTAACACAGAGAAAATGTATATAGTTAACTAACTTATAATTATGGATAAATATCACACGAGTGTTAGTATGCTAACAAAAACTGTGTTTTATGTTTTTTAAAATGTAGAAAGTTTTGAATCCTGAACTAAAAAAAAGCTGAATTTTAGCCTCACTTGAAACTTTAGGAGAATAATTTAGAAGAATTCTTTTCAATTTAACTCTTTGTTTTTTTTATCTTTTTAAAAATATTTTAAGCATTATTGACTTTATTGGTTTGTGTTGTAACTTTATTTGTGTTTGCACTTTGTATGGAGTGTGACTATGATATTCCGTTCAAGCAAAATTTGTCGATAAAGTTTAAAAAAAAACATGTTGTAGCAGTGATGTCATAAACAAGACATGCTGTTCTGTGGACAATGTCACTCACAGTGCAGCGTGGCATGTCAAAGTCCCTGGCTAATACACAGTAAGATGTCGCAGACGCCAGCCAGGAAAGAAACACCAGGACCTCAGTGTCCTGTTCCCATCCCAGAGCGTGAGGAACCCGAAGCTGCTCCACCAGACGCCCTATGGTCCAGTGGGTCGACCCAAAATCCAGTCTGGTGTCAGACTGACCGTAAGCATAGAGGCCCAGAACAGAAACCTTTATGTTGGCAAATCAGGAGAGACGTGGAAGACCCTGTAAAATGTAACATTAATCATTGTATTTGTTAAATTAGGTTTTATTTTTGGAATGTTTCTGTTTATTATGAAGGCTTACAATTATTTTAGAAAGGATTTATGAATGCTGGAAAATATCTTGCTTTTTATGTGTTTGGGTTTTTGGATTTTCATGTTAATTTTTACGTTTGAAAGTAAGTATTTTTGTTTAAAACAAGTGTCTGTAAATCTTTTTGTAAATAATTTAAAACACTTTGTGTAGAAGGCTGATATGGTTTGACTATAAAGAAGAAACAACACTTTCTCTGAACTCACAAGAGTGTTACAGGTAATTAGAAAATATAATAATCAGAATCAAATCATAATCAAATGTTGGAAAAAATGGTTATACTCTTGTACAGCAGATGGTGTAACCCTGAGTAATCAAAGACATCTCAACAACTTGCCTCTGTGCTTCATTTCAGATGATTTTCAGTTTGATCGAACTAAACACAGTTGAATTATTACCAACAGGAACATGAAAACATTCATATTGGAAGGTATTTTCAGTCAAGTACAAGAAAGAAGTACAGAAAGAGTACTGCCTCGCATGAGCCTGTAAATGACTCAGCTGTGCGAAAATAAACATAAACATTGCAATGGACTTGTTATTTATCTGTTCATTTCTAAGCAAAAACAGGACGTTTCTTCACAAAAATGTTTGTAATTTTATTTTGTATAAACCACCAGGTTGTTTTTTTATCATCAGTACATTAATTCATTCCAAAAAAATGAATGACTGTATGAGAACACAGTACATTTATAAATTGTCTTCATAATATGTTCTCATTTATTAGGTTTTTACTTCGGCAAACCGGCGACGTGATAATTGGCGAATGAAAGTAGTTCACCACCAGACCAGGTGGTGGCGGTAATGCAACCATTCTGTTGTTTGTCAACCGCCATATAAACAACACCCGAAGAAGAACGGCGACCAAAAAGTAGTGACCATGAAGTCCGAATTGCTTATAAAATCCAGGGCACCACATAGTCCAGCACGATATAGTGACACACTATATAGTTTTTTAGTAGTTAGGGCATGAGTTCAGACACAGCCATGGACTTTTTTAAACCCAGTAAATGTAGTGGCATGGCTGCTATTCTTGTTTTTGGACTATTTTCCACCACCTCCGAGTCTGAAACCGTCTGCAGGTGCATTGTTTACATCCCCAGCCGGACAACAAAACGCTGTGTCAATGTTATGTTATTTTTTCTACAGAGCTATAGTAGCAAATGAAATTCTCCGTTTTCAGATCAATAAAGTGTTATTCTATTTCAGTGTAATTTCTGCCCTTCAGTACACACTTTGTCGAATCGATGTTTCGTGGTGCATTTTTGGCAGTAATTCAATGAGGAATTTGGTATTCAAGACAAAGAAAAGTCTATAAACAAAGACCAATTATAATTAAAACAGATGTGTTAAATGTAAAAATATATTTGCAAAGTTGTGCACAAAGTAACACTTTGTCTCTATGCATACGTGTAATTTTATGTCACCGCATACAAACACAGAAGATCCCTGCAAACGAAATCAAATACTGTCAATTTTACAAAATGTTTGAAGGAGTTTTCTTTGTTCACCGAGAACTTCTGTTTAGTTTTTTATATCAATCCTTTGACTAAGCTGTGTTTCTTTTTGCATGTGTTGAACATGCAGACATCCCAGGCTGCAATTCATCTTACAGACCAAGTCAAAGCCATCTGTGCGTCTAAAACCAAGGTGCAGATGATCTCCAAACACTAGTGTTTTGTGAGCCTCACATCAAAGGCCAGAGAATCCGACAGGAGGAAAGATCCCCACGCTCGACGCACGCCAGGCTCAAGCGGAGCGGCCTGCAGCCGTGCTGCCAGCAGCCAGTCATTCATCTTTTTCCCTGTCGGACCTCGATCAGTGATAACATGTAGATCTGAGGAAGGACTGTGAACAAAACTACAGTTCAACAGGTTGGACATAGAAATCAAAGTCAGTTTATTTGATTTATTGGTAACACTTTAAAATAGGATTGCATAATAACCTTATTATAAGAAGTTAACCAGCATTAGTTTGACATTTAAAAGCCTTTATAGGACATTTATAAAACATTCACATATATTGATGTTTTACTAATGCCTTACACATGCTAATAAATTGTTTATAAGTGATTAATTAATATAATAACTGTGTCTTTCCTTCTAGTTGATAGTTTTGAGGCTAAAGCCTCTAAATATCTGTGTGTGTCTCTTGTTAAGCTGGGTTTACACCAAACACGGTGCGCATGTCAGAGGCCTCCAGTTTTCATGTTCAGTCATTGTACTTTGGCAAGCAAAGGGTATCATAAAACATGCTGTAAAGGACAATGGAAATCAAAAACTGTTTTTTTTAAACACGTTTTAAAAGGATTCAATTTAACATAAATAGGTTTTCTGTCTGAGAATGAACAACAGACAGAAATACATCAAAATAAAGCCTGGATTTTTTTTTGTGGCTCTTGGAAGATAGCTATAGTAATGTTTTATCTACTTCTGTTGTCAATAAGCATTTCATCTTTGTTATTTGATTTACTAATACTATTGATTTGCTAAATAATCTGTACTTGGAAAGGTAAAGTATAATAACTTGAAGTTAAGGCAACATTAAGGTAACTATGTAAAAATCCATTTTAAATTAAGCATTATAGTGGTGGTTTTCTATAAGTTCACTTATTCCTTTCAAGTAAATAATTAAACTCTACTTGACAAACTTAATATTTAATGGATTCAAAGTGTATTGTGTATTCACTGTGTGTATGAATGCAAACATGTCTTTTCGTGGTTAAAGACCTGCTGTGAAGAAAATGGGGTTTTGGTGTTTTTAACATGTTCTTGTCTTTTTCTGTTGATGGGGACATGTTTAAAGAAAAATAAGCTCAAGATTGCATTTCTGAGAATTTTTCTCTTTTAAATCATGAATCAGGAACTGGGTAGACTACAAGCTCCCAGCTCCGCCCCATTCTGATGCATCCACTTGTAGACGACTAGATCCATGTACGTCTTTGTCTTCCTCGTCTGGATAGCTACGATATTGCTAGGTAAAGTTTGGTTAGGGGTGTAAGGAGCTGTAAGCTAGTGGGACAGCATATGAACAGAGAGCTCTCAGTAACGGGGAATGGAGGGGCCATTCAAATTTCAGTCAAATTTCTGATGAACTACTGCTGCTCCACAGAAACTATGTTCTAGTAAACAACACAGATTTTTAGATTTTACCTCAATTTTGGCTCACTCATAATTACAAAAGCACTGGGAACGCTTTGAAAATACATCAAAGATGATCGGCGTGAGACGAAGAGCAACTTTAATGGCATCATTTACATGTATATGTGGATATACAATATGTATTGGTGTGTATTTCTTTTTCTTTTCTTTTTTCTTTTCAAATCAAAACACAACTAATATACTAATGAAGTTTGACACATTTATGAATAGATCTGTATGTCTTTTGTTCATGTTTTTTCTTTTTTGTTGTTGTCTAAATGTTTGAAAATAAACAAATTCCAAAGAAATAATTCCAAAGAAACGTACAACAATTTTTAAAACAGACTGAGCCGGACATTATTTTGATAAAGCCACGGTTAGAAAAGAAAAGCTAAAAGTAACCTGATGCCGTATTTTGGCTCGTGTCAGCGCGTCTCCCAGACGTGCCTCAGATATCTCATTGAGGTTTTTATCTGCACGTGTTTTCAATTGCAGCCCGGGCCGGCCTGTGCTGCGTCACTGTTCACCCCGCAGGGGTGAGGGTGGAAAGAGATGGAGGAGCGATGGAAAAAACAAGCTGTGGGCATCGAATGCAGAGTTGGGAACAAAAGCGTGCATTTTAAATCAGATGATTGTAGTTTGGATTTAAATAAACATCAGGATTAAAATGTGACACCTATAGAGGGGCATAAACATGTTTTTAGTTCAAATATGTGGAGAATTTAATGAATAAAGAAGAAGATTGGCACCGTGTTGTCAATAAACATACGTAAAGTTAAAAACTATGTTTGTCTCTTCAGCGTTTTTGCTCATTTATTAACTTTTATGGTTATAACTCATGGAGCATAAACACACAGACGTGTTGAAAGAAAGGAAATTCCTGCAATAAACTCAAGGTAAGACAGGAGCGTGGGAAACAAAGCTGGAAGGATAAAGGAAGTAATGGCGTTTGAGCGTGAGCGCCGCATGGACCTCCAGCTTGTGGTCTGTTGGGAGTACACCTGCCAGAGGTGTGGAGGTAAACATGTCAGCCAGGGAGGTGCCGACGACGAACGACGCCTGAACTGAAGTGAAATAGGAGCTGCCGGGGGAAAAACTGAAAACGTTTGCATCCATTCTTGGAGCCTTTAAAAAACTAGAGACTCAACATGTGGATGAAGTCACACAAAAGCGTGGCGATCCCTTTGATCTGAGAATGAACGCTCGCCATTTTTCTCCTGAAAACATCTGTTTATGCAATCTGACCCGCTGCTCATCAGCCTGGGGCCAAGCAGGAACATTTCTCCAGAAGGTCAACAATCCTTCATCTTCTCATAGTGACCATAACAACCATCGCATGGCAAACTCCAATGAGAAGGGGATGGAAAACAAAGACCATCTGACATATCAGAGTCGGGCCTCGAGGTGGGTGGCCGGCCGGGGAGTGGACTCTCTGGCTTTTGTGATGCGATTACTCTCTGAAGTTTCCCTCAGCAAAGTTGTTTTGGTCTCTAGCTCTGATTCTGATCTGTAGAGTATCTCTTAGCAGCTAAACATAAGCCAGGGCTCTCTAAGCAGAGGTTAAAGAGGCTCAGGAGCAGCAACCAGGCACAGATAACATCCATGATGGCGGAGCAGCAAAGCCATAACAACAGGGCAACTCTGACTACTGTTTGTTATGTGGAAACCAAAACAAAAGTCTAGTGTGAGTCTCCATCTCACATACTAACGCTGAAGAGTTCCGACCAAACATTTTCACATTTTCCTTTTCATGTAGTTTTTATGCTAACTGTTGCAACATTCTTTTTTTAAACCAAAAACAGTGTTCAATTTTTTTAAACCACTGTAAAGAGAATGATATTAAGTTTGTCCAATTTAAAAAAATTGGGCAAGTTAAAAAAATATATGATTTTAGACTGCTAAAAAGCTAATGTTACTATTAAAAATGATTTTTCAAAATAGAAAAATACAAAAACTACATATACCTCCAATATTACAATGTTCAGATAATATTTTTAAACAATATTCCTAAAATTAAAAAGGTATTTGCACATGGAGGTAAGAAACAACAATGAAAAAGATATTTAGGAAATAATGCAAACACACAGAATTCATTCCAAAAACAATTCCGCCAGAGATCAACTTGTGCTCATAAAAATTCTAAAAATATATAGTCATTTTTAATGACACTCAAGGTCACCCTACAGCAGGGGTCTCCAACCCTGTTCCTCAAGGGCTACCGCCCTGCTTGCTTTGCAGCTAACCCTGCTGCAGTAATTGCTGCTCACCTGGATCAGGTTTGTTCAGTCAATCAGAAACTGCGCTGATTCAATCCAGCTAATCAGCATCTACTGAAGCAAGGTTAGCTGCAGAACAAGCAGGACGGTAGCCCTCGAGGAACAGGATAAATTAAAAGGGCAAACAAAAGTTTGTTGTTGTTTTTTTCATTCTAGTTGTTGAAAACCTAAAAATGTTCATTTTAAGCCTTGTTTTAAACACCATTGGAAGTTTATAGTGCAGAGGTCATGTGGTACAGAGTTCTATAGGAGCTGACCTGCTGAAAACTCACCCACACAAGCACATGGAGAAAGGAGAGAACTTAAGGACACAAATGTTTGTGGTAAGTTGCTCATTCTGTATAGTACTGTGTTTCTGTTACAGAATTCTTGAAGTATTACTAGTTAGCTTCCAAGCTGAGTTAAATAGCTTGCTTTTTAACAAACTATAGGCTCAATTGGAATGAGTTTGTTTTTGTCTTTGTTTGTTCGCTGGGATTTTAGCTGTCTAATTAGATAGATTTTTTTTATTAACCTTAGTTAGAATATGAGTTATCTAGCTGGTGCTAACTGTTTAGCATGCTAGTTAGCTAACTTGCTAAATGCTTACTTTGCAATCAATTTGTTTTTAAGTCTTAGTTTGTTAGCAGGCAAATTAGCTAAATTGTTTTTATTTCTAATCTTTGCTAGCTTATTAGTTAGCTAGCTAATGTGTTAGCTTTCTAGTTAACTTTTTGTCAAATGTCAAGCTTTTTTTAGAATAAGTTAATTTTTTCCTTGTTTACTAGCAGACAAATGAGCAGTGTACAGTGGGGATCAAAAGTTTGCGCACCCCAGTTAAAATGTTCTATTATTCTGCATAAAGAACCCAAGGAAAGATTGAAAAATCTCCTAAAGGCATCAGTTTACAGATGAGACATTCTTTTGATGTGTAAAAAAATTAGTCTTTATTTCCATCTTTCACCCTTTGAAAATAACAGAAAACAAAATAATGGTATGCTCAAAAGTTTGGGCACCCTGCAGAGTTAGTACCTTATACTGTCCCCCTTGGCAAGTATCACAGCTTGTAAAGGCTTTTCATAGCGGCCAAGAGTCTCTCAATTCTTGTTTGAGGTTTCTTCATCCAATTCTTCTTTACAAAAGTCTTCCAGTTCTTTCAGATTTCTGGGATGTCTGTTCCACACTGCTCTTTTCAGGTCTATCCAGAGATTTTCAATGATGTTGAGGTCAGGTGATTGGGAAAGCTACTGCAAAACCTTCAGTTTATGCCTCTTAATGCAAGACAGTGTGGCTTTGGAGGTGTGTTTAGGATCATTATCATTTGTAGAAGCCATCCCCTTTTCAACTTCAACTTTTTCACAGATGGCATCAAGTTAGTGTCCAAAATTTGCTGAAATTTGGTGGTCATTTTAATTTAGTTACAAATTTTTAATTGACAAAAACTGGACTTTTTCAAATAACAAATACCTCAGGATTTGATTTGTATAATAAATTCAGGAATTAATTTACTTGAGCTGGATTTTACTTTGTGGAATAAAACTATTGGGATTAAAACTACTGATAGACTGGAGACCCTTCCTTGACAATCCTTTTATTAACCAGAAAGCTAACCCTCAGGCCAAACACCATTTCCATAATGTTTACCCTTTTCATGCCCCACCTTACCCTTCAGTATGGCCTGGGGTTTAGGGACAGTCGCAGACAAAGTCACCCCACCTAAAATCCTGTTTTCAGTTGCATATATTTAAGGAACCCATCAGTATTTGGCCCTTGGCTCTTTGTGTTCTGTGTATAAGATGAGAGAAGCTTAAACCTAACTTCGCTGATACACCCCCCCGCTCCCAGCAAAAATTCCCACAATGGAACAAAACAACACCAACTCCCCCTGCAAACTGAGATCTCTCTGGTGGCTATATGCAAACGCCCCTGGGGGCGGGAACGCTGTTGTGGGCACTCTGAGATCAACCTGATACTGTGTGGAAACGTAAAACAGTGCAGTGTTGAGTCGCACTGGCAGCACTCTGCACATTGGGTTGTGGATAGGAAAGGATCAAGTGTTTTTATCCTGACTAAGCAAAACATATAATTGCTGGCAGTAAGGAGGACAAATGAGGGCGGAGGAAAGAAAGAAAGAAAGAGGATATGGAAAACTTGAGAAGGACGAGTGCATTCACTTGGAGACATTCTCACTAAAACTGCCCTTTCACTTAACCTCTTACCAGAATAAGAGTTTGTGAACTTAACCGCCTGAATCGGACGTGTTTAACAATAATCAGTTGAACGAGATACCAGGAAGAGAAGCTCTGTCCCATTTTCAGAATTGCAGTGACAAACTCTTATTTGGTTTATTATTTTAGGGGCTTTCCACTCCAATGACCTTTCCAGGTGGCCCTGCTCTGTATCTGCCGCTCAGTATCTCCTGCTCCGTTGTTTTCCTCCATATTTGAAAAAAAACATGTCCCAACAACCCCAGCTTCCTACTTCCTCAGATAAATATACAGGGCAGATTTCATGTTGTGGAAAAGCAAAAGGAGGGGGTGAACCTCACAGTTATGGAGACGCTTCTCTATTTGTAGTTCTACTTCTTCTGACAACAAAAAATCTCATTTTTAACCTTCTGGATCTGAGCGTGGATCAAGTAAATAGCTGAAAAATGCTTGTCTGAAGAATAAAAAAAGTTAGTCAAATTTGCTCTCCTTTTTTTTAACATAGAAATTGCTTTTTTAATGCAAAAATCATCATAACTAAAGGGTTTAAACATATTTAAAAAGTTTAATAAAGTTTTTAATTACAAAATAAGCCTACAAAAGGTGACGCGTATCCTTAGTAATTACAATGGTTTTGTTTCACTTGGGCGTATAAATATATATTCCAGTTTTTGCATCTCTAAGTTAAAGTAAACATTCTATTTTTGCTTAACTAAATGAGCGTTTCCATAAGGAGATAAGGGTTTAAATCAGCTGGAGACAGACTTTTTTTCTCTACAATCCTTTGACTGCCAGTGATAAGCATTTCTCTTCTTGAAAGGCCCCCATCCCGCTGAGAGAGATGGAACAAAACAAAGTGATAAGACTGTTTTTGTGTTTTTTGTGCTCCCCACTTTGTAGCGAAATGGCAAGTTTGATTTCTTCAGTGGTGTTCGCAAAAACTCAGCTCCAAAATGGTGCCAACACCGACCTCTGCTTCAAACTGGACGGGTTAGAAAGTAAAAAGAATTAATGAAAGCCTTAGTCACCACTACTCTTACGGGGGAAACGGCAGAGAAAAATGGGCAAATCTGTACAGGGCACAAAGGTGGCCCGCTTAAAATGTCAAGATCGAAGACCACATTGTTTTCTACGGGCATTCTGCTAGTGACCGGTTGTAGCAAACACTTATCCAACACGAAAGGTTAAGTAAGGGTAAAATCGGGTGCGCACGGTGCAAAGAGGCCGCTAGTGCTGTTCAAATGTTAAGTGTTCCTTGTGTGCGGCCTGACTATTTGAAACCAGAGTGTAGCATGTGTGGGCATCCTGCAGGCACTTGCGTATCACGTGCACACCCCGTGAATGTGGCATTTCAGTGCAGTTAGTAGGGGCCAGTACTCGCACCTTACCGACGACTGTGGTGTAAGGACATCATGCAACAGCATCACCCAAACATCATAAGCTCCTTTTAGCCTTACAAATACTTCAGGATACACTTATCCCACACGATTGTACGTTCCATTTTCACGACATCCCTTGAGGTGGCTGTACGAGTCGTAAGGACACACTTGTGCTCTGCTCTACAACCTCCACAGACAACTCAAATACCTGCACCACCCATACGGGTAAATCCTTGTACGTGTGCATGTGACTAATGCTTTCATCCAGTGCTTTAATAATAAATCTAATGGAACCTCCATTTTAGCATCAGAATACGTCTTTTAAAGAAAATTTGAATGTTGGCATTACAAATTGAAATTGCAAGCTTTAATTAAGGTGATGGGCCAGAAAACTGCTTTTACTGAGTCTCGATTGCAAAACTCTACAATTTACCAAAAGGGGAACATTGATCTTAATTCCAAGCACGAGTTTGCAAAACATCCAAACATAGTTGCTGACATACGACATAAAAACATAGCAGTTTTTTTCTGCATTTTTTGGCTTTTGGAAGAGATTTTCCAGTTGTGATCACTGTGCAAGGAGCACGAGGGTTGTCAAGTCGTGTTTAAAGGATCCATTGTTGGGCAACACCTGCTAGGAGCAGTGAGTTCAGTGGTACAGCTGCTTTTTCCACTTGGAAGCTCAACCATATTTATATCATCACAAGAAAGGCAGGAAGCCGTGTGAATGTTTGTTCTTTTCTCTTCTGGATAAAAAAAAGCTTTATTCGGGAGTTATGTGTCAGTGGATTGAATAGTGTACAGGGAATGGAAAGAGAAACACACGGCACCAACCTTCTGAGAGTAACGCAGATCTGGACTCAGACAAAGCTTCACCAGATGAAGTCAGATGGCGTAAGACTCCTTGCTCAGCGCTGCTTAAACCTGGAAGGAAAAAGCAGAAACATCTGAATGACAAAAACATACCATCTCCAGAGGGCAATGGTTCAGTCATCGTTTGCTCCTGAGCAGTAATGAGCATCCGCTTCTCCAAGCTCTTAGGGATTTTCCGTTTAAAATGTGAGACGACAGGGCAGCTGAACCAGAAGAAACCTAAACTGTTTCACGTGTTCATAAAAATGATGTCGGCCGGCCTTGTTAGGATCCCTCTGTTAAGGCTGCACGGCGTCGTGAACAATGTCTAACCTCACATTGGATCTGAGACCGTGCAAACTGGAGGAGCTCAAACATTTTTTTTTTTACAAAAGTTTTGGACAAATTTGACAGAACAAAACATTGTTTAGTCCACAACATTAGATGAATCCTTAATAAGGTGATTTGTTGAAAATTGAAAAGGTCCTCCTCTTAGATGATTCTAAATACCTGAATATGACAAACTGGAAGATCTGACCCAGCTCTTTTATGAAGTGTGTCAAACGGCCATCAATCCTTTTTCCAAACTTAAATTGTATTCCTTTTGGGGTCACACGGTTGCTGGAGCCTATCCCAGCTACTGTTAGACAAAGGTGCGGTACACACTGTTTGGATCACCAGTCCATCACAGGGCAACACAGGCCAATATAACCACACATGCTCAAATTTACACCAACCCAAAACCTCAATTCTAGACAATTTAGAGTCACCAATTGACCTATTCAACCAAACCCGGTAAAACCTTTTGGGGTCATGGTGTTGCTGGAGCCTATCCCTGTTGCTGTTGGGCAAAGGCAGGGTACTCCTTGGACAGGTTGCCATTCCACCCCAGGGCCACGTGTGTCAAAAATTTTCCAACAGTTTCTGGGTTTTCACCATCATGATAATAACATATTCATTAAAAAAGGGCTCAGAATCGCCATCCACTCTGCTGACAATCAAACTAGTTATTCCTGACGGCCCTAAATTCGGGTTAATCTCATCTAATGAGCTGCAGATAATTACTTAAGTGCTGACCCTCTTCCTTTTCACTTACTCTGCAGAGGTTTCTAATGAATGATGTCCAGAGGAAGCAGCTTGGTTAACGATCAAGCCAATAAGAGAGTATGGAAATGCTAACACAGCACAAAGGCACCAGATTAGATGCAGAGCACTCAAGCACAGTATTTGACTGGATATGCACTTAATCAACCAGTGACCCCAAGAGTGGCTTTGTGGTACACTTCTATTCCACTGAATTACAGCTGACTTTAGTATATTTTTTAAGCAATTGATTGATGTGTTAGATCTATTTTTCCTTAAATTCAACCTCACAGAAAAACTTGAGCTGCCATAAGAACAAGTATGATCACAAAGTTCTGGTCCAATCACCATTATCATCCCGACCATCGTGTTGCTTTATAAGGATTTAGTCATTCACAGCTCTGCAGACTGTACTACCAGAATTAAATATCAACAATAATCTCTGGATTATTGTTGCATCCGCACATTTATTGTTACCCTAAAACGTTGTATTTTTCTAGTTGGTACACTGTGGCCAAAAAAATACCTTCCTAAGTGTTGTTCTACAAGCTCAGTCTTCCAACTTTAGCCTTTTAAAAATAAAAGACGGGGAAGAAGACTCCTAAATTTAGTCTGTTCTTGATCACAAAAAGCACAAAAAAGCTTGTGGTGACCATCAGGAATGAAGCAGGTATTTAAAAAGAATTACATTTAAAATGCTTAAAGGAGTTAATCTTCATATGCTATCAAACTTGTTTATTTTATTATTTTTACCAATTTGTGCTCAATTTCCAACAAAGTACAACTTGTGTACTATGGCTACTTTACAAAAAAACATATTCTGACTTTAAAGTCGTAAACTTACAAGAAAAATTACGAGAATAATGTTGTACATGCACGACTTTAAAAGGCAAAGACTAAATTTCTGATTTTTTTTTTCTGCTTTAAATTTGTACATTTATTATGTTCAGTGTTGTAAATTTACAAGAAAAAAACCCCAAGTTGTCTGTTTATTGGAGCCGTAATCAAAAATGAAGACGCAAAACATTTCATGTAGCTTTTTCTTTTAGATAGGTTTAAAAAAAAAAAACAATTAAATTCTGAACCTTTTGACGAATTAAAATCACTTTATTATTAGCATAAGAACATTTAAAAGAAATTGACAAAAACTGGGCCTCTTCAGACAGAAGTATCACACAGATTTTACTGGAAGTGGACAGCGGCAGGGATACTGATGATTTCATTTACAGGCTCTGCAGACATCCTGCAAGCCACCATCAATGAATAAAACATTAATAAACCCTAAATCAATGTTATCAATAAACATTCAGCTTTAAAATTCAAGATGGTTTAACCAAATTGAGTAGTACAAGAGTTGTACTGCCGCTGCACATGGTGTTTAATTGCTGGACTGTATGTTCACTGCGACTTTAATCTCGTAATATTACTTTTTTTTTTTGGGTGGCTCTAATACTTGTTGTAGTCGCAAATTTGTAACAAGAAATTCAGATAAAGCAACAGCCTTCTATTGATTTTATGAAACGCTCCCATTAGAAAACACAAATAGAGATATCTAATTCACACCACAATCAGCCACAAGAACAAAAGAAAAACAAGCTGAATTGTACCACAAAAACGTGCAACAAGCCTGCAATAATACCTGATTGAGCCAGGAGCTTCAGTGGGATCACTAAACTTTCTCTATAGCAATAAACTACAGACCAGGGGAGTTGGAAAGTTCAGCCACGATCAGCAGAGCAAACCCCACATGTGCTGTGGTTATATTTGTTTACTGGTAACTTAGAATCAGGCTTTGTTGATGAATACTGTAAAACAGCAAATCTGTAACATTTATATGGAGAATAAAGTCAATTATTCTCCTCTTAAGAGAGTAGAGTTTTCCTTTGTCCTCAGGGGAACCTCGGCAGTGTAAATCCTTGTTGGGCATTTTCCAAATAGTCACAGCTGAGAGGATTTTCCCCCCAAGTGTTACAATCCATCCACTATTTTTGCTGTCTGAAGTCATGCCAAAAAATGCCCCGATGTGTTTTTAAACTTGGTAATGCCTCTCAGTGGAAGCAGTGTTACATGCCAGTGTTTGCAGTTCAGCTGCTGAGCCCCTCCACAGCTGGGGGGGGCCGCTCTCATGTGGAGAATGTAAGTATGTTCACTTCAGCCAACCCCACCACAAAAGGGTCTTTCTTGTAGCCTTTAAGGGCTTTGGGACTTGGGAAGTTATATTAAAGTGGCACAAGTGGGCTGCGATTCATCAGTGAAAAAGTACTACCTATATAAGAATAATAGAACATGTTCTGATGAACATCGTGGACCATTTTATGACCCTTATAAACTTCAAATAGCCCTACCACGATCATTTTTGGGTTAAAATGATTACTAATGACATTAAACATAATCCATAAATCTCCATTTCAAATAGACGCTATTTGGAGCTTTGTCTGTGTGTTTATACCATAGTCTGGGTGAATTCTGCATTCTGATTGGCTGCAGGGTCTCCATTCTAGTTAAAGAGCCTGCATGTTCTGTAATTTTGCACTGGTCTAAATGCCACAAGGAACTGATACAATGTTGTAGCTTCAAAATCTCAATAAATGTCAAAAGTTTTTTGGAGCTAAACTTGACTTAATTGTTCATCTTTTAGTAAATAGAACTTTAGACAAGTCAGTGATTTCATTCATTGTTGTTTGAAACATCGTTTTGTGTTGTTTCCTCCCATCAGTGTTCAAGGTCTGATCATTGTGTATTTTGATACTATGATATGATATAATATTTAGGTCAGTTTGGTTTGTTACTCGTCTAACTTAATTTCAGTTTAGAGTTCCATTTGCTGTCAAGTTGTGTCTAGCTGACTCCTTCTTGGGGCCTCATCCTCTGTCATTTTGTAAATGTAATTTGTTTAGCTATTTTTGGGTAAGGATTTCCAACCTGTGTCTCATTCATAAACACTGATTCCATCACATGTCCAAAAGAAATGTTCAAAGAAAGCCTTCAACCCGTAAAAAAGACACATAAAAACAGTTGTTGTTGGGAATAATCAGAGTTGCATGTTGCCGCACAGCTGAACAGCTGTATTACATTTACCACACATTATTTTAGGAGCCAGCACAAGAAATAAGAGCTTTGAAAGCCATGCCAGGAGCTCTTCAAAGTGAAGAGGGAAAAGTGCTGGGTCTCTGAAGCCCGTGCAGCTTCCGGTTTGGGCTTAAGCGCCATAATGTCCACTGACAGCAGTGCAAAGTCAGAAACGATGTTGTTTTAGGTCCATAGCTTATTATTTCAAAGATGCAACTGCACATGTGCAAACTGAAGTCATGCCGTCATGCTTTAGCAGTTGTAAAATGGTATTCAAACACAAAATGTGATCCCTGAGGAATCCATGATTATTGCAACCTTCATTTTCAGATGTTAGGCCAGAATAAAGCCAATTAATGGTAAAATAAAGAAAAAAAGGAAGGAGTAAAAATATTCACTTGCATAAGGGTATATGTGCCTTTTAAGCTTCTGTGTTCAAAACATTGCGTTACCACATTGCTATATACGTCTTAAAGTTTGTTTTCAGGCTCTACATACAAAACGAGCTGCAAATAAATACGCGTTGACCTTTGAAACAGTAGACCTTTGACCAATTAGAGACTCAGTTTTGGTAGTGACGTGTGGGTAGCGTCCTTTTCAAAACACGCAAGTACCAATGGTTTAAAAATTGAACATGAAGGAGAAATTAATAATTGTGTTTGTGCCTGGCTGGAATTATGACACCTAGTCTTTCATATATCAGAATAGAGCAGGTAAAGAAAAAGCCTAAAGCCAAATTCATGAGTTTAACAACACTCTGACATTTCACTCGGAGCCTCTTCCAATTATGAATACATTTGTAATGATCACATGTAGCTGGAATGAAGACAGAAATCACCATAAAGGGGAACTTTAGAGTCCAATGAGAGTA
The DNA here is from genome assembly GCA_014656515.1 of Oryzias celebensis. Classification (NCBI taxonomy): domain Eukaryota; kingdom Metazoa; phylum Chordata; class Actinopteri; order Beloniformes; family Adrianichthyidae; genus Oryzias; species Oryzias celebensis. Next base: position 3,874,856 of record BNCR01000012.1, read on the forward strand.
TTTAGGGCTGGGGGATTAATCGATTAACTCAAATTTGCTTCTTTAGAAGATTTACAGATATAATAATATAGATAATATAGATATTTTTATAGACAGGAATCCACTTTGAATGAATCTTAATCGGCAGTATAATATTACATAGTTGAGGTCCCTCAGCTTGTTTTAATTTGAGTTTACAGTTAGATTACATTAAAGATGTGTTCATACTATTAATACATTTTTTTATTCAATTTGATTTAATTTAAAAATAAGAAAACAATATGAATTCTCTATGTCGATGTCAGTGGTTCAGACAAAAGGTGACCGACTGAAACCCCTCCTTATAGGCGTCACAGGGGCACTGTTTAGCTGTGATAGAAAACACTTCATAAGCCGTGTGAAGAAAAATAATACTATAGAGAGAGAGAGAGAGAGAGAGAGAGAGAGAGAGAGAGAGAGAGAGAGAGAGAGAGAGAGAGAGAGAGAGAGAGAGAGAGAGATAAATAAATACATATATATATATATATATCGTATATTACACATTATGGAAACGTAAAAAAATCATATGACACGTCTGCATCTCACCTACTTTACTCTTACTTATCTTTACACGTTACACTACAACCTGTAATCAACATTACGCCTGAAAAAAAACGTGCATGAACGTGTTCTCTTTACAGGCTGTACGAGCGGTCTACAACCGTAATATTTGTGCGGGTCATCTGCGTGACCTGTCCAAGTTTGACCATTTTTCACATGCAGACAGCCCGTTTCAACCATTGAGAGCAGTTTTGACTGAAGTTTATACAACAAACATGTTTGCTTCTTATGGGAAACTGCTAGCAGTTTAAGTCACCTTTTTAAACGCACTTTCGCTAATTAGCAAATCTTCAAATGGCTGAATGATGACAGACAGAAAAACTGAACTGATGTTGATCATCTGAGACAAAAAAAAAAACATTTTCGACTTTTCTCAACTCAAAAAACCCCCCAACAAACGTTATACTTTTAGGCAATAAAAACACCATTAATGAATGAATTAATGAATTAGAAATGCTTGAAAAGCCCCCAACCCCACCCCCAGTTTCCTCAGACCACCCTCCACTTTCACAGAAAAAAGAAACACTTAACCCAGCAACAGAAGCTCAGCCATTAACAGCGCCGGGCCTGTAAAGTGAAAACAAAAGATGCGTTTAACCCCCTTAGGCTCATGCTGATTACACACTCTTCACTAATGCAACAATTATCCACACTCTGTCCAATTGCCTATTGTACGCACACTCACATTCATGCATTCATGGGCGCATGTGTGTGTCCTGGCTGTAAAGCCCATCTGCACTTGTGTGACGTCATCTGGCGGCGCAGCGATTAGTCTGTAAACTCGCCGTGAAGTGCAGCAGACAGCTGCAGACACATCGTTCAACGAGTGAGGTTTTTTTAAAATAAATAAATCATGACTTATAACCAGCGCTGTGTATCCATGAGGGTGGTGTCTTTGTTCAGATGCGCTTCAGTCCTCACCAGAGTCTCTGTTTGGAAGCAGACAGGTGTGGAAAAAAAAAAAAGGACCTTCTTCATGTGGGCAGCAGGATCATTTCTCTAGAGTGAAAGCGAGGCAGATCTCTCTAAGACGCGCTGATAGACATAATGGTCAGAGTTCAGGCGCGACCCTTTCAGCTCATGTTTGCCAAATTGTGTTATGCCTGAAAGATGAAGCTTGCCTCTTAACCTGTGAACCAGCAGTGATAGAAGCTCCCTGTCAGTTTGACAGGTCATCAACCACCTGGAATCTGACGGGACCGCAGTCGCAAGCCATCTTTAATGAGCTTAACCAACCTGAGCCGGGGTTAACCGGCTACACGATCAGGGTGAGCGCAAACCAGCTCCAGTTTCTGCAGATGGACGCAGTTCAAGTTTTCCAGGCAGAGGGTTTTCTAATCGTTTTCCAGAGGGCGTATTGAGTTACAGTTTCTTCCCCAAAACTCTGCGGTATTTAGTGTAATGAGGATCACTTTAGGGGAGCTATAATCGTGTTTTTCTCATTTAGTAGATGATAGCAACCCCCTCAACGTAAAGTAAAATCAGTACGTATGTCTGAACTGTTGTGAAGAACACACACTCACACAAAACACTGAAAGAGTTTTTGAGTCTAAATCTTTGACTGTATTTCAGAACTGGGCTGATTGAGTGTGATGTCACCTATAGAAAATTGTTAACTTTCTTGCCAACCAAATCAAATCAATTCAGTCGACATTTTTTTGCAATATGGACGCCGTCACATTGGAGCCAGACAAAAGCTGCATTTCCAATACGCATATGCGCAAAACTTAATAAAAAATTCCAGAAAAACACAAGTTTGCGATTACACTGTTACCAATAAATCATAATTATGCAAATAAACACAATCCAACTCACATAATTCATTCAAAAACATGGTGATGGATGTGAACACTACTTTGATTGACAGCAGAAACCTTCACATTTCTGTCACAACACTAGTGCTCATCGTCATCTATCAAAGTCATCTATCAAAGGAGACGCTGGCGTTTGTTTTTAGGCCATGGAGTGGCAAATTCCTTACATGTGGGAGCAGCTCCGGATGAAGCTTTGGAAAGGCTGATGTTATGCACATAAACTCATGGGAAATTAACATTGGTCACGTCCACTGCCTGCATGTGTTTACGTGTGTCCAAAGCTAAATGTTGTTGTTGGTTGCATATATTTAAAGTAAAAGTTAAAGTCACTTTAGCTGTCACCGCCTCGCTGTGTGAAATTTGTTCACAGCAGTTGACCCATCTCCTGGGGGAGTGGTGAGCTACAGACACACCCGCGCTCAGGAACCATTTGGTGGTTTAACCCTAACCATAACCGTAACAATAACCCTTCCTCCTGAAATCCTGTGGTCTCCAAACTAGATCCCCTCCAGACCCTGACTGCGTCTAGAAATTCTGTCCATTAGGAGAACTGGTGAAAAAGGGCATCCGCTTTAAGAAGACTGTATGGACACAGAAATGCCTAGACATGGCAGTCGGCTTCACATAAATGAGAAATTGTATGGTTTCTATGGACCGTTCGTTTTACAGAGTTGACTGTAATGAGTTCAGCAGAGGCTGACTCCACATACGGGTCTCACAAAGCTATTCTACGCAGTTGTGAACACTTACAGGATCTGACCTGATGTTAAAAATTGTTTCTTTTTGTTTTACTGTAAACGTTAAGTTTCATTTAAAAAGTGACAGTTTAGGGAGGACGACAGAAGGAAAAAATGTGTCTGTTTTGGTGAAAACTGTCTGCCTGACTGATAAACAGACAGATGGCAGATGAACAGAGGGAGGTCAGAGTCAGCTATTTAAAAAAGGGGGACCCCTCGGAGTGAGTGATCTCCCGGACAGATAATGGGGTTGTCAGAGGGAAGTCAGGACCCCGGCGGGGGCCGCGCTCCCCTGAGAGACGGATCACAGATGTCTGACCCGGGACCCTCTCGGTTAACTGCAAACACAAGCCTTAACCTTTTCTATCTCCGTGTCTCCCTTTCTCCTCCTTGCTCTCCTTTGTGCTCCCTTTTCCTAATCTATTGTGAACCATGTTTTTCATTTCTGACCCGTCTCCGCCTCTCTCCTCCGTCCTAACTTTTCTCATGCATTAAGCGTAATCTCTTCTGTCCTCAGACGGTAAATACCACGTAGCTGTAGAAAGCCGCCCCAAACAGCAAACAGTGTCCTAAAAAAGCAGCAAAAAAAAATCTTTTCCACAAGTGATGAGTTATAATTAGAAAACTGAGCTGACTCCCCTGTGAACCCCAGAGAGTATTGTTTGCTTAACCTGAGCCATGCGGTCACAGATCATACCTGTGATCCAGTCATACAGGATGTGACTGATGACGACTTTGCGGCGGGGATACCAGTCCGCACTTAGCTCCACCCATTCATATCAGCTCAGGGCGATGGTTGGAACTTCAGGGCATGGCTTTAATCTACTTTCAAGTCCAATCCTGACCTAATGTACGCACAAGATGACTGAGACTTTTTTTTTGTTTGCATCGAGGTTTGTCTATTTTATTCTAACATGATTCTGTTTTTGCTTGATATTGACAACCATAATGCATAGATAAAGCTTAACTCTTTGAGTGAATAAATAATGTGCAAAATAAAAAATTAATGAGCAAAATACTTTACAATTTAATACTAGCTTTCACTACCCGATCTGTACCGGCTACCCAAACGGTTTCCGGCATGCACGAATGTTAAGTGGCTTCCTTTTGTTGCCAACATCACGACAGCAATTTGAATTACATTACGTTCTGTAATTTGTCCATTTGTTGTTCCAAGATTTTAAGACTTTGAATTCATTAGTTAAAAAATAAATAAAAATAGAAAATTATCTCCAGGTAAAATTTTCTAACAGTTTTGCTTCCTTTACAATTGTCCGAGGCATTTGCTTAAGGTGAACATTAAAATAAAATTTTTAATTACTGTAAACATTTGAAGAAGTAATAATTATCATTAATATCTCACGAGATACTCTGAACTGTAAGTGCTTTAAAATGCTTTAGCGGAAGTATCAATAGTGTACCGATCATGTAGTCTGCAGATCGAGGTCAGATTGCGTATCGACAGTGGCATTACCACTCTAATGTTAGTAGCTTTATGCTAATTTCTCTGAATACTTGCATTAGCATGCTAAAACTTTACAGTGGAAAAGCAAAGATAATCCTTTGTTTTTTTAGTGAAAAAAACTCAAAAAAAGTACAAAAAACTCAACTAGCAAAATATTGTACATATTTATGTTAGCATAAGCATGCTAATGCTAATCCTCTTAATACTAGCCATAGACAGTATGTAAGCAATGCACAACTCAACCCCTCCCCTCTCATGTTCTCTGGTTTCAAGAAGTCAAAAACCCATAGACTTCTGTTGACAGTTATTACTCAGTCATTCTATGTGTCAGAATAACTATTCCTGCTCTGATACATTTTCATTACTATCTTCTTTCTAATCCTAATTTTTTAAGAGATTTTTACTTTATCGCAAGTTATTAAAGTTATAAACCGAACAATCATTTGCCTCAGTAAAAACATGTGGGACTTGTTGGCCCCACCTTAAACGTTTGATTGACAGCTTCTCCCAAGCCCGGTTTCAGTGGAAGGGGTGTGGACTTCAAACAAGCTCATTTCCCCTAAAATCGTGACTCAGACTGACTCGGACCAGTCACTGTCGACTGGGCTAAAAACTTTGGTGCACATGTCTGGAAGCCATGGTGACGGGTTTGCCCACATTTCGTGACATCTAGAGGTAAGGCATTTCCTATGGGTGATGTCACACATCAATTTGTCCATTGTTCTATTTCAATTATATTAGCATTAGCATCCTTCTGCTAGTTGCCTTGTGCTACTTTCTCTTAATGCTAGCATTAGCAAACTACTATTAGAAAAGCATAAATTGAAAATTATGTGGGATCTGACATAACTGTGGTTTACGCTGAAATAAATATTTAGTTATTTGTTTAGGAAGTAAAGTATTTAAACAAAAACATTTAACGTTTTAGATCCAAACAAATGGTCTTGTTTCCAGATTTATGACTTTGGTGAAAACACTAGCAAAGAGCATTCGTCGCCTTAAGCTAAATTCACATTAAATGCCATATGTGCGTCAGGGGCATTCAGTTTCAATGTTAAGTTTGCAATCAGAGGCCTATGGCTTGATTAGAGCGTCAGGCCCAGTGCGATTCTCAATGTATTTGTCAACAAAAATGTTGTCGCGTGGCTCAATGTTTCTTTCCATATATTATAAGCGAAGTTTTTCTTTGGACTACTTAAAACCAAGAAACAAAACTTAAAAGTTTTGTTTTGTAGTAAAATGCACAGTTATCAGGTAACAGTTTGAAGAGAGTTTGAAGCCAAACAAACATTCATTGTGACTCCGCTGACCTACTTCCCAACCAGGCACAGTAATAGCTACTGGATGTGCAGCATTCAGGTTGCCCGAGGTGAAAATGACTAGTCTGCATCTTCCAGTCAAAACCTAAACACCGCTTCCATAGTGATGGTTAAACCAGAGCTCAAACAAAACAAATCAGGCCTATAGTTAAGGTGCAAAGGCTCAGAGAAATGTGGACCACATGTTTAAAAATAAAAACTTGAGCCAAAAAATTAGCTACTATGATGGGTTAGGAGATTCGGAATAAAGTTAAACATGGCTGATTTTAGAGGGGCAGCACACATTGTCACAAACATTTGTGACAGTCAACAGTAAACATGACTGTCCTAACTATTATTGTTCCTTAACAATAAATATAACATGATAATTCGACCTAATTTATGTCACTTGAAAAGGGATAACAGTTTCCCTCCTGTCTTATTTGCTTTCAGTTAGTTTTAATTTGAAAATCCTCAGTGTTTTGTAAAATCGTGTGGTGTACCATATTACTTCAGCTCAGTGGGGAAATGTTTTTCCACATTCTCAAAATGGAATGTATGGATTTATTTGTTTTTCTTCAGGTTAATAATTGCTTGGAGGAAGCAGAAACGGCGACCTTGTTGTCGAATGGGAGCATTTTAGGAGAAACAGGTGTACAAACAGGAAAGACATATGAAGCCACGTCCTGTTGTATTGTTCAACTGCAATGCACTACAGCACAAGTATAGAATTGTTAATCACATTAGACCAGTATTCTACAAGGTGAAAGTAGCTACAGAATAAACCAAAGATTTATGCGTAACAAGCTGTTAAACTTGTGGAATGTGAAGTATTACTCACATACTGACATAAATGGGTTTCATAATGCAACAGTGTTTGCTGCAATACTCTCATCTGTTTTATTTGCTTCTATTTGTTAAGACAAATCACCACGGAGCTCTGCAATCATGTGTGGAGATGGAATGGCACCATCGATCGCAGTGGTTAACTGTGGGAAAGGATTGTGTAAATTTCCCAACAATTGGACACAGATACAGGGGATTATAGGAGGTTTGCTCTAAAACATGATTTATGCTGGAGAAATTCCTAAAGTAAGATTACATTCAGAAGAAAACATGTGTCTTCTGTTCCGTGGCTTCTATTTCAGTAAGTTATTGTCAGAAATGGACAGTTTCAACACAGAACTTCATGTCTCTGCTAACACCAGGTTTGTGTTGCTTACTAGTTGCTCTTCTTGTTTTTTGGACTGTTTTGTGAAACTGCATGAGGGTGAACTTAGTCTGACATGAAGAACGTCTTTGGTGGGTTTCACAGTTAGCATACAAATTGAGTCCCGGTCCCAGACTGAGTGTGTCTCCATCATAATCAATATTCAAACATGTCTAACACAGCATCTGCCAGTAAAGACAAAGGATTAGAGGGAGATAGGAAAACTGGAGACAGAAACCTGATTACAACCAGTCTAATAATGAGTCTGCAGTTGCTCAGGGACAAGATGGCTGAATGCTGTGCAGCTGCAGAACCTACCGCCGGTCTGCTGTCTTTTCCCCTGAGACTGACCCCCAGTTCCCCACAAATTAACAAAACCCCTCTGGAGATTCCTTCTCCTTGTTTCATTTGACTGGAGAGTCCAAAACCCCCAAGCCTGCCCCCACCAGTCATTCATTTCTTTCTTTCCAGGCAGGTGTAGGATGAGGGCTTTGTTATTGTGAGGACCCCAACCATGCTGATTTTACAGTAAACAGTGGAAGCAAATCTACCCCCAAGGAAGCATCTCCGGGAACCAGAGGGAGGTCCACAGGATGAAGGTCTAAAGAAAAAAATAGTGACTGGGGGAATAAGCAATGGCAGCAGTAGAAGAAAAAATGTGATTAGCTCCAGTGCTGCTTAATCTGATCAGTGTGCATGACTGGCTGGGAGAGCAATTTTTAAAACTTTTTTGTGGGGTGTGGAGGGTTCGCATTTGTCCATCTTAGAACAAGAACAAATGCAAAAGGTCACAATAAAAAACATGTCTGGATCATTTCATTTGAGCAAATTGAGTCATCCTACTGTTGAGTTTTGCTATTTTTACCAGTTTTGCATCAAAATATTTCCATATTTATTACAATATTATTGGAGGTTTCTAAACATCATGTAGACTGTAGTCTAATTTACTGTAAATAAACGATTTATAATAGAACCGAAAGTTAACATCAGCCTTTTTTTGGGAAGTTATTAAAAAAACAACTTTTTTTAGGAGCAGTCAGATGTGATTTAGACAAATGTAGGCAGTTTAGAATCAGTTCTTTAGACAAGTCCAAAATAGAAAATTACATATCTTTATTTGCTGTTTTTTATTTTTTCATTATACATAGGATTTCTATAGCGTTACAGGAAAGCAATTACTCATGATGCCAGTCAGAAACTAACAGAAATTAAAAACGAGCTATAAAATATTAAAATATACCATATTTTTGGACAATAAAGAGTATTAAGCAATGAAATGATATAAACTACACTACCCAGAATGCCTAGTGGGGCCAAGTGGAAGCTGACAGGTCAAAGGGATCAATGGAGAGTTTTTGTAGTTCCATTTTATGCTTGCCTCTTTTATCTGCAATAATCAGCCTTTGCAGAGAGCAACGTGGTTTTGTTGTTGATCAAAATCGTACAAAAAATGCAATTTAAAAAACTGCCTTTTAGAGGGTTTTTTTAGATTGGAACATACAAAGATAAAACCCTGGACGCAAAATCCCCTCAAATTCCAGGTTAGTGCTATTTTAGGGTTTGTTTCAGTAAAAAAAGTAAAAATTGTTGTCTCTTATCAATACTTCATCATTTGGAAAACTGTTAAACAGCAATGAATAGCTTTTCAGAATGAGACATTTTGGTGGCATTTACCTCCACTTGCTGTAAGGATTATGAAATGGGTGAAATTTGTGAAGTCACTGTATGAACGCAGACACATCTTGGACAGAAGACTACTTTTAATATAGTTGGAAATACCCTTAGAAGCCTGGAATGGAAACTTCAGTAACGTAATGTGACCCACTTTGAGCTTGGTTGGATTTTAATGCTGTCTTTTCCTTACATGACATCATTTTACAGCCAAATAAACTGTTTTCTGTGTCACCAGGCTTAAATAAAACCGGCAATCTTTTCATACCAACTTCCTAGATGCTTTGTTTTATTGGCCACATATGACAACCCAAAGCAGACTACAGAGGATACAAATATTGACCGAAATACAGTCCTGATCATGAAAACCAGATGTGGCTTTAAACGATTTGGTCCTAATGTCCAAGTGCAGACATGTGTTTGAGGAAGCGTGATGGAAATGAGGATACCTTGTTATCGGGCAATCTACACTGAAGGAAATCCACAAAGAGGCTACGCAACAAAAACTGTATTCCAGATGTTCGTCGGAGCTGCACAGAGTCATCTGCAGTGACCTTTGACACTGCAGCCACCATTCAATTAGTGAATTCCACACATGGAGACCCCACGGTCCTGGCTTTGGTTTCAGGTCTGATTTCCATCAGGACACTCAGCATTATTTGCTTTTTGGATCTAAATGCTTATATGAGATGAAAGTTACAAAAAAGTTCTCCCGAGACCAGAAGAAATATATCGACCGATCCCACAAATCCCTACCAGAGTCCTGGAAAAATAAGGACAGGCCTGCCAACAAGTCCAAGCGAGGCACTAGAGGCAGATGATGTGGTCTCAATGAAGGCGTAAGCAGTCAGATGTTTGTTCTGTGTTTTTCTAACACGGTCTTCACCAAACGCATCATCTGCAGGGAGAAGCCTGGTGATATTTTTTCCATTTTGGTCAAAGAGAGGAAAGAAGGGGGGTTAGGAAACACTTTGAAGGACCTGTCCAAACCATCTGCACCGCCTAAGCTGCCAAGGGAGCAGCATGTATGTTGGCTTTCTTGTGGCTTAAATGGTGGAGATGAGTGCACCACAGGGGCATAATGAATGAAGCTTGGGCGCTTTTTTTTATGGGAGCACGTGCACTGGTACATGGGCAAAACCGCTGACATCTTTAACACTTAAACAGCATTAAAGCTCAGCTGAAATCCCTAAAAAAAAATTACCAAAGGGTTGTAAGCAGTTACACAGCACACATTCACGCGCACGAGAAACTAAACTAACACAATCAGGTAGTTATTTAGAAGATAAACCCGTCCCGTCTTGAGTTACACGCTGGTCATTTCTCCATTGTGGCCCCAGGGGACCATTCTCTTTCAAACATAAACACAGGTGGGAAACAGTTCTTGGGTCTAATGTGGAAACTTGACACTAAATGTAGACTAGAATCTGTCTCTGACTTTCTCAGCTTCAGATTGGAGTTGGAACCTGAATTTCTTTTGTAGATTAAATGAACTCCTGGATGAGGGAAACGTTCAGGCTTTCAGCTGGAACTAAGTTTGAGGACTGAGAGTGACACATGGACAACAGATTCAAGTCTGGCTCTGTCTGAACTGCCACGAGTTTCATCTGAGAGGAAACGTGGAGCAGCCAGAAGCCTGGACGTGTTTGGATGAGAAAGTCCTCACATCTGTGGATTCTTCTACCAGAAACCGCGTCCGTGCCGCTGGAGCTCAGAGAAGTTCGGAAACGTTTCCACCAGGCGCGCGTACTTACGCGTCGCCGCCGCCTGTCTGCCTGCCTGTGTGCGCGCTGCGGGCTGCCGGGTCTTCAGGGAATCGATCCTCCGAGCGAACCGGCGGGCGGTGCGGACTCTCCTCTGGGCCTTCAGTCTCGGGGTGTGTTCATCCTCCGCCACGCGTCCTCCAGAACCACAGCGGAATGAATGGCTGCGTCCGCGCGCCTCCTCCGGGCAGACCGACTGACTGCTGCTGGGATGGGAGTGACTTCCCCGGCAGCGCCCTCCCCCATCCGCGGCCCCCACTGCTCTGTTCAAGGCTTCAGTCAGAAAACCATGCAGGAGAGGTGTAAACAAACAAACAATCAATCCACCAATCACTTTAATGCGACTTTAGGTTGACAAAAAGTCAGAACAATAACAACAAACACATACGAGAAGAACAAACACATCTGTCTGAACTTTGGCTTTAAACGAACACGTTTGGTAAAAGGGAACATCTTTTTTCATATTACAGTTTTTTTAATTGTTTGTTTGTGACGGGAGGCAGCTGTGGGTGTCGCTGTCCCCACAGAACGAGGGTATAACAGGATGTTGTGTGGTCACCATGAGCCCGCTTCCTGTTCCTGTGGAACAAGCTGGCTCATGGAGCTGAGGTTGCTGGCTCGAGTCTTGAGTTTAGTGAGACTGTTCTTGTTCTTACCCGTGGCTAATGATTTTAATTTGTGGTTGGACATGCAGGGAGAGGCCTTTGCTTTTTGCTTTTTATGTTTTTCAAGCACTTATCCGCCATCTACAGTTGGTAGAGTCTTGGTGCGTTAAGTCACAGTATTATAAATCCTGCAAAACTTGCTCCACATCTCTGTTCCTATAAATGTACGCCTTGGTGTCATATTAAACCAGTTGGACACAAAAGGCAGTTATTAGTTTCTCCTCAGTTCATTTTTTTTTTATCGGTTGGTACTTCCATGTTTTGAAAAGGACGCCACAGACACGTGACTACCACATCAGAGTCCCCGATTGGTCGCTGTGCTGTGTTGCCACCATTTACTCTTAAGTTGAACCGGTTGAACTTTCAGTGTGCGACCAATGCCTGATTTGTACATAGAGCCTGCAACCAGACCTAAAAACTTGTGTAGTAACGCGCGATCATGAAATGTTCTTTACAGATAAACTTGCCTTGCCTCATGAAAACAGAGCCAGGATTCAAGCGTATATTCCATCACGCCAGAAGAAGTTTCACATCTGAAATAAAACGTGTGAAACAGTTCAAAAACAGTGAGGAGAAATTAGGAGGAACTTCTTCTCTCTACACGATGATGTTACTCACGTTTAGATGAAGATGAAGAGACAACAGGACCAAAAAATGTTCAGTTCCCATCAGTTTAGAAATCAAAAGTGTGTTTATCATAACTGACTATTTTAAAAGCACTTTCTGACTACTTTGAACTTCCATTTTGCATTGTGTGTGTGGTTTTACTTGTTCGGAATGCCAGAACAAAAGAGTGACACCATTTGACTCTACAGGGACATTAGTAAGCTTTTGTGAAGTTGTTGTGAAAAAGTTAATCTCCTTCCGTCTCTGAATAATACAAGTCTGAGCCTTTGGAATAGCTGAAGTATTTCTATGGTTTTATACAATTTAACCAGATAAAATCGCTCTTTGTTTGTTGTCTATATATCCCAGACTTTATTTAACATGTTTATTTTTAATATTTGGCTGCTTAACAATAAGAACAACAGGTTTGAATTCTGTTTCCTACAAACAAAGGGAACGATTTGATGAAAAAATGTTGTCTTTTCTGTCCAACCTGCAGCCAGTTTTATCGTCTTTGTTAACAGTTGTCCTGAGATGTTACTCATCATCCCAACATGGACCTCCGCTTTAAAGACAACCTGTTACTGCAGAATTAGACGGACAATCTCTTCAAATCCAAGTCTGAGCCTTTGCTGGGGGGCTGACAGCTGGACCACAAACCCAACACCCCTCAGATGGACAGGAGGAGGCTCAGTGGATTCAAGCCAGACTTGTGTCCAGACACGCGTCTGTGCACGCAGCATCCTTCTGTCTCGTCTATTTTGATTAATTCAATAGAACTGTCAGGCGCCGGTTCGCTCACAAAGCAAGACTGGTGTCTAACAGCAGCTTTAGTGGATTCACAAACACTCCATCGACTGTTTTGACTAAGACATGAACTGTGGTGCCAGGCCTTTGGTGCCCTTTCATTTCTGCTTTCTTGGTCAGTCAATTGAAGCTTAAATGGAGCTGAAACACAGAGGAAGTCTTGTGACTCGAAAGTTTTTGGTTAAACATTGCAGTTATTGTCAGTAACAACTGATGTAATCGGGCATTTTCCTGAGATGGCCGTTGCTCTGACTGACCTTCAGTGTCTCTGTCAGATTGTGATCACAATTGTTTGCTGAAGAAATGCCCCAGTTGCTTCAAATTGTTCAAAGAAATAAAGCTGGCTTCCTTTTTCCAGATCTAAGTGGGTTTTAAACTCTGGAGTTTCAAAATACTGTCAAGAGTATCTCTTACTAAAGTATCGGATTACTTTCTGATGTAAAAAAAAGTAGTGTAAGGTATTTATGAATTTTGAGTAATATTTTCCCCATAATTTAATGTTTGTTTTCCTTCTTACCTCAAAAAATTGACTAGTTTATTAGTTTAAAATCCATCAAAAACTACAATTCCCAGAGCCCCACCCCTTCACATTTGGTTTCATTGAAAAGCCCCAAATGTCCTCTGAACATACCAAACAGAGTTCATTCAGTAACTTGCAGTGAACGGGAGATATTCAGGTTTAGAAATGTGCATTGCTGTTAGATTTTCTGCCCTTTCAAAGCAGTGAAAACGTAAAGCAGCTGCAGATGAAAGTGAACAAAATCTGGGGGTTTTTTTGCTTTTTTTTCAAATTAATTTTGACTTAAATTACTGCACTAAATGTTCTGTGGGCCTTCAGTTATCCACATCATCAAATTTCATTGTTGTGATTCTTCCAAGTCTATTTTTTTTTCCCTGTAGCGTGCGTGCGTGTCACTGTAAAGCGCTTGGGCCTTAAAGCAAGGTCATAAAACGCTATAGAAGTATACCTAATTTACCATTTTTGAAGAAATACATGTTAAAGTTTCTCTGTCTTAACCATTGTCTGTATCTGAGAACTGGACTGAGTGAGTGTGACATCACCCATAGAAAATGGTTTACTATCGGCTCCAACCAAATTAAGTCAATTCAGTCGCCATTTTTCACGATATGGAACGCCGACCATGTTGGAGCCAGACAACATAAGTTAGCAGTGATTTGTATGAGTCATTCTTAGCCAGTGTTTCTATGGCAACCAATCAGAAGTGTTTGTTGAAAGTCCACACCCCCACCACGTAAAACAGGCTACACAAAAGCTTCAAATGTTGTGTGTTGGGGGCCCGCAGGCTCCACCTACTTGTATTAAGGCATCGGGTTGGTCAGTTTATAATTTGAAAATATCATGAAAAAAAGTTCAGATTATCAAGATAATTTAAAAAAAAGTATCAGATCAATAATGGTTATTCTGACAAATGGAATGACTGAGTAATAGCTGTTCATTTGTCAATAGAAGTCTCTGGGATTTTGGAATCTTCTTGGAACTAGCGGGTACTTCCTGTTTGGAACGCCAGTTGAGAGGAGTCACTTAGTAGGTGGTGTCTGCTAACCTTCACGTCTAAAAAAAACATTTGACAAATTCTGTGTAGTTCGATTTCAAGTGGTAGGGGTGTCGACTTCCAACAAGCTCACTCCTGATTGGTGAGAGTGGTTGCCATAGAAACATTAACTCAGATCAATCACTGCTTCAAACACGGTGGCTTCCATTTTATTATAAAATGGCAACTGAATCGACTCAGTTTAGTTGGAGCTGGATGTAAGCCATTTTCTGTGGGTGACATCACACTCAGTCCAGTTCTCAGTTACAGTCTTTGGTTTTAGCCCAGAGTGGTCATCCTTACATCTTTGGACTTTCAGAAAGTTGGCAGCTTTTTGCAGTTGGTGCTTCCCCATCTTGTGTTTTTTGTCCTTATGGACATGGAACTGTTTCTGTTTACATGGAAATTCTCTTTACAAACTCAGAAAAGAGCCGTTTCCTGTTCAGTTGCAGCTGTGTACACTGAACCACTTGCCCTAAAATGTTTTTTTTCTGCTAAACACAAGACTAGAAGCGATTATTGGTAATAAGTTAATGCGACTCAAGCTCCCCTCTGTGTTTATTCATTCAGATATTGACTTGTTTTATTGCCTTTGATTGGAACATTGCAACCAATTGCTCTTTGTGTTGAATTTTTTTTAAGTAAAGAAAAGGAAGATTTCCAAAAGGTCAAAAGTTTGCTTGTTGAAGGACTGCATACCAGTGAGAGGCTGAGCATGTTGGAGCGTGTCAACCTAATTATTTAGTTAACTTAACTATTGGAAGGTCATTCTGCTAATGGTTCATGCACTTTTTTATCAGCTGTTTCTCTGGTTTTATCAGTCCTGGCTCTGTGGTGGTCTTCCAGTGAGACTCAGGGCTGTCAGGGACTTTCACTTTATGAGGTGTGATGACTTTCTGGATCTCCCCCTTCAAGGCTGGACGTTAAACACATTCCAGGCCGCTCTGGTCAGTGCGAATTTAATCTGTTTGCACAGACGGGAGGCACAGGCAGACACCATCTTGTTTTTGGAATTTCACTTCTGCTTCTTCTCTGCGATGGGAAACTTTCTGTGGGTTTTTGTGGGGGGAGACCAGAGGTGGCAGATCGATGACGCTGAAAATAGAGGCTGTTGTATCTGGCCTATCCTTTAGTGGCATCACTCTGAAGATGCATGGCTTTTTATCACCGCTGAAAAAGCTAAATGTCAAAGCTGGCAACCCATCAGATGTGATGTTGCAGGATTTCAGCTCAAACGCAGAAAGTGGTTCCTCTTCGAAGGGGAATCGGAGGAGCAAACGTAGCTTAAAGATGAAACTTTCAAAAATATTGTTTTGGGATTTTAATCACACAAAATTATGAAAGTTCAAATTTAGACTGGAGCTCAAGCTAACATTGTCTGACATTCACTTCACGGCCACTTTAGCAGAAGAAAACCTCACAAGCACAAATGGTCAGTGGTTCATGGTGTTACTTCAACACAACTAAAACAAACAAAACTAAAAACCTCCTCAAAAGAAGCTAAAATACAAGTTATCGACAAAATTTGTTTTGAAATCTTTTAAGCATCCGCAATCACACCCTGCTGTTGGCACGGCAACAGTTATCAAATAAATTATTCCATTAACCCTTTTAGCCTCACATCATAAGACACACACATTCACTTGAGGTTCTTTAAATAGGTCACATGAAAAGAAATTATATTATTTCTAAAACTCTTTTGGACTAAGGAGACAAAAAATACTCTTCATCTGTATGAAATTACAAATAAAAACATCTCAAATGCATAAATGACACATTTATTGACTATTTTATTAAACACATTTGCAGTTATGGCAGTTAAACGCAACATTTGTGTTAAAGCGTGCATTCAGACTAGAAAAATCATTTGGTCTGGACCGAAACCACTTAATTTGTTTTGGATCGAGTCCTGAACTTTGCGCTTGGTCTGTGCTGAGACGGCCGTTTAGTTGTTTTAATGAGTCTGCATTCATCCCACCACATTTCAGTGAGTTTAACTGTCTCATCCTTGTGGTGTTATAGCATTGTCTTCAAGAGAATTCTGTGGAAAAACCTTTAGAATGATGTCACAGCAGCACCATGCGCGTGCCATGTAGTAAGACACAGAAAAGCGCTTAAAACGCGTTTTCAGCTGTGTTAAAATAAACATTCTACCAAGTCAGCACTGGGACCCTTTTTCTTCTATGATAACACAACAATTGTTGCTTTACATTTGTCCTGCTGTTTCATTTCTACTTTGTTTATGTCATGTTACCACCGGTTCCAGTGGCCGTTGTGGTTCAGTTATTCCGCTCCCGGATCGCTTTATATTCAGACTAAGAAATCTCAGAGTGAACCGAAGCTCAGTCTGTTTGAAACTAACCGAGATAACCTCCAAAGATGGGCCCTAAAGTGGTTCCTGGTACTGGACCAGAGTTCGTTTGGCTGTAATCAGACTGAACATTTATTACGGATTAATGCGAAAACGGACTCTGGTTCACTTTAAGCAAAACTATGCCGTCCAGTTCGAATACACCCTAAGGTTAAGAGGATGGTTTTTAAAGCAATGTAATTTCAATTTTTCCACCTTTAAAGAAACTTTAGGACTTTATTCAGTCATGCGGAAAACTAACTTACTTCGGTTTTTTTCCTTTTTTTTTTTTTTTTTCTTGACGAAGGGTAACATTTTAAGTTCTTTAAAGGTCAGTTTTCTCTGATTTAAATTTTAAATTCTTTTTTTATACAGAGGTCATGGTAGAGAATAATGCATAAAAGGAAAAAGATCGGCCTACCAGCCTTTTTACATCTAAAAAGTTTTCTTTTTTCAACGGTCATCTAGTTTTGAAATTCTGCTTTTATTTATTTCTGTTTAGGAACCCCTTTAGAGGTGTAATAGTACATTCAAGTTTTTACTTCATATCACTAAACCTTAGATTAAAAACGTTTGCTTTCTTTTGTTTTTGACTTTTTACTTTGTATCTTAAATTTGTCATGATTTGAAAATATATTTGAGTAGTTTTAAAAAGTTTTAACCAAAGTTTGGCTAAAATGACATCATACAGCACAAACGCCTTATTTCAAAGTTCTGCACAGTAGTGGAGTAGTAATGGTCTGGGCTTATTTTGCAGCCATTAAACTTGCTTTCTGGGGCTCCAGCAAATCATAAAATAAACATTAAATTTTTGGGGAAAAAAAAGAAAACTGCTTCTCCTCTGTGGCTTTGCGCGACGTGGAACCCCCTCCCTACGGAGGACTCTGCATTACTCTGCTTAGAGGGTAGCCCTTAAAAAAAACTATTTTCGGACACCACTTTCACTACAAATGCCCCTACAAATGGAGTGGTAGGCAGAAGCGAAGACTTCGGATTGGGCCTTGAACTGTCTGCTATTGGCTGGTTGAGCATAATGGAAGGAGTCAAGGATTAAAATAAAAGCAAGAAAGGATATAAGTGGCTAATTACAAACCAGCAGAAAAGTCAAAACATTTCAGATTAAGATTAAAACAAAAACTCTGATTTTAGCTAACTTAATCTCAGCTTTGGTTGCTTGATTTGGTTGCCAGGTCAGGTAATGTAACACATTCATCAGCTAAACGACTTTCTGTGACACGATTAATGTGTTAGCACCTAATGACTACACGGCTCTGCTGTTTTTGTAAAAGCGGCATTGTTGCTCACTGCCAATCAGCACACATGGCGGGTTCAAAGGTCACGGACCGCATTAGGACGGGGATGCCCATTCCCTGTAGGAAGCATTTCCTGTGCTGGTCTTCAGGCTACTGCCAGTGGGAGCCGAGTAGTGAAAGGCCAAAAGGCCAAGGAACAAGAATGAAGGCAAGAAACTTCCTTCTGCAGCCATGACCAGCAAAGACATAATCCCTCTACAGATGAATCAGGTTATTAACTTCCAGCTTGTTTGACTGCACAATGGGACTAATGGATTGTCACATATTGTGTTAAAGTAAATGTAACACAAATTAGATAGTGGATTTCCTGTGCAAAACATAGTTTTCCTGTTACATTTTCATCTGCTTTTCTTGTTCTTCATTTTATGCTTACATTTATTATAAAAAACATGCATACATTGCACATAGTTTCACTTCGCAAATGCTTCAGGTGGTTAATTTTAAACTTTTCCTGAAAATGAAAAAATCATGTTAACATTAGCATCCTAGATTCCCCCCAAACAGTTAGCATGCTAAAGATGAATATGATAACAGAATGGTAGATTCTCCCATAAAATTTAAGGCGTCTCAATAAAAAGTTCAAAATTTAGCATGCTAATGCTAGTATTTTAACCACATCATGAGACGCTCTTCAAAATTAAGAAATGTTAATACCTTAATCAAGAGCTAGCATGCTAATGCCAGTATGCTAACCCTAGCATGCTGGATTCTTTCATAGAGAAGCAAATTCAAAGAAATCTCAAACACGGAATCAAAATGTAGCATGCTAATACTAGTATGCTGACCTTGGTATGCTCCTAAAAATGAAAGGAAATGTAAATCCCTGAATCAAGACTTAGTATGCTTATTTGCATTTGGTGTATTTCAAGAAGTCAAAATCTGAATTGCTAGTATGCTGGTATTAACATGCTAGATTTTTTAAATCCATAGTTGGCATGCTAATGCTAGCATAAGAAATCCAAAAGTTTACTTTTGCTGATTCTCATGAAACTTGCATAGATCTGTTCAGTCCCCAGAATGTAAAATGTTTGCTATGTAGATAAAACCAACAGAAAAGCCACCATTTTGAAAAAAAAAGCTCTTTACATCCATTTCTCACATACAGCACGGACCAGCCTGACAGAAAGAGAAGGGGGGGCTCAGGCATGCGTTCTGGCTGCTTGGCAAGTGGGGTCGGCTGAAAGTAGGGCGGTTGTAGGCGAGCGGCGAGGTTAGGTAGCACCTGTGGACCATACATTCATCATGGCTTTATTTTAAAGTTGCTGCTACATTTGTCCTTAATTTCTCGAAGAACTGGTTGTGGGTAAAGAACAAAATCTTTTTTAAAAAGCAGATAAAAGTCCTAGTAAACATTTAAAATAAAAAAAAGTTTTGTTACTTAAAAAAATCAAAAGATTCAAATTTATTTTCATTAGACATAATGTTTTCTTAGTTACTTTTACCCCTCATGAGCAAATGTATGTTGTGATCAATTCATGTTAGTTTCACTTTTTACCATAAACAGATAAAAAAAAGACAATCTGTCCTGCGCTGTTTGGTAAACATACAAAGATCCTCCTGACAGACTAAAACTTGAACCTGCACAGCAAAGCAGCTTTATGGTTTTCTGAAAGTCTGAAAATGTTGTTTAGTTGAACAATTGACCATCTATCTTTTGTGTGGACAAAATTCTTCAGATAATCTGAAGGAACACAGATTAAACTGGCTAATTTTACAATACTATACAAAAAATAAATAAATCTGGTGTTTAAAATCAGATGTTTCACCATCTGAATTTGCTGTTTATTAGGAACGTGCTTTTGATTTTCTAAATAGTATTAACCCGTTAACACCAGAGCTTTAGCTCCAGTGCTAATGTTTCTTTGATTTACAATAACTTTTCTACCATTAACACAATCAACGTAATTCCAGCAGATTCTAAAGCGGCATTGATTCTGTTAATGGTTAAAAAGCTACGGTATGTTTAAGTATGTGTGTTATTTAAACCTTGCTGGCGACATCTCAGGTGTTAAAGGGTTACAGAAGGTTCGTAAGGAAATTACACCAAGTCTTTTGTTACCTTTGAAAAATCCCCCAACTTTCACCATTTTGTGTCTTTTTAACTTTGATCATTTTTCTACCATAAAAAATAAAGTAATAAAAAACCCAGATGAGAATAAAAAAGAAACTCCAACTCCAAATGAAAATATATAATCACATTTATATTTTAAACATAATGTAAAGTTGATTCATTAGAAAAAATAAAGCATTTCAAATGCTGTTCATAAAGTCTTTCCATTACTGTCCATAAACAAATCCCCATTCTGGAATCACACTAGGGTCTAATTTCCTTTAGGATAAATAGGTTCTGTTACTTCTGTGTTGTTTGTGGAACCTTCCGCCACCGGCAGCTTTTGAGAAGCAAAGTAATGAGGTGCAAAAACCTGAAAGAGAAGACATGGCAACATGTGCGGCAAAAAAACAACAAATCACTCAAAAATAATAATTTTAGCATGATGGTAAACATGATACTCTGGGATTTAGCAAAAGTAAACACATTTTAGATGATCCAACAGAATTGAAGAAGTACAATCTCTGCTGTAATGAAAAAGTGCAGTACATAAAAAGGCCTTTACTGTCCTTTTCCTCTAAGCCCACGGGCCCCAGGCTCCAGAGGGACCTGGGTCACATCTGGGGTCATCGTCGGGAAAATTTATGGGCAAAGAATTTTTCAGATGAAACTGAAGTCTGTTGAGGAGTTGGTCGACAATGACGGGAAACTGAGCCGACACCTCATTTCTCTCCTCAGGATCCTTTTGGATGTCAAAGAGCATCACCGGCTTCAGAGGATCCAAACTAGAGGAACTGGATTCAGAGTCGTTATGTTCTGGCCGGGGGAACCAAGTAGGACAACCTGTTTAAAGGCAAATAGCAAAGAATAAATATTTATTTTTTTTTCTTTATAGCTGGAGCTGAAGTAGCATCTAGTACTTGTGGATAGTTGAGGGTTTACCGTATTCTTTGGAGTATAAGTTGCATTTTTTCGTTTTAATAAATAGGCTCATATGTTAGTTATTTTCACACCAACTGTCGCTAGAGGCCATTGTAGGTGTGTGTATAAGAATTTGCTACTGACAGCAATGCAGAAGACGTGCAGGTCAGTCTAACGCCGGGCTTGGCGGAGTTGTTCAAAAACATCAAACTTTTTTTTTTTTTACCAAAAGTGTGATTATAAATGATTTTTTTTCTTCTTTATGATTAATTTTTTGGCTGCTGCAGCTAATACTCAGGAGCGACTTACTGTGCAGAAAATATGGTAATTCTCATTTTTTGAGAATGTTATAAAGATTTTTAAAAAGTAATCCTAAACTATGTGTCAGTTCTGTTTTAAACATATGTAAATGCTCAATAGTTAGCTTAAAGCTAAGTATGATGCAGATAAAACAAATGTAGTAAAGAAAAGCTGGAAAGATGTATCACACAATAGCTTCCATTGTGTTATTCACACAACAATCAATGTGGCCCACAAGCAAATGTCTGCTCTGCTTTGCAGCAAAACAGAAAATTCTTGGCTGCATTATTCTAATCATTTCAATTATTCAATTGGGAGGAACAGAAAAACAACAGTAATGGTATTAAAATGTGGTTAAAGTGTGTTTTCAAACAAAATCCCTCAGGCAGACTTGTGCTTTTACACTAACCCAACTTACACTGTTAGATCAGGTCTCAGACCAACTGCTAAAAGGGTTGGTTTTGAAATGTAAAAAAGTTTTTTACGCTTCTGTTTAAACAAGCAGATCAATGCTTGAACTTGTCTTACTTTTGCTTTGCCAAAACCTTCAACCTAGTTTGTTTACATCAAAAGTCCAGGTTCTTCATATTCTGAAACACTCCTATTGAGACCTCAGATTTGTAGAAATCTGCATTCACATCGAACGCGATTCGCATGCCAGGGGCATCCAGTATCACTGTTAAGACACCATCTGAGGTCCTGCCAGTCCAGCAGCAGCGCGATCTGAGCGGCACAGCACGTCCAAAGTTAAAAAATCTGGACTTTGGTGAGGTTGACGCATTACACCCCTGACAAGTAGCAGTAGCTAGTAGTAGCTCCTCCCACAAACTTATGAACATGCATTGGACACGCGTCGAGCAGCAAAGTTGAGAGTTCAGAGTGAATGCAGCTGAAGGCTGTTGTAGCTCTAGGATAATCTTGTGGACTTGGTTCAAATGGGCAGATAATGCTGATAAATTTAGATTTTTGACACGTGACAGAGTGACTTGATATGCGTCAGGAATGAGTCGGATATGGTGGGGAGAATCTAGTAGATTTCCAAAATAAAACTTCCTTCAGAATCAATTAGAAATAAAACAGAAAAAATTGTAAGTAGTGTTTTTTTTCTCTGCCCAGTCGAACCGCGTTGACTCGAACTGGTCCACAACTTTGAGGCTGGGGACCCCTGCTTTATTATTTAGTAAGAGCTAGAATCTTCTCGCGACACCACCTTTACTATGATAAACATCGTGTTGAACATTTAACAGCTTTTTCTTGACTCTGGCATCTTCGGTTTTGTGCTTTGAGCAGTTCATTTAGCTCCTCCTTGTACCAGGGTTATGTCATTTACTTCCTTTACCTCTGCACTTTAGTTCACCCTAAAATGAACCGAGACACCCGCTCTTGAGTAGACCTGGGCCACATGTTTGACCCCAGAGTTCAGGTGAGCTTTCACCACCAACAAAAACAAACTGTCCAAACCAACAGGATTAATCAAACCTGCCAAAGACGAGACAGATAATCAGAGAAAGCCCAACCAGCATCCACTGGAAAAGCTTGGAAAGTTTGAGCTTTTGAAAATGTCCGGGTACTTGGAAGCAAAATTCAGAGTGTTGTTTGGTGTAAAAGTACCTTTTGTCACGTATGCTAACACTTGACAGTCTGGGTACCCTTCCTGTGAGCTAGCACACTTTATTGTGTTCTGACTCAGGCTAAACACTTTTACAGCTGGGAGAGGACACTGACCTGGGTATCCCGTCAGCAGCTTCCAATTCACGTATCGGATGGCGGCGTGAATGGACACATTGAAGCTGGATCTGGCCCATGGTTCTCCTCTAAATCCCTGAGCCAAAGTTAACTGTTGCTGCCTGCCAGGACCTGCAGGGAGAAGAAGACGGAGCTGATTGTGCAAATCGTCCACTTTAAAAAAAAAACAACAGAAACTGCTGATCGGGATGATATCTGGTCACCTGTGGACACAAAGCGCCTTCTGTGGATGTCATTGCAACCGATACAAGAGGCTACTTTGGCGCCATCTGTGTCCAGTGAAGGTGTTCAAATAAACACTCAGAGAACATGGACTTATTTTGTGGAGCAGCAAGGAGAAACACTGGAATAGCTCCTTCTGCTCAGGGAGATTAAATGGTTTCATCTCAGGAATGTTCTGGAGCACTTGACAGCAAAGATTTTAAGTCCCACTCTGATCGTCTTTTGATCTATTTTCAAAGTGTCCCCAGTGTTCTTTTCATTATAATTATACAGTTTTAAGCCAAAAAAAAAAAAAAAAAACTCGTCATTTTTTCGGACATTGTTTCTGCAGATCGGCAGTTGCTGAGTAGAATTCACCTCTGAGTTGTGGAGGACTGTTGGTGCAGAGCAACCCGCTCTCCGAAAGTTCTTCGTTTACATGCTCTCCCACTAGCTTACAGCCCCTCATACCTCTAGTTTACATTCTGCTTCTGATTCACAACAAAATTGAATAAAAAAAAAAATACTTAGAAATGCAAATTTAAGTTTAATTTTATTAATAAATGTCTCCACCGTCAGAAAAAAATTGCACAAGAACATGTTAAAAACAACAAAAACAAAACTTTTTAATCAAAAAACAGGTTGGTCATGTGACCTCTCCATCACGCACAATGAGTCATTGTTCCTCAGAGCAGTTCAGATGCAGAAACCTCACAAATGAGTAAAATAACCGTTTTTATAGCTGAACTAAAGAATATATGGTTGTTCTGAAAGTATCCAGAATGTTCCGTAGCACTCCTGCTATCTGCTGTTTCTGATGTCTCCCAGAAGTGAGTGCACATGTCTGCCTTCTCCAAAAACAAGAGGCTCTGGCCTTAAGAGCATTCTCGGGTTCGTGCCTCGCTTGACCCCAGCAGTATGGTCTTGATTAAGCAGATTTCGGCCTCAGAGCGCTGTCAGAAAGGAGCACTTCCTCACATTCTTTTGCGTGGAGCCGAGCGCGCACTCGCCAAAGCCTGCGTTCCCATCTGAGCTTGTTTAGCAGAGCCGCTTCCACCACAGCAACATGACTGGAGACTTGAAACATTTCCGATCTCAGCCTCTTTTAACCACAAGATAAAAGCTTTGACTCTCTGCTCTTCATCGATGGCTGGTAATTGACATTTAAGGACGCTTTCTGCTGTTGCCTGCTGCAAATTAACATTTTTAACCCAGCATCAGAACTTTTTCACAGAAACTCTTTAATTCCTTCGGCATTTTGGCAGCTTTTTGCCCTCCCCCCTGCTTCAAACCTCAATAAATACACATTGTGTGCACATGTCTGTCGTTCACTCTTTCAGCACAGACGAGAAAGCGCCTCAAAGCATCTGGACCCTTCACAGGATCATCCACCAGCCGGCTCTGGACGAAGCAGTGAAGAGGCGGTAGCAGAGAAACTACTAGAAAGAGATCAGCAGTCAATAGAGAAGTGGTGTTTGAATGAAGGCCTGTGCCAAGTTTGAGGAGTTCAGCAAATGAGAGGTTCAGGAACCCCTCAGTTATCCATTAATTCAGGAAAACCCCTGAAAAGAAAAGCTGGAGCAAAGTGTGTTTAAAAACAAACTCTTTCAATGAATTAAAAAGAGAAACCCAAAGAAGCATGAAGGGAAACTACGGGGAAAAAATGTGGAAAGCGAGGTCTCAAAGAAAGGCTTAGCGGGAAAGGAAAAAAAGAAGAATTCCTGCCTGGAACACAGGAAGACAGGCTGCCTGTCAGTTCTGCGGCCGACCATAAAGATTCAAACATAAAACGTGACGGTAGGCGTTTGTAAAGCACCAGTGTTGTCATTCATCGATTCAATAAATCATGCGAGTGATTCAGATGGTAATGAGCAGCTCTAAACTTTCAGCGGCGATCAGTAAAGCTGCGTGAAAAGTCTAATTTCAAAACTCCAAATCAGAGTCTCCACTCCTTCAGAGTTTGAAAACCGTAACATTTAACTTTTACTCTGCTCAGTGTAAAATGTGGCCGAGGGTCAAATTTGGACTCAAAGGCACAGAAATGTTTACAACTGCGA
This sequence comes from Oryzias celebensis, assembly GCA_014656515.1. Lineage (NCBI taxonomy): Eukaryota > Metazoa > Chordata > Actinopteri > Beloniformes > Adrianichthyidae > Oryzias > Oryzias celebensis. The sequence goes on from BNCR01000012.1 coordinate 3,899,962, forward strand.
AAACAATATGGTTCATGTGGGCCATAATAATCTAAACACAACCTAAACAATCTAAACATGATCTAAAATGATCTTAATCTAAATGCGATCTAAAACGATCTGAACACAATCTAAATCGACTTAAAAACGTCTAAATTTAAAAGCAATCCAAGCACAATTTGAACACCATCTAAACAGGGTGGAACACAATTTAAACCATCTGAAGACAATCTAAAATGATCTAAACATGATCTGAACAGGTTCTAAACAAAATGTAAACATGATCTAAGACAATCAAACACGATCTGAACATGTTATAGACATCATCTAAACACAAAACATGATTTAAGATGAATGTGCCACCGCGTTTCCCAAGTTACCAAGAGAATGCCAATAAAAAGCCAGCAATGAGCCTGACTGGCTGAATAACTATGGCGTGGCAGAATCACGGCATGCATGGAATATAAATACAATATATTATTCCAGCTGAATGGCTCCAACACGTCTACACTGGCCTTTGCCCAACAGTAGCAGGGATAGGCTCCAGCAACCCTGCGACGCCAGAAGGCATTAAATGCATTTGGAAAATAAATGGATGAGTGGACCTTGCTGACATTTTGGTTTCTCCACTGCACCTACAGCTTGCTCATCTGGAGGAAGTCCTGCATTAAGACCAACGCCACTTTCCAAAATCCCTCCAACCAACTGAGAAGTGCAGCTACAGCAGTGACTAAGTACAACCCCTTGCTGGTTTCTAACTACTAACCAGTCCTCCTCATATTTTGAGCTAAAATTCAAACCAGGCCCATGTAATGCTTCACATGTGCTTTTAAAAATGGATTTTCACGCAGGTCAAATTAAGGTTTTTTTTTTTACAATCCAGAAAGAGAGACACCAGAGAAAACATCTGAATTTTACTTTGGACTGTCAAATTATACCACATGTGGTACTAAGATGGAAAACTACTGTACTTCTGGTGGAAAAATCTGAAACTGATTCTTTTTTTTTTTTTTGATGGATCAAAAGGTCCACATCTGCTCTCGGTGACCCACTGGGCCATTGTGGTACATCTGTGAGGAATTTCAAAAATTAAAGTGCGCAGCAAAGGTGAAGCATTCCCCTCAAAAGTCAGAAATAGTTGCTTCAGACCAAAAGTCCTGAAACTCCCTTGAGATAGAGGTGGTTTGGTCCACAAATTAATAAGTGGTTTAAGAAAGAGTCAGCTCAGCTGGGTTTCCAGTGTGTATTCAGTCATGAGACCCGTTTCCAGGAAACCTCCCTACAATCAGAGGTTAAACAGCTCACGCACATCCAGCCTTTCGATTTCAACAAAGAACAAATGAAGGCGATCGTAGATGCCTTTTAAGGCGGTTTAATTAGTTTTATACATCTCAATAAAGATCAGATTTATGAGTTTACGACATTTAAAAACAAAACAAAAGATCATCTCCTAAAAAAGCATCGGAGCTCATCCAAAAATAACCATTCTTCATTTCAACTGAGACTCATATGAACATAATCTGGGACGCTAATGTAGGTTTGATCAAATGCTATGTGGTTCTATTCTTAGGCTGACTTCGCCTTGAGTTCAGCCTCAAACAATAAGGCTTTGATTCTTGTGAGCATGCTGGGAGGAGAAGGAACAGCAGATTTACAACAGTAGGAAAGAAGAATAACATATCACACACAGCATGAGCACAGAGGAGGAGGAGACCCGCATAACATGAGATATCTGTCACCTCAGGCTTCTTCAGGCTGTTACATTTCAAATCACGTTTAAATCGTTTAAAGCTGTTTGGGAATCTCCACTGCTTGTAGCTTTGTCAGTTTAACCACTTTGTCACAACATGTCATGAATTTTAGACCCATCCAGGGACTCTTTCCAAAACTTTTTCCTGGACTAACTTTCTGTAGAGATTTAGAGCTCGCTCCCATCAAACAGTTATTGGCCCAGTCCAACTTTTTCATGGCCAACACTCACTTTGCCCAAAACCGTTCAGGCTTAAGCCTCTGCTTTACACACCCCATACAGTAGGTAAACTCCAAGATATGTTCCTGACCTTTTAACCCCTAACTCTTCGGCCCAATCCACGAGCTTTACAAACCAATCTTTTAGGGTGTTCTCAGACCCAGAGTCCGCTTAATTTGATCCGGATTGAGTCCTGAACCTTGCATTTGGTCTTTATTCAGACTGACATCAACCAGACATTTTTGATCCGAGCCAAAGCTTGTAAACAAAACCATGTGACTAAAGATCTCTTCAATCATTGGCCAGGAATTATGAGGGCGGAGCAAAGCAACAACAGAAAGAATAACGGAAGTCCCACGATTTCAGTCCTTATCTGGATAGTTCACTTATTCAAACTTTATTTTTCGCTGACCAATTTTGAACATCTGTATCAACGTCAGGTACAGCACTTTTTACTGCTACTGTGGCACGGTGGAGGCACGCTGCAAGGCGGTCACTGAGGAGGCGACGGCTAAGAAGGTACGCTGATTGGTGTTCGTAACATATTGATTATTAGAAATGTAGTCGGATGAATGCAGAATCATTAAACCAACATGACACACATTGCTTCTCAAACTGTTTTCCTAAGATTTGCTGTGTCTCATTGTTACTCCACGTTTGTCCGCTACTCTGTTTACACCCCATAATGCCTGGGTACGGTGGCCATTTTGGTGTAGTTGCACTTGAGCACGGAGTCTATTCAGAGTGAGGAAACGAAGCGAACCAGAGCTCAGTCTGATTGGAAACTAACTGAAACTACCTTAAAAGACTCTGGTCAAGACATTTCTAAAAAGAAACATTTTTGTTTATTTTAGCCATGGCTGCACAGTGGTTAGAGAGAGCGCTGTGTTGAGTTTGCTTGTTTTCATCCTAGGTTTTCTCCGGGCTCTTTCCTCCCACAGTCCAAAAACCTGCTTCATAGGTTAATTGGTGTCTAAATTGCATCTAGGTGTGTATGTGTGTGGTTGTGTGGTCCTGCAACAGACTGCCAACCTGTTCAGGGTGTACCCTGCCGTTGTCCAATAGCTGGGTAGGCTCCAGCAACCCCATGACCACAAGGGGATTCAGCATGTTCAAAAGATGAATAGATGGATGGATGAGCTAATTTAGTCAAATAGTGATATTAACTTCTACCTTCACTTTTAGCAAAGCATATCAAGTGATTTCGGTTTTGTGTTGTCTTCTGTTTTTGTAAAGCACTTTGCTGAAAGTGCAATATAAATAAAAATGTACTTATATATACGTAGGTGGCACCATGCATTTAGTTTATCATCCAACATTTAACAGAAAGAGATTTTAAAAGCATACTTTTTTGATTTTTTTTACGGTATACATATAAATCAATCAAACTTTATTTATATGACCTTTTCCAACATTACGTGGAACTTTATTTTTCTTCCAGATTTGGTTTGTGTCGGGAACTTTTGCTGAAATGCAGCAGAGTGCTACCTGACGGCTGTAAAAATGTTGAAGAATTGGGTCCTGGCGTGTTTGGTGATCACATCGTTATCTGTACCGCACCAGAGTCCAGTTAACCGTGCTTTACAGAGCAAAAGTATCGTATAAAGATTGTGTAAACATATCTTTATTCTGACAAATGGAACTCTTCTGAATATTTTAACCAATCGAGCTAAAAGTTTGTTTAATTAACATATTTTTCTGACCATATGGCGCATTGGATTATAGCGCACACTGTCAATTCATACACAAGGCACAAACAGTCGTATGATGTGGCGTGACGACACTACCCAGAATGCCTCGAGGGACCAAGAGGCAGGTCAGAGGAGTTAATGTCTTTCACCTGTAATAACCAGCTTTCGCAGAGAGCAACACAACAGAAAAGTCAAACTTTATTGACAAAAACTCTTAACATTGTTCAGTTGTAACATGTGAATATTAAGCAATACTCTCATTCATTTGTTTGATGGTCTGATGTGACCAAAACTTTTTAACAGTCAGTCAAATGATCTACTTTATGGTAAGGATGATGCCATATTGTGTTTTTTGAATCATATATAAATATTATTTTGTTTATTTATTTTTGATGCTCTGTGATCTACCTACACTTCCTTCACTAATGCCAATCAAGGCATCCGTGGTTTTTCAGAAATGAAGGGACGCATTTAGTGATTTATAAAAACATTTTCTCTTCTAAAAAAGGTTTCTGAAAATGCCTTAAGTGGACTGAAAGTAAATGAAAAAGCTAGAAAATGAGATAAACTAGTCCTGGAGAGGCTTATGTACGAAATGAAAGGGAACATTTTTTGATTGGATTGGGCTGATTTTCCTGTTTCATCTCCATGTTTTGCTTCCTTAAACAAATGTTTTTCTCTCATGGTCTCTGTGACGTCAGAAAAGACAAAGTTTATTTGCAACTCTCAACTTAACAGGCTGGTTTTATAGAAATGACTGTTATGCAGTGTTGTGATGGAAACCAGCCATCAGGTCTGTAACAAAACGAAGACTTTCACACTCAACAATTACCTTCTGAACTGAGACAATAGACGACAGTAATTGTTCTTGCGGCTGGGGGGGGACTTACATGGAGACGTGTCATCATAGAGAGCGTCGATGTTGTGCAGCAGCTCCAGTCTGGGTGAGCTGAAGCCTTTGCTGGAAGATAAAAGCAGCGTTCCTGTTAAACACATGGAAACACAGGCAGCACACACAAACCGCCGGGCCTGACTCATGTGCTGTGAAAGCCTCTGGGGTCTGTAAATGTGAAGCAGCTGGCTGCTGTTTGCCAGCCTCTGACCACAGAGAAAACGCTCTGACCAAACGCTCTGATAACACAACTAAAATAACTCTGGCTCTGCGCCGTGCCACGCCGCCCGCTTCGGCTTTTTCCTCTGTTTTCTGTAAACAAACGGAAACTGTGAACCCCACTAGTGTGGGCCCACCATTGTTGTGGAGCTCAGACGGCAGCGCCTGGCGGTCAGCTGACGTGATTGTCGGCCAATCGGGTCACATGGAGAGGCGAGCGGTCATTAGTGGTCCAGGTTAAGCTTTGATTTTCTGCTCCAGGCCTCAATTTGTCCTCATTCTCTGCGTCTGCAATACATTTTTGGTGGCAGTGGAACTGCCTGACAGCTCGACCAATGATGGAAGTTCCCAAAGCACGAAAGTTCAGCTAACAATGTAACTCAGTTTAGTATTTTTAAAAGAACTACTCGACCTAAATATTTGCTTCTACAGAAAAAGATCTAAAACAAATTAGCTGATCTAATAGAGCGGGAAAGAAAAGGGTGAAAGGAGAGCAGATTTGTAGAAGATCGACTGATGGAATTTCCTTTTCTTTTCCTCTCATCGCCACGGTAACAAAGGGCCTATTGAACGAGAAGGGGCTCCCATGAGAAGAACAACACTGGAGTCAGGAAGATGGGCAGAGCCTGCAATAGAAAGACCATATCGGCGGACAACCTTCTAACTTCCTGTTTGAAGCTGATTTACAAAACAAAAGAACAGCCAGAAAAGTACACAAAGAAAACACTAGGGGGGTTACTGCCAAGGCAAGTTTGTCTCTATACAATCCATGGAGAAACCAGCACAAATTTACAACACTTTCAATCTAAAATATATTTTGTCTCTTTAATTATTTATTCTATGACAACTTAACTGGGGGTGAAAGTTAACCCCCAGTGTTGACGTTCCTTCAACTATCGTTCACGTAAATTAATTCCAGAAAATTCTGGAGCAAAGAAAAGCAGCTTTGCACAGATATGCAACACTTTACAGTAGCGTTTCTGTAATCGATGAGAATCATCCAAAGTACACTCCTTTGATTACCAGGTCACCGCCCACTTGTCAGCTCTAAAACAGCCTCAGTGGGTGTGTTTTCACAACCGATTTGCTTGGTTGTCCTTCCCATTAGCCATTTTTGCCCAATAGTAGAGCCAGTTAGGTTGATATTTAAGACAAATAGTGCATTTTGTGGTACAATCACCAAATCTGCCACAGATGTACCTTTGGATCCACCCCCTCTTTCAGAAAAGCCCGTTAGCAACTAGAAAAATCTAAATGGCAGCCATTTTTAAAGATTCAAAGCTCATCTGTTCCAAAAATATTCAATATCTTTTTGCTAAAGTCTCAACATTATGGGCTGTTCATGCACAAAATGCAGTCTAAACTTTTACAGAATACTATTATATGTATACCATAACTTATAGAGATTTATAAATCTAAGTTTTCTTGTGGATAACATGGTACATCCATGCCAAATTTGTTGCTTGTACCACAAACTGCACAATTATTTTATTAACCAGCTCCAGTACAAGGATTGAGTGGTTTCACATTTGTCCAAGACGGAAAGAAGCTGAAAACTGAGTGTAGTGAGTCTAGATCAACCCAAAACAAACAAATAGGTGACATCCTGAATCTTCTACCCATCCACAGGCAGGCGCCGAGCCCCTCACCTGATGGTGTTCCACATGTTGAATCCGTCCAGAGGCTTTGTCCCGTTCGTGCTGCCTCCTGCCAGCCCGACCAACGTGGGCAGCCAATCCGAGATGTGCATGAGTTCATTGTTAACAGTTCCGGGCTTTTCCAACAACGGGCTGCTGACAAACCCGACTCCTCGAACGCCTCCTTCCCACAGCGTCCACTTCCTCCCCCTCAGGGGCCAGTTGCTGCCACCGGCTCTAGTCTGACCTCCGTTATCTGTCAACAAAACCCCAAAAGACACAAACATTCGAGTCCTTAAAGAGAATGCGCAGACGTTAGCGTGACGTGGTAACACTGTAGAGCAAATTAGATACACAGTCTATACACTTTAACCAGCATTTTTACTGAAATAGTAAAAATGAATCCTTTATCTGTTTTTATATAAATAAAATTAAAAGTAACATAAGTATAAAGTCATATAATATAAAAGTAATTATAAATAAAAGTTCAGTAATTCTCAAATCGGGTGAGATTGTTTTTTTCCCCCCTAGTGTTCAAGACGAGGAAGTGTAGTTTCCTTTCGTTATGTCTGGGAGCAATTTTTATCCAAACTTCCTTCTTTAATATCTCTATTTAATATTAAAATAACACTCAGACAAAAATTTAGTCTTTGGATTGACGGAATACAACATTGTTTTCCAACAACTATCAAATGTACTTGTCCTCCCTCGTTATTTATTTATCTATTCTCATAAAAGCCGACATTTGGTGACCTCACATGTAGCAGACACCAACACAGTTTAAAACTGAACACTTAAAACAATAAAAAGATAGAACACACATAAAATATGATTTTTGATGGAGATGTCCATGTACAAAACATAAACTGCACCTGTAAATATTTACGAATATAGATTTGAATTGTGCAGGGATGCTTTGGGGAACGACTTTTAAATGGAACCAAGTGAGTGTTTATTTATGAAAAATGTGTGTCAGATGATTCCGTGTTTATATGTTTACCTTTATATGTGTAGTTCTGTGTTTGTATGTCTATCAGGAGTAGAGTGTGTGTTCGTTAGAGACGGAGCAGGACTGTCATAGATGATGGGCATACTTGATGCAGTAATAAAATTAGCCTCAGATAGTATAAGTCCAAAATAAAATATCATCATCAACAAACCAGAGGGTCACATGACCACACTTTGGACAATCCTTACATACTTTCACAAGTTGATGATAACTTTTCTGTTTTTACATTTTGCCTGATCGTATGAAGCCTCACAAGTTCAATTTCTCTGAATTTTTAAAGCAAGCCATCCCACCAGAGGTCAAATCTGGAAGAAAGAAGTATCAAAGTTCAATCATTTTAATAAATAATAATCTGATGACTTGGATTAACTGGTCAACCATAAACTGAGTTCTGCGTGTTTTTTGGAATTATCTAGCATTTTTTGAATTCTTGTATTTAAGTGAGAACACAAACTTTATTGGATAAATTGAAAAAGGTGCTACAAAAGAATTCTCTGAAATGGTTTTATCTGAGATCTCTAACATTCACATCATACAGTAAATGTCCTTCAAGTTAGTCATATTCTATAGAAGTAAAAAATATCAGAGCAAATTTTAGATGAAATGACATCACAATAGATATTTCTTTAATTCAAGAACAAAGTTTAACGAATTTTTCAAACGTTTTTTATATCCGGAACAGCTAATAACCGCTACATTAAAACAGCACAAAACTTTCGTCTACGTGTCACCTCAGGCTGATCGATTCCATAACTGATGTTATTGTTCAGCACATTTAAAGTCGACCAATTACATCCAAGCAGGATCATTATTCCCAACACACATCCAGGAAGTAGTCTGTTTCACAGGCAGGAAACCCCTAATGTCTTTGCAAGATGCTTTGGCCAGTTCTCCCTTTCCCGGCTGAACTTCCCGCACAGTTTGTTACTAATTCTGGTCACATTTATTTATTTCTTTAGAGGGATTTTCCAGATAAAACCAGAATTCTTGAAATCGGTGACAGTTGGCAAATTAATCGGGGAATTCCAGTTGAGGAACAGTGAAAACGACCACCTGATGTCACCATCCACAGACATCAAAACATTTACGGAATTGTTCCTACCTTTTAATGAACCCTTAAAGCATCTCTAAGTAGGGCTGGGCAAAAGTTAATTTTTTATATCCCAATATTGTTTCTTTCACATCAGACGCTAATGATATATATCACAATAAAAATTAAATAACTATATTAGTTTAATTTGAACGCTCTGCGGCTCATTAGAGAAATGTGTAATCATAAGCAGGTTTAGATGTATTATATTTATTTCCCATCATACTATAAACATAACAGATGCACTGAAGGAACATGATGCAACAGTTTTTTTTACCCAGTAAACTAAAAAAAGGCGTAAATATTACAAAATAAACTGAAAATTAAAGCAAAAGCTTTCAAGTTTCAAAAGAGAACATCAATGAAGCAGAACACTAAACTGCTTGATCAGTTCCATTTAAAGACAAAGTATTCATTCTACAAAAAAAATGTTTTCAAATTTTACAGAACAAACATCAAATTGACAAACATTTTTGTCAACATCCTGTGAATAATCTAGGAACTAAAAGCAAATTCTCAGAATTTCTTCTGGTAGTTAAGACTGTTGCTGCTGTGAAGGTCTGAACTTTGTTGTTTTTCTGGAGAATTCTGGTTTATTTCAGCCTGAGATTAAACATGTTTGGTGGCTCTGCTTCAGGTGATAAAAAGGTTTGGTGGTGTTTCCAGTTTTAGAAGAACATGCCTTCTGCACAATTTGCAGTGCACGTTACTCTGTTTTTTGTCAGATTTTAAATAACTAAAATACCTCCACACAGGGGCCGAAAAGTTATTTTTGAAACACTGGCCAAGTTGGCTGGTTGATTTAAAAAAAAAAAAAAAAAAATCTACCGGCCAAACGTGTTTAATCAGCCAAATTCTAACACTACTTTACACAGAAATACCTCAGGCATTTTACTTTATGAAAATTTTCAGATTTTTTTTTTCTTAGAAAAATGAAAATGGAAAAAAAGTAATTTATAAATGGTATAAACACAGATTTATTAAAGATTTCCTAATTCTCCCTCCAGGTGATCACATTTGATTACAAATCAGAACAAAAAAACGCCTGAAAACAGTATCATGTTTTGGGTTTTTGTCATTATAAATCATTTCTGAAATTAAAGCTGCAGCTTTAAGGAGGATTGAGCACAACATCTGACAGGTCACAGTTTTCAGTGTAACACAGACTCTGTTATGCTACACAGACGGTGCTAAACAGCGGATTGAATTCTGTTATTATTTAGCCTCAAAAGGCAGCAGATGTTGAGAAACGCTGCCATCTAGTGGAAATCTGCAGTAATGCGAACAAAATTTAAGAGCTTTTAATTTAAAATCCCACTCTGATCATCTTTGATCTAATTTCAAAGCATTCCCAGTGGTATTTTAATTGTGATTATGTCGTTTTTAGCCAAAATCTAAAAAACCTGTGTTTTTTTGTAGGACTGTTTTCTGCAGAACAGAATTACCTTATTAAAAATTCCCCTCAGAGTTATGGGCGGGACTGTTGGCACGGAGCAACTCCATGCCCCCTTCCCCTCTCCATTGTTGAGAGCTCTCTGTTCACACACTCCCCTGCTACCTTATGCCACAAGAATATGTTTAAAAACACCAAAGAGACCATTTTCATCACAGTGGGTCTTTAAAACTGCTTAAAAAGATGATTAAACAGAGATGATGTAAAGATAGATTCAGAACTCTGAAGAAATCTGAATTTGTTCCTGTCCAAAACTGTAGTCTACTTTCAATAGTCTATCTGGATTATTGGAACAGAAACGTACCTGTGGAGAATACCAGGACTGTGTTGTCCCAGAGTCCGGCCTGCTGCAGAGCCAGGCTGATGTTGCCCACCGCCTCGTCCATGGCCGACACCATGCCGGCGTACTTCCTGCGGCTAAGGTCTTTGATAAAACTGTAGGGGGTCATGTAGCGTTCCGGTACCTGCAAGGGCTCATGGACCGCCTGCATCGCCACGTAGAGGAAGAGCGGCTGACAGATGAAAAACAGATAAAAGAAGACATGAGATACTAACAGCTGCACAAATAACCTTAAAATAATCACAAATAAGCATTTGTGCTTCAGTCTTATCTCCAAATGACATCTAGATGTTTAACTCCAGGGTGAGGATCCCAACATGTCAGCCACAATTTCCTTGAATAAATTATAAGCTTGAATGTACGGAACTCTCTTTCTGCCATTATGGATACAAATATTTGAAAAAAAAGACAAAAAAAAAAATAATTATAAACTATAAAAAACAAAATATAAGAGTTATTTTAAAAACACAAAATGAATTACTACGTAAACAAAAAAAAAGGGCTACAAATTAGATGTAACTTCAGAAATGTCACTCAACCTCTAACTGTAACATAAATTGTTTCTTGTTTCTTATTGTTCTTATATTTTAAAATTTTAATTACTTCATAATTTTTTCTAATGTATTTTATCATCTTTTTATCCTGTGTGGTTTTTAGCAAACCCAGTAATATCCCAAACTCTGCCTAAAACCTATCAATCTAAATCATCGGATTTATCTATTTTAATTCACTCCATCCATGAATCCATTCTAATTAGAGCTGCAATGATTAAACATTGATAGTTTCTGCGTTTAAAAACTTGATGTAAAGCTTTGTTTCATAATCAATTATGGCACTAAACAGTTAATTCAGATATTTGTACTGTAGTAAATGCATCTATGGCTGAACTACATGAAAAGGTACTGGCTCTAGTTCTACACAGCAGCAGAAAAGCAGAAGCTCTTTGTGCTGAATCCTTTGGCACAGCAGAGGTTTAAAGGTGTGGGCGAGTCACCTGGCTGGAATTGTGTTTGGCTATGACGTTGATGGCTCTCTGGCTGAACAGCTCGGTGGAATAACCTCCTTTGTACGCCGTGGCGACCTCCTCGCCGTCTCTCAGGTCCAACGCGCAGCGGGTCAGGTTAAGGGCGGTAATGGGGTAACAGCGTGTGTGCGTGTAGTAATCCTCGCTGCCTAAAAGGTAACCTGGATCACGTGGAATCAAATACAACATGTTTTAGTGTTGATTGAGTTAGGACTTTAAACAGGAGAGAAATTCTGAATTAACAAAAAAAACATTGTTTGATAATAATAATTATAATAATAATAATAATAATAATAATAATAATAATAATAATAATAATGCTTTTTTAGAGGTTCAAGCATATTTTTTGTGGCACCTTAATTAGTCTGTCGATATTTAACACAAATAAACTATTTCCTTTTGCTTTACATTTAAAATTTTTTTGGTGCAAATTTTCAAAAATAAATATTATAAACGCATTCAATTATTCAAAAAATACTCCACTATTCTTTCAAGAATAGTGGAGAAACATGTTAGAAAATACTTCTCAGTATGTTTTTCTTTCTATCTTTTGACATTTTTTCATTAAAGGCCAAACAAAAATCAAACTATTTGAGTTCATTAGAAAGTCAAATGTTTACTTAAATTATTTTGCATTTCCAAACAGCAGCAAATTTTTTAAACTTTTGCTAAAGTTAGTATTTTAGTCAGATAAAATATTTTTGACAAGGATGAAGTTCCTTATATTTTATGCCCTGACTTTTAACACAACACGAGACTCCTGCTGTTTCACTGATTTTTTTTTTTACTTTGTCGTTTTGTCATCTTTGTGTTTTTACATTGTTTTCAGTGTTTTCGTCTTTTATGTTCTTGTGTACAGTACTTTGTTTTAGCTGTTTGCTTTGTGAAAGTTCTATACAAATAAAGTTGAGTTAACCTATACGAAAAAATAAAAATAAAATAGGAATGTTAAATTTGTTTCTTGCCACTCTTGAATTCATTGTGTCATGTACTGTAGAGTACATACAGTTTATTTATAGTTATAGTTTATTTATTTATATGGCGCCTTAAAATGACCATGGTCTTTTCTTTCTTTATTTTACTCAAATTGCTTGAAATAAAAATAGCAATCATTTTAGTTCTTTAGAAATAGGTTGTCAAAATCAAATTGATAATGTGCTTTTTTTAGCACTGGAAATGTCGAAATAGGCTCTAAAACAAATATAACATAGAATATATTTATATAAAGAACAGGAATGTGTTGTATTTATCATATTTGACCTTTAGGATGACATTTCATGTAGTTCCAGAAGCAATAAGGTCATTTTCTCTAATAACTGCTGTAAAATATGTTTGTTAAATGTGATTTATTTGGTTGGTTATTTGGGGATTTGTGTTCTCTTGAGCTGCCATGACGAGTGAATTTCTCCTCTGTGAGATTAATAAAGTTCAATTTTACATTCATATTCTTTTTCATATAAAGACTAGTCCCTTTTAGAGCTGTTTTGTCCTCACATATATTTTACCAAGACTAAAATACAAATGCAGATGCTCTTCAACACATCAAACAAACCAAAGTAAGAGTCAAATCCTCGGCGGGTGGGCAGGCAGTCCTTCTTGTACATGCCCAGGTGCCACTTGCCCACCATGTGGGTGGCGTAGCCTGCCTCCTTCATGAGCTGAGGCAGCAGCTTCTCGTCCAGAGGAACGCAGTAGGGCTGACACGGCCAGATGATCTGGTGCTGCATGCCCGTGTGGATCTACAAGCAGGCAGAGCATGAAGGAGCATGCAAACCGAACAAGCGCTGAAACAGTTCAAACTGCTGTGTTCTTCTTTCTGCCTGCATTTGATTTAACTCAAAGTTTCTACCTTAGTTTCATTTGACAAAGGGAATGTCAGAGGGAGAAGTTTTATCACAAGGATTTGAGCTTTAAGTAAAGTTACAAAAAAAACAATCTCACTACAGAAAACGTAACGGGAAGTTCGGTTGCTTTTGTAACAGGAAGCTGTGAAGGTTTCTTAATGACTTTAAGTCAGTTTTGTAGATTCTGGCAAATACGGGTTCAGAAAACCTCAACATGTTTTTAATCTGATGAAACGACTAAGAAAAAATATGATGAGGACAAAAACTTGCAGGTTTTAGAGTGAACTTTAGCAACAATGAATTACTTGTAAAGTATCTTTTAGCCATTCTAGTGCAGATCTATACCTGTGTCTTCTCTGATTTTTAAACTGGTAACATTTCAAAGGATGATGGAATGTTGACAGCATGGGTTGTAGTATGCAACTACTTATTTTATGCATTTTAAACATTTATTATAACTCAAAGTGCAAAGGTGCTGATGTACGAAGGAGTATTTGGGTCACCATAAAAAAATACATTTACGAAAAGTAAAGTTTTAAAATTATGAAAAAAATCTGTAATTTTATAAGAATAATGTTGTAATTTTTATGAGTATAAATTCTTAAATGTATTAGAAAAAGTTGTAATTGTACGAGAACAAAGTAATAAATTTAAGAGGAAATAAATATTTTTTTCAGAATAAAATAGTAAATTTATTTTAAAAAATACAACAAAGTAATCAATGAATAAGAAAAAACAAAATCAGAAATTAACTAAAGGAAAATTGTTATTTTACAAGAAGAAAATTGTAAATGTATGAAAATAAATAGTAATTTTATTTTTAAAAAGTCATAATTATATTTTCTCAAAATCGTACCACTTTATTCTTGGACATTTTTGACATTTTTCTCATAATTGACATTTTTTTTTCTCATAATTTTACAACATTTTTCTTGTGAATGTCTTTACTTTTTTTATATTCTTACGCTGTCCCTAATACTCTGCAGAAGGATCTGTAGTTGTGTTAACAAAAATGACAGAACTGCTCAATGGAGAGGAAAATACTTATAATAAAGGCTAGAAGAAAGTTGTAAAACTGTGAAAAAGTCACAATTTTACAAGAACAAAATCGTAACTCTATTATTTAAAAAGTCATAATATTATGGGGAAAAGGTCACGCTTTTTGGAAAATAAAGTTGTCATTTTATGAAAATAGTCACAAAAGAACTAAAGCAGATTCACTGAGGTTCCTCAGCAGTGTGATGACAATCACATTTCTCTGAATTGTCAGCAACATAAACAGAATATGTTTGATTGTCTTTGCTGAAACATTATAAAAGCTAAAGGTATTTTTATTTTTGTAAAATACTTACTTTTTACCTTGTAAAATTACGAGTTTTTCTATCAAATGTATTGCTTTATTTTCATAACTAGTTGGATTTCTTTTTTTATTTTTTTTTGGTCATACTTATTCACAACTTTTATTTAATGTGTTTTATTTCTTCCCATTAGCGCAAACTTTTCATATTGACTATAAGATTTCTTTTTTACAGTTCGTGTTTGCCTTCCATACATCCTGCAAGAAAATCAAAGTTACAAAATATACACAGACCTGCTTTTTTTATTTTTTATATATGGTTTCCATTTGATCTCCAAATATGGAAGCTAACTTTACAGTAAGTTTTTTTAAATACATTTTTAAAGTCCTCTTTCGGGGGGAGAAGCGGAACCTTAGGCGGGTCTCACCTGGTACCGTCCCGTCATCAGCTGGTTCCTGGACGGGCTGCACAGCGGCTGCACGTAGTAGTTCTGCAGGCGGACGCCTTTGGCGGACAGCAGGTCCAGGTTCGGGGTCTTAATCTCGGAGTTGTGGTAGCCCACATCATTCCAGCCGAAATCATCCGCCATGATGAAGACGACGTGCGGCTGCGGGGCCGCTGAGGTTACCGGGAGGATGACGACGACCGCCGCGGTAATCATCCAGTTCACCGCGCGGTTTTTACCACCGACTCTCATCTTTAAGCGCGCGTGCGCTCCGGTCCAAAAAAGTAAAAGCAAGAAGTAATTTAGACAGAAAAATAATTGAAATAGAAGCACAGACCACGTCTATGTTGCTGGAAGGAAATATCAGCTTTAAAGGAACACATCTTGTGACTAGAAAAAGTCACTTCCGTGTTTAGCAGGTTGAAAACACTGCCTCCACCGCGCCAGCCAATCAGATGCTTGGAAGCTAAGAACGATCACGTGTTGCTTGTATGGGACCTCGAACAGAGAAAGAAGAAAAATAATAAGCCATTTATATTAAACCTTTCAAAATAAGTGTTTACAAAAAAGGTTTTCGAAAAGATTTTGGGGCAAACAATATTTATTTGTCTGTCTGTTTTTTGCCCAATTGTAATAGTAATTAAAGCATCATACAGTTTTATTTCCAAAAAATTATTGTAATTTCTCTGTATTTCAATTGTTTGCTAATGTATTTACTTTGTGTAAATATATGTCTGTTTTTACACCCTCATGAATTTGACATTAACAAGCTTGAACGTTCCATCGTTTCTGCTATGAGCAATGATAAAGTATAGTGAGTAAAGTCATATCCAATGAGAGGTAAATACAATAATATTAAAAATAATACTTTTTTTTTGTTTTTCAGTAGAGTTTTTAATATAAATTAGAATCTTAATATGTTTTAACTCATGCATTTAAAATATGTAATAAGCAATAAGAAGAGTTACAATGAATACAACCCAGCATTTATTTGGGGGAAAAATTCTTTGTATATATCTGAGCCATATGTACTGAATTTCCTCTAATTCTAATTACTAAATTATGAAAAAAAACACATTACCTGAACATCAGTTAAATTAAAATTTTTAATTACAGATTTAAAAAATAGCAATATCTGCAGATGACTAAACTCTGGTTCTCTTTCCTTCTGCAGCATTATTTTGAATTTTCCTCTAGGCACAACAATTAATTCTATTTAATTTTACAGATTACTTTTCAAATGAGAAAGGGGGGAAATTGACATGTAAACATTTAAAATCCATTTATTAACTTCTGAAGAGTATTTCTCCTTCAACATTGTAAGACTTTGGAACAGGCGAAACATTAGCTGCCTGTGAAACACAATGAAAACACTTCAATGGCATTTTTCTACTATATTCCGCCTTACTTCTTATGAGGTCACAATAGGAAATATGCTTTAAAAAAACTGGCCCCATAACTGCTCACAGTAAAGGATGTGTACTGCATGGTCATGTTTCCAGTCCAGACTCACAGAAGAATTTTTTTTTTTTTTTTTACGCTTTAGTCTTTGCTTTTTTCTGCAGTCGGGTCCTCGTGGGCTCGGTCAGGACCAGCGGTTCCTGAATGACCGTAGCCGGGTATTTTTTACCCAGAAGCTCCACCTCCACCGTCTGACCCACAGAGTTCAGTTCCAAGGGCAGGTAGCCGAAAGCCAGGCTCTGCTGGCTGCTGTAGCTGTACGTTCCCGACGTTGTGTTCCCGACCACCTGAGGAAAAGACCAAGCCGCCTTTAATGAGTGAGAACAAAAAACTGCAATTTAAATCAAATATGCGACCGTGACCTGCTAACCTTGCCGTTGTACCATATAGTTTCGTTGCCTTCAGGGTCGATGTCATCTGTTTGGACGGCCAGATAGGACAGCTTCCTCTTCAGCCCCTTGGTTTTGATTTCTTGAAGCGCTTTTTTGCCGATAAAGTTGGCGGGCTGCTCAAAGAGAAACGGCTTCAGGCTGTTTGCTCGGGTCCAGAGGAATAGCTTAGATGGAACCACGCTTACCTTGTTTAGCTTGATGAAGTAATCCAGACCAGCCTCCAGAGGATTGGTGTCGCAGTTCATCTGCAGACATCAGAACTCTTTATTTTACTTTTATATCTCTTGGCTTTGGATCACAAAGCAGTCGTTTAAAATGAGATTCATAAAACTCTTGTGTTCTCAGATGCATGTTTGATTCAAAGTTTTGACATTGTCTTTTGCTGCTCTTCTGCTGTTCTTGCTTAGAAAATCTACAGCTTTTGCCACTGCTGGTCGAAGGTAATGTTTGTGTGAATGCGTACCTCAGCTCCCCAGCCTCTGAAGCCCTTCTCCAGTCTGAGTGAGGCCATGGCGTAGGTCCCAAAGTTGTCAATCCCTTGATCCTTTCCCGCCTCCATCATGGCCCGATACACCACCGCCATGTTCTCCTGCTCCATGTACAACTCCCAGCCAAGTTCACCTGAACACGAAACCAACAAAATGCACTTCACGTGCTAACACTGACTACAGATGGGAAAATATGGAAGCCAACGTAATGCAGCATTTATACTTATGTATAAACTTTACTTTTAAACTTTACTAAATGTATAACTAATAATGTTAACTTTCTAAACCAAAATATGTGGTTTTAACAGTCATCTGTATTAAGCAAACATGGAATATTTATTTTGTTTCATTAAGGCTGTAATTTATTCAAAGAAACTGCTCAAAGCAAACCTTTTCAAACTATAACTGATTATATTACTTTACATATGTATGACTAACATCCGAAAAATAGTAAATAAAATGGAAAAAATAGGTGACAGTTCCCCCTTAAAAGAGAGTTATATAACTATTTTCTTTCCATTTTGTCTCATGTTCATATTTTTATTTTTCTAAATACATAATTTCTGAATTCTTTTAACAAAATTACTTTTACAATTTTCAAAAATGATAAATTCATTGTTGAATTTCCTACAGATCTAGTTTTATATTTTGGAACGTGTTTACTAAATATGTAAAACTATGATTAAAAGATTTTTTTTTTCTGTTCATTTTAAAACATTTTGCCACATTGTCCACATTTTAAACTTAACTCAAAATTCCTTAAAACTTCTATCTTCTATTATTACATTTTCAGTAAGTCATTTTTTTGTGTTAATTAATGATCATTTAGGCAATAAGATTAAAAAAAAAAAAAAAAAAAAAAAAAGATATTTACTCCCTATACTTTAGGTACTCCCCAACCTCCATACAAATTGAGGCTTTCTCAGCATTTATTTTTTGGAGTCTTTGCCTTAAATCAACTAAAACTGCAATGTTTCAGAAAACCCCAGAATGACGGCAGTACCGGTGTAGGAGATCCTGATGGCCCGCACAGGAACACCAGCCAGCTGGATGGACTTGCATTGCAGAAATTTGAACGCAGCATCGCTTAAATCCTCGTTTGTCAGCTTTTGTAAAACGTTCCGGGAGTTTGGTCCTGCGATGCCAAGCACGCCGATGTCGTCTGTGACGTTACTGATCTCCACATCGTATCCGCATTCTGCTTCTGCTTCTATCCACCTAAAGTTTAAACCCACAGAGCAGAAAGTTCACTTTTTCCTGCACAGTATCAGCTTGTGACCGCTAGAGGTCGCCACTGAATCGAAAAGCTGCATCAGGCTTTGATGGGGGGCCTAGAGAAATCAGTGGGATGGAAACCCTGTCTTCCAATTGGAGCAAATGGAGGGGTGTTGTGTCAACAGCTGCAGGCGGGTTTCAAGTTTCCACAGCAGAACGCAGACTCATCTGTGCCACACTACCCGTCTCAGCTCTGAACTGCATGGTAGAAACCATGTTTTCCTCCAGTGGCAACACTCTCCTCCCCCTTACGCAGAAAGCACATACCACCAAAAAATGTAGACTGCTTTTTTTATTGTATGACAAAGTAAGGCAAAACTTTTACCATTTGGCAAAACTGTAAAGTTGCTGATAAAGTGGTATTTTATTCCAAACAAGTCAGAAAAAAGCACTACAAAAAGGCCATGCACAAAAGAAAGCATTTGTTTTTATTTTTCAAAGATTTGAAGGCAGGTCAGATGAGTCGTTTCAAACTTACGAAACGGAAGGACAACAGTCTGCATGTTTTTTGGATGCCTATATTCTGATTAATACTTAAGTCCACTTTGATTGTCTTTGATCTATTTTCAAAATGTTCCAGATTTTGCTATTTTTGGCCAAAATGTAAAAAAAACTGTCGTTTTCTAGGACATAGTATCTGCAGAGCGGCAGGAGTTCAATAGAAATTCACCTCTTAGTTGTAGACGGGACTGTTGGAGCAACCCTGCACCCCTTCCCTTTCTATTTACATGCTCTCCCACTAGCTTACAGCCAATAACACCCTTAACCTAACATTAGTGGTGCAACAAAAATAGCAAGCAATCATGGAACTATTCAGCCACAGAGTTTTGAGCCAGATTCCCGCTCAAAACCAAGACGTACGTGGATCTATTCATCTACAAGTGGATCCATCAGAATGGGGCGAAAATTCAGAGAATGTGATTCCCAAATGTGGCAAGAGATGATAGAGGAGCAACACACCAGCAAACAAAACTGATCCCTTTTTTGTGAGTTTTTACAGCTTAAATCTGCAAAAAAAAATACTTCTGAAAAGGTGAAACGTACTAAAATACTTCAAAAATAAGCATATGATGCTGGAATTTCACAAATATTAGTCAGTAAGGAAACTGGAAGCCCTTTGCAGACCAACAACAACACAAAGGAGACTCTTCCAGGAGGTTATTCAAAGCCCTGAGGGGATAACTTGACTCAGTTTGTGACTCAAAGGTCAGAAAGAGGCTTGACAAAAATAGATCCAGGATGAGCAAAATGAACACAAAGATTTGTCTGAATTATCCCCTGAACCTCTGGAGCAGTATTCCATGGACTGATGATACAGAAGAGGTTTCTAGAAGGCGCGTGTCCAGTTACATATGGAGTCAAACAAATAGCCTTTTACAAATTTAACAAATAGCTTTCTGCGAGGCAGCGTTTCCAGCCTCCAGGCCATTGGTTGGTTAGAGAGTTGCATCAGAAATGCTTCTTTTGTTGATGGTGTGGAGAACAGAAACGTGTTAGAGTCACCTCCTGCTCCATTTTCCTGCTGCTTTTCCTTACGATTTTACACAAACTCAAAGACCAAGCAGCAGCTCTTACTCCATGTTCTACATTGTTGTGATGTGATGCAACAAAAAAGGCCACGAAGCAGCAGTCTACCGTCCCGACCAAACTGGAATGTACACCGGAAGACGTCCTCACAGTTTTGGGCTGCCTGACTACATCACGTCCGTCCACTTTTTAAAAAATTTAATTCTTATGCTGGGTTCCCACTAAACGCGATTCACGTGGCAAATTGGCATCCGCTATCTCTGTTTTGACACGTGAAATTTGCTGCTGTACGCTTGTCCAAAAATGTGTTCCTAAACCTGCAATCAAAGGCCGTATAATACAAATGCAGCTATTGACTTTGCTAAATGATATTAGAATGAACTTGATTGAGGTTGGACTTGATTGAGATTCCGTTTAAATACTACCAGATTTGAAAAATTGATTAATATTAATCAATAATTGAACAATAGCTGAAACTTGCGATTCTCCCGAGGTGTTCTGTGGAGGGGGCTCTAGGAGTATGCGGTCCGGGGAGCCTTACTGGGGGCTGTCCGGTCTCTGTATGACCAGTGCAGGAGCTTGGTCCACATAGCTGGCAGTAAGTCAGACCTGTTCTCGGTGCATGTTGGACTCTGGCAGGGCTGCCCTTTATCATCGGTTCTGTTTATAGTATTTATGGACAGAATTTCTAGACGCAGTTGGTCTGGTTTGGAGAACAAAAAGATTTCCTCTCTGCTCTTTGCAGATGATATTGTGCTGTTGGCTTCATGGAGCCAGGACCTCCAGCATGCACTGGAACGGTTTGCAGCCGAGTGGGAAGCGGCTGGGATGAGGGTCAGTACCGCTAAGTCTGAGGTCATGGTTCCTGACCCAAGAACGGTAGTTTATCCTGTGGAAACTTACGGTCATAACCTCTGGGTCATGATCAAAAGTACGAGGTTCTGGATACAAGCGGCGGAAATAAGCTTCCGCCGTAGGGTGGCTGGGTGCTCCCTTAGAGACAGGGTGAGAGGCTCGGTCACCCAGAGAAGGCTGCTGCTCCTGCGACCCGGTCCCGGATGAGTGGAGGGAGATGGGTGGATAGATAGATTGAACTTGCAATATGTCTGAATTCAAATAAGTCTCCAATTAATAGTGGGACAAACTTTGCCACGCAGGTCTGTACATTATTATCATTTCAAACTTAATAGATCGTTCAAAACGGCATTTGCTGACATTTGACCAGTCACTTAAGCATGGCAAATGGGCCATGCTTAAAGAATTTAAAAACTGCAGCTAGAAGAAAATTGTTCACTGTAAGGAACCAGGAGTGTTTCTGGGATTACAGAGTAGAAGGCTATCACCAAGATTGACCTCGTTTTTATCTGATCCTTTCTCAGCTTTTAATTTGAAAGGCCTATTTGTGCATCAATGCAGCAGTTCCGTCCTGCAATGGCCTGGAGAACTATTCAGGCTGTACTCCACCTTCACCAGTCAGCAGCTGGGATAGGATCCAGAAACCTCTGAACTGGAACCAGCGCGTTTACAAATAGGATGGATGATGGATGCAGCAGTCGGGCAAACACCTCATTATTTATACAAGACGCTTGAATCCGCTTCCCTTCTCACCTGAGGTCATGGAGCTCTGAGCCTGATCCCGTGATGAGCAGGAACTCTCCCGGTGTCAGCTGGGTGATGGTGACCTCAGCGTAGACTTTCCCAGAAGGGGTCAGCATGTGGCTGATGTTAGTCTGACCCACCTGAGAAAACACCCCCCACGGTCAGCAGTGCAGCTACGGAAGCTGAGTTACATTTCCAACGAGTGTTGTACCTTCGGCATGGTGTTGGCAAACAGGCGATCCAACAGCTTGAGCGAGTCCTTCCCCTTCACAATGAACTTACCAAAAGGTGTGAGATCGATCACTCCCACTTTCTCCATCACCAGTTTGCACTCTCTGCCAACGGGTCCAAACCAGTTAGTGCGGCGGAAACTGGGTCTGCAAACACAAAACCAGCAAATTCGTCTGTGTTTCACTGCAATGAGTTCCACGTTGATCTGCAGCAGCCTTACAAAGGAAAGAAACACTGAAAAAATCCATCAATGGAAACTATGTGACAAAACTTATTTCTGTGCGAGCTGAAATGGCCAAGTGTGCAGTGTCTGCAAGCCAAGTGAAGCTACCATTGAGGTTCGTCACAGATCCAAACTCAAATCAATAACTGTACACGTCTATGTGGACGCGTTGCAGCTGTTATTCCTCTTCAATGAAACATCTTTGTGGTTTTTTTTTGTGCTACAACTTTAAATCGTTAGTAGTACAGTGGTCCTTCACTATAACACGGTTCACCGTTCGCAGTCTCGCTGTATCCCGGATTCTTTTTAGTTTAATTTTACATCCCTTTATTTATTTATTTATTTTTTGACATCATTTTCTTTGTTCTGATTGGCTGTAGACCATTGTCAATCATTCTCCTTCATGTCGTTTCAGTCTCCAGTCAAGAATGCGTCAACGCAAATCTTTGACTGCGATCAGATCTTTGTTTTCTATCAAACTGGAGTTATTTTTCTATGAAAGTGTGAACTTTGAGAGTTAAACAAGAGAGAAGAGTGTGACAACGTTCATGACTGTCTGAGAAAAGTGTATAAAATGTGAAGTGACAGGTTATACACCTTAAAACATCAAGAATAGAAATGACTACTTTGCAGATTTCTCCTATTGCAAGTTGTTTTTAGAATGTTACTCCCACAATAAACAAGGGAACACTGTATTCAAAAAGGGGAGATTAATGTGAAATCTGCTGGAAAACTGGGCTCTTATTTGCAAGAAAAGTTGCTTTCACACTGGACTTTTGAGAGTAAACTATCTGTAAATCTAGCAGTTGCCCATTTGGGTGGTGGTATTGTCCAAAACAAGCACCAAGAAAATAGAGGAAGAAAATCCAGCAAGAAGTCAATGCTAGACATTTATCTACACAGTACTTTGGCCTCAGATATTTTTCATCTCTTAACTTGTCCTTTTTCTTATTAAAGCTCTGGTTTTTGTTGTTCCTTCTAGAAAAACATAAAACTTACATCAATTTCTTTATTTAATTTCCTCTTTTTTGTTCGTTTGATAGTCTGCCTGCACCAAAACTTTGGTAAACCACTCCCAGATTCCATCAAACTGACAATTACAATTTGAAATTTAACTAGAATTTACTGCTTTAAATGAACTTTTAGAACAATAAAACAAGTTTACTATCTAAGAAAATAAAATCATGGTCAGGACCAATCCCTCTTATTGTGAAAAGCACTCTAAACTGGTTTATATGGTGCATTTAGCATTTTGCACTTTTATATTTTCATCCACAAAACTATAACACTAGATCCTAAGGTATGTGCGTTTTGGTATTTGTTGGTATTACATTCTGTCTTCCAAAACTGTTGGCCTCCAAAATTTACACAAAAAGGGGAGAGGAGATATCTTAACTTTTGCAGTCTAAAGGCTGTTTTGGTTGAGACAGAAATAAAGGAAAGTGATATCTTCATTCACATTAATATCATGTAATACTAACACTGAACTGACTTGGGAAGAGTTTGAGACACTTTCTTTGACTCTCGGACCAATTTGAGGAAAGGTTTGAGTTTGTAGTCACACAACAGCTGTAAAAGGCCCCTTCCTCCAAACAAGGTCTATCTTTCTTTAAGGAAAGTAATTCTTGTGTGGCATAACTTTCTGAAACAGAAGCTGTAGACAGGCTAGTAAAGATGGCTTAAAAGAGAACTGAAGGGGAAATTTTATGGTACTTCAAACTCCCTGCAATCATGATAAGGTTTGAAAAACATGGGATGGGATCTTCATACTTGTATCCAGTGTCATCTCCCGGTTTGTAGAACCAGTGCGGCTGCTCCCAGCCGGCATGAAAGCCCATGGACCCTTTGTCCTTCAGGAGTTCATAGACACCACTTCTTCTGGAGGTTGGGCGTCCAGCAAAGCGTTCCTCTTTAGGGTAACCAACTTGAGAGGACAACACCATCAGGGTAAGGGGTTTCAGAGTATTTTGTCCAGTTTGTGGTGGAGGCAGTGGGATCGTGTGTTGTTCTTACCCACATTGTTGAAGCCATAAGATTCTCTCGCTTTGGCACACATGAAGGGAACATCCGTCCACTTGCCATAGCGGTTGGGGTCACACTCAATCAGGTCGTAGGGAGGCTCTCCGTTCATAATCCAGTCACTTAGAAACTTACCGATGCCGCCAGCATGGATAACTCCATACCTGAAGACATAAAATCCAATTTTGTGCCACATCACCTCAAGAATGTAGATTCTGAAGTCTATGATCGACCCATTTTACTGTATAGCTCTTTTATTTTGAAAATACTGAGTCAACACACCCAAAGCCAATAGCAGTCCAGTAGTTGCGGACCCCCTGGTGTGGTCCAACCATGGGCAGCAGGTCAGGGGTGTACGTGATCGGCCCAGAAACAACATTAATGATGTCGGCTTTCTTCAGCACCGGGACCATTTCCATGGCCTTTTCAATGTGTTCCATTATCCTGTCAAGGTCTGACTCAAACAGCTCTTTTCCAAAGCCTACGCCACACATAAATGATACAAAAACCATTTAATTTCAAAAATAAAAACACATCAAATTCTTTTCTGGTGCCACACAGACCTGGAGGCACACCATCCCTGACCCAGGAGTCCTGTAGCACCATCTTCTCCATCTTCTCATATGGGCCGAATAGCAATCCATCTCTCTCTTGACGCAAATAGTAGGAGCCTTCCAGGTCTCTGATGACGGCAAGTTCTTTCTTCAGAGCTTTCACCTCTGGGACAGTTGCAGTCACAACATACTGGTGATGCACAGGGATGGTGGGGTGATCAAACCCAATCATTTGTCCAACTTCCCGAGCCCAAAAACCTGGAAAATTTAGTTAGTAGTTTACAACCAAACAAGACAAACTGTGCTCATGGGGCAGTAAACAAATGACATTGGTGAAGTTGTTTTTTTTATATTTTGAGGGAAATTTGGGAATTCACAGTCTTTTTGGTAAATGTAAAGCTTTAGATAGATGAGAAACAGGCCAAAAGAACATGTAAAAAACACATAAAAAAACACTTTTTTCATCAGAGTGGAACTTAAATAACAGGTTCACCATGCTCACTGAAGATAGCATTTGAAAACGTAATAAAAGTCTCTCTTGTTCCCATGACAGTCTAGATTGAAGAGAGAGTGGTATTAATATTCTTGTCTTCTCCTGCTCTAAATGAATAACTCAATTCCACCAAATAAAAAGGGTTTTGGACATTTTATTCTTCTACGTATGTAGAAAATTGCATAATTAATTCCTGCGTGTCCTCAATGGGTTGTGTAACCGACTAACAAAGAGGGCTTTTTACATTTTCCTGAATGAACAAAAGCATCATCATCGTCAATCTGTCATGTATTTTTTGACAACACATGCAAACATTAGGAAATGAGCTCCAACATAACCAGAATGAAATCCCAGCATGAAACCACAGACGCAGCAATGATTGAAGGAAAAACTCATGAAGGTTTAAGAAACACTGTAAACATTGAGAAGCAAGAAATTCAACACTAAGGACACAAACCAAAAGAAGCTTAAGATAAACTGCAACCACATGTCAGATTCAGCACAGCGCGGTTTGAAAATTACACCCACAAAAACCCCCAAAATCAGGATTGAATGAAAAACCCTCGCATCTGTCCCCCAGTTTGTTCATTGTCCTCAACACACATCTTTCTGCTGTTTGGCTGCATCGGTTTCCTCTAAAACCACTTTTTACAGCACATTCAATCACAGACGACCGAACCAGCTCAGCTGGTCCGTTCCTGTCAATATTTAATAACATTTCTGAAATTGGATTAGTTTACTTCATTAATCAGGAGGATTTCATGTAAAAAGACGTCACTAAACAATCAATCCTCCTGATATGAAAAAGGTATTTAAAAACTGTGAGGAAGCTCAATTTAGGGATTTAAACCGAACCACGAGGACAGAACCTGCTCAGAACTTTCTGTGAGAACAGAAACTGGACTTTTAAAGAGAAAAAGAGTCTTTAATCAGAACAGAAAAAATTACTGACAAAAGAAAAAGGTACAAACAAGCTGGTACAGAAACAGACTGAAACCATAAAAACTGGTCAAAACTATTGGAAGCGTGTGCAATAAAAGCAACAAAAAAGTAACTCAAAAGATAAAATTGCTATTAAGTAAAAACAAAATGTCTAAAAATGCACCAGAACAAGACCTATGGTGAGATTTTTCCAAATGTAAGGTATTAAATGAAAACTTTGAATGAAAATGTTGCTGAAGAAAAATAGGATTTACTGTTATAAACAAAATATGTTTTGTTTATATCTAAACTGACCCCATCTTTCTTTTTTTTAAGAGGAAAAACTATACCATTATTAAGAAAAAGTGGATTTGCAATAATCCTCTTTATCTCTGCAGTGCATTTCAAACCCCAGACGTTTAAAGTGCAGGAAATTCAACAGAATAAAAGCACCATAAACAGGTATTAGTAGTTAGAATTGTACTTTGAATCATTGTGTTGCTGAAACCTCAAGCATGTTCATCTGCAACAGATTATTTTCAAAAATTGGACAGACGTGTTAAGAAATGTGTGAAAGTCTTTGAAAGTGAACTATAGCCAATCTAAGACCACAATCAATCTGACATTTTAGATCTGAGATAGCTATACAATGAGGCTAAAGTCATTTGTGATTCCAAGAGAAAACAGTGTTTTACTGTGATTCCAAAAAGTCACAAGTTCTGTCGGTCCTGTGAAGTCGTATTGTTCTGATAAATGAAACATTGCTCATTTAGTTTACAAAGTTAGACTCAAAGTGACACTAAATAAGATTACAAACTGGATAAAAGTGTTTTTGACCTAAATAGAAACATTGAATTTAAAAAATTGCTCTGGGGAAAAACGTGTGACGTTCAGATGGAGACTGGAAATAATTGCATAAAAACCTGCAAAAAAATATATTTATAAAAGATCATGAAACAGAAAATGTACTTAAAAAATAAAAGTCTAGTACTTGCACAACAATACACAGAGTAAACTGTTGTTTCCTATAAGACGAGCACAAATGGAAGCTTTTGCACTTCTATGCAAGTAGCAGATCATTGTTTTTTACATCTGATATGGAACCCACTTTTATCAATTTCTTACTTTAGTGACAGACAAAAAACCCTTTTTTTTTGCTTTTGCAGAAAAGCACCTTAGTGACATGCACTCGTATGGGGGTTGACCCGTACCGGTGCTGCAGGCTTTTGGGTAATCCGGCCCATCAAGGGTCGCAGAGAGGAGCGGTTTATCTTAAGAGGAGCCCCGGTGTGTCTTGCAGTTCCCTTTAGGCTCGTACGACCACCTCAAGGAATGTCATAAAATGGAACGTACCATTCCCGTCCGTGTAATAAGTGTATTGTGAAGTAGTTGTAATGATAATGTAAGTTACGCACACTTGTGACGTTCAGGTGAGGCTGTCGTACGGTGTCCTTGCACCACACTAGTGAGGTGACCTACACATGTTGTAAAAGTATTTGCTGTGACCTGTCCCATGCAGCATGCCCGTAGAAAAATGTGCGTAAACATTTTGGCTACGGGCTCACGGAGCGATCTACAATCTTTAAACCTTCAGGTTTGCCCATTTTTGCCATCAGACAGCCCGTTTCTATCCATAAGAGCAGATGTGAACAAACAACATCTGAACTTTTGCAAAGATAAATGTGCATATAAACTGAAAGTGTTTTGCAGCGCAGCCAGGAAGGAGCTGTTCTCCACTTTGTGATGTCACAATGTGAGGACCCACTCATTTTCATGGGTTGGGAGGGGCTGGTGCTCAAGTGCCGCGTTTTAACGGAAAACTCCGAGATGCGTAAATGGAACAAAATACCTCTCTAAGGCTGTTTTTTGTGAGGAATTACCATTATATTACTCTTAAAAGATTTTTTTAAAAGTGGATTTTGCGTGATATAGACTATCCGAAACTCAAACTCCTGAAAAACTCAAATAAAAAAAATGTTTATTTAAAATTTGTTTGGAGTAAGAAAAAAAAAGAATCTACGCAAAACAGCTGACACCCCTCATACCAACAGACATCTGGGGCATCTATTTGCAATCAAAATGTTCTGCTGCAATGAGGACAATGCAGCTTTTTGAGACAGAAATGTGTGCAAACATCCCAAAATATGTATTTCCCCAACAAAACTTAAGAGTGCTGCAAACATTAAAAAAACAGGTAGCAGCGTCTGTCAGGAGGCGTGTCTCTGCTGCTGCTAGAAGATTGGTTGGTGTCTAAACTGCTGGCCTGTTTGGATTGGAGGCTAAAAGCAGAGAAGATAAAACAGCCAGAAGCAACTAAAGCCAACTAAATGAGAGAAAATATTTAAAAAAAAGAGTATAGCTGCAGGAAGGTTTCATTTCTTCTAGGTTTGAACTTAACTTTAATTCAGGTTTCAAAAGTGCTGATTAAAGTTTAAATGCACTCAAGATTTTTATTTGTTTTTCTATTTTATTATGAAAAAGACCAAAAAGAAACATCCTTGACCTACATTCTACTTACAAACACCTACTGGGAGGTTTGGTTGAGACGGGGAGATTCTTGAACTGTTGCCAGGAACAGTGGGAGCAGTGGGGGGACGAAAGGAGCAGCGAAATCCCCCCAGAACTGGTATGGCTCAGTTTGAACCAAACCCTCAGTTCTGTGAACTGTGCAGACATGGGTGCTGCATGGACAAAGGTCCTGTGCAGTTGCAAGGGTTTGCAGATAATCATGTGCAGTGTTGTACATACAAAAAGTGCACTGTGTCCATCTAAAAAAAACTTGCATATCATGTCTATTTTTTTGCTTTTTAACAGGAGCTTTTAATTAAACTGTGCTAAAACGTTTGTTGAGACTGAAATAATTTAGCAAAAAAGTGAGAATAATTGAGTGTAATACGTTTTCTTAAAGACCCACTGAATGAAATCTGTGTTTTGGGTGTTTTTAACATGCTCTTGTGGCATTTTTCTGATGATATAAAGAAAATTAAGCTCAAAAGTATTTATTTGTTCAAATCGTGCATTCGGAGCTGATGAAAAAATGAGTTTGTAGTTACATACAAACTACAATCGGCGAGCCACAAGCTCCCTGCTGCGTTCTATTTCGATGCACACACTCACAGACAAACAGATTCATGCACGTCATTGTTGTCCTCATCCGAGCTGGTATCTGGCTCAAAACTGTACGGCTGGAGTGCTCCAATATTTTTTGTTGCACCAGTAATGTGAGGTTGGGGGTGTGAAGAGCTGTAAGCTAGCAGGAGAGCATGTAAACAAGGGATGATGGGAAATGAGAGCAGGCTTACACCATGCCAACAGTCGCGCTAACAACGTGGAGGCAAATTTCTGTTGAACTCATGGCTGCTCTGCAGAAACTATCCTAGGAAACGACAGGTTTTTTGATTTTGGCTGAAAAAGGTGATCATTAAAGTGGTGATCATAACTAAGAGATCACTGGGGATACTTTGAAAATATACCAAAAGATTATTGGAGTGGGTCTTTAGAAATGGTGGGGAACGCTAGTGACATTTAGGTTGTTTTTTTGTCTTCTTGTTGCTCTCAGAAGAGAACTGCCTAAAAAAATTAAACAGTTCCAACAACTGCTTGATAGAGGTAGTATAACTGAAAACCAGCTCTGACTGGTGAGAAAAAAGAAAACCGGCTATCAAACTTCTGATAATCTTTAATTGCAGTGCGCCTGCTTCTCCTCACTAATCTGGATCTAACAGGACAAATTTAAGTTACACTCTTCAGATTTGTATTGTTTTTTGCCCTGTTCTTTTCCAGTTTCTATCCATCCATTTTCTACACCCGATGAATCACAGGGTTGCTGGAGCCTATCCCATCTTCTAATAGGTGAAGGCAGGGTACACCAATGGATGGTTGCCAGTCATTACAGAGCCACACAATCACACACACACACATACACATTATCACATCTAAAGGACAATTTGGAACCATCAACTAACTCCTGAAGTATATTTTTGGACTGTTGGAGGAGAACTCCCAGCAGGAGATTCGAACCAGTACCTTCTCACAGTGACAAAAGAGCGCTAGTCACTACACCGCCGTGCAGACCACTATTGGTTCTTAACTGCTAATTTGTCTGAAAACATCTTCAGCATTCAGACTGAATCAAACCACAGCAGGGTTCATCTGCAAGTGAACCAAGGTTCTCATTCCAGAGCATTTGCTGGTCCGCTCCATGCCAGAGTTCAGACGAGCTTTCACACCCACCAAACAAACCGGATCATCAAAGTCCACTCCTGATATTCCTGTGATTCTTCTTCAGATTTCAGATGCAGCATATTACACCCCAAGCACAAACCTGCCGTGTTGACGATGCGGTCGGCCTGAATGGTCCCATGAGGAGTCTGGACGTCCCATTTGCCGTCAGATCTCAGAGTGAGAGCGCTCACCGGAGCGGGATTGTAGATCTGGGCGCCGTACATGCGAGCTCCCGCTGCTAGAGCCATGGTCAGAGAGTAAGGGTCAATGTGACCGTCTCCAGGGGTGTACAGCCCGGCCAACACCTGAAGAAAGAACAAAACTGCTGAAGAGGATTTAACCAACCAAACACAGCCATCAGGATCACAGATTAGGACCCGTTTCACGTCACTGCAACCCACAAGAAATCAACAGGACAATAATATCGAGTTTCCGTCTGTTGACGCCAGCCAGCACCATTCATCAGAATTTCTTAAAACTGAGCTTTGTAATGTCCTTCCGATTTCCTGAACTCCAAACTCAACTTTATGGACTTTTCTTGCACAAAAGTTTCCCTCTGAAAACATGTCAAGGACAAACCGAAAAACTGGAATCATTTATCAATCCAGGTAAATCATAGAAACTTTCAGCAGCTGGAGCTAAGATGAATCTGTACAACTTGGTCTGTCTCTTTAAAGAACCAGTTTCAAAGACTTTACTCTGGAAGCTGGGCAGCTGAAGCCGTTGAAGCTGGAAGGGGTGACCACCTCTGTATAATGACAGGGACGACAACAAGTGTGTTTTAATTGACAAAAGATACCTGTAGGTCAGAAGAGCAGCAGTGGCTCAAA
Organism: Oryzias celebensis; assembly: GCA_014656515.1. NCBI lineage: Eukaryota > Metazoa > Chordata > Actinopteri > Beloniformes > Adrianichthyidae > Oryzias > Oryzias celebensis. Next base: position 3,931,089 of record BNCR01000012.1, read on the forward strand.
ACAGAACCCAACAGCAGACTTGGAGCTAAGATGCTAATCTGCCAAGAAGCCAAAATGGCAACAAGCAAACAGGAAAGCATTTTTTGTTACCATTTAAGCCAAGACAGTTTCATACAAACCTTGTCCATGTTCAGCAGAGGGAAAAGTTCTTGGACTTTCTCTGGAGTTATGAAGTATTGGGGCGTCACATGCCAGTGTGTGCGAGTCATCTGGTACTTCATCTCATCCACACGAGCTGCAGTTGAGGCGATGCGGACGCTGCCGGGCTGGTGGAAACCTATTGCCTGTAAACAAAACGAACAAAATGTTTTACGCAAAAACTTCTCAAACTACGGTGAAAATGTTGGATGAGCCCCTCACCTGTCCAGTTTCCTCCTCCAAGGTCTCGTACAGTTTGATGCTGTCATAGTGGACTTTCTTGAGGTTGATGCCCGGATGGTAATACGTCGTCAGACCCGCCTGTAATAGAATCAAAGGATTGTGGGAATTTCCACAAACATTCTTATTGTCAGATTTGAGCAGAAAATATGTCAGAATTGATTGTACAATTGTTATTCGAGTTGGGAACATCAAAGCAAAGCTAACCCTAATCCAGGTCTTCAAATCAATCATCTTTATTGCTTCAACACTTTTCGCAAACACTTACATGGTCAAAGTGCTCTCCAGGAGCCTCACGATCCCATCATACACCAGAACATCATAAAGACTCTTGAAAAACGGCATTTTAAAGCAAGATTACCAAGACAAAAGGAACTCATGAAATGCTGAATGATGTGCATTTAAGAGACTCTGGAGATGTTCACGATACAAAATAAAAAACATTTTCAAATAAGAATTAAATACAAGAAAGAAGATAAATTAATGACAATTACAGAAAATAATCAATTGGACTGTGACAAAATTACCTCTATAAAAAATATGGAGTGCTAGTAGTTAAAGTCAAAATTAAACATAAAAAAGACTCAATAAAAATGTGCCCAATGTTTTATCAATAAATGTATTGTTTTGTCAAGTTAAAGTGTTCAAAATAACTAACTTAGGACCCACTCCAATGAAAACATTTTAACACGTTTTTAACATGTTCTTGTTGCATTTTTCTCATGATGGAGAACATGTATGAAACAATTTCAGATTAAAACTGCATTTTTTTAAGAATTATTTTATTCACATCGTGTCGGTTCAGGACAAGATAAAAACTCGCGGTTTGAAAAAGCTCGGCTTTATGAAGCAACAGTTGCTATGGGCGGGGCCAAAGTCTCCTTTCTCCATTCCAATTCTGACGCGACCTTTTGCAGACAAAGTCAAAATTAAAGCCAGTGTGTGCGACTCATCTTTTCTGTCTTCATTTTCGCCATCTGAGCTGCCATCTGGCTCAAAACCGTACGGCTGGATAGCTCCGATATTGCTCACCATTTTTGTTGTACCACTAATGTTAGCTTAGGGCTGTGAGGGACCAGCAGGAGGGAGTGTAAAAAAAAAAGGAATGCTGGGATATCAATGTATGGTCACTACCTGCCCACAACTTAATGGCGAAACTCCATAATCATAATTGAAAGACCTCTGGGAACAATTTTACAACAGAATATATGGTTGGAGCAGGACTGTAAGGCTCAGAGTGACAGTTTGAGTGATGTCTGTAACTAGTTATGACTTTGGGATGGTTAATGTCCAGGTGTGAATGTTTTTGCATCCACATTTCTGATCATAAGTCAATAAGATTCAAATATTCAAACTTCTTCTTTAGTGCAATGAAGCGTTTGTGAATAAAGAGCATTTTCACTTGAAGTAAATATCTAGATTCAATATGGTGTCCCAACTGTTTGCATTCATATCTGAAACGTTATCTTTTTGAGAAAGTTTGAGCTTCATAATCAAAAAAATATCATTAAGATCCAATAAATATTTATATTTGGGAGCTCTCATTAATAACAAAAGAAAAAAAATTTTGTTTTTTTCAGTATCCAGATTACATCAGCCCATTTGGACTGATGTCAAGGATCCCTTTTACTTTCAGTAGTGATGACGGTACATTTTGTATGATTTTGTTTCTATCAGAGAGAAAGCTGACGAATCAACTCAAGACAAAAGTTGAAACTTTCCATTTATTCTCTTTTTTTCTTGATTTTTTTTTCTTCAGAAAATGTTTAAAACCTGATAAGTACAAATGTACAGAAATTCAACACTAAATTTTGACCATTTCTCTCTTTTTGTTCATTTTTATTTTGCCAGTATAAAGGAAAAAAAGTCATCTTTTTGTTTTGTGTATTTTATTTCTGTCGGAGTGGGACTTCCTTGTTTTTGTGGTTCTTTGTGGGTTTCTGTGTCTCAGATTTGTTTCAGGTGTGGTGCTGAAGTGTGTGGCCTCCATTGGACCCAAGCTGATGGAGGCAGCCTTAAAGGCTGTGTGTGGCCCTCCGGGAGCCTGGCTGCAACAGTCTCACTCCACTTGTCATGCTGTTTGTTTTGCACTTTGTAGTTTTGAGTTGAGGTCCACTCTGTCTTTTGTTTGGTCAGTTGTGTTTAAAGTGTAGCTGTAGGGGTGAACTGCCATGTTCTTTAGTGCACATTTTCTCCTGGTTGTGTTAGACTAGGAAAGTTGAGTTTTGTTGTTGTGTCTTTCATTAACAGGTAAGATGTTTTCTGATAGGTGGGGGTTTTGTTTGTTGTTTTGACCTTAGTTCACCCTGAATCCTTTTAGCTTCACTTTTTAAGTTATTGTTTTATGTGTAAATAAATGTGGAATTTATTTTTTGGAGACAATCTTGGTGTATTGTAATGGATTTAGTTTGGGTTATTATACGTAATTATTAATTATACTTTTATGTTGTGCTCCATCCCCCCCAAGACAGAAAGGGACAGAACTTTGTAATGTAGGAAAATAATGGACTGAACACCTTTCCTGTTTATGCAGGCATCCAGCTTCTTCTTTTCTTTATACTTTTGAAAATATGACAAGTATCACCAGTGTTCAAATCTATGGCATAAAAAATTCTAAAAGTCATTTTTTGTTCATTAAAATTCAAACAAAACCCAATTTTGTTCATGTTGGGACAGAAAACTGCTCATTAAATCATGTGAAATCCATTTGTTTGACAGTTATTTGACAATGATTATATATTACAGTGCGCACCACTTATCTGTTGTGCACTGGTTACTATGTGGTGTTGTGCACGAGTATTTTTTAAGTCCCTTTCGGGGCTTTGTATTATGTAAATAAATAAATATATATAGAGAGAGATTTTTTTTTTTTACTGAAGTATAGGGAATTTTTAAGGTCAAAATTCAAGAAAATATTGTTGTGACTAAATAAAATGTTTAAAAATCTGTATTAATGCATATTAGAAGAATTTAAAAGGCAAGTTATTGACTTTTTTATGACCTAAATGATTTATTTTTGTCATTTTGGTTTAAAAAAACATTTTATTCCTGTGGTTTTACAGCTGGTCATACAAATTGTTAGAAGGTTTCAAACCTTTTGAGGTTATATTTAACATTAGAATGATATTTTCTACATTTCTGTGAACGTGTTAACCATATTCCAGAGCTTCGTGTCCTGTGAGATGAGGCTGCTGCTCTGAGGATGCTCAAAAACCCAGCAGATCCTGCAGATCTGCAGCCAACCTTTGGAGAAGAGCTGCACCTACAGCGTGCCAGGTGGATCCAGCCGTCAGCTCTGACTTCTCCAGCAGCACCACATCCTTCAGGCCGCTTTTGGCCAGGTGATAGGCCAGGCTGACCCCTACGCACCCCCCACCGATGATGACGGTGTCTGCAGTGTCCTTCCATCGTCTTCCTAAAGAGGAAGAGGTCTCCCTGAGGGGAGGAAAGGGTTACAGCTGCATGAACATTGGGATCAAACTCTGGAAAATGTTTGTAAATCTGCTTGTATGGGAAGTTTAGCTGCAAACATCCATCTTCTGGAGGACTTTGGCTGCTGTATTCCTGGACTTTTCGACAGTTTGGGGGGAAAACCACCTTTTTTGGAGAAGCTCACCTCTCCTGCGCGCGCTCCCTGGAGCTGCAGCAGATCGGCCTGACAGGGATCCAGCGGGCAGCTCCTCGACCTGCAGCCAGGAGCCCGACGAGCTTCAGCATGCGCGACATGACTGAGGAGCAGGAAGGCCTCAGAACTGCCTAAAGCATCGCGGGAGCCGCTCCGTCTGCGCCCCCGAGCCGCCGCCTGCAGCTGCGTGCACAGTATTTGCAGCGCGGACACGCCCACAGATCGACTACCAAGAAGAAACTTTACCCGCAGACTTAACCCTTAATGCCCCGACGCTCCACATGTGGGTCACATAACTACAACCCCTAGAGGAGGGGGCGACGTTTAAAATGCTTATGCTGCCTTCAATTTAGATTAGGTTCGTGATCAAAGCTCATCTGAAATGCTTAAAAGAGTAATGCATTAATACATATTATCTTTAATAATGATTAATTACATGTTTAATTTAAAAACATGGATTCTTTTTTATGTTTTCTATTTATAAATAACATTTGTGTGTAAATATAGCTTATTATATTTAAGCAAATGAATGCAGTAAACAAAGTCTGAAAATGTATTTTAAAGTTTTTTTTACATGTAAAGCTTCACCACTGCGCTCTAAACCCAAATGTCTTAGAAACCTTTTGTTCTATAGTGCATTTCCTGTTTCTTTAAAGTTTCTGCAGATCACCACACCTGCAAGATTTTCATTCAGACGCTCACAGTTTTTGTTCACTTTCTTATTTATTCTTATTATTTAACCATAAAATAAACTTTAGCTTTTATAGATGCTAAATAAATTCAGAACTAATAAACGTAATCTTAATAGTTTTTCTTAGTTTTGGTAGAGTAGCCGAAGGTCTTTTTGATCATTTTATTGCTAAAAGTAATATTTTCTGAATCCCCGTTAAGAAATTAAAGAGTGAATAAATCAGTCGTCCCTGAAAGACTCTCGTGTGCTTCTGTTTGACTCCTTAAATCATCAAAATATTTACTGTAAATCAATATGAGTTCTGGGTTTTGTTTTTAAAGAATTTTTTCTTTTTGATTTCCCAAAATACATATCTGGCTTTAGTGGATTTATCCTTTCACACCTTTGACTTTTAAAAAAATCCTGCTACGTAGAACAAACAGTACAGGAATAAATGAAATATTTGATACCTGCAATACATGTAGCTGTGTGCATTACAAAACAAAACATCACTGTGATATAAACTACAGTTATATTGTACAGAGCAATGTCACTGGCAATAACAAATTACAAAAAAAGTTACCTTTTTTCTTTTGATTGTATGGACATGTTTGGTGCTTTTATACCATTAATTAGTAATGATCGCGTTATAAATGAAATGAAACACGGAAACATTTCTGCAAATATTTTTCTCGTGGCTCTTGTCTTTCATTTGCAGATACTTAACTACTTTTGTTACAACAGCTGATTAGCCTAGACTGTCTTATTAAAAACATTTGCTGCTCCGAACTTGTGATGTCACAAATCTAGTATTAGTCTGAGGTCCTGATTTCTACTTCTTCTATTTTAACTTTTGTTTATATTCATTTTGTCCTCTTTAATGCTTGTTTCCTGTGTGAAATGTAAATCGTTAAACTTTTTTAACCTACTTAAACAGTTTTGGACTGACGAGATGGATCATTTAGTTGCAAGGTAGAAACAAATAATAACAATAACACATTTTTAAAAATAACCCGATGCTTTATGTGTCAATAGAGTGAAACCTTTGTGGTTTCTGCACAAAGACAGCGTTTGAGTCTGAACAGCATTATGTTTTGTAAGTAAGCGGTTGAATTGAATAGGTTTTCCAGATCTTTCCAAACAGAAATGTTTACCTCTGACTTATCCTCGATCCTAACAGCAGGTTAGCCTTTAACCGCACAAGAACAGCTGCCGCAGGTTGAAACTGGATGTTTTTTCTGATAACTGCTTTATGTTATCTTTACCATGGAGAACTGAGACGTTTCTTTGCACAAAATGACAGCCTTTATTTAGGGATTGACCTTATTGGTGAAGAAAGTGAGGAAAATTTCACACAAACAAAGCACAAACATGCAAATTATACTGATCATACAGCAAAACCAGGAGCAGTTTTACATGAGATTACATGTTTTGGACTTTAATCTGCAGTGAGCAGATTATTCATTTACTCTAGGGGATGGGGATGGGGGGTTTGAGTTCAAAAATAGATCCTTTTAGATATTTGCATATCAAAGTTAGACTTTGGGATTTCAGTATTTTTAAAAGTCCATTTAGTTTGGCAGGAAACAGTCCTGCAGGTTTTATTTGTGCAGAGCAGATTGAAGAAAGTACACTGTAAAACTCTGACGGTTAAAATTTTAGGAACCAGAGACAAAAAAAAGATGTAAATAAAATCTTCAGATCATGCTGTGAGAGCGATACTTGTTTTTTCTCATAAAAAGGTATATAAAAGCTGGAACTGCCATACTTTTACATAATAACCCATCTGTGGCAGTTAAAAAGCCCTTCATCAAAATCGTATTCTGATATGAATTCAAATTTTAGTTCATCTTTGGTAACTTACGTTAACAAGATAAGATCCTCCATTCTAAAAGTTATTATTTCGAAATCTTTGTCTTGACAGTAAAAATATAATATTTCTTTTTCAATATAACTGAATAAAGTTAAAATATCGCTGCACGTCATCGTTTTTTTATTTATAGACTGATTATTTTTAGATTTATTATTAATCCCTGTGCTACTCCAAAAGTCTTATAGTCCAAAGTTCATAAACAAATACTAATAAAAAGAGGTTGCATTTGATTCTTCCCACAATGTTTATTCCTAAATAAAAGAGGCACTGAAGTAAAAATAGCAAAGTTGAAAAGCTCAACGAGGACAACAAGAGGGCAGGTGAGGAACAATATCACGTGAGCTTGACTTTTTTATAAAGACATAAATAAAAACAAAACACATAAAAAATCATCTTTTTAAACCATCTGCTTTCTTCAACACTGTCAATGATCCTACAGACAATTAATTACACTGATGAAAAAAAATCAAAAAGGTGTGCCTTATTTTAAATGTTTACGCAGAGTATTTGGTCCTATTAGTCATCTGCATATTATTGACCCCAACCTTACAGGGAATGCAAATTTTGGAAGGCAAACAAAAACTGAATTACTGACAGAAACAAATCAGGCTTAAATGTGTCATCTTAGCTAAACCAGGAAAAGTTTCACTGCTTTTAGCTAAAAAGATTTTCCACTTCCTGACTGTTTTCAGCCGCTGCTCCACAGAGCATCCATTTAGTTTAACTTTAAATTAAAAACAAGTCACACTGTCCTTATGAGATGATAAATATATTTTAAAATTCCAAATTCCACAAGTAATAATAAAACATTTTGTCACTCAATAAAAGAATAAAGGCAGTTTAACAGCCAAACAAAATACTTAAAAAAAACAATATTTTTTACAGAAAGGTGGGAAAAAACAAAAATAATAAAGAAAGAAATTTAAAGAAACAACAAGACAAAAAATTCAGTTTTCAGAGGGATTTTGGACATCTTGTCTGTAGGTAACAGTTTGTTGAAAGGTCGCAGAAGAGCTGCTGCTTGGACATAAATAAGTCAAATCATTCATTTAACTAGGAGAGTTTTGATCTCAGCAGTATTATGTTGATTGTTATATTATATTATATTATATTATATTATATTATATTATATTATATTATATTATATTATATTATATTATATTATATTATATTATATTATATTATATTATATTATATTATATTATTGAAGGAAAACTGAAACAGAAAACAGGAAGTCAGGGCCAGAAAAAAACCAGGAAGAACACAGAGAAAAGAGAATAAATGCAGTTGCTGAACCTCCCTCTGAGCTTTTATTCTCTGATCAGAAAAACTTCACATTGATCCAGTATAAGAAATGTAAGAGTAATTGTAAATTTCAGTGAGGTGTTTTCATGCAGGCTACATTATTGAATGACATCCTCACAAAAAACAAATATTTTTCTGTCTCCTCTTTGAGCAAATTATTGTATTTCACAGAAAATTCTTCATGTACTTTTTGGGTACTGTAATCTTCACACGTACTTTGTACTTATTCTTCATGTTCTCTGCATGCACTCTTCATGTACTTTTTATGCATTCTTCATATACTGCATGTATACTTTATGTACTTTCCATGTATGCATCTTGTACTTTGCAAGTATTCATCATGTTCTTTTCATGTATTCTTTGCGTACTTTTCATGTTGAATTGTTTATAACGGTAAATAAACCCATCTTCAAAGCAGTGTTATGTAGAATGTAGAAGCTAAACTACCGTTCACCAGACTTCTGTACTCCACAGAATTGGTTTTAAATAGTACTATTCAGCCATTACGATTGACGCATTCTCTATGTAAAGATGACATAAAGAAAGTCCTAAATAAATATGCAATATGCATATTTACTGTGTTTATTACCGAGATGAAGTAGTTAGATTTACAACAAGTCAACCCTTCAATGAAGATGCTTAAACAAGATTCATATTATATTTGTTTTTCCAAGGATTCATGGAACACGTTTTGTTTGTTTATTTTTTATTTGATGATTGTTTGATTGATTAAAAATATATTTATGGTAACTTAATGCCATAGACATTAAAAGTTTTACATAAAATAAGATTTAAATCAATTTACTTTCTTTTACAGTCACACCAAATTTAACATGTGAAACTCAAACCAAACTGTAGCTAAATATGTAAATATGTCTTTGCATTAAAAAACAAAACATCCCTGTGATATAAACTACAATTATATTGTACAGAAAATAATGGGCAATTTTGTTATATTGATAAGTACAATTTAAAAAAAAAAATTCTGTAATGATATTTTTAATTTTCAATAATTTAACTGCTCATTTCTGAAAAAGATTTAGATAATATTTAACTAAGAAACTTTAAAGAAAACAGAAGTTGTGTATACTACACATTACAAAAATGCCTAATAACTTCTTAATTCATAGCTTTAATTTTATTTTAGTGAAGAAAACATAAACTGTTAATTATGACAGAAAAAGGTTAAAAATTAAAACAAAAACAACTTTTACAACTATTTTCTGTAACTCTATTACATTTTATTTCTTTTTAAATTTTGAGTTAAAACGATACGAGGTGACAGTTTTAAACAACATAAATGAAAGTGTCTTCTTTCACGTTACATTGCAAAAACGTTTTTACTGTCAAATTGTAAGACATTTTCCTGTAAAAGTGTAAAAAGGAAATTATACGTGCATCTGTGTATTTAACAAAAAATGTTAGTAATCACTAATTGTTTTTTTTTTTATGGTAGATTTTTTTTTACAGTGTAAATGAAGTTCTGCCATCTAACAACTGAAAAGTCAATGTCATTTTTACTTGCTTTTTACTGTGTTGACTTTTTTTATTTTCTGGTTCTTTTTGAGTAAAAGTACAAAAATAAAAAACGCTTAAGGATTTAAATAAATTACAAAACTGAATAAAGAAATCACTTACAGATAAAAAAAGAATAGGAGTAACAAAAATTACAGCTGTTGAAAAAACTGTCAAACATCTGCGAACACAAAACAAGAACAATGTGTCTGTTGTAATTATTTAATATCTCTGAGGACATCTCACTGGACTAACGAATGTGAAGGAATGTTTAATGAAGAGCGGAGGAGTTTGGATCCATGAGCAACTTGGTTTAATTAATGATCATCAAAACAGGCAAAGGCAGGGCGAAACTGGGAACATTTTTCAGTCAAACAAACATCTCAAGCTCAAATGATTTAAAAATCAAACCACTTTAATTCATCACACCAAATTACAGATTACATTCACCATGAATGTCATTTTAAAACTCAATTTCAGTTTCACAAATAAAATATAACAAGGATTGGCCGATCGTGGCTTAGCTGGTGCGATGCTAAACGGTAGCTGATGTCAGAGGATGCTAACTCGCAAGAAAAAGAAAAAAACTATCCGGTGTCCAATGTAGAAAAAAGAGGAAAGCATACCAAAGGAAACGTGAAAGTACAAAAGATATTGAACATTGTTAAAGTCATTATTTAAGCCTAAAACAACTTTCTTAAACATGCACAGTCATCTTAGAAGTGTTAGGCTAAGGCTGTTAGCTTGTAATGTCAACGTTTAGCTAATCCAAACTCAACTTGTGTATTAAATGCAGCTAATTAAATACAATTTTATATTCATTCACATCCAATTGATTTCAAATAATTTCTTCAGTAATGCTGTCATTAAAAAAGCCTACCATGACATGATGACCTGCTGTTACAATATTTAGATATTTTTAATGACAAATATCCAGTACTCTGTCTCTTCTTCTCAGTATTATTAGAAGGACTTTGTGGTGGTTCCTCAACTTGTTGTTAGAAATTGATCTAGAAAATATTCAACTGCCATCCTCTTTACTTTGGTCTGAATATTTTGTCAAATGTTCAATTTTTCTATTCATATTAGATGCACGTCTAGAATATTTGTAGAACATTTCTAGTTTCTACTAAGAGAAGCCGACCAAGTTTACAGTGTATTTTCAAGGTTGATTAGTGACTTTAAACCTCAATTAAACATATGTGTGATGTTATTTTGTTTTTTTAAGTCAGGACAGCCTAATCATCTCTAAGAATGTTCCAGCTTTAAGTTGCACTAGTTGTAGCTAGTTATCTTAAATCTTATAATAGAAGTCATTTTAAACTTCAAAACATCTGTGATGTAATCCTCATAGGACTGAGTTGGAGGTTGATTCCTGGCAGACCGCCTGTGCTACCTTTGCCCCCCTTACAGGAACCTTCTCGGTTCCGCCCCTGCAGTCTTCATCGTAGGAGGAGGGAGGAAGACGCTTTAAAAGCAGCGCTGACATCAGCTCCTCTTCTGCTCTTTAAAAGCTGCAGGAGCGCCTTCGGGGATCCTTTCAGAGGAGCTTTGGAGCGGAGAGAACTGCTGCAGGAGTCATGGCACCATCCGGAACCAAGAAGGTGCGCAGCGCGCGCTCCTCTCAGTTCGCGGTTTGCGTAAAGTTTTGACGCACCGGCGTTTGTCCTGTTTGCAGAACATTCTGGAGCGCCTGGACGCTGGAGAGGTCATCATCGGGGACGGAGGGTTCGTGGTCGCTCTGGAGAAGAGGGGTTATGTGAAGGCGGGACCGTGGACCCCCGAGGCAGCCGCCGAGCACCCAGAGGCGGGTACGCGCGCTCCTCCGCGCCGCGCTCACGCGGAGTGGTGCCGGATGGAGCGCGCGCCTCATCCTCTCCTCTCCATCCTCTGTCTTTGCAGTGCGCCAGCTGCACCGGGAGTTCCTGCGCGCGGGCTCCACGGTCATGCAGACGTTCACCTTCTACGCCAGCGACGACAAGCTGGAGAATAGAGGCAACACGCAGCGCTTCACAGTGAGCGAGCGCGCGCCTCACCTCACGCACGCACCGCACCACTACCGCGCCTCCAACCCTGTCTCCGTTTCAGGGGCAGCAGATCAACGAGGCCGCCTGTGACCTGGCCCGGGAGGTGGCCGGCGAGGGGGATGCTCTGGTGGCAGGGGGGGTCTCCCAGACCCCGTCCTACACGAGCAGTGAGAGCGAGGAGGCCGTGAAGGCCATCTTCAAGAAGCAGATCGATGTCTTCATCAACAAGGACGTGGACTTTCTGATCGCAGAGGTAAACTCACCTGAGCTGACTTTTCCAAACTACAAACTGCATCATGGATGAAAACGCGAAGAGATGTAGTGACGTCAACATAGAAACGTTTCACAAGGGTAGAGCTTCAAACCAATGGGTCAGTTTGGACCCGAACACAATCTAAGAGTAGAGCTTCAAACCAATGGGTCCGTTTGGACCCGAACACAATAGTAGAGTTAAAAATGTAGATCATGCAAACATAAAAAAGAAATGTGAAAAACTGAGTATAAAATCTCAGAATCATAATTAATTTTTACATACCTAAATATTCATAAATATGTAATAATCAAATCATTTTACTGCCAAAATAAATGAAAATAAGAAAACATGAAGGATTTACAGTAAAAACAATGAAACTATTTTCCCAAAGCAGTCACGCTTTAATTTAATATATATATATATATATATATATATTATTTATTATTATTTATTTTACCATTTTCTTTCCAATCACCTGTTCTGCCCTCGTTCAATCACGTCAATTAACTCATACAAACCTAATATTTTCTCCCTGAGTTTCTGTGAATAAAAATAAGCTGTCAAAACAGCAGAATGGACCGCAGCATATTTAAAAGACAGAAGCACGTCAAACACACAAACTGAACCCATCAGCTTCAACAGGAAGTCGCCTCTATGAGTAAAGTGTAGTTAAAAAATGCTCAAAGATCAGTTGGGTTTAAAATAAGTCGTTTGACAGCAGAACCAATGAAAACATGGAGATTGTTTTTGGCTTTTGTGAATGATAACAGACTACTTTTTCAACCTTTTTTGTTTTTTAGTCACTTTTTTGCTCAGAGATAGACTGATTATAGATGGTAATGTCTGCAGGTAAATCCTGCTTTAAAGGGCCACAACATGCGGATGAGCAGCTTTGTTAGCACATAAAAGGCATACGATTCAGAAAATACCAAACATTTGGATTCACCTGATGTGAATTCACCTGTTTTTGACCTGTTTTCACCTGCTCTTCAGAACGTCTTCAGAAGTTGCCGTGGAAATCAGAAAGCTTTGTTTCAGTCTGCATGTTCAGTTCTGTCGTAAAGTTAAACCGTCTCAGATCAGATGGAGCAAAGAGCGCCTCGTTTGTGTAATAAGGCAGGTTGGCTCTAGAAATCAGCATTTCTGGTAACTGTTGTTGGTGAATCTGCTGGTTTGGGGTTCTTAGCAGTAAACAGATGAATCGTTAGATTAGAGTTAATGGATGTGTGTGATTGCTATTCTACACAGAGGTTTCAGTAAATCCTTTTCATTTTTGTACCCACCTAACTCAAAGATTACATTAGAAGTGAGTTGTTTTTTACTTTAAAGGAGGTGGCCTGAGATGCTACAAAACGCGCTGCAGATTCACTGTGTTGCTTCAGAACTGGAGCTTCAGCAACAGGGAGGGAATGGGCTTAAATTTGAACATGGGAGTCAATGCAAAACTGCTCCTTCTGACACCAGCCCCCAGTGGTCTTTTGAGGAACTGCATCATTTTATTTTAACATTTGGCTTTGCTTTAAATTCAGGGTTAAGGGACAGAAGGTGGAGGGGGGGGGTACATGTAAGCAAACTGAACCCTTTTTTAAAACAGTTATCTTCTTAAAACTGCACAAATAACGAAGATCCATGAAACGTTTTTGTTTTCCGTTGTTTCAGAAGCAACGGTTTTGCTTTTCTGCCATCGATTTACTTTGTTCAGCAAAAAAGTGCTTCTTGTCACTTCTAACACATTGTTCTGTTGAAAAATGAGCAACAAAATAATTCCCATTAATCTGGAGAACTGCATGTTTGAACTGCATGTTTGAACTGCATGCACGAGGGGGACGTTTTCAGCCTTTCTTTGAAGAAGGATCGCGTTGTTATGACGACCAACAGTTGTAGGAGTTTTAGAACTCAGTTTTACGTCATAACAGTTGAGAAAAAACCTTTCTGGGTTGAAAACTAATACTGATACTGAACATGACCATAAACGAGCCTCTTTTCTTACAGTACTTTGAGCATGTGGAAGAGGCAGAGTGGGCGGTTCAAATCCTGAAGACCAGCGGGAAGCCCGTGGCTGCAACTCTGTGCATTGGACCGGAGGGGGACCTGAACGGAGTCAGCCCCGGAGACTGCGCTGTCAGACTGGTGAAGGCTGGTACGATTGGTCCCTGCACGATGCTGTGAAACCTGCAGGACAAATACTGACCAAAAAATCAATAGAAACATCTAAAAGCACTTCAGAAAGTTCACACATGTCCAACTGATCCAACTCAGACTACATTGATTTCTTATTTTAAAGCAAATGTCCCACAATCCCTCTGTCACAGAAAACAAGTTCTCATGTTCTGGACTCCGGGATCCGGTTCAGCTGCTCCATGAAAGTGACTTTTGGATGCGTCTGTCCTTGCAGGCGCAGACATCGTGGGGGTAAACTGCCACTTTGACCCGGAGACCTGCGTGAAAACTGTGAAGGTGATGAAGGAGGGAGTGGAGAAGGCGGGACTAAAAGCCCACTACATGAGCCAGCCGCTGGCTCTGCACACCCCCGACTGCAATCGCCAAGGCTTCATCGACCTGCCGGAGTTCCCGTTCGGTCTGCAATCCAAACTTCACCTGGCCTACAATTATTTTAGTTTGTCTACAAACACTCAAGCTGCTTTGATGTGCTAGCGGAGAAAAACTGAAAAACACAAAATAATGTCTGTTTTCATTAGTATCTGCACTATTACAAGTGCAGATACTTTGGGCTCTCTTTGTGACTCTCATCTAAGCTTTGCTAATGTGGCTAAAAATGTTCAAAGAAAGACGTTACTTTGAAGTTTTTTTAAGTATTTCTGAAGGGAAGCAAAGACAGCTAACACGAGGAAAACGTTAGCAAAAAAGAAACCAGACAAACACGACTGCAAGGTCAGATGATGACACAACAACAGGACGGTGCAGCCAAGTAGCTTCAATAAAAGTTTTAATCTTATCTTACAGATAACTTTTATCAAGAGTTTGAGGCTAATTTTAGCTGTGCGATCAAGTTTTTTTCTTTTGTTTTTACAGCTTTGGAGCCCAGAGTGTTGACCAGATGGGACGTGCACAGATACGCGCGGGAAGCCTACGACGCCGGCATCCGTTACATCGGAGGCTGCTGCGGCTTTGAGCCTTACCACATCCGAGCCGTGGCCGAGGAGCTGGCGCCCGAGCGCGGTTTCCTGCCGCCCGCCTCCGAGAAGCACGGCAGCTGGGGCGCCGGCCTGGAGATGCACACCAAGCCTTGGGTCAGAGCCAGGTAGACGAGTTTTTTGTTTTTTGTGGTACCTTCCAACGGTAAAACCAGGAAATGTTGGTGCTCAGGATGTAGCGTGAAATCCCATCACTTCAGCCAGGGCTCTGCACCCTGAGGCTCCAGAGCCACGTGCGCTACTTCAACCCCTCCATTGTGACTCTCCGGTTGAAAAGAATAAAAAGATTTTCCTTTTGAAAAAGGAATATGTTTTGGGGGAAAAGAAAGTTTAAAAAACTTTATTCAACTAATTTACAAACAGCTGAAGGACTGTATCTATGGCTCAGCCCTGCTATTAACTACAGTTCCCATAATGCCCCAACAATCCATCAAGTGGTGCGGCTTCATAGTCTATCAAACATTCTGACCGAGTTTGTTTTAGCACCATATATCAAAGAATATCAATTTTAGTAAGTTTAGTGAGTGTCAAAGGTTTCTGGCTTAAACCTGTGGACAAAAGGTTGTTGCCATGGCAACCCCACGCATAAAAAAAGGCCTATGTTGTTTGGACTAACAGCCATAGAAATGGCTGGTTAGTCGTATCAAGCCACCCCTTATGGTTGGTACTGTTCTGAGTCAGAACTGAAATAATAAAACGTTTTATTTTTTGGAAAACACGTATAGATCTGTGATTTTTTTCATTCTACTTTACTTAAACCATCAATGGTTGCAGATAATTTCAGCATCACTCATGCAGTTTCTATGTGGGGACTTCAATTATGCATCAACAACTGACTTTTCAGCTGTTAGTTTACTTTAAAAAGGACTTACGTCCCCATTAGAAGGAAATCAGGGGCTGAATTTCAGAGTAAAACCCTTTTCCTTTACTGTTTGTTTGTTTTACTTTTTAAGATCTTCTGTGCATCTGAGAATAAAAGGACACCTTTTACCTGACATCTTCCAATGAAACCACTCTGGAGCAACTTTGTCTAAAATGAGTCATTCAGCCAGAAAATTACATCAGATTGTGCAGAAACGTCTTGTTTTAAAGAAATGATCTGGTTTGAATGTTCCAAATGACATTTTATTAGAGTAAATCAGAGTGCTGATGCTTTAAAGTCCCTCTCCGATCTATTTTTTAAACTATTTTTGAAGCTTTCCCAATGGTCTTTTTATTATGATGATGCCATTTTTAGCCTTTAATGGTGTTGTTTTCTAGGACATCGTTTCTATAGGAGTTCATTAGAGTTTTGCCTCTGAATTGTGGGCGGGACTGTTGGTGCAGAGTAGGGAGCTTGTGGCTCACAGATAAACTCTTTTTCAAACGGTTTTTTGTATCAGCTGCTGATTCACAAGAATTTGAATGAAGAAATACTCAGAAATGCAACTTTAGGTTTAATGTTCTTCATTTATGTCCTCCATCATCAGAAAAATACAACAAAAACATGTTAAAAACACCTTTTTCATCAGAGTGGGTCCTAACAAGGTCATTGTGAAAGTGTTTGTGTTTCCGCTCTTCCAAGGGCTCGCCGTGAATACTGGGAGAAGCTGAAGCCCGCATCTGGACGTCCGTTCTGCGCCGCCATGTCCAAACCCGACTGCTCGGGCTGCTCCAAAGGCGACGCTGACCTGATGCAACAAAAGGAAGCCACCAGCGAGGATCAGCTCAAGGCTGTCTTTGATAAAGCTGCCCAAAGCCAATGAGAGTCCCCTGAGGGTCACAATGAATTCATATCAATTCAAAAGTTACACTCCTCCCCCAGAAGAGAAAAGAGGAGACTTCCCTGAGCCTAACCCGCAGGAACAACTAGTTTTTAAACCTTTGTTTAAGATTATTTCTGCCTTTAAAAGACTTTTGTAGTGTTTTTAGCTGATGTATACTTTCAATCCTGCTTAGATAAACTGCTTAATAAAGTCATAAATATCAAACGATATTATGATGCAAAAATAAACCCCCTGCTGAAAAAATATCTGCACATTTTTCGTTTTTATTTTAAAGTATATAAGGACAAAGACGTGAACTCAACGACAGCTTCGTTTTGATGTATGGAGTTGCTGCCACCTAGAGGACAATTCAACAAATGCCTCGTGGAGTTTTTCTTGTAAAAAGTTAATTAAGCATTTTCATCCATCAACATGTTTAGACTCTCTGGTTCCCTTAAGCTGAGATCATACATAGACTAGTAAAATAAGTCATTGTCACATGTTATAATGAACAATATTTACTATTTATACAAACAAACAATTACATAAAATAAATAATTTTGCTGGTGGTGATTGAAGTAATTAAGTAAGTGGTTCCACCATTTATGAAACATCTTGTTAAATATTTTTTATCCAATTTTATAAAAGACATTGTGGCGTTGAGCCAAAACTCTTTTCATACAGATATTGAATGTGTGCAAAGCAGAAAAATAATAAACAATCCCCTTCTTTAAACATGTTTATGATCATTTTTGATCTGTGATATTCTATATCGGAAAGCTCTTCTGAAAGTTTTATTTTTTTTAAAGATCAGTAAAGTTTAACTTTATTTTTTATTTCAAAATAAAGTTCTTGGGGTGAGTTATAGCATCTCTGTGCTGCATACTCTCAGCAGCATGTCAGCATTTATAGACACCATCTTTACATCAACCTGAAGGTTTGCTGTGGGCCAAAAAAGTCTTTACAACTGAACATTTTGTTTCTTACAGTGTAAAGCAATCATCAAGTACATATATATATATATATATATATATGTATATATATATATATATATATATATATATATATATATATATATATATAAATAACTAAGGTGCTTTATTCCACTGCAGTCTTTACTTTTGTATTTAAGAGCCAATAATTTTTCAAAAGTTGTAATTACACTCAGTTTCCAATGGAGAAAAATCAAACCAGCTGACGTACTGCACGCAAGTTTGTTTATAAGTCAAAGTTTGTGTTTATTCAGCTGAAAAATTGTTTACGTAGGCAAAAACTGGACAGCCGTAAACGTGGCACTACATTTTGAAGGAAAAATAATTAACATATTTATACTTTTAAAAACATAGGTATGTCTTTGGATTGACTACAATTTTTCCAACATAAAATTTCAACTTTAAAAGGTTCACAGCTGTTTGATGATAAAAACAGTTAACTTTTTTGTTCATAAAAAATAAACTAATAGGTTTTTGACTGACATTAATTTGGAAAATGGATTGTGACTCAGTCAACTTGCTGTTTTGCAAACACACAAAACAAAAACAAAAAACTCTGACACAAAAATACCTGCATGGGATTGCAAGATGTAACAAAAACAAGAAAATCTCATAGAAATATCATGAATGTTGATATTTAATAAATTTCTTTTGCAATAATTTTTCAAAAATAAAAATGACAAAAACTAAAAAAACGGTCGATTCGGCCAACAGTGATGGCAAAAACATGTTTGGATAAATTAAAAGGACAACAATCTGGACCCTGTTGGCTCGCCGTAGATGATCGAGTCACGTTCAGTGCGTGTTTGCGTCAAGGAATTGCCCACGTGCAGATGTTATTGCTCCTCGTGCACGTCCTCCAAGTGAAAAAGAGGCTTGAAAAGAAAATATTAGTTACTCCTCGCATTTTCTTTTACTGTGATTTAAATAAGAGAGGTAAACTTTGACATTGTCCTAATGAGTTTTTTTCGAAATCTTTACCTAAGAAATGTTAAAGAGCTTCCCGAGCCTAAAGTGATGCCTTCAAGTACCGGAAAAAACGTGAGACTTACTTTAGCACTTTGACGTCTGTAAAGCCTCATTAGTGATTTAGGTATTTATGTTTGTTTTATGGGAAATACAATGTTTTTGACACCAAACAGTTGTTTATAAAAATAAACAAATAAATGTATTAGACATAAATGTAGTTGAAAAAAAGTGAAGACACCTTCACCCCAAAAAAATTTTGGGGTGAAAAAATTATTAAAATCACAAACCTTGTTTTTTACTACCGTAAATTGTATTGTTTGTGGAATTATTGTTGCAAATGAAGCTTATTTTGCACGATTCTGAAATTTAATCTAATCTTAAACTGAGGTATTTATTTTTTATTGTTTTAATTCTTTAATCATTCTCATCTGCTACCCCAGATTTTGACAGTTTTGTTTCATATTTGTTGTATGTGGACATAATTGGTGTTCATTTTCAAATTCGCAAGATTTACAATTTAATTTGGGTTCAATTAAAAAAAAACTTTTTACACTAATCTCTGTTCAAAGTTCTTTAAAAATTAATCTGAAACAATTTATTAAATGTATTATTGTGATTAAATGAATCGAAGTTTGGTATGCTCCAATAATTAAAATATTATTATTATTATTATTAATAATATTTTTTCATGTTTTAGCTTAAATTGCGAAAGGTAACTTGTAAACAAATTGTTTTTCTAATTTACAACTTTCCTGGCCGACCGTGAACGTCCCATGTGGTTTAAATCCCTCCCCGGATGTGACGAATCCACCTTTTGCTTGTAAACACAAACTCACACGTGACACCTAAAGCAGAGCTGCGTCGCGCGGCCGCCTTGTGTGAGCGGACAAAGAGTCGCTGTGCACGCGGGCATCGGGCACGCGAGCGGCCAGAGAAGCGTAATGGCAACAAACATTCGGATTCTTCAAAGTTAGCCGGCTTTTCGGTGTTTGTCACACCGACGTTTGCTGCTCGTGTGGCCGCTTGGACTTCATGTTTGGTCGCTCGGAGGAAAAACGACCCCAGCTGCGTTTTCGGTCGCAGTTTGTTTACGAAGCTTTTGTTCAAATCCTGCGTTCGGCTCGCTGGTTTTTCTGCTAGCATCAAGGATTCTTGTGGTTTTTCTTCGTCAGCCTCGGCTGGATGCGATGTCATTCGCCATGGAGGATAATCTGGAGTCCGGATGGGTGTCCGTTCGGCCCAAAGCGTTCGACGAGAAAGAGAAACATAAATTCGTCTTCATCGTGGCTTGGAACGACATCGACGGAAAGTTCGCCATAACTTGTCACAACAGAACCGTCCAGAGACGGAGCACCGTTCTGGACCTGGACGGGAGCCCCACCGCGGGGAGACTTACGGAAAGTCCGACCAGACCGAGTAAAGGGCTCGAAGAGCAGGAACCAGAGGGTGACGTCAAAAGGTTCGAGTGCGAGAGCCACACGGTCGGGTCCTGGGACATCGTGACCCCCAAGGAGGTGGAACTGGAGATCCTGGACCCCGCAGACGTGTGTCCGGGTGACGCGGCGGACGGCGGGACCATCACCCGGGAGGACTTCAGCTGGGCCGGACTGTTCTCCTTCCAGGACCTGCGGGCCGTCCACCAGCAGCTGTGCGCCGTCAACTCGGACCTGGAGCCGTGCCTGCCGTCCTTCCCGGAGGAGCAGTCCGGCGTGTGGACGGTGCTGTTCGGGGCCCCCGGCCTGCCGCAGCTGGAGACGGACTCGCTGTGCTACCAGCTGCAGGTGTACCTGGGTCACGCCCTGGACACCTGCGGCTGGAAGATCCTCTCCCAGGTGCTCTTCTCTGAGAACGAGGAGACGGACGAGTACTACGAGAGTCTGGGGGAACTGAGGCAGAAGGGCTACGAGGATGCTGTGGATGCGGCCAGGCGCCACATGCAAGAGGTACACTACCCATTTCCTGACTTTTCACGTGTAGACTTCCAGTCTGGTGCAGTCAGGGGTCATAACTACACCCACCCATGCCCTGCTGATTCACGCTTCCTCCTTTTGTCCCCTTGTGATCCACCATCTGTTGCTCCACAAAACCAGAAACCTGATCTGTCATCTGGCCATCCCTCCCCAGCTGGTTGGGAACAAAGGAGGTGGAGTTACGGAATGATGGACAGCCAAAGCGGTCGAGTTGGTTTTCCTGCTCAGCTGAAAAACGTATATTTAGCTCAGGGACATGACTGAAACGCTTACCTAACTGATGCAAACCCAACCAGAGCGCAAGGAACGTCTGTTGGGCTGCGCCGGAATGGCGAAGCCCCAGACAAACCACTTTTGGTTTGAACTTTTTGATACAGAAGCAGCTGAGTGGTGAGAACTGATGACAGAACAATTACCTGATCTGTCATAGCTGCACTTGTCGAACAGACAGCTTTTCTTTTGTCACTTTGAGCTGCCCTGGAATGATGGTTTTCCAGGATACATACAGATTTGGTCTTGATGTGTGGTGAAAGCCAGATACATTCACACCATCAGTCAGTTGGTTTCACACTGGACCGAGTTGTCCGCTCATGGCAATGTGCGACCATTCTCAATGAACAGTCTATGCAAATGTACGTAGATGCACTTTTAGTGCGCTAGTATCGGATGGCAACAGTCCATTGTTAACACTTTGTGCGAAAAGCACGTTCAAGAATTCAACACATGCCTGGTGTTCACGTAGCAAAAAGCGCATTTACTGAGACAAAACAGTCAGGAAATGAGTCCATCTGCCTGTCAGACTTTAACTGCAGTCATTCTAGAAGTTGTTTGAGAAACGCTGCACATTAGTAGCGTTAGCCACATTAGCTATTCACAATACATTTAACTACCAACCTTGTTAGTAACATACAAAAAAATCTGATGGATACTAGTAAAGCAAATGTTACTTTGACTACGCTATATCCTAACCTTGTTAGTAACATAAAAAACACAGTCCAGCACCACATTACACAATACGCTACACATTAGCCATGTTAGCCTATTCACAATAGCACCCAATCTTGTTTGCAGCTGATAAAATAAACAGCCTGACTTAGCGCCATGTACCGCTCAAAATCACTCTGACGTCAGTAGGAATAACCAGAATTAATTCATATATATAAAACGCTCTCCAGATTATTATGAGCCACACTCTCTTGCACGTTCTCCGTGGTTCTCCTTCGTGGGTTTTGGTTTCCTCCCACAATCCAAACACATGCTCCATTGGTTAATTGGTGACTCAAAAATCCCCCCTTGGTGTGCATGTGGGCGAGTGTAGCCCCAGCAGTAGCTGGGATAGGCTCCAGCAACCTTGTTATCCTTGAAAGGGATTTAGTGGGTTCTGAAGGTGGATAGACAGAAGGATGGAATCAAACCGCTAACCCTCATGCTAACAGTTATTAATAAAAGCCTTCACCTCCTCATTGGATCACCTTTTCAAGTGACTTTTTTCATAATTCACCCGTCTTAAATTCCCATTGCATGCTTTGTAAATGCATAGCGCTTGCATTCTTTACTCTTTTAGATTTAGTTTAAACTACTGGACAGTTAATTTCCATGAACACTGTAATAAAACACACCAGTGTTCACTTGCAAGTGTACACAGACCCTAAGGTTCCAGTTGATGCTCATTGTTCTCTTGTTTGGGAAAGGCTGGAGTTTCATCTGTTAAGAGCAACAGACGGTCAGTGGAGACAGACTGACTGTACATCACTAGGAATGCAGGCAAGAAAAAAAAAGAAACAGAAAAACGGGAAAGGACTAACCCCTCCCATATAAAAAAAAAATATGAAATTCAAAAAACTTCAACTAAGTTAAGTTTTTATAAATTAACATTTTAACCACCAAGCTAAATAGTTAACTTTTTTGGAACTAAGAATATTTTACACTGGAGGTTTCTTCTCGTACTTTTCATGGGTTTATATGAAAACTGACAAATAAAAGTGTGAAAACTTATTAACTTTTTCAAGTTGGCAAATTCGTTGTAAAGACATTTGAGAAGGCAGATCCTGCTTTTTTGAACACTGCGTTCAAGTGTTTTACAGTCAGATCACCTCATCTACATCCACCATGATGACATTAAACCTTCTCACTCCACAATGATCTGCTCTAAAGTTTAATCAGTCTGGGAGATAAAGTTGAAACTTGTTCTCGTTTTAGAAGAAAGTCTCCTAAAACAGACAAATTATTTTCGCAACATCTAACGGTTGTGTTGGAGCCGCTGCAGATCGTCAATCACTGCTTTGGCCTTATCAACACCAACACGAGACGCTGCTTCACCCTCCAGACCCCATTCTCACAGATAACCAACCCAAATATGCAGCAAGATTAGCTACCCAGCATGCATCTGTCAAACATTGACCATACACTGTTAAAAATAGGTTTATTCGTAACCGATTGTTTAGCATCTTGTTAACAGTAACACATTACTAGGTAACATTCTTAGAGATTGATTGAAGGTTTAAGATTTTTTAAATGTGCAAAATTCCTTACAGTTACAGTAAAAATGAACCAAAGAGAAAAAATACATTAAAAGAAACCATAAAAAGTTCCTACAACTACAGATGACTAGAATATTTCTCAGATGTTAAGGCAGATTATGTTAAGAGCACATGTAATATTTAAAGCTTTTATTTTGTAGGAACTCTTGAACGTAATTGTTTTTTTTCCAGTGACTCAAAAGTCATATTTGGAAAATAAAAAGTTGCATTTGTTTTCACAGTGTGTTAGAAAACCTGTGCATTTTCAAACCAAAACCAGGAGAGGAGGAAAAACTGCCAAGAATAAAGAAATGATCAGCTGTGAGTGTGAAAGATATGAAAAGTAGAGTAACACATTAACCTGCTGTTATCAGAGAACCTGCTGTGGTGTGTCTCGTCTTTAACGCACAATAAAAACAGTTCTTTTGGCTCATAATAACATTTTTTTGAGTAGTGATTGTTGCAAGAATTGTTTCAGTTTTTTAAATGCAACTCATTCCTGTGAATGAATGTTTTGTGTCGCTGTGTTTGCATTTGTTCACTCGCGCCGTGCACGCTCCCATGTTTGTTTTCGTTGATCTAGTCGTTGGGTCGTCCTGCCATGAGGCACTTTGTGGAATTGTTTGTTTTCATCATTCAAAGATTCAGCTAAGCTGGTTTATTTTATGTTGTGTTGCTAACATCTGCTAACATCTGCTTTTGTTGCTCTTTTGTGTACACAACACAAACCGCCTGCAGGTCACGATACTCTGCTATTCTAAGCTCCAATCAGTGACATGTTGAACTGAATCAACCTGGCAGATGAATCATGAGTTTGACAGGATGCTTGTTATAGTCTTTTATTCTAAACTGTTTCTGACATCTTTAAGGTTTCTCTCAAATTTAGTGTAGTTGGAAAAGCTGAAACTTATCAGTTTCAAAATCTTTTTTTTGTTTGTTTTTTTCAATTTTTTGTTATATTGTTATATATTTGCAAAAAAAAAAACAGGACAAATCACAGAAATCTTTGTTTTTAAGAATGATTTTACAGCCTCCACTGTAATGAAAAAAACAAATTTTGATGTGGCGTGCACCTTCTGGAGAATATTCCGATTTTCTGACGTCAAAAAAACTGAAAAGGAGGACAGGGGTGGCGGGTGTTGGGGGGGCATTTTTTAAGCATTTCTCTGTTCAAATGAAGACGCTAAGGAAGTGTGTTTTTGATTGTGAAGAATAGCAGTTATTAGAGTTATTTCTTGTTTCCAAAAGACATTTGTACCAGGCAGCAGTGGATGCAGTTCGTTTTTTAACCTTTATAAATATAATGTATCTGTGAATTGTTAGGATTTGGTTTGATGTTGGAATTGTGATAAAACAGCATCTAAATTAACTGTTTAAAAAAACAGCTTCTAAATTAAATGTCGTAAATACTCTAAGGTTTGCTAAAAAAAATACAAAATTTGTGTTACATTTCTATTTGTTGCCACTAGTGTAAGGACAGATTTAACAAACGCACAGTCTGGGAGAGTCTCTAAAATGTTCTCTTAATTGTAAAATGCGAGTGTTTGTGTACTGATACGTGGCTGTATGATGAACTGATTAAGCAACTAATATACTCAGCCTTTGCGTGACAGTGATGAGGATAAGCTCCAGCAACTCTGTAATTCTATAGGACAGGGGTGTCCAACTCCAGGCCTTGAAGGCCAGCCTCAATCTAATTTACTCACGTCAGACAGAAGGAGATGCAAGAAGAGCAAAAAAGATTTGTTAACAACTTACGGGTTTTCAAACCAAAACTAATTCAATTATTGATGCTTTTACGGATTCGACGGCTTTAGCTCGATCTGATCTTTTGTGATGATGTGGAATTCGTCAGAGTTGGACTTGTTTCATTTCACTGCTTTAAATAGGAATCTATTTTCAAACGATTTTTTTTAAAGTCAGTCTGATTAAATGGCCATAAATCTGTGCCTCTTTAGGCTGATTCATCAGTTAGCCATAAAAAAAGGAAGAAAGATTTATTGCAGACAGCAGTCAGTCTGAAGTAATCAACTGTAACGCCCTGCAGAAATGTCTTGTAATTATGCTCAAGTTGAGTATAGGAGGGACTTAAAAGCTAAATTTAATGTCTGTATTTTCCCTGTTTTATTGAGGTGTCTAAAACAAAGCGCCTCGTCTCAAACCCAGTGAGTGTATTCCTGTTCATAGAGTTCAGAAACTGAAGGTCTGAGCTGATTTAGAGGATTACATCTCAAGTTTGTAGAATGACATGAGTGGCTTACTGCCAATTAGTGTAATTAGTGTTGGAACACTCCCAACTGTTTTTAATTTAAGGTCACAGAGGTTTTTACGCCCTTTTTCTTTGAATAAACCCCTTCGGTCTGCTAATGCTTTCAGAGCAGCTTCTCAAAACTGTCACACATTTGAGAAAATTGACTTTTCTTTGAGTCCCGCCTCAGCAAACGCTGGTTCATTTAGTTCAGGGGTTTTCCTGGCAAGCAGCGAGGCAAGGGGGTGTGTGTGGTTGGCTGCTGGTCGCCACGGAGACCCAGAGCCAAAGTAAACAGTGGGAGCAGTGTTGGGGCTGAATTGTGCAGTGTCCGCCCCAGTGCCCAACGTGGAAGGCCTCGGAAAATCATCCCGGATTAAATATAACAGTCTCCTTTCATCTCTGTCGATCTGTGCAGAGAGAAGAGCACTTTCTTCAGCCTTAGACGATGCTCGGTGGGAGTGAAGGACAGCTATTGTTCCTCTTCGAAACAGAGCTGCTGCTTTCCCAATGCCGAGTTGTACTTTCATGTGAGCAAAAAGCTGTTCCTAAGTGGCGTTTTTCTATGGAAAAGGAAGAGTCTGTGAATTGTTGGACATATGGTGTAAATCAGCAACATTTGGAGCCCATCCTCCTCTTCTTGTTCTGCACTCAGTGATTTTATGGTACAATACCTGGCTGCAGTCATGAGCCGCATGAGCTGGAGCTTTCTCACGCTCTTCACGGTTGTTGGGTGTTTCTACTCCTCTTGTTTCTAACTGCAGCATTGGTCTGTTTCCCCGTGATCCTTCTGAGACCCTCAAACGGTCCTTTTGGTAACACCGTGAAACCAAACAGATATTTCTTACAGCACACATTTAACAGAAGGACCAACACTGATGACTCACACCTCAATAGTTTGGCAGCTTTGGGTCGATCTGAGAGGATGCTAAAGAATTTCTGTACACCATTCAGATACCAAAGCTGCTTGTGGGGGATTTTATTATCTGAAACAATCCCTGACCAGGAAAAAAAAAGCGCAATAATAATATGACCTCAAAGAGCAAAGATCCAGATTCTTTGGATTTCATCTGTTGGTTGGAATATTTTCTTTAAATTCTAATTTTCTTTTGGATGGACTGGTTAGTCTGACTGCATGAATTCACGCTGACACAAACCACATTCCAGTTTACCGGCACAGAACTCTTGTGTGGTTCATTTCAGTGCGAGTGCTTCAAGGTGGAAACCAATCAAAAGAAGGATGTGAGGATGCAATACGAGTAAGAATACAAACATTCTTAACAGTTTATGAGATCCGCGAGGCACATAGTTGTGTATCATTTCTCAAGCGGAACTTTTGTTTCGAAGGGTAATTGTTATTCCAATTGTTTATGGAAACAGTTCTCAAAGGAGTTTATTTGAATAGTTCGTTATGTGAATCTTTAATATGTGAATCGTTCGTTATCTGAATCATTTATGTGAAAAGTTTGTTATGTAAATCGTTTCTCATGTGAATCGATTGTCATGTAAATCGTTCATTATGTGAATTGAAGGTTATTTAAATTGTTCGTTAGGTGAATCATTCGTTAAGTGAATCGTTTAAGTGAATCGCTTGTTAGGTGAACTGTGTGTTTGGTGAATCGTTCCTGATGTGAATTGTTTGTGATGTAAACCCTTCGTTATATGAATCGTTTTATTTCCTTCCTGCGTTTGTCATGGTAGTCGTCTTTGGAGTGGGTACTGGCAGACGGCCGTTTGGAGCCGCTGTGCTGCTTGACCTGCTCCAAGAATTTGTCCAAACCAAGTGAATTGTTTGTTGGGGCTTGTTGTGTGGTTCTGTAGGGTGTTCTGTATGTGAAATAACACTGTCCTTGATAGTCATAGGACTGGCCTCTTCTGTGGCCTCTTATTTTTTTACTGTTGTGGTTTGAGTCTAAAAGATGAAAGCGTTGAACTTAGTATTCAGCACCCACTCAATAGATAAAACAAAACCACAGAACTATTTCTGAGTCAAGGAGAACCATGTAAACTTTAACATCTTTTTCTCACAAAAGCAGCAATGAAAAACTTCTGAAAGTGACTCCGATCTTTTTGGACTTTTGAATTTAGCCGCCCATTCAAAGCCCCTAATAAAGAATCTGTTTCATTCAAAGCTCAGTTGGATCCAGTCTGTCGTTTGACAAGAAAATCCATAAGAAGTCCAGTGAAAGTATACCTTTGATACGACAGACAGAATTCTTCGTCTCTAAAAGTTCTCCGGTTAAATTCCAGCAGATTGGTGTTTAATTTAAAGATCAATGTCTGCTCAAATGTTTTCCCATTTCCCACCAGTCTAAGGCTTTAACTTAGAAAAGTTAAGTGATTGTACAATTAAGAATGTTTAGCAGCTGAAAAAAGCTGCAATGAAAAACTGTTGATTTCTGGATTTAATGGTAAAAGTGAACAATTTACCTCCTTTCCAACTCAGCCAGACAACATTTAAAAATCATCTCATTAAACATGGACACAATAATGATTTCTTTGTGTAAATCAGCAGTCTGTAAGACATTTAACTCATTTGTAAAAAGCCTTAAGCTGCTTCCACACCGAGCGTTCGACACGTTCCAGATTGGACAACCAGGGAGCGGCTTCTTCTTTTTCCTTGTCTACGGTTTATTAGCGCATGTCCAGCATCTACAGATGGAAGAAGCTCAGTGTGAAATCGGTGTAAATCTTGTGATTTGGTGCAGGCTTTTTTTTACTGATCTATTCTGACATGTCAAAGACTTGGTGTCGTATAATTCCGGCCGGACACAAACTACAATTCTTAATTTCTCCACTATAATCAATTTTCAAACGTTTGCTACTTCAGTCAGTTAAACATGTCACCATCTAAATGTCACAACCACATCGGAGTCCCTGATTGGTCAAAGTTGATTTCTGATTGGTTTAACTTGCAAAGTGCATTGAATGCCTATAGATTTTATATGTAGAGCCAGAAAAACAGTCGTAGAAACTTGCGTAGCTAAGCATGGACGCAAAGGTTTTAAATGCAGAAGCTCAAAACGCGTGTTTAGAAGGACTTTTCATTGGAAGTAATCAGCTGAACGCTTCATGCCAAGAGCAGTATGAACGCAGCTTCAGACACTTGCATCTGTACGGGTTGACCCATACCATGAAACGTACTGCTGTCATGCTTATGTTAGGCGTATGGTGAAGTATTTGCAAGAGGGGTTGAAAAAGTAAAAAATCTCTACAACACACCTGTGCCTCACCTACTTCATCCTTACTTACGCTTGCTTGTTGTACAAGTGTTCAGAACAGAATGTTGCCACAGCATGCTGGGCGGATAGAAACATGCAGTAACAGTTTTGCTCTATGGACTTAAGTGATCCGGGACACCTGCATGCCCTGTACAGATATTTTCCCGTATGCACCCATAAGAGAAGTTGAGACTTTTTACTTTTAAGATATTACCATTACCATGCTGGTTCGATACATCTTTTCCTCAGAAAAAGTGGACAGGTCCCACCAATTCTGCACGGCTCCAAGGCTCTCGTGTTTACAAGTCATAAAAACTCAGTGGCAACCTTTTTGACAGGCTTTAAGGCCTTCTGGATATGAACACTCTCATTGGAAACAGTTTTAGTTTTTTCAGAAATGTTTCCATGATTAATGGTGAAGTTGGTGTCTCTCTGCTGTTAGTTCCAGGACCTGCTTTGTAAAAATGGACATGGTTTTGTGGATTTGGCTGATCTGCCTCGTTGCCTTCAGGAAATATAAGTCATGTTGTCCCATTTAACTTGTGTCGAGTCTTGATGTTTTAATGCTTTGATTCTTTCCTAAACTGCCAACTTCATTTGATTATTCCAGCGCTATAAAAGAAAGTTTATTTAATGCAAAGTCTGGACACTTTAGGTTCATCACCTGCATTTTTAATCACTTTCTTGAAACTTTGCTTAAAAACAGATGAAAAAAACGAGGTTGGGATCCTTCTCTTTAAAACCATTTTACCACTATTTTAGGAGTTATTGTTCATTTCCTTTTTTTATTGGAAGTAATGATATGTAAGAACTGCATCCATTTTTTTTTCTTCAAAAGCTGCATATTGTCATAAAAAATTGGCCAAGTAAAACATTGTGAATAATTGTGATAAATCACAATCCAAAAGTGTGATTCATCTGATTCATTTTTTTAATCGACTGACAGCAGCAATTTTTTAATTTATTGTCTTTTAAATTTTATATTTATACTATTTTTTTTATTTGTTCAAAAAACGGAAAATAAAAGGATGAAAAAAATACAAAACATGGAGGTACAATTTACTAATAAAAAGGAGCAAAAAGAAAAACATTTTCATTTCACTGCATCTACCTCTTTTATTTATCAGAAAAACTTAACCACATAAATTAGTGTAAACCCAAAATGAAAACTCGTTTATGAATATTAAAAAACAAACAATTGTCACTAGAAATACAAACGTACCTATAATATTCATCTTTAAATATTTTAGCCATTACTTTCACATTTTTCAGTCTAATCAATTAATTGTTTCTTTTATCTTTTTTGATTTTTACATTTAGTTACTGTAGTTATTTCAGAGATGAATTTTTTTCATTGGAATAAGGTAAAACAGCAAACAAAATGCAACTTAGACTTTTACACACATTAAAAGTAATTGAATTTATAATGTACTGTACCACTCCAAGAACAGATCCCTGTGGCACACCGCTCAGTATAATGATTTTTTAACAGACTGTCCATGTTTTTACACTCGTATACTCGTATTCTTATTCAGATGATTCAAAACCTCCAAAAATAAATGTTTTTGCCTTGTTTTCATCCATTTCTAATTGAAGTAAAATCTTAAATTTCTTTAGCCCTACAAAGTGAGGGTTAGTGAGAATGATCCAAGAAAGCTTTAAAAAATAAAACGCTGAGTGTTTTACATTCAAGTTGAACATAAACTGATGTTTTTTAAAAGAAATATTTAAAAGAAAACCTTTTATTAGGTAAAAATGTTGCCGTTCTAAACTGGAAAATGTACATTTCCTTTCTGAAATTCACATTGGAGCATGTTTATTCTAATGACAAAATGTATTTGAATTGCACCAAATCTATATTTAAAGTCGAGTTTCTACAATTGTTGATTTACAACAACATGAAGTAATAAAAAACACTGAAATGCAGTGAATGAATATGATGACGCTGAATGTTCCTGACAAGACTTCAATAAAAAGGCTGTAGCTGCTGTTCTAGAGGGTTCAGGTGCATCAGAAGTGGGAACTTTCTTTGAATTTATTGCTGTCATGGGGATGAATGAAGAATGAAGCAGATGTTAGCATTTTAACAAACAGGAATCTTATAAGGGAATTTTAATATTATTCCAAAGTTTTGTCTATTCATGATTTAGTTTGATTGAATTAACTTTGTAGAAGAAAAACCTGGCCTAAAACTAAATTTGTTTTATTTTGGGAATCTTTTTTTAACGTGTTCATTTCAACTCAATACAAATGGAACTTAGGGTATATTTATAAAACTGTCATTTTGTTCATTAAAAACTACGAAAAGCTTTTTCTTTTGATTGCTTTTAAGTCCAACTAATCCATGTACAAGATGAATCAAAATAACTTTAGTTCAGACAAATTTGAATCTTAATTAATTTATTTTAAAGTGACAAAATACTCATATAAATCAACAAACTAAAGACGTGCAAATGAAGGCAAATCTATTTGTGTATTTTAGAAATTGGCATAAATTGTAAATGAAGACAGATTAGAATAAAAAAAAAAAAAAAAAAAAGAAACAAAACGTTATTTTTAGTCCTTTCTCCACAGTTATTTTAATAAACGATTTAATAAACTGTTGTTCTTTCACGTTCCTGATGTTTTCTCTTTTTTCCTCTATGACTTAGGTGTTGGACAAGCACAAAGCCATGGACAGCATGGTGGATCTGCTGCAGGTCTACCCTGAGGAGGACTCCGCCTTCAGCCGGTTTCTGGAAGCCACGACTCAGCTCTACCACTACCTGCTCCAGCCCTTCAGAGACATCAGGGAGGTGGCGACTTTGCGGCGGCAGCAGATTAAGGTGAAACACTGAGGCGCATAGAAACGAAGGCCATCTGTCGAAGCGCTTTATTTAAGTCGGTTTAGATCTTACTGGTGGGTGTGTGGCCGTCTCTTTGCAGGAGGCAGCTTAGCAGCTATGCTGCTGGTTTCTGGTTGGTTTGGCGTCCGTAGCGTGGTTACAGGAGCCCGCCGTAGTGGTATTGACATCAGTTTGCCCCGGTTTGTGTGGCGCTGCTGATGGCAGAGTAAAGGATCTGCTAGTGAAGCTTTTTTTTTCCCTCTCGCCAAGAGCAGATTAACCACCAGCCTTAGTGTTATTACAGCAGCCTCTAAACCACTCAGCGATTCTGCAGCCTCAGCGCTCCTGTTTCCACGCTCTGACCCTGCTTTCCTTCACATCTTTCCTCCAGCGTGTTTTACTCCCAAGACCACCAGGGGGTTTCATTTCAAACAAACGCTTGAAATGTGAGAATCTGTGATGCAATGAATATCTTCATTATCCTGAATATTGAAATGTTAAAAGAAAACTATAAATGCAATTAGTCTAATGCACCTGATTAAAGGCGGGTTCACTGTTCACACATCAATTTCTACTAGAAGCAAGGCATTTTGGGAAAAAAGTTAGTTATTTGAAACATGTTTTGCCCTACAGTCCTAAATAGTAAATGTTCACAGATTAAATCCAACGCATCTCCCTTCACCGTGTAAATACTGACTGGTTGTGCCAAAGCCAGAGCGTTGTTTGACGTGGGGGTCAGTTTGACACCACCCCAGTTTACTCATCCTAACAACAAAACATCTTCACACATGTGGTTCTCTGATCTTTACCTGCTATTTTTTTCTAATTTTCAGTTTTGGCTGTGGTTACTATGCTGTTTTTTTGTGAATTGTGAATTTAACCTTGGCTGAGCGGTTCAGTTCCAGCATATATTCATATTCCGCGGCGTTCGGTTTAAAAGACCTCACAGATTTATAATCTTACACTGGGAGGACAGAGAGGCACTGTGGACACGAATTTGTGAGTTTTTGCTGCCCCGTGCTTCTGTCCTACCCTGCTGTGTTTACGATCTAACATCCAAACTGTTGATTTCCTTCATATACAGTAGGTATGATTGTCTGATAAGGTAGGACATTTGGATCGCTATATCTGTCATTTTATTCTATCTCATCTCAAAGTAGGACAGATGGTTAGAACACCGGTCGATCCTTATGTTTCTTTCACACGTGTGGCGTGTGCTGATGTGGGAGGGTCCAACACGGACTTTGTGGACGTCCTGGACAAAAAAAAAGATGCTCTGATTGTGTGTGAGTTTCCAGCGAGTACGTTCACACCACCCTCGGCAACGCTCGTTCAAGCAGCCACAAGCTTCCGCATTCGAAACTCTGCCATTCGTGCGTCATTATGCAAGTTTGTACGGCCGTTTTCCGACTCCAACGTACGAAACGCACGGCCACTGAATGTGTTGAGAGCTAAACCAGTTGAACTGTGACCCATCGAAGACTTGGATTTGGCACTGACATATGGATGGCGTCTCTTTTCATTCAGTACAGTTGTCATGACTGTTAAGTGGAATCATAGAGAAAAAAAGCTTGAAACCAGGCTGTTTTCTCATAATATACTCTGTATATCCATAGGTAAAACAAGATTAATCTGTTTATGTAACAAGTTAGTTGGTTTTTTAACAAGCTTCAATCCAGAAGTCAAAGGGTTGTTAAACAAAAAGAGTCACATGACCAGAATGTTTGCCAAAAAAACATCAAAACATGAAGGAGAAAACCTGGAAACTTCTTTAGATTTTTGATCACAGTGAGCTGCATTCTCTGCAGCACCGTACCACAAATCTTCCAAACATGGCAGTGGAAGAGTGATGATTTGCAGCTTCAGGACCTGGGTACCTGGGAGGTAAACCCTGAGCTTCTGCCTTTGCTGGACTCACTCGTGGGGCCATCTGTCAGGCGCCTAAAGCTCATATGAAAATGGGTCACACGTCCCAGCAATGATCCCAGACGAAGCAGCAAATCCCCAGACAGCAGAATAGATACAAAAATAATCGATCATAATCATAAGCCCATTGCCTCTGCTGGCGTACCGCTTGGTCCTGTTGCCAGCTTCAGCTTTTTAAAAAACTGTCTTCTGTGCTGGTTGTTGGTATTAAAAACCTTCTTGGTTCATCTCAAATGGTTTATTTTGATCAATTTTCGACTGAAGGAAAGGAGCATTGTTCTCAAGATTTGTGTTAAAAAAATGAACATTTCTGTTTAAAGAACCAGAACATCCCTGTGTGTTTAAACAGCCTTTTAAAATAATGAGTTCCAGTCTTTATTAATGGTTAAGCGACCATTTTAACCTTCATTGTTTAGATCATTTGGGGATCAACATCATTTTTTTGAGTTGATGTTTTTGAAACGTAATGATTTTTGTCAAAAACAAACTTTGCTACCAGACTTTCTTCATATTTGCTAAAGTTGCTTTTACAAACGTCTGGAATGAGTCACTCTGAGACATAGAAAGAATAACAAGGTCACCTGAAGGTCAGGGTCATCACCAAAATTTAAAACAATCTCCTATTTCCATCCGGCTTCAGTGGCATTTCATTCTTCTGGTCTTATAGACTGAAATCATGCGACATGAAACTTCCTTTAGCCAATGCAGTCAGAGGCCTGTGAAGGAGCCTCCACACCAGTCCAAAAACTCCCAGAATGCACCTTTAGTGCTTTGTTTTACAGATGAGCTCATGGTTGACTAGGATTCAGAACAATCAGTCCTCCAGAAACCTTCTCCCCAGCTTGAGGGAAGTTTTTTTTTGTTTCTATAAGCTCTGCCAGATGTGATTTTGGAGCTAATATGTCACATTTATTCTCAGCTGCTCTTAGGACCTTTGTTCCAGATGGTTCTTTTTGTTATTTGGATGAAGAAAAAACTAGAAGTAAGGATTGCCGAGACAACATGCTTTTTTTTTTCTAACAAACCCTTATATGGTTTGATTTAGGACAGATTTACCACCTTGATCTCCAGCTTTCCTGGACTTCTGTAACTGGATCAGGTGTCTTCAGTCCATCAGAATGAGGAGACATCAGAGTCAGCAGAAAGTAGAGCAGAGAGAACTGTAAAACAGGAAAGGATAGTAGAGGACCAGGTTGAGGCCAAAGGTGCGGTCTCCAGCAGGAAGGGGGCACTATCCCATAAAAAGGGCAGGAATTCCTGGAAAAGTAGCTAAGGTTTGGACACCCCAGGACAGAATGAGGAGATGCAGTGGTGGAGGTGTAGAAGATGTCTTCTCGTTGGGATAAAGTTGGAGCAAGCACAATTCTGTGAAAAAGAATTTGATTAATCCTGATTTTATTTTTAATATGTGTTACTCAGATAATAACAGCTAAGCAAACAGATATGATCTGAAAGCCTCTTGTGTTGCTGAATGTCATAAAATAACATCTTAATCATAATCAGGCTCAGATTAAAGGTAGATCACCAAAACCGTAAAGTGTTATTTATGTTTTTGTGTGTATGGATTCAGAGGTGAACCTACTGCTCTGCTTGGATTACCTTCTGCTCCACATAATAAACTCATGGAGATACTTTCTGCTAGAACATGTCATGTCACCCAAGTGCTGAATCTGCAAGGCAGACACACACCATCACACTCCCACCACCATGTTCGACTGTTGCTCAGATGGCTTTGTTCTGATGACCTTCCAGAAAGTTCCTCTTCTGTCTCTTCAGAGTATTAGTCCAGAAAGTTTGGGGAGAATCCAGATGTTTCTTTGTGAGTTTCTACTTGAACTCTATTTTTTTATCATCTGCTTCTGGGTTTCTATAACCTCCTTTTTTTTTTTTTACTCATCTGACAGGGATTAGGTTGGATGAGTTAAGGAAAACTCCCAGAATGCACTTTTAGTGCTTTGTTTTGTAGATGAGCTCGTGGAAGACTGTGATTCAAAAACAATCAGTGCTCCAGCACTCCAGTCGGGCACTCTTTGGGGACCCCCACTTCTCCTGGTCGTCCCTCTCCTAGGCGGGGTGTCTGGCCACTGCCGTGTTCTTTCCTGGATCTCCTGCGGGGTGGGTGGGCGGTGTTTGGAGTTTGTAGCCGGGTTTCCCTGCCGGGTGCCTGGCTCATAATACCTGGGCTGGGGTGATGCTCACAACTTCTGGGTAGTGGTGGGTGGCTTGTTTGGGCCAGAGGGACTCTCGGGGGGTAGGAAACCCTCACTGGGCCCCCTGGCGTGATGGGAGGGCTGTTCTGTTGGTTGGGCTAGGGTTTGCACTCTGTGTTCCAGTGCCTCACTGCTCTCAGGAGTTGGGGGCCCACATTGCGGTCCTGCTGGCCCTGGTCTGGGTGCTCATTTAGGTGTTCTTTGCGTGGTTAATTTGTACTACTTCTGTGGTTTTACGGGGTTCATTCATGATGCATCTAAAATTTAATGTAAAAGACCACAAATTTTCTCCCATTTGTAACGTACATTTACGGATGATCAATTTCCATGAATTAATTTAATTTATTTCCTCTGTTCTCACAGTCAGGCTGCACACAAGGAGAGCACACTTATGTGACCCGCACCATTGGGCTCCTTCCACAGTTCACAGGATTTGGTTGGGTTGAAAAAAAAAAAAAATCCGTACGACACACCTGTGTCTTACTTACCTTACTTACCTTTACGTGGTGTTCACTACGACCTGTCACTTGCAGCATGCTTGTAGTAAAAATGCGCATAAACATTTTCTCTCTACGTGCTTTTCAGGAGATTTTTGGTTTATCACAAGTCAGCCAATCAGATGCCTTCATAAGAGCATGTGGTGCCTGCTGACCCCCCCCCCCCCCAACATTTGATTGACAGATTTTCCAGACCCCGTTTCAGTGGAAGGGGTGCAGTTTTCAAACCGGCTCCCTCCTGATTAACAAGAGTTCTTCCCAAAGAGACGTTTACTCAGACGGACGTGGACCACTGACCGCTTACTTACGTTGTCTGGTGACGTCCGTACCGCAGAAAAATGGCGACTGATTTGACTTTATTTTGTTGAAAGTGGAGATAAGGCATTTTCTATGGGTGATGTCACAAGCGCTTTGTCCATTTCTGTATACAGTCAGTGGTCATTACCAGCACAAACACCTGCGCCTTTGTGTTTGTAACTGTCCATCATGACAGCGCTGTTACGGTTCCAGGGCAGACCGTGATCCACAGCATCTTCTTATCTCCTGTAGATGGATGTTTCTGTTCCTCACAGGTCCAGAAAATGTTCTTTGTGGTATGTTACGGTGAACTCAAACACCCAAGTTTATTTTTAGTCAAAGAGATTCATGTAAACATCCAGCTGCCAGAAATGCTAGTTAATGCACTAAATCTGGATTAACCCCCAGCTTTAAATGGTTCCCTGTACAGCGGGTTTTACTGTTGTTAACTACAGCACACTTCCCTATGTCAATAACATGATTTGTTTTCTCAAAATGTACTTCTGGAAATGTTGGTTCTTAGTTTTTACTCCTAGTAGTTTTAAGAAATAACATATTTTATTTTCAATATCTTTTCCTTCAAATAAAACCATAACCTAGACATATATTCCCATAATTCCCGAGTGTTATGGTTTCCTCTCCAAGGATAAACTCCGTTTGACTTTTCTAGCTCTGCCACCTGCTCCCCTCAGGGCAATCCAACGGCTGAAAACAAAGCTGCATGCAAATGAATCCGCCATGGCGGCTCTGGGGGCTGTTCTCCCTCAAACTGATGAATCAGGAAGGAGAGGAAGTTTGGATTTAGGACACAGTGCTTTTTTTTTTATTTACATGCAGTTTGCATCCCTCTCATGGGCGGGGTAAAGAAGACCAGAACCACCTCACTTCCTTGTAGTTGAAGGAAGTAAAGTATTGGAATTTTTCAACCTCTGCAGTCTCTGTGGTTAGAATAAAATAAACAGAAAATGAGGAATGTAGGTTTGTGATCCGTAGACTACAGTGAAATGATGTGGCATTAAATCCAATCTGGAGTCATTTATTCCTGATCTGCAGCGTTGTTGCATTACTGCCCAAATGTTTACAGATGTTTACCAGAGATTCACTTTCCCCATGATTCGGTTCAAACCTCGATTTTTTTTTTTTTTTTTTTTTTTTTGGGTTCTGAAATTAAATGTTTATAACAAACATTGGCTAAGTCTGAATTCCTTACTACTCCTTAACTATTAAAAAAACAATATAGTGCGGGACTATCTTGTGCCCTAAAGTTTAACATCATTCTCTCCTTTTTTTCTTTTTTTTTTTAACGTGCCAAATATGACGTCACCAATTTCCCGAAGTAAAAACCTATTAAATATGAGCATTTAATGAAGGCTTTTTCCCATATCTACTGTATTCTGATGATGAAAACATGGATGATTTATTTTAAAAAAATTAAAATGCCCTTTTTTCTCTGAATTTGTTCAAATGCAATGTAAATAAAATGGCAAATATAGTGCACTAAGTAGTGAATAAATTGGGACCCAACCGCTGACTGTATACCAGAACTGGTCTGAGTGGAGTGATCCCTCCCCCTCCAACAAGCCAAAATCCCACAGGCTGACCGGATTCCTCCAATCACTGTTTACTGAGTTATCTGGTTCCAACATGGCAGCGTCAATATTGTGGAAAAATGCAAACTGAATTGACTTCATTTGGTTAGTGCCGGAAGTAAGCTATTTTTTTATTGGTGACATCACACTTGCTCCAGTTCTCAGATACAGTCAATGATTACAAAACTACAACAAAAAGCAAAAACTTTTGATTTGTTTTAAAATTGTTTTTTGCTAATAAGCTAGTAAGAATGAAGAAAAACATCTTGGTTAGCTCATACTAAGCCTGGTGTAATGTGATAAAACAAGGAATCCTATTTAGATTTAGCTCAACACTTCTGATGCTGTAGGGATGCATCTGTTCATTTTTCCCTAGGATTTGGTTCAGTGAGTTTATACTGAAACTCCAGTGTTGTTTCTGCTGGGGTATTTCATGTGTTGGTGTTTATCAGCGGTTGAGCCCCTCCCTTTAGAAGACATGTGAAATGGCTCTATAACAGTAAATATTCCTCTGGCTCCTTGTGTCTCCCAGTCAGGTCAGCTCGCTGAACCACAGCCCCACTGAAGGGGATTCCTGCTGCGTTTCGCTGTGGGACGGGTGTCATGTTGTCTGTTGGGTCAGAGGTCATCCATGAATTAAATATGTTGATGCTGTGGCACGCTGAGATCCGGTTTCTGTTGCTCAAGGATGCCGCGTTCCCATGGCAACGGCTGGCACAATGACCCCCTGATGCCTCTGGCTCTCGTCTGTCAGGCAAATGACTATACAAATGTTTAAAAAGTTGCTATAAAGATGAAGCCGTTGTGTGACTGATGTTGGGTTGTGTTTTTAAATATCGTTTGGTGCGTAAAAAATAAAAAACTTCTTTTCTTGTAATAAATCAGCTGGAATGTCATATAAATAACACATTTATATCAATCTAAGGAATAAACTAAACTCCTTTTGGATTACTCAGGAGGTTTGTTTACATAAACTCTGTCTTCCCTTTGACTAGTTGAGAAAAACTTCTGATAACTCTCATTTTGAGTCGAAAGAAGAATTCCAAATCTAAAGCCGCGTGTTATAATTTATAAAATGTCTGTGTTGGAATGGATTACTCGTAGTACTATGTGCGGGTTGTGTTTTTTGTTCTGCTTTTGTCTTTACAGACTGTGCTTGTTTTGAGTCCTGTATGAAAGCAGATTAAACTTTGAAAAAATTGGATTTTTTATTCAACTGAACCTCGTTTAATGGACTTTTCTGATCTGTTATCTTTTCTAGAAAGAACCGAAAACAGGTTATTATTCTGGAAACTGTAGGAATTTTCCATTTCAATCAGGTTTGCTAATCTGTTGTTCCTAAAACTTATCCAAAGATAGGAGTGGCCATGACGGTGTCTGTGTTATCTCAGCTGTTGACCACCAGAGTTTGTGTCTCCTCTTCAGGAGTTTGACACGTCTGTTTCCTCATCATCAGAGGTTAGACCGAGCTGACCGAGCACGTCTCCTTCATTTCTACACAGATAACTCCTTATTTATGAAAATGTTGTTGCTTTGTGTGATTGAAAGTTGACTTGTCTCTGCAAGTCTTCTAATTCTATGTGAATTAGAAGAAATCACAATGTCTAAATTTAAATCAAGGTAAAATTCAGAGCAAATATGTTGATAAAGGAGCGAGAGGCCATGACATGCACATATGCATCATCTCCTGCGGTTTCATGTTAATTTGCACCATTATAGATAAGACTGTGACTATGTACGTTTACCTTTGTGCATTTAACTGTGCACTCTACTCTGTGTATATATACACCTCCATGCACATATCTTTGTTCACACTCCTCTGTAAACATACTTTTGTGTGCGCTCTTCTGTTCATCTACCTTACTGTAGGCTCCTCTTTGGATCTATTAAAGTGTATGCTCCTCTGTGCATCTACCTTAGTGTCTGTCCACTCCTCTGTAGATCTACCTTAGTGTATGCTCCTCTGTAGATCTACCTTAGTGTCCAATCCTTCAAACTTCAAACTTTATTTATTTGTACAGCGCCTTTCAGACTCTTCTGTAGATCTACCTTAGTGTCCCCTCCTCTGTAGATCTACCTTAGTGTCCCCTCCTCTGTAGAACTACCTTAGTGTATGCTCCTCTGTTCATCTACCTTAGTGTTCACTCCTTCAAACTTCAAACTTTATTTATTTGTACAGCACCTTTCAGACTCTTCTGTAGATCTACCTTAGTGTCCCCTCCTCTGTAGATCTACCTTAGTGTCCGCTCCTCTGTAGATCTACCTTAGTGTCCCCTCCTCTGTAGATCTACCTTAGTGTCCCCTCCTCTGTAGATCTACCTCAGTGTCCCCTCCTCTGTAGAACTACCTTAGTGTATGCTCCTCTGTTCATCTACCTTAGTGTCCCCTCCTCTGTAAATCTACCTTAGTTTATGCTCCTCTGTGGATCTTTCTTTGTGTTCACTCCTTTGTGCAATCACTATCACACTGTTCTGTGCAAGCTCTTCTATGCATACACCTCAGTGCATATAGTTTGTGCACACTCATCAGTGTGAACTCGTCTGTGCACACAGGAGGAATAAGTTTGTTATGCAGGAATTCGTGATCTTCCAGCAGCTTGATTATTTTCAATTAGACTAAAAGAATGAATGTGTGCATGCATGTGCAGTTCATCCTTGTATGTGATCACTGGATTCTTCCATATGTTCCTGCTGTGTGTCATTGTTTGCTTTGTAATTTTCATTAACTAGTTCCCAGTCTGTTGATGGGGCTGGAAGCGGCTCAGATCCAGGACTTGAGCCCAGACTAAATGTTCAGCATAATGTGGGGAAACACATATGCTTTTGTTCCCAGAGGGATGAGGGCGGCGTCTTGGCTTAAAAGCTGCTCTGAAACAGCATTCTACTGCTAACTTTGATTTCTTTCTTCCTTAACTGCTCAGTCTTTAAGGTTTGAAGGCTTAAAGGCTTTCAGCTTGAGGAGTCTGTATTAAGAGGAGACAAGGTTATCTCATACAGTAAATCAAACTTCATTTTTCTCCTCCTTGTGGTCTGCATGAATTCTGTACTTTCCAACGCAGTTCAGATGTCATTAAGGGTTTGATGAGACTTCGCTTTGGAAATATAGGATGAATACTTATTTTGAAGTCAAGCTTGTTTTCTCTACTTTTTCAACCTGTAGATTAAAGATTAAATAAAAAAAAAAAAGAATTGTTGAAAATAAGACGGACAAATGGATTAGCTCCTACTTCTGTGCAGATCCATTTTATCTGTATTTATTTTGCTGGCTGGGTTCCGACTCAGGGAAATCCTGGGGCTACACGGGCAGCAGGTCCTTGACCGAGGACCACATGCATGAAACTTTTTACGCTCCCTGGGAAGTGAGCCCAGGTTTTCCGTGTGCCAGCCCTGCACCCAATCAACGGAGCCATCCAGCTGCAAAAAAAACACTGCAAGAACACGTTACAAGAGTGGGTCTTTAAGGGGAGTGCAGGCCTGTCTTGCAGTTCTCTTGAGGCTTGGTCTTCACTCTTCCTAATTTGAGAAAACAATAAAAGCTTTTAATAGCTGATAGAAGATTATTTTTATTGTATTAAAAACAACAAAACAAAGGATTGACATGACCAAAGTGTTTCAGATCTTAGACCAAAGAATCCTGATGAATTTTGGGAAATGTAGGCACTAAGACACTGAAATGAGTTGGAAACAGTTTGTTAAAGTGTAGGTTGAACTGTTTTTGTGGAGTTCTGCTTTGTATTAAACCAGTTGAACAGAAGTCGGGAGACAATGAAGACACTGAGCCGCTCGCTGTCATTCACAAACAGCGCTGACATCGCATTTTCTGGGGGTGGGAACTTTTCCTTTTCTTCCTGACTGGATCTTATGTCATGCCATACTTTTTCCCTGCTGCCCCCTCCCTCCCAGTTTAACCCCAAACCACAGGCTGTGCTCGCAGCTCACATCCACACACTCACAATCACCAAGCCCGGACCTGGGCCCGGACCTGGGCCCGGACCTGGGCCCGGACCTGGGCCCGGACCTGGGCCCGGACCTGGGCCCGGACCTGGGCCCGGACCTGGGCCCGGACCTGGGCCCGGACCTGGGCGCAGTCAGGACCTCTGAGGCTTTTGTGGGGGATTGCAGTTGTTGGTTTTGGAGCAAAAACACACATGTGTAACGGGTCCAACCAGCACATGGCTTCACTTCAGACTGTGTACATTATGTTCTTCGTGCTGGATTTTTTATTTTATTTTTTTTTGTGGGGGTGTCCCTTCACGTGCTGTTCAGGCTCCAGATTCTCCATTTTCTTTAAACCTGACCTCTTAAAAATGATGACAAATCACAAACTGAGTCAATTTCAGATTATTTTATTCTCTTCTGTTTAAACTGCAGGATTGACGCTCAAATTCCTAACGATCACTGCCATCTGCTGGAGGCTCCTGGTACCGCAGCTGGAACGCATGTTAGAAACTTAAAAATAAAACACTCGTATTTTTAGATGGGATGAGTTTTGAAGCCATTTACTTTTCATCAATCATATAAGGAATATTTAAAATAATATCTAAGTTAACTGTTTAACATTTAAAGTACACAGTGTGATGCTGCACTAAATATGTAAGTTGTTTCATCTTTCAGAAAGCTACAAAAGAAAACGTTTTAGGTTATAAACCAAAATAAGTGTTCAACTACAACATTTTATAATATGGACACTTGTTTTTTTTAATAACCATATTATAACTTATTTTCTTTACTATTATTTATTAGTTTTATTATTTACTATAAGCACCAAATTACTATCTGGTCATCGTGATTTCTGTCAAATGTTTGCAGTTTTTTAGTGATGTTTCTACAAACTTAAGTCAAAAAGATCATTTTGGTTAATTTTCTGAAAATCATCCAGCATTACAGTGGCAAAAACCATTAAATATGTGTCTTTTTAAAAAAACAAAAACAAATTAGATGACATCAACTTTATCGAAAATTAGGGAAATTTAGTTGTAGTAGCAACACAATAACAAATAAAATAAATAGGAATTATACAAGGATGAAATACTCCTTTATATACACGTATATCCGTAGCAGCAGGCGAATTAAATAAAACGCCTAGTTAATGTAGCAGCAGAAACGGAACGGCTTGCTGTTCTAGGGTTTTTCTCCGCCGCCGTCCTCGCTGCTGCGCGGTTTTAACCAGCTCTTCTCCCGCTCAGATCTCCCTAGAGACGGAGCGTCTGGGGCCTCGCCGCGTGGAGAGCCTGAGGAAGGAAGACGAGGAGTGGCAGAAGAAGGCCGGCGCCGCCGTCCTGTCCATTCAAGACCTGACTGTCAAGTTCTTTGAAACCACCACCCGAGCTCTGAAAGGTAAACGGGCTCTTCCTGATGCTCTTCCTGATGCTCTTTGACCTTTGACCTGAAGGAGAAAATCTGCTTCTGTGTTGTAGCTTTATACGAGCGAATGCGAGCAGATCAGAGGAAGTTTGGGAAGTCGCCGTGGGCTGCAGCGGTCGAGCGCATGGAGCGTCTGCAGTACGCCGTTTCTAAGGAAACCCTGCAGCTCATGAGGGCCAAAGAAATCAGCCTGGAGCAGAAGAAACACGGCCTGAAGGAGGAGGTGAGCAGACCGGAAGGTGACACTCGCAGGACTTCCTGTGTGCGATCAGGACGAGGTACGAGGTCGAGTCACAGCTTCTGTAACCAGACGCCATGAAGCTTCGTCTGCAGGGATGCTGGACAAACCGCTGGACCTGTCTGAGGTCAAATGAGGATCAGATTAATGCTAATGCAACCGCTACCCTAAGATTGTGATGCAGCAGCAGAACGTTAGCATGGTCTTGAATGGAAACATTTACACATTTTTTCTTGTTAATTTACAACTTTCATTACGTTTATATATATATTTATGTACATATCAGAGGCCCAAATACTTCGTTGTAGGCAACAGTTTTAGCTTTAGAGTTTTTTTTATTCGGGTTCTCAGTTTTTGTTCAAAATTTCTTTTTGCTTATTTTTAGTATTTCTTTCAAGTTGAAAACTGTTTTCATTTTTTGATTTAAAATCTGTTTTTTTATTCACTCGAAACTGATCCTGATTTGACCCCATAGACTAGTGGTCTGCAACCTTTCACAATAAAAGAACCATTTGGTCCAGTTTCTTACAAAACAATCCAACAAGAGCTACAAAATCCCATTGAGCTGTTTACAAAAATACATTTTATTCATGTTTCTGTGTCCAATAAGGGATTCTTTTATAAAATATAGATTTTCAATATTTATAATAAATTATAACAGCGCTATATTTTCCTATGTATATCAGTTTTAACTTATTTTACTTGACAGCAGCACATACAAGTTCCTTTCAAAATAAAACACATCCTGTGTCAAAAAAAGATCCTCCTGCTGCAGCAGATTTAGTTTAACTTGAAGTTTTATTATTTTATAAAGGGGCGGGGCCGCGAATGAATGGACCACTTGAGTGAATTGGCCGCGTAAATTGCGTTCGGTGTGAACACACCTTTACCAGACTGTGAACTTTCCGTTTATTCTGAAAATGTAGCGCTCTAGCAGAGTTTTCATTTCTTCAGCTGTCTGACATGTTGAAATCTAAACAGGAAGGACAAAACTTCAAATTAACCAGAAGTACAAACGCAATATTTTTTCAAATCGTTTGCGTTTTACTTCAAAGCCAAAGAGATAAAGGCGGCGCGCGGTTGAGCGTCCTCCTGCAGTGGCTTATGACCTCACACAGGTGTTTCCCGCTTGTGCTCGATGTGTTCTCCAGATCTTCACGTCAGTTTGGTGAATTATTTTTCACGTTCGTGTGCATTCATGCTCAGAAGCTTGAAACTCTGCTCCTTCCTTTTCTAAACACAGAAAATAGAAAGTTTTGATCTTTCCCTCCAGCTG
The DNA here is from genome assembly GCA_014656515.1 of Oryzias celebensis. NCBI lineage: Eukaryota > Metazoa > Chordata > Actinopteri > Beloniformes > Adrianichthyidae > Oryzias > Oryzias celebensis. Next base: position 3,975,775 of record BNCR01000012.1, read on the forward strand.
GTGTTTTTACCCAGAAATCGTGTCTCTAAAGCTCGGCTACGCTCATCATTTCAGCTGTTAAAGGAGAACGTTTTTAAATAGGAACGTTTTTTTATTGTGGTTTCAGATGCAGAGTCTGCAGGGTGGGGAGGACGCCATGCTGCGTCTGGACCAGCTGGAGGCGCTGTACTACGAACTGCAGCTGCAGCTGTACGACATTCAGGCCGAGGTGCTGCGCTGCGAGGAGCTGCTGCTGACTGCGCAACTGCAGAGTCTGCGCAGGCAGATGACAGGTGAGCCCCGCCTGCCCGTTTTAGAGACGTCTGGCGGAAACGGTGTTCTGATCCGATGTTTCTGCAGAGTACCAGGACGAGGTCGTGTACTACGACGCCTTTGAGAGCCCCGACGCCATGAGGGGCGTGGAGGAGCCCGGCCCTCCGCCGTCGCACCAAAAAGAAGAAGAACTGAGCGCGCTCCAGCAGAGGGCGCGGCAGCTGGAGGCGCGCCGAGGTCGCATCACTGCCAAGAAGGTCTACCTCAAAAACAAGAAGGTGAGCCGCCACGTTGGCCCGGAGGTCATCCTGCAGACGTGATTCATGCAGCTTCTGTTCCTCACCAGGAAATCTGCATCGATAAACACAAGCAGAAGATGCTGCAGCGCCACGGAAGCAGCAGATCTCTGCAAAAGGTCAGACTTTCTGCACTTCATCAAAAAAAATTTATTTTAGAAGGTAAAGCAAACAGACTGGAGCTGAATTTATTTGGTCTGTGAGGACGTCTAAAGGAGCCGTCAGCCTGTTTTTCAGCAGGAACCTGAAGCTGCAGGTTTTTCTGTTTTTTAGGAAGAGGAGGAAGAGGATGAAGTCAAACGAAACGCCAGAGTGAGTCAGGAGAGACAGAAGACTCTGGACAGACTCCGCAGCCTCAAACAGGTGAGAAAGCTCTGCAGGTGCAGGGAAACCCGGAGTGCCGGGTATGAAGCATTTGTAAGAAGAGTTGGGGAAAAAAAGAAGCTCCGCGTGTTTGGTCGCCACGCTCCGGTTCGGTCGCCACGCTCCGGTTCGGTCGCCACGCTCCGGTTCGGTCGCCACACTCTGGTTTGGTCTCCCCCGCGGCGATTGCAGTGCGAGACCCTTCTGAACACCCCAGAGCAGAGAGGGTTGATCCGCCCACCGGCCCGCTCCGATCAGCGTCTGTTTGAAAGGGTCCGGCGGCACCTGCCATCCCCGTGAATGGTGACCAGCGCTCGGAAAAGAGCCCTGTGTCTGAGGCGCTGTCAGGGGAGGGGCTGCAGAGAGCTTCAGTTCTGGAAAATATTTTGATTTAGAAAAGGGACAGGTTTTTTTCAAAATGCTCATTGAGACTTTTTTATATTAAATAGCTGGCATTTCTGTGTAAAAAAGTAAAAAACTCTGATAACCCAGCATTCTAGCAGCATTTAAACGCATCACTTACGCACGAATCTTCGAGACGTGAAATTCTCACATGAGATTTGTGTGTAACTTTTTGAAGGTTTGTGTGTCTAGTTAGTTTCAAGCTGTCGTAATTTTAAGTTGCGATCATCATCTTCATGTTAAAAACACAATTTTCTGTGAAGAGGGTCTTCAGGTGCAGCAAAAAGCTCGTTTTTAGACGTCTGCAGATCAGTGGAGAATTATTGAGGCTGTAATCCAGGATAGAGAAGCTTCTGTGGATTGAAGTAACTTAGATTATTGAAGAAAAGATTAGACAGAAATGATGAACACATTGTAGAATCAACCCTGGTTTGTTTTACTGAACTGCTCCTTTAAAAGTGGGAGGAGTCAAAGGGCAGCATGAACAGGTGTGTTTGTGTTTACAGTGTGTTTGTGTTTACAGTGAAGCAGTTCTGTTGCTCAAACCCTTTGGGCAGAAAAAATCCTTTTTTTTAACAATTATCAAGGCCTAAAATCCCAGCTTTTACCTGGTATGTGAATGCAGCACAAACTGATGAATCTGAGCTGATTTTGTGATTTTTACATGAAAGCTGTGTTTTCTGGGAAGCTCAGAAATGTTTGGTTCCTGATACGTTTACATGTTTTATTTTAGAAGTTCACGTCTTTAGACTACATCCTATCATGGTGAATGTGGGGGTTTGGGGTCACCAGTTGACTCTCCTGTCTCCTCCCCCTCAGCGTTATCCGGGTCAGGTCACGCTAAGGTCCAGCCGGTTGAGGCGGATGGCGGCGGCCAGCACGCAGGCCGTCAGCGTCCAGACCGACTCCATCTTGGACCTCCCAGAACTCTCTGCTCCTCCGGCGGACGGCTGCGCCTCTTTGCCGCCCGTCGACCTGCAGCGCTGCGACCTTCCCCCTCCCTTCCTGTCCCTGCCTCCTCTTCCAGCTCCGTCGTCCGTCGTCCAGCTGGATTCCCCGCCTCCCCCACCCCCTCCCCCTCCGCCACCCCCTCCCCCGGCGGAGATGTCCACCTGCAGCCCAGCGCGTCAGCAGAGGAGCAAGTCTGAAGTGGCGCCGCTGCCTCTGGCTCCTTTCAGCCCGCGGTTTTTCGACAGCAGCCAGCTGCTGACAGCGAGGAAGAAGCTGAGGAAGACCGCCTCGCTGGACTCGTCGCAGTGGAGACGAGGTCAGGAGAGAGTTGACTTTCAGAGCATCTGTGTCTGCATCACAGGTCTAAACGTCTGGTCTGTGTCTGCAGCGAGCTCGCCGATGGATGAGGTGCTGGCGTCGCTAAAGCGCGGCAGTTTCCACCTGAGGAAGGCGGAGCTTCGCGTCCTGGGCCCCGACCCGGATGACGACAGCAACAACATCCTGGCTCAGATCCGCCAGGGGGTCCGGCTGAAGAAGGTGTGCAGCCGCCCGGAGCAGCAGCAGCGCCTCCCCAAGAGCTTCCCGCACTCGGCCGACGCGCTGACCCGCAGCATCCACGAGGCGCTGAGGAGGATCAAGGAGGCGTCGCCGGAGTCGGAGTCCGAGGACGAAGGCCTCCCCTGCACCGACTGGGAAAACTGAGGTGACGCCGCCTGACCTTTAACGTTTACGGAGCCAAAATGAAGAGAAAAGGAGTGGAACAGACAAACCGGGTCACCCTGGTCCAATTTGAACAAAGACGCTTTGTTTTTTTATCCGACGTTTCTTTTCATACGTGTTTTTAGAAAACGGACCACTGGTCTTTCTGTGGTGGGGAAAACCTCCAACCTCTGCTGCGTCAGAGCCGTACTGTAGCTCGCCGCCACGTTTTTACAAAGTGAGTTTTCTCTCGCCTCAAAACCATTTACTGTAGGCGCTGCAGCGCGGCAGCGTTTGGAAATGTTCAACAGTGCCTGTAGATTTAAAGACATCAGAGGATTTTAAACGAAGACGCTGCAGAGGTCTTCAGTTCCAACACTGGAAACAGACGCTTCACTCTCATCTTTGCAGATGCCGCCAACGCCGGGTCAGTATTTTATTAACCAGTCACTCAGACGGATCATTTCTCCGTTTTGATCGGTTCAAGTAAAAGATGAAGCGTGCACGTCTCACAGAACCATTTACAGAAGCAGAAACAAATCCTGAAAGGTTTAAGATGTTTTTATGAAGGTTTCACTTTGAAGAGAGAAAACTATGAATATTCTGAGTTTTCTTTAGAGAAAATGAGATGATTTAATCTGAAAAGGCTCTAAACATAAATCCTTTACACAGAGAAAGGGATTGCTTTACCTTCACTGCCCTCTGCTGGCAGCTGCCATCCATGACGCCTGAAAACACAAAGACTAATTTATTTGTGGAGTTTGTTTGTTTTTATTGTTTTTTTGCTGCCTTTTTCCCCCCACTGGTGTGTTCTGGAGTTTGGTTTTAAATGTGTGTGGTTTCGAAAGATTTTTTTTTTAACCATTGCATCTTTCTGGCTTCTTTTATGGGAACGTTTGTTTTCTTGTTTGTAATTCCAGGAGGGGCGAAAGAATCTCGTTCAGCTGAAAAATGTACCAATCAGAGGCGCAGCTTAGCATAAAAAGCAGTTCTGGAAATAAAGTGATTCACTGCAGCAGATGAATTTCAGGACCCGTCTTGAAATGCCGCCATGCGGAAGCTGGCAGAGGTTTTTTAATTAACTCAGAACTTGAAAAGTTTTTCCTGCACAAAAATCAAAAACAAAAAGGTTCAACTGCTGTCGGTCTAAGAGCAACAACGTTCATCTGGAAACAAACAGACGGAAGGCTTTTCAGCAGCGTACTTTTTTTTATCGATTTGAACATTTTATTAAACTTTTTCTTTACAAAACTGAAGAAAAAAAAAAATCAGGAAATTGTCTTTTTTTGTTCCTGTGAGAAATGGAACTGTTGCACTTTGCACATGAACGTTACCGAGATAGTAGCACTGAAAAGTTTCAAATCAATGTTTTTCTTACTGCAAATTGAGAGAAAAAGAAAAAAACGGATTTCTTTACAAGTATAAAGAGCTACAAAGTCGGGAGAAAAGGAGCTTGTTGAAAGGAAAAGGACAGCTCTCCCGATGTTCTCCACTTCCACTAAAGACTTTTAGCTTTAACTGTCCAGCTTAGCTTTTATTTTAAGAAAGATTCTTTATTTAAAACCAGTTGCTTACCATTTGGTTGCAGAATTCCTTGCGACACTTCCGAGTTTCCCGTTTACACCTCCTTTTTCTGCTAAGCTGAGCTAACCGTAGCACCGCCCGTTACCGAACCCAAACTGGGCTGAGCCTGAAGCCTGAAGCCGGGAGCCGAGGCTCCTGGTTTTCCTCGGTCACACGGGGATTGTGCCGTACAGTTTTTTCCTCTGTTGTTCCACCTTATGCATGTGACCGGTTCCCGGACAGGACTCGTCACGCCGTACGTGCAATAATGAAGATGGAAGAAAAGTCATTTTTAGCAATTGTACTGTAATGAGATGTAAATCATGAAAAATGTATCCGCATGCCTAAATGTATTGAAGTATTTATTAAAACTTCATATTTTAAAGATTCTTTTTTTAAAACGTACAAATATAAATGTACTTTATTATAAACTTTGTTTTCCTATCATGACATTCCTCTTTGCTTTCTATATCTTATATTTATAATGGTTTTACTTTCAAAATAAAAGCTCAAAATCTTGGAGGTTTTTTTTTTTAAGAGAACTTGAACCATTCTTCTGTCTGACCTTCATTCATTCTGTTAACCGTCACTCAACTGTGAAACCATCAACTGGATCTGAGAACTGTACTGAGCGACTCCGCCCCTTGGCGTTCCAAACAGGAAGTACCTGCTGGCTCCAATATGCCAAAATCCCATAGACTTCTGTAGAGAAATAAACAGCTTCTGCTCAGTCAGTCTATTTGTCAGAATAACCATTCTTGCTCTGATACATTTTTTTTCATGTTCTTGGTAATCTTTTTTTCAGGATACTTTTTTTTCTTTTTTGCAAGTATCAAGTTATAAACTGACCAATCAGATGCCTCAATAACAGTAGGTGGAGCCTGTGGTCTAAAGGTTTGACAGATTTGGTGTAGCCTGCTTTCAAGTGGTGGGGGTGTGGCTTGTAATAAGCTCTTTCTTTAGACTAATAGACGATTTCTGGCTCCAACATGGCGTCCGGATGGCGAAAAAGTGGCGACAGATTTGACTGAATTTGGTTGCAGCCAGAAGTAAACCATTTTCTATGGATGACGTCACACTCCATTACTCCAGTTCTCATCTACAGTCAGTGGGTGAAACAGAACCTGTTGTCTCCACCCATCAACAATGCAACGTTTTTGGTGGATGCACGACGACGCAATTGAAGTATCTGAGAAAGAGACCGAGTGAACGTGACATCACACTTCTGAACGCCAGGGGGTGGAGCCACTCGGTTCAGTTCTTTTATATATATTTACAGTTATTCAATGCAGGAAGGCTTTGCCTTTTGTGCTTTAAGAATTGTTTGAACAAAGTTAGCACGTTTTATTACTATTTATACATTTGTACACATTTAGCTTCAATCTTGATTTGTTCCTGGAGACCCAAAAAAAGGAAGACTTCACTTCTGTGATTCCATTTGTTTTACTATAAATCAAAATTACATTTTGTGTTTTGAAGCATGTGATTAAATCAACATTTGAACGTTCAACCGGATCCCTTTTCAGCAGAAAAATGTCCCACAGTGAGTCCTGACCACCAACAAGCCCTTAAAGAGTGTTCTTCAGGCGTCCACGCTGTAGCATATTTGTTTGTTTTTGGCAACAGTCACTCTCACAAAAAAAGTACCACTAGTTAGCTACCGGAGATGCATCTCTGTGCCAAAGGCAACGTCAGTAAAAGTTGAGATCTGTAATGGAAAAGACGATTTGGCAAAAAAGAAAAGATTATCTGCAGCCTTTTTTGTACCAAAGACATCGTCCGTTTTTCCAGATGACAGCCGCGTAGCCGGAAAAAGATCGAGATATAAATAAAGTTCTCTTGGTTTTCTACAACTTTTACCGTCATCTGTAAATTGATTAATAAATTAATATTTTTTTTAAAAAAGGATTCAGTCGTGGAAATTCAAGTCGTGGCACAAAGGAAAAGAAAACATCTGATTTGTCCACAAACGGGTGGAGTATAAAATGTTTACAGAAACGTAGAGAAAGAAAAGTGGCTGGATTAAACTCCTCCTCTTTTTTGTGAGGGCGGAGTCATTTTTACCTGAAGGTGAAAAGTGTTTCAAAGTGATGCTCTGTTTGTCGTATTGCTTATATACTGAACGTAGGAGATGTGGCAGTCACTGGATTATCGTCGCCCCCCAGAGTGTAGCTCCTTCATTCGCTGTTTCCGTGACAACCGAAAAGAGGGAGTGATGAGAGTGGCGTGAAGGGGGGAAGGCTTCCCTTGGCTGCTTGTAAACGATCCATGTGTACCGCTGATGCGTGAGGTCGCATGTAAACTCTGACACGTGAAAAATTAAAAATTCAAGTCGTGGCGTGATGCAGGTACCGACGTGCAGAACGGTGCAGGTGTCGTCTCTGGTGTGCTGCGCCGGAAGAAGGGGGCGTCTAGCTTCCTTCGATCAGCTTGACCAGCGTGTCGCGCAGCTCCGTCAGCTCAAAGATCTTGCCGTCCAGCAGCTCCAGCAGGGAGCGCAGGTTTTTCCGGTAGGATTCCCTCTCCAGCTGGATGCTCTCCAGCCGCTGCTCCAGGTCGCTCAGCTGCGCCTCCAGAGTCTGGTTCCTCGCCTCGGTGTCCTGACGCAGACCAGAGGAAAGCGAAGGTAAAACATGATGACATCACTTTAATCAGTCAGAGTGATATTAATATTTGACAGTAATGTTTTATCTCTCTAAGAAAACAAACACACATTACTGAGCATGTGTACAGAGACAGCCCCGCCCCCAACAAAAGATCATACAATTGCAAACAAAAAACCTTAGCTCAGCTGAAACTTTCAACACAAAGCCATTCAGATCAGTTTTTCTCTGACCAAAACCCAACGGACGCCTCTAAGTCTTACTTCACCATTATTTAAAACAAGACAATGATTTGTATTTATGTTACTAATGTAGTCAATATAAATGAACCTTTTTGGCAATAAAAACAAACAAAAAGAGAAAACAGCCTTTTTTTCAAAACATGATTTATAACTTTTGACAGACAACATTTCCAATGAGGTAGAAGTGGAAATACAACTTTTGTAGCCTCCAGTCTACCTTAACTTCTCAGGGTAAAGTTGATCTTGTGGTGGAGAATTCCCTTCAAATAAGATTGTAAATACAACATAAACAATGTAGGATGTAGGTTGTTTTTTGGTTTTTTTTTTCCCCTCAGCGGCCCGGCACCAACTGTCCCATGGACTGGTGTTGTGGATCACAGCTCCAACAGACGTGCCTGTTTGCACAACGTTCACTTCCAGAATTCTTGTTATCATCTGTAATCAGTCAGATTTGGTTTAACAGGTTCCTAGGAACTGATAAAAGACGAGAAATGAAGAGTTCCTGCCTGAATATCCCAAAGACTCAAAGGCTTTGTGGTAAATATGTTTTAGCTTAGCTCCTAGTTCTCTATCAGGTGATGTTCTGAATCACAAATCCCGCCAGAACAGGCTTCATTTGGACTGTTCTACTCTCTTGTTCTGCTGCACTGAGGGACATCCTGGTTCTTCATTCTCACCTCCAGCTTCTGCAGGAGCAAGTCCTTCTGAAACCTGAACTCGTTGGCACTCTCCACCTCTGCTTTCAGTCTCTCCAGCTCCTGAAAAGACACAATTTATTCATGTTTGTCATTCGTCCTGAGCGCGGTTCACCTCGCCACTCCTCCTCCGTACCTCCTCTTTGGCCCTCAAAGCTGCCTCTAGCTCCTCTATCGTTCTGTTGAGCTCCGTTTTCTGGGTTTTGATTACTGTGGTTTGGCCGCTCACACACTCCAGCTCGGTCACCTGACAACCGAAACAATTAGATGAACTTGGCCCGCTCTCCAGTGGGGTCGGTGTGAGGGCGGGGCTGTACCCGTTTGTGAAGCCGCTCCGCCTCCTCCTGATAGGCCGCCAGCTGCTGCTTCCATTGCTTGACGTTGGCCGTGGACTCCAGCAGAGCCGCTGTCAGCTTGGCGTTGTTGCCTTTCAGCGCTGCGAGCTCCGCCTCCCAGTGTTTGTTGATGCTGGATGAACTGCAGAAGCAAAGCATTTGAGTTTTTATTTGTTTTTAGACATTTCTATGCAGAACCCATTTGAATGAAGCCTAACTTAAAGTAAAACCTGTTCATTTTTGACGTTATTTGTTAAAAGAGAAATTTGTTAGCTTGGACAACAGATGGTTCTCATCTGGAAATGGTCTCCATGACAACATAACTTTAGGATGCAGATCACTGTGATCAAATTCACCATCAGAATCAGTTTGCAGTGAAAAAAGAGAACAGGAACTGTTGGTTCACCTGTGAGAGAAGGGCAGTGCATTCTGGGAAGGCTCTGCCCGTGTGTCACTGTGCTGGTTGGCATCTGCGGCGAGTCTCTCATCGTCTGTACCGTTGATACTCTCGGAGGTCAGAGGCGACTGCAGGTCGGCTGGTGCCGACTCCTGAGTTAAAACATGGAGGAAGGGCAGCTTTTTGTTACAGACAAGATCAAAGGGACTCTTAGATTAACTCCATAATCTGGAATTGTACAAACAGAACTGTAGTAAACTTGAAAGAAAATGTTGTTTTTGAGGTTTTTACTGTAGAAATGATAACTACGGTGGTTCTAAGTACACCCAGAAACTACAGTCATGATTTGATCATCTCAGACTTTAAAGAACTTTGTTTAATGTGAACCCAAATACATATGTTAGGATTAGGATTATTGCTAAGATTCATTACGGGTCCACTCATGATAGCAAAGAAAAGCAGTTAAAGTTAAATAAAAGAAGCTCAACCTACAATTGTTTTTAAGATGCAAAACTCTATACAAAACACTACAATACCCAGAAGTCCCTGCTGGAAACAGCTGGGCAAGGAGCAGCTGATATCTTTCATTCATTTAGCTGCTTTTTTGAGGAAATCTGTAGCTTATTAAAAGTTCTGTTGGCTGAAATGCATCTTTTAGAAAAAAAACTGTTTGTTTTAACCCTGGAGAACCCAAGAACAATTTTCTTCTGGGCTTTTAAAGTTAATTTAACAATTTTTAAATATAGATTTTTTTTTTTATTAAATGGTGAAAAAAAATACTGGAGACATTAGGAATATATTCATATATAGATATAGATCTATAGATAGATCTATATCTATATAGATCTATATAGACATATATAATTTCAGACTTTCCACGTAAAGCAGTTTTGTCAGTCCTACTGATGTGATCAAGAAAACTGTGAAGCAATTTGAAAAACACAACCAGGGTAAAGACAGTGAATTAAAAAAAATGCTTTTTGCAAAAGCAGGTCTGGTTTTATCTCAGAGCGATTTCACATTTCATCAGGACCACAGGAATGCTTGACTCTTGAAAAATGTGATTAAAAAAATAAAAGTTCATGATCTGAAAAACAAACAGGCTTCAGAGAAATACTTAAGTTTGTCTTACAGTTTCCAAATTAACAAACATTTGGGAGATGTTTTTACTTTACAAGTTAAAACAGTCAGTTGTTCAGATCAAACAGAAACTGCAGGATGGAGTTTGGTTTTACTGTAACAGGAAGATTACAAACATCGGGGCTTTTTGGATTAATTTTGAGCTAAAGGATCAAGGATCAACAATACACTCGTTAAAAAAGGGAGGAATGATTTTGAGCTTCACAAAAAACAAACAAAGAAAGAGAAACTTTACGAAACAGTGGGAGGACACTTGAGGAGAGTTTGTAACTGAACATACGAAAGACCTGGAGTAAAAATGTAGGTTTTACAAAGACGATTGCTTTAGATTTTACCTTCTTTTTACCGAATTTGTTTACTGACAACACATTCCGTTTAACAGCACCACCCTGAGGAGAAACAATTACAGAACAAAATGCGGGCGAAACGGCCATAAAGCTTTGAGTAAAAAAAAAAAAACAACATTTTTTTAAATCAACAAAGTAGAACACCAGAAGTTTTGGTAAAAAATGGACACTACTGTGAAGCTAAAACAAATAGTACAAAGTTGAGGACTTTCCTGACATTGTGGTAGGAATTCCTGAGAAGGAAGTGTGGTCAGATGAGGCTAGCATTTTATCAGACCATTGACTGTATATGAGAACTGAACTAAGTGACTCCGCCCCTTCTAGTATTCCAAACAGGAAGTGCCTGCTGGCTCCAAGAAGCCAAAATCCCATAGACTGCTATAGAGAAATAAACAGCTGGAACTCAACAACAGCTTGGTACCGAGGCCAGCTGGAGACTGACGTCATAAAATGGACAGCACCCTCAAGGAGTGAAAGGCAGAGCATCAGAGATGGAGGCATCTTAGCTCCAGGTAGGAAAAGAGCTCACAAAAATAACTCATATTTCACATTAGAAATGTGTTCTTTAGTGTGCCAGAGTTAATATATTATTAAGGGATGTCCCAATCCGATCACGTGGTTGATGACTTGATCGAAATCTGATGTTGTTTCCAGATCAGTATCGGATATTTAATTTAATTATTATGACCAGCGCTTTATATTTCAAGCTAATTATTGTGGACAAATACTCCACTTGAAGTCTGCATTTTGTGAATGGATTGCAACATTTAATTATGATCGATAACTCTTCTTAAAATGTTTTAAACTTTATTTCAACAGAAAAGAGATCAGGCTTTTGTTTCTTTTTTAATGTTAAGCTTTCTGTGCTAACGACAGACACTGCTGCACAGCACCTGCTAACTATAACTTTTGAGACTTGAGCTCTTCTTTTAATGTGCCTTTTTATTTCTCAGGTAAGTAAATTACATACCTAAAACCCAAAATGTGATGTCTTAACAGGTCAAAGTTTTAAGAACTTAAAAAAATAGTAAATAGTTCTAACAAATTCAGCTAGTAATGTATACTCATCATCACTATGAAGTGATTTTTGTGCTTCCACATTGTGAACTAAAGTCACAGTTTTGAGATCTAAATTTCCCAACTGCAAACAAAATGTTCAATTTTTGTTGGTGTGCAGACAGATGAACAGGTGACATTACCTGAGATGGAGTGCTGGTGAGCTCCGTCTTCTCCTGAGACTTCTCCTTGGCTAACCGCGCCGCCTCCTTAAACTCGGCAAACTTGTCAGCAAACTGAAAGAGGAGGAGCAGCAGACCCTGAAGCAGATGAGCCTGAATCCAGATGAAACGTTCCAAAAGGTTCCCACCTTGGCCAGGTGGCTTTCGCAGGAGAAGCCCAGGCCGTACACGGTGTTGGCCCGGCTGTCGGCCCACTGCCCAAACTTCTGCGACGTCTTTGTGAAGGTCATGTTTGGGGTGATGGTGCTGTTGATGATGGCCTGTGGATGATGGAGCACACATTCTCTGGAGGATGTTCTACCTTAAAGTACATTCAGAAGTTTCCTATTTTGACTAGTTCATGCTTTAGCATGAGCTAAAACTCACGAAAAACTCACGAAAAAGCTGATTATGTGAATTTGGTCTGCATCTGTGCAAACGATGACATCTGTAAGAATTTTCAGTTTTCTGTCTCTGGTCTGAACTGAACCATTGAAGTCTGTAGATGTGATCGCCGAGTTATCAGAGGCACCAAAGTACATCTCTGTTTTCTCCCAAAATGCCTTTTCCGATTATGTATTTTTTTCTTAAACTATGAGTTAAAAACTCACAAAAACGTAGCAAGAAAACAACCTTAAGTTTTAGTGGTATCCATAGCAACAGGTTGAGGGTCAGTAATCCTTCGACAATCCCAAAGCATGTGCCAACTGAGTTTTTTTTCTTTGTTTGTTTTTATTGAAAAGTAAAACTCTGGTTTAAGTGGAATTAGCAGAAACCGTCAAACTGATTCCAACAGCTCTGCATTTTGTGGTTACAGTAGTCTTCTTTTACAGAAACTCTCACTGATCCTATAGTTCCACTTCTTAAAATGATTTTATTCATTGAAGAGCACATTAAAAACAGGAGTAACATGTATTTAGGCTGCAAAGTAGTTTTATTCTGAAAGTCTATTTGCTTCCTTTTTTAGGTTTTCAGGAACACTTGAACTATATTCTAACATGTTTTATTTACTTTAAGAAAGACTAAAGGCATAAAAAAGGTGATTTTCAAGTTATTAACCTCTTTTTACAGTTCCTAATGCAAAGTTGTCAGAAATTTCTTGGATTTAGTTTATTAGTGGATCCAGTCTGTCAGCAGCTGTGTTTGTTTTTGTAGGAAGCAGCAATCATACGCTGCTAGACATGAAATGGTTTTAATGAACTCAACAGCAGAGATTTGTCACATAGTGAGGTCAATCACAGTCAAGTTTTCCTCCGTTTTTGTCTTAAACTGCAACACTTTCCTTCTGCTGCAAATAAAAGTCTCCTCCCTTTGGTATTTAGAGGGCAGAACAAGCCGAGTGATTCATCGTCTGGCATTTTGTCTTTCTGAGCTGATGCTGTTGTCAGGGTGATAACGTCTTGGTGCCGGATCGCAGCAGAACCAACACCAGCACCAGTTACCCACAGATGCTGTTGCGTAACCAGACTAAATCTGCACCTCGCTCAGGACTAAAATAACCACTGTGGAATGCAGATGAGAGGCCCGTTAGCATTGTCTCAGCCGACCTGACAAGACCAACCAGGATAAGCCAAGTTCTGCTTATCGGGTTTGGGTCTTTCACACTCTGGAAACTGAAGGCATGAAAATGGGAGTTTCTCCAAACATTTGTCTTGTCTCAGGCAAGAAAAGAAGTAGAACTGCTCTGTCACAAACCTTGGATCCGTCCAGACTGATGATCCGATAAACATTCCTGGTGCTATCAAAGAAGTAGGAGACGGTGACGGCATGCTTGCTCGTGGGAACCCAGTTCTTCTTGGTGTTTGGATCTATCTGGAAGACGTGGGCCCTGGTGCTGAAGATGGGTTGCTCCCTGCAAAGAAGAGACGTTTTGAAAAGACTTAAACTGAGGAGGATACCTGAGAACACGTGGGGAAAAAACTCCCAATATTGTTTATTTATGTCTTTTATCCAAACAAAACTTTCTGATTTTCAAACAGATCTCAATGGCCTCAACATTAGATTGAAAACAGATTAATGTTCCACAGAGATATAACTTCGTCAACTCAAGAAACTTGTATGAGCTTAAAGTAAAGCTGACATAAGGAAGATGTTGCTGACGTGACCAAACTTGTTTTAATAGCAACTGTTGGAGCCAAAATGTAGTTATCTATGCATGTGTCCTCATTTACTTTATAGTTTTTATTATTTTTCTTTTTTGACTTGATTAGCGACACCGGGGAGAAAGGTTTGATAACCGTCCGATCGTCTGCACTCGTTTTTGAGGACAGCTTGGCCTGTTCATTTTTGTTGACCGCAATTTTTTACTATTTTGACGGAACTGTCGCTACCGGTTTCTATAATCATCTTTTCCACCCTTGGTTAACCAGGTTCAATAACTCAAACATATTATTTTCAGCATTAAATGTATTCTACAGGTTGTGTTGATGTCCTGGAGTTTAAGCCAACAGGTATTGTACAACAGGTAGTGTAAATTCAATGTAAAAAGGTAATGCAATTTGAATCTAAAATATTCCACAAAAAATGTATTTTAAGTTAAAATTACCCACAAAATAAACAAACCTTTGTTTTTCTTGTAAAATTAATGCATTTCACATTGGTAATAAAGTAAGTGAATTGCTTTTGTGACAAACCACCTTATGTAAACTTGGTGAACTGATCTGGCTACAGGTATTTTATTTCTATCCACGCTCTAAACTAGAGGTAAGTAAGAGAGCAGTCATTTCGTTTTTAACCCCCCACAACACATTGTAGACATGTTCAATCTTTTTTTTAAAATAAATTAATAAATAAAAAAGTGGCTAAATACAGAGACCACCCAGAATGTGATTTGTATTCAGATTGCATTCTTTATTGATTTTACTTAAACTTCTTCCCTTTCTTCTCTCTTCTGACTGGAACTTGGAAATGATTTCCTAAAAAAAGCCCTATACCCAACTGAGCATCACATTCTTCCAGAGTAGCACAGAAAGCCTTCTTTCTATGAAACAAATCTAAGCTGAAATGTTCTTTCTACATTTGTTTGGGTCTTCTCTAAAGACAAATGTGTCATTTTTTATAAGTTCTTCCAGTTTCTTGTTAATGTGAGGAAGGTGATGTACACAAAACTGAGGCCTTTCTTTGAATCCCACTCCTGCTGACCAAAAACGGTTTAAAGAAGAACAAGAAGCAGCATAAAACCGCAACATTCCTGTGAGGAAAACGTTTCACAGAAGAAGGTCAAATATTTCTCAAATCCCAAAACATCCATAATTCACACAGATGCTGTGTTACAGGACTTCTTTGTCTTCCTGCTGCTCCCTTTAGGGGTCTCTACAGCCAATCATCTGCCTCCATCTTACCCTCTCCTTTGCATCCTCTCGTTCACACCAACTACCATCATGACCTCCTTCTCTACACCCATCAACTTCCTCTTTGGTAGCTCCAAACCCATGATCCTTTTACCAACATCCTCCTCTCAAACCATCTCAAACTGCTTCCCTGCATTTATCTCCAAAGACCTGTTCCTCTGATGGATTCATTCCCGATCCCTCATCACTCCCAAACTTCAACATCTTCATCTCTGATACCTCCATCTAACATGGAGGCTCACTCCACTGTTCTGCGTTACAAGAATGAATTGAAATACAACCTTTAATGGAGTCCAACAGAGTTGCACATCTTCAAAATACAAAACAGGCTTTCCAGTAGGAAGCATTTGAGGCGTTTCAGATAAATCTACCCCTCAGCAGACACACAGAGGGGGCAAACACTGAGGATTATACTGGAAACCAGAGGTCGACTGACTGGAGGCATCCGGTGTTTTCAGGTTCAATGAATGGCAGCTGCAGCTGTCTGCCCGTCACTCACACAGCCGCAGCGACGGCCAACAGTCAAGCCTGCGTGACCCAGCTTGGAAAGCGATGGCGTTAAGATTCTTCTGCCATGATTGTGTGAGTGTGAGCTGACGGAAAGTCAAGCGGAGATGCCAAAGGTGACCTGACAGTGCCAAAGCCAACGGGCAAAGATCATCAGATGGTTTCAAAGAACTGACATGGAGGTGAAGCTCGCAGGAAAAACTGATCACACAAATCAGCACGAAAGCTCATCTCAGTCCAGTCAGAAAGATATATTTTAAAAGGAATAGTTTTAATTAAAAGTTCAAAGGATTCTTCTGGATCCTTCATAAGAAGAAACGGAATAAATGATACAAAAAAAGAATCAGCTTATTGTGTTCTTTGACACACGACTTAATCTTGTGGCTCAAATGCAAAGAAGAATGCAAATGTATCAGATAATTACCCAGATCCATCAGTTAAGCTCTGATCCAAATAAAAATGACTGAGTGGCGTCTACAGGGGCTTTGGTTACCATGAGGATAAGCCTGTTTTACACAGATACCATCTTATCATATGTAAAAAGTGTGACTGTGCTCAGTTTGATGGTTGAACACTGAAATCCTTTGAAAAGCTTCCTGATGAACCCAGGTGCTCCGTTTTTTAGGTCCAAACTTAAATGTTGCTGTCTTAGTTTGTAAACTCTCACACTTTCACTTAATCTACTTTGTATTCATTTTCTTTTTGCGCTGCAGCTTTGGTTCAGGGATCTGAATGAAAGTTTCCAGAGAATTTTTATTGACTGATGCTTCCAAGCTTCCTCTGGGAATCCTTTGTTCCCATCTCTGGAAATCTCTTTCTTAATTAATTAATTTCAGAGAGCAGATATTTAAGGACAGACACAGTTAGTTAATGAGTGGATTCACACGGGAGGGCAGGACATTGAAGGCTTAAGACAGAGGAGTCTCAGGGTGAACTTGAAGCAATGGTTGTTTTGAGCTTTGAGGAGCCAATCGGTTTCACATGTCCTGATTTGATTACTGGACATCCTGTGATCCACCAGCAGAAGCTCAAAAAGAGATTTCATGTAAAACAAATGAGGCCGAAGAGGGACAGTTTACAGCGGGGGAGTCAAACTCCAGGCCTTGAGGGCCGGTCTGCTGCTGGTTTTCCAGATATCTTTCCTTTTCTGCTACTGATTACCTGGATCAGGTGTGTTCAGCCAACAAGGAGCTTCAACGGCAGGTTGATTGGAAAACATGCAGGACACCGGCCCTCGAAGCCTGGATTCTGACACCCCTGGTTTACAACATTTGAGATTACCGGTATCTTAGGTTTGGTTCAGTTTCGTCTTTTTTTAAAAGGCAGAACACGCTTTTCCACTTAAAATGATGACAACTAAAAACATTTTGTTCATTTGCTTGAGGAATAAACGACATCTGACTTAGAGCCCATCCACAGATGCAAAGCTCATTAAGCTCATTTTGTTAGTAAAATGTTCTTTTACAGTTATGTCTTTTGTATTCAGCCCAAACAGAAAAGAACCAGCACCTCTTTGGATATGTCTTTAATGAAACTGAAAGCTCCTTTCAGCTAAAATCTACTTAGAAATGTGGAGCTGATTTAACCCCATAATTTGACCTTCACTCCGACATAGTTTAACCATTTAGAGGAATGAAAATGTAGGAAATACCTGTGAATTTGGAGTTTTGTCTTTTTGATCTTTTATTAGTACTGCTTTGGGGAGCACAATATGTAAACTTATAGAGAAAAGGATCACGGAGTAAAATTGAAAGCTAACAGTTAGGGTTTATATTTCATAAATGTTTTCATGTGTTGGTTTCACCTGCAACATTTTTGGAGTGAGTGTGTTTGCATTTATGGTTTATTTCTTTATCCAGTATTTTTTAACAAAGAACTGTTGTTTTTCTGGTGCCGGTTTGAAGAGCTTTAAGTCTTAAAGGATTTGAGCCAAAAAATGATACAAAAATCTTTTATTTTGATGTGCTGGAACAGGATGGTGAATGAAAAGCACATAATATTTAAGTATGTTTAAAATTTCAATCACCTTACTCAGATTTTGTCTCATCAGAAGCAAAGAATGAAATAAACTTGGAGGAATTCTCAATACAGGTTTATATATCTACAGGGTCATTTAAATGACAAAAATGTAAGTCTAGAAACCGTCTCACTGAAAATCAGGAGTTATTTTATTAATTTAAATGTCTTATACATCCATATTATCTGAGATAAAAGTATTTAATAATTTAGGTTCAATTACTCTGGTAACCTTTTTTTCAGTCATAGTAATGAAATGTCCAAATTGCAATATATAACCTATAGAAATGATCAGTGCATAGGTAATAACTAATAAAATTACTCGATGTTTGAAAATGATAGTAAGCATCATAAAACTATCATTTTGAAAGTGAAGTTCAGATGACATCAACCTTCAGACTGAAAACAACTTGGCTGCTTTTCACTAAACTTCTTCATCCTCATTAAAATTTTGTATTCTCTCCTGCGCTCTTCCTTTTTAGTTAACCTTCTCCTCAAAACAGTGAGCATGCTGGTTTCAGTTGTGCCGCTGCTGCGGTTGTCCAGCGAGGTGAGAAACGTCTGCTGGAGCGGCATGGATGAAAATCTGGCCACGTGCCGTGTGCCTCTGAGTGAGTGTGGCGATTGTGGGCCCATAATCCCCCTTTCACAATGAAGCTCACTGTTGCATTCAAGTCTCAATGACAAGTGCTTTAACAGGAATCTGAGCGCAGATGTCATCGGCTCAGCAGATCCCCGCGTACAGACTGCGGACGCATTCACAGAAAATCCACACAGACGCAGCGCTTTGGACAAACAAACACTGTACTGTTCCAGAAAAAAAAACCATGCTTCTGCTTTTAGGTTAATTACAGCTAAAACACACTATTTTAGAATGAATTGCTTTACTTTGTGTCATAAAACACAAAGAAAAAAGTTAAGTAATTTACCTTCATTATTTTATAAAATCCTGTTTAAACAATTGTTTATATGATAATTAATGTGTCTTAATTATTACCATTCTCTAAAAACAGACTGCCTTAAAGGAAAAATACTAAGAGAAACTTAATCTTTTTAAATAAATCCAGATAGAGTAGTTTTATATTATGTTCTTCAAATTATTTTACACATTTAATAACTGTTTTTCTGGTCTAATGCTTAATTGAACTTTTAATTTGAATTTTAGATAAGGTTTCATAACAGAGGTGCACCTGAAGGAGCAAACTCTAGTATAGATAGATAAAAAGAGTCTAGATTCACTCACAGATGAACCCCCGTGTAACCGAAGACAAAAGTGTAGTGGCCACTCTACTACCTTGTGGTAGAGAGTTCGCCTTAAGAGTGGAAGGTCGTGAGTTCAATTCCAGGTGGAGTCATATCAAAGACTCAAAAGATGGGACACAGTGCCTCCCTGCTTGACACTCAGCATTAAGGGGTTGGACTGGGGAGTTAAACAATCAAATGGTTCCCGAATGCTGCTTACCATACTCCCCCAGGGGAGGGTCAAATGCGGAGAACAAATTTCACACAACTAAGTCCATGACAAATAATGGAGCTTGAACTTTGGTCACAGTGGGGATCACAAGCAAGTTAATCTATTCTAGACCCTCATTTGCACTTGGGTTAGAAGGTCAAATAGCATTAGCTTAATGTGAAAAAAGCCCTCTAACTTTATGAAACTCTCCTATGAAAAACTGTTCTAACTCCTAAACAACCCTCATGATTCAAATTCTGCAGTCCATGAGGGGAGTCAGGCGAGTTAGAAAAAATTCAGAAGTTTCTGTTGAATTTTTTACTTTCAAATGAGTCCTCAGTTAACTTGACTTCTATAAATATATAATTTAGCCAATGCTCTCTTTAATAACTGTTTTTTATTAATTTTTTAATGGAAGTAAAAAAAAAAAAAAAACCTTTAGCCCCAAACATTAAGGACTAAAAAATACCAGGATACAATCCTTCAGCAGCAGCTCCCATTCCAAAACCAAAGGAATGTCACGTTATTAACTTGGCTGCTGCTGTGTCGCCGTGGCAACAGCCCATGTGACCCAGGGCTGAAAATGAGCCGTGAACATCCTCTCTTTCTCCTTCCCACATGTTGTGCTGCCCAATCCCATTCCGGTGTCCGAGCGAGCGCACAGAGGTGGGCAGCCGGCGCCTGGCAGAGCAAAGCCTCTGCTCTGGCTCATGGTCTGCTGCTGCTGGGCGGCCTTCCTGTTTTTAGCAGTGTCCACTACAGACAAACTGCAGCCACGATGAGGGGCAAGTACCCAAGGTTACCCAAAAAAAACTCACCACAATTCCCTCAAACCAGAGCCTGACTTCTATGTGAAACCAGCAATGAGGATCTACACCAGGAATGAGCAACTCCAGGCCTCGAGGGCCGCAGTGTCTGCATGATTTCCAGATATCCAAGCCCTAGTCATGACTGATTACCTTGTTCAGGTGTGACCAGCCAATTAGAACATGCCAGAGCATGGTATGTTGGAAAACATGCAGGAATGCGGCCCTCGAGGCCTGGAGTTGCCCATCCCTGATCTACACAAACTGATTGAGGACTTACAGCCGGAATTTAGTGGGCTTCAGAACAGATACATGGATTGATTGATACAGACCTTTTTCATATTTGTCAAGAAACTGTAAATAACCGCATGTACACACCTAACTGACCTTAGTTTTATAAAAAGCGTATATTTTTTTACCTTGAACGTTTGACAGATTTTTCAGAGTCGCTTTCAGTGGAAGGGGTGTGGACTTCGAATAAGCTAACTTATGATTAGCAACAGTAGTTGCCTTAGAAGCGCTGACTCAGATGATCTAGACCAATCACTGTTGGCTGGCTTCAAATGGCGGCGCCCGTTTACCGGAAAAATGTCACTTGAATTGTTTTCGTTTCGCTGGAACCCGAGGTAAGGCATTTTCTGTGTGGCTGTGTCCATCTCTTTTCACAGTCTATAGTAAACGGAGAGCTCTCAGCAACAAGAAGGGAAAGGGGAGGTGGTGTTGCTCCGGGCCAACCATTCCACTCACAATTCAGGTGAATTTCTGATGAACTCCTGCTTCTCTGCAGAAACTATGTCCTGGAAAACGACAGCTTTTTTAAAAATGTGGCAAAAAACTGCATCATCATTATTAAAAGACCACTGATCAGACCAATGATCAGAGTGGGTCTTCGAAGCAGTGAAATTTCTGCTGATGAAACAGGTTAGCTTAATTATTTCCTTTCGTCAGCTTACTTCAACAGCAATTTTCTACAAGAAAAACTTAGATTTGAGAAACCTGGATTTGATGTTTACAGTCCAATGAGCACAAAAGGAAACCTTAAGAAGGTTGTCATAACGCGCGGCCGGAACATGCTCACTGTCAGTGATTCAGGAATTAATTGTTTACTGGATTCTAACCACTGGCCTTGAGAATTACTGAGGATGAGGAGGTTAGCAGTTCACTCCCCTCCTCCTCTTTCTCCTCCTCCAACTGCAATATGACAACAAACCGATCACATGCTCCATCATCTGGAGTAAAAAACTAGGTCGCTCTTGTCTTCATCAGGAGAATCTCCATACATCTGCAGGTTCAGCTGCGAGCAGCGGACCAGCCAAGCCCCGCCGACTTAAAAAGACTTATCTCTGGCAGTGCACAATTACAAGGCCCGCTTCGGTAGTGGCCTGTCAGCTGGACAGCCGGCTGCCTTCGGTCCAGCAACAGTAGCCTACTTCATTACCACCTAATCTGTGGGCATCTGTAATCTTAAAACTCAGAATACAGACGCTGCGAGGGATCTAATGATCAGCAGCTAATGTTAACAACAGATAAGGTCAGAATATACAACAAGTGTAAACATTTAGACTTATCTTTTTATTTATAACTGAGTAAATGCTAAAGTAAGATACATTTATGCCAGCTAGATTAATATACAGATGATGAAATTATGTTTTTGCATCATGGATTTATTTTTGAAAGTTTGCTTTACCTAATTAAAACTTCTGCTTTTAAAGTTTAAAATTAATCATTAACTACATTTTTATACTTTTAAAGTTAAAATTTCTAACCCAAGAGTGTTTTAAAATCCACTAATAATTTAAAAATCTGTTAATTATTTTGCTGATCAATTTTCCAAATTCGTGAAAGGGTTTTGTTTACTAATTAGAAACTGCTTCATAAATATTGCTTATAAAAGAATCATCTTTTTTAAACTTGAATGAAAATACTAAATATGTTGAAAACTTGATTCAGACTCTAAAACTCAATAAAATAATTATTCTTTTTTTAAGTTTCCATTCAAATGTTTCCTGGTCATAAGGAAGCAGTTTTTTAAAGATAACTATTGTTTTAAACGGAACAAAGAAATAACTAAATTAATGTTAAAATAAAAAGAAAAAAAACATATCCTAGATCTTAAATATTAAACTAAATTACATTAAATTTCTAAATGTAATACATAGATATATTATTGAGATAACATACAGAATGTCTGGAGAACTGGATCAAGAATTTTCTACATTTGCAGTTTTCAGATGTTTCCTTCTGTTTTTAATACAGAGGAACATCATGTAAAATAAAGTTGGAGATGTAAAAAAAATGTTTGTTTCAAGCTCCTACTGAATAACAGTTTTTTCTGATAATTACTAAAACACATTATTCACAACAATAAAAAAACACAATTGCAAAAACCCTACAAAACAAAGGAAAAAGTGAGCCATGTTAGAGTACGGCCTTGTTTTCTGTCAGTTTTATCCATTATATTTGTTCTTATGTTTTAAAGGTGACAGATATTGATGACTTTAATAAGCTGTCAGGACAAATTCTGTCAATATTAAACTCCTAAAAAGAATAACTCCTAAACATCCCAAAGCTTTGTGAAAAAAATGGCTGGTTGGTGTGTAGGTAAACTCACCTGTCGAATTTTCCTTCATAACCAATAATTACATTAAAATGAAGACATTCTTACCAAAAAGTTATAGTTATTTAAGGAACTTTTTGAAATAAAGTATAGTATACCCTGATCATACTTTAACTTGGGAAGAGTTTTCATTAAAAAATATTCTCTGCTGTGTTGGGATATTTGTTCAATTCATCCTTTTTGTTTGTACCATTGAATAAGTAGACATTTTTATAGTTGAAAAGACTTTAAACAATGTGATGTTCATGATCATTTTCATATTTGGAAATAGCACCATCATTCCTTAATTTTAGTCTAATTCTATGAAGTTCTGACACGATGTTGTTCACCTTTCAGAATATCCCAACAACAAATCAGCTTTCACTGACTCTCACAGGTGTTTTGGTAGAGTTTAAAGCTGGATGCCCTTCCTGACATAACCCTGTATTTTGTCCAGACTGGGGACAGGCCCGGGCAGACCCAGATTTGGAACTACACAACTATGAAATTCTGGCACATAAATCAGGCTTATTACTGTAAATCAATACATTACCAGTTATGGATAAATACTTACTAATTTAAAATGTTTGTTTTTTTCACTTTTTCAACCTCTAGTCACAAAACTATTAATTATTATTGCATAAAAAAAGAATTATTGTTGAAAATAAGACAGACACATGGATAAGTTCCTATCCCTGTGCGGATCAATCTAACACTGATTTATAATAGGAAATGACTGTGAAGGTTAATTTTTCTATTAAATGTGTCTCAACTATCTGAAACTAAAAATAAGCTTTAGAAAAATAATTTAAGTTTGGGTTTGTATGATAAAATCAGGAATATTATCATTTATTTAGCGATATTTGTCGGACTAGATCAGTGTGTTTTGTCCTGGGCGGACTGAGACGCTTCCGTTAGCAGAGGGGGGCTAGCTGCAGGACTGACAGCAGAGACGCCGCTCCGCTCAGCTCCACAAACCCGCAGAAAACACACACAAAAAAGCAGAACAAGAGTCCCAGCTTTCACCGAGACTACAGCCGGCTACATACCCCATTTTGATGGATTCCGATGCCGAGTTGAGGCGAAAAACGATCCCGTCGCTGTACGCAGGCAGGAGGCTAGCCGCTGCCGCTTGATCCGCTCTCCCTCTAAATAAAACTGTTATGAGGTCCCGACCGGCGGAGCCACTGCGCCGTCTCAGTCCGACATGGCTCGGTGTGCGGTTATGCCCTCGGGTGCATGGTTTGGGTCTGCTCCGTCGGAACAAAACGAGTCGGTGCAGGCATGATGATGACAGAAAAACAGCGGCGCGCGCGCTAGATGCTACAACCGTTAGCCAAATATACCCCAATTCATCAGATATGCGGGATTATCGGGCTAAACTCGGGACTAGACTGACAGCAGAGGGAGACTGATTTACAACACAATTAAGATCCAGATGTTAAAATCGAGCTCTTAAATCCAAAGTGGGGGGAGAGAAAAAAAATCCGGAGGGGAATGTTTTGCAACCAGGAAAGTAGTTAAAATTAAGCTAGCGCAACTATTCGATGTTAGCTTAATCAAAATAGACGTACCTTTGGTCAAATTTGACAAAAAACGTATATAATAAAGAGTAGCATAAAATTCTTTTGTAAATTTCAAAAAAATAAGTTGATTCATAAATCCCAGCTTTGGCCAATTTATTCTCAAGGTACCGAAAATAAAAATTTGGTCCATCCACGGGTTGATTTTAAAGAGTTTTGCCGCCGCTGATGATGCATTTAAAGCCGCTCGGACATGATAAACATCTCTTTTCTAGACGCCGCCTCATCTCCGCATCTTATAGATAAAACACTTGATGTATACTCCAGGTTTTATCATCACGTCCCGTCCTCCTCCTCCAAGATTAGAGCAGCTCAGCCTCACCGTCGACGGTGCCTGGAAAAATGCGGGCTTCTGTTGATATGCTTTAAAAGCTAAAAAATAACAAACGGGTTATTTTCTTAATTCTTTATTTTTTTTCCATCCAAAACCCGGTTTCGAGTGTAGTAAAATGGGGATGCTCCGACGGCCGGCGCATCCTCTTTAGCATCCACATTAGTGCCCTCTGTCAGACCCTCGTCTCACTCCAGAACACAACTGGCAGCTTCATCCGCCGAGATGCCTGCTGGAGCGTCAGGGCCGTGACGTCATCACGCTGCATTCGCTGAGTGAAGCTTTCAATATTTTCAAAATTAAATACCAGTGTGTGTTTTAGAAAATATTTAAATTATAAAATGTGTATACATTATTTAATGATTTTACCTAATTAGAGAGTTCTTCATGAAGAAATTAACTTTTTACAAATAATCTAATTTTCTTTTGTATCAGTTTTTTATTTATATTTGTTATGTGACAAAGTTATATCAAAATGAGTATTTCTAGTCCTTCTTTAGGACAACTATAGTTTAGAAATATAGAGATAGTTGCACTGTTGTCACTCTTAAAATAGGATAAAATTTGGGAGTAAAGGGCATAAACGCTTTAAGGATAACATTTTCTTTTTTAACAAAACACTTCTATTTTAAGACATAAAATTTCTAATTACCAGAGCAATATGCCTAAGTATGAGTTTTTATTGCTAATTTCATGTTTACATTTTGTGTTAAAAGGGGATGTCATCACAACTTATTTTAAGGAAACTCCCCAAGATGTATTACCAACACTCATGTGTGTGGCTACTTAATGCTGATGTGGTGATTTAATATGTATTTCTTTTATATGTGATCATGGCATAAGCATGATTATGCCTGATAATTAATCAATATGATCAATCAATGATGCTTTATACGGTTTCTTCCATTCATTTCTGATAATTAGCACCTCATCAGGCACTATCCTGCTTATACCATGGTCACTTATGAAAGAAATACTCGTGAAATCAAATAAATATATATATATATATATATATATATATATATATATATATATATATATATATATATATATATATATATATATATAGTGACTAGTACTTTTGTTTTAGGTGTCCATTGTCATTTTTTAATGGCACCTTGCAGCCAATCAGATTCCAGGACTCACCCAGCATGTGGCATGAATATAAACACATTTGTCCAGTTGAACTTTTCCCTTGAATCCAGTGTCAGAGTTTTAAGACTGTTATTGTCAAAAATGTTATTAAATAATTCTGTACAAAACCACATTCAAATGCTTTAATTACAAGATCTGTTAGTTTTACTTCATTTTTTTATGTTGACATGACGTGCAGCTAAAGACCAAACTGAGCACATTCAACACAGAGTTGACACTAGATACAGGCCCCCAGCACACATGTATAAATAGATCCAGGGGGAGAGACATGGCAGACATTTTACTTAAATTTTCTGAAATATTCCAGTCCAGAAAAACTTAAGTCTGTCTGTTTAACCCACATTCACCTGTTTTTCATTTGAAAAAAAGCAAAGGATCCAACCCAGTAAACAGTTGACACATCCACTTCTTCACGTTGCGAATGCTTCAGATGAAACACTGGGACCCCAGTTTTCTATTTCAAGATTATGCTGAGCATGAAAACCTGAGCATGTCTGCTCAGAATGAGATCAACAGAGCGGCGAGGAAGAGGCCTAGCGACTTCATCAGAAGACTGCAGACAATGGATGCTGCGAATGAGGACTTCTCACGGCAGGATGTCGATCCCGAGATGACCATGCTGACAGCCGAGGAGATCACAGAGCAGAGCGCTGATGGCGGCGATGAAGTGGAAAACCTACGGAGGAGGTACTTACAGAATGTTTCTGTATGAGAAGCTGCAACCTGAAGCCTAAAGAAGAGACTGAAGTGAAGAGACATTTAAGTTTGATGTCAGATTATGTTGACAAATATCTCAGATTTAGCAAATTCCCAAACAATAAAAGAGAATTTAAGTTAACTTTATTTTTAGAAAACTGGAAGGATTCCCTGATTTTTATCTGGTTTCTTCTAAAGAAATAAACCAAGACACCAATGAACGGATCTTCCCCAATTTGTTCATCTAGATGCATGAAAAGTTCATCTGTTCCAACAATAACACACAAAGAACATCATTGAGTGCAAAGGACTGCTCTGAAAATGCAGAACCTCAAAGAAATTATTATCTAAAGGAGACGAGAAGTTTGCTCACTGAAACTAAACCATAACATTTTCTGAAATGTGGTATGATTAGACATAAATTCGAGTTCAATCTTAACTTTCCGTTGGTTTGTGACAACGTGAAAACGGTGGTAGTCATAATATGGAGCGTTTTTGCATCGGGAAATCTTCTTAATTTATTAAACAGAAAGCACCGTAAAAGCAAGCAAAATGAGAGGAAAACATGAAGCAACATCTTAAGACATGAGCTGAAGAGTTAACCTCTGACATCTAAATGAAGGATAATTCTACATGAGCTGCAGCTTGGCGATCCTTTCAGATTGAGAGGCTGAACTTTAATTCTTTTCTACAAATACAAGTGATCATGTTGAAGCCAAAAAACCCACAAACCCAACAAGATGTGAGAAGCTTCTGAGCCAACTTCACCCTAGAGAACATTTAGGATCAAATTTAGCCAATTTTTAAGTTGTTCTTTTCTATTTTCTTTAATTGTTTTTGCAAATTCTTAAACATTTCTTGCTGCTGTAAATTGTTGCCACCCAAAATAAATAAACAGAAAAAAATGGTAAATTGTAATTTTAAATTAATTTGAAGAGAATTGTTCTTTGGTTCTCCAGGATTGAAAAAGACAAATGCTACCTTATAACCACGTGCAGGAGATTTTTAAGAATAAGATAAGAAAACAAATATTTAAGATATAGAAATGTTTACATCAAAAAGAAAAAGGTCTTAGCTGACCTATGAAAAAAGAAACTTCCTAAAATGTTTCTGGCATTAATGGAAAATTACAAAAGAGTTTGAATATTTTTATCCAGGCATTTAAACAGATCTACCTTTAAAAATAACCAATTAAAAAATTAAACCACTTTGGAACAGATTATGGATTAAAAATAAAACCAATAAAAATGGAGGAAACAATCAAAGGGACAAAACTAAAACCCTGCACATATGGATCTAGAATGAAGCACATGTTGTGTTGATGTCACCCTCCCTCCATCCTCAGTTTACGTGAGGCCGTCCATGACGACAGCGTCCGCCCAAAGATGCAATGCCTGATGATGGATTCCTCCTTCTCCATGGTGACGATGCAGGGTGAGGACAGCGGGATTGCATGGGAGACAAACCCCAGTCGCTCTGCTACGCCATGGGCCTCTGAAGCTGGAGACTTCACCCCTTCTGTTCCTGTCCGACCTGCAACGCCAGGGTCCCACCCAGCTGGGAAGATTATTTTTGTGATGGATGAAGAGATGATTTCAAGACAGAGGAAAACCAAAGAGAAAGCTTCCGGTCAGAGGAGCAAAGCAGAAAAACAACGAGAAGTCCTGGAGCTGAGCTCAGAGAACATCTCAGGAAGACCGGAGTTGGTGGAAGTCTCTCAGCCGAATGTGAAAGCGGAGGAAGAAGGAGAACAAGAGGAGGTGGCTGATCATCTGGAAAACAAGATGCAGCGGTTGTTTAGCATCGTGTCTGAAGGCTCGGAAATCCTGAACATTGTTGTCCCGCCTAAGATAGTCACTGTGGACGAGGAGGAGAGCAGAGAAATGGTGGACAACCTGTCGTACCTGGAGGAAGTTCCTGTTCCCAAAGCTAGTGAGGAGATTCAAGAAAACGAGACGCTGATCTTGGGTGAGCCTGAAATCCACTTGGCACAACCAGCTACATCTTCAAGAGTTAGACATCAAGGTACAATGGATCCTCCAGGAGCTCCAGTCGCCAGACCTCCGGGAAGAGCAGCTGTCGGGAACTTGGACTACTTTGAAGCTTTCTCCCTGGTTGATGCTCAGGCTCCAGGAGGTCCTGCTATGATCTCAGCTGGGCAGGTAGAACCAGAGGCGATGGCTCATGGTGAAACCAACGACACTGAAACTCAGAGAAATGCCGAAAATGTAATCGTCAACACAAACGTGGACAGAGACAAGTCGGACACAGTCAGTTTAGGAGAAATCACCAGTGAGCTTCTAGATGAAGTTTTTTACGCCGGTACCGACAGTAATCCAATGAAGAGTCTGGACTCAGTGCACGGTGGCAGAACAGGTGCTGGTTCAATATCCAGACTTCCATCCAAACCAAGTGGCTCCAGTCTGTTCGGAAGCCAAGAGGACATCCTGACTCCAATCTTCCTACCTGAAGGACCTCCAAAAATTATTGACCCAATTTTGCTGGAGGAGCCCAAAGCCATGGCCTTCCTTTACACGGACCTGTACGAGGAGGCGCTGGGCAGCCGGAAAATAGAGGAGGACACGGAGAGCGTGACGTCTGAGAAGTCCTTCCACAGTAGACACTCGGATCGGGAGGCCAGGGGGTATTTGGAGAAGTTTGTCCTCATCGATGAGACCCCGGTGGTGGAGGTGGAACATTCAGACAAATTAAAACCAGCTGAGGGAGAACCGCGGGTTCTAATAGCAGACGGGTTTGAGTTCGAAGACTTTCTGCCCAAAGGTGAAAACACAGAAGTGCAGCAAACAGAGGAAATCACAGACTTCTTCAGGTCCAGCGCCAATTCTTCCCCTTGTGACGCTGAACGTCTTCCTCCACCTCTGGAAGAAGAAGAAGACCCAGAAATTATCTCAAAGAAAATCCCCAAGACTCAAAAAAGTGTCTCCATTGCAGAAGAGAAAGTCCCAGGAGCCCAACCAGATCCACTCAGCCTCTCAAACTTTGAGTTCTCCTTTGAGGAACCAGATTGGGGAGGTATGGATGATCCTCCCACAGCTGAGGATGATGTGTTCAAACACGAGGAGTCATGGAAACATGAGGGAACCATGAGCAAACCAGATGCCCCTCCCAGGAAGAAGACAGCGTCTGCTCCCAAAGCAAGCCTAGATCTTACACCTCTGACTCCAGTTGATGTGATTGCAATGGAGGAACAAGAGGAAGCTGGAGGAAAGGAGCAGAGAGAGGAGGAGAAGGAGACAGCATCGCCAGCAGAGATAACAGACGAGGGGGATGGAGCCGACATTGGAGAAACCCTGCAGGTTTCTGAGGCGGCTCTGTCCGAGGCCGTTCTGGCTGCTCTGAAAACAGAGATCTCTGTGAGCGAGAGCATTCAAGACAGTGACGAAACCACTGCTGCACAGGCAACTGACCAGAACGGCGTGAAAACGGAGGAAGAAGAAACAAGGAGGGAGGCGGACACAGAGGCAGGACCCGCTGAACTGAAGGAGACAGACATTGAAACGGATGTTAATCCAGAGAAGCTGGTGGAAAGCTCAGCCCCTGTTCCACCAACTAAAATCAAGGGGCAGTGCATCATCCTTTAATCTAGAAACTTCCAACATTTCTGGGGAAAATCCCTCCAGCCTCACACATACACAACAAAATATGTTCATCTTCACAAACTGTTGGTGTCACTGATCAAATATCCTCTTTAAACCAGGTCCTTCCAGCAATAGTGCATGAATCACTGAAGGAAGAAGCCTGAGTTACAAGGTTGACAGCACACAACGACGGGGTGTGCCTTCTGCTATAAATAAGACTCCTTGGCCTTTAACCTGACACCTTGTATCAGGAGTATGTTCAGCACCCACTTGTAAACAGTCACAGGAAGGGGGGGGCAACACCAGTTCTTGTTGAGTATTTGTAATATTTGCTCATTAAGAAAAGTTCTGTGTTTCCAGAACTCTGTTTTGGAGCCAGGTTTTGCTGAACAATAATGTAACCGATTTTTGTCTGATTTGAATTTACTGCAGAAGAATCTATAAAAATTAAAGCTGCAAGCAGCACAGTCTGGTCCGCAGGCATTACCCGCCCCCACAGGATGAGTGGCTGCTATGCCCCCCTGTCTCTTTCCTTTTGGTCCTGCCACCCTGGACAAAGTTGCATGTGACAAATTCATTTAAAAAATAATGAACTTTTCTGTTGGTTTTATCTAAATAGCAACCATTTACTTGTTTGGTCAGCTGGAGGTGATGAATCATTCTATGCAATTTTTAGAAGATTCTGTAAAAGTACATTTTTGGAATTCCTTGGCAACTGAGGTTTTTCGTCAATCATGCCCACATCTCTAATATGCTTTATTGTATGTCATATTGTGTTGTTCAGCTTGAGCCAGTGATTTGTGGATTCAATTTTCACAACGTTGGTGAACATGTTGGTGAAACTGTTGATAAGCCAGTTCTTCTTTAACAGTTCTATACATCGCCTGTTCATCCAGGGAGAGGATCCCTCCTTCATGTGGACATCCCTGAGGTTTCTTATGTTTTCCTCTAGATAAAGTTTTTCGTCACCGAGGAGGAAGGTCTAAGGCAGGGATGCCAGTTTAGCTTAGTCTGTTTAGTTTAGTTTAGCAACTAGCTATTGTTTATATTTTTATGACTGAATTTCTGTTCATTGCATAAATACTGGTGCGAATCCCATTTAGACGGCAGTAGTTGTGATACTGGGCTATAGAAATAAAATTGAACATTGTGGTAAAAAAAAAGTCAAAGTAACGGGGACACACCACTTTTGCGAACTCACCATACTAACATGTACAATCCACAAACTTTAAAACCAATATTTAAAGTAATATGATAATAATAAATAGCTTTCCATTGATGCTCGAGAAGCGAAAGATCAAAATCCCTTGGAGGAGTTTAAATTTGCAGATGGCACTAAAAGGGATTTTTTTTTCAAGATGAATGCTTCATCCCAAGATCAAGGTCACCAAAACTGTAGTGGTGGTTGCAAACTTAGGAGGGTGGTGTGTGTGTAATTTTGTAAAGTTTCCTCAAAAAAAAGTTTTCGTCTCTCATATTGTTGTATCCCTTCCTGACCTTAAAACTAAAAACATTTGTGCTATTACAAATATGATAAAGGTGTAAACAGGACACAAACAAACTATGATGTGCTGTTTAAAATGTGTTTTTATTTATTTTTATTTTGTAAAATAACGTTTAGTCTTCTATGGATTTGTGTAATTCACTCAAATTTGACGCCCTCCTGTGTAAACATCATGATAAAAACCCACGGATGTTCAACCTCTCAGGTCCTTGTAGTTTGTTCGGGTCACCTGTAGGTGGCAGCAGTGAACAAGTAGTTTAAAAACAGAAACAAAAACTCGTACAACCTGTGCACCGATTGGCATTCCTTTTAAGCATACTCACATATTTTAGAAGCATTATAAAATAAAAATGACTAAAAAAAGTGTTGATAACAACTTTGTTTATTTTTGTGGCGATATTTTTGCTGGTGGTGTCGAGGCTGTGTTTCGGGCACTGTTGCTGCATTTAAAGGGTGTCCGACATCATAGTTTCCATTCTACAACCAATGATTTAAAAAGGAAACAACTCAATAGAATGGATTTTCTTTCAAATACGATGTGTTAATTTGAAATATTAAAATATTGCAGTAGTCCTATATAATTAAAAACATCATTTGGCTGATATAGTTCAAGACTCGTCCGGTTACTGAGGCGCAGTGAACGCGGAACAGTTAGCTTAACGCTAACTCCGCAATGGACAATGTTCACTGTAGTTTCTCCTCCACGGTCGCTCCTGGTGAACATGGACCCGAAAACTGCGACAAATATCCCACAGGTGATGGTTTAGTCGACGCATTTGGGGACCTGGCTGCTCTCCCGGTGGAAGTGGAAGAGAGGAGACCGACGTGTTTGCGGTGCCGGTGAGCTAAATTACGGTGAAGCTAATGCTAGTTAGCCGGGATAGCAGAGAGGTTGTGGACCAGGCAGGACGGAAGCCCTCCCGTATGTCCGCTTTTAATGAGGCGAAAGGCTCGTGTCGTTTCAGAACAGCTGAAACGGACTTGTTTAGGCTGAGAAATAACCGGGATGTCACTGCTTGAACTGTCTTCCATGCAGTCGCCCTCAGAAGGTGTGTCTCTGTCCTTTTCTTCCTTCACAACCGCTGGAGGTGTCCACATGTCTGTACGTGGTACAGCACCCCGCAGAGGTGAGCCACCACATGCTAATACACAAGTACTAAACATGACCTCCAAAACGAAACAGTATTTTACTGTTTAGTTCAAGCTGCATGGACTGTTCAGTTACAATACTTTACTAGTGACGTTAAGATTGAAATACGACTCTGGCTTTGAATTCAAGTACTTTTCCTTTACAAACGTGTTTGTTTGTTGTTGTTTTTGTTTACTACCATTAAAATTGTGTTTTAACGTGCTTTTGTGGCATTTTCTAGTGATGGAGGACATATTTAAAGAAAATTAAGGTTGAAATAGGATTTCTGATTTCTCAAATGGTTGTGAATCAGGAGCAGACAAACAAAAATAAATGTCATTTGAAAAAAGATTGAGTTTAGAAAAGATTCATGCATTTGTTTTCCTCGTCTGTGCTGGCATCTGGATAGAAATTGTGCAGCTGGAAATCTCCAATATTCTTCACCATTTTTGTTGCACAGTTAATGTTAGTTTGGGGGTGTGAGGGGATGTAAGCCAGTGGGAGAGTGTGTAAATAGATGATGGGAAATGAGGCAGGCTTACTCTGTGACAACAGTTCCGCTGAAAACTCAGAGGTAAATTTCTTATTAACTCCTGTTGCCCTGCAGAAACTGTCCTTGAAATTTACAGTTTTTATTTTTTTATTTTTGGCTAAAAACAACATATCGTATCTTCTGGAGGATAAATGGTAAATAAATATAAACTTATATAGCGCTTTTCTACCTTCATTGAAGGCCCAGAGCGCTTAACAGTCACAGTCCCATAGACACATTCACACACTGATAGTGGTTCCACTGCAGAACACTGGCGCCAACCTTCCATCAGAGGCAGTGTGGGGTTCAGTGTCTTGCCCAAGGACACTTCGACACATGGGCGGGCAAGGCGAGAATCGAACCAGCAATTCTTTTGATCAGAGGCTGACTACCCTTTCCACTGCACCACAGCCGCCCCGACAAGTCGCAACCTTTTTTGTAGCTGGGCTAGAGGTGCATCTTAAATCAGGAGTGACTTATTTGTAGTTTTTTAAAACATAAATGGGCTGATTTAATAATTATTTTCCCACTAACAACCAGTTGACATTTAGCAATTATTTCCCACTAATAACCACTAGAGGGCGCTGTAGACGTGTATCAGTTTTTGGTGCTGAAACTCACATTAACCCGTTAAATGGTGTTGAGCTTGTTAAGAAATCAAATTCATTTAAGATCATTGTGCCATGATACCAGAAAATGGTCACAGATATTCATTTAAGCTGCCGTCACATTTCATTTTGAACAAAATTGTTGTTATGATTTTGTTTAGTTCCATCTTTCACTTTAAAGATGCTCTGGATGTGATTGGCTCAAATATGTTTAGTTTTGTTTGGATTTTCTCCATCCAAGCAATTTAAAAAAAAACAAATGAATGAAGTCACTTGACTTTTTGACATAAATCTTGTTTAGAAAATTTGTTCAAGGCCCACACAGATCATATTTTAATCTATCTTTCCCAGTAGTATTTTAATTGTGATTACTGTGTATTCCGGAATATTAGTCACACCAGAGTATAAGTCGCAAGCGGGAAAAAAAAAGCATCACATAGAAAGGAAAAAAAAAGTCTCTTTGGAGTTCAAGTTGCACTTTTAAGAGAAAAATGTGATGCTTCTGACTAAATGTTCCAAGTCCATCGTAATGCTGTGTTCACACTGAATCCCATTCGCTCGTCAAGTTGGCATCTGTTTCCTTTATTGATGTTCAATGCGTGTACAAAAATGTGTTCATGAATTAGACGCTCTTGTCACGTTTGGGGAAAGCTACTGTCAGGTTTTTAGCCTCATCGCTAAATGGAAACATTGACTGCATATCTCATTTGCAATGCAAGGAAGACGCAGATGAAGTTGATAGATCAGGTTATTTTATAGAACTCTTTATAGAAACATTGGTAATCATGTCTGGGTTCATAATAATGTCTCACTGAAAATAAGCAAAACATAAAGTTCAGGAGGAAAACTATTAGATTGTTTGTTTGTTTTGGATGACTCCTCTTCTTCTGGGTTGCTCTGTGTGTTGAAAACTGATGCACACAGCTACAGTGCCCTCCAGAAGTTGTTAGTGGGAAATCAAAGAAGAAATTAGGCTATTTATGTTTTAAAAAGACACAAATATGTTACCTCTCAGTATAAGTCGCACCTTAGGTCCTCTATGGGAAAAAAAACAAAAAAGGTGACTTATATTCCGGAAAAT
Organism: Oryzias celebensis; assembly: GCA_014656515.1. NCBI lineage: Eukaryota > Metazoa > Chordata > Actinopteri > Beloniformes > Adrianichthyidae > Oryzias > Oryzias celebensis. The sequence goes on from BNCR01000012.1 coordinate 4,010,223, forward strand.
TTGGTATGTTTGAGCAGGGAGCTTGTGGTCAGCCCAGTGTACTCTTTTTTTTTTAACAACTTTTTTTGTTCCTGATTTATAACGATTTGCATAAATAAATACTCATAAATGCAATTTTTAACTTAATTTTATTTTTATTTATCCACCACTAGTAGAAAAAAGCCATTAAAATGTGCTAAAAACCCAATTTTCATAAGCGTGGGTCTTTGATAACCTTTTCTCTTATGTTTGTTTTTCTCAGGAGAGCAGAGTTCTACGCACAGTTCCTCTTCTTGCCACCTGTTTGCCACAAGGAAAATGCAACGTCATTGTAGGAAGGCGATTCAATGAGGAAAAGTAAGTAAGTGGCATTTTGTTTTCAATGAAAATATCCCCAGATGTTCTTAAATATATTTAGGTCTTTCTGTTGTGTGATTTCACACAGGAACCCTGAGCTCGCTGCCATCTGTCAAGACAGCAAAACCCTCATTCTCTACCCCGGTCCCAAGTCCCAGAACCTGGAGGAGCTGGTTCAGTGTCGAGACGTCGGCTCAATAAATCACAATGTGATCATCATCGACGGCACCTGGAGCCAAGCCAAGAATATGTTCCTAAAAAACAGCATGTTCCACCTCCCTAAACAGGTCTGAACAGTTTGATTATGAAAGGAGGGAGAGGGAGAACATGCTCTTTTTCAATTTGAAGCACTTCTTCTCTGATTGTGTGGCAGTGAGATTCCCCCTTTTTTCATTTGGTTAAACTTCTCATGCACATTGAGTCCAATTACAGCCCTTCTGATCTCCTTGTGGTTTGATTTTCCAGGTGCAGCTCAACAGGACTCTTTCCAGTCAGTATGTGATCCGCACCCAACCCTCCAACATCTGCCTGTCCACGCTGGAATGTGCCGCCGTCACCCTGTCGGTCCTGGAGCGGAACGACGAGATCCAAGAGGTGAAGAGCCACCAGATCCCAGCTTTGGATAAAAATTAGAAATCAGTATCCAATAGGAATGCAATGATTGATCGATGAACCAATTTCTATTCCCAGATTGATCTGTCTGAGACAGATTGGTAATCAAATCGACATATACCATTTTAAAAAATTGTTTCAAAATGAGATAAATCCATAATCTATGTTAGAAAATACCACATGGATTGAGAGACAGTAGGTTTATTTTACTAAAATAGTACTTCACAGCGGACAACACAATGCAGCAAAAAGTGACCAATCGACTACACTGTGGCAGAATGTTCTAATAATGTTCCCTTAGGATTATTTTGATGTGAAAAAACAACAGTGGGCTGAACCTTATCAAACTAAAATGTGATTGGATTTGACATTAATTAATTGTTACTTTATTTATGAGACGTGTGCTGGTGACCTCTCAGCCAGGTCACCATTGCAAAAGAGATCCTGATCTCAATGGTTTCACCGGTTTAAATAAAGGTTAAAAAAGAAATCCTCGAAGTAGGATTATATCATGTTTTTGAGGCATTTTTCTAATGATGGAGGACATATATAAATAAAATTAAGCTTAAAATTGCATTGTTGAGTATATCTTTATTTAAATAGTTGTAAAACAGGAACAGACTAAAAAACATGTTGTTTTGATCCGTGTACGTCTTTGTTTTCCTGGTCCAAACTGGTATCTGGATAGCTATAATATTGCTCACCATTTTTGTTGTACGGGCAATGTGAAGTTGGGGGTGTTAGTGTCTGTAAGCTACCGGATTGATGAGGGGAAGCGGGGGCAGGCTTACTCTGTGTCAGTAGTCCCGCCCACAACTCAGAGGTGAAATTCTGATGAACTCCTGCTGCTCTGCAGAAACCATGTCCAAGAAAATGACAGATTTTTAAATTTTGTCTAAACACGGTATAATCATAATGAAAGACCACTGGGAACACTTTGAAAATAGATCAAAAGATGACTGAAGTGGCACTTTTAGTATAACTCACTAGAAACAACTTTCTGAAGGTCAATAGTTGTGATTTGTCTGGAGCAGACTGGATGGACATTTGATTCCTAATTTACGGAAACGGGATCTCTTGGCTCTAGATATGCAGAGTTGTTGTGTATTGATGTAAAATCAATTGAAATGAAAGGCTGGTCCTGCTGGTTTAATTTTGTTTACATGGAGTAATTGTATAAATTGATGCTGTGAAGTGTAACCCCTACGTTTTCTGGCTGCACATCTAAGTCAATCTGCCTCAGAGAGGATGTAGCGGATCGCTGCGAGCCGTTAAGGACGGCAAACGTGACTGCTTTAATGTGGCCGCATCTTCATTTTTGGGCTCATTGAAAACTGCGAAAAACTGAAATATTTATGGTGCTCTGCAGGTTCTGCTGAGGCCGCTGAAAGCCCTGTGCTCCTTCCAGCTGCAGCACGGTGCTCAGATCCATCACAGCAAGGAGCATCTGCTAAAAACCGGCATGTACGACAAGCCCATGCCCAAGAACAAACGCAAGATCAAGAGGATGGAGAAACTGCTCACCGACCACAGCATCTGTCCGAGATGAGACAGATGCTCGAAGGGACTCTGAGTACAAACGTGCAGAAAAGTGGTTTTCTTTTTCCTTATTTATTTCATTTAAATAAAGAGGATGTTATTTGTTCCTGCTCATAGCTTACAGGAAATCAGACTGTATTTAAAACATCTCCAGTATAATATAGTTTAACAGCAGAGAATCAAAGGTTTGCACAGATTCAATGACACATTTTAAGGTAAAACTGTCAAACAATGAGGGAAATCAATCTGGAAGCATCTCTTGTAACAACAACCTCAATTTTACGCAGTGGTAGATTGATCACTTTTTTTGACGTTTTACTCTTTCAAACATGTCCGCGTCTGCGTTGAATTACATTCAGCTGTGTTTGTATTTTAAATGGCTGGAAATCTGTTTTACCGGTTTCATCTGATGTTTTGTATGAAGCTACCAAACCAAAACAGTTTAGAGTAAAAATGAAGCATTTTGGAGGTCATTGTTTTGTAAACTAGTTTTACTCCAGATGACAGTCAACTTTGTAACATTTTTTTAAACAATATTCAGGTTTCAAGGTCAGTTACATTTTATTTAACCTCTTTGGCCAAAGTTTTTTTTTCCTTTTTTATTTTTTCTATTTTTGGGTATTTTTTGGCCACTTTTAGTTGTTGAATAAACAAACAATAATAAACAAAGCTCAGAAGAAATTGTTGTCGAGTTCTCCACGGTTAAACTTGAATATTGGTGTGATCAAAATTTAGGAGAATTTAGGAGTTTTGTTTTTTTATATGAACAAAAAAATACCGTTTTTTTTAAGCTGCCATATCTAATGCTTCAGTGGTATGAGAATAATATTTTATGAGGGAAGCGGCCTGTTGTTGGACAAATTAAATCTGGTGGGTTTTCTTTGATTACCTTTGAGCACATCATTGTCACGGATCAGAGACATTTCTCCATGTTTACTGGATTTTTGCATAACTTAAAAATGAAACTAACCACTGATTAGCAAGAACAATCCCTGCATTTCCCCCCTTGTCTTATTTTGAAATTCTTTAAACATGAGGCTGCAAAGTATTCATCTTTTATTTCTTTTCTTTTTATTTAAAAGCAAAAATGCGTTAAATTTTGATGTGCTGCATATTATTTATTGGCTGGACAACCAAAAATGTATTTCCTCTGAATTTTTCTTAAAGTTAAATGTAAGAATCTGAAAATGTACTCCTGTGAAAATTCTTTAAAATTAAGTAGGTTAACTTTATTTTTTTTATTTGACATTTTTTATTGGTAAATATTATTTAGATAATCCAAAAAGTGACACATTTATCAGTTTTTTTAATCATAGAGCCTCAATTATTTAAAAAATATTTCACCATGAGGGAAAACAAACATTAGGGTACCATTTTAAATGACAGAGAAGTTAAAATATGTAATAAAAATGTTTTTGTTTTGTTCTCTATAGAACCAGAACTATGATAAGAAACTAATAAAAGCTGAGTTTGATTTCAAAAAAGGTCATTTTTTCCTGAATAGTCCAAATTTATATTATGTAATTTATTTTTGGTTACGAGTGTTTGGGTTTAAGTTATAACATAAAAATCCACTGGAAAGTCCTTTTAAAATAACTAACAAGGCTGTAAAATATTGCAAGTTGGACCTTTACAACAAAATATGTTTGTTTAGAATACTTGACATAATAAAGTTTTGTATTTTCTTGCTGCACGATTTATTGTTTGTTATTTATTCTATCAGATATTCTTTGTTTTTAACCTAAAAACAATGTGACAACATGAAACCTAAATTTTTTTTGAGCCAATAGAGTTTAAAAATGACTGTCAGCATGCTTGTGATCATTTTTATAGTCATCCTTTTAATTTTTAAAGTATGTTGTGTCTTTAATTTAATTTTAAAAATATGAATTGAAAAAAAAGGTGAAAGTTAAACCTTTAATTAGATCGTATTTTACTTTATGCAATAAAAACTAACAAACTATTTTTTCTGTCATTTTTGATAAAAACTGATTAAAATGTTTTACAAAATATGAAGGGATGTTACATTTTCACTTAAACTAATTTAATAAAATGTCTAAAAACGTATCGCGGCAGCCTTGGTGAAAATGCTTTATGATAGAAAACATTTTGTTGTGTTTTAATGTTAAAAATTGTCATTTTTCACAGAAAGGGTGTTTGTAATATTTTTATTCTTACTTATTTTGTAATCTTCCTTTTGCTAAACCCTTGCGCATGCGTGTTGGGAGTCGGCCCCCGGTCGCTACGCCATCTTTGTCGGCTACCCCATTGTTCACTCAGATACTAACAGCGGTGTTAAAATCCCTCCTATTTCTGCTGAAAACATACCCACGGCGTCACCGACTGCTGCCCGAGACAACCGTGGATTTCCTCTTGGGGTCGCAGCTTGTTTTCGGCCGGCAAGTGTGACACAATGGACGACGAGCAGCCCAAAACCCTGTAAGTGTGCGACTGCGTTGCGGTTAGCTTTTGCTCGTCACGTAACATTTAGCGGCAGCCCCGGCGCTACGTTATTTTACCACACGATAGTTATGGTTTGCTGCTTCTTTGGGCTTTCCTAAGACAGAATAAATGTAGCCTTTTTGTGTAGAAGTTGTCACGTGTTATTGATTTGCCATTTAATGGAAATAAATCGATAGGAAGCTAATTGCTAGCTTGTTAGCATGCTAGCAGGTTCCAGAAAAATCTCAAATTCGCTTGACTCCGGTTGACTCCACGCTTTTAAAAGCAGTCATTAACGAGCTTGTGTTCATGCAGAACATGAGTTTGGTTTGAGTGTTTTTGTACAAACGCAGAACTGTCGTAAATGGAGCACGAAACAATAATAAAAAAATCGCCTTGAAGTCCTGCTGCAAGGTAAAAAAAAAGATACCAAACATAAAATCTGAATGAACTGTAGGAGCTGTGGATTGTCCTTCCTCAGGCCAAGGAAGGTATCGGTTAATGCAGTTTAGAGAAGATAAACAGATGAAACCTGCCTGTGTTTTGTAATAAATACAGATTTTATGATTATTCAATTACAGTGGTGTTTGATTAAAAAAGTATAAAAATAAAATGTGCTTGATACTAGCAGTAATATTGTTTGTCCCTCTTAAACTGCATGACAATTTGGAACAAAGTAACTCAGACTTATCTGCCTTCAGATATATTCATTTATTAAAACTTAGAAACATTATTTTAATTTAAAAAAAGAAAAGAAATTGTCTGTAAACAGGTAAGCTGCTCTAAGGGGAAATAAATGCTTTTTTGGTGGAAAAAAACCAAACAAAAAAATGTGTTTGTAAGCAGAAGGTATAGTTTCATCTCACGAAGTATTTGTCTTATTTTTTAAGGTTTTTTTTTTTTTTTTTGAAGGTCAGTGTAGCTCCAATGTTTGTCAATCTTTTTGAATCAATTCAATTTCTCAGGAAGAAAAATATCTTTAGTGTTGATTTGATTTTGTGATGTCTGTCTTGTTTCCTGGTGTACCGCTTACCTCATAACAGCATACGCAGAAGATTAGTTGTTTCCGCTCAGCCTATAAACATGTCAGAAACCGAAACCTGGAACTTTTGGTATCACAGATCTTCTTGCCTACGTTGACGGCAGATTATTTTACTTTTATTTGATTGTGAATATCTCAGCGGCTTGTCAAAGCTCAGTAAAATAACAGGCAGTAGCGTTGTTTATACTTTTACTTGTTTCTTTAAACTTTGTAAATGAGGATTATTCACATATTTGCTTTTGTACCCTTTAAAATATGTTGACCTAAATCTTTCCAAATCTTAAAAAATGTTAAAATGTACTTTTTTTTTTTTTATTTCCCCCCTACTTTTAGACATGTGCACAGCCAACAGTCTTTGTTTTATACTTTTAACATTTTTAATTGCCTTAAGATACTTAGATTTTTGGCTTTTTTAAAAGCTGTACCTGTGTCAATAAGTACAATTTTATATAAGCAAAACAGCATTCATTTACCTGCAGGAGTATCTCATAGTAACTGCAGATTCTTGTGTTTACTTGTTCAGGTACGTTGGGAATCTGTCCCGGGATGTGACAGAAGCCCTCATCTTGGAGTTGTTTGGCCAGATCGGACCCTGCAAAAGCTGTAAAATGATTGTAGATGTGAGTTTCTCCACTTTTCTTTCAATGTTTTTATACTCTCTTGCACGTTGAAATGAAAATGTGTTGCTTGCAGCCTTCACCAGGTCAAACGCTTGGTCGATTTCCAAGAGTCGAGTGTTTTGCTGGTGTTCAGTGGTGTCTCAGCCTCAAATGTTATTGCTTTCTGATGCTGTTCTAGTCACTTAATATGTGCATTTCCTGTCTACTCCAGACAGCAGGTCACGACCCGTACTGCTTTGTGGAGTTCTATGAACATAGACACGCCACTGCCACAATTGCAGCCATGAACGGTCGGAAAATATTGGGTAAGGTAAGCTATCATGACCTCTTGGTGAGTCACAAAGGGCAAAGTTTGACACGAAGAAACTGGAGAAACATGTCTTGTGGAACCTCATCTTACTTTCCTGCTCCCCCTCCACTTGATTTGTTTTTTCCTCCCTGCACACATCGCTCTTCTGTGCTCAGTAAATAACTGAAGGAGGAACTTGATCTCTCTTATCTCCTGTCAGAGGAGTTTAGAATTAGTCATTCTTGTTTTCCAACGCTGGCAGATTTTAGTTTATGAATCATTTTGTATGCTTGAGGTCATTTGGTTTTAAGTATCAAGTACTGTTATTGTTGAACTTGATGAATTTTAAGATATGTTAGTCTGTTCAGCGTCGTTGTTTTAGCTTATGTAATTTTTGACACTTTAACTATAAAATGATTCACCAGATCCAGTTTTTTTTTTTTTAAGTGAAGTGTTTTACTTAAATCCTTCACTCTGATATTATAGTAAAATATTTTCTACATTTTACTCAGGTCTGCATTCTTTCTACTAACTAATTAATGATCAACATTGTTCGTTGCTATAATCTCAATCATATCTGAATGAAATCAACTCAAACCATTAGATCTTGGATTTTCTGAAGCCAGTCACTCACATTCATTTGTGTTTTCCTCTGAAACTTGAGAGTGAAACCCTTGTAGATGCCGTTTTGTTTCTGTTTCTCAGTTGACTTTATCTCTTCCTGTTTCTAACGTCCCTTTCACAAAACTTAACAGATTGAACAGGCTGGGCTTCTAGGGGCATCTTTTTAGGCTAGTTAGTTGAGTAACGGTCGGTTTCATTTATTTATTTAGTATTGCCCGCCTTTAAGAGGTAGCATGTTGATTTTGACCAACTTGGACCAATCACTGCTTAGTGATGTCATCTGGTTGCAACATGACAACATCCGTATCACACAAAAATGGCAATTAAATCAACTTAATTTGGTTTGAGGTGGAAGTAAGACATTTTCAAACTCGGTCAGTTCTCAGATGCAATGACTTTACACAGCAGCATTGAAGAAGTCATAATAGAAGAAGCAGTTTAACTTTTTTAACTGTAACTTTTTATTTAAAAAGTTTATAAAAGCTCTTATTTTTAACGACTAATTTTCCCTAAAACATTAGAAGCTGCTTCGAGGTTTCATACTAACAGAGCAACAACACAGAACAGTGACATCTCGTGGCCAAATCACGCTAATACACCTAAAGAAATCAACCATTTGTCTAAAACTCTTTAGGCTGATTTACACTTGTCTGTTTGGGGTCCGTCTACGTTGTGGGGGGGTGGGGTGGGGGGTGTAAATAAATAAATTATTCCTATTGCAGCTTTTAGCATAAACTGTTTAGAAGGAACACTGTTTAGAAGTTTGTTTATTTCCCTGAGTTTAATTCTGAAAAAACCCACAGAAATCCAGAGTTTCTGCTAAAATAATTGGAACCGATTACAGAATAAATCTGTAGATAATTGGTAAAACCAACTAGAAAACAGCTGGAGGGATTTTCTTTAAGTGTACGAGTGTAACTCCATCTATTTTGCTTAAACATCTCTTCAAAGCAAACGTTGGATCATTGAGCTTCACAGTTGACAATGTTTTTGGAGATTGTTCTGTTCTGTAGAACAAATGTGACTATTTTCTTCCTCTGTAAAATCCTGAACCAGAATTGATTTCTGTGGCAGTTTGAAGTCGTTAAGCTTTTGACAGAAAGGAAAATCATTTAACAAACTGATTAGGATTTCTGAGCTTCAGATGCTCAGAGACGGCTGTCGGGATCTTGTCACTTCATGCTCCTCCATGTTGTTTGCTTTGATGACAGTTTTCCTTGAGTGAGTTTCCATCTGTGTTTGAATGAATTGACCGTGGCCCTGCTGTGTAATCGTGCATCACGTAACATTGATCTACTCTGATGCTCTTCTGTCCCCCTGCATCTTTATTGCTGTGTTCTTTTGCAGTTATTTCCACATAGAAAACTTATAAGAGCAACTTCCAGAAAAATACTTTCAGTTGAAAATATTTTATCCTCAACAGGTATTGAAGGACCGTTTGAGGAGTATAGCAAGTTCGTATAAATCACTTGTTTGTAAGTCCCTTGTTATTTGGACCTTACTTCCTACAATTTTGCTCCAAATTGTTACTAGACTGAGATGTTCCTGATAATAAAGGTGAAGCCTTGATATCCCTTTCTGTTCTACCCTGTATTTTACTGTTAATTAATGCAGAGGTATTTAAGAAAATTACAATTGGTTTTAGAAATAAGTCTGACTTAAGAGACCATCATTTTAAAAAAGTCTTCAAAATATGACCGGAGTAAAGCTGGTGTGTGAAGACCTCAAGTCAAAAAACAAAAAAGCCTCTTTTCTTCTACAAGTGTCCTTCACATCTCACCTCCTCTTCCTCTTTTCTGCGTCTTTGTTTCTTTCAGGAGGTGAAGGTCAATTGGGCCACAACGCCAACGAGCCAGAAGAAAGACACGAGCAGTGAGTAATCGGTCCGACGCCTGAAATTTTATCATTACTGCTGCTATTTTAGACCCAAACACATTATTTTTGAGGGTCTTAGCCAATTCAAGAAGGTATTAGAACACCGTGATCTGTTCACAGGCTAGTTTTATAAGTTCAGTTCATAAAATGCAGCAAGATTTAAAAATCTGTTCTGTTTTACAGTTGAAGGGTTCTTTCTTTATAGCTGATTTATTTAAAAAAATTAGTTTTACCCAACAAACCCTTTAAACAAACTTGACCGTACATAAATAGAAGCATTACTATAACGATGTGTGATAATAAAATACCTTTATGTTAATACATATTATATTATGGTACATTAGTACATCATGGTTCACATTTTGCTAATTTTTTTTGTGTGCAAGTTTCCATTTTTTTAAATCGCATTGGGTTCTGCGTCCTGGTTGGCTGGAGACTTGTCAATCAATCCTCACGTTTGTATCCTGTACAGAGTGCGTTCAGTTTTCCAAATATACATAAATCTTTGATTGTGATCCGATCGTTGTTTTCATTCTGTACACAGGATTTTGAAGCTTTGAACTTTCAGAGTTTAAACGAGAGAAAAGTGTAAACATGTTCATGTCTGTCTGAGAAACGCGTATATTGTGTGTAGTGAGGAGTTTTACTGCCTCAAAGCATCTATAATAATTGTAAACCTGTTCAAAAATATGTTCATAAACTTGAAGCCCCAGATGTGTGTGGGAGGAGGTACCACCAAATGTTTTCAGCCTGATCGATACATGGAGCGTAGTCTGAGTATATCTCATGTACAATTCATGGAAGACATGAAGGATGTTTAGTGATCAGTTTTATTTATTTTAAAGACTTTGACAAATACATCTGTAATCACATCTTCATGTTTTGGTTCATGAGATCATTCACTCCTAGGACAGTGAGCTTCACTCCTACTGCATCTGAATGACATCCGTGTCTTTGTGATCCAGTTTGAAGACTTGCTGTCCCAAACTGGTCCAAGGAGGGGAAAAAAATTACAGGATTTCTTTTTTTTATTATATTATTGTCCCGACGAGAATAGGAAACATGTTATGAAGTTCAGAGAGCCCGAGCAGGCTGCCCCCTCTCAGGGGTTAGCATGGCAAGCGAGCACGCTCCAGCAGGCCGTCAAGGGTCCAGCGACAGACTTTCGACAGCTGGGACAGGCTCCAGCAACGCCGTGGCCTCTAAAGAGAAATGGCACGTTAAGAAAATGGATGGCTGGATGGAAGTTCAGGGCAAGAACGCTCGCATGAATCAGTCTTAGTTTGTGTTCTACCGCTGATGGAGTCATTGAAAACGCCACGTGCCCAAAGCTGAGTCCCTGATTGGTTGACGTGTTGCGTCGATCTTGCAAAAGTGCATAAATTTGAATTCTGGATCCGCTGTGCCCAACGGCCGAATCGTGTTGCGGCGCTCCATGCGCCGGTGTTGCCCCAATTGCGCGCCTGGCGCTCGAATTGCCCCACAGGACCTTAGATTGCATCTGTATATTGTCTTGACACTGAAAGTCAACGCCACGCGAATCGCGTTTGGTGTGAACACAGCTTAAGACTGGTATTTCCATTAAAAGCTAAAATAAATGTGCTTTTTACACGATCATAAAATTAAACAACAGATTTTTTAGACCTAATATTAACATTTTTTTTTTTTTAAAAAGAAAAGCAAAAATCTACCTGCCTAATCAACAGACCACGTAGGCTGTCAGCAGAGGTTCATTCATTCCTGGCAGCTCCACCGTATGGCAGTAGACCTTCCTGTGGCCACTGAGCAGCTTCACCAAAACCCCTGGGGTCAAAACCTTTGCTCAAGGTTACTCAAGTAGAGCAGCAATGATGGGACAGACGTGCTGCTTTCATGACTCCCAACCTAACCCATAGCTTCATGTCATTAACCCTGAGACCACCACTGCTCTGTGGAGGATCTGATGCATTTGAATGGCGTTTCTTTGAATTGCATTAATAATGTTTTCCTCGTTTTAGGTCACTTCCATGTTTTCGTCGGTGACCTCAGTCCAGAAATCACCACAGACGACATAAAAGCCGCTTTTGCTCCGTTTGGCAAAATATCGTGAGTTTTTTTTCTTTCTGCAGCAGTAATTTCTAAAACAGCTGTAGCTGTTTAATCCACAAAAATGAAACCAACACACATGTTTTCTTCTACCACCAGCAGCAGCTGAAAATCACAAAATCCTTCCGTTTTTAAAACTAATGTTGAAAATAAACAATTTTCTTATTGTTTTCACTTCATTTAATGTTGCAACAGTTAGTTGATGCATCATTTTAATGCATTTGTCTTACAACCTTGTGTGTATGCAGGGATTGTCGGGTGGTGAAAGACATGGCCACGGGTAAATCTAAAGGTTACGGCTTTGTCTCCTTCTTTAACAAATGGGTAAGTTCACCCTGTTTTAGATCAGTGCTCTCCAACCTTTTTCAGGCCACGGACCGGTTCAATGCCAGGCTTTCTTTTTCACAGATTTCCTGTAAGAACCATTAAAAGATTTTCCTTGAACCCGTGACCGTCAAAGTGCAATCTAAAAAAATCAGAGGCCAACTTCAGCCTCGTCCGACTATTATGGTGTGACGGGTTTTAGGAAATTTTGGGTGTGATGGACTGAGAAAAGCGTAGAAAAAGCCAATGACTGAAATACTACGTCAATGGGTTTATGACACATCTGTCATCACCGATTTCCAATATCAGCCTGATCGGCATCAAACCCACCACTGGCCTGCTCCCACACTTCTGCCAGTTTCTCAGGCTGTTCGTTCTTCTTCATTCCTTGATAACAACCCCCACCCCCACCCCCACCCCCTCCTCTGCATGTGATCCATTCTAGTCTAGTCTATTCTAGTCTGTCGCTATTCTAGTCTAGTCTATCTCTACTCTATTCTATCTCTACTCTATTCTATCTCTACTCTAGTCTAGTCTAGTCTAGTCGATTCTATCTCTACTCTAGTCTAGTCGATTCTATCTCTACTCTAGTCTAGTCTATTCTATCTCTAGTCTAGTCTAGTCGATTCTATTCTATATATACTGGAGTCGATTCTATTCTATCTCTACTCTAGTCGAGTCTATTCTATTCTATCTCTCTTCTATTCTATCTCTAGTCTATTCTATTCTATCTATACTGGAGTCGATTCTATTCTATTTCTACTCGAGTCTAGTCTATTCTATCTCTACTCTAGTCGAGTCTATTCTATTCTATCTCTACTCGAGTCTAGTCTATTCTATCTCTACTCGAGTCTAGTCTATTCTATCTCTACTCTAGTCGAGTCTAGTCTTTTCTATCTCTACTCTAGTCGAGTCTAGTCTTTTCTATCTCTACTCTAGTCTAGTCTATTCTATCTCTACTTTAATAATACAGACAGAAAAAAACTTTTTTTTTTAATATACAATTTGAACAACTTCATTTGCAGCATTCGCGTAAGAATAGACAGCTGGTTGCTAAATATTGTGCATTTTTGTTATCAGGGGTCTAATGGTACCACTAGCCGCGGTTGATGAACACTGTTTTGGAAATCATCTAAAAGGGTTGGATCTGTTGTCACAGAGGTTGTTGATTGATGTCTTCTTTTGCACTTTCCAGGATGCAGAAAATGCGATCCAGCAGATGGGAGGACAGTGGTTGGGAGGACGACAGATCAGGACCAACTGGGCTACAAGGAAGCCTGCCCCAAAAACCACAAACGAATGTGCGTTTATGAAACTGACCTGCTTCTGTAACCTGATCTACGCTGTTTTGATTGTCTCTTTACATGTTTAGTTAACGAGATCAAATAGAAATGTTTGCGTCATTTTTTTTATGGGCAGAACTGGATCAGGTTTGCACAAACTTCTTCAAATCTTCACATCACCCATGATTCAGTATGATGGATATTTAAGGTTCACATCATGCTGGTGTGGTCACTGAGCGTGTGCAGATGTGCCAGCCTCTGACCTCAGAGCAGCCTCAGACTTGCTGAGCTGCTGTTAATCAAACAATTCTTGTTTATTGTGTTTGAAAGAAAATCTGGAGCATAAATGGATCAGTCAGAGAGTAGTCAAGTGAAATTTTAAAAATAAAATTTTTTGTTTTCCTTTTTTATGTTGTTTTTTTTGTTTTGTTTTTTTTTGTTTAGGGTTTTGAAAAATGTCAGCGATAGTTTTTTAAATGCGAAGGATTTGATGTTATAATGTATGGACTTGATACGATGAAGCTCTTCAAATCTGTGTCTGCGTTTCCTTTTGTAGCTTCAAGTTCAAAGCAGTTGTCCTTTGATGAGGTGGTGAACCAGTCCAGCCCGAGCAACTGCACCGTCTACTGCGGGGGAGTCACAACCGGCCTCACGGGTAAAGCCGAGTTTGACATTAAACTGGCGTTAAAGTGTTAGCCGAATGTTAAAACGTCCTTTTTTTTTTTTTTTTTTAAAAACTTTACAGAACAAATTATGCGTCAGACCTTTTCACCTTTCGGTCAAATAATGGAAATTCGCGTCTTCCCGGAGAAAGGATACTCGTTTGTGAGGTGAGCTGAGTTTCTGATACTCCTCACACACACGTATGACAGATTCTTTTGTTTTTGTTGCGATATTTAAGCAGCTTTTTTTTGTTTTCTTTATTGACATTTTCCTGCACAGATTCAACTCTCACGAGGCAGCAGCTCACGCCATAGTTTCTGTCAACGGCACGTCCATAGAGGGCTACGTGGTTAAGTGTTACTGGGGCAAAGAAACGACGGACATGGTCCAGGGCCCTATACCGCAGGTACCCATGGCACAGGTATGAGCAGGATTTGTGAAGCTGCTGTGTTTTACCTGCATGGTTCTGAGGTTCCCTCTGTGTAATGGCGATCTTTATAAATGCGTACACCAGCAGAACACGCTGGGCTTCGCAGCCCAGCCCTACAACCAGTGGGGGCAGTGGTACGGCAACACGCAGCAGATCGGCCAGTACGTGCCCAACGGGTGGCAGGTGCCGAGCTACGGCGTCTATGGACAGACTTGGGATCAGCAGGGCTACAAGTGAGTGGAAGGACAATTCAAACTCAATTTCAAACCAACCGTCGGCAGCACAGAAAGCAAAACATTCAGGCACAAACTTTAAACTCCTACAAAAAGATTTACTATGAGAACCAGGTAAAAATAATCAGGTTAAAAATAGGTAGATTTAAAAAAAAGAAAATAGGTTTAGTGCTTTATTGTGTTACAGCTAACGACATAAAACTAATTAACAACAATAACTAAAAAAATAAAACAAAGTATAGGTTGATTGGTCACTCTGCATTGTCCCAAGGTGTCAATATGAGGATATGTGACCCTGCGACAAACTGGCCACTCGTCCAGGGTGAACCCCGCCTGCACCCTACAGCAGCTGGGATAGGCTCCAACAACCTTGTGATTTCTAAAGATGTTCAGAGGCAAATTTCTAATATACCCCTGCTCCTCTACAGAAACTATGTTCTGGAAAACAAAGTTTTGTTTTTTTTTTACATTTTGGCTGAAAACTGCATAATCGTAAAAAAAAAAAAAGAGACCACTGGGAATGCTTTGAAAATAGATCAAAAGTTGAGGAAAGTGAAGCTTTAAACAGCCAGACTTTTTTTGCCTGTAAAATGGCTTTTAAAGAAGTTGTTTTGTTGTTTTTATTAAATCCTTTAGCTTAAAGAGATAAATGCAGAGTTTTTTTGATCCTCTAGAATGTCATTCCTCAACTCTGAGGCACATTCTTGATACCGACACCAAACACCTAAAATATAACTGATGGAAAGACGCTCACATTTCCCACTGCATGTCTGTAAATACATACCAGAGATGTCCGGTCCAGCTCCACAGCTGGTCTCACTTTTTCTATTTTCTTCTGTTCCTGCTGTTTCACATTGTTTTAAACACCTGATTGCAGGTGATCAGTAAAAGCAAACCACACTTCAGGGGCTTGGATTGGACATTCCCGCTCCATTTTTGAGACAAAGGTCCTCCACAGTCCTCAGATCAGTTGCTTACATGAAGCAGATGGTTCATGTAAGCAGGACTCTGGATTTCCCGTCAGGAAGAATGTTGGCACCCAGGAAAAATGAAACTTCATCTTTTTCTTCTCTGTGAGGGCATGCAACACTGTCATCAGATCAATCAGAAAAATAAAAAGAGGTGATCTACAACAACAAATCTACAATTGTATATTTTTTTCTGCTCAACGCCGTCACTGTTGACACATCTAGCAGTTTACTTTGAACCTGAAGCTTAACTAAAACAGAAAGTTGGTCTTGAAAAAGGTTCACTTTAAGCGATTCGATTGTATCTGATTCACTGACCTAACATTGATCAGGACATCTTTAGCCAAAACTCCAACCATTGTGACTCAGAGATAACTACCTGATACTGAACAGTTTAGATGAAGTTTTCCAGATTCTTTGTAGTTCTTGTAAGATAATCAAGTGTGTGTACAAACAAACATGTAAATAAGAATGATAGCCCTTCACATTTTAGCTTGAAAAAGTTCTCGTTACTTCCCTATCCAGAACCGCATCGCACCATGGAGTCCAGCTGTACTGTCGGGCCAGAAGCTGTAGCAGAAACCAAACTTCTTCACGATTCAAACCATATTTGCCTGTTTTATTTTCTGCAGTCATTTACACGCTGGAGCCGGATGGACGGGAATGGGCGCTATCAGCAACGGAGGCATGGTGGAGCCCGGGCAGGGCGTCAACGGGACGGTGCTAACCAACCAGGCAGGCATGAGCACTGCCGGCTACCCCACCCACTGATCACAGCCGCCGCCCCCTGTTAACGTCCAAAGGCCACGAGGATGAAACTCTGCCGGTGAAGGAGTGCATCAGATGTGCTCTGACTGTCACATCACAAAAATTACTGTTAGTGAAGCTGGTACGCCATTTTCCTGATTCTACCAGCCCCGAGTCTCACCCACTGCCCGACTCTGCAAGTGTAAAGATACAGATTCTCACTCTGACACTGTTAAAGCTAATCCACCTTGCATTCCTGGGCCCTTTTTCTTTTATTTTTTGAGTATAAACTGGCCAAAATGTAAATTATATGACGTGTCAAGCTATTTCTAGCAAAGAAAGTTCAGTTCAAAGAGGAAAAAAAAAAAACGAGCGTAGTAAATCTTTGTTAAAAACAGCTTTTTTCCCTGTTTTTTAGCCCCTCAAAGCCAAAGAGCAAGGGCAAAGTTTTATACCAATATTTAACAATCATACAGACAGGCGGCGAATGTTGCCGCAGAAAGCGCTCGGTAGTCCACAGTTTTAGACGGTTGTTTTCCTCCCCTCCCCCGCGCCGGAGCCGTCAGTCTCACTGTTGCTCTGTCCGTCGGTCTCCATAGCGACACGAGTCCCAGCCAGTACTCAGGGTCTTGTCGAGTCATTCTGTGAAGGGTTGAGGAGGGGGGGGAGTGGGCGTGTCCTCGTCATCTCCGGGACCGGACTGAACAGACGGAGATCTGTGGGTTAAAAAGTGCGCGTGTGTTTGCTTCTGTGTGTGCATGAACTGATGCTTTTACTCACCAAGACGACGTCCCGGTCAACGACTCCTCAATCCGAAAGGACTATGCCATTCTTTTTTTTTTCTTTCTTTCTTTTGCTACATATATGACAGAGAACATGTGTTTTTGTTTTGTTTTGGGGGCAACCTAAAATGCTGAAATTGTACAAAGAGCTTTGGCTTTTCCTGTTTCTTTTCAGGACTGAAGAAAAGTCTGTGAAACCATCGAATTATGCCAGACCGTGTCAAGTTTGTTTGCGAAAGAGGCTGCCAACTTCTTATTTTTTAAATTAGTATAAATCTCAAATAAAACGATTGCAGGGATTACTGCCAGTCATCAGACCAAGAGGCAGACAAATGTTGCACATATACTAAAGGCTGTCTTTACAAAATTTGAAACTCGAAAGCTTGGTTTTTTTTTTTTTTTTTTTTTTTTTTTGGCATTCCACTTTATTTGTGATTCTACTCGGGAGCTTGTCTTATGTAAATAACCCAAGCGGTCTGTCACAATGTACTAAATCTGTATAAAGACATGTTCATGAAGAAAACCTGCTTGTTACTGGTTGGGAGCTGAATTCCACACAGTAGCATCCCTGCCCAGTGCCGGTCCGTGTGCAGTAGAGCGTCCTTTCCCGGAGGAAAGGCGGCGCCGCTACGTCTGGCCTGTAGAGTCACATGTCTGTTTCACGCCAACGTAGAGACTCAGAAACACACACCAGGATCAGACTTTCACACTGTGGCCGCCATCATCTTGATTTAAAGTTGGAGAATCCATTGTATTGCCTTATTGAGGGAGCTTTTAAGTTAACCAAATGTCATCCGGGGAGAGGTTGGGGGTTAGGCAGTGCCTATGAATGTTTTTCAGCCAACGGCTTGACAAGAGAAGTTTTGTTTGATGCGTCGCTCTCATGGGTTTTTTTTGTTTTGTTTTTTGCTTTGTCCCATTAAAAAAAGCTGATGTTTGAAACCTGCATGTCATTTTTAAAGACCAGCTGCTTCATTATTCAAACAAATACCAAAGACGGCTTTGTTCAAAAGAGGTTGGTACCAACATTAATACAGAGATTTGATGGGAAAAACTGAAGTTTGTGCTCTAAATATCACAGGCTTTATCAATTTTATGTTAATGTTATGCAGTTCAATTGTTAGAAAAACTCACAAATGCTATTTTAAGTTTAATTTACTTAATATGTCATCAGAAAAATGCCACTATAGCAACTTTATTCGCCAAAATCACAATTTTGATTGTATTTATTTACTTATTTCAACTTTTAGATGTACAGATATTGAGAAAACATTGGTGCTCTCGAAATATTTTAAAAAAATCAAAACAAAGCTGCAATGATGATGTCTAATATACAGTGGAGATTGAAAATGTAGGCACCCCACATGCAGTGGAACAGTGGAAGTTAAAGCAAGTCAAAACCCACGTTTGACTGCAGCATCCCTCCAGAAAGACCTGCAGACTCTGCAGTTGTGCTACACTGTTCTACTGTCAAGAGATACTTGTACAAATATGGAAGAGTCATCAGAAGAAAACCTCTTCTACATCCTCAACACCAAATTCAATGTTTCTCAAATGAACATAGAAACAAGCCTGATGCACTTTGGAAACAAGTTCTGTGGACTGACCAGGTTCAAATGGAGCTTTTTAATGAGCAAAGGTACGTTTGGAGAAGAATGGGTCCAGAGTTTAATGAAAAGAACCTCTGTCCAACTGTTAAGCATGGCGGTGGATCAATCATGCTTTGGACTTGTACTGCAGCCAGCGGCACAGGAAACATTTCATTTCACATGTTTAAAAGATGTGTCATCTGTAAACTGATGCCTTAAAAGATATTTCTATCTTTCCTTGGGTTCTTTATGAACACTAATTGAACATTTTAACTGGGTGCCCAAAGTTTTGATCCTCACTTTAGACTTAAGGATTATCTTGGTAGAAATACAAGGAATCTGGAAAACTTCACCTGCACTTTTTGTTTATTTCTGAGTCACACAGGTTGAATTTTGGGCTAAAGATGTCCTGGATCCATTTTTGTTAATCAGATCAGATCGTTCAAACTGAACCAAATAGAAACTGAATCAACCCAACAACCAGAACTATCTAATCTTATATCATTTCAATATATATCAAGTTTTATTTATATAGCACCTTTCTCAGACAAAGGTCACAAGGTGCTTCACATAAAACGATAAAACAGAATGTAAAAACATAAAAGACAAGTTTCAGAGGTTAAAATATCAAGAAAAAAACCTCACAAGTTAAGAGACATAAAAGACAAGAACAAGTACCACATAAAACAATCCTTATACATAAAAATGCAGAAATACATTGAGAATAGAAAAGATTTAATGGTAAAGCTCTATTTAAGGAAGTCAGATTTGAATGTAGGACACATATCTGACAAAAATTGCACAGAAAAAAAGATTAGTTCTGCAAAAGAATATATATATATATATATTCTTCAAATTCTTTCTACAAATAATGTACGTTTAGTTTGAAAACATTCAGCATGTTTAGGACATTATTTAGCAATTAAAGTACATTGCTTCAGCACCTTCAGCGACCACATTCAGCAAAAAGCAGTCACACTAGCATTATTGCAAGTAATGCTACTTTTATAGTTTATTTTGCCATGTCACTTTTTAAATCATATTCAGTTAAATACCTGACTAACTTATTGTTATTGTTATTGTTCCTAAAACTTGAGTAAGAATGTCTTAAACAGAAGCTAGGCCTACTTTTAATATGGTTAAAAAAGTATCATCTACTTTGGATCATTTGCTAACTTTATTTTTGTTTTAAAATAGGAACCAAATTAGTTATCCTAGTTAAATAGTGCAATTGGAAAAATTTCCTTTTTTAAATGTAAAATGTAAAAGTTAAATGTTAAATATGACCAGAAAAAATATGACAGAATAAAATAAAAAAACGAAAAAAAAACTTACTAAGTTTAAACATTTTAAAGCATCGTTAACAGTCGAAAAAGCAAAATATAAAACGTTTTATAGACAACAAAACAGAAATTCTATTTCACCAAACTCGACTTCATCTCCCATCATTCAACGAGGTTGTGCCCCACGTGACCTCAGCCGCCCAATCAGGAGTTTCGTTACAGGCGCATTGCGGCTCTCTGGATGTAAGGAGGAATGGCGACGGTCGAGGCGGATTTTGGAGGTTTGAGGGTCTGAATTCAACCAAACGGCGGCGGATTCCCGCTAGTTTGAGGGTTTGTGTCGGAAATATCCTCCTAAATTTTAAGTTTTTTCTTTGTGTTGAGATTTGAAATACTCGCGTCGCACAAATTAATCCAAGTAAAGAGATTTAAAATGTGTAAGAGTAGTTATACGGCAGCTTTTATTCAACTTTTTACTGGATTTTGAAAAGTGCGACATGGCGGTGTTTTTTCCGCTCTACCTTGAGTCGACATTTCTATTTTTTCCTCCTTCTAATGTCTTTTTATCTTTGATGTCAGGTGGGATTCAGTTGTGGAGACCTGACATGGACAGTGAAGGAGCAGAGACCTCCTGCATCACCTCCTCTGTGGCTCCACCCACCAACTCCAAAGTCAGTCTGGCAGCAAAGCAGAGGGAATACAGGAAGGCAGCTCCCAGCACCCCACCCTTCCTCTCCAACCTGGGGAAGGCCACCCTCCGGGGCATCCGCCGGTGCCCTCAGTGCGGCGTCTTTAATGGCACCCGAGGGATCAGCTGTAAGAACAAGGCCTGCGGGGTGTCTCTCAGGAGCGCCCCGGGGGCGGGCAAAAGCAGCAAGAGGAGCACAGTGGAGGTGGTGAGGCTAATAACGGACGCCGAGGAGAAAGGGGGCAAATGTCAGGAGGAAGGGGGAGTCCTGGTGGGCGGCTCGGGCGGAGGCGCAGAGGTGTTCTCCGTGTGTCACAGGGGAAGAGGAGGCGCGGCCACACAGTGGGGCTTTGTGGAGCTGGTGCCCACGGATACGGCCATAGCCACGGGGGACGGGACCACGCTGCTCACTCGCATCAACCTTGGCCGCTGCTTTCTGCCCTCCTGCAGGCAGGGTCAGAGGTCAAGCCAGCGCGAGGCGGAGCCGGCAGCAGCTAATCCGTCCTCCGACAGTCTCTGCGTCCACATCCGGCAGGCCATTGAGTGCCAGAGTCGAGCTACGCCGCTCACGTTGAAGAGCTCCGTCCTGGACAGCTTGCAGGTCTCAGCGGAGCTGCGGGAGGAGCTGTGGAGACTCGCCATCTTCTCGCCAGGGCCCCTGGTGCAGCAGGTCTCCAAGGACACGCTGGTTGTGAAGTGTCAAACAGACTCCCATCATCCTCTGGGGCTGCTGCACTTCAGCGTCACGTCTCCATCAGAAGCCTCCAAAGGCGAAAGGAGCGTCTGTCACTGTGCCTGCTGGGTCAGCACCAGGAGGAGCAAAGCAGGAGCAGACGGAGCGGGAAGAGCGCCTGGCTACCAACCTCCCGCCAGCTTTACCCCCCCACTGCCCTGCGTGCACTTCTACGCCTGTGTGTGCGCCTTCGCCAGCAGCGAGAAACTGGCCTCTGAGTTTGCAGCTTTCCTCAACTCCTCCTCCTGTGGTACAGTGACCTGCCCATTCCCATTCCGATCATCTTTTGATCTATTTTTAAAGCCTTCTCAGTGGTCTTTTAAATAGGATTTTACCGTTTTTAGTCAACAAAAAAAAAAAACACAGTGGTTTTCTAGTACATAGTTTCTGCAGAGCGGCAGGAGTTTCTCAGAAATTCCCCTCTGTGTTGTGGGTGGGACCGTTGGCACAAAGCAACTCCCCTTCCCTGTTACTGAGACCTCAGAGCTGGGGGCTTGTGGCCCTCCCAACGTCTTTTCTACATCCCTTATCAGCCCTTTTTCAAACAGAATTTTTAAAATGTAGAATGATTTGAATAAAGAAACACTCAGGAATAGAATTTTATGTTTAAATTTATTAATTTATGTCCTCCATCATCAGAAGAAATGGCAAAAAAACCCACAATTTTCATGGGAGTGGGTCTTTATTGAGCACATTAAACAACAATACATGCAAAAAATTAAAAAAAATATTTAAAAAATGTTTCCAAAGCAAAACTCTGAAAAATATTAACTCCGAATTTTCCTTTAAAAAAAATGTGTATATGATTTATAAATCAATCCGTTGTTTGTGTTAGTGACAAAAAACCTATATGAGTACATTTTAAAAATCTTAAAAAATCACAAAAAATGAGAAGTAGAAAATGCTACACTCTTGTAATCTTTGTTTTTGCATGCAGTTTCTCTTCTGTAAAATGCGTCTCCTCTTTGCTTTGCTCCTCTAAGGTGCTCCTTTGAAATCCTTCATCACTTCAGAGCCTGATGAGAAAGTTCTGCTGCAGCCTGACTTCCTGCCCTCCCACCCTAAAGCCATGAAGATTTGTCTGGAAGAATCGTCCTCCGGTGGGTCAACACGACTCCTCAGGAAAAAACACCACCTCTCTCACTCCTGTTAAACTTTTCATGTCTTGTGTTTGCACCTCCCTGGTTCAGGCAGAGCTCCACCTGCAGCGTCGCAGGAGGGGGCGTTGCCCTCCGGTCCGAAGAAGGCCGCCGGGAGGAAAGCAGGCGGCGTCAAAGCTGCAGGTCTCATTTTCATTTTTAAACCCTGCTGCATGAATCCTGATGTTCTCCTCACCTGAAACACTTCTGCTTTTATAAAAAACACCTGCTCATGAAAGAAGGGCGGCACATTACTCATAATTTACTAAAATAAAGGTGAAACTTTTATTTTGAAAAATCATTCATTCTTACAATAAAATACATCAAAAGCTGTTTTTTTCTCAAAAAAATTCAACACATTTCTGATTCCATAAGGTAAATGGAATCTTCAGAGTAAATTACATTTGATATCTGACCAGCTAACCCGTGTTTCCTCAGGGAGCGCTCAGGTCATGGATGAGCGCATGTTGACCATGAGCTTCCAGCAGTGGCTGGCCGGCGTGACAGAGCGGATCCACCAGACTATGCACTACCAGTTTGATGGTAAATCCAGGACATCCTGAAGAAAGACGCTTCTAGTCCCAGTGTCTTCTCAGGAATTTACTGTAACATGTGGTTTTATGGAGGTTTTTTATGAAAGTTTGAGTACTCCCCCCCCCGACAATTTACTTACAGTTAATTATTCATTGTGGCCACAATCTTGAATAAAAAAAAATCACCTAAAGTAACCAGCTACAAGTTTAAACTTTTCTTAGGGATCCTCCTTGAGCATCATTGGAAAAGGACTTGACAGTAAAGGTTGCTTTTAAAGTTTGTTAAACAGCGTTAGCTTGTTGCACTCCCCTGTTGCTCGTACATTTTTATATAAAGATTGTTCGAATTTAATAAATGAATCGTTAGCTCATGCTGAACGAAACAATATAACATACAATATGAACATATTAGGAGTGTGGGTGTGGTTAACCAAAACATCAGTTGCCAAGGAAATCCAGAAATTTACGTTTGCCGATTTTTCTAAAAATGACATAGACCTGTTTGTCACCTCCAAGTGACCAAATAATGAAATGGTTGCTATGGAGAAAAACAAACAGAAAAGCCGCCATTTTGAAAGAATTGGTTTTGCATGATTGCATCTCGTGCAGCTCTAACCGAGTCGGCAGGGCCCTTTAGCATGTAGCTTTTGTTATTCTTGAGTTTTTGTCTCGATGTTTGGAAGAAAAGTTTTTTTTTTCTGCAGGAAGACCGGAGCCTTTAGTCTATCACATCCCTCAGGAGTTCTTCAACGCTCTGCAGCAGCGGCTGTCGCTGGGATCGAAGAAAAGGAGGCTGCCAAACTTCACAACAGGTTCAGCATGTATTATGTAACACTCACTGTCATATGATGTTCATGTAAAAACTGTGGTTTGTTTTTAAAATCCAGATCAATTACAGCAGTAAACTCAGAGAAAGTTACGGACATCATCTGGGTTACATAATTCACTTTCAAAAACAGATGATCTAGTTTAGTCACAAAAACCAGATCATCTGTTTTTGTGGAGGATGGTATGAGCATCTCTACTGAGACGGTTTAAATGTTAGCACATCATTTCAGACAAAAGCCTTTTGTGTTTCTGCTTGAATTTCATTTTCTAAAACATCCAAAGATGGACTTTCCTCCAGTTTCTTTTAGTAAAAAGTCAAATCCAAACTCTGACTGTTTTTCTTTTGTTGGTTTTTGTCAAGCCTTTCTGAGAACCGATGGCGCTCCTGTGGGTTCTTTCTCCAAGTACACATGGCACATCACAAATCTGCTGCAGGTCAAACGCATATTTGACACCCCAGAGGTAAAAATTCACTCCAGGGGTCATTTCTGTTGGAGAAAAGTGTGTGAGGGGGAATCTATTATGTAGTTTTTGCCTCCTGAACTGAAAGGACTGAACCATTTTCCTCCCGTCCATCTTGCAGCTGCCGTTGGAAATCACTCAGAGTTTTGTGAAGAACGCTGATGGCTCGTACTCGCCCTTTCGATGCCCCAACCCCCAGCTCAAGCAGGAGCCGCTTGACAGATCCAGAGCAGACAGACCTCAGACCATCAGGCCGATGGAGCTGCGCACTTTCCTCAAAGTCGGTGAGTGTCTCCTCCGCCTTTCGTGTTGCAGCAAAGCGCTCGGCGGAGCTCACGCTGTCGTCTCTGCCAGGACCAGCCGAACAGATACAGGCCAACCCGTTTGTGATAGAGTGGATCCCCGACGTTCTGCCACGCTGCCAGATGGGGGAGCTGCGGATCAGCTTCGAGTTTGGCCACAAGCAGAGCGGGCAGCCGGATCACAGCGACAAAAAGGGGACGACAGAGAAAGGAGGCAGCAAGCCAGACTGTAGCCAAGCCAACAGCAAACAGTCTGCTGAAATCCTGCAGGTAGTTGTTTAACAGAGGGAAAAAGCAGGGATGAATACTAAATCACCATCAGTTTATTATTGATCCACATGAGTTCCTCTTTATTTATGGATTTCCTGTACTTACAAAAAAACAACAAACACATTGACACTAAACAGACTGCATTTATAGGTCATTTATAGGTCATTATAGGTCTTACAAAAGATGTAAGACAAAAATCAGGACAAAAAATAGTTTCAAACATGGATGGATACAAACTTTTTCTTTTTTAGGGGGTTGTGTCTCATTCAGGAAGTCGATACCTTGACTTCCGGGTTGAGGCACATGGGAAAAAGAAAATCAGTGGCGCCACATGGGATTTACGAACTAGTCCTAATTTACTTCAATGTAAAATAATAAACTACTTATTAAAAAAAGGAATAAACTTATAGTTTTATACACAATTCACTTACCATGGGTGTCAAGCTTCAATGTTGATAACGTGGAGCATCAGAAATTCTGATATTTGTTGCAATTGTCTGGGCACGTTGTTTCAGGAGTGCAAATATCTGAATTTCAGCATGACATCACCTTGCACCAACCAATCAGGAACTCAGCTTTGGCAGTGATGTGTTGATGATGTGATCAGTGTGATGGAGAAAAAGCTGACTTTGTTCTTCGTCCAAACTTCATGATATTTTTCTATTTTTGCCGAGATATTTAAAAGAAAAAAAGATCCTCTAATTTTATTTTTATTCACTTTTTCCCTCCTCAGACTAATGTGGGACAGCAAACTAGCAGGTAGCAAGTTTAGCAAATTGCATTTGTTGTGAATACATCAGAAGGGCAGCTGTTAAGACAAAGACTACATTGGTGCTGTTGGCTGAGATTTTTTAATTTAATGATATTTTCTAAGACACAATCTCAATGGCAGCAAATCTTAATAGTTTCTACTGAAAACACAAGGTTCTCACGTCTGTCTGTAGGGTTTTAACACACAGAATCGCAGGTAAATAAGCAAAGTTGTGTGACAATTTTCATCTGGAGTTGTACCAAATTGACCCCTGGCTAAAATTAGCAGAGGTTTTAGGATAGGGGGAATTTGAAAATTCCTAAAATCAATTCAGATATCCTCATTTCAGTCTTGGTTTCAAATTTACATTACTCATTTTCTCAGATTTTAACTTTTTTCATAATAATATAGCTCCTAAAAAAGAGCCAATGTTTTAAGTGTCATTGAATGGATTGTTGTGTGTGATTGTGAGTTCTGTAGAACGTCTCCTGAATACGTCAGCAGTTCTTCAGGAGAACTCGCATATCTGCAGCTTCCCTTGCTGTTCGATCTGAGGGTGTAGATGATTCTCACAAACTCCTTCATGCAAAAAAAGATGCTATTTGGTAGTGCATCCTTCATGTTCCACTGCTAAACCGGACATTCGCCTGTATTCCTGCTTCAACACCATGTCCTCCTGTTCTGCAGAGGTTCTATCTTTATCTTGCTCACCTGCTCTGTCTTTTAGCCCGTTTTCTTCTCATTTTTAGTCTGTTCAATAGAAAAATAGCCCATCTACAATTTAAGAGACATACGAGATTGTCTATAAGAATGTGCTCCTGTTCCTGTTTGAGGATTGGATTGTTTTCCATTCTGCTCCACTCTTCATTTGCCACATCTGACCTGAATCTTGGATCCAAAGCTGTTCTCTCGTCCCAAGATCTGTCTGCTGTTGACATTCTTCAAGTCAGAAACACGATGGTTCCCAGCTTGCTGTATCACCTCCACCCTTAACAATAAAGGTCACACTCCTTTCATTTTTCTTCTTGTGCTTTCTTCCTTTTTCTGCTCAATACAAACGGAGAAACACTCGGTCTCATCATTCCAGGGTCAACAGGAGCAGATACTGTGATTTTAACTGTAATATAATGCAAGCTAACTGTTATACTGTTAGCTAACTGTTTATGTTAGCTACTTCGACTGTATACTTGAACTGGACTGAGTAACCCCTCCTCCCTTGTGCTCCTAATAGGAAGTTCCTGCTTATCCCAGAAAGCCAAAATCCCGTAGACTTTTATTAAGAAATAAACAGCTCTTATTCAGTCATTCTATTTGCTAGAATAGCAATTCTTGCTCTGGTGCCTCTTTTTAACATGTTCTTTTTAGTTTTTTTCATGGTATTTTTTCTCTATTGCAAGTTATTTAAGTTGTAAACTGACCAATCAGATGCCTCAGATTCTCCCTAGCCCGCTTTCAGTGGAAGGGGTGTGGACTTCAAACAAGCTCACTCCTGATTGGTGAGAGTGGTTGCCGTAGAAATGTTGACTCAGATCAACTCGGGCCAATCACAGCTTATTAACGTTGTCTGGTTTCTTTATGGAGAAGTCCGTATCGCGGAAAAATGGCGAATGAATTGACTTAGTTTTGTTTGAACCGAAAGTAAGACATTTTCTTTGGGTGACGTCACACTCACTATGTCCAGTTCTCTCATACAGTCAGTGCTACAACGTTATGTAACTGTTATAACGTTTTCTGTAACATTTGCTGCATTTTATGTGAGCTGTAGAGTTAACTGATGTTTGGAGGGAAGATTGTGTAAAAATTCATACTTTTAAGAGCTTTGAATAAGTAAATTATGCGAGGTTCATTCACTGTTAAACTTCAAGCATTTTAACCTTTATTTATTTGTACTCAGTAATAAAAGAAGACTATTTAATAAAGCAGTGACTTGTTTACTAAATAAAATGCAAAAGCAATAGTTGTGGGAGTCGTGTCACATACAGTAAATGTAGAACAGTTTGAATGTGGTTTGAGTCTCCTGTGAGGATTGGGATTATTAATTTACTGGGGAGTTTTATGGACTATTTACTTGTACAAAAAATAAGACTTCCCTGCAAACATTTGAAAAACGTCCTCATGAATAACTTTTAGTGACTAGAATCCCGAGATCTTTGTCTGAAATGCCTCAAAAAGTACTTAATATTTATTTTATGTTGCAAACCATGGATATTACTGTATATCTGAACAGAAAACATCTCTGAATTCTTACTTTTTCCTGTACCAGATTACAAACTACATCCTAGTAGTTTGGGATTAGCGGAGCGAACACTGATGCTCTGGATCAAACCTTGAACTCTGACCTACTCATTTTTCAAACCACACCTTCAGCTGTTGTTTTGTGGAAAAAGTCACATGACTGTTGAGGTTTGATCCGTCTGTCTGAAGGAGTAGTACGACTGGGTACAACCCTCTGAGGGCAGATTAGGAAGATCTTTGTCGTTTTGTCAGTCTGTAACTGCTGTTGACTTCTACTGCAACTGTTGTTCAGTCGCACAAACTGTCTTCAGTGTTTATAAAATTATCCCATCGATCACTCAGTTCAAAAATGCATCCTTCAAAGCCCAGAAAAACTCTCAAATCAGTTAAAATCTTTGTACTTTGAACCACTCAAACCACAGTTGCACTGATTGTATTATAATGAAAAAAATGCCTGGGCTTGTTCACCACTAGATGTCACTAAATAAAAAGGAACCAGGACTCCAAACAATTGATAAAAGTGTTCATACTGGTTCATGATTTCATTTTGAACACGGTCCATAAACTTCAACCAGCATTTTTTCTTCTGCACTTCAAAGATGTTTTAGCGAAAATATACAATGATGCTGTATAATACTACAACCACTGTGTTTAAACAGTTAATTTATTGTTTCTCAAAATCTAAAAGCAAACAAAAAATAAATCTAGAAAGACAAAACTTTGGGGAAAAATATATTTTTTTATGTGGAGTTCATTCACAGCTATGGTCAAATAATTTAAAAACTGCATCAAAAATCCCCCCAAAAGGCAGAAGAAAATCAATTTTTTTAAGTCAAGTTAATTCCAAACAGTACCTAGTTTTGTTTAAGCTTCAGATATCATAACATAAAAACTCTTTTTTCTGAGCGTAAACCACAAACGCTCTCAGGACTCAGTTTCCAGGTCAAATTCTAAGTGTTTGGTCACAACCCTTAGTTACAACAAATATTTTAGTGGCACTAAATCTATCAATAAGACTTGAAGTGTGCATTCAGACTGGACACATTTGGTTTGCTTAAAGTGGGCCAGAGTTCCTTTCTCCCGATAATCCAGAACAAAGTTTCAGTCTGAATACAGACCAAACGCAAAGTTCAGAACTCAATCCGGACCAAATCAAGCGGACTCGGTCAGAAACAAATGATTTTCCCAGTCTGAATACGCCCGAAAACAACCAGAAAGTTCCCAATAATGAACATTTATTGTTTTTGCTGTTCTGGAAATGCCTCCCCAAAAATGTCAAATTAACCATAAAAACCCAAAAGAAACTTGTTTTGTTATTCTACAGGGTTACAAGCTTTTTTCTTGCTTTTTAGACAAACTGTTCCACCAAACCCAGAATTTTCAGCTGTTGATATTCACCAGCAGATGGAAGCAAACGCTCTCTTTTTACAAACTCAACCTACAAGAACCTTGTAGGAGGCAGAAAGGGACTTATCACAAAGTGACTGACATGTCTGATACAAATAAATCCTTATAAATAATTAGAGACACATTATTAGTTTTTACTTTGAGCTCCATCATATTTGTTTTAACCACCTGACTGTACTTTCTTTATAAACTTACAAATTATAGATGACACATAAGCAGTCATATATTTGCCTGTCAATCAAACCCAAAGTTCTAAGTGGATGTTAAAGTCTGACAAAATCTTTTTTCCAGATATTTTTTTAAATATGACTTTTTTTGGTGAAGGCTTCTGTGGAAAATACTTGCTATTGTCAGTTTTGATCAGTAAAGAGACAACATGAAGGTTTGTGAGAAATATTCTTACAAAATCTATCCGAGTGCAAAAAGAAAAATTGGGCTAATGAATACTCATGTTATTTGAAAATTAAAAAAATAAATATTTGTAAAAAAGGAAAAAGCCTAAATATTAAATCAAAAGTGTTGTGTTTCCTCTACTTTCCATGTTTTCCGGAGCTGCTGCTGCCCTTCAATGACATCGTCCAGCATTTCATAGCTTTCCAGCAGCGACACACTTTGCATGTCTGTACATCACAAATGAACCGTTTGACAAGACGACGCAAATCACAGCACAGCTTTCCAAAAATGTTGTCCAAATGTTCTTGAATTAATTAAGATTACAAGTTAATACCATGAGAGCATGGCGCCAAATCTACGTGCTCCTCAGAATAGCACTTATCAATATCTGGGATGTAGGCGTGGAAAACGGTGCCAGTACGAAGCCTCGTCTTCCCGCGCAGGCCCCCAGGACATGAGTTCAAGTACAGCCTCTGCCTGCACACGAGGCCCAGCTGCCAGACAGCTCCGAGCCCTGCATTTATCTGTTTATGTAGCCTGTCAGTCACAGTGATGGAGGATGAATCAATCCTCTCTAGGAAGGATTGGAGAGCACACTGTGCCAAAGAGACATCCTCCATCTCTGAAACTGACAGAATTGGCCTGAGAGGAGGGGAAGAGAACAAGCCAGCACAGTACAATGCAGAGATGAAACCAACACACACAAAAAAACGCACACACACGCACACACATGCACACACAGACCAAAATAATTTAGACCATGAAAAAGAGGAATATTACTCAGAAATTACCAATACAAAAACAAAATCCATAGTTTTTAAAAATGAATCCATTGGAGAAACGAGCTATTGATCCCAGCTTGATCTGTCCGTTTTTAAACCAGCTGAATTCACAAGGTTGCTGGAGCCTATCTCAGTTCCTGTTGGGGGAAGGTGGTTGGACACCCTGAACAAGTTGTAAATCTATCACAATGTTACTCAACCACACACATTCACACTTGTGGGACAAGTTAGAGTCTCCAATTAACCCATATAGCAGGCAAGGACAACATGCAAACTCCATACAGAAAGGATTCAAACAAGAAGCAGAAGTGCTAACCACTTCACCACTGTCCACTCTATACTACAGCTTAATGATTCTAGAAATACAAACATGTAGATTCTTCATTCTGCTAATCCGTAAGTCAGCTGCAATACCGTCAGATCTTTTATTTCCATCCGTCCACTTTCCAAACTCATGGAATCCCTTTTGGAGTCAGAGGGTTGCTGGAGCCTACCCCAGGTGCTGTTGGGATCAAATGCTAAGGGTTCACCCGTGACAGGTTGCCAGACCATTGCAGAGCCAGATCTTTTGTGTTAATAAATAGTTTAAACAGAAGCTCTCTGACCAGGTGAAATGGTTAAAAAAATCATAATAAGAAACCTAAGAAATTCTGTGCCAAAATGGACCTGGGAAAAGTTACTAAGACACTCCTGCAGCTCTGAGATCTCAGAGACCTCACAGTGTGTGCCACTATCTTTAAACTAGAAACATAGGGGATAACCAAAAAACATGTGTCCAAGACCACAACCATGACTCACTGGGGAGGTCCAAAAAGCAGCAGAACAACATAGAAAGAAGAGCAGGCCTGGATTCAGTTAAGGTTCATGACTCAGCTGTCATTTCTGGACAAAAATTGATCCATGGGAGTCTTCAAGGAGAAAGACACTGCTGACACATTTGATCAAAAGCATCTGGATTACCTCCTAATTTCTGGACTAATATTTTGTGGACTGATGACACAAAAATGGAATTTCTGGAAGGTGTGTAAAACAGCGCCAAAACACCATTAAATAATAATACAGAAAGTCATCAAAGGTTTGGTGGACGTGATGACAGTAGAGCAGGGGTCTCCAACCCTGGTCCTCGAGGGCTACCGCCCTGCTTGTTTTGCAGCTGACCCTGCTTCAGTAATTGCTGCTCACCTGGATCAGGTGTGTTCAAACAAGCAGGGCGGTAGCCCTCGAGGAACAGGGTTGGAGACACCTGCAGTAGAGTGATGTAGGGATGCTTCCAGGATTCTTTCATCTACAATCCTGAAAGAAACTGCCTTCATTCAGTTGATCTTTAGAGCAACACCATATGGGTTTTGTAGTAGAACAGACATGGATTTATCTCAAACATTGGTTTTGAGTTGTTGGTGTCAAAGGTGGTACAATTAACTAGGCTTGGGGGCAATTACTTTTTAGGCCCCCAAAACCTCTCATTGCAAGACCATTCTCACTTTGCCTGCTTGTTACACCTCCTTTAGGGCTGTCATGATGGGAGTCAAACTTCCTCGTGGATGCAGTAACTTGACGTCCAAATCTGTGTATCCAAACATTGTTTAAAAAGGAGACATTTTGGGGAAATCACTGATTGGTGGGATTTTAGTAAATGTTCTCTTTCACTGACTCATCTGCACCCCCCACACGCTGCAATATAAAATGAGAAGCAGAGCTGCCAACAAATGTCCTACCTGCCAACACAAGGAGGTGAAAACAGGCTGACGGAACCAGTCAACACAACCGCACGGACCAACAGCCAACTGTCACACAACATGTCCACAGCTTGGATGAAACCCTCACTCACAGTAAAAATCCATTAGGAGAACCTCGTTAGTGACCTCTGAGCTCCGTCATGTCAATCTTTGGTTCAACCAGCCAAATCCACCGTCGGTCCCCAGATGAGCTACGTCTTTACTTCTCTCCTCCTGACATGGTGAGAGCCCAGGGACCGAAAGCATTAAAACAGAATGACGGATGGAGACGTGGAGCGAGCTGATTGTGTCAACAACCAACTGATTTGCATTATAAATAGACAAAAATACACAACTGTAGGAGCGTATCTTGCTGCAAGTACCTAACTGATGCGCGATGCACTTTAAAGCGAGAAGCACGACTACAAATCTCTCTCTACAGACCATGTTTTGAAATTGGAGCTGAAAATTATTTGATCTTTTGATCCACAGCGAAAAATCATCTGTAAAGAAATACTTGTGTACCATTCATACTTTTTTTTAACCTCCTAAAGCTTTGATTTTACTTTGGCAATTTATTTCAGACATTTTGTGCACTTTTTCCATATTTTTACCAAACCAAAACCAATGTACTGAATCAAATATAACTACAGGTTTTTTTAAACCTCATACAAACTGTTGAACATAAAGTGTAAAACAAAATAATTACCAATGTCTAAAACAGAAATAAAAACAAAATTCTGGAATTTTATTTTAGATCTAAGTCCCTTTATTGAGTTTGCAATTTAAACAAGAGGAGCTGTAGTTTTGATGAGGAAGTCTGGAGTAACAGAGACGAACGGTGGAGTTGTTCAGGACACGGATGAGAGTTGGAAGATGGTGGTGAGATGTTCTGTAGGTGTGACCGTGTAGATAAAGGTGGAGGTGGGACTGCACGAAGGAGCAGCTTTGAGCTCCTTCTTAGGTTAGAGCTATTAGGAAAGAGGACGACCAAAGAGGAAGTTCATGGATGTAGTGAAGTAGGACATGAGGGTGGTATGAACGAGGAGGATGAAGAGGAGCAGGTTGGATGGGAGATGATCCTCTGTAGTGGCCCTAAAGGGAGCAGCAGAAACGCACAGAAGAAGTCTGAGAAATCAGGCTCTAGTTTATTTTTGATTTGAAAGTGGACTTTTTACTGAAATGCTATGTACACACCAGCCATGTGTGGTGCGTTCAAGAATGCGCTGAACAGGGGTTCGTTAAAGCGCTTTTAGCAAATGTTGTTCACGCTGGGCTGTCGGTACCCAGTACTAGCATGTACACCCAGTTGGAAGAGTCTAGGAGTGAAATGTTGAAGCAGTGTAAATGTCCTGAATTTTGCTCCAGGCCTTTTTTTTTTCCACAGCTCTATTCCGATATATCAAAGACTTGGTGTCATATATCCTGGCCGGGCACAAACTACAATAACTGGTATTAATTTCTCCTCCATGATCAATTTTCAAACAGTTGACACTTGCGGGTATTGAAAATGACTCCACCCATACGCCACTACAGAATCAGAGTGCCTGATTGGTCCTAGTTCAACTGGTTTAACTTTTGGTTTATTTTTCAACACGTTAAACAGTTGTGTGTTTTGTACGTTAAGTTCTAAAACGCGAGAGTTTTCATTGCGGAAGCTTGAGACTCGCATATACGCACGTTTACATAGACTTTTCAGCGAAAATGGCGGCTTGAATGCACATTGCTGATGCCAGTGTGAACCTAGCATGAGATATAATAAGAAATTCCCTTTGTCTTAAACACTTACTGTACATGGAGAACTGGAATAAGCACCTGTTAGTCAGTCATTCTGTTTGTCAGAATAACCATTCTTGCTCTGATACATTTTTCTCAACATCTTCTTGCTAATCTGACATTTTTTTCACGATATCTTTTTAAAATCGGAAGTTGTTCAATTTAAAACTGACCAATCAGATGTAAAAGCTTAGTAAATGCTTAGTAAAAGCATGTAGTGCCCTCTGGCCCCCACCTCAAATGTTTGATTGACAGTCTTTCCCGAGCCGCTTTCAGTGGAAGGGGTGTGAACATCCTCACACATGATCAGCGACAGTAGTTGCCATAGAAACTTGGACTCATCACTGTTGACTGGCTCTAAATGGCAAAGGCACAATAGCGACGGAATTTCGGTAGAGCCGGAGGTAAGGCATTTTCTGTGGGTGACATAACACCCAGCTTTGTCCAGTTCTCTACATACAGTCAATGGTCTGAAACCAGTCTCCAGTGGTCATGTGAGAAACTGCTAGAACGGATACTTCTAGGTACAGAAGGTGGAGACTATGAAAGTCCTTCAAGATCATTATGTTCTAGTAACTAGCAACTTTCCACAGTTTCTTTGGCCTGACTTTCATCTGCTCTTCTGCTCTGGCCTCAATCATTCAATGATACATAGATCTCCTCCACTTCGTAGTCAAACTTTTTGCTCCCGCCTAACTTCATGCTGCTTCCTGTCGGTTGGGGCTGATCAGTCATCATGAGATCTGTCATTGCAGAGTCATTGCCTGAGGAAACATGAGCCAATTATGGCCATAAATAATAATGGGAAAACGCATCTGGCACGATGACTGATGGGCCTCTCTCACATCTCATTTACATGGCTATTGTGTGGCCATCAGCAGCTTTGCTCTAATGTAATGTTCAGAAAATTAGACTTTCATGAAATAGTGTGAATCAAAGGAGGAGTAATGGCACCAGGGGGGCACTAACATCCGAATGTAGACACAAAACAGCCAGGGAGCAAAGACAAAAAGGTCTTACTTGTTGCTGTTGCAGTACTTTTCATGTACTGATCCATTGGAACACAAAGGTAGATTGTTTGTGTCTTTGTGGTCAGGCAACTAACCAGCTGCCTCCATCATTCAGACGTGTGTTTTCCTCTAAGACACCTGTCTGCTTTCTTTCAGAACTTTATATTTTCACAGGATTTTAGGGAGGTTGAAAAAACAACACACCTGTGTCTCACCTGCTTCATCCTTACGTATTAGGTGTTTGCTATGACCTGTTGTTTTGCAGAATGCTTTGCAGAGTTAAAAATGTGCAGGAACATTTCAGCTCTAGGGGTTTACCGAGCAGTCTGTGATTTCATTGAACCACCATACAGGATAGCTGCAGACAGCCCATATCCACCTGTAGGGACAACTAAGCCAAAAGACAGACAGAATTATGAAATGTTGATTAAAAATATTGTTTAAACTGGACAAACTACAAAAATGCAGTTTTCGCTTTAGCATCTACCAAAAAGACTTTTTAAAGGTGGCAATGTCGCCACCTTAAAAAAAAAAGTCTTTGCTTTATGTACAGTGAGTCATTATTTCAACATTATATTTTCTGCTTTATAGGCGCACCCAAAACCTTTCGTTTAAAAAGAAATGACAGTGTGCCTTTTTATCAGGAGCATCTCATAAATGGAATGATTCTGGTTGTTTTTACTGAGGCCGAAGCGGTTTTGAAAGATACATGGCGGTCTGTTGAAATCTTTGGATGGATGTTATTGTGAACACACTAATGCAGCGAACGTGTTGCGGTGTCCGACTGTGTGTTGTTTTTTTTTTGTGTTACTAGCAAAGCTGGGAGTTAGCGTAGCCAAACCAGCTATTGCTAACACCCTAACGCGGCAAACGCTTCTAACGTGTTACAAACCAATTCTAGAGTTTCTGTGAAAGCGGTTAATGAAGTCTGACTGACAGACAGATTTATCTCTTGAGTCTTTGGTTTTGCTTACTGTGCCTCATAGTTCGGTGTTTTATATGGTACGATGACCATTCAGTGACGGTGTGCCCTTTATCACTAGTGCAGAAAATACGTTATATAAGTTTGTGCTCAGCGGCATTTCACATAAAACTCTTAGTAATCTGTTGGTTTCAAAAGAATGGGGAACTTTTGAAATTTATTGGATGTCATGAAAAACAGTTTGGATGTTTTTCTTGTATTTTCTATGAAGCACTTTGACATGACCGTGGTCGTGAATTTGCATTTTATAAATAAACTGAACTGCATTGAAACGCTGGTATGTAAAACCAGACATTTGCAGATAGATGAAGTTGCTCTATATTGTGCAGTGATATCTTTTAGTCCACTCGTTTGTTTTTGTCCTAGTCATGGACCTCCCGACTTTGCTCTTTATAGCCTCACCCTCCCATTAGCCTTTTTTCCTGCAGTTTTTCCCTCCTAACTCGTCTCTTAGATCTCACCTGACCCTGAAGACTCCCTCCAGCCCTCTCTGTCTCTCCGGCTTTGACTAATTGATGCCATCATCCTCTCTCCATCTATCAGGGTGCTCTTATTGTTTTGACATCTAGTTAATTCTCTGCTCATGATTTATCAAATTCTTATTACCGCTTGCTGAAAGCCTCATTTATTGTTCTGATGTATGGTAATGATAGTCCGAGCGAGCTTGGCTGCACTGCAACAAGCCCACTTTTTCTTTTTTGTGCCATTTCCTTTTATCTCTACCTCTTTTGGAGTTACTCTATTGATGCTGTGCAAATAGTTCCATTCAGTTGGAGCTTTTGTTTTTTTTGATGATCAAATCCTTTTCATTTACAAACTGCATCATTCTACACTTTTTCAACCTGGTTTTCCCAAGTTTATTTTGGGATGTATTCCTACAAAAGGGAATCGATGTTGAAGACTCTACAAACTAAAGCTAAAGGTGATCAAATTATTTGAGACAGGAGCTAAAGCTACACCCAGTCAGTTTTATTTTCTTATGAAAAGAAATGCTGAAGTACGACTAAATTCTCAGTGAACCAAATAAATAGGAGGTAAAAATATTCCCTTTTCTTTGTGAGATTTCAGCTAAAAGTGGTCATCCTCATACTATTCTATTAGCAGAAGCTGTTTTTTGTTAATCTAAGGCTTTTGCCTGTAGCATGTAACATTACATTATCGTTATGGGTTTCCTATCACATGCTTTGTGTCTTTTTTCAAAGTCCTTACCGTTTTGTAGGCGGAAATGCTTTTTCTTTTGGTGGAAAGGTCTTTAAATGTTAGTTTTTCCTGTTGTTTTGCAGAACTGCATGTACAGGTCCAGCAGAAGCTTGCTTCAAGCCAGCTAAAATTCTTCTATATTCTATTTATCCAGGGTACAAGGCCAGTCATTACTATTAATGTCAAAAATAAAATGAGTTGATTGACTTGATTGGTTATGCCAATTTGCTTCCCGGTCTGTTTTTCCAGGAAAAACTTTTGGAAATAGTGTTCCTTTGTCCTGTCACTGTTTGTTCTTGCACAACTTTGCTTTAATTTCTGGATCTTTACTTTGAAATAATGACGTGTCCACTTAAAGTTGCCTGGCTTTTATAGTGATGAATACTTGGCATTACCACTCAAGCAAAGAGTATTAATGCTTATCATTTACATATTAGCGAGGATGTAAACCCATTTATGTTGAAAACTTTGAGACAAAGTCGGAGCCGATTTACTGCCAAAAGCCACGCTTTCTTTCTTCTTTTAACCATCCGTCCTCTCCCTCCTGCTGTTCCCCCCTACCTGCCTTTTTCCATTGTCCATCCTCATTTTCATCCTCTGTGAAGGACGTGCGGTGGTTAAGAAGAGGTCAAGCATTAGTACAACTATCTAATCACTAGCTATACTATTCTCCCTTTCTCTCCTCAATTTTCTCCCTCTACCCCCCATGACAAGTCATCTATCAGCAGGCTGCCAGGCCTGGCCTCTCCATTAGAGCCGTGGTACCCAAGCATTTCTCAGTCCTGCTCACACACACTTTTCCATGCATCTCTCTGCCCAGAAACTCTCTGTTTGAGCAGGGAGATCAATGCTGCCAGCTCCAAGCATCATCTGTCACACTGCTGTCCTCCGTCTTAATGAGCTTGTCTGGCTCCAGCTCCTCCTCCTCCTTCATTCTCCTTCTTCCCTGCACACCACTCCGTCCTTGTTCAGCTGACTGTTTGAATCTCGCAGCTCAGCGTCTGGAAACACTTCCCCTTTCACTCGCTCTGCTGTCAGTCACCTGACGCTGTTTAGGTAAAGCTAATGGCACCTGCAGGTAAAAGGTACGTTGTAGGATGTCAGGAGGAGTAAACTCCAAAGTTAAGCAAGCAGGTAGAACCTTTTCAAAGGGTGAAAGGTGAATACTGCAGGTATATCTGTCTCTGCTAAAGCCACGGTTACATATTCCAAAATGCCACACCGCGGCGACCTGAATGAAAGTTTTTCAGCAAATTCGGCAGGTGGCTGTGCAGCGGCATTTGTAATCTGGAGGCGGCAGTCACATGTTACATGCTACGGAGTGGCCACAGAGGTTTTAAGAAAAAGTTAACATTTTACGGCGATCAGACGATTTAACGTCGGTCAGCACATTTTGAGGCTGCGCGTTGGCAGTCCAGTGACACGTAGTGCCATTACCAAATGGGGCAACAGCCACAGGTTGGTGGCAGCCGGAATCATCAGTAACTTAGCAATGTGAAAATGTCTCCGAATGGCCATCCATATCAACCACCTGGTATAACAGGTGGGCCGTGCTGCACACCTGACTGCTGCCGTGTACATTTATGACCACGTGAAAATAAAAAAATAAAAATCCGGCGACAGCATGAAATCTTGATGATTTGCAGTTTTATTTGTGACCGTAGAATAACGTAAAAATAATTAAGGCATTTTTTTAAATGCCTTAAAGATTAATTCAGAAATGACATGATACAATCGCTTGCATATTGCGTCATTTAACTTAAAAAAAAAACGTTTTCCTTAATTAGAGCATTTATTTATTTATTAATGTTTGTTTTTTAACCAAAGAAATCTTGAAAACCCACCCAGAAAAAAGTATTCATAGAATAGAAATGTTTAAACATTCATATTTTTATTTTTACCGGTAATTTAAAGAGTACATTTCTTTTTTTATGTCTTTTTTAAGCCTTCCCTGACAGCATGTCACGGACCACAATGCATTGCGTTTGAACAATATTTTATGTTAATTAAAAAAAAAAAAAACATCCAGGTTTTCATGATCAGAACACAGAGGATTCATAAAAAGTCTTTGTAAAATGTTCATATTTATTAGGTTTTTACTTCGGGAAATCAACAACACCATATTTGGTCTTTAAAAACAATGTAGTGAGCATGGTGTCCGAATTGCTTTTAAAATCCAAGGCCCTAGATAGTCTGCACTATACAGTTTTAGAGTAGTTAGGGAGTTGAGAAGGAATTGCGACACAGACATTGCTGAGAAACCAGACCCAAACTAAGCAAAATGTTGAGCCTGAGTACCACCTGCTGTTTACCTGAATGAACCACCGTCTAATATTTGCATAATACAGAAGAACCTTAACAGCCATTTGTTCTTTTTCTGGACAGATTGTTCTTTTTAGAAGCGAGGGTCATTATCTGCAAAGAGCCCCTTCACATTAAATCTCTTTAATCCATTTAAGGCATCCAAGTCCCGATATTTGCCACCATATTTGTCAGGACTAATCCTCTCTAAAGCAGACTTTACCCAATAATCCTGGACAGGACACACCTTTGTTTATCTGTCCATGCGGTTCACTTTGGGTAAAAGTGGAGCGACAGGAGAGGATTATTGTCTAAAGAAGGAGGCTTTTGTGAACTCCACACAGACTTGATGCATTTGAAACTCTGAGGTTGTGTTTACTCTCTGCAGCTGTGTAAAGATCCCCGGGCGGAGAACAATTGCATCGCCACAAAGGAGAACTCGCCACACAAAATATAGTCACAGCTCATGTTACAGCTGAATGGATTTAAGGGAAGTTGAACAGGTTTTCTGTGGCTTAAAGCTCTTTCTAATGAATTCTTGAGGAACATCTGGTTCCAGCTGCGTCCGTCTGAGCATGCTTCTTGGTAATCTGGTGGTAAAAGGGCTGGGATGGAGGCTGCAGTTGAACCCTGCTGTCAATTAAGTCCAGCAGGAACCATTTATGAAACAGCAGCAGTAAAGCTTTAGAAACATGAAACCCATACTGGGGTTGACCCGTGTGAGTGCTGGCTGCAGATTTTTGGGTTGTCAGAGTCCGAGGAGGGTGTTAGAGAAGAGGAGCACAGGTGCATTTTGCAGTTCTTTT
Organism: Oryzias celebensis; assembly: GCA_014656515.1. NCBI lineage: Eukaryota > Metazoa > Chordata > Actinopteri > Beloniformes > Adrianichthyidae > Oryzias > Oryzias celebensis. Next base: position 4,050,302 of record BNCR01000012.1, read on the forward strand.
GATGCTTGTATACTCTATGATCAGAGTATTGTGAAGTATCTGTAAGGCTGATGTAACTTGCACACACTTATGACATACAAGTATGGGTGATGATGTCACCTACGATGCCCTGACGCCAGTGTTCCCCAAGTTTGGACAATAGATTTGATCATCATTTGACTTTGTGCATTTTGGAAGCTTGATGAAGAACATAATCACACAGACAAAAGTCATTAACATAATTAAGGTCTCTTAATTTAGTGTCGTGTCAGGAGTGGTTAAAAATGATCTTACAAGATTATCTCAATAAAAAAAAACCCTAAAACATGTTACCAACAAATCCATTATTAATACTCAATAAGAAACAAATCAGATTACTTTGAAGCTCCATGCAAAAAGCTTCTGGTGAAAGATTTGAGAACAAGTCAAACTCCTGACTGAGCGCCCCGCCCCGCCCCGCTCGTTCCAAAACTGTGATTCGTTCGTGAAAGTCACGTCTCTGTGCAAACAGGCTCAGCGTGTGGATCACTCTGTGCCATAAATCCATATTTTAATCCGGACTCCTGGTAGCCTCATGTTTTGGATTTTTTCTGTCTTGAAGTTGTATCCAGTTCTTCTGTCTGTTCTTATCCCATTTGCACAGAAATGTTCCACATACAACTGTTCTTGTGTTGCACGACCCCGGACGGCTTTTAGGGCTCAAGTGATTGAAATGGAATCAAGAGAATCCAGTCCATCTCTAAAACCAAAAGATTTTTCAGAATTAAAGATCGTTCAAACGTAGCTCCCCTGACCAAACTTTACAGCTCAAATAATCAAAGGTGTAGCTGAGAGAATCCGGTTATTTTTCAAAATAAAAGAGTTTCGGGATTCAAAACAAAATCATTTATTTCTTTATGCGGACCAGTGGCAATTGATCCATGGACCCCGGTGTTTGGCAAACACTGCCTTACGCCCAATAGTGGAACATAAGACCAGGTTTATACTTCAACTTGATTTGCAATTGCCCGAGTCGCATTGGTTGCAGTACCATCGGAGCAGAATCGCCCAGATCACTGGGAAATGTGACATCTGCTGATGACATCATCCACGACTGGAATTCTACGTCTGCATTGCAATCACGGGCAAATCGCATCATTTAACCTGAATTTATTTCAAGTGATTAGAGTACGTGATAACGGAGCAAACAATGTCCAGAAAAATGTCTTTTTAACACAGCAGATGACAAAAACTCGAGAAATACCTACAACTAGGTAGAAACTAAAGCAAGTTTTTTATTTTTTCAACTTTGCATTGCCTGCTTTTGTCACGTGGACCAGCACACTACTCCCTCCTCTGCCTCATTGTGTAGCTGCGCGTTCGCAGACGCATTTCCCTATGACCTGTTGCCTGCAGGATGCCTATCGAATGAATGAACATTGCACAAACATTTATGTTCTATGGACCCACCGAGTGGTCTACAACCATGATATTTTGGATTCTGTTTGCTCTGTACAGGTTTGCTCTTTTTTTCACCTGCAGCCCATATCCACCCATAAGGACAGTTGGGACTTAGACTTAACTGAAATACATACACAAAGACTCGCAGTACTTTAAAGGCACAGTTTGCCCACTGCAGAACAGACAGACTTGAAAGAAATGTTTGGCACCACACTGGTGTTTAAAAAAGACAAGTGTTGGTTATTGAAATCGCTTTTCCTGGAACCAGTTTGATATTTATTGGTGCATTTATCTCCATTAAAGCCATCAACTGTGCATGAAGGCCTGTAAATGTGTGCCATTCTTCTTGTTGATTACACAACAATCCATCTGCACAATGAGTCCTGTTAATCCTGCTGGACTGTTTATGTTTCAGGAGCTCAGTTAACTCTAAATTCACTTATGATAAGCCTTTCTATCAGCGCCACTGTACGTAGGGCACCAATTGCTGCGGGGCCAGCAGTTAATACCGCTCTAATTAAATGACACAGCGTCCTTGTGTAGCTATATTTACAAATCTCTTTCTTATAAATGGATAGAAAGTATTTTGAGCTTTCTAATAGTTTTTCTTTGAAAAATCAAAGTGAAGGGTTCACAAATAAAGAATTTGTTTAAGCTTAGAACCATTACAGGAATTACTATAAAACCCACTGCTCTCAAATATAGCTTATAGTGGTCAAAATAATGTGATTGTCTTTTTTAGAAAGTTTAATGTTTTTCTCAAAAAATGGGCATTAAAGAAAACATGTACTGACCTTTTAAAACCTGCTAAGTTACAGTTTATATATAGTTAAATGAAATTTTTAGAACTTGGCTCATGAAAACTTACGATGGTACATCATCTTTGCTGGAATCAGTATCGATGCTAAAATGGATACAGAATCAAGTTCTTTCTTCCAAACTATAAATGTCTCAGACCAGGAAACGCTCTCTGACCCACCGTTCAAGGTGGTCTCGGTTCACCCTGAGTTTCCTCAGTCTGAAAAGGCTCTACGCACTACAGGATGGAAACGGAGTAGCATAGCAACGGTGAGACACAAATAACTCAGTGAAAGTTGGTTGAATGACTGTAGGCTCATTGAAACTACTTTTAATGAGATACACATCCCTTCTCACACTGTTTTCTCGACAATCTATTTGTCAGAAACACATATCAGCGAACGTTCACAGCCGTTTTCTCAGAAACTGCCTTGCAACATGCCTCCACCGTACCAAAGCAGCAGTAAAAAGTGTTGTTACTGACGTTTATACAGACGTTCAAAATTGGTCATTGGAATATAAAGTTTGAAAAAGTAAACTATCCACCAAAACGATTGCAAAGCGCAAGGCTTCCATTATTCTTTCTCTTGTTGCTTTGTCCCGCCTTTGTAATTCGTAATTAGTTAGTCACGTGATTTTGTTTACAAGCTTGGGTCTGGAACAAGAGTGTTCGCTTGACAGCAGTCTGAAAACAGACCAAACGCATGATTCCGAATTTGATATGGAACTTTTCCAGTCTGAAAACACCCTTAAACATATTCAACCTGTTGGATGTAGATTCTTTCTTGTCTGGGTAATTTTCTTGGATTGGCACCCACACAGCGAGCAGCACCACTGATTTCTATTCATTTTTGTGCCATCAGTCATCATGAAGTCCAGACCTAATTTAGGAAAAGGATGTTGTTTTTTTTCTTCATTCAGTGGATCTGTCTTCTGTTCTGCTCAGTCTTTCAGTAAATCGACGTTGTAAGTGCTCTTTTGTTGATGGTGTGGGTTATGTCAGAGATGGAGACTTGAGTCTTGCATGCAGAGACCTGAGATTTGTGGTCTGGGACTTCTCATTTGTTCATTCTCATTTTTTATCTGCAGGAAGTCACTGTCAGATAAGAAACAGAGAAAAGCTCTTATTATAAACAGTTTACCTTTTGCAGAAAAATTAACTTTCTGTTATTGCGTACCCTCAAGTTGTTTAACCCTTTAACACCAGCGACCCCTAAAGGACAAACGCTCTTTGAAGGACCGTAACTCTTCGACCGTTTACGGGAACAACGTGAATCAGCTGATTCTGACGTGGAAAAAAGCGTCTTTTCATATCTGCTTTGCAGTTGGTGTGGGACAGATTATATTAATAATGTAATGTGACAAAGTGTTGCGTAATGGCGCAAAGCGGCTTTTCTCACTGGATTGAAAGCTACCGTTCAAAAAGGGTTAAACAGAGTTAATGAGAGTTTTTAGCGTTCCATTTAGTGTGAACTGTAAGTTTTCAGACATGATACTAAACTTGGACTTGTGAGCATCTCTGGGTAATGTTGCATTGGAGGTGATTCATGACGGTGAGTATTTGGCACCGTCAGGACAGACTGTCATGTTGTATTGATCTTTTTGTTATGAACTGAGGCTATTTTGAAAGTGAAGCTTGATGCTGGAATGTGATCTTAATTTTTGTTTTGGTGCAACATGTTTGGCTGTTTCTGAAAGTCACTTTGGTTTAAAACCAACATTTTCTAGATTTCTTTGAAATATATGTTAAAGAATTCTTGGGCTTTTAATTTGATGATAGCAACTTTATTATCTAAATATTTTCTGACAAGGTTTTTACGTCAAAAATGTCACCACAATTTCCTCTTTAATAATACCGTCGCTGTTTAAACTATGCTCTTTGAAGCACTATAACTCTTCGATCATTTTTGCAACGAACGTAATTTCCAGCGTGGTTTTGACGTTTCACCACGTCTGAATCGGCTGGTTTACGCTGATTGCGTAAACATTTCACTACTGTAAAGTGTTGAATATCAACTCAAAACTGTTTTTCTCGGCTTCAGAATCTGTTGGATTCATGTTAATTGCGTTAATGGTTGAAGAGTTAGAGTTTACGTCGATTGCGTAAACATGTGTGAATATCATTACCCCAAATAACACTACAACTGGAGCTGTCACACTCTCTGAAGTTTCATGTCTCTTTGACTGCTTACTCAATTAACATGATTTCAACAGATTTTGACTGTAAATCCGCTGATTTACCTTGTAAATGGTTTAATTGTTCCAGTAGTTCAGAGAACATCAACACTGGTGATAAAGCTCCTATGTTAAAGGTTTAAACTCTTTGAGTAAGTTTTTAGTGGGTTGAAGGTGTTTATATTAAAGATTACCAATACCTGATTATGAATCCAAAACTTAACCAGACATATTATTCTAGATGTCACTTATTCCTCTTAACACTGAAACTTTAGCTCCAATGCTGAAGTTCTTTGAATTACCATAACTGTTTACGCAACTAACTGAGAAACTGACTCATAAACCTTTGCAACTAGATGAGAAAAATGGCTTTGCTTTGCGCTGATATGCAACACTTTGCAGTAGTGGTGTAATCAAAGTAATTCAGCTGATTTTAATGCAGAGAAAAGCAGATTCTGCAAAACTTTACCAACAAAGTGTTGGGGTTTTATCTATAATGTAAATCTTTTGGAGTTAAGTTCATTGGGTAAATCAGGGGAGTCCAAACCTTTTGAGAGGAGGACCAGATTTTGTGAGGTGAAAATGTGTGAGGGCCTGGATTCTTTCAACTTTTATTATATTAAAATCGTAAATGGTAAATGACGTATACTTGTATAGTGCTTTTCTACATCTCATTTGTTAGTTTATAACTTAAATAACTCGTGATAAAGAAAAAATATTGGAATAGAAAAATAGAATTATGTTAAGAAAATGTATCGGAGCACGAAGGATTATTCTGACAAACAGAATGACTGAGTTATAGATGGTTATTCCTCATTATACCATGGTCTGGGTGAATACTTGATCCTAATTGGCTGCTGGGCGTGGATTAAAAAGTTAGAACGGACAGTGAAAATGTCCACCTAAAAACAACAGTTCTGGTCACATAGCCCAAATATTCTGTATCACTGCGCTGGTTTCTTTGCAACAAACTGTTGCTTCATCATCAGGACAAAAACAAACGGTGAGAGGGTAGCTTTCTCTTGAACCGATGCTTTATTTTACCTGTCACGACGGTCAGCATGGACATCTTTTTACTTTCCAACTGCGGTCGAGGTTGGTGCCAGCTCAGCGCTGTGCCATGTATAAAATAGTCCCCTTTCTGTGAAAAAATTATTTAAACTTAAAAAATAACAAGAATACTAATAATTGATTGTATATATTTTTTTTTCTTTTGTAAGTTTCCATGGTATAAGAGGGATAATGGCCGACCAAGTGACCATTATCAGAAATGAACGCACTTCGCGTCGAATGGTTCAGGCTTCCACGTCATGCGTTAATTTGTGATAATGTACATTTTTTCAGGCATTATTCCTTACATAGCAGTCTGTGGGATTTTGGCTCTTTGGCGCAGACACTTCCTATTTGAAATGCCAGGAGGGAGGAGTCACTCAGTCCAGTTCTCTGTATACAGTCAATGGTGTAAAGGGTCAAAGATTTACTGAAGGTCAAAGAACATCTTTTATTTATAAAGGGTAAGTACGGAAACCTGTTAGATGTCCCATTAACTTGTAGAAGTCATAGACTACAGATGGAAAAATGTATTAGTAATGCAGAGCTTTGTATTCCTTTGTGAAGCCTCTCTGCTGCCCCCTGGCTGAGCGGTTCCCTGAAAAGCCCTCCTCACTTCTCCTCTCCTCAGTCCAACAGCTGGCCCATTCCTCAGCGTTATTATTGGATTTCAGAGAGCTGGGAGGGAGCATATGTCACATCTCACTTCCTCACCCCTCCCCTCGTTCTCACTCATTCTTTCATTCATCTTTTTCCTTTTTAATAACTCCCTCTCTGCTCTTTGGCCATTAATAAAGATGAACTCAGTCTGCTGTCACCTCCCGCTCTCATCTTTCTATCTGCGTCTCACAGTCGTCTCCTTCTCTCTGCTTTATTGACCTCTTCTTAAAATCTCCCGTTGCTTCTCCTCGTCTCTCTATTTCTCCCCCGTCCTCTCAGTCTGCCCTCCATTTAAAAAAAAAAGCTCTCGTTTTCCCTCCACTCCCCTCACCTCTCTTTTCTCCTTCAATTTCTCTCCTCCTGACACAGCAGTCCATCATGCGCTGGCCTCTGGACGCCGGCCTCCTTCTGACACTCCCATTCATCAGGACTTTGAAAAGCAGAAATCACTCTCTCCTCTTCTCCGCTGGCCGCTGCCACTTATTGCGCTATCCATCACACCTGGCGGATGATCAATACGAGCCCTTCCCCTCTGCCCCCGCCTCCTCGCCTCTGCTCCTCTTTCACCACATCTTCCCCTTCCTCCTCCTGCTCCTCCATCTCAAGTGTAGTTTTTCGTGGACTTCTTTCATTCCTCTGTGCAGCAGAATTCCGGTTAGGCATCTGAAACATGGAGCTGAAGCTGAATAAAGCAATGAGGATACATCATTATTAACTATACTGAAGATGATTTTTGTAGGAAGGATATAAATGGTATAAATATTTGAACTTTACCCAGAATTCTTAGTCTTTTAAGAGATGGAGACCTCAAACACCTGATTTGTTTGAAAACACTTTTTCAAAGTCTCATTTACTCTTTGAAAAACAAAAGTAACTGGAACCAAAAGTAACCCGGATTTTGATCTTCCAGTTTTCTCATGATGGAGGACATATAAATATATAAGAACTTAAGATAAAAACTGCATCTGAGTATTTCTTTATTTAAATCATGATGGATCAAGAACAGATAAAAACCCGCGATTTGAAAAAGCTCGGTTTTGTGACAAAAACTGGCGTGGGGGGGGCAAAATCTCCCTTCTCCACTACAATTATGAATACACTTGCAGACAAATAAATCCATTAATGTCTTTGTTTCCCTCATCTAAGCTGGAATCTGGCTCAGAACTACGTCTGGATAGCTCATATATTGCTCAGCATTTTTGTTGCCCAACTAATATTAGCGTGGGGTTGTGAGGTTCTATATGCCAGTGGGAGAGAATGTAAAAAAAAAAAAAGGGCTGATGGGAAATTAGTAGAGGCTAACTTCCCTGCCAGCACTGCCGGGCACAACTCAGAGGTGATTTTCTATTGAGCTCCTGTTGTTCTGCAGAAAATATGTCTGAAAAAACAACAAAGGTTTTTAAAATTTTGGTTAAAACTGTATAATCGTAGTTAAACGATCGATGGGAACAATTTTACAATAGAAAGCAATATAGTTGGAGTGGGACTTTAATGACTCTCAAAGTAATCCCACATGTATCTCAAAGCTTTTAGAAAATGTTTTCAGTCCAGTTTATGAAAATTCACACAGGAATTTAAGATGAATCAAAAGTTCAGTTTATTTCAATATAAAAAAACTCACTGAGTCTTTAGTTCATTTAATATCTGCTTGAGTTTCATGTTTTTGTTGTTTTTGGTGCTTTAGCTAAATGTATATCAGACTAGTGTATAGCACCCCCACCTGGACTGACATTACTACTTCTTATTGGAGGAGCAAAGAAAGTCATTTAATAGAAATAAATTAAATGTAGACATTTAATTTATTCATTTATTTATTGGTTAATTAGTTTATATCATAAGCCTTAGTCCCAACTTTCATTTTGGGTGGATACGGGCTGTCTGCGGGTGAAAAGTGGGAAAACTTGTACAGAGCATGCAAGGTGGCCCGCACAAAAAAATCATGATAGTAGACTGCTCTGTGAATCTGTGGAGTCCAAAAGTTCATTTAGCCTTTTCTATGGGCATGCTGCGGGTCATAGTGAACACTAAAAGGTAAGTAAGGGTGAAGTAGTAGAAAACCTTGTGCATTATACAAAGTTTTTCAGTGAAACCAAATCCTGCAGACTGCACCAGGAAAACCATTAGTGTTGTTTGTGTGATAAGCGTGTGGTCTGCGTGTGCTGCCTGACTGTTAGAAATGAGACAATCAGAGTGTAGTTTACGTAGACATCCTATGGACGTCTTATGGGCACTTATATATCACCTGCGCAGCATTTGAGTGTGGTCACTAAGGGGCCAGTACACAACTGGAGTGTGATGTAAGGGTATATAGTACAACACCATTACCCTTTATGACAAAAATGTATGAAACTTAAATTATTCTTATGAATGCTCCACGATACACTTACCACACGCGCAACAATGGTATGTTCCATTTTCAAAGGCCCCGGTTCAAATCCTGGCAGGATTTCCAACAGTGACAGGGATAGGCTCCAGCAACCCAATGACCCCCAAAGGGGATGCAGTGGGTTTCGAAAATGACAGGATGGGTTAATTGGTGACCTAACTGCCCCTTAAATGTCAATGTGAGGGGTTGTATGTGTGGAGTTAGGGTTGTCTTCCTCTTTGACTTTTTGCTGTTCCATTTAGGGGCTGCCACAACAAATCATCTTTCTCCACCCAAACTTCTCATGCTGGATACCCTTCCTGACACAATCCTATGCATTTATCTGGACTTGGGACCAGCACATGCAGGTATTCAGTTTGGCTTTCTTGTAGTTTCATTCCAGTTACAGAAGAAAGTTTTCTGGTGTTTTACCAGTGTTTATAACCACCCGTTAAGTATTGATCAGACCATGAAAATGACACATAAAGGCCTGAGTTTGAGTTAAAAAGGTCTCAATGAGTCACAGTATCTCTGCAGCTCTTGGAGTGGTGAACACCAAAAAGAAGCAGGATTTAGGGTTTTCCTTTGCTGTTCTTTAAAGGAACAGGTTTATTTGGCACACAGTTGTATGACGGTCCACCCTGTATTTAATCTGATATTTTAGCCGGGAGCTCATTGGTGGTCTGAGCAGCTGATGCTCTCCACAGATCCCCGCTGACAGTGTTCTCCAAGCAAACACGGCAAGAGAACATCCGGCTGTAACCACTGGGGCAATTATTTTATTGCACGGGAACCTTTTATTTCCAGGGACCAACTTGTTAGTCTGACCAGAATTGATGGTGTTATTCCACCATTTCCCTCCTCAGGTAAAGCCCATTTAATGGGGGCAGGCAATAAGGGGAGGCTAACAGTGGCCATAATTCTGCTGAGAGCAGCCCTGCTCAGGAAAACAGATTTTCTCTGGCCAGAGGAGTCGTTAAGCACCACGACCGAGCGTCCCAGATCCTAATGCCTCTCTAATTTCCTTCGGTATGGCTAATTCTTTTTGTTCTATACCTTCATTAAACTTTTTCACAGGCTCTTGGCAATGAATTAAATTACGCAGGATATATGAGCAAACTAACCATGAATTGGCCTTTGTTGGCCTCACTGGTGGAGGCAGAGAGCTGACTTTGGAGGTGAAAATGTACAGCGACAGCAGCTGTCACAAACAATGTAGCAATGCTTGCATTTTAACTGCATTAGAGTCAAGGAGCACCCTCACACTCTGATCTTTCAAGTAAATATGTACATGCTTATTTTACATGCAGATTGGAAAAAAACTTAACAGATAAAGAAGGATGGACTGACAATCATAGACAGTCTGTGACTCTTTCTTAAAATCAAATCAAACTTAACGTAGAAAACACTTTTAATTCATATTTTACCCAAAGGGCTTCACGCAATAAGAACATTCTTCAATACAAATACAAAATCTAAATACAAAGACTTTCAAAAAAAACCCAAAATTGTTAAACACAAACACAATCACTTAACGCAAAAACGTATTAAAGATCACGACAGTTAAAAAAGCAAAAGAAATGATAAAAAAACATTACATTTTAAAAATCAAAACAAAAACCAAAACACAATTTCTAAAAGAAATGAAAAACAAACATAAAAATGAAACAAAAGTAATTTCCAGAAATTAAAAATGAAATATTAAAAAACACAATAAGAAACCAGAAAAGGAAGGTTTTTTGGGACATCACTGATAGTTTTGACGCTTAGTGTTTTCATTGGTTCTTTTTTTAACTAATCAGAAGATTTTTAGTTTAACAGGAACCCATGAAAACACTATTAGACATTTCAGAAACTTCCCTTTTTATAGTTTGCAGTTTTTACTGACTTCAGCCCAGGAACACACAACCCAAACTGGAAGTTAAGAAATACTCCTGCTGTGTTTGGATCTACATTCTGGACAAGCGTCAACAATTCATATTACATCATGACACTGCTCACTGATTTATTTTTTATTTTATAACACAATACTTAAGACAAAATATCTGATCCCAGCTGCAAAAAGCTTCGCTAATCATGTCGTAATTTTAGAAGAGTTGGGATAAAAGTCACACTTTAAAAATCTGACCGTAAACAAAATTTGTATTACTTTAGTATTTTGTATTACTGAGTATTACTCAGTAAAACTTTATTGGCCGATGGAAAAAGTCATGAAAATTTACTGCAAATAAGACATTTAGATGCAACAATGCTTTATATTAGCATATCAACACATCTTAAACTGACCACCAATCCACCAATTGGGTCAGAAACATAGTCTTACCAAAAATTCTTATTTTGAGAGAAAAATTCTAGTCACTAAGACACATTTTATGTTGCTATTGAAAAATTTTCTTGATACTTTTCCTTGCAAAACAGAAAATAAGTCAGTTTTTCTTAGAACAAACATCCTTTTACTTTCTTAAGATTCAGTTTTTGCAGCATAGAAAAAAAAGTAATCAGATCAACATGTCAAAATTGTAATGCAGCATTTATATAAATAAACTGTTTCAAATCTCAAGCTTCAGAAACAGCACATCTGACTCCAGATTAAATCCATCCTGGCCTCCAAATGTTGGTGTTTTTTTTGTTGGTGTGGACCTGAGCTAACCCCAGGAGCCTTAAAACGCCACTTCCATGCTGTAGTTCTTCTCAGGATTTACTCCTGACTTCTGCGCCTGAAGAAGTCCAGTTTTCTTTCACCACTGAGACGTTTCAAACTTTTGTGGCTCGTTTCTAAGGTTTTAGGCGCATTGGAAGTGACATTTTGCATGTTTTTGGCTCATTCGTGTTGTGTATCTTGGGTTTAGGATATGAAACACTTCAGCCTTTGGTTTGTTCTTCACCGAGCAGAATGAAACCTTACTGCCAGCTAACAAAGAAAGCCTTTCAGAGGCTCTGCAACAGAAAAAAAGTTTTTGACCCAATGTCTCACAGATTAATTCCTGTTTCTGCTTCATCACACAGGTACAGGATCTGCTCCTTTAATTTTAAACTTGACATATGTGTTTGTTACTGTTTTGGTAGTTTGAGTCTCAACTTTGCAGACTTTTCTTTGGACTCAAATTTCTAATCCCCTCGTGTAACACTGGTGACCTGTCCATGGTGTACCCTCCCTTGTCCAACAGTAGCTGGGATAGGCTCCAGAAACCCCATGACCCAAACAGGGATTAAGCAGGTTTAGGACTAGGTTAGAAATATATATTTTTTATTTATTTCTTTTTATTCATTTATCTACTCTATCATATTTTATTAGACCCTCCGTCTCTGTGAGAAAAAAAAAAAAAAAGCTTTTCTTCGCTGCAGACTCTGGAATTATGCAAAAAGGCCCAAACTGAGCAACTCAGATTTACATTCTCATTAACAAAAACATTCTTATTTGAGGTGTTTTACCCCTGAGCACACACACGGGAATCAGACTTTCAAAGTCGTTGAAATTATGCTATTTTTTTCTCAAAAGGGCAGGGCGCACCGGTGCGACCATTGAAATGTTTTTTTTCTTGGTGCACCATTGAAAAATCCAGTCGCACAAATTGGTCGCACTCGAGAGCCCTGGGTAGGAATTGTCCTTCCGGTAGGTAGTATACTTCCTGTATCTGCTACACCTCCTTTAACAAGTATACTTCCTTGTAGCTAGTATTCTTTCTGTATGTAGTATACTTCCGGTAGGTAGTATACTTCCTGTATCTGCTACACCTCCTTTAACAAGTATACTTCCTTGTAGCTAGTATTCTTTCTGTATGTAGTATACTTCCGGTAGGTAGTATACTTCCTGTATCTGCTACACCTCCTTTAACAAGTATACTTCCTTGTAGCTAGTATTCTTTCTGTATGTAGTATACTTCCGGTAGGTAGTATACTTCCTGTATCTGCTACACCTCCTTTAACTAGTATACTTCCTTGTAGCTAGTATTCTTTCTGTATGTGGTATACTTCCGGTAGGTAGTATACTTCCTTTATCTGCCACACCTCCTTTAACTAGTATACTTCCTTGTAGCTAGTATTCTTTCTGTATGTAGTATACTTCCTGTAGCTAGTAAACTTACTTTAAGTTGTATACTTTCTGTAAGTACTATACTTCCTGTAGTGAGTATACTTCCTATTGCTGTTACGCTTCCTGTCGATGGTATAATTCCTGTAGATAGTATACTTCCTGTAGTTGGTATATTTCCTGCAGGTAGTAAACTTCCTGTTGCTAGTATACTTTCTGTATTTAGTATACCTCCTGTAACTAGTATATTTCCTGTAGCTACTATACTTCCTTTAACTCCTATACTTCCTGTAAGTAGTATACTTCCTGTAGCTGCTATACTTCATTTAAGTCCTATACTTCCTGTAAGTAGTATACTTCCTGTAGCTACTATACTTCATTTAAGTCCTATACTTCCTCTAAGTAGTATACTTCCTGTAGTTAGTATACTTACTGTAGATAGTATACTTCCTTTAGTTAGTAAACTTCCTTTAGCTGGTATACTTCCTGTGGCTGGTATACTTTCTGTTAGTAGCTAGTATACTTCCTTTAGGTCGAATACTTCCTGTAAGTAGTAAACTTCCTGTAGGTGATATAATTGCTGTAGCTAGTAGACTTCCTTTAAGTAGTACACTTCCTGTAAGTAGTATACTTCCTATAGCTAGTATACTTCCTGTAGCTAGTACACTTTCTGCAGTTAGTATGTTAGTACTCATGGCAATATTTTGCACGTTTTAAAATCTGTTCCAGAACAAATACATTATATTTATGGTATGGTGCATCAACACTATTGCGTGTTTTCCATTTTTCATTGTCGATACAATATATCGAGTTTTCGACACTTTTGTTTTGCAGAAAAACCCTATTTGCCCTCAAGGTGAATCATTTTGCCTTGTAGGCAAACTTCTTCTTCCCACAGTTGTCTGAGAACAGAGCACTACGGAGCTCTTTAAACTAACAGTAGCACACAAGAAGCCCAAATTACATCCAGCTGAACCCTGGTGACAAAAATTCAAAGTAAACCAGCATGACCCCCAGAGACCCAACCGAGGACTCAGATCTCCACATTAAAGGAAGCGGGCCAACCTGCCAGCAGCTCAATTATCTGTCGTTATCAGACGGCACAGGCCGGTCACACGGTAATTTGACAGGCAAAAGCGACGCTCTTCAGGGATGGACTGCTCCACTGGACCAGAGTAAATGTATTCTCAGGCTAATGCATATAAATAGAAGTGTTGTGTTTGAACAGCTGAGAGTACGAACAGAGTCATGGAGACAACAGTGTGGGGCCGGAAACAAATTGGGACATCTTGATCTGTTCTGGCAGCTCTGACTTCAGCATTTAGTTGTTGAAAAGGAAAATAAAAGGCAGACAGTCTTAGGCTTCTTTGAATACACGCTCGGGTGAGTGGAGGTTAATCTCCTTGGGACTCATTTCTTCAGAAAACAGCTCATAGTGATTGGGAGTTTTGTGAACTGAGATAATCCCAAGGTCAGAGCCCGTGTCTGTTTCAGCTGCCTTATCTCTGTAATTTATTCAGGATTTGGCTCTTTCAACAGCAAGCAGGTGCTCGCATCTGAACCTCAGCTCTTTCTTATTTATGACACAAGCAGGGATTGATTTACAGAAAGATATACGGCCCACTCACCTACTTCTCCCTGGTTTTTTAAGATGTTATTTACCACCTGCTTTAACTTTTTCAAAAACAACTTTAAGTCATGGAGCCGTTAAAAGGTTTCAATTAAAATACTACATTTATACTTCACACCAAATGCGATTTGCACAGCAGGAGCATCAGTTTCAATCAGTTTTAAGCTGCATACACATTGGGCGTTTGACTTGTGTTCAGCCTATGGTGTTCACACTGCTCTGTTTGTCCTGCAGAGCACAGACTTTTACTATTGTCTACTAGTGGATGTCCGCCACCTACAGTTGGAAGAGGCGGGGTGCAAAAGGTCAAAGCGTTCTTGCCTAAATCTTGCAATTTAGACAAGAAATGGAAACGGTTCGGTTCCTTGCAATGGATATGTTTGACCATCATGTCAAGAGGGTGGCTTTGGTTTATCTTTTTTGAAGAACAAATGTAGACAAAAACGTAGTTATCCACATGTCTGGGTTCACCAGATAACCAATCCATACGTCACTACCACAGTCCCTGAATCAAATTTTTACCTGCTTTAACTTCCAGCACGCGTTCAAACCCCCCAAAAAAACAAAAAAACATAGATAGCTACGTGTTAATGCAAGAGTTTTGAAAGTAGAAGCATGAAACGCGTGTTTATGGGTTTTTCTATAGACTTTTTATTGGAAGTGGCTGCTTGAATTGAAGGCTGTGTGAACGTAGCTTTAGTACCATGAGGCTTATTTGAATTTTTGTACTATTTCACTATTTGCTCAAAAAATGTGTCTTTAAATTGTTTTTTGTTAATGTCTTTGAAGTACAACACCAGCTTCTTCCCTTTTTTTTGCCAATAATTTCCTTAAATTACAGAAATAAATCCACAATGAAAATGGAACTGTCCAAAAAGCTCAATCCTGAATAGGAAATGTTGTTTTTTTTACTTCAAAAATTGAAATCAGTTCTTGTGTTATACAACAGAGATCAAATATGTAGACACAAAGTTAAAGTCTAAAAATCCAAATAGACTAAGTCAAAACGATGTAAAAAATGACTAAAAATCAGGTGATAATCGACCAAACTATATTCAATGTTCTAAGGATTTTTTTCCAATGTGTGTCACATATTTATGTCATAATGCTTGTTGTGTTTGTTGCAAAAATATCCACGCTAAAATACCTTTTTGAAACCTTCAGGTTAAATTTTGAATTAAAATTATACTGATGGGCAGTCGGTGTCACTGTAAACAGGGATTGTCAAACACTGGTGAGTTTTGGGCATGGACTGTATATGAGAACCAGACTGAGTGATTGTAACGTCTTTTATAGAGAAGGATTCATTTCTGGCTCCAGCGACATGAAGCTAATTCAGTTGTCTTACGATATGAATGCTGCCATTCGGGACTAGATGGCTTGTAAGCTGCAGTATATTTCGTTTAGTTCTCCAGTCTTCTGTTTGGTGCAGTGCGATTCATGAGTTGTCCCAGTTTCCCTCTCCCCACTGGGGGAGTGGGAGAGATTCCAGGTAAATCATCTGTGCTCCTGTCTTTGTCCCATCTGGTACCCTAGTCAAACATGTTGTCGTTATTTAAACATGCTGTTGTAGAGTTAGAGAAGCTAATTCTTCTTTAACAGTTCTAGCAAATCGGCTGTCCGACCTGGGAGAGCACATTGAGATGCTATGGTTGTGATTTTGGGCTATATAAATAGATTTGAAAGGAGTTGAGTTGAAAATTCTGTTCATAAAACTGTTACCAGTTTTCTACAACTCGTTTTCTCCTATCAGTTTGCCAGAATTGTATTTATTAATATGGTTATGTTTTTGGGTGAGAAATTGACTTGTTCTCTAGATCAAATACTTAAAGGCAAATCATATTATTTTTAATATTCTTTTCAATTTTATTTTTTTACTTTTATAAAATTAAACAGTTAAAGAAATTCTTCTGATGTTTTTGAGGCCAAATATTTGATATGCTCAAGCGGGGCACGCCGGCAGAATGTTATGCCTCTGTCACTCCTTATAGAAAAACAAAGAACAAATGATGGAGACGAAGAGAGAGAAGCATCAGCTGTGTCAGCCGGCTGCCCTCGGCTGTCTGCCAGCTGTCAGGACGCTGAGTGAGGGCGCCACTCAGGTCTGACACCTGGGGATCAGGTGCGGGCAGACCTATCAGCAAAAAGGAGAGACAGAGAATCAGGACGTGACACTGACGACCAACAGAGGCCTCTCGTTTGAGGGCGGAAGTATTAAACGCTGAAGGTGAGAGTGACGGCTGTCAGTCAGCTGTGATTGAGCTGGTGAAGCACAAGTTAAAGCCGCCTCATTACCTGTAAATGTGAGACATTTGCTTTCTGTTCAGCCTCTCTTAGGAGGATAATCAGAGTACAGTTACTTAATGCTAAATGTGTTCTTTTGCGATATTTCACCGAAAAACACCTTAATAAGTAGCTATACTGAAACCAACAAGCTAAATACAATTCTCAGCTTCTTTGTTTGGCTGCTTAAATGATGCAAGCGCCTAAATATTTCTTTAATAAAGCTGACCTTCCATGTTTATATTTTTTCCTAATAACAAAATAAATGTGAGCATTAAATTAATAAAGTACCATATTTGGAAGATAAAGCACAACAGAGTATTGGGCATAATAAGTGAAGTAACTGTATTACTCAGACCACCTAGACAAGTCGGTAGAGAGGCAGTTGGTTAGAGTGGTTGATGGGAAGTCTTTCTAGTGAACTGTGTTCTTCAATCAGCCTTTTGCAGATGGAGCAACACAAAATAAAACTTTATCGACAACTTTCAACATTGTTCAGTTTGAACACAAAATACAAAATAAAACCCTTACCTTTTCACTTCATTATGTTAAAGCACAGTACGTTTCACTTATTGACTGTATATGGAGAACTGGACTGAACGGGTGTGACATCACCCATAGAAATGTCCTTACCTCCGGCTCCAGCAAAGTGAAACCAATTCAGTCACCATTTGTCCGTGGTATGGACTTTGCCATTTTGGAACCAGACGACGTTAGTAAGCAGTGATTGGTCCGAGTTGGTCTGAGTCATCATTTCAATGGTGACCACTCTCGCTAATTAGGAGTGAGTTTGTTGGAAAACCACACCCCTTCCACTGAAATAAGGCTCTGGAGAATCAGTTAATCTGATTGGCCAGTTTGTATCTTGAATAATTTGCAATAAAGAAAATATATCAGGAAAAAAAAATGTGTTTAGCAAGAACATGTTAAAAAGAGGTATCAGAGCAGGAATGGTTCTGACCAATGGAATGCGTTTTCCTTTTTACCGTGTTTTTAAAAAATATAACAGATCTTATACTTTTACTATAACAAGAAATCTGAGGTTTACAGTTATTTAAAAAAAACTAGAAGAGAGTCGATTGATTTATTCTTAAATAAATAAAACAATCTTTAATGTAGAAGTAACTAAAGTGACTACTTACAATAATTGAATTTTATTACCTAGATTGTGGTTCTGTTATATGATCTGACACATTTACTGAATAAATACAGTTTAGAACTGCAAACAAAATTGAAATGAATTAAAGATGCACATTTCAGCCATAACCTTCATGAACATTGCGCTGTAAAGAAATTCTATTTAAAACATTTCACAGAAATTCTAATCTTCTGGAATCACAACATTTTTTAATCCCTTGATGAAATCCACAAATGAAATAACAATATAATTTTTAATGAGATATAGATAGTATAAATGATGATACATAGGGGGATTTAGTCAGTTTTTGCTCACAATAATGTTGATAAAAATATTAACATGAGTGTTCAGGAAAAATAGAAACATCTCACTGTCTTAAATTTGATCCACACATTTTTAACATGGTGTAACTCTATTATAAAGAATTTTTTATTAATGAACTTTGCATGCTTTTACTATTCTTTAATTGTTTTAAAATAAAATGAGTAACAAAAGCAGGTAACATGTTTCAGGTTATAGACAATGGAGGTCCAAGAAATGCCTGAATCAAATATGATATGAATGATGACACAGAATGAATAGTTTTTATTTTAAAAAAAACAATTATATTTGAGCTAATTTTAACATATTCTATCAACTATGCAGTATTTAACCTTTTTTCTTTGAGGCACCTAATCACTATTTTGGTTGTAAGGTGGGACAATAAAAGGAATCAAACTGAAATTAATCAAAAAATCCTTTAATAAAAACCTGAAAGAATTGATTTGAGCAGCATAAACATATTAAAAAAACTTTCTTCTGTCAGTGACTTTCTTCTGATGCCGTGTGTCGCTCTGCATTGGTGACTCTGCTTGACCTGCTGACCTTCACACAGTCTGAACACAAATCAGGGACATTTCTCTGGATGGAGGGAGGGTAACAAACACTCCATTTTTAATCCATGCTTGATTCTTTTCTTCTGGCTTTGTGACCAGTTTGAGCCTTTTCCACTTTTCTTTTTCACTGTCTAAGAACATGTGGCATCAATCTAGTTTTGGCTCCATCCTTTTTCTTCTTGTGAGTGCAAAAAAGAGCGGCAGAAGAATGGGAGTGTCAGAGAGGAAGCACGCGACAGCTGAGGGTCATTAATCTCTGCCATGACGGAGAAAGATGGAGGATGAAAGACGTGAGAGCCGGGGCGCAGCAGACATAACAGGAATCTCTTTTCAGATGAATCAGCCCATTCAGGCCCTTCGCTTTGTTGTTGGGGCAGGTCTGTGACGTCACATCCTGCTCGACCACAGTGAGGCGCCCCAGGTCAGAGGAGTTAGGGCGACCTGGTCAGAGAGGAGGGGAGGCAAATGCATCACAATCAGAGCGGTGTATGGATTGTGCATTGAATTACTGCCAGTCCAGCAGCTCCCAAAGGCTCAGAATATCTCATAATATATCATAAAGACAGCCGAGTTATGAACCATAAAAATATTCCACAGGGGAAGAAGGGTTCTTATCACACCTTGCATTGACATTCACTTTGCTGCAAGGCCAAAATGTTGCAGCAGCATATTGTTTTAAACTGAATTACAGCCAAAACTCAAACTTTTGACATCTTACCATCCCAAAAGGACAATTTTGTGATGGAAACAGGTCATATAAAAGTATAAGGCCACAAGTGGCTAAAGGTTGAGCAGTTTGCCTTAGCTAGACCATGGCTACTTCACCTATAGTGTTCTGAAAATGTGATAGCTATGCAACAACATCCAAAAAATGTGTTTAGTAATCCATTTATCCCATCAGTTGGGGTTAATTGGATTTGAAAATAGTGATCATCCTTGCTCACAATGATCTTTGTTCCCCCATGGATTCATAAGGAAAGGGTCCATTCACACAGTGCTGTCACTGTGACCCCGCCCACCCTTATAAACGCTGTGCCTTTTTTTTAAACAAAACTTTATTGTTTCACAGAAATTACATTACTTTCCTTGTCAGCCTTCATGACCAGGCGGCTTAAGTTAATGCACACCGTAGGAAAAAAAAAACTACGTTTTCCACGGTGAAATGCCAATGTTGTAATAATTCCTGTGTTTAAAACTGTTGCCACGGAGATGACAGGTGTGGTGATTTGAGCGTGTGTTCGTGGATGGAACGTGAGCGCGTACATGAGTGGGAAGAGCGGGAAGCACACCTTTATGACTGCACAGCTGGATATTTGGTCATGTTTTTGGCATAGCTGACATTTATCAAGTTGCAGTGTGCTATCATATGGGGATCTTTTGTACCGAGACTTGCTGGTTTGGTTGGTGTTTTTCTGCGGTGCTCGCTCTGGCTGGGGAGGCTGGGGTCGCAGGGTCACAGCATCGCAGTCTGGCGGCTGTGGAATGGACCCTGTTGCTGTCTGGTGTTAATAGTTGTGAAGTTCTTATAAATATTGATGGCATTTTGTTCTGATCGATCCAGTCCTGTTGCTGTAGGTATGAAATACCACAAATGCTGTACTTTTGGTGTAAATAGTTGAAAAGTTACAGTAGTTCAAAAACGTGTTATTCAAGGTTTAAGGTTTAACATTTTGTACTTGCCCGATATGCATTAACTTACATTGAAACATATTAGAATTCTTGTACAAAGCTCTCAAAGTCACAGTTTAAAAAACAGGATCAAGAAGTATATTCACCAGAGAAAAAAATAATTAAGTTCGAAAAAGTACAGAAAAGACGTATGCAAATGCACTGGATAGCTGGGCGTAGTGCATGAGCAAAAAGAAGAGACATATTTCATGTAAAATCTTTAGACTGTAATATTTTTAGATCAGACTAAAACGTTTTACACATGATCAGTAAGGCCTCCCTCTATTTGACCCCAGTTTAAATTTTTATGGAAAAATAGCACAAAGCAGTTGATATTTGTTGGCGTTAGCATTTGGCTAACCTGTCAGCTACATCAAAGTTTTTTAACTCTTTAACACCGGAGCTTCGAAACTCTTCAATCGTTTACACAGTTAACGTAATTTTAACAGATTCTGAGCTGACAAAAGCAGCTTTACAAACTTCATGTAAAGTGTTGCATAACTGCTCAAAGCCACTTTTTTTCCTCTTTAGAATCTGCTGGAGTTGCGTAAATGGTTGAAGAGCTCCAGTAGCTAAAACAGCGTGAGTTTGTTTGTCGTTGCCAATGTTAAAGGGTTAAGGAAATTATTTTCATTCATTAAAAAAAAACAACTCGGAGGTCGTATGTATTCTCCAGTAATTTAAAGATTTGTAAATCCACTGTGACCGGTATCGGTAATCTTTCTTTGTTTCTCACATCATTTTCATTCATTCCTTTTTAAAGTGTTGATTTAACTCATTGTAGATTGTTAACAGTTGATAAAATTGAACATGTTATTCAATGACGTCTTTGTTTTTTAGCTAAGTGTTGAACAGTCAGAACGGCTTCATGGGAAATGTGTTGCACAAGCTGGGAACATATTGAGGAGTTTCCACTTGTGAAAAGCAATGAACTCTTTGGAAATTGGTCTATAAAATTTTTAACAGCCTCTCAGCAAACAGTGGGGATCGAAAGTTTGGGCGCTCCAGTTAAAATGTTCTATTTTGCATAACAAGCCCAAAGAAAGATTGAAACATCTCCTAAAGGCATCAGTTTACAGATGAGACATCTTTTTCATATATGTAAAAAAATGAGGCTTTATTTTCATCATTTATCCTTTCAAAATAACAGAAAACAAAATAATGGTGTATGCAAAAGTTTGGGCTACCTGTAGAGTGTCTTGTACTGTCCCCCTTGGCAAGTATCACAGCTTGTAAAGGTTTTTCATAGCAGCCAAGAGTCTCTCAATTCTTGTTTGAGGTTTCTTCATCCAATTCTTCTTTACAAAAGTCTTCCAGTTGTTTCAGATTTCTGGGATGTCTGTTCCACACTGCTCTTTTCAGGTCTATCCAGAGATTTTCAATGATGTTGCAAAACCTTCAGTTTATGCCTCTTTATGTTTTGATTTCCTTTAAGTCCCTTTGAAGTAAAGCAGAGCTGCTTTTTGGTAAAGGATGTGGGGGTGGGGGGTGGGGGGGGGTTGCTCTTTTGTCTAAGGTTAAATTTGTTTAATTGTTAAACTCTTTTACACATAAAGAAAACATTAATGTGTATTTGGTAGAGAAGCCTAATGTCTTGATATCAGTCATAGATGATTAGAGACAGAGGACACACACAGCATACAGTAGGAGTGTCAACAGTCACAATAGTTTGCCAATCACTTCAGTTATTGACATTTAAGATGTTTTAAAGGTTGCTTTTTAGGTTAGTTTCCATGTTTCCTTTCTGTTTCCTCAAAATAAAAGCAACACGTTTGCGATCTCAAGATGATAGATCCTTTGCGATCACACCATTCAAAAAATGTTTTTACTAAAAAAAAAAGTGTAGACGTTTTTATGCCTCCTCCGTAAATATTTACAGCTTTGGACATATTTAACAAATTGCGTTCACTTGGAAGTATGTGCAGTTTATGATGACTATTTATCTCTTTGCCAGTCTGCCACATAAACACTTTTTGAGAAGATTTTTTTTTAATCTTAAAAACTTACTTTCTTTTTGAAAAACTGAGCAAAGGATGAATCTGTAGATGTTTTGTCCTTGACCAAACCCACAAAAGTCTGAGGCTCTGAAAAACCCTTTGCATAGATGTCAGGCTATAACATAAAACGACACTGTTCACATGGTAGAAATTTCTCTTCCACAAAAGTTGGGTTTTGTGGCTTAAAACATATTAGTAGCAACTTTTGTGCACTTTTGTAATTGTGGTTTGTAATTGTGGTTAATTGAGCCAAACTTTGCCCAGTTGATGTTGCCTTGAGGTACAATTGGTAAACTATTGCAGAGGCTAAATAGTATTAACCAACCTTGTGGTATGCATGTCAACCATGATGTATCAGGAGTTTTGACGAAGCTTAACTGAAAAAAATGACTGACTGACTGAGTGATCTGGCTGATTGACATCAGCTGGCACAGAGAAATCCGTTGGCACAAAGGACAAACTTGCACTGGATATCAAATGTGGGCAGAGTGTTGAAATCATTGACTGTATATGAGAACTGGACTGAGTGACCCCTCCTCCCTGGCGTTCCAAACAGGAAGTACCTGCTGGCTCCAAGAAGCCAAAATCCCATAGACTTCTATGGAGAAATAAACAGCTGTTACTCAGTCATTCTGTTTGTCAGAATTACCATTCTTGTTCTGATACCTTTTTTTTAAACGGTAATCCTAGTACATGGTGTCCATGTTGCAAGAAATGGTGACTGAATTAGGCGTCTGTCTGTTGCTGCTTTAAGTGAAGCAGCTTTATCATCCAGCTCTGACTGCATCCTGTTATAAATCGCCACGTTTTCCGCTGTTTCATCAGCAGCGACCGCAGGGGTGAGGTGTTGTGTTCTGTTTACCTTACCTGCAGACGGTGGAGGTGAAGAGAAAAAAAAAATGTACCATAGGAAGAGCTAATAAACAAGTTTACACAAACTTTTACTCTCCGTGTAGTGACTAACTCTAACTTTTACTCGCCAAAGAGGAGAAAATGCTCGCCACTGGCAGGTGTTAATTTCTGACCCTTCAGAATAAAAGTCTATTGCAATAGACTCATTTTACTATTGAGAAAAAGGTATATCGCGATGATGGTAGTTATTGTTTTATCGCCCATCCCTAATTCAATCTGATGCAGGAAACAGCAACTTGACCTGGAAGCTGATTTGAACATTTCCTCACTTCCTCTTTTCTCATTTTGAAAGGAAGTCCAGGACAAATCCTTTGCACATGTTTTGTCTTTTAGTAAAATTGCTGTTTAATGTCAGTTTTTGTGAATTAGAAGGAAAATCTTGATGAGAAAATGGATAGATGAAGGAAAAGCGTGATGGCAAAGCCCACACTTTTGGCCTGATCCACTGTGGTCAACTCCCCACTTGGAACCGTTGAGCTGTGCAGCTTTCCTGGCATACAACTCAGAGGAAAAACGCGAAGGAGGCAGGGATCATCTTTAGGCGCTCTGGCATGTTTATTCGACTGAACACTTTCTTCTGAAGTCTGAAATTGTATTTTTGGACATGCTCAACGTGATGACGTCATATATACCTCTGATTGAGAACTAGCGGCCCTTAGTGGTAAAAATAAGAACTAAATTTCTCTGTGACATTAAATAAACCTGAATACATTTTACACAGTAATTCAACAGAAACCAGAAAGTTACAATCATGATACCTTGTCATTCTGGCAATGTGCACACTTCTAGCATTACGTGGTTGGAAATGCGTAATGTGCAGATTGTGTGTTTTGTATATGCTTTTCTTGCCTCGGGTTGACATGCTGGACTGGGGGGGGGGGATGTTGGGAGTATGATGAATGTCTTGTGGCTTGAGGAAAGTGGGTGGTCTGTATCTGTCAGTGGAGCTATTACAGCAGGCAGCAGAGTTACAGGCCAATAAGCTGCACTATCATCACCACCATCAGCAGCAGCAGATCTCCTTACAGCAGCGCTCAGCTGTGCACGTCTCAGCCCTGACAGCCCAAACATGTACTTACCCAGACAGCTTCTGCACTTGGAGGTTTTGCATATAAAAGCTCTGTTTTGCTATTCAAAAGACAGTTCACTCAAATTACAAAAAAAGCCTGACATCCTCAGAGCCTTGAAGCCACGGGTTTAGCTTTTCTAAATTTGTGTGCAATCGTTTGATTAAATGCAACCTGAAACAAATTGAATTTACTTTACAATTATTTAGCTGCTTTTAGCAGTAATAACTTTACAAAGTTAGTTTTGCATTGGGGTATACTTTCATTTTTTATTAAATTATTTATCGCAGTTTTTTCAGAGCACTTTGCATTGTTGTCATCCACATATTTTACTTGAAAGTCATTTGTTGTATAAAAGTCTTTATTGTCTCAATGCAACACTGTCTTTGCGACTCAGACCCTTCTGGGCACCCATACATCTCATGCTGAATCAGCGAGCATTGGGACTTATGGTTCAAAGATTACTGGACAAAAGACTAGGGGTTGAAGACCTGGCATGACATTGTCAGTTAAAAATGTGCTCGATCTTTTGTCTGGAAGTTTGGAGATTGAACTCACATTTCAGAAGTTTGCAACTAACCGCACTGGGACTTGTGACTAGAAACTTGACTTGTACCTGTCAGTCAGAGGCTAAAAACTGAAAATAAATGTAACAATTTTTTTCTTTAAATGAAAATACAAAACTTAAGTTCTTGGGAGTTCACTTAGGCTTTTAGCTATTCGCGTGAGACTTGATTTCCTTTTCCTATCAGTTTTAGGAGCAGGAATGAGTGACCAATGATGTACGACTTGGCTCAAACGCTCCACTTAAGAGTTGTGACGACTTGGGCTTTTGGTTAGGGAGTGACCCAAGTTGAACTTCAGTGAGCAATCTGCTTTAGATTCTGTAGCTTCTCTTCTGACTTGTGACTAGATATGTAAGACTGTGCTTGAATCCTCTGAAAAGCTTTAGACCTGCGACTATTGCAAAAAGGCTCAATAGGCTCTTAGATTCTGACTTAGTTCTTAATGACTCGTAACTTGATTTGGGCTTGCTTGTGATGTGTGACATGGGACTTGATTTGGACCTGGCACACGAAGACCTGATCTGGAAACCTTTATGAAATTTGTAATTTTTACAAATTTCTATCAGATTTTAATTTAAAAAAAAAAAGACCTTTAGAGGCTTTCTATTGTGACTCGACACCATGAGTGAGACCTGACATGAACTTCAGTATAAGGTCTAAAGTAAACTTATCATTTAAACTTTTAAGTATTGAAGTGTTTTAATACAAGCAAATATTTTACAGATATTTCCTTGAAATGTTAGGATTGCTTTGCAATTGCTAACTTGTTCAACTCAATTTCTTAAATTTTAAAATTTTATTTTAATTTATCTTAGTAGTTCTTATAGTTATTTTTTTTTCTTTATTCTAAAGGATTGGAAAGTCGGGAATGTGTGTGGGGGTTGGGGGTTTCCCAAAAAGTTGGTTTTGGTTTGGATCCTAAACATTTTTTGAAAAATTTAGTGGACATTCACCTCTAAAAAACTAGTTAACTAACTGATTTTGTCAAACTAAATTTTTGTATTTTTTATGTTTCTTAACAGATAAAAAGTGTGAAATGCCATGTTTGTGCAAGTGACAACAAAGTAGCAAAAGATTTATGATGAGTTGGTTCTTTAAAACTTTCTCCAGAACAACACCTCTTGTCCTTCAAAGACGTGAAATGTGACTTGGAGTCCCCCATGGATCTAAATCTGGAGTCCTGTCTTTGTGCTGTTTTGACACCTGTTTGGTCAAATATTTACCAACTGAAACACCAAACGTTTCCAACGTCCCACAGATTTGTCATTCCCCTGTTGTTGCGTTCCCTTTCATTCTGGTTCTACTCATGAATAAACAACTGCTGAGGCAGCAGTGGTTGGGAAATTCCAAACAAGGGGAGATGATATAATAATAATAACAATCTTTGTGTTCTTCCTCGGCCTCCGCGTCCCGCCAGCCCTTGTTTACTTGTGTTTTCCCGTTGCAGAATTTTTCTGGGAGATTTACTGGAGCAACATGAGCCTGGGTGTTATAATTACTGAGGTAAACAGGAGAGCTGCTATCAAAACAGTGTGAGGCTGGTCTGCGGCGCTGATTCATGGCTGTGAAAGCATGAGACAGACACCCTGGGATAGAGGGCAGGTGTGGGTGATGCAGGCAACACTTTGTTATCCGCAAGATTGGAGGGGAGAATAATGAGGTCACCTGTGAGCCAGTTCTGCTGTGTTTCATTAATTAGGTTGCTGTCTGCCGGCTACAAGGACACACACACACACACACGCACCCACACACACACACACACACAGTCAGTGGATCATCAGCATTATCTGTGCTCTGTCACTTGGCCTTGTCCCCGTACAAAACTGAAGAGAGTGTAGCAGAGCATGTAGCAGACGGGACCGCTGCTCTGTTTTTCTCTCCGGCTCATGCTGGATGCTCTGACAGCTCAGCATTGATTTATGACTCCTGCAAACAGACACAGCCAGCAGACATTACAGCGCCGCACACGTTCCTCTGTGTGTGTGTGTGTGTGTGTGTTTTAAACGCACGTGATTGATTATCCTGTCTGTCTCGTCTGTGGCGTTTTTTTGAAATGTAATCTCTCCGAGCAGCATGAAAGGTGTGAGACCCCAGAGAAAACAACCCCTCCACCCGCTGCGACTGTGCAGGCTCTCGCCGTCCCCTCGCCTGGACGGTATTTGCATACCTTTACCCGTGCCTGCTAGGAAATTGAATTCCCTCTCTTCCTGTAAACAATCGACGGGATTAAACCGTCACAGCATGATTTACTGTAACCTTGCAATGAACAGTGTCATCCTCAGTGTCTGCGTGCCGTGATAGATGCACCCGCTAGGATTATGTGCTGCTACATTTTCACACCATAACACGTTTCATTTTGCTTGGTGCACAATTCCAAGAGCTTTGAATACCTCAAGGGATGTTTGTTAGGGAGTGGGGGGAATGACAGTCGAGGCCATAAAATCAGGAAGAGACAGATGAAGCAAAAGGACATTTTGTTATGTTTTTAACTATGTTAGCTTCAAACTGGAACAGCTACTTGTAGATGAGTCTTAGGTTCTTGAATCCTTTCAAAAAGTTCTGGAGCACAAATTTGAGGCATCATTATACTCTATTTCTGATATGACCCAATCCAAAACCAGTTTACCTGAGGACATTTAGCATTAAGTTAGGATCATAGAATGAGTGGTAAGAGTCGCAGATGCGTTTCAACTTTTAGTGTAACCTTTCTGTTTTCTTGACCAACTAAAATTGTGTTTTTGGTGTTTTAGGATGTTCTTCTCATATTTTCTTTTAATAATGGAGAAGAAAATGAAGCTTAAAATAGCTTTTCCGAGTATTTCTTTATTCATTTCATTGGGAATCAGGAGCAGACAAAAAAATGCAATTTGAAAATGCCTGTAGCAGTGACGTAGATGCTACAATCAGCGGGCGACAAGCTCTCTGTTCTGTTCCCAATGCGTCCACTTGCAGACAAATTAGTCCGTGTATGTCTTTTTTTTTTCCTTGTCAGAGCTGCCATCAGGCTCAAAACTGTAAAGCTAATTAGCTCCAATATTGCTCTGCATTTTTGTTTCCCCAGTAATGTTAGATTGGGCTGTAAGCCAGCAGTAGAGCGTGTCAATAGAAGGATGATGGGAAATTTGGGCAGGCTTACTCCGCCCCTAGTTCCGCCCACAACTCAAAGGTGAATTTCTGATGAACTCCTGCTGCTTGCAGAAACTAAGTCCAAGAAAAGGAGTCAGGTTTATTTTTATTTTAGCTAAAAACTGGATAATCAAAATTAAAAGACAACTGGAAACGCTTTGAAAACAAGAATTCTAATCAAAAGAGGATTGGAGTGGGACTTGGAAGAGGTACATCGCCACGATTACACCAGCGACTGCCGTAGTGGTGACAACCTTCCAAAGTAACACTAAAGTCAGGATAAATCGGAACAATCCTTGAAAACTTCCGGTCTGACGGAATCTCCAAAGCGACATTCCCTCATTTTTCTTCCTGCTTTTCCATGGGCGCATGCCGCTGCGCCGCTGATGATAAATGAGTGCAGCAGATCTCCGGAGAGCGTGCAGAGGAAAGAATAATGGGTGTTTAAGCACACTTCTAAATTACCAACACATTTGTCTTAGACTGTCCCCTTAGGGATGTCTGACAGCACAGCACATAAAGTTTATAAAGCTCACATACATCTGTTTCTTATAGCCTTATTGGATCTGCTGACATCACTTAAATACAGCCTGTCATGCCGCGATCCATAATTCATACTTTGACAAAGCACATAAAGCAGTCTTTGCTGTCCTGGCACCTGCATGCATGTGTGTGCGCCTCAGCAGGTGTGTGCGGGGTCATGCAGAGTGCACGCTGATGTTTATCCCCCAGAACCGCAGGCAGGCCCACTAGCCCACCTGATGGGAAAATAGGATTAAAGCTAACTGTTCCTGAGCTTAATGCCAAGCCTGCGATTCTTCAGAACATGTTTCTATTAGCTGCAGAGGAGCTGCAGAGGAGCTGCAGGTGTCCGGCTCACCCAAAGAACACAATGCACATTTTTTTACTAGCTAGAAAAATGAGCTTAGTGTTTTATTAAGAGCCTAACGGATTGAAGGTTTTAATATCCTGCAAAGAGCTCGCTGTTCTGAATGTTTCCCTGCAGAGCTGAACTGTTTGGAGCTAAAATACAGATCACAGCGTGGACTCTCAAACCTGCCGCACCGCTTCCAGAGCAGCCCGAGCACTCGGATTCATCATCTTCATTCATAAACAGTCATTAATGTTTATGACAGGTGTCGTGACATGTTTACGACAGCATTATGTCTGCTTTACGAGGCCGCTGTCAAGTCAGGTTTTACAACCGCGGTACCAGGAGGCAGCAAGGGGACCGCTGGCAGCACATCCAAGCGGTCCTGGGATGTTTAATCAGTTACTCGAACACACTCACAAATAAAATAGGGGGGGGGCAGTGTTTGGCAGGGAAGTCGGTCTGTTTGACAGAGGCAGCCATCAAACCTTCTCATTAAACTCTCCAGGCTCCAGGCTCTCCTGTTCTTGAAGGCTTTTATAGGAAAATCACTACTCTCAATTTGCTGGCTGTTGTAAAAGTGTGTCCCAGGCTAAGGCTGTAGGTTCTGGTGGGATTTAAGCAATACCAACCCTCCTTCTCCTCCTCCTGTTTTACGGCGCACTATAAAGCTGTTGGTGGGTCGACAGCAGCAGTATCTTTTTATCTGCCTGCTAATTTAAGAAGGGGGGGTCAGGGTTGTGAATTACATTTCTGGCTGTTTTTTTGTTTGTTGATGAAGACAAAGGGTTGGTTTTAAGACCAAGTCCTTGTTTTGCAAGTCACATGTAAGTCTCCAGTCTTTGGCCTTTTAGTCCAGAGTCAAGTCTTGTTTCAAAGCAGGTGAGTCCCAAGTCAAGTCTAAAATCAAAGAAGTCTTGTATTAAGTCAAGTCCTAAGTCAAAGCTGGCAAGTTCTGAGTCACATCTAGAGTCAATGAAGTCTTGTTTTAAGTAAAGCCCTAAGTCAAAGCAGGAAAGTTATGAGTCAAATTTTAAGTCAAAGCAAGCAAATCCAGAGTCAAGTTTCAGATGAAAGCAGGCAAGTTCTGAGTCAAATTTCAGGTCAAACAAGTCTTGTTCTAAGTAAAGTGTCAAGTCAAAGCTGGCAAGTCCCGAGTCAAGTCTCAAGTCAAAGAAGTCTTGCTCTTTGTAAAGTCCCAAGTCAAGTCTCAAGTCAAAGAAGTCTTGCTCTTTGTAAAGTCCCAAGTCAAAGCTGACAAGTTTGGAGTCAAATCTAATGTCTAATCAGGCAAGTTCTAAGTCAAGTTTTGGTCAAAGCAGACAAGTCTTTTGTCAAGTCATAGTCTTTCTGGATACCTGGATATCTTAAGTGATTTCACTAATGGATCAGTCCATCATTTGTCCAATTCTTTATAGTCGTGGCTTGTATCTCAGATGGTGAACAATTATTAATGGACATGGGGCGTGTGCAGCGGAAAGAGCGGTCGGCCTCTGATCGAAGGACTGCAGGTGCGATTCCCGGCTTGCCCGCCCATGTGTGGAAGTGTCCTTGGGCAAGACACTGAACCCCACATTGCCTCTGATGGAAGGTTGGCACCAGTGTTCAGCAGCAGAGCCACCATCAGTGTATGAATGTGTGTGTGAATGCGACCGTGACTGTAAAGCGCTTTAGACCTTTAATGACGGTAGAAAAGCGTTATATAAGTAAACGCTATTTACCATGGAATGTATACAGAATATCTTGATACTTTTTTCAACAGAAGTAGCATTGAAGACTTGCAACCTCTTACCTTTATACAGTGGTTGGTTTTCAGGACTTGAAAGTCTTTTCCTGCTTGGTGGCGGAGATCCGTGTGGGTCGGTGCCAATATTTAGTTTTTACTTTTAATATTGCAATGACCCTGCTTACGACAAGCGAATCAGTTGTTGGCATGCATTATGGGAGTTTGTTACTTATTTGAGTGTTTTTGTTGGTCTGTTTGTTTTCAGTTTGTGGTGTGGTTTCAGTGAAATGCTGTTACCATACTGTGAGAGAGCACTTTGCATACAGGAGTAAGGGTGCGGTGCCACTCATATAACCAGCTCATGTGTAATAGGACCCTTAAAATAATGTCCCACTAATCTTTTCCGAAAATTGTCAAAAAGTGAATGTGCTGTACTTGTTTTGGAGATGCTGTCAGTTTGTTTGCTTTGAGGGAGAAATCTGAGACAAATGTGAAGTGTCAGCGACCTATGAGACTGAAATGTGACTAACCTGAGACCTAAATAACTGGGATTGCGATATTCTGGGTGTACTCAAAAAGCAACGGGATGTCAGGTTAGACTTGCACATTGTAATAAATGTCACTTTAGTGGACACTAATTATGCTTTGCATTGACAACATGCACTTTTGGATGTCTTTATTTGTCATAAACACATGCAGGAGGGGGATAAGGTTGCATATACATTTTCATATTTGGACATCTTTCCTTCATTTTTATTTCTGTATCACATTGTTACAAGTATCTGGGCAAAACATTTATATTCTTCACCAAGAGAAGTAAATTTGTTTGATTAGCAATGGAAAACCGCTAACCGATACGCTGCAGCCTATGGCTACACCCTTGGTCACTGTAGGTCTACCCAACAGAGGATCTACCACCTGGCTGCTTCTACCCCAGTCTTACTTGTTGAGATGCTTACAGACGACCATAATCTGGAATCAACAACAAATAGATCTTGAGTACCAAGACTGTGTCGTACTGTTTATAAAGATAACACTTTTACATTATTACAAATACAGCCAAATCTGCTCTTTATCTCTTCTGAGACATCAATGTTTCTAATCAAAAGTGGTTTCCTACAGAATTTCCCACATTTTCTAAACCACAAAAATATTTTAATAGTCTTTTAAACCCACCCAACAAACCCAAGTGACAAAGCAGCAGTCTTATGGTATAATGCTGGTGGTAAAGTCTAAAAAGTTTGACTTTTTTTCTATTTGCGATCCAGGCGCTTCACCCAACTCAACACAACAAACAGTTCTGCAGAGCTCAACATAAACTCATTCAGAATCAGTGAGAAGCAGCAAAACCAACTCTTCCACGAAGGACATTTGTGGTAGGTAAGTGCTTTTAAACACGTTCAGTAGCTTCCGTTGAGTATGACTCTAAACCAGGCTCAGCCCTGGGCTGCATTGCGCCCTAGACAAACAACAAGTAAGGACAGATATTTTAAGCATCTACAAGAAGCAAATTGACAGTTTGAGATTTTGGTCATGAAATGTGATTTTTGAACCCAAAATAACAATTATGAAGTAGAGAAGCGGTAGCACCATGATTTGGGACTGTTTAAAGATTTTGGTTTAAATTATTTGGAATTACTTTAGCTGTGTGATCATATAATACACGTTCATCTCACTTAGACATGTCTAACGTCCGGCCCATAGGCCAAATGTGCTACATGTTTAAATTTCCATCAGCCCACAGGCTCCTTTCATTAAATCAATAATATGTAGCCCCCAGCATTCTTTTTTGAAATTGCATGTACAATTATCTTGATTGATTGTTGGTTGCCTAAATTACATTTTAAGTCGTGCAACCCTTCTGTGACGCTTTCTAGTTCCTTTCTAAAATGTCAACTGTAAATAAAAAAGGAAAGTTGCCAGTAAGGGCCACCTCTTACTGGACAAAACAACTGTGTCTGTCTTATGTGCCAAGAGACGGGCAGTTTTCAAGGAGTTCAATATCAAGAGGGATTAACAGACATGCTATCTACAGCAAGCTAACAGGGAAACTGTGAAAAAGTGACAATTTGACAGTAATTTAAATAAAAATGTCTATAGATGTATTTGTTTTCTATATGAAGAATTGAAAAGTGTGCCATTGCTATAAAATCTTCATTAAATAGTTTGTTTGCATTTAATGTTATAAAATAGTTCAAAGAATGTCAGGCCTGAATGGTTGACCCTCAATCATTTTCACCTCACCAAATCTGGCCCTCTTTGTGTAAAGTTTCACCTCTGATCTTACTGGACTTCCCTGATACATGTTATTTAAAAAGAACAAGACAAATATACAAAAAATCTTGTTACAGGATTTAAATAAGGTACATCTTAAGACTACTTGTCCTGAATAAAATGATTCAAGTTACATTAGACTAAAACAAACTAAAATGATTGAAATTTAATTGGATTATTTAAAAAAAAGAAAAATATTTTGTATGGTTTGATGTTTCATAGAGACAAACTCAGTTGAGAATTGTGCTGTGCATCCGTCCGTCCATCCATTCATCCATCCATCCATCCATCCATCTTCAAAAACCCTTACAATCTCAGTGAATCTGCATGTTCACACAATCCCACACACTGACATTCTCACCTGGGGGAAATTTAGATTAACCTTTGAAACATGTTTTTAGAAAACCCACTCATGCACAAGGAGAACATGCAAACACTCCACTCAGAAAGGTCCTAGCTGGGATTTGAACCTTGGCTTTCTTGCTGTGAGGTGGGAGTGGTCACCCCTGCACCACCAAGCAGCCCATTGATGTTGCATAAATACATGTATAAATTAAAGTGAATTATTGGAAACTGATGGTTTGACATAGCATTTTACCTAAAGCTGTGAAAACTACATTTTTATTTGCATTCATTACAATATTTATCACCTCTTATTTTTCTTTCTGTAACATAAGCCCTTCTGGTCGGTGTGAAGGTTCGGAAACATGACAATCTCTGTTAAACCAAGGGCGTTGTTGAGTTGTGTGTGTTTCTGAAGCTGGGTCATACTCTGGCCTCTCCTACGCCTCGCCAAGCACTTAACAAACAAACGTAAGCACTTTTATTGATAGGGTAATCCCAGACTGATTAATGGCCCAATAATCAGCTGTAACCTGCAATACATCAGAACAGGATCAATACCGCCTGTGCTCTGCAGCCGTGGCCAGATCATTACCATGTCACTGTATATCTACCATTAGCACAAGACGACTGAGTGCTAAAGGGAAGAGCGGAGTGGAAGAAAGAGTGTTTCCTTTCTAATGTGTTGAAAGTGGGATTGATAGAGAGGTCATTTTTTGATTTAATTTGTCTGCCTGGTCGCCTTCCTCCCCCTCTTCTCCCCCAAGTCTGATTAATGGCTAGTGTATCGGCAGTGATAAAGATGGAGAGGGCAGAGCGGGATGTTAAATTATGACAGCGCAGTTAATGGCACCGGGAGACATTATTCTTCAGCTGTTAGTGGGTCGATGATGTGCTGGGACTTCATGTTGTTTAAGGTGCACAATGTGGATTTCTGTCCACCCGAACTTCCTGCTCTCTTTCAGTTAATCCCCTTTAGAATTAAGAGCCAGATTTTACGATACTTCTGCTAAGAGAAACCGGAATAAAATATTTTAATGGTGTTAGTGTTTAACTGATGTATTGGACAGTCTTTGGGTATCTTTTATTAATTAATGTATTGAACCACAGTTATTACAGATTAAAAAGTTGGCAGACCCAGGGCAATCTCTGGGGCTTGCTAGTGTATTTTTCAAGTTTGAAATGAGTTTATAAGTAAAAAAAAAATAAGTGGAAAAAAACCTGTAAAACTTTAATTGTAGTCCTCCCAAAGTGTTTCTAATCTTATGGTACACAGGATGTGGTCTGTCATGAAAGCACTGGTCTACAGGGACTCCAGAACCAGAGTTCTTTGGGTTCCTTTTACATCAGGCTAGTTCTGTAGACCCAACTTATTCAGATGCAGACTGTTAATCAATTTCAGTCGTCCACCTGGTTTGGGTTGTGTTCACACACAGTGTTCTTTGTGAAAAACCAAGGAGTGACACAGACCAAACCACCTAAACATTCTTGCAATCCCAACAGCTCCTCCCTTTGGGGCAGTAAATTTACTCTGACCAGCAAATGGTCAATCAATTGACCATTGATTGACCATTGATCAATCAAGTGACCATTTGATCTATGGTTAATACATGTCCAGATTGAGGCATCAATAAAGTTCTGTTCAATAAAAAGGATAATAAAGAAGACGAGGTGTTCCCTCTACTCCCAACACCTGCACCTCCTCATTACCACATTTATCCACCTGAAAGTTTTAAAATTTCAAACCTATTCAATTCTACAGTCTGTTTCTTTAATTTAAATTCATAATGAACGACACTGACATCAGTTTCCAAAACGTTATTTCTGTCCCTCAGCCATCCTGGATTGCAAGGACCATTTAGTTTTTGCAATTCTTCTTTCTTACTGGGCCATTGAGCATGAATTTTACCCTCGCCTCCTTCTTAAATACTTACCAAAATTTGCACACAACCAGTACCCAGTAAAAATAAATATTGAGCATAGTGTACGACAACACCCCCTCAAAAAACACAAATTACATTGACAGACAGGGGTGGTGGTTCCCCTCTTCAAGAAGGGGGCCAACAGGTGTGTTCCAAATACCAGGGAATCACACTCCTCACCCTCGCTGGTAAAGTCTATGCCAGGGTACTGGAGAGGAGAGTCCATGCAATAGTTGAATCTCAGATCCAGAAACCACAGTGTGGTTTCCATCCTGGTCATGGAACTGTGGACCAGCGTTACACCCTCAATAAAGTGATGGAGGGTTCCAGGGAGTTCGCTCATCCAGTCCATATGTGTTTTGTGGATTTCAACCGCATCCCCCGTGGTGTCCTGTGGAGGGTGCTCTGGGATTATGGGGTCCCAGGAGCCTTGCAGAGGCCTGTTCAGTCTCTGTATGACCAGTGCAGGAGCTTGGTCCACATCGCCGGCAGTAAGTCAGACCTGTTCTCGGTGCATGTTGGACTCCGGCAGGGCTACCCTTTATCACCGGTTCTGTTTATAGTCTTTATGGACTGAATTTGTAGGCGCTGCCAGGGGCCAGAGGGATTTGGTTTAGGGATCACTTAACCAAATGATATGACATATCATGGCACCATATAGGAATGTGGGCATGGTTAACAAAAAACCTTTGTTGCCAAGGAAATCCAAAATATACTTTTGTTGATTCCTCTCCAAACTGTATAGACCTTTTCGTCACCCCGAGGCAACCAAAAAATAAAATGGTTGCTATGGCGATAACACCCACAGAAAAGCTGCCAGTTTGAAAAACTTTTTTTTTTTTTTTTTTACATTTGTCACTTGTGGCTGTGACCAGGGTGGCAGATTGCAGTGGGGGAAAGTGAGGGACACGTAGCAGCTGCTCAGCCAGTGAGGGTGGATATAAAGGGCAAGAACGGGTATTGCCTGCTGGCCATACAACGCAGCTCGCAACTTTAATATTAAATTCAGTCCAAAACATGTATTTTTACATGGAAAACAAAATTAGTTCCTGCCATCAGGAAACAGCTGAAATTGACTCTCAAGCTTTGGTCAAAAACAATAATAAAATCCTAACCAAAGACGTATCGAATCCAGTATAGAGACTACGCAATTTAAAAAGGTTATAAAGCAATTGGTTGTCTCTTTTTGTAATTCTGTAATTCCTATTCTTTAATAATCCTCCAACTTCTTGACCCACATCCCTTCTTGGTTTTGCACTCTTGTTCCACATCTCTGGTATCCCATTTTCTGTTTCTTCTCTTTTTTGTCCAGTCCAAAAAGAAGCCTATGTAAATATAATATAAATAAAGTTATGTCTCAAATACAAACAGGGTTTATACAAATATACTCCTCGTATGTTAAATGATTTATAACGCCCTATTGTAAAGCTGCATTCACACCAGACTTGATTCACACAGCAGGGGCGTCAATTTTCGATGCTAAGTTAACGTACAGATGCAATCGGAAGTCCTGCGGTGCAATTCCAGCATCAAGCATCAGTCTGGCAGCAGCGCATTTTGTGCAGCGTGGCACAATTTAGGTGGCAGACTCAGCACGTCAACCAATAAGGGACTCCCCTTTGGGCATGTGATGTTTTCAGTGACTCAATCAGCGGGTAACAAAATTGCAATATGGCTGCTTGATGCAGAGATTTTCGTCCTGAGCATCATCAACCTGCTGGGGCCCCAGGGTTGCCATAGACTCTCCTGGCCATTGTTGGGTGAAGTTGGGATCCACCGGACAAGCCGCAAGCCTGTCGCACAGCCTATGGAGCTGTCATCAAAACAGTGAAAAAAGATCCTCCAGTTTTATTTTTATTTATATTTTCTCCTCTCAGGATAATGCGGGGCAGAAATGCTTCAAACTGGTTCACAGACAGACGGAAGTAATGTTTAAAGTGTTTGTCATCCAGGCGCAGCTCCTGCAGTAAATGGTGAAACTCACCGTACTGCGAGTGACTGAATAATCTGGTGAACCCAGAACCCACCTCTACTACTTGTAGTAAACTCCACATGTGTTGCTTCCCTCCTGAGGCGCTTTCTGTCGCAAACTGGAGGAGCAGCCTGTGAAGCAGGAGATGTGATATGGAAGAACAGACTCACTGAAATGGATGCAGCACTTTCTGAATGAAGTGTCTCTGAAATCAGAGATCAGATTAGAGGTCAGGATTTGGTCAAATCACATCCCTGATCCGCGGGGACGCCTGTTTGCTTTGACAGATGAGGGGGAGCAGCGGAGAGGCAGGGTCGCCCAACGATGGGGAGGAGAATCAAATCAGCTAAGTGGGCAGGGGAGAGGACGGGCCGAGGTGGAAGGAAGTGAGGATGACAAGCTGCATGCGGAGGAAGAGCATGTGGGGAGATAAGATAGCGCGGACGTAACGAGGAGGGGAGGACGAAGAAGAAGAAAGGTAATTTGAGAGAGAGCAGAGGAGGTTGAGGCAGGGCTGACAGTGGGCCATTCATCCTCCATGCTACAAGAGACAAACTGCTGGCAGAGGAAGACAGGCCCCATAAATCACTTGGCAGCACACACACTCTCACACACAGTGAAACACATTCATGGCCTCACATGCACAAAACCCCACGTGCACAGAAAACACATCTCCTACAGCTTATTTTGGCCATGCTGGATACTCCTTTTCTCTTCGGCCATCTGGTTGTTTTTCTGTCTGTGGAAATCTGCAGGCCCGTTTTTAAAGGGACTTTTACCGTTTTCTACTACTTTCTACTTTACTGTTTGATTATTTTTGAACATCTTACAGTAAAATCTATTTTCTAATAGGATCAGTGGTAAAACAAAGGGTGTGCAGTTATTTACAAACAAATATAAAGTCCTAAAAAAACCTGCATTTGATCAAATCCTTAAAGTGTTCATCTTTATTTTTTTTAAATTATCGATGCTTTAACTCTGTAAAAGCTCTTACTATACTTTATACACTGTTCTCAGCCAGACATGAACATTTGCACACTTATCTCTCATTGGACCTCTCAAAGTTTAAACCTTCATAGTAAAAAAAAATCCAGTATTATTCGATGAAAATAAAAATCTGGTTGTGATTAAAGATTTATATATATTTGGCAAATTGAACGCATTCTGTACAGGAAGCAGAGGAGAATGATTGACAGTGGTTTATAGCCAATCAGGACACAGAACACAATGCACTAAAAAATTAGAAAAACTGGGTCTGCAAACCACAAAATAGTGTGGGAACACTGTATTTTATTGAACTTGATTGAAACAGTTTCTGTTTTTATTTACAACAGAAATGATGATTAAAGGTGACCACAAAGCGACATTTAGTCCTAATTCGAGGAGCGCCGTGGAGGGTCAACTCGGTTTGACAGCTGTGAAAACTCGCCTGGATGTCAGACTGCTTGTAGAGAAAAGCATCTCAGTTTTGTTGCAAATGAACTCTGCTGCGGTTCATTTCCTTGTGAATGCTGACCAAATGGACCGATGCTATACAAATAAGCTAAAAACGTGGGGCAGCATGAGTCAATATTAGTGTCATTTTCATCAATACAAGCTTCTGGAACCATTCTGAAAATAACAAAGGCAACATTTTTAAATTAAATCTTCACCCCCAAAAGTTATTTGCTTTTGCTAAACCCGTATTGTCTCTGCCAGCCCATTGAGGAAGCCAGAGTCTTGGCCTTAGCCAAAATCCGGAATGTTTCCATGCCATGGCAAGAGAAAATTCTTACTTTTAAACATTTTTTAAAGAAAATAGTCTTGACAGATCTTGCTAAATGCCACAGATCATAATCATTGATGGTTAAATTTGTGTGTGGGATCGTAGGAATTTTGAGTCGCACCTGGTTGGTTTATTTGTAAAGAAGCACAACAAATAAAGAAAATGTCTTTTCAGTAAACAGAGTATTGAAGAAGTGCAGAGTAAACAGACTTACTTATGTGTTATTTACTGCCTCAGTCGAAACCTTGTAGACTTTGACCAAACTATAAAGCTGAAACCTTCTACACAAAAAAAACTATGTTTGCTTTTTTCAATTATATTACAAATGGCCAGAAGGTGAAATTCAGAGTTTGTCATGTTCTGTAACATAATTTAACAACAGCTTCCACCAATCAATTTAAAATATAATACGCAGTTAGTAAGTTATATCTAAATAAAGTTGTTAAGTAGAATGCTAGCCTGCTTTACTGCTTTAAAGATTAGTTCTAAATGAATTGAATTTTTTTGAGTATTGGTCGTGGTTATTTTGCATAGTTTGTGTTATTAAAAGATGGCAATGATTTTCATGAAGTATGCATTTGTACTGATAGGAAATTTTAGTGATGGTCTCATAATTGTATTTTTATTGTATATCCTTTTATAATTGTTGTTTTTAGCTTCTTAGGTGGACAGTTTTAACATCTCTGGGGATACCCGATGAAAAAAAGCCACTATACTAATTCTGGCTCATTGCAGTGATGCTTTAATGTGCCCTGAGAAAAAAGCTAAATAAAATAAATAAAATTTGCCTTTCAAGATAAAATGTACATTCATACTTTCACATTTTGTTAATTAAGTTTCTCCCAAAAGTGCAACTTATAGTACAGTTTTAGACCTTTTATGAGGATAAACGAATTTAAATCAAAAGTATTCCAATTCACAAAGTCCGGATTTGAATCTGTGGCTCAGTCCCAAATGTTTCATTATTTTACACTTGTTCATTGGAAAGGAAGTTTTAGAAAAGAGTTTTTCTACAACAAGAAGTTTGAACTAAACTAAAGCAGACCCTGATTTTATAAAATCTTTCATATGTACAATAAACATAACAATAAAGTACTTTTTCAAAGCACAAACACGAGAACTGGCATCAATAGAAAATACAATTCACAAATGTTATAAGTTCAAATCATTTTGTAAGTTCTAATGATTGAATTTAATGGTAGAAACCAGTTTGCAGAGAGTTTTGACGAAACCTACACGACCATAGAGAGAATACACTAAACTGTCACATAATAAATGGTCAAACTTTCCTAAAACATTTCAGTTACAAAGATACTTGTAACATAAAAAGATCCAGTGTGTTTTAATTTACTGACAAAGCGACATATAATCTTTAAAAAAATGTTTTTATTAGTGAAGAATTATAAAAATGAATGTTTTCTGTTCTCTTGCTAATAGCTCTGTATTTTTAGGTCAGATTTTGAAGGCCTTATTTTCACAGTTTCATTGGTGGTTTTTCCAAAGTACTGGACTCTTGCTTCACTGTTTTCATAGCACTATTTCTGTCATGTTGGAATGTTTTAGATTTTCCGCTCAGACTCTAGTAATACTTCGCCAGCGGTCGTAGCTCTTCCTGTCCGTCTTCTCTGCGGCCGCGGCTGGCAGCTTTGACGGATCCACTCACGCTGTGTGGGTTCTGTCAGTCACAAACCTCCAGCTTTCCTCCTCCTCTGCCCCGCGACGCCTTCTCCACCAGCCCTGACCTCCTGGCTGACACAAATGCCGCGTTTTGACAGCGAGCCACAAACTGAGCGGGTCAGGGAGGAGCTGGCCTCATGTTTTCAGAGGGGAATGACCACTTTGTTATTCCAGTGATTGTTAAGGGCTGACCTTTTATAGATAATTAATTAAAATGCAGTGGATGTTAGTCATGGAATAAAACCTCCTTTTGGTTACTCATTCCTGTATGGTGGATCAAGACATCAAGTCTGGTTTTAGGCTTTTTAAGCCGAGGAATTTGATTAAACTGGCAAAAAACTGTGAATAACCATGAAATTAATGATTCCAAAATAAACCTGCTGATGCCACTCATTTACTCAGTTTCCAGTAAGGTTTTTTTTTT
Organism: Oryzias celebensis; assembly: GCA_014656515.1. Taxonomy (NCBI): domain Eukaryota; kingdom Metazoa; phylum Chordata; class Actinopteri; order Beloniformes; family Adrianichthyidae; genus Oryzias; species Oryzias celebensis. The sequence continues at coordinate 4,091,034 of BNCR01000012.1, forward strand.
TCCAGCTGAGCTGTGAGTCTCGTTTTCTTCATGAACCGCAGAAAACAAAGCAAACGACTGTAAGTTAATCACATCTGCAACTCAAAACACTGAAAGACATTGTGTTCTGGGTGTATGTAGTTTAAAAAGCTGAAAAATTCAACTTTATTTTCCGTAATTAAAGTAAAAGGGAATAAATGAGCACAAGACCACTAAACCCGGTTTGGAACTGAGGGTCATTAGAGCTCAAAGAGCCTCAGAAGTTGAGTTTCATGTGATCTATATTTGCTGCACTTCTAAAAGTGAGCACAACGGGTGTACAACTGCACAACTGCCACCGCGCGATGGAGAGGCATCGACAGAATCTTCAAGATTAGCTTCCACTTTTGCACACATTAGAATCTTGTCAATTTACAAATTTAAAGGTTTAGAGAACAAGCCCTAGAGCCCAATAAAACGAAGGTCCAAGTGGTTTAATCACAGCAGGATGACGAGTCTGAGTTTTATTAAACATCGATCCCCATTTGGACTCATTGACCGGGATCATCAGATTGATGTCTGGTCATCTCCGGGCCCCCGGCCCATGTCAACAGCCCTGGTTGCGTTTCCGTGCTGCTACCGTACGATTTCTAGTAATCTGGCAGTGGGATGGCAGCACAGGGACAGTGGGGTGGCAGTCTGAAATCGGCCGATCATCAGATGATTTTGGGGACTTTAAGACCCTCCTATCAGTCAATTTTTGCGCTGCTGCCTTCCTGCCACCCACCAATCACTGAGCTGCCACCACGGGACCTCCAAATGTGCCCGGGCGGCCACTGACCAATGTGAAAAATTGTTTGATCGGCGTAATACTTTCCTCTTATATCAAAACCTCCACATCTGCTGTACATTCTTTAAAAATGTGACTTCTGTCTCCCAATTACAAATGCCGCCACGCATTTGTTGGCCACCTTCCCAACTTTGTGAAACACTTGCATTTAGGTTGCCACATAGTGGCAATTTTGGATGTGACTGTAGTCTTAGAACTGTGGTTAACCCTTAACACTTGAGACGTCACCGGCGACACCTAAATAACAAACGCTGTTTGACATACTCTATCATCGATCGTTTACGCAAACAATGTGATTCAGCTGATTCTGATGCGCAGGAACCTAATGTGTTGAATTTCAGCGCAAAGCTGCTTTTCTTCACTTCAGAATCCACTGGAATTACATAAAGACGTAAATGAGTAAAGAGTTTCGGTATTCGAAACGCATTCACAAAGGTCCATTTGCTTTCACTTTTGGCTGCAGATGGTAGTTTTTCACATCCACAGATGTTTGTAAAAATATATTAATGATGAGAATCAGAATGGATTCTCTTTTGAATACATTGAATACATAACCAAAGGTTAAGATAGTAAACAAAGTTGATAGTTATTAGACTTTTTTTTTGTTGATTTCTTTATTTTGGAGTCATTAAGAGGACACGATTCTTTGGAACAGACCAAATCAGCCAGTCGAACGTGCACGAAATGGTTTCTAATCAATTTTTTGTTTGTTGTCAAACTCTGCTCTTAGCAGCTTAATAGAGCTCCCAGTTCACTAGTTCTCCTATGTGGTGCCAGCCAGCGTTCGGCAGCAAAGACTTTGTGACTGTTTGCTCGTCGGCCAATTACAAGCCTCAACAGGAGAGGCATTAATCAAATCCTTTAGTACACTGGCAGGCATCAGATTGCAGAAAGCTGCAAAACAAATATGTCACTGTCAGTGAGGGCATGGAGAAGGCATTTAGAAGATTGCATTAAGTCAGTAGCTCATCTGAATAGCAAGCTAAGCTAATGCAGAGCAGGGCCTCTGGAAAGTATTTTCTCGACATGGTGGGAGGTTGACGAAGGCATTTGTTCGTTCTCGTCTCTTAATTCTTCCTATTTTTCCACCTTTTTGTCTTTTTTTGATCTAAGCTGACAGGGCGTGAAGGGCGTGGGATTGCCAGTGGGAGAACGCGAATGAAAGAAGAGCAGCGACTGAAGAAGGGAAGAGAAAGATGAAATGAGGAAGATGAAAGATAGATAATAGAATAAAAACTGCTTATGGACAAAATGAATACAAATATTCACACATTAACTTAGTATTTTGGTACATAGTTAGATTTTTAAATGAGAAGAAAAGACTGATTATGTCAGTTTTTATATTTATTTTCTAAATATTGGTTTACGGACCTGTCAACATAATTGTGTACTCAGTTTAACCCTCTCAGGGCAGTCGTTGCAGATCTGCAACAGCTAAATGCTTTTACAAAGACTTCATTTGGCCCTGGGAAAGTTTCATTTAAAGCAAAGCTGAACATACATGGGCTACTTTTCCTCTGTGAGTAAGTCCCAAAACCGTCCATGAGCTCTGGACTTCAGCAGAATGTCTGCTTGAAGTGTCAAGATCTCTTCTTCCACTTTATCAGAGTTCAGGTGAAACACTGTTATCATTGTTGATGCAAGTGACTCAACCTCAGCATCTTCTTGAAATGGATAACACCTGAATGAATGTGGCGACTGGCTCCAGCAAAGAAAAGTCTTGAAAGCGACTCTGAGAAACAACCGTCAAGCTGCTGTGTGTAGCGATACTGTTACGTTGCACATGGGTCATCCCTCTGGTCTCCAGCTCTGATGACAAGTTTTGGACATTTGCCAGTCCTTTGCGCCGCAGCTTTGAGGTGTAAAGTCGATTTTTTTGTTTGAAAGCATAACTGAGTTAATCATGAAAATGAAAGTTTTGTCTTTTCCTTGCAGCTCTAGCTCCAGCACAAAGCTTGTTGGTGGGTTGTGTATTAGTCATTCAGGAAGTCGGACAAAACATCGTCCTGCCTCACTTGGCTATAAATCCATTCACTCGCCTTATCATTGCAGGTGCTCCATCCGGGGTGATGGACACCAGTTTGTACACGGCGAGCTGGGTTTTCTCAATAAACCTTTTGAATGACTGAAATATGTCTTCTCCTCGTGTTTGTTCTTTCATGTGCAGCACTGTCAATAGCTGTTCAGAGCTGGAAGGGCTTCTTGTGTTTAACGAGGAGGTGACTTACTCGAAATGATGCTTCAATGGCGGCTCTCGCTTGTGAGCAATGTTGTGTGAAAAGCGACTGCCGATCAGACAACTGACACTGCAGTTCTCTCACCTTTCTCTTTCTCAGTTTGCTTTTCATTGGGAAGTCGGTGTCATATTTCTTGTGAATAGTCCTAAAATGCCGTTTCACATTTCACTTCCTTGGCATTGCAGTGGTACACTGACAGAAAAGGCAAATGCACTTTGAAAGGACATGGTGAGAAAAAAAGCCTCCTCTCCCATTCCGTAAGAAAGTGGTACGTTTTTCTCTTCTCGGCTCTCTCACTCATGTTTATGCCTTTTCTGGATCATACTGGAAAGAGGTCAGCAATGATCTTTTACATACCAAAGGGCTGTACTGTAAATATTAAACATAGAAAGAGAGAAAAAACGAGTTTTTGCAAGTAGGCCACTTTTAGGATTTCACCAGTATCTCCAAGAATGGTCTTTAGTGCAAATACTCTCAAAAGTCCCTATGCAGTTTGCAAATAAAAGCAAAAATCCTCTCAGATCCTACAGTTTTTAGGTAGATCATTTCCTGAAAGTTCATGACCTTTTAAATAAAAAGAAGACTGAACAATTACCAAAGGGTTGTTGAGAAAAGCCTCTGAAAAACACAACTTCGGTTCAGAAAAGTGCAACTGAAAATCTTGAGATGTCTGGAGCGACGTCCGCTGGAGACCAAAGTGGTGTTGGTTGATCTTAATGACCACTGCTATGTTTGGTAATATAACATTTGAGCTGAAACTCCTCATACCATCTGTCAAACTCGATGATGGAAGGGTGACGCTAGCTTGAAGCCCAGAGTTCTTTAGTGTACCAGAGTAGTTTAATGGCAAATGTGAAGTCTGAAGGCGAAAAGCCTGGTCAAATGCAGCTCACACCGTGAACCAAATCACAGCCAAACATCTGCAACAGAAAAAGAACAGTTTTGAGGTTTCAAATGACCTTCTCAAAGTCCAGAACCTTGATCCAACAGGAATGCTGCACACATGCTGCTGGATGAAGGGAGTTGAGGGTTGGGATCTCTGTGAGTCTGCTGCATCATGCTGGAGTTGGTCCTGCGCTTTGGCGTCACTGCAGGAATGCCGTAACATCTATAGACTCAATACTCAAGGATTTTGCTATACTGCAATTGCACCAATTCACACAAATTCAACCCCTTCTTAAAACTATTTCTTGAATTAGCAACTTTGTCCAATCACTGCAACTTTGACCAGTCACTCTTATTGTGAAAAACCGTCTCCACCAATCAAATTTTAGAGGATCAATCAAATACATCATCAGTGTAACCAGTCAAACAAGCTTTACCATTTTATGAAGTGATATTTGTGCCTCCACAATGCGAACAAAAATCCCAGTTTGGAGATAAAAAATGTTCTAAATTGCAAACAAAATGTTTGCAAAGTTTTAAATGTTAAATGTTTTCTTTCAAAACTGTGATTTTCGTTTACAGTGTGGTGTCACAAATATCACTTCATACCCTTAAACACCGGCACATTAGCTCTAGTGTTGACATTCTTTAAATTACAGTAACTCTTCCAACTGTTGATGCAATTTACATGATTTCAGTGGAGTAAAACAGCCTCGCACTGATACGCAACACTTTACAATAGAGACATATTTACTCAAACAACCGTAAATCAGCTGATTTTGACACAGAGAAAAGCGGCAGTGAGCTGACTGTTGTAAATGTCAGAATTCGTTGAAATGACATTAAATGCGTAAATGGTTGAAGAGTTTCAGTACTTAAAAAACGGTGAATTATTTTGCAGTCGCCAGCGACAGCTCTGGTGTTAAAGGGTTAACGTCCTCACTTCCTTGACACTTGTCGTCTTCCAGTTTTAGACCTGTATTGATCCTCTGCCCTCACGATAGAGGATTCTCTTTTGCTTCAACTTCACGTCTTAATTTTGACATTTCTTTCATTCAAATGTCTCTTGTAGTTGGCGTAACACCCATATTAACGGGTGCAGGCTTATTTTGGAGCTGTCGTCTCAATATTAGGCCTCAAAGGTTGCAAATCTTTTAAGCTTTGGTGGATGGGTATAAAACACAATGGATTGAGCTGAAATGTCATGCAGGTCCCCAATAAAGCTGCTACCAGCTTTGTCACCCTAATGACACTGCTGAGGACACCCCAGGACGAGGCAAAGCGGGAGTTTATGGATCAATTGCTGTCACTGCTCAGGTGTCCTGTGATCTGTAAAGCTGCCTGCTTAAAAAAGATTATGGCTGCACTGTAGGTACTGGGCTGCTGCGATTACACTGTGTGAATGCACGAGCACAAAAAGGAATAAATTACAGGGTAATGATATTAAAAGCACAAAGTCGTTAAGATGCCAAGTTAAGACACAATAAATCCAGTCATGGCTTCTTCAGCCCGTCCCCACACAGGGTAATTAAATTAGATTTATAAGCCATATTACATCGGTGCTAGATACTTCATCCACCCACAGCTTCGGCACCGTCCCTCCATCCTGCTCTGCTTTATTAGACGACCTGACAGCTGGCGAAAAATATGGTGGAATGTTTCAGGTCCCAGGCTGCGAAAGCTCTGCACTGGGTACTCCGTCTTTGGTGGTGTCAGTAATGTCCACCCGTAATATATGGAGGGCTCCACTTCTCTGCAGAGCATAGTGGGAGCGGTGCTGCTTCTGACCCAGCCCAACAGCTTTATCACCGTCCACAGTCTGGGCTGCACCGCTGCTGCCACACCACCCCAGATGCCCTCGTCCACCTTCACCTCACTCGGTTATTTCACTAACCTCCTGAACAAAGAGACAGCAGAAAAGGGATCGCCGTTTGCACTTCCGTTGTGCCTGTAGTGCAGGATGTACGTCACGCAGGGAGGCTGAAGGCCAGGAAACCTGCAACAGACTGTTTGTTTTTAATGGCAGCCAAAATTCCATCAGCTAAAGTAGGACGACTTCAGAATGACAAATGTTTATACTCAGAAAGCCCCCTAGTGGCAGGAACAAACGGGGTCACGGAGGAGTCTATTGATGAAACAGGTCACAGTAAGTTACCAAAACTTTAACTTCTAACATGAAAGATGGAGTCAAACCATCAGTCTATGCTAGAATATTTGGAATTTTTATCTAAAAGCAGAATCATTAGAACAAACCAGTAACATTTTAGAATTTTACCTTGTTGACTTTTAGCTACAGAATGTTTTTATAAGACTTGCAATCGAAAGAAGACATTAGTGAATGTTTACCGACTGATTCCAACAGATACGTTTCTAATCTGGGTTTCCAGGTGGTTGTTTCTGCTAAACAGGAGTAGGAATGGCCAAATTCCAGGTCAAATTTTTGATCAAAACACACATTCACACACTGATGGCTGTTCCACTGTCCTGTACTGGCGCCAACCTATAACCACCAGGATCAATGTGGGGTTCAGTGTATTACTCAAGGACACGTCGACACATGAGCAGGCAAGCCAGGAACCCAACCTTTGATCTTCTGGTCAGAGGTCCGAAGCTCTACCTCTGCCCCACCATAGTCCCGCATTGGAGAGAAAAATGGGAAGTTGGACAGGAGAGGGTAAACGGGCAGTTTTGTTGGTTCCAATTGAATCCATGCCAATTACAAAAAAAAACAGCCCCCTATTTTCACGTAGTCAAATAACGCTTTAGACATCAAAAAAGGTTGCATTCATGGAGTACATATGTTCATTTTGAGAGCTATTAAATGGCTTCCTTCTGAAGGAACCCGTAGTGGTCATTTAAGAAACTGCAACACTTGTTGAATGGCTTTAAATTCACAAAATGTGATTAAAAATCACCCAACTGTCTCAAAATGGTCAGGAGGCTGGTTCCAAATGCAGCAGGTTTATTGGATCAGAAAGAAGCATAAGCTCAGACTAAAAGTCCACACAACTAAATCAAATTCGACAAAGAGAGAGACGGAGCAGGAACAGGTACACAGAAGACTAGATCCAACAACAATGTTTGGTATGCAGGCAGAAAGGCACAAACAATACTTTGCATTGAGCGTGTCCCTGAGCAGTGCTTAAGTGTCCTGGGACTTATTATCTGATGAGTGTCAGCTGAGTGGCATCTGGGGAATGTGCGCTGGGGTTGCTGGGAGTTTGAGTGCAGTCAGTACTCTGGAATGGCTCCTGCCGGTGACCAGAGGAGGAGACAGAGCACTGACTCCTGACACTAACCAGTGTCAATTCTCCCTTATATAGTATATAAATAGCATTTATTCCATAGTCCGGGTAAAGACTGAATTCTGATTGGCTGCACGGTGTGGATTAAAAAGTGAGAAAGTAGACTACTTCTAATATTAGTGGTAGTATATAAAACAATTATATCATTTAGATTGTATTCCAATTACTAACATGTTTCAAACAAATTTGAAAAACAAAAAAAGAAAACATACTTAGTCATATGTTATTTCATAGTTTATCACAACAGCAAGACTGTAGAAAAGGCGAGGGATTTTATCGTTTTTTTTTTTTTACCGGTTTGATCATTTTCTCTCGTAAGTGATCATCGTATAAACGGGATAGTGTCCTTTGAGGTATGCTTTATCAAACATGGATTGACTTCACAAAAGCAACGGTCCTACGTGAATTTTTAACTAAAAATGCATTTACCTATTTATAGAGTGAATATATACTTTATAACACACACATAAATATGCAAATGCACACATGCAAAGGATACCATTTAAGCTTCCTTGGGATGTTGGAAAAAGCATTTTCTGGAAGGTTCCCATTCAATCAGGTGCCGTTGTCTTGAAGTTTAGTCATAGCAACTGGACTTAAAATCCTACGGTGAACCCATAGAGTGAAAATGTTCATATACATCTTTTTCTACAGGCATGCTGCAGGCAACAGGTTTTAGTGAACACTTATAGAACTTGAAAGGGTTCAGACCAAACATCCTCGTCCGAAAGAAACCGTACGAGTACAGAGTGTGCCTAAAGTGACAGTGCTGTGTGTGTGTTTAATGCCAATCAGACAGAAACCTCAACTTCACAAGAGTGGTTGTGAGCAGAGAAGAGCAAACACATTATCATTAGGGTGGAGGGAGCGTGAGGGGGAGGACGTTCGTCTGCCAGCATCGCTTTCAATTTGCAGCGATAGCAAGAAGTCTCACAGCAAGTATGCAGTTAATGTCGGTTCATGCAACATTTCAGATGTCACGGCTGATGCTGAAAGAGGGCCTCTCCACAGGATTGAAATGCTGCACAAACAGAACTTGTGGTGTGAGAAGAGGCCAGATAAAAAGGACAGCAGCGCAGGACGTAAAAGCGACCGGAGTGCAGCCTTGTGTGGCTGATTTTAATGAGCTGTGGCACTTTTATTATCATTATTAATTAGCAGTTTTCAACCGGCGGGTGCGATCAATAAGGTGGAGTGAAACAAATTTCAATGGGCAATTGGAATCAATCAGAAAGAGTTTTTATCTACATAACTGCCACTACTCGGGCTCGTTAGGCCTAACGGTGGGAGATGAGAGATTTGTAGCGTTTTTAATTAGAACAACGTGACTGAAAAGACATTTTTCTTTTCTCGCTGTCGTCTGATTTCTGCAAATGTTTTGGCCACATTTTTTCTCTATTAGTATTTTTTAATCTAATAGGCAAATATAGTTTGAGGTACATTTTACACACTCTGCACATGGATGCTTATCCCCGTCCTTCCCTCTGCTTAATCAGACAAGCATTAAAATGGGATTAGGAGCTCCGCTCAAATTCCACATTTCCAAGCGGAATGTGTTGTCCTTGTTTACTAATCTGTGCTTTCCCTCTTTGGGAGGCAACACAATCCTTAAATTTGACGTTAAAAAAACCACACGCAGGATTCCAGTGTGTCTAAATACGTAGACTATAGTTTCCATAAAGTAAGCATAAAATAGTAAAGCCGTCTATTGTCCAAACGTGTCTATATTTTTCAAATATAAAAGTACTTTAAGGTGAAATTCTCTGACAGGTTGGTAAAAGAGTAATCTTTGAAGGCTTGTTGCTCTGATATGAGCCGGTTTAAGCAGAAAGAAACATTTTATAGCTGCATCAAAGGAAACCGTGTTTGTATGAACATTTATAGGATATTAAGGAACCTTGTTTCTGGTCATTGTGCATTTTGTCAAAGCCGTTTGGTTGGATGATGTGCTTTTCGCGGTTTTCGTTAGTGTTTTTGGCCTCGTAGAAATTCATAACCGTTTTTTGCTCATCTGAGAAACAGGATTGAATGCAGTGATCATTCCATACAAAGAAAAGAAGTAATGATGGGGAAAATCCCTGTGTTTATAGCATTAGCCACGTCTCAGACACTTTGGCAGCCTTTGTACATGCATAATAAGGTGAAAACACACCAAGTGTTACACCTGTTCAACTGAGCTGTGCTACAAATGTCAGATCAGCTGATTACATCAACACCTTGATTTGCATTTGAATGTGTCAGAAAATCAAAGAAATATTCAATGTATATTTGCCCCAATCTCAACAATATAGGATGTTGAAGCACAAAATGCTATCTTTAAACTTGAAGGGGACCTATAGAAAACTCTAGAATACTTTTAGTTTAGCGAAAATCTTTGATGTTGCTTCACTGAAAGAAGGGATCCTAAGGTACATCCATACCAGATTTAGTGCTTGTACCACAAAATACTTATTATTTACTTAAATTATTTTAATAACTGCCTCCACTATTTTGGTATTCTGTAATCAAGATATTTTAAAACTGAAAAAAACAAACATTTTATGTAATGAGTTTTCCAATGTACAGTTATCCACCCACCCATCCATCCATCCATCCATCCACCCATCCACCCACCCACCCACCCGGCCAGCCAGCCACCCACCCACCCACCCATCCACCCATCCATCCACCCACCCATCCATCCATCCATCCATCCACCCATCCATCCACCCACCCACCCATCCATCCATCCATCCATCCATCCATCCACCCACCCATCCACCCATCCATCCATCCATCCACCCACCCACCCATCCATCCATCCATCCATCCACCCATCCATCCACCCACCCACCCATCCATCCATCCATCCATCCACCCATCCATCCATCCACCCACCCATCCATCCATCCATCCATCCATCCACCCATCCATCCACCCATCCACCCACCCATCCACCCATCCACCCACCCATCCATCCATCCATCCATCCACCCATCCATCCACCCATCCATCCATCCACCCATCCACCCACCCATCCACCCATCCACCCACCCATCCATCCATCCATCCATCCACCCATCCATCCACCCATCCATCCATCCACCCATCCACCCATCCATCCATCCACCCATCCATCCATCCATCCATCCACCCATCCACCCATCCATCCATCCATCCACCCATCATCCCATCCACCCATCCATCCATCCATCCATCCATCCATCCATCCATCCATCCACCCATCCACCCACCCATCCATCCATCCACCCACCCACCCACCCGGCCAGCCACCCACCCACCCACCCACCCACCCATCCACCCATCCACCCATCCACCCATCCATCCATCCATCCATCCATCCATCCATCCATTCATTTTTTACATACCAAAATCCATTCATTCATTTTCTACAGCCTCTCATTCAGCTCTGCTTCATAAATCACAAAAGGGCAAACTACTCTTTAAAACCGAGACGTCTCCTCTTGCTCTCTGCACCCTCTTTTCCTCTCATGGTGGAAGGCTACTTAGCGCACAACAGTTAATACCTGTCTAATTTATTAGCCTCCTGCCCCGACTCTGAAGGGCCATTAGCAGCACACACTGACACAGCAGCCCGGTCTCTGTCGTAATTTATTGTCTTATTACAGTGCTGCAGTGGTATCAATTAATTATCCATTAAAGCGCTGCTGTCCCAGGATTTATTGTGGGGACTGTGGGGGCTGGAGAAGATGCAGAAGAAGAGAAATGAGGAAGAGTGGGTTGATGAAGGTGGTGGAGGAGGGGGCGAGCAGACAGGCTGAAGAGATGGATTGTTGTATTTGGTGCAGTTTGGTTTTAACAAATGGAAAAATAAGCAGCTGAAAATGCTTAAAACGAAATTCTGAAGAAATATTGTAACCCTATAAAATTATGAATGACAGTGGTAGTCAAAAATAAAGGAGAACGGGGATCGAAGGGATTGTTTATTGCAGGTTTCCATCATAGATGAAAATGTTTTCCAGAAAATAAATCCTTTAACGTTCCTAAATGTGGTTGGGGTTCGGGTTGGTCTTGTGTTGTATAGCAACAATTCCTACCATTTATTTTTGATACTTTCTTTTATAATAGGAACATTAACTCGAGAGGATTGTGTTGAAACAGTATAGAGCCAGCGGACTGAAACCTTCTGCATTCTCTGCATGTACATGTGCAAAGTGCCTTTAATCTGTTAAAGAACAGATTAGAATTGAACTGTGACGTCACACCCACGATCCGTATAAATCATTTTAACATGCGCAGAACTGTCCAAAATACCAGAAACGGCCAGAGAAGAAGCAGTAACGAAGTTCTGTTGTAAACCAACATGGCTGCGGTTAACATGGAGTCACACTATCTTCTGAGCGGGCTTTTGTTTTATTTTGTTCTATTTCTTGAAAGTAACAGTTTGCATGTCATTTTCTAAATACGTGCGTCCAGTGCTGAACTTTTCTCTTGGCTGCATGGACCCGGAGGAAGTGTTACGGTTAGATTAATGTTTGCAGCCTTGGACACACCCTCTCCTGCTTGGAGACACGGAGCTCCGGCATGCGGCAGCTCGCCGGACAGCCTTCTCCCGAGCACACGCCGTCTATGCATGGCGTAAATGCCAGCGCAGTCATGACCCACAATCAGAGTACGTCTTTACATGCACCACAACCAGTGGTTTCTCCAAAACCTTTGTCCTCCATCATAAGAAAAATGCTACAAGAACACATTCAAAACACCATTTTCATTGGAGTGAGTCTTTCACCCTGGAGAACCCAACAACCGTTTCCTTCCGGGCTTTTAGCGGTAATTAAACACATTTGGTTTTTATTTGTCTATTTTGGGAAGCAGCAATTAACAGGAGCAAAAAAAATCCATAAAAAATAAATAAATAAAACTAGGGGCCAAATGTGACCCCGTGGGTTCTGGAGGGTTAAATGGGGTCCAATATTCTGACAGTTTCCACACGGTCTTCTGTCTTCACTCTGAGCGCTTAAAGATGTTTTTACGGCTTTTTAATCACGACGGTAATATTTTCTTTTTGAGTGAAAAGAAATGTTTGCTTTTAATGTTTCTTCATATAAAGTCACCCCAGTTAGTCGTGTTTGGATTCAACCAGTCCTTTATTCCATTATCTTTAAAACTCGAACACATCGGACATGCCGATGGCAGAGCTTCCTGCAACTGTTCCTCCATCGTCACCCCAATGAGCATCTTCCACCCAAACAATTTCTCCCGAAAACAAAGTGTTTTCCCGGCGCTGACAGGAAGAATGGATTGCTTCCATTACACTCTACAAGAAACACATTCTCTCAAGATGAAAGGGTTGTAAATTATTGCAGACAGTGTTGCTGCTAACAAGTCTGGCGATCCAGGGCTAATGAGGTTCACATTCACAAACGGCATCCTGGCAGCATGACAAATCAAACGCACCCAAACGAGCGTTGTCGTCATCATCGCAGCCATAAACACAGCGTGGTGCCTTAACAGATCAGCACAAAGCCTGCTATGCTGCACAGTGGGGCGGCAAGTTCAACATAAAGCTGATGCTGATGGCAGGCTGGCGAGATTTGTTAAATAATCATTTTAAATGGACAAATAAACTGTTCCAAAAACGGGTTACATTTGTGGAAGAAGCTCTTCACTGCACTACCATCTGACAGGTAAACTGTTCCAGTATGAGCTATAAAGTCTTCCACGTGTCCTCAGGTTTCATTCCTACCTGACAACTGAGCAGCCAAACGAGCCACATTAGAAGGAAACCTCTTTTAATCTCTGCTACAGACTCCTAGTAGATATTCTATTTTATAACACCAGAAAAGCATTAGTGCCTCCTTGAAATTAACTTAAAAACTAGCAACTAGCATGTTTCTGCTCTAAGTTAAGGTTAGAATCCTATTAGTTGTGAAACTCGCTGTCTGAATGTGAGGAGCTGCAGTCACATTTGGTGATTTAACCGCCTCGTTCAACCCCAAAATGCCAAACAGGAAGGACCCAACTGTGGATTTGAAATTGTAACCTCTAAATTTTAAGGCAGACACTCTACCACAAGGCCACAGTGTAGTTGTTTTAAACCCAGGTGTACATTCTCCAATAAGTTTGAGTACCATACATGAAGTGTGATGTATTAATATATAAATAATTGAATGAGAATTACATATCAATGTTTAATTTGATTAAATATTAAAATAAGTGCTGTCAATCAATTAAAAAGATTAATCACAAGGTTTTACAAGTTAAATATATAATAATACATATATATATATATATATATATATATATATAACATATACATAATATATGACGAAATGTGGTTTTTGAACAAAAAAGGTTGGAGAGAAAATTTTTCCTTTATTTTTATTGCCTGAAATGCCTTCATTTATAAAGTGTTAACTCAGAAGTTCATTTGTGAGCAAAAAACACATCAACGGTAAGATAAGCTGGAATGTAAAGACCTTTATGTCTGCAGTTTTGCTCCAAGAAAACAAAGATGCTGATATACAACCATAAAAATCAAACATTGTGTTTCTCCACTTTAAATGCTCCGAGTGAATACTCCAATCTGATTGGCTGCAGGGTGTTTTGGAAGAAGTTCTGGTCACAAGCGTTAACACGTTAATGTTGACAACCCTAATTAATATATAATTAATAATTGTAAAATCTACACTATTATTAAAGCTAGCATTGGGTAGGACTATTTGTGTCGTTTTGACAAAACTGAACGCATTTTGTGCTGGAGACACGTCATGGAGGAGATTGAGTGACAAGCCCATCAGAACACAGTGCGATGTTGAAAAAAACAAAAAGTTAAAAATTGCGCTGAAAAAATCTGCCAAACAGCAAGATCGTGAAAAGTAAACTGCAAAGTAGTGAGGGAGCACTGTTTGAAAATCTGTCATCAGCAAGTCATCCTCCTCGCCATGAAGTAAACCACTTGATTGACATGCAGAACGACCACTAATAATAAATATGAGGTTTTCTGGCAAAGATATTTGTCTTTTAACTAAAAAAAAGTTATAATTTTGTGTATTTTTAAAAAATATAACACAATAACACAATTTCTTAGGGTTGAGTGAAATGTTGAAAATGAAAACACCTTAGTTACTGTAAACCTTTCATGGCTGACCAAACACACTCACTGATGTCATGTTTTTCACATGAAATGCATTACACTCAATGCCATCTCTGTCATGACATGTTCTCATGTCTTCAAAAAAGGTTTTTTTTTTTTTTTTTTTTTTTTTAAACCCACAGATGTGAGAGTATTTAAAGACTGGGAAAGACTTTTGTCTTCATTGTTCAACTTTCAACCAAACCAAGCATGACACCAACAAACCCATCATCAGTGTTTCCACGACAACAGTTTGATCATGGCCAGAGTTCACCTTCATACAAATGTGATTCCTGTGACATTGTAATCTCTTTTCATCAGCTCACAGAAACAGTCGTGAGCGAAATCTCAACACAATCGCATGTCCTTGGCAAGAAGAATATATCAAAGCATGAAAAACGCTGGATTTTCCTTCACACCTCAGTTGTGCCGTTGTCCCCGCGGGCGGCTCAGGCAGGAAATGGGAATGACTGCTTCCTGCCTGAGCCGGCTTTGAAGGCGGCGAATGAGGGACGATCTCATGGCAGAGTGGCGTTGCTGCGCTTTCACCAGGCTCTTTGTAACGTGTGATTTACACTTTCCTCCCTGCTGTTTCATCTGTGATTTAGTGTTTCCTGGTCAGATGGCTATCGCCTGCCTTACATGTCCGCTCTGGTCCTGCAGGACGCTGGAACAGAAAAAAGCAGCGTGGTCAAGCTTTGGACCGTCTAGAAAACCTCCTTAAAGTTTTTGTATTCTTTACAAATACTTACCTAAATGTTTTTTTTCCCACAAAGTTTGATGTTTTTGTCCAAACCAATGATGAACCACTGTTGAAAATCTAAAACTCTAATCCTCCATTTGCTGCCAGTCTGTGACACACATGTTCCTGTTAACACTCAGCACTTTCCCTGCCTTGACCTCTGACCTTGCCCCTTCTCTAACCTTCACCCTCAACCCAACCCTCACCTTTCCGTAATTCTTTAAACCTATAAATCCTAAAGCGCTGTGAAATTAAAAGCAAAGGTGATCCAGAGTTCAACACTTCAGCCGTCTGATTTTTACATTTGCTACTTGAACTTTTTTTTTTTTCTTTTAAGGTATTTTTACAGTACAGTTTGTGTACAAAAACAATTCAAGCTGCTTTATATAAAACAGAGAAACATTTTAGAGAAACATTAAAGAAGTACTCATTGAAACGAAAACATTTTTAAAAAAGTCATAAAGAACCGAATTTACCGAAAGCATGTACTACACTGCAAAAACAGGCCCCTTAAAAAAAGTTTAAAAATTCTTAACCCAATGGCGGATTATCTTTAAATGCAAAAGGTCATATTAAGAATTCTTAATTTACCTCAATGCATTGCTTTTGAACAATTTCAGCGAAAAAGGGGATTTAAATGTTTTTCTTTAGTAAACCATCACCCCAGTTAATCTGGGGCAGCGTTACAGTTAATCTGGGGCTGTGTTACAGTTAATCTGCGGCAACGTTACAGTTAATCTGGGGCAACGTTACAGTTAATCTGGGGCAGCGTTACAGTTAATCTGGGGCTGTGTTACAGTTAATCTGGGGCTGTGTTACAGTTAATCTGCGGCAACGTTACAGTTAATCTGGGGCAACGTTACAGTTAATCTGGGGCAGCGTTACAGTTAATCTGGGGCTGCGTTACAGTTAATCTGGGGCTGCGTTACAGTTAATCTGGGGCAACGTTACAGTTCATCTGGGGCAGCGTTACAGTTAATCTGGGGGAGCGTTACAGTTAATCTAGGGCAGCGTTACAGTTCATCTGGGGCAGCGTTACAGTTAATCTGGGGCAGCGTTACAGTTCATCTGGGGGAGCATTACAGTTAATCTAGGGCAGCGTTACACTTAATCTGGGACAGCGTTACAGTTAATCTGGGGCTGCGTTACAGTTAATCTGGGGCAACGTTACAGTTCATCTGGGGCAGCCTTACAGGTAATCTGGGGGAGCGTTACAGTTAATCTAGGGCAGCGTTACAGTTCATCTGGGGCAGCGTTACAGTTAATCTGGGGCAGCGTTACAGTTCATCTGGGGGAGCATTACAGTTAATCTAGGGCAGCGTTACACTTAATCTGGGACAGCGTTACAGTTCATCTGGGGCAGCGTTACAGTTAATCTGGGACAGCGTTACACTTAATCTGGGGCAGCATTACAGTTAATCTGGGGCAGCATTACAGAATTAGGGGTAGAAGGGAGGCTCGCCCATGGCAGTGGCTGTGTCACAAACCCGAGCTTTTTCAAACTGCCGGTTTTCATCTGCTCCTGATCAACACGATTTGAATAAAGAGAAACAGATGGATTTTTAAACAAATATTATTTTGCTATTTAAAAACTTTTTTGATTAGATTGTTTTTCTTGCAAGACAATTTTTCTTGAAACAAGAGATTATAATTGTTTGGGGATTCAGTTTCTGCAGTGTCAAAGTGTGGATTTAACTTTCTAAATAAAAACGAATCAAAAGCAGCTGAGAGCTGGTGGGTCTTTAACCTAAATTTAAATAAACAGATCTGTGGAGCATAGAAGCTGAATGCAGCTTCTCCATGTTTGGTTTGGACAACCGGACAAAAGACCAGATCCAGATCAGAGGAAAGGTCTGTCTGGTACATACTGGGTTAAAATATCTTCTTACTCTGAATATGTAGTATATGTTATTCTTTTAAAGTGTTGAAGAATGTTTCCAAAGATGTTACAAAAGGAGTCTGAACATGTTTGGCTTCCTACAAATATGTTTGTCAAACTCAGCTGATATGATAGTAAAAAAAAAAAAATGGACATTTCAAGCCAGTAGTTTGTTAAAAATAACCACAAATGAGAAACAGTATTTAAACTGAAACTATAACAAACATTTTGTCTGTTTATTCCATGAAGAACCAACCAAATGTTTCAAATAAACCATGAACTGTGGTCATTCTGGAAGTTCAGTTGAAAATAGACTGACTTTAAGATAGAAAAAATGCTGTCAATGCACGAAACACAACCGTTTCTTAAACTTCTTTCATCTTTCGGGGAGTTTTCATCATTTTTTACTTGTTTTATTTTCACTTTCTTTCTCTAACAGAGTGACTGTCTGCACATTCTGCATCCTAATCACTATTCATACAGCCTGTTGATACATCTGAGCGCCGAACAATAATCTTAAACATCTTTCTGTAGACAAAATCCCGTTTTACAGAAGACCTAAACAAAGCTAACCGAGGTTTACTGGATCTTTTCGACAGTCATCTATAAATATAAACAAAAACAGAAATACTGCAGGTTGTTGTATAGTTTGTTGTCATTGTAGGAACCAGGAAATCAAGTGAAAAAGTCAGATATTGTAAGTTTAGTGGATAAACTTCAAACGAACAACCTAAACTGAAGCAAAGCAATCACAATTTATGTTTACAGAGCAACCGAGCGCTGGATTTCTCATCAGTCCTGCCTAAATATTATTTTTTCTTTTCCATTCTTGATAACAACGTAAAGCTTTGGAGCTTGTTTATGTCAGGGATGTAATTACTGCCTGGGTTATGAACTGCTGCAGATCTGGGCTGGCACGCCGCATATTTGTTTAGCCTCACCGCAGAAACTGACCTCGAAGAGACAACATGAAAACACTGGTAAGCAGTGAGACGGGCCACTCTGACTCAGAAACGCTTCCAGATTAAAGACGCAAATTTGGTAGACTTCAAATTAAAGTAATGAATCACATTCCTTCCAATCGCTGCTATGTTTTTGCATCTAATGGCGCTATTAGTCAAACGAGCTGGGTTTCTAGTCTTTAATTATGCAACCGGTACAAGGTCGTTTGAAAAACGTCCTCAAAGTCGCACTCAAGCTGCCTCAACTCTTCTGTCGGGCGGAGCAGTGGCTCTTCTGATGGCGGTTTCACTCGGAAGAGGAGCCGAGTGTTTGCACCGTAGGTCCGCAGATGGTTCATAAACTTATGGCAGCGTCTGCTCGCCGTCCCTACGAGCCTCACTCAGCAGAGGAAGAAGTGGGAGGGAAGGAGCAACAGGAGGGAGCTGAGAGACGAGGACAGGAGGTTAAAGATGAGCGCAAAAAACAAGAGAAATGACTGATGATCTCATATTTGATACAACTGGACTTTTAACATGAAACAGAAACACATGAAATCAGGATTAAGCTTGTCTTAAACCTACGGAAAGCCACATTTGTCTGTAATTATTCAAATTCAAAGCCTTTTTTCCTAGAAAAGCTAAAGCTGAATGCATTTGACTTCCAGGTTAAAACATCTTAGAAAACCAAGAGAAACGGGTCAGTTTACCTGATTAATACTGGGCTGCTTGTTACTGAAACCAGTCAGTTTGCAGTCTGCGTTGAGTTATTTTTTGCACTTAGGGCAACCAAAACGGAGGTTATTCTACCGCAGTAGTTATTCTACTGTGACTGTGTGTAGAAGGTTAACTAAAATATAAGCTCAGATCTGAAAAACAAGGCGCAGTTCACTTGGTTAACACTGGGTTGACTGAAGCTAAAAACCTTCACAGCCTGGTTCCAAGTTGTAACTTCATGGCTACTAAGTACACCAATATTTTATGATTAATAACAGGTTTAATTCTTTAAAATGTTACCCTAAAAATGTTCATGGAAAAAGTTGTCATTTTAAAACGGATTCTGCATCAATTTTAAAGGAAAAACCTCTTATAATAAAACTCTGTCTCCTATTCTCTATCTGACATCATCATGTCTGATGAAAAATCAGTTTTAGATTAAATGAGCTTTAAATTACCGGACATACAGTTTTTACAAACTTTATTTAAATGAATAGTCCACTTTACAATCACTTGATTAGACACCAAGAAATTTTAAGACAATTATAGCTAAAGTTTAATGTGTAAAAAGCAAAACAGAAAACTCATTTTGTACAAACCTGTGGAGTTTATTGCACTTTATGGGATCATTTAGCAACAATCTAATAAAATAGAATCGAATCGTTTCTAATGACAGAGTGCAGGTAAATCTCAATGCTTCATTAAAAGACATTTTTTAGTGAAGATCATCTGCTCC
Organism: Oryzias celebensis; assembly: GCA_014656515.1. Classification (NCBI taxonomy): domain Eukaryota; kingdom Metazoa; phylum Chordata; class Actinopteri; order Beloniformes; family Adrianichthyidae; genus Oryzias; species Oryzias celebensis. The sequence continues at coordinate 4,110,377 of BNCR01000012.1, forward strand.
TCATCTGCAGTGAAGCAAACGTGACCGCAGTACAGTATATCCTTTACAGTAAGCACATGCACGAGTGTGGTTTTGTGTGAAGGAGTCCAGGGCCGGCCTCGTCCTGATCCCTCGCTCCCATCACGCCAGTGTCTGTTTTTAATCTGGGCCGGTGATTTATGAAGGAGCCCGGCCTGTGTATATCTCCTCACTTCCTTTCATTTCTCAAATGGTTTGTGTAGCGCGGGATGATAGATTTATCTACACACAACCCCTGCATGACTAATTAACTCTGAAATATCAGGGCCAGATGTGGAACTAAAAGACAGACCCCAGAGTGCTTTTTCTCTTGCTCAACCTGACTCTTTCATTTTTCTAACTGTTTTTTCTCCCAGATTTTTCCCTGCTTTTTCCTCCCTCTCAACACTGAACTCATGCCATAACTCTGCTGATAATATGACAGGGGGTTTTAGGGGGAATGCAAATATTTTACAGACTGAATCAGCAAATCGACACAGTTGATGGTTTTGATTTTAACTGCAGTTCGACTCAATGTTTTTGCCTTAAAGGAATATTTTCTTTTCCCCACAGTTGGAGTTTGTTACACACATCATCACAACGGATAACACAAGTTTTTAAATGAAACGCGACTTAAAGTAGCTCACGTGATTGTAACTATATAGCAGGAATTAATACTGTTTTTTTTCCTACAGTTTTCTTTCTCGTTAAACAAAACTCAAGATAAAAATAGCCATGAAATATAACACTTCAGGAGTTTGTTTTCCTTGATTTTTTTTTTGTAATCTGTGATCTATTTAGAACCAAAAATGGAGAGTAAAAATCCTTTGAACCATCGAGAACCACTGATCTGCAGCAGATTTATTGAATTCTTCAGAACCAAAGATCCACAGAGGAATCTGTGGAACTGTTCAGAACCAGAGATCGACAGTATAATCCGTGGAACTGTTCAGAACCAGAACTCAACAGTATAATCCGTGGAACTGTTCAGAACCAGAACTCAACAGTATAATCCGTGGAACTGTTCACAACCAGAACTCAACAGTATAATCTGTGGAACTGTTCAGAACCAGAACTCAACAGTATAATCTGTGGAACTGTTCAGAACCAGAACTCAACAGTATATTCTGTGGAACTGTTCAGAACCAGAACTCAACAGTATAATCTGTGGAACTGTTCAGAACCAGAACTCAACAGTATAATCTGTGGAACTGTTCAGAACCAGAACTCAACAGTATAATCTGTGGAACTGTTCAGAACCAGAACTCAACAGTATAATCTGTGGAACTGTTCAGAACCAGAACTCAACAGTATAATCTGTGGAACTGTTCAGAACCAGAACTCAACAGTATAATCCGTGGAACTGTTCAGAACCAGAACTCAACAGTATAATCCGTGGAACTGTTCAGAACCAGAACTCAACAGTATAATCTGTGGAACTGTTCAGAACCAGAACTCAACAGTATAATCTGTGGAACTGTTCAGAACCAGAACTCAACAGTATAATCTGTGGAACTGTTCAGAACCAGAACTCAACAGTATAATCCGTGGAACTGTTCACAACCAGAACTCAACAGTATAATCTGTGGAACTGTTCACAACCAGAACTCAACAGTATAATCCGTGGAACTGTTCAGAACCAGAACTCAACAGTATAATCTGTGGAACTGTTCAGAACCAGAACTCAGCAGTATAATCCGTGGAACTGTTCAGAACCGAACCTCTTCTGCTGGTTTCGGGGTTGTCCAGGCCTGTGGACGCCTGTAGAGAGGATCTGCTGCATCTTTCAGGAACAGGCGTGTCTTGCAGTTCCCTTGAGGTTTGAACGGCCACCTCAAAGGACGTCACCAGAATGGAATGTTCCATCCGTGTGGTAAATGTTCTGTGAAGGATTGTGAGGATAATGGAAGTTTCACGCACCTGTGACATACAGGTGATGCTCTTGTACGTTTCCCACACTCTAATCTGTAGTAAAGTGAAAGTGGTTGCTCCTTACTGACCACGCCATGAGTGCAAATGGGCACTCATGGGGTGTGCATGTGATAAGCAGGTGACCAGTCAAACGACGCTCTGTTTGTCTAATTTCCTCGTTTCTAACAGTCAGGCTCACCTTCCCCTTTTGGGCTCCACAAGAGCTCACTCCATCCTGTTTCCTGCAGCTTCCCCCCTAGAAAAAAAGGTGCCTGAATACTTCTGCTCTACAGACTCACCCAGTGGGCTCTAACCTTGATATTTCGTGCAGACCACTTGCAGGCTCCGTACAAGTTTCTACCCACAGGCAGTCCGTATCCACCCTTAAGGACAGTTGTGACTGAGGCTTTGGATTTAAAAGCAGTAAAGCCAAACGTTTTTATAAGCTGTCATATACTGAAGCTACCGAGGTTAGCCTTAATCCAAAAGCTTTTGCTTTTTATCCAAACTTTTAAAAAGTTTGTCTTTTAGTTCACAGAACGTTCTCTGCATTCAGACGTGTGGCTATGACCATCAATCTTCCCCATTTGCATCCAGAAAAACACCAAAGTTGAAACATTTCTGGTTACACCCATGACTTGGCTCTCGTGTTTTCAGGATCTGTCATGTTCGGTGACCTACATTTCAGAACTTCTTTGGATATGGAGTAAGAGACCTTGGTACAACAGTCCTGCTGTACTACTGCACTACTTTCATCCTGGACTTCCCCATTTTTTTTCCCACATCCTGCTCTGAACTCCATCATTTTTTCCGGAAAAATAATTCCTCTGCGTAAGTGAAGAGTTTCCCTCAAAGTTGAGATAAAGAAAACAGTCGACTTGTTTTTTCTGACAAACAAAAGCCTCAAACAAGCTTCTGTTAGCATCCTTTTAGCTCATATTTGCTGAGTAGCTGTTTAGAATTTCCCTGTGGACCAAATGAGCTGAGAAAGCAGATGACTGACAGCGGCCTCTCAGCAGAGTGTTTAGGTAACCTTCAGTTTTTCCTCCTTATCAGTCCGACTGTCTGTTTTCCTGACAGCGTCGCTCATCTTTGATGTTATTCTACACTTTAAAAAGACAAATGGCAGCTTTTTTTAACCTGTTCCTCAGATATTTAAAGTGGTTGAAGCTGGAGGTGCAGGGTTAGGACAGAAAAAAGGAGAAGACGGCTGAAGTTTCTTTTATTTAAAAAAAAAAAAAAGCCAGAAGGCCCATCTGACATGCTGACAGGCTGCCATGAGTGACGCCTGATCTGTACAAATTTCAGGACTAATAAATCTACCTGTCAGAGGAGGGAGACTTAAAAGGGCTGCTGCCCTGCGGCACAGCTTAAATGCAACTGCTGTTGATGAAATTCCGTAGGCTGGAGAATTACAGCTGTCAGGAGAAAACGCCTACATCAAATCTGATGGCTCGCCTGGCCCCCTTTTCCAACCTGTTCTCTGCCTCAAAAGGCAAGGAGGGCTTTGTGCCATATTTCTACATTTCCAAAACATTTTAAATATGTACTCCTAAAAACCATCGTGGGAAATTTAACTTCTCCATCATTCAGCGGGATATTTTCCCCAAAGTTAGCTTTTTCCCCTCCTCGGAAAAAAATCCGAGGAACAAAGCGAAGTCACATCACACACAGCTGTTTTGCCTTTTTATTGCGGAGCAGCTTTATTGTATTAATGCTTTGAAGTCCAGCCAGTGGGAGACATTTTCACTGCGCGTCCATGACATCTATAAACATCAGCTCACCCATTCCATCATGTGAGGAGGGAGAGGCATAAAGCAGCTGAGCGTGTTGCTGTATTTATGGGGAAAGCAGTGGAAAAGTCATTCTCTCTCTAATCTGTCATAAACTGGATTTATAGAGGTGTGCAGCCTGGACCGTGTTCGGTCTGTGTATTGACTCATCTCATGCACTCGGGGTCTGCAAGGCCAGAAGAAAGCTGGACTCGACTTCAGACGGCGTGTTAACGGCAATAACCAACATGCGGCAAAGAAAAATGGGGAAACCTGAACAAAAATGAACATCCTAACATTTACCAAAACTGGAAAAACGTCTAGTTTTTCTTGTGGAGTTTGGGAAGTCTGGGAGTGAAGACGTTTTTATGAGGTCACCAGCTAAAACCACATGGAACTTCTGAACCAGTCAGTCCCAAAATGACTTCCTGGCTGCCCTTTACTTTGGAACATCCTGGAGATCTGTTAGGGAATGTAGAACAATGGAGCACACGACAAGTCACAGTGTCTTATTTTGGGGCTGCAGAGGTAGAGCGGTCGACCTCTGATTGGAAGATCGCAGGTTCAGTTCCCGTCTTACCCACCTATCTGTCAGTAACCGTGGGCTCTGAACTCCACGTTTCTCCTGATGTCAACAGGTTGGCGCCTTTTATGACAGCGGTGTGTGCATGGACAAATGGGACTGTGACTGTAGAGCACTTTATAACTTCACTGCTATTTCAGTTTAGCTTCATTCCATAACACAAAAGTTTTACTTTACACGTTGACGTTCCAGGTCAGTGGTGAACCACTTTAACTCCTGACCTTCGCAGTACTTTCTAAAACCAGCATCAAAGCTCGTTCTTTGTTTCTTCAGGGCTGTTACGGAATCGCTTCATCTTTCCTGGACCCATCCATGCCCCGGTGATCCGGTCTGTCTCTTGAAAATACTTGTAGCCTGAAAACGGTCCATGTTTGTGTCTGTGCTCCACATTTTGACCTGGTGTCATCCTCTTAGGAACATTCTTCGTGCCTTTGGGCCATACCTGACCCTCAGAGCCCTTGCCATAATCAAAGTTAAGCCCAACTCCTGACCCTGTGCTCCATGAATGATCCACACGATACTTTTGGAGTGCCAAAACAAAGTAATACGAGTTTCAAAAGTGCTCCAAATTAAGCCCAAATGTGTCTGTTTTTTGAAATGTTCTCTTATATATCAATGTAGACTTCTCTTTGGGGACTCCAAACATCCGTTAAAAGTGTGCCTTCCATGTGTCTTACAGTACTTCACATTTCAGACCAAACAGAAGAAGCTTATTTTACCAACTTACAGACTAAAACAGGTTCATTAAGGCTGGGATTCTGAAGGATTTCCAAAGATTTCATACTTTCAACTCTTTCTCACCTTGCTCCTTCTGAATGACCCCGTTCCCCTGGTTTAACTCCCAGCATGCCCTCAGGCTGGCGGTTCACGCCTGGGTGTAGACCGCAAACACAGTCAAAGGTCACTGTTTTTTCACTTTTGTGTGTGCGGCCTCGTTTTCACCTCCTCAACTCCCCAGAGGCTCCGACTCAAAGCAAAAGGAGATACAAAAATCTTTTAGTCCACCTGGATCTTATTTTCTACAAGCGTTTGCAAAAACTCGAGGGCGCAATCCTCAGAATGTGTTGTTTTGTTGATTGTGAGTCCAAAAAATACACAAACACCAGGACAGAGAAACAAATATAGACAATAAAGAAGTGTTCTTTAAGTCAGAAAATAGCAAAAATAACTTAACATATAAGATATACATAACTGAAGTAATTTTTGACTTAATAGTAAGTTTAAGTTGTTCTCCAACTCGCTGTAGATCCTGCAGTTTTATCGCATTATTGACTACTGACGGCAAACTTTCCTAGGTGAGATCACACAGTTTGTCAACATTTCAAAGTTTTCACTTCACAGATTGATGTAGTATGATCAAAAGTGACTCCATTCATACTGTGAAATGTAAGGTTTGGTTTCCGTGTCCACACAAAGCTTTAGAATGTCACCAGTCTTTACATTTAACAAACAAGAACGTGGCTGCTGGATATATTTAGCTTGTCATCATTTTTCTTTTGTATTGTCATCTTAAAAAACACAGTGCATTTTGACTGTAAATGGGAACTGGATTGAGTGACTCCTCCCCCCCGGCGTTTCAAACAGGAAGTACCAGCTGTTCCAAGAAGCCAAAATCCCATAGACTTTTATAAAGCTATCGCTCAGTCATTATTTTTGTCAGAATAATCCTCCTCCCTCCTCTCTTTTTGTTTTTTTGACATATTCTTGAAAATCCTCATTTTTCTATAATGCAAGTTATTGAAATTATAAATCGGCCAGATACCTCAAAACAAGATGGAGCCCCCCGCCCCCCCGCGCGCCTAACATTTGAAACGTTTGATTAGCAGATTCTTCTGAATCTGGTTTCAAGTAGTGGTGTTCAAGAGTTGTAGAGTTCCAACAAGCTCCCCCCTGATTGGCTTGAGCGGTCACCATGGCAACAGGGGCTCAGAGGGACTAGGAATACTGATTACTGATTTTGTTTGGCTCCAACGGAGGTGTCTATATCATAAAAAAGTGGCAACTAAATTGTCTTTATTTGGTTGGAGCTGGAAATAAAAAGTTTCCATTGAGTGATGTCACACTCACTCAGTCCAGTTCACATAAACATACAATGGTTTGAGCCGTAACTCTTGCCATTGCTAACCAGGGTTAAATGAGTTTGTCCTACTAATCAAGCACAAGCCACTTGCCCCGCCCACAGCAGATGGAGCAGGAGTCCCATGATCACTCCTTAGCAGTGTGTGTGTGTTGTGGTGGAATTGAGCGTGTTTGTATGAAAAGGTCTTTTTGTAATTTGGTGAATGACTATGTTTTCAGTGGCATCCTGTGGACACACACGTGCACACCCTGTGCGTGCAGCATTCCTGCACAGTCAGTAACTGGCCGATGCTCTCACCTTACTAACAACATTTTCCTGGCGTAAGGGCACCATACAACTCCGGTGTGAAACCTCCATTAGCTTTACTAACACTTCACGATACACTGACCACATGCACGACAATGGTACAGTCCATTCTCATGACGTCCCTTAAGGTGGGCGTACGAGCTTCAGAGGAACTGCACGACACACCTACGCTCCCTCATTCTACGACCCTCCATGAGCCCAGACAACCCAAACCTGCAGCACCCGAACGGGTCAACCCCTCCCAGACGGGTACATGTGATTTTGCTTATGGTCACATATGCAAAAATGCCGAAAACGCGGCGACCTAAATGCAGGTTTTGCAGCAATCTTGGCAGGTGGCCATGCGGCAGCATTTGGAATCGGGATGCGGCAGTCGCATTTTTACATGCCTTGCATGTAAAGGGAGGACGAAATCGGGCAACAGCTGGGCAGCCGGAATCCCCAGCCTCCAGCAGCTCTGACTGGACGTCCATATCAAGTGCCGCCAGCCAGCCGGTAGTCCGGCGGTACATAAAAAGTGGGCCATTCTGCACACCTTCATTTAAAAACAATCAGGTGGGGTCATGAAATCTTGAAGATTCATCGCACAGCAGCATTTGTGCATGTGACCGAAGCATAAGGCTTAATCAAGTTGAAACACCTTGAGTTCACTGATCCTAACTGTCGTAAAATACTCTTCTACTTTTCTGCAATGACTTTTATTTTTTTAAATATATGAGCACAATATGTCTTGACTTGTCAAAGCTTTTCACCATGAGGGAAATGCGTTTTCTGTCGAGTTGAACCTCACGGCAACTTTTTGACCCATAATTAAAGCTTTAAAGATCACTGTGGAGCAGAAACAGAAGTCTCAACCTGCTTTCATTTTGACACCGTAAACACATTAAAGATGGATTCAAGTTAAAGTCCAAATTCGTTTCTACACCCGGTGCCTTACCAGATGTTCTGGGGCGGTGCTGAACTTCTTTTTTTGTTGTTGTTCAGCTTCTCCGAAGCCTCGAGCTGTAATCTGATTGTAAAGTGTGGAAGGAAAAACTTTGAACAGCAAGTTAATCTGTATCTCTGAACTTACCGCCTGCCTGTCAATTGATGGAAGAGGCTGCCAAAAACCAACACAGGTATAATTTAGCGTGACAGCCTTCTGGTGGCAGCTGGGGTGAAAAGTTCACGGAGGCTAAGTCTGTGTGAGAAGAAGACAAAGACGAGACACATCCAGCAGCACTTAGATTTACTGTTCCTGGGTACATTTTTGTACAGTGGTGAAACTCTTTAGCTACAGCAAAGGAAGCATATGAGAGGTCGGCAATTTGCAAAACACAAGCGGGATTGTTCCAATTTGGGCACAGAGAGGTCAAGCCACAGCAGCACAAGCACATCTATTCAAAACCTTCAAAAATCAAGTGTGGCCATTCAACAAAACTTCTTTTATTTCAAATGCGGTGCATTACATTGAACCTACTGTCTCTTATTCTGTGCGCTGACACTACGAGAATGTCTTTTGACAGGGGTGAACGGGACTAAGGCGGAGGATGACCCCGGGCCGGGCCAGCACACACTCAGAACCAAAGCTGGGGGCCCCGGAGGCATGAGCCGTGGATCCATGACAGCCGATAGGGGCGAAGAAAGAGCGCAGTGAAGCTGCAAAGAGTGCCAGCGTCATAATGGATTCCCACATTAGGTTCATAAAGGTCTGATGAGAAATGGGATATGGCAGCAGCTTGGCACTGGAAGTAGAAAATCTGGTTTGAAGCTGGCCGCCGAGCGAGCTGTTGATTCTACGCTTGGTGGCAGCCGTTTGGGGATTGTGCGAGGGATTTTGGGAGACCTCCCTAGGTCAAAGCGAAGAGTGGAAACACATGGTTTCAATGCAGCTGTCATCTCCGAGCGGGGAGCTTTCCACAAGCTTGTCTATATCTATAATTATTTATGGTTAGACAGGAAATAAAGGCTTTAAAAAATAGTTTCTAAGCGTTTGAGGTGGAAGATTTCCCCATTTACGCCTTTGAAACACTTGCTGCATGAGCGTGTGGCTTTGGACTGGATTCCTGCAGAGTTCATGCATTCTGTGTGGAAGTCTGCAGGGCTGAAAGCTATAAATTACCTGAGAGAAACTCGAAGACACCAGCAGCCACAGAAACGTCACAAGGACTTTTAGGTCTGCAGCCGAGAGGTTCCGAGCTGGGAAACGGTTGCAGTAGAGACCACCCCAGTGAAAGGACAACTGAAAAACATCTGCTTTTGGGAGAATTCCGTTTTAAAGAGGAGACAGAGTCGCTCGCTCCCGGTTTGAATCCTCACAGACGTGGATGAGGTGAAAACTGAAGGCTTCACATCTGTTTCTGTTGCTCTGTCTCAACACCTGCTGGCTGCCTGCGAGGCTGCCTGGATTTCCTCCCACCTTCCAGCAGCTGAAAGAACTGTGATAAACGGCGTTAACCGTTCCTTTGTCAGGGGTCTTTTGCAACAGTGAATGATTTACGACTGGCACACAGCTTTTATAAACTGTAATTTATTGCGATCTGCCTTGAAGACCATGAGCTGATTAAAGTAAAGCAGAGCAGCTCTTGTGTTCGTACTAGATCAGTGCTTTGTTTGGCTTCCATGAACTAAACTCTGGAAAATGTTCATCAGAATGTTTTCAGAATGTGCATCACTGGATACTGTTAAAGGACCGTTTTTCCTATTTTTTTGTTCGGGTTTTTAATTACAAGTTAAAAAACCCTCTAGACCTCCTTAAACCAGATGATCCACTTCCTCCAGGTTTGTTCTTTCATTCCAGCCCAGAACCACCTCAGTTGGTGCCTCTCCTGCAGGGAGCTGACTCAGTCTGGGTCCCAACAAACTCAGTAGGGATGGACGGAAGTGTATCCGACCCAACTGAGTACAAACTTTGCATGTGTGGGCCAAATGGCTCGTGTAACCAGGTGTGCTTTGCATGCAGGGATGCTAGCTCCAGGAGTCATTTGATATTTTACAAACAACACATTAAAACACCAACAATAACAAACGCACTGAAGGAAAACTAAAAGTTTGGTTACGCTTTCCCATGCTCACTCCCCTTTTCCAACTACTTTGAATTTGTTTAAGAAAACTGTGCTCGATTCAGACCTTATTTAAGTACCTTACCTTAAGTATTGTGACAAGTTTTGGCGTATTTGCACTTAAATGATTAACACCGTAGCTTGAGCTCCAGTGTCGATGTTCTTACATCACTGTAACTCTTCAACCATTTATGAAATTAACTTATTTCCTGCAGATTCTGCACCCAAGTAAAGCAGCTATGTGCTAAAGTGCAACACTTGATAAACGTGAACCTGGTGATTCAAAAGAGCAGGAAGGTTTATTAGGTTTTAAACATTTGTACCTTTGAGTGTCAAGCTAATAGTGCGCTGCTTAGCCAGTGTACAGTCCATTGACTGTATATGAGAACTGGAATAAACTACATTTTATTCTGAACAATAGATTTTTGGAAACCGGAAGCTAAAAAAAATCAGACCCTAACTTCAGCCTTGTACGTCCACGAAAATATTGTCCGCATTGAATCGGTCTGTAGCCTAAAAACAGAGATCATTGACTGTAAATGAGAACCGGACTGAGTGACCCCCTCCCCTCTGCATTCCAAACAGGAAGTACCTGCTGGCTCTAAGAAGCCAAAGCCAAAGACTTCTGTAGAGAACTAAACAGCTGTTACTCAGTCAGTGTATTTGTCAGAATAACCCTTCTTGCTCTGGTAACCTTTTATTACCATGTTATTTCGAGTGTCTTGCTTTCAAATGGTGGCAGTGTTGCATCCAACAAGCTCACTTCTGATTGGTGAGAGTGGTTGCTGTAGAAAATTAGACCGACTCGGACCAATCACTGCTTACTGACGACGTCTGGCTTCAACACGGCGACGTCAGTATTGCAAAACAAACTGGCAGCTGAATTGAAAAGCTATTTTCTATGGATGATATCACACTCACTCGCTCCAGTTCTCAGATACAGTCAATGGTTTTTGCTCTTCCTAAATCTTCTATGCAAATGTCTCTTATTAAACGAGGAATTTGCAGGTTGATAGAAATCATTTTTTCCAAATATGAATATTCCTGCATGACTTTGTTAGCTGGTTTTCTGTGGAAGTCCTAAATTGGCCGAATTTTAAATTTAAATACCATTTCAGTTCATTTTATCGAAGTACTTTTACCCATCTGTGCAGGTTTAGTAAGTTTATTTGGTAAATAAGAAACTATTTTTTAAAGCATCTTTGGGATTGTTTTGGCTTTTCTGCTTCAGCTTCAGCATTGTTTTGGCAGAGGCAGCGATAAATCTCCCTAAAGTTTGCCTGCGGACTGAGTCTTTTTTTCCTTTAGAGCACTCATACAGACAGTTCTCTTGGAAAGTTTTCTTGGTTTTCCAAACCTCAACTTGACCTCCATTCTTTTGGTTAGCTGAGCCTTCTTAATTAGATTATGAGCCATGAAAATTCCTGAAAACTCTCCTGTCCTCTGAAGGCCGGTTCTGTCTCGGTTGGCACTCTTGGCACTTAGCTTCTTAAATGAGTCTTATTGTTGGGAGGAGGTTTGAGGAGTCATGTGCAACACCTGGTCTCCACTAAAACAACACGATCAAAGCTTCCAAAAGGGTCGAATCTTATTTGCTTCTTAATCAAAAATCTACCAAACTCACTGCATGAGATCCCTCTAATCTGATTCAACTTTAACTGCTCTCATTTAGCAAGTGTTTGTCCCTGAAGGGGGACGAGGAGACCGCCAGCGCCTCTGCTGAGTCTTCCTCTGTGACATTTTTGTCTGCTATCATCATGTGCAGCCGTCCTGGAGTTGAGAGACAGGCCACAGTCTTTCAGATTGCTCCCGCGCCCTCAGGCCGTGTTCATGTGAGGATTCGGTTTAGGGTGTGACAATGAGGATCATCTGGCTCAAATCAGCCAAACAAACACGGTTCAGTGCCTCAGACAGACGGATAGACAGGCCGGCCCAGACACGCCGCAGAGACGCTGACAGCACCATCCAGCTCCATCCCCGTCTGCGTTCAACGTTTTTATATTTCAGCAGATAAGCAGACTCTGAATTAATTACACTACAGGAATCTCTCAAACTCTGGATAGCTTAGCGCCTTTCATGTCACACTGGTGCTGACAGAGAGATGTTCCTCCTTGTTGTTCTCGGCAGGAGCTCCGCTTCAAAGGTTATCGGTTGAGATTCCAAGGCAGGAATCAGAGTGACGAGAAGACGAAATAGATCTGAGGAGCTTTGATGACAGAGGTTTGCCATGAAAGAGGCTTTCAAAGTACAAAAGGCTTCTTCACTTCTGTTCTTCTTTGCTTTCTGTCGCTCTTGTCATTCTCAAAGATTAGCCAAACACTCATACTGCCGCTGTCATCCTTTAGCTCTGAGCGATGAACTCAAACCGCCGTCGTGGCAGATTCCGTGTTCATCTCTGCATGCCTGTCTCTTCCCGTTTCACACCCTCAGCCCGCTTCCCTGAAACATCTGGCGAGCTTCAGCAACAGACGCCCCGCTAGTATTTCAATATCCAGAGATGTGAGAAGCGATAAAGTGAAAATAAGGAAGACATCATCTTTAATGTCAAACACGAAATCTAAAGTTCGAGTCTTGTCAACGCTATCCCTTTTCGGGTTCCTGAGCGGCGCTGAAACATTAGCCGCGTTGCTTGGAGCGACATCCTGTGAGTTCAAACCTCTGGATGAGCGCCGGCTTTGACACGACGTCAAGAAAGACCAGCAGAAACCGGGACGGGGACGAGCCAGAGGAGCCGAGGAGATTGATGCTGACAGTCTGGAGCTGCTCTTTGTCTCATTTGACTTTGAAATTTGAAATTCTAATTGTGTTTTCACAACAGTCATCATGCTGTCACTTTTACCTGGTTCCTCTTCACCAGCACTTTGTTTTGAAGCAGGTTCAAAAACACAAAAAACACTTTTCTTCCTTAGAAATTGACTTAGGCTAGAAGCATCTTTTTCACTGAAAGACCCGCTCTGATAAAACGAGTGTCGTTAACATGCACTTATGGCTTTTTCTGATGTTGGAGGACATATATTAGCTCAAAATTGCATTTCTGAGTATTTCTTTATTCAAATCATTGTGAATCAGAAACAGAAAAATAGCTGCTTGAAAAAGATTGTATTGTTAAGGTAGAAAACACGCTGGGCTCAAAACTGCACGGCTGTCGCTCACCATTTTTGATGAACTGATAACATTAGATTGGGGGTCTGAAGGGCTGTAAGCTAGTGGGAGCATGTGAACAGAGAGCTTTCAGCAATGAAAAGCGGGAGAGAGGCAGGACTGCTCTGCAACAAGCGTCCCGCAAACAACTCAGAGGGGAATTTTGAAAGAACAGAAACTATGTCGTAGAAAACAACAGAGGTTTTGGCTAAAAACAGCAGAATTATAAATGAAAATGAATCCTTTATCATCAAAAGATGATCAGGGTGGGACTTTAAACTCAGTCTTTAGGTAATAACTCTCAATGACCTGCACAGATTTCCTTCCATTTCCTTTATTCGGTCTAACTTTACACAGTAATGCAACCTGCTGAGGCCAACAGCTCAGGTCAGCAGAGCTGTCATGTTCTCACTGTTGTCAGAAACTCTAACTTCATCTCTCCATGAATATTTAACGGGAGGCTCTTTGAAAAACTACAGATCCATCAAGTCTTTTTATGCTCTTGCTAAACTGTGATCTTGATGTGATCCTTGTTACTTCACAATTTTAGGGTTTTTGTGGCTTTTAGGACTCATTCTAGGCAAACACCAGGCATAGTTCAAGAACTGGACTGTCGCTGCTCAATCTCAATCAGTTCTCATTACTGGAACAGGTTACAGGTTTACAGGTTTGGTAGAATTCCAGCACAAACCTCAATTTCTAGTTCCTCCTTCCCTTTTCAAAACAGTTGGCACTTTCATGAATTGAAAAGGATGCCACCCAAACTTCGCTACCGAGTGCCTATTGGTCAAAGTTCCGGTCAAAGAACGCCGGTGCGTTTTGTACGTAGAAGCCGAAAATGGAATGAAGAACTTGTATAGCAACGTGTGAACGTGGAAACCTGAAAGGCGCAGTTACGTATGTGTTTACATTGACTTTCCATTAAAGTTGGAATGCGCTTTGATGAGGTTGGAGTGAACGTAACTCAAGACTTGAACTTTTTTGGTAAAAATTCAGATTCTCTACTTTAAATCACTTACGATTTGGGCCAATCTTACGTCTTTAGAGGTTTGATTAAATAAAATTGCTGTTTGTGGACATTTTTATAGAAGAAGTTTAAAGTCCCTGAAATATCAGGAAATATCAAGAACATCTGCAGTGGCAAACAGAAAAATGAAGATGTTAGATTTGGTGTAATTCCTGCTGGACAGAACAGTTCTTCCATTGAATTTTATTGCAAATAGAGCTTCAGCAAAGGTGGGATAAAAGCCACAATCCTTGAAGGTGTAACGGTGGAACAAATACACCGTCATGTGACCGACTCCCAAAGACAAACGACTCTCACTTCTTGATGGCGCTCACTTCAGACTCTGGCTCTCGGCCGGGCCGGGTTTTCTTTGTTTTCCCCACAGCCGGAGAGTTTTAGTTCAGATACGACGGGCCTGTTTCTCCCTCTCTGTGTCTTTGTTTTATGTTGGTTTTGCAAACAGCTCTGCCTGCCTGAATGCCTGGCAGCCAGCAGGTTAGAGGCCCACATTTAATCACCACAGGCTCAACTCGCTCCGTCAGTGCCGGCTCATTTGACGTGGCGGCCCTGGGCTCTCAGTTCCCCATCCTGTGCCAAACACAATAGCTCCTCTCTTTCGTTACCCTGCTGTATTTTATAATTTTGCTATTTTTCAATGTCAAGGCCGGGCCTTTTGAAGACTTTTTATTGCGTTTCCTCTTGGACCCTGCTGCCGTGGCACCACATTTTCTCCCTCCTCCTGTATCTTTTTCTTCCTCGTCTTGTTTCGTAATTCTTTCATAGCTGCCACCGTGACTTCAAGAACCCAAAACTCAATCCACGCTTGCAGGAAAATCCCCTCCTCAATATTAAAGGTTTTTGTTTTCCATTTTTCTCTCCTCTGGGCAATATTATCTAACCCTCCTCAGTTACATGTGTTCACAATTCCTCAGCGCCATAAATCTTGTGCAGAGCTGTCATCGGCGTCTTGAAAGTATTAAAATGCCTGTTGTTTGACCAAATGGAAAGAAAGTCGATTCAAACAATACTTCACTCTTCCTGTCTGCGAGTTTGCAGGAGTTAATGCGTTTGGCAGTAGCAGATGCCGTTCTTCACTCCCGATCGTGTGAAAGAATGTCACCCAAGTCTAATCAAATTAAAGCCAACGTCAAACCTTCACTTCAGATTTCTCGCCGCCGACGTTTTGTGCAGCTTTTGTGTTGCGACGAGGCGCAGATAAGATCTGAAAGCGATGGTGCATGGGAGGGCGCATGCTTTGATAGCGAGGCTGTGGATCATATGGTTAAAATCAGAGAGGGTTTGTCTGAAAATGTGTGTGCGTCAGCTCTTGTGACCTCTTAATATCGCATCACATGTCTGATCTTATTCTTGTCTGCCATCTGAACTCTTGTCATGTGTTCTTTTTGCCAATCTGTCACACTTAATCTGAGCGGAAAGAAAAACTTAAGAGGAGAGCCTTCGTGGCTCAGGGAGGGGGGTAAAAAATAAAAGAAGCAAGGAGAAGAAGGAGGAGAAAATCATGACGGCGTAGCGTTTCAGGGCATGAATGGCATCGATGATTCGCTGCGGGGGATAAATGGGGTGATAGAAAGGAGGCAGGAAGATGAGAGAACAATGTGTCTGTTGTTTAACGGGCAGTAAATCATCTGTCTCTCCCTCCGTCAGGTGTTGAGATTTCATCACACAACCCTTCAAGGGTTTGTCCAGTGCAGCACCGTCCTGATGAGTTATCCAGGCTCCTTCTGTGTCTCGGCCTGCTTTAGTCCCCAGAGCTAATGAAGTTGTCACGAGTTTAGGCTGCATTCAGACTGGACACATTTGGTTTGCTTAAAGTGAACCAGAGTTTATTTCTCCTGATAATCAGGAACAAATTCCCTGATCCGGTTCGTTTCCAGTCAGAATCCGGTTCGTTCTAAGTTTCCTCAGTCTGAGGAGGCTTTGTCCTCACAGTGGAACAACTGGACCAAAATGGCCACCATAGTCGGGCATTATAGGATGTAAATGGAGTACAAAGAAAGCAACCGATGAGCTGTGGAAAAACGTGAAGCAACGACAGCAACTCATTGAAATGTGATGAGTGACGGCTCATTACAACTTTTAACGTGATGCACGTTGGGTCTCACTCTGTTTTAACGACAACCTAGATGTCATAAACACTTATCAGTGTACACTCTAAAGGTGCATTCACACCAAACGCGATTCGCACGGCCAATTTGCGCAGCCCGCCTCTCTATGGTGAATTCGCTGCTCGCTGCGTGGCCAAAAAAATGTTCTCTAAGCGCGCCACCTTGTTCACTTGTGGTAATAGCTAGCAGCTAATGTTGTTGATCATTACATGAAGTTTTGTCTGGATTTCATTTATGATGCATGGAAGACACGGATGATGTTTAGAGATCAGTGTTTTTCTTTGTTGAAGAGCTCTTCAAAAACATCAGTGATCACGTCTCCATGGAGATCGCGGGCCATCAAAAAGAAATTGACGAATAAATAAACCTTCTACCCACAAAAAAAGTCAAATTCAGTCATCAAACAGTAAACAGAGTTTAGATTTTTGTTTTATTGTGACTTGCTGCTGAATTAGCGAGTTAGGGCTGCTCAATTCACGCTGTTTCCATACTTTCGCGTCGGCCGCCTAATTCACACCGAAAACCTCAATTCGTGTCTAAACCATCGACTTTACATTTAAACTGTCTGCCTCCGCAGCACAAATCAAGTTCGGTGTGTTAGCACCTTTAGCCGTCGTCTCCTCAATAACCGCTGTCAGGTTGTACCTGACTTTGATACAGACGTTCAAATTAGTCTGTGAAATATAAAGTTTAAATAAAGTGAACTGTCCCCTCAAGGATTGCAAAGCTTTGTCCCGCCTTCGTAATTCCTGGCCAATGACTGAAGAGATCTTCAAGTTAAAAGATATTCTGAATATAGACCAAACTCAAGGTTCAGGACTCAACCAACAGATTTTTCCAGTCTGAATACACCCTAAAAATGATTTTTTTAGGTTTACCTTGACCTGGTACTGATAGTTGAATCAAACTATATTGGAGTTAGTTAAGGAACAGTGTTGGTGTTTGCAACCAGAGCCAAACCAGCACTTTCATCCCTCCAATGTGGCTTTTTGACAATAAAGAAAAGTGATAACGATTTGAACAAATAATGTGTTTTTTTAAAACATTTTTAGCACATCAGATAACAGAGCAAAATGATGGTAAAAGGTTTAAAGACTCACACAATGAATATTATGTTTTTGTTATTTTTTAACGTGTTCTTTTGGCATCTTTCTGATGATGATGAAAAAAATTCAGAATAAAGTTGAATTTCTGAGTATTTCTATATTCAAATTGTTTTGTATCAGGAGCAGACCAAAAATGCAGTTGTGGTAGGAAGCTAGAAAAGAGAGGAATGAAGGTGAGTCGTATCAAGACGGAGTTCATGTGTGTGAATGAGAGGGATCCAAGTGGAAGAGTGTGGTTACAAGGAGAAGAGAGAAAGGAGGAGGATTTGGAGTATCTCGGGTCAACAGTCCAGAGTGATGGAGAGTGTGGAAAAGACGTGAAGAAGTGAGTGCAGGCAGGTTGGAAAACGTAAAGTGTCAGGTGTGATTTGTGATAGAAGAGTTTCAGCTCAAATGAAAGGAAAGACAAAACTGTGCTGAGAGCAGCCATGTTGTTCAGCCTAGAGACAGAGGAACTGAGGAAAAGACAGGAAGCAGAACTGAAGGCAGCAAAGAGGAAGAAGCTGAGGTTCTCTTTGGGAATGACCAGGATGGATAGGATCAGGAATGAGTCCATCAGAGGGACAGCACATGTTAGAGGTTCTGGAGATGATGTCAGGGAGGCCAGACTGAGATGGTTCGATCATGTCCAGAGGAGAGACAGTGAAGATATTAGTAAAAAGATGATGAGTCTAGAGCTGCAGGTAAGAGGTCTAGAGGAAGACCAGAGAGGAGGTTTATGGATGCAGTGAATGAAGACATGAAGGAAGCTGGTGTTAGAGGAGAGGATGCAGAAGACAGGGGTAGATGGAGGAAGCTGACTAGCTGTGGTAACCTCTGAAGTGAAAAGCCAAAAGGAAAAGAAGAAGGAAAAAGCTTGTAGGAATGATGTAGGTGCTGCAAGTTCCCTGCTGGGTTCTTTTCTGATTCATCCTCATGCAGACTGATAGATTCATACACGACTTGGCTCAAAGCTGTGCATTTTTATAGCTGTGATATTGCTCGCTAATTGTTGCACTGCTAATGATAGGTTGGGGTTATGAGGGGCTGTAAGCCAGCTGGAGAGCATGCCAACAGGTTTACGTCGGGAAGCAAGGGCAGACTCACTCTGCGCCAACTGTCCCGCCAACAACTTTAACAAAAAACACTACCATTATATTTAAAAGACCACTGGGAACGCTTTGAGAAATAGACCTAAAGATGATTAGAGTGGGACTTCAAATTATTTTCAGAACGGTTTATTGATGTTTATTTTTATAATTTTTGTATTATATTTATATATATATATATATATATATATATATATATATATATATATATATATATATATAATTTAAATACACAAATGTCATCTTTATAATTGATAGTAAAAGTAGAAAAAGGATGAAAAGTCCTGAAAGCAAAATGACATGTTTGACTTTATTGCACTTTTACTGCAGCAGGAGGATCTTATTTGACTCAGGGTGTATTTCTGTCTTTTCATATTCTCCAGACTTTGTTTAAACGTGTTCTTTATTATACTTGTTTACTTTTTTCATCACAGTAAATCAACATACACATTAGTAATATTTTTTAAACTACAGTGTAATTTTTGTTAGAAAATAATTCTTAAAAAATGTAATTTGTAAAAAGTTCTTAGTTTAATAACAAAACCTTTTATTAATGCACTTAAGTTAATTTTTAATGACTCCCACAAAGCCAGATTTAAAGTTTTATAAGTTTGTTTGCTGTTGTTTTCAAAGATAATTTAATTAACAGTGAATATTTACTTAGTTGTAGAAGTTTGTATTCGGAGAATAATCCTCCTCAGAGCTCCCCGTGAAGAAAAATGTCCACGATGACAGTTGGTAGAAGCAGCGCTTCACTTCAGAGCTTCTCTGGTTTCAATTTGTGTCCTTGGAAGCTCATGACAGCAGCCAAAGTCAAACGTGTTCAGATTTAAGCCGTTTCACACATCACTTCTCTAATGTAAACCATGAGTTTGCTTGAGCTTGTCTGCCAGATGGTGCAGCTATTCTGGGAGTATCTGAGCTGAGCTCCTCTCTGGGTGAAAAGTTCATTTTCCAAAGTGTCATAAATCCACGTGGGAACGCGGCGGTACCTGAGCTTCATTAGCCCGCATTTCAGAAACATGCCTGTGCAAGAGCTGCAGCTTCCACGAAACAGACGTCTTCCCTTTACTTCAAAGGACTCACAGACTTTATTCAATTTAGTCATAGTTTAAATTCAAGTTGAACTGAAACCTTAAATTCTATGAACGGTTTTTCAAAAAACAAACGAATTGAAAAAATGTCCAGAAGCTTAGAACACAGTAGGTAGATTTTGTGTTATCTCCGAATGTTTTTAAAATGTCCATTATTTATAAAACACAAATTTCAGGTGTTTCTTTCAGTGTCTCTTTGTCAAAAAATAAAACCTTTTGCTTACCTGAGGGAACATTTTAATGGTTTATCAGAGATATCAGCATGCTATTGTATAATTTCTCCTACTCTGTAATTTTTTTAATATTTGATCCATTTTTAGATGCCGGATTAAAAAAGAAAAACAACAAGAAAGTTTAGTTTTTGGATTTAAATGTGAATCAATCTTCCTAATTTCTTGGCAGTTTTAGGTAGCTTTAAGATGACTTCAAGAATCTTACAGCAAGAATAATCATAGATAAAACAACACAAATTGATCTTTGGTGTGTTTACATGGACTACAGAAATGGAATAATGAAGTAATCCTGGTTTACCATCCTCAGCCCATGAGTAGATTTACTTTGGATTTTACCATTTATTTTTCATTGGTAGCCCCAGGGTTTCTTCAGAAAGTTTTTCACATGGCTCTGCGTTTAAAAAAGACAGAAGGTTGTTGGAAGCCAACTGTTATTCCCATGGCAGACAGAATGGTGATGGGCAGATGGGGTTCATCTAGCAAACAGTACGATACCAAATATATGGACATAATATAGTGTATATGCAACAACACTACAAAAACATTAATGGATGAAATAAAATCCTTAGAACAGTTAGCATATTGGTAAAATATTATCTAAATGCCAAAGTAGCTTAAAAGCCTTAATAAATGCTAAAAAGCTAAATGAAGTATTAGCATGATGCTAATATAAACGAATGAACGTCTGAGCTGTCCTTCAAAACCCTGCTCTCTGAGCACCAGCCCCTCCTAATCCCAGACAATGACTGTTCCCCTGGTTTAGAGAGGCTTGATTGGAGCAAAGTACTGCTTTGAGGTTGTTTTTCGTGAGGAATTAACATCACAATACACTTTAAAACGGTATTTAGTACAACGGGTTAGCGGACAGAAAAGACGGTGGGTCGTTGGAGATCAATGCATATATAATATTGTGGTCACCAAAATGCAACCTTTCCACTTCCGAATTGAAGCTTGTTTGAAAATAAAAGTTCACCAAGTAACTACTAAGTTTTTTAAAAAAATATAAAAAATTCACAAAAAGTTTCACGTTCTATTTCGTGCTGCTATTATTAAATCTATAATTATAACTTAGAGTCCCACTCCAACCATACTTTGTTCGATTGTAAAATTGTTCCCAGTCGTCTTTTAATTAGGCATTCTTTTGTTCACACTTTCTCTCTCCCTAGCTTATTGCACCTCACAATCCCAAGCTAACGTTAGCGTAACAAAAGAAGGCAATCAGTGTTGAATAAAATGTACGTTTTATTGAAAATGAATACATAAACCATAACTTTTTTATTCTTTGAAGTTATAACACTTTTAAAAAATGTTCTTAAATTAAATTGTGAGCACATTTAAGATTTTTGTTTAAAACTTATAAGTCTTTAAATTGTGAATCAACAGGGATCAGTGCAAATGGAAGCACTCGTTCTCACTGATGTTTAACAAGAAAATAGCACATTTTCTTCAAAGATTTGTAGTTTTAGCAGAGTCGCTCCTGTTAAATATTCATGGGCAGAAATAAGTTAGTCTCTGACAACAGAGAGAGCGTATGACAGCTATGCTGACCTGAGATGTTGGTGCCAACAGGTCGCAATAATGTATAGAGTGAGACGAACAGGGCAGCTGACAGCACAGTATTAACCTGTTTGAGAAAAGTGTTTCTCTTAGCACTTTTTCACAGCAGAGAGTGACTCACAAACTGCAGATTTTCAGGACAACTTTTGTCTTTAAGGTGTTTTAAACTTTTGCCTCGTGTGTAAAAAAACAAACATTTATGGGACGAATCGCAGAGCTGAGTCAGTGGGTTGAACCCATGAAAAATCCGCCAAATCTTCGTTGATGAACAGCTAATTGATTTTTGTTTGGTGGATTGGATGTCAAAAGGCTGAAGAAATATAGCGTTAATCACAATTTACACCGACTGCAGATTGCTTTCGGTCCATTTAAATATGACGTCATAGTAAACAAATGGTTTTCTGCGTCACTCGCCTTCAATCACTGCATTCACAAAGGTGAACACACTTTTCTTAACTTTCTAATCGGATATCACACAAACTCATCAAGTCCAACAGCCTGTGATATCTCAGCCCAGCCCAGACCCAGATTGTGTTGTATCACAAAGGATGGGGCAGTTCTGGATCTCTGTGATCAGCCTCTCGTCGTCCATGGTGTTATATGGCCGCTGTACCACACACTTTGAGACCGGTGTCAGCGGAGATGAAATAATGTTTACAAAACAGTGAGAACATAGGTTTTGTTTTGGAAAATGTTCCGGATGCACTTTAAATTTGCTCTCATGGTTTCCAATTTAGGTCGTAAATTGCTCCAACTTCCCAATGAAGTGGTACAACTCAGGACTCAGGACTGGATGCAGTTTGAGCGCCTCTCGCACTTTTAATGTTACGTAAAGACTCCGGCGTCCGCACCGCAGCTGCACCGGAGCCAGACCGCATTCGGTTACACGCACAACAATGGCCCACTCCGTTTTCAACTATCCTCAAAGCAACTGCTAGACATACCTGTTCTCCCCTTAAGGCCGAATCCTTCCCCTATCCCACCGGCTTCTCCGTATCACTACATTTAGCCCTCCAAATGGAGAGAGATGTAAAATAAAGTGTCTTTAAATTCAGACGTCACTCCCACTTGATGACGTGATCAACAGTCACTGGTCATTTATGTTAGCGGATGGCTGTGTCATTGATGTCTAACAGGTAACTTTTTATATACTTTTTCTACCTTAATGTTCTAAATGTATTTACTGTTTGAGAAACAAATATACAGAAATATTCTCACCATTTGAATTGGCACTTTGGGGGTTCAGAGGTAGAGCGACTGGCCTCTGATCGGGAGATTGCAAGTGTGATTCCCGTCTGGCCCGCCCATGTGTGAAAGTTTCCTTTGGCAAGACACTGAACTCCACATTGCCTCTGGTGGACGGTTGGCGCCATCAGTGCGTGAATGTGTGTATGACTGTGACTGTGAAGCACTTTAGGTCTTCTTAGAAGGTAGTAAATGTTATACAAGTGAAACATTTTATTGTTTTCATTTACTTCAACCTTTTTTATTTTCTCCAGCTGCATCGTTTCAGCCTTGTTACTGAGGAAGATGGAAGCAATACCAGCTTACAGGCTACATCCTGAACAAATTTCTGGTCACTCCATCATTTTAAAGCCAAAAGAAAGTGAAGCTAAAAGGGTCTGAGCTCTGCAGGTGTGCTCTGAAATGTGTGCTGCTAGTTTCAGCCCATATGTGCTCATCCTCTCCTGTGTGGGTGTCTATAGCTCGGCCTCCTGTTGCTGACAAACACTTCACAGAGCCTCATCAAAGCCAGAACAGAGGAGCAGAGAGGGGGAACCAAGTGGGGGACGCATCAAAGGCCGATTCTCCCCACTGTTTCCACATGCTCCAGCATCCCAGTGGTAACAGCTGACAAGCCCCTCTATAAACAGTTCGCTTAGATCCTGCCAGCAGGACGCATCCATTCAAAAGTATTTTGCTGCCTGGTCTTTGTTTATGGAAGTGCTGCCTGGACAGCAGGGCAGTGCAGGGAAACAAGCACAATAAGAGTCAAAACAACACAAGAAAGGACTCTGACTTAAGGAATTAGGAAATAATTGATGTTTGCACGTTTTATTTTGGTTGTCATACTTAAAAAAAAAACATTTCAGTATCTGGTACGAAAACAGATATAATTTTAAATAATGAACTAAGTATCCAGCATTTATGATCCACTTAATTTGTACGATTCAGAATCCAGTGGAGGAACAATTGTCATTCAAAGCAAGAAAAAGTATAAGGGATTTTGAAATAAAGCTGGTCACACATTTTGTTTTTGTGGAAAAACAAAACTTTGAAACATGAGAACCAATAAGAAATTGGAACCTGCCTCTAGTGGCCATTTGAGGAAATTATATATATATGTAAATATATATATACCAAATTGAAAAAAAAAGGGGGGGGGTTAAAATTAAACTGTAGGATCGCCAGTTAAAATAAAGTTTTTTTTTTCCCGAGCAATATGGGGGAAGTTCTGGTTCCAGTGGAGAACTTCTGCTGTTGATGTCTGATGTTGGTGTCTGGAGCCCGGTCCTCTTGTTTAAAGTGGGAGTGAATGGTGGTGGCATCAGAAAACCTCAGAAAAATGTTTTCTGTCAGAAAAGTCAACCTGGTTGGATCAACTCATGGAAATATTCCTACGGTTTCCTTTTTTTCTGTTTTTCATTTGTCCAAACCTCCATCCTCCATCTCATCACGTCTTTCTCTGATTCTGTCTGATGCTGAACATTTAAAAAAAGAGCAGATAAATATCTGGCTTCAGTCTTTCACATCAGCACCAGCTAAAACAAGACCCTTTTCAATCAGTGTAAACAGAATGAAAGTTCGCACTGGGCTTCATCCTGCTGAGTGAAAGTTAGGGCTGAACATACACCTCTGCTACTATTTAACATCAAAGTCAAAGAGGGACTCTTCAGTGTTGATGCCTTGTTGGGTCCTAACTCCTCTGCTTTTGTCTGGGCTTGCTCTGAAGCGTTTTTACCTTGGGGTTAATGATTAAATCAGACATGTATGCTAACATAAAATCAAATAAACCAAAAAATATGATTCTTTTTCACAAATTCTGCTTTTTATTTGAAGTTCCTGTCAACAGATGACAGAGTGGGATGCATTCCTTTCAGGTGAGGACTTTGGTAATCCACAGGCAGTCAGCCGAGCATAGATGACAAGGTTGGAGTGGCACACCGACACACACTGGCAGACTTTTCATAAAACCTTTCCACTTGCCTCGGGCTCCGCTTTGGAACTTAGAGAGAAATTTGGGCCATGAGTGAAGACAAGTAAATCTGTCTCACAGCTGCTGTAAACTCAGAAGAATGTCCATAAATCTCTGTAGCTTTATTCCTCGCCTTCAGAACCAGTGATGAGATGATGGATGGGAAGAGCGGGAGGAAAGGAGGCTTCAGTGTTAAGCATCAGGATGATGGTACTGACAGCACTTCAAAACAACAGTGAAATAATGGGACTGCCTTCAGTGAAACGCATCAGTGAGTGTGCAATACTCAGTAAATCCCTTTATATTTTTAGAGTATTATAGAAAAAAAATGGCTGATTATGTTTTACAGTGTTCACACATTCAAACGAAAAGATTTAAGGAATCCAAAGGATTACAGTGTCAACTCTACCCTTAACTGTCAACCAGACTCATCACAAGAATGTTGGTGATGGAAGAATTTGATTCCAGATTGCGCCTTCCATGAATATGAGTCCATAAAAACTATATTCTTCTTCCAATTCAGTTGAACTTGGTTAAACTCTACTGAAGTTTCAGCCCAGGTACAAACTTTTTTACATTCAACAAATGTTAGTAATTTCCTTCAGCAGCCTGTTCTTATTGGTACAATCCCTCCAATATTAGCATCATCATATTAAATAACATGGATTTGCTCAGACTTGAATATGCCTGCAAGCATATTTTGCGTTCATGAAGGTTCCTTTTTTGGGTCGTTGCAGTTTTCTCTGCATCTCCTTCATCTGGGATGTGCAGTTTCTGTTCATTTTTATGCAGATGACACCCTCATATTTGTACTTGCTATCAAGTTGCAGACCATTTCACGTCTTTCTTCATCTCTTTGGATTGCTGTTTGTTTCCTTGTTGATTTTAACATTACTCTGTTTTTAATGTCATCGTGGTTTTGTTCCACAGTATTTGTCTGACCTGACTGTCCCAAGCACTCCTGCTTTTTGAGGTCAGCAGATCAGTGACTCCATAAATGAATCACTCGTGTCTCTCAATAATTCTGACAGAACAACACGACTGCAAGATTAAACCTTGTATGATCTTGTTGCAACGATGTAAGTAAGTTTCTTATTTGAGAAGTGAATATCTATTTGGTTGTTGTATTTTGTAAAATGAGGGGTTTAAATGTTTTAGTATCTGTTGTCTATTGAGGCCCTTGGATGTTTTGCTTTTTTGTTGTGGATGTGATGAGAAAAATTATCAAATCGTTTTTTTGTTAGCAGTTTTGCAAAAGCAGCAATAATAAAACGATTTTAAAAATCTCAACAATTAAGGTAATTTTCCCATTAAGTAATTCCATGGTATGAAGTTACCTTGTTCAGTTTACAACTGAAGGTTCCAGTGATTTTATATTTTTTTTATCCACACTGCTACCATTTGAAATTGGGCCATATAAAATCTGTCAAACGTTTTGAATGTTGGGGCCAGTAGGCTCCACCTACTTGTATTGAAGCATTTTATTGGTCCGTTTATAGCTTGAATAATTTACAGTAAAGAAAAACTATCATTAAAAAAAAAGGAGGATTATCAAGAACATGTTTAAAAAAAAGTATCAGAGCAAGAATGATTATTCTGAGCAATAGAATGACTATAGAGTATAACAGTTTATTTCTCTATAGAAGTCCATGGGTACTTCCTGTTTAGAACGCCAGGGGGGAGAGGTCACTTATTCCAGTTTAAATATACAGTGATTGATTTACACCCAACACACTTTGACATAATTTCTTGGTCAGTATTGGATGTAACACAGTTATGATGATCCGTCTTCATGAAATAATCCAGATTGGTTTGGATTATTATCATCTGGAATAATTTTCAGTGCAGCAACTATAAAGGAATGAATAGCTTTTTAAAAAAACTAAATGTAATTGAAATTCAAATGTGCCATTTTATGCGTCAACGTAGCCTTCGTCCATACGTGGTTTTTGCTTCTAGAAGAGAACTTTCATACTCCACACATGTTCTTTTGAGGCTTAATGTGGTCCTCGCCCGACCAAAACTAATTTCCTGGAAAAGCCAGTAAACTGGGAATGATAAAACCCATAAAATTCGTGCAAAGCAGCAGTCAACAGCACCCTCATACCTTGTGTCGTCTCCACATGAGCCAGAGTGCCAGGGGCAACGCTCTCATCTGTCATCTGTCAGAGAGACGGTGCTGGTGGGGGTATAAAAGCATGCAGGATCCCTGGATGGAGCAGTCTGGAACAAATCCTGCCGCTGGTTGAGGGATGAGCAGAGAGGTGCCTTTGATTTCCTCACAGCTCGTAAAGTTTGGCAGAATTTAAAAGCACAAGCTCAGGGGTCAAAACCAGCATTTAAGGTTGCTGGTTACGGTTTGTGATAATGTAGACAAGCCTTCAATGGGGCTTTTGTCTCCTTATTTACATCCACACAATGCAGATTGAATAGCTTTATTTTTTATTGTTCTGTAAAATGTATTTTGTCCAACAAAACTACGGTTGTGTGGACAGAAAAGGAGGAACTGAACAATTTGAAGAGTGGAGCACACAAACCCTTTCAGCTTAAATCTCTCTTGTTGTATCTTGTCTGCCCCCACCCTCCTCCCATCATCTGTTCTCCCACTGCCAAATCATTTCCACCAAATCCGTTTTGATACGACATCACAGCGCCCCGCAAAGTGAAGATAATCCTTGACATTTTTATCACGCACCCCCCTTTTATTTAATCTGCGCTCTGCTCGGCTGTCTTGTTTGTTGATAAAATCTGCCAGCCGATGTGAGCCTTGGCGGATTGCACATCAAAAAGGTCTATTTCCCCTGGAGGTTGACTAAGTGTCAAAATAATATTCCTCTGAGAGCTCTGGGTGGCAGCCTAATTTAAAAACGTTGTTCGGTGATTGCAGCCATTTACATGTCGTTCCAGAATAACTGTAACATCTGGACTGACAGCGAGTGAACGGCCCAAAAACAACAGACTCTTAAAACCAAAATTTAATCAAAGTCTATAAAAATTTAAAATCAGAATTTTGTATGGGAGCCCAAAGAGAACAGATTTAAATAAACTTGCTGATAATATCTTACTTCTTTCCTGTCAGTCGTCAGCTGTACTGACTGAAGGTGGGTCTGGTTTTTAGTTTTTAATATTTAGATGTCACAAACATATTTTTACATATCTTTAGAGGCTACCATGTCTTTTTAATTCATCTGGGTTTTATGAAACCGAATATAAATTCCGATTAATTACAAACTTTAACAGAATAAAATAACTTAGTTTGTGTGTTTTTTCAAGTGCGCTCATTTGACTTCCATGCTGCTGTTCATTTAAAAACAAAAATAACTGAAGTTAACCTTAGTTGAGTGATGACTTACACACTCAACTCAACGCAGGGTAAAATTCTTAAATATGTCTGCAAAAATAACCAAACGTTTGTTTTCTTTTTTCCTAATTTCTTTGTTGAAGTTTAAATCTGTATCGTGTCCGCGTACACTTTACCCAAAAGTATTCCTGTTTGATTGCTATGTTCTGTGCTCGTGCTTTTGTTATTGTAAAAGTGTTCCCCGTGTTCTTTTTTTTATGATTTTACCATTTCAGCCAAAATCCAAAAACTTGTGTTGTTTTCTAGGACATAGCTTCTGCAGAGCGTCAGGAGTTCGTTAGAAGTTTGGCTCTGAATTGCGGGTGGGACTGTAAGTGTGGAGTAAGCCTTCCCCCATTTCCCATCATCTTTCTCTTTACTTACTCTCCTGCTAGCCTTCAGCCCCTCACAGCCCTAAGCTAACATTAGCGGTGCAATAAAAATGGAAAGCGATGTTGGAGCTATCCCGCTGTAAAGTTTCGAGCCATGCCAGCTCGACCGAGGAAACCAAAGACGTACATGGATCTAGCAGTGTTTTTTTAAACTGCATTTTTTTCATCTGCTCCTGATTCACAATGATTTGAATTAAAAAATGCTCAAAAATGCCATTTTGAAATTATTTTTGTTCATATTTGTCTTCCATCATCAGGAAAATGCCACAAGAGCATGTTAAAAACACCAAAAAGGGATTTTCATTGGAGTTGGTCTTTAAAACAAACTGCCACCAAACAACCAGACAAGGCGGACCAAAATGATAGTCTGTAACAGTTTATTACAATTAATACATTAAATTAAAGTGATAAAAAGGACCGTTTGCGCCTACAAAGTCCATTCAGTGTTCCCTGCATGATTTTTAATGAACAAAAAAGTCCTTTCTTGTAGCGACAGCTTCTGCAAAAATGCTTGCATTCTTTTCTGCTGCTTCAGAGAACTGTGGTCCGGCTGCAGTTCACGTTTTTACAGCGGCAGGCGAAAAAACAATAAATTTCGAGTCACCAGAGAGGTTTTGTAAGACATACTCAACTTTGCAAAGGCAGTAACTCTCTGCGCCTCACTGTCCTCTAAAACGCTCCTGCTGTTTGCTCAAGTAGCTGAGGCAGCTGGCAGGACTCAGCACTGCGCCTGACAAGCTGCTTTGAAATACCAATCACTGCGTTTATTCAACTGGGAGGGCTCGTAAACATGTCAGGAGGGGAAATATACAATGTCGTACTTCAGTGTAAAAAAGCAGAGTTATGGTCTCAGTGGTTAATACACAGCACAGGTGATATAATATACACTCCGCCCTGTTCTGAAACTCATTTATCACAGATGACACCAGAGGAAAGTGCTATTTGTGTAATCCTCGTGACAATCCCCAGTAACCCTTTCACCAGCACCACCCACACGTATACACAAACGCGCAGGAAACACCGCAAACCCGTGCAGGCCTCCTGCGGCCGTGCTGCAAGTCTTTTACAGCTACATGTGGCAGGAAGCGAGGAGAACTTCTACTTTTACCCACAAAATAGCTCCTCAAGCTTTCTCCCACCAGATGTGTCCGACTTTTCCGATTTAAACTGGAAAAGACTTGTTTTTCTAGAAGCTGTGTAAATAAAACTTGTGGAGATTCCATATCCACTTTTTTAAAGATAAAAGAACATTGCAGTTTTAATGGTTGTTGTATAGTGAAACATCAGTCTGGTAAACAGTAATGAACTTCATAAAAAGTCAAATTTAAGGGCAGAGCAGTCCACTTTAGGAAGCATCTGCAGAAATGTTTCTACCTTGTCAACCTACAAGATTAATCTACATTTTTTTTTTCTTGTAGGTTGCAAATTACTTCAAACTGGATAACAGTAAAATGTTTTAAAATGGCAGCAGACTGAACAAACCTTTGATGTTTGTTGGTTAAAAAATGTGTTTTTGTTAGAATCTTTTCTGCCCGGCCGGAAAAAAGGACACCATTCACGGCCTTGAACACATAACACATGCCTGGTGAGAGTAAAGCTTGAGATCTGTCCAGCTGCGCCAGTGTTCGGCAGCGGAGCCATCATTAGTGTGTGAATGTGAGTGTGAATGGGTGAATGGGATTCTGACTGTAAAGCACTTTGGGCCTTCAAGGAATGGTAGAAAAGGGCTATCCAAGTGTACGCCATTTCCCATTTAGCTGTGCATGACAATTGAGTCGTTTTTTCTTGTTCTCAAAGTATGTAATCACCAAGAAGCAGTGGATGCACTTTATTGTTCTCTGTTACGTCCCCCTGCTGCTGCCACCACATCCTGTCATGCTGCCTCACCCGGCAGGTGAAGCCAATCGTCCTAATCAGCACCTGCCGGGTATTTAAGACCAAGGAGGCAACACCAAAGAGGGCAGAAGGCAGAGGCAGAGCAGGAGGCTGAGAGCAGTGGGTTTGGTTTGTGTCTCTTTTGGTTCCTCAACAGTCTTATACTGTTGGGTTTTGTTATTTTAATTTGGGTTTGGGACCTTGGTCTTAGTTTGCGGGCTTTGTTTCTGTTTCTTTATAGGTAGTTTTGATTAGGCAGTCCTTAGCAGGGAGCTGCTGACTCCGACGGCCAGCATGGCTGGGTCAGCTGTCTCCCTGACCTTTTATGTTTGGCCAAGGTTCCCTTTGGTTTATCATTTTGTTTTAAACCAGCACTCGAATTATTTTGCTTTTTATGTTTCCAGGACACAGTTTTGTTTATTTAGTAAACTGTGTTCGTTTTAATTCTGTGTCCAAGCATTTTCTTTATGTTGCGACCCCATCTTGTCTACCCCTAGACCTGAGCCATGTTGGGTTCGTAACATTCTCTGACAGAAATATGCCTGCTGACGTTTTGTTTGCTATTCACTACTGTTGAAAATGTAAATAATAAAAATGTCAGTTTATTTAAAAAATATGTTTTTTTAATATCTAAGATTCTAGGAGTGTAAAATAGAGCCAGGAGTCTGCTGAAAAAAAACAGTGAGTCTGAACCACTGACTGTATCTAACAACTGGACTGAGTGAGTGTGACGTCAGTAATAAAAAACATCTCAGCTCTTGCTCCAATCAAATGACTGACACCAATTCAGTCGCCATTTTTTCACACCGCCATGTTGGAGCCAAACGTTGTCAGTAACCAGTGATTGGTGTCATCGTTTCCATGGCAACCACTCTTGCCAGTCAGGAGTGAGCTTGTTGAAAGGCCACACCCCTACCACTTGAAAGCGGGCTATACAACATTTTTCAAACATCTTGACGTAAAACCACCTACTTTTATCGAGGCATCTGATTGGTCAGTTTATCACTTGAATAACTTGCACAACAGTAAAAATGTCATAAAAAAATATGAGGATTGGCAAGAATATTCTAAAATAGTTATCAGGGCAAAACAGTTATTCTGACAAATAGAATGACTGGGATAGCTATTTATTTCTCTATAGAAGTCTTTGGGATTTTGTCTTCTTGGAGCAAGCGGCTACTTCCTGTTTGGAACCCCATGAGGAACGGATGTCTTAGTGCAGTTCTTTTATACAGTCAGTGGGATCATCAGATAGACTAGCAATGCTTTAAGTTTGCCGAGTCTCTGTTTGGTCAACGTTTGACCTGGTTTAGTTGGCAATAATGTGTTTAACCGTTTGTCAAAACTTGTGTAGCGACACATACATTTAAGAATGTTAAAGATGGAAGCCTGAAACGTAGACTTTCCGTTGTAAAAGGGCACTGTCGAGGGCGGTGTGTACGTAGCTTGACAGTTAAAGTTTTCAGCTGTCTGTCAAAAAATACTAAGGAAAATGCTCTTCTTTTGTTTTGGCTTTAGAGCTCTGGGGTTGTGTATCAGAGTCAAACACACCTGAACCTTAGTGAAAAGTAAAGGTTTGGCCTTTGTCCCATTCCTAATCTGATTTAAAAATATGTTTCATGATCAAAAAGACAATAAATCTACAAGTAGAGAAAAGTTCTCCAAACCCCTGTTATTGGGGTTCCCTTACTTTTATATAGATTCTGACTGGAATCAAAATGTTTTTTCATTTTAACTACTAAAACCATTAGTCATGAAGAAAAAAATCTTTGTCTTAATATTTAATCTAAATCATTTTTGTTTGAAAAACATGCAAAAATATAAATAAATAAACCCAGGAAGGAGGTAAATATTCTCCACGGTCTTCAAATGAGTTTTATTATTTCACTTGATGTGTGTCAGACCCATCATGACTTCTGCCAACTAGCTGAGTGACGCTGATGAGCAGAACAAACAATAAAAAGAAGGAAAAAATCTGGCGCCAAACAGAGGAGGAAGAGATCAGATCCAATGTGTATTTATTGCTGCACAGAAAAATCCCAACATTATCACATCCCTTTAAAGTTTGACTTGGAACTGGAGAGGAAACCGTCCTACTTCAGCAGAAATCCGAGGTCAGCCTTGAAAATATTTCACAGTGTCAGAGCGCTTGGTGAGTAATGCTCGACATGACACCGTATCGCTTGTTCAGGTGAAAAACGGTTCCCTCTGCAACTTTCTGGGGCAGTTGTAATAATATTCCAGCTAGTGGTGGGGCTGTTTGAAAAATGGCACTACTTCAAATTCATGTATTCATCCCGGGGAGATAAATTAAACCCGGGACATTTCAGTCTGACGTCCTAAATAGAGCACTTTGTCATCCCTAACTACAGGCAGGGTTTGTTGGGTGATCAGCAGAATAATTCACAGCTTTTTACGCTCTGACCGTCAAAAACAAGGAAGAATGAGTTGACAGTTATGAATATTTCTGCACAGGAAGACGGATTTGAAATTCCTGGAGCTCTTTAACAACAAACGCATCCTCAGTCTGGATCCCTTCAGTACAATCCTGCGCAGAAGATGAAGTGCTTTTTTAATTTACTCGCACAGTAATGTACTTTTAATTGAGCTCTTCCGTCCTTGTAACACTAAAGCCTGACAAGAGCTCTGACAGCAGTTCGCCCCCCACCTCGCCCCTCACCCTCAGTGACTGACAGGAACAATATGGTCGCCTCGGCCCCGGTCAGCTTAACGCTCAGCACCTCATCCTACAGGGACAAACCGGCTGTTCAATAACATCAAAAATGAAAACGAAGATCCTTTACATCTATCTCTAACTCTGTGGAAATATCACAAAAACTGAGATGCAGAAATATTTACCGGCCCCCAATGTTGCCACAGTCTAAGACGGACTGTTGGCTCGTCTTGAGACAGAGCCGAGCAGCTGATGGATGACAGATGTGGGCCGAACGCCGGAGTGGAGTTCTTGTTCTTAAATGGTGTGTTTTGGGCAGAGATAGACCCTGCTGACTGGTAATTATGTACGAAAGCAGGGAACTGGCCTATGTTTGGAGGAGCTCACATTTGGGTTTCTAAATGGTGCGTGGATTTGTTCCTGACAGTTATGAATGAGGGCAGTGAGTAGGGTTAAGTAAATAAAGCCATCAAAGCTGAGTGCAAGTTTCCTCAACCACTTCCTCGAAAATTTGTATTTTTTTTCCCCCAGTCCTGTTGTTTTTCCTGTAAAATCAGCTCACGAATCAGAGGGACTCGATGGATGATAGAGTTCCTCAGTTTTGATGCTGCAGCTCCTGTGATTATTGCTTTTGCTCACAACATTTTTGGGAATGTTTCTGACATGAATCCTTGCAGTGGGGATTGCTGTCTGTTTAAGGACTGATCAGGGGCCTGCAACCTGAGGCTCTGGGGCCACATGTGGCTCTTGTACCCCTCCATTGTGGCTTTCTAGTTAAAGAAAAGTTAAAAAGTAATTGTTAAGTAGTACAGTAGGCTTAACAAACAAAACATTGATTCTACTGATTGACAAACAGTTGAGGAACGTATATATCTCTTGTCAAACTAAAATATTTTGACTTTTTTTTAACACCATGTGTCATAGACAATCAACTGGAGGTCAAGTGCAAGTGCAAATTATGGTTTAAAAATATAGTCAGAGTTCCTTAACTAACTCTGATTTAATTCTGGTTGGTTAGATTTACACATTTCTGGCTGAGATGCACCACAAACAGTAATATATAAATATATATACAGTATAGATCTCCTCACTCCTGACATACTTTACACCAGGACACTACATTTGCTGCACTGAGATGATCCTGCTTTTATTTTGAATGTTGAAGCCAGGCCTCTTCTGATTGGTTAATTTGGGAGCCATTGCTTTTAAAGCACAGAAACACAGACAGGCGGGGGGCTTTGGTGTCAAGTGAAACTATCCCACCTTTTTGAAGCCCGTAAGTATATTTAAATGAAATGGACTGCAAAACTTTATTATAACGAAAGCAAATCCATTTGTTTGTGTGTTACTTTTAAAAACCCCACAACACATGGCTTTTAGCTAAAGATACAAACTGATTTAGTGCTAAATAACTTGCTAAACATCACTGGAAAGTTAAATATGTTCATGTTAGATATAAAATAACATGAAAACTCTTAATATGAGTTACATTTTATTTCAAAATAGAATTTTGAAAACACGAACTATTCTTACACGGTTTCTGACAGACTGTAGTTTTTTCCTGGTCTGTAAAAACATCCCCTGACCTAAGAAACGTCTTTAGGAAAAACAATTTTATCAAGGCGTTCAGACAAACATAATCTTTACAATTCTGTCTCTGTTCACAAAAAATAAACTGCATCCACTGCAGCTTGGTATACAAGAAAACAACTCTGCTGCCATTCACAGCTAAACTGACTACTTGACCATTTTAGTAAATCTGAATTACGATGTTAATTCTGTTAACCCTTTAACATTGAAGCTGTCACCAGTGACAGCAAACATTAACGGAAGTCCAATGGATTCTGACAAGGAGAAAAGCACTTTGCACCATAATGGTGCAAGACAGGTTTACGTTGATTGCATGGACACTCCACTACTGTAAAGGGTTGTCTATCAGAGCAACGCTGCTTTTCTCCGCTTCATAATCCGTTCAGTAATTCGTACCGTAACTATCTGTGTTAAAGGGTTAAAAAGCTTTGCAGACTCACAAATTTCACTCATTGAAATTTTAGAAACTTAAATTTGCTGCGCCCTGTACCGCAACCATGTTGCTATCTTGGCTCAACAAAGTCAGAGATTTTAGGACTTCGAATGTTCAGAATATTCTATGGAAGAACTTTTCTATTTCCTCTATTTCGAGTTCCAAAAGGACATTTTGGTTTCATGTCATCCTCAGAAACATAACAAACAGTGATTTTGACCTTTAAACTCTATTTGCTGAGTGCGTCTAACATTACAGGAAGAGGTTTGGCTCAAAAGCAAAGAAATCTGGCTAAACCCTCTTTAAGCACTTGTGTTGTGATCCACCTTCCAACGTTGCACGATGTGTGGCGTGTGCTCTGACAAGAGTGATAAGTCTGACCTTCACTTACATCTGTTAGGAACAGAAGGAGATCAGCGGTAAATGATTACATCTCAGAGGCTGCAGACAGCAGCCAGTGGGCTTGTTTAATACCTTTAGGGTGAGCGGCTGCAATCATTTTTCCTGACATCAACAGAAAAAAGTCCAAAAAGAGACAAGTTGAATGTCAGACAGCAGCTTCTGTTTTACTCATTTGTCCCACAGGTCAAACTTGGCAAAAGTTTGACAAAACAGTGCAGAGCTTTTGCTCGGTGTGTTTCCAAATGAGAATTGCTCATTTGTTAGCATGCTTTTATGAGAAAAGCCTGGTTAAAACCAAATTATTGGGAAAAAAAAAAAAAAAAAAAAAAAAAGGTGGACCACAAACGGAGCCCTGAGGAACACCACAGAAAAAGGAAAATGTTTGCATAAAAAAACGTACAGGCAAATGACATAAACTGATTCTGAGCAATACATCGAATTTTCTCGTATCTAAATAAAAGCAAAACATGATGCAAAATGTCAATGTTGGTAAAACCAAACAAAACAAGAAAAATAACCTAAATCTTAAGGAAGTAAAAAGACCTTTGTTTCAAGAAAGTTCGTCCTATTTTGTGTCTTGCAAGAAAAACAATCTTATCAAAAAAGATTTCAATAGCAAAATAATCTTAGTTCAAGACAAAGGTCTGCAACCATTAACGCTAAAAGAGAAATTTGGTTCTGTTTCTTCCCGACCAAAACCTATCGAGACCCTCAAAGTCCCACCTCGCTGTCAAGAAAAAACATTTTTTAGATTAAATACTTTTTGTGGTCATTAAGGCATTAGTTTATAAAATGTGACTTGCAAACATTTACAAAAATTGAACTATAACAATGTTATATTTCCAATATTTTACTTTGACAGCAGCACATACAAGTCTCTTTCAAAATAAAATACATCATGTGTCAAATAAGATCCTCCCACATTAGTATTTGCAATTATTCTTCAAGTACGTTGCCTCTGAACAGCAACTAGACACAAGATAATAATATAAGTTTAAACCACTCTGACAAAAGATCAAACCTTTCAACATCACTTTATTTGCTTAATTGACACATTTTGGAAGAATGGTAAAGCTCTCAATGACTCTTGGTTTAGTGCAAAGTCTGGAGTGGTGAGAGAAAAAAGAAAGTTTTGTAATTTGTTCTTATATTTTTTAACTAAGGTGAGATTATATAAGTAAAAATTATCAAAATAAAAACATAATTTATTAAAATTGTTTGCATTTTGTTTGTTATCCAAAGAGCTGCAATGTCTCCAGAGCTTCAGCTTACAGACCAATGGTTTAAGAAAATATGTCTAAGGTTTTCTTGCTAAGATAGTTTTTGTTAAACTCTGGTAAAAAAAAAAAAAAAACCAGTATTTCTGGTTGTAGAATTTCAAACGCAAAAAACGAGCAAAATCCCAACATCTCAAATAGAGAAATTGGATCCAACCGTGCTAAAACATCTCTCAAAATATTTTTTGATTCAAATCTAAAAAGCATTTTGAGATTTTTCTTTCAGAAAAGTTTAAGGGGGGAATAAATGGGAACATTTCTATCCTATGTTCAGGGACTCTCCTCACGTCCTTCCTGTCTATATGTCCTATTTTATTTCAAGTATGTTGTTTTTTTAGCTTTTATGTCTATAAAAATTAAGCTGAATGTGTTCAGAACCTGAACCATGGGTCATTACTTTACTTACTTTTCTCCAGAAGTTTGATCCGTTTCCATCCAGGATAGTTTTTTTATTCCTCACAGATCTGACAAATTCCCGTCACGGTGTCTCTGCTGCGCTCCTGCAAATGTGCTGTCCAGCCATGCTGGAAATCAAAGAGGGGAGTTGAGTGAAAAGCCAGCGATTTCAAAAAGATGAGGGATGTGATATCGTTTAAAAACGGGGATAACATCAAAGATTTCCGGCTGTCTCTCCGGGGGGGACGACTTTTATACGGAATCCTTCACTTGAAAGGTAGTGACGAATGGAAAAAGAGGTTTTCTAGTGCAACACTCAGACGGAGAGGTGTCATCAGATCCATTCCTAAAAAGTTCTTTACTTTAACAATAAACACACAAATTCTACAAGTTTTTAGCATCTTATAGTTTAGTATCTTAAAGAGTGATTTAAAAACTCTTCAAACTATTTTCACAATAACATTTTTGCTTTGTTTTTACTTAAACTGGAAAAAAAAAAAATTCAAAACAAGTTGAATAACATAGAATCTAAGATGTTTTTTATATTTGTTGGTGAAAGAATCTGCCAGTAGAAGAAATAGAATTGGTTTTGGTGAAAATTATTCAAAAAGCAGTGATGTTCTCCCCTTTTAACACAACAAAATATTATTTTATTTAGATCTATTATTCTGGAAACTAGAAATAAATCTTTAGAGATATGTATACACATCTTCCTCCAAAATATCCTTTGTTACCAACGGTCCAACTATCCTTATTTCTAGACCATAATCCTCTTAAAGTAAGACTAGGTTACACATTTTAGCATGGTTTTCTCCTAAAATTATATGTTTTCTTTTAAACGTTTGTCTTGCTGCTGTTAAATGCATTTTTACTGCGTTAGAATAACTCAACTTTTCAGTTTCTTTAAATCAGAAAGTCTGTTTCTTGAAACGTGAAAATCAGTGACGATTACTTTTATTTAAAAATATTAACTAAAATATGAAAATTTGGTCTCATTTGAAATATTATAAATAATGTGTTTCAGAATCAAAAGATTCATGATATTCCCGATTTATTGATTTAAAACAAATGGTTACGTCTCACTGGAAAACTACCAGTGAGTTAGCTGAGTTTTCTTTTGAGATATTTGAACCAGACGGTAGACAAAAATACTCGCATAGATTTAGTGCTTTTGGAGCTTCAGTCTTTTTATTTCCAGTTTTGTCAGAGAACTCCACATTTTTGAAGACAAGCAGAAAACGGCAAATGTGGAGAAATGTGAAAAAGAATCGTTAATGTCACAGAACCATCTGATTACAGCCTGATCTGTCTGTCCTCCTCCGCCCACGGGACGTTCAAAACGCATCTGCTTTCTGTGCAAAAGAGCGGCTCCGTTTGATCGTTTCTGAGGGTCATGTCAGCCGACAGG
Organism: Oryzias celebensis; assembly: GCA_014656515.1. Taxonomy (NCBI): domain Eukaryota; kingdom Metazoa; phylum Chordata; class Actinopteri; order Beloniformes; family Adrianichthyidae; genus Oryzias; species Oryzias celebensis. The sequence goes on from BNCR01000012.1 coordinate 4,148,401, forward strand.
TGAGCTGACAGGATCATTAAACAAATCCAAAGCATCAGATAATGAAGGAGGTATTCAAATGGATGAGCATCTACTTTGAATACTGCATTTTCAGATGTGAAGGACATGAGTACAAATCTCCCTTTTCAGATCATCTGAACCAAGCGCATCACATTTTTCACTTTTGAGAGTCTTTTTGTTTCCATTTTCAAATTCTGCATCAGTTTCCAACAACGATGGAAGGAAGTGATGATTGTTGTCCAAGAGTTAAGAAACATGCAACGCCACCTGAAACATAAACTCGCCATTAGACAAAAAACTTCATGGAGCAATTCTTTAAATTATTCATCATTAGAAGTTTGTGGGATCCCAAAAGGGTTTTGTCCTGTTTTGCACTTCTCTGTGTTTGATTATTTTCAGCAAAAGTTGTCATAAATGTGTCATAAACATAAAAGTATTTTTTTATATAGATTAAGACTAATAAGATCTCCTCCTGTTTACATCATTTCCAAAAGGCAAAATAATGTTAACTATATTCTAATAGTAGCATTCATACAGATTATATCAAAATATTGTTGCATTTATTTGTTGTATTTGTAGTTTTTACAACTGAGTAGTTCACTCTAAAGGAAAACGCAGTTTATTAGGAATTATGGCAAAGATGACATGAAGATAATTAGAAGACAAAAAACTCATGAACATCTGTAACTGCAATAATGACATGAACATTTATGGACAATAAAAAAAAGCAAATTACAAAGACAGGAAGGAGGATGAGGGACAAACACACAACATCTCTTAACATGACCCCATTCGTCTTACATCGGCTTAATTAAACTGATGTCTCGGGTGAAAATGAAAGGAATTACAGTTGTAGCTACGTCATAGTCTAAAGTCTTCTCAGCTTCTATTGGGCCACAGACGCTTAAGGACAATTTAGAATAATCAATTAACCCTTTAACTCTGGAGATGTCGCTGGAGACACCTAAATTACACACGCACTTTGACCATCCGTAACTTTTGACCCGATCAATGTGAATCCGCTGATTCTGACGCGGCAAAAAGTGGTTTTGTCTATCAGAGCTTTTTTATGTGACAGAATCAGCTGATTTATGTTAATTACATAAACACTACACTACTGTAAAGTCTTTCATATCAGTGAAAAGCTGCTTTTCTCCGCTTCAGAATCCACTGGAATTACATTCGTTGCGTAAACAGTTGAAGAGTTACGGTAGTTGAAAGAAAGTTAAGACTGGAGATAAACCTGTGGTGTTAAAGGGTTAACATCGGGTTGTCTGATGTCGGAAAACTAAAACTAAGTTCTTTTAGCTGAAGTGCTTTTAAAAATGCTTAAAGTATGAAATTTTAAAATCTTTTTAGTCTTCAGAAATTGTCAGGGCAAGTGGGGGGCAACGTTTTTTGTCAGGGGGCCAGCTACCCTTTCTTGCTCTGCCTCTGTAGCTCCGCCCCTTGGTTTATACAATGGAATCGTTTCATTCAAACCAAAACTTTTTAGGGTTTTCTTGAAGTTTGGTAAGCTTTAGACCAAAATAATGACTTTGATTTATAGGCGTTGTTGTTTTTCTTCTTGTTTGTAGTTTAGGTTTAGGAATCTGATTATTTTGTTTACGGTTGAATTTCTCAAATAGTGCATTCAGACTGAAAAGTAAACGATCCCGTTTACTTTGGTCCAGATCGAGTCCTGAACCTTGGGCTTGGTCAGTATTCAGACTTCCGTCTGCTGGACATTTCTGCTCCGAAGCTTGTTAACAAAACCACATGACTGTAGATCTCTTCAGTCACTGGCCAGGACTTATGAGGGCGGAGCAAAGCAACGAGAATAATACAAGTCCTGAGCTTTGCAATCCTCATTGGAATATTTCACTGGTTTAAACTTCTGAACTTCTGTATCCACATCAGATGCAACAGTTTACTGCTGATTTGGTACAGTGGGTACATGCTGCAAGGCGGTTACTGAGAAGACGACGGCTAAGAAGGTTCACTTATTAGTGTTTATGACATTTAATTGTCAGGAAAACAGTCTGAGAAGCAACGTGTGTTACGTTGAAAGTTGTTTTAATGAGCCTGCATTCGTCTGACCACATTTCAATGAGTTGCTGCGTTTTATTGTTGCTCCACTACTCTGTTTACTTCCCATAATGCCCGGCTACGGTGACCGTTTTGATCCAGTTGTTCCGCTCCGAGCACAAAGCCCTTTCAGTCTGAGAAAACTCAGAGCAAACCGGAGCTCAGTCCGATTGGAAACGAACCAAGACCACATCGAAAGATGAGTCCGAGAGCGGTTCCTGGTCGAGACGAGATTCCGCTTAGGTGTGTTCAGACTGAATATCTGTTCCGAATAATTGGAGGAAAGGAACTCTGGTTCACTTTAAATGAACCAAATGAGTCCATTATGAAGTTTCACTTCCATTCTCTCAACTCCATGTAAAGTGTAGACAGTTTTCTTTAGGTTTAGTGATCTAAACTATTGGTTGGATTATATTTTATTTAGGATTTCGACCCAAAAGATCTTGTGTTTTGGCATCCAAACTGATCTATGTTACTCAGTTTGACTTGATTTAATACTTGTTTAGAGACTCAAACAAGTAATGTCAGAGTAAAGTTTAGGCATAAATAAATCTCAGTATTTCAAGTCTTAGTTGCTCTGAAAATGATCTACTTTACGTTCTCTAAGGTAAGTTTTAGACTTGAACCATTTTAAGCATCCAAACAATCATTTATTCAAAGCAACTTTATGCAACTAAAGTGTTTTTGTAACTAAATATTTGAATTGAAACTGTTTAATAACATTGTAGCTCTAAAGCTCTCTAAAACTCAACAAAGAAATAACAAACCGTGTGTTTCGTTTGCTGGAAGGCTTAATGGAAGGTTTTGTTTCTTTCTTTTGTTTTTTGGTTTGCTTTTTCTTACGACTAAGTGAACAATAGGAAAACACTTTGCCTGACCAACTTCAAGGCAACTGCAAGTCATGAGAAATGGAAGACAGAAGCCCCATTGTTCATCGTGACCCCGTTCCTTATGCTTGACCTTCGTTGGCTTCTCATCTGCCTCTTTCTGTCTTTCCTTTCTCCTCCCACGTTCCTCCGTCCGGCTGACTCTGCTCGTCTTGGAGTAGAGAGCATAGATGTGTGGAAGATGTGAGTTTGTGTTTTTTGGACCCTTTTAGACACCTCGGTTGCAGCGTTTTTCGGTCCTGCAGCGTCACGCGGCCTCTGTTGTTTGTGTCCCTGCTGTCTCCTGTGCAGAGCTGCAGACCATGACCTTGTTTCCTGATTAGACGGTGCTCCCACTCTCTGCCTCTTATCACAAACCTGACATTGATGGATGGCTGTAAGTAGCTGCGTTGCTGTTCAGGCCAAGAGGTCAAGGCACCAGTTACTCTACCCAAATGTTATTTTTTTAGTAACCTAATACTGATTTCAGATCATTAACATGGACCTCAAGCAGCTTCAGAGAGGAATTTTCCAGAAGATCTTCATGTTTTGAAGGAAACCTACTTTCATTGATCACTTTCTCCTCACGTTGCTTTTGAAGATAAACGAGCAGCCTGTGAGTTGTGTACTAATATCCGTCAGCTAATGCACATTATGCAGCTTTTTGCCCGCAGGTTATGAGGGATTAGGGATGATTTTTTTGCATTCAATTGAGGCTGCAGAGGATTCACAAAATCAAATCCCCTTAGACTCCGACTATTTTTGGGTTGCTGCTAATAGTTCTTGTCAGCCATAATTTTTAAGTACTTTAACCAATTCATTGTATAATTAGTTTAGCAAAATTAGCTCATTGCAAAGTCAGTCAGCAAGGCGGTAATGCAATAAAGTTATTAAAATTCCAGATTTATGTAACCACTAATATAGAGGTGATCTCTCTTTATCACATTTTTCTTCCCTGGCAAAAATGCCATAAATTAATAACAGAAATTAGTCTCCTCTGAGACTTGTTCTACGTAATGATTTTTATTTTTTTTGTGCTTGGATTAGTGCAACGCCAGAAGGAGAAAAAAAGAGTTTGAGTAGAAAGCGTAACCTGCTTTCGATTTTCCGAGTGAACAATTCAGTTTAAAGCATCCTGCAAACAGTGAAAAGAAGATTCTCGTTGGAAATTTACTGCGTGTCTTGTGAGAAAATGTATAACAGCCTTTTTTGTTTCCTTTTGACTCTGATTGTGTGACAAACATGAGAAGGGAACATGATGTGCTCCGGGTTTATGCCTACAACGTGCTAAAGTAATTAACAAATAAAGTAGGTCACAAAATGTAACATCTTTCATTTGATCTAAGCTGTTTTATTACTGGTTGACTTTACTGGGTGTTGGTTGGAAGAACACAGAACATCCAACTTATACTAATTAGGCAATAAAAATACCTGGTTCTGTCTAAAGCAACTTTTGGGGCAAACAAAAGCTATCTATCTATCTATCTATCTATCTATCTATCTATCTATCTATCTATCTATCTATCTATCTATCTATCTATCTATCTATCTATCTATCTGTCTATCTGTCTATCTGTCTATCTATCTGTCTATCTATCTATGCATCCAATCAACTATCATCCTTACATCCGTTATCTCTCCATCTGTCCATCCATGCACCTATCCAACTATTACTCTTATTAATCACTATACTTAACATATGTTACAAATGTGACTTAAGTGCGTTGTTTTTGTTTGTTCATCTTTCATTGATTTCTTTTTCTGCTTTTTGTTTTTTCCTTTTCTTTCTTTCCTCTCGATCAATGCATTTCATTATCCTCACAATGAGTTTGATAATTTTGTGTGATTATTTTCATGTATTGTCCAACTTATGCTTGAAATACACAAATCAATCAATCAAAACTAACTATTCATCCATTTGTTCATTCATCTGTCTATCTTTATCTATTTGTCTTTCCATAAATGTGTTGATCTAACCATCTGTTTTTTATCTGTCCATCCAACTAACCATGCACTATCCATCTATCTCTACATGCGTCCATCCATATACTGTATCTAACCATCCATCTATAATCATCCATCCCTTTATCTCTATATCCATTTGTCCATCCATCAATCCATGCATTCATCTATCATCCATCCAGCTATCCATTCATCCTTCTATTCATCCAGCTATCTATCAATCCAACCATCCATCTTTACTTTTTTTCATCCATCTATATCCAACCATCCTTTCACTCATCCATCTCTATCCATCTATCCACCACTTCTCCTAATTGAAACAGCAGGTTGGGTCCGCTGATGTTACGCTGCTTGTCAAGACTTGTCGGCTCGAGTGAGAGTTGAGTTTAGTCTTTACAGCCTCACAAATTTGCTTTATGCTTTTGTTGTCACTTAGGCTCTTAAAATGTCCCGTGTTCTGTTAGTGGAAATTTCTTTGTGCTACATTTTTGTGCAGCTTTATTTTTGTTGTTGCTAATTTTTACCTAGTTATTTTTATGTAAAATCAATTCGTCTTTGGTTCTTTTTTTGTGTGCCATTGTTACAAACAGATACGATAAATGCTTTGCTCTGACTCAGAGTTTTTTACAGTGCATGTGAAACCCTTATGTCATTCAGTGGAACAGGCTCGGGGATTTGTTTGATATTTTGGAAGATTGGTGTTGCAGACTAGGGGAGGTGTTTTCTTTGCCGTTAGTTGTTTTTGGTGCAAAAGAAACGTGCACATGCTCCTAAACTTCGTGTTTATGGTTAAACTTGCTGTTTGGTTGGCAAAGAAGAATCGTTGCTGTCTGTTGCGTTTTTTTTCCCCTCAGAAGCCGTTTGCGTGTTGAATTTGCTTATATTAAGATGGTTAGTGACCTTCAAAGGTTTGACATTGTATGATTTGTGGCAGATTTGTGTGACCTCTGAAAAGACACATTGAGTTTCATTATTGATTGCTTCATTGGTGCTGCTTTGTTTTTGTTGGGGTTTTTGCTTAGTTTTTATCTTTCTTTTTCCTGTTTCTCTGCAATAGAGTAATTTATTTTAGTGTGAAGTGACTCCTTTTTATCTTTGATTGTATAATAGTAAACTTTATAATGGTCCGCCCTGCAAATTTTTTACCACACAAATACGATCTTCTTCAAACCTTTTTTGTCTGCTCCTGATTCACAGCAATTTGAATGAATACATTTTCAGAAATTAAATTTTGAGCTGAATTTTGTTTATATTTGAAAAAGAAAAATGACCAAATGTGTTAAAAACACAATTCTGTTTTATATCAGTTTTGTGTTTTTGGAGTTGTACTTTTTTGTTTTCTCAAATGAGTTTTTATGTAAACATTGGTATTAGGTCATTAAAGGTGTTTTAAACTCAAACTTTCTGTCTTTTTTGTGTTTTCTTTGCTCTTTTAGTCAAATCAAAGCTATGTCTGCCGTCAAAGCTTTGATCTTTAGTCTGGACGTAGCCCCGCCTCCACGCTCACGGCTGCCCCCCAGCGGCCGCACTGCGGCTGCGCAGTGAACTCTGTCAGTTCGCTCAGAGCGCAGCAGCAGCAGCAGCAGCAGCTCGGACCATAACGCCGTTCCGCCCGGCTCCTTTCCGAGCTCGGATTTCTACAAAGCGCCGCCACTTTTTTTCTTGGCTGGACTTTTACTTCGGGTTTCGAACTCGCGCGCGGACATGAGGACGTCTCAGTAGCGCGTGCAGCGGCTTCCTCCGTCCTCGCGGGACTGTCGGGGCGTTCAGCTGGAATACTCTCCAATGAAATATCTCCCTCCAGGATCAGACCGAGTCAGTCCGCGGATCCAGCTCAGTCAGGACCCCGAGAGGCGCCGTCCCGGTCCCGCGGGCTCCCCGTTGACCCCCTCGGACCCCCTCCGGCAGGCCAAGCGGGTTCCGATCCGACTGATCAAGATGTTGACGGCGCACAGCGGACACTTGCTGCACCCGGAGTATCTGCAGCCGCTCACGTCCGCGCCCGTGAGCATCGAGGTGCGTGTGACCGCCTCCCGCTCAGGATTTCAAATCACTTCAAGCTAAAAGAACAGTCTTTATTGCACAAGAGAAGTTCCTTTTTACCTAAAAGTTTTCCGATTTCTCAAATTCTAACAGAGATAATTGGATTGTAATCAAAAAATCACAGTAATTAGTTAACAAATCAATAACTGTCTGTTCTGCATTGATTTTTTAAAAAGTTATTACTCCTGATGATGATGATTAAATCAGGATTCAGTCCAGATCAAATGTTGCATTTATTTAATCTAAAAATGGGGATCAAATTCCAAGAAAATCAATTATTTTGGTCAGAAAAATGAAAAAAAAAAAGTTTTTTGTACATGTTCTGATGGATCTGGTGCAGGTTTGTGTGAACTCGGGTGTTTGTGAACGCAGCTCAGGTTTGTGTGAACTCGGGTGTTTGTGAACGCAGCTCAGGTTTGTGTGAACTTGGGTGTTTGTGAACGCAGCTCAGGTTTGGGTGAACTCGGGTGTTTGTGAACGCAGCTCAGGTTTGGGTGAACACGGGTGTTTGTGAACGCAGCTCAGGTTTGGGTGAACTCGGGTGTTTGTGAACGCAGCTCAGGTTTGGGTGAACTCGGGTGTTTGTGAACGCAGCTCAGGTTTGTGTGAACTCGGGTGTTTGTGAACGCAGCTCAGGTTTGTGTGAACTCGGGTGTTTGTGAACGCAGCTCAGGTTTGGGTGATAAAGTTGAGTAAATGTCTGTTTGGTTGCAGTTGGACGCAAAGAAGAGTCCTCTGGCTCTGCTGGCTCAGACCTGTTCCCAGATCGGAAAACCGGATCCTCCGTGTTCCAAGCTGAGCTCCTCCTGCAGCCAGGGGGACAAGGAGTCCGCCAGCCGTTCATCGGCGTCCGGCCTCAAGCTGGGGGAGCACCGCCCCTCCCTGGATGATAAATCCAGCTTCAAGCCCTACAACAAAGGCGGCGGCGAGGGTCGCAGCGTTGGCGGCAGTGAAAAAGTTGGTTTCAGGGTAACCGGCAGCAATAATGCATCGACCAACGGGGGCTCTGGTCAGCCCCCATGCCCCCCCCACGCTGCCTCTCCCAGCTGCAGGGGGGGCAGCACCCCTCCAGGACAGCAGCTTCCCAAGCAGACTCATTCCCCTGCAGGCGCAGCCGGCTCCCAGGGCGGGGAGGCTGCACGTGAGCAGAGCAGTCCCGGCAGCCCCGGCGGCGGCACTGCCCACCTGAAAAAGGACACTGATGTCACCAAAGCGGCGTCCGACAGTCCACAGCACGCCAACTCCAGCCACGCCCGCGCCAGCACCAACTGCAGCACTGGCAGCTCGGACGCCGGCTCCAACGCCGACAAGGCCGAGCCCGGTCAGCCTGGCCTCGGCGCCGGACACGTCACGCCCATCTCCCCCTTCAAATCCAGCCAGCCGCTTTACCCGCTGCCCCCCTCCAGCATGGGTTACCAGGGAGCCGTCATGGGGGGGTACGCAGGCTACCAGTTCGCTCCGAGTTTGGACGCCTCCAAGTCAAGCCTGGGGGTGAGCGGCATGGGCGGGAAACACCCCAGCTCCAGCCCGCTGACCGGCGCCTCGCCCCCCTCCTTCATGCAGGGCCTGTGCAGGGACCCGTACTGCCTGAGCTACCCCAGCGTGCCCCACCTCGGTGGCAGCAGCTGCAACTCCTGCCTCCACGACCCGTCCTCCACCCTGAAGAGCAGCTTCCCGATGGTGTACCCCTCCCACCCGCTGCACTCCCTCCACCAGGGCTCGCTGTCCTCCAGCGTGTCGTCGTCGCTGTCCCACCCCCTCTACTCCTACGGCTTCATGCTCCCCAACGACCCCCTGCCTCACGCCTGCAACTGGGTGTCAGCGGGGGGGCCGTGCGACAAGCGCTTTTCCACGTCGGAGGAGCTGCTGGCCCACCTGCGGACCCACACGGCCCTGACCATGGACAGCAAGCTGCTCGCCGTTTCCTCCTCTGGACCCGCCTCCTGCCACCTGCACCTCCCACACCAGAGCAGTTCAGGCTCCATGCCCAGCTCTCTGTCCCTCAGGGCCCCCCCCAGCCTGGGCTTAGCTCGCTATCACCCCTACAGCAAAGTCCACCTCCCGTCCGGACCGTCCTCCATCTCCCTCCCGGGTCCGTACTACCCTCATTACACCTTCTACAGCCAGAGACTCGGATCTGCCTCGGCTCTGGGATACCAGTGAGACTCCCCGTTCTGAGGAGCGCCGCCGCGGTTTGGGATTTACGCCGGTTTGCTTTCCGGCAGAAGTCGGGGGAGAAAGGATCGATGATGCCCCCCCTACCTGCGAACGCTTACCGTGACGCTGCAGTTAGTTAGCTTTGCATGAAGAGGATTGAAGCTGTGGTAGAAGCTGGACTCTGCAAACCAAATTCAGCTCCCAGCATCTCTGATGCTCACGTGTCGTTTGACCAGAACGTACAGGCAGCAGATCGTTGTTTTGTTGAAGATTTAAGGGCAGTGTTTCAAGGATTTAGCTAAAGCCGCAAATCATTTAAAAACTCTGGATTGTGTCTCATTGGACGGCGACCGACGGCGGTTTATGAACGAATCCCGACTGTCAAAACGTTTCTCCTCAAAATAGTCGTAAAGTGTCCTCATCGGATCAACTATGTCTCCGACCCTTCTCAGTTTACCTTTAGTGACTCAAAATATTGAAGCAATTCACAGTTTTTCAAAGCCGGAAGACTAAATTGTGACTAATTTGGGGGAAAAACCAATCAAGCATCTGGACTTTCATTCATTTTGGAGATCTTTTCTCTGATGGGTTTGTGGAACCCACATTTTTAACCCAAAATGAGAAGTTTGTGTAGCATTCATGCCTTTTGTGATTCCATGTTCCTATTTTCATGCAGTCTTGCCATAAAACAACCAAATATTAAGACATGACCTCCCTCTCTCTATACAACAACAAAAAAATTGATTCAAAATATATTTTTGATAAAACCAAACAGTTCTTTGTCTCTATCATATTTTTGACCATATTGATTATTTTAAAAAATACACCAAAAATATTTCTTTTTATCAATTTTGTGGGTTTTAACGTCAAAATGAAAACATATTTGGTTATTTTTATTCAGCCAACAATACAGAAAATTAGTTTTGGGCAGTTGAACTCTTTAACATCGGATCTATTGCTTTAATGTCTACATTCTTTTGACTGTCGAAACTCTTTAACTGTTAACGCAACTGACATAACACCAGCTGATTCTGAAGCGGGAAAAAATCGGCTTTGCGCTGATATACAATACAGTTGTAGAGTTTTTACAAAACCAACGTAAACCAGCTGATTTTGATGTGGGGAAAAAGTGTAAAAGTGTTGCCTAACGACACAAAAGCTGCTCGTTTCCACGTCAGAATTAGCCGATTCACGTTGATCGTATAAACCGTCGAAGAGTTACGGTATGTCCAAATAGTGGTCTTTTTTTTATGTTGCCGGTGACATTTCCGATGTTAAAGGGTTATGAGAAGTCGAGGTTTCCTTGTTCCCCCCAGTGGTCAACTGTTGACATGTCGGTTAAGGTTCTCATTTACGCAGATGACACCGTCTTTAAAGTTCGTAGCATAAGAAAGAAGATTTTATGTCCAGATGCCCTGAGTTAACTTCTAGAAGACGCCGGTTTACCCACCAACAAAAATGATCAAAATGTGGGTTTTTTTTACCTTTTGATAATAAATAATATTTATCCATTGATTTAGAACTTCAACAAAAGTTTAAAAAATGTCGTAAACCATCCCGCACCGCTGCAATGATCAAAGATTGAAACTTCCTTTCATGATGCTAACGTGAAGGCCGCCTGAACTGACCCAGAAACAAACAGTTTGTAGTGCAAACCACAAAACAGCATAAACGATGACAACAATTGGTAAAAGTCTCGTCGGTAATGGCGTAAAATGGTGAAGATGCTAACCTGACTAGCTAGTTTGTCTTCATAGTTTATAGTAACTGGGCTGTGCTTCAAGGCCGTTTGGTTGGAAAAGGTTGCTTCAAATTTTCTTTCTTGAAACAATTCAAGAAGGTTTTTCGTCCAGATGCCATGACCCAACAGTTTGACGTGTTTATTCTCCAACAGAAATGAGCCAAATGAAATTTTCTTTGACATGGGTAAGAAATGACAATGAAATCATGAAATATCATGTTAACATTTTTATATGTCGACCACCACCATGTACTCAAGTATCAAACCAAAGTGTGAAATTCTCTTTTGTGTCGCTAACCTAAAAATAAACAGTTCATGGTGCAAACCAGAAAACGCTGAAATGGTGACAAAAGTAGGTAAAAGTCTCGTGGTGAAGGCGCTAGCTTGACTAACTAGTCATTTTACTCTTGTTTTGCTTCTTGGCGATTTGGTTGGAAAAAGGCCGGCTGTAGATCCCGCATAAGCAGACAGTAAACACTCTTTTAGCCTTGTGGTCAATTGTGAAATGATATTTAAAAGTATCGACCCTAAATTTAATACGTCCTCATTCCAGATGATGAAAAATGCGTCTGCTGGGATCAGAGCAATAAAGAAAACGTACGATGACCCGTCTCAGCCACAGGACCAATGAGCACAACCCTAAGACTGATTTGTGGCCATTTATCTGCTTCTGTTTTTGGTTTTTTTCCTTTTTCATCGCTCACAGGAGTTTTCGGATCCGGCCCGCACCCTACGCTCCTCTGAAAAGGTCAAAGTTCAAACTTTGAGGCGTCGCTTTGCAAATGTCGATTTATTGCATCAGAAAAAGCAGTGGCCCTGCATTGTTTCCCACATGTTTGGTTCCTGTTCCTCCTGCAGTGTATTATCGGGCTTCCATCATGCCCTCCTGTGAGCAGACATGCGCTGAAAACGTGTCTTAACACTTCTTCAAAGATTGAATGTTGGCTTTTTTAATTTTTATTTTCACAGCAGATCGTCAGCGCGCAGATGTGATATTTTTTGTAACACCGGGGCCGGTGACAGAGGGAGGGAGGGGTCATATTTTGGTAAATAAATCACACTGAGGATGTGCTTTCCTGTTGTCTTCATTTCCCGCTTTTGTCCGGACGTCTACCAACCATCCCGGCTTTTAAAGGAGCAGATTTGAACTCTATGATTTGTGCTGGCAGCTATTTTTGTTTAAAAAAGTCTGATTGATGACTTCAGGTGTGTGTTACTGACAGCACAGAGCTGAGTGTCACCTTCAGGCAAAAAGCAGCCAAACTCAAAAAGCTTCGCTTTGACTGTCAGAAAGCGGCGGATCCCGAGAACAGCTTCCTGTCGGAGCTCTGACAGTCGCTCAGGTTACTGCCTGGCTGGCAGTTGTGGCGTGCTTTTTCCCTGCAACGCGACACCGCCAAGCCGTCTGCGAGGCATAGATGACCCACGCAGACTGCTCGCAAATCTGACAGGAGACCTACGGGGGTCGAACAGCCTTTCCTGGCTGTAACCGGAGGTGCAGTTATGGGCCGTCTGAGTTCACACGGAGGGCAGAAGATCCCGCAGGCTGAAGGCTTCAGGCCGCGGCAGCCTGATAACACCAGCACTTTGTTTATTAGAGGAGAGCTGGCTGCTGATAACAGTGTTGCTCCTCCTCAGACTATTTTCAGGCTGTTTTCATGGATTTCACTGCAGCTGGAGTGCCTTTAACTGAAGCCGTTTGTGCTCAAACCTGGGGTGGGTTGCCACCTATTGGTGCAAAACGATGAAAAAGAGTCAACATCTGTTTGGAATTCCTCAAACATCTGGACAGAACCTGCCGAAAACACACCAGCTCATAACTCCCCAAGAGTTTAATGGGACCAAGTTGGATTTTTTTAGACAAAAATCATTTTACATGGATTTAGATTTATGTTTTAGTCATAAAATCTATTATAGAAAAAAGTTTGCTCACAGAAAGAAAAGTAAAATGATTAACTTTTTCTGGAGTCCATCCATTACTGAAAGGAACTCTTTTTATTTCTACCTTAATAATTAACACATAGTAAGAAACTCCTCATAAAAACTATTTGAAGTAAACTTTCCTTCAAATATTTGTGATCCACAATTGGTTTCCTGTGAGTTTGCCCATTCTTTTTATTTTAATCCATAAATTGTTTTTTTTCCCCACAAAATAAGTATTTTGTTAATAAATAGATTTAAAAACTTAAATTGACAAAAAAAAATCATCTGTCTTCATGTAGTGCAGTATCCTTTCGTAAAGAGTTTGGATTTTCAGTCAAAAAGCTTTTCTGTTAGTTTATAATTTACAAAAGTATCATTTTAATATCCAAACTTGTTCTTTATTCAATTTAGTTTTTGACATAGAAACAGATTTTTTTGTTGAGTTAAAAAATTAACTGTTTTGGTGAACTTGTAAATCAAATGGGTTTTGTGATTTGGCCAAAATATGCAACCCTACAACAGAATCTTTTATTTGTTCTTTGTTTTCTTTTTTGGCAAAACATTTTATTTTATAGTAAGTTACTGTAAAAACAGTTTCCAAAGTTTACATTTATTATTATTATTTAATTTTTTTTTTTTTTTTACAAAAGACCAACACGCGGATTTTACTTCAGCATAAAGGTGACATGTTTAAAAAATAATTTTAAAAAGTCAAATGTGTCCAAATTGTGTTAAATCCAGAGCACTGGATACTATATAGCCTTCTAGGTGTTTAGGAGTAATGTAGGTCATCACCTTTTTATGCTTTTTGTGGATAGCATTCCTAGCTGTGGTCTAAAAAGGTTTCCACATTTGCTGATGATGCTCAAGTATTCAAAAGGCAGAATCAATGTTCCTAATTTTAAAAAACATGTTTGGATGCTCTAATAATGTGTAAGCTTGTGCATTTCAAACTATGCTCATGCCACCATGTGACATTTTTGCTGTAAATCCCATTGGTTGTTGATCTCTGTTTGACCTTCTCAGGAGAATATCAACAGTTCTTGAACTCTGCTTTGTTTTTAGCCAAAGCCTTCCACAACTGTTTTTAGTGAAGTGGTTTGAAAAGGAGTTTCTCATTCACAGTTCCCTCCCACATTTCTGCTGTCAGCCAGAGGATTAGCCTTTTCATCCTTCACATAATAAGTCTCTATTATCTGCTGGAACCATTTGGAAAAGAAAAAAAAGAAACGGCTTAGATCAAATGAAACCCGATGTGCGTGGATGCGCTGCGGTAACGTTCTGAAAGTCCTCCCTTCTTGTCTGCTTGGTCTGAGTGAGTCCTCGGTGAGGTTTGACAGCTGCCATGATTAATGATGTCAGACTGTGGAGCTGCTCATTCATTTCATGACAAGCATTTAACCTCTCAATTAGCCCAATCCAGCGCAAAGAGGTTGAGAAAGATGTCCTCTTTAGCCTGAAAGTATCCCATGTTGCTCCCTTTTGTCCCTGAGATGATTAAAATCATTAAGCTCACTCGTAAATTGCGACCATCTGCCCCGATATTTTCTCCAACTTGTATCTAAGTTACAGTTCGCGAGCTGCTTCCCAGAAACAGACTCCTCTGCTTTCATTTTGTCCGCTCTCCAACTTTATCACTTCATCCATCATCCTTCTATGAGTGCTTTTCAAGTGCTCCAAAAATAAAGCGGACACAGATGTCAGCCACGCAATGTACTGATGTTTCTAAACCGCCATAAAGCCATCACTTACATCCACCCACAGGAAGGGAGAAACCTTCAAAACGCGCTTATCTTACTAACAGCCAGTTCACTTATCCAACCTTTCAATGATCAGCCAGGTTTGGTCTTTAACACAGAATTGGTTAAATCTTTTCTTGTTTCGGGTTCTTCTTAAGACGGGAAAACAAAGAAAGCTTAGTGGCGCAGAAGAGGGCAAACCAAACGATGGCTTCTCTTTGCCGTGCATGGCCTCAGCTGGTTTTGATCTGACTCAGCTGTCAGCCCTCATGCATCACACACCCGGTGCTTAACGGGGAAACGTGCTTTGGCTCTGACCAGCGGAGTCCTGGAGGCCAGCAGTGGCTGCCGGTGGGTTAACCACAAGCAGGGAGGGGGGTTTACACCATCCTGTGCTTTTCTGCATCTGGATCCTCACGGCCGCATTCCCTCATTCCTTTTGGTTTTTCACCCTCTTGACGAACACAGACCGTCACGACTTGCCGGCATGACCCGGAGCAGACGCCACGCCGCAGACTTGGGAGGTCAAGGCAAAGCTTCCAAAGTACACACACATACTACAGAAATAAAACGTGAGGGAGAGCACAAAGCGGGCTGAAAAAGAGAAGCTGGAAATGGAAATAAGCAGACATGATTATCGAAATACAGTCATTAAGGAGGAAATGTTGTTTTTCAGGTTGTCAGGATGATTAATGATCCCGTGTAAATCTGCTCAAACGATGTTGTTTAGTCTAACTAGGCGACCTGATCTGTGCCGCTAACTTACTACAGACACGACTTAAAAATGTGGCTTGTCGAAAGAATGGAAATAAAGTGCTTTCATAAAGTAAAAAGTATTTTGAGAAAGGAAAAAAGAACTCCATTAAGCTGCAAAATTAGTGCACCTTTAATAGATTTCCCTGTTTCAACAGGATCTAAAAGTGAAAATCTATATTTAACTGTAAATATGACACATTTTAGAACATAGGCTGTTCTATTCATTGTAATTAAACAATTTAACGATGTAAAAATATGAAATTTAGACATAAAACTGAAAGAATATCACGAAAAATATCGTAATAAAACTTGATAACTGTCTTTTGCTAGCACAGTGTTCCCTCATTTATCGCAGGAGTTCTAAGTGTGATAAGTGAATAGATTTTCATAGATAGAGTCACTCTAATCCCCCCTTTGGGATTAACGTAATATTTTTAAAGTACATACTTCTGTAAAGAGCACAGTACAGATGTTTTAAGGTTGTAAAACCCCTTACCACACACTTTATACACTTTTCTCAGGCAGACGTGAACATTTTGACACTTTTGTCTCTTAAACTCTCAAAGCTTCGTAGAAAAATAAAACCAGCTTTATAGAAAGAAAACAAAGATCCGATCGCGGATCGTAAAAAACCCAGCAAAACTGCGGAAGATGAACCATAATACAGTGAGGGACGGCTGTAGCTGACAAATGTTAGCATATCATGCTATGACTAGTGTTTTAACATAAAGCAAACTTGTTCTAAAGTGTTTGGCTTTTCTTCATTCATCCCTTTTTGTAATTTAACAATCTCCATTGTGATTTTTAAGCAACGTTCCCACCAGATGCGATTTGCACGGCGGGGCGTCCAGTTTTAATTCAATGTCAATGTTACAAGCTTCAGGTCGAAACAGGAAACTCCCCTTGATGTCAGTCTGAATAAAGACCAAACGCAGGGAACAGGACTCAATCCGGACCAAATGAAGTGATCCGAACCAAATGATTGTTATTGTTTTTGCTTTCAAACTAAACCAAATAGTAAACAGTTTAAAATGTTACAAACTATTTAAAACCCCCACAAATCTAATAACCTGCTGCCTTTTTATTAGAGATAAAACACAACAGATTGACAGAAATAGAGAAAAAAAAAGTTCCACACAAGACGACTTTATAAAAGGAAATTTAGTTTAAAAAACATTTCTCTTTTTAGTATCCGTTTTTGAAGTAAAGCTGATGTGAGACATCTTCCTCTGGTTTTCTTCATGCACCACATTCATTGAAACTTTATGTTATTACTGCAATGGATCACCTCTAAGATGTGTCAACACATTCAGGAAAATCAGACATCTTGTGAGTCCGCCCGTCTGCACACGTCCGAAGGCCTTAGAAAATCCAGATGTTCTTGAAGTTATATAAGAAATCCCGTGCCTGGACTTGGTATTTTAGAATCTGTGAATGATGAGGTCGTGTCAGGTTCTCGTTTCGACTGGCTTTTGTCACATCTGAAGCATCTGGGAACCTGGACAACACCATGTCAGAGGATGGGGACGGAATGAAAGGCCAGCTCAGCTCTTCACTTTTTGGGCCTTTAGAAACTTAACGTGTTTGACACGAGGGAATCTTCTTTGCCTCGAGGATGACATACGATCGTGGGAAACTGTAGCTGAATTACCAGCAAAGGTGCTTCCAACTGTTGTGAGCATGAATCATCGTCCATGGAATAGCAGTTTGACAGTCTTCCTAACTCAAGGGCCATTGGCGTGCTTTTCTAGAGTTTCCTTGTCTCCTTTTACTGCAGCCAGTAAATCTGTGAGACTTGCTGCACAAACAAAGACAAGGGTGTTCACGCAAAGTTGATTTCCTCTCAGCAACTAAAAAAAAGCGAAATCTTTAGTTCATCTGCCAGATTTTCAAATCTCTCTCAGTGGTCTTTTAATTAAAATTATGATGTTTTTAGCCAAATTAAAATTTTAAGAAGCAAGTTTGGTTTTCTAGGATCTAGTTTCTGAGCAGCAGGAGTTCATTAGAAATTCATCTCTAAGTTAGTGGGCAGGACAGTTCGGAACAGAGAAACCCTTACTCCCCTTCCCCTTCCTGTTGCTGAGAGCTCTCTGTTTACATGCTCTCCCGCTAGCTTCAGCTTCGTATGCATGCACCCGTACGAAGGCTGACTCTTACAGGTTTTTGGATTGTTTCTTGATGGTAACAAACGGTAACACAGGTTGTAACAATGAAACACACTTTTTTTAAAAACAGACTCAGAATCTTCCCGGTTGTCTCAAATCCGTCTTGAACCATTCCCAATTTAGTTTTGTTGAGTCAGAAAGAGCAGGAATTTGGGATGATTTGTGAGTAAGTACAATCTAGCATTCATCTACACAACATTTGTGTGAAATTCGTGCAAAATCCACATTCATTTTGGCTAAAAAGGACCAACAATGCCTGGAACATTTTTTACAATAACCACTTCAGGGTAGTTTTACAATTTCTCAACATTCTTTTCAAACTCACGAGTCACAGACAGTGCTGTCACTATGTGGTTTTGCAGGTGTCCAGTTAGTCTAACCAAAACCTGGTAACCTTTTAATACCGGAGCTTTACCTCCAGTGTTGACGATCTTTGAACTCAACCGTTTTACCTCAATTTCTGTAATTCCAACGGATTCCAAAGAGGTGAAAAGCAGGTTTGCGTAAACCAACACATTCTGATGCAGAGAAGTGTTGCATCAATACAAGGCCACTTCAGGAACATGTTGAAGTTACCAGTAGTTGAGTGTGGCATTTTGCTGTTGCCAGCAAAATCTGTGGTGTTAAACTTTGAAATTATATAAACCTGAAAGAACTTTGTGAGATACTTCTACATGAGAATAAACTGAGACTCAAAGGAAGCAAAAGTGGGGTGAAAGTGTCGCTCATGTGTCCTAATCCCAATCACGTGCTTGAAAATCAGAATAGAACGGTAACTCTAAAGCTACATTCATACAGCACTTGGCAGCATGCATGTAGGAGGCCACTTTCAATAAAACGTTCATGGTAATGCATAGTTTGGTTTAAACTCTTGTGTTCATGCGTAGCTACACCAGTTTGATTGCTTGAATCAATCAAACTTAAGTTTCTACAAGTGTTTTCAGGCTCTACGTACAACACACCGAACACGGGTTTAAAGTTATACCAGATCAAACTTGGACCAATCAGGGACTTGGATTTGGTAGTGATGTATGGATGTGGTCCCTTTTATATTTACAGAAGTGCCAACCATTTGAACATTGATCTTGGAGGAGAAATGATTAATTACGGTTTGTGCCCGGCCGGAATTCTATGACCCCAAGTCCTCCATGTATCGGAATAGAGCTGTGAGAGAAAAGTCTGGAGCGAGATTGCATCGTTTTGACATTTCTACAGCCTCTTCCAACTGTAGGTGGCAGACATGCGCTAAAAAAGTAAAAGTAGAAAAAGAAGAAGAAGCCTCTCCCTGCTTGTTCATTGTGCACACCAAGAACCCGCATTTAGCGTGCTCTTAATGCACATCAAATCCCTGGTGTGTTCTTAGCTTAAGGCCTGTAATTTGATACATGGAGTCACTTTTTAGGGATTACTTGTGTGAATATTATTCTTAAGTAAAAGAAAAACTAGTATTTGTTGTCACTTAGCTACAACACTTCGCCGTCACTTTGATGCAATTTTACACATTAGATAAAAACAGCAGCTGTCTGGCATGGAAGCTTCAAAAGGTTTTTTACAAATCTCATTCAGAGGGACAAACAAAGTCTACATTTTGTGGGTTTTCAGTCACAGAACATTATTTTAACATGTTAAAAAAAACCTTTAAAACAGATCCTCTTAAAATAGTCCCACTCGTGACACCAGTCTAACCAAACAGCCATAAAGCAGGAGATTGTTTCACAGGCCTAATATTGTACCCAAAGGCCTACAGATAGTGCACATGCTGCATAAATGCTCAGACATGATCTATGTCTTTAATTTATTACACTTTAGCTTTAAGGTTGTACGTCGTGTAACCTGAGATTTTAAAAAAGCCTAAAAAACAGATGTATTTTACATCATCCTGTTTTCAGTTCAAGTTTAAGCCTGGATTACAGCTATGGGTGGATGCATCTGCTGGTAAAAAAAAAGGGCAAACCTGTACAGGGCATGCAGGTGACCCACAGGAAATATCAATGTCACAGACCGTGTTGTGAGCCCGTAAGGCAAAAATGTTCATTGACATTTTACCTACGGGTGTGCTGCGGGCGACAGGTTGTAGCGAACCAGGCATGTGACGCATGTTCAAGAACACGCTTTACCACAGGGTGTTCAGACTGAACTGTCACTACTCGATACTAGTGCATGTTTGCAGCTGTAAGAAGCTTGGTGTAAATGTTGAAACGATGTCAGTCTTGTGAGTCTTTCTCCAGGCTTTTGTCTTTCACAGCTCTATTCCGATTTATATAAAGTGTCATTTAATTCCAGCTGGGCACAAATAGCAATTCCTAGTTTCTCCTCTATGATCAATTTTCAAACGGTTGGCTCTTCTGTGAATTAAAAATGATGCCAACCAGACGTCACTACCAAATCAGAGTCACTGATTGGTCAACGTTTGACCAAGTTAAACTTTCATGCAATTTTTGAACATTGAACTTGAAAATGGTCGTAGAAACTTCTGTAGCGACGCGTGAACGAGAGTTATTGCCCGCAGAAGCCTGAAACACGCATATGTGCGCGCTTACAAAGACTTGTCCTTGAAAGTGCTAGCTTGAATGAGCTTTGCTTAGAAGCAGTGGAGACGTAGATTCAGAAATGAGGAAATTAGACAGAGTGTAGTTTGTGTGGATGTCCTTTGGGCAGCTATGTATCACGTGCACACCCTGTGCAAGCAGTACATGCATGCAGTCGATAGGGAGCCAGTACTCGCACTAATGACTAGACAAGAGTGTGGCATAAGGACACCAAACGAAAGCATCCCCTGTACATCAAGTGCTTGCAACTACCATTTTCCTTACAAATACTTCACGACCCCAAGTCCTCCATGTATCGGAATAGAGCTGTGAGAGAAAAGTCTGGAGCGCTATCACACGCAGAACAATGGTATGTTCCATTTTCAAGATGGTCGTACGAGCCTCAAGGAAACTGCAAGACACACCTGAACTCCCCTCAAGATGCGACCTTTCCTCTGAATGATCCTCCGCGGGCTCGAACAACCCAAAAAACCCACAGCAGCCGTACGGGTTCGTATGACTGAGTCCCACCAGGAGCATTTCAGAACCACCGGGCTTTGTTGATTGGCGTTGAGCCAACGAATGCTGCAGCTTTCAGGAGTTGAAGCCGAGTACAATTCCGAACCGTTCGCAGACGGTCTGCATGGTTAAGAGAAGCTGTGTGAGGACTGTTGTTAGTTGGGAGGGGGAGCCGGTGTCTGACAAATGAGTGACACAAACAGTGAGGGAGTTGGACAGATGAGAGCCATAGGTGCTGGGAGTGGGGGCGTATGGGGGTCAACACATCGGCCGTGCATTGAGTGTGGCCCAGCAGCTGTATGTGTGGGGGAGCCTTGGCCTCCTGCTCTGCATGTCAGGGGCCGTGATTAATGACCTGCAGGCCCTGCTCTTAACCCCCCCCACCTCTTCCGTCTGCCCCGCAGAAGTCACTGCAGCCACAGCTTGTTCAGATAATGGACAAGCCAAGGATGGGCAGGCGCAGAGCACTTATGCAGGCAGACGTGAGACGAGAGCAATTTTCCTCTTACAAAACACGCTTTTGCAGGCTCTATGTAATTTCAGGACGAGAGCGATGATTTCTTAGATTACTGTGTGCCTGTGCAGTGTCGAGGCTGAGAGGGCGCCATGCCTGCGTTCTGGTTCCCAGCTTGTCAGGCAGCTGTCGAGAATTGATTTATGACCACTAGACTCCAACCTGTCTTCACTGCCAGTTCGGTATTGTTGCAACTGACAGCTAATGAGGCCAGACATGCTTTCAAGCAGAGCACTTAACAGGACTTCAATCTTCCCCCGTCACAAGGACCATTTTTGCACACACTCCTTTGCACAGCAATCTCCTTTCTCTGTGCTTTCCTTGTTTTCTGTCTTTTTGCACCGGAGTTTGTGACAAGCTGTGGAAATGCCTCCGCTGACAGGAGACATTTCTGAGAGAAAAAGGCAGATGATCTGTCACACGAAAACACACAGGAACACTCTGCGTTTTATGCATTCATCAGCTGTTTTAAAATATGCCAGAAATGCTGCGTTTTATTTTACCAGTTGTCCAATCTTAACTAGTAGAAATATGTTAGCCTAACTTAGCTAGCAGATCGAAAACAAACAGTTTACATCTGCAAGTTGCACACAAATCCTAATGCATGTAACTTAGATAATAACCATATACAACCATATGTATCATCTTTGATAAACACATTTTTGAGACCCTCTATCTCATTAGCGTGATCTAAATTTTCCTTAAAAACCCATTGTCTGTAACTTGTTTCGTGGTTTTTAGCCCTGTAGTTCATCAGCGTTCCACTAGGGACAGTAGAAGGGCTTTTCCTGATCATTTCAAAATGGCTGCTACCATTAAGCCTCAAAAACAATTTTGTTTAGCTAACTTTCAAAACTTTTTTGTGAGAATAATTCATCTTTTGTTTTATTATTTAATGACTACTTACTGAATTGCAAGAATGCAATATTTTTACCATGAATTCTTTATAATACAGTTACAGCTTGTTAAAAATGTGTTGCTCAAAGTTGAGACAGTGTTTAAATAATGTGCTTTTGTCACTCTGTTTGCATCTTAAATAACGTTGTGAGCAAAAACTTACTACATCGCCCAATGTATTATAATTGATACTATCTATATCTCATAAAAGAAAATGATGCTACAAAATTTTTGTTGTGGATTTTATTAAAGACTATAGACAACATCCTAATTTAAAAAAAAAAGTCACTTATTCGATGCTTTACAGTCACACTCTCGTCCACACACACAGATGGTGGCAGAGCTGCCAATCAGTAGCGCTTGTGAAACCACCAGGATTAATGTGGCGACTGGAGTCCTGCCAAAGGACCGATCCAAACCGATTTCGCATGCTTTTTTTTTTTTTTTTTTTTTTACAGTGCACTGTTTTCTACATCCTGATTGGCTATTAACCTTGTCAATCAATCTTCTTTGCACTGTGTTTCCAGTACAGAATACATTCAGTTTATTACGTTTACAGAACACGTGAACAAATCTTTAGTGTTGACCATTGACTGCATTTGAAAGCTGGACTGAGTGAGTGTGACATTGCCCATAAAAAATGGTTTACTGTCGGCTCCAACCAAATTAAGTCAATGCAGTCGCCTTTTTTTTAAACGATATGGACACCACCGTGTTGGAGTCAGACATCAGTTATTAGTCATTGTTCCTCTGTGATCTGTGTCAACATTTCTATGGCGACCACTCTCGCTAGTCAGGAGTGAGCTTGTTGGAAATTCACAATCCTACCACTGAAAAACAAGCTCGGGAGAATCAGACAAACATTTTGAATGTTGGAGGTGGGGGCCAGTAGGCTCCACCTACTTTTATTGAGACATCTGATTGGCCAGTTTATAAAGTTAATTGAACAACATAAAAAAATATGAAAAATATGTTTAAAAATGCATCAGAGGAAAAAGTGTTTTTTCTGACCAATAGAATGACTGAGTAGAAAGCTGTTTATTCCTCAATAGAAGTCTATGGGTTTTTGGCTTCTTTTCGTGGGCAAAACCCAGACACACTGCCAATGCCGGCTCTAGGAGGACGTCATGAAATGAACGGCACCCACAAGTAAAGAAAAGGCGGTGCCTCAGAGATCGAGGCGTCTTACTTCTGGGTAAGAAAAGGAGCTTGCAAAATAACTCATATTTCATTTATAAATGGTTTTTTGGTGTACCAAAGGTCATCATATATGGATATAGTTTACTCTGAAGGGCTTAGAATAGCATGATATAGGCTCTTTAAACCAGAAAGAAAAGTGAGAAAAGGTTCATGTCTATCTGAGAAAAGTGTACAAAGTCTGTAGTAAGGGGCTTTACTGCATTATGACATCTAGAATCCTACTTCTCCTTTCATGGAATAGTTCTCGGAAAGTAACTCCCACGACAAACGACGAAACACTGTAAAATTTAAGTAGTTGTGTTGGTTTAAATGAAAATCAAACAAAAACTGTTTGAAGAATTTACTTCAAAAGTACTACCATAATTTTTTGGACTATAAGTCGCTCCGGAGTATAAGTTGCAGATGCCAAAAGAAATAGACAATAAAAAAGGAAATTCATGTAAAAGTGAATCTGGAGTATAAGTTGAACATTTTGGAGAATTTCTTAAAATAAAATACGGGACCAAGAAGAAACATTTCATCTCAAAAGGCAAATCATAACAGAATACATGACAATCATGGACTAAATATCTGCACATTTCACTATCGTAACCATACATAGCTTCATGTAACATTGGAAGAGTCTAATAGTATGTCAGAATACTAATCTAGTAAGTTTCTAGTATACAAATCACTAAATCCATTGAATTCTTCATCATCTGTGTCACTTTTGAATGACTGCTGGCTGAGACCAGCAATTCTTCTTCTGCGTCGCTGTCAGTACCAAATACTAATACACACCTACAGCTCCCTCTAGTGATTGTTTGTGGAAAATAACAAACACACAAAGAATCACATATACTGTAAGTTGCACCTGAGTATAAGTCGCACCCCGACCGAACTATGCAAAAAAACAAATAAATCAAATTTTATTCAGAAAAATACATATTTTAATATGTTTTTTTTTTAAATCAGTGTAAAATTAAGTCAAAAAGACTCATTTTAGCCATTTTGACCAGCCCTTTTACTTTTTCATGTTATGAGAAAAGCATGCTAAATGTTTAATATTGTTTTATTTTGAAAGTAAAAAAAATATCATTTAAAACTTAAATAAAATGTTATTTAATGGGGAAAGTGTTTCTGGTTAAGTTCTTGCTTGAAACACTAAGAGTTACAATTGTTCTGCTTCTTTCATTTTAGTTTAAATATGTCTCCTCTTGGAGATAGATTACCTCAGCTGTGCTCACATGTGATGGGACTTCCCATCAGAACTGAAAGAGGAGAGCAAACACTTTCCCAAATGTCAAACAGTTTATGAGGTGAGATGACCTGTTGGGCTGATCTGAGCCTCACACTTTCCAGCAGAAGTCAGGTGACGACATTCACTCATCGATTCTGAACTCGCAGCGTGCCGTGCATCACTTCCAGGACTCATGGTTATTGGAATGCTTGTTTTTGTGCAAAAGTCAATGAAGCTGACCTGATCAAATTAAGTAGACACACTCAATCCCTGCGTCTCCATCTCCACTATGGTATCCCATCACTCACGAAGCCTCTGGCAGCTCTCCCACCTTTAGCCCTCACTTCCCTGTCAGACATGATTAATAACAGCCGTCCTGCCTGCTGGCCTGCGTTGCATCCCAGCCGTTCTTTTGTTCCCTTCATAACAAGTCTCATGCTTTAGCTTAAGTGCTGCAGCAGCGCCTCCTGCGGGCAGAAGAAGGAAGCAAAAAAAGTAAACTTTATAACATTGCATGTACTTCAATCTAAATATTAAGCATTTTCTGTTTTGTTTGTTCTGGAGCTTGTATTAGCTTATACTTCAAGCAATGCAACACAGTTTTGACAGTGTGGTCACAGTTTAGAAGCAACAGTTGTTGAAAAAAACACACATAGGACTTAATATGGCTGCCAAAAATGCAACCAAACACTTTTAGAAATATATAGAAATATAAAGTAAGTTAACCATATATTTAACAATTACTATGAAAAATAATATTTCAAAGTGCAAAGAGTTCCCTGATGGACCTGCTTTGACCAATATCAAATCCCAAACTCTAAATGACAAAAGACTGTAACTCTAGTAATAACAAATATGCTTTTAGCATTTTTAAAATCATGCTTTCATTGTCAAATTAGTTCAATAAAAAGTGTCATAGAAGATTTTATTTTAAATATTGTTTTTATTTATTTTATTTTACAAAAGAAATGACCAAAATAACATTTTTTTAGCTGAATTGAAATGTTTTTTTAATCACGGTATTTTAAATTTCTTATAAAGTTTGATATTTTATTTTAGACTGATATTCCTATAGAATTCAGTTTTTAAAAGTAATTTTTGCTTTAAAAGATTGTAAATGTTTTATATATATATATATATATATATATATATATACATATATGTGTGTGTGTGTGTGTGTGTGTGTGTGTGTGTGTGTATATAAAATACATTTAATTGATGCATTAATGCAAACGTTATGGAAATGTGCTTAAAGTGCAGTTGGGATGAGTAGTTTTATAGTGATGCTTTTATACTGAAAGGCAGAATATCGTGTAATATTAATATGAAAACAAAACAATATGTTCAGATTTTAAAACATTAGGTTATAAAAGCGACCGTTTCGTTATTTTAGTTGAAATAGAAGCTGATTCGGTGCAAGTCCATGAAAGGTTGTATTAGTTGGACTCTGCCGCCCCCTGTCGGACTTGTTCCGCAAATGCAAGTAAGAAATTTCTTCGCGCAGCAGAATTTCTCACATTTTCAAAGTTCGCGCAGCCGCTCTTTGGTCTGCTGCTCGTGCGTGTATGAACTTTAGCGGGACTCTCAGCGGCTGAAGGCCAGCGGGAGACCACTCCTCTCTTCCCGGGTCCTCCTGACGTCGCTCCCGGCTGCTCCCTCCCACATTCCCGGCTCCTCCTCCGTCTGTCTCCTCGGTTCCCGAAGAAGGAAAAAAAACTTCTCAAGACTTCCTGGAGCTTTTCCGTCCCGTCCAAGCTGGGGGGGGAGGCGGTCTCCGCGGAAGCCCAGAGATGAGCCGAGAAGTCCGGTGACCGATGAGCGAGCAGGCGGACTCCCCGGTGACCCCGTTACCCGGCCCGGACTCCCGGGGGAAGAGCTCGACGTGAGTGCGCGGAGAAGGCCGCCCTGCATTTGCATGCCCATTTGATTGGGAGGGGGGCTGCGGCGTCCGGGGAGCGGACGTGGCTCCATCAGAAAGAGCTGGTTTGCATGGAGAGCCTCCACCTGACCTCCCCCTGAGACGTAGAGGGAGGTGACCCGGGGGGTCGACTCCCATGACCCCATCAGTCCTTCATTGTTTTTGACCCACATGTTGAGCCCAAACAGCTGCCGATGGATCCACCTGAGTGTAGAGACTCCATGCAAAGTGTAACCCAACACCTGTCACCCCATGTCCAGGTCTGAAGTAGAGCATGGAGGTGAGAGGAGGCAGAGGAGGCGTGGACGGGCCCCTGAGCTGCGGCTACTGCTGGATCCAGAGCCAGAGCCCTCAGAGGTCAGGAAGAAGCCAGCCGGCATGAGGTGACTCCAGCAACTTTTTAAAAAAAATAATTAAATGGGTAATAATGGACTATAAAGGGGTTATATGGGAAAGAGGACTCAGCTTCTCATGTGTCCTTTTTTATGTTTACTGTAAACTTTAACTTCAGTTTTGGATTCACTTTAAATTTTCTTGCAGTTTCTAGACAAAACAATGTGTAGTTTTTAGCTGTGTGTTAGAAAACTGTGATTTTTATCCATGTTTGTGACACTTTTTCACTAAAAGTTACATGTTTTTAATCTTTGACGTGTTTTAAAAATGAATATAATGTGCTAAAGTGCAGGGAGTGTAAGTCTTTGTTTCCTCTTTCTACCTGCTGCGTTACCCTACTGTTTACCCGCATGACCAAAGTGCTGTTTACAGATTTCACTGTTGCTGTGTTAGCAGCCTTTATCTGAGCGCAGACGAGTTCCAACAAAGAGCTGATAGCGGGATGTCTTGAGTTGTCTTCAAGACCCACTCTGATGAAAGTCTTGTTTTTCTAACACATTCTTGTGGTATTTTTCCCTTGATAGAAGACACATGTGAAGAAAACTCAATATTGCATTTCTGAGACTTTCTTGATTCAAATCGTTGTGAATCAATCAGACAAAAAAAAAAAAAACGCAGTTTGATAAATGTTGTATATGTGAGGTAAGAAATATGGGAGAGAACATAAACAGATGGATGACAGGAAGTAGGAGAGGCCACAACTCCGAGTCAAATATCGAATGAACTCCTGCAGAAACTGCCTTAAATAACGACTCAGGTTTTTTATTTTGCCTACAATCGTCATAATCATCTTTACAAGACCACTGGCAACAGTCTTACAATAAATCAAAAGATAACCAGAGTGGGTCTTTAACGTTCACTTGTTTCTGTTTTATTGAACAGACCCAAACCCACAGAGCAGCTTTCACCCATGCTGACTTTAAGCGACTTTGAAGCAAAGTTTGACAGGAAGAAACCACAGCCCAACCAGGTGAAGAAACTCATCAAAGTGAAGATTTTATCTCCACGTTAATCTCAAAATTTACCAATAAAAATGCTTTTTTTTTCAGTTATCAAAGGCAAACTCCCAGTACCATAAGATCTTCAAGGAAGTTGGCAGGGAAGAGTCCCTCAAACAGAGTAAGTCTGAAGTTGCGTTCACGCCGCCTTCAGCAACCCGTGTTTAAGCAAACACTTCCAATGAAAAGTATGTTAACGTGGATTCATGTGTGTTTTGGGTTTACATGTTCACGTGTATCTATACGCATATTTCAGCCAATCAACGCGCATTGAAAATGAAACCAGGTCAAACTTTGACCAATGAGAGACTCAGATTTTTTAGTGATGTAAGGATGGCGTCCCCTTCAAGTCACGGAAGTGCCAACATTTGAAAGTTGATCACGGCGGAGAAATGAATAATTGCAGCTTGTGTCCGGCCGTAATCACATGACAACATTTGATCATATATCTGAACAGAGTTTAAAGATTTGTTCTGCTTCGTCATTTTGCACCAGTGGCGGACATGCGCAACACACAGTAGAAAAAGAAGCCCCTCCCTGCTTGTCCAGTGTGAACATCGTTAGCTAAAGGGATGTTCAAGAACCCTACGTTTGCACGTTCTTAAACAGGTGCGCGGCGTGTCCTATGCTTCAAAGACAAAAAGATGTAAAGAGGTGGTGGTTCTGTCCGCAGGTTACACCTGTGCTCTGCAGAGAGACATCTTATATCAGGGGAAAATGTTTGTCTCTGACAACTGGATCTGCTTCCACTCCAAAGTCTTCGGCAGAGATACGAAGGTTTGCCGTTTTCCCCAAGCTGCATTTCAAAGGCGGGTTGATGTGTTGAACTGAGCGTTCTCGTTTACAGATCTCCATCCCGGTGACGTCTGTGAAATTCATCAAGAAAACCAAAACAGCATTACTGGTGCCAAATGCTCTCGTGATCGGAACCACGGGTGTCCAAGTGAGGACGTTTTTGATATTTTTGCTAACAAATGAGCACCAAAGTGACTCTTAACGGTCTTTTTTTCAGCACGTCTTTGTGTCCTTCCTCTCCCGAAACACCACATTCAAACTTCTAAAGGCCATCTGTCTGCATTTAGAGGTAATTTGAACATTT
Organism: Oryzias celebensis; assembly: GCA_014656515.1. Taxonomy (NCBI): domain Eukaryota; kingdom Metazoa; phylum Chordata; class Actinopteri; order Beloniformes; family Adrianichthyidae; genus Oryzias; species Oryzias celebensis. The sequence goes on from BNCR01000012.1 coordinate 4,177,105, forward strand.
TTTACAAAAATTAAAGTATCAACGTCCACACTACCTTGAGCTTAAGTAACATTGAGGTCATTATTTCTTTTAAAAAAGTGGCTCTGATGAAGATGGTACCCCATCCCAAATTTTTTTTGCTGCATCAAACTAAAATTAGCCTTTTCTTATGTCAGTTGCCAATATTTGCATTAGCCTTTGCTACAGGATCACATTGTTGCATTTAGCTTTTCACATAACTTCTGCTCTGTGGGTTTGACTACAGTTTAAGTGCAGCAGAATGTTGACATTTCCATTTTCCAAAAATTAAGTTTTCTTCTGTTTTGGAATTTTTTAGTGACATGTGCACACAAAAACTTGGTTTTGGGGCCCAAAAACTTGACATGTGCACAATATTTAGTGTTTTTTTTTTTACCTGTTAAATAAAGTTGTTTTAACATAATTGCATTAACTAGCAACACATCTTTCCAATTTCCATTCAAAACCTAGTTTAAAAAATGAGAAATAAAAGCAAATAAAACAACTGTCAAGCATGCAATTGTTTTTTTTATAATCAAATGACAGCAAAAAACAGTTTATCCCAAAAATATCATCAAAACTGCTTTTAACCTCTTAAGAACTGAGCTCTTGTTTAATATGCCTTTTTTATTTCTCTTTGACAGAGCCCCAGAAAAGCAGAATTAACTCCTGGGGTAATAAAGCCCAAAATGGGATGTCCACGCATCTTAGGAGGTCACAGAAAAATCTAGCCGTTTTTTCACTAAATCAATGATCAATCATTGAATTTACAAAACCCATTTTTTAGCTTTATTTAGAAAACTCAAGCCATTTCTAAATGAAAGTATATTTTCTTGATTCTATTTCATGTCAAAAGAAAAAAATACTTTGTTTTAATTGACAAGTTAATAAAAAACGAGGAAAATAGTTAATTTAGCAACGTTTCCTATAACTTATAAGTCACGACTGTTCTCACAGCTAAATATCTGGGGCACCCAGGTGATCCGCATGAATTGTTAAGGTTGTAGTCCGCCCAGAGAGTGGAAGCAGTACATTTTTCTACGGGCATGCTGCAGACGACAGGTTGTAGTGAACACTTTTACAACACGTACGGTAAATAGGGGTGAAGTAGGTGAGACGCAGAAATCTTTAATTTTTTTTTCAAATCTTACAAAACTTGTGGACTGCGCAAGGGGCGCATATTCTATACTGGTTTGCCCATTTTGTGCCCACAAATGATCCACATCTAGCCTTGAAGGCAGTTTTGACTAATGCTTTACGGATTACTATAGAGTGCAACAAAAGGGCACCCTACGATAGTGTCACCCTTATGGCATAAGTGCGTGTAACTTACATTACCCTTTACGAATCCTTCATGATGCACTTACCTCCTGCACCGAAATCATACGTTCCATTTTCATGAGCCTCAAACCAAGACACACCTGTTCTCCCCTGCGTTTCGTCCGCAGGTAACCCACAAACCCTCAGCATCCGTACGCATGTAGCCAAATCTTCAGAGAAGAGGTTTTCTCTGCTAAGCGCTGGTTTATTGTGATCAAATATTGAGTTCTTATGGGTCTACATGGAGGGAATCACACTGAAAAGTGATTGAACAATAAACTCTCCCAAGTTAAAAAATAAGTCATCCAATAAATGTATTCTTTTGCCACAATATACCAAAATCTGAATTCAATGACAACACTCACAAGTTCAATGTTATAGTGATACGTTGATCTGTGCTACAGATGACCTAGCATAAAACAGTAGGTAATATAGCTTTAGCGTGACTAGCATTTGACTTTTTAAATTTTTTTAAAGGGTAAAGAAGGATTTCGGGTTTCATGATTCAAGGCGTTCAGTCATATAGTTGACACTGCAGTAATTTATCTTTATTTATATTTACAGCTTAGGACAATTTATCGTAAAACTTGCTAACTTTTCAAATAGCTTACCATGCTAACCTATTAGTTTATTAAAAGTGAAATTAAAAAACATTTTAAGAGGTTTCAGGAAAAAGTCAAATGTTTTTGCTGCTTACTTGCCATTTGGTTTCCACGTGATTGGGCTGCAACAAAATTGCAAACGCAACTAGCTATTCAGTTGGAAAAAATAATTTGTGGTTTAAATTCTATCTATCAGCATGATGACCTCACTCTTTCTCTGATCGTTTTGGTTTTCGCGAGGTTCAAAGGTTCTGAGTTGTGTCTTAATTTGGTCTACGTTAGAAACACGACAATTTTATCACAAGCACCAAACCAAACCAGACCAATTGGGGGAAAGGATGACATTTTAGGCGGGTAAGATTTACAAAGCTACGCCTGCATACATCAGGCACATTTTAAATCCAAATTTTACAATGAAGTTGTACAAAAACAATTTTGGTTCCTCCAAATTAAACGTGTCTCTAATTCGTTTATTTCTTTACAACTTTTTGTCTCAAATTAGTTGGTTGCTGTCACAGACCAACTCTAGATTTAGTTTATTTCGAATGAAAGAAACCAAACAGTTTCTTTAAATATGAATCTTAAACACTGAAATAATCCAAATAACAATTTATTATTATTTAGTTTAAGGTTTTTTTGATTAATCCTAATCCAAACAACAAAAAGATTTCACTTTGTTTTGCTGAATAAATTGCTGTTCATTGTCTACAAGTGATCCAAAAAGTCATTTCACCTAGAAAAAAAAGTAGGTTCATGTTTTCAGTGCTTAAAAGTACAAATATCTACTTTGTTGTTGCAGATGGATAAGACAAGTAGCAGCCCTGTGACTTCCTCCTGTGAAAACAGCTTCAGAGCCGGCTGCATTTCAGCGCTTCCTTTGGTCAGTCGGGGGTTTGTCCGTTTATTTTCTGGGCTGTTTTGTTCAGGATGTGATCATTGTGGGTTTTCCATTGTGAGCAAAGATCTTTAGAGGGAGCTGGCTCTCATGTAATGTAACACCCTCTCTGTACGTGGTGTCCACTGAATACCTTCTGACGCTGCAGGGCTTCTCGGAGGACTTCTGTGACCTTGATGGAATTCTTCAAAAACGTCGGCAGAACCTGATGGAGAGCAGCAGCTCCGGATCCCAGACTCCAGATTATGAAAAAATAGGTGGTGCGTGAGTTTATACGAATGGACAAATGACATCTGTTATTAAAACAGTTGCCTGTTGAACAGTCAGGATCGTTTTAATCAGGTCAAGTCCCACTCCGATCATCTCCCTTCTATGCCATTTTTTGGCAAAATCCCAAAGGTCTGTCGTTTTCCAGGACGTAGTTCCTGCAGAGGAGCAGGAGTTCATTAGAAATTCACTTCTGAGTTGTGTGTGGGATTATTTGCGCATAGCAACCCCACCCCTCTTCCCCTCACCGTTTCTGAGAGTTCTTGGTTTACACTCTCTGCCGCGACCTTACAGCCTCTGTTGAACAAAAATGGCGAGCTCTATTGAAGCTAGATATCCAGCTGTACAGTTTTTCAGTCTGATTCCAGCTCAGGCGAGGAAAACAAAGACGTACATGGATGTAGTTGTGTGAAAGTGGGTCCATCAGACTGGGGCAGAGCAGGAAGCTTGTGGCCCGTCCAGCATATTTTCTACAAAACGATGCGATCCTTTTCAAACAGCATTTTCTTCGTCTGCTCCTGATTCACAGCGATTTAAATAAAGAAAAACTAAAAAATACAATTTTTTGTTTAAGTTTCCTAGTATATGTCCTCCGTCATCAGAAAAATGCCACAAAACACCAAAAATACATTTTTCATTAGAGTGGATTTTAAAAGATAAATTCAAATGGTGGTTAAGTTTGGTTTTTTTTTAGTGCAAATGCATTTCTTTTATTTGCAAAGTTTCTTGTGATTGTGTCAATATTTGCTCAGGCTCTCTGGAAATAGGTTTCAGTTTGTCGCTTTGTGTTTGTCCAGACTTCACGGGCCTCCCTGAGCCGTTTCTGAGCAGAGAAGTTTCAGTTCACGCAGATATTCACCTCCAGACGCCGAGCCAAAAGCACGGAGCCGCTCTCAAAAACGGTACTTCAGTGCTGGACCTTATGCCTTTGCAGGTCAGTGAATGGATCCAAAACAGCATGTGGCGAGGCTCACTCCTGCTCGCTTTTCCCAGGCCCTGCACACGGATCTGCTCCCAAAGGAAAACCCTCGCAGGCTAAGTCCTTTCACATCCTGCTTGTCATCTACTTGTTTTTGTGAGTTCCATCTCATTTGAGTATGACAACAGAGATGCGTTCAAACACGATTTGCAGTCTTAACGTACATTTGCATCATTTGAAAATGTTATTGATTATAATCTGTGCCGAGGATTTGCATGTTCATGTGCTTCTGCATTCGTGGAACAGGGTCAGCGTTCTGTTCCTGTCCTCCTGTTATATGGGATTCAAGATCGTGGCTCTCGAGCAACGGCTGAACTCTCTGCTGTCAATGGACCATCACATTCACAGCGAGTAAAAACGAGTTTCCTTCAGTCTTTCAGTAGACGTTCTCACGTCAATATTTAATTCACATTTCAAGATCACTGTTGTTACAGAAATCCAGGGAGTCAAAAGTCCCAAGATGAAGTGAACGCTGAGATCTATGGGGAGCTCTCCACCAATCTTTTCAAGCTCGATAAGGTTTGTTGGTTGATTTACAAAAAAACTAAATCATTTGAGCCAACTAACCTGTGTTACATTTAAAAAACCAAAATTTATAACAAGTAGATGTTCTATTTTCACACCACTGAGAGAAAAAAAAACACATTTCTGGATGAGTTTTTGGCTCAGAAAAATAAACGCTGGAGTTCTAAAAATGTTCTTACACTTTGAGCATTACATTTTTATCGTTTTATCACAGCAGTATCTTAAATTTTTGTCCATTTAATTTCCAAAAAATACGAGAAATATTAGACTTCAGACTGATTTTGACTGACACCAGTTTAGATTTGTGCTGTGGAGGTTTTTTTTGCTCAAAATGCACAGAAATTATGTCATTTCTTCTGCTGTTCTCATTAGCAGTGCATTCACACTGCAGTGAACCACACCAGAGTTCATTTGCAAGTAAACTGTGTTCCTTATTCCAGAAAAAGTTCAAATATTTGGTCACATGACATTTTTACACCTACCTTATAAGGTGGACTATCGGTGGACAAAAACCGAAATGTGGATCAAATCTGACACTTGGTAAGCTTTATTTGTGTAGCACTTTTCACAGGCAGTTTCACAAAATACTTCACAGAGTAAAACAAGAGTGACATAAAAATACAAATTGATAAAACAGAGTACAAAGCAATTCAGTTAAAAATATTGTGTCCGTAGTAAATAATCAAAGCAGACTGCCTTAAAACAGATGCAAACTGTTTTAAATGATTTAATATAACACCCAGAGACACTTCTTTGGTTTTCCCATCTGCAGCAGTGTGCTCTTTTAAATAAATATTATTACCTGTAGGATAGGATTCTACAGAGAACACATGATGACATCATAAATAAAAAAAATACATAAATTGTAGCCACAAAAATAGTTTAAAAATATGTGAACAAAATACTTCACTTGTGGCTACAAAATAATGAAAACTCTAAAATTGGCTATAGTTTGTGGTCTGCTAGGTTAGGTTAGAAAGTTGATGTCATGTTCAGTAAATGATGGACAGAGACGAAATGAGGAAGTTTTATTTTAGGAATGAGCTGCTGTTGCATTGCAAAGACTCAACTGTTTGGGAACATTTAAACAGGATACTGATAGCTGAGTTGCTTGACAGGTAAAGGTGAGATTGATTTATTTACCCAGCTGTCTATGGGTGTAATTAACATCCTTATAGGTGTTTTGTAGACATAGTTTACTATTTCATTCATAGGACTGAACTATTTTGTGGCCACAATTTACTATTTCATTTGTACAATTTAACTTTGTGGGAAGAATCTTTTTTTTTTTTGTCTGTGTGTTTTTGGATGATGTCATCAGACGGCTTCATAGAATTCAGATGTTTATGCTTGGAAGAAAAGGAAGAAGAAAAGTTTAGATCTGGAACATATCTGTGTTTTCTGCTTCTATAAAGCCTGCAGCCGAGTTACTTGAGATCAGGTTTGATGGAAAAAAAAGCAGAAGTTTCGGATATCTTTTACAATGGAAAGATTTATACGGAAACCTGCAGTGGTGGAAAAAAGATGTCAACATAATGTGCGTCAAAATGGAAAGATAGTTTTGTTTGTCTTCTGTTATAAAGTTTGATGGGGACTAAGCCTCTTTATGATCTTTTATGTACTTTATTTCCGTTTGAACTTTCCAGCATCACCTCTGGACGTTGTTTGGTCCTGAAATCTTAAGAGATTTTTTTTTTCAAAGCATAGGAAAATTAATTAAAAACATTTTCTATTTGTTTCTGGTGTTTTCTAAAAAGAAACGTGTGTGCACAAACAGTCTTAAAAATCCATTTGCTAACCATCGGTTATCTCTGCTTTTGTTTTTCCATCCCAGATTCAGAGAAACCTCCGGAAACTCCTCGACGAGACTTAACAAAATGAAAAGACAGGAGAAGTTGCCAAAACATGTAACTCCTTTTATTCATAAATGCTTTGCTTAAGCTGTGTTTGAACTTCTATCAAAGCAAAACCCATTTTTTCCCTGAATGACGGGATTTTCATCATCATCCAAAGAGTCCCTTGTCAGAGTTTTATTCCTAACATTTCTTAAGAGGTCGAATAGTACAGTTTTGTTTTTTCGTAGTGAGAAAGGTGCATAGATTCCTCCTTTGACTTTGTTTGCACAGCAGGCGAGGTTATGCTTTTGTTGTGAAATCAGCTAATGTAAAATAAAGTGCCTTTAGTAAATAAAGGTGCACTCTAGTTTAAGAAGAAAGAAAGACGTGTTAGATTTGATCAACTCTCAAGTGTACATGCTGTAAATATTTTTGCTAAAGAAGCATTTTAACCATAAAACCCTTTCATGATAAACGATCGTTGGTTTACTTTAATATATTTAAATGTAGTGTGTATGAGGTGTGTACATCCTGCTGTGATTGTTTTAGAGTTCATGAATTAAATTGCTCTTGTAATATCAGCTGAACTTTGCTTCCACTGCATTTTATTGAGACAGCAGGTTACATAAGACCGGGCGCTCACTCAGTCATGTGACACAGCAGCAGGCCACAAACAAATGAATGCAAACAAAAGTGGTGTAAGCTGATAGCTGATTATTTGGATGAACGCCTGCAGGTGGTTTACTACCATGTAAGAAAAACCCAAAAGTGATCACAAGGTTCAAAAAGGTGCTAAAAAATCAATAAATGTATCCAAACGCATAAAACTTCAAGCATTATCAACCTGTAAAAATGACTTATAAAAGTACAGGTACCTTTAAAATGTGTTTTCACACAACAGACACATCAAAATTATGAATTAGACCTTTTCTTTGAACAATTTGCATGTTTGTTTTCAGCGTGCATTCGTTTTTCCTCAATACTCTTCCTTCTAAAGTCCCAAACTTGAATGTTGGTTGATGTTTGTACACATGTTCAGACTTCATGTCACAACAAGTATGATGCATTTACATTTATACAAAAGCCTTTTTTTTTAATAGTTAACAGGAAATGTTTTAAAGAATTTAAATGAAATATAACTTTAACTAATTATGTTGTGTAAAGAGGTTGGGTAAGTGTACAGTACAGTTTGGAGGTCTTCAGCTGTTTCTTTGAGCAACAGGAAAGCAGTACCACCACTTCCCTTTGAACCATGACTTTAAACTTCTGCTACCTTTATCCGGTCAACAATCATGTTCTTGTGGTGTGTTTCTGGTTTTTTTGAGTGTGATCTATGTTTTCTTGTTTCTAGTTACCAAACTCAAAGATCAAACAGAACTGAATTAATTTCTGCAGGACAGAAATAAAAAAAGCAGTCAAATCTGACCCCAAAAAATAAATTGTTCCAAAACTTTTGGACAAATGATGTATGAATTCAGGAAACAATGCCAGGACTTTTTTTCTCAGAGAAGAACATAACAGTTAAACATGGTGGTGGTAGTGTCATGATGTTGAACATTTTGCTAAAGCGTTTATAAGATTTTCATATTCATAAGCAAGCACCACATGCTTTTACTGATGCATCTGATTGGTCGGTTTATAACTTGCATACATTGCAATACAGAAACTTAAACTTAAACCCCTCCCACTTTGAGCTCTAAACAGGAAGTACCTGCTAGCTCCTTTCATTGAGATAAACATTCAAAACGTATTTGCAAGAACACTGAAACATCTTTTCAGTGTTGAATGCTTTTAAAACATTTTCAAAGTTTTGGTTTTGACTTAAGTAAACTTTCCTTTTACTTTGTCTTGCCCAATCTGCCATTTGCGCAGATTGTTGAGTGAAGTGGGCGGAGCAAACCTTGGTTGATTTGGCCATCTTTCCTCCAACCTTAAACTAAGAAACTAAGAAATTACTCGTCTGTTGTATAAATGTAAAATTGGCAACACTCTAAAACATGTGTTTAGGAACTATCTTTATGCAAATCCAGCTTCACTGTGACGTTATAAATACGTTTGAATCCAATAACTTATGTTGTGACTTTCTGTTATACTTCAGGGCTAAACCAACCAAATGGATTGTCTGTTGGTGTACTGCCCTCATGTGGTTCACTTGGTCTGTAACAGTCTGATGCTTCATCAGAGCTCCGGAACATCTCCAGGAATAATGTGGTGGAGAAAGAGCAGCAGTTTTACAGCAAAGATAGATTTTGTTCAACAGTATTTTCTGATGGTTTTTAGTCACTTGACCAGCCGTTGGCTGAGGAGTAAAAAGTGGTTTCAAATGGCATAGGTTTTGATTCAGGGGAGTACAAATCTAGTCTGTTTTTCTTTTGTTTCATTTGCCGAGTTTATAGCTTAACACACTACATTAAAAACAAAATGTGACGGGTAACTTGGAGTTTGGGTTCTTCTAATTGTGTCACCTGTTAAACTTAAATTCTCTACAAATGCCAAAGTCCCCTAAGGAGCAGAGCCAAAGTAAAATGATAAAGAAGCCCTGAGCTCAGAGAAATGAAACCACACAACAGTACAGACAACTGTTTGTTCTTTTATTTGAAAAGCGTAAAAAGGTTGTGATCTAGAAGGTGCAATCCAAGAAAATCTTCAATGTACCAAAAAAAGGTAAATGATCGTGTCAGCAGCCAATCGCCACGCAGCTTCTGAACAGCCAACCAGCGTTTTAGATGGAGAGCAATTGATGGGTGACAGGCTCATTTACCGCCTTGCCTGCCTATGTGTTGAAGTGTCCTTGGGCAAGACACTGAACCCCCATTGCCCCTGGTGGTCTGGTTAGAACCTTTCACGGCAGTGATAATGAATGGGATGGGTGTTTGGGACTGACTGAAAAGCATTTGGTTTGCTTAAAGATTTGGTTTCCCCCGATAATCTGGAACAGATTTTCAGTCTGAAAACACCCAAGCGGACCCTAATCCGGGACCAGGAACTACTCTCGGACTCATATTCCAAAGTGGTCTGGGTTCGTTTCCAAACGGAGTGAGCCGAGTCCATAGTGAAATGTTATACTGATGATGTTTTTCTTTCGATTCCCAGTTAATTTTTGTTACATGGGATTATTTTCTAATGTCATCATGCAAAAGAAGTTTAAGAAGTCAGATATTCTTCATAATTAGATCTTTGTATGTCCATGACTCACAAAGGCTTTATATTTATTTCATTCCTGTTTTCAATATTATGCTTTTATTTGCCATCAGTTACGTTTGCCAAATGTAGCTTTTGTATTTTCCTCAAAAAGCGTAACGTGTTTTGACAACGATAGCAGTGAGTAATCATGTGTTTTAGTTCAAATTCACACAATAAATGAAAGAAGAGCCACCAAAGCAATAAGTGAAGCCTGTTGCAGTCACACCGGCTGCCTGCTGATGAAGAAAGTGCTGATGGAAACAGAAAACATTTTTACTTCTTTGAATTTTTTTTCTCGTTATGTCAATTTTTTTAGGACAAATTGTTGCAAATGAGAAAACTACTTAAAGAAGCTCTTTATTCAGCAGCAGGAAGTCAGCTGATACCCATCAGATGAGTGCAGGAGGGGGCAGTCTGCAGACAACCAAAGAACAAGGACATTGGCTCAGGCCAGCTCTTCCAAACAGACTCATCCTTGTCATTCTGGGCGTTTGGCTTTGCGCCTGCGCTCAGTCATGCTGAAGCAGAAAGGGGCCACAGTGACTTGTCAAAAACGTCTTGGTGCACAGAGGTGTTTACTTTCTTTCACAAGTTCTGAGTCCGAAACGCCTCATCCTGCGTCCCTGAACACCAAAACTGCGTCTCATAGTGGTGAAAGAGAAACATTACATCCCATTTGATAAAAATGCACAAATTACACTCGTGAGTTTAAGAATAAAATCCCTCAACAGAATGAATTTCTAAAAATGCGTTTCTTTACCTTACATTTTTTCTCTTTTATATCAAGCAAGATCTTTGTTGAATGAAAAACAAATGTTTTTAATAGAAAATATTCTTGGAGAAACAATTTTATATAACATATTTTTTATACTTAAATAATTTATTTTATGTTTGCTTATGTACTTATTTTTTTTATAAATATTTCATAATTGTATTTATTAATAAAACTGATTTAAAAAAAAAAAATATGCTCGTGACATGAGTGACGTCGACAGTTACGGGCACCCCAGTATCGAGGCCACGCCCACTCCCGGTTCTGGACCAATGGCTCGCGCGTCTCCACAGCTCGTCTGCCTGTCAACCCGAGTCCCACCCACCGGGTGACGTAAGGGCCAGTCTGCGAGTGAAATGGCGATGTTGGACAATAACAGCCGTCGCGTTTGCAGACCACATCTGTATTATGTGGCGAACGCCGAAAAAGACGCCTCCAGCCGGCTGCAGAAACGCGTCTAATCACGGCTCCGGGTACGAGCGGCGACCTGCGACGAGGAGACGGGATTTCACGGCATCCGCGCGCGATGACAGTTTAGCCTGAACCGCTGGTGAGTTCAAACTGCCGGAGCGTCGGAAAAAGCCTTTTCCAGTAAATGTGTCTGACAGGCTTCAGGTTGGAAGGGGCGTGGCGGCGCGCGCGCCGGCCACCAGCGCCCGCGCGGAGGGATGCTGCTGATGGAAGGAGGAGAGAGGAGACAATGGAGGGGCTCCGTTACCGGGTAGACTGCGGGAGAGCGGAGCCGCGAAAAACGGAGGAGGAATGTAAACAAAGGGTGTGGGCTCCCTCCCCAGCTGGCCCCCGCCGCCCACACCAGCAGGAGGAGGATCCACACTCATCATCTGAAGGCCCACAGGAGCTCCTTCATTAACTGACAGCAGCCTTTGTTTCAAGTCCGTCCCTGCTCCCTAAACCAGCTCCTCTTAAGATCAACGGCCAAGACTCACCTGAAGAAAGACACATCACTCTGTCATCTCTGAGGATGTTCACATCATCTGACAAACCTGTAATGATCCGATCCGATCACTTCAGAAGTCTGATCATCACAAACCCGCTTTACTTACGTCTGTCTTTTAAAACTCCAACTCTACGCAGAAACTCTGGAACTACTGTCATTTTATTTGGCTTTGTTTTGCACATTCTGGAATAAAACAAACAATAAATCAAACATAAGACATGCATCACCTTCAGATTCACTAAAATCTAACAAAACCCATCAGATTAGACTGTTTATATTCACTCAGTAATCTGATAACCACACATTTTTGGTGTATAAATTGTGTTTTTTTTTTCTTTGCATAGTTTGGCTGGAGGTGTGACTTATACACAGGTGTGCCTGATGCTGTGTTCACATCATCCTTGGCAACACAGATTTTTTTCAACGAAAAATCTACGTAAACACGCACAAATGTGAATTTTGGCTTCTGCGTTTAAAACGCCGTGTTCATTCACATTATTAAGACGATTTGCAGGCTCTACAAATAAAATGCACATTGAAAGTAAAACCAGTTGAACTTTGACCAATCAGGGACTGGATTGTGACAACCTTTAGAACATTGATCATGCAGGAGAAATGAATAAAGTGTATTTGTAGCTCTATATGTGATTTGGTGTGTGTAAATGTGTGTATCCGTATTCGTTACCGACAGCAACGCTGAAGAAGCGTCGCTCAATCTCAAGCTACGGACACACAGGGCATGTGACGCGTGTTCAAGAACACACTAAACACGTTCCTGCCGGGCACAAACCCCTATAATTAATATCTTCTCATGATCAATTTTCAAACAGTTGGCACTTCCGTGAATTAACCATTCGTCACTACTACAGCCAAGTCCCTGATTGGTCAGAGTTCAACCTGGTTCATTTTGCACTGCACATTGAATGGCCACGGTCTTAAAACTGTGCTTAGCTACGCGTTATCGCAGGAGGTTTGAATGGGGAAAACGCACATTTACACATTTTTACATAGACTTTTCATCGGAAATAGTCACTTGAACACCTGTTGTGGAGGGTAGTGTGATTGTAGCTTTACTCCAGGTTTAGCAGAATTGTTCAGAAGGATGAAGAATTCAATGGATTTCGTTTTTTGAACTGATAAAAAGAGTTTGGTTGTTAGCATGTTCATTATGCTATGGTTATATGTATAATTGTTCAACTGTTGCACTAGTTTCCTCTTATGCTTCATGAACATACAGAAGCATCAATGTGTTACGGTAGTATATAGAGCATCTATTATCTATTATTGTTAACTATTCTGTTCCTATGATTTGCCTTTCGAGATGAAATGTCAGTTCCCGTGTTTTATTAAATCATTTTCTCCCCAAAGTACGACTTATAGTCCAAAAAAACGGTACTCAAGAAATCATAAATGATGGCAGAAATTCAATTTAATCATGAATTCGTTGACTGAGATCAAGATTTTTCTTTGAAGCAGATAATAAAAACACACCAATCAAAATAAATCTTTATTGTACCACAACATTTTGAACAATTTTAAACACAACCGTTTGTGCTTTAGGTGTGATCTAGAAACGTTGGGTCTTTGGAGATTGAGTATTTATTATTTAAGAGGAAAATTAGAAAGTTTTGGTTAAAAAGTAGTGACTTTTTTATTTTTTGGCTAAAGCTGTCAGTATATTTGCTGCTAGATGCTTGATTTGTATGTATTTATATTTACGGAAGACTCACATGTTTGGAAATTGAACAGTATTTTGAAATGAGTGTGAGTTGTTTTCTCACATTTAAAATCAAGAGTTTAATTCTGAGGGTCTTTCAGGGGCCCATTGCCCCCCAAATCCTCGGGAGGCGGCCCTGCAGACAAGCCCTTCGGACAGGTTGCTGTGGGTTACCGATGCTACAGCCAGATAAACGGGTGTTGTGCATTGGTGTGTTTTGTTGTCAGGTGTGACGTGCGAACAGACACCATGGCTGCACAGGAACCGTCCCCGCCATCATCCATGGAGAGCAATAAGCCCGGATTCCCCAAGAAGATCCTGGGCAACAAGCTGGAGGACAAGCACCTGTGCAACTGCTGCCACAACATCCTCCGACGACCCATTCAGGCCCAGTGCGGACACCGCTTCTGTTCCTACTGCTTCAACAGGACTGTGAGGTGAGCGCCACCTGCTGGCAATAAATGTACCGATAACACAGAGTCGCACAAAGAGAAAAAAAATGCGTTTCAAGGCAAATTTATATAACTGAGGGTATTTTCTCGAGCTTGAAAAGAAGATACTACTCACTTAATAATTCATTACTTTCATTTACTCAGACATAGTTTCTGCAGAGCGGCAGGAGTTCATTCGAAATTCCCCTCTGAGTTGTGGGCGGGACCATTGGCACAGAGCAACCCCTCCTCGTTGCTGAGAGCTCTCTGTTTACGTCATTCCCCACTAGCTTACAGCCCCTCACACCCCTGAACTAATATTACCGGTGCAACAAAAATGGAGAGCAGTATTGGACTATCCGGCCGTTCAGTTTTGATCCAGATTCCAGCACAGACGTTCAACAAAGACGTTCATGGATCTATTTGTCTACAAGTGAATGCATCAGAATGGAGCAGAGCAGGGAGCAGGTGTTTTCTATGTCACAAATACAATCTTTTTCAAACTGTATTTATTAATCTGTTCAAGATTCACAAGGATTTGAATAAAGAAATACTCAGAAATGCAACTTTAATGTTAATCTTTATATCTGTCCTCCATGATAAGAAAAATTCCACAAGAACAAAAACACCATTTCATTGGAACGGGTCTTTAAAAATGATTGCCGGCAGTCACAGAGAAGGAGGATCTAAGGGCAGGAATGTCCACAGCCTGTTCAGCATTTAGCTATTTTTTATACTTTATGACAGATTATATGTTTTTGTACAGTTATTGGTGTGAAGCCCGTTGATACAACTTTGTTGTGATGTTTGCGTCTATGAATAAAATTGAATTGAACTAAATACATAAAATTAATTCAATGTATGTATTTATTAAATACATACAATTAATTAATTATATTGAAAAAAAAATCTAAAATAGCTTTAAAAAATTAAATGTTAAAATTGAAATAGCTTCAACTGTATATGGAAAAGTGTATTCTGGGTAATAAATGTATAAAAGAAGTTTAGTTTAAATTATGTATCACTATCCACTTTTTGAAATATCAAAAGTCTTGTTTACATCTTGTTTCTGCTGCCATCAAGTGGCAAAACCCAAGGACTAATGTTAACAGACTTTGTCCTTTTTCTTTATCAGGTTTTGTTGCTGATTTTATTGTAATTCTGTCAGTTTCACAACTAACGTTGTCTTTGAAGAATGAAGGTAGAAAGCATCAATACGAGCTAAACTCATATCATTATTTTCATATTCCAATCCACTCCCCAACATTCCAGATTATTGTAATCCAATTTAATCCGAATTATTTCAACATGGTCTTAATTGTATCATGATGAGTGACATCATCTAATCCCTTTTCTGATTTGAAGGTATTTTGAGCTGCACTGATGGATGTTATGAGACTAATGTTTTCGTAGATTCTGATGAACAAAAAATCCACATGAAGATCAAAATTCCACCAGAACCAAACTGGATTCCACTGAAAAAAGATCACTTAGTAAAAAAGCAGGGACAGAGAGAAAACCTCAGGGAGGGGAACCACTCTGTGTTGAAACTTCACAAAGGAGGAGTTTCTCAATGTGTTGCCTTGGCAACCACTCTAAGAACAGACCAAGTTTGAGCTATAAGTTTACTCACTTAGATCTCACCGTTACATCTTTTCCTGAACTCTATCCAATCACGTGCTCCTGTTTCGCTGCAGTAACGGACCTCAGAAATGCAACGCTTGCATTAAAGAGGATATTTTTGAGGAACCTACATCCATTTTAAAACAAGGATGCGTGAGTATGAAAGCAGCAACACTTTTATTGTCCTCGTGAAGGTTTTTTTTCATCATTTTTTTTTGTTTTTAGGCTTTTCCTGACAATGCGGTTCGCAGGGAAGTTGAGAGTTTGTCTGCTGACTGCATCAATGAAAACTGTCCCTGGAAAGGCACCATCAAAGAGTACGAGGTGATCTGCTTTTTTCACGAGATTGTGTTTAGCTGCTGGGAAAAAGTCAGGGAATATGTCGGAAAAATAATGACGGGAAAAAATCTGGTTTTATTTGATTCTGTCAATTAGAAATTGATTTGATTTTCAGGAGTAAAAAAAACATTTAGAGCAAAAAAGGTCCCAGAACACTTTTCTTGTTTTACAAAACTAAAAGCATGGAAAAATAAGGTTGAATATAAAGTATTCAAACATATTTTACGCAGGGTTGTTTTGGTTCTGTGAAGTATACCTTTGAATTTGATATTTTGTTTTTTATGTATTCCACGTGTGGTTTCCAATAAAGCTGGTGGTCAATAATGACTCCAAGGAACTTTGTTTCATAAAACGTTCAATTTCTATTCCATCAAAATGAAGTATTACGTTATACTTGGCTTTTTCTGTACCAAAAACCACAAGTTTTGTTTTCCTTTCGTTCAAAAATAATTTTTTAATCTCAAACCAGTTTTTAATTTAACCAACTCCTTTTGTTTTTCTGAGATTAATTGAAAAATATCTTGACCTGAACATTTCAATTTGTATCATCTGCTAATTCTGGTTCAATCCTGACAACAATGTTGGACACAAAGCAGTAAAGTTCTTGGATGACCTGCTGGATGCTCACGTTGTGGGTGTGGTCTACTTTGTCACTTGCAGTCTGTTTTTTTAAGATATACTTTTAATAATTTTTGATATAATTTTTTGAGGAAGTGCATTAAATTTAATTACAGGATGAAGACCACCCTTTTTAAAATGAATGCAATACACTTCTATAAAGACTAAAATTTGTGAGAAACTATCAAATAATTACTTTGAAGTTGTTTTTTTATGTCATGCTGAGAAAGAACATGCATACATTTAAAAATGTGCATCGCTTTGCCTCATTGTGTGTTCTTACGGGTCAGTGTGTTGTAGTGAGTCTTGATCATTTCAAAAAGTAAAAATGAAATGGAGCAACAAGTGAGTGTGTGTTTGTGTTGGCTGATACCAGTGTGAGAAAATGCTAGAAAATACCAGCCCACCTGAATGCAGCAATAGCAGGGTCTTAATGAAAGCGCACAAGTGCAGAAATTCCATGCATGGTGCAGGTGTGGGTCTTGGTGCAGGTGTGGGTCTTGGTGGTGTAGGTGTGAGTTTTGGTGCAGGTGTGGTTTTTGGTGCAGGTGTGGGTTTTTGTGGTGCAGATTCGGGTTTTGTTGGTGCAGGTGTGGGTTTTGGTGGTGCAGGTTCGGGTTTTGGTGGTGCAGGTGTGGGTGTTGGTAGTGTAGGTGTGGGTTTTGGTGCAGGTGTGGGTCTTGGTAGTGTAGGTGTGGGTTTTGGTGCAGGTGTGGATCTTGGTGGTGCAGGTGTGGGTCTTGGTAGTGCAGGTGTGGGTTTTGGTGCAGGTGTGGATCTTGGTGGTGCAGGTGTGGGTCTTGGTGGTGCAGGTTCGGGTTTTGGTGGTGCAGGTTCGGGTTTTGGTGGTGCAGGTGTGGGTCTTGGTGGTGCAGGTTTGGGTCTTGGTAGTGTAGGTGTGGGTCTTGGTGGTGCAGGTTCGGGTTTTGGTGGTGCAGGTGTGGGTCTTGGTAGTGTAGGTGTGGGTTTTGGTGCAGGTGTGGATCTTGGTGGTGCAGGTGTGGGTTTTGGTGCAAGTTTGGATCTTGGTGGTGCAAGTTCGGGTCTTGGTGGTGCAGGTTCGGGTTCTGGTGGTGCAGGTGTGGGTTTTGGAAGTGCAGGTTCGGGTTTTGGTGGTGCAGGTTCGGGTTTTGGTGGTGCAGGTTCGGGTTTTGGTGGTGCAGGTGTGGGTCTTGGTGGTGTAGGTGTGGGTCTTGGTGGTGTAGGTGTGGGTCTTGGTGGTGCAGGTGTGGGTTTTGGTGGTGCAGGTGTGGGTTTTGGTGCAGGTGTGGTTTTTGGTGCAGGTGTGGGTTTTTGTGGTGCAGATTCGGGTTTTGTTGGTGCAGGTGTGGGTTTTGGTGGTGCAGGTGTGGGTTTTGGTGCAGGTGTGGTTTTTGGTGCAGGTGTGGGTTTTTGTGGTGCAGATTCGGGTTTTGGTGGTGCAGGTTCGGGTTTTGGTGGTGCAGGTGTGGGTTTTGGTGGTGCAGGTGTGGGTCTTGGTAGTGTAGGTGTGGGTCTTGGTGCAGGTGTGGGTTTTGGTGGTGCAGGTTCGGGTTTTGGTGGTGCAGGTTCGGGTTTTGGTGGTGCAGGTTCGGGTTTTGGTGGTGCAGGTGTGGGTTTTGGTGGTGCAGGTGTGGGTCTTGGTGCAGGTGTGGGTCTTGGTGGTGCATCTACCCTCTCTTCCTTGCGATGGAGGTTTTGGGCTCCCGTGTCATAAGCTAACCTTAAGCAGTTGTTCATTTGAAAAAAGTCTTCTATGTCTCTTTACACGCTTTACAAAGCATGGAGTCATCACAGATACTTAGTCTCACTTCAACTTACATTCTATTTCTATTGTGAAATTATTAGAAAGTATTAGTCTTTAATTATGATGTTTTTAGCCAAAATTTAAGAACCCGTTCCGTTTTTATTCAGACATGTTTTCTGCTGGAGCTCATTAGAAATTCCCATCTAACTTGTGGACTGTTGGCACGGATGTTGGCGTCCGTTAATTTCCCATCATCCTTTTTGTTTACACTCTCTCGCTCACTAGCCTACAGGCCCTCACAACCCCTAGCTAACATTAGTGTAGCAAAAAAAAAACGCAGAACAATATCAGAGCTTTGTAGCCATACAGTATAAAGACATATAGCAGCTCAGACGAGGAAAATGATGCTAATGGATCTATTTGTCTGCAAGTAGAAACATCAGAATTGGACCGGAGAAGGAAGACTTTGGACCGCCCGTGGCAGTTGCTGCTTCACAAACCCGAGCGCGTTGTCATCTGCTCCTGACCCAACATGATTTGAGTAAAGAACACTTGGTGTTCTTCAGACTGAGTCTTTAGGTGTTCTTAGATTTGTAGTTTTACTGGTTTAGAGAGATTTCTTAAAGATCCTCCTCTTCATGTTTAACTTTGTTAGGTATAAATCTTTTTTCACATTTCTCTAAGTAGATGATTGGATGTTTCCAGATGTTTTTGCTTTTTAACTAAAAAAGGTCTTTTTCTTACTTCTTGCTTGGATCTTTGAAGCATGTATTTTTATAGGCACGGTCCTTTCAGAAGAAAATCTTTCAGTTTAATTATGTCTCTCATTTTTGGAACGACTGTCATCACTGACAGTGGAATGTAGAAATGTGTGATTGTGTGAGTGCGCTCCGTGTGTTTGTGACTCATTCTTTTCATGCGTTCATCTCCCATGATTCTTTGAGGCTTTGTCTTCTGCATCAGGAGTCTTTCTTCCAGCTTTCCGTCTGCCTCCCTGCCGATACCGACCAAATCCCGCTCTTTCCACAGCTGGAGCACGAGGGGAAGTGCGAGTTCATGATCATCCCCTGCCCCTCCTGCAAAGAGCGAATCCGCTTCAGCGAACAGGAGCGGCATAATGAGCGAGAATGCCCGGAGAGGACGCTCAACTGCAAGTACTGCAAGGAGCCGTTTCACTTCAAAAACATCAAGGTGAGAAACGGTTTATGTTAATGGCACCGGGCCTGCCTCAGCTCCCATTTGTCTGGCGAGAAAGATAAAAAGATAAACTGGCTTCCTTCAGGCACACGATGAGATCTGCCCCAAGTACCCCATGATCTGTGAGGGCTGCGCCAAAAAGAAAATACCCAGAGAAAAGGTAAACAAGCTGCAGAACTCAACGCCTTCCTGTCAGTACCGCCGCAGTTCTGGCTCACAAGCTGCGTTCACATCCAATGCTCTTTGCTCAGCAAAAAGCGTGTGGAAAAAACAGTGGTATGTTCATGAGCTGACGCATCATGTCGGGTTTGATCTGATCATCAACACGTCAAGGGCCGAAGCTGAGTTCCTGATTGGTTGACAGGATTCAAATTCTTTGCCAAAGTTCAAATATTTGAACTCTGTAGTGGTATGTGAAACGCGCTGCTGCTAGAGAATGACGTCACAGGACCTCTGATCTCATCTGAGCGTCGGCCTACCATTGGAACTGGACGCCTCTGCCGCGCAAACGTGTTTGGTGTAAACGCAGCTTCGGATCTCTTCTTTATGAACATCCCAGGAATATGGTTTGTCCTTTATTCTTTTATTTCCTTTCAGTATGTGGACCACATTAAATTTTGCAGCAAATTCAGAACTCCGTGTAGATTCCACGTCGTTGGATGTGACATGTCTGTGAGTGGGCGCCTTGTTTTATTTCTTTATGTGTAAATATTGTTGTTGTTTAGACATGTCTGACTTTTTAGACCAATAAGCCGTTGTAATATCACTTTTTGGTTTTTCTTTCTCATACGTTGGTGGATTTTGGTTATTTTTGTCAGTGATTCATTATCTGCAGACCTGTCATCCTTCATTCTGCTGTGCTTCCAGGCAACCAAAGAGAACATCTACAAAACCCGTTCCGGATGTTAGCAGTTTTAGTGGATCTCAATAAGAATACATGAATTCCTCAGAATAAGTACTAGAGAAGATTCGGGCTCCAGGGTTTTTTAACCCCGATTGAAGCAGAAGTTCCTTCTTTCATTTGAAGAACCATCTCAGAAACATTTCTGTCTGTTGGTTATCTCGTTTCACTCTATGCTCTAAAAATAACCAGTGATAAACAAAATCTCAGAATAGACGATTTTTTATTTTTTACCATTTTTTGCCCTTTTTATGGCTATATAACTCCTCACTACACACTTCAGACATTCCTACTCAGACAGACATGAACATTTTCACACTTTTCTGTCTTGTTTAAAGTTCAAACCATCACAGAAAAACTGGTTTTATAGACTGAAAACAAAGATCTGATCATAATAGAAGATTTTTGTCAATGCGGCAAACTGAATGCATTCTGTGCAAGAGACATGGCAAACTGAGGAGTACAGCCAATTTAAAAACACTAAAACAATGTTCATTGGAGTGGGTATTGAAAGATTAAGTGTAAATTCGTCAAAAAGGTCAAGTAAAACCTTTCAGCTTCCAAGCAAGTCTGATTTATGAAACAAAACCACTCACTGTTTGAAAATAAGCCTAAAATATGGTGTAATTCATATTTTTATCAGTGGGTTTTGATTAAAATAAGATGTTTGTGAGAATAAATGATTCAAATAGATAATTAAGATTTATTGTCTTAAAACAGGTTATTTTTGACTGAAAGGTTTCTTAGAATGGTGAAGTAGTTATGTCTTATACCAAATGTAAAAGAATCCTTACAACTACAAAGTGGACACAAATACTTGGTGAGATTTTGTTCTTTCACTGCAGCTGATCTTCTGCTTTGGTTCACTGGTTTGCAGCTCCTGTCGCTTCTTTGGCTTTTCAAACAAAAATGAAAATTAAAAAAAGAATGTTGCAAATGTTACTGCACTTGCTGCAGGGATACATGTTTGCTTGTCCATCCTGCAATCATCACATTGGTCTTGTTCTTCTTTTCCTGCAGGTGGAGAAGGAGAAGATTCACGACCACGAGCGCGCCTTTGCATACGAGCATCTCAACCTGCTGCTGCATTACATCATGGGTATGAAAGTGAGCATGGAGGGCCTGCAGCCCCAGGGCCTGGAAACAGCTGGACACAAACTGGTGGAACTCCAAAAATCCCTCAGGGAACTCGAGGCCAGAGTCTCCCAGCTCAGCACCACTTCCTCTGGGCCTCCCGTGCAGGGAGCAGCCGCCTTCTCTTCATCTTCTAGCTCCGGTCCTCCTGGTCCACCCGCCTCCGTCCCACTCCCTCCACCTCCCACCCTCCCTCCAACCCTGTCAGTGTCTACCTCCTTTACGCCCCTGCCCAGCTCCGTGGGCGCAGCGCTGGAGCTCCAACTCCACAGCGAGAAGACCAAGGTGGCCGAACTGGGCCGCAGATGCACAGAGCTGGAAGTTAAATCCGGCACGTTTGAAAACGTGGTGTGCGTTCTGAACAGAGAGGTGGAGAGGTTCACCACCACCATGGAGGCAAGCAACCGGCAGCATAAACTGGACCAGGATAAGATCGAGGCTCTGAGTAACAAGGTACCAGACCAACCCTCTGAATGCCGTCAGCCGCATCAGGAGATCTTTGGGTGTCTCTTCAGTAAACCAATCAGCATGTCACCTTAGACGGTCCATTTAAACCAGGGATGTCAGAATCCAGGCCTCGAGGGGCCGATGTCCTACATGTTTTCCAACCAACCTGTCTTTGAAGCTCGTTATTGGCCTAGCGCACCTGATCCCAGTAATCAGCAGCAGATCAAGCAGGATTCTGGCCGGCCCTCGAGGCCTGGAGTTCGACACCCCTGACTTAGACCCTTTTAGGTTTTCACCAACTGACTTTACACCTCTAATTACCCTCAGAAAATCAGCTTGGATAACAGAGATGCTGAAAACTAAGGAAGCCTGGAGGGACCATTCCTTAAATAAAAGACGCACAACAAGACTAAAGCACGCCTCTTGGAAGTCATTGTGACTTTATACCTCAAAGAAAAATACTTTACTTGATTTATACAAAAGATAAAACTAACAAAAAATCCTATTATGAGATACCAAAATCTATTTTAAAAAAGCATTAAAAAAGGCTGCTATAAGCTAAAAAACTAAATGTTAAATACAATTACTTCAAATGAAATGCTTTACAGCCCAATAATAATTATTCTTTTCTTAGTTCTAAGCAACTAGTTTGTATTTTGTGAGTATTCGTGTATCTAATTGTTGTTTATTTTGATTACAGTGATAAAAAACTAGTATAAGAAGTGGAAATGCCTTTAGAACAAAATGTGAAGAAAATGAGAGTCTTAGTACAAGTTGGCTCATCTTAATAAATCCTCATCCAATCTTAAACTAGCAAGTATTTGTAGAACATACATTTTCTTGTTTCCAAAAGTTAACCAAAAATTACATTTTTTAGACTAAAATTGAGTTTTTCCCTTGTCAAGAGTTTCTAAATCCTAGCTCTTAAGGAGACAAAAATTTGTGCTGATGTAGAGAAAATCTTTTAATTCAGTTAAAATAATCTAAAATCTGGTAGAAATCTTAAATGCCTAAAAGTTAGGTTTTTGCAAGAATTCAATACTTTGCAGTGAAGGTGTTTGAATATTTAAAAAAGTATTTTTTTTAATTTTAAAGTTTTACCTTGTTGTAAAGAGGAAAGAGGTTGATAAACTTTTTTTAATGTCGAGATGAGATGTTTACTACAATATTTATGTGACATTTTTGTGTAAATTGATTTATTCAAATTAGAAATGTATTTTAAGAAAAAATCTCTTGTTTAGAACTTTTATACGTGAAAACAATATCTAAAAATGTGTATTTTATTTTCTATTATCTGTTTTTTAAAGGTTTGTCTGGTTAACGTAAAGGTTTCTGCTCTGCAGGTGCGACAGCTGGAGAGGACGGTGGGGCTGAAGGACCTCACCGTGGCAGAGATGGAGGGTCGACTGAGGGAAATGGCTGCCACCACCTTCGATGGCGTCTTCATCTGGCGGATTTCCGACTTCGCCAAGAAGCGTCAGGATGCCATTGCGGGGCGCGCTCCTGCCATGTTCTCACCAGGTAACATTGCCGCGGCGGCGGCAGATGTTTGCAAACAGAGCTGATTGTTTAACAGGAAAGGAACACATCCAACCTTCAGAACTCTTTTCCCTGCAGCCTTTTACACCAGCAAATACGGCTACAAGATGTGTTTACGGATCTACCTGAATGGCGATGGGACGGGGCGTGGCACCCACCTGTCCCTGTTCTTTGTGGTGATGAGGGGACTGAGTGACGCTCTGCTCAAATGGCCTTTCAACCAGAAGGTAAACCATAGAAACATTCTAAAGCCTCAGTCACCACTGCTGTCTGTGGGCGAACAATGAGGAAACCTGTACAAAATATCATGGACCGCTTGGTGAGCCGGTGAAGCAAACATGCTCCTGACACTTTTGATTTGTGCTTCAGATGTGGCTGTTTACTGGTGTTTTCTCCGTAGTTGTTGAGCTGCAGATTTGCTCTCGCGGTTTTTGCAGGTGACCCTGATGCTGCTGGACCAGAGCAACAGGGAGCACATCATCGACGCCTTTCGACCTGATGTCACTTCCTCCTCCTTCCAGAGACCCGTAAGCGAGATGAACATCGCCAGCGGCTGTCCGCTCTTCTGCCCGCTCTCTAAGCTGGACGGCAAAAACTCTTACATCCGCGACGACACCATCTTCATCAAAGCCATTGTGGACCTCACCGGCCTCTAAATGGCCCCGCGGGGGCGCTACTGCGAGGCAACCAAGCAGCTCTTTGACCGTTAAAAGCTCCGTTTGGCTCAGACAGGGTCCCATCGGGGCTCTCTGCTCGGGCGTGTTCCTGCGTCTGCTCAGTCCGGACGCCAGCGGCGCCATCGTCCCGTCACCGTTGTACATTTTGGGTGCGAAACGTCCTTTCCTTTGACATCTCCCTCTGTAGGGTGAAATGGGTTCTGCACATGTCGGTTGGAGTACACGGAGGCGGACCGCAGGGCAGCGAGGAGGACTTCCTCCTCGTCTCCCGCAGATCGCGCTAGATCAGGATTGTAGATTACAGATAGTTCGTGTGGTTGTTTCAGGTTAAGCTGGCTTGTTCTAGAGGTAGAGCTTGATGCGGTGTTTGCTTCTTCTTGGACATCGTGGATATTGTGAGCTTCCAGTGTCGAGTGAATTTGCATAGACAAACGTGGAGTTACGTTATGAGTAAAGATAACAGGCTCGTTTTCTGTTCGCTTTCGTAGCAAACTGCATGCCGCCGGCGCTTTTCGCGGCGCTCCTTCTTTCCAGCGAGCTTCTGCGAAGGTTTGTTGTTGAACTTGTTGGTGACTTAGCCATCCGTGATGGTGGACATTGCCTGCATGTGTTTGGAACGTGTCGAGTGTTGCGTGTTTGTTGCTGTTTTTTTTTTTTTTTGGGGGGGGGGGTCGGCGGTTCAGGTTGGTGGTTTGGTACATCTGTGGAAGATACAGCGGAGTTACCAAGGAGTCAGGGCAGCTTGCCAGGCAAGCCTGAGGCATAAAACTTGCATGTGTTTTTGTCTCCGACAAAACATACATCGCTGGAGTTTTTCCCGCTTTTTCTCACATCTCAGCTCATAGTACTGTGCCCCACCACAGACGGAGGTCAACACGGAGTCCACGGTTCGGGGGGGGGGGGACGTCTGTCCGTACAGTTTCCAGTGCGTTTGTGTTTCTGCTGCTCTCATATGGAATACTAATGTCAATAGAATCTAAATGTTGGTGCAAATATACTCAACCTTGATGTGCGTGGAGGCTGCAGGCCAGAGTTTGGTA
Source organism: Oryzias celebensis (assembly GCA_014656515.1). Taxonomy (NCBI): domain Eukaryota; kingdom Metazoa; phylum Chordata; class Actinopteri; order Beloniformes; family Adrianichthyidae; genus Oryzias; species Oryzias celebensis. The sequence goes on from BNCR01000012.1 coordinate 4,201,827, forward strand.
GGGATGGGTACCAAAACCCGGTTCCAAGGTGGTGTCGGTATCAGCACATGCGATACTCCCAGGTACCGTGTATAAACGTGGATTTCGGTTCTTTCTTTTTGGGCATGTCAATCACTTTTATTCTACTTAGTTTTGTTGTAAAATTCCAGCCAATCACCTTTTCAGGAATTGTGGGCGGGCTCATATAAGAATAGTTGAGGCCGTGGGGGGGATGGGAGGAGCTTAAGTCAAAATGCCGAAGATGAAGCGAGCAACAGTTTGGCAAAAGATTCTAATTCAGCAACCGGATGGATTGGAGTGATGCGTACATTGCTCCACTGCTGTCACGGCGATGAGCGGTGACATGCGTGTTTACGTAACCATGTGTGAAAACGGAGGTGCAGCGCCGCAGTGCAGACTGTCAGAAAGACTAAAATAAAGCATCTTATGCTACGGTCACTCCGGGCGTGTGTCACACGTTAAACGCACTTTTAGCTCACTGTGTTCACACTGGATTGTCGCGACCTGATACTAGCGCAAGTACCCACAGTTGAAGGGCTTGGTGCAAAATTTCCAAAGCGGTGCAAATTTTGCAACTCCTGCTCCAGGATTTTCCTTTCACGGCTCTATTCTGATATGCGAAAGACTTGGTGTCAGAGAATTCCAGCCGGGCACAAACCGCGATTATTAAATCTCCTCAGTGATCAATTTTCAAACAGTTGGGACTTGTATGAACTAAAAATGACAATAATCCGAGTCCCTGATTGGTCAAAGTCCTACCGCTTTCACTTTCAGTGCATGTTTATTGGCTGCGTATTTGTACGTAGAGTCTGAAAACTGTCGTAAAACTTGCGCAGCGACGCGTGAATGAGAAAGTTTTGAACGCAAAAGCTCCTTAAGTGTGTTTATATAGATTTTTCATTGTAAGTGGTTGCTTGACTGCGCGTTGCCGAGGTCGGTGCGACGATAGCATTTAAGCGCTCTTCTTCAACCTGTGACGCTGCTTCGTCACAATTGAATGCTTTGGGAAAAAATGGTGGAGGTTTATTTTTTGAAGCAGCGGTCCAAGCACTACACTGGAACCGTTTCAACACGGCACGGCACCGGATCGATCCAGACGGTACCCATCCCTAGAGTTTGGGTTGCATTTTTCCGTCCCCACTCGTTCCACATTGTAACTGCTTCAGCTGTCATTCTCCCGTTTGTCCACTAGAGACTGCTGTTATGTAGCGGAGGTTTTTAGGTTCCCAATGGCCTGTTTGGAAACCATTCTCGACCTGTATTGGAACCTCTCTGTGCATGGGAGGCTTCAATTCATTCTCACGATGGAGTTTTGTGCCGGTGTCCTCCGGGCACGGAAGCATTTATTCGTATTTGTTTGGATGAGAATACATAGACTAGTTATTATTATGTCATACCCGGCGCTGCCCCCTACTGGCAGCCGCCTATATGCATAGCAATTTATAAAGATGTATCTTTTATATCATAATGTTGATATAATATATATACTGATGTTAATATACACAAGGAGTTATAATAAGCATAGTATTACTGAATACCTTATTGATTCTATACCTTTAGAGTGACGTTTTGTTCGATGGTTTGCACAGGCCAGGACGACCTTTTGTGCTGTTAAAAAGTGCAATAAGTGCTAAAATCCCTCGGGCTTTGAGGGTTTTCGGAAGTCACGCTACTTCTTACCGTTTACACAACTCGCCTCGGCGCCAGCCGTATGCTTCTCCAAGGAAGGCTGCCGCTTTCCTCGCCCCTCAGCACACTCCAGGACCCGGTCAACGGCGCCCGTGCAGCTGCCCGGCTCGCTCGGCTTTTACGAAGGACCATATTGTGGGACTGAGGGATTTCTCTGTTCTTTCGAAGCTTTCCATGCAGCATGTGTCGAGTAGGACTTTTGAGTGTTCTTGTAACGTGCCAAAATTGAATCTTACCTCCATATGCTATAACAACGTGGAACTGCAAGCTGTATTTTCTGTTCTATGCGGAAACATGGTGCCAAATATGTTCGTGTGGGTGTGAACGCGTGCCATGGTGACATTATGCATGGGCTCATCCTTTCCCATGTGACTCAGACGACAGAGGTTCCTGAATGTAAGCTTTAAACTCTGTTGGGTTTTCTTTTTCTAAAAACACAGCAGCCCTTCTCTCATGTAATGCAGTCGACTTGAACTTAGTTTGTGCACTTTGTATAGTTTTGGGTTTTTTTTGTCCAGACAGGGTATTTTGTTAAATGATTTATGTACCTTAAAATCAGAGCCATATATATTCTGATGTTGATTATTATACTAAAAAGGGACATGCAGTCTGTAATAAAGGTTTGTTGGTTTCTGCCTGTTTGATTTCAGAGTCACTTACCAGCAGCTAACACTCATTAAAGGTCTGACCATGTGGAAACTCATCTCCACGTCTTCTGGAGTTATTGTTTTTCTGCAGGAGCTGCGAGGAAATGCCGCATAGAGAAGATCAGAAGGTCCTTAAAGTCCCACTCCAACTATGTTTTTTTCTATTGTAATATCATTCATTACAATGATTCCATTTTTAGCCTGTTTTTTTTTCCATCTGCTCTGATTCACAACGATTTGAATATAGAAATATGCAGAAATGTAATTTCAAACGAATTATATGCCCTCCATCATAAAAAAATGCCACAAGAACATGTTAAAAACACCAAAAACACAATTTCCATCGGAATGGGTTTTCAACCAGCAGTTTGGGTGAGGATGTCGTAGTTGTCCCCGCCCCTTCCTCCAGCTTCACATATCTAGGAGGCGGTTAAATGAAGCTGCGTCTTCACTATTGCCACACCAGTAGCGTGAAGTCATCTACAGAATTCCAACCAAATCAAATTGATTCAGTTGCCGTTATTTCGCGATATGGGCGTCGCCGTGTTGGAGCCAGACGAGAATAAGCAGAAGTTGGTCCGAGTCGGTCTGAGTCAGTTTTTCCACGAAAACCACTCTCACCAATCAGGAGTGAGCTTGTTGGAAGTCCACACCCCTACGACACAAACGAAGTCTGTCAATCAAACATTTGAAAAGGCACCACCTACTTTTATGGAGGCTTCTGATTATAACTTGCATTACAGAAAAAAAATAAAAAGAGAATTATCAAGAACATGTTAAAAAAAATGTATCAAAACAAGAATGGTTATTCTGACCAATTATAGCTGTTTATTTCTCAAAAGAAGTCTGTGGGATTCTGGCTTCTTGGAGCCAGCAGTTACTTCCTGTTTGGATCGTGAGGGGCGGAGTCACTCAGACAGTCTTCACTAGGGGTGTGACGATGAATCGATTTCTATTCCTACCATCCGACCACATCTATCTGTCTGAGGCAGGATTGAATCGAATCGACCTATGCGATTTAATGAGATAAGTTCCAAAATGAGATAAATCCATAATGGATATTCCATAAATCATAATAACAAATCCCATTTGGATTGAGGTCTGGTAGATTTATTTCACTGTAGCCTAATAACAACCAAGTACCATCACAACGGACAACACATGTGAAGCAGCAAAAACTGATCATCCATCATTCCAGTCCAATGTGTGGAAACACTTTGAATTTACAAAGTCATGTGATCATACTGTTGCTAGAATGTTCTAATAATGTTCCTTTGGATTATTCTGATGTGGAAAAACAACAGCTGAGCAATCAAACTCAAATGTGAATGGATTTGACATTCATTCTTGTTTACTTGTTTGTTTGTACACATATTTAATTTACTCTTGATTATCTTGAAGAACTAAAAGGAATCTGGAAAACTTCACCTGCTCTGTTCAGTAGCAGGTATTTATCTCTGAGTCTCACTGGTTGAAGCTTCAGCTAAAGATCTCCTGGATCCATTTTAGGTCAGTGAATCGGATCCCATCGGATCAAAATGCACCAAAACAGAAAGGGAATCAAATCGAATCCTTGTTAAAGTCAATCATTACACGTCCAGTCTTCACTGATGTCAAAACAAAAGCTAAAAATAAAAGCTGATGACAAACTCTACATCTTGTGTGATTTTCATGTATTTATTTTTTTTGCCCACAGAGTCAGAGATTCTTCATGTCAGATGATTCGGGTTTCTAACCGTCAGTTAGAAATATTCACCCAGTAAATTAATCTAAAAAGGTAAAACATTTTTAGCTGTAAAATATTCTTCTGAAAAGCATTTACTGTAAATGAAACGAGAAAAAACACATATTTACCTCATTGATTTTTAAAAGCAGTTTAATGTTTGTAAAAACTGGGTTTTAATAATTTTAACGTCATATCTTTACATGAGAAAATATTGATTTAGTATTGGTGTTTTTTAAGGATTTTGCCATACATTTTTTAAAAACCTAATTTCAAAAACAGAGAAGATTATTTGTGGTTTGAATATCTTTTAAAACTGTGAATCTGAATAGTACAGCTGGATTTTACATGCCTCTGCTCAGGAAACATGTTTGAATTACCTGTAAGTCTTCCCCACTTTGAAATAACAAAATGTTAAAAAAAAAAAAAATATATATATATATATATATATATATATGTATTTTTATATTTATAAGATAATAAAAAAAATAAATTCAGATCAATGTGTTAGTTATGAGAAAGAAAAAAACATTATTTTTTCAATGTATTTGATCCATTTGGTGTTTTCTTGTTTATGCATTTATATTAATGTGTATTTTTGATTTTCATCCTCATTCCTCTAATTCCAGGTTGCGTTATTCCCGCCCTCCACTCTAGTTTTTTTTTTTTTTTTTGCTTTGTGATGGAGCGTGAATTTTCAGGTACAAAAGTGAGACCGTGGAGATTTTTCCGATTGGATCAAAAGCACAGATACAGAGATCCATGCTGGTGAGTCTAAATCCTATTCTGTAAAACTGACTGCATAGCATGTGTTTTTTTAAAAACATTTCTTTACTGATCTGGATCAAATATTTTTTTGTGTCTTCATATATCAGAAATGTAAATCATATTGGTAAAACTGCTGCCATTTTTAACAGTTGTGGTGTCAAATCACAACTTTTTAGAACTAGAAGGAAAATGTTCTTCCAAAAAATAGTTTAGAATAAGAAAGTAAGCCAAAGAGAACATCAAATAAGATCACTTTATGAAGTTTTATGTTTTCTTTTTTCACATTTCTATTTGTTTTCATGTTTATTCTATAAAACTCTTCTAAATCAGAGAAGAACTTGAACAGTGGATTCAGACACGCTGAGGAAACTGTCCTTTCATCAGGTGTTGCTGCTCACTAGAGGGCGCTGCTTACACAACATACCTATTTGCATGTGGATTTTCAAAATAAGATCTGAGCTGAACCTTGATGGATCATGAAGAAATCCATTTTTTTTTTTTTACCTGAAATGTGTTTATTTTAAAACAAAAAACGGACGTGAACACTAATTAGCAGCAATGAATAATTTATATCTCTTTGATTACAGATACCTTTGCATTAAAATGTATTCTGAGTCACTGAGTTGAAGAAGCAACGTTTACTCAACTGAATTAGAAAATCACATTCATTTTAATTAAGTATGAAAAATATTATAAATCTTTGTGCTATAAAACTATTTACCATAAAAAGTTCACTCAAAATGACGGACTATCAATATAAAAGTGGGAAAAGGGAATCTTACAAGAAGGCCTTTTTCAGCACACCTGCGTGCTGTTAAGAATCACATTTCCTGCACAGCAGCTTCATGTTTGAACACTTGAATGAAATGGTTGTGGAATTCAGTCCAACATCAGTCCAACGTCATTGGAAACATCAAAAGAAAGCAGAGACGTTCTTTATTTGCTGAAAGTGGAGGTTTTTGCTCTGAAAACAGGATGTTTGACTCCTGCTGGAAGCTTGGTTCTTTATTCTATGGATGTTTCTGGGTCTGCTTTATCTCAAACAGATAAGTAACTTTACTGTTTTGTCTTTAAGATCATTTAATTTACGTAAAAATTAAAGCGTCTTTGCAGCTTTAGCTACAGAGTTATTTTCTTTGACTATTTTCCAGGAAAAAGAAAGAAACAAACAAATCCTTCAATGAGAGGAAAACTACATTTACAGAAAAACAGATTTATTTTCTCTGCAGTAAATTCACATTCTGTTTTAACAATAACAGCTAAGGTTGCAAAGATGAAAGAAATTATACTATTTGAGATATTTAATTTTAATGCTATTTTTAAAAAAAATAAAACTCGTTTTGTTTTTAATGTTGTTTGCAGTGTCACATGTTTTAAAGACGATGCTGTTTGCTGATGATTTAAATATCTTTTAAGTAGACAATGTCACATAAAAAACTGGCAAATGTTTACACTTGTTTACCTACAAACCACATTTGAGATGATAAATTGCTCCACATGTTGCATCAATGTCTAAACATATTTTAATTATTCTCCAAAAATGTGGTTTCATATTTATGGAAAGTGAATCAATTCTTCCTAAAACAAGACAGTTTGGGTTTTTTTCTGGAATATTCTCACTTCTCTTCTGGTCAAGAGACAACTTTCTTCTAATCAGCCCAAATAATTTATGAAACATTAGTAGTATATCAACTAAAATCTTTGTTTATTTGCAATAAAGGGTTTTAATCAAACAGGGAAACATTGCATTTATTTTTGGGTTATTATGCGGAACAGCATTAATTGCTGGAACTTATCGTTTTATTAAATGATAGTTTAATGAAGCCTCTGAAACACTTTCTTTGAACATTAAAATGAGTTTGCTGTGCGTGTTGATCTCTGAACACGTTTAGCAATGTGTTTTAAAAACTATACTTCCAAAATAAAATCAGCATTAATCTTTGAAACTCGAGGACAGATTGGATTTATCTGCAGTTGATACTAACATAAAATAAAAAAAAACCAAACAGTCTGGCCCAGAAAGAGATAAAAATGATGGACATTTGACCAGCTGACATGTCTGAACGTGAAGACGGCGCGTGAACAAATGCTAGAGGAGTTTTATTCAGATATTTTGTTGCATCAAGGACAGTTATTTACATTGATAAACGATACTAGAAGAATTATGGAACAGCTGAAGATGAAAGTACTGGGATATTTTATTAAAAATCCCTTTCTTTATATTTTCAAAAGGTTTTGGATGAGATTTAGAGAGTTTTGTTTCCAAACTGCAGCAGAAATTCAGACGTGAATTTATTCAGTTCTATAAGCTGAATGAGAAGTTTGTGTGGAAAAGTGTCTCACGTTCTCTTCCAGGGCTAGAACTAAAATCCCGGTCGGACACAAATCTTTTACCTGAGCCTTTACACCTTGACCTGCAGTACTTTGATCTTTACGTCCTCGATTTCAAACATAAACTTATGTAGATCATGGAGGTCCAGTCATTTTGTTCTGAAATTATCACCTGATTATTTTGCTTAGTTGCTGATGTCCAGTTTCCTCCCAGGAGCTTCAGCTTTCACCTCCAGGCGTTAGACAGATCATTAAAGACAAAAAGCGATAAAGCATGATGGTTACGTTAAGGCAACTTGTGGTAAAAACTGGAATGAAGACAAAGTAGTTTTGGCGATTGCAGCAGTGTTTCAACAGGAACAGAGGCTTCCATCTGCCAGAAACCGTTTTTACTGCTTCAAATTCAGCTAAACGAGCTGCAGGTTTCTTTAACGAGCATCAGGAAGGCAGGAGAACGGGAGGCTCTGAACGAGTCCCCCACACAAAAAGATGATTTTTATGATCCTCTTGCTCTTATGAAACAGTTTTCTATTAGAAATTGGAGCTCTGATGAATGTATTTAGATGCTAAACAAGATGGAAGTTGAATGAAGTTTTTTATGACGTGTAAATAGTTTCAAATGTCAATTTTTAGCTGGAAATGTTCAAGAAAACAAACTAACAGAAATGTGTCTCCAAGTTGTTTGTGTTTACTAGAATAACTTCAGCTCAAATGGTGAGAAATGCCAAAAAAGTGCATTTAGTATTTTATTAGGTCTAATCATGTACACTAGACTACTATAGGTGTCGTCAGAGCCTCACATCATGTTCTAAATTCTAAACATCTTTTGTTTTTCTGCCTTTTGAAAAGTACATTAACCTGCAGAGATTCTCAGTAAAGGGACAGAATAAAGGAAAATATCTGAGATTTCCTTTTGTTGGTCTATTTTTCAACCTTTTTGACAAACTTTATTTACTTTGTGACTGTAATAACGCCTGAGTTGGAAAGGCGTTCTGCGCAGTAAAGCTGTGTATGAAGAGCTTCACAAAATTTCATGGGTTTTATTCCAATCAAGATATTCGGAATGTGAGGAAAGATTTTTTTTTTTTGTGTTATAGAAAAATGTGACTGTTTAGTCATCGACTGTATATGAGAACTGGATAGAGTGACCCCTCCCCCCAGTGTTCCAAATAGGTTAATCAGATGCCTCGATAAGAGGAGGTGGAGCCTCCTGGCCTCCTCGTCTCGTACACTTGTATATACATATTTATGTAAACATAACAATATTTATGATAAATTGCTCTTTTTTAACAAATATGTAAACAGAAACACACACACATAAAAAACACAAACGTGCAGTGTATCTGATTTACATGTGAAATATGCAAACAAGACATCAACAAGCATTAGATTAGTGTTGTAATAAGTATCCGAGTACTCCAATCCTTGTGATCTACTCCTGAAAATTTGAGTACGAATATTTGTGAAGTCTAAGATCGCTAATTCGCGATCTTGTTGTTGTAAAATAAATCAGGCACAAAGTATTTATTGCTCTAAAATGCAGAATAATGTTGGATTTTAGGTTTATTGGCTTAAAAAAAGCCAAATGCACAGCACTACTGTCGCCGGAAGTAAACAGATCTTCAAAATAAAGTGGTGCTTTTTTTTGTTTGTCATAGAAAAACTTAGACTGAAGTTCTGTTTTCTGACACCAGTTCTGAAAAGCAACTTTGCTTTAACACCACAGCTTTGGCTTCAGTGTTTGCATTCCTTGGATCCGATAACACAGCCTTGCGCTGATATCCAGTGCTTCACAGCAGTGAAGCGATTACGTAATCACCGTGAATCAGGTGGTTCTGATTCGGCAGAGAAAAGAGGCTTTTCATTCCAGTTTTACACAATTGGTGCAAAACTGAAGTGTTGCAGAACTTTGAGGAAACTGTGGAGAACATTTTCCGTTTTTCTTTAAGTGAACCAAAACAACAATGATCATGTTTTTTTATGTTGTTTATGTCACTGATGAGTTCAGCAACTACAGAGTGAACAATTTAACTGTTCCATGGGAACAAAGTCATAATTTGTTCAAATTAATTATTATTTCGAGGAAGTTAATTACACTTTTTTCTTTTTTTTTTTACATTTAAGTCACGCGTTTGGAAGAGCCGCTGATTGCATCATCCGCTGCAATCAGACTGACTTTAGGTCTGATTCGGCTCAGCTCTGATTTTTCTGTTTGACTTATGGAGATGATGGACCCGCACCAGGGGGACTGGTGCGGGCCCCCCGCCCCAGCCCCGGGAACGAGCCAGGGCCCTCCAAGGGAGACCCGCTCCCAAGCTCCAGGCAACCGCGGAAGATCTAGGAGAGAGCACGGCAGGGTCCGGCCACCCCCACCTAGCAGAGGGACGACCAAGAGAAGTGGGGTCCCTGAAGAGTGTTAAATACACAGCCCGACCAGGCTCACCCGGTCTTGGACTTTTGGAGATGAAATGTGATCCCCCACTCTTGGTCTTACCACAAAATTAAGGGATCCGTCTCCCTGCGTGGAGAGGGGCCGCCAGGCCCCGGAGGGCCGCACCCAAGAGACAAAGCCGCCGCTGCTGAGGGCCTTGTTCTTGAGGACTGGATGGATCAAAACCTTCTGACGGGACTTTTCCAATCCCTCTGCTCGGTTCCTATCATGACCCACATGAGCTAAACGGCTGTGGGTCTGAAATCAGGTCTGTCCTCGGGGTCTTGTCAATACATAATTAAAACAGGATGCAGACACACTTCCTTTGTGCTACAGCGTGGCAGCAGCTGCGGCTGCTGTTGCAGGGTCGTGGGTTAGAAGCTGTGCATGTTGAACTGTTGGTCCTGATGGGAGAAACGTTTCCGTTTGTGTTTCCTAGAGATCAACTCCAGAGCAAACAGTTGAGAACATGTTAAATAAAAGCAGCTGCTTTCTGTGTTCTTCAGAACCAACATTTGGTGGAGTTTACGCTTTAGTGCTGGTGCAGTGAGATATTTGAAGGCTGGGACTGAGAAACCTCCACTCAAACAATCAAACCAACACTTTATCTTGATTTATGAAACAATTTCAACACAGGTTTTCTGCAGCTTTTCAAAACCAAACCATATGAAACGTATCAAATAAATTATAGTTTAACCACTGAAAGGAAGCTATGAAGGACTTGAAACAAACACTTTCATACTGGAGGTCAAGCAAAAGGAGGAGGCCATTAAAACAGCTGTAGAAAAACCACACGGGATTTTAAAAAAGCAGTAACAGTGTTGAAGCATTCAGGGTCAAAAATGTAAAATGCATCAAAATCTAAAAGTTTTAAGTTGTATTCAGACGAGGGCTGTCAATCAATAAAAAAAATTAATCCAATTAATTAAACTTAAATAAATAAACTTTTGGATTGTAATTAATCGTGATTAATCACAATGTTTTAAGAATTAAATTTTATATGACAATATGCAACTTTTGAACAAAAAAAAAAAACAGGCCGGAGAAAACATTTTGTCTTTATTTGTATTGTCTGAAATGTTTACATTTATGGTTTGGGTGAATACTCTATTCTGATTGGCTGCCGGGTGTGGACGCACGCCTAACAAAGAAGTTCCAGTCACAAGGTTTTAAATGTGCAGGCTTCTTCGAAACAAACTTTTGACAAACTCAACTGCGTCCAGTGTGAATGCAGCAATAGAATAATTGAGTGAAAAAAGGAATTTGGTGAAAACGTTGTTTTTTCCTTTGTTCTTGTTGCATTTTTCTGATGAAAACTGTACGGCTGGATAGCTCCAATATTGCTTGCCGCTTTTGTTGTAGTTAGCATGAGAGCGTGTAAACAGAGAGCTCTCAGCAATAGAGAGGGAAAGGGGGGTGGGTTTCTCCGCACCAATAGTCCCGCCTACAACTCAGAGTTAAATTTCTAATGAACTCCTGCCACCCTGCAGAAGCTAGATTTCTGAATATAGGTTTTTGATTTTGGTTGAAAACAGCAAAATAATAATCAATTAAAAAAAAAAAGCAAAAAAAAAAAACACACTCTGGGGTTTGAAAACGATCGAAAAAAATCAGAGTTGTCACCATTTCTAGATTACATTGTTTTTGTATGTGTGTTATTTAAATACCAAGTAGCTGCAGTGCATTTTTAACATGTTAATTAACATTGCAAGGTGGCAGATGTAATTTCCTGCCATAAAATTATAATTTTGTTTTTAAAGCGTTGCAGACATTAAATCCGCTTGGATCAGAGAAGAACCACATAAACCATGAAGAATTCATCTGAAAATGTCACCCTAAGTGTCGTTTTAGTGAAGGATTTGCACCGACAGGCGTCTAGAAATGATCCATTTCAATGTAATTCTGTAATTACCCTTTAGTTTGTTTCTTTACACACTGAGGGTTGGCTTCTTTGGTTTGTTTGCTTTTAGACAAACTTCTGGTTACAGGAGATGATTTTCAGATGATGAGAGGAATTTTCCATTCAGACCCGGTTCCAGAACACAGCAGCATCTGTGTGTGTGTGTGTGTGTGTGTGTGTCTGGACCTGCACCTATTACTGAGACAAACCAGGTCTTGAACCACAAGATTGAATGTTTCCTACGAGTTCGTGATTCTGAGCGTTGCTGCGATGCTAAACCATCTCGGCTGTCTGGACTGGAACCAGAACAAGCCGCTCAGTTTTGGACCTTCTCCATTGCCAGTGTTGGGTGAGAACAAGTCATCGTGTGGGGCTTTCTGCCTTCGTAGTTTGTACTGAGCAGAAACAGGAAAAAGGCATTAAAACTCGTTTACATTTGTGAATTTCAAAATAAACTTCACCAAAGCGCGTTCTAACAGTGACACCAAACCGACACATGCGTGTGCACAAAGACTCATTTTACTGCGACGCAAACAAAACGAGGAACATTTTAGATAACAGCTTGATGCCTTCAGTATGTTTTTCCTGGATTCAGCAGATGCTCTGAACATTTATTTTGAACCTGTTCCTTCACTCTTTTCATCTGGAGTGTGAATCAAATCCCTCCCGTCTCTTTTTCCTGAAGTTAGACTCTGAAACATCGTGAGTCAAAGATGAGGGGCTCAGGGGGTCCTGCAGACTCACCTGCCCTGCAGCTTTGTTCAGAAAGGTGGTGCAGAAAGTCCACATGCATCTACTGAAAATGTATCATGAAATGTATCTTTTGACATAAAGGTTTTCAAATGAAGTTTTCTACATTGACTTTTTTGTGGAGTTCCGGATGATCTTTAACACATGCATGTGCTGAGAGGACACGTTTATCTTAAAAATGCACTTTTCTTTTCCTGTGAAAACCAAAAGGTTGTTGGTTCTTAAAAAATCTCATCGGTTTTTGCAGACTGGTTTAGTCGTCTCTTGTTTATGAAACATTGAAGCCGCTGAGATGCACGCACAGAAAAACCTCATCTCTGACCGGGCCAAAGAGCTTTTCAGAGCAGAACTAAGAGAAAGTCGAGCTTCAGTTCATGAATAATGTATTCCAGAAATGGAATTTTATTTATTTTTGGACAACAGTCTTTTTTTAGAAACATGAAGTCGGCCAACCGTGTGAGGTGACACCCAACGTCCTCGGCGTCTGTCCGAGAATCGGATTTACTCGCAGATTCAGCTGAGGTGGAATGAAGACGAGTGAGGAACTCTCAAAGCTTTTTTTAATGAACCAACAAACTGTTTTCCGAGAATTCCTTAGAAAATCCCAGCTGGAAGGGATTCTTTTTCAGATGAGTCTTTGATACGAACCGTTGTCCCCCCAGAGCGTCTGAGGAAGGTTTCAAGGCTTTGTCTTCAGGAGCATCTCTTCTGTGTTGCAGTTAACCCCCCAGGTCAACGATCTCATAAAGAAAACCTTTAGATTTGTTCTTTGTGTTTCAATTTCAGCCTGTTCCTCAAGATTTTGCTCGTCTGATCAAATGATGTTCATACATGTGTGACCCGAAAACCTAAGAAACTCAAAAGTGGCGTTAAAACACCTGGATTGTTCAAGGCATTATCCAGTTTTTGTTGATCTTTTTCTTAAATGATGGGGGGAAATGAAGCATAGATGCAAATATTGTTAAATGTTTAAAGTTACAAATACTTAAACTTTTTCTCCTCGCTGTCTGAAAATTGGACTCTTTCACATGAGTTCTGTCAGGAGGAATGGACCAGAATTCCAGCAGAGAACAGTCGGAAGTTCTTGGACCCAAGTCATGCAGATCAAATGTGATACGTCTAGATACTAACGTTCTAAATGTTCTCTCTCGTTATTGTGACATTTGACAAAATACATAATAATAAGCTGCTTTTCTCCACTTATTTGCGTAACAGTCGAACAGTAATTAAGAGAACATTGTATATCAAAGAACCAAAACGGCTACTTCCTATTATAAGAAAAAACACCAAAACTTGATACTAAAGAATTGTTTTTATTTTCATGGAAAACGTATAGTGCGAAATAAAAATGGATTTATGGATAATTTCTTTCTTTCCTTCCTCCTTATGTTGTGACTGAATTAGTATTCGACAGAAAGACGACTTCCAGACTTCTCATTTTTCTCAAACTGTCCAAAGCCTTTCCAAGGATCACGTCAGTTCTGTCCATGTTCTTGCATGCAGCCTGACTGTCAGAAATTAGATAATCAGTGTGCAGTTTGTGTCGATGTCCTACGGGGAGTTGGGTATCACTCGCACGCCCCGTGCGTTACCGTAATGACTAGAGTAGCTGCTACGGTTATACGCTGCTGTGTGTTCATGGACTCCATGAATGCTCAGCACAATCATTATCAAGGATGATAGAGACGTTATCCTGAACGAGTGTAGAAATGATAAGGTTTGTATCGCAGTGAAGTTGAGTTTTATCCTGACTGACAGTTGGGCAGGAATGTCACAGTGACATTTCACTACGACCTGGAGCCTCCTCCACCACACCTCTAACAGCCCTGCGAAGGTGGATTAGGATTCAAACCTCCGCTTTCATGTACAAAGTCCTTCATGAAGAGGCTGCTCTGTTTTTAGGAAGCTGTGCGAGCGCTGCATGCAGACAAGGCGCCGCTTCTAATCTGTCTGGAAACGCTGACCTCCTTTTGTCCACTTGATGGCTTATTAGCACTATTGATTTTGGCTTCTTTATTTTACAGACTTCCTGCGGGGCGGCAGATGACCCGCCACAAATCTGCTGCTGGCTGGAGAGCACCAACCTATATCAGCCCAACCATTTCAAGATAACTGCACTATTTTTATATTTTTTAAAATCTCGCTTCAGCAGATTAGCCATTTGGAGCAGAATTGGACCTTTAAAAAAAAGCAAAACATTTTCAGGAGGACGTGGTTTCATTGGATTTCTTGTAAGTCTTTGCTTTACTTTTTTTTGGTTAAACCAGAAATAAACGTCTGTTTTCTAATGAAATGTTAAAGGCTTATGATGTTCAGACTTGAGATAACTGAATTTCTTCACATTCTCTTGCAGTTTTTTAAAGTTTGTACGTATAGAAAAGGAGATTGCAGGATTTCTATGACTGTGTTTGACACTTTCAAAACAAACTTAGGGTTTAAATGGACAGAAAAGAGGTTTTCCTGAGAAGAAACTGATGCTTTCACCAATGGTTTTGAGATTTGAGTTTTGCCCAGAATGTTGCTCTTTAGGTTCATTCCGCGCTCCGTCAGCACCGGCGTGTGAATCAAGGAATGCATTCTGTTGTGCTGCTGGGTTTTCTAAAGCTGAAATGTTTTGTCTCTTTTCACAACTGTCGAAATGTTCCTTCCAGTTTGGATTTGACCTTCAATTTTTGTTTAATTTACAGTGTAAAGACACTTGTTTGGAGTAAAAGCATCCTCTTCCTCTCGCTCACATGAGCTATTTTCTTTTTAGTGCAGTAATGTAGGTATTGATGGCAGAGCGGTTCAAAGATAAATGCAGTTTTCATGATTTCTTTCTTTCTGCACGAGTGTGACTGTCGGCAGCTGACAGTGTTTTGTAGCTTCAGTCTGTGATTCTGCTGCAGAAGGTCTGTTACTCTCAGCCTGTCGGTGCAGTTACCATGTGAGTAGCTCTTGGAGGGGGGCCAACTGGAAACCCCACCCAGACAAAAAGGTTAGATCCCCCACCTGGATGAAGGTTTGGATGCATGAGCCTGCGCTCAGCTGCAGCTGTGACTTCTCCTTCAGAAGGGGTTAAAGCCACTGGGCTTGATTTCATGTTCAGAGTCAACTGTTGGGTATTGACGTTCATGGGGGGGTTCCCACTCACCATTATGACATCACTACCTCCTGCTTTATAAATCCATTCCCTACACACCTCATTCTTCATGTTTTGTCTGTTTTCCGGCCTCTGAGTGTCAGTTCAGGGAAATTAGCTTTGTGCACTGAAGCGCATGTGTGATGTGTGACGCTGTGCAACCATATCTTTGCTGACGAGTTCTTCCAACTCATATTTACTGCAGTTATTTTATATTATCTAAAATGTTTTCCAGCCTGTGCTCTTCATTGTATTCTTCTAAATCTATTAACATGGTGAGTTGGAACCTTAATGAATCTGTCACTCAGAGGAGCATGAACTCTGATTATAAAGTCTGCATATTAACCCTATAGAATCATTTGTATCATATTTGATACACATTTTTAAGACTTCTATCATTAGAATGATCCAAACTTTCTCTAAAAACTAGTGCTGTCAATTCATTAAAAAATTACTCGCATGATAATATGCATCTTTTGAACAAAAAAAGGCCAGAGAGAAAATGTTTATTCTATTTTATTGTCTGAAATGCTTCAATTTTTAAAATGTTAACTCAGAAATGTCATTTGTGTGCACAAAACACATAATCAAACCTGTTAAGACTTGTCTGCAGTGTTAGTCCAAGAAATCAAAGATGGTATTATGCAGCCATGAGAAACAAACGGTGTGTTTCTGCACTTTAAATGGCCTGGGTGAATGCTCAAATCTGATTGGCTGCTGGGTGTTCCAGAAGAAGTTCCGGTCACAATGTTTTATATGTGCAGGCTTCTTCAAAACAAACGTTTTCCTTATGATGTGGACAAAACCAAGCGGTAAACCAAGCTTCTGAACAGCTCTTTAGGTTCTTTGTTGCTTTATTTAATTATCAACAACTACATAAAATTATGCACAACATAAATAACTAATGTAAAGTGTTTTTATTCATATAAGTGTATAATACATATCTGCTGTTATTTACTCCTTCCAGATAAAATGTACATAATAAATGATAAACAAAAAAAATATTTACAATTCTACTTTTAACCATGTACATTTCTTGTTTTTTCCTTTTTCTTTGCCATAGCGCAAACGCTAACCCCACTCGTGCAAACCGTAGAGATAAGCATGTTTGTATGGATCCATCATGTGCGACTTGAAGTGCAAAAAGCAAGATTTATTTATTTATTTATTTTGGCGTTTTGCATAACATGAAAAAGGGAAAACTCTTGTTCGAGCAATTTTCCCAAAATTCCACACGCAGACGTCACCAAGTCCACAACCACTTCTGACGTTTTGTTGACCTTTGACCTCAGAAAGAGGCCGTTATCTTGAAATTTAAAAAAATTACCTTTTGAACCTTTAAGGAATTTAAACTCTTTGTAGGGATCTTCGTAGGCCTCCTAAATCCTCAATATTGGGAAGCTACTTGGAAGTTTTGACGTTAGTAGATTTTAAACGGCATTAGCAGCTTGCTAAAATGTTGCTTTTGCTTTTGTTGCACATTTTTTATCGGAAAAATCGGTAAAATGCAATGCATACATTGTTGGCTCGAGCTGAGCAAAAGGATTTGATTTACAAGATGCACATATAAGAAATGTGGTGGTGGTTCACAAAAAACCTCCATTGCCAAGGAAATGCAAAAATGTACTTTTACTGATTCTTCTTAAAACGATGTAGACCAGTTCGTCGGCCCCAGCTGACCAAAACATAAAATGGTTGCTATGGAGAGGAAACCAACAGAAAGCCACCATTTTAAAAAAGTGTTTTGTATTTTTTTATTTTTCACATGCAGCTCTGACCAGGGTGGCTGTATATAGTAGACATAAAAAAAGACAGATATGGACTATTCTCACTATTAATACTTTATTTTACATTAGATGTGTGTGGAACACTTCTAAAGATTCAGCAAAAGTAATTTTCATCATTTTTTCAACTATTTGGTGTAAAAAAAGGTCATTTTAGTTGGCTGGATTTTATCTGCCAAAAATATAATTTTAACATGTGAAAATATTCAATAATTTGTCATTGAATTGATGTAAAGTCCTTCAGAATAAGCTGACGGTTGCATTGTATCTTCAGCTGTTGAAGTTGTTGAAAGCAGCCGCTGGCCGATGTGCCGCCACATCTGTGCTGGACCGCTGACATCCACCAGTGGGGGGGTTATGTGTCTCCCTGCATCCCCGAGCTCCCCCAAACGTCTGTCTACGCGGTGTTTGTGTTTTCCTCACCATGGTTTTACTGACAGCTGGAGACTGCCGGAGATGGAAGACAGTCGGAGGGGAAAACACATGTTAAATATAATCCATGAAGGGTGTCGTAGAGCCACATCACCGTTTCCAAGGAAACGGCTACAGTCATTTTTATAAAGAACGGTTTGTTAAAAAGCACAGATGCTGCTTTTTTCGTTTTTTTCTCTTTGCATTATCGTGATAATGTGAAAACCATCAATCCTTTAGAAAACTAATTCCAGGAAAAAAAATAGAATAAACATGTCCCTAAATCCTACAGAATAAATAATCTATTTTTAACTTCAGATTTTTGTCTTGACCTCCTGATTACCAACAATGCCAATGGGCCTTCTGCAGATGACATTTCTAAACCTAAATATCTCCCAACCACTGCATTGCACTGAATGAACTCCTTTTGGTCTCTACAGAGGACGTTTCTGGCTTTTCAGTAATGCCAAATGTTAAGGGGCTGGGCTGTGGGAACTGTAGTTTTTGGTGATGATGGACTGACGTGAATGGAAGACCTTTAATGCTCTTCTTCTGTTTCTGTATGAAACCTTTGAGTTTCTGTCCCAAAATCCAGCTTGAAGTCACACTCTGAACATCTTTGATCTATTTAAAATTGTTCCCAGTAGCCTTTAACAGTTGTGATTATGTCGTTTTTAGCCAAAATCAAAAAGCCTTTGTCGTTCTAGTTCTAGTGTCTGCAGACCGGCAGTAGAAATTCACTTCTGAGTTGTGGACTGTTGTTTCCCTTTTACTAGCTGTGCAGTAACTAGAATAACTAACTAGTATGAGGGTAGAGTTGCCTTTTTTGTGGTGTGTTAAACTTGCCATAAATTGATCATACCATTGTATTGTTTACTTTTCAGAATGTGCGATTGAACGACACTTTCCGGAGTTTAACTGTCGCTTCTGTTCAATCAGCATCTTTTTTGTCTGCTCCTGATTCACAAAAGTTTGAATACACACTCAGAAAAGCAATACATATATCATCCAAAAAATACCACATAAACATGTTAAAAACACCAAGTACACAGTTTTCATCAGTGAGCCTTTAAGGGATGCTGGAAAAAGCATTTCTTTCCAGCTCTCTGCCTGTTCAGGAAACCTCAGTGAAATAACACAAAAAGGTCTGAAAGAAGAGCAAGACGAAGATGAAATAAAAAGATGCTCAAACAAGTATTGATGCAACAGTCTGTGAACAACCCACAGCATTCACGATTGAAGTGCAGCTCTTCAGAAGCCAAAGTGCCCGAGAGGAAAAGCTCGGAGATCTGAACGTTCCTCCGTCCCTATGCGTCTCTGAAGTCGGAGTCGGAGGAAAACCGGTGCCGGGCACGTCGATCTCTGCAGCTGTAGAAATGTTCTTCACAGTGGGTTCGGGTAAATTTAAACGCTGTTTATCTTATTGGTGCAGTCTCTCCCCCCATAATGTGGTTCAATCCTACAATCAGAACATGTAACCATGGTGGCTTTAATTACACGCAGGAGGTGTCCATTAGATTAGTGGACGACCTGAAAAAAAGCTCGTCTGACGCGAAGAGGACGTTTCTTTTCTGCAAAGTCCATTCAAATCAGTTTTCTACTGTTTTGCTGTTGTGATCAACTGTAGAATGACCGATTAGAAGTCATAACTGACGTTCTGAGTTACTATTTTTCTGTTACCAACTGGAATTTAGGCCATAACGGACGGGAACTTCTTTTTAGGCATCCGTTATCACTTTAAAATGAACACCCTGCAGCCAATCAGAATCGAGTATTGAGCCTGGATGCAACACGACAACATGAAGCGTCTTTAGAAAAAGGACGAACGGATGAAAGGTTTATCTCCAAAAGAAATGGCATTTGTGTCTTTTTAGTCATAAATTCATTATAATATAAACCAATGAGCATTGTTTTTGTCTGATTAGTTGGTAAATAAGCCACAGTTATAAATACGTTGGTAAAATATAATTTCTCTTAGAACATTGTTGGGAATCAAATTCATTTTGTTTTGGTTTGTGCTTCAGCTTTTCTTTTGCTTTTTCTAGATTATAAAGATATCCATAAACCATCTTCAAAATCAAAGTTGAATGTTTGCAGTTTGAGTCTTTCAGCAGAGATGGTTTCTTTTTTAAATGAAAGGATTCACAGATGGAGCATGGACTTATCACCTTCATTCGTGCTTTTGTGACCGTCTGTAGCTCACCTGTTGACTTATCTGTTGGGAAGGAATCTACATGAGCTTTTCTCCAAACATAAGGAGCGAAAAAGGATTGAAAAACAACATTTGAACTCGTATGGTTCAAAGCGGTTCCTTTAAAACACAAGGATAAGACTGGTGCTCCCTGCCCCCAGGCGGCTTTCATCCATCTTAACTCTGATTACAAACCACATGCTTTCCAGTACTTCATCTGGTAAATGGATGTTTGGTCCGGAGACGTTTACTTTAACCGGAGCTGTTTATCCAGAAGCTCTGAGCTGAAGCGACTTCTGCAGTTTCACTGACTGTCTTGTGCGCTGCACACGCGTACACGGCTGCTGCTTCATTTCAGGTTTCACAGGATGGCTTGTCATTGGTGAAACCAGAGGTTTCCTCCTTCAGAGGATTATTCTCAGTCTGGGAATACTTTGACGGCGTTCTGTAGTTTTATTAAAGTTTGACATCATTTCATTTAAATGCTTTTTGTTAAAAAAAACCTAACATTCAAGTCTTCTTTTTGGAAAAATCAAGATCTTTAGAAACACTAAAGCAAATCAATGGCTGACAATAATGCAGGTGAAGGATAGAAAAGCTGAGAACCTTTTAATCTATTTTGAACGTGTTCTCAGTGGTCTTTGAATTCTAATTATGACCATTTTAGCCAAAATCGAAAACTTGTCATATTCTGGGACAGTTTGTGCAGAGTTCATAAGAAATTCATGTCTGAGTTGTGGATGGGACTGTTGGTGTGGAGGAAGCCCCTCCCTGCCTCCCATCACCCATCTTTATCCATTGATAAATGCTCATACTAACATGAATGGTCCAACAAAAATGGCGAGTAATATTGAAGCTATCCAACCGTACGGCTTTGAGCCAAATACCAGCTAAGACGAAAACAAAGACGCATATGGATCTACTTTCCTGCAAGTGGATGCATCCGAACAGAGCAGAGCAGGAAGCTTGCGGCTCGCCCATCACATTTCCATGTCACAAATACAATCTTTTCTGACAGCAGTTTTTGTCGGCTCCTGATTCACTACAATTTGAATAAAACAGAAATCTAATTTTAGGCTTAATTCTGCAAGAACATGTTAAAACACCCAAAAGACTTTTTTCATTGGAGTGGGTCTTTAGAAGAAGCATCAGGTCTGCGAGCGACTGAGTTGATGTTTGTTTTTGGAGCTAAATATTCATTTGTTTACAGATTCTTCTTTGGAAACATTACAAATATTGCTGCATAACTGCCTGTAAAAGGAGAAGATTTCAACAGAATGTTTGGCAGAACTTCACCGGGTTCTAAAAAAACAAAACAAAAAGTGTCTAAACCATAAGATGAAAGTTCTGCTGGAAGTCCCCTCTCTGCAGGTATTCTGCTGTAAAAGTTCCAATATTGGAAAACTGTCGCTCGTTTCCTCTACATGACCTACTTTCACAAGATCACTGCTGGATGGACGTTTCACTATTCCCCAAATTTTAAGCCGAACATAAAAAAAAAAAAAAATCTTCAACATTTGAGTAGTTTTCTTATCTAATCCCTGTGTGACATTCTTGATGACTGCATCTTGGAAATTTGCTTTACCCATAATGCCATCCGACGCAATGCAAAAGCTGCATGAAATGCAAATGAAGCCCTCCCTCCTGTGAGCAAATGCAAACGAGCTCTGCGGGTTCCATAGGAACCTAAAGAACCTCCTAATTATAGTTCCGCCGTCTGAATGGCAATGAGAAGCTCAAAAATGCAAATGTGCCGTCGTTGGTGTGAAATATATTAGTATGTAAATACAGTCAGCTCGGTGAAATTACTATTAATACAGAAGAGGATGTTCGCAGTGGGAAACCTTCTGAGGCCGTCACTCTTGGAATGCTAATATTTCTGTCACAGAGGCGTGACAGCCTTTTTTTAAACCTGACTTTTGGTGGTTTCTGTGTGCAGAACACCAACTAATGCCCAGTTACACCTGGATTCTAACATTTTTATCAGCATTTCATTCATGAATATATTTTCTTATTTAAGTTGGAGCCTTGGATCTTTTGTTTTATTTTAATTAATTTGAGTTAACAAGACATTTTCTTAAACGTAAAAAGAAAAGTAAAAGTTTGGATGCAAACCTCTATGAATTTTGAAAAAACTCAATGACTGAAACCTAATCAATTAAACATGTTTGGCGTCTTTGGATCTGTACGTCTAACCTTATAAAACCTCTAAATGCAGACATCCCCCAACATCCCCAAATTACTGTTGTAATTAAAAACGGTCAGAACAAAACTCACAGTGTTTGATCAGAGCATTTCCTCCCACATTTAACAAAAATAATAAAAGCATGTTTGGGACACCCCCTCCCCCCAGGCCCCCCCCAGAACATGTTGCCATATCATTTCAGTTTTGCACTCAGTATTGTATCCTAAAATTATGAAGTAATACACTATAGTATTACATACACTGAGAACAAAAAGCATAGTTTTGAAATCAACATTTCCTAAATTGCAAAACTGAAAACTACATTTTCAGTTTTAAAAACAAAACATTCCAAACTGCCAAAGAAAAATTGCTTTCCAAAATCTTTTTCTTTGGTTTCAAACTAATTTTTTTTGTGTTTGCAACACAACTGTTCTCAGATACGTTGTCTTGAATCTCACCTTCTCTCTATTTTTAGTTTTGTGTTCTCAGTTTTCAAACTACTTCAGCATCAGCAAGGCAAGTGCAGCCAAGCACTGCAGCTCCGCCTCTCTACTATGCTGCTTCAGAGTGTCACTCGTTGGGTCCCAATGACCTTGGAGTTTATTGACCCAAGCAAGTGCGCCTCAAAAATTATCCAGCGCAATATTTCTTTGGAAGGAAACAAGTTTCTCAAGTTCACTGATAGAAGTTGAACAGTTATCCCTGCTATCAGTCCAGAGCAGGCTGAAGCGCCAGGAATGAAGGCATCCATAGAAACCTCTATAACATTAGACTGCTTCGCTGCTGTAGATCAAACGGAAATATCAGTTATTACATCCTCCAAAACCCAGAGAAAACTGAGGTCATTATACTAGGTCCTGAATACCTGAGAGATATCCTACCTGTTCAGATGGTCTCCCTGGATGGTGTCAATATAGCCTCCAATCCCACAGATAGAAACCTGGGGGTTTTATTTGACCAGGATTTATCATTTAAGGCTCACATATCACAGGCTTGTAAAACTGCCTTTTTTTCAACGCAATATCTCCAGGATCAGAAACATATGATCTAGAAGCGATGCTGAAAAACTCATCCATGCATTTGTTACATCTAGGCTGGATTACTGTAACTCTTTGCTAGCAGCGTGTCCTAAAAGTTCTTTAAAAAGTCTTCAGCTTGTTCCAAATGCAGCAGCTAGATTGTTAGCAGGAACCAGCAGAAGAGAACACATTACTCCTGTGTTAGCTTCACTTCACTGGCTCCCAGTTCAATCTAGAATCAAGTTCAAAATCCTCCTGCTAACCTATAAGGCCTTGAATGGTTTGGCCCCATCCTATATTAAAGATCACATAGAGCCTTACCAACCAAACAGAACACTTCACTCACTAAATGCAGGACTGCTTGTGGTTCCTAGAATCTCTAAAAACACAGTTGGATGTAGAGCCTTTAGCCACCAAGCTCCTGTTTTATGGAATAAACTCCCAGCTCATGTAAGAGAGTCTGACACAGTTTCTACATTCAAAGTTAGACTTAAAACATTCCTCTTTGACAACCATTTTTGACAGACATGTTTCACATGGTTCTTTTTACATCTAATGAGTGGAGTCTGCTACTCCGCATTGGATTCTTTTCCACCACTTTGGGGTCTAAAATGACCCGCTGCAGCACTGTTTACACAATCAGCCTGACAACTGAAAAATCCGGTCGGACATCGCTGTGTTTTGATCTGCTTCGTTCAGTTTTCAACAGAGTTAATGCTATCAAGATCATTTACCGTTACGGGATGTTTTATTTTAGTTTAATAGAACTTTGACACACATGCGCAGTTGGAACAGTCCATGTTCCAGGACTCCATGTTTGTGACCCTGTGACTTATTTTTTGACAGTTTAACAGGAGAAATTTGTATTCAAGACAAAGAAAATTAGTTTTCTAAAAAGACACGTTAAACATAAAATGTTGTATTCATGTTTTTTCTGCAAAGTTGTGGACAAAATCTAAATGTGTGCACAAATGTGTCTTAATGAATGCGACTTTGTCTTTCTGAATACTTCTCTTATTGACTGCTCTGTTACCTCATGCGTCCCTCTTTCCCACTCCCATACGGGAGAGATTCCTGGTGGATCGTCTGTGCTCCTGTCTTTGGTTGAAAACCTCCAGCTGCCACACAGTTTCATCTGGATGAAGCTCATCTGCTACACTAGTCATACATGTAGTTGTTATTTAAACATGTAGTTGTAGAGTTAGATGCGCACATTTTGCTTTAACATTTCTAGCACATCGCCTGTCCGTCATGTCCGTCCTCCATGTGAACATCCCTGAGATTTCTTATTTATTTCCCTCAAGATATTTATCTTTTTTTCCATTTTTAGTTTCTCCTTAATGTGAAGGAGGGTCTCAGGGCAGGGATGTCAGTTTAGCTTCGTCTGTTTAGTTTAGTTTAGCAACTAGCTATTGTTTATATTTTTATGATCGACTTTATGTTCTCTGCATAAATGCTGGAGTGAAGTCCGTTGAGACGGCTTTGGTTGTGATTTTGGACTATAGAAGTAAAATTGAACTTTGCAGTCAAATGTATTTATTTTTTGAATCGGCTGTTTTCTTTTTATGAAACTTCAAAGCTTTACTAAATCACAGCGGAGGTTCATTTGGATATTTGTCTGTAGCTGTTATCAGGTCTACTTTTGAGCTTTAATGTGCTTTAAACCTTAACTGAACCCAAATTCTTTTTCTTTATTTTTTTGGTAAATAAGTCATTCATTTATTATCCAAACCGCTTTATCCCTTTCGGGGTCACGGGGCTGCCGGAGCCTAACCCGGCTACTCATGGGCAAAGGCAGGGGACGCCCCAGGACTGGTCGCCAGTCTGTCGCAGGGGCTTTTGTGAATAAGTCCACAGTTAAAAAAGAAGAAGGTAAAAATGAAAGGAAAAAAGTCATTTTTGTTCGTCAGTGTTTTCCAATTTAGACTAAAGTGATTTTCCTGATTGATCCTCGCGGCTGGAACGACATTCTGGGATTTCCCAAACATCTGCAAAACCAGTTTGAAAGGTTAAACAATTAGAATAGTAAAAATATCAAATGGAGCATTTTTTTTTTAATTCTGGCTGCTTTGACACTGGTGAAGAAAGGAAACCTCTTTCAGCTCAGATGAAAGCTGAGCTAAACGAGGTCAGGAGTGGAAATCGCTTTGCTTCTGGGTTCTGCGGGCCAAAACCTTAGCAAAACTGTATTTTGTTGAAATGTAAATGTTGGATGTTAACGGGCGCTCTGTAGAAATGCTACAGCTGGCAACGTGAGGAGGATCATAGAGCATTACCCTGATGTTTTACTGAAACACCAAAGCAGACGTCAGCCCGGAGAACAGACACTCTCACAGCTTCACTGCGTCAGTTTGAGCTGCTTATTCTGAAATCCTTTTAACACTCAATAAAAAGTAGAAACTTTCCTTTTGCCTCACCAAGCTGCAGGTATTTGTCATCCAGAAGTGTTCAAAAAGATGTTTGTTTGTGGCTTGAAATGTAAAAGTTTATCAGAAGTTTATTCTGTCCTGCTGGGTATTTTTTAAAACGTTTTAGCTCAACCTGATTACCTGAAACAGGTGTGATGGAAAAGAAGAAGCTGAACACTGAGTCCTGGGTATTGGACTGGCAATTTCTGCGTTGTGACTGAAGGTTCATGTATAAAGTACTCTCTCAGGGCACCAACGTGCTTTACAACAAAAAGAGAGATAAAAAGAACATTTAAAATTGGGCAGATTAGGAACAAAAAAAGAAACGGCACACACTTCATCGTAATAAAATAAAATAAAACGTTATTTTAAATCAAAGGAAATACGAAAATTCAGATGTGGTTTGGTTATGTATTTAGTTTTTAAGGCTTGTTTCGTTCTGGAATAAGAAGATAGTACAGATGTCCAAAGTGTGGCCTTTGGACCAAATGCAGTCATTTGACCCTTTAACGCTGGAGCTCCAGTTTTGACATTCTTTGGACGACTGTTACTCTTCACCGTTTATGAATAACATAATTTCAGCAGATTCTGAAGCTGAGAAAAGAAAGCAAGAAGCATTTCCTAGCATCGGGATCAGCTGGACTTGCGTTAACGAACAGTGAAAAGTTTTACAGTGCATCATAGAGCGTGTATATTTTAGATGTCGCCTGCGATAACTCTGGAGTTACAGGGTTAATTAAAGTTTTAAAGATGTCTGCCAGTGCTTGTAGTGCACCCAAAACGGCTCATTTCTATTTTACCAGACGAGGGCAGCATGGCTGGAGTCACATTGAAGATGGCCTGCGCGAGTGAGAATGAGCTAACCTTCAACCACAGATTGACTTTTGCCCCATAGCCGGCCAAATGATGGGATATTCCGACCTTAATCGTCACTAAAATTCTGCAAATCAACCAACGACTGGAGAGTTTGACAGACATACAGTTGGTTCTGGTTTCATTGCAGGGTTTTTTTGTTTTTACTTGTAACTTTATTGCTTTAAAAGTCTCAGTTTCTCCATCAAAAATGAACCTATGAGAGGTTTGCGGTGCCTCTCAAAGATTTTTGCCTGAAACGTGTTTTGTTTTTTAAAAAGTCATCCAGGTGTTTTCATAAAGAAATCCTGAGTTGTCGGCGTCCCAGTCAGGATTTGTTTAAAAAGTTGCTGTAAATCGTTTTTGTTTTGAAATTGATGTTTCATAAGGAAGCGAATGGAAAAGCCTTCAATCCCACATCATGGATGCTGTGGGAAAATGACAGAAGCTTCATGGGTAATTTGAGCTCCGAAGGAGCAGCTGCTCTGCGATCAGATCAATGTAATGAAAGAGGACAGGCAGGCTTAAAGTGGATTGCAGGAACACGTCAACACAGCCAGTAAGTGTGTTTTGACGTGTTGGAGCAACATTGAGTTAAAATACATTTTTGAGACTTTTCTCTCCAAGTTTCTGATGAAACGGGGAATCCGTTCTGAGAAAAGTTCGGTGATGGATTGATCTGATGTCGGGGCGAGTGCCAAACGTCCACACAGATCATCCATGTGCGTCCTCCAGGGACGTGAGCTCATTAGAGCTGCCACACTGGGGTCCTCTGTGGCGTCTGCGGGTTCGGGCAGAGATGCTCCCGCTTGCTTTGGAAGGCTCAGGAATCTCCTGAAAGGAGGTTGCGATGCCCTCAGAGCCTTATTAGTTCATGTTTATGGGAGCTGTGACATCCCCAGCCTGGTTAGTGTCAGACGTCTGATGCAGTAATGTCACATTGTCTCGTTGTCTTTTCTCACCTGTCTCTCACGGAGAGGGATTTCCCAGATTTCCTGGACGGTCTCAGGCACAGAGGAGCCATTGTTGTTGCAGAACTGAGTTTATTTTACGACCAAACCCCCGTTTGGTTACAGCAGGGCAGCTGTAACCTTTAAACAAACTAACGGCGAGGCGTAAATTTGAGAGACCCATGAAAACTAATGAGCTCATTCAATGTGAAGCTTCTGAGTTTCTGTATTTACTAAATACTGACAGCTTGTTGAAAATAAATCTCCTGAAAAAAGGCTCAAACTAACGATTGCATAAGTGTTTAAGTTCCCAGCAATTCCAGGCTGTAACTTTAAGATTTCCACTTGAGTAGACATTCAATCTGACAGGATTTTAACACCAACAGAACCTAACATTAACGGTGCAACAAAAACGCAGAGCAATATTGGAGCCGTCCAGCCGTTCAGTTTTGAGCCAGATTCCAGCTCAGACGAGGAAAACAAATTCATAAGTGGATCTAGTCGTCAAGAAGTGGATTCATCAGAATGGAGCAGAGCAGGGAGCTTGTAGCCCAGGCCAGCGTCTTTTCCACGCCATATTTACCATCTTTTTCTGCGGGTTTCTTTGTTCAAATTGTGAATCAGAAAAGACAAAGAAAATTCCATTTTAAAAAGATGGTATTTGTGACGTAGAAAATACACTGTGCGGGCCCCGGGGCCCCGGGCCCCCTGCTCCGAGCCCTCAGCAACGGGGTAGCTTTGTGTGAATTTCCAATGAACTCCTGCCGCCCTGCAGAAAATACGTCCTAGGAAATAACAGATTTTTAGATTTGGGATAAAAACGGCATCATCATAATAAAAAGATGGGAATGTTTTGAAAAAGGTCAAAGGATGAAGGGAGCAGGACTTTAAGGATCAACCACACGTCTGTCCAGCTGTACTGCGGACCAGGAGAAGCTCCATCAAACTGACAGTTGTTCTTCTTTGTGCTGAAAGCTGGATCTCTACAGGTTCCCTTTGACGCCAACGTTGATCATAAGTTTTATGGAGAGAATTTCTCTCTGCAGTCAAATGGCAGTTTGACTTAAAATCTTTTTTTTTTTTTGTTCACTGAGATGATTTAAGGCGTCACCTTCTTGTTGAAGAAACACGATGGATGAGAAGCTGCTTTTTGGAGGATCCGCAGTTCTGTTCACAGACGAGGGAACGATGGCGGTTGTGACTTTATAACCAGAAACAACTTACAGTTGAGCTTTCTGCAGTAATCTCACTTGAAAGCTGTTTTCCTGCGGTGAACATGCTGATGAAGGTCTGACCACCTCATCCTCTTAATAATTAATAAACTGTAGCAATATACTGTACGTCCTCTGATTATTCATCTGTTTTATTCCAACTGCCAAACTAAGTGTAATCTCATCCAGGAAGTGAAACTGTGTAAATGGGTTTAATGACTTTCCCAAACCCCTGACCTCTTGTCTTCAGCTCCACCGTGACGTTTGCAGGTCTCAGTTAAAAACCGAAATCATTTCGTCTGAAATCCAGTCCAGATGTCCGTCTCTCTGAGCTCCAGGATGGCGGGCGATTTCCTCGCCATTTATGGGATCATGTCCAGACCAGAGGACCATGTCGGCTGTTTTCTGCCGGCTACTTTTTATGATCGGCGTGTTAAAACAGATGTTGGCGTGCAAAGAGTTAGGGAGCTCCACAGTTCCTCCTGAAGGAAACGACTTCATCTGAAAAAAATCAGATTTTCTCTAAAATGAATTAAAAAGTAGGAGGACATTGTTTTTTCAAGGGTTTCGTTAAAGCTTGTTTACACCTGTGAAGAACAGAAGGTGGTGTTGACTTTAAGGAGAGGTTTCAGGTTTTCTTCAGATTGTTTGGTTGGAATCTTATTCAACCCAGAAAACTGCCACAAGAGCATTTTAAAGACACTTTTTTTAAAATTCAGAGTGGGTCTTTGAGTATTTTAGGTTTTAATGTAAAAATGTGGCGTCACTTGGATGTGTATAAATCGAAAACATGTTTTGCAAGGAAAAGACATTTCCACACCATTTTAACTTCATTTAAACTGTCTTTTAAACACGAGCAAGCTTATGCATAAAGAGAAACGAGGAAGAATTCATGCAGAGACAAACGCAAAAATAAAAGCTCGCTGTGATTAAGAAGAGCAGAAAACGAATGAAAGAAAACCGAAGAATATGCAGCGTCAGTGAGGGTTTGAGTCATTTTTGCAGCTTGGTTAAAAATGCAGATTCATGGCAGCGTCTGCATGCTCAACTTTCCTCTCTTTAATTTTCCTGCGCCGCTGCTGCTCTTGCTGTCAGGACTGCTGCCTCTGTGGCATCTCATTTTAAGGCGGCAGCATCCATTAGTTCCAGCGGAGGGCAGGCAGACGGCCGTGGAGGGAGGAGGGCGGAGGGGAGTTGAACGAAACGGATGTCTGACCTGAACACTCCTCGCGCTTCGGAAGACATTTCCTCCCACTCCTTCTGTGTCTGCCTCACAGAGCGAGTGGAAAAGCAGAGAGGGAGCCGAGCTCCAGCCTGAGCGCCGAGGAGGATAAGAAGGCGCCTGAAGGAGGATCGACAGCGCTGGGGGGGGGCTGAAGCATCGCTTTATCGGCTGAACTGGATCTGGAGGAGCGGCATGCATCACCTGCAGTAGGACAAGCATCCTTTCAGGTAAGCGGATTTTCATGCAGGGGATTTCCGACTTTTCCTGCAGGATGCTGCAGCGCTGTAAGGCTGTCATGTCGTTCAATGTTTGAACTTGTTCCTGTTGAGGGACCTCAGGTGATGACTCACTGCAGAGCCAGTCAACATGTGGAAGCGTTAATGCCAGGAGGTTCTCGTCAGGCTGTAGATTAAGTCTGCGATGGTGAAACCTGGGATCGTTCTCCCGGCTCCACCATTCTCTGCAACTTTGCTTCAATTGCAGGTTTTTTCCATGGTGGAGAGTAAATGAAGGGAAAAGTGGCCGAGGAGGAGAGCGTTCTTTGTTCTTTCGGTGCTTTTCTGCTGAAAGTCTGCACTGCAGAGCTCAGCTGGTGTTCTGTGGAGACTTTGAGTCACCGGCTTCACGCCGATCCAGCAGAGCTGTGGGGCTGAAGGAGGTCCCGTTTTTTCTCTTTTCCACATGTTCCAACTCTTCACGTTGGTTGGTTTTTAGCTTGAGTGTCTTCTTGTGTGTGAAGAAAGACCAGCCGGTGAGAGCTCCCCAGAGTGGACTCAGAGGGGGCCAGAGGGCTTGTTTTCTCGCACCGAAGACTCAGTAAAAACCTAAAAAGAAAAACCTCTGCTTCAATTTGAACTCTGTTCAAATCCTGATCACCTCCGGGAGTATGTCCTGCAGAAAAGGGGAGGATGAGGAGCAGGAGCGTGGCTCTCGCGCTGCGTTCACACCGGGCACGCGTCACACGTTCAAAACCGGGGGCTCTTGAAACTAAGCTTTTAGCTTGTTAGGATTGTCGGACGGTGGATTGTTTCTTAGGATTTGATTCACAAATCTAGACAAACGATTGACAGATTAAACCACCATTCTTACTACTGAACATCTAAGGTTTGAATGCTTGATAAGGCTGTCTTTTTTAGGTATATGTTGAACACCAGTTATTTTTTTCAGAACTACGACAAGAAACTTGATGGCGTAAATAGAAAGTTTCACTATACTTTACTTTGAAGGTTTATTTACTTTCCGTTACAGTAACTCATGCAGTTCAGTATGGTTGATGTACTTAGTTTATTTAGTTAATGAAATAACCTGAAGTGGATTTTTACTACAAAATTTATGAAGATTAGAAAACTTCCTGAATATTCCCGCTCGTGTGTTCGAGGACAGATCGCGAACATCTGAGTACTCGGATACTAGCCGCAACCCAAGTTGGAGGAGTGTTTGTGCGAAATGTCAAAGTGGTGCAAATCTGGTGACCTTTGCTCCAGGCTCTTTCTTCCACAGCTCTGCTGTGATATCTGAAAGGTTTAGTTTCAGAATTCCAAACCGCCGTTATTCCTCCTTCATGATCAATTTTCAAACAGTTGTGTCAATTAAAAGGGACGCCGTCCACACGTCACGACCAAATCAACTTTCCACTGAAAGTGGACGTTTGAAGGTTTCCGTTTCCGTGGCCAGTGTGAACGCAGCATCTGAGCTCCATCTGTTTTAAAGTGGATTGCGGGTTCTGACGTGTTCTGCTAGTCTGTCAGGTGCGTTAAGGATTGAAGTTCGCTTTCTTGTCTTAATCCTAAATTTGTCTGCATTTAGTGACGTTTGTGACATTAAGGTGAAACGTGTGCAACCATGACAACGGTTGGAAAAAAATCCAAAACTTCTTTGAAGCAAACAGCTTCTGAGGTCTGGACTCAAACTGGAGCCGCTGAGGATGTCCGCCATGCAACGGTGGGAGATTTATAATCTGTTAATGAGGCTGCAATTTGTATCTCTGCTACATTAACTGCTCCCGCAATGATTCCCAGCTGCTCCAGATGTTTATCAGAGATTTCTGCTCCAGAATTCATGGAAAATGAAAATGCTTTTAAAAAAAAAATACCCAGCATGTGCACTCGTTTAGTGGCGGAGCAAATTCCCGACGCGCAGTGGTCCACTTCATGGAGGGGGGACGCTGCTCCACACGACCTGCTGCCATCTCCCATGCAGTCACACTTTCAGTTTCAGCCAAGCTGCAGCTATAACGGCGTCTGGAGGCCGAGGAGGTTTCTCGCCGCCTCTCCTTGACTAAGTAAAACAGATGTCCTGAATTCGAGGCCAACATTCCCGTTTTCTCCTTTCCATGTGGGAAAGTTCCCTTTTGGCTGCCAGTGTGTGGTAATCGAACTCTAACCCAGCAAAAAGGATTCTAATTCAGTGAACAGACTTCCCCCTTTTTTTCCTTTGAATCAGCTCTCCGTGCCCTTTGGTCAATGGGAAAAGTCCGCGGGCTCCTCAGTGTTTGAAAGGACCTCCACCTCGTGAGGAGGAGGAGGAGGAAGAGGAGGAGGTCTGCGCGTGTTTAAAAAGTCTGCAGGAGCTTAATGCCCTGAAGGCGTGAAAGTCTTAAATCTCACAACATAAACATTTTAATCACAGAACATGGAGAGCGCGCAGCCCACACAGCAACAGCTGACCTGAAGATCAACCATGCTGAGAGGAGGACCCTGATCCAGGATGTGGGGGGTTTCCTTAACGACCTGCTGCAATGAAAATGGTCTTTTTTATGTGGTTTTTGTGTTCTTGTAGCATTTTTCTCATAATAGAGGATCTATATACAATGATTCATAATTAAAACTGCGTTTTGGAGTTTTTCTTAATTCAAATCGTGTTGGATTAGAAAACCGGATGCTTGAAAAAGCTCAGACGAATGACGCAGTTATTGAAATGGGCGTGTCAAAGTCTCTCTTGCTTAAAAAAACAACAAAGTCTTTTCTATTTTGACTAAAAACTGCACAATCATAATTAAGACTACTGGGAACGATTTGCAAAAGGAAAAATTTGGATGGAACGAGACTTGAAGGAGTTTACAACATCTTATGCTTTACTTGAAAGCTGAAAAATGCAATGTAGCAAAAAGAAAAAAACAGTCAGAGGATCTGTCCTGAAGATGAAATCAGAATTTGAACCTTGTTTTTCTTCACCAACATGTACTCAGATCCATGTTTGCATTTAGTTATAAAGATTTGTGGATTTAAATATGCACTTCATTTTAGTTTTCTTTATTGGAACAGAACAATATCGGTGTTTGTGAATCGGATTGTCTGCAAACTCTTTTAAATTCCTGTCTGAAGGCCTCCACCTGCTCCTTTTTTTGAAGCTGTGATTTATGTGCAGGTTTTTGATTTCTGCGTCTCTGGG
Organism: Oryzias celebensis; assembly: GCA_014656515.1. Lineage (NCBI taxonomy): Eukaryota > Metazoa > Chordata > Actinopteri > Beloniformes > Adrianichthyidae > Oryzias > Oryzias celebensis. The sequence goes on from BNCR01000012.1 coordinate 4,234,813, forward strand.
TTTTGATAATAGAAGTGTTGGACGTTACTCTTCCCAAATACGAGGATCTTCCGGATGTGGAAAAGGCTATGGATCTTTGTATGAGACAGAAATGGAGAGACAGACGTGTCCCAGAGATCCTGCAAGATTCGACTACCCGATCTGTAACGGCGACCTGATCCGTCCCTGCATGCGTGAGAATATGTCTACTTTCTGTGAAGTATTTTACCGTCAGAATATGTCTTTGGAAGTAATGGTGATGATAACCTCTTAACATGTTTAAAATAATGAAAACGGTTTTTTATGTTGACAAAAAATGAAGGAAAAAAGAAATGTTACGGATCAGGATCGCACCGTCCTGCAAAGGACTCCAAGTGTTTTCTTCTTCTGTTTTGACGTCAGTTACTCCTCAGTGTTCAAGGTTACGGTCACTTAAAGCGTTACTCACAGTAAAAGCGGCCGCAATGCTGTGCATTCGTTTCTCTACTAAAGACTGGAAACAAAAAAAACTGCTTTCAAATCTGTCCTCTTACAGCTTTTAATCAAAAATTTATGTTCAAAAAATATTCAAAAACAGACTTTTGTGCTGCAACAGTCCTTAAAAAAATACCTGCAAGATCCTGGATGGACTGACGGAGCTTTTGCATACATTCAGGTACAATCTTAATGGCGAAAGAGTACTTTTATAGAAGTAGATATTACTGCTTCATCAGTGAATAATCCACCTATAAAGCTTGAGTAGTTGCAGTGATTTGAGAGCCTCTCCAACAGAAACAGTTTTTTTCCCACAGTCAAAAATGCAGGCACAAAAGTTGTTGCTTTAAAATAAATATGGTTAATATTTAGATATCCAAAAAGCTGTGAATCAAGAGGAGAATGCAAGCTTTGATTATTGAACACAGCAGCAGTCTGACTCCAGGAGGCTGCTGGTTTTGTGTCAAATATTTGCTGATTTGAATCATTTTGATCAAATTCACTGATCAAATGTCTTTAAATGCTGTTTTCACATCTCAGAACTGTTTAGCAGCTAGTTTTTAATACCTTTAATCACCAAAGAGAACTGATTTCCAACAAAACTATGAATTAATTTGAAAAATGAACCAAGAGACAACAGACCTGAAAGAGCTGGAGGGAAGAAGTCTGAACAACATGCAGAACGTCTGTTTTATGATCCAAACAACGCAGCTGAACATCTGAGCAGGAGCTGCTTAGGAGGCCAAACCGCTTCCATTCAGGCAGATAATGAGCCATTAATCTAATCTGGTTGAAGATTATGTTAAACCTGAAAAGGAAATAAATCCAGCACTGCTCTCTTTTAACCTTTAAGACACTTTATATGTGTGTGTTAATTATTTAAGATTCAAACTAGATTAAAAAAAATGATCAAAACTTCTGTATTTTTGATCGGAAAGTTAAATTTGATAAAAGGGAGAAAGGTGAGCAGTAAATTTGAACGATTTAAGAGCGTAACCATGGCAACTAAAAGCGAGCGGGCATTTATAGACCACATTGGAGTAACCGTCTCGTCAACATTTTCATCTCTTCCTGGAAGCGAAGCTCCTGTTTTTCTGTAGAATGAGGCTCAACATCTGGTAGGAATAAATGTCAAGAAATCTTTTTTTTTTCCTAATAATTTGGGAGTTAAATATATATTTTTTTATTTATTAGTTCAAAGCTTGCTAACACAGATACAGCTGGTCTAAACATCAGTGAAATTCCTCATTTTCCGTCGTTCCTTAAGAATTCTGAGCGGAAAAAGATATTTGGAGATGACGGCAAACCAGATGTTGATCTGATGCCGATCCTCCTCACCTGAACACCTGCAGAGTGAAGTCCTGATGGAAGATTCCTCCTTTGAAACCAAGACCACGATTTATGTGCGTCATATAAAGCCTCCCAGAGCGAGATGAAACCGAATATTCCAGTTTGTGTTTACGGCTCACCAGATGCGTGAGAACTCGTGAAACCTGATCTGGGAGATTTTTCTGCGCCTAACCAGGTAAGATGAAGAGCAGGAGGGTTAAAGAAGGGTCGGAGAAACCTTCAGGCATCCATCAGCGTCCTGACCCCCCCTATGCTTTATTGGTTTCTCCCAACGTAAATCTCTGGCATTCTTTGGAGGAAAACCCGGCAAAGCTGGACAGACTCTCCATATTTTGAAAGAAAAATGCTCTGAGGTCTTTGGTGAGCCAGCTCATCAATTCTGAGTCAGGAAGCCCTGTTTAACGTCTGAAAACTCCTGAGAGCTCACTTTGTCTTTTTGGTCAAGTTTGAGTTTTAATTATTGGACCAGAACAATATCAGTGTTTGTGAATCAGATTGTCTGCAAACTCCACGCCTGCCTCCACCTGCTCCTTTTTTAAGCGCTGAAGCTGTGATTTATGTGCAGGTGTTTGATTTCTGCGTCTCTGGACTTTATCATCTCCTGGATCTGGAGAGCAGAGGGAGAAGTGAGAGCGTAGCCATGGTTACGAGCACACACTCGCATGAAACGTTTGTCTGATCGGCAGCAGATAGCCGAGCAGCAGCTCCACGCTTTCCGGAAGCTCTCATGAGGTCAAACTCGAGTTCACCGCCGGTCTTTCTATTCCTGAAACTGCAGAAGCTGCTGTAGGTCGACTGCGTCTTCAGATGGCCACCAATCAGAAATCGGAAAACTCTTGTGGGCGGAGCTGTCTGGAGAATGTGAGGCGACAGATCTGAAAGGTCAAATTAGAACTTTCTGTGTTTGATCACTTTAAAAACCTGTCACAAAGAAAGAATTTCCCAGACTTTAGAAGACATTATTTCATCTGCAGCCGTGCAGAGAAATAAGAATTTTCCAGCTGTAGACGCACAGCTGTGGATTCGTCTCGGTCAAAGCTCAGCTCCTGCAGTGTTTCATGCACAGCAAAGGCTTTAGAGGGTTTAAAAAGCTCTGAACAGCTGGTTTGGTTTCATATAAATGCCATATGTTAACCTTGGCTTCACACTTAAAGTCCCACTCCAATAAAAATCATGTTTCTGGTGTTTTTAACATGTTTTTCTGGCATTTTGCTGATGATGACATAGATGAAGAGCTTAAAATTGCATTTCTGAGTTTTAATTTATTCAAATCGTTGTGATAAAGGAGCAGATGAAATGTCGTTTGAAAAAGATCGCATTTGTCCCGTAGAAACGACGATGGGCGGGGCCACAAGCTTCCGGCTCCGCTCCATTCTGATGCATCTACTTGGAGACGAATACATCCATGGACGTCTTGGCACTTGAAGCCCTGCCGCTCTGTAGAAACTATGCCCTAGAGAACGACAGTTGTTCTTTTTTTGGCTAAAAAACTGCATAATCATGGTTAAAAGTGTTCCACTGGGAACAATATTAAAATGGAAAATAAAATGCTGTTTTTCACAAAGCTCGAACTAGACTGAACCCACGATTGTCTCTTTGAAGAAATGTTCTCAAGTGGAAATCCATTTTTTATGTCTTGTATTTCGTTGAACATCTGAAAATGCAATAAAAAACTATCTGGAATATTAAAGTAACAAACATTGAGTTTGCAAAAGTGTCATACTTAGCAAAATCATAAACGTACAGTTCAGGTTTTTCCTGAGGTTTAAAACTCGGAATATTTGAGTTTTAAAGTCACTTTTTCAGATATCTCTATAAATGTTGCACAGAACGGAACATTAAAGTTCACGTTTTATTGATTTTAAAATGCAAAGGAACAATATAGTCTTGGATACACTGAGACGTAGCCTCTATCTATATTGTATCGTGATACGTATCGTATTGCCTGTATTACAAAAAAGCCCTTTTCTCTTGATCAAACAGAGCGAGGTGTAGAGCAGGGGGCCTTGATTTTTTATTTTTATTTATTTATTTATTTTTTTAACTCCATGGGCCAGTTCCGTTTTCAGGGCTGAAAATGGCATTTGATCTTTTTTAGCTTCCTCTTTGACTGTTAACCATTGACCTTCTCTAAATGCATGAACCTCCTCTTTGGTAGCTCCAACCTCAGCATCCTTTAACCAACGTCATCACTGTTCCTCCTCTCTTCATATTCAAACAATTTCAGCCTGCTTTCCTGCGTTTATCTCCTAAACATCTACCATTCACAGTTCCTCTCATTCACACAGATACTCTTCCCTACCAGAGCTGACCTTCATTCCGCTCCTTTTCAGAGTAAACCTCCACCTCTCTACATGTTCCTCCACCTGCTCTCTGCTCTCACTGTAGATGACAATGTCATCTGCAAACATCATAATCCACAGATTCTGGTCTAACCTCGTCTGTCAGTCTGTCCATCCCCATGGAAACAAGAAGGAGCTCAAAGCCGATCCTTGGCGCAGTCCCATCTCCAACTTCAACCCTTCTATCACTCCTACAGAGCATCTCGCTGCTATCTTCCAGCTCTCATCCAGGTCCTGGACAACTCCAAGGTTCTTCTCTGTAATTCCCAACCCTTCTCTGGATTCTGCATTCTACATTCTACAACGCCTCCTAGAAAATGGAACCAGAACATTTCTCCTCCATTCCTCAGACATCCTTTCCTTGATGAAAACAGATCTTTTTAGGGAACATAGTTGAGTGAAAGCCAGGAACCGTTTGAGTCCTCCTTCCGATTCTTCTGTACATTTTTCGGCATCTTTGTTCTTCAGGATTCTTTGAGTATTTTCAGATGCTCCAAGCTTAAAAATTCCGGAGATTCCAGTTTATGTGTCAGATGTTCTTCCCATTTATGTTTTTTGAAATGTTTTGTGCTTATTAAATATGAACAGGACAAGTTTTAAGCTCCACAAACCTTTTGAGACAATTGCACTGAGATTTGTGTCTTTTGCTTGGATTTGCCTTTTAACCGTTTCTGTTTTTCCTGAACGATTTAAATAATATTCTTTCTGTCTGTCTCTGAGCAGTGATTGGTGTTATTAGTGGTTCTAATTCTTGGTTTTCTTTTTGTCCTTCCAGAACCTTCAGCAGAACCAGGATTTGCCTCCCGTAGGTCCAGTTTGGCACGTACTGTCCGACATGGGCGCACAAAGTCTTCTGGGCTGCTTTCTTCTCTTCGCTCTGTTCAGCTTTCCTGATGCCGGACTTGTGAAGAAAATCCTGCGGCATCGACGGCAGACTCTTTCGCCGCATAAGGAACAAAACGTGACGCTCCCTGATGCTGGCCACCCGGTGGTTTTCAGCCACGTCTACAACATCAACGTCCCTGCCAGCTCGCTTTGCTCCGTGGATCTGGACACGTCTGAGGGCCAAAGCCTCCAACCCAAAGATGGCGCAGACGGACACCAGGTCACTGAGCACACAGTCGACGGGGACAACCAGATCGTCTTCACACACCGCATCAACATACCCAAGCAGGCCTGCGGCTGCGGCGACCACCTGCCTGGCCTCAAGGAGCTCATGAGCCGGCTGGAGATGCTCGAGGGAGAAGTTTCGGTTCTGAGGGAGCAGTGTGGTGCGGAGGCGGTCTGCTGCGGAGCGCCGGTCACAGGTAGACTTCTTCTATTGGAATATTTCTGCCAGAACTGCAACTGAATCCTGGATTAGGCTGACTTTACATTGACACGTACTTCACATCTGTTCCCTTCATCAGACCACCAGCTCTTTAGTTTGCTCCTCATCCAGGTTTGTTTGGAGCAAAAGATCTGATGGTTTTTTGAACAGGTGGTCTGTTTTTGTTTCAAGGTGAGCTGCGAACCAAACCTTTCTGCGGCGGTCACGGGAACTACAGCTCTGAAACCTGCGGCTGCGTCTGCGAGCCCGGCTGGAAAGGACCCAACTGCTCCGAGCCCCAGTGTCCAGGGGGCTGCCGGGACCACGGTCGCTGTGTGGACGGGAGGTGCGAGTGTTGGCGTGGATTCACCGGGGACGACTGCTCGCTCCGGGTGTGCCCCGTGAGCTGCGGGGCGCACGGCCGCTGCATCGGCACCGTCTGCGTCTGCGACGACGGTTTCCATGGTGACGACTGCTCTCAGAGCCGGTGCTTGAACGACTGCTTGGGCCGCGGTCACTGTGACGACGGCGACTGCGTGTGTGAGGAACCGTGGACGGGCTTCGACTGCTCTGAGCTCATCTGCCCCAAAGACTGCTACGACCGCGGCCGCTGCGTGAACGGCACCTGCTTCTGCGACGAGGGCTTCAGCGGGGACGACTGCGGGCAGCACAGCTGCCCCAACGACTGCCGGGGCAACGGCTTCTGCGTGGACGGCAAATGCATCTGCACGGTGGGCTACAGCGGGCAGGACTGCTCCCAGCTCACCTGTCTGAGCGACTGCAGTGGCAGAGGAACCTGCATCAAGGGGATGTGCGTGTGCGACTCCGGCTACCAAGGTGAGGACTGCAGCCAGCTGGCGTGCGTGAACAACTGCAACAGCAGGGGGCAGTGCATCAACGGGCGGTGCTCCTGCGACGCCGGCTTTCAGGGAGACGACTGCGCCGAGCTTTCCTGCCCCAACAGCTGCCGCCACAGGGGGCAGTGCGTGAATGGGCAGTGTGTCTGTGACCAAGGCTTCGCCGGCGAGGACTGCAGCGTCCGGACCTGCCCCTCCAACTGCTACGGCCGTGGCGCGTGCGTGCAGGGCCGCTGCGTGTGCCACGCGGGCTTCAGCGGCAGGGACTGCAGTGACCTGAGCTGCCCCAACGGCTGCAGGGGGCGGGGCCGCTGCGTGGACGGCCAGTGCGTCTGCGACGAAGGCTTCAGCGGGGAGGACTGCGGCCAGAGAGCCTGCCCCAACGACTGCGTGGGCCGCGGCCGCTGCCTGGAGGGCAAGTGCGTCTGTCAGGAGGGCTTCTCGGGAGACGACTGCTCCATCCTCTCCTGCCCGATGAATTGCAACGGCAGGGGGCGCTGCGTCAACGGGAGGTGCTCCTGTGAGAGCGGCTATGAGGGACTGAGCTGCGCTGAGCTGAGCTGCAGCAACAACTGCCAGGAGAGAGGCAGCTGCGTGGACGGGCAGTGCGTCTGCGATGAGGGCTACACCGGAGAGGACTGCTCAGAAGGTGAGACGCCACATGCATCCGACTGGGCCGTGGAGGGTCGTTTCTGCATCTTAAAGGGAACTCAGGTGTGTCTCGTAGTTCCACCTTACTGGTCCCTTACTGACCACGTGCAAATACGCACGGGGTGTGTACGTCATGACGTAATGTGCAAGTGCCCGTAGAATGTCAGCTCACTCTGACTGTTTCATTTCCTTTTTTTGTTTTACAGTCAGGCTGCACTTATCATGTGAACAGCTTTAACTGAAAAGTCTGTAAGACATGCCTGCATCCTTGCGTGTCATTGGTGTTTCTACAACCTCTCACCAGCAGCACGCCCGTAGAAAAATGTTCATGGACATTTTTACTCTACGAGCTCACCAGGTTGTCTGTGACCTTAAAATTTCATGCAGACCACCTGTACGGGTTTGACCTTTTTTTTTACCCGCAGGTGTCCTTCCCTCCTCTTCTCTCCTGTCCTTCTTCTTCTCTGAGTCGCTTTCTGTCCTGGAGTTTGCATTACATCTTGACAGCAGAGGAGAAACTGTCTGAGGAAACATCTTTCTTTTTCAGTCTCACCTCCAAAGGACCTGACAGTCGGTGAGGTCACAGAGGACACAGTGGACCTGTCCTGGGACAACGAGATGCTGGTCACGGAGTACCTGGTCACATATGTCCCCACAATTCCTGGAGGACTTCTCATGGAGTTCACTGTGGCTGGAGACCAAAGTGCCGCCACAGTTAAGGAGCTAGAACCTGGGATGGAGTACCTGATCAGTGTCTACGCCGTCCTGAGCAACAAGAGGAGCGTCCCCGTCAGCGCCAGAGTGGTCACGGGTTCGTCTCCTGTCCGAGAAGTTTGGGAGAGGCTCAGGAAATGGAACAACGGCTGATTGTTTTGGGTCCATCTTTGCAGATCTTCCTCAACCACAGGGGTTAAGGTTCAAATCCGTGAGGGAGACCTCTGTGGAGGTGGTGTGGGACCAGCTGGATATCTCCTTTGATGGCTGGGAGATCTATTTCCGTAACACGGTGAGCGGGGCCTTCTCTTCTGAGGACTTTCTTTCATTTCTGTGGTAGAGGTGATGAGGGAAGGGAGTTTATTGAGATCTTCAGCAAAACCTTAATCGATTTCATCGCTGAGCTTTTTCTTTTTCATGTGGAAAACCTGAACGAGAGCAGAGCTTAAAAAAGAGACTCTTCCAGCTGAAACTTTTCCATTTTCCCTTGAGGTTTTCAAATGAAAACATCCCATTCTTTTCTTCCATTTGAAGCATGAATATAAATGTTTTCAGCCACAGCTTCCTGAGGTTTGTATAAATTCTATTTGCTTTGGGCACAACGCCTATGAAAACCGTTTTGCTTCAATCAGAGAGACACGTTTGAACACAGTTGTTGTGAACACATTCAGACTGTTGAATCATGTGTGATCCTTCCGAAGGCTCTCAATATTACTCATGTCTGATGGTTTTGGTCTCTGAAGATGAAATTCATCTTCAGTGTTTCCACGTTTATTCCAAAGGTTACGTTCTAAAAATAACAGGTGAAATCGAGGTGGTTTCTGACTCTTAACTACATACTTTCTACACATTTCTCAGACGGACACAAACATTTTGATACGTTTCCCTCTTTTTTTAAACTCTAAAAGATCAAACAGTCATAGGAAAATAAAAAATATTGAAAATAATGAGAGCTGAAGTCTGATCACAATGAATATTATTGCACATTTTGCAAACTGAATGCATTCTATAGAAGAGACGTGGCACAGAGGTGGTGATAGACGAGGTCAATAGCCAATCAGGATGCAGAACACTGGGCTGTAAAAAGAAAGAGAAATATGCACATTTGCAGCAAGAAAAGATTAGCCAAACAGTGAGGGAACACTGTATTTGCAATTTTAGCCTTGTATTTTGTGCATTCAAGCGACCACTTTCAATGAAATCTATGGAACGTGCGTTTAAATCAGGGACTCTGACTTGGTCCTGACCTGTGGGTTGCATACTTTTCCAAACACGGAAGTGTCAACCATTTAAAAATTGATCAGAGAGTGTTAGTGAGACTCAAACTAAATTATAGATTTGACAAATGTAACTCAGGTTATGTCTTCAACCAAGGTTTTAGGTTAATCATGTTGTGTCTCTGGTTACTTTTTGGAGCAATACTAATAATGTTGTGTTACAGTGATTTTATTTTTATCCAATTTGTTATTTTTCCTGAGTTAAAATAAACCAGAAAAAGGTTAACCTCACAACCCAACTTGATTCATTTTTAACTGTGAAATTTTTAGTGTTTTTTTTTTTGACTCGTTAGAATTTTTCATTTTTCTCTTTTTTAATGTTTTTTTTACTCTTTTTTTCCTTTCTTTTCCTCAGGTTTTCTGTCCAGCTGTTTGTTTGAATTATTTTTTCTGCCTTTTTAAAATATTTATTCATTATTTCTTTTGCTCTGTCTCCTTTTTGTGATCCGTTTCTTATCTTTAACATGTTAAGATCCAAGTCAATTGACTATATTTTATTGTCCCACATGAAATTATATAGTAACTATAATAATTCTAATTACTAACAATAATTTCCTTCAGGTGAAAAGAGAAACACTTCTTCTTTTCTGTCAGAAGACGTAGCGAGAAGCTCTTTCTTGCACCATCTGTAGGTGAATTGTTGCAGCTGTTGTTATGGATGAGCTGAAATAAAAATAAAATGTGGTTGAGGAAAAATGAAATGTCTTAATCCCAAAAATATTTCAGAAGTGATGGAAATGAACCATTTTGACATTCTTGCTGATTATTGGCTCAACATACAGGTTCCTTTCAGAATAAAAGAACTAAAAGAAGCACTTCTAAAGATCCTACTCCTAACTACTTGTAATTAGAAATCTTTAAAAACAATATTCAAATACAGCAAACTTTAATTTTTAATGTTTCCGACCAGCTATTTCTGATGATTGATGCTTTTCCTTCATCCACCTTCAGAAAGAAGAAAATGGGAAAGTCGAGAGCATCCTCCCTCCCTCCCAAAACCAGTTGGTCCAGTCCGGGCTTGGACCAAACCAGGAGTACGAGGTCTCCATCAGCATCATCAAGAACAACACCAGAGGACCCCAAACGTCCAAAAGAGTCACCACCAGTGAGTCCAGACACCGCGAGGAAAAAACCAAATCTCAAGCTGGAAACTGCAGCTGTTTGCACAAATCGAAGTGATTTGGGGGGGAATAGTAAGTCAGGCAGAAAGAATTTCAGAGCAAGAGGGAAAAATGTCATCTTGAATCTGCATCGTCGCTAAATCTCGCTGGTTGCTCCCGTCGTCAGCTCGTTGGACTTTTCAGTGGAACACAAATCACTTTGGAAAGCGACTCCGCCGTCAGGGTTCGGTCGACTCTCACTAAACCAGAGGCTTTCTGTTGTTTTTGGAGGAGCCGATCGTTCGACGGGACAATTTATTTATTTCTTTTTTCCGCACCTTCTTCTCAAAAATCCATTTTTCTTTTGATGGCATTTGACAGGAAACGCTTTTATTTCTTTGCAGGATCCTGAATGAATACGAGTTTTCACAGATAAATCTGAGTTGCTTCGTCTGATTTGACGTCTGATCTTTTAAAAAACCTCCTTCAGTTATTTTTATCTGTAAAACAATATGCTTTTTCCACTCGCTAAACAGAAAATATCCTGAAATAGCTCACAACTTTGCTGGCCCTGAAGTGCCAATCACATCAACAAATCACTCAATGCAAAATCATATCAAAGATCACGAGAATGAATAAAAGCAAAACAAATAATACATTTTAGAAACCAAACACAATTACAAAGCAAAAAAAAAATAAAAATTAAGCAATTATCAAAAACAAAAATCGAAATGAAACGTTAAACCAAACAAAACAAGAAACTGTAAAAAGGAATTCGATGAGGTTTTTAGTTTTTGAAATGCGTTTTTTTATACAAATAAGTTTTAAAATTAGTCCAGAGAATTCCCAGAATCACTTCATGCCAAACAACCGTTTGAAATGATGGACAGACGTCATCATCCAATCAGCAACGTGCTATAGTACCTGTCTTTGCCCGTTTTCGTCCAAAAAATATTTTGAAAAACAGAAGTAATTTCCATAAATGAAAACGAAATGTAAAAAAAAAATCACTGCTGTTTGTATTTTCCCTCAAATGAAAAAGAAAAACTTATATCAACCTGTAGGGATGTAAAAGAAAGCTGACCCCCCCATAATGCTGCAGAATGGAAGATTTCACATCAACCTGCAGCTCCTCCAGCAAATAGCTGACGCTGCAGTTAAGGTTCAGATCAATAAAAGAAATCTCCTTCTTTCATTGATTACTGTAAACACATTCATGGCTGTTGGAGAACTGGATCTTCTAACTCCTCAGCTCAAAAACAGAACTCATTGATTTCTCGTAACTGTAGTTGTCCCGGCATATTGGAATGGAAATGAAATGTTCCTTAAATGTAAGACAAGTAAAAACATCCAGTAGTTTCTGTTTTTATTCAAATCCAAATGTAACGGTTCTTTTTAAAGGTCAAGTGAGCCCCTCCCACGGACACAATGACAGCCTGTCCACATCTGGTGTGTTTTTTTTCTTTATTGCAATTATAAATCGTGAAAGCTTTGGTCATATATACCTGTCAGGTAATGTTAGGATTCAAACGCCATGTTTTTCTAGCAGTGCCTGTCAAAAACGTGGGCGTGGCCTCCACTCCCTGCTCCGGCCTTTCACCCACAGCCTCCTCATCCTTCAGATTTTATTTCTTGGACTAAGTTCTATGCAAATAAAAATAAAGTCCTGGAGTCTGTTTCAGGAAACTTCTTGGATTTCAGCGTAAAATCTGAAATTTTGGCTCAATCCGATTTGCTTCCCTACCACACAGCTTACATTCCCTACATGTATCCCTCCAACTGGAGACATGTGGAAAACGGTGTCTTCAAATTAAGACTTTTGAAACTTGACATTAAGAGGTTAGATTGGGGGGGTTAAACCACCAAATGGTTCCCGGGCGCGGCTGTGTCTGCAGCTCACCCCTCCCCCAACTGCGGAGAACAGATTTCACACATCCGGGTGTGTGACGATTAAGGAGACATTAGCTTTGAGAACTCAGGAATGACGTTTTTTCTCCTCAGAAATGGACGGGCCGCGGCAGGTGGAGGTGAAGGACGTGACAGACTCCTCGGCTCTGATCAGCTGGTATCTGCCGGTCACTCCAGTGGACAGAGTCGGTGTATTTTACTCGCCCAGCTCCGACACCTCGGCTCAAACCGCCGTGGACATTCCCTCATCGGACAAACAGTTCAGCATGGACAGTCTGAGGCCGGACACGCGCTACACGGTGTCGCTGGTTTCCAGGAGCGGAAACGCCACCAGTGACCCCGTTACCACCACGTTTACAACGGGTAACCGATACACCTGCTTTGACTTAATCCTATTATAAAAAAGGGAAAAATCCTGTTTTCTTATGTTTATTTTCTGGCCACTTCACTCTTCAGCTTGTTTTTAGCCAATCAAACCTTGCACTTTCTTTGGACATTTTTTTGTTTTGTTTATTTTTATGCCTCATAAAGAAAACAGGAAAAGTTTTTGTTTATTAATTTGAAATATAACTGATCAGTTTTAATATTGAAAATGACGTTGGTTTCTCTCATCATTGTTTAGCTTTTGTCAATTATCTTACAGTTAAGGCTTTAATGTGGTGAGTTTTACAAGTTTTCTTTAGCATTTTTAACTACTATTATTAGTTAACTGACTCTTCAACATTCAAATTATGATTTTCAGCAAATGTATAGACATGTATGTGTTTTCTTATGGAATAATTGTTGCAGATTTGAAACAGGTACTTGGAAAAGGTTAAAAACTATTTACTTTGCCTTGTTTGGTATCATTTTTTTCAACACAACTTCACGTATATAACTTTACAGTTTCTTTTTTCTTTTTCATATGATATGTAGAAATATTCAAAGTTAAATGCAGCCGTTTACATTAAAATGCAACCTTTATTCAGGCGCTTCTGGACGCATATCCTGCACTAGAGAAAGACGTTTGCCTCAGTTTTACCTGCTTCTGTTTAGTGTATGAACGTTCCACTTCCTCCTCATTGTGTACTTCGTTTGTCGACGCAGAAAGCGCACGAGCCAGAAATTGCACGAGCCAGAAAGCAAAAGTAAAGTCAGATGCTGCCTAATGTTAGAGGTGATGCGCTTGTCTTTTAATTAGACAAATTTCGCTTTGGAGTGAAGACATCCCGGACTTTTAATCTGATAAGGAAGCTTAAATACAAACGTGAACACACCCTGGTTTTGGTACCCAACTATTTTGGGAAATTAATCCTATTCAAAAAACAAAACTCTGTAATTTGAACTTTTCTATAAAGATGGAACTCTTCATTTGCCACAGGAGTTGAAGGAAAGAGTCGGAAAATAGAGAATAAAGGCTTTAGTCTGGGAAGTCCTGTTTTGTCATTTAATGCTGTTAAAAGGCATCAAAAAGCCGCAGTTATCACAACCTGACAAGAAAAATACTCTAATCTGCCTTTGTTCTGTTTACATAAAGACGTTTTCATTCAGTAAGCCGTTTGAAACGTTTGAAACCTGCGTCCTCCTCAGCGCTGGACGCCCCCACAGGCCTGCAGGCCGTGTCCCAGACGGACAGCAGCGTCACTCTGGAGTGGACCAACAGTCAGGCTGACGTTGACAGCTACCGAGTGAAGTACAGCCCCATCTCCGGAGCCGCTCACGGCGAGGAAGTGATCCCGCAGGAGCGAGGGCTCACGACACAGGCGACCATCACCGGTGAGCCTCAGACTTGAGCCAACGCACACAAGCTCTCCCCTCGCCACAAACTCACCTGCCTCTGTCCCGTAGGACTAAATCCGGGTACGGAGTACGGGATCGGAGTGACCGCCGTGAAGAAAGAGAGGGAGAGCCTGCCTGCTACCACAAACGCAGCAACTGGTGAGAAGCTCAGCAGCTTCACTGCTTCTGTAGAAACTGACGGGATTAACGGAGGAGACGCTGCTCCTGTGTGTGGTGTTTTTTTTGTCAGACCTTGATCCCCCCAGAGAGTTTGAAAGGGTGGAGTCCACAGAGACATCTCTCACTGTGAAGTGGCAGAAGCCTCAGGCCAAAGTCAGCAGATACAGACTGCTCCACATCTCTAGAGACGGACAGATTGAGGAGGAGGAGATCCCGGCCTCGGAGTCCACGCACATCCTGAGGAACCTGACTCCTGGGATGACCTACACCCTCACCCTGACTGCAGAGAGGGGCCACAGGAGGAGCAGACCCGTCTCCCTGTCTGCTTCCACAGGTGAGACAAATCCTTTAAGGTTCTGAGGAAAAAATGTCACTTTTATCTTTAAGTCTTTAAACATATTTGATGTTTGGCTGCTGTCTAATGAACCGCTCTGCTTTGCAGCTGCTTGGTGTTTAAATTGAACATGTTGTCATGGTAACAGTGTTGGGAACTCCAAAAAGCGATGACCTTTTCACATTAAAAGTCTTGTCATTTGTCTTCTAAAACAAACTTTTCAAACCATAAGATCATGGTTTTTACCTGCTCACAAACTCAGAGGCTGCAGCGTCCAAATTGTTCAGCATTACAATGAGTTACTTCCTGTAACATATCTGAGTGTGTGGAATTTGACTTCTGCATCTTCCCCGTCCTCAGGATTTGCTTTACACATTCAAAGAAATCTTTTATATTCATCTTATATATATATTTTCTTTCTGAACAAAGGCAGGAACAGCAGCTGTGCATCCTGAAGTCCAATCTATCCCATAATTCTTTGCACGAGGCTTCAAAGTGATGCTTTATTGTTATAATGATATTATAATACATTTTAAAAAATGACAAAACTAGTAAAAAGAAAAAACCCACTTAAGTATTGATTAGTGGTTTTAACAAAGTCTGATTTAGTGACAAGAAACTATGAATTCAAACTACCTTTAAATTTTAGAAAATTGTCTTGTTTCAATGAAAACTAAATTTAAAACTGTCCCTTTATTAAGTTTTTGTGGTAATTCCAGATTTTTGTAGAGTAAAAGCCAAAAACAATAAAGAGACAAATGAAATGAGACATGTCTGACGAAGAGTCACGGCTGTTATTTACAAAAGTATAAAGCGTAGAGCAGTAATATTACTCTTACTCTTACTACTTTTTTATTGAAGTTACAGAATGAAATGTGACTGAAGAAAAAGTTTTATTGGCATCCGGCTTTTCTTTTTGTTTTATACCTGTACTGGACAAAACTGAGTCTTCATTTTCATATGGGAAACCCCAGTTTGATCAACTTTATTCAATTTAATTAACCTTATTTAAAAAACACTGGATAAATACCAAAGTTTCTTTAATAATTTACAAAAAACTTCCTGTTCTTGACTTTGATGTCTGGGCGCCATCTTGTCTGCAGCCAGGTCCTCTTGCTTTCTTTTGCTCAACAAACAACAAGTTACTTGATTTGAATTTGTTACATATATGTAAGCTAATCTACACTGGTAAGATTTTACCTTTTCATACCGTTTTTAGCTGATTTTAGACACCATCATGTGTCCTTTATGTGTACTGTACTATATAGTACACATATAGTGTACAAAGTTACTACATGAATACAGCTAACTGGAGAGTACTGGTACTTGAGTAAAAGTGAAAAACTGGTACTGGAAACTCATAAGAGAACAATTTTTACAAAAGGTGCTTGAGTAACTGAGTAAATATCCTTTTCTACTACCTAGTGTTAGATAAGTATTAAGAGACCAGTTCTGTCGTGCTGCTTCAGTCTCTGTGTCCTGAACATCTGAACTCTTGTAATCTAGCCTGCAGCAGAGCTGCTGGTTCAGCTCCTGCATACGTCACTCTGCCGTGGTGTTCGCCTGGCTTTCCGCTCAGCATCTGCACAGACAGTCAAACGCTCCAACTCGTCTGGTTTCCATTGAACCCAGAGCTTCTGCTGCTCCTCTATTACTTATTCGCCTCCTCTGAGTATCTGCAGCTGCTCTGGGAGTCTTTCAATCCCTTACGTTCTCCTCCCGACAAAGAGGTGCTTGTTCAGTTTCTGGGAATTGAACCGCATCATCCCAGTCTTACATCCAACACCCACACACACTTGTTCTGTTTTATTTGAGAGGATTTTTCATGATTTAACTTTTACGTTTTCTCTTTTTTTTGGTCTTTCTTTTGGTAAAATCGCCTCCCCATGAATGTAAGTCGGAGTTTTGATCTGTGTTTACAACCTGGAGGCTGCATCCCCTGAATTCGGACACAGGTCACAGACTAATAGGAAATCCTTTGAGATGTTACTCGTCTTATCACCAGACAGACTGTGTGCTGCAAAGATAAATGGAAAAACACAGAAGACAGTTTATAGAGGAGAGTACAATTGAGAAATTTGATTTTTATGTCCTTAAAATGTTGTCTAAACAGAACTATTTCAAGTTCTTTTTCACTTCTCTTTTGTTTTTAGCAGTTAAGTGTGCAGCAGACTTGAAGTGTTGCTTCATGCCTTTTTTCGATGTCTTCCTCTTTCTCTTTTTGTAGCCTCTTTCACGTTTTACTTAGCCGTCTCAGACGACCGTGAACAAACAGCTTCTGCAGCCTCGGAGGACAATCTCATTAGTTTTGTGTATTTAAACCCGCCCGAGTCCCATTTTTCTGGGACAGAGCCCGAGGACACGCCGGGAACGCTGACTGTCTCGGGCGTCGCGCCTGATGGCTTTGACCTGACATGGAAAGCAAACCACGTCTACGATTACTTTACAGTAGAGTACAAAGAGACCCTGCCGTTGGGGGATGTGAGAGAGGTCCAGCTTCCCGGAGATGCCAGCGGCTCTCGAATCCGTGGCCTGAAGGCATCCACAGAATATCAAATAAAACTCTATGGAGTTAAGAATAGCCAGCGGTCCGCTCTACTTGAAGCTGTTGCCTTCACAGGTATCACTTTTTGTTTTCCAGCTGGGCTTTCGTAGCACAGATTCCTTCTCCAGCAGAGATGTACTGGGACTCTGGCTTTAGTTGCAGCTCTGATCTGCATCACTTTTGGCATGTGTTCACTCAACCTATTTGAGTTTCTCTCACTTACCGCCTGCCAAGTCTTCAGTCAGGATGGACTGACGGCTTTTCCTGCGCTGCCTCAATTCTTCTTTCCTGATTTAGTCTTTTTAGGTTCATCCAACTAATTCCATCCACATCATTCATCATTAGCTCCTTTTACAGAGTGAAATGGTTCTCCTGTGTCTTGCAAACGCCGCTCGCATGTCTTTCTTGTGATTTCTGACTAGAAACCAAATGCATGGGTTCATTTGAAGACTGCTGTGTACTTCCACTGCGGTGGACGACTCGGAGCCTTCAACGGGTTAAGCGCTCTGGCTCCAGAGTCATTCATCCTGAAGCTGTTGCTTGCTGCTGACTCAAGTTTCCTGAAGAAACAAATGAATCTTTAGGCGATCCAGATCTGAACTTTCCGTGCTTTTTTTCTTCCAGGATCTTTCATGTTTTTCTGTAGGGATCTTCTGAAGTTCACGTTTTAACCTGCTTTTATTCACTGTAGCACCTAAACCTACCTCAGATGTTCAGTCACTGACCAAAGAAGCTCCAACCACCCCGGAGAGTCCAAACTTTGGTCTTCTAAGCAATGGAGCGCTAATTGAAACAGGCGTGATGAGCTCGGGGGCCGAACCCAGACGCCCCGATACAGAACCGCTGCAGGATCTCACGGTCCGAGTCAAAGCCACCAGGATGAGCCTCACATGGTCAGCATCTGATGGGGGTTTTGAGAGCATTTGGGTGGAGCTCAGGGCTCAGACACCTGCAGCTCAACCCAGAATAATAATTCTACCAGGAAATGTGAGGAGGGCTGAGGTGGAGGGCCTGACCCCCTCCACACTCTATAATATTACAGTGCAAGGTCTGATGGAAGGGAGGCCACCCCTCCTTCTCAAAGGTTTTGCCACTACAGGTACACAACTGTCATGTGTTTGCAGCATTTCAACCATCCTCAGAGAAACTGATGTTTATTCATCTGAACGTGACCGATGTCGGCATGGCAGCAGAGTGTCGCGACCCAAAGCGTCTTTAGGAACAACGTAACAGTGTTTTAGAAAACTTCCGAAACCACGTCCGAAAGCTAAACACCATTTTAACCTTGAAACTTGTTTATAAAAGTCTTAAATCTTAAAAGAGAAGCAAACCACAATCTTTTCGTGTTGGTTCAAAATGCTTATTTAATCTAAAAGCAGAACTTTTACTCCAATCTCACCCCTCCCAATTAACTTCAGGTCTCTAACTGTTCATCAGCTTCACTCATTTGACTCTTGATTTGGTTTGACCCTTGATTTGACCCTCTTTGATCTGGCTGCCTTTCGCTCGGTTTCTTTACACATAAAAGGAATCATCATTATCACAAGACGATGATCAAACATTCAAATAGTTTTTTGTAAAAGTAATGAACCTTTTAAGTAGTTAGTACTTTTGGGGGCTCTTTAAGGCTCTTTCTTTTCTTTCCGGTGGGTTATTTGCTTGGATACGTCTCAGATTCTTTCAGCATCGCATCTTTAGGAAAATGCAATCCCAAGTTGAATGATTTTCCTACCACCTCTGTAGATATGTATCATACAGACAAGTACATTTTAATGTCCAACAAATATGTAAAATCAACAAAACTGACACCTCACAGAACTCAATTTGTTTTAAAAATTGTGTTTACAGACAAAAGAAAAATCCTTTAGAAATGTAAAGCCCGCTAGTGGGTCAGTTGTTACTTTGGCTTTGTTTTGGACTGGCGGTCAACATAAAATCAGTTTAATGCCTAAAAGCGTCAATTCAGACAAATTCCATTACAACCAGAAATTAAACTAAACATAGCAAAATTCATGGTCAGGTATTAATAAATAACATGGAAAAATGTATTTGATGTGATTGATCCTTTTAATATTTATTTTAGGTGCAACATTTTACTTTGAAAATCCAGAATCTAAACATTAAGAAAATATATAAAAGTGTGTTAAAGAGGAAACTCTTCCAGTTTTATTGTCTTCCAAATGTTCTTTTCACAAAGTGTTTTTTTTTTTTAGAAAGAATTGACGTGAATTAAAAGAATTACATAAAACATTTTAACTGTGAAGCCGAGTAGCAGTAGGTTTTCTGCTGAGAAGCATCAATATTTTAGTAGTGCCTTCTCAGAAAGGAGCGTTAGCTTTTTGAACCAACACCCTGGATTTCCTTAGATGTTTATTTCTGGTCCTGATGCTCTGCTGCTGTTTGTGTTGAATGTGTTTTAAAAGGAATGTCATAATCCTTTTTGCCGTCCAGTTGAACCCAGTCTGATGTGTCTTTCTGCCAGCGGAGCTGCAGCCGGCGGTGGTGAACCTCACCATCTCTGACATTACATGGGACAGCTTCACTGCGTCCTGGAGCCCCCAGGGCGGAGACTTTGACAGCTTTGTTATTGAGGTAACAAACATGGAGAATCTCGCTGAGAGTCAGAACCTCACTCTGTCCGGAGACGCTTTGAGCCTGGCCATCTCCGGGCTGAATCCCAACACCACCTACATGGTTGGCCTGTATGGGATGCATCAGGGCTCCTTCCTTGAACCCCTGTACAATGAAGCCACCACAGGTACCTGCGACTTGCAGGGTTGCTGCTGCACCTCTAGTCTTCTATTAATATCTTCCATGTTTTCCCTTCAGAGTACATGCATTGTCTCTCTCTGTGGAGAGTCCACATCTTCATGCATGAATCGACTTCAGCATAAACGCGGTTTCTGATTTGGCATCACACTCCATCAACAGGGCCTCAGTGCACTGAACTGCTGCATCTTAACATCATTACTGTACTATTTTCACCCTCCAGCCACTGTTTCTGTCTGAGAGAAGACAGGATGATGGGCATCCATGCCACATCAACCAAGTGCCCCTCAAAAGTTCACCTCTGACTCCTCTCCATTATGGTTCTCAACGTGCATGCCCCCCCCCCAACCATCCCTGCATATCGATCAGGTTTGATGCTGATGTACTGCAAGTGTTGCAAAAGTAAAACCAATAACTTTCCTGCTGCGTCACTCCTCAACACATCATTTCATCTCATCAGTCCTCGTTCAGTATTAACTTTCAGCCATTATTCATGAGTCAGCGGAGGTCTGTTCGTTTGATGCCCACCCTGTCATTCTGAAATAGACGTTTGCTTGAACACCACAACATGGCAGTTTATGCAATGGTGCTTTTTTTAGTTGTTAACGTCTAACGGCTGAACCTTAGGTTGATGGTGCGCCCCCTTGTTTAACATCGTTGCACGTTTGCATGAAAAGGATGACTTGCTTGGTAGCATGTGTTCGTGCAGTCCAGCCAAAAAGTATTTACACCCTCAGATTTAAATGTTTTTGATGATCTAAGACTACATATCCCGATCAAACTAAAACGACCAGAAAAACAATACAAATAGTCATCTATTTATTAAAAAATATACATTGATTAGAACCTGCTTGGTCTTATGAAAAAGTAAATGCCACTGCTCTCTTAAAATATCAATAAACTTTGGTTCACCACAGTTTTTACTTGCAACAGGTCTGATTACGTCCCCACCAGTAAAACGACAGAAATCTATTAAACCAAAACAGCAAATGGATCTGAAACCATCATGCTGCCGTCAAAAGAAACCTAAAGACTCACTCCAATTAAGATTGAACAGTTTTCTCATGATGGAGGACTTGTATAAAGAAAATGAAGAATAAAACTGCATTTCTGCGTTTTTCTTTCTTCAAACGATGGTGAATCAGGAGCAGATGCAAAAACTACAGTTTGAAAAAGCTTGTAGTTGTTGTGTACAACCTACAATGGGCGGGGCCACAAGTTCCCTGCTCTGCTCCATTCTGATGCATCCGCTATCAGATAAATAGATCTGTGAGCTGGTATCCGGATCAAAATTGTACCGGTGGCTAGCTTCAATATTGATCGCCATTTTTGTTGCAGCGCTAATGTTAGCTTGTGGTTGTGAGGGGCTGTAAGCTAGCGGGAGAGCGTGCAATCGAAGGATTACTCCACACCAAGAGACCCGCCCACAACGAGGTTTCTGATGAACTCTTGCCACTCTGCAGAAATTATCTCTTTGAAAATAACACAAGTTTTTTTTGGATCAAAAGAGGATCAGAGTGGGGATTTAAGAAGAGACACGAAGCAAAGTCACATTTTAAAAGTAAGGATATATGGAGACATTTCTCCATCTTTGAGTATCCAGAACACCAGTTGTGCTCAAAAGAAGAAAAGTTGGAACAGTGAAACCTTCCCGATCAAAATGCTTTATAAAAACACGAAAAGGATCCTCCAGGAAGTCATGAAACAAGAAATACAACATGGAAAGAAGTGCAGGTCAGAGCTCACAACTCAACAGTCAGAAAGATTTTTGGACAAGCGTGAATCCAATGAAACAATTCAAGCAGAAAGACACAGCTGAGCAAAAAACAGACACCAAAAAGTAACCAAGAAATATTCAGGAGTCAAGCCACACTTCTGAAAAATATCAGTCCAGCAGTCAAACATGACGGTGGTAGTGTAATGATCTGGGGCCGCTCAGCCAGAAAATCCATGAGAACAAAGTCTGACAATCAGTTTTTCCTTCAGTTTTGCAGCAGGACAGCGCTTTGAAACTACAAGATGATCCATCCGTGACACCAAAAGGCCTAAGTGAAGGATTTATAATGATACCCAAAAAAACAAGACGCACAAAATGCAATAAGTTAAAGAGGCATTTAGTTTTCCCCATAAGACCTGGCCAGAGTTCACAAACACACTGAACCATATTTGATTATTTTAATGGGGCAAAAGGGGGGTAAATACTTTTTCAGAACTCCATATCTTTTAAATAATTTAAATATTCTAAAGTGCTTTCAAATTCAACACTTGATTCAACATGATTAAAAACTGATCTACTCAAAAACTCAAAATTGTAATGCGCTACAGGGTCCAAATGGTTATAAACCATAACTTTCAAGGGAAAAGTTCCGCTTTACTTCTAGAAACACCTTTTTATTTGAAAGAGATTTTTCTTCCTGCAGAATGGCATTGGTTTCCTAATGATGGTTTCTTTCTTCAGCGATTCAGCCTCTTGTTGGCAAACTGTACATCACAAACATGACCTCAGAGAGCTTTTCAGTCCTCTGGAACGGAACCGAAGGACAGTTTGATGGTTTGATCCTGGAAATAATTGACTCTGATTGGCTGATGGAGCCCAAAGAGTTTAACATATCGATCGATGCTGTGTCCCACCATGTGACGGGGCTGAGGCCCAGCACTGATTACATAGCCTACCTCTATGGGACCTTAAAGGGATCTCGAACAAAGGCTGTCAGTGTTGTTGCAACAACAGGTACTTTGCCTTTGTTTGGCTATTCTTTTAGCTCAAGTGCTCATTTGTTTGACTTGCATGCATTTTTATTTCAGTAAATGAGTAATTTTTTTTCTTTTCCCTGTAGCTGAAGAGCCTGATTTGTCCAAGCTAGTTGTTTCTAACGTTACCTCAGACAGATTCTCACTGGCATGGCGCACAGGAAAAAAGGAGTTTGATACCTTTATAGTAGAAGTCAGAGAGTCTGCTTTGCCCTCGCAGGCCGTGGGCCGTGCGCTGCCGGGGGACGTGCGCGCCACAGTTATGGCTGGACTCAAAGCCAGCACGAGCTACGACATAAAGCTGTACGCCAGTGACGCTGGCGGGCAGAGCACTCAGCCTCTGTTTGCTGTAGCTACAACAGGTATCCTGTCTGCACGCACTCCACTCTGGCCGTTTTCCTGCCACAGTCGCATGTAACCCACAGGTGGTGTTCTTTTTGTTCTGTTCAGAGGACTCCCCGCAGTTGGGGCTCTTGGCGGCTTCCTCTGTGAGCCCACATAACCTCAGCTTGTCCTGGAGAACCGTGTCGGGCCACTTTGATGGCTTTGTAATCCGGGTCAGTGATCAGCAGTCTGATACGCTGGAGTTCAAACTGCCCGCCAAGGCCCGGAACATTACGATTCCCAACCTGACAGACGAAACGGCCTATGATATTGAACTGTACGGTATTTCTTACGGGCGCCGCACTGCGTCTGTGTTAGCGCACGCTGTCACAGGTACTGCGTATTTTACTTGTATCTTGGTGTATTTCCTGCTTTAGGATGATTACTTTTTTGGGCCTACTTCCCTAGAATAGAGATTTTTCTTTTTGTTTTTTACAATATGCTTTGCATTTGGTTAAATCATTCCAGATGTAAATCCTCAAACACACTGGGAATATAACTGACTTGCAGTTTCCAGTTGTAGTACCTTGTCGTGTAACTGGGTTTTAAATTGACCATAAAATAATGAATCGGACTTTAAACTGGATGAATATGCACATAGAAATCGATTATTTACTTCAGGATCACAGGAAAAGTTCACGTGACTTTGGGATCCATAATATCCAGTCATAAAGCACCTATAGTAAGCTGTTTTTTGAACGTAACTCTTACGGTTAACAAAGGACCACTGTACATCTGATTGGTCCTTTCCATCAAAATTGATCTTGTTCTTCACTCTGATTGGCTTTGTTTTCTCTACAGTTAAGTAAACACTGCTAAATAAATGCTATGTATAGGCATATTATAATACATAGTGTCATTTAAGTGTATGTAAAGTTAAGGGACGTGTTGCTTAAGTGGAAAAAATCTGCATCTTCCCACTAAGCTCCTTTGTAGATGTGAAGTGGATCGGAGAATTCTTGAGATCAGAACATTTAACTTTGGCTGAGTTCTCTACAAAGTCTGCATCCGCTTTACTGCAGAGGACTTTCTGTCTGCTCAACCCTATTTCTGGAAATAGATTCTAATTGAATTTATTTTACTTATAAGGGCCAACATCCTACAAGAACGGCTTCAGGGCACTACAGAAAAGGAAAAACAAAATTATCCCAACTTGTCATAATCCTATCCAATCCAGATCACTTCAGACAACTATCTTATAATTTAAATACTGCTCTGTAAAATAAGGAATAGATGACATCAATGTTTTAACCCTGCAGAGCATTTGGTCTGGAACTATAGCAGCATAAGTACAGATGTGGTTCAGGCTCACCCAGGCCAAACTTAACCATAAACTGTAAAAAAGGGAAGTTTTCAGTGATGAGGTCAGCTTCACTGACCATAATGTTTTTATCAACTGCTGCGTTTGCTGTTTTGAGCACTAAGAATGTGCCTGATGGATATTGTGAATATTTTAAACTTAAACATATCACCATAACAGGCAAAGTTGGTGTTCTATCAAAGCAAAGTATAATTCTACTTAGAGACGAAACAAAAACGTCAACAGGGACGTCAACTCTTTCAAAGTAAATGTCCAGTTTGATCTTTCTTTTTATTTTTTTTTAGAAACACGACTTAAAAGTCACAGCAAAGCTTTGGCTTGAAGTAAATTCTTTCATATTTCATTACACAGAATTAGCTCAAACTTTGGCTACAGGTTGCGTCTGCAATCACATTGCGTTGTGCATTAGCATCCCTCAAATGGCGCTAGCATCCCATCACTATGCACACTGGCCAGTGTGGGTACCCTGCCATTATGCATTTCTCTGCAAAACTTCCTGGTAGTTTAAGAACACCTTCTTAGGGAAGTGCGCCTTAACCCTGACCCCAGCTCTAACCATACTCAATGCGGTGAAAGAAACTAACACGCAGACACCTGTTAGCAACATGCTAACGCCATTTTCACTGTGCTAAAGCACAGGTAGGTTTTTTTCTTTTTCATTTAAACTCAAAGTTGATGTTTCTTTCAGGATACTGTGAAAGTTGATGCATGTCATGTTTGTTTCAGTGGAAAACAGTCATTTTTAATTTTTGCTTCTTAAATCACTGGAAGAAGTTACTCTTGCAACAGTTGCATACATTTCCTCCTAATCAAATCTTATCCAATCACACCCACCCCCTCCCTCCCAGCTCCTTTGCCTAAAGTAGAAAACTTGACCATTTTCAACGTCACCCCCTACGGTTTCCGGGTTTCTTGGGAGGTGAGACAGCGGGAGAAGTTAGCACCCCCTGGTGGCGGCTTTAGCCACTTCCACGTAGTGGTGACAGACTCGGGCTGGCTGCTGGAGCCTCAGGAGTTCACTGTGCCGGGAAACCGAAGCCACCTGGACATTTGGGGCCTCATCACCGGCATAGGCTATGATGTCAGGCTGACGGGGGTGTCAGAGTCGGGGCTGCTCTCTCGGCCTCTGACCGCAGTGGCTGTGACAGGTACCACCCGGTTCACTGCGAGGCCCAGCAGTTACGTTTCTTCTCTGAAGCTGCTGTTGTTGTGATCCTGATGCGAAGTTTCACCGTCAAACATGGGGAAGAAAACATGAAAATCCTTTTTTAAAGACATTTCTGATGGCGAGACACCATGTTTTGATGATGAAGCTTTGCTCAGTCCTCTCATTTCACCC
Source organism: Oryzias celebensis (assembly GCA_014656515.1). NCBI lineage: Eukaryota > Metazoa > Chordata > Actinopteri > Beloniformes > Adrianichthyidae > Oryzias > Oryzias celebensis. Next base: position 4,260,155 of record BNCR01000012.1, read on the forward strand.
TAACTGGGAACTCTTCTTTTCTCCAGAATGACCTTACAATTTCTTCATTTTAAGCTTTTTTTCCCTTGTGATGCAGCTGTTTCTGCCTGCAGGAGTGTGGAGCTCTAATCTTTTTGCCTCCAAAATATGAGCAAGCAAGTAATTGTCTTCATATTTCTGGTGTTTTCCTTCCCCTTCAATTGGTCATATGCAGGAGAAACCCCACCGTGTTGCCGCTGGCTCCTGCTGCAACCTGGGTGGAGCTGAAATCAAACATTCTCACAGGAAAACACTGAAATCAACAGATCTATTGAGCATGAAACATCTGTTGATTTAGTCTTGTTTTAGTTTGTGTTCTGGGCTTTGAATGCATCCCGGCTGGTCTTCTGGGACTCACCTCAGTGGATCGGTTACTGACATGAATTCAAACTCTTGCTGAGATGCTCCTCTGCTGTGGTTTCATCTGATTCTCACTAACGTTCCTCGAGCATGGCGGGTTAGAGAAGGCGGCCAAAAAGCTTTTAGGCTGACTTCTTCCAAACCCACAACCGCAGATTATCATAGCTGGAAAAAAAGCACCAAAAGCTCTAATGTCTCCCTGTCTAACCAGAGGCTGAGCCGGAGGTAGACCATCTCTTCATCTCGGATATCGCCGCGGACGGTTTCCGTCTGTCGTGGACGGCGGATGAAGACCTATTTGACAGATTTGTGATCAAATTAAGAGATAGCAAAAGATTAGCTCATCCTCATGAGTACAGCGCTCGCGGCGACGAGAGAACGAAGTTAATAACGGGCCTCATGAGCGGCACGGAGTATGAAATTGAGCTTTACGGTGTCACTCTGGACCAACGCTCCCAACCTGTCACAGTGGTCGCTCAGACAGGTACATAGAAGAACACTAACTACTCCACTGTAGGCACTTGTACAGACCACTAACCACTTGTATTCCTCCTGTTTAGCCCCCCATCGAGTCTAACGGAAATCCTATCAAATCCTCTCATAAGTCTGACCTGACGTTTTTCTTCCTTTTTTTTCCTGCTAGGCTTGAGCTCTCCAAGAGGCCTCCGGTTCTCTGATGTGACTGACTCCACCGCTGTGGTTCACTGGTCCACGCTGGGCTTTTCAGTGGATAACTACCGCATCACCTACATGCCGTTCGGAGGAGGTCAGTGTTCGGTCAGGGCTGATTCACATCAGCAGGTTAGAGAAACGGCATCTCTGCTCTGCCTCGGTTCAGAGCATCGACCTTTTTTCAACAATCGACAACCCTGGGAAATATTTTCTTTAGCCAAATACAAGTTAAAAAAGGAAGCTTTAAACAAACCAAAAAATATGGTAAAATGACATTACTCATGGGTCTGTCTGATGGGACCCCCTTTATCTACTCAGTTCAGTTCAACTCCAGAGTTGTCCTTTCAGACTAACTGCTTTGGCGTTGGTCTCTGAGGTGAGAATCTGGCTTGTTTTCAGACACCAGCTCCTGTGGTGAGTGACAGCACCAGCTCCTAAACCCTTGGCCCATTTTACCTGAGCTAAGAGAGTCGCGGAGCCCTTATAGACCAAATTTGGTGCTTTTAAAGGTTTGCTTCCCCACTTGCTTATCTCATCCTGAAAACTGAATCTACTTTCACTAGATTTGACAGGATGGATGTGATCTGCGCTGATGGATGTGATCTATGCTGTGATCTGTGCGTTGTTGGGCGTTGTCTCCACACTGTTTTAAATGACTGTTTCCTTACAGTCTTCCAATGAAAATTTGTCTGGCAATGCAGAAGTCTCCAGATCCCAAATGTTGAAAGAAAATTCAAGGGGACGATCCGTTCATCCATCCATTTTCTTAACTCGCTTCATCCCTTTTGGGGTCACGGGGTTGCCAGAGCCTAACCTAACACCCATACACACTCACAGTCACACTCAGGGCGTTTGGAGTGATCAACCAACCTATGCTGCATGTTTTTGAACTCTGTGGGTAAGCTGCAGTCCCACTCATGCACGGGGAGAACGCAGACTCCACACAGAACGGTACCAGTTGGGATTTGAACCAGGGTCTTCTCACTGAGAGGCCAGAGGGCTTACCACTGCAGCCCCAAAGTTAATGAATTCACTCCAGTTCTCTGAAACACGAGTGAGGTATTTTTGCAGACCAGCCACTTGCCTGGCACAAGAAGAGGTGAACTCTTATTTTGAAAGGAAGCCCTTTCTTACAAAGAGCTTTTTTTTAGAAAACAGCGTTGTGTCGTATACTCGTGTTAATGAGAATAAAGGTTTTTACTTATATATATCCTTTCAGTTCGGAGTTTTCCAGATTTCAAAAAGGCTCAAATCTGCGTCTTTTTTTACATCTGGTTTTTTCTTCTGTCCTTGAAAGGAAGCCCGTTGATCGTGACAGCGGATGGCAGCGCGTCCCAGTCTCTGCTGGTCAATATGATTCCTGGAAAAACATATCTTGTAACCGTGAGCGCCGTGAAGGGTCTGGAGGAGAGTGAGCCCAGCAGAGACACCGTCACCACAGGTTGAGTTTTCCTGTCTTTGGTCTAAAGTGAAGAAGAAACAGGAAAGAACAAACTTTATTTGTTTGTGTCCTGAAGCATTGGACAGCCCGCAGAGCCTCGCCACCGTCAACATCACCGACGTCTCTGCCCTGTTGCTGTGGCAACCGTCTGTAGCCACGGTGGATGGATACACCATCACCTTGAGCGCTGAGTCAGGTGCGTTTCCTCTTAAATAAAACCAGCTCTGTGAACGTGAGCGGGTGATGACTGAACGGTTGGATTCCCCCGCAGTTCCTCCAGTGGTCAAGCACGTTTCTGGGAACACGGTGGAGTTCCAGATGCACTCGCTGCTTCCAGGAACCACCTACTCGGTTGGAGTTTATGGCGTAAAAGGAACTCAGAAGAGTGCCTCTGCGGTGACGGAGTTCACCACAGGTGGGTGTGCACGCAGCTGAAGGACCCTTCACGCCTGGCGGCTGCATTTAAATCCCACTCTGCCTCTGCAGACGTGGACCCTCCTCGTGACCTGACGGCCACCAACATTCAAATCGAGAGCGCCACTCTGACTTGGAAACCTCCCCAGGCCGCCGTCACGGGTTACATGCTGAGCTTTTCCTCTGCTGACGCCGTCATCAGGGTACATCAACAAAAACACTGCAAGACGAGGGAAGGGGGTTCAACTCATGACCGAAAAAATGATCAGTACATTAAACTTGCAGTAGGTGAACTTGGAGCTAAAAAGGTTTTTGTAAAACATCATCAGAGCGCCATATATCTTCCATAGTTCCGGCGTTTCTTACAGACAGGCGTCTGTTGGGTTCATTCATTGACACAAAGGTATCATCTTCAGATCAAATCTTTTGTTTTTCATGTCTGTTCCTGACACCGTTGCTGTATTTACAATCAAAAGTTCACTGATCATTTTTTATTTAAAAGATGACTGACGCTAAACGTAAGTTTTGTTGACCCTAAAGTCGCCTGAAAACTGAAAAGGTTGAACCCCGGACGAATGTTCTGTGGTGCAGAAAAGAAGCAAGACTTTTATCTGAATCCAAACTTCTAGGTTTGAGAACAGGTCCATAAGAGCCTGAGCCGGATTTACAAATATCAAATATCAACATATCTGTGCAGTTAAGGTTAAAGCAGAGCGTCTTAGAAACGTATGGAGTTTGGATTTAAGAGGATAATTCAGCTGAGAAGTGATGTTTGTCTGCAGGAGGTGATGCTGAGCCCCACAGCCTCCTCCTACAGCATGTCCCAGCTGACCGGCTCCACAGAGTACAATGTCCGCCTGCAGGCCATAGCCGGACCGCAGAGGAGTCGGTTCGTCACCACCGTCTTTTCCACATGTAAGGATGGAAAGAATTAGAGGTGGGAAACATGTATCTGCTGGACATTCTTCTCTAAACTTAGAGGGTCTGTTCTTTTTGAACCTGCACCTTTCAGTTGGTCAGCTGTACAGACGGCCGCGGGACTGCGCTCAGATTTTCCTGAACGGAGAGACGGCCTCCGGTCTTTACACCATCTACATCGGAGGCGAGGAGAGCCTTCCCATCCAGGTTTACTGTGACATGAGCACAGACGGGGGCGGCTGGATGGTGAGACGACAAACTCATGTTCAGACAAACGTGCAGCTCCGGGTTTTCCTGAGAAAAGTCGCTCATTTGTTGATCCTCCTCAGGTTTTCCTCCGGCGTCAGAACGGAAAGCTGGATTTCTTCAGGAACTGGAAGAACTACACTGCTGGCTTTGGGAACATGAACGATGAGTTCTGGCTGGGTAAGGCTGCTTCTTTTCTCCACAGCGTTATCCGTTCTCATCTTCAATCACTTACAGCTCTGAACCTGGGTTACAGGCCTCTCCAGTTTACACAAAATCACAGCTTTGGAACAGTATGAGCTTCGAGTGGACCTGAGGGACAAGGGGGAGTCGGCCTACGCCCAATACGACAAGTTCACCCTTTCAGAGCCCAGATCACGCTATAAAATCAATATAGGGGCGTACAGTGGAACTGCAGGTAGGAGCTGCCTCCATTTTTGGGTTTAGGACAAAACTGTCCAGCTTAAACCAGTGAAAATATAAACAATCCCAAGCAAACTGTGATCAGTAACTTTTGGATTTTAACCTTTCGGCATTCTTTCAACAATGGTAACTCTTGAACCTTTTATGAAATTAACGTAATTCCAGCATATATTTGCAACATTTTACAGTAATAAAGTTCTTACACAACCAACGTAAATCAGCTGATTCTGTTGATTTGCAGAAATGCAACACTTAACGTTAGTGGTGAACAGTGTTGGGTAAATTATTTTTAAAGAGGAATTGATTACTTTACTTTAGTTACGTTACTGGATGAAATTGTAATTAAATAACTTAACTCTTTCCCCAATTTAGATAGTAATTCATCACTCGTTTCTTTACTGTTTCTCACTCACATACACATTCTCAAAGGAATAAAGCTAGCAAAAACAAGACACCTTTGTAAAATCCTCAACATAAAAACATAGAGGCTCCCACTCAGGTTTGTTAGCACCACCTCATTCATTGCAACACATGGACATGAGAAAATGTACATTGTATAGTGCATAGTGTGTAGACAGGTTGCTCAGTGACACTAGGGCAGTGGAAAGCAGTTCATCTCCAGGACATAACTTGCATGTTACAAATTTGAAATAATACAAATAAGTCTCTTCAGTGGCTGAGCGTCCCTTCAGACTTGTCCTCGTTCATATTTCCGTTCTCTTCATCTTACTTTGACCAATCTTCAGCTCTGCGTTAGCCGCATGCATGCAATGTCTAAGCCAACTGTGTACACAAATGAATGAGTTTTATTATAGTCACCAAGGGTTTCACTGCACCAACGTGTGAGTGATGAAGTAATAAAGGTTTCTGTAGTCTAGTAATTACAATTTATTACCAAAGTTTGAACTGTAATTCATTACGTTACTCTGTTACTGACAAAAGTAATTACATTACTGTAACTCATTACTACTCCCAGCACTGATAGTAAATAGTTAGTAGAATGAGCTGATTGTCAAGAGTTACAAGAGTTACATTTGGAGTTTCAGAAATGCAGATGAATGGACTTGGTGACTTTGCACCAAAGAAGTTTGGCAATTCATTGTAATAATTAGTTCTATTAGATGTTTCATGTGAAATCTGATTGAATCATGGAAAACTCCACCTGCAATGAGAACAGGTTTAATCTGTGGAGCAGAGGATCAAAACCACAAAACGTCTCCAAACACATCCTTCATTAGAGAACACAGATTTTCCTTCAAATCTTACCCATGATTCCCTTTGGGAAAGTGTTTGTTTGATGGAAACAGGTTCTTTTTTTTCTTCCATAAATGGCCATAATCAAGTAATGTGAAGCAAATACAACAAATGGCGTCTGAAGATCAAGGGAAGTGGCTAAATGATGATGAACTGTGAAACTGTGCAAAATCAAGTTTTTTTGAGCTTTTAAGTGTATTATTATGTTAATGGGCTCTGTGCACGGAGCTGTGTGACGTATTTCCAGTTTAAATAAGACCGCTCTTTTATTTCCGGTTGTGGCTGACTGTATTCATCAGCTTAGCAAATCTCTGTCTACTGTTCCTGGTATTGTCTAATTTTTGTTATTTCTTACATGGCCGATGTTATTCACACGTATTTACGTGCAACCAGCATAAATAGTGATGGAAATTCACGTAACACTTACAGCAAAGACGCACATTGCTGCTTTGCCGCACATATTTTAAGTGCATCCAAGGCTGGATTTTGTTGTTTGCTGCACGTATATAAAATTATACTTTAAGTTAGGTTAAAGTGACACTGAAAATGACAATTACAGAAATGTAGAAACGGCGGTCATTAGATATGTCTTTCATGCTAGTTAGCATTAGCCCAAATGAAAGCGACTATTCGCAATTATTTTTTATGTTCAGCCAGGGTTGAACTTTTTTTTTTTTGGCTGCATGGACCCGGAGGAAAGGTTAGGATAACAGTTACGGTTAATGTGCCAAATGGTTCCTGAGGTGTGTCTATCGATCGCTGCGCTCCGTTCTCTGGGTGAGGGACAGATAACGTCAACATTAATACGACCAGTAACAACATTTAGCCTTGGAGGCTAAAGTGCAGCAATCTGCATATTAGCTTCAGGTATTACGTGTCGCCAACATGAATTTCTATCAGTTTTTGAGCTGGTCGTAGATGCGAATAACATCAGTCTTAGCAAATACCTTCAAAGTTTGCTATGCAGGATGACACAAAAATGTAAATCCTTTTTGCCTTTTATTTTGGGGAGTTTTGCTAAAAAGACGGAACAATACACTCAACATCATTTATAGTGACTCTGAGTAGCTCTACAAGACATCTTGTTAACTCCAAATACTCTATTTCCATGTAAACAACATTTTCAGAAATGATTGAGCGGACAAGGACTAAACGCGGAAGTAGATCGGCAAAGAGTCCGTTCCTCACAAAAAACAACCCCAAAGAGGTATTTGGATCCAGTCACGTATTTCTGAGCACCAGCCCCTGTTTGACCGTTTCCCCCCATGCTCATACGTATGAACGAGGGAAACGGGAAACGAGTCTGCGCCGTCAGCACTGCCCCCAGGCTAACACGCACAAACGCTTTTTCTGCAGAGCTGGCGGTGATGCTTTCATCGAACTGCAAAACGTTTTCATTTTCACTCTGGGTCAAGAGTGCAAGGCTCCATAATTTGCACGTCCATCATGGCAAAAGTTTATTTCCAATGAGGGAAATGCTGCCGAGCTTTAGGTTGACGCCATGAAATGGACGGCGCCCACATGGCGAGAAAAGTGGTGCCTCAGAGATCGAGCCGTCTTACTTTTAGGAAGGAAAAGAGCTCATGAAAATAAGTCCGATTTCATAAGAAATGTGTTCTTTCGTGTAATAGATATAGTTAACTCTGAAAGGCTTAGAATAGTTTGAAATAAATGCATTTTAGTTACCACTTAAAGAGGAACTTCTTCAACAGGAAAGATCCGTTTTTGTGAGTATTTATGAACCTTTGAGGTTCTGCACTTTATTTACAAACCAGTTGGAGCGCGCTCAGTCTGCAAAAGATCAGTATCTTTAAACAAAATCTTTAAAATGCAGTTAGCATGCAATCTGAACTGCTAACAAAATGTGTATTCCCTCTTGAGGTGCAGTCAAGTTTGAGATTCCTGAAGCTACTGAGAGCTTTTTAAAAAACATCAGCTCAGCTGCAGCTTCAGGAAAACCGTGTCACCACATTTGTGCTGCAGCGACACTATCAAACTAAAATGAAATGATAATCCTGCAGCAGATTCACCAAAGATTTGCCAAAGTCATCATTTATTTTTGAATAATCATTATTTTCAATGAGGGTGCATGTCTTATATGCAATGCTAAAAACAACAATATACAACATAACAATAATACTTTGGGCAATAATGATCAGTGAGACACTGTGCAACAATGTTGCATAATGCCCACCTTTCAGCAATTTATCTCTTATTACTTAGCTATTTAAGTCATATTTTCCTCTCTATTAAAAAAAGTTTTTTTCTTGTGTTCTTTCTTCTCCAAGTTCTTTTTTAGACTTGTTTTAAACTCTGACCTTGCGTATACAGGAATAGTACAGAGGAATAAGGCAGCAACAAAAGGGAGAAAAGCTCAGAAAAACAATCTTTTCAAATACAGGTCCAATGTTCATGTCTACACTTGTCATTTAGGATCAAATCCAGGTCATGTTTAGAGATTTCCATCAGGTTTAGCTTTTCAACTACTTAAAATAATTTCACAACTGAAAGATACTTTAGAACAGAGAAGAAAAATACAGATTTCCTTATTAAAAACAATAACATTTGGTTTGCAATTCAAAAAGTATTCTTGTGGATAAAAACATGTTCCTAGACTTCTCCTTTAAATGGAATGTCTACGCCTGTTTGCAATAAAACTGTATAAAACATTTTCTAATTTCAAGTTACCTGAGAAAGTTCTCTTTTCTTTTTCACTTTCTGTCTTTTGCAGAGAAAATCCTTCATTTAGAGGGTTTAGTGGTTCACTGCATGACATTTCCTCTGTTCCCTTTAAAGTCTCCAAGTTTAATGTCTTTGGTTTTTCCTGGGAGGGTTTTAAAGGTTTCATATCAAAGATTGAATGAATCCTAGGAAAAGCGAGCAATTCTTTTCTCAGCTTTTCATCAGCGAGCGTGCAGAACCGTAAACCAGATCTTCTCCTTAATGCCTCCACCAGGTGACTCCATGACCTACCACCAGGGCCGGCCCTTCTCCACATACGATAATGATAATGATATCGCCGTGACCAACTGCGCCCTGTCCTACAAAGGTGCCTTCTGGTATAAAAACTGCCATCGTGTCAACTTAATGGGGAAATACGGGGACAGCAGTCATAGTAAGGTACGTCCATCTGCAATGAAATGCTTTTACTGAATATTGTTTTTATTCCAACATTAATGCAGCTCTGTCAGTGCAGATTTATTGGCAGTTCTTCTTATTGACTAGATCCCCTCTACGTTTGGTACAAATTTCTGCGTATATCTTTTTTTATTCCACAGGGGATCAACTGGTTCCACTGGAAAGGACACGAACACTCCATCGAGTTTGCGGAGATGAAGATCCGGCCGGCCAACTTCCGAAATTTAGAAAGCAGGAAAAAGCGATCGTAGTTGCAGTAACCTCCCATCCCCTGTGCTGCACCGCACCAACGCCCCTTACCACCACCTCATCGCCCCACATTTAAGCTCTGATTCTTACTCTGTTCAGGTCCAGAACATCACACCTAAGAACCGGTGCAGAATCGGCCCTTTTGTTTGTCGCTGTGTGACTGTTTCCCCAAAGAAAAGAACTGTAGTTTTTCCCGTTTTGGATGAACATTTGTGTGTCGATGTGACTGACCCGCCCCAAGTGAGGAAAACTTGGTAACCTGCCCCCGGAATCTGTGATGTGTCTTTCAGTGGAATCATGTTTTAAATTAAATGAATCCTCCATGAGAAAAGTTTGGTTCTAGTGAACATAAATTAAGTCACCGAACGTGCTTGTTGTGAAACTCCACCTCTGTGCTGCTGGTTTCTGGCAGATCAAACATCTGGTGCTCTGTAACCTTTAATACAAATAAAAACATGTTTGCTAAAAGTGTGCGGCTGCAGTGTCTCTCTGGTCCAGCAGAGGGCAGTGTTTCCTTTGTTTTTACTCTACTGAAACTGAAGGGAATTTTCTTTCAAAGAAATTGAGGTTGTCAGACAGGGATCATTGATTCACCTGAAGATATATATTTTAAGTTTTGTAAGATAATTCAAATATTTTAATGTTTTTTTTATTTCAATCATCACTTAGTTAGTCTGCATTCTTTCTAGATAGTTTACTCTGGGTCACACAATAAGAACAGATTTAAAAAATGAAGATTTTCTTTAAAGGAAATTGTTCGTTTTTCCTGTTTGACAAAACAAATATTTTACTTCTTGCAGGGGGGAGTGTTCCTCCCCTGGTGACCGCAGTTCTGGGCAGCTTCTCCATCTTTAGAAAGTTTGAAGTGAGTTTTATCTTTTTCAAACATCACAGTTTTCCCAAAATCTGTATCCTCTGCAGTTTTTATCAAGCGGGGAAAGCCAGACTGTTTGCAAACCTGTTTAAATCAGCGCCTGAGGCCCAATTTGGATAGAAGGGATCGATCAGGGTTGTTCTTTCTGTTGTTTTCCTGTCAGTCTTTCGGTAGCAGTCGGGGGCACCACCCGAGGTGCAGGACCGTTGTTTTGAACCCTCTTTTTCATCGGGTACATTTTGCTCTCCTCCAGTTATCATTTAGAGCCTCTGTGTTGGTCTTGAACGTGATGCGAGGGTGCTCTCTGCTGTCCAGGGTTCACCCTAAAGGAACATTGTGTCTAAAGATGAAGACTGAGGATGATGAGACTCTCACTGGCACAGAGCTGAGTGTTTTCTATATTAAGTTTAAGGTGTGGAAATAACTTCTGACCTGGATTTCTATCAATGCGTGGTGCCAGGGTCCGATTTCCTTCCAAGAAGTTTCTAAATGGGACCTCTAGTCGAGTGGAACTTTACTCCCTTTTTCTAAACAAACATCCTCTTTGATGAGGTGACCTACAGAACTTTTAACTCATGCCTGAAAAAGGCCAGAATATCGGGAGCGTCAAACACAGAATTCGGTTTTCCCGCTCTCGGCTGTAGCGGGATCAAATCTCTCAACACCCGGACTTTTCCGAGTGCCGACGAGACAAATGGCTGTCGAGATGTTTTGAAATGAGCAACCTGTGGCTCTGGAGCTCCAGTCATTCACATTCTAACAATGTTTACTGTTCCATCCATTGCAATGGATGGCATGAAACGAGTTTATATTTGTTCTTGTTTTTTGTACTGTGTGGCTCTGCCACGTGCCAGCGCGGACCTGGAAAACACCGGACCCCACACTGCCCTGATGCTATTACTGTTGGAAAAAGTATCTGTGTTTCTGTGTGCAAGCTTAGTACATGGATTCAGCAGAGGGAACTTCAAACTCAAGTACCTTTGGCCGCTTGAAGCTAAGCTCACTTCAACTGGCTAAAAATATTTCAACTTATTAGTACATGAAGGTGGAAACTTAGTTCTCCGAAGCCTAAAGTTGAGTTTTGTCTGTCATTAAACAATTTAGTCTTGTTTTCCCATCACACCTGAGTCACTTCAATGTGAACTCCAACGTTCCTCTGTCCCGCTGTTCCTGACAACGAGGCAGAACGCATGAGACTGCTCCGCCTGCTGGAGTCCAGAAATCCCGTCCACTCTGATGTGACTCAGATGGAGCCATAAGTGGGAAAAACCAACAAAGCCAGAGCAGGTCATCCACAAATAAAAATGCACCTTTAGTCCGCTTTAGGTCGCACCAGAAGTGCTTCAGAAGCCTCTCCTCTGGGACTACTGGTTCACTGGATTCTTAAACAACTACATCAAATAAAGACACTGCTGACCTGACCATAGGCAGTAGTGCAGCTAAACTAAAGTAATTGAAATCTGTTAGTGAAGTAAGATAAAGTACCTCTAAAACAAAAAAAAACAATACTATAACTTTTTCTACCCAGCGGGAGCAGAAAAAATGGAACCTCTTGTCCTGTCCGTCTGCCACTTTCATTGTTGAAGTGGACGGAACAAACTCATCTCAATAGTCCTGCTAAACTTCTGACTGAGTGACGTCAGAGATTAATCGTCCAGTATTAGTCTGTGGTGACGTCCAACACACACTATCCATTTATAGAAATATATACATACAGTTATTGACAAAAAGTCTACATTTTCAAACTAAAATATGCTTGTTTTTTTTTTTTGGCTTTAAGCCCAAATGTCACATAAAATCTGTTTTCATTGGCTGCGTTTGTGAGGACGTTTGAAACTGTCACTCCACAAAAAGTCTCAGCATTTCATTGGAAGCCGAACTATTAATAGACCAATCATCCTTAACAGGCTTGAAGGTCCCTTCATAAACAAGGTAAACAGACTGAAATAATATGTGTATGTAACTAGTAATCTGACCAGCGAACAGCCCTTTGTTCACATTCAAGCTTCATCTGTTGTGACTCACTCCATTGAAAAAGTTGTTTTTAACATGTTCTTGTGGCATTTTATGATGACGGAAGACGTATATAAAGAAAACTAAAATGGCATTTCTAAGTGTTTCTTTGATCAAACTGTTGTGCATCAGCAAAAGATGGAAAAAATGCTTGTAGGTGTGACGTAGAACCTACTGTGACAGTCCTCTGCTCCATTCTGATGCATCCACCTACAGACAAATAGATCCACGTCCGTGTCTGTTTTCCTCGTGAGAGCTGGAATCTGGGTCAAAACTGTACGGCTGGATAACTCCAAAATTGCTCATCATTTTTGTTGCAATGTTAACTAGCTTGGAATTGTGAGGGACTGTAACCCTACCGCGAGAGAGTGTAAAACCGATGGATGTCGGGACGTAGGGGAGGGCTTACTCAGCTCCAATATTCTTGCCTACAACTCAGAGGTGAGCTTCTTTTGAACTCCTGCCGCTCTGGAGAAAGTATGTCGTAGAAAACAACAGTTAATTTAAGATCATTTTGAATTGATGATGTTTGTTGGTAAGTAAAAAAACAAAATATAAGTAACAATTTAGTGCATAAACTGTTTTAGAACTTGGATTCTCGTGTTGCTATAATAACTTTATTACTCATGAAGATCTCTACAAATGTATTTCAGGTGTTTTTTTGGCTCCAAGTTTTGTCCTAAAAACAGGAAAAATAGAGTTGTGTGCACAAGAAAAGCTCCATAACCTTCACTTTAAGTTTTCATTGCAGTCAGAATCTTCAGCATCTTGTCTCTTCTCATCGGATGTGGTTCAAAAAACACCACGGCATCTGAGAGACTGCCGGATGGTCGGGTTTATTGTAGGAAAGGATCCGACTCTCACTGCTGACCTAGTGCTTCATGCTTGGCCTCCAACCTTAACTGTTATGAAATTATTGAGATAAAACAGGAATTCAATTCTGAGAAAGTTTCTCAACCATGAAACCATCTATGGATCAAATCTGTGTTGAAACAAGACATTCTTCAGACGTGGGAAACAAGGCTTTAAGATTTAACCTTTTGGCCCTTTTTTGTTGTTTTTGTATTGTCATTTAGAAAATTCTTATACTAATCATACAAAGCAACAACTGAAAGGGAAATAAAATGATCCTAACATAACATTTTTGCAATATTTCCTGCAATGTAGACTGAATTTCAACTGCTTTCGTTCAAAACTAGCATGTTTGCAGCAACAACTCTTGTATTTAAACTGGATTTAGTATTAATGCACTTATTAAATGGTTAAAAAAAGGTGACCTAGTTTCTTATTCAGTAAAAACAGGGAGGCTGTTATATTCACTCACTGCTTGTATATTTTTCTTCTTTTTTTAATGAGAAAGTCTGCAGGATTCAGAGCTCATAAAGTCTTTATGGCGTCGACTTTTCTCTTGATGTTAAAGTCTCGATTTAAAACTGTTTTTCAGTCATTTCAAAAGAGAAGGTTCTGTAAAAACTATACTTTTTAAAAATGTATTTACTTCTGCAGTTGCATTGAAAAAAATCTTTAGTTATACAGCTTTAAAGTTTAAATCTGTCCATCTGAAAATGTTATTAGTAGTTGCCACAACAGCTCATTGTTTTTTGCTTGATTTAGTTTGTATCTTTCCCAGATCCACTTTCTGGTTTATTTTGAAAATCAGTGCATGCATGAACTTTCTGTTTGCTCGACTTTTTCAATTTAATTCGTTTCAGTGAATTGCAAAACAAATTTAACGGGAGCAGTACACAGCATTGCTGCATCAAGTTGACAGTACAAGTTTATCATGATTAACTTGTGAGCTAGATTCACTGCTGCGTATAATTTGCTCAGCTGCGTACAATTTTAAAGACTGTCCCATAGTGGCAAGACATGGTAAAACACCACCTTATGCAGAATCCATCTGCTTGTTGAGTATTTACTGTTATCGTTGTATTTTTCTGTTAGTCTCCCTGCTCTTAAGCATGTAACCCTTTAGCTTTAGCTCTGATGTTCTTGAGCTACAGTAGTTCTTCAACCGTTTATGTAATTAAGGAAATTATTTTGTTGTATTTTTGCTGTATAAATACAGAGAAAAAGATGAAGTAATCGACACGGGGTTGGCAGGACAACCCACTCCTCTTGGAGCCAGAGGGGAGGGCGACAGACCGAAGACCCAACGTAGACGGTGTAAAACCAACTCCCCATGCAACGCAACAGAGATGCACTGCAGACAGACCAGTGTAGATCCAGGGTTAAGCTCTTTTTCTGTATAGAGAACTACTAAAATCTAGAGTGTCAAACCCTTTTAACACTGGCGACACTTACATCACACACTTGTTAAGACGAACAGTAACTCTTCAAGCATTTACGCTATCAACAGGAATTGGCTGACTCTGACCTGGAGAAGATCAGCGTTGCAAAACAGCGCAAAGCTGCTTTTCTTCACAACAGCATCATCTGATACTCGTTGATTGTGTGAGCAGCTCACCACTGTAAAGTGTTGCCTTCTTGTGCAAAAGCTGCTCTTCTCTGCTATAGAATCACGTAAAATGTGTAAACGGTTGAAGAGTTACAATAGTTTAAAGAATGTCAACAGTGTAGCTATAGCTCTGGCATCAAAAATTAAAAACTCAACATCAGGTGTTGAGTTTTTTACAGCTCAAAGCGCTTAGCTTCATGGGTCTTGGACATTCCTCTGACGGAATTGGACACCAGCTGGAAAGCATTCATGTTTGGTGTGCTGTTATACTTCAGGTATTGTGTACACCACCTATACGGCTGTGGGTCAAAAGGTTCGTGCCTGCATACATGTGAACCAAAATTAGCAAACAGTTCTCTGAACTGTCATCGAGTTGCTGCACATTGTGATACGCTGAATGTTTGCACAGAGTTATATCACTGTTTGCTCAAAGCTCTGCTTCAAATGTACTCAGCCAACTCTCTCCTGCTGATGCAATGACCCACACTCCAGTTTCTATTGAGCTAAATTAATTCTGTGTGGTTTTACGTTGTGTCTGCAGTGGTTTAAACTCAATAACGTGGTTCTGATTTTCTTCTAGGAATCTGCTTGGATGTAGGATGTTTTCTAGGAGCTGCATAAAGACAAAGCCTGTGTTTGCATGGGACAAATCAAAAGCCAAAACCCTCATGTGATTTCTGCATTTGCCAGCTGAGCAAAGGTTAGCGTGTTGCCTAAGAAAACCTGTTTGCATTGGTCACGCCATGCAGGCTGACTGTAACGCACCGGACGGCCATTAATCATGTTTTTCAAGGAAACTTTTTCCCAAGAGTCTGTGCTATATTTGAATTGGCTGTGCTCTCGGTGCCGGCTCCCTGGCAGTGTGTGAATATGGATCTAAATCATCTGCCACGGCCTTGTCAGTGCGCCACATTATTTCCACTCCTTCATTGGACATGCGTGACTGAAAAACAGCTATTTTCATTTTTCTGTCTTCCCTTTCAGTCTGAATGTACTGCTAATGTGTGGAGGGAAAACAAAATATCTGCACTAGAGCTTGTAATGATTTTGTAATATTGTTTAAGGTCTTCTTGATAGTCAATAATAAGAAATACATGCATTAGGTAAAGGTTTTCACCAAAACAAGATATGAAACAAACTGCAGAGCAATGCACAAATTTTATATATCATTGCAATTTGGCACAATTAACACCCTTTTTATGTTTTTTTCTCATTAAAACTCTGTATGTGTGAAATCTTTCTGCCATCTGATAAAAATCCCAAAGTCTGGTATTAACTAACTCTCTTGCCTCTTCATTTAGTTCCAGCTCCTCTTCTAAAGCTTTTTTAAGGATGAATAGTGAGAACTCGCACGATGATTTTCTCATGTTTATTTACTGCATGATGGAAATATTGTTGGAAATATTTCAAAATGGGAGCTTGAAGATGAGTTTCTTCAGTTAGTTTTTCTGTATTAAGCATATACTTGAAAGGTCTGGGTTTTATCCTTCATTTTTAATAGAAATAACTAAAGGAGTTCTGACATCAAACTCTTTTTTTAGATACTAAAAATCCTGTATATCTTCACTATTTACCCTAAAGAAGCTCATAATCTGAATAATGAATCCACATTAACGAGACTATTCTGTTATTAAATCCAAATTGCACCTTTCTTTTGGGTTGGTTTGATATAAATATCCTTGTTTCTCAGATTTAAATTCCAAAGAAGAAAATGAGAGAATTACTGACTGACAGGAGCAGATGTTTGATTGTTGAATGCAAACAATACTTATTCACAAATGTAATAAATTTTAATGTGAGCGAGTCAAAAATGTGAGCCTCAGAATAAGGAGCCTTTGGGAACTCCACAAGCAGGTTTTGGGTGTCTTTTCTATTATGTATATGAGCAGTGATGGAAGTACCTCATTACAAAAGTATTGAATTACAGTAATATATTAGTTTTCATAGGGAAAAAGTAGTTTCAGACATTAAACTATTACTAACCTTTATCACTAATCATCTAATGTTTGTAACCTTTGTATTTTAACTGCAGAAGCTGAAATGCCAGTCATCAAGTGGGTGTTAGTTCACTCTGTAACGGCGGGCCAAAGTCTCCCTTCTCTGCTACAATTCTGAAGCATCCACTTGCAGACAAATAGATCCAAGAACGTTTTCATTTTCCTTGTCTGAGCTGCCATCTGGCTATAAACCGTACAGCTGGTTGCTCTGATGTTGCTCGTTGGTTTTTTTTTCTACGCTAATGTTAGCTTGGGCTTGTGAGGTGATATAAGCTAGCGGGAGAGATTGAGAATGCTGGGAAATTAGCACAGCTAACTTTTCGCACCAACAGTCCCGCCCCCAAACCAGAATCAAATTTCTGATTGGCTCTTGCTGCGCTCCAGAAAACCTCTTTATAAAATGATGCAGGCTTTTTCATTTTAGCTAAAAGCTGCATAATCATAAATAATAGACCACTGTTTACAGTACAAAAGATATAGTTTGTTTGCGACTTTAAGCCTGATTTTTGAACAACATCATGAACACAGTTTGGAAGTAACACTTAACCCTGGTCATACCTTTTCTTTGTTGTTTTTTGAAAATGTTCGTTTTGGAATAATTTTGAGCCCAACAGTTATTAAAATGAGTAAACATCATCTTTTCCCCACTCTGTTTAATTGCATCCGTTTCCCCCGGTGTACTACTATCTTTGTCGACCGCTGTATTAGCTCACTGAGTCAAGTAACCCTTTTAAGATTCGCAGGTTTTTGATCAATTATTCAGAGTTTGAGTGGAACACTGAATGAAATGATCTGATCCAGCTAATCTCTGAGCATCAGAGGTATGTTAGCGTTTGAGTTTCAGCACTGCTTGGCTCTTTGTTCCATTCCGTCAGAACAAACTGTGCACTCTGCGCATGATCTAATTTCTGCAATGTTCCGACAGATATCATTACATTATCCTGAAGCATTCACCGTCTTGGACAAAGTGGGCGTTTAACCCCGACGCGTCCCAAAGGAGACGGAATGCAAGAGACAAATTTCATTAGACATGTCAGTGGGTCAATAAAATTCACTGTGTGGGAACAAGAATGTTCTAATACTCATCAATCATTCTGATAATCTCCTAATGTCTGCAGTGGAGGAACTATTGCCATGTCTCATCAAAATGAAAGCATTTAAAACGACAGGGACAGGCCGGCTTAATGTCAGCGACCTCTGACATCCACCGAAGTGATGGGCGGGGTTACAATTTACAGCAGGGTGAGTGTTCCCCTCTAATGGATCCCTGTTTCCAAGATTAGCAGCAGAGTTTATTTAGTTATTCAGAGGATTTGATAGAATTCATAGATTTTTTTCTATTGTCATGTTTATAAAAGCAATGCTATAAATTCCCAGAGGCCAGATGTCTCACCTTTGATTAAATAGTTCAGTTTAATATAGTTGCCTGCTTCTTGACTTTTAATCAGTGGTCAAACTGGTGTCAAGCTCTTTTTCTGTCCGCAGTGGCGTACCTCCAGCTCAGCCTAAATGAAGTAGTCCTGTAATCCTGACCAGTGCATGGTCGCAGTACTTTTCTCTACATGTAACGCATTAAAAACAAAACACATTTCATCAGATCTCTGCAGATGCCCATCATGTTGGCCCTCAGCCTAAGAGGATTGTGTTAAGGCCATGTATGATGAACCCTGTGTATGACCTGCTCAAGCTGCTTCACTACAACCCTGATACTACACAGGTCATGACCTCATCTACATGAGTTTATCTTAACCCCCCCAAGACAAATTCTCATTTACCTTCATATCATCATGGTAATTTAGATTTAAGACTGTTTACAAAGAAAAAAATGTTTTGTTTGACATGCTGTTACAACAACAACAATGACCAATCATTACAATGTGTGACCAAACATGACAATAATACAATATGCAATAATAAAAAAGCTGTGACTGTGCTGTAACCTGTGACTAGAACTGACATTATGATGTCATGCGTCTCTCTGCAGCATTCTCCTTTCTTAAATTCTTTTCTCATTTCTGTTTGTATTTATGATCCTTGTTTTGTTGAATTTAATGTATTCGGTATTTAATCCTGACTCAAGAGCTGCCGAAGAAAAATTCCAATGTACTTGTTTCTGAAGTTTTAACATGTTCAAATGGCAAGAAACTCTTAAACTATGTGTGCTCTATTATGCCTAAACTGTCTTTATATAATATCAAAAATAAATACAATAATAATATAATGTTTGTGTCTGAGAAAAGTGTATAAAGTGTGTAAAGTGTGTGTGTAGGATTTCACCTATATATAACCTCAATAACCTATAATCAGACTACAAACATTAGCTGCTAGCTTCATGCAGCAATCAGACCACAAACATTAGCTGCTAGCTACATGTAGCAGACAGACTACAAACATTAGCTGCAAGCTCCATGTAGCAATCAGGCAACAAACATTAGCTGCTAGCTTCATGTAGCAGACAGACTACAAACATTAGCTGCAAGCTCCATGTAGCAGACAGACCACAAACATTAGCTGCTAGCTTCATGCAGCAATCAGACCACAAACATTAGCTGCTAGCTCCATGTAGCAATCAGGCAACAAACATTAGCTGCTAGCTTCATGTAGCAATCAGGCAACAAACATTAGCTGCTAGCTTCATGTAGCAGACAGACTACAAACATTAGCTGCAAGCTCCATGTAGCAGACAGACTACAAACATTAGCTGCTAGCTTCATGCAGCAATCAGACCACAAACATTAGCTGCAAGCTCCATGTAGCAATCAGGCAACAAACATTAGCTGCTAGCTTCATGTAGCAATCAGGCAACAAACATTAGCTGCTAGCTTCCTGTAGCAAACAGACTACAAACATTAGCTGCTAGCTTTATGTAGCAATTAGGCTACAAACATTAGCTGCTAGCTTTATGTAGCAATTAGGCTACAAACATTAGCTGCTAGCTTCATGTAGCAATCAGGCTACAAACATTAGCTGCTAACTTCATGTAGCAATCAGGCTAAAAACAATAGCTGCTAGATTCTCCCACACGCGAACGATGCGGAGAGCTTACGGAAACATTTTTGGCCACGTGGGCGAGCAGCAAATTCTCCGAGTGGCGAGAAAGGTGCAGGCCACACGAATCGCGTTAGGTGTGAATGCACCTTTAGAGCTGCTTTGAAAACTCTAGTGCTAAGTTCACACCAGACGTATCACGCAGTTAAGAACATACTGAAAGCGGGATTTTGACGCTTTTAGCATAGAATGTTCACGTTCTGTCGCTACCCGGTTCTAGCAAACGCACATACACTTGGAAGAGATTAGGTGCAAAATGTTGAATCTTGCTCCAGACTTTTTCTGTCATATTTTAATTTCCAATATATGCAAGATTTGAATTAAAAAGGGACGCCATCCATACATCACTACTGTAGGAAATCTAAGTCCCTGATTGGTCAAAGTTCAACTGATTTTACTTTCACTGAGCATTCAGTGGCCACGGTTTTGTACATAGAACCCAAAAGCAGGCTTAAAAACATGAGTAGCAACTCGAGAACACAGGTGTTTTGATTGTGCACATACATGAGTTTACGTAGGCTTTTTCATTGGAAGTGGTTGCTTGAACGCCTGTTGAGGAGGCCGGTAGGAACGTACCATGTCAGCATATGAAATTCTAATGTTTTGCAATCCTGTTAGTATTTTAAACTGTCAGCTCAAAAACTTGTTAAAGTTTGACATTTGTGGCAAAATAAGTTTTTAAAAATCATAAAAGTAAAAATATTTTAAGAGGGTTGAGAAAAGTTAAACTGCTTCAGGTCTGACCTTTGCTACTTACAGGAGTTTATAGACTATTGTGTTTATGGTTGGTTCTTTTAAATCTCACATGTCACAGGCGCCCTGATCCTTTGCATCATCCTTTGTTTGCACTGGACATTGACTTTAATTCCTGTGATTGTTCCTACACGCGACTTATTGTTTGCAGTAAGCACTCTTCTTTTTTTTCCTATCCTGCAGGATTTTCATAAACGTTTCAAATCATTTCTGAAAATCCCTTTATAAGATCTGCAGCACCTGCTCCAGCTCCCCGTCTGTGTGATGTGCTGATGGTTTTGCTGCAGCTTTGACCGCAGTGACATAACACCCCAGCTCAGAACAGGAGCGCACAGGCTTGGTGATGGGGATTACAGCTCATTCTTCAGAGCGCTGCGTTTATTTTAAGGTCCAACTGGATGAAACAGGATTAGCATCACAATGAATCTGCTTGCCTATAAAACCCAGAGGTCAGCTCCTCTTTGACCTTTGACTTTTGAGATGTTTGATAATTCCCGTCTGTGTTGTGATGGCTAAACATGAATCTAATGAGCTGTCATTCCAGCGAGGTGCCCGTTTTTGATCAGCTCAGGTTTTCTTTTAAAGAGGCCGCCCGCTGGTGACAGCTTTTATTTATTAGTGCATTTCCTCCACTGCTGCAGCTATTGGAGATCACATGACAGCATTGCTGGTTGGAAAAGGAAGCGCTTAAAGTCTCCAGTATCAGAACCAGTATTTGCTGGCCCTGTTTAGGAAGCCTTACTTCCTTTTCTTGGGTAATAGAGTGCTGTTACTAAAAGTCCAGGTTAATCAGTGATGGGCCTCGCTTGAGTGAAAGCATTGACTGATCCATGCAGGACGCCAGGTCCAATGTCTATTTAATGAGCCGTTTTGTGCCAGGACATTTTATATGTTCTTACAGCAGCTCCTGGTTGTTTTTCAGATGGACCTTAATTCAGGTTATCTGATCAGTTTAATTAGTTTAAAAGAGTTTTCAAGATAAATTACAGTAATGATTAAAACAATTTACTCGGCAGACGTTGTAATCTGGGATAGTTTTGTACTACGTAAAAGTTTAGTTTTGACTTTACAGGAAAAAAATAGGGTTTTTTTGCCCATGAAAAAACTCGTTCTGTCATGCAATAATCTTTTGTGGTGCGAATAATTAATCATGGCTTGTAATTAATAAATCTAACTGATCTATTTTAATCCAACAGAATATTGGCTGTTTTCTTTTCTCATTATTGGCAGCATGTTTGAGAGGAACAAGCATTCATTTAAGTTTTTAGGTTACAGCTATGAAAATCTTACTAAATCCTTTCAGCCAATATCAATGGCTGATTCTGGTACTGGCTGCTGCTATTTGGTAGTTTTTGACTAGAATTTTAGTAAACAGAGCAAGCTAGCCATAAACAGATGTGTCAGACTGCGGGACAGGCGGTGAGAAGGAAGTCGAAAGTATCTTGTTAAAATTCGTTTTATCAAACCGCCTACTTTAAATAAAACCATCATCACTTACATTAAATCATTGAATCGAAGGTTCTCTTCTGAGGGAGGGTTAGAGTTAGGGAAATTAGCCAGCAGCAAGAGGTGGAATAATTAAACCGTTCGTCTAGTTAAGTGGTTAACCTTTATTCTCCTTTGAGTTCTTCTTTTTTTGTTTTTCCCCTTTCTTTTTTCTGTCTCTTTCCTCACTCTATCCCCATTTTTACTTCTCATCTTGGATGATCAGATCAAATGTAAGTACAAATGTTTCACAGCTAACCACAATATGGGATCTAGTACATGTATGCACACGCTCGCAGAGGAACACCGTTCGGACTGTTCACACCTCGTATTGATACATGTGGTACTACAAAGCGGTACACAGTCAAAAGACCACCGGATACACACAGCTCTTTCAAACACAAGGATCACACAGGTTTACACACGGTGCCGGTTTACTCAGTCAGTTTAGCAAAGCTCAACTTTGTTACATGGAATGTATGGAGAGTTAATTCTTGTGGAAAGAGGCTGGCGGTTTTGAATCACCTGAGTGTTCTTAAAGCAGATGCTGCTTCCCTGCAGGAGACCCATTTAACTAACATAATAGATCCATCTTCTCTCCTCCCTACAGTTTCCATCCGTATACTCAGCCAGGTATGAGTCAAAGCAAACAGGTGTTGCTATACTGATTCACAAAAATGTTTAATGTAGTCATACAGAAACCAGTATGTATGGTCCAAATGTTGATGAGCCCCTCCTTTTTTCACAGATTTTGTCAGTTTACACTAATTCCACAATTCTCTTAGGAGGAGACTTCAACCTGGTTCTGGACCCTAAGCTCAACAGACTGAGTTCAGTGGGGAAACAGCAAAGCTGGCAACCAGTAGAAACTCTCACGCAGCTTATGGAGGGTCTCTGTGACGCTTAGATAGTTAGCAACTCCTTCATTAGAGATACTTGTATATATCCAATAGGTATCAATGATCACGTTCCAGGTTCCTTTACGAGCTCTAAGAACATATCTAATCTATCTTTTAAAAGCTGGAGGTTTCATACATCTCTGCTTAAAGACCAAGACTCCATTAACTTCTTCAAAAGAGAGTGGGACATCTTCAAAGACAGAAATGATACTCCAGATGTTTTCCCGTGTGTTTTTTGGGAGACGGCAAAAGAGAGGCAAAATCATTTCTCATCTTTTTCCTTCCTGAGAAGGAGGGTCTAAGGGAAGGGATGTCAGTTTAGCCGAGTCTGTTTAGTTTAGCAACCAGCTATTGTTCATACTTTATGACTGACTTTATGTTTTTGTACAATTACTGGTGTGACACTCATCTTAATCCATGACCTTGTATTACCATCTGCCCTCATCCTGTTCGAGCGGCTAAAACTCGATAAAGTTCAGCTTCTATTACAAAAAGGGTTTACAAAAACACACTGAAAGAGTAACAAACAACCCTGATTGTAAAAGCAAAACATGTCCATCACAAGAGGTTCTCAGCTGCAATCTGCATTCATTTGCTGGACAGGACAAATAAAGAAAAGAAGGATCCGACTGGAAGAACAGTCAAAGCAGGTACCTCCTCCTGCTTCTCAAATGCCAGGTTCCGGCTCCAACTGAGGTTCCAGGATGACTTTGGTTTGACCAGGGAAGGAGGCAAATGTGGAGCCACTAAAACCCCTGATTGTCAACACCTGAGGGTAACAGAGAAGATCATTATGAAAGGCACTTTTTTTTCATCTAGCATCCTCACATACTCGTTTTAGATTTTTAGCTGGAATTTACGCTAATCCAAGATTAGTTTCCGAGTATTGAAACGCTGCACATTAACAAGAGGTCAATTCAAAGTAAAAATCTGTAAATATTATTCTTGAGGCTGGAAAACATGTCAGATTATTAAGAAAAAAACAGGAAAACATGGTCATTGGATGGATTTGAGACATTTTATTTAATGTATCTACAGAACATTTTAGATGATTCACTGACTTTACCAAACCAATAATGTTACTAAATCCTACAATTTTGTTACTTCTATCACACTGGAACCCTAAAGTTAATTTGCATTTTATTGAAACATTTCACAGAAACACTACATCGATGCAAGCTGGAAGAGGATAACTGCTGCCGGTAGAACTCATCTTCTGGGAAACATGAATATCTGTGTTTTTAATCTTGCAGCAGCAAAGAAAAGGTCGGGTTTGCAGAAGTTGAAGAGATTCTCTTATATAACCCCAGATCCTTGCGTTAAACACTTTGATTTACATGTTTGTTCAAGTGTTTTAGTCCGGAGAAAGGTAAAACTTTCCACTGCTGTCTGTAATCGCTGATGTGTGTCTGTGATAGCCAGCAGACTGGCCTTGTATGTCACGCACGCTGCTTTGTGAGCCGTATAAATTGCATTCTTTTGTCTCTCAACAAACCCTTTTTTTGGGAGTGACGAGAATGAGCTGAAAATCTGAGCCTTAACGGCTCATGAGCCGGCTATCTTTGTGCACAATCCTCTGCAAAGGTACTCACACACTCATCCTCATCTTCATCACTGAAAGAAAATCTGTTTTCTCCTCTGCTGTCAGCTGTGCTTGAAAGTTTCAAATTTCCAACCTTTCTTTTGGGTTTTTCCAGGGGGAGCTGGGTGGAGCGAGTCTTCCAGCAGTGACGGAGGCTGCAGACTGATTTCACGATAAAGTCAGTGTTAGGAAACGCATCAGACCATAATCTCTCATCAGCCACACTTCAGCTAGAAACTCATTTTCTATCACCTCCATCAGATTATATTGGTCCTTTAACCATCTCGTTACATTTTTTGTTTGTTAGTTGTTGTTTTTTACATTTTACAGTTTGTTGCAAAAATATTAAAAGGGCCAAACCATGAAAAACCAACTTTTTGAGCTTTGAAGTGTATTATACTGTTCATTCCTCACTATAAACAACCTCAAAGCGGTATTTTGATCCGTTCACATATTTCTGAGTAATCCTCTAAAAACCTGTGCTCTCTGCAGCAGCCCCTCCCCTACGCATAAAAACGAGCTGGTTCTCACGAGCTGACGTCACAGATTGAGGACCGCCCCTATCGGGAAGAGTCTGCGCTGCCAGCACCGCCCCTACACAAACACTTTCTCTGCAGAGCTAGCGGTGATCTACAAAACGCTTTCATTTTATATGCCCAACATGCACATGCTTCTTTGCAAAAAGTTTGGATGTTGTTTGTTTGCATGCACAGACAAGCGCAGACATGCTGAAGCTGGCTCTAAGAGGATGTCGTGAAATGGGCGGGACCGACACGGAGAGAAAGGCGGTGTCTCAGAGATCGAGTGGTTTTACCTCCGGGTGTGAAAAGAGTCCAGAAAATGAACTATTTCATAATAATTTGCTTTTTAGTGTTCCAAAAGTAATATATGGTCATATTTATGGATATTGTTTACTCTGTGAGGCTTAAAAAAGTAATGGGATGGCCCCTTCAACTTATTTCTGATTATTTTTTTTCCCTAAACCTTAACACATTTAATATTTAAGAGAGAGGTTTGCTTCCATGATCTGTGGTTTCCATTTGGGTAAAACTCGCCTTTATGAGTCTTTGTTTCTGCAGAAGTCAAACACCAAATTATGGACTTCATGATGTATCAACCTAAATATAACCAGGTACAAAAATTTTTTTTTTTTTTTAATTGATAAAAGTTGACCTCAAAAAAGCTCAGAAGTAATAATATTTACTGGTATTGGCTTAAATGCAGAGTTACTTCAAACAAATAAATGAGCAGCTTTGACTGCTAAGTACATTTTTGTTCCTTTTGTCAGGGAATTTGCAAATATTGCTTCAATTTTCTAGTATAAATGTTTTAACGTCTTAAGGCAAACATTTTTTTAACTTGAAACAGTTTGGAGATCGCTGCTATTTTTATCCTCCTTACATGATAAGCAGCGAGTTTGTTTTGTTAACCATCACTGATGAATGTGAGATTCTTTGTTCTTGGTCTCTTTGAAATCTTTCTTTTATCAGTTTACCTGATCATTTTCCATTGTCATTACATCTATTTTATGTATATCTTTTTATTTACATTCAGGTTTCTAGCATGAATTATGTCGTCTACTTTATGGAGCTTTAGTCTCACTGAACAAATCTTCATTTTTGTCAGTTACCTTCTCGCCGAGGCCGCTCACTACAGCCGTCTCACTGCCCTCTCTCTGACACTGCCGTTCTCATTAAAAAGAACCTGAGCTTTTTTCTTTTGAAATGCCTTTGCTTGCATTAAGACAAAAAGCTAGAAACACTTGCTGTCAGTTTTAAACGTTTATTAAGGGTTTTTGAGCCCAGAAGTCCTAGTCTGTGAATATCTTGCTAACTTTAACAAGCGGTTTTTGTTGGCTGTTAGCCTCCTGCTCACACCGGTGCCATAATCCACTGTGATTTACAGAAATCAAATGTATTTCATTCATGATACATGATACTTCTAGCACATTTATTTGAAATAACAAGCTTGAAAAATACGGCACATCTTCATTTGCCATCATGAGATGAATATGAATGATAAAATGTCCACTGCTCTGTGCTAAAAATGCAATTAATGTTTCAATTTAAAAATGTTGATTATTTTTCAATTTTAAAATCTCTGTATTTTGCATATTTCCCCGCATAAACAGGGAAGTAAGGCAGGACTGAGATCTGCCCCAGATTAGATGGTGCAATACCTAGCAAACTGGGTGTGCATAGTGTGTGCATTAAAGATCCACTCCAATGAAAACTGTGTTTTTAACATGTTGTAGTAGCATTTTTCTCATAATGGAGAACATATATATAAAATAATTTAAAATTAAAACTGTTTCAGAGGATTTCTAGATGCAAATAGTGTTGGATTAGGAGCAGATGAAATTCTGCGGTTTGAAAAAGCTCAGGTTTGTGACCCAGCAGGCCAAAGTCTCCCTTCTCTATGGAAATTGCTCACTGATTTTGTTACATTAATATTAGCTTGGGCTTGTGAGGTGCTATAAGCTAGTGGGAGAGAGTTTAAAAAAAGGGCTGATGGGATATTAACAGAGCTAACCTTTGCACGAACAGTTTCATCCACAACCCAGAGGTCGCTCCTGCTGTGCTGCAGAAAACAAGTCTTAAAAAAATACCTTTTTTTTTTTTGATAAAAATTGCATAATCATAATCAAAGACTATGATTTTACAACAAAATAAATAAAAGAAAATAGAGTTGAAATGGGATTTTAAGATAACATATTTGCCACCAATGTAATGCTTTAATATAATGCCATCCATCCATCTTCAATAAAATGTTTTTATGCATTCTAGACATTTATGTTTATTTCACATTGTTCCTTTGCAGGTGACATGGTGAAACAGTGGTTGGAAATCATCCCTCACAGTGAGAAGACCCAGCTGGGACCCTTTCGTGTGGGGTCAATTTATCAATCAAGAGAGTACCTTGGAATTTTTTTTAAAAAGAACCTGACAGTTATTTTACACATTCAGACCTGTAGTTGCTTCTGAATAAACCAACAAAAACCCTGGACAAAGACGAGCCGTCAAACTGTCCACACCTCCACATGCCTGTTGGACTTGTCTGTGTGTCAAAAGCCAAACATGGTGGCGGAGATGTGGTGGTTTGGGCTTGTTCTGCAGCAATGGTCACAGAGCTGACCGTGAACTCTGTACCCTGTGCAGTCGAACGCGAGGCCATCTGCTTGGTGGCTTAAGCCTGGCTGGAACTGGGTCACGCCGCAAGACGACAAATCTCATGCAAAGCAGCAAATCTGCAGCAGAACAACTGAAAGCGAAAAGGAAAGGGGTTCCGACCCAAACCTAGAGACAAAGCCGAAATCTTAGCTTGTGATAACCTGTAGTTTGCCCTCTGGAGAGATTTTAATATCTCAGTCAGTAATGGCATCCCTCAGAGCTCAGCTCCAGTTTCATGGACAGCCGTTGGCAGGTGAATGCACATTATTGACACTAAACAAACATTGCTCTGGCCGGCTTCTTCACATTTATGCAGAGCTTGTCGTGTTTTACCAAACAGGTCGTCCAGGCTTTTTCACATTTTTTCACGACGGCCTAATTTTTGCTGCAATGAACGAGAAAATCACAAAGTAACAAGCAGAGGTAACTACTCTTGTATAACTTGTAGGCAAGAAAAACTCTTTCATGTGTTTTTTAAGGCAGTGGACATTTTTTCTGTGTGCTCTTGTAGGATGAATTATTCTGTCTGCTTAGACACAGCAGAAGAACTGTGACTTCCATCTGCATATTTCTTCTTATCAGAGCTGATGTCACGGCGACTGCGTGAGCCCTGTCTCGTTAATAATGGAGAGACAAGAATTGCACATTAGCAGTTTATTTCCTCGCTCGGGCCATTAGAGTTAAACACAAGCTAGAAACGTCTCTTTAAATTTGCATTCTGCTCGGTCTGGAAGCTCCGCGTTTGAACGTCCTCATAAAACCTCAGAGGTGAGGTTTTTTATTAACAACTGAAGCGCTTTTTCTATGAGACTTTGGGAGAATCAAATGTGTGACGTTATGACCATAAACATCCAAATATTTACCTTATGAATCCGTTAGTACAAATGCGCCTGACATTAAAATGTTATAAACCATGGTGGCAATGGTCTCTGACCTTCATGCTCTGGAGGCAAAGTGTCTCATTATGGAAGGACAATTTTACCGCATTCAAGCTCTCACAAACTCGCCAGACAGGACTGAACCCAAAGACTTTAATCTTTTGCGTGTTTGTTCGCTCTTTATCGTAGGAGTTCTAAAATGGAGAAAATCCACAAAGGAGTCATCTTTCATTTTTATTTTTTTACAATTGTTACAGGATAAGGCTGCAAACCCCCCTCTATACAAACCTTTACACATTTTTAAGACAAACGTTAATCTCTTCCCGCTTATTTCTCTTGTTTAAGTTCTCAAATTTCAAACCTACATTGAAAGATAAATCCAGGATTATTAAGTGAAAACAGAAATGATTGCGATGGAAAATTATTTGCAAAAAGAACACATTCTGTACAAGAGACATGGATTGATTGACAATGATCTAAAGATAATCAGGACGCGGAACACAATGGACTGTAAAAAAAGAAATATCAAAAAAATCTGTGAAAAAGCCAGACCGTGACTGATGAACCGCGATATAACGAGGGCCATTGAGGCCTCAAAAAATTGATATATATATTTTTGTTGGGTTAAAAAATTGCCTGATACAAATACAAAAAAAAAGAAAGTTGCAATCTATGTTAGGACAGACAAAGTTTAATGGCAGTGATCGAGCTGCGTGCGTTAAATTCCAGTTGTGGGTGACGTCACCAGCAGGTGTCACATTCTGCAGTGACTGGAGCGATTCGGCTCTATTATCTGTGTGACCTCTGCGACAGGGGTCACTTGGAAGTATAAACCAGCCCTTAAAATATGCTCCGGCAATGCAGCAATGTGCATCTCGATGAAGACGAATTTCTATCAGTTTGAGGAGCTGGTCGCATGTAGATACGTGTGAATGACAGCAGCCTTTCTTTGACATCAGGTATGTGTGACGCTTGTTTTGACCTCCAATGAACAGCGCCGTTCTTTCACTGACCACAGTTTGAATTCTACCAAAAAAATATAGGAGTGAGTGGCTAGCTGCTCAAAATAACTTGTGACCAAAGTTAAAATGTTTGAAAAGAGATAAGAAAGACTAAATCAAAAATGGTTCATGAGTTTTGTTTCTCCCTCACTAATTTAAAGAGCAGACTTAAAAAACGCACTTTAAGTTTAAGCCTTAGTTTGTGTTTAGCAGTTAGTTAATAGAAGACTAAATAAAAAGAAAACTGCCATTTATTTCTGATTTAATTATTTGAAATTTGTTTTTGTATTTCTTGATTGATTTTATTCATAATTTTGTACAGAAAATAGTTAATAATAACATCAAAACAGTACAGTTAATACATTACATGTTCCATACAGCATGTTACAACCAAACAATGGCTCTAACTGAAGAAGTTCTAAACTTGGTTCCACTAGGGTCCTTTTTCATCTTGTTTTGTGATATAAAATAAAATGTAAAAAACTGAAAAGATTAGAATGGTTTTTTTTATTTCTAAATTGAATTGGCATTGGCTCCCAGACACCCACTACTGCATGCTGAGCCAGTACTACACTGGTTCAAAAACGTTTTTGGAAAACAAGAAATAATTTGTGTCAGTTGGTAACTTCTCATTTGAGCCAACAGACATGAAATGTGGAGTTCACGAAGGCTCCATCCTGGGGCCACTTCTTTTTAATATCTACATGCGCCCACTTGCCCAGGTTATAAAGAACAACAACATTAGTTACCAGAGCTATGCAGATGACACGCTGATTTATATTACAATGACACCAGGAGACAGAGGCCCTCTTGGTAAATGCATTGAGGACATCAATGACTGGATGTGTCACAACTTACTTCAGTTATCGCTACAGAGCTTCAATTTATTCATTTTAACACCACAAACCAGGCCAGTAACTTGGGTTTAGTGATGGACACAGATCTACATTTTGATAAACAGATTAAGACAGTGACAAAATCAGTCTACAATCATCTCAGAAATATTTCAAAGATTAAAGATCTGATGTTTAAGCAGGACCTGGAAAAACTAGTTCATACTTTCGTCTTTAATTGACTTGACTACTGTGACAGTGTTTATACAGGACTACAAAAAAAATTTAAATCAGAAAATTGCAGACCACTCAGAGCTCAGCTGCTCAGGTTCTCACAAGGACCAAAAACGTAGACCACATCAGTCGAGTTCTGAGGTCTTAACACTGTCTGCCAGTCTGCCAGAGAACAGACTTTAAAGTTCTGTTTCTGGTTTAAAAAGCTTTGAATGATTTAGCACCAAAATATATGACTGACCTCCTGACCCAGTATATACCAGCCAGATCTCTCCGCTCATCTGGATCTGGTCTGTTGTCAGTTCCGAGAGTCAAAACTAAACAATCAGAGAATCTGCATTCAGCTTCTATGCTCCACAGATCTGGAACAGACTTCCAGAAACAGTAGATCAGCTAAAACAGGTTTTAAATCCAGGTTAAAGACCCACCTGTTCTCAGCTGCATTTGATTAGTTTGTATTCCAATGTTTACATCTGCCCTTTTTATCTGTGCTTATTTTAAATTCACTTCTTTTTAACTTTCTTTAAATCTCCTTTTCATGATCACATTTTTACTTTTTCTTTTGATTGTTTCTTTTAATGTTTTATGTAAAGCACTCTGTATTATCTTTGTACATGAAATGTGCTATACAAATAAACCTGCATTTCCATAGTAACACGGAGAAGTTATTTTGCTCCATTTTTTTTCTAAATCAGCCTTGAAGAGGAAGTTAATGTTGATTTCTGAAATAATTCATTGTATCGATGCATTTAATAACACATATTTAATACATGAATTTGTAGGATTTAGTTTGAATAAGTCCAAACATCTCCACATGTATAGTTTTTTAAATCCATTGACTTTGATTGAGCAGATGTGGTCATTTAGCCACGTCCAGCACCTCATCGGTTCTTTGAAGTGCAGTTCCCTGATTCCCAGTGCGAATAATGTTCCCTGGGAACAGATGTGACGAAGAGCACTCTGATGATTGTGGCTGTAATTGGCTTCAGCTGAGGTCTTTGCGTAAAGGTTAACGCTATCTCCTTCTGAGAAACGCTCGGTCTGATTAATCCGTACTGGTGAAACGCAGAATGTGGCAGTCGGGACAGCAGAGAGGGTTCCAGTTTTTGTTGATTTCCACTGTATGAGGTTAGTGAGTGGATTCACATGCTTGTGTGGGGTTTTATCTGAAAACGTGACAGTAGAGCTCCTTTTGTCTTTGTTCAGACATAGCTTGTGAATGAGGCGTCAAGGCGAAGCTCTGGGTAGTGCAAGCCAGTTTACTTTGATTTATCTGCATGGGAATAAAGCTGCAGCGTGTGTGAAAGTGTATGTCACTGATCAAGACAAGTTTAATCATCTTTCCTGAGGGGGTCGATTGATGGACTCTGGTCTCTAATTACTTCCCTCTTTCTAAGAGCTGCTCATCAATGCTTCAGATATAAGTGTTAATATTTAACAGAGAGCAGTGCAATGCGACAGCCACCGCTCCCTCCGTCAGGGCTTTACAGATAAGCTGTCTGAACCTACTTCCTTATCTTTAAACCCCATCCTTTCGAGCTCTAACTGGAGCGACTGCATTACAGTCATTGAAGCTGACCCAGAAGAGAAACAGTTCTTCTAAAGAACTGCCAAACAAAGAATCTGCTAAAGCACTTATGCCAATTGATGATTCAACTTCCTTTTACATTTTTTAAATGTTCTGCTTTTTGTCATTAACTTTGTTTACTTTCATACAAGCAAAAAAAAATTTTTTCTTCATGGAAAAATTATTCTTCAGGATATTTTAGATAAAGTCACTTCCAGAGCTAGGGTTTTGCAGAATTCTGACAGAATTCTGACAGCAGAGCTTCACTTTTTTGAAACGTCCTCCTCCTAACTCATAGATGCGATCTGGCTCCCAACGCCGCAACGGACTGCAGGAGGTGTGGTTTCCTCACGACACAATGTGACCTTTCGTTATTGCACAACTGGCTTCATGCAGCTGCAGCGAACCCATGAAGCCATGAAGCTTGTGCATGACTGCATGCTGGTGCATGAGGTAGGTTTTGCAGAATTAGCGTGGAGCCTCTATATTTTGTTATTTACTTATCTGTTAGCAAAGTTAAATGAACTCTGCGACCCCTCCCAGCACACATTCCCTGCCAAATAGCAACAGAAAACAAAGAATTAAAACAAGTCAAGCTTCTTTAGAGTCTCCTCCAGTCTGGATCCAAGAAAGCTTGAGGCTCCAATCCCTGTGTCTGCTGCAGTTTGCAGTTACTTGTTTGCTTTGAATGCAATTTTAATATTTTATAAGTTGAAAGTTTTGTTTTGTTCACACTCTGATTTCTGTTACTTTGAATCCTTAATTTTTTTTCGTTACTATCTGGACTTCTAAAGCTGAATGTGACTTTTCTTTTTGTTTGTTTGTTTGTTTGTTTGCCTGGTCAAGAAAACCATCGACTCAATATGAGAACTGGAATGAGTGGCCCCCCGGAATTCCAAACAGGAAATACCCGCTGGCTGCAAGAGACCAAAATTCCAATTTCTATTTTGAAATCAAAAGCTTTTACTCTGTTTATATATTTGTCAGAATAACTATTCTTGTTCCATTTTTATATTCTTGTTGATTCAATTTTTTCATATTTTGTTTCTGTAGTTCAAGTTATTCAAGTTAAAAACTGACCAATCAGACGCTTTATAAAAGTAGACGGTCTCACATTTAACCGACCTAAACATTTGATTGACAGATTCCCCGCCCTCAGTGGTAGGATTGTGGACTTCAATCAAGCTTACTCCTGATTGGCGAGTGGTTGCCATAGAAATGCTGACTCAGACGACTTGGAACAATCACTGCTCACTGACGTCAAACATGTACCGATACATGACGTATCTAAAACAAAAACTGAATGAATATTTGTTTCAAACCAGAAATGAGCCATTTTCTAATATTTATTTTGCTTTTGTTTTTTGTTTTTAAGCTTTAAGATTTGCTTTTATTGTGTAAAACACTTTGTGTTACCTATGTACGAAAAATGCTTTTTAAATAAATTTTGATTTGAATCGAATAACAGATTTTTCATTATTTTTTTTGTTGTTTTGCTTAAGATTATGGGAGACTGAGGCAGATGTGGAGAGAAGAAAGAGGTAGAAATTTGGGCTTGCTAGAAAGAAGGAAGCTGAACATTATTAGTCATATTTTTTTGTTAACAGGAAGGTTGCACTTCTATGAATAAACCACACACAACCACACACTCAAATATCTGCACACATAATTATTGTCTGTGCAGACCTCCATCCATCATTAGACACACTCTCCTCAGCACATCCTGGGTCTTCAAACAGGCCCTTCTCCTGGTGGGGCGCGCCCGAGCCACCAGGCCTCTCTTGATTCATTGTTTTACTCACATGCTCAGTAAATTGATTTTTCAAACAGATTTACAACCTAAAAAGTAATTATTTAAAGTAGTGAGACCGTAAGGTGTGGGCAGATCAAAAGTAATCCATTTTTTGTTTGCCTGTGGTCATTTTATTGTTGTTCTGTTCACATTCTCACTCACAACTCATCATTTATGGACGTATGGTTCAGCCCAACACTAAGGTCACTTTATGACGTTTGGGGCAATCCCACCTCGTCGTTCTTCAACATGCTTCATTTATACATTTCTTTAACATTTATAGCATATATATAATGATAAAACCTTTGAAGTCTCAAGCTAAGTATCTTTTGTTCTACTGTCAAAGCCTTCCCTGTGGTCTTTTAATTATGACTATGCCGTTTTTAGATAAAATCAAAAAACCTGTGTCATTTTATAGTCAAAAGGTTTGTGCAGAGTGGCAGGAGTTCCTCAGAAACTCGTTACTGAGGTATGTGTGAGACTGTGGGTGCAGAAATAAGCCTTAGCTTTTATCCCATCATCCCTTTGATTACACTCCCTCCCTGTAGCTTACAGTCCCTCACACTCCCAAGCTAACACTGACAGTAAAATAAAAATGGAGAGTAATGTTTGAGTCCAGCAGTGCAGTTTTGAACCTGATGCCAGCTCAGACGAGGAAAAGGAAGACGTACATGGATCTAGCCGTCTGCAAGTGGAGGCATCAGAATGGAGAGGAGCAGGGAGACTTTGGCATTTTAATTTCTAAATCACAACTGAGAGCTTTTTCAAACAGCTGTTTTTAAACCTGCTGACACATGTCCTTTTAAATCAAGAAATCCTCAGAAATGAAGTTTTAATTTAAAGTCATTTTACATATGTCCTCCATTGTGAGAAAAAACCACCCAAAACACCATGTTCATTGTTGTGGATCTTTAAAACACTTCAGAGAAGAATGGTGACATAAAAGTTAACTTAATAGTAAGTAAACTTAATTCTGGAATTAGTTGGAGAATTTCATACAGCCAAATTGATAACACAAATAACCATATAATTAAATGAAATCAACAATGTTGGCGTTAATGTGACAAAAACTACAATTAGTTTACATTTAAATTGTTTGTTTATCCTTGATTTCAGTGCCAGGCTAACATGTTGCTATGCTAACGTTGTGCTGCTAGCCATGAGTTAGAACACTTAAAGAGTGGTGTCCTTTCAAACGATTTGTTTGGCACAAAATCCGTTTAAAACATTGAAAAGTCGACATGAACAAAGTCTTAGGAATCACATTTGACATAAACATATTAATAATAAGCAAAATTCATACCTGAGTGGAGGAGAACATTGGGTCCCTTTGCATCTGTTCTGGGCTGTCCAGGCATTACTAATAGAGCACAAGTGACATGATGCACTGAAAGAAAGAAAACTGATTATAAAGAACATTGGGATTTTCCATTTTATTAGTTTTAAACTAATTTGTAACAAAGAAATAATAATAAAACTAACTCAGTCTGCCCCACACTGGGGACATTTATTTCTGTCCTCTGTTTGAGACATTTGTTTTTGGATTGTGTCATATCTTTCATTTAAAATACTCAAAGTTTTATGTGCTTGACAGAGGACATCCTGGCCTTTTCAAGGATATTCCCTGTGTTTGGGTGGGAAAAAAGTGTTTTTTTAGGGATACAGAATGAAGACCTGAGTAAAATGCACATACCATTAAAAAAGAAAAAAGGTAAACTGAATATTTATGAGGAATCTGTTTATTAACTAAGACATTTAAACACCCACTCTGATGAAAGCTGTACATCTGCTGCTCTGCAGACTTTGTCTAAGAAAATTTTGCTGAGAGACAGAGTAAACAATGTTAAAATTAGTTTTAATTGAGATTTTGTTCCCAGATGACTACTAATCACAAAATCTAAATTCCAAGAAACTTTCTACTAAAATCTTTTAGGGGTTAAAAGATCTGAGAAGCTTACATCAAACAATAATTCAATGTATTTCTGCAGCTTCACGTGAGAACAGCATTTTCATTCAGAAGAATCAGAACAGAAAATCTTAATTTTTCCATCTTACAAACCAAAACCCAACTTGGGACATTTTTGAACACACAAAAAATCCCCTAAAATAACAGTGCAGATAGAAACAGAAACAGGGTGCAGAAACCTCTGCTAAATATACTTGAACAAGTATACTTTGAACAATCACTATTACCAAAATGATCCAGTTTTCAGACACCATCAGATCGTCTTTTTTGTATTAAAGATCTTGTTGTATGCCTCCTTATAAATACTGTACTCTGTTATATTAATGAAAATGTGAAAAATGGTCACTAAAGCACACAAAACCACTACTAATTCTAAATTATTCTTTATGTTATTTAATTTCAGAAACCCTTTTATGAGAAGAACAATCCTAGATCCAGTTACGTTGCCCAGATTGGCGTTACTGAGGCCCCACCCTGGAGCCATGCCTGGGGTTGGGGCTCGTAGGAGAGCACCTGGTGGCTGGGGCTCCTCCCTTTACCCTGGTCAGGTAAAGCCCCAAGGATGGACGTGGGATCCTTCTCCAGTGGATGCACCGCCTGCAGGGGAGCTTGTAAGGAGCCGGTGCAATGTGGTTTGGGTGGAAGTAGAAGGCAAGAGCCTCGGTGGCCTAAACCCCGGTCATGGAACGTCATGTCTCTGAGAGCTTGTGCGAGAGGTCAAGAGGTATCGGCTATATGTAGCTGCTCTCCTCTACGCACAGTCTGGGTTCTGAAACTCAGTCCCTTGAGAAAGGTTGGACCCTCTACCACTCTGGAGTTGCTCAAGGTGAGAGGCGGCGGGCTGGTATGGGCTTTCTCGTGAGCACCCAGCTCAGCCGCCAAGTGTTGGCGTTCACCCCGGCGGATGAGAGATTTGGACAGCAGTTAGGAGTACCCGCCTTTCTTAGTGCCTCCCGAAGGGGTACTGGAAAGTGCCCCAACAGAGGAGTCCATCATCCTCCTGGGGTTACATTTCTTGTCATTTGTGTTTGTGCACATAAATCAACCCTTTAGGAAAGCTCTTAAATGCAAAAAGACAGTAACTTGCATCCATGCAAACATAGACAGGACATTCGCACAAACATACAGGTATTGCATGTATGCATTCGTCATCTTACTTTACACTTTCAGTTAAAAGTTTGCTTAGTTGTCCAAACTTCTGCTAGGTAGGTTATGTTTCCATGCATACATGCATACACTTTGACATCCTTACTTCTGTAAATGAACTATGTAAATAAAGATTGAGCTGAGGATCTTTGTGAAACTCTTCTGTACATTTCAACACATTGATGACATGAGTTATTTTATCTAATGAAAGAATTTGAACGTTGTCACTGTGTTCCATTTTTCTGATTCATATTTCAAGGCTGACATTGTGTTCTGAACCAGTTGTGCATTAGGTGCAACAACCCCGTCAACATGGTTTGTATCTTTGTATCTCTCATCAAAGAAGTTTGACAAGGCGTTGAACTGGTTTGTAAACTATTGCGTCTTTGTAAAACTCCACAAAGCTGCTTGTTCATACTGTGTAATATTCCAGATCCCAGAGCTCTGGTCGACTTGTTTTTGTTCTATGAGGAAACAATCAAGTAAACTCTTTCTTTCTTAATGCTTTTTGTCCCTTTTAACTCACTTTGAGGCTCAACCTGACCAGATATGTTCAGCTTTATTATGCCAAAAGAGACATTAAATGACAGGGAGAAGGTTGGAGCTACTTTTTTAAGATGACTCACAAATTGAAATGAACTCCATTGGCTTTGACACAATTCAATGACTTGCCAAAGAACAGACAAACTTAGAAATGAACCGTAGCATGCTTTATTCCAGCAGAACACTGTGTGCATTTTGAGGGAAGAATTATTCACAGAGATAGAGTTACACTGCAATACACGGATTACCACACATCACTGGTGCAAAGGTTAAACGGGTCAATACTTTGGGTTTGAGATAGGCTGAAACAGCTTGTAATTTCTTAGCATTTTCTATTTTTTACTGACACCTGGACTCTATTGCAGTAAACTTGATCTTTTTTTAAAATGTTACCTTCAATTCTTTTCAACAGCAACCCCCAAAGGAGCCACAAAGTTGTGATTATGGAAGAAGAAAGACGCCTCAATAGAAGTGTATGCACTTGCGTCACATTTCAGGTTCTGAACCACAGAAACCTGGAGTGGAACAAACACTGAAGTTTAGCCTGCACAACCCAACCATGTCGCGGCCACCCTGTCAAGTAATACCCCCCCACACACACACACTTTAAAAAAATTAATTAATTTACTTTTTTAAGAAAATGGGGAATAATTTACAAATTGAAGTTTTAATAAAAACAATTGATCATAAACCCTCACGCCATGCAACTGTCAATTGTGGAGACCTCAGTAAATTCTGACTCTTTGCCATGAGAGTCAATGTAAAAAATTGTCACCAGCCTCTAGTGGTCATATTAGGAACTGCAATTGCCTTTGAATCCAAGAGCAGAAGACTATTATCATGGATTCAACTGTTGTCTAATGTGTTGCTGGTTATGCCCATCAACTCAGCTGGTGTAGGCAAGTCCAAAACAACAATCTCTGTTTAGAACCGATGAAAAAAAAACAAGTTAATTGGAAATCAAAAGTAGCAATATTAATTAGGTGAAGGGTCAATGTACTCAGTAACTAAGGGAATCTATGACGTGTATGCGTATTTGCATGTGCAGATTTAGTTTATCTAAGTAAGATTTTTACTTTTGACAAAATATTGAATTGCAGAACTTTTTTTTTTTTTGCAAGCCAATATTTGAAGAAGTTCAGTAGTCATTGTGTCAATTTAGTAAACAGATATTCGAACCTGAGAACAGTGATCTAAATTCACAGCGAATGCAAGATCAACAAAACCTGTTACACAACGAGAGAACTTTTCATTTTTCTTTACCTTCTTTAAACCTCCTATGCTCCAGAGATCTTTGAAGGTTTGCAAAGCTGAATAACTCCATCTGAGTGGAAAAAAAAAAAAGTTAACCAACTGACCTGTGGCCATTTTCAGTGAACGACTGAAGAGTTAATGTGATGAAGCTGCTGCAACTGAAATGCTAATTATTTTCTAATATTATCCTGAAAACATACACATCACTGCATTTAATAAAAAAAAACCTTAACTTTTGCAAGTAAATAAAGACAAATTGAACAATATTTTTTAAATTTCCACTTTGCTCAGCAAGGTCATCAAAAACTTAAACAAATAAGAACTTGATAGCAAGAGTGTCACAGTGGTTGCTGCAGGTCTCACAGCCTGCTAGGAGTCAAGAGAATTGTGACAGCAGTTGATGACCTTCGACTCAACACGGTTAATGATTGGAGCTTTAAAAAAGAAAAAGAAACCTGTCATGAGCACACAGGAGTTTTAGAGGTTATTTAAAGAGATATTTAGAGACTATGCTTTGATATTTGTGCAGTGGAGTCCAGACCCTGACACAGGGTTTCCCTGGTGGTGGTAAATGCCTCATTTTTGTCTCCAACCTCTCACCGTATATGTCACACTCGAACGCTTAGTCACAAAGACTGTTAAGATTGAGCTAAGAAACGAACAGGAACAGAATAATTCCTGGAATTCTACAGGGCCTTAAGCTGCAGACAGGAACTTGAGAGGACAACCCAAATCCTCCAGTCTGTTGACTTCAGCAAAGAAAGCAAACAAGGACTTCATAAAAACAAGTGTTTTATTTCATGTTTAACAAAGCCCAATACAGATTTAAAGCCAAACGGGGGAAAATCTGTCTGATTTCAATCCAACCACAGGTGTGTGGGGGGGACACAATAAAAAAACAAAACAAAAAACCCCCCCCAGAAGTTCAAATTAAAAAAACGTCGTGCATGTCATGAAAGAACTTCAAAACCACAAGGTTTGTGCCAGCAGCTGTTGGGGGAGGGTTAAGTGCCAGATAGTTTACTGCTGTTCTGAATTTTAAAAGATCTGATCACAAAAAAAAAAGACATTTTTTGAAGGTTGAGCATTTTGATCATTCAAAAACACTTTTGTACCGTCGTTGCAGGTGAACCAAGCTAATACTGAGATGTGTGCTGCACCGCGGCCTGCCTCGTCACGTCCTCAGTGAAAAAAAGCAGCTGAAGTTTTAGACAACTCTTTCGTCAAAGATTTCACTTTGGTTGTGCCCGCTGTGCTGAAGAATCCAAAATATGCCTCTGGTCTATTTGTCGTCTTTTTCCTCCTTGTATCGCGCAGAAAAACGCCCGTTTAAAAAATATACACGTTCACTGCTTTTTGCCACTTAATTACAGCTAAACTTAAAAAAAAGAAAAGGAAACGAGTCGAATCGTGGCAACCTGCATTTAATTCAAATTTCACATTTCAAAGGCGGCTTCGAAATGAGAAATCGCTTTCTGAAATGAGCCGATCCACCCATGTAAACAGTGATTTTCTGATACAGAAAAATACTAAGTGTAAAATGTAAAGTGAGCTTATATCTCTCATATGGGAACATTATATATTTTCTTTATAACAAAATAAATCTATACTGCTATTTTGGTGGTGATGTGGGTCGTCTGATCCCATCAGCCCGTTCTGAGCGCTTTAACTCACAACTGCCTGTTCGGAAAATAAAAACAAAAAACTTGTGACCGAAGCAGCTCAAACGCCTGAGAGGGATTTTAGTTTGAAGGAAAGAAAAAAACCAATAAAACGCTCGTATTCTCCACCATAGGAACCGTTTAAAGTAATTTATAATAAAGTTTATGCTCTCTTTTAAAAATTATACGCGTTTCTTTAACTTTATCTTGGCATTTTCAACAAAATATCCTCCTGGATAGTTAAACAGGAACAGATTTTCAAGCAAAAACAAAGCTTATATTGTGTTGCAACAGTAAAAATGGAGAAAGACTTGCATAGCAGATCAGAATAAAACTAAAACAGGAGCTGATCTTTTTTTTTTTTTTTTTGGTACTTTGATTCACGAGTTTGCACAATTTCACTTATGTACACAAGTCCATTCATAGTTCGACTCGCCCACAGATCCGAGTTTGTTTCTGCAAGTTCAACCGGCATGGAGGGGTCGGGGGATCCAGTCTTTTCTGCTCCACAAACACAAGAGCTTTTTTTTTTTCAAACAAAAAATAAAAAGTTTTTTGTCTTTTTTTTAAAAAGTGCCGTTTTGCTACATTTGTCAGCTGATCCATGGTCTGCTACTGAACAGTCAACGCAAGCCCCTCCCACACTCTCCTGATTGGATGAGTTTTGGTCACATGGACAGTCGTACAAAGAAACCCGCAGATGAAGAGGACGTGGCCGGTGTGAAGAGTCTGATTCCAGCTGGTAAAGCTCAGGAAAAGAACAAGCACCGTAAGGAAAAGGCCTCAAATGTTCTCCGCTCGCTGGGGGAGGGGTGGAGGTCAGCAGTCTGCTGGATTCTGTGCTCCCAACGGAAAACAAGAACAAAAAAGAAGAAAAAAACAAAGGAGATCTACATTCAGGCTCGGGCTCGTGTCTCTGAAATGGTTCAGGCATCCAAATCCGGCAAGGCCGTGCGTCTTTGAGTCCGTGAGGAGGCGTCGGGGTCCTCACCGCCGCTGCTGGGTATAGACGGGGTACGCTAGCGTCACATTCAGAGAGTCATTGTGCTGGACCAACGACGTGTGCTGGTAGTGAAGTACGAGTTCTTTTAGCGAGCTGTAAAGGTTGTAGGGCTCCGCAAAGCCGTAGCCGGAGGGCGTCTTGTTGATGACGCAGTGCTTCACCTCGCCGTCCACCCTGCAAAGAGAGAACACCATTAATCGCTGTTCAGGCGCAGAGCGCGCGGAGAAAAGGCGCATGGCGGTGACACGTACACCACGCTGCAGGCGTAGCATCCTGGCTTGCTGCTTTCCCGAACCAGAAATGTGCCATCTCGCTTTCCCTGCAGGAGGCCCTCTGCCTCCAGCCGGTCGATCTTCTCCAGCTTCCAGGTCCGCTCGTCGTGATGAGGGAGGTCTTCGTCGTCCTCCACCATCGAGTATTGACTGAGGAGAAGAGCGTTAGCGGTCAACTGACGGCATCAGAGCGGCAGGAGACTATGAAGCCGGGAAACTTACTCCTCTGTGTTCTCGTTCTTGATTCCCAGCCACTCGTTCAGCTTCTTCTGTCGCACTCCTTTCTGTGTCAGCCAACTGCAGGTGGGGAGCAGATGGGGTTAGAGACGGTGACGCCGGTGTAGCTGTGGGGGCGAAGGCAGCGCGGTGATGCGATACTTACGTGAGGTACTGGTCTCTGGTCTTGCGGAGCTGGATGAGGTCTGGTTTGATGCTGTTCATTCTCTTGTCAATCTCTCTGTAGTCGGCCGCCTGCTTCCTCAGGTCTTCCTCCAGTCTGCGCTTGCTGTCCACGATTTCACTGATCCTCGACTTCAGCTTCTCGTAGTTACCCATGATCCTAAGAAGATAAAAAACAAAACGCATTGAGTCATATTTTAAGGAAATCAAATGTTTTCTCTGTATTTCCGTCTGGTCTCACCTCTGGATCTCCTTCTCGTTTCCTTCTTTCCTGAACCTCTCGATGTAGTCTTTGCTGTACCGCTCCTGCGTTTGGCACTGCTCTTCAAATATTTTGATGGTTTCGTTGAAAGCTTCTATGGCTGTGCGCTTCATTTGGATCTCCTGCAGGTGGATTTTCAGAGGTGGAGTTTCAGCGACATGCAAAAGGGTCAAAACCGACCTCAGCAGCGCAAGCAAGCTCCTCACCTGCGATGTTCTGGTGTACTCCTCGTACAGACGGTCGTACTCCTTGTTCTTCTCCTGGTATTGCTGGTGGTATTCGCAGAGCTTCCTGCCTACGGCCTCTATGTTGTCCTCCTTCACCACCTGGTCCTGAGGACAGAGTCTGCGTCAGCACGCGGCTGCGGTTGGCCTGACGGTGTTTTGGTATGGAGCCTCACCTGTTGCTGCTTGGAGACGGGGTAGAGCAGCTTCACGTCCAGTTTGGGGTTGTACTGAGCCAGAGACTCGTTGCGATAGTGGTTGATGAGCTCCACCACGGAGCTGAAGGTCAGCGGGTCGGAAAAGCCGTACTTCCCGTCCCGGTGGAATATCTTGATTAGCTTGTTGTTGCCTCCTTTCCTAAAAGCAAAACAGGGAGTTAGACCGACGGCAGCAGGATGGAGGTTTTCAGTGTGTGTGGAGGGGCAGCTCACCTCAGAGTCAGCGTGTAGTCGCCATGCATTTTGGTGGAGGCGTCTCGCACCAGAAACGTACCGTCCGCAGTGTCCCTCAGCTTCTCGTTGACCTCCTCCCTGGAGATCTCCCCCCAGTACCACTCTGCGTCCTGCAGAGCCATGTTGTTGTTCATACCGTTGTTAATCACAGCCACGGGCTTCGGGGGCTTCGGAGGCAGAGCTGCAGGGACAAAACGCGCTCATGGTTACATTAAAAAAAACCCTGAGATGCAGAGGGCGGCGTGAATCGGGGGGAAAGAATTTTATTAAGGAAGAGAAGGAACGTTCAGCTCAGAGTCTGGAGCAGTCCAGGAGGAAAATCAAAAGAGCTTTAATGCAGGATTCTGTTCTCTGGATTTAGGATCAATGAACCAATAAGAGCAGAGCCAACAGTCACAGGGAGGCTAGCAGCGGCGCGGCTAAGGGAGCTGGGTATTTTTAGCCCACAAATCTGCACTGCCGCTGCTTTCACGGCCCCAGCTGACGGAAAAAAACCCACAGACACATCCGTTGGTCTGTGACAGCGCACCTTCACATGAACGCGGGAACCAGGGGACGGCTGCGCAGCTCAAACCCGCTTGCTGCAGCCTGCTCGGTAACGCGTTGCATCACTCACCGCGGCCAATCACAGCGGGGGGGTCTGTCGCCGACAGGTCCTGCATTGCTTGCGTCTCCTCAACCTAAACTCTGAAGCGTCCCCCTCCTCTCTCATGCTCTCCTGCTTCTCCTCTGCTGAGCTGTCCGCCTGCTCTCCTGCAGGCTGCTCTGCCCCTCCCTCCCAGCGCGTGTCATGGCTCCTCCCACTGCTGGCAACGCAGGCAGAGCAGGCTGTGCTGCAGCAGCACGTACGCAGCCCCATTGTAAAGCCCGGCCCGGTCAGCAGCACCCACAGCTCCAAAATATGCCTGTAATCCTGCAGCATGACACTCGGCGGGACACAGATAGCTCGCTTGATTTCCTCAGGGGGAGGGGGTGGTGAAAATAGAAACTCTTCTTGGAACCGAATTAAAGCTTTGAGTGAAAGCTGCTCATCGGGAGATCTAGACTGATCAAGAGATCGCAGCAAAACGGGTTATGAGCTGCTTTTACATCCGAGTCAAAACTATTGGGCTGAAAAGGTTAATCCCAGAAATGTTCGCCTGAAG
This sequence comes from Oryzias celebensis, assembly GCA_014656515.1. NCBI lineage: Eukaryota > Metazoa > Chordata > Actinopteri > Beloniformes > Adrianichthyidae > Oryzias > Oryzias celebensis. Next base: position 4,304,199 of record BNCR01000012.1, read on the forward strand.
CCACACGAAGACAAAAAGCTGCTCTAGTTCGGCTTGTTTAGACGCTTTAGTTTCCGCCTAAATTACGAAAAGAAAAAAAAAGGTTTTTGAACGGCCATCAAACTTACACTGAGAGCTGAGCATGTTTGCCTGAGTTCGTCCTCTCTTTGAAGCTTCTACCGTCTTCCCAAAAGCCACAGCAAGTCCAACAGAGCTGCGTTCAAGTCCTCCGCTCCATTTCATGCTTCAGGCCTGGTTTTTGGTTCCTAAAAGCTCCCAGACTTGTGTGCTTCCTGTAAAAATCCTGGAAGGTAATCCGCTCGGCGTGATACCGCTGCGACCGACTCCAGACTGACGGGCTCACTTCCTGCTGCGAGCGCTCAAGTCTCCCTTTCTGCTCACGTGGAGGCGCAGAGTTAATGATTAGCTGCTCCGCTGCAGCCTGTTCTGAACACCAGCTGCGTTTGTGCACGCCCCCCCAGCCCGTCACTCCCCCGCGCTCTGTTTGTAAAGGGGGGGAGGTCCAGTCTTATGATTAACTTGCAAAGTTTCAAATATTTGCTGACTGAGCACATTGAGGGGGCTGGAGTTGTGGATATCCAGTTGGAGGGGGGCACTCTGGAGGCTGGGAGCAGGCCTCAGTTAACAAGAAGCGCTCTGTGGCGCGGGCCGACTTTCCAGCCAACCAAATCTAAGTGGGCCTTTTGTCGCTTTCTTAAAATAGGCAGGCAGTAACTGGGAGGAGGAGCGTGCACGCACACACACAAACACGTGCACGGACGCACACCACAAAGCAAAGTGCTCTGCTCATAATCCAGACCATTATAAACTCAAATCTGTGAGGAAAACTCCTAGATTTGCTTCCATCCATCATCCCAGAGCCACAGCTCCCACCAGCACTCTGCAGATTCAAATGCCTGACAGCACAGGAGCTCCATAAATAGCCCAAACCGCCAATAAAACCGCTCCGACACCATAACACACCAGCACTGTCTGCCCTCCAGGGTGGACAAATCTGAAGCAGAAGATCTGCAGGTCTGATCCCGTCACGCTGAATCTGAAAACCTCTACTGTTGGAAAAGTTGATGAGAATCTACATGTGCTGCTCTGCTTCAGCGGTTGAGCGTCCCACCTCTTCACCGCTTTGTTGCTATTTCTGACTCAACCGTCCGTCTGTGCCGTGCAGCGTTTGTGCATCCCATACTAAATCATGCAAAGCAACAACAGCTAAAGGCAGACACAAAAAGGCACTTACCTGGAGCGGCTTGACTCTCGCTCCACTCGCTAGTCACCAGAACCTCGATAATCTTGATGTAAGCATCCAGGCTTGGTTCACAGCTGCAGAACGAGGAAATACAGTTTAACAATTCGTCTGAATCGCCCACCCACGTCTGTGTTAGTCACACCAGCTCACCTGACTGACTGCTGTCTGAACAAAACGGGGCTGAAGATCTCGCCCAGCGTTCTGGCGCTCAGCAAGTTCTTGGAGGCGCTCTGGCACACTCTAGCAAAGTGCCTGAGCAGCCAGTGCAGGGTCAGCCAGTACTGGTGGGGCAGGCTGGGGGTGCTGGCCACACGGCGTAGCAGCTGGGCGCATTCCTCGGGGTTCGCCACCTCTGTTGAAGGAAAAGCACGAACGGCCGAAGGGTCAGAGGAAGAAACAGACTGAAGCTCTTTTTTCAGCTGAAAGGCATAAAGCTGTGTGGAAAAAGGCGTCATGTGCAGCAAAGTCTGTCAAACCGCACAGATACACCGTGTCTGATTGAGAGTACGGCACACTGGCAGGTGATTGGCTGCTCAGAGATGCTGAAGATAAAACCCCCAAGCTTGTTTTAGTTCCTATTAACCACAGATATCCTGTTTCTGGCCGTGTGACACAAAAACTGTCGAGCTGCAGCAGCGGCTGTGGTGAGAACTCTCTGTGCCTGCAAGATGCAGCAACGGAACGGATAGATGAAAAAAAAAAAGAAGCAAAAGACAAAATGTGCTTCAGTCTGCTGCTTTTTTTAAATTTTAGACTGCACACTGGAAGAAAAAAAAAAGCTTCAACGTGAGAGTCGGCTTTGAGAGGCAAAGCTGCACTCCTGTGGTTTTGTCTTCAAAGTGGGGTGTGTGCAGCAGGCGGCCGCGTTACGTCAGCGCTTCGCTTTAGAGACAGCAGAGCAGAACTGGGGTCAGCATGTGTCACAGCTCCCACCTTTCGCTGTGTGGACCATCTGGACTTGTAGTGCCGGGTGGATGATGGGCTGGGGAAGGTCCTGCAGGTACCGGCGCAGGCCGTCGCACAAGACTGGAAGATCCAGCTGATCCAGGTCTGCAGACGGAGGATCTGCAGCACAGGTTCTACGGTTAGTAGCAGGTTCAGGTGCTTCAAGCTTCACACATGACTTTATCACGCTGGAACCACACTGACTCTTCAAGGGTTCTGCCCTGAAGCTGTCAGAGGCAAATGGGGAAGGAAATGAAACTTACCCGACTCAAAGTACTGCCTGACGTCCAGACCCGCTCCTGCTGTGAAGGTTCGATACAGGGTGGGGTTCTCCAGACCTGCAGACAATGCGACAGTGGTTAGAGAATGAAAGGAGGAGAGGAGAAGGTAAACAAAGGGAATTCAGGTGAGCATACCTTTCTTCTCAATGGCTTCCAGCAGCCTGGTCAGCATGGGCGGAGCGGTGTCCGGGAGGGAAAACTGCTCCGACAGGTCCGGCAAACAGGGGCCTGGAGGGAATCAGGTACAAAGTTTCCGATCATCTTCTGATCTATTTTCAAAATGTTCAGTGGTCTTTTCATCATGACGATGCTGTTTTTAGCCAATAAAAAAGTTTTTTTTTTAGGACAAAGTTGCTGCAGAGCGGCAGGAGTTCATTAGAAGTTCACCTCTGCGCTGTGCGTGACAGCAACCCCGTCCCCACTTCTCATCACCCATCCTTTTACACTCTTTCCCGGTAGCTTACAGCCCCTCTCACCCCATAAAACAAAATTGACAAAGAAATACTTGAATGGATCGGTGCAGGGAGCTTGTAGCAAACCGAGTGTATTTTCAAAGTCACAAAAACAAACTTTTTCAAAAAACATTTGTTTGTCTGATCTGGATTCACAACGATCTACTCTGCAAGTATTCTGAAATGCAAATTTGAGGTTAATTTTCTTCATATCTGTCTGCCATCATCAGAAAAATGCAAATGTTAAAATCAAAAACATAGTTTTCATTGGAGTTTGTCTTTTTTAACTTTTGCACCAATAAAGCTTCTGATATTTGCAGAAAACTGATGCTTGAGCTTTACTCTTCGCAGAAAAAATTGTTAACGCCAACTTTCTCCTTCAGTCGTTTCTCAAAACTCAAAGTGAAATGATGAGGTTGTTTCAGGTACTTTCCTTCAGTTGTGTGAAGAAGTTGCGAACAGAACTCTAATGTGATCTGATGCAGCAGAGATGAGGCGATGTTTGACAAACAGCCTTCAAAGGAAGCAGGTACACGACCAAGAAAACCACTTTTAAAGCAGAGTATTTACAAAAGCCTGATTCAAGTGGGAGGCGCTGGGTACTAAAGTTAGGGTTTGGAAGGCCGAGAAATTCAGCAAATATCCTGTGACACGAGGGAAGTCAGGCTCCAAGATTTTTTTACTCCTTTCCCCCCTCAGAAGTCTGCACCCAGGTGTGGACATGAAAGGAGCGGCGAGTTGGCGAGGATTTTATTTGAAAAGGTGGATTTTGAAGGTGTTTTTTTTTTTTCCTGAAAGACCCCACTGTTTAACACAGACACAAAATGCAGAAGAAACCATGAAAGGAAAGCTCTCTCTGAACTTTCGGTAGGTTTCCACGCAAGAATGACTTCTGAACCACATTAAAACAGCAAACTGAGACTCCATCAGGCTAAAGACGAAGCTCTTTATCCTCCAGTCGCTTTAGAACCGGGCTTACCAAAGCCCAGAACACGCAAACCTGGGATAGGACAACTGCTTATCTGGAGGACGTTATTGGAAATGCCAGTCTGGAGGGGGGGGTGGGGTGGGGGAATTCTCAGAACCAACACACTTTGAGATGGAAAAAGGCTTCCTTAAATAGAGGTGGGGACACAGAGTGGTACCATCACACACCTTGAAAGTGTAAGCGCTCCTTGAGACAAGACATCCGATACGACTCGTTCTGCAGCCGGCCGCTCTTCTGAGAAACTTCCTTCACAGCCAGGAGTGACGTGAAATTCGACACGCGATTACACAATGATGGGAGACGAGCGCTCCTCTCTTTATCATGGAATCACACCTTCAAAACATGTTTGAAACTTTCCTCGAATGGAGACAAACCCATTATTTTCAGCATTTCCACTTGACCGCGGCGACGGCGGTGGGCGCTTTGAGATAGAGTTCGTTCTCGGTACTGTCAACGATGAGACATCTCTGATGTTGCTGGAATTGTATCGGGTGTCAGAGGAGACATGGCAGAAATGTTTGGAGACGATTTCGTGGCTGCTTTGGTGTGATATTGAATGATCACCAAGGCCCTACTGGCCACAACATGCAACTACAGCAACACTAAAAGATGAATCTACGATAAGGAGCGATGCAACCCATTTCCCAGCATTCTATTGTAAAAGTTTCAACAGAAAGTCTAGAGGAACCACAAAGATTGGCCACTTACAAAAGGGAAAAAGTGTGTAAAGTCGTTTTCTAATGTTTTATTCAAGCCTTGATTTGTTGGTTTGCAAATCAAGACTTTTCAAAGCGCGCTGGTTTCTGTGGCAACCTGTGAAAGGAGAGTAAGGCAGCGGGGGCCCCTCAAGACAGGCCTCAACATGTCTGCATGTTTGGCAGACCTCACGAGATCCTCAAGTACCTCAGTCAGTCAGTCAGAAAAACCGCAGGTGGAGGAGGAAGTGGATGCAGCTGCTGCTGCTGGGACTGCCGCGATGTGGAACACGGTCTCGTCAGCTCACACGGTCCGTCTGAACCCGACGAACTGCAGACTGCGGGCAGGACCGAGTCGGGGGCCCCACCGACACACTAAAGATAGCACCCACTTTGGGTAAATTTGGAAAGGCTGCTCAAGTAACCGGCATTTTCAGGTTATGCCCTTTCTTCTTGTCTGGAGGAAGGAACCACCACAACACAAACACGCAACAACAACACACGGCAAAGACGCGCATCAAAGCTGCAGAGGTGTCTGCGTGTGCCGAGTTTGAAGGAGGAGGACAGTTTTTGGTGTGTTTGCACAGATTAAAGAACATGCCTGAACTTTTCTGTTCAGTCAGGCGTTGAGTGATGAGCTGAGGCAGGAGAAAGGGCAGGCAATGGCACCTCCTGCTGGCTGAAAAACACAATGCAGGGAAGGAGCAGCAACCAATGAGAAGACTGTTGCTACAGCCCAAAAATTAACCCTAAATGTGGAAGACAGCCAGGATATCACAACACAAAAGCACTGTTTCCTGATGAGCAATACCTTCACCAAAAAGCAAAACTTTTATACAATCTCTTCACTTTCAGCTCTTCCCTCTTTTCGTTTCCTTGTCATCACTTCCTAACAAACCTTAGATTGTAAAAAGAAGCTGATTTTCTTCTGATGTGTTATAAAGACAGAACCATACAGCTCGTTCTGCAAAGGAAAGCAGCTTTATAATGCTAGAACTGTACAAATAGAACCAATGTCTTTGATATGTTGCATTACGTAACGCCACACCTCCTGCACACGGTCTGCCTTGTCGCCGCCGCCACTCAAACACGTCAACGCTTCTGTCGATAAATCACATTTTTCAAATTCCTCATGGGCCTCCCTGACACCCGTTTATGTAATCTCACCTTCATCTCAAAGCGTTTAATTTTTCTTCTCTTTCTTAATCCTGCCTGCAGACGCGCCTCCACTCCAGTAAAGAAGATTTGCCAGTTCAGACTTCAGTGTCTGAACGTGATCATGCTGTGTTTGGGCTCCACATTCAGTGTTTGTGTGGAAACAACACATGAGTTTATGTCAGCAAACCTCAAAGGGTTTTTTTCTTTCCTCCCTGCTCAACTATTTACACAGTTATCTCACTTAATTCCTCAGTTTCAGTAAATATAACGTAGATTTTAGGCGACAAAAGTCCGTTTTAAACTTCACCTGCTATTTAGCTCAGCGATATAATGACAGGAGTTTTCCCAGCAGCTCTGCAGAGACTCCTGCTAATGCTGCAATAACAATCCCTTTGTGTTCAGGCGTGATCCCCCGGAAACAAACACAGGGATAATGAAAGGATGACACGCACATTTCACAAACGCTCCGCCTCATGGATGCAGATTGGAAACATTGAATCCACCTTGATCCAGTTTCCTGCTGCGGTCCACTTCCACAACAATCCCAGCGACAGAATGCCATGAAGGTCCAGAGCTGTAAAACATCTAAAATGTGTTTGTGAATGCAGAAAGTTCCCCAGCAACAGGAGCGATAGAACCGAGAGGGGGCAGTGATCGCTGGGGGGGAGGCTATTTAGTGCAACCGTTTATTGTCCGGTCGCATTGTGCGGCGTGTTACTGCAATCAGCACTTAGCACAATACGGATTCATCACAAAGCTACAAATCAGTTCAGCGTGCAGTCTGCGCACACACCCCCACACACCAAAGAAGCGCCAACGCATTCCTGCCCACAGAGGAGCATCGCATTGGGGTTTCCTCCGTATTGATCTGACGGCCCGATCTGAAGCCCCGGCTAAAGTCACTCCATGCATAATTTAGCAGAAAAGTGAAGTCTTAGCAGAAACAGAAGGGAATGACAGAACGGACGGAGAGATCGTTCAATAGAGCAGATGTCAGCCTGAGTGCTAAAGAGGCCCAGAGAAGGCGAGCTGCATTATCTGAGGCTCCAGCTATGTGGAGTCCTCTCCCCGCACTCTTCTCCTCCTCGTTCCAGAAGCAATATTTCATATTCAGAGCTGCTGTGCCCCACATCTGCTGCACCCACACATCCAGAGCTACCTGGAAAGTGTTCACTCTCAGTAAAATATTCTTCTTTTAACGATCAAAAGTCTACTTCCTGTTTGTGATAAAAACTCAACTGCAACTTAAAGAATCAAATGTTTCCTAAAACAAGACTGAGCATGCAGTTGCAGGAGACTTCAGACTGCTGCGAGCGGAAGACTATTGGACAAAAAACCAGCAGCTTTAAAGTCGCGCTTCAGTCACCTTTTGATCTATTCCCAGAAATAAAATCGTTCCCAGTGGTCTTTTTAGTATAATTATGCTGTTTTTGGTCAAAATAAATAAAAAAAATAGAACATGAACTCTATATAGCAGCATTAAAGTGTCAAATTTGCCCCCGAGTTGTGGAGACCATTGGCGCAGAGTAAACCTACCCCCTTCCCATCATCCATCTGTTTACGTGCTCTCCTGCTAGCTTTCAGCCCCTCACAACCCCAACCTAACATTAGAGGTGCAGCAAAAATGTTAAGCAATACCAGAGCTATCTGGTTGTACAGTTTTGATCCAGATTCCAGCTGAGACAACAAACGCAAAGACGTATGTGGATCTAGTTGTCTTCAAGTGAATGCGTGGAACAGGGAGCTTGTAGCTTACAGCGTAACTTGTACATTGCACTAATGAGCTTTTTCCAACTACATTTTCTGTCTGCTCTTGATTAATAACGATTTGAAAAAAGAAATACTCAGAAATGCAATTTTAATAGTCATTTTCTTTTTACATGTTCTCCAGGAGAAAAATGCTACAAGAAGATGGTAAAAAGCACCATTTTCCTCCCAGTTGGTTTTTAACATTCATTTCCGTGGTGCTGCACAGAATCTGAAAGAACTTTGCTCTGCTTGCAGTTTGAAAATCTTATTTTCTTTGAAGTGTGTTTAGAAGAGAGATGTTGGAGATCAAAAATCCCTAACTGTAATGTTCTTTCCTCTTGGCGAGCCCGAACACATTTCTGTTCCGAGCCAAGAGGCCCGGCGCAGGAGCAGCGCCGAAAAAAAGAAAGAAAAAGGCAAAGAAAAAGAGCTGGAATGAATCGGAATAGTTTCCCAGCCCTGCCCTTTTTCTGCTTCCCTCTCCACATCTGCTGCACTCATGTAATACCCCCACCACCCTGTGCCTCAATTCTCCACCTTCTTTGCCCTCCCTTTGCTGACTGTAGGAACTATCAAAACATTGGGAAAAAAAAGAGGAGGAGGAAGAAAAAAAAAGCTGCGGTGAAGGAGGAAAGGAGCTGGATCCCTCGGTGGTGGGTAATAAATCACAAACACCCTGGAAGCAACGAGACCCTCTTCAAAGCCCCCCTGAGTGTGCGTAGCCCTGGTGTCCCCCCCTCCCCGACTTTGGCCCCTCTGCCAAGCCCTGAATGTGCTGCACACTATCCTTTACAGCAGCCCTGCCTTGGCCGTAACCCCGGGGCCCCTGGCTCCCCACCCATTTCTCAGGCCAGGGACACAGAGACTTTTCTTCTCCCTGTGCTACATTCACACTCGCTCCGGGCTCAACGCCGCCACCGCTCATCTACAGCTGCCCCCACTACCAGCCCCTGCACTGGAAACCACAGCAAAGAATTTCACAATCGAACCACGGCGGGCAGAAACTAGAAACCTGGCAGCTCCAGCTGCTTCTTCACACGCACAGAGCTGGAAGTGCACATCCAGGCGGCCGGAGCGTCTTCTAAAGGGTGGGAATTTGATTGCTCCTCATAGTTGTGGCCTGACCCACAACTTTGACATGAACTTCAAAGGGTCCTCATTTCCCAGAAACCAGGAGTCACATGTTCGAGCTGTAACCCCAGTAAAGAAAAAACACTTTTAATCGCACCGACGGCCATCAGGACATAAAACCGATTTATATTTCAGGAAAGCTGCAGGAATCGAACATGTGTGTTTAGTTTGGCTCCACACAAAGATAAGGGGAACAAAGTGCTTTGAATCAGCGCCAACGGCCCAAAATAGCACCATGTTCCATGCCCCCATTATGTGTAATGTGTGTGGAATGGTACAAGATTTTTATGCAACGGTAACTACTGCAGGAAATGCCGTAGTATCACGACACTCATCTCTTAAAAAGACTTTATTGTTGGTCGAGGAGCAGCAGAAGCTGGAAAATGGTGAGAAAAAAATGCAGAATCGATTCAATCCAACCCAAACCAAACCATTGTTGACAGCAGCAAAGGTTTGTTGGTTTTCTTGCTAGCAGGACTGAAACTGTTGGGTTTCAACCAGGAAGAGGTTTCTCTGCTGCTGATAAAAACAGCGTAGGCAGGTTTGTTTAAAAATACCTCGGGGAAACCAGAAAGTTAAAATATTTAACACTCGACACCAGCTCCTACCCTGAATTTCTGACCTTATGGAAAAAATAAATACATGAAAACATTAAATTAGTTTTACTGCTTCGCTATGCTTCAAACAGAAAACCGTCTGGATCAAAGGCTCCCTCTCAATGCTAATTTGGGAACAACAGTCCCTTTGGATGCTGTTTGAGCAGAAAAACAGATGACATCCACTGGTACCATACGGCCTGCTCTGAGCCCAGGGCACACACCAGCACCATTGTCCTCTGGGGCCGAGCTTAGTTTACATTCACTGCAGCTGGACGCCATTAGAACTGCGTCAAATGTATTGACCCAAAAACTACGGCTCAAAACAAAGTGTCAGAAATTAAAAAACACTGTTGAAAGTTAAAAAGTTGTGGGCGGAAGTGTTTAAAACGGTGGAGGTGTTTTTTTTTTTTTTTTTTTTTTTTTTTTTTTGGGGGGGGGGGTGATCAAATGGGCCTAAAACTTGAACAAACCAAAACAGAGAAATGTCCCTGCTTGAGAACATTTTAAGCCAGAGGTGTCAAACTCCACGCATCGAGGGCCAGCGTCCTTCATGTTTTCCAATCAACCTGCCGTTGAAGCTCATTTTCGGCCAAACACACCTGATCAGCAGCAAATGAGGCAGGATTTCTGGAAAACCAGCAGGAGCCCAACCCTTGAAAACTTGCGCTCGACACCCCGGATTTAAGCTCACCTTGTTCTGAGTCGGACTCTGCGTCGGTTTTGACGGGGCTGGGAGCCACAGGAAGAGGTCGGACGGGCCTCGGTTTTGGAGTCGGGGGAGAGATCCACTTATTCCCGATGTACTCGACATAAGTCCCAGGGAAGTCCCCCTTTTCCTGAGTGGTTTCATTGAAGCCCGGCAGCCAGCCAATCTTGTTTGGCTGCTGCTCCAGACCATCCGTGTACCCGAGGGCCACCAAAGCTCCTTTGCTTACCAACAATATGTCCCCCTCGTGGAGGTCGATGTCCTCCTCCCTCTCTTTTTTGTAGTCATAAAGCGCTCTGTACTGATATGCTTCGGCGCTCATACTGATCGCTTTGAGGCGTTTTTTTGGGCTTGAATCAACGACGGTACTTTTGGCTCCAGGAGCTCATCTGTCAATAACGACTAACCTATAAAGGCCGTTTTATGGAGACGACTAAAGTTCTCCCACAGTTCCCGTCTCTTGGCAATAAACTGCAGCTCTTTTGTCGTATCGCCCCAGTGAATGTACCCATCAGTAAATGGCCTGCAGCTGTGATCTTCTGAGTGGTTATCCAGACCTGTAAAATGAGAGGAGAGGGGCCATCTTCAACAAGAGGAACTGCCTGAAAGAGCATGCAAAAATAAAAGCTATTTCAAAATAAAAGTGTTTACAACTTACACATATTAAAAAAAGAGATTAAATATAATTAAACAAGCAAAAAGGGCAAACAAATGAAAATTAAATCTAAAAGTGTACAAATTAAAGCTTTTTAACAACAAAATGACCACTAGCATTAAAATAAAGCTTTGTTTGATAACCATAACTATTTGTTCCACCAATAAATTAACAGAGGTATGTCTCATACTGCAACAGTGATTGTAGCAAAATATATGAAATGGGAATATTTTTTATAAATATAGTTAAACATGCAATATATATATATATATATATATATATATATATATTCAAAAGAGAAATATATGGCACAAATAAATCTAAAAGTGTAAAACAACATTGAGACACTTACCACAAAAAACTACTAGCATAAAACTAAGTTTGTTTGCTATTTATTCCACCAATAAATGAACCCCAGAGTATGTCTCATCGTCTGCCACCAAAGTGACTGTAAAACAGGTAAATAATTCACTGTCCTGCACTTCATCATTATGAGCTTCTTACTTTACAGCGCAATTTTCAGTTTCTGGCACAGAGGGCTGCACGGCCAGTAAGCGCCTGCTAGCATGAGCTCCTTCCTCCCTTCACTGGACTAAATTCACTTCTGTGCGGCTTAAAACCCGCAAATTTGTTGGTATTTTGCGTTTAAAAATGATCAAAACTTGTAAAATCTCCCTAAGTGGTCAGTTTTTAGTATTATTAGGTTTGCTAGCTAACATGTTAAGGAAACCATTAGCCGCGTTAGCAAATTAAAAGAAAATAATTCAAAATAAAAGTTCAAAATAATAATAATAAAGTGTCAGTCTGACTTATTTTTGTTATATGCTTTGCGCGGATACATGATTAAATGATTTTGATACGCTTTTTAAAAACATGGCGTGAAAAGAAAAAAAATGAGTGTGTTTTTTTTTTAAATGTGCTAGCAAAGTTGGTCGAGCTGAGGCAGCAGGAACTCACCGAGAATCACCGAAAGCTTCCAGCGACTATTCCCTCAAATCGCCTCCACTTCGACAAACTTCCTGGAAACTATCGATAGAAAAAAAAAACTCCAAACGGATCCGGCTCCTGCTCGGTTGCAGGAAAAAAAAATCCTCCGCTCGAGTTTAAATCCGATTTAATGACAAGTACAAAGTGTTACGAAATACGGCCAGACGGCATAACGGCACAGTCTCCCCGTCCCGAACAAATGTTCCCTTCAACGTCGCCCCTTTGGCCGAAGGGGCGAGACAAAGGCTCGGCCTCCGATTGGTCTACGATTCTGCCAATCATTTGCGTCAAATATTTGAACCAATCGCGTTCCTGCAACGCGGCCTACACCCCCTTCCATGTACCTCTGCATGCAGCACGAAACACCTTTGGAAATTACATAACTTTCTATGTCAATCGCTAATGATTCTTGTCGTTTTCATTATCAGCATCTTTAAATAAAGCTTAGATTAATTTTATTGCATAGAAAATCCGAAAGATATCTTTTTCCCCTTCTGAGTGAAAGTAAAGCAAACTCCCATTTGCTTGCATTCCTACTTTTTTTTATATTCCACTGAGATGTACCAACAAAACAAAACACAAAAAAATAGACGTTTGAAATACGCTCAGCTTTGCACGTAAGCGCATTTCAGACAATGGTTTTCTCCATCTTCTCTATGAATCATTACTGGACTGTCAGAGGCCTGAGATGTTACAGAGTTACTCTGTGAGGCGCATGGCTGCGAATGTGGGTGGCCTAATTATGGCTGGGAAACAGTGCTGGCTTGCAGAAATCCCCTATACTGTTCTGGCTATGCTAAAAGAAACTGTAAGCAGCTTGGTGAAGGGCTGGCCCCTGCAAGAGCTCCTCCACTAGACACAGACGAGCATCATCTGCACCAAAAGAGGAAGAGTTGGGGCACAACAGCAACGGCGGAACGCAAAATATAGGAACTTTAACGCAATGTTGCGGTTTAGTCACAGTTGTACAAAATGATCTTCTGATAGCATCCCCTGGTTTTGCCCTGACTTCTTCTTTGAGATGTGTTTCCAATGGTTACGACACCAGAGATAAAACTTTTATTCTCTTCAAAAGCCAGACCACACGGTTTCCAGCTGAAAGCTACTGAGCGTCTAAATTGGCTGCAGCTGATGGAAATGAAAATTTAAACAACCCAGTCTTACAGTATAATCCCCCCACACACACACACACACACTCTGCCAGCACTGTTTTACACCCACCCAACCCCTCCGTCTGATTAAATAGTCAGTCTCTGCTGACCCATCTGCTGTCCTGCACATACCCAGAGTGCTCCCCACACACTGTCTGCTCAGACAAAACATTTATTGGATTGGACTTTGCAAATTAAAATGGGAAAATGTTATTCAGAGAGCTCAGGGTGCAGCATGAAAATAAAACATGAACGCTGGCTGACTTACTCCTACAAATGTTCCAGGGTCGGTCGAAAATGCATTTGTTCTGTGTGGTTTGAGTGAGGCTGCGTATTCAATCAAAACACAGGCAACTAAAAGAAAAAAAAAGGTTAAAGTTTGTCACTGTGTTTTGGTTCAGGAGTTTAAATGATTTATTGCATAACTTGAGGTGTAGTGAGATCGATGTTTCTCTTTCTAAGGCGATGCATTCCTTGTGTTCTCCACTTTTGTCAGCGTCACCAAACACTCGTTCAAATAAAGTTTTAACTTTGGATAAGATAATCCTTTCATTTTTTTAAACAAAGACTCATTTCAACTGATGAATTAATGATGCATTATGATAAATAGATACATTTAGTACATTTGACTCAATTTAATTACTCTATACGAAAAATATTTCCCTTTTATTATATATTTGATGATTTATAAACAAAATAAGGCAAGATCATAAAAATGACTTTATCACATCTGACGTTTATATTTCATCAAAAAGAATAGCATCAACACAATGGTCCAAAAACGGCTTCCATATAAAAAAAAAAGATCAGTTGTGGAGTGTACAACACATGTTAGATTGCCTAAGAAGATGTGCTGTGCCTTTATAATAAACCATCCAGATATTTCTCTAAGTTGTAAGTTATATTATAAATGTGTGTATTATGGAGACCAAGGGGTAATGGCCGCACACCTAAATTTAGACAGACGGTATGGTGATAAATGTTTCCTATTTAAAATTTGGTTTGATTACAGGCTGAAATCTTTTAGTTTTGTGCCAGATATTTATTCCACATGTTTGCTGTGATTTCCACTCCTAGTTCACCCTCCCAAATCCATCCCAAGTCCTTCGGACCAACAGCCAGGGGCGGACTCACCCTTAGGCAAAGGTTGCTAGGGGCCCCCCCCTAAAACTCTGGGGCCCAAGGTGAACAGTTGAAAAAAGTTTTTTAAATAAATGTTATGCCCTTTATGTCATAAAAAACCCCCGAAATTATTGAAATGGTATAAGACTGGGTAAAATGTTTCATCCTCCCCCATCTCTCTGCAACAACAGATTATTCCAGTCATCAGCGAGTTAGCAAGGAGAGAATTCAGTTTCCCAGATTTTCCTCCCAATTGATTCAGACTTTGCAGGTAAAAATTCTTTTGGGCGGGTGGACATAAGTAGTGGGGCGCGTTTGGGATAAGTTTGGCAGCTTTCAGTTCCTTGTTGAAATACTTTTCAACCAGTCAAGCAGTCATGAGCTGTATAGCCTACTAAAAATAAAGTAAATATGTGTCCACAAACCGGTTCCATAAATGCAATCTAGATATTTCTTCCTAATCATTTCATTTTTATCCTCAAAATCACTGTATTTTGCTCATTTCAAATTCAAACTGTTCAAATTCAGCACAGTTTAGAAAGGATTTCAGTTTTTAAATACTTATCGAAACATTTGGATTCTTGGCATTGACTCTGTCTACTAGTGGACCAATGAAGAAGTTATTTGACATATTAACCTGGGTAATAATTAAAAAAAAAAAAAAAAAAAAATATATATATATATATATATATATATATATATATATATATATATATATATATATATATATATCAATACAAATACTGAAATGTGTTCCACTTTATTTTTAACCTGGGCCCACTGCCAACTGCTGGAGAGTTTTTCTGGATATTAGACAAATACTTTATCAATACATTTCAAGGGGTCAAAATATCTGTTTTTCGTCATCAGATTTCACACAAATAGAAACTACTTAGCAAACAACCAATTCTTCAGTCTTTTAAAACTAAAGATTATCATATTTCACAACAACTTAACTAAGCCCAGCATAAAATGGGAAGTGCTACAGATTGTACTTCCATACTAGTTACGACAATTGAATAAAGACTGTAAAACAAATCATTGAAAACATGACTGAAGAAGGATTTTATTGTCTGATTAACAAAACTAAACAAACAGAGAAAGCTTTTATCTGTTTTTTGCTGAGTGTTTGGGTTGTGCTAAATGGATTGAGGCTGTAGAGCTTAGAGACGATTTGCATTATTTGTAAATTTGACATATTTTGAACATGAACTAATCAGAGTTAAGGGAAAATGCAAAATGTACATTTGTTGGAAGAAATCCTTTAAGAATGATATTGAGAATAGTTCAGTAGCATTAGGACACAGCAAAAAAAAAAAAAGACTCAGAGATCACACAAATGCACCCAAGAAGTCATCAGAAAATCAAAATAACCTGCTTCATTTGGGTCAGTTAAGGTCTAACTTCATGATTTAACTACAAAAAGCAACTGAAGAAACATGGATCTATAGGAAAGTTGAAGGAGAAAGACACTGCAAAGCTAAAATAAAGTCTCACGTTTGACAAAACGTCGCAATTATTCCCCCCAAAAAATGGAAAAGCAAAGGAAAAAAACGGAGCATTTAAATGGTGTGTGTCCAGTTACATGTTTTTATAAGATCTATGTTGGCAACATGGAGGCGGCAGTATGATGGTGTGAGGACGTGCATTTAATTGAACAGTGGCAAGAAGCTTTTGGTGGAAAACCTTCCAAGAAATCTGCCAACTGAACTGTATAAGGATATATTAAAAAAAAAAAAAAGGTGAAAGACTCATTGAAAATTTGACTAACAGTTTAACTTTTGTTGTAGCTGAGAGTGGCTTCTGGGAATTTAATTCTACGTAAATAAAATCAGTCTTTATTTTTACAGCACTTTTCATACCTGGTAACACAAAGTGCTGCACACCAAAATATATATGGCAAAAAAAAGAATAAATAATATTAATAAGATTTTTTTTTTTAAAAAAGAGCAGAACACCCCCCACACACACAGGCCTCCCACCTCTTTAACTGAAGGAATTAAACAATGGGCAACATGTTAAAGAACAGAAAATTAACTTGTTGTCCTTGATAACGATTAGGCTTGAAACAAAAAATAAGTTGATTTTTTGTGAGTTTATGAAACTTTAAAATCAGCCTGATGACCTGAACGAATTTAATTTTACAAATACTGAAAAATACCAACATAATAAGAGGAATGACATTGTCTCCTGTTGTGAAAAAGTCACGCACGAGTGGAACGAACCCTGAAGCAGCAAGCAGCAGCAAGTCCAAGTCACGAAAAAATTTCAATAAACAGAATGTACCAAACATAAGTTGCTGCAGGACAGGATATCAAACCTGCCCTGAAGGGTACTAAACCTAAAAAGGCAACACACGCAGAGAGTTATGCAAGACAGATAACATAGCTGGGAAGACAAGAATCTTGCTCGGAACAAAAAGAAATCTGATAGAATACATACTGTGGGTAATGATGGGTAACAGCACAGTCGTGCAGCAATCAGTAACTGAAACCTGGTGTGAACAAAGTGCAGGAATCAAAGCTCAACAAAAGAAATGTGACGAGGGATTTTTGTGGCACAAAGAATAAAATGAAGGAGAACCAAACAAAAGCTAAAAACATCCATTTCTATTCATGGAAAATGCCATTTAGCTTCTACTAGGATGGTGTCATAGCCACAATTTACTCTAGGAAAATTTACTGAGGAAAATTGTGTTTTTAACATAATCTTGTGGCATTTGCTGACGATTGAGGACATATATGAAGAAATTGATGGTCAAAATTGTATTTCTGAGTATTTCTTTATTCAAATCCTTGTAAATTAGGAGAAGACGAAAAAGTGTCATCTGAAAAAGAGCTGATTTGTGATGTAGAAAACACGCTGGGCGGGGCAACAAGCTCCCTGCTCTGCTCCATTCTGATGCATCCACTTGCAGTCAAATAGATCCATGAATGTCTTTGTTTTCCTCATCTGAGCTGGAGATTTTGCTGTTTCATGTTAGGGATGTGACCTTTAAACAAACTCACTCCTGATTGGTGAGAGTGGTTGTCTTAGAAACAATGACTGACAATCACTGGTTACTGACGACATCTGGCTCCAACATGGCGAGATCCGTATTGCAAACAATGGCGACGGAATTGATCTCATGTGGTCGGAAGTCAACCGTTTTCTACGGGTGACGTCACACTCACTCAGTCCAGTGCTCAGATACAGTCAATGGACGGAACTGGACACTTGTGCTGCCACGACAACGCGTCTTCAGTTAAATGATCACATTAGAAGGAAAGGCTCAACAACTGTCAGGCTGATGTCACATTCTGCTACGTTGGTGACAAACAACCACCTGACAAAAATGTGAGCTTTAAATAAAACCAAATGAGTCAGCTGACCACATCTGGGGTTTGTGTCATGCGACCATTTTCTGTGGCGTGCTTTATGCCGGAAAGCCACATTTTATAAAACGCAGTCTGAAAATACGTAGAAATTGTTGTTACTTTTTTTTTTTTCATTTCAGTTGCTTTTTTTTCACAATAAAATTCCATGCGATGACCTTTGTTTCAGTTTTCTTTCCAGCTTTGTCGTTCTTCCAAGCAGGATACATTCCACCTTTTAGGAAAACATGTCAAACTCATGCAAAGAATGGTAAAAACGATCAAAAATATTGTTTTTGTGTGTGAGATTTACATTCTTCTGCCACAAGAAAAATACGTTTTTCCCTTGTCATCCAGAGTCTGCAGTAATCTGCCTATGATGGCTCAAATGCTGCGTTAGGGCTCAGATGATGATGACGCTAAGCTCAAAGTACATAGCAGCGGCTTCTTTCATGACCCACCGGTGGACGTGCCTGTTGAAGAATTCCTTCTGCCACTGCAGGGCCCCTTAAACCAATAATCGTAGTTAATTTAAGAGATTTTATAAATTAGCTTACTCAAATGTGTTGAGTTCTCAGGTTTCCAACCCCCCGCCCCCATTTGCCCCAGC
Source organism: Oryzias celebensis (assembly GCA_014656515.1). Classification (NCBI taxonomy): domain Eukaryota; kingdom Metazoa; phylum Chordata; class Actinopteri; order Beloniformes; family Adrianichthyidae; genus Oryzias; species Oryzias celebensis. Next base: position 4,322,024 of record BNCR01000012.1, read on the forward strand.
ACCACTCACAGGTTATTCTACTTTTGTGAACAAGCTGAGAACTTTCACATGGGTAATCCCATAATGCTCGCTCACATAAGACAAACTTGTGAAATGCATCACCCACAAAGGCTTATTCAAACAAGTCCAGCTCCTGTCAAAAATATGGAAAAAGGAGAAGACGCTTCCTCTGAGCTGGACCTCGCTTTAGAATGAAAGTCACTTCAGTTTAAGGAAGTACAGATGCAAGACTCATCCTCTCTGCAGAACTGCAGTCCAATCAGGCTCATTCATCTAATCTCAACACAACTGGATTAACTGATAAGAAGTAACTTGCAAAAATTCTTACATCATTTCATAATTTTCATGCCACTGATCTCATGTTCTTTGATTCTGAGAGAGTCCAAAAGTTTGGAGAAAGTTTTGCTCTTCTAAGTCACATCTGTGTGAAAGACGGGTCTTTATTCAGTCATTAACTCATTAGACAATGATTCTCTTTTCCTGGATTTGCCAGTAAATCCTCGTTTTCTTCAGTTTCGGTGACGGTTCAAGTGTTCATTGACAGGTGAGATGAGACAGACGTGCCAAAAAAGCACCAGTATGAGCTGCAGTTGGGATTTAAGGTAGATTTTTTGCTAATTTTAGATCCCTTCGCTTCATTCATTGGGCTTCTTCTTTTATTGTTACACTCTATGTCTTCAATCTCTTAGCAAATGGTAGTCTATAGTCCCACTCTGATCATCTTTTCATCTATTTTAAAAGTGTTCCCAGTGGTATTTTAATTATGATGATGGCGTTTTTATCAAAATCAAAAACTTGTCATTTTAGGACAGTTTCTGCAGAACGGCAAGAGTTCAATAGAAATTTGAGCCGTTTTCAGCAGGACTGTTGGCGGGGTGCAAGCCTGCCCCCATGTCCATGCCCTCTCTCTAGCTCACGGCCCCTCACAGCCCAAACCTAACATTAGCAGAGCTGAAAATGGCGAGCAATGTTGGAGCTGTCCAGCCGTACAGTTTTGAGCCTGATTCCAGCTCAGACGAGGAAAACAAAGACATCCATGGATCTAGTCTACAAGTGGATGCATCAGAATGAAGTGAAGCAGGGAGCTTGTGGCTTGCCGTAGCAGCTTCTACTTCACAAAAAACTGAATTTTGGGTTTAATGGTCTTTATATTTGTCCTCCATACTCAAAAAAATGCCACAAGAACATGTTCATTTAATGTAAATGTGGTTTGACTCCAAACATGAAAGATATTTTAGTGACTTCACAGCAGCCCAACCTTTCCCAAAAATGGCAAAGTCAGCAGAACAAACAAGCCCGGTAATTGTTGGAACTTGCCTGGTTGGACTGTTTTAGAACTAAGAATTTGAAACCTGTCTGTCAGGAGTCCCTGTTCAAGCACAAATATCATAACATGTCGAGTCATAAATATGGAAAAAAAAGGAGTTTCACTCAGATTAATCGTAGTAGAATTGCCCTACATTGAAAACCTAGCTTCTGATGTTTTCAGCCCCCCTGAAACTGGAAGTGGAATATTTTTGACTCTTTACTTCCTCTATCTTGACAGGGCTGGCTAATTTGCTGGCTATTGTTTACTGTTTTTGGTTTAGACTTGCATTTGACATAGAAAAATCCAATTTGCATGCACGTCAGAGACTCTGGTGAGGTCATGAAAAGATTTCCTTACCTCTTCTCTTTTGTTTTGGGTTGTTTTTTTACTCAAACAACCCTGCTGTAAAATACTCTTGTGAAGTGTGTCTCAGGTACCTGGATTGTCTCGATAGGGCTGGCTGTGCTGCAGTTCAGAGGCTATTTCATAAAAGAAACATCTGGATCAGAGATAGGGAACTCTGGAGTTGCCTATTGAATTTATTCATTCAAATCATGATGGATCAGGAGCAGATGAAAACTTGAAAACTCTGAAAAAATGAAAACTCTTGAAAACTTGTTTGAAAAAGCTCTTTGTAACACAGAAACTAAAATGGGTGGACTAAAGTCTCCCTGCTCCACTGCATTCTGACGCATCCACTTGCAGACAAATAGATCCATTAACATCTTTGTTTTGACATTTTTTGCTGTTTCTGTTTGACCGCTAATCTTAGGTTGAGATTGTGAGGGGCTTTAAGGTAGCGTGTAAATAGATGGATGACGTGAAGAGGGGGCAGGCTTACTCTGCGACATTGGTCCCGCCCACAACTCAGAGGTGAATTTCTAATGAACTTCTGCTGCTCTGCAGAAACTATGTCCTAGAAAACAACACAGGCTTTTAATTTTGGATAAAAATGGCATAATTGTAATGAAAGACCACTGGGAACGATTTTGCAATTGATGAAAAATATAGTAGGAGTGTGACTTTAACATGTAAAAATGCAATTTATGCACAAAATTCCTGCAGGAAGACGAGGAAACTAAGATCCCTGGAAAAGTTTTACATGTGGTGGAATCTTCCTTGCAAACGCCGTTTGTGGTTTGACATTAGCTCAGTGAGACAGAGGTCCAAGTTGATAGTCAGGAAGCCTCTGCTCAGCCTTGAACGATAACACAGACTCAGGGCTGTTTTGGCTGCTTACACTCCATCATATATAATATTTGGGCCAAATCTAACCCAATCAGGAAATAAGTCATGGCCCAGTTCGTCCCAACAGACGTCTGACCCCTACAGCTTTCCCAATCCCAGAACTGACCCACTGAGCTAAAGGTTGACCTAACTGAGCCTAAATGGGTCTTTGATCCGTCCATAAAATATTTGTACTCTGTGGCTTACAGTTTCAAAGTGCCTGCTCACAAATTCATAAAATGCATCCAAGGATGTATGAAGTATTTATTACTTTGGAGACGGTTTCTGCAAGAGTGTGTTCAGAGCTGCTGAGGAAACATTAATGTTGCCTCTGAAACTTTGACGAGAGAGCAGTTTCCAGCCGTGTGGAGCAAACTTTTGTTATCAGTTCAGCTTTTTTTTTTACACCTCAGAACAGGAAGCAGAAAAAAAGTCCTCAAAACCAAAAAAAAAAAAGATGAACACTACAAGGAAGACTTTTAAGCTTTTAAATGCAGCAGCGTCTGCTGTTTTAGTTTGTTGCAGTTGTTTTTGTGAGCTCATTCAGTTTGAATACAAAGTTCATACTTTTGTGAGAAAAGAACAACGAGAGGAGGGTCAGTACAAAAAAGAGGTTGAGTAGAAGTTGTTTCTGTGAACTGGCCCACGTTGCAGATTGTCTGTGCTGTGCACGGTTTACCAGAGGAACACCCAGGAAATGAAACATGCGATCACGTTACACACAAGATGTCCTGTGGCTGCAACAAATATAAATTCAGACTCAGCACTGAAGGGAGTTCAAATGGTCTAAAGGTCAAAAAGCTGCAGCTTTGCTCAAGTTCTAACAAATGTCATCTTTACAGGGACAGCTTTGAACGGTTTCAAATGACAGAAACGATGAAAAATGTGGCGACGCACAGATAATTGTACTGAAGCTTTCTGCTGAGGTTTGTACTGACTGAATTTTATAGAAAGTAGCAAAAAAGATGTATTTTTGTAATTGGGCCTTTGAGAATTGTACTTTTTAACATGCAGCTCTAACTGATTAACTGAACCTAAAAATTATATTTTGTCTAAAACTTTTTAAAAGTGACAAAAAATAGATTTTTAAAAATCTATTTTTCTTCCTAAAAGATTTTAAAGTCGCAGTCCAAGTTACTCCATGGTGCTACAAAAAAGAATATATTTTTGTAAAATAAACTAACAATAACAAGGAAATTTAAGGAAAAAATGTCAGCAACTTCTGCAAAACAAAAAGGAAACGATGTGAAATAAGAAAATATCCTTCTCAAAATAAGTTTGATGTTTTCCCCTTGTTATAAGTAAAACAATCAAACAATAGGATTAGTAGATCTTGAAAAAAATTCTAAAAAATTAGCTATTACCATTCAGATTTAAACTTAATTCTGTGTTTCATTAGAGATGTTACTTTGAATAAGATCTTTTCATGATTAAATGACTGAAGATATAAAGATTTATTTTCTTAAAACAGTTTGTTACTAAAAACTGTTACTAAACAGTTACTAATAAGGTAGTTTTGACTTATATCAAGTCTAATATTTATGCTAGACATTTAACTAGAAACAGAACATAAATATTTTGTTTTTTTGCAAATACAACAATGAAAATGTGAAGAGTTCTGCCTTACATTAACAAGACGTCTTGGAAAAAGCCCAGGAAGGTGATTAATGAGTAATGTTGGTAAGCTGCAGGGAAGGCTTCTGGGAAATCACTGACACAGACAGAAATGCGACCTGTCGTTTGTTGCGTGGGCTCGAGAAAACAAAGAAAAACAGAAAAGAAAACTCTTATTTTCTTTCGTCTTCATACACTGAGCCTCTCCAAGCTCTCTGATCACGTTTTGATCTGTTTTCAAAACGTTCCCAGTTATGCCGTTTTTAGGCAACATTTTAAAAATGTTCCATTTTCCAGAGCATAGTTTCTGCAGAGCGACAGGAGCTCATGAGAAATTCATACGAGTTTTGGGCAGGACTGTTAGCCCAAAGTAAGCCTGCTCTCAATTCCCATCATTCCTTTGTTTACACTGCTAGCATACAGCCCCTCACAACCCCAACCTAACATTACTGCTGCAACAATGTGGCGAGCAATAGCTGAGCTTTGATCCAGATTCCAGCTCCAACGAGAAAACAAAGATGTACATGAATGTATTAGTCTGCAAGTGGGAGCATGGGGATGGAGCGGGGCAGGGAGGTTTTGGACTCCTCATTGTAGCTTCTACGTCACAGCTACAAGCGTTTTCCAGCGACATTTTTTTCGTCTGCTCCTGATATACAACAATTTGACTGAAAAAAAAAAAAAGAAATGAAATGCCATTTTAGGCAGATTTTTTTTATTCCATCACAAGAAAAATGCAACAACAACATGTTAAAAGCACCATTTCTAAATGGAATGGTGTGTTTAAGAAGGTTTTCTGGTTTGAGCTCTGGTTGCTCTTTTTTGTGGGTATAAGGGCAAAAGGTGATGAGCTGCAGCACTGAAACCAAAGAAGAAGAAGCAGAAAAGTAAACAGTGTTCTCTAGATGTGCAGCACAGGCCCAGCTAATGCTCCACTGGAGGCCCTGTTTAATGTGCACACTCGGAGAGGAATGACCCAGTTCAGCAGTGACATGTTTATGGCCGATGAGCACAGGCCAGTGATTTAGCGAGCAGAGATTGCACCCTTGCTTCAGGGCCCTCTCATTTGCAGCACTTGGGCTTGAAGTCGTTGAGAGAGACGAGACATGATTCCTGCTGGATGGAAACCCGAAAACTCCTCCGTCAAACCAGCTCGCCGCGTTTCTGCTGTCTCTAATAACATTTCAGACATGCTAAGAGGGCAAAAAGGCGTGGCAACATCTGTCCACTTGTTTGTTTATCCCCTTTCATCCAGACGGGAGTATCTGTTTTCATTAAACTTTAATAATGGTCTTCAGAGGATCAATTTTAGCTCCTGAACATCTGGCACGAATATCAGCACTGCAGAGGTAATGAAAGCTAACGACGTCGGCGACTTTCTGACGCCTAGACAGAAAAAAAGATGGGATTTTTGCAGACCACGTGCAACGTCAACACTTCAGATAAGGTGTGTGTTTTTGTTGCTCTGGCAGCAACAATGGTCTGACACTGTCTTGAGCTGGGCTATCTTTAAGTTTTTGAGCCTTAATACTAGAAGTTTGGTAACTACGTGTATAGAAAAAAGACATAACTATGTTTCATAGGACTTCATGCTTTCTGATAAAACTTTTCCTATTATGCAAATATTGAACTGTTTTTTATTCCCTTTGACTTTAGAATGAGTTTACTTTGTTTTTTCGACTCAATTTGGCTGAAATGTTCCCATTCCTGTGGTATTTAATGCTCTGCATAAATCTAAGTCTTTGCCTAAACTCCACATCAGAAGGAGTTTTATTTTCGCCTGCAGTGAAAAAAACACAAATTTGCTCTGAAACATCTCATTTGAAGGCCACACTTTTCCTCGTGTCCTTATCATCACCAAGATGCACTGGCATTCTTCCTATGAAAACGTTATTTTGACACACCTCCAAAGAACAAGCAGTTCTCCCTCACTCCACCGTTTCTGACCAATCGGGACGGAGCAGCTTTTTCCAGAATGTGGGAGCAGACAGAGAAGGGCAGGCGAAAGGGTGTTCTTAAAGAGACAGGAGCAAAAAGAATGACATTTTGCCTGGAAGTGGCGAGAAGTAGTAGAAGGTGCGAGAAATATTGACTTTCTTTTTATTTTGTTTGAGCTACAGCACATTAACCTGTGCTGCTGAGTATTAAGACCCACTCCAAAGAAAATTGTCTTTTTGGTGTTTTTATCATGTTCTTGTAGCATTTTTCTCATGATGTAGAACATGTATGAAAGAATTTAAGACTTAAAAGTGCATTTATAAGAACAACTTCATTCAAATTGTGTTGGATCAGGAGCAGACGAGAAAAAAAGCTCAGGTTTTTGACGCAGCAACCGCCATGGCCGGGCAAGAGTCTCTCATTTCCAGCGCAATTCTAAATCATCCATTTGCAGACAAATAGATCCATTAATGTCGTCATTTTCCTCGTCTGAGCTGCCATCTTTCTCTAAACTGTACAGCTGGATAGCTCTGATATTGCTTGACTTTTTTTTTTTGCTATGCTTGTGTTATGTTGGACTTGTGAGGTCCTATAAGCTAGCGGGAGAGAGTCTAGACAAAGGGTTAGTGTGGAAATTTGCTAGAGGCTAAAGTCCGGCTACAACTCTTATGAATTCTTACTGCCCTGCAGAAAATATGTCTTAAAAAATGACTCAGGCTTTTTGATTTTGGCTAAAAACGGATTAATCATAAATGACAGACCACTGGAAACACTTTTCCAACAGAAAAAAAAGATAGTTGGAGTGGGACTTTAGCATGATCAAAACACTCCTGAAAGAGTGCTGTGATTTGTCTTCCTGTCTTATTAATTATTATTATTTTTTAGTATTATTTGTATGTTGTATATTTCCTTCAACATCACCCACGTTGCCATTACTAATTACACAATTTGTCAATCTTCTATCTAACCATCTGTATCATCTTTGATTCATACATTTCTATCTTGTTACCATAATCAAGACTTGCCTGAAATCCCGTAGTAATTTGAAGATTGAAAAAATACTTTTATAAGAATAACGTTTTAAAATTATGCGAAAAAAAGTCAGCATCTTACGAAAAATTGAAAGATTCTGATAAATAAAGTCGTAATCTAGTTGTGCAAACAGCTCGCCCATCAGTATTCCAGTGGGTCAAGAATCTTCTTCTGCAGAAGTCTGCTTGTTCTTTTCAATGTCCATATGCTTACAGAAGTCAATGTTGACTCAATAAAAGTTTAATAGTTTCTTATTTGTGAAACCAATACAGAAGTAACTGCTTTCAATGCGCTCTAATTTTGTAAACTCTGAATTTATAACTTACAAAATTAAAACTTTATTATTGTAAAATGTGTTTTTAAGAAAATAATAAATATAAAAGTTTGGACTTTTCTTCAGAATTTTATGACTTGTAAATGCATTTCATTTTTTATTTTTATGGTGGCCGTCATAAATGACAATGATATTGCAGTTTTTAAAATGAATTTAAAAGGGTCTGAAAAACATCTTATTAAAAAAAAAAAGGAACTTTCTGTGGCATGCTTTGGCACGTTTTGAGGTAGAGGCTTTACAGGGTGAATTTGAAAAACATGCTGCTAGCATATGATGATCTCATTTTTGACCAGAGAAAAATCCATCAGAACAAACACTGATGTACTATTTGAGTCAAAAACTATAATAAACAATAATTAAGATAAAGATTCATCCCAGTTGGGTGTCATCAGATCAAAAGAATGACCGAAGGTTCAGATGTGCTGAGCTACAGTACATTTTAGCAGGATTTCTGTGAGCGTAGCTCCAGGCCAGTAAAACTTCATTTCATTAAAAGTTCTAAGTTGCTTTGCTCGCTGCATTATCAAAGTAGTTTGGCCAACATTGGAGACCTGTTTAAGTGGATCCATTAAAAATTGACAGCCTGTATGTGAGCTAGTTATAGGCTCTTTAAAAATAACCGTCTTCTCAGAAATCTTTTGGTTGTGTTCTTAGTCCTGAGTGCCTGTGCGGGGGTTTGCCTTGCTGGATTGAATTATTTATCCTCCCCCAAATGTCACACAAATGCACTGAGCTTCCTTGCTAAGTCAACAACTAGTACAGTACAGTAGAGCTTTTATCCTCGTTTTTTATTACCTAAAATAAAACATTGACGATAAATGGCTCATTAGATAACAAGGAAACGTCACGCTAATATCTGGAGGTCGGAGGTTTGGCTGACAGAGTGAAGCGATTGTTTTCCACGTGGAGTTTCAGGTCAGCTGCCACGAGTCTGCGTGAAAAGCTCGAAGCGTATTCATTTTTCTGATTAGAGCTTGGGATGAAGAGAAATGCTCTGTAATTACACCTCGCCCCACGGCCTCTCTTTGTGGCATCCGCGTTGCCACGGCAACAACCAAATTAAACAGGTCTCAAAGGGGAGTAAATATACCCTTGATCTAAATATGTAATCTTGTTTGATGTGTTTGCCACAGAGCTCTCCCAGTGAAGAGGAAATCATTCACAAAGATGGAGGAAGGAGATTCCAGCTCTTCATTTTCACACTGATAACAGCTACGAAACCCAAAGTTTTACATGATTAACTTGATTTCTACTAAACATTTTTCTGCCATTGATTCAGTTTATTAAAAACATATTTTTAAATGGGTGTCCAGTGGCCAAAATAAACTTCAGGTCAAAGTTATTTGATTAATTAAAATAAAAAAAAAAAACTAGATATACCTGCTTAACTGTCTTTTTGGCATTGCCAGTGAAAACCTAAAAGTATTTCCATTTAGACCACAGGTGCCAAACTTCTGCTTCCTGTTGGTAAAACACACCTGTTAGAGGTAACCGGCAGCAAGCAGAGCAGGTTTTCTGAAAAACCCGCAGGATGTGGGCTAGATCTGGCTCCAGAGGAGTCTAGCTTTTTCCTTCAATGTTTTTGAACGTTTTTATTAAAATTCTGACAACAGAAACACAAACCTTAATTGTAAATAAAAATATAAAAAAAGCAAATTTCCAGGGATATACTGCGCTGGACGAGGCCCACTTGCTTGGGTTTATCAACTTGATGAATAACACTCCAGCCCAGCCAGGGGAATGGCCCTCCCGCCAAGCCATGGGGCCACCCCAGGGCTCAATCCACCGAAGAGCCCAAAACAGCATGTTAGAGAGAGGGAGCTGACATGCACTTCACTGCGGTTTATGGCTGCACCTGCCTCGCTGATGTATGAAGTAGCTTCATTACTGCTTATACAATCTGTGCTCTCCTTTTTAGACAAGTTCTAATGTCAGTTTTTCTACAATTTGCTGTCATGTTTGTTTTTCGTGTGCAAGTTCAAAACCCAACAAATAGATCTAAAAAGCAAGCAAAGCAAGATGCTGAAAAAGATTGGTGTCAAAGACCTCAAGGGTTTGGGATCAGGCTCTGCGCTAAAGAGTCTGGCGTGGACCAGGCCCATCCATCCTCAAATCAGCCCCCCCCGGCACAGACACTGTCTCTCTGCAGCACACCTTACACATGCTGCATGTAGGCTCCTTAAGTCCTACTCCGATTATCCTTCGAACCAATATTCAAGCCTTCCCATTGCTCTTTTCAATTTGATTACAGTATTTTCTATGACATAGTTTCTGCAGAGTGGCCTTAGTTCATTAGAAATTTACCTCTGAATTGTGGGTGGGACGCTTGGAACGGAGCGACCCCGCCCCCCCCTTCCCCTCTTCATTGCTGAGGCTCGGAGCAGGGAGCTTGTGGCCCACCCAGGGTGTTTTTCACAAAAACAATAATTTGCAAACTGCATTTTTTTGTCTGCTCTTGATTCACTATGATTTAAATAAAGAATACTCAAAAATTTAATATAAAGCTTAACTTTTTAAAGTCCTCCGTATTCAGAAAAATGCCACAAAAACATGTGAAAAACACAAATTTCATCAGAGTGGTTCTTCTCCTCCTTTCAAACCTCATTTTAAATAAAAACTCTCTTCCTTCTCTGCTCTGGCTCCGAGGATCCGTCAAAATATTTCTCACCTGCATTTCAAATTCGTCATCAGAACATTCAGGGTTTCAAACTGTCTGTTTGAATTACAGGTGGGGGCCGTGAGATCTCGGTGTAAAATAGAGCTTCCCAGTCAAGACCCTTCCATCCACCTGCCACTGCTGTCGCCGTTTCAGACACTTTTCAAACAGTTTGCATTCTTTTCTTTGTCTTTTGCATTTAAGCAGCTGCAAACTGTTGATGTCTCTGAATGTCATCAGCTATTACAGTCAAAGACTGAAAGCTCCTTCAAGTTTTGCTGGAGACACATTCAGCGCAGCAAAGTTAAACCTTGTCTAAAAATATGTCCTTTTTATTGTATTTCATTGTTTCTGTGCTACTATATATCCAAGACATGAGCCATAAAGGGCATTTATAGCATCTGTTAAACTCTTTCAACAGATGGCAGCAGAATTAAAGATGGTACAAAGAAACGAGTGGAAACAAGGCTTTAAAGTACGTCACTGACAGAAAGGATCTGGACTCCAGGGACCAGCCAGCCATCAGAGCTTCTTTCATCCTGATGACACGTTCTGTCTCCACCATCCTATGTACCCAACATGATGAGAAGGGCTCTGCATTGTGTATAAGGCTGTCCATCTGGCTTTGTGCAGAGAAACTGTGAGCAGAGAAGCCCCTCAGGAACAGTTTGGAGGTTTGTGGAACCGCTTGTGTAGTCGGAGATTTCTGAAAAGGAAAGATGAGCCACTTTTCAAATTACCAAGAAACAATCTTCCAAGGATCTCTATAAAATCATTCTAAATATATGCCAAAATAAGAACCTTTAACTTTTAAAACGTATTTATTAGCAGTGAACCACTCACAAACCCCTTACATAAACTGTAAGGCACGGAGACGGGAGTGTGATGGTTTTGGCCTCTGAACCGGACAACAAACCCTTTGTTTGTTGTGGTAATTTTAAGAAAATCATATATATTTTTTTTAAAAGTGATATCCTCCAAATTGTTTGAAATAATTTTAAAATATCCCAGAGAAACTGCTTTGAAATTTTAAATGTTTCCTTAAGGGACAATTAAAAACAATAACTTACAGCAAAAAGATCTAATGGGAAAATTAGAATTTAAAAACACACTTCAGCAAAAATGTTTTTCTGTTTGTGTGTTTGAAACCATGTTCTTGTGATTGAGGACATGAAATCTTAAGCTTAAAATTTCAATTTTGAGTATTTCTTTATTCAAATTGTTGGGATTTAGGCAGAGATGAAAAAGGTCGTATGTGTGATGTAGAAAGTACGCTGGGTGGGCCACAAGCTTCCTGCTCTGAGCTCTCAGAAATGGCTAGGGGGCGGGGTTGATCCGTACCAACAATCCCTCCCACAACTCAAATGTCAAATGAACTCCTGCCACTCTGCAGAAACTATGTCCTAGAAGACAACACAGGTTTTTGGATTTTAGCTACAAACGGCATGATTAAAAGACTGCTGGGAATATTAGATCAAAAGATAATCGGAGTGGGAATTTAATCTAATAATCTGGTCATTGTGCTGAACTTCCAAAGGTCTTTATGCTTCAGTAATCGAGGCTTTGACTTCATCCACCCATTTCTCATTGAGGCTCAGAGTTTCAATACAAAACAAAAGGTTAAATATTTGCAGTTCAAGGGAAGAAAACCTTGGATTTAGCCGAAGAACTAATCATCACTCAGGGGGCCACATGTCATTCAAGCCCTGAACTAAAGTCAGTATAGTTTAATCATTTACTTCTATGGAAACCAGTAATCTTTAAAAGTGTCTCCAAACGGACTGAACCTTCAGCTAAAAAAAAGTCCACAGACTTTCCAGGGAAGAATAGACAGAATAAAAGCTTTTTTTTATGTTGTTGTCGGTCATTAAAACATAAGAAATATAAAACTTTGTCATAAAAAAGATTAAAACAAAGTAGCAGATATGAAATCAACTACTAGGATTTGGATTTGCAAACACACAGCGTTTTGTGAGGGTAAAAGCCCTGCTAATGCAATCCATTAAACGTTTTCCCAGCCATTGTAAGCCTAATACTGGAGAGCTCTCCCAGTATTTATCTGGCTTCAGCCTGCAGGCTGGGACAGCTCTGCATAACTGCAGGCTCAGACTGCGCATGCAACCAGAACCCACCAATAAAAGTGGATTGAGCATTGTTTGACATATAATATTAATTCAACTGCGGAGCTCCCTGCCAGGGCATGACTCACATTTATGAACATAGCCCTGAGACATTTTATCACTCCTGGAAGAGATATAAAAAAGATGATTGCATCTCATTCTTTTTCCTGCCTGATCATGGCAGCAATCTCACATCTTCCTTCTCTGCAGGATTTGGGCCTCAGAGCCCGCTGCGCCCCACTGATATGGCTTCTCCTCATCTTAATCCCAATCAAATCAAGAGAAAAAGGAATATTTATCCAGGGTTCAATCTGTATTCAAAGTGGGAATTTTATGGTCATATCTTTCCCTTCCATTGTGGGATTTCACATGTAGATTTTGTCTTAACCTGATTCCCACATCAGAAGAACAAAAAGTAGGCTGCCTGAATGAAAATTGATTGCAAACTTTCCAAAGCACTCGAGGGTGGAATCAATCAAATGCACACATGAACTGATCTTTTGCAAACATGAACATCTTTTAGAAAAGCACAGGTTTCTTCAACACAGCTTTAAGACAAAAAGACAGCAGTGATATTTGGTAAGAAATAATCTGACAGGGGTCAAAAGGCCATTTTCCAACAAAAAGCAGTTTATTGCTTCACAGTGAAAGAGACTATTCATGAAAGCAGATTGGTCTTTCCAGGAATGGACTTTCCAGAAAGTTCACTTTAAGGTCAAAGTGTTCGATGCCCAGAACAAAAATAGAGAAAGATCCAGGAGCAGTGGTTCAAGTCCACAGAATTCAGAACTTTTGGCAGTGCAGTCAGAGGTCCAGGTTGGAGCAGCTCTCTTTGGACAGAAAAGACAAAAAAAAAAAAAAGATTTTTTTGCCAACACTTGAAAGAAGAACCAGAATACACATTACATGCCGATGACAAACACCAGGGGGGGACTTAAATAAAACTGCACACAACAAACACAGAAAAACTGCCAAAAATGGCAAGGACAACATGACAGACCAACATGCCAACAATTATATCATATGTCATATTGTTTCGTTCAGCTTGAGCAAACAAATCATGTGTTATATTTTCACAGTATTCTGGTAAAAATGTGCTAGCAAAAGGGAAACGTCACTTTTGCGAGCTTGCCATGCTAATGTCGATCAAAATCTACAAACTTTAACACTTTTTCATTATTTTTTATTTCGCTTCCCAGTGACGGGCGAGGATCTTCCCAAAGATGAGGCAATGGATCCCTAGGAAGAGTTTAAGTTTGCAGCTTGTACTGATGGTGATTCTTCTATCTGGAAGATTCAAGATGGCGGCCTCTTCCTGAGGTCAAAGGTCAACAGAATTTCAGTTGACATTGGAGACTCAGCCTGGTGGTGTGAAATTTCATAGATCGCTCAAAAAAAAAAAGTTTTCTTTAAAATGAAAATCTGCACATTTTGAAAATGACCACAAGAAAGCTGCCATGTCGTAGGTCCTGTAGCCATCCCATAATAATTCTAAAACTTCCACTGAATATCCCAGAAACCTGGGTTATGATTATTCTTTTTTTTGAGCTTCTTAAGAGACTTTGGCCCCATTCATTTTTTTATGGTTTCTCCCGTCATCATGGTTTATGATGTCGTCATTCATATGGGAAGGTCGTTCTCGTACTAGGCGCGTGCAAATTTTGTTGCGTTTTGAGCATGCAGTGGGGGTGAAATTTTTGCTGAAACGTGCAGTAAGAAAGAAAAGTTGTGAAAAGAATCTGGTCCTCACAGTCCAGGCCTGCGGCGGGACTACATTGAATTGGATCAATAAATAAAATGAACAAGGACCACATTGCTGTAAACACAGAGGTGGGAGTATGGTCATTTGGGTTCGCTGTTGGTTTTGACACAGTACCATTGAGTGATTGTGTGGGTTTGATGCACATTTGACACATTTTATGCAAATGTAGGTTCTTTTGACTGGTTGAGAAAGGAAGCTCTGCTCCTTTGTGGGAAAAACACAAAACATGAGGAAAAACTGATAGAGAAACTCAAACGGGCACAGGAGCAGATCTGAAGAAGAAAAGATGACTGATAAGGAACGAGTATGGAAACGTGAAACCGAGGAACATTTCTGCAAACTGACTGACCAGCATTGCTGGGGGTGGGGGGTGGGGGTGGGGGCAGTTGCTTAAACCCAGCCTGAATCTGCTGACTTCTGGACCTCGACTCTTCTGCTACTTTCTTGGTGTCAACATTAAAACCAGCTGGAATTCCTTTGAAATGTTTACAGCATGTTTACTCAAGCTGTGAAAAAGTTTATACAGATTTCCACCAAAAGCAGCCAATGGCTGATTTCCAAAGCTTTGACTTCACTTTTATCCTAAATATTGATGTAAATTCCTGAGTTTGTCTCTGTGCTTACAAACATGTTTGGTTTCTGTCTCAGTCCTCTCCTGAGACACAACCCTATCTGATTCAGCAGGACCAAGAGGGTAGTAAGATAGTTCCAGTCAGTGTTTAGAATCAGACATCCTGTCCCTTCCACTCCCTGCCAAACTCATTAAGAAACTCATTTCTAATATTAGACTGTCTTTCGTACGATGCAATTAAAACATTCTTGCTTTCTGGAGCACAGCCGTCTGTTACGTGATCACAGCCCAGCGGTCCAAACGACTCAGGTTCCAGCCGCTTCTTCGCAGAGATTTTATCCTGACGTAAACTCCAATCCATAATTAAAAAAAAAAAACATGAAATGTGAGAAGTCAAAGCGTTTTCGCAGAGGAGACAGAACTTCAACAAACCAAGCTGGGATGTGTTCCTGAATCCAAACAAATGGTTTTCAGTGTGACGAAACAAATAAGCAGACATTCATAATAGGCACATTTGTATTCATGGCTGATGGTTATAATTTAGATGGTGGTTTTTTGCTGCAAAGTTTCAAACATGTGGATGAAGATGAAAGGGGTTTTAAAAGGACCCAGCGACAGTTCTTACCATGACTCAGCACAAAGGTTTACAGAAATTACAGAAATCTTGAAGTTAACAAACCGATGTCACAATGGAGGACAAGCAAACAATTCAATTGCAGCAAAGCAAAAGAAAGGAAAAGACCCAAACTATTAGCATTTCCTCCAACCAGCTTATGCTGAGCTCAGCATTTGGTGTACAGAACTTTGTGTAAGTGTGAAAAGTGTTTGAAAATGTAAGAATGATTTAACTTGGTCCATCCATTGGGATGCTGGCGAGCGGGTGGGACAAATACACCTCTCTTCTTTTAAAACCTGACCATTGACTCTACATGAGAACTGGACCGAGTAATCTAACGTCATAAATAATGAATTTCCAGCTCCAACCAAACAAAGTCATTTCAGTTTCCATTTTTACGCAAAACGGATGTATCCGCCATATTGGAGAAAGAAATCGTCAGTAAGCAGTGATTGGCCCAAGTCTGTCTTTGTCAAGGTTTCTATGGCAACCACTTTCGTCAACCAGGATCGAGCTTATTGGAGGTCCACACACCCACTTAAAAGAGGGCTGGGAAAAATCTGTCAAACGTTTTGAATGTTGGGGTCGGAATACAGATTACTTTTTGATTACAGGTTACTTTCTTAGTTTTACTTTTATTAAATAAAAAATTTGGTGCAAATCACCAATACCGATTTTATTAATTTTTTTCTCAAGAATACTATTAAGTACCTTAGAAACAAATACCATCAAAAGCTGTCCAAGTAACAACTTTAATGCGCAAAGATAAAAATACAAAACTGTACTTTCTAAAAAAATTACTCATGCCTTGCTGTGTCGTTGCTAAGGGTAACACGCACAACCTGCATCCCCTTTGGTCAGGGATGTTTCTCAGTAGAAGGCGATGAGATTTTGCCTTCTTGGAACCAGAAGGTTCCTCTTGTTTAGACGATAAAAAAAAAAATCAGGTGGCGGCAAAAAAACGTGAAGATTCTGTCAATACCTTCCCATTGTGCAGCTGCACTTGTATTTGTGACCGTAGCATCAGTCCAGATCTTTGATACAGTCAGTGAACCCAACCATAAAGGCTGCTCTGGAATCTAGGTCTCAACCTGTCACACTAAAGGCCACGCCCCCATTTAAACCTAATTTCAGTTTTTAAAACAAATGAGTAAATTCCTAAAGGTTCAGCAGGACTCTAGATAGATGGATCCTGATTTTAATTCATCCCTGAGGTTAAAGAAAGTTTGTTTCTGTTAAAAGTTTTATAGATAGACCATCTAGTGGTTCCCTGGTGAATTGACTGGCCCCAGTTAGGTTTGCTTTAAAATCAGCCTTTAGTTGAACCTTGGTCTTCTTCTGTACAGAGTAAATCATTGTGATGATTGCTAAACCTGTGACTTTCCTGCTTTGATCGGCATTGTCGTCAGTTTTTTCAGTCACCGGTATAGCATCTTCTCAGCGCTCGCTGTTCAGTGACTGGAAAGCAGGTATTGATTTGCATTCCAGTTACTTAGAAATACGCTGACTTCAAGCATTCATTGCATGAAATGTTCTAGCCTTCCGTCGTTTGCATTTTCCCCCTGCAGCAAATTGCTTTTTAAATCCCTGCAACGTGGAGCGACGCCTCCATGTAGAATCTGATTACCACAGTTCTGAATGACTTGTCGTGAAACCTGAATCAATTCTTGTACATTTTCAGCCCTCGTTCCTTGGAAAAACAGGTTTTTATGAACGGATTGAGGAGAGATAACGGAAGTTTTCGTGGGAAGAACGCCTGGCATTTGCCTCATCTGATAACCTGAATCTTGATTGAACCTTCAAATGGATAATGTGAGCGAGAGGCTTTTCGGCACAAATCTTCTGGGAACATTGGGCCATGTTCTTGTCAACAAGCGCGATGACTCATCCATTAAAGAAAAGTGCTTCCTGCAAGCGCAGTCCAAAATAGCCCCTGATTATTATTATTACCACAAGCTCTACAGGTTATTCAAGGCTTCTCACAGAAAACCCTTATCCTTGTGGATGGTAAAGCATGGATTTATAGCTACATGAGATAAGAATGGATTTCTTTTTGACTACATGTTCCTTTCAGGGGGCGTTTGACCATAACAGGATGCAATTGAGGTGCTTGAAAGTCCAATGAAAGCTCTGGAAAGTTGGAAACACCCGAGTGACTCTGGGTGAAGCAGAGATTTGGGTTTGACTTCTGAATGAATGGACACATTCAAGCGTTTGGATGTCACATGCAAACATCACAATGCTTGCTTAGTAACCCAAACTGAGAGGTCTGCAGTAAAGATAGCTCAGGGACAGAAATGAAAGTGCAGCTGGTTAAAGACTTACTCTGATGAAAACTGTGTTTTTTTACATGTCCTCGTGGCATTTTTCTGATGATGGAGGACATATTTTAAGAAAATTAAACTTAAAATTGCATTTGTGAGTATTTCTTTCCCCTGCGACGGGCTGACGACCTGCCTTCACCCAACAGCAGCTGGGACAGGTTGCTGCAGCCCCATAACCCCGAAAGGGACACAACCAGTTGAAAAGATGGATAGATGGAGTATTTTTGTGTTCAAATTTGTGTCAATCAGGAGCAAACGAAAATGCAGTTTGAAAATATATTGTATGGTATGCAGTATGTAACGTAGAAAATAGGCTTGGCGGGGCGTGAGCTCTCAGCTCCAAGCTCTTAGGAACTGGAAAGGGAAGGGGGCGGGGTTGTTCCACATCAAAGTTGCTGCCCACAACTCAGAGGCCAATTTCTAATAAACTCTCACTGCTCCTCCACATCTATGTTCTAAAAAAAACGACAGATTTTTAGATTTTGGCTAATAACTGTACAATCATAATTAAAAGACTACTGAGAATCCTCAAGAGGCCACTTTCAATGAAAACCTAATGTAAACGCATGTATATGAGCATTTTGGGCTCCAGCGTTCAAAACTCTTGCACTCAAGCATCACTATGCAAGTTTTTGTGCATGTTTTGTGGCGTTACGTACAAAATGAGCAGCTACTGAACATGGGTTGAAAGGTAAAACAGTTGAACTTTGACCAGTCAGAGACTTGGATTTGGTAGTGATGTGTAAATAATGTCCTTTTTAATCCACAGAAGTGCCAACTGTTTGAAGATTGATCACAGAGATGAAATTATTAATTCTAGTTTGTACTTGGATGGAATTACATGACACCAAGTGTTTCATGTGTCGGAATAGAGCTGTGAAAGAAAAGGCCAGCGTGTTCTTGACACTTGCCCAGTGTGAACGTAGCATTTTTTTGCTACATCAGATGGATTTTTGTCTGCCCTTCTCTCCTTGGAAAATCTGATCCTGCGCCACTTCTGATAAGTATTGCTTTTTCAGAGAGCAGCCGATCATTGAGCCATTGATCTGGAGTGAGCACAGCTCCCATGCACGGCACTAGAGGTGGCCTTTGCTGGCCGTTTCCCTGCATGTGTGCATCAGTGTGTGCTGCAGCTTACAGGCATGAAAAGTGTGAATGGAGCTTTTATGAGCACACATTCCTGAAGCGAGCGCGTTTCCAGAGAACAGGGTCAAACCTTTTTGAATCTTTTTGTAACACTGCAGGCCAGAGGTAATGAGAGAGAGAACACGTCTCCACCGAGCTAATTACTGCACAAGCCTCTAATCTGTGAACATCTGCAGCTCGACTGCTCTGTCGTCACCGGTCATCGCGGCGTGAGAATTCTGCCAACAGCAGATTTGTCTACTTTCGTTTGGAGCGAACAACCCCGGTTCAGACCTAAACGCAGCGTTGCTCAAGCTCAGTGCAGTGACAAGGTCGATAATAAAGCCATCTTGATCAGGCTTAATTCAAAAATAATCCGTGAGTCACTGTACGGCTGTCAGCCCAGCATTATATCAAGACCGCCATTGGCCAGTCCTGCACATCAAACTATCAGCTGAGCAGGAAGCCTGCTTCAGCTTTTCTTCTCTTCTGCAGACTGAATCTGCTCTGAATAATAACAGTCTTAATTTAAATGTGACAAATGTTTGTAAAAATGTCATGCATTTAATACATTTAGTAATGCAGGTTTGATTTGGGGCAATCACATGCGTGTTCAGCATCTTCAAACTTTCATTGTTATTTTGTGTTTTCATTTATGAACACAAATTTTAAGTACTGAGGAGTGTTTTTATGATTTAAAAAAATATATATTTATTTTTTATAAATCATTTCTCCATGCTTCTGAAATGTAAAAAGGAAAACATTTTAAAATACTTGTTGTCTTACCTTAAGAATTAAATAAGAATGAAAAGGTTTTACAGGTGATTTCACTAAACTAAAAACAAAGTTCAGCCTAAAAAAAATTGGAAAAATGACATAAAAACTACAGATACGGATAAAAAAACCTTCTCTAATACTGACAGGAATAGCAGGATCAGTTCAAAACTTCAGACAAAAACAAGATTACATTGATAAAGTGGTATAAAATAGATCGGTTTCCCATTGACTCTACGCGAGAACTGGACTGAGTGGCCCCGCCCCCTTGGCGTTCCAAACATGAAGTATCTGCTGATTCACAGATTCCAAATTTCCATGAACTTCAATAGAGAAATAAACAGCCATTACTCAGTCAATGTCTTTGTCAGAATAACCCTTCTTGATTTGATCTTTTTAACATGTTCTTGATCATTCTTGTTTATTTTCATGATTTATTTTCTGTAGTTCGAGTAATTCAAGTTCTAAACTGACCAATCAGATGCCTCAAGAAAAGTAGGTGGAGCCTGCTGGCCTTGCGTCCAACATTCAAACCGTTTGATTGACAGATTCTCCAGAGTCTGCTTTGCAGTGATAGGGGTTTGGACTTCCAACAAGCTCAGTCCTCATTGGTGAGTGGTTGCCGTAGAAACATTGACTCTGATCGATTCTGTCAGGTGTCGGGGCCGCCCTCACACACCTGCCTGAGGATGGGTTCCTGCATACCTGCTCATCATCTCCACGTCAGGCTGATCTGTTATTAGCACGTCCACCAGCCAACGTCGGTTCGTCTGTTCCTCTCCGGTGGAGTACACAGACCTCAAGTTTACTGCGAACTAAAGTCTTGTTGCCTCGCCTTGTCGACCTCCTCGAACACTGTCTATTGTGTCATTTATGATCCCCAGGACTTCCCCTCCTGACGCCTTCAGCCCGCTGCCTTCCTGTGAACTATCCTCCAAAACCTCCGCACTTCCCTTGCTACCTCGCTAAACCGTCTAACTTATATTTCACCGTTGTCCTGCATGTTTGGTCTGCCACCACGCCCTGACAGATTCAGACCAATCAGTGCTTACTGAGGACCTCTGGCTCCAACATGGCGCCGTCTGTACCGTGAAAATATGGCGACTGAATTAACTTCATTTGGTTTGAGCTGGAAGTAAGGCAATTTCTATGGATGACATCACACTCACTCAATCCAGTTCTTTTATCCAGTTAATGTGCGTGTCAAGTGACCTTTCTGTAAACATTTCAGATTTCATCTAACTAAAGACAAAATGTACCTTTAAGATCAGAAACCCACATAAGTGTAGAATTATATAAAAGCCAACAAGTCCTGAATTCCAAAGTAGAAACAGGAAATGATGGGATGCCACATTTAAAGGCGTTTTATAATAATTAAAATTACCACTAATACAACAGATGCAGCTGAGTTCAGCCCTTTTACGCTGGTAGAAATAGATTTTTGCGGATCTAAATTCAATAATCTTTAGTGCCATTTTTTAAATTTTAAATTCAAATGTTTTGATTTGTTCTTTCTCTGATCCAAATGTTTTCAACCCGTCTCCCATAGAAGGAAATTGTTTTTACATTATGAACTAATATAGACGATGAGTTAAAAGCTAAATGAGTGTCAAACAATAAGCTGCTTACAAAAAAAGAAGTTCGTGCACAATTTGCAAATTCATCATCTATTTTTTTTTGCAGTTTTTGTTTTGATGCAACATGGTTATTAAAGATCCAAATCTGGAAGAGCTGATGAAGATCTGGCAACAAACACACAATAATTGAACAAACATACCCAAATTTAAAGACTCACTACGATTAAATGTGTTTTTAACATATTCTTTTGGTGTTTCTGTGATGATGGAAGGCATACATAAAAAAATTAAGCAAAATTAAGGGAATGTCTAAACAGAGAGCTCTCAGCAAAGGTGGTGGTGGTGGGGGTGGTGGGGGTGTCTTACTCTAAACCAGGGATGCTCAAATCCAGGCCTCGAGGGCCGGCCTCCTGCTGGTTTTCCAGAAATCCTGCCTCATTTGCTGCTGATTACCTGGATCAGGTGTGTTTAGCCAATAAGGACCTTCAATGGCAGTTTGGTTGGAAAACATGTGGGACACCGGCCCTCGAGGCCTGGATTTGGGCACCTCTCTCTACGCTAACAGTCCCGTCCACACCTCAAACAGTTTTTTTATTAACTACTGCCGCTCTACAAACACAATGTCCTGGAAAATGGCTGTTTTTTTTTTTGTTTTTTTTTAACATTTTGGGTTAAAAATGGCAGAATCATGATGAACCAATTGACCACTGGGAACACTTTGAAAATACATCAAAAGATGATCAGACTGGAACTTCTTAGCTGTGGTGGAAACTTCAACAGGAACAGAAGACAACTAAAGGAGCAAAAACAACACAAAACCACAATCAGTAGTGTGAAAAAACAACCTGAATATTTGAGCATCTCTCATTGATGGAGGGAAAGCCAACAGAAGCTGCCATATGAACTGTTCCAACACACAATCTTCACTCAAATATCAAAATAATTTACTAAAAAGCTCCGTTTGAGTCAACCGTGAGCATCCCTGCTGCTCAGATGGAACATTTTCTGCAGGTTTCTATCAAACAGGGTCTCATTGTTGCTCTGGCTCCAGATCCTGAGCTGATGAAATCAGCAGCTGTAATCTGTGTGTTCCTGTGACTGCTAAGACTGCGCCATGCTGGCAGATCAGGCCCGGCAAATCCAGTCTGCTCCAATTATGAAGCCCAGCACTTTACTCCACTTAAGTGCATTACTCTCTAATCAGTGCACGGCTGTACTTGTTAGAGCATGACCTCCTCTAATTTTTATGAACAATGGTAAAAGTTTTTTGGTGAAGCAATAATGTTTTTAACTTTATCAAACATTTGAGCAAACCTCCTGCTGTTTGTGGTCGCTCCACAGTTAAAATTAAAAGCAAGAATCTGAACCTCTTATTTAAGAAGATTTCTACAATATTTTCAGTGATTGTAAAAGAATTAGAAGGAAAAACGTACAAAACTTCGCTCCTTCTGGAATTTAGAGCAAAATAAAGATCGCTTTAAAAATAGCCTACATGTGCTTTTTTCCCTATTACTTTGATCAACTGGTTATTAATTCATTAAGAGTGCAAGACAGAAATGTTTAAATGCTCAGCTAAACATCAATAAAATCATATATTATTCCTGCTCTTATAAATTCCTCCCATGGTAATTAGAGTTTTTATTTATTTCTGACTTCCAAGAGGAAGATTAAAAAAGGGATCATTTCAGTCCCTAATCAGTTGGTAAGTTGGGAAAGTTTTAGACCCATATGGCCCTTAGGAAAAAGTATACTTACACACATGCAGTGCAGGAAGTACACTTTCTGAACACTTTTTCAAACTAAATTGGAACATTTTAAATTAACAATGTAAAGATAATATATGAAAAGGTTGAATTTATCTTTATGCAACAAGCTAATGAAACCACTTGGATGTGTGGTAAAACTTTTCAAAATGGAAAATTTTGGGTCCAAATCTTACGACTCTTCAAAGCCAATATCCTCAATAAATCCATTAAATGAACCAACTGACACATCTGAAGTCGATTTTTGTGATTGAACTTTTTTTGCGGAGACATTTATAAG
The DNA here is from genome assembly GCA_014656515.1 of Oryzias celebensis. Classification (NCBI taxonomy): domain Eukaryota; kingdom Metazoa; phylum Chordata; class Actinopteri; order Beloniformes; family Adrianichthyidae; genus Oryzias; species Oryzias celebensis. Next base: position 4,345,046 of record BNCR01000012.1, read on the forward strand.
ACTAATGCCAAACTAGCAGGACGCTGCGCGGTGGCATTTGTAATCGGGATGTAGTGGTCGCATTTTAACATGAAAGTTTTTAGAAAAAAATAAAATTTTACAGCAAACGGATGATTATTTGACATCGGTCAGTCACATTTAGAGGTCGGGCGGTGGCAGTCCAGTGACAGGCGGGTGGCAGGAAGGCAGCAGAGAGGAGGGTCTCCAAGGTCCCCAAAATCCTCTGACGATCAACCGATTTCAGACTGCCACCCTCCAGCCACCTGCCTGCCCCGTGCTGCCATCCCACTGTCACAGTCCAATCATTAGAAATTGTATGGTAGCAGCGCCGACACTCGACGAGGACTGTTGACATGGGCCGGGGGCCTGGCCATGACCAGACGTCATTCTGACAGTCCCGGCCACCGTAGGTCCACATGGGGAGACGGCATTGATGCTGCACAAAACTCGCACAAACTGGTGTTGATGGTACCAAAGCGACTCTCAGACCTGCGTTTCAATGAACTGCAATGTGTAAATTAACAAGATTTCAATGTGTGATCGAAATCTGAGACACTGGGTTACACCGGGCGGCTGGCGGCACTTGATATGGAAAGCTGCCGTCCGGAGACATTTACACGTCGTCCAGTCCAATCTTGAAAGTTAAACCAATGCCTCCAGGTCACACGTTGGCAGTCGGGAAACCAAATATCTCCCAACTACTGCAAACTGCTGAATGAACTCCTCTTGGTATCTACAGAGGAAATCTGGGGCGTGGCTCTGGGAATAGCAGATTGTGATGGATTTAAAAACACTTTTTTTGGACATCGTTTTCTCTCTGGTGGTCAGGAAGTTAAAGAAAAATCCCATTAAAACAAAAGACAGAAAAAAGATTATAGGACAATAAATGAAGATAATTCTTGCCCCTGAAAGGCTACAACACAACAAATACAGATTTTTGGTTTATGTTCGCAAAAAAAAGAAAACACTAAAAAACAATGTAAAGTGATGATGCAACTTTTTTAGTGACAAAGTCAGTTTTCTTTTTTAGAAAACAAAACTTTTAAAGCTTATTTTACTACAAATTAGTGGTAAGAGGTGTTGTAAAAGTGCCAAACATGAAGAATGAGGCTGCATCCGTGCAGGCTGAAACAGCTGTCTGTTGGCAGATGTTTCTGCTTTCCTGCATACATCTGTGTGTCTCATAGAAGATGCATCATCTGAAGACAGTTAGGGCTTAAATAATGAATCATGAGGCACAGTGGGACTTGGAGGGGAGCGTGAAGCATAAGCACAGCAGAGATGCAGAATCGAACTGCAAATGTGAGTAATTGTAATAAACGACTACCCATCTGTAGGGCTTCTGTTAGGTTTTATTCTTTGAAACATTTTCATTAGCTTTGAAAAAGAATTCCAAGCAGAGAAATATTTCCACTTCAGTTTCCACCTAATATTCCAGTTTACATTTTGTCATGACAAAGAGGCAGAGTCATCATGGCCTTGATATGTTTATTTATTTGGCTTTTAGAATTGCTGTAACGTGTTCTTCTCCAAAGTAAAGACATTATTGGTATTTCTGTTACAAAGTGGTCTGAGGCATCAACGTTCTTGTGCTTTTTCACCAAACTGATGAACTTTCTTCTCAGTTAGTAGATCTCCTGATCTACAGTCATTCAGTTCCTGATGATCTGCTCACAGAAGATCTTGTAGCTGAAATCAAATTAGGCAAAAAAGCATCTCTAGACAATATCTATATATAGATCTATATCTATATCTATATATATATCTATAGATATGTATCTAGATAAATATAGATATAGATCTATATATAGATCTATATCTATATATAGATATATATCTATATATAGATATAAATATATCTATATATAGATATATCTATATTTATCTAGATACATATCTATAGATATCTATATATAGATATATATCTATATATAGATATCTATAGATATAGATATCTATAGATATCTATATCTATATATCTATATCTATATATAGATATCTATAGATATGTATCTAGATAAATATAGATATATCTATATATAGATATATTTATATCTATATATAGATATATCTATATTTAGATATATATCTATATCTATGTATAGATATATCTATATTTACCTAGATACATATCTATATATATATATATATCTATATCTATATATATATATAGATATAGATATATATATATATATAGATATATATGTGCAGCCTGAGCAAATGATTACATTGACCAGATATTATCATGTCTTACGTTTCTTCTTCTGTGATCTCAGTAGCTGTGGGCTTGTTGAAGCTTTGAGCAACAGACTTTTAAAGAATGAAAATACTAACATGGTGTGTCTGTATATGTATATAACACATATTTATTACAGGGACAAGTCAGTTTACAGTTACAGTGGTGAATCTGAGGTCCTGTAGAAAGCTCATGTCTCTAAATGGAAGCTTCCCAGAAATAAAACCTAAAATGAACATCTTATGCAGGACCCTACATGAACATGTACTAAAAGCCGACTCGATTAGGTTCAAATCATCACAACTCCAAACAAAACACTGAGAGTGGAAGAGGCTGAGGTTATTTCCCACATACCTGCTGATGAGCTCTGTGAAGAGGATCTTTCATGCGTTTGCCCGACACAGTGATGTATTTATCCTCTATCTTGTAAAAGATGGACAGGACAGGCAGAACCGGACCAGAGGAAACAACAGATAAACCCGTTCATGTCTTGAGTTTCTTTATGGGAGTTTCAGTTGTTGATCCTGAGGCGTGAATTTACCGCTTTCCCATTGGGCCAGTAGGTCACACGTGACCCAAACATCAGTGTGCATGTAAAGAATATGTAAATAAATGTAATTTATGTCAATATATAATATCATTAAAATAGTGCAGGATAAACGTTTACACCCTAGATTAGGAACAATATATCTTTGTAACTGAGCAGAAAGTTTTTAGTTCCTCGATGTCGGAACGGGATGAGACGATGCAGCTTTCACCTTACGGCCTGTAATCTTAGAGGCAGATCAAAGTCGTCCCAGACGAGGAGCTAAGATACCTCAGAGACGGAACACAGACGCCTTCGAGCTAAAACAAAGTCATCTGAGAGTCAAAACAAAGTGACCCCAGAGGCTGGGCAGAGGTGGAACAAAGACAAAGTCAGCTCAACTACAACAGCATAGAATCACAAGCAATTCAAAATATTCAATCTTCATCCTAAATGAACCTAAATGACTGGGAGATTATTGATAAATAAAACTTTAGTGGCTCCAAGCAGCTTCCTTGAGGCACCCCACAATGTAGGCCAAAGAAACTTCAGCTTTACATCGGGTTGATATTCAACTGATTGAAATAATCTCGGTAACAAAAACAGAAAATACGCTTTTTTTTGTTTGTGTTAAAACTGCTAGCGATTTTTTGCTTAGTTTGCTCCCTTTTCCAGTTCATGCTGGATTTTGCTCCCGGATGATCATATTAATAACTCAGTTTCCTCATCATATTCTTCACATGTATTTTTCATCTTTTTGCTGCTTCCTTGCAACAGATTCTGCTTTAATGAGCAGATGCTGCCATGCTTCTTTGGAGCTAAACTGTGAATCTAGGTTTGGGTTGAGGTCATAGTTTGGAGGAGAACCTGGGAGAAGGCGCTTTGCAAAGATAACAGATTCCCTTCTTTGAGTGAAGATGCATTCAGGTGAGTCAGGAAAAGTCCGATCTGCTCGTAAGAAGCCACCTTCCAAACCCTATCGGCAGCCTCTTTAAGTTCCGTGAACACTTTTGGAAACCACTCAGGCCGAAAGGTCTCTTTTGATGCTCTAGTTATCTGGGACAGCCTCAATCCTGCACTTATGTTAATCCATCCGTTGCAGGACCATGCAGCTGGTGACACGGGCCTGAACTAAAGCAGATTTCCAGTGATCTACAAACCCAGAGTGCATGCAGGGTCTGAGCCTGGCCCTCTTACGCAAGTTCAGCCAGCTGTGGCTGTTTGGGCTGTGCGTGCAGAGGACGTGTTTACATAACGCTCATTGGGATTTTGCACTTCACAGAGCAGGTCCTAAATAATCCAAAAACATGCAGACAGAATTGTTCTATTTTAAGCTTTTCCTGGTGAATGAGGGAAGCGTCTCTGCAAAAACTATCCCTCTGCACTCTGATATTTATTGCCTTCATGATTATTTTAAAGTCGACATGAAACTGAAGTTTCCAAAAATCCCTTTGATGCAGAATTTCCTTTTAAAAACATTCGTTTTGTTGGGTTCCTATTTTCCTAAAAGGATGACTGTTGCTCTGCTTCATGTGTTCACATTCTCTAAAAATCAAAAGTCAAATGTGAATGCAAATCTAGATGATAGATTTTGAGAGTTTGTGCTTTCATTAGAGAACTCATTAATGCGTCTCTCTTCCTTCCTCCCCCCTTCTGAGGCAGAGAATCTGGGGCTGATCTGTGTTAAGTCTTGAACGTTAAATCCCACTCAGACGCTCAATAATGCGCTCGGTGTGGGACCACACTGGGGTCATGTCACTCATCCAAGCCCAGACCACAGCGATGTGTCTGCCAGAGAGATCTGCTTCACCCCCTTCGTCCTCTTCATCCTCTTTTTTTCTTCTTAACCCTTGACTCTAAGCTCAGCCCCATGTTTGACCTTTCACACTCATTCGCTCTGCAGCAGGAAGAGGGATTACCAATCAGCTGTGCCGTAGAGTTGTCTTTTTTATTGCTGACATCACTTTAATTAGAATCAATAAAGCTCCTGAATGATTACAGAGTCAGAGCGTTAGATTTTGCTGCTGCTCTGAGTTACAGTTTAACATCCAACCACACTGAAGATGCATCTTTGTGCTGCTTCGGTTTTTTTTAAACACCTGATTTAATTTCCCTTCCATCGCCCTGCAGATACACTTGAAATATTCTTCTTTGCAGATGATGCAGCTCTTTCTTTTTCTAATGTTCGTGTTGTTTCCAGACATGTGTTGTCACGATAGCGTGCAGAGTTCCTGCTTTAAATAGCAGTTTTTAACCCACGTGAACCCACACTCAAGGCGCTTCACCTGCTCTATCAGCTTTGTCTGCAGCGGCTTAGGGTTGCACCTCCAGGTGGATTTTGGAATTGGTTCAAAGTGAAAGATAGACGAGGTTGCCCTTGGCGATTACCTCGTTAGTATCGTTTTAAGTCTGCGCGGCTGTCAGCTGAACGTTGATTTTGCTTTAAGCTTTTCTTAATAAATAGAAAACCTGGAAATGTTCTATAGCAATTAAATTAATCTTGAGGAGGAAAGTCATGTCTGTCTTTACTGTCTAACTCCTTTTTCTCCAGATGAATAAAGAATCACATTCCAAACGTTCAGTAAAACCCCGTTTGGAGTAAGAGTTCCCAGAAAATCTGTTTATTTATTTTTTATTTATTTTAAAATCAAATTTACTTGAAAATGTTAACTGGTGTAAGTCAGCTGGAGTTTTTTTTTATCAGCAGCAGACTTTATATTATTTTGTAGAATGGTTTGTAAATAAATACATATGATTCCAGAAGTAAAGTACTAAACACAACGTAAAGCAAAGTTTGCTGTGAACTCTTAAGATGCCGTCTTAATGCATTCAGGTGACAGAGTATCTGAAACCAAATGATTATTGCTGTTGGTACTAGAACAGGTAACACTTTACAATAAGGGTCCCTTTCCTAACGTTAGTTATTGTGTTATTAAACATGAAATATTAAACAGTCTTAACACTCGTTTTCATGCATTATTTAATGTCAAAGGGGATTTGCATTAGAAAGGAGTTAACTAATGTTTAGAACTCAGCCTGAATGTGTCACTAAGCAAAGTTGAAATGATTTATTTTTTAGCCATAAGTATTGGTGACTGATTGGAAGATCGCAGGTTCGGCTACTGCCACGCCCCATGTGTTGAAGTGCCCTTTAGCAAGACACTGAACCCCACATTGCTCCTGGAGGTTATAGGTTGACGCCATCAGTGTATAAGTGTGCGTGAACGAGTGGGACTGTGACTGGAATTCGCAGTTTTATCATGTTCTGGTAGCATTTTTATCCTAATGAAGGACATAGAAAATAAGATCAGATTAAAAATGTGTTCCTGAGTCTTTTATTCAGCTTAATAATGCTTTGAGTAAAGTGAAGTAATAAACAGTAAACTGCTTGCTAAAACATTTAACGCTTAGTAAATGCTAAGTACTGCATTAAAGCAGGATATGCTACTTTATTTAATATTAAATAAATGTTGAATAATGTGCTAACATTAATAAAAGACCCCTTGTTGGAGAGTGTTGACCCGTCTTCTTTTTGAGTGAAACTTCACCGAGCAGCAAGAGAGGGAGATGCATTGGTATGAAAAAGAGATTTTAGTCGTTTGCAGAATATTTTTAGTTCACTCCAGCTTTTTGTACTTGGTTGTTTTACAGTGGATGACAGATCTTTTCTCAGAATCGTCTCTTGGGGTCCATTTGGCTTCTGAGGATTAAAAAAGGGCCTGAAAACTTTGTTTAGCTTAATTTTTTTAAGGTTAAGTTGTCCCTAATTCTCTAAATTTGATGCGTCTGGGCCCAGTTAAGGCGACTGGGCCCAGTGCTTTCATGAAAGGCTTTCACACAAGCTCTCTTTGTTTATTTATGACTTCTTTTGCTAAAGAAAGAAAAACGAGATGAGATTACTGGGGATCATTTACAACCCTCAACACATCAAATACAAGAACATGGGAGTTCCAGCCTGTGCAGCACATGAAGACGAAGCCGTTTCAGCAGCAGTTTTTGAAAGGAAAAGAAAGCCGAGTTCTGTTCTGCCGCATTGACTTTCCTGCTTTCCATTTCATCTGGTGCAGAACTCATCCTAATTGTTTACAGTTCAGACGTTTAACGGAACCGTGTCCTTTGCATGTTTGGTTTTTTTTCCTTCTTCAGACCAACGCCCAGGACCAGAGCTGGGATGAACCTGACGGTTTAAACAGTCGACTGTCCTCAAACAGACGCGAGCCCAGAACATGAAACCAAAACGGTTTTGTTTGTGAACTCGCGGCGTGTCCACAATACCACAATAGCATTCAGGCAAACATCAGCAGCAGCTTGTGTTTAATACAGAGGCCTTCATCGTTTGTGGAGGGACCTCCAGCGCCCCCCACCAAGCCCTGAATCGGATTCATACGCAGCTGCATGAAAGTTGCTGTGTATTTGTTTAAAAAATGCTCCACTTTCACGAGTTCAAAAGCTGAAATCCTGCCCCCATCATAACCTCCATGAGAGGCTGCTGTTGTGTTTACCCGCCCACGCTGGAAAAACTCTTTTCCCCGTGTCCACGAGAAGCAGGCGAAATATCACGAGAGCAAAGAAGTCACAGGACGAGCGCCGCCGCCGCCGCCTGTTGCACAACCATGAGGGCCGACTTTCCAGCTGCTCCATTTCTGCAGCTGGATGAGATACTTGATTAAATCTGTAAAAACGAAGCAAAGTTGTAAACTCTGAGGGAAGGGAAGAATACGGCGGGGCCAACAGTCTGAGTCCAGAACAACAGGAGGACGGCTGTCACTTCTGAAACAGAAGCCCCCATTCTTTTCCTCATTCCTAACGTGAGAGTCGGCCTGCTCCTCCACATCCATGAAGCTCCTCCCCGAGTGCGTGACGGCCCAGCGGCTGAGGACTCCAGCTCGGCCCCAAGCCATCAGTTGCAACATGAGATATGAGAGCGGGCTGGAGTCTTGGCTGCTCCCCAAGTCACAGAGTGTACTCGAACAAATTCCAGCAGCAAAGTTAATACAGAGTGGATTTATCTGCGTCTCCGATTGCACGGCTGTGCGGGAACAAGCCGTCTTCCCACCACTGTTTTCACTACCTGCACTTTAGACTGTTCAGCTTTCTCATGCAAGTGTTTGCACACAAAACCAGAAATGTGTTCACTTTTACTAAGTCCATTATCAGAACTGTTATGTCTGTGCCAATCTTATTTTCATTCCAACTGTTAAACTGCGAGCAAGTTTGACAACTTTTCTACTGTTTTGTCTGGGTTGGCTTTAGGTGTTCTCCGTCATCCCAAAAACTTTGGTTTTTGTTTTGCCTTTTAGTAGAATCCTAAGTGCAAATCTGCAACACACCAAACGACAGCCATGATTCTGCCCTGTTTACAGGAAAGCTGGATGGATTGATTTATTCGTTTGCATCGTACTTTGGTGCAACAAGTTGTCAAAAGACATTTGAGAATGATACCAAACTTTTGGTTGGTTCTTAAGGTGCTTTCACACCAAACGTGATTTGCGCGGCCCGTCCCTATCTCACCGTGCAGTGAATTCGCTGCTCCCCGCATGGCCAAAAATGTGTTCGCCGCCTTGTTCACGTGTGGGAGGAGCTAGCAGCTAATGTTGTTGATCATTACATGAAGTTTTGTCTGGATTTCATTTACGATGCATGGAAGACACGGATGATGTTTAGAGATCAGTGTTTTTCTTTGTCAAAGAGCTCTTCAAAAACATCGGTGATCATGTCTCCATGGAGATCGCGGGCCATCAAAAATAAAATTAACAAATATATGACTTCTACCTACAAAAAAATAAATAAAATGCAGTCATCAAATAGTAAACACTCCTCAGAATAAGCAAATGCTTGTGGCGACAGCGTCTTGTAAAGCTACCAATACAGATGAAACCTGGTTTGAACCTCAGTATTGTTTTGTTTTACTTTTTTAAATATATTTTTGCATTTTATGAAGCACAAAGAATACAAAACTTCTTGAATAAATTTCTTTGAACATCGTTTTAAACTAAAAAAAAAAAAAAAAAAGTAAACTAAAGGTTTCATAGAAAACATTATTTTGTTTTAAATGTGTATTATTTAAAAAAAAAAAACTCATGGCTATAAAATTTACATTCCAGTGATGTTTTAAATCCAAAGAATTATCCTGATGTTTTTCCTTAATATTTATAGTAATGTGTGTTCAGTAATTTAGCAGAAAAAGATTAAATGAACTACGAAAGCTGGATACGGGATTCGAACCCGGAGTTTGTTCATTGAAACAAGTTAACAAACAAAAACGTTTGTCACTTTATAAAGACAGCTACCCACACAATGCTGAGTGAAGGGTTCGCTATGGTTGTCATGAAAGGATCGGTTCATCCATGGATTTTTCCTAGTTTTTAAACAGGAATTATGTGTTTCTGTTGTAACTGCATGTTGGTTGGATATTTGAGCATTTCAACATGAAAACTTCACATTTTTTTATGTGTTTTAAGTAGCTCACATGTCAAAAAAGTGTGATCACCTCTGATTTAGAAGTTCTCTGGGTAAAGTGAGCTTCAGTCCCGCTGCATCCTGATGACGGACGCTTCCGCAGTGTTTCCGTCTCTCTCTGACCGTGTTTGAAGCAGACTGTCGCCCAACAGTAGCGGGAAGTGTTCAGGAAACCCTGATGTCCCGAAAGAGATACATCAGGTTAAGAAAATGAAAGGAAGTTCAGGAGATCCGACCCACTATACTGGCTGTGTACTCTACCGCTGTCATGAAACCGTCACATGCCCAAATTAGAGTCTCTGACTCGTTATTCGCTCAATTCCCGCTATTTTCACATCGCAGGACCTCAATTTGTGTCTAAACCATTGACTTTACATTGAAACTGGCCGCCTCTGCCGAGCGAACCACGCTCGTTGTTTGAGCACCTTTAGATTTGTTGCAGAAATCCCAAAGAGTTAAATATTTTGAGAGGGTCTCAGACTTGTCTTCAATGTGTCCCAAAGTATTCTCAAAATAGTTTCTGAAAGTCTAAAATCACAAAAACCGGAGACCACCGTATTTTCCACACCAAAGAGCGCACTGGATTATAATGAATGAATGGTCTGTTTCTGAAACTGTGTGAAACAAAAGGGGCACCAAACTTTAAAGACCCACTCCAATGAAAATGATGTTTTTAACATGTTCTTGTAGCCTTTTTCTCATAATAGAGGACTTATTAAAACTGCATTTCTGAGTATGTCTTTATTTAAATTGTGTTGGATCAGGAGCACATGAAAACTGTTTAAAAAAGCTTGAGTTTGTGATGCAGCAACTGCCATGGGGGGGCCTAAGGCCTGGTTCACACCGGACGCACAAGTGCCGCGGAACGGAGGCCGTTTCCATTCTGCGCCCGTTAAGCTATGGTGTAGTTCACATCAGACCGCGGCCCTCCATGCCAGCGTGCGCTATGCAGTGGAACGTTTCGCTGTCTGTCTAGTTTTTTGCGCGAGCAATCAGCGTCAATACTGGCAGGAAGTTACACCAAGACACATGAGAAAATATGGTTCATTTTCAAAATATGACCAAATATTTTCAGTAAAATACAGTTGTGTTGACAAACGTGATCAAAGATATGAGGATATTAACTTATCCTGTTCCGCCGCGGAAAAAAAAGCGTCTGGTGTGATTTGCAAGTGAAAGCAAAGACCGCGCGCAGAGTGTAAATGTAAAGATTGAGAGTGTAAATAAAGGCACGCTGGGAAATTAGCGAGGCCAACTTCGACATCAACGGTCCCCCAACAACTCAAAAGCAAAATTCTAATGAGCTCCTGTAGCTCTGCAGAAAATATGTCTTAAAAAAAAAAGTTTTTTTTATTTTAGCTAAAAAGCACCATAATCATAATTAAAAGTCCACTGAGAACAATTTTACTATATATACCTCTAAAAATCGCTTTGACGTCAGTAAGCACAACCAGAACTAATCCATATATAAGGCGCTCTGGATTATAAGGCACAATGTCATTTTTGAAAACATTTAAGGCTTTTAAGTGTACCTTGTCCCATGGATGAATACTTACTTCTGATTGGCTGCAGGGTGTGGATTAAAAAGTGATATAGCACAAAGAAGTTCTGGTCACATGAGCCTAAATGCTCTATATCAGGTGTCTCCAACCCTGTTCCTCGAGGGCTACCGCCCTGCTTGTTTTGCAGGTAACCCTGCTTCAGTAATTGCTGCTCACCTGGATCAGGTGTGTTCAATCAATCAGAAACTGCGCTGATTCAATCCAGCTAATCAGCATCTACTGAAACAAGGTTAGCTGCAAAACAAGCAGGATGGTAGCCCTCGAGGAACAGGGTTGAAGACCCCTGCTCTATATCATTGCGCCGGCGTAAACGGCAGTGGGTAACAATAGCAAATGAACAAGATTCCAGTACTGAAAATAGAAAACTTGAAATTCAATACTTCTTTTGTAAGTGTTCATGGTATTAGCAGGATAATGCCCTTTGAAGTGTGCATTATCAGAAATGAACTGACTTCATGGAAGAATCTGTCCGGCGCAAAGCAGATGGTTCAAACTTTCGCTCTGGTTCTGTCTGTTAATTTTTATAATGCGGAAAATTCAATCAATGTAAGAGCAGTTTTTCTACAGCACATTGGAAACTCTTATGAAAGTCATACAATTGTTGGGGTGGAATACATCTATACCATCCTAAGCTGAATGATTTTTCACTGTTAACAGTTAAAAAAACAATAAACAAACAACAACAAAAATGATTTAATCAAACAAGATAAATGTCTCTCGCTGGCGCTGATTTCTAACAAAGAATTCCAGAGGAAAACATTCGAAGATATTTGATTGAATGAATTGAATCAAGCAACTCTAAACAGCTGGGGACAGTGTGGGGTTGGGAAGGGAATGACTGCTGTAAACGGAGACCTGTATGCCAGTTCAACGGACTGACAGACTGCCTAATGCCTGGATCACAGCTGTTCTTTCAGGTGGCCGTCTGCAGGTGAAACACAGGGTTAACCTGCGCAGACGGCCTGCACCACAGTGTAAGTTTGTACACCTATGAGCCCTTAGGTGTCACATGCATGCAACATTTGCACACGCTCAGTAAGGAGCCAGTACTTGCACCTTATTAACTACTATGGCGTGAGGGCGCCGTACGACAGCATCATCATTTATTTTTGGGGGGTGTGCTGTAATAACACACATTATTAATTTTGTCTGAAGCAAAAACAACCCACCAGCTTTAAACATGGGGGGGAGTGTTGATTATATGGGCTTGTTCCTCAATAATCTGAGGTCAGCGAGTCTGTCATGAACTCTTACACGGCAGAGTCAAACATCAAGGCTTTCGGGTCAAATGGCGACAACTTTGGACAAAAGTCAAGCAGCGACACAGAGTGTGGAGATGAAGCAACAAAACTCCATTGGAGCGAGCAGATGAAAGTCCACGTCTGAGGAAAACCCCGCATGAACGACTACCTGCACACCTCACAGAGCTGAAACAATGGAAAGACGGGAATGAAATTCCTGCCCAGCGATTTGAGAGGCTGATAACGTTGTGCACTAAACAAAAACACACCGACCGGTTCAGGGCAGAAGCCCCGCCCCCTCCTGGAGTCTGCAGAGAACTGCAGGGCTTCAATAAAAACCTCTTCATTACCTTTCTGCCTTGGGTGGCTCCTCTCCCTGTGAGTGCATGTGAGCTGCAAGCACACGTGAGTGTGAGGTTTCTTCACCTGGCCGCGGCACACCTGCAGCTTCAGCTTCTGCAGAACGAGATTCCCTGAATGTCTCTGAAGCTTTTTCTTCTGCGTTCACATGAACTCAGTTTTGTATGAAGTTTTTCCTCTTTTTTTATTGCATTAAATAAAGAAGTCTGATTTTTTTTCAACATTATATATATACATATTTTTTTATCTTGCATCTCAGTCAGCAACTGGAATATTTTATATATTCGGAAAGGTGATTGTGGTTTTAGGAGATGAAGCAATTTGTTCAACCCCATTTAAATAAACCGGGACAACAGACTGTAGATGAAATATGGATGCTGGTTTTTTATGACGAACAGAGTAGATTTTACCTTTCAAGGAGCTCTAATACTAATCTTCCCTTTGGGATTCTTAAGAAGTTTTTTAATTACATTAGAAATTATGTTTGGCTTAATTGAAAAACAAAGTTCACTATTTTTGTGTTGATTCTTGCTCTGAAATGTAATGATTATTTGCAAAATCTCAAAAAGAACTGAGGTTCCATTGGAGTTGTCATCAGTCCTGCTCCTTGAGATCTATCGAGCTGCTTGTTTCCCAAACATCCAGGTCCGGCCTTTTGTCGTTTACCTGGATCAGGTGTGTTTAGTCAACCAAAACGTTAAGTCACCTGATCCAGCTGAGCAGCAGTGAGCGGAGAAGATGGAAAACAAACAGAGGTGGCAGATTGAGGACCAAAGCTGAATCCCACCAGAGGTCAACTTGAAACCAGAACTTGGAGGGACAAAGTTTTTGACTTTAATGCAAATGAGGTGGACAAATACCAGCTAGTCAGCCAACTATCACTAATATACAGTACAACAACGGTGCCATGAAAAAATCTCACTCCAAGTAGACTTAACGACCGTCATGCTGCATAAAAACTAAACCTGCATCGAAAGTCAAAGCTACAAAAAAGCTTTATTCAGTATCATTACTGACAAAGATGAAAGAATCATCAATACAAGCTTCTCGGAGCAAAGTCAACGCCGTTTTCTGGGCAACGTCTAGCCAACCAGCCGTTAAGCGTCAGTACATTTCATCACTGACTAGATAAGGGACCAGAGAAAATTAGTGACTGACATTGACTTAGCAAGTTTACACAAGATTTACACACGAACAAGTTTTCACACATGGAGCAGGACAGCGGGGTGAAGGCAGAAGAGGGAGAGGCCACGCTAAATGCTAAGCTAAGGCTAGCAGTGTTAGCTAAGGAGGAGCAACCACATGGCAGACTGCTTAGACCGTAAACGGTTAAGAGTCATTTACGCACTAGAATGCTAAAGATGTTACTTAGAATTTTCTAAAACTTAACCAGAAAACACTAAGTTAGATATTAGCAAATCAGGCAATGGAATAGTAGGAGAAACAAAAGCAATGACCAAGCAGAACCTGGAAATGACATCACAGGAACCATGCTACCGAAAAGTTGTCCAGCTTAAAAACCGGCACTGGAGCAGGGAGTAAGCCTTTTTTTTTTTTTAAATGAATGACATACTCAGTCCAGTTCACAAATACAGTCAATGTTTAGGGCATTAGCATGTGCTTTAACTGTACTGATGGCGTTTTAGTCCATTCTCATGAGTGCAGTGTGAAAGGAAACTAAGAGACTTCTACGTTTCCACCATTTGCTGCCACATCAGATATCTATCACCGTAAGAAAGGACTTCTACCATCTACAGGAGCTTCCATTCCCCTCTTGGTGAACTCCAGTCATACTGAGTGTTGCGGTCCTGTGGAGAGACCCTCCATGGCGTTCCTGGCTCCGGTTGCATTTGGCTCCATCTCCTCCCTGATTAATGAGCCCTGTTGCTTTCTGGTAGGTTTGTTGTAGTGCTGTAACCTTTCAGATTTTATATGCGCCATCCGTACTTGTCCAAGCGTTTGCTCCAGCTGGTCACAACACTTCCATGGAGAACATCAAGATGAGAAGTGGATTACTCACATGGGGGTTTAATTGCAGTAATTATGTTACTTCTGCAGGAAATAAGCAGCAGAAGATTCTAATTATGGCCTCAGAGTAAAAACAGGAATGTGGAGAGCAAAACTTGATTTTATGACGTTTTTCTGCAATGAAATCCCTTTTAGGAGTTGTGTTCAGCAGAGAATTTTCCAAAACAGCGATAAAAATCAGCTTTTGAATCTGATCTTTTATCTCCAGGTGAAATGGAGCTCATGGAGGCAGAATGATAATCCTGTTTTTCCTCTCACTTTCTGTGACGTACACACAGGTTTGAGCACCTCCCTGTCCTCCACTCCCCACCCTGCTGATAACAATGCACGTGGCCGGGTCACATCCTCAGTCTGGATCGGCCTTAACCCCCTGTGGCTCAGCTGCATGTGTGGATACGTTTCCTTTATTGTTCGGAGGGGAAAAGACGCACACAACCAGACCAAGCTGCAGCTTCAACGTCCAATTCTGGTTTCTTTTACAGCTGTGAGGACTGAGGCCTGCAGCTGTGATTAAAACATGAGAGAGAAGAGTCTCGAGGGGAGAAAATCGTTCCCGTCTGGGCTGAATATGAAACGCACAGCCAATTAATGCTAATAAATTAGTCACAGAAAAGTTCTGCGCCTGAGCAGCAGGAGCGGCTGCAGCACTTCCCCCAATCCGCTATTGATTCATCAGTCTGTGAGGACGCCGATCACCGTTGCCATTGACAACAAGTGGAAATACAGAGTGCAGGGCCTCCATCCTGCCCCTGAAAGGCTCCTGACGAGCAGACATCTAAAAGAGGAGCCAGCACGCCTCAACACGCTGCCTTTCTGCACCTGTCATTAGCGCTCTGCTGCTCCAACAAGTTTCATAGCAGAAGACCTACTTAACTGCTGAACAACCAGAGACACAGCGCCCCCTGTCGGACACATCGGGGCCTGCAGCAGTGCAGCGTCTCCAGTTGTACTTTTTAGTAGTTTGGGGTCTTTTTGAAAGATTTCTACTACTTTGTATTTTGCTCTTAAAATTCTGCAGTCCTGGACTGCAAGGAAAGGATTGTTATTGCAACTCTCATTCTGCCAAAAGTGTTGCCCCACCACATAATCTAAAACTTTGTATGCACTCAGTACCTGGTGAAAATGACTGTGAAATCTTTCACATTTTCTCATATTATGGGAATACTCTTGTTCAAATTTCACACCAGCTTAAGTCTACAACCACAACTGAGGGTTTGTTGATCTTTGACCTTGAGAAAAGGCAGCAATTGTGAATTTTAATATTTCTTGAAAATGTAATAAAGTTTGTAGATTTTGAAGAGCGTTCGCATGGTGAGCTAAAAAAAAGTAGGGTTTTCCTATCGCTCGCATCTTTTTGAGCAAAATACAGTGAAAACTGATCACATGATTTGGTCAGACTGTACAAAACAACATAACACTCAATGGGAACATATTAGGACTGTGGGAGGGGTTAACAAAAAACAGCGTTTCCAAGGAAATCCAAAAATGTACTTTTGCAGATACTTCTAAAATGTTGATTCTGACTCTTATCAAGTTAAATGATTAACTGAAGTTCAATAATATTTTATAAAATTAGTTTTAACCTCATCTGGTGACTACACATTTAAGAAGAACGGAGACGGGAAAAAAAAAAAATCAAAACAAAATCTCAGAATTTCATTTTATTTTCAGTTTTACGCAACATATGTATAAATATCTGTTAATATACAACATCTATGACATCCATAGAGCTTTCCTTCTTGGAAAATACAAAAACTCAGAACACTTTTATTGCACATTTTCTAAAAGACAAACCATGTTCATCAAAACACGTAGTTTTGCACAGAGGAAGGAAACGGAGAGCAGACACCGATTACGGCACAAACAAACATCCCAGAGGCCAAAGGAGCAACACGGCTAGAAGCGACATCATCTGACACAGATTTTGGCAACTCAACAATGTACAAAATATACATCCATGATGCTTTGTAAACAAACACTGATGTGCTTTGAGGATTTGATCACCGGATTAAAGAAAAGACGCAGAAACTGCTCGGATCGCTTTCCGCTCCACATTTCCATAAGGTGCTTCTGTTCTCACAGTTCAGACTAAAGTCAGCGAGAAGCATTTCAATCAATCAAGTTTAGTGGGTTTTTTCCTTCTGCTAACACTACAGGCTCTGGCTGTCGCTTTAAAAAGGCATCTATAACCCAGACGGTGGAACTAACTGCAGGGGAACGCGATTCCAAGCAGGGCTTCATACAGAGGATTTCACACGGACATCATATTTAAGTGATGGGTTGATGTATGAGATACTCAGGAATCCTCCTAAAACGTCAATACTTTTGTTGTCTTCAACTCCCCGCAATAACCGCCTGCGAACGTTCTTCATCCACAGAAGGTTTATCTAATGCTACATTTTCACCCTCCAGCTTCTTCCTCTCCTCTTTTTGAAAACTTCGCAGTAGCTTCCATTTTCAAGCCCGCAGCCCGCGGGCGCACAAACGGCAAGAACTTCACGTACAAGACAATCGTTTTCAGCCCCGTGTTTTACAAGGTTCTATTTACACCATATTGCATAAAAATCAATATGTACAGATGTCAAAGGAATGTGAGCAAATTATTCCCTGTGATTCTAAGGCCCCTTCACTCATTTTGGATTTAGATTTCATCTGTTTTTTTGTTTTTAAGGAGAAGACTGAGCGTCGTTTCCTCAGATCTCCTGCATGAGAAGACCTCCGGCCGTCTTCGTTTAAAGAGAGCAGTTCAAATCTTTTATGGCACCAGTTTTCGGGCTCGAAGCCGCTGAGCACGGATTGCACAACGTTCGGCTGAAACCAAACATTCCCAAACAAACGGTACATTCAGAGCACAGACATCGGCGTGGAACAGCTTGCCCGGTCCTGAAACAAAAACGAAAGAAAGCGCGGTGATGCTGCAACGTGTTCCTACTTCTTTTTTTTTTTTTTTTACTGGATCTGACGTCACTTCTTGTTGCTGCGCGGTGACTCTTTCTGCTGCCGACCCCTGTCTTTGTCAGCAGACGGAGACGCCCGGTTCGAATCTCTTTTAGTGTTTTTCAGCAGAGGCGGGACTTCCTCTTTTTTCTTCCTGTCAGCCGGCTCCTTCCGGCTGGACAGCGGCTGCCTGTCAGCGGCGCCGGTTCTGGTTTCTGGGACCTTCTGGCTGTCGGGTTTGAGGTTAATCTCCTTCTTCGCCGCAGGTTTCTGCAGGTCGGGCTGAAAGGTGCATTGAAGCGTCTGAGGCTGGGCTGCATGTTTGGGGTCCGGATGGGTTTGGATGTCTTTGGGTCTGAGGGCTGCTGTTGGAGCTGCAGCCTTTAGACTTTTAGGAGGCGGGGCTTTGGCTTTGGACTCTGCCGCAGAACATTTGAGCTCTCCCATCGTCAGAAAAGCTGCTTTATCTTCTGCATCATGACATGTTTGTGGGTTTACGGCTGCAGGTTCTTGGAGCTGTTTGGGGTTCGAGCTGCATTTGAGGGCTCGCTCCTCGAATCGTGCAGCGGCTGCAGGCGGGGACGCCAGCAGTGATGCAGTTTGTGTTAAAGGTTGCGCTGCAAGTTGCTTTTGAATTTGTTTTGCAGGCTGTGCTGCAAGTGGTGATCTGGGTTGCACTATGGGTTGTGCCATAGTTTGTGTTGCAGGTTTCACTGAAGGTTGCGTTTGAAGCTGTGCTGTAAGTTGCGCTGCAGGTTGCGCTGTTAGAGGGGATCTGGGTTGCATTGTGGGTCGTGTTAATTTTGTTGTGGGTTGAGCTGCTGGTTGCATCTCAAGTTGTGTTGCAAGTGGTAATGTGGCTTGTGATTTGAGTTGTATTGTAGGTTGTGTCGTAGATTCAGTTGCAGGTTGCACTGTAAGTTGCATTTCAAGTTGTGGGGATGTGGGTTGCACTGCCGGTTGTATTGTGGGTAGTGTTATAAATTTGGTTGCAGGTTGTGTTGCAAGTAGTGAGGTGTGTTGCACTGCAGTTTGTACTGTGAGGTGTGGTGCTGTTTGTGTTGTAGATTGAGTTGCAGGTTGCATCGACGATTGCGGCTCAGGGCTGGATTTGCCTGTATTTCCTGAAAATTGCAGGTTTGCTGCGGCAACAATTGTGTTTCCTGACACATTGACGGTTTCGTCTTTTTCCGCTGGAGTGTCTTTGGATTCTGGATCTTTCTTTCTGGGTAAAACCGTGTCTCTCTTATCTTCTGCAGAACCAGAGTTGTCGCTCGGTTGTGTTGCGTTTGCGATGTTTTGTTGCGCTCCGGCAGTGTCTGCGGTTTTGCCGTCCTTCTCAGAGACAGATCCTGCGGTTGGGACATGCAGCGGCTGTCTGGAGCCAAAGTTCAGCAGCAGAACTTTCTCTGAAGCTGAAGCAGCAACGAGCCGCTCTGAATCTTTGGAACTGCAGGTTCCACTTGCGTTTTGAGCAGCAGGCTCCGCCCCGTTGCAGCTGAGAGGCTGTCCTGCATCCAGAGCGCAGTTCTGCCTCTGCTGTTCAGGTGACGAATCAGCTGCAGCTGCAGTCGCCTCCAGCTTTGCAGAACCAAGAGAGCTCACCGTTTTGATGTGTTGTGACATCACAGTTGGGGTGACCTCCTCCTGTTGCTCTGGCTCCTCTTCCTGGTCCTCGTTACTCACTTCCCGTATGGAGGGAGTTCTTCCGCAGGAGGAGAAGTGGGAGGCGTGCCGTGGGCCTCTGTGTTCAGCCTTGGCGCCGCTCCTGCTCTCCTGTTTGGTGGTGAAGACCTCGGGTTTGCATGTCGAAGTCTTTGAGAGTTCTCTGGTTTGAGTTTTCTCAGCAGAGCCTTTTGCTTCTGCTGCTCCCACCGTTTCCCTGGAAGCCACAGAGCTGTTTCCTGGCGGTCCGACCTCTGTGCTGAGGCAGGCGGTCAGCGGGCTTTTCATCCTGTCTGCGCTCCTCAGGGAGGCGATGCTCTTCTGTCGCTCCGTTGGGCTCTGGAGCCAGACAAAGGTAGTTGCAGCAACACCATCGCCTGAGTTGTCCGTCGCTTTGGGAAAAAAAGTTTCCGTTTTGGAAACTCTGGGTCCTGAAAGGAGGCCGATGTCCAGAGTTCCTTCAAGAGGTTTGAGCGAGGAGACATGGCGCCCCTCAAGCTTATACTCTGATGACGTCTTTCTGAGCTGCGACTCTGCAGAGGAAATGAGCTGCAGCTTCTCCACGGCGCTCCCCTCCCTCCCAGAGAAGAGCTTGGGACTCAGACCTTCAGGGCTGGGGTGCGTGCCCCCCTTCAGGTGCTCGTCCAGCTGCAGGCTCTTGGACCTCATGGAGCCAAAGTGGAGGTTCTCGTGGATGCCGGGCGACAGCCGGCACATGCAGTCATCCCGCTCCTCAAAGGACAGCCTCTTCCTGGTGAACTCCATGCTGGGGGCTTTCAAGTCCAGCCGCTCGGGTTTCAGAGCGTCCTTAACCTGTCGGGGGTGGGTGGGGGCGCCGTCGCTGTCGCAACTGCTGCTGCTGCTGGAAGCCTCAGAGATGCCCTCCGACACTCGTGAAGAAAGTTTTTTGTACAGCACCTCCTTCAGGGTCGGACCTGCGGGTTTGGGGTCGGCTGGGTTGAGTTCTGGAACATTCTGGGACTTGGGCTTGCTTCGGATCACAAAGGCGTCGCTCTTGTCCTCGCCACCGGGGGGCAGTGCGTCACATTCGTGCAGGGCGTCCTGCTTCTGCAGGGACTCTCTCCTCTCAGACCAGTCCTGTCTCTTCGCCACCATCTTACTCTTGAGCTTCTCCTTGTCCAGCTCCTCCATGGACTCCTGCCGGCCCATTTTCCTGCTGGGGGGGCGCTTCAGGCAGCCCTGCTCCACAGGGCGGAGGCGGGAGACGGGCAGCGGCTCGCTGGACGTTTCATCAGCGCTGTGATCCTTCAGCTCCTCGTCCTGGACCTCCTCCTGAGTCACCTCCAAGCTGTGCTTCCGGGGGCAGAGGTGCTTCTTCTCTGCCGTGTAGGAGGGGGCCAACTTCTCCTCAGACTGTACTCGCTTCAGGAGTGGGGAACGGGGCGGCTCCGCGCTCTTGGGGCAGACGATGTGCCGCACGATCGTCGGGGGCGAGTGGATCTTGGTTGGGAAAGCCGGGGTGGTCTTGGAGATGGCCACGGTGTGTCCGCTGAAGAGCGGGGAGGGGGAGCGCTGGGGAGACGTGGGCTGGGGGGTAGGGGAGGGTGTCCGAGCTAGAGGAGAGAGGGGGATGCTGCTGACTGACTTGCGGCGGCCCTGCCGGAGCCTCTGCCCCGGCAGCTTTGGGCCCAGGCCGTGCAGAGTGCTGGGCCGGATGTGGCCCGAGCCTGCGGGCGAGTTCGGAGCGCTGGAGCTGGGGGAGCTGCTCTGCGACGAGTTCCCCCCTGCAGGAAGAAGAACAAAAACATATCAGCAGCTGCACACAAAGTTCTGTGAACAATATCTGGATCAGATTTTATCACGCGAAGATAAAATCTCCACCTGACTGAGTGAAGTCTGGTGCGGGGCGGAGGGCGGCGGTGGGGGAGCGAGGGGAGAGGCTGTGGGTGGGGGAGCCAGGGAGACTCTCACCGGAGGAAAGGGAGTGGTTGAGGGAGGAGAAGCTGCGACTGGTGTGCAGCAGAGGAGACGGCTGCATTGCAAAGCGTCTGAAAAGAGAACGCCGCCTGAAACCAGAGGAAAGAAACAGAGAAACCAGGATCAGATGTCAGCGCGTGTCTGCCCCCTACAGGACGAGAAGAGAAGAGCACCTTATCTGCAGTGTCAGATATGATGGCCCAGAAGGGCAACAAACCAATTAAATTAGTAAAATTACATAAAAAAAAGTGATTTATTGTACATTACATTTTTAGAAATCAAAACAATATTCAGAAACCAAAACGTAATTCTAATTGTATTTATTTATTTTTTTTTACAAAATACAAATCGAAATAAAAAGAAAACGTAAATCCAGAAATCAAAACTATTCTTTTTAAATTTAACAAACTAATAAACTGATAATGGAAGGTATTATGGGACATCACTGATTAGATGATGTTTGTTGACCGTTTAAACGGGAAGTTTTTTGGCGTGAGAATATCTTCTGACAGACAACTTTTGTTTACAAAAATGTACACTTTTGGCCCTATCAAGTAATATTGGTGCTACTGCAATGAGAAGAAAACTCAGTTTTAAAACAAAAAAAAGTAGAACATTTGCTTTTTGCCTTTGCTTTGTTTTGTGTTCTCAACTCTGAGTTTAGCTTTAAATTTGTGCCACCAAACAGCCAATCACAGACGAGAGGATTCATTGATTGGTTTAGGGCAGCAGTGTCCAAATCCAGGGTTCAAGGGCAGGTGTTGGTTTCTGAACCAACCTGCCATTGAAGCTCCCTATTGGTTAAACACATGTGATCCAAGTAATCATTCTGGAAAACCAGCAGGGGGGCGGCCCTCGAGGCCTGGATTTGGACACCACTGGTCTGGATTCTATCCAATCTTTGTTCTCAATTCAGTGGCACAAACATTTCTGGCCAAAGTAACTGCAAGTTTGGTGATTGCTCAATCAATCAGACCAGGCGAAACACCCTTCTGCCTTCCCTTTTTAAGCCTGATCATTTTGAACAAATCACATCTGATTTTCATACTGTTCAACTTTGGAGAATTACAGTTTATAAGTAAACTGGAAATAGTAGATAAAAATGACAGCATATGTCCTAAAATCTAAACTCTTGATCAGTAACTTTTAATATTAACTCAAAGGATTTCTTTGGTGTTCAGAGTCATCGCTGGTTTCTTTACCTCTCCGGCGTCTTCTCCTTCTTGGGCTTTTTCCCACATCTCACCATCTTGCTCCTGTAGCTGTTCCTCCGGGCCGGGCCGGTTTTGATGGACGTGTTCTCAAAGGGGGTGGTGGAGATGGCCACTTTGCTGCCGCTCTGAGAAAAACAGTTTGTGTTCAAACTTGCAAAAACGGAATCTTAAGGAAGTAGAAAGATCCTTTTTTAATAATTGTTTTCTTGTTTGCTGTCTTGCTAGAAAAATGTGTATTTTTTAAGAAAATAGTCTTAGTTCAAAGACTCCAGTCATTTTGTGATCCATGTTCCATCATCAGAAAAAAGCCACAAGAACACAATGTAAACACCACAAACGCCATTTTCCTCAGAGCGGGTCTTTGAGAAAACATGTTTCTTAAAATAGTAAAAATGTTGGTGAGACCATGTTTTCCTTTAGTTTTGCTGCTATGAAGAAAACTTTGGAAAAAGAAAAAAATTCAAAATGTTGGACTTATTTTCCCTGTGAACAGGAGTTCATCAATCAAACTACTATTAATGTTTAAAAACGTACTAAATGTGGTTCATTTTGATTTTTGAAGTTGGAAACTCGTTCAACTTAAAAGGAATCAAAAGGCTGCCGTCCCGTCACACTTCGGTTCCGTTACCTTCAGCAGAAGCTCCACCACTTCAGTGTGAACCAGACCGTGGACGGTTTCTCCGTTCACGTGGGTGATGAGGTCTCCGGCCCTCAGTCCTGCTTTCTGCGCCGGCCCGCCATCCTCCACGTTCTGTCACACAAACATCAGACGTTCATTTTTCCAGGAGCTTTCTTCAATAAAGTCATAATTCCTGATTTCCTGAATACACTGGGAAAAGAAAACAGCTTTTTCTTTTTTTATTACCATTTTTCCTGAACTTTTCTTCAGATTTCATTAAAAATCTTTTACAGAAAATATCAGATTAATAAAGAAAGAAAGCGCTTTTCAAAGAGCGTCTCAACCTGGACGCACTTTAACATCCTGACTACCAGAAAACAATGTTTTTAAAACCAACAAAACTGCATTTCTCAGAGCCCGACACCTTCACATTTGGTGTCATTGAAGTGTCCTCTATAGACACCAAAAGGTGTGCTCTCAGTAGACTGCAGTGGTTGGGAGGTATTTAGGTGCATGTTTGTCCTCTACAGAGGACGATAATGACTCAGTCAGGAGGTTTTCTTCTAGAAGCGTTTTCTTGGTAAAAATGAAGGTTCAAATAGAAAAAGCACAATTCATAGTGATGTCTAATCACAATTTAAAAAAGCTTTTCTCCCAACCAGCTTTAAATTCTAATTTAGATAAAAACATATTTCCAGAAATGACAAATAAGAAACACATATATTAATAAAATAAACATTTTTGCCTCGTTTAGTAATTCAGATTTAATACATTAAATTTGTTCTGAAAAAAACAAGGTTCTTTATTTTTGTGTAATTTTGGTTTTAAATAGTTAATTAAAGCCGTCCTCGTCAGGAACTGTGCTAACTTTAGAGTTTGACATGAACTTTTCTTATTAATTTAATTTAAAATGATCTCAGATTACTTCAGAAGCTCTGGAATGAATCAGGAGATACCTCCTGAGCAGAAATCTTTTCTCTTTTGTCTCCTTTTATTTCCAACAGGAAGACAAACTTTCCCACAAATATCAGGAGCTGGAATGTCTGCAGCAGAACTCGGAGTTCCTCTAGCGAGGATCTGAGCTACTCCTGCCGCCTCTGAGGATGAGCTCGACCACCTCAACACGCATCTCCGCCCTGCAAACATCTTCCAGGAGTTTCAGCCTAACTGGCGGCGATCATCTCCTCACCCAGACCATGTGGTAGACGGTGTACACGTCGCTGTCACAGGCGTAGACCCGGATGGCCCTTAGCGTGAAGCCGTACTTCTTCCCGGAGCTGTGGATGACGACGGGCAGGCGCGGGTTGGCGCTGAAGAGGGAGGATTCCCTGCTCGGAGACGAGTCTCTGGAGGACGGGTCCGAGGAGAGGGAGTACGGCGAGAGGGGGCTGGCCAGAGGAGACACGCCGAAGATGTCTGAAAGTAAGAGAAACGAGCGCCAGCTGAGCAGATTCAATGATAGAACCGTCGCCGCTTAACCCTCCACTGAAGGCTGCTGCAAAGCGCTCTACTTTGAGTTGAACATTTGATCTATGCAGCAGGAATCTCTGTTACTTTGAATATATCTTTAGATAAAAAACTACAACGGACAGAATATTTGACTTTGTTGAAAGAGGATTTACTTTTGTGTGTTTTTGTGCACAAAGAAAATCATTTAGGCTGTAAAAATGTTAAAAAAACAACAAATGTTTCTGACAACTGATCAAACTGTGAGGTCGACAAAACCTGGGAGTTGAACCCCTGACCGGCTGCTCAACCAATACTTTGGATCAGGATTAAAGTGATCCAGATTACCAAATCTCATGATTCAACCCCTAAAATCTGAAATTTTTCTCCAGGTATTTCAAAATTTTTGATCAGGATTAGCCGTCCGGATTACCAAATCAACCTGATACAACTCCATGGATCAAACATATTTCTCCTGGTATTTAAAAACTTTGGATCAGGATTAAAGTGATCCAAATTACCAAATCCCATGATTCCACTCCATAAATCAAAGATTTTTATCCCATAATTTCAAATTGTTGCTAGATCCATTCAAACTTGCTCAGATCTGCTTGGAAAAGAATTTCCGGATCCGTGCCGCCCACAGAATCAAAGATGAGAATTTGGAAGAAGGCGGGGCTTTGTTAATCGTTTTTCATATGTTTGGATTGTTGAATCTACTCATTTAATTTATTTATTAAGGCTTTGTTCAGGAATAAAATCTTTAAAAATTCAAACATCAACAGAAAAATGAACCATTATCAAGAAAGAAGTAAAAAAAAAAAAAAATCCGTATCCACTTCAGCAGGATACAATGATGAATGTGCTCCATCTTTTTCATTGCATTCCATCCGAAGTTTTAGAATACCCAAGAGATGGTCTTTGACACAGATTAAAAACAGGATTGAATCACTAAATTCAAATCTTAAAATCAAATTTGCGTTGAAACACCAAATTTCAGCTCAGGATCCAATCCTGGAGGTTTAATCCTATAGGGTTTTGTTTGAAATTCCGGTCTTTAGTGATTGTTTGGAGATCTTTGGTATCCTCTCACCTGCAGGGATCATCAGAGACAGAGCCCCGGTCGACACAGACTTGGGGAGTTTCGCCACAGCTGACGTTTTCTCCACAGCGGTCTCTGCACGTGGAGGTGTGGCCTGATCTGTGGAGGCGGGACTCGTGCTGTCGGGGCTCACGGTGTCTTCACCTCTGGGTGTCAGCTGATCCAGATGTTCAGAGAAACTTCCTGCAGAAAGAAAGAATTTACAGAGTTTGAGTTTAATTGTTGAGTAAATAAGTTTATAACTATTTTCATAATTACTGACAGAAGTTAAAAACATGTTAACAAAAAAATGCAGTTGTAGTTTCAAAATAAAAGCAGGAGCACAAATTCTTGCAACTATTTTGCTAGAAAACGGTTTGCTTTCTGAAAAAGAAAACAAAAAAAAAAGTAAGAAAATGGTTTGCTAATGTCAACATGAGTCAGTTTTGCCCTTCAGTTAGAGAAACCCGGAAAAAAATCCTGTTTTATCGTAATGTTCATATGTGGGAATGAGTGGAAGCTGGAAAAAGGTGGAAACTCTCGCTGTTTGAGTTTAAAAATCTCAGTTTTGAGCAAAGGATGGGATGACAAAAAGCAATCCATCTGTGAATTTGGATTCATGTTTGTAAAATATGAAAACAATGAAAGAGGAGATTTTTTTGTAGAAATAAAAAAGAAAAAAAATTTTAGCTGCCAATATTTCCATAAAATCAGCAATAATAAATCAGGTGATGGTTCAAGTTCTAACAGAAAAAAGCCTCTGAAGCTTCAGATCACAATAAAGTCGAACCATCTTCAAATGGAGTTTTCATCAAGTTTTTTTTTTTTTTTTTTTTTTTTTTAGGAAAACCAATAAGAAAAAGTGTGACTATAAGATCCTGCCCCTCATTTTGGATGTGGACCAGCTCGTTGTTCTAGATGAACTCTGACCTGACAGCGTGGCTCCGCTGTGGCTGCTTCCGGGCGTGGTGGCGTCGACCTCGTCCTGAGGAAGCTCCCCGACGGAGAAGGAGGCCTTGCTGGGCTCCCCGAGCCCCGAGGTGTCGTCCCCTTCGCTCTCAGCGGAGATGGCAAACTTTGGCAGCAGACTGGAACAGGGGCCGTGGTTCAGGCCGTCCGAGTCGGTCGAGTGGGACAGCGACGGCCTGGTTCAAAGACAAACGCCCTGGTGAGGCGAGGGGGCTGGCAGGGCTTTGAAACAGTCCTCGGAGCTGGCGGGGGTCTTACATGTCAGCAAAGTCTGGCGTCCAGCTGAGGGAGTCCACTGTCAGAGGGCTCTCGCTCTTCTTCTCCTCCGTCTCCCCCTTCTCCTCCAGATGTCCGCGGGACAAATCCAGGCTGCTGTAGACCTTGACAGTAATCATCCTGGTTACAAACTGGCGGGAAATGCTCTTTCCCGACCTGCACACTGAGGGAGGGGACCGTTCATTCAGCAGCCGCCCTTCTTCCTAATGATGACGACCAACCTTAGAGAATCTATGGGAGCAGGAGGAGAACTGCCGAAGGTCCACGCTGAAGTCTTCATCGTTTGTGTCGTCCTCCTCTGCTTCCAGGTGGTGGTACCTCTCAGAGCGAGCTGAAGAGGGAAGAAGGTGTCGGATCGTTTAAGTAAAGCCGGAAAGCAACGTTAAACTCAAAGTCTTTAGTGTCTGATGTTTATCAAACAGAACTTTTGAAA
The DNA here is from genome assembly GCA_014656515.1 of Oryzias celebensis. NCBI lineage: Eukaryota > Metazoa > Chordata > Actinopteri > Beloniformes > Adrianichthyidae > Oryzias > Oryzias celebensis. The sequence goes on from BNCR01000012.1 coordinate 4,372,036, forward strand.
TTGTTTTAAAATGTTGGGACTAACTGTATGAATAACTGGGATTTTGGTATTAAAATCACGTTCAAGAACAAAAACCAAAGTCAAATCTTCCCAGACTTTCAGCTTCTGGCTGAAACTCACTGTCAAAGTAACTGGTGTCGTCCTCAGACTCCAGCTGGGGAATGAACTCCGCCTTCTGCCTCAGCAGGCCATTCCAGTCCAGGTTGTGGAAAAACTGATGCTGCTTCACTTCAGCAGCGCCACCTGCAGGCAGAGAACCGGTTCCAGGGTCAAAAGTCTGCAGCAATCACGAGGTGAAGAGCCGGTCGCCTGGTTCCTCCTCCCCCTCATGCCTAGTAGATGGATATTAAGCACCACGCTTTCTGCCTGTGATACTAAGTGAAGTTGAATCCATGAGCGATGTATATGAGCGATGCAGGTGCTACACGGCCCTCACTCTCCCCCATTACCCCATTATATTATGACTACCCATTATGAAGAAGAGAAAACCGTTCTCAAAATGGTGGCTTCTCTGTTGGTTTTCTCTCCATAGCAACCATTTTATGTTTTGATCATCTGTGGTTGACAAACAGGTCGATGTGATTTTTACAAGAATTGGCAAAAGTACATTTTTGGATTTCCTTAGCAACCGAGGTTTTTGTTAACCATGCCCACATTCCTGATATGTTCATATCATATGTTTTTTCATGCCTTTCTGCTTGAGTCAAGCATTCACGTATAAAATTGTCACAATATTCTGGTAAAAAATGTGCGAGCAACAAGGGAACGCCACTTTTGTGAGCTCTCCAATCCTGTTCAGAATCTACAAACTTTAAAACCAAATTTTTCCCCAAGTTGCTTCCCAATGATGCTCGAGGAGTTAGGAGGCAATAGACTGAAATCACTAGGAGAAGTTTCAATTTGTAGCATGAATAAAAAGAGACTTTTTTGAATAATTTATGATGACTTTCTTCCTGAGGTCAAAGGTCAACGAAACTTTGGTTGTGGTTGTAGGCTTAACCTGGTGGAGTGAAAATTTGCAAAAATTGCTCAAACAAAAGTTTTCTTTTTCTATCTTGAAGGAAAATGAGAAATTCACAATTTTTTGTCACAAACTGACCACCAAGCTGTAGGTCATGTGACCATCCCATAATCACTTTGAAACTTCCGTTTGGGTATTCCTGACACGTGTACTTTGGCTTTGTTAGAGGATTTCGACATGTTTATCTTGACCCCCACAAGAGAGTTTGACCTCATTCATTTTTTTGAGTGTTTTACTTGCTGGGATGTCTTTTTTATTTTTTTATTTTTGGATGGGTGTGTGTAGGTGTGTGTGTGTGCACACTTTGTCAAAAGTGCATTTTTACCGCGTCCCAGCTCATTTTCATGAGTTTTTAGGGCAACATTTTTGTTTAAACAGTTTCAGCTGAGATAAGATTGTGGTGTGGCGCCACGGATCAACGATGTCCCAGCTCACGGTCACTTAACACTGTTGATCTGCACTCATGCGTGGAATCGGATTCATGCTCAAGCTGGAAAATCGATCCAAGTGTGGAGGCCAGCAGGATGATCTTCTGACCTCGACTTCCGTCCCGGTGACCAAGTACACCAGAATTTATCAGCTGTTCTTACCTGCGCCAAGCCTTTCCAGAGGGTTCTGCCTCAGCAGCAAGGTGACCAGCTCCTGAGCGTCCAGAGGGGGCGCTTCCTCCCCCTCAGGCCAGTTAATCTCATCTAGAAAAGCAAAATAAACCAATTCAGTTCAGGAACTAACAAAACTCACAGTGATTCTACATTACTATCTGAGGTTTGGGGGAAAATAAGTGGAAATTTTCTAATAATAGTGATTGAAATTTACAACTAAACTCAAGAGAAGTTTTTATAAAAAAGAAAAGTCTTTAGAAGTATAAATTGTAACCAGACACACAAAACTATAACTTAAAAACCTGAAAAATTACTTTAGAAAGATATGATTAAATAATATTTTTTATATTTACTTAATCTGCAATCAAATTTGGACAAAATAACAAAAAATTCAGATGTCAATATGCAGCAAAAAGGAAAATAAAAAAACATTATCAATAAAAAAAAGATTTTTATTAGATTTCTAAGCTCATGCTTTCGACAGAATAAATGTGTTGACACAGACACAGCTCAGGTTTGAGAAAAAACGTAAAAAACGTGCAGCCGTGATGCTGGAAGTTACAAAAAAAACGATTGAGCAAGTGCAGCGTGAAACTTAGCCAGGCTGTAATAATGAGAGCTGGCAGGTTGATGGCTTTCAGAGAAACATTTATCGTGTCTGACTAGAAAACATCCATCCATTAGAAACGCTCGCTTTAACCTTCCTGTGTCACCGTCACCACCACCCATAAAGACAAAAGTGCTGCTAAAAAAAGTTTGTTTTTTATCCAAAAACATTCCGATGTGGAAACTTTGACAGGTGTTATCTTATGGACAAGTCACAACTGCCCTTAGAGATGGATACAGGCTGTTTGCAGGTAAAAAAAACGGGCAAACCTGTACCGGGTGCAGATGGTCTCCATTTTTTAGCACTATTTATGCACCACAACTGTTCCAAAAGTACTGGTATGGCACCATCGGCAGATAAAATGCAAACTGTACTCATCCCTACACACAGAGAGAAGGCCCTGGTTCAAATCCCAGGTGGGGCCTTTCATTGTGGATTTTCATGTTCTCATACATGTGTGGTTTTCTCCAGACTCTCTGGTTTGTCCAAAAACATGCCACTATTTTTAGCAACTCCAAATGGTGCCAGAGCTGTGAATGTGTGGTTGTATGTCTCTGTGTAACCCTGTGATGGACAGATGAAGTGTCCAGGGTGTAGCAGGATAGGCTCCAGCAACCATTTAATTATATTTGGATAAAAGCTATAAAAATGCATGTGATGTTTTTAAGTGCTCGGGGCTTTTACGTAATTAATGTTAGCGTTTTGATGGAGAATAAACCCAATAATTGACGGCATGCGGTTTATTCCCGCTTTCATCCAGACATCAGAGCTGATGACTCCTTCAGGGAGATGGTTCCCTCAGTGCTGTCAGCAGCATCTCCGTGACTTTAAACTTCACTTATGGAGCCGAGAAAGCTAAACACACCCGACGCCATCTGTTTGTCTACCGGCCGTCTGGGAAATCTAAGCAGTGAAGTGAGAAACCCATGTGGTCATAATGCAAACGGTTCATTCACATCTCAATGAGGTTTGGGGATTTGTGCTGATCTGTGCGACAGCAGCTAAATGACAGATGCAGAGAAACTTTTAAATGGCCTCGATAGCAGGAACAGCAAGATAGGTGACTTGATCTTAGAAAGCAATTAAGTTTGAGAATTAAAAAAAACAGAATTGATTGAGATAAACAATAAAAGCAATAACCTTGACTTTCAGATCTTGAATCAGCAGAGAAATCTGTTGGATCTGCTTTGGTTTGTTCTGAGCGGTTGAACACAGAGCTGCTGGCAGAAGGCCTGGTTCAGAGGAGCCAGGTTGGATCTCCCAGCAATCCCGCTGGTTAGGTTCTGCACGACACCATCCCAGATGGGTTTCGAACCACAATGACAAATTAAGTTTGCAACATCAAGGTTACTGCAGGAAAACGGGTCGAAGATGTTCTGCATTCATCTACATTCAGTTGTTCTCGTGAAACGTTTCAACGATGTTAAAAGAAACGTTATAACGAGTAAAGAGTTGAGAACATGACAATCGTTGCTTTACATTTGTCCGTGGCTCATCCATTACATTCTTCTCCTCCGTTTGCATCTTGTGACTATCGGCTGCTTTCTTCTTTTTTTGTTTTTACAGCGCAGTTGTGTTTTTAGGGTCACATTTTTCTAAAAAGCCTTAATTATGGCTGAGATTATGAAGATTTTCAAAATAAAACTGATAAAACCTTCTGAATGTGAAAATAAATAAACAGATAAAATGTTAAGAAAAAAACAAATGGTTTTATGGTGTGGTATTCATGATTGAATTTGCGTTGCAGATTAAAAGTCTAATTTTAACCCTATTTAAGCTCAGGTATGTTCTTGTTTATGATGTTTTTGGATAATTACTTCATTATTATTCAGGAAAACTCTTGGGTGAATGTTGCAGATTTAGTGAAAAGATTTTTTTGGATTAGATTTGGATTTTTTCCCCCTCCACAGGATGGGTCAAAGGTGGAGAAGAAATTTAACAACTAGGTGCTGGCTAGCTAATGAGACTTTAAACTGTGAACATAAGGAACACTGACCGCTGATAACTTGTCCAAACAGCTCCTCCGGAGTGTCTCCAAAAAACGGCACGCAGCCAACGAGGAACTCGTAAAGGATTATTCCCATGGCCCACCAGTCCACCGGCTTCCCGTAGCCTTGTCTCAGGATGACCTCAGGAGCGATGTACTCCGGGGTTCCACACACCTGAACAGAACAGGACAGGAAAAAAAAAAACATAGAAACATGAGAAGTTGGGAAGAGAAAGGCAGTCCGGGACCGCCCCCCCTCTAGCACTGACCTGCTTGTCGGAGAACTCTCTGGCGTCTTTCTCGATGTGCCCCTCATACAGGTTGGTGGTCATGTTCATCAGCCCGACTTTGGAGAGACCAAAATCTGTCAGCTTGATGTGTCCCATTGAGGTCACCAGAAGACTGCAGAGAGAGCAGAGACGACCTTCAGCTTTGGACAAAGTCACTTAGGGTGTATTCAGACTGGGAACATTGTTTGGTACGCCTAATTAGTTTTGGATTGAGTCCTGAACCTTGAGTTTGGTGTGTATTTGACTGCCATTTTGGTGGCCCTTTTAATCCAGTTCTTCTGCTCCCAGAGCAGATTGTATTCAGACTGAGGAAACTCAGAGAGAACCAAAGCTCAGTCCGATTGGAAACAAACCAAGACCACCTGGACAGGTGAGTCAGAGAGCGGTTCCTGGTCCCAAAGCAGAGTTTGCTTGGGTGTATTCAGAAGGAACATTGTTCCGTATTATCGAGGGAAAGGAACTCTGGTTCACTTGAAACAAACCAAATGTGTCCAGTCTGAATACACACTTAGAAATAATAGAATTAAACTGATTCCACAAATAACTGCATGAAAACCTTCTGCTGATATTTAACAATTCATGGGGGTTTGGTGTCATTATTTACCGCAGATCTGGACTGCAGGGACCAGACTGCTTTCACAAGTCCTCTTTCTTATTACACATCTAGCACCTGATGAAAATTCTTTTTAGTCATAGTTTTAGTCATAGTGAATGACACCCCCCCACATAAGACATTAATTTGAGGTTTTTCTACATAAATTTAAAAACAAGAATCCCATTTTTTCCACAGTATTTTACTTGGCCTAACATTTTGTTTTGTCCTTTTCTGGTCTCCACCAGCCCTCAACCTCCATGAAATGCTAAGAAAGTGCAGCAATAGTCTAAAAGATGACTCCTTCCTCACTTGTCAGGTTTGAGATCTCTGTGGACGATGCCGTAGTTGTGAAGATACTCCAGAGCCAGGACGGTTTCTGCAAAGTACATACGCGCCATGTCCACAGGCAGCGGGCCCATGTTCTTCAGCAGGGTGGCACAGTCTCCTCCTGCAAAGAACAATAGAAACATGCGGCAAATATCTCTCAGAAGACCACAGACCTTCTGCAGCTCCGTGCATTCAGACAGACCTTCAACATACTCCATCACCATGCACAGGTGCCGGCGAGTCTCAAAGGAGCAGTACATGGACACAACAAAGGGGTTCTCTGCAAAGGTGAGGATGTCCCGCTCCACGAAGGCCTGCTGTATTTGATTCCTCAGCATCAGATTCTGCTTGTTGATCTTCTTCATGGCAAATCGCTGCTTGGATTCTTTGTGTCGAACTAAATAAACAGCTCTATGGAGCAATGCGGAGAATAAAAACGGCTCAACTGCTGTTTAAAACTGCTGTTCTTTGCTTTCAGACCATAAGATCGTTTTCAGTTCTCACCCATAGGCTCCATTACTGATGAGTTTTATCATCTCAAAGTCCAGCTCACAGGGTTTCCTTCGGGATCGCAATGTCGTGCCGATGCTCTGAGACTGAGAGACACTAAATGAATCAAAAAGTGGTGCAGAGAGACTAAAATCATTAGAACAAATCAGTTTAAGCACTTACAGAATCATCCGTTTCTGGGGTTTCAGCGATGCCGCTGTCACAGCTGGTCAGCTGGGCGATTTCTAAATTAAAAAAGAAAAAAAAAAGGTTTTCAAGTTGATTTTAAAGCTACGACTTCACTTTTTTCTGTTCTGCAGATCTAATCTGCAGTTTTGAAGAAAAAAAAAACAAAAAAACAGCAGACCCGAGATTTGGCCTTGAGGCGGAACACGACCAAGGATAAATGAAGCAGAAAACGAATCTGGCTAATTCCTGAAATCCAGCGCTCCAGAACAAGTGCTCGTTAAAAACCACCTTGCATTTTAGGGTTCTGTCATTAGAGCAGTTTGTGTTGGGAGGGTCCCCAGAGGGCCTGTAAACACGTCTGCTGCCGTTTAACATCTGTTTCTTCCTCGGAGGTTTGCTTCAAGCAAACAAAGCGCAGGAGAAACAAGCTGACGGCCGACTGGCCGGCCCGGGTACGTTCAGTCTGTGGGGACGCCATTCTTTTCTAATTACTCATAATGAATGTTCTAAATCAGGAGACAGAAGGTCATTAAACAGACAGTCTGTTGAGATCAGGACTTAAGTCAACAGTGTCTTACTTCTAACCCATTTCTATTCTTCCTTCACTGACAGATGTTCCAAACAGTGAGCAGAAAACCTCTCATCAGCATCCACACTGATGATGATGATGATGATGATGGTGTACCTTCCAGAGGGTCTCTGGTGAGCCCCAACTGACTGATGATGTACCGAGGGATGTCCGTCTTGATGCCCTGACCTTCCTTGGCGTGTCCTTCAGCTGCCTCCAGGAGGTGGTAAAACTCCTCCGGATCAAACTCCTTAAAAAAGAAAAACATTCAAATGAAAAAACACAGAAAAACCCAAATGTTTGACTCAAATAAATAAAATGATGTTCAAACAAAATCTTCTTTTTTTTCATTTTGATTTTGATTTGTCAAATAAATCCTAATATTCTTTTTGTTCCAGACCTCGCTTTATATCTACTTTGTATTTGTAAACTCAACCCAAAAGTAAAAACTTACCTGAATATATAGTTTTTACTCGGTTTATTCAGTGAAAAAAATACAAAAACACATTTTCTGAGAGACTATTAGAACAGGATAGAACACAGCTTGAATGAGCGGAACATTTCTTTTTCATTACATATTTGATTAGGTTGTTTTGCTTTCACATCGCACCTTTGAGAAAGGACCAAACCGCAGGAAGCTTTGAACGGCCGGTCACTGAACATTTTCAGTCTTTGGACTTCTGTGACTCATTTATTTTTCGCTAGTGTTCTCAGCACTTACATCACTTCCTCTTGGTGCTTCACCTCATTAACACTTCATTAGTGTCATTCATTGTATTTGAGAATAAGACTTGAGCGAGTGTGACTCACACAAAACGGTTTACTTCAAGCTCCAACCAAATGAAGTCAGCTTGGTCGCCCTTTTTTGCGATACGGTTCTGCCATGTTGGAGCCGGCCATCATCAGTATCAGTGATTGGTCTGAATTGGTCTGAGTCATCGTTTCTAATGCAACCACTCTCACCAATCAGGAGTGCGCTTTTTGGAAGGCCACACCCCTACCACTTTGAAAGCGGGAATCTGTTAAAAGTTTTGAACGTTGGACGTGAGGGCCAGCAGGCTCAACCTATTTTAATGAGGCCTCTGATTGGTCGGTTTACAACTTGAGTAACTTGAGCAACAGAAAGAAATTCCATGAAACAAAATGAGGATTATCAAGAACATGTAAAAAAACAAGAATGGTTATTCTGACAAATATAATGTATTTTTTTCTCTCTAGAAGTCTGTAGGATTTTGGCTTCTTGGACTCCTGTTTGGAACACCAGGGGGAGGAGTCACTTAGTCCAGTTCTCAGATACAGTCGATGGCTGGCGCACAAACTGCGGTAAACCTCAGTGTTTATTTGCAAACAAAGGATTCATTTTAGTCAGATTGAAGGTGGGTGAGAATGAACACAAAAAAACTACCAAAATGATTCTATTTTTTCTTTACATTTTGTCTCATGCAGCATCGACATATGAAAATCACTCTTCTTTCTGTCCACAGCTTTATCCTGTGCTGTGCATTTGGTCTTCTGCTATATAATTTCCATCTCTGCATGGTCTCCTTATATAAAAAAACAGACCCTTATTTTGCTTTTTATTTTTATTCAATAGAAAGTGTGAACTTTCCTGCCACTTCTTATGACTATGAATTATGTTTATGTTTAGATAAAAGATTAAATTTCTCTTTTTATTTCTCTTAAGCTTATAAAACCAATTTATTTTAAGCTATATTGATAAAAAGTAACTTTTTGGAACAAAAAGCAACTTTTTAAACTAAGTTTTTACTGCTTTTAAACATTTTTAAAGAAGTAATGATAAAAACCATCATTAGTCTTTTTAGTTAAATTAAACAAATATCACTTCCTGTTTTAGAGGACTTCAATACTGTAATACTCACTGTTACATGTGTTACATGTATTTATTTTTTTTTCATTTAACTTGATTTTGAACAAGAACAACACAAAAAACAAGCAACAAACTAAAAGCAAACAAACAAAAAGAAACCATGCCATTTATCCCACAACAATCACAAACATAATAATGTTCAATGTTCGAAAACCCTCAAATCTGAACTTCTTTTAGTCAAATTCAGATTGATGCAACTTCCACCTCAAATACCAGAAACAATAAAACCAAATGCTTCAGTAAAGATAAAACTGCAATGACGATCAAAGTGCAGAAAGCAGAATACAGTTGGTGAATCAAAAAAAAAAAATCTAACTCTAAATTAAATGTAGTGAAAATAATGAGTAACTTCCAAACAAACATTTAAGAATGTGGACATAAAGGTGGAATTAAAGCTGATAGATTTTTTGGTCTAAAACGGAGGAATCGTAAACAGAAAGACAAAAGCTTAGTAAAACGAAACGTACCAAACACTCCAGCAGCCGAGCAGGTCGAGCCATCACGATGAGGATCTTCTTCACCAGTTCTTTGATGAAGTTCACCTCCTCACTTTCTGACCTCTCTGTGGACTGCAGAGGAAACAATGGAGAAGGCTTTAAATGGCAGAAGATCCCACATAAAATCTGTATATTCCATCTTTTGTATTCTGAGTATTTTCGTTTCTAGACCGGAGGATCAATCAAGCGCAGGGCAGCGTCTCATTGAGCACATTAGCTTTTTATTAGGAAATGATTGGAACATTGGTGGAAAGAACCCAACCCTCCAGCTGAAAGTGGGTGAACAAACGTGACCTGCTCACCTCCTGAACGAGCCTCTCCAGCTTGTCTGTGAGCTCACAGAAGTAGCTGGACGTGACGTGTCCGAGCCGACTCTTTTCCAGACAGTCGCGGGCCAGTTCGATGATCTGATGGTGGGCGAAGCCGAGCACACCGTCCGCCAGCGGCGGGACGCTCTCTGGAGAGTTGCTGCGTATGATCTCCTGAATCTTCTCCTCCATCTGAGCCGTGGCCTGAAGTAACAGGACAAGTTCGATGAAACCAAAGTTTCCCCAACGTTACGAGACTCCTGCAGCCGGAGAGCCGACCTTCGGGAACCGCTCCTTGTAGACGTGATTCATCATGATGATTTCGTGGTCGTAACAGGATGGAGATCTTCCGGGGCTGAAACACACATCAGACGCAGGTCAGAATAAAAGGCGTAGAGGAGGAGTTTAAGAAGGAGCGGCGGTGTACCTGAGGCTGCGGGAGCGTGGTCGCATGGCCGTCGCTCTGCGGCATTCGTCCCCGGAGATGCTCTCGGTGCAGAAATGCTTGGAGAGGAAGTGCAGCTCATCGGGGGTGGGCTGGAAGGGCAGCTGGTGCAGCTTCTCCTGTGATGAACAGGATGACTGGAAATGAAACAAATATACATTCAACATGAAAAGAAAAAAAAACTTAATTAAAATAATTAAAAATGACCACAGGGTCTGTGGGGTTCCAGAGTTGATACATATTTTTTATTTTGTTTGTATTCAATTAATATTTGGTTGAAATATTACAAAGCACTGACAGGCAGAGTTGATTAATTTGCACAAATGGGATCCAGTTTACTTTAAACTTGGGTGTAAACTGTTTAAAAAGTCATTTTGGGACATAAAAAGCATTTTAAACAAATGATCTTTTAAAATAGCTGCTCAGTCAAACTTCAATTAAAACCAAAACTCAAATTTCTGTAAAATTTGAATATTTGCTTTGCTTCTTTTGCACAATGATTTACATTTATAACACTTTTTCCAACATCCCGTATTAAATTCCTGCTTTAAATCAAGGAAGTTTGGAAAAGATACTATGGGATGACCACAGGACCAACTGCTTGACGGGAAATTTGGCAATTTTCACAGTATTGGCAACTTTTGCCTGAGCAAATGTCGGTTTAAATGTAGATTTTTTTACAGGATTAGCATGGCGAGCTCATAAAAGTGGCGTTCCCCCTTTTTTAAAATTTTACTGGAATATTGTGTATAATGCAATATAATAATATAATTGTGCAAAGTGTAATAAATCAATCCTTGGTTCAAGCTGGATGAAACAATTTAACATAAGATACGATCATTTTAAGAATGTGGGTGTGAGTAACAAAAACGTCAAAAGACATTTCAGTGACTCATTGTTGCTCCGCTGCTCTGTTTACGTCCCACAATGCCTGGCCGTTTTGGTCCAGTTGTTCTCCGAGCATCGATTCTATTCAAACTATGGAAACTCAGAGTGAACTGGAGCTCAGTTCAATTGGTAATTAACCAAGACCACATCGAAGGATGGGTCTGAGAGTGGTTCTGGTACCGGACCAGGGTTTGCTTGAGTGTATTTAGACTAAAAATTTGTTGCAGATTATCAGGGAAACGAACTCTGATTCACTTTAAGTGAACCAAATGTGTCCAGTCTGAATGCACCCTAAAAGTACTTCAGATGCTAATGAATTTGCTTTTAATATTATTATAAAGGTTCAAAAAATGCAGGGTGGTTGGCCCTCAGAAATAACCACCTCGCCAGATCTGGTCTTTTTTGCAAAAAAGTTCAGACACCCCTGATCTAGAGGCATGCCCTTTTAATGGAGTTTCTGTTCCCATGAGTGGATTTTAATGAGAATACTCTCCATAGTTCATTGTTTTCTGCAAAACCGTGTGAAAGTGTTGTGTAAAATAAATAAAATCGATTTATAATGCTTACAGAAATTGTGGAACTGGGGGTGTTGGTTCCATATCCAGAGGAGGGAAGGGAGGCCAAGGACCAGCGGCGGCCATCAGTCCTGAAACACAAACATCCACAGATGAGTTTCCTAGTTAGAACAGACGTCTAAGGGGGAAAAAAAAAGTGTTTGAGGACAAACAACGTCCTGATGCAACATGCTGATCTGTGAGGTTAAGTGAGAAAACCTCCATGACCACATGGCTCTACATGAAGGGTGACCTGAAAACTGTAGATTTCCAGGATGACAAACTAATGAGGAGGCAGAGAATTACAGAGAACTCCAGACAAATGTGGGGGATGGCTACTTAAAGAGAAATGAAACCCTAACTAGAAGTTACCTGTCTGCTCTGTGGCAATGACTGTGGATTATAATAAAAAAAAAAAATCACATGTTGAGAAACTGCACAAAACAAAAACTGCCTCTGACAACAAAAATCACAACTTTCCTTGTGTGCTACAGGATTAAAGATCATTTTTGCTGAGTGATCAGCTGCAGCTCAGAGGTAAAGTTTTCCTTTGAAAAAGCAGATCCAGGTCAGGTTACCTTCGTGCAAACGAGAAGTGAGCAGAGGCACTGGGGGAGAAGTTTCGAGGGCTGTCCTGTGGGCTTGTTCCTGCATAAAAAGAAAACACAAAATAAACAAAGGAGATGTTCAATAGTGTTGATGCTAAAGCAGACTGCAATAAACTCCTCCATAATAAATAAGATAATTATCTTACAGAGGAAAAGCAAAAAATCTTACTTTAGTAAAAAATAAATTGATGGGTGAGCACGAATTTTATTTGAGGATTAAAAACACAGAAATCAACACAATGTTTATCTTTGCAGAAAAAAATGGCAAAAATGAGAAAAGTGATTATTCAGTAACGAATGTTGCCATTTTTTTTAAATAAATAAAATCACAGGGCCAGATAATAGTAATCATTGAGTGTGTATGAGAACTGGACTGAGCGACTCCTCCCCCCTGGCAATCCCGTTTTGTCCGCACCACTTTAATGTCTTAGATAAGTTTGATTCATTTAGCAGAAAACTCATGTCAAAGACTAACACCTGGTTCACCTGAAAATGAGGCTGTGGTATGAGGTAAGATAGCTGTCAAAAAGAAACATATTCATAAAGACAGAAATAAATATGAATACAACCTTTAGTTTTACGTTTCACATGTCTGTTTTGAATCCGACTTACATGAAACATTCAAACAGCATTAAGAAAGGCCTCAACAGAAGCCATGTTGAACCAGAGTGCAAACCATTATGCGACAAATACCACAATAGAAGTCCAGACACAGAAGGCAGAGTTTCACATCTGTCAGGGAAAACAATGGAACAAAAGAGGGACAGCTAACCCACAGGACAACATTCTCCGTGCTGCGCAACTTTTGTTTTGGGTCATGAGAACAATTTTTAAAGAGAAGCCCAAAGCACTCAAACCACTAAAGAGCAGATAATCGATAAAGAAATACTTTTCCTTCATCCAATCGACACAAGCGCCTTTTATTTGAAAGACCAGATCAACGTGAGCAGCTCTGTAATCACACTGACAGCAGAGCGGCCCCCCAGGTGCATCGTAAAACTTGGATCAGAGGCTGCTTACCTCTGGAGCCAATGTTCCGTCTCAGCCAGAGACTTAAGTCGTCCCAGAGCTGCAAACTCTCGCTGGCGAAAGCGCTGAGCCGCTCTGACTCCGAGTGCATCCTCACGTCAAAGCGTCCTCCGTCGGGGCCGAACGCAGACTAAACAAAGAGTTGCGGCTCCGCTTTTGCCAAGCAATGCCAGGAAATAAAACGCCCTGTGGTAAATGAAGGCACCCCCCCCTTACTTCTTTGCATTTCCTCCCAGAGGGACAACATTTCCTCCTTTGAAACTATCAAATGTTGAATTTATCATCGTTGAGTGACATTTCAGGCGGTAACCCTGCAGAAGACGATCACTATTCTTGTGTTTTTGTTCAGACTTTCACATTAAAGTGTGTTTTTTAAGAGCTGGCATTTCAACCACTCATATCTCTTGTTGTACAGGCAGCAGTTCTGTCTGTTCGGCTGTTTTTCTTGCATTACACAATGGGTTGCATTCCTGCTGAAAAACCCTGCTTTAATGACACCCCACACACACACACACACACACACACACACGTCTGTACACTTGTGTTCGGCATGGAGTCCTGCCTTTACAGAACAGGTGCTGCAGATGAACTCACCTGTGAGAGACGACAGGGGGGAGTGAGGTCGCGTTAGACCGGATGACTGGCTGCTTCCGATCAGGCTCTTCCTGTTGCTGGTTCTACAGCTGCAGAAGCAAAGAGATTTGGTTTAGACAGAACATTGAGAGAATAACGAACAGAACGAGGCAAACTGGTCTGAAAATGTGGTCATTTGTGGGATCCTCTGTTCCTAGACTTGTTGAAAATGATGGGAAATCCTGGATAAGTGGAAGTCTGAGCAGAGCAGGTGAAGTTGCTATTTAGGACAAATTGTGAATTTTGTGGAACAAGCACCAAATTTGGCATAGATGTACCTTAAGATCTTCTCTTTCAGAAAATCATGTTAGCAACTGTCAACATTACCTGAATAAATAAAATGATACATTTCTATTTAACCAGAAAAATACCAAAAAGTCTAAAAGGACCTAAAACGCCAGTTTTTGTTTTCGACAACTGAACCTGTGGAGTAAATCACATGACCAGAAACCAGAAGACTGAATCTAAAATGTTATTTTTAGTTTATTTTTATACTGAATATGTGTTTTCTATTCAGATGTTCATGTCTGAAAATCTGTTTGATTTCTTCAAAGACATTGACCTGCCGGGACACTGCGGATGGAAACCAGCCAATGGCTGTAATCGCTCATATTTGCTTTTGTTTTTGATATTCATTAATCTGCAATGTCCTCTTCTTAAAACAAGAAATGTTCAAAAAGAAGCTTTCAAAGAAAATCACGGCACTTCAGGCCTCTATGAACTTTCTGCTTCCAGAACTGAGCTTATTATGGGATGAACCACAGGCCAAAGCAGAGATTAAATGGTTATTTTTGTTGCCAGGAGTCAAAGACGTGAAATAATCTTCTGGATTAACAAAGAAGAATTTGATGAGAAGTCAGGGAAGTCTTTTATGTCCAAACGAAGAAGTCTTCTCTTAACAGAGGCGGGGGGACTTCAGACATTTCCTGTCTCCCACGTACAATCCTTTAACATCTTTGCCCAGCAGACTCGGGGCCAACAATACACCACTAATGAATGCCCCCACCTCTGAGAACTAAGCCCCCCCTCACAGAGTCAAAGTACATTAAATTACCGTCCTGATTGACATGTCACATGTTTGACCCGTTACCTTCAGGCAGAGGTTACAGGTCAAGCAAACACGAATCATCTGAAGAACAGTTTTTTGTTCCAGCTGCAATCAATATTTTAACACTTTTATTAATTTTAAATTCTTGTTTTTAATGACCGATGAACTTTATGGAAGAGAAATGTTCTAATTTTTTTATTTTAAGGACAGAGTAATGTACTGTATCAGTTAAAAATTAGCGAGCTGTAAATTCTTTGCTTTGACCGTAAATGATGCACTAACCAAAAAGCACTTTTTTCGTACATGTGACAATGATAAATCAAGCATCCATATCCATCCATCAGTATCTATCCATCTAGATCTATCCATTTAACCATCCATCCATCTATTGACATCCATCCATAACCGCATATCTTTATCAGGCCTGGTTTCCGGCTCTACTTGACCATCTTTCTGCTTGGCTAACTCAAATGATTCCACATCCTGACTGACTGAACACATCTGGTTTAGGTAGTTAGCACTAAGCAGTCCAGAGAGAGAGCTGGAAATCAGGCAGGTGACCCCGAATCGAAAGATTGCGGGTTTGACTTCCACCATGTGTTGAAGTGTCTTTGGGCAAGATACTAAACCCAACATTGCTTCTGGTGGTTATAGGTCGGCGCCAGTGTTCGGCAGCAGAGTGTGCCATCAGTGTGTGAATGTGTGTATGCAAGTAAACACCATTTACATCCATCCATTTAACGTTTTGCCACACCTCTGACTCAGTCAGAACATAACCTCCCATCAGCTGTTAGAACTGAAAAAGCCGCTCGGATGGTCAACGTTTTCTAAATCCATCTTTACGGTTCTGTTGACCCAAAAAAAAAAAAAAAAAAAAAAATCAAACTTGAGGCACAAAACAAGTTAGATTTACATAAACATGTAAGTGTTTATGTAAAGTGTGGTTCTGAATGCACAAATGGCAAAATTGCCAAACTGGCAAAACTCTCAATCATAGTTTGATCTAAAAAATACATTTTCCAACTTCCTGTAATGACATGTTTGAAGCAAATATTTGGTTTTTCTCAAACTTTTTTATGTCAGTTTGACACAAATCTTCCAGATCAGGCTTTTTCTGAAAGAAGCAGAAGCTCCAAGTTGTTAATGTACATTTTTGCTTTCATTTCCTCTATATTTATTAGCACAACTCCACCTCAGTTTAATTTTCGGTGGTGGTTTTTTAAGGATGAACTGGCCAAATCCCACCCTGGAGCCTCAAATCTCCCATGTTTAACTGACATTGTTGTGGGTTTTCTGTTGCTTATAGAATTATGATTTTTCAATGAAACTCTGTGTTCTTGGATTGTTTCAGACATTTATCCACATTATAAGATTTAGTTTAAATATGAAGCCCAAAACAAGCAAAGCTAAGTGTTTTTTTTGGTTCTTTTACCTTCATCAAACCTTTTCGAGTACAGATTAACCAGTATTTTTGCCCCATAATCCTCTTTTAGACCTAAAAAAGAAAGAATCAGCTTCTGTTTGCTTCTCTCTTTGTTAAACAATAAATGGTGCAAAAGACCTGCACTTCAACAAAAATACACTTTGGTTTAGTCACTTTTTTGAAAAACCCTGAAAAATATTCATGCTTTGCTGACTGCGGGTCATTTTGATGAAGGCTGAGTCACGAGGACCCACCAACTCAAAAAAAAGCCCTTTTTCACACTAAAAGACATAAAGATGCTTTTTGTTCTTCAGCTTGACTGCTTTATCTTAGTCAGTTTGGGGTTTATAATTTAAGATTAGAGGCTGAAGAGCATGAAAACTCTTCAGGGTCACTGATTGAAATCAGTGACGTGGCGTTACATAAGCTCCTTCGAGGTCTGAACCATTTCTAGCTGCAATTCAAGACCTTTTTTTTTTTTTAAATTAAACTGCATGTTTGGAGTTTGAGTCAGAGAGTAAAACTATTTTTATAACGAGCAGAGTGAGGTGCACATCTGAAGCTCAAACACGCAGCTCCTCAGATCAGGAGAAGCTTAATCTGCTGCTTCAGCTCCTTCAAATGCTCAGATTTACATGTATCTCTGCAGTGATGCTGAAAGTCCTCGTGCCTCTGAGCTCTGCTGCAGAGCCGCTCCCACAGGTGAACCTCCAGACCATCAAAGTCACATCGATGACAGGCTTTTATTTCGCCTCCAAAAGGAGAACAGAGGGAGCTGAAGCTAAAGAAACAGGGAAGAGGTCGTAGTTGACCTGCAACAGACCTGTCCGGTCAAAAGCAGGAACTTTTTTAAACGTTTTGAGTTGATGGGCCTTCAAAAACTAACTGCAGCAGTGTGTGGCGTCACTGTCACCAATTTAATTTAGAAATAAACTACACTAAACTGCCAGTTCTTCACTCCTCCAGCTGACGTCCCATCCATCATCCTCAGGGTTCAATGACATTGGCACAAGCTTGGCAGGAATCAGCCCTTCTAGGAAAGCTTTTCTCTGCAGGTTCAGGAGAATTTATGGGAGTGTTGGTCTCATTTTCTCCTTTTCCGGATCGCTTTAATTGATCCTAGCGATGTTTTAGCAAGTGGACATCAGGACTCATCACTGGTGAACAGTCTTGTTGAAATAACCAGGCTCGCCCCTGGACTGTGACGGCGAAAACGGATTTTTGCGCCACCAACTGCAATTCACCAAGACGCAGGACTCTGAGTGGCTGAGGTGTATCAACGTCATGGTGAGTTTAGTGCAGCATCAATGATGTCTCTTCATTTGGACCCACGGGGCCGGGATCGCCGGTCTGGTCGTCACAGGGCCCCCGACCCACGTCAACAGCCCTTGTCGAGTACCCGTGCTGTAATCATACAATTTCAAACAATCGGACTGTGGCAGTGGGACGGCAGCACGGGGGAGGCTGGATGGTGGCAGTCTGAAATCGTCTGATCGACGACTTTGAGGAGCTGAGAGATCCTCCAATCAGTCAGCTTTCGCGCTGCTGCGTTCCTGCCACCACGTGACCTCAAATGACCCCACTGACCGATGCTTAAAAACTGTCCAGGCGCCATTTAATTCTAACTTTTTTTCTCTAAACCACAGATGAAAAACTTGTATTGTGGTGGCCGTGCGGTGGCCTTTTGGAATACGTGACCATAGTCCAACACTGCTGAAGATGTTTCTGTCACAACAACAACAACCAGCAAGTTCTGGATGAACCAAACTTCCCGGTTTTGGTCAATTATATGACTGAAGTGTTTAATATTAATGAATATTACCGTTCAATATTGGAGAAGGAGATGGTAAAACTACAGCAAACTCACCAAAAGAATAAAACTATTGAATGAGTTTATCCATTAAAAAAAGCATTTTCACCTGTCAGCCCAACAGGAAGTACACCTGTGCTGCCCGCCACTCAAAAGCTCCGACAAGATCCTTCTGATTCGGGGTACGTGTGAGTGTTTTTATTGTTGTTGTGACAGGAATCCCAGTCAAGCCTGTTTAGCCAGGACCTAACTTGAGCAATTGGGAGGAAGGATACATGCTGGGGAGCGTTTATCACGACAGAGGGAATAATATCTGCTGCGCAGGTGCTCGGTCATAGAGGATCAGATTTAATGGGATCTATTTTTAACACTCTCACCGTGGATTGATGCCACAACCACGGTCCAATCTCCACGTTTCACCTCTTCACCTCCCGTCACGTTCAGAGCGCGCGGCTTACGGAAAACTCACATCAGCGTTTCGGAAGAAAAGAGCATGCAGCCACAGGTTGTGATGTCATAAAGGTCGTTTTTTTTCTTTTCTTTTCCTTTGTGATGCTGAGGCGCCTCTGCAGACAAGAGGGAGATAAAGACGCCCCGGGTGAAGACGATAGAGGGAAACTAGGCCAGTGTTTATGCTGCAGACACTCAAGATTGCTGGAACTAATTCATGTGGCTTAACTGCTACAAGCAAAAACCTCCAACAAACCACTTTCAGCAGCAACTAAAAACACTTTCAAAGCATGACAGTTCCAATACTTCAGATATCGGACAGCATTTTATTTTTAACCAGTTCCTCAAAGCACAAAAGGAATCAGAATCTGTCATTTCTCAGACACCGGCTTATTCTGGCAGCGGCAAGAAGCTAAAATAGATGAGACGCTTCGCCTTCAAGCGCTTTGAATCCAGATGAATCCCTCGGGTCTGATCCTGACCTGTGTCAACAACAAGCCGCCACGAATCTTCTTTACCCGAGCGAGCTGCGGCGCCACGTCACAGCTGTCAGGTGAGCTGGCAGAATGTGCTGCGGGGCGCCGACTACTCCGAGGCAGGCGGGTGACACAACGAGAGGACAACAGCTCGCTTGTGCTGCAACAAAGAAATGCTTCCTGCAAGCGCGCAGCTTCAGCCGCATTCCCACTAACATGGTGACACGTGCAGGAGCAGCTACTGCCTCCTGATCATCATAGAACACAAGGACAGGTTGACTATTAATACTCTTCTGTTCAAGCTTCCTTCAAAGTGACAGATCCTTTATGTCCTTGCATACAGTGAGCTGATGCTGAAAGGACGTTTTCAAATTTATGACAAAACTGGGTTTTTAGTAAATCGGGTGAGTTTTAACCCCGGAGAACCCACCAGGTAGAATTTGGTTACTGATTTGTTTTTTTCTAAATTCTTTCTTATTTGAGTGAAACATTCATCCCTACAAAATCTCAAAAACTCACCAAAATTTGCGTGCATCCAAAACCCAGTAAAAATGAATTTCCAGCATGTTTAACCAACTGGACTTACACACACACACACACACACACACACACACACACACACACACACACACACACACACACACAAAAGTGATTTCATCACAGCGGGAAAAAAATTGGGGGCTCATTAAAAAAAAACAACAAAATATCATAATTCACTAACAAAACCCAAACGTTGTTGAGGATTTCCAAAGGAAGCTTTTAAAATTTTTTGGCCACAGCACCAGCAGCTCGACTGCCATATTGTAGCAAAATGTGAAATCTGGCAAATTTTCTATTTTTCGCACAATATGGGAAAAGAAAACTTTAGTTCGAGCACAACATTTCACACACATGCTGCTAGCTTAAGTGTACTGAACAACTGAAGTGTTGTTGACCTTTGACCCAGGTAAGAGGCCACCATCTTGGAGAAAAAAAAATTAAGAAAATGTAATGCATGAATGGTTGGATCAAGCTGAACAAACTGATGTAACATACAATATGAATATGTTAGTATTGTATGGCGTGGCTAGCAAAAAAACTCTGAAAAATTTACTTTTTCAGATTCTTCTATAAGTTTCATAGACTTGTTTGTCCACCACAGATGACCAAAAAATACAATGGTTGCTATGGAGATAAGCCAACAGAAAGTCACCATATTGAAAAACTTTGCTTTTTTTTTCCCCATGAATTTGTCACACGGAGCTTTGACCAAGGTGGCAGAGGCAGAAAGGGAGAGTGAAGGGCGTATAGCAGCTGCTAAGGCAGTAGGGGCCAGGTAAAAATGGGGGTGTGAGGGTGGGAAGTGCTGACAACGTAGCGAGCAGCTTCAATTTTACAATTTTCCTTAAAAAAAAAAAAAAAAAATCAATAATTTTTATTGTTAGGTCTTTATTTTACAATGTTTGGTTCCTTGTTAATTGCTGCCACGTAAAATGAACAAACAAAAATGGTCAAATTAACTTTAAAAGCCCAAAAGAAAATAGTTCCTGGGTTCTCCAGGGTTAAAGGCTGTGACTTCCTCAAAAAATAAAGTTCAGATGAATATTTCTGCGTAAAACCAGCTTGCACTTCCTGATAAGCTGCACTGCACTGTTACAAAAAATAGGTCAGGGATTAAAAATAAATGTCTTTAAAGAAATTTTAACCATGACAGAAGCCTTTTAAAGCCGTAAAAAGGGAGACATGATGGCGAAATGTTTCTTTAAGGGGTTTAATAAGCCAACAAACCCAAAACATTGTTCATTTTCCTCTGAAGGAGAAAATATGTAAAAACGTTCATCTTTTCTGTGTCCTTTTAGTGGAGAACAGTTAAAAAAACGGATGGTATTTAGATCACAAAGGAAGAAACGCCTATTTTTATGTCGGCTTCATAAAAAACAACTCAAACGCTTTCAGCTTTTTCAAAGCCAAACGAAATATTCGGACAAAGTGGAGCAGCCAGTTGATCGGTACCTTTTGGAGCGGCGCAGACGGGCTCCACTGAAGCAATGTGGGACGTTAAAGTTGGACAGAGTTGTCCACGGACTACAGTCGGACATGGTGTCCACATCATGGCACAGAGGCAGGTGTAAAGGGAGCTTGTGAGGTCCGGATGAGAAGCGCCGGATGCGGGGATTCAGCAGGTTGTGACCTCCGGAGCAGTCCTGGCAGGTGCTGCGCTGAGGTTCAAACTTCCTCTGGACTGCCGCATCTGCAGCCAGCTGCGGCATAAAAACAGAGACAGGGAGGACACCCCGTCCTCCTCTGTTCTGAAATTCAAAAGCTAATCCAGACAGAATCCTGAAAGGCGCAGACGCTCAACCCGGATCCGCTGCAGGGAAGCGACACCCAAACACCAGCTGACTTTTCCCGTCTCACTACCACTGTGTTCTGGACCAAAACACCCGTCCTGCTCTCAACATGCTTCATATCATGTAGCCGGCATCTACCACTTCACATCCTGTGAGAGGGGGTGTCTCGTGAGACTGACGGGCTTCTGCATCATCAACAGATGCTGCTGGGAGTTCACCGCTTTCACCAACTGGCATCTATCCAGAGACCCGCTTGGCCAGTGGATTTACAGGCGATGTTCTGCAACGGAAATGTTCTGCTTTTCCATGGATTCCTCTGCTCCTGCATTAGTTCCACCCCGCAGGGACAGGCTTACCTCATTCACCGAAACCAAACCACCTTTGATCCATGACTCATTTTCTCTTCGACTTTACAAGCAGATAAGCGACTAAACAAAAAGATTACAAATGAAAAAAATCTGTCAGAGCCAAAGTTTACCCACCTTTTTTCTCAAAGAATGAGTTGGCTTTTATATTTTCCTCACCTTTTATATGTATTTGATCAGCCAGAGATCTAAACTGTAAATGATTTTTAGATTTGATGTTAATTCACAAAAGAAACAAGAAATATAAGTAGGATTAGATTTTAATTAGATTAAAATGGAAATCTAAATTGACTGGAAGACAAAAAGAAGACCAGAGAAAATATTTTGAAAGGAAATAAAAGAGGATTTTCAGACATAAGCAGTAGCTTCAATTAAAGTTTTCAGGTAAATGTTTACATTTTGGCAATTTCAAACCAAAATGACAACAAAGTGAACCCTTTTTATTTTATTTTTTTTGCTGACACAGTTAAGTTAAGATGTAAAAAAATTATGAATAATTGACTTTAGGTGTATAAGTACATTGGGGATCGAAAGTTTGGGCACCCCCGGTAGAACATTCTATTATTGTGCATAAAGAACCAGAGGAAAGATTGAAAAATCTTCTAAAGGCATCGGCTTACAGATAGGACATTCATTTGATATGTAAAAAAATAGGCTTCATTTCCATCATTTACCCTTTCAAAATAACAGAAAATGAAATTATGGCACCCTGCAGAATTTATAATGTTCACTGCCCCCTTTGGAAAAGCTGAGACCTGACAGTGTTGTGGATTGTTCACAATCATCATTTGCAAAACGATTTCAATCTCAAAGATTTGACATAATCTGAGTCTTCTAAATAATCTCAATAGTATCAGATTTGCCCAAAACTGTTAACATTACAGCTTTTTTCACAAATTAAATAACAACAAATTAAAAAGGTAAAAATCCTTGACTTTGTAACTAAATATTACAATTTCTTAATATCCACCATTATTTTGTGCAACTGTAAGATTTTTTTAAGCAGAAATAAACTTTTACCTACTAATTTATTTATGAATAATATATATATGTATTTTATATTTTACAAAGAGACATTTCCACTTGAAACAAACAAATCTACTTAAATCTATAATTGAAAGCTACATAAAAATATATTAAAAAATAAGATGATACAAATCATTGATTTTTTTAAAGTCTCACTCTGATCCTCTTTTGATTTATTTTCAAATGTTCCCAGTGGTCTTTTTAACTATGAATATGCAGCTTTTAGCCAAAGATATAACATTCTGACATTTTTTTTGGTCATAGTTTCTGCAGGGCAGCAGGAGTTCATTAGAAGTTTGCCCCTCAACAGTGGGCTTGACTGTTGACGTGGAGCAACCTCACCCCGCCCCCCAGCTAGCTTACAGCACCTCAAAATTTTCATCAGAGGGGATTTTGATGATCGTATTGGAATTGGTTTATTTCAGGCGATTTTAAGCAAGACAAAAGAATTCCCTGTATATAGATATATTAATACATCAAATTGATTCATAGCCAAACCTAATCAGTAAACTTAAATGTCTCATCATGGGTGCAGGTTCATTTAGTGGTCATGTCTGGAAATGAGGAATAACAGTAATGAGTGAGCAGACTGTAGAGGTTCTACACAAATTTTACTTTTATTCTTTCCAGTTAATTACTAGGATGACCTCATCACTGCCTGATGCCTCTGTCTCGTTAAACCAACAGTACAGGTGAGTAATGAGGTGGCTCAAAGACGAAGAGCTTCATGGAGCAGTCAGGCTGACAGGCCGCTGCTGATAAGTCTAATCAAGCGCCCTACCTGGAAGAGATTTAAAAGTTCAGGACACAGGATGTGCGGATTTTTTTTCCCACTGATTCATTTTTGTGAAGTACAGTACAATCAGAGGTCATTTCTGTGAGCAGAAAGCAGAGGTTTGCATCCTCTCAGGGCTGCTCTGTCGGTCTCCCGGCAGGCCGATGTGACAGCCTTCACTCTAATTATGGCGCTGCTCTGTTTCTGTGCTCCACATAAGAGACGACAGCTCACACTGCCTCAAAGTCAAACCTGCATAAAGCAGCATGAATGGGGAGGTCACTGGCTGCAATGTGCTGACGTTACATCACGTCAGATCCTGACATTTTAACAGCTTTTCTGGCTGAAACAACGTAAAATAAAAACACAGGCAAACACAATCTTCACTTAATCACTAAAAATAATCTCATCAGTCAATCAACGGTTCACCAACATGACAGTAAACTATGAGCAGCTCTGAAGCTCAAAGATATCTGATGGAAATTCTTTCAAAAAATGTAACAAACAAAACTAAAGGGTTGAACTTTCTCCTAACCTGTAATATCACCTTTCTCCCTTTCATTCAATTATTTGTTTTGGCATTTTAATGGCTCAGAATGTCAAAAGTGACTTTCACACTTAAGCTATAGAAAAACATCCACAAGGACAAAACGAACAAAAATCGAGGAGCCACTAAAAATGAGACGGCTGCCTACATGCTATTCTATACAGTTTAATCATAAATGTAAAAATACATGAGCAAACATGTTAGGATGAATCCAGGTGGAATTAACTGTGCGGCTCATTTGGAAAAAAAACAAATAAAAAATTAAAGAACATAAATACCAAGGTAATAATAATACAACTTAAAGACTATGCAAAAATATTAAAAGGTACGATTTCATAAAAATAAAAAAAAAAGTAAAATGACCAACATTGAAACATTAGTTTGACAAACTCTTCAAGTAACAGGTTTAAATAAATATGTGATTGAAAAGTTCCCTTTAATCCCAGCCGTCATCACACTTCATATCTGCTCTGTCTTTGAATAAACTTTATTTAAAAACTCAAGTAAATCCAAGAGTTGTTTCCGAATTCATGTTCTAACCCCTGCAAGACTATATAGTGCAGGACAATCCAGTGCCCTGAATTTGTATGGAATTCTGACACATGCCCAATAGAATGACGAAGTAAAAGATGTTTATTTCTCCATATAAGTCTATGGGATTTTGGTTTCTGGAGCCAGCAGGTACTTCCTGCTTGGACCGCCAGAGGGGAGTGGCCACTCAGTCCAGTTCTCAAATACAGTCTGTGCTGAGGACCCATACTGGATTAAGCTCATCGTACCCCTGGGAAATTAACCCTAGTTTCCCCAGTGCCAGTCCTGCATGCAGCCAAATAAGCCATTAAGTCACCTCACCATTTGTTTTTTATGTTAAATATGATGTCACCCTTTTAAAGAAGCAAGATAAATATAAAGGTTTTTGGGAGACCATGATGAAAAGTTTTATAATATATAAAAAATAAATGTACATATATTTTTTGAAATGATAAATCGCTCAAATGCAAAACATTGTGGTTTATATTCACTAATCTAGTGAGCATCAATTTAAACGGGTTTTTCTCAGAAACTTATGGGAAATTTTCAGGAATTTTGGATGCTTACCAAGTGAACTTCCATTTAATAAACAAACTCCTCTGTCTTTAAGTAATTTTTGTCCCACTATTAAGGAATCGTATCAGCCATACAAAACAAGCAGACATCCAAAAGAGAAAAAAATACCTCAGATAATCAAAAAGAGCTTAAATTACAGGATTTACAAGATTGTATCCTTAAAGAATACAAAGAGAAAAAAAAAAGAAGGATCAATTTATAAATAATAACTAACAGTTTTTTTGTCTTTTTAGAATATAAAAGAAAAAACAGACATTTGCCTGTATTTCCAAAAATAAATTGTAATATATTTTTAAACTAACTAATTAAATAGTTTGATACCCACATGAAAAATTAATGTAAACAATTAAAATTGTATGCTGCAAATTTGGCAACATTAAGATTAACTCATGAATAAAATATTTTTCCATTGTGATTCTTGAGATTTTATGTATGTAGGTATCGTGGTTGATGAATACATATGCCGGAAACGGCAAACCTTTTTTTTTTTTTTACCGTTTTCTAGTGATATTGAGATAATGATAGTGTTTCATCCCTTTCATCCCTTTTTTCTTCTGTTTTTTATCAGAGGAGCTATATGCTCCTCAAACAACTTCATTCAATTTCTTGCACCAGATCTGTTGATCAGTTCTTCTGGTGTTTGACATTGTCTCTGATGAGCTGCTTTGTTTTGCCACGGATGTCCGGAGCTCGGTGAACGCACCAGGCAGAGACGTCATCAACCCCGGTTTGTCATTTTCAGTGACTGACATCAAGTCATAACTGCATGATCCCCGGAATGTCCCCTAGGGGGCCCCACCATTTGAGAAACACTGAGCTAAGGCATGGAACATCTGGACAGGTCTTGGGGCTATAATGCAAGCGCCCGTCCCGGGAATAAACTAGCCGGCTAAGTGGGGATTCCATCTCTTCAAGGCTGTTGCTGGCCTGGCGGGCAGAACAGCAGCAGCAGAGAGACGGGGATCCCTCCGCTGCCTGCTAGGCATTTTTATTTTAACAAGTCTTTTTTTTTACATCTAATATGAGGGATGTCTGAGGCTCTTTTGTTTTCTCCATCACTTCTGGGTACATTGCATTGTTTATACGCTAAGCCGCTGTTGTCTGGCCGGAAAGCAAAAGAAAAAAAAAGCGGCAGGACATGGCAGTGAATATCTTTTGTTTTCAGCAGAGCTACGGTATCTAGATTAATTCCCTGCTGGGGAATCAATAACATTCTAAAACGTTTTATTCTATTTTAGCTTAATAAATGAGCTTCAACCTGCATGCTCACTCTGTTTAATCGATGCTTCAGGACTCGATGTTTATGCCTGTGACCTATTTTTGACAGTTTAACAGGAGAAATTCGTGTTCAAGACAAGCAAGAGTCGTATTCAAAACAAAGACAAATTATATTCAAAACAGACATGTCAAGCAAAAATAAATGTATTCATATTTTTCTGCAAAGTGGTGTTCTAAGTATTAATTTTTGCACAACTTTGTCTCTTTGAGTTGTTTTTTATGGTTTCCTTACCCCACAGCCTCTGATTGTGCTTTGCTTACCGGTGTATCAGCGTTCTACCAAGTCAAGAATCTTCAGAGAACAGTCAAAGACCGAATTCCTCCCCTACCCCTTCTGACTCCTCTCTATTAGGGGCATTTGAAGCTGTAGCAGTGTTTTTAGGTGTTTTTTTAAGGGAGGAGGGACTTAGCGATGGCCATCCCTCTGCCCAGAGGGTGATCCACTTTACTCCGAGGGAGAGAAGTTTACATTTCAATGGAAGTGATGACTTTTTGCTTTAGCATGACTTTTTAAAGTTATTAACCGATTTTGTGTTTTATTTTCCAAGTGCTACACCTTCCGGGCTACGCGCTAACGCAGATGACCGGCCACTTTTGATGTAAGTAAGTGGAAGTAACATTCGGATTTAAAGGCACTATTTTTCCATATCCCTCCACTTGGAGGGCTAAATGTAGGGGTTGGGAGAAGCCATAGGGGTTATGAACAAAGCCTCCATACTTTTCTGACAATTTGAGGCAGATCCTAAAGTACCAAATGTGCAGTTCCACATATGACCACCGGAGGCTGGTTTTAAAAGAGCTGTTCCCATCTGTGTTTAAAAACTCCAACTTTATAAAACTGCAAAAGCAGATTCCTCTAATGACAGATCCGTGGAACGAGGCGTTTCCTTAAAAATAACCTGAACTTGTTTCAGCAGCAGAGGACACACATGCAGATACAGCAGCTGCTGCTCCACAGTCACTGCTGCAGATGCTTGGATGTCCTTCAGCTCCATACAAAATATCAGAGAGAATTTTGTCAAAAAAAAAAAAAAAAGCACGAGCATCTGTTTTAGAAGCAGCAGTGTTCCTAACAGGAGCTGACTCATCATCAATGAATAAGATGGAAGATAACGTTCTCCAAGAAAGCAAACTGCTTTAGACTTTGTGTGTTTATTGAAATAAACGACAAAAATCAAAGCTTAAGTGCAAGAATTCATTGCAAAAACCTCCCATCAGAAGCATCCTCGTATGGCGCTGAGTCACTAAGTCGGCCCACTTGTCTCTATGAGAGCCGGGGGGGGCAGAGGTTACGTGAGTGGGTGTTTCCTGCCTTTCATTGATGCAGGAAGTTTTCCACAGCGATTGTTTTGAATGAGCTGGAGGGAAACAAGCCTGTATGAAGTGAAAGTCTGCATGAGAATGAGACAGGACGACCTTGACAGAACCCTGAAATTCAGAACGGGCCAATATTTACAGAACCGATTTCAGACGCACTGCTGTAATCTAAACCACAGACACTAACTGATACGCCTCAGCATGTTTTCTCTCAACACCGTTTTCATTACTGTTTTAACAGATAAACCATCTGACTTCCAGAGAGCAAAAGAAATGAGAACTCAAAAGGAACGCCATTTTTTTAAATCCAACAATTCCAGAAACATTGACTTTGAATTTCCACTGACTTTAAAATTGCGCTAATTGAATTTGTTATAATCAGTTTGCCAAATGGAAACACTTCAATTTAAAAAACTCTTGCATGTATCAAAAAAAGTTTTTGCGCTCAGAGGAGGTGGTTTTTGGGGCGTTCAGAAATATTTTGCAAAACTGCAATGGAAACACTTTTGGAGTTAAATGAGTCACACCCACAGTTTGTGCTTTGGCATTGCCCAGCGGCACCACAAGAGGTCCCACAGCATCACACAGCTCTTCTAAAGTTGAGCGTGTCACAAGTTTAAAACAAAAAAATAAAAAATGTGTGTCATACGAAACTGTTGGATCCACAGCTCTTTTGTGAAAACACCAACCACGATTTCCTTCGCTTCATCTATAGCATCTCCCAGGTGTAAGGAGTTTGCCGCTACATGACCTGAATACGGCGCTGACTTCTCATTGTGCCATGCCGTGGTGTGGCGTGCCGCTAGTGCTGTGACAGAAATGTGAATATATCTGCTGTAAATTAGAGTTTAATTGAATTTAAATTAAAGTTTTGTTCACATGCGGCGCCATGTTTTTGAATGACTTATTGCGTAAGTCATTGGTTTGTGTTTATTTGCATAATTATGATTTCATAGAAACAGTGTCACAGCGATTTCAACATTCTCACATTTCTCTAAAGTTTTTCCGCATAGGTGTCAAGGAAGCACAGATAATAAGGAACCAGCTCCTGTTGAAGGGCTTGCAGCAAAGTCTGTATTTTGCGTATTTCTGGTTAGGGTCTTACATTATCCACGGTTGATACTTCTCATTGAAAAGTCACACCGGACATGTGATACGAGTTCAAGATGCGCTAAATGTGTTTTCTTAAACAGTCTCTCAAGAAAGAGGGAGGGGCTTCTTCTTTTTCTACTGTTTACTAGCGCATGACCACCACCTACAGTTGGAAGAGGTTTGGTGTGACATGTCGAAATGTGCTATTCTGCTAATCTTCTTCCAGGCTTTTTTTTCCACAGCTCTACTCCGATGTGTGAAAGACTTTGTGTCATAATTCTGGCCGGGCACAAACCGGAATTATTCATTTCTTCTTCATGATCAATTTGCCACCTCAATTAATTAAAAGGGACACCAATCAAAGTCCCTAATTGGTCAAAGTGCAACTTGCATTCATTTTGTACGTAAAGCCCAAAATTGGTCATAGAAACTCATGAAGTGAGGCAAGTAGGAGTTTTGAACGTGGGTTTACTTAGACCTTTAATTGGAATGTTGTCACTTAAAAATACGTTTCCATGGGTGGTGCAAACACAGCTTTAAAGCTACATTACACCGGTATTTCGTAGCATTTCATAACTCATGTCAGGTAACAAGCTAATAAAATGACTGTTTACAAAAAATAAAGTCATTCAGAATTGGTTCTTTACCCAAAGTGTCTCCATGAAACAAGTATATAGAAAACCAAAACCACAATAATGAGGCATTAACAGTCATAAGTGTCCTAAATTTCTACAACATGGCTTTCTCCTTCACATTTTCAACAGATCCACTCATATCAGTAAAGCATATTCCGCCTGACTCTTCATTCTTCTCATACTATTTTAAGTAATATCTCATTCATGAAAGGGCTCCATAACTTTTGAAACAATTTCATTTTATTAGACATTTTGAACATAGATTGCTGGTAATTTGTTATTTTTGTCATTTCTCCCAACCATTCACTAATAGGTATTGTATTATCAATTTTCCAGTGTCCACGTAGGATTCTGCACCCCGTGGAGAGTGCTAGCCTGCCCACTATTTCATTTGAATGTTTTACCCCTCCAAAATATTATCCACACAATCCACACTTTTCCAAAATGTAGGAATTCAATTACTATAATTGTTCCTGTTTTGTTATGATGTTACGAGTCTTGAAAGAACAGATTTAAAAGAAAAGCTCAATTTTGCTTTTTTTTTTTTTTTTTTTTTACAAAAATGTTTTCTGTTAGTGGAAAAACAAAAACAACATTCAAGATGCACAACATCCACAAAGCAGCATCGTTTTATAACAAAACCAAACCAAATATTAGGCTCCACAGATTTGAAAACCTCATCAAACCAGTGAAGATGCAGGCAACGAAAGGTTTTAACCCCTTTAATGTTTTCTCCTCACTGCCAAACCAATGCAGACCCCATTCAGACATATTGAGACCGATACTCCCTTTGATGCAATGCAAACGCCACAAATCCTACTTAGCACATGAAAGAGGAGCATAAACCCCCGAATGGAACGGGGGGGCTGGGGGGAGATGGGGCCGCAGCATTACATAAGCTCCGTGTCCTCTCCCGGTGTCAGTGCAATGGCAGATGATTTCAGGAGGCTGCAGCCTCGTGACAAACCAGGACCGAGGGGGGGCAAGCATGCACAGACGGCGAGAAAAACAGAGCAGCTGTGGCTGAAGAAGCTCTTGCTTACCTCCAGAAATGGAAAGCGTGCAGCGGACTGCACGGACTGCAGGGGCTAGTGGGAGTGGGGCTCAAGCTTCTGGGAGTGAGGCTGCAAGTTAAATGAATTGGAGTGAATTAGTTGTGTCCTCACACAAATGACAGTTCGGACACGTGGTCAAACGAAGACAGACGTGAAATGCAGAAGCTTTAGCATACTGTTGAGTCTGAACGGTAAATAAAATAAAAGCTGCAGATCCTGAAAGAGCTCCAGATTCACCATAAGTGAGCAAACAGAGCTCTGGACTGCAGTGAAATGCATGAAGTTTGTTGTGTGACGTCATGTTTTTGTCCTTTTCAGTCAGTCAGCAGCAGCAGCAGCACTGCAGAGCTCTGGGTCATGCAAAGGTGAGCAACTTTTACTGCAGCGGCCTTCACCAAAAGCCATTCAAATATTCATAAGCCAAATTAAAGAACCTTGAATCTAAAACATCCTTAAAAACATTTATTAAATGAAAAACCTGTAATTTAGTGCAACACTTACACAACATCTATAGCTTTAAACGAGTGTAGATGCAACGTAGGGCATCAATAGAAACTGCATTTTATTTTTAACATGCATTATTTGTGATGCAGTGATCCATACGATTCCAAACTCTCTGAATACAGAAACATATAGTTAATTAAAAAACATAAAAAATGTAACATTTGAACAAATAGCTATGATTTCTCCCCAAAAACACACTGCAGTGTTTTTTTCTTTGTGAATTTATACAATTATAATGTAATAATGGCCACTGTTTTTATTGTTTCTATTTTGTTTTTACTGTAATTTAGACTGAAGAACAAAAAAGGAAAGATTTTATCTTGCTTTGTGAGATATGGGCACAATTGTGGCCATGGCAACACCATAAATGGCATTAGGAAAAAATCTTGAGTTACTCTCTTTAATAACAGGTAACAATGGTTGCAAAACAATTCATCTGAAGATTTTCGACATTTTCATTGCAACTTGGCTGCAGTTTCAATAAATGGTTCTGCTAATTCACTCTAATAGATTACTTTGTCCTTTAAAAAAAAACACTTTTTGTGAGAAAGGAAACATTTTTTTCCCTCTTTTCTAATTTTATGCTTGTATATTTTTATTGTAATACGTTTTTCTGCATGTCAGCATCCGGGTTTGTGCCGTATTGAAACATATATTGCATATTTTGGCCAAAAATGAATCATGAAATACTAAAAGCATTAAGTCCCACTTTGATTATCTTTTGATCTATTTTGAAAGCATTCCCAGTGGTATTTAGTTAAGGTTACGTCGTTTTTAGACAAAAATATTAAAAAAAACCCTTCTAGGACATAGTTTCTGCAGAGCAGCAGATCTAATTCCCTCTGAGTAGTGGGCGGGACTTTTGGCCTGGAGGAGGCCCACCCCCATTTCCCATCACCCATCTGTTTACACTCCTGCTAGCTTGCGGCTCCTCCCACCCCAAGCTCAACACTACCAGTGCGTTAATGGAGAGATATTGCAGCTAATCAGTCATACAGTTTGGAGCCTGATGCTACCTCGAGTGAGGAAAACAAAGAAGTACACGGCTCAAGTCGACTGCAAGTGAATGAATCGGAATGGAGTGGAGCAGGGAGCTTGTAGTTTGCTGCTTCTGGCTTCAACATCTCACCTACAAGTTTTTTCAAAATGCATTTTTTGTCTACTCCTGATTCACAACTATTTGAACAAAGACATACTCAGAAATTCAATTTTAAGCTTAGTTTTCTTAGACATATGAACATGTCAAAATATAATTTTTTTTTTTATTGCAGTGGGTCTTTAAAAGCTTGAAACCAGTTTGTGTGACGATAAGCTAATGATGCCTGGTTCAAGCTTGAATTCAAGTTAATCTTTAAGATTTTACTAAAAAGATGGGGAAAAAAAAGCTGCCACTTAAGTATTCAGCTTAAAAGAAGGGAATTTCAGTGGATTTGAAGGGAATGTAATAACAGTTATCTCACCTGTTGAAGGGAAAACAGCTTTTGAACGTCCATGGCAAACCATGACATCACATTAACTATATAAACTGTTGGATTGTTGAAGAAAATGTGAACAATTTGATGTGTTTCTTAAATAAAATTTTAGAGGTAAATACTTTAGCATCTGCATGTGGGTGACGTCATTCATCGGCTCAATAGCAGACTTTAACGTTCAAACACCGGGGACCATAACAAATGCCTCGTTGACCTAAATAAAATATGAATCGAGTCGTGTGAGTGGAAGCACCGCAGACCGCCTCCTGTAAACAAACGCAGCCATGAACACCTTTCCCGCATTTTTGTCACGCCTGTAAATAAAGCCACTCCTTTGCATCATCATGAAAGCCTGACTCTGCACACACAGGAGCATGCAGACGGAGAGGCTGTTGCCTGGCTGCGGCCGACTGCACAGACCTCCTGCTGCAGATGCTGCTGCTGCTAATGCTAACGGAGCATGAGGCAGAGAAGACAGCCACATACATGACAGAGACAGGTGGAGCTGCACGCCGCAGAGGAGCTGCCTCCCCTGCAGGAGATTGTGGGGGGGGATACTCACTCCAGTGTCAGCCCTGGGATCCGCAGCCTCTCCCGCTGGGCTTTCATGGCTGAACTGTGCCCCTTCGCTCTATTGTGGTCATGATATGCCTTCACGCCGCCTGCCTGCCGCTCTCTCTGCACCGACAAAGAGGCAAATCCAGCCACCACACAGCGATGAAACCGATTGGTTTGTCTAACCCACCCCCCACAGGAAGGGAGGGGGTGAAAAGGGGGAAGCTACGCCTCTTGTTTTGGTCTATCCACGTTCTACCTTGATGCTGTCAAACGACCTCCTCAGCTGAGATGTTGGAGGGCAGGACAAAAGCTTCCTGTAGAACACGCCCCTTGCTCCTTCAAACCCCCCCCCACCACCACCTCCCCCTCCTTTCGCCAGGCACGCAGAAACACGCAGTCACCTACACCTCCAGGCACAGTCACCTTGACAGAAGCTAGCACAAGGCACGCACTGTGCACCGCAATGTGACCACAAGCCCTGGGATGACGTCAGCTACCCGAGAGCCGCCGAGCAAGCGAAGAGCCCGCATCCATCTGGAGCAGAAGCAACAAATGAAACTCACCAAAATCTGAAAGCTCAACCTCTGTCAAACAAGAAAAAGGATATGAAAGAATAGATTTCATCCCAGAGAATGTCAGCTTTTATTACATTTTTTTTTAATTTTGTTAGATCCTAAGACAAACTGCAGGATAAATAAAGCTAATGACATTAAAAACAGACTGAAAAAATGGACTCCTGTCTGCAGAGACCAAGTTCTTTGCAAAAATCAAGGTGCAAATATAAATGTGTTCGAGGAAACTGCCAACATATGAATGATAAAAGGTTTTTCCTGTTATGACAGTGAACTGCAGACAGAGTGAAACGCTGATGAGTTAACCTGGTTAGATGGAAGAAAAACTGCAGACAGAAGGAGGTAAATATATAGTCTTGTCGTGATTTTTCTCACAAACGTCTGTTGCAAAAATTCATTTCTGAGGCTTGAAGAAAAAATGTCCACTTCTAAATAGAATATTTTTGATGATCTGCATTGCGTAACGATTTAAAGTTCCATTCTGCTCATCTTTTGATTCCTTTTTAAAAGCGCTCCCAGTGGTCTTTTAATTATAATTATGCTGTTTTTGGTTGAAATAAAAAAGATTTGTGCCGTTCTGCAGTAACTGTGTCCTGGAAAACAAGTTCATTAGAGATTCACCTCGGAGTTGTGGGTGAGACTGTTGGTGCAGAGCAACTCCGCCCCCTTTCCCCTCCCTATTGGCGAGAGCTCAGAGCGGGAGTTTCGAGTCCGCCCAGCGCGTTTTCTACTTTAAAAAATAGCTATTTTTCCAACGACATTTTCTCATCTGCTCCTGATTCACAACAATTTGAGAAAAATACTCAGAAATGAAATTTTTAGCTTAATTTTATTTATATATTTACTCAAATGTAAGAAAAAAAATGATAATCCCCCATGATTATCATTGAAGTGTGTCTATAAAACAATATATAGGGGCAATGAAATGCCCTACATTTACACTGACTGCTATGGAAGCTTTCATGATGAACACAGAACGGACATGGATCACGTCTTTAACGTCTACACGTTGTGGCTTTTCAATATTTATATGCAGATCATCTTATGGTTGTTTATGAGCAGATGAGGTTATTTGCCAAGTCAGTTTGTGATTCTTAAAAAATGAGAACAAAAACACTGATTTGAACGAAAAACACCATTGTGTTCAGTTTTTTTCAACTAAAGGCAATGCAGTTCCATGAGATGCTTTTCAATGGGTTTAAAGAACTTTTTTAAAATGTGCACTACCAGCGTTTGATACTTAAACCTTTATTTAGAATAACTCAAAAGATACTGCCAAATCTAAACTCTACTTCAGGTTTTACCAAAAGAGCTAATCTGATCTATAAATACTAAGATTTTGCATATAAGTACCATTAGGAAGTAGAAAAAGATCATAAATAGTTTGGATTTCCTCAGAACGGTAAGATGAGCTAAAAGTGTTTCTTAAAGAAAGTCATCATTAAAGACAGCATACAGGCGAGAATAAGAAGAATTCTTTAAAGACTTTTGCGGAGAGCAGGAGACAGAAGACAAAGAGAAGCGGATTTGTGATGATGGAGTTAATGAAGCGCAGTTGACAGCATCTGCTAAACTGAATGTAATGTAATCTGCCGTCAGCCTGGAGATTTGGTTGCATGGAAAAGCAGATGATGGAGTTTGGCAGTGTGAGAGCGGCGGGCTGCGTTTCTGTGCTGATGGCGGGAAATGAGATCCAACATAATCGCCAACAAATCCACGGAGTCTGTCGGGACCCTCATACAAATGACAGGTTTTTGGACTGCCGAAGACTTCCAGTTGTTAAGGTCAACCTATAAATCTGTCATCTTTGAACTAGAAGGATTTTGAGGAGCAGATTTCATAAACAAGTTGCAGCAATGGGAACAAAAATATAACAGAGTGCAGGAAACT
The DNA here is from genome assembly GCA_014656515.1 of Oryzias celebensis. Classification (NCBI taxonomy): domain Eukaryota; kingdom Metazoa; phylum Chordata; class Actinopteri; order Beloniformes; family Adrianichthyidae; genus Oryzias; species Oryzias celebensis. The sequence continues at coordinate 4,407,291 of BNCR01000012.1, forward strand.
TTTAATGCAACAAAACACAGTAACTGAAGGCAGAAAAAACAGCAAGAAAAGCCCCTGATTTTACAACTTTCGACTCGAATTCAGTCACAAAGATTACGTAAACATCTAGGAGCCCATTAATGCAACAAAACGCAGAGCCACGAAATCAGTAAAAATAGAAATTTGAGTCACAAATGACACAGAAAAACAGAAATATTGATTTTCCTCCAACAACAACAACAACAAAACTCACTCAAATAGAAAAAGATCAATATTTTTACTGTCATGAGACCCTCCAAAATGTCTTTAATTTTCTAATAAATCAACAGTGTTTGTTTTGTATGAATTCGTACCACTGATAAACTACAAAGCTGGACTGCTTGATGGATTGTTGGAGCATTATGGGAACTGTAGTCAGGAGCCTGTGATACACACTGACATCATAATGAAGTGAAAAATGAAGTATTGTTTTGTATTTTATAAGGCTGAGGATCGTTATTTGGGAGGCGATCCGATTCAATTCATGAATCAAGCTCAACGATTCACAGATTGAACCGCGATTCTTCCTTTTTAACATAAAATGCTTGCACGGTAACTATATGGATGTCTTTTTACATGATGTTTGAAAATTAAAAGTATATGTTTTAAAACATTAAATCCGAATCAACAAAACTGATGAAAAGATGTCAGTAAAAACAAAACAGATTAATTACACGTCAGAGGAAACCGTCTTCTGCTTTGTGTCGCACGGTTCAGGCTTTGACGGCGAGTGTTAATTTCTGAACATGCACCCTTCTATCTCGCTTATACCATGGTCACTTACAAAAGAATTAATTATTCTTTTGATTTTTAGTACTTTATTCTTGTCATTTTTTTGGTTTAGATTGCTTTTTCACAAAAAGCAGACTAATAGTTACTCGGTGCGGCCAGTTACAGTCACAGTAACACGAGTACACATCACTGGGCCGGCAGACCTTGACTGCAACAGCAAAGGAAAGCAAAAAATATGCCGATTATGTCACGGTAGTCATAACATACAAAATGTGTTAACCAAAATGCCCATCCGGTTTGTTGGGGTTTAGTGCTTTAGATATCACTTTGTCGTTCATTCACCAATGAAAACAATCAAAATTCACAACTGCACAGCTAGGAACATTTCCCAGAAGTCTCTGCAAAAGAAACTAGTGTGCACTGACGCTATGTAGACTGGCAAACGTAGACCCCAATGCATTGCATTAGAATTTTAATTCAATCAATAAAACTTTCGCCATTCGAACACAGTTGATTCTTAAATAGTCTGTGCAAAATGTTCAAATTTATAAAGCTTTTACTTCAGAAAATCAGTGACATCAATATTAGGGATTTTCAAAAAGTAGTGAGCATGTGTTCGAATTGTTTTTAAATTCTGGCCATCGGATAGTCCTGCATTGGGTCGTTTTTTTGCCCTTTGCCCTTTAGTTCGTTTTTTCCCTATTTGGGGAGTAGGGGGGAAATTTGGGTATAGCCAAAGACTAATTATTATAGAAAAGCTCACTTCCATTTCTATGCGAGTTGAGTTACTCAAGGCTGTCTCGATTTTCCAATTGTAACCGTGGCCAGCGCCGGCCGACGCATCACATGATCACAAAGGTTTGTTCATGTTGCTGAGGAGAGTTTGAAGAGTTAAGAAATATAAAAATAAAAAGAATAAAATGGAAATTTTACCCAGCAAACCCTAGAAAATATTCAGTGTTTCCATATTTTATCAGAAAGCTTATTTTTCCACAGATACATTTCTTAGACGATGGAATATATCAAAATAAAACCAACACAACACAAGCATTAATCCGAATATGGATCTTACAGAGTATTTAGCATTTTAAGAATTTTTTTTTTTTTATTAACTACAGCTCTAAAAGGGAGTGGGAGGAAGAAAAAAATGAATTCCCACTCCTTACACATTCATAAATTACTTTGATATATTGTAGCTGGTGGTTTATTAATATATAAAATTAATCCATTTGATATCACTACTATGATCACATTTATGACGTATATGTGATTTTTTTTTTTTATTAAAGTGAAAGATTTTTATTTTTAGATTTTTTTTAAATCTATTTGATCTCAGTGTTTTCGCATTTGACTAATTTTTTCTACTAAAAAGCTGATTTTTTTTCCATTTCCGTAAATTTCCGCCACAACCCTAAAAGAAAAACAAGCAAGTCGTTGAAATCTGTGGAGAAGGTGTGATGAAGCGAAGTGTGGATTCCTGCAGTGATGAAGAGGAGGTCATTGAAAGTCAGCTGGTTCATGACAGTGAATTTACAGCAGATGGCTCTGCGTCACAGGAAAAGATCCGAGTGCAGTCAGTGAGAAAACTCAGTCGCTTCTCTGTTTGGGATCTATTTTTATGCACAAAGAACAGAAGTGCGGTCAGTGTTTTTACTGACATCTTCAGTCTGATATCTCATTTGGACCAACACTTTATTTTTCATGAAAGAAGTGAGAAAGACACTTTTTTTTATAGCCCAGAAATCAGCTGTTCCTGTGAAACCTTTAATGATCACACATTTTTCATAATTTAGTCTGAAACTATGAAGTAAATTTCCTCAAATCTGTAGTATATAAAGGAATCTTACTTTAAAGTAAAAGCTTTAGTCTCTTTAATAAAAGGTTATTTTTAAGGAGCAGTGTCTGTTCTGTTAGAATATTGGTGAAAAAAACACATGTTCTCCATTTTTTAATAAAAGTTGTAGACATAAAAGCAGTAAACTGGACGTGGTTTAATCTGTTATCACCTTTTCCCTGTGAGGTCTTGAACACCTTTTTCCTGCACTACTCACACCAATGTGTTACAGAACTGAGAAAGCCTACCTGGAGTCTACACAGACACTTTTTAATAAGTAACATGTTTGGTGGTAAAACAAAAAGACAGTCTTTAGTTAGGACTGATCAGACTCACCTGGAAATTGATTTATGTCAGTAATGACCTTTCCCAAATGATTTAGAGACAGAAGCAGTATTTAGAAAAAAAGATCGAATGCGTTCATTTGATTTAAATATCGCAAATGTATTCTACAATGTTTCATTATCAATGTAACTGAATAAAGTTACTTGTAATTTAAATATGTACCATAGGCACACGCATACTTTGACTGCCCAGCCGGTGCTACCCGTCCCCGCCGGTCCCTTTTAACCTGGCTGAGTGGGTGAGACGTGCACATCACGTTCCCCTTCAGCGTGACAAATTCACAAAAAAAAACTTTTCAAAATTACTGCTTTTTTTGGTTTTTTGGTTTAATCAATGAGTTATATGGCAGGCAAGTTTTTTATCATTGTCCAAGGTACGTAAAGAGCGACGCTATGTTGGAATTATAAAAGCAATGAGACGCGAATTAGCAGATAAAATGACCATAAAATTATTAATTTTGGGACGATTTTAAAAAGACAAAAAATTCAGATCATCAGAAAAATAAAGCCCAGGCTGGGTAATTAATATTTTTGTACAACACGCAACAGATCAACGACATTTCAAAAGTTTCTATAAATAGATATGTCATTTTGTAGGAAATGCACTGCATACCTGATGGATGGTTGGGGTTGTATTCAAATAATTATTAATAATTTGTAATAATTTACTTGTGAAAAGTCACATTCTTGTTTTTCCAGCACTGTTTGTACAATTGTAGCACAGCAGTGAACCGGCACCTATCCCAGTCCAATAGGATGTCCAACTTTCAGGATGAAACAAGCTAGCATGCCATCTCAATGGGTTTCATCTCCATAGCAACCATTTAATTTTTTGGTCATCTGGGGGTTAGGAACAGATCTTTGTAATTTTTAGAGAAATTGGCAAAAATACATGTTTTATTTTCTTGGCAACAGATGCTTTCTGTTTACCACGCCTACATTCCTAACGTGTTCATATCATATATCGTTTTGTTCAGCTTGAGATTTATGCGTTAAATTTTCACAATACTCCAGCAAGAAATGTGCACGCAACAGGAGAACGCCACTTTTGCGAGCTCGCCATTTAAATTTGAATCTTAATGAAATATTAAAACATTTATTGACACTTATTTATTATGAATTAATGACATTTATTAAATAATTTCATTTTAAATATATTTATTTCAACTTGTCTCTTCCAGCCCAGACTGCGACCATGACATAATTAAATATGTCATTAAATATTTAAATGTGCTTTTTTATGACAATTTTTATATTTTAATACCAAATATATTTCAACATTTATTTATTGATTTCTAATGTTATTTATTTAATGTCAATTCAAAATAATGAATGCCACTTTTATTTAATAATGTCATAATAAATATTTTTATTTCATATCGTCTCTTCTGGACCTCTATAGTCCACGACCAAAACTTTTTCTCTTTTGGTCGATGAGTAAAACTGAAGAAGGCCTAAAAGTTGCAATCAATGTTATTGTTTGTTTTTAAGCATGGGGAGGGTCTCGCGCAAAAAGTAATTCAGTGTAGAACCGCCGCCGGATCTGAACAGCACTGGTAGAAATTGTCTTGTAATCTGTCTTGTAATCACCTTCTTTAAACTTTTTTTAATTTACTCTGGAGTTTGCTGGTACTGTCATGTCTTCTTTTATCTCGCTCTATGCTGGAGAACTGTAACTGAATTTATCTTAGGGAAATATAAAGTTATTCTATCCATCCATCCATCTATCCATCCAAAAAAAGAACAAAAAAAAAAAGCAGCTGCACCTCTTTAATGAAATCCAGACCACATTCAGTTCACCGGCACTTGACCGGAGTCTCCTAAAAGAATCTCAAATTCCTTCATTTAGATTTCTCTTTCACCAAAATGTATCTGCATCTTGATGGTGGAGAATGTGATGCTGCTGAGCTAAACTTCACCAAACGTAGTGATGCTCCAGTCGTTTAACAAGGCACCTTTCATGTTATTAGCCTGGATAATCGACCCCAGCAGAACGCTACAGCCTCCAAAAATGATTCCCCATCTGAATCCAAGTCATTACTGCCGTCAACACAAGGACGGCTTCTTACGCCGAGGCTGCAGACGGAGGAGGAGGCGGCAGCAAAGAGCAGGTGTGTCTGTGAAGGTACTTACAAACTGCCTCTTCTGGGAAGACTCAGCTCCTTCTGTGAAGGAAAAGAAAACAGGCATGAGACAAACACTCGTCTGCTGTTGTGCCTTCAGGCCGTTTTAATTAAACTGCTAAACGTCAACTCCAGCACAGAAAGCTGAGCACGTCTTTGACCGAGCGTGCATGGTCCAATGCTGTCCTTCCAGTGTGCTGGACTCCAGCTTGTTTATTAATGAACTCTGTCGGGAGGTGCACGACCTGCTCGTGTAGGAGGAGTCATTATTGGCATCCGTTTGACCCGGTGTCGGTTAAACTCATTAAATGGCGGCAAGGACGGAAGGAGAACCATCCGCTGCTTCGTAAAGCTTCTGTTCATATTTGCATTCACAGGCAGGACTAAAAATCTAAACTTGTCATTTAAAACATTGATTAAAGACACACTCTAATAATAGTTTGATCTATTTCCCAGTGATCTTTTCATTCTGATTATATCCTGATTAGCTAAAATAGGGTGGGACTGTTGCCATGGAAGTAAGCCTCCACTGATATCCCATCATCCCTTTGTTGACACTCTCTACTGCTAGCTTACAGCCCATTACAACCCCAAGCTAACATCAGCAGTGCAACAAAAAAAAGGGAAAAATTTCATAGCTATCCAGCCGGACAAAGAAAACAAAGACGTTCGTGGATGTATGTCTCTAATGCAAGTGAATCCATCAGAATGAAGCGAAGCAGGGAGAGTTTGGCCCGCCCTTTTCACTAACGAGTTTTTTCAAACTACATGCTTTCATCTGCTCCTGCTTTTTTCAAATTAGAATAAAGAAATACTACTACAGTTTTAATTATATTATATTTTTTTGTAGATATCTTCCTTCATCAGAAAAATGCTGCAAGAAGAAATTAAAAACATCATCAAAGTGTCATCATCAGGTCTTTAAGAGTGAGAATTTTAAATGTAAATTAAAGATCGATCGTTTTCACTTAGTATTTATTTAATTCATTCATTCAACAGTAGTTCCATGAGGCTCTGGCAACCCTGTGACCCTGTGAGAACAGGATGGATGGTTTTTTTGGATTATCATTTGTACATTTTTAACTTTAAGTAACTATTAGCAAATTAACTTTTGTGTAAACCCGTGCTATTCTGAAAAATCAAACACTATCACAGAAAATGTAGTGATTTGCTGTATCCCTTAGGTATTTTCTTAGGTATTAGTTTTTATGTCATTTATCAAAGTCAATTTCATGTCACAAAGCACAATAAACGCGAAATGAGCTCTGCATTCAAACATAATTTATCAAACACATTTAACTTACAAATATTATAAAAGGTATGTTAATTTATTCATTAAAAAAATTATACATGTTGTGAATCCTGATCATATTGCTGAGATAGTGTTATGCGATTCCAATCATATTCATAGAATAACACCAAATCCAGGCAAAATTGGATTTCACAATATTAAAGTGATAATTAGATTAGCAGGTGAGGTGCGGTAATAAATCTCAATTTCCTTTGTGATTCTGCTGCAGTTTCACATCTTAATACACCCAGAGAGTACAGCCGACTGTCACATCCACTCCCAGAGGGAAATAAATAGTTTTCATATCTAACTCTGAATTAATGACAATAGATGACAAATTTCCAAAGTAATCAATTATTTTCTTAATTTAAAAGAAAATTAAACCAGAGAGACCATTTTTCCTGCATCTTAAGTAATTGCTCAAATTAAAATACAAAACTTTAAATAACCTGTTAGCTTTAAATTATTTAGCTAAATAAAAGCAAAAAAATAAATTTAATGTATCAAACCAACATTCTCAGCTAAATATAAATATATTTCAATAGCATTTAAAAAAAAAGTTTATTAAATGAAGTTTTTGAAAATAAATAAAAACAACATACAAAAATGAATACTAAAAAATATTCTTCTGTTAAATGTATAAAATCTAATAAAATTGCGCAAAATTCAAAAGTTTAGTTTTTTGTAGAGTCAGAAGCTGTTCAGGAAAAAAACAATGTTTAGTTTTCGTTTGTAAGAAAGGAAGAATACTTTAACCTTTTATAAAACTTAATTAAAACTTTGTGAAACTAGGATCTTATAACAAAAACAGGATAATGTGAAAAAGTAAATGTTATCAAGCAAATATTCGCTTTAATTTAAAATGATTGTGGATAAAAGTGAGTGTAATAAATGATCTTTTCTTGACATTAAGGTACATTGATAGGATTTTACGTCTTATTAAATGAAAATGTATGCTAAACCAAGCATTTAGTACTATTATTGCTAAAGCTGAGATTTTTACCAATTGACTTAAATACTCAGTTGAAGAGAATTTTGTGTTTTGTTTTAGCCCTAAATGCTGCCCTTGAGTGTGTTGCTGCAGTGCAGAAACACACTTTTCTTTCAAACATGCAGAACTGCAGCATCTAAACTCATCTCATCAAAGGCAATCGTGAGCTGCAACCACACAAAGCCCTCTTTGTGTCACTCTTTTTATGTTTTGTCTCATCTGAATTGTTGCGTCACCTCTGTGAGACAGCAAAACTCTTCATTCTCTGCTGCTTGAATATTAATGAGCTGATAAAAGTCAGGCTTTTGTGTGACACATTGCAGGACATGCAGCAGACGGGGATCAGCTGCTACACTCAGCAGAAAAGTGCGAAACCCCACTTTTCTCCCCTTGCTATCAATTAGGACATAATGCCCCCCACCGCCACAGTGCCCGGTTAGAGCAAAGTATTTCCTTGAGAGACATGACTGCTGCCAACACGTCCCTAATTACCATGCAACAAACGACTGAGGCTGATGTGATACCCGCTAGGTCAGCACTCAGAATCACAGTGAACTCTGAGCTACAAGCACTTGTGCTGGTTGGAAACGGTTTCCTGCCTCAGGTAAACATTTGCATAAAGTTAAAACTCCTTTGTGAAGCAGTCCCCTTTTTTCTTTAGACGTGTGACACCTTTATGAGTGAGCAAAAGGTGGCACAGCGCGCCAGTAATGAGAAGAAGCTCATTAGAGGCGCAGATTTTAACCAAACAAGTTTTACTTTGTGAGTAAAGCATCCCAGCATCGATCCATGAGAGTAAAATGTAAAACATGTCGGACAAATGAGATCTTCAGCCTTAGTCACATCTGCCTTTACGGATGGATACAGGCTGTCTAGAAGCCAATATGGTCAGATATCAAGGTTAATGACCGCTCAGTGAACCTGTAGAGCGAAAAGATTCATGGGTTATTTTTCTCTCTACACTTTAACAGCATGCTACGTCATGCTACGTCATGCTACGTCATGCTACGTCATGCTACGTTCACACCAGCCATCAAGGAGCCACTGTCAATGAAAAGTCTGTGTAAACGCGCATTGACTCGCTTCATGTCTCGCTTTCATGCAGCTCTACGCATGTTTTTAAGCCCATTTTCAAGCTCTACGTACAAAAAACGTGACCATTGAGCGCACCTCTACAGATAAACCAGGTTGATCTTTGACCAATCAGGGACTCCGTTTTGGTAGTAATGTATGCATGGAGTCTTTTTCAATTTATGGAAGTGCAAACCTTTCAAAAGTGATCATGGAGGGGAAATCAATCATTGTGGTTTGTCCCCGGCAGGAATTTCATAACACCAAGTCTTTCGTATATCAGAATAGAGCTGTGAAACAAAAAGCAATGATTTTACAGGTACATAAGTAGACAATGGGCTGAAACGCACACCCATAACGTCATCTTCCCTGCACATTCCTGACTTTCAGCTTTTACTGGGATGATTTCATGAGGCTGGCATGATTTTACATCAACTTCGAGAAAGATCGAGGCCCAACCCTTTCTCCCTACTACTCCATTTGTAGGGGCATTTGCGGTGAAAGTGGTGTCCTAAAATAGTTTTTAGGGCCAACCCTCTAAGCGGAATGATACAGAGCCCTCCGTAGCGAGGGGGTTCAGTGTCCGTGTGGGTGAGCTCTCAAGCACAGAAGTTTACATTTAAATATAAGTAATGACTTTTTGTTTTAGCAAAACCTTATAAAACCACTGTTATGTATATTCAAGCGCTGGAACCTCCACGCCAACGTAGCTAACCGGAGACTATTGGTGACGTCCAACTCTCCATTTGGCTAAATGTAGGCTAAATGTAGGGAAGGGAGAAGTGGTAAGAAGATTGGGCCTTAAAATGAAAATAAAGGCCAGCAACATTTCAGGGATGGCAGGCCTTCATTACTCAAATATTTGTTGACAATTGCTCCAATTTTGGCAGCCATGTTGGATGCTAGACCAAGGGTAAGTCAGAATTCCCTTAATACTCACTACTTAGTGGACTTTATAGGGTGTGTGCCATTTTTTAGGGGTGTCCTAATCTACAATTCCATAACCCAGACGCCTGGAAGTTTCCCAGAAGTCTGAAAAAACTAGTGTTCATCAATGCTCACTAGACTGGCGAATATAGACCACAATGCATTGCATTTAAGCAATTTTTTATTTCACACAACGTCTTTACGTTTTTTTTTTTTTTTTTATAAATCATCCTCATTTTCATCATCATTACACAGAAGATTCATCAATAGTCTTCGTAAAATGCTCGTAACTATTAAGCATTTTTTACTTTGGTAAAAGCACGTCATATTTGCCATTAAAAAAAATATATTTAGTGGGGATCAAAAGTTTGGGCTGCCCAGGTATATTACTGTGCATAAAGAACCCACGGAAAGATTCAAAAATCTTCTAAAGGCATCAGTTTACACATTCAGACATTCTTTTAATACTTAAAAAAAATAGGCTTTATTTCCATTAGTTACCCTTTCAAAATAATAGAAAACAATGTAATGGTAAAATAATAACTAAAGTAGATCACTTAAATAAGGAGGCCCACATTTATAAACCTTTAAAAGAATTTTGTTTTATTTATTTTATATCATGTGTTCCTGCGTCCTGGTCCTCGTCGGAACTTGTGCCGCTGAGTTCTGTCGTAGTTATAGGTTTAAGACCTTTGGGGTAAACCAGAAAGCGTACTAACTTTACCAACACAGATTCAGATTCTAAAACTGATAGACAAAGTGGGAGGGGTCTTTCTCTGTTTTCAACTATGCTGTTAGATTGGTTCATTTTGAAATGTTTTCATGAAAAATAATTTCCACCATTCGATAAAATATCACCATAAAGGCAACCCGTTTAAAACACAGCAGTTTTCCCACCATATAGGCTTCATCAATCTTCCATAAATCAATTTTCAATGTACTTTAATAGAGAGGCTGAAGGCTGTAAAGAAGAAACAGCTGAAGCAGAGCAGGTCCAGAAGTCTGGGTGTGACTAAATTAAACAGTGTTTTTTTTTAATTTATTTATTAATTTATGTTTGGAGCAGCGATGCCTGAAAATAAAAATGAGTTTGGAAAGTCAACGATGCTCGTCCAGCCTACGCCAGTGAGGGCAGTTTATAAAAACAATACTAGGATGCTGTTTGTTCTGCTGTTGTAAGTTTGATTTGGACTTCATTTTTGCAAGCACATACAGACCCGGACCCTAAATGATCAAATGTTAACGTCTGATTCATTTCAGTAAATAAGGAGAGGATTTGCAAATGGAAAAATGCAAAAGCAAAGTGACTGACTTTCCAGTGTTTAAGCAAATGGTCATCTTCCCCGGAGGTTGCATAACGAGACAAGAACAGAGTGGAAATTAACGGTGGAAAAAAATAAAAATGATTTTCAGGGCCTGATTATTTAAAATCATAAACCTCACAAAAATAATAAGTTTAAAAAACAAAAACAAACATCAACAAACAAAAAAGAAAGCGTTTGCATCGATTTGAAATATCTGAAAGATTTTTAGAAGTGTGTCAAACTGCCATTAAAAAATGTTAACTTGTATAAAGGCTTAGATCCTTTAAAAATGTGTTCAATTTATAATGTATCTTGAAAAGATTTTATACAAGATTTTAGAAGGATATGGCCATGTCTAAATATAAGTAGGATATTTTTATAACTATATTTATATTTATAACATTTTCCTTCTGAAATGCTGACTATGAACTGTGAAGATTACTTGTCTTCTGCCTTCTTTGCTTTTATGAAAATCGAGAAACCCCAACCTTTTAACCCTTTATCACTGGCTTCATTTGCAATAATGTAAAAAATATTAATCGTTTCTTCCTTTGAAGGTGATGCTAAATTACAGGGAGTCCTGGATTAAATGGTACGTTGTGAATTAGTTGGTGTTAGGTGTTGGGTGAAGTCACAAACACAAAGATAGGAGTTATGGGGAAGAAGATAAATAATATAAGTCACAAAGTTGTGAATGTAAAGTCCCACTGGTGCATCTCTACACTCCTAATGTAGAATTTAAAAAAAAGTCTCAACTCACATTTCCTAAAGCAAGTGATTGTTGTGATTTTGTGCAAAAAAACAGTAAAAAGGCTGCAAGTCATCCAAGCGTCATGTCCAAACTGCACTTCTGCATGTTTTTGGGAACAACATTTCAGCTTTTCTCACATCAATTATCAGGGAGAAACATGCAGCTCTGTCAAACAGCAGGAGCCTCTTTTCAATTACTTCAGCCTTGCAAGCGCCTTTCAAAGAAAAGAAACAAATGAGTCCGTCCCTGCATGCAGAAAAACTGAGCTTTCCAACCCAGAACCAGCAGTGACTGTTGTTCAGTGAAAGAACTGGACGCATTAGACAAAGAGGAGGGCACGCAAAAATAAAAGAGGATGATTTTGGGAGTAAAATTGTAGCTGCAGAGGATGGAGAAGCAGAAGTTTCCATAGAAAGTGGTAAAAGCTGATGGCTTTCATCAGTAGTCTGACTCAGGACGTTTTCTCACCGAAACAAAAAAAAGAGCTGCTGTGCAACAGGCTGCTGCACTGTATAATTTCTCTGTTATTACTTTTCCCTGCACCAACTCACACTTGCAAGCAGGTGACAGTGACTGTTGCCATGGAAACTGGCTCTCAAGCTAGCTCGAGGGGAAGATTGGAAAACTTTTCAGACTTTGTTTTAGGAAACACTTGTCTGTCTATTTAAATTAATAAAAAAACAGGGATCTGATGTGACCGCAGTGATGCCACCGTTTCCTATTTTGCTTTAGGGCTTTAAACACATCACAAATGAGACATAAGATTAAGATTAGGGAACATTTTCACATGAAGTGATAAATATTGGTAAATATATATAATCTTAAAGTTTTTATAAATATTCAAAATTCTAAATAAAGTTTTATAAATGTAATCTTTAATTTACTTTAATTTCACTTTGCGGTTAACCTTAGAGCCATTTACGGACAAAGTTTTTATTTCAAATTTATTAAAATAAAATAAGAAAAGGAAGGAAAAGCAGTTCAATTGTGAACTAGAATGATACCAGTTTACTCTGTGGGTTTACTAGTAATCTGAAAGCTTATATTAGGTAGTTTTATCCGTTTTTGTTGGCGTAACATATCAGGAACATCCCATCCATTGCAGCATTCATCGGGCTGTCTATTTACTATAATAAGAAAAGACGTGTTATGTAATGAACCATAAGTGCGTTTTGTTTCACGGGGTAAAAGTCAATGCGTGCTTCCACGCTGCAACATTTCATCTCCAGAATGCAACATCAAAGCTGTGGTAGTGCTGTTGTAAAAAGGCCTGTGTGTGATGATCCATTAATAATTCCCTTTGAATCCTTTTGGATTTTCCTGCATCTCCAAATCTAACAAGCGATTTGCTGAACTGCAGGTTCCCGCTGACTGTCAAGGAAATCCCACATGTTTAGCTAAATGCAAGTTTGCAGCAAATTTGACATGTGGCAGCGCAGCAGCTTCTGTAACCAGGAGGCGGCAGTTGCACTTTTATTACACGCTGCATGGCGGCCGCAGAGGCTTTAAGATAAAGCACCATTTTTTGACCATTTTAAAAAAAGTAAAAATCAAAAATAAATAAATAAAAGTAAACATTGGCTGGTGGCCACTCGGGCACATTTCGAGGTCGTGTGGTGGCAGTCCAGTGACAGGCGGGAATGACCTCAGCTGGCCGCCACAGGGCGGATCCCCGGCCAGCAGCAGGTCTGATTGGACGATGCGTAAATGTCTCTGGACGGCGGCTTTCTGTATAACATGACCCCGGCAGGCCATTCTGCAAACCTGAAGGTTGTTGTCTACATTCATGACCATGGCAACGATTTGTAACAAACAAACCAAAAAAATAAATAAACCGGTGGCGACATGAAATTTCTAAGAATTGGCAGCTGTATTTGTGACAGAGCATTAGTTGAGGAGTACAGAGTTAAATTTGCCCACTCCTCACTTCAAGCTTTATTAATGACATGCAGAATCCTACAGTTGACACTAAGCTTCTTCTAAAAACAGAAGGTGGAGACTCTGTTTTTTTTTTTCTTAGGATGACTGAAATAAATAGGAGCCATTTGTGATTTATTTTTTTCTCTAAACATACAAAACACTACTGTATGATCATTAAAAGAATTTCCCATAATGCATCAAAAGTCTGAAAGTCAAATATTTTTTAACTTTTAGATGTTCCTTCATTTATTTAAAGACTCACCCTGATCATGTTTTGCTCTATTTTCAAAGCATTCCCAGTGTTAATAGTGTCTGCAGAGCAGCAGGAGCTCATTAGAAATTCGAGGGCAGGACCGCAACCCCCAATATTGTAATTGCAATATCGTAGCTGTCCAGCTGTATGGTTTTGATCCAGATTCCAGCTCGTTCGAGGATCTATTTGTCTGTAATTGGATGCATCAGAATGGAGCTTGTGGTTTGGCCAGCACATTTTCTACGTCTTTAAGAAGCTCTTTTTCAAACAGCTTTTTTTTCTGCTCCTGAAGAATAGAAAAAAAAAAAAAGAAATACTCAGAAAAGCAATTTAGAGCTAAATTATTTTTATCTCTGTCCCCCATCAGTAAAATGCTACAAGAACATTTTTCCAAGAGTGGCTATTGAAGACCTTCAAACCGAAGCCGTCTCTGAAACAACAGTTTCTTTTATTTTGCATCAGATTCTTTTGTTGTTCCATTTTATTTTAAGGCCGCTCAGCACAGACCAGAAATCAGAAGAGACACACACATTTACTCACACACTTTTGTTTTAATAATTATCCAAAAAGGAAAAAAAAAAATTACTATTTAGAAAATACAAATGTGATGAAAAATCTTTTAGCCATAAAGTGAATTTAACAGAATTCAGAAGTTTTAAACATCAAATTTTCTTCTCCAGCTGTTTCTTTCTTCTACTTGAGATGAGGATGTTCGACAGTAACTTAAAGTTTCACCGAGAATTTATGAAACCAGAGCAGGCAGGCATTTATTTGTTTTACATTTATGATTTAATTATTCTTTATACAACCTGATAAAACCAAACACCATTTGACATTTTATGACACAAACTGCTGACAAGCATCTAGTTTTTAACGGTTGGATTTTCCCTGATTTTTTTCCTCTTTCCACCTCTCCGTCAGACTGAGCTTTCTCCAAAGCTCTTAAAGAATAGGTCTACGTTAAAGGGCCTGTATCATGCTTTTGTTAAGCCTTTCAGAGTAAACCATTTCCAATAGTATATCACCTTTGTTACACTAAAGAACATTTTTTTAAAATGAAATTTGAGTCTTAGTGAGTAATTTTCCTACCCACTCTATGTCTGAGGCTCCGCCTTTTGCTCCTTATGAACGCCGCGTATTTCATGACATCATCCTAGAGCTGGGCTCGGCAGCGTGTCTGCATTTCACCCACGAAAAGAAGCTTCATCCAAACTTTTGCTAAGATGGATGTGCATACTGTGCATTTAATATGAAAGCGTTTTGATGATCACTGCTAGCTATGTAAAGAAAGTGGGTGTTTGTGCTAGCCTGGGGTCGCAGCTGGCAGCGCAGACTCTTCCTGGAAGGGCCGTTCTCCCTCGTCTAGGTCACATAGTGAGGATCCACTCATTTTCATGGAATGGGAGGGGCTGGTGTTCAGAGCGCATGGTTTTAGAGGAGTTAGAGATGCATGAAAGGAGCAAAATACATCTTTTGGGTTGTTTTTTGTGTGTAATTAACATTATAATGCAAGAAAAGCTCAAAAAAGTTAATTTTACAGGATATAGACCATTTCAGCTGTGATCAGATGTAAATACAAGGATCAAAATATTTTGCATCTTCAATAAACTGAGTTATACTAAGCTGCAGAGAATCCAGGAATGAGCCTGTGAAATATCTCAACTCAAGCCAACAATAAAAAAAAATCAATGATCCAGCCTTTTGAAAAAGGTTTAATCATTTTCAGTTCCTCCTAATGAGGTGAACCTCCGGAAAATTCTGCCTGGCAACCAATGTAGCAGCACCACTTCAGGACGAAGGATCATGGAGGACCAGCACTTCAGCAGACTTAATTTGCTTAATCTACCCTGAACTTTAGATCTCTGAGGAAATGCAAAAAACAAACAAACAAGAAAAAAAAAAAACGTTTAGTTCTCTCCGAAACTAGAGCTGGCTTCAGTTCAGTCCAAAGACATAAGCAGTAATGAGAAAATTCAGCCGTCCATGAGGTTTTTAAGACTGATTCATAGACTTGGAAATAAAGTGGGGTTAATGGCCAGTTAAACCAAACGAACTACATTTGCATATATATCACTGTCTTCTACAGCAGGAACGATAATGTGGTTTTAAGCGGTTAGAAGATGATCGTTAAAATGATTCACTATTGATTATCTAAAAAAGGAATTTTAATCCGACAGAATTAGTTTTCTGCATATGGATATTACTTCAGAATAACAAAAGAACATCTGGAAGGTTCCTTGAACCAAAAAAATAAAGACCTCTGAAATACTTTTGGATTATTGGCTGTTTGAACGTATGAAAGTGAATCCCTTTGCTGCGTTTAGCCCACTGACTGTATATGAGACCTGGATAGACTGAGAGAGGGACAAACCATAGAAAATGACTCATCCATCCATTCATCTATCCATCCATCCCGTCCATCCCGGACCAAGTTGCTGGGGCAGCAGTCTAAGCAAAGATGCCGAGACTTCCATCTCCCTGGACACTTCCTCCAGCTCCTCTGGGGAGACCCCAGGAACTTACCTGGTTCCAGGTAAGGATCAGAGCAGTGGAAATGTCAAAATCACCTGTAGCCACTCTGATTGCACTGAGCTGGGTGAACGCTCACACAAGGTTACGCTGTCTCAGTGATTTAATTCCAGCTAGCAGTTAGCCGATAAGCTAGCGTCAGCCTTCACAGAACTTGCTGGTCTTTCTGCACAATTCTACAATTGAAGCCAATTTCAAACATCACATCCTCCAAATATCTGCAACTGGAGCCAACCAAGAAAATCAAAACAGGTCCCAATGTTTCTCTATGTCTCATCCAAATGAAGGAAAACCTCCTGAAAGACTGAATCTACTGGCATTCACAGAGTTTAACATTTGTTTTTCAAAACTTTAAACTCCAACGAAAGCTTTTAGATGAATCCAGAAGCCTTTCAATGTTTCTAAACCAAAACGCTGGCATCATCTTGACTAAACGCTTCCTTTCAGTCAGATACCTGAGGTGAATGTGAAGATAAGAAAAGGTCAATGACATCAGAAAAGCCCATTATCTGCCCAGCACATATGTGATAAAGACGGCAATCAGAGGCGCTCTGACCTTCAGAGGCAAACAAAGTGGCCAAAAGACTTAAACACAGTTAATGAACAGACTTCTGACTTTTGTTAAGGTAACGGCTACATCCATTCTCCTGTACCTTTTGCTTTCTGCTGTTCCTCTCTGCCCAGCCAGGAAGAAATTATTATTGAAAGCATCAAAGACCACAGATGATGGATTTCTACACCCAGTCCTTTTATTTGTATTTTGCATTTAAAAAAGTGTACAAAGATACAGCTTTGACAAAGCATCGAGAAGTTTAAACATATTCCCTACCCGACCTCATCCCATTCAAACTGCTAAAATGTACTTTGTTTTTAAACTAAATCAATTTCTCCACTGAAAGAGTGTAATGAGACTGGAAAGGTCCGATTGTCCGGATTGAGTCCTGAACCTTCCGTTTGGTCTGTATTCAACTGCCTTCAACAGGACATTTGTAAACAAAATCACGTGACGATTTAACATTTAACGTAACCGTGACTAATTTTGAACGTCTGTATTAACGTCGGGTACAGCACTTTTTACTGCTACTTTGGTACGGCGGAGGCATGCTGTAAGACGGTCACTGAGGAGACGACGGCTAGGAGGTACGCTAATAAGTGTTTATGACGTACAGATTGTCGGGAAAACTGTGAGAAGCGATGTGTATCAGGTTAGAAGTTGTTTTGGAATTTTATTGATTTTTTCTTCTGGTCAAACTCAGAAAAGCAAAAATTAGAGCATGTTTTCCACCAAACATGAAGCTGGACAGCAGAGTAAAGAATTATGAACAAATGAGGGGAAAACAAATGTCCACTCAACAAGTGACTTTGGGAAATCTTGAGAACCTTCTGAACATTATTTGCTTCAGGGGCAAATGATCAAAGGAAAACTCTCCATATTAATGAATGCAGAGAGAAATGACCTTGAGACTGAGATGCATGAAGATGAGATGTTAGAGATGTAGAGAGCAAAGCTGGAACGCTCTGCAAAATCTGAATATTCTTGCTTGTTAGCCACTCAGGCTTTCCAGATGAGGCGCGCTCAGAAATCCAAATATATGCTCAGAGGAGCAGAAACTGCGGCGTTTTTTTTTTTTTGAAAAGGTAAGCTGCTTTTATTAGCCGTGAACTGACATCTAAAAAGACCAATGGTGCGGTCAGGAAAATGTATGCACCCAGAAGCAAGATAAATGTAGGAGCAACCCCTCAGAGAGAAAGATCAAATACTGACGGATCGATGTTCATTCAGCTGCAAGAAGTGGACCAGCGCCTGAGTTCTTAACTTGCCAAAACTGAACACAACCAGCACCTGATTTCAGGAAAATAAGAAAAAAAAATTAAAAAACCATGGTATTTTTTGTAGAAAAATTAAAAATTAGTAAATCTTTTGCTTTAACCCAATTTTTGTACATCATCTACAAAAAACTGCTTCGTATTTACATATGTAGTAAATTTTACTACAAAAAAAGATGATCCAATGCAAACTAAGGCACTAATACTTCTGATATTAAAATCTGCTGCTGAGAAAAATAAAGTAATGCAAAATATGAGACAAAAAATGATCAACTTTACTGAAATTCAACGAATGCAGATAATTTTATAGAAGTGGAGCAGCATCAGAAATGTCAGCGCAGGCCAAAACTAAGCCCAACCAGCACCTGATATCAGCTAAATAAAAAATATACAACAAAAAAAGTAGATAATCGTATATTTAAAAAATGCAGTATATATTTTTATATATATATATATATATATATATATATATATATATATATATATATTTATAAATCTGATTTTTTTTAGATGCCTTCTACAATAAACTTTTAGATTCACCTAAATAGTAAATGTTGATTTAAAAAAGATTAAATAATGCAAACAAAAA
Organism: Oryzias celebensis; assembly: GCA_014656515.1. Taxonomy (NCBI): domain Eukaryota; kingdom Metazoa; phylum Chordata; class Actinopteri; order Beloniformes; family Adrianichthyidae; genus Oryzias; species Oryzias celebensis. Next base: position 4,425,795 of record BNCR01000012.1, read on the forward strand.
AGTAAACAATGATACTCAAATCTGTTGTAAAGAAAAGTAAATAAATAATAAAATAATATACATGCAAAATGCTTAACTTTATTTGAATTAAAATACTAAAGATTATGACAGAATTGGAGTAGCAGCTGAGATCTTAGCAGAGGTAGAAACTGAACACAACCAGCACTTAATATCAGGGTAATAAAAAAGATTTAATGAAAACTTTGATATTTTTGTATAAAAATAAATAAATTGAGCACAAAATATTTTTTGGGATCAGATTTAAAGATTTATTCTACCTAAAACGGTTTTGTATTCACTTGAATTGTGATTTTTATTATAAGAAAGCTTAAGTAATTCAAACTGAAGACAAAAATACCCCTGAGATTTAACTCTGTTGCAAAAATAAATAAATAAATAAAATGTAACCAAATATGAAACACACAAATATTTTTTTTGCTTTAATCTGATTACATATCTTTTAAATAAACCGTCTTATTTTCGCCCCTATAGTAAATTTTACTACAAGAAAGATGAATTCATGCAAACTGATAAAAAAATCTGATATTCAAATCTGTTGCAAAATAAATTAAATACAACATATGAATGATGAAAAAATTTTCAAGTTTTTTTAAATTCAACTAATACAAATTATTGAAGATCTTTATCTGCTGTGTGAATTAAAAAACATGAATTATTCTTTAATGCATCAACAGTTCAGGCCTGATAGAAACTATGTTTAGCACAAGGGCACAACAGCAGAGGAGCGGTGTTCACCTTCTGAATAAAAAGGAGGCCGACTGAATAACAAGATGAAGAATTTCTGCTCTGCTTTAGTAATTTATTGTCAAATTAGCACAAATTAAAATAAGTTTGAATGAATCTGGCTCTCATGAACGCAAAAAACCTCCCTAATGTATATTTAATTAAAATGAATGTTTCACATTTTAGAGTTTAAACGGGAAAAGGGTCTTTTGTCAATCAAACTAAGTCCCAGTTCACAGCAATACATCTTTGGAGACAAAACATGCCCCTGCACTCATTTCAACAGCTATCTTTTATTTTGAAAGAAACTAAAGCTCAAACCGTAAAGCGGCACTCTGACAGGCTGCTTCCTAATTAAGATGAAGGAAGAGAAAAGCTGCTGTTTACATCATTAAAACACATACAAGTCCCTCAAAGTCAGCCAAACAAGGGAAAGAGCTGCTGTTTAATCCAAGAATGTCCTGAGAATTTACATAAAAAAAAAAACCCAAAAAAGACAGGGACAGTCAAAGGTTAAAAGGCAAATTAATTACCTTAACACAAATGCCAAAGTAAAAGCATTTTTTAAACATCTTTATCAGTAAAATCAAATTAAAACATGTATCCAAAAACACTGCGTAAATAATAAAAATCTGTTGATCTTTACACATTTACCCTGGCACAATAAACCAGCAGGAACAACACGACTGCAATTTATTTATAGCACTAATTAACTGGTCTGATTCTGGAAAACTACGGCAAACAGATTTTTTTTCACAACTCAAAAATAAAAACAGCACATTCATTATGCACTGAGAGGGGGGGAGTATAAAATGGAGCCAAACAGCTCCATAAATGAAGATTACTCTCAACTGTTCATAAAAAATCTTCTTCTGAAGTTAATTAGTGGTTAACGGCATTATATCTGTATGCAAAGTTTACATTAGGAGCTGCTGCTTGGTTGAAGTATAGCTGAAGATAGCGGCCAAACATGAAACTGCACGTCAGGGAATCGTGTGTGGATCCATCCATCCATCTCAGACACATCTGACTGAAGTAGATTTGTATGAACGTCAGAATGTGAAATACAACAAATCTGAGCATTTTCTGAAACATCCCACTGTTGCCTTGACAGGAAAAAGCTGCAGGGCACAGTCACCATAGCAACTTTATCTGATCATCTAAAAATTATCTGTGCAAGAGCTAAACAAGAAAAACCTTTCAGAGTGCAGAACACCCCAGGGGTTAAACTGGGCTTCTTTTAAGGACCAACGAAGAAAAGTGACCTGCAGCGTCCCGGAAAAACACCAGCTTTAACAATCATTACTTGATGGGGTAAAACGGAACAGTTGATGTGAAAAATACTAGTCATTTTTTTACATAAAATTTATACCAAATTAAAATACTGAAAACAATAAGAAAATGCTTTTGTATTTAGAAAAGATAAATATTTGACCAGTAGGGGGCAGTGAAGGAAAAAAGAAAGAATTACTACTAAAACAAAGGTGTAAGAAGTTTTTTTTTTTTTTTTTTTTTAAATAAATGTATTCAATACAAAGCCCTTGACATGAAATTTTAAAACAATTAATTGTTCCCTCAAGTTAATTATTTGTAGCTATGAATAAGTATTTTGTGTGCACAAAATTCTAATTTGTGCTTTGTAGCCACAATTTTGCATTTCATGCACACAAAATGCTAATTTGTGTGCACACATTAAAGTTTGTGGCCATAGTTTAGTCTTTTGTGTGCACAATTCAACATTTATTTGCCACAATTTAGTTTTTTATAATAACACATTTGGTTTTTTTTGGCCGCGATTTACTACTTTAAGCACACAATTAAGTAATTTTTGTGTACAAAATGATTATTTGTGCGCTCACGTTAACGTCTGATGCCATAGTTTAGGCTTTTGTGTGCACAATTTAACATTTTATTGCCACAATTTAGTTTTTTATAATAACAAATTTGTATTTTTTTTGGCCAGGATTTACTACTTTAAGTACACAAGTAATTTTTGTGCACAAATTAACATTTTGTGCACAAAAATTTGCTTTTCATAAATTAAGGGTTTTTTGCACAAAAACAATTATTCAGGGCACATAAAAACACATTTAGTGGCTATATTTGAGTATTTGGTGTGCACTAATTAGCATTTTCTGCCCAGAATTGAGCATCTTTTGGACGTAAATTAGGATTTTGTGTAGACAAATTAGTTTTTTGTGCGCTAAAATTAGCTTTTTCTGACCACAATTCAAAATTTTGGGGAACAAATTTGTATTTTTGTATTTTCAGTTACTACTACTAATGCATGCCCACAAACAACTAATTAAATGCTAATTTGTCGTCAGAAAACACGACATTCTAACCCAAAATGATTAACTTGAGGAAGCCATTTTTTTCCTTTTTTTATGTCATGTTCAGCGCCTATTCATCAAAAAAAAAAAAAAAACATTTTTATGGATAATTATCAAACCCCCCTTAGTTTGACTTGATTTTATCAAACCTACTTTAAGTTTATTCTTTTTTGAAAATAGTTCACGGCTGCCTATAAATAACCAGAGTCTTCGTAAAGAGTTTTTTTAAGCTGAAGAGCCGAGTAATGCAATAAAAACTGAATCAGCTCAAATTTGATTTAGAAGTTCAGAATTGAATTAAAAAATAAATCTGAAGTCCTTAAACCTTTGGGTAAAAAATATATTTTTTCACATATTTATTAAATTAAACTAAATCAAGGTGAATTTCTGTGCTAAAAGTGCAATACATTGATTTTCCGGAAATGTTTGCATGAATCAATCTTCCTAATTGTAAGTGAAGATGGATAATGGATTTTTAAATCCAGATCCCAGATGATCTGTGGGAAAGGTGGCTGTGTTGTACAAAAAAGGGAAAGAGATGGATAAAAAAATAAAAACATCAAGGCTAAAAAATCTATCAGGTACATTTGACCCCATGAAAACTTTCATGAAAGCTTGAATGAAAACTCTGGTAAGATCAAAAAGAGCAGCAAACAAATGCAAAATTAGGTTTAAATAAAAGTTTGATAAGTGTCTTACTCTGATCAGAACAACAATCAGAAACAGGAAGTTTTTCTCAAACATTCAGTGTTTGTGAAGAAATTGCAGAAACTTGTTCTCTTTAAAAGGAGAAATTCAAAGTGACAAGAGCAGGAGATCCCAAGCTAAAATCCAGGTGGAGACTGGGAGGATGGGAAGTGGAAGTTCTTGGTTTCATTAGAGCAGCTGTGAGGGAGTAGTCACACAAGGCCAGAGGATCCTTAAACATTTGGGGAGTAGGCACCAGCAGGAGAAATTAGACGAGCAGCAAAGGAGGAGACACGTTTTTGCAAGGAGGTGAGAACAAAACAAGAGAGATGAAAGTTGGAACTTGGAAAACCAAGTTTTACCGCATCAAATTTTCTGGTTGGACGGTTCACGATGCTCCTAATCCAATCTAACCCACACACAAAGTCACCTGCATGATCTCAGTGAGCAAAACAACATGTAACATCGGAGACATGACCAAGTTCTTGAGACCGTCAATGCAGAACTGAAACGTGCAACTTCAACAAAAGTCGCTTGATGATTGTGAGCATCTGCAGGCATCCTGACCGCAGCTGATGATGGACCTCACAAAGTTTCCACCTGACAATGCTGCTGTCAGACATCCTGCTCATGTCTGAGACCACCAAGCAGACTGTGCTGCTGTCACTGACAGTTTCACTGGGAGGGCATCTGGGGAAAGGTCTGGACAGAGACTGACACCAGGCTGGATGGAGACTGAGAAGCTTCCAGAAGGTGAGAAGCAGCATATGGGTTGACCGTTGCCTTGAACATCCACTCTGAATAACTTTTGTTTTTGCAAAAGCATTCCTTTCATTCTTTTCATTATGATAATGCCGTTTTATTTTTGCCCAAAATCACCAAACCTGTGTTGCTTTCTAGCAAACAGTTTGTGAAGGCAAGTTTTCATTTGAAATCCTCTTCTGTCCTCAGGGTGGGACCGCCCCCTTTCCCTTCCATTTAAATCCTGTCCCTCTATTACAGCCCCTCACACTTCAAACCTAACATTACTGATGCAACTAAAAGGGGGAGCAATATCAGAGCTATCCAGATGTACAGTTTTGATCCAGATGCCAGACGAGGAAAACAAAGATGTTGATGGATTTAGTCATGTGCATCAGAAAAGAGCGGAGCAGGGAGCTTGTGGCCCACCGATTAGTTTTTGTGTAACAACTACAAGCTTTTTCAAACAGAAAGAAAGAAAATATTCTGAAACGCAATTTTGAGCAGTCTTAATATATGTTCACCAACATCAGAAAAATGCCAAAAGAACACGTTAAAAACACCAAAAACACACATTTCATTGGAGTGGGTGTTAAAGAGTTTTGGGACAGGAGTGGAGGGAAACACCTGAATGAAGGGGTAGATGTTTAAACATCCAATGATCATCAGGAAGATCACATCAGTAGATGAGATTTTTCCCATTTTCAGATATTAGCAATTACAAGTCATTTTTTCTCAGCTTATTGAAGAAAAATAAACAAAGATCTGACAAATCTTTAATCTTGACGCAAGAGAATCTCCCCCGCTGTAAATATTTGACCTGTTATGGCCACATAACGTCTGACAGCGGTGATCTCACCCCGTCCTGCTGAGAACCAACAGGAAGTTGTGACGCCTAACCGGCTGCTCTCATCTGAATGACAGACCGACTTCAGAGTTTCCCCTTTCTGCTCGACTGTGGAATCGGTTGTTTTCAGAGGGACTGAAGGAGGAGATGATGATGGAGACAGATTGAAACTGCCCACAGAAGGACCACCCGGAAGCTTCTGACAAGCTAGAATGAATGAGAAACCAAGGAAGATTTAAATTCAGTTTTTAATTGCAGAAGAAAACGCAGATGCGGATTTTTAAAAAGTTCTGTACTCTCACCTAATTAAATCTAGTTTAATCCACTCCTGTGCGATTCCAAGCACATGCAGTTGGTTTGAGCTGAATCTTAAACAGGCTTCCTGTTGAACATGTTTATCAATTACCACGTACACGGCTCCAACTACCCAAAGCAGGGAGATAAATCAAGTTCAATTTGGGTTTGACTGGAAGAGCGACTGCAGCACGAGGGTTCAGCCGAGAGGAAACGAAGAGACACGGAGAAAGAAAAACCAGGCAACACGTGGAGTGAAATGTAAACCAATTCAACAGCCTCGATTTCACTTTTAAATGGTTTGATTGGGTGATTTGTTCTGAGTTACGCTCCCTCTTTACATCTCAATCTGTTCTTGTGACAAAAGCGAGCCTCAATTACCATAAAAAGTCAATAAAGCACCAGAACACACAGATCAATCCTGAATCTTCTTCCTGTTGCTGCCGGTAATACAAATACGAGGGAAAAACACAAGCAAGTGGACTCGTATGTACCAGTCTGAGCACAAAAACAAACTACTGAGCGTGTCCAACTGTCTGAGTGGATGCTGCCAAAGCAGAAGAGTCTCATCTGCTCTCACAAGTCCAAACAGGAGAAGAGAGACCCCTGCAGGAGCCTGAAGACCTGCTGCTCTCCTACCTGTAGCCCCCGTCTCCTCAGAATGCTGGACTCATCCATGGCAGACAGCCCCGGCTCCTCATGCCTCCCTACCGGTACATGTCCACGCCGCCTGCCTGCGCCGCCTGCCTGCGCTCTCCCTCCTTCTCTCCCTCCCCTCGGGCTAAATCTGGTCTTAGCAGCTGCTAAACACTTCCATCAGAACTTATCTGATTGGAGGGGGCCAGTCAGCTGACTCCTCCCTCTTGTTCCTCTGTTACTTCAGGAGAGACGGGAGCGGGAGGGAGGACCACTGAGTGGAAAGAGGGAGGGGGGTAAGAGGAAGCCCCAGGATTCATTTCTGCCAGCGCTTTCCGGACCCCTGTGAGGAGAGGAGCTCCTTCCCGGCATTGTTCTGCTGCAGTCCTGACAAACACCTGAAGACGACAGGATCCGGAGGAGATCAGGAAGTGCCCACACAGCATCCAACACTACTTTTTGTAACTCGCAGGGACGGGAGGTGTGAAGCCAGCGCTCATTTCCACATTTGTGCCGCGCTTTAATGCAAATCCTGCCTTATTATCACGGCGAAATCAACCGGCAAAACCTGTTAGGTACACAACTGTACATCCAGTGTCAATTTCCAGTAATTTCACGCACTGCTGCAGTTCAACAGAAATGAGTTTTGAGGGGCTCCGCGAGAAGCTCCCTGTCCCCGCCGCGTCCTGCGTCATTAGCATCTGTAAAATAAGTTGCTTCCATGTGTCATCCTGCCGGTTTGAGTCTGTAATGTCACATTCTGTTACTGTTTTCTTAGCTCCCCTTCCTTCCTTCTTCCTCCTTTCTCACTCATTTCCATTCACTCTGCTCCGTGAATATTAAGTGAGCCCTTTCCATTCGCCCCCCACCCACCTCCAGCCAAGCTCAAATGATTTTTCAAAGCAGCTACCACCACACAGGGCTCTCAGGCAGGTGACCACGACGCCACGCTTCCTCCTTTTTCCACCACCGGCAGCGCAGGCAGCTGATGGAGTGTTGTCGGCACTCATTTGTGTTCCTCTGCTGATAAGGAAGTCCAGACATCTTGTGTCAGAGCTACAGTAATCAGGGCTGCTTTTGAATTACTCCTCAAGACACCCCCCTTCCCCGAGGACGGGGATTACAGTAGTCAACGTTTTCAGCTTGAACAATGCCTCCCAGATTACCTGAGAGGATTAAAGAATCCTGTTATGTTGAACTGACTTTCGGTCTGTAGTTATTTCTCAGCCCGCCGCTGCTGAAAGAGCAATTAAGAGAATTCAAGCTGGGAGCAAACTCAAGACGAGAGGCTGCGGAAACACCAGGGAGGGGTCATTTGGTTAAAAACTGCCGTAAAAAGAGAGTCAACATCCCGAGTCCATGAACATCCTCGAGCAGTTAGCTTAAAAATGACAACTACTGTATCTTTTGGAGTACGAGTCGCGTTTCTTTGCGTACTCTGACCAGGAATGCGACCTATACTCAGGAGAAATGTATTTGCGATTTTTAAAAAACACGTTTTGGCTTATTTATTGGTTCGCTTCTCACTAACAACTGGTTGCCCTTCAGTGGTTGTTTCCCACTAACAACCGCTAGAGGGAACTGTAGGTGTGTATCAGTATCTGCTACTGACAGAAACGCAGAAGAAAAAGAGACAAACATGGAGGAAAATCGGATTGTTCTCCTGATCGTGATATTTCTCTTATTTGCATTGAGACATTATTATTTTTGTTTTTATTTTTCTTTTGTTGTGTACTAACGAGGTAGAAGTCATCAAACTGGGTTACAGAAAGATAGAAGTACATGCTGCATGTACGGGGTGTGTAAGCAGTTCATAAGTGCCTCTAGGACACCCTTACGATGCCCAAACAAATTATGCTCTGATTTCCTCGTTTATAACATTTAGGTTATTGCACAGGAAATTGCACATATTTTATGTGTTTTTAAAGAACTCACTAAAATCTGTTTGCAGCATGCCTGTAGAGAAGATTTAAATGAGCATTTTTGCTGCAGGCTCAGAGAGCGGTCTACGACTTTGATATTTCATGCAGGTCGCCTGTGGGCCCCATTGAGGTCAGCCACGGGTATCCACCCATAAGGTCAGTTGTGACTCAGGCTAAAGGCGCATCTACATTTCAAGATTCAATAATAACCACTCAGCATTAAAATATACATAAAAAAATGAATCCTTCCTAATTGGCTTCTAAAATGGTAGAAATTGACTTTTGAACCTTTAAAGTCCCCAAAAACGTTTCAGTAACTTTTTATTGTAAAAATTTGGCCAAAAATATAGTTTTTATGCTTTTTCATAAATGGGTGGTGTTGATTACATCAAACGCTTATTGATTTTCAAATCAATCTTTATTAAAAAAAACCAAAAAAACAGATATATAAATTTTTCTAAATTTATTAATTTGTTTTTCTAAACAGATTTTTCACAACTTGTCCATTACTTTGTCAATAATATTTAATGCATAATTGCATTGATGAAAGATTCCCATTTGTTCAGTTTAAATCACTGCCAATTGTTTTCAAACTAAACAAAATTTGTTTGAAAAATATTTTTAAAAGAACTACTGATAAATAATGAAATCTAACCAAATTGATTTCATATTTTAGCAGTGATACTCAGCCCTGCAATTAGAGACTATCAGGGGAAAAAACAGACTTGAAATGATTTCCTTCTAAATAAAATAAAAAGGTCATTTCTCAACTGATGCATCAGAGAAATTCATTTTTCTAAAATAAAATATTCTGGTCATTTTTTTCCAGCAGACAGACTGAGTCAAGCTGCTTTGAAGTGGTCAGAGGGCAGCCATGAAGGCAGAAAGTTTAGACCGACGGTCTTGGAGCAGCACCAAAGCAAAGCCTCAGGGAAAAGTCCAGGAGGTGGTCTGTGACTCATTTCCTTCCCGGAAGGCGGGGAAGCCGACGTCGTTTCCACCGCCTTTGGAGAAAAAAGGGAGATGTGGTTCTGAAAGCATGCAGAGAGAGCTGATTGAGTGACCCACGGGCCCTGCCTCTCTGCTTCACCCGGGCTTATCAGACCCAGAGGTGACCTGCAGATGCAAGGCAGGAGGAGGAGGAGGGACACGGCCTGTGAAGAGCGCATTATGGAGAGAAAGAGTCCGTTCCGTCAGTACAATCAAAAATGCTCTGGTACAAAGCCAAAGGCGTGAAAACAGATGCCGCCATTTGTAACACCATCCTTCCAGACTTAATCCCCAACAAGCGCAAAGATGGAAGCAGAAAGAAACTGAAAGCTGCGATGTGTCAAAGTATTCCTGCATTTTTCACCGTTAGTAACACTGGAAATGTTTGTATCTATGACATGAGTCCAAAACTCAAACATGCAAGCCCACTGCACATGAAACAGTCCAGCTCTCAGGGGTGTCTTGTAGCTCGTTCAGTGAGGCATCATGAAAATGGAACGTACCATTATCGTGTGCGTTAAGTGTTTCATGACGCATTTGTAAGGATAATTCATGTAGGTTGCACACACTCATGATGGTGCTGTACAGTGAGCCCGAACGGGGATGGCACAAGAAACAAGTACCGGTAGGAGACCCAAACACTCCAATTTCTTCATTTCTAACAGTCAGGCAGCACCACAAGAGCGCACACACATTACCTAAACAGCACAAATGGAATCTTTGCTCAGGTGCACAGGATACGGGGGGTTAAAAAAAAAAAAAATAGTTCGACACTCCTGCGTCTCACCTGCTTCACCGTTACTTAAGTGTTGTAAAAGTGCTCGCTCGCAGCATACCCTAATGCTATGTTCAGAAATGAGGGTTCAAGTGACCACTTTCAATGAAAATTCTATGCAAACTCTCGCATGCGTGCATTTCAGGCTTCTGCATGCAAAACTTACAATCACGTGTTGCTACAAAAAATGTTCTTCCGCTTTTGGTTCTACGAATAAAACAGGCGGCGATTGAGCGTGTGTCAAAAGTTAAACCAGGTAAACTTTGTCCAATCAGGGACTCTGACTTGGTGGTGATTTAACGATGTAGTCCTTTTCAAAACACGGAGGTGCCAAATATTTGAAAAGTGGTCATGGAGGGGAAATTAATAGTTTAAGTTTATGTCTGGATGGAATTTGATGACACCAAGTCTTTCATATATCGGAATAGAGCTGTGAAAGAAAAACCCTGGAGCAAGGTTCAAAAGATTCGCACCTCTTTGGCATTTGGCACCAAGCCTCTTTCTTTCCTGTGAGTACATGCTCTCGTACTGGGTAGCAACAGTCCAGTCAGAACATCTTATGTGAAACACACGTTCTTGAATGCCACACAAACCTGGTGTGAACGTAGCATAAGAAAAATAACGTCCATGAACAATTTTTCTCTACGGACTCACTAGTCTATGACCTTGATAGTTTGTGACAACACCATACAGGTTTGCTCATTTTTCATCCACAAATAGCCTGTACCCACCTTAAGTTAGTGGTCCAGCATCTAAATGTATCGGATCGCTGTTCATCCACAAAGATTCGTTTACGTCATTGTTTTTATACTCCTGAAAGGTGCAATGAGACAAAACGAGATGAGAAAAGAAATGGAGAAACACATTTTGAATACATTAAATGTGTATTTGGTAAACTCAAATTACTTTCTCTAAGTGTTAAAGAACAAAACAAAAATCAAGCTGTAATCTTTTTCATCTGAAAACACTCCCTGCAGCGACAGAGCTCAAACAAAGGTGATAGATTTGTTTGGAAGCCTCATTCATCACAGAAATGTCTTCAAGCAGCAACTCATTTATTTTCTTTGAGAAGAAATATTTTGAGCTGCAGAAAAAGAACATCAAATCTGGCAAAAGTAAATTTTTGGGATGATTATTTTAGGATTTTGTAAAAGGTTTGGTCTAAAATTAGCTACAGTCAGAGTACAACCAGACAGAGACGTATAAAAAGCTAATTTTCTTGTTTGAGATTTAATCCTGACCCAGTCAAAGAGGCTGTTTGGTACCATCAACATTGATAATCTCTTATTCCAAATGACAAAAATGATTGGGATCAGCACATTTACTTAACAAATTTCCAAAAATGGATGATTAAGAAACACAAAGTTTATCGAGTTCACCTGCTGAACGACACACCTGCTAATCAATGAACAAGCCCCCAACTGAGCTCCAAGAAAAATCACTTGTAGGGTTAAGAGATTAAAAAAATGAAAGATAGGCATCACACATGTTTTTAAACCAGGAAGTATTTTTACTTTGAGTGCTATGTGACATCAAGCCAATGGGTCTGAGCACAGTTCAAGCAGCCGATCACAGGGAGAATGAACCAATGAACACTGGTCTTTCATCAGGACAAAATACTGCAACTAAAACTGACCATGGGGTGCACTTCAAATTCTGTACTTTTCTCATAATTCAACAGTACGTCTCATGCACGAATGCTGGTTTTGTTTACTGACCTGGAGCAGATGCGGTGCACTGTACTCCACAGTCTGTCCAAATGTTTTACTACAACTTTGGCATACTACGAAGCCGCGCCATTTGATGGATTGTTGGAGCATTATGGGTACTGTAGTTAGGAGTCTGGTGGAGTGATGCGTGCTGTGCTTCAACAAAAGGTAAAAGTGAGTATTACCTAGTATTTTATAATTGAACAATGTTGAGAGTTCTCAAAATTAAACTTATTTGTTGTGTTTCTCTCTCTGCAAAAGCTGGATGAAGACATGAAGAATAACCAAGTTCACCAGAAAAACTTCCCATCACTGCCTCCGACCAATCATCAATCTTTTTATTCCTTTAGCCGTTGTAGTAATCTGACAATATGACCGTTTTGTTTGACTTATGGCGCGCTTATCTGGTGCGCCTTTTGGCCTTAAAAATAGGGTAAAATTTTGGAAATGATTACCTATTTAGAAAAAAAACAAACAAACATTTGAACAGAATTTGCTTTCAGTTTTGGTTCATGAAAGGAAGTCCTTTCTTTGACTCATCAAAAGTTTGCAAAAAAGCTTTAATTCGGCTAATTCAACGATATTCCATTAAAGTTCCAATACCACTTTCTTTTTGTTTTTTTATTTGTGAACCTCTAAAAATAACTAGAAAATCTGACGAGAAAATCTTTCGGTTCAAATTTAAAGGTAGGATAAACTCAAGAGCCGTGTGATCTTTAGCAGTTAATATATTCAAATGATGGCAAATGGCGTATACTTGTACAGAACTTTTCTAGCTTCCTTGAAGGCCCAAAGCGCTTTACAGTCACAGTCCCATTCACACTGGAGCCAACCTTCCACCAGAGGCAATGCAAGGTTCAGTGCCTTGCCCAAGGACACTAGCCACTTTTTTATCGTCTTTTAGAAAAACTCGCTCTCCAAACACAAATCCACTGGGGGGCTTGAGCCTGAGTTTGTCACATTTACACACCGTTCTTACCAAACATCTTTACCAAAAGAGCTGAAGGAAATGAATAAAAATGAAGCAAAAATCCTATTTCTGCCCTTTTGTTCATAAATGTATCACAATAACTGTTTAATTCACTCGTCTAAACCAACGATGGCGTGAAATGAAGGAGAAAAAGGCGACTTAACTGCTGAAAATATGAATGAACATTAATCATCAACAATGGCAGAATTAGACAGCTAGCAGAACAAATTCATTTATTAACGGTCACAGTTTTCAGAAGAATCATCTTTTGAAGCAACACGCTGCCCTGCTGTGCCTGTAGGGCTCGTATCCTCACTGGTTTATGACCATCTTATAACGGGGGACATGTTTTTGGGGGGTTTTGTTGCAAGGTTTACATAAAAACCCAAAATGTTCTAAAGGATCTCTGACAAATAACTGGAGACTAAAGAAACCTGTTGCTTATGCACAGTTGGGGTTAAATCAGTTGAATAATGACAGATGAAAGAATTTCTTTCAATTTTTACCCCTTTTTCATGAAAATCCTTGGCTTTTTGTTGCTTTTTTGTTTACTTTTTCTTCCTTTGTAACAATAAACCCCTCCGACAACTGTGATATCAGCGAGGACATCTCTGACAACCACCAGAGAAAATCAGGGTCCACAAAGCCACAACATCAGGATTATGACGGTCTTATCTCCATATCGCACCACAAGTGAAGTATTGATTTTCTGTCAAAGGGAATCACAATCAAGAGGGACACGAGCTGTGCACACCCAGGAGCAAAAATGAGAACAGAGAAGGGTCCAGTCAGGTAAGGGGGGGTAAAGCAAACCTGATGGAAGGTAAACCTGCAGAGAAATGGAGGCGAGATCCAAGAAAAACAATTTCTATCAGCAAAAAAAATAAAAATCTATGTGCTAGAAATTCACTAATTCAATTTGGTTTGAAATCCCATTTTTAAAAACAAAAAAATTCATTCAACTGGTGATTTAAACGGAACAAATTCCACACTTTATTCACTAGAATGATAAACTAAGATCATCTGTCAGTTTTTTTTGTTTCCAGCGTAGAAACGGCATTAGCAGGACAAAAGTGTCTAGAAAAGGCTTGCCCTCTATCAACCACCAAACTGTCTGTTTGCACCTTTAAGATATAAACTAAAATAAATGACAGAGGTACAATTTAAAAAAAAATTAAATCACTCAAAAGTCTTTTGTTGAATGAGACTTCACCTTGAGGTCCCACTCTGATCATCCTTTGGCGTTTTTAAAGCGTTCCCAGTAGTCTTTTAATTGTGATCGTTCCGTTTTGGGCCGTTTTGTAGTAATCCCTAGGAAATCATGTCTGCAGAGCAGCAGGAGTTCATTAGAAATTCACCTCTGAGGGTGTGACTGCTGGCGCTCTGTTCCTGCTCTAAAGACATACTGTCAACAGAGCTCTATATCGCACCGCTCTCCAGCCCTTCGAGAAGAAACTGCCTTCTGCGAAATATTTCTGATTTGGACTCATCAGTCCAGAGCACCTGCTTCCATTTTTGTGCATCTTCCTGCATACTTGAGTTATTTCTACGTCTGCTTTTTGGCAGCAGCTTTTCCAGAAGGACCACTTGTGGCCAGACTTCTCCAGACAGTAAATGGCTGCTACCTGTGTCCCACTAGTTCTGCCAGCTCTAAGCTGGAGGCACTGATGGAATTCTTCTAAATTTGGAAGCATGAGATGTCTTTCATCTGCTCCACAGTTTCCTTGGCTGCGGTGCCAACCCTCACCGTTCTGTTTCTTTGTGCGTCTTCAGAAGAGCCTGAACAACATCTGGAGAAGGACCGGACTGCAAGGTGCGACGGGCGCAAGCAGTCTTCAGCGATGTCAGATGTCACTGACCCGTTTCTAAACACGGACCCATGAGTCTGTGTGTAGATTTGGATAAAATCCCAACCATGTATCAGGTATGCACTGCGTTTCCTATATAATGACGTATTTATTCATAAAAACTTTAGAAATGATGTTCATCTGTTGCACTTTGTACAAAAATATTAATACCATGGCCTGGGTCTTATTTCCGTGATGAGCAGAGTTCTTTTTTAAAGTCAAAGCAAAATTATGTAATTTATGGTCATTTTACTGCATCGGTTGAGCCGTGTCTCATTGTTTTCTAACCCATTCCAATATGCCATCGCTCTTCCCGTATCTTGGACAATGGTATAAGAAAAAAATCCAGCATTGTTAAAAACCACTAACATGCGTCAGTTTTAAAATTATTCTGGGATGGCCACAGGACCTAAACGGTTTGGCAACCGTTTTGTGACAAATTTTTACATTTTTGCACATTATAGAAAAAAAAAAGATCTTCACAAAAATCCCCCGCACATCAGTAGGTTAAGTCTACAAGCACAAATTGAAATGTTGCTGACCTTTGACCTTGAGATGAGGCCGGCATCTTGAATTCTGGGGAAAAAAACCCCCCAAAAAATCCACTTTCTGCTGTAAGTGAATATATTTCTAAGTTAGCTAATTTAAAAAAAATCCTTATTGATTCAGTTATCAGCAGATGTAAACAATGCCTTTCTGAAGCATCGTCAATGTTTCCTTTTAAAATCTCCTCACTTCTGACTGGTTTTCTGAAAAATAACGCAGCCTGAAGCAACAATCAGAAGCATTTTTTGAACGAAGTGCAAAAACGCCAATTACAGAAAATCCCTTCAGACATGAACGTATTCACCAAATCCCACCATCGACAGCTTTGACAGTAATATCATGCTGCAACACAGCCGGCGTGCTGGCAGCTTTCCACGCAGTTATTGTCACCGACTGGGTGCTGTGCTTTACAGCAACATATCAATCACTATGACGAATGCCGCGCTGCCAACATTAATTGACAAGCACCGTGTGCTTACATCACACTCGCCTCCATTTCTCACTTCAATGCAACAGAGTCACCGCTTTGGAATGAAGTAAATCTCATCTTTAAAGTATATTTCAAACTGACAAAACGATATCATCCGTTTAGTGGCAATAAAAGTGTCTTTTTCGGCCCTCTAAACACTTTTTCTTCGGCTTTTTCGGGAGGCAGAGTGATCCGGTGGCTGTGGATAAACCCCTGAGGCGTCAGAGCAGCCGACTCCAAAAGATACAATTTCAATGAAGAAACGCGTCAGTTTGTGTCCACACATGACAGCATGACAGCAGCAGTGACCAGATTTGAATTTCCACATGGTGTTAGTAGCAGTCAAAATGGAAATGCAAACAGTGTGAGAGGCAGAGACGGCAAGATAGCTGCTCGGATGCTGGTATTAAGACGCATCCCGTTCCATCTTACAAAAGCAAATTTCTCTGCTCGACTTTACACTTGGAGACAATTATTTTTCCAAACATAGTTAAGACTAATTGAGATCATTAATTAGTTTAGTGTAAGTCGGGGGTGTCAAACTCTATCTCCTCAAAGGCCGGCCTCCTGCTGGTTTTCCAGAAATCCTGCTAAATTTGCTGCTGATCACCTGGATCAGGTGTGTTTAGCCAATCAGGAGCTTTAATGGCAGGTTGGTTAGAAAACATGTAGGACACCGGACCTCAAGGTGTGGAGTTTGACACCCCTGGCGTAAGCGGTTGCATGTTTCGTTTAAAAATGACACTTTTGGTGTGAGTTCTTGCATTTAACACAGTAAACACTTTAAAGACCCAATTTGGTCATTTTTAATTCTAGTTTCAAAGGGGTTCCCAGTGATCTTTACATTATGATTTTGCTATTTTTGTGCATAGGATAAAAACAGCAAATTCATAAAGTAAATTACATAAAGTAAATGTATTCATTTCCATTAGTAGCAATGGAAAGCTTGAAGCAGTTTTACATAGTAAATTACTGTTTTAATATTTGAAACAAATTAACAGGAATGCATAGCATTATAGAAAGTGAACATAAGAATTAATTATGAAAATAACCCAGTTTAATTTTGTTCCAAAAAGATATTGAAAGGTTATACAGTTTTTTATGGTTTTTAATGTTCCATTTGATTTTTTTCCTTATATTTGAAATGAAGTCCTAGAAAAAACATAACTTGTAACCTTAACACTGAAGGTCAGTGAATAAGCACAACAAAGTGAAAATATTGATTTCTCTGTGATCTTGTGGCTTTAAAAATAAACTTTATAATCTGCTCTTTGCTTCAAGATTCTTTTTTTTACGCATTTTTTTTTTGTTTTATTTTTTACAGGTGTCATTTAATTTGACTGAGTTCAGCTGAAGCTGAAAGGCTTTTTTTGAGTCAGTAAAGATGCTTACAGCCTCTAAATCAAAGACATTTAGGTCATCCCGCAGTTTTTCCTCAAACATTTGATTTTTTTTCCAATTGGTTCTAATTTTTTGTCATGTATTTTATTATAAATTCAATTTCATTGGAATAGTTTATTTCTAAGTACTAAAATAATGGTACAACACAATAAAAACAACAACAAAAAATCCAAATAGATCAAACCCATTTCCATGATTAAGAAATCTATTGATTAGAACATAAAGAAAATGAATGAAAATGAAGGAAGAGGACGCCATCTTCTTCATCGTGTAATTACTCAATGAAAAATAGAAAGATCATCAAATAAAGTAAGAGATTTTGGATTTGTTGCTTGAAAGGAGTGGGATTAAGCGTATAAATAGCAACACCCCTGTTTCAGGGGCCAAGCTCGGATCCTCTAACAGAGGCCTTTGGAGCTTGATGGTTCTCCCATAAGGATCTGTCCTCCAGAACTGCATCCTCTGCTGTCCATTGCCTGAGACATTCACTGATCACACTGTCAGTTGGGGATTTGAGCTTTATGTTTCATCCTGGATAGTGGCTTCCATGCTCACTAGTCCTCGGCCTCCTTCCTTGCGGCTAGCATACAGTCTCAGGGAGCCCTCCATGTATGGTGAGGAGGTTTTGTGTCTTAACATCTGTGGTAGTATGTTCAATCGTTAATGGAAAAGGTCTTTTTGAGTGTTTTCCAGAACAATACTTTTGTTAAAATGGTTTTAAAAGACCTTTCAGTGCTTTTACACAGTTATTAAATAAACAAATTATTACAATTTCAAAGAAATTTCCAAGGAAATCAAGTACCAAGTGTCAGTTTTATTTCTTTTTGTTTGCATTAACAATAGTAAGAAGCCAATAAAATGCCTTTTTTTAGGTTAATTTGAATTCAGACCAAAAAGGTTTAAATAAAGACAGGAGAAAAGGAAAATGCAGTCTGATTCAGAGACATGCAGATGTTCTCGGATGTCTTCGGGCCTTTTGTCACAGGAACACCTAAAGTCTATGCTAATATCAGATCTAAGAGTGCAGAAACGGCTCTAAAAGTTCAGTCAGGCTGCAGCTTCTATCAAATGACATTTCTCTGAAATCTTGTGGCTAAAGTGTCTTCAATAGGCCCAATTGTGCTCACATTTTCTGAGCGTGATGGAGAGAAATTTGTGTCAGACGGATGGATCTCTGTGACTCACACACCATTGCACATTTTATGTCATATAACTATTAGACAGATGAGATGGAGGGAAAAAAGCAATCGTCTTGGTGCTTGGAGAGTGTCCTTCCCCAGAAGCGCCGCATCACGTCTCCTCCATCTTCAGCTCTGACCCTTCCAGTAGCCGTTTCCCAGATTAATCTCAACGAGGATCACTCCAGAATCTCCAAACACAGCGCACATCTCTGGGAAATTCAATGATGCTAAGGACTGTGAGGTTTTCAGGCTGTGAAATGTAAATTGAATCAACGCGTAAGCTGAAGGACTTATCCAGTGGAGGACAATTATGTTACAGGGAATCATGTAATCATTTACACCGCAGGGAACAATAACCAAAGGGATTCATTTTATGGCTTTTACAAGCTCTGGGCTTGATGTGTTTAAAATCTATAGGCCAGAGATCCCACAGCGCCCCCAAGTGGATGAAGCTAAATGACAAAGCAATCCTGGGAGCAAATGTTGACATTTAAAGCAGTAAAAGTAATTTTTCAAATTCAAACAACTTCAACAGTAGATTTGTTCTTTTAAGAGATTTTTTAAAAAAAATTACCGAAGAGGATTATTCAGAGTACAAACTGCTGCAGACATGGACAGATCAGGTTACAGGCTCACCCCCCCATCACACCCTGTGTCACAGTTATTCTAAAAGCAGCCTCACACATATGAGCACATGCTTTTATATTGCATTAACCTTCTCTAACCCATATGGAGCACACGCAGGATGACTCATAGCTTCACATCATTGGATTAGCCTCTGCTTTTGATTGCATCTCACTCCAGGGACAATAAGATCACGACAGCCAAGCCGACTATCTGTCAGAGCCATCTAAGGGAACGGGCAGGCAGGCATGCTGAAGGTCATCCTCATGAGCTGGTTCGAGGAGAAGCCACTCGTTTTCCCTTAAAATCTAGTTTTCTCCCAAACATAAAAAAGCCAGTGTTTGCTAATCAAATGGTTCATATGAGAGAAGTCAGCCATCTGATAAAAAGCCTTCAGGCTTCATCGTGTTTTCTGTCTATGAAAATAATTACAATAAAAAGCAGTCAAGGTTTTTATCAGCAGGGATGGAAGCTTCACCAAAAACAGCCTTTAAGTCAGCAGAGAGACACCAAAATACGCACAGAAATGGTGATTTAGCCACAGTTTGGAGTCTGACGTGCGGTCAGAGGAGGCAGTGCCTCACCTGTCACCTTCCTCACCTGCCATTCTAAGATCTATACTAATAATACATTGAATAATTGTCCACTAACCTGTGCTAGAAATGCAATTTATATGAAGGGCTTTAATCATTTCTATCATTTTATGATCAAAAATCGCTGTCTTTTGTGTATTCCAGTACAATTACAGCATAGACTGTGAGGCGAGCTCTGCTTCACGGCAGATTGCACATTCCCATGAAAACGTGCATTCAGCCTTCTCACCGTATGCTGTAATGCTTTTTAAATTTTGCTATACTTTCTTGGCATTTCTATTACATTTCCTCACTTTACATTTCATTGGTCATGTATTTCACGCTTGTCTATTACTTACGTAGTGTTTTGAACTGACAAGGTGAGGCAGGTAGTGGCACTGCCTCAACAAAGAAGCCGCTCGTGGGCTCACATTTGGTCATGATTGATTGATAATAAGTTTAATAAGAGTCCGTTATGATGTGTTTTGCTCAGACTGCAAAAAGGTGGCTGTATTATTAAACTGTAACAGTAAAATAAAAACTATTGCTTAAACAACACTGTGGTTTTGGATCATTTAACAACAAAACCTGAAAAAGTTCTCCACAGTTTTTCCATCCTTAAAGTTCTGCAACACTTTATGTTACAAGCATTACATGTGTTCCTGTTATGTTTATAAAAAGAATGTAGATGTGAGATATGAAACACAATCAGCAGTTGGTAAATCGATTATGTTCACATGACAGAGTCAGTGCCTCACCAGCAACAAAGCTCACCGCAGGATCTTCAGCACCACTAAAAATCTGCGCCCAAATGTTCGAAACCATTCTTTTGCTGTTGCTTAATTTAGCTTCACTTCAAACGTCGGTTCTTGAATTGTTTTAAATCCTCCAAAAATGAGGACATAGTTGAAGTTTTTGAGGTTTGGTTCAAAAGCACTTTCACAGTCGTCCCACTGTGGCACTAGAAGATTTTAAGAGCATTGATTTTTCCATCACACACACATTTCTCAGAGAACGTTTTCTGCTGTTGTGGTTTGGTTTGCTCAGACTTCAAACATCTTTGTTCTGCAGCTGTTTTTTTAATCTATGATTACAGGGTTAATTTATAGTTACAAAGCTAAAGGTTCTTAAAATGCTCCAACACTTTTCCCTTGAAGATGAATGTCCATTCTTTTGTTTGAAAATGATTATGACATGTGTGGGATTAGATTAAGAATTTTTAAATCTGTTCTTGTTTTCACAGCATGTTTTAATTTGAGTTTACAGTTGGAGGACATTAAAGATGTGTCAAAACTATCAATTTTTATTCCATTTCATTTTCTTAAAAAAATATGAGTAAAATGTTCATTCTCTCTAAATTTGTCAGTGGTTTAGACCAAAGGTTACTGAGTGACCCCACTCCTCATAGGGGTCACACGGGCGCTGTTTAGCTGTGCTACAGAGAAGAAACAACTCATTCGTGACAGAAAATAAAACACTTCATAAAACCTGTGAAAATGCAAAAAGCAAAGACCGATTAGAAATCTGAGTCACTTAAAACTGTCTTTATCTGTTTGTTATGCTGTGACTTCCTCTCTCTGCATTTAACATCATATCATTTTTTAAAATAACACCTATAGTTTTTATTTGTAACATAATCATTTGTCTGGTAAAAACAGTGCCTGACTGGTAGATTTTTTCATCCAGCGGCCAACTTGGCTGGTGAGTCAAGAATGAAGTGTTGATCAATGAAACACTGCATGATCAAACCACACGCAGCACAACCTGTTTCGTCGCTGCCAAAAGTGAGAGAACGACAAATTTCAACAGCTGAAACGGACAAGAAGTGTTTCTCTTTATAAGATGCTTAAGCTAGCTGCAGCTCACTAAACCTCTGCTGCATTGATCTACAAACATTTTTATAGCTTGTATTTAGTTGAACTTTGTGTTTGAGCAGATTTCCAAAGGCTATGTTAAAATAAAATCGTTTTTGTTAGCTCTATTCTGTCATTTGTATTGGAGATTTTATTTTTCGGCCATATTGCCCAGCTCTCGTTTGTGATAAAATAAGTGAAGGGCTTCAAATGAACTTCCTTTTCACAAAAGAATAAATAAATAATGATTTTAAGCACAAAATCTTTAGTGAAATGCTGAGGGAATGTGACATAGTGAAGGATAAATCACAGAGCAAATTCACTCACCAAGCTGGAGGTGAGGGAGGGGTCCGACTTTCCCAGGTTCAGCGAACGCATCCGAACAAGATTTGAAACGTCGGATGGCAGCTGCAAGGTCGTCTGCGTCTGCGGCAGGCTGGGCGGAAGCAGGAGGTATTTTCCTGGAAAAGCAGCATGATTTTATAAATCAATACGGTTTTTACAAAAAAACTTGAATTTTAACCTTAAAGTCAACTAAATCTAAAATGTGACGCAAATAAAAAGGAGTAGATTTTAAAAAATACCTACATCTTTCATGTATATTTAGAATTTCTAACCCTTTTAGAAACAAGTCCCTATTTATGCACTCCAAGGTCTTAAATTTGCAGAAAAAGCTGGTTTGTGGCTAAAAATTCTACTAAAAACTGAAAAACAGAAAGAACTTCATTTCTTTTAACTTTCAAAGGCAATAATTAATTTAAAACATCAAGAACTTTTGCAGAAATTCAGACACTCCTATGAGCAATTGGCTCCTACATGTTCTCATACATTTGATCCTAAAACTTTCCATAGAACAGCATTAAAGATCTATTCATCATAAATACTAAAACTTTAGTGTCTGTCACTAATAAAGTGGTTTCATTTTTTTCCACTTTTGAATACGTATATATATTTTTAATCATAAATCAGTGCTGTTACATCTATATTCTTACATTTTTAGGATTCTGTTTGTAAAAACTGAAGCTTTTTCAAGGTAAATCAAAAAACACCACCAACACTTCTAAGGATTAATCCTAAAATATGCCCTAAATACAAACAATCTTAAATCTATAATGAAATTTTAAAAAAGTTAGAAAATTCACCTAAAGAGTGAGTTTATGAGGAGAGAGTTCAGGTCAAAGACTGTAAAAAGTTTTTAGAATAAGAGCGCAGAGAGAACTGAACACAACAGATGTTTTCAGAGCAAGAAAAATGTCTTGTGAAATATTCCATTCCTCACAGCTAGATGGCAGTAAACACTGCTTTTTCTGGTCCTCTTTGGTCTGAACCCTCTCTTAAACTAAAACAGAGGTTCATTTTTTTTTTAAAAAGCACGTCTTTCTGGATTTTTTTTCTGATATCTGCCCCAGATTGAGGTAAGGAAGGCCTTCTACTGAAACAGCAAGTATTTTACGCAGTTTTATTTAAAAAGTAAATAGTTTTTGTTCTGTGAGAAAGACTAAACCAAGAACCTGAAAGAAAAAACAAATTACAAGTGAAAAGCCATCTGTGTGTAAACAGGAGTTTGGAAACGGTTTAAAAGCATCTGCAACACTCTTATTTTTGGAAAAATAAAAGACTAAACCAATAAAAGTCTTTCAGATCAGATATATTTTTTATTTTGTCTATATTTAGCCTCTTCTGTAGACAAACGAGATCCAACAGATTCCTACAAAGTGCTTTCTTTTCTATTGAAGACTCTTTAAGGTTTATTTTGATAAGTGCACAGAAGTGAATGCGAGTGAGGCCAAGCAGGATGAAAAGGAAAGGAGTTCTTTCCTCACCAGAGCATCACATCCTGGCACAGAGGAAGGAGATGTAATATCACTCAACTCTTAAAAAGGCAGGTAAAAATGCTGAGTTTCATTTACATTTAGCACAGGTTCAGCCGAGGTCACAACTCCCATCCGATCAACTCCAAACTTTTCTTCATAAAACGACACAAAAAGCAAAGGAAATGTGAGATCATCTCTTTCCTGAACTCCCTTGTAAAATGGGGTCAGTTTGTAAGGGGGTAGGTTTGTCAGGGACAAGCAGGAGAACCAATTTAACTGTTGGCAAGAAAGATCTGGAAAAAAGGTTGTTTTTTTTTTATTTCACAGCGCTGCCCCTGTCCTGTATGAGATAAATCAGATCAGCTAAAAGGTTGACATGTTAAAGGTTTGTAAAGGTTTCAGTGTAAAAGTTACACAGATTTGATTTAGGAAGGATGAAGTTTAAACATTCAATCTACTAAACCCATTTAAATTCAAATTAACGCTCCTCAAATGTATAATGTTAAAATATTACCAAAAAGGAACAAGATATAAAAGAATTACCGATTTCTGAGGGGTAGAAATAAAAAAAACGTTTATGCAGAGGAGCAGGAGTTCAGTAGGAGAATCGCCTCTGTGTTGTTGGCTCCTTGTTGCTGAGAGTTCTCTGTTCACACAATCCCCCACTAGCTTACAGCCCCTCACACCCCCAACCTAACATCACTGGTACTATTGGAGCTGTCCAGCCGTCGAGTTTTGATCCAGATTCCAGCTCAGACGAGGAAAATGAAGGCGTGCATGGAGCGGAGCAGGGAGTTTATGGCCCGCCCAGCGTTTTCTCTATGTCACAAGTTCCATATTTTTCAAACTGTAATTTTTTTAATCAGTTTCTCATTTACAATTATTTTAATTAAAAAGTACATATCTCCTCCATCATCAAAAATGTCACAAGAACATGTTAAAAACACCATAAACTCTATTTTTGATCCAAGTGGGGCAATCAGCTTAAACCTAAGATAACTAAATGTTTTTTTTTCTGTAATATGTACAACTGTTGCATCTTATTTGCCGAATTACAAAAATAGATAAATGCAAACTGTTTCACCGACAAATCAGTCCGAAAAAGCGCTGATTTCCTCATTTTTCTGTTAAACCTTCCAGTTTCAAATGGACAAAACGTTTTCTGCTAAAAAAAAATTAATAAATTATCAAAAGGCGTCTAAATGAATCTGTGCTTAAAAACGTGCCTTTGTTTGCAGAAGTAAAAACAATGTTCCAGCAAGCTGAGACAACACTAGCACGCTGTGTTTTTATGTAGCCCCTTTCCTAAAGGTTAATGCATTTAGTCAAAGCGGCCCCCTTTCATTAGCTGGAAAGGTCGATGTTTTAATCTGTGAGGCCAAATCCTCCATATTTGTAAAAAAACACAATATTCAAAGCTGTAAACTAGAGTTTTTTTGTTGTTGTTTTTTTAAATTGACTAAACAGAAGCAGCAAAGCTCTGCAGATGTAACAAAGGAGACATTCAGCTTCATTTGTCCACAAGGGGAATTTATTTATACTCTGAGCTTGACGTGCATTTTCTAAACTCGTTTAGAACTTCAACTTCAGTGTTCTTGTAGCAGATTCTCTTGAACATAAAGGTTAAAATTTCATTCAGAATAACAAGTTAAAGCCCTTTCAACAGTTTAAAGCTTTGGTTTAAACTCTGCCTAATATGCCAAAAGACTGGCTGTTTCCATGGAGTTCACGGTGACAAGCTATCTGGGGAAAAAGTAATCATATCTGCTTTTCACTGATATGCAACACATTACTAATGTAAAATGTAGCATAACGGTACAAAACAGCTTTTTTGCAACAGTCAGATGAATTGTGTTGATTGTGAAAACACCTTATGACTGTAAAGTGTTGCATATCAGCACAAATGTGCTTTTCTCCGCTGGAATTACGTTAATTGCGTAAACTGTTAGAGTTACGGTAGTCCAAAGGATGATGAACTCAAAACACCTGTAAAGGTTCCCTCAGCTTTTAAACAGTCTCTCAGTCTGGGTCAGTACGCTACACAACAATACACTGCACAAAAAGCCACAAAAGTTCATTGTTAAGCCAGCTGGCTGTTCACAGAGGGCTGTATCCAAACATGACAACTGAAAATTAAAAAACCAAAAAGTGATAACAGCAGATTTAGAATAACTGCGACGATGGGAGGATTGTTTTTTTCATCAAAATCCATGTAGAATTACAAAGAGCATTACATGGAGTGCACTTGGAGTAGTGGTTTACACTCATCTCACATTGAGATGTTTAAGTCCCAACTGGGTTCTCGTTTCCTCCCACGGTCCAAAAACATGCTTTATAGGTCACTTGGTGACTAAACAGTCCCTAAGTGTGAATGTGTGTGGTTGTGTGGCCCTGCAACAGGCTGCCACCTTTGCCAAACATTTGTCGGGATAGGCTCCAGCAACTCCGTGACCCTGACAGGGATTAAACGGGTTTGGAAGACGGATGAATAAGTCACACAGTGGACTGAGGCTGGACCCAGAGCATTAAAAAGTCAACACACAAGTCATGGGCTATAAATGTCACATCTCTCGTGTCAAGCCCCTCCTGAGGAGACAACGTTAAAAGCTTCTTATCTGGGATTAGGAGAAAAGGACGTGGACTGGTGCTACATTGTCTAAAGTCCTCTTTTCAGACGAAAGTACATTTTGCATTTTATTTTGAAATCAAGCTCCAGAGTCTTCAGGAGCACTGGAGTGGCACAGAATCCAGGCAGTTTGAAGTCCGGAGGGCCATCTCCACACTAGGAGGTTGGTTGTGGTGCCTTGTCATCTGCTGTTGTTGATCCACTGTGTTTACTGAAGTTTACAGTCAATGCAGACGTCTACAGGGAAAATCTAGAGCACTTCATGCTAACCAGCTGAGTGGAAAAGCTGGTTCATTTTCCAGCAGGGCTTGGCGCCACACTGCCAAATGCAACAGAATCTGCTTTTCCAGATAACCAAACTGTTCCCGGTGTTCGATTGGACAGCGTCTCACTAGATCTGAACAGAAAACCTATGAGCTGCTGTGAAGAAGAAGAAGAGAAACTCCAGATCCAACCATGCAGATGAGCTGTAGAAAGCTATCAAAGCAACCTGAGCTTTCATTGCACCTTCACAAGCTGATGACCTCCATGCAACGGAGCGTTCATGCGGCTGTTCACGCAAAAAGAGACCCGACCAAAATTGAGAGCACAGAAATGAACAGTTTCTTCAGTCAGAAGCTGAACACATTCCAGCTGAAAACTTTTTTTTATCTGATCTGATGTCAAATTCTACATTTCTAGATAAGGTTTTTTTTCTTCATTTATGATATATGGTTCCATATTATTTTCTATGCTGACGTCTACAACAATCATTTTAACCAACAAAGTCTATCGTAAAGATGTACTTGGTCATATTATTGATTTAATATTTGTTTGACTCGTTTTGTTTTTGACCCGTCTTAGTTTGTTCATACCCGCGTCACCAAGAGCTCTGGAAAAGGCGCTGAAACTGCCGAACAAGTCCTGAAAATCTGACAGAATTTACCAGTGAGAGCATCAAAAAGCATCAGGTTCAAGCTTGTTTGGTCTCTATGACTGAGTTAAAGGACGTACATCATGTAAAATTAACTTTTTTTCAGCTTTTACGTGTATTATGTTAATTCATCACAAAATTCACCCCCAAAGTGGTGCTTTGATCTATCCAAGCACTCACAAGGAGCGAAAGGCGGTGCCTCAGAGATCCAGACGTCTTACATCCGCGTAGGAAAACAGCTCATGAAAATAAGGTAATTTATGATCATATATATGGATATAGTTTACTCTGACAGGCTTAAGCACAAATCAATTCACTTTTATTTGTACAGCCCAAAATCACAACCATAGCCGTCTCAATCGGCTTTACACCGGTATTCATGCAAAGAACAAAGTTATCATAAAAATACAAACAATAGCTGGTTGCTAAACTAAACAGACTAAGCTAAACTGTTTAGCTTAGATTATAATTCTTCTCTAAAACTTCCTTACAGCAGGTGAAGTAGGGGAGCAGTAAGTTAGATTTTCTCTGAATACTACACACGTGGACAAAATTGTTGGTACCCCTCAGTTAAAGAAGGAAAAACCCACAATTCTCACTGAAATCACTTTAAACTTACAAAAGTAACAATAAATAAAAATTGATTGAAAATTAAATAATCAAAATCAGCCATCACTTTTGAATTGCTGATTAACATAATTATTTAAAAAAAACAAACTAATGAAACAGGCCTGGACAAAAATTATGGTACCTCTATAAAAGATTGAAAACTATTTGACCAGACTGACATGATTAACTCAGGTGTGTCCTTTAATTGACATCACAGGTGTTACCAAACTCATAATCAGTCAGTCTGCCTATTTAAAGGGAGACAAGTATTCACTCTGCTTTTTGGTGAAAAGGTGTGTACCACACTGAACATGGACAACAGAAAGCCAAGGAGAGAATTGTCCCAGGACATCCGAAAAAAATGATAGATAAACATCTTAAAGGTAAAGGCTATAAGACCATCTCTAAACAGCTTGAACTTCCTGTGACAACAGTGGCTCATATTATTGAGAAGTTCAAGACCCACGGGACAGTAGCCAAACTCTCTGGACGTGGCCGCAAGAGGAAAATTGATGACAAATTGAAGAGACGGATCGTTCAGATTGTATCCAAAGATCCCAGAACAACCTCCAAAGAAATTAAAGGTGAACTCCAAGGCCAAGGTACATCAGTGTCAGATCGCACCATTCGTTGTTGTTTGAGCCAAAGTGGACTTCATGGGAGACGACCAAGGAGGACACCACTGCTGAAAAACAATCCTAAAAAAGCCAGACTGGAATTTGCAAAAATGCATGTTGACAAGCCCCAAAGCTTCTGGGAGAATGTCCTTTGGACAGATGAGACCAAACTGGAGCTTTTTGGTAAGGCACATCAACTCTATGTTCATAGACTCAAAAACCAAGCATACGAAGAAAAGAACACTGTCCCTACGGTGAAACATGGAGGAGGCTCAGTCATGTTTTGGGGCTGCTTTGCTGCATCTGGCACAGGGTGTCTTCAATGTGTGCAAGGTACAATGAAATCTGTAGACTATCAAGGCATTCTGGAGAGAAATGTGCTGCCTTGTGTCAGAAAGCTTGGTCTCAGTCGCAGGTCATGGGTCTTCCAACAGGACAACGATCCAAAACACACAGCCAAAAACACCCAAGAATGGCTGAGAGAAAAGCGTTGGACTATTCTAAAGTGGCCTTCCATGAGCCCAGATCTGAATCCCATTGAACATCTGTGGAAGGAGCTGAAACATGCCATTTGGAGAAGACACCCATCAAACCTGAGACAACTGGAGCAGTTTGCTCATGAGGAGTGGGCCAAAATACCTGTTGACAGCTGCAGAACGCTCATTGACAAATACAGAAATCGCTTCATTGCAGTGATTGCCTCAAATGGTTGTGCAACAGAATATTAAGTTATGGGTACCATCATTTTTGTCCAGGCCTGTTTCATTAGTTTGTTTTTTTTAAATAATTATGTTAATCAGCAATTCAGAAGTGATGGCTGATTTTGATTATTTAATTTTCAATACATTTTTATTTATTGTTACTTTTGTAAGTTATTGATTGATTTCAGTGAGAATTGTGGGTTTTTCCTTCTTTAACTGAGGGGTACCAACAATTTTGTCCACGTGTGTATCCTGGCAATAAGCCCATCCAAAGAGGAATGTTTTCAGCCTAACTCTGAATGTAGAAACTGTGTCGGCCTCTCTTATATAAGCTGGGAGCTCAAAAACAGGAGCTTGGTGGAATCTTCACATATCCATCAAATACTTGGATCCATTTTCCTTTAAAGAAATGTCTTATTTCTTCAGGCAAAAAAAATCTTTACAGTTTATCCTGTTAGGATTTGAAGTTCCACCTTTGTTCAGTTAAAATCACTGGGTGTGTAAAAATTCTAAAGCACAACTTAACTAAATTAGTTGTTTTAAGCGGATGTTTGTATTCTAATTGTATCAAACGGCTAACTTGTAAATAGAAGTCAATATCTTCTGGCCTCGTTTCTACTGTGGGGAAAGAAAAGCCGCTGTGTAACTAAAAAACCACCAATAGTTGGACAAAACATAAACCTGACGAAACATTTCCGGTCATTCCTAAAGAGATGATGCTAAAAGAAACGGAAGTTTGTCTCAACTCAGGAAAT
This sequence comes from Oryzias celebensis, assembly GCA_014656515.1. Taxonomy (NCBI): domain Eukaryota; kingdom Metazoa; phylum Chordata; class Actinopteri; order Beloniformes; family Adrianichthyidae; genus Oryzias; species Oryzias celebensis. The sequence continues at coordinate 4,454,971 of BNCR01000012.1, forward strand.
GACCTGAGCTGTTCATACGGGCCGCTGTGAATCCTCATGTGAAGAGAAAAAAGGTTTGATTGGCTTATTTCAATCACTATTCAGCAGGTAAACCAAATGAAAGAGGCAATAAAAAATATATAAAATATATCACAGTTAATAGGAGAAAAGGATGTTTTATTTTTGACAATATCACTGCTTAAAATCATAGACATAATTAAACAGCTCCTCTAAGAGGTACCAATTTTACCTTCAGATTTTATTGTGTTGTGGTTTTACCTTCAAGTTATTATTTTTTTCTTCTTTTCTATAATTTTTCATGTTTTTATTCACTTATTGATTCTTTAACAGCTTTTATTATGTTTAGCCTTTAATGTAAAGTGCTTTGTATAATTTTATTTGTGTTAAAAACGTCTTAAAATAAAGATGATAATGATGATTATTTACATTGAATCCACTAAGAATGATAATTGTAAAATAGAGTTTAAGTCCCAAAAAGAAAGATTGCTCTAAAAATGAGTGTTGGATTGTCCAGGTAAGGAAAATTTAGGAATTAAAGATAGAAAACTTGATATTTTTGGATTCAGATAATTTCTTTCAAGGAAAATATAAATCTCTGATCAAATAAAATGTATGACCCACTTTAAACCTGGAGATGTTAACTGTCAGATGGTACATAAATAGAACTATTTAAGTCCTAAGTTTTGGTTTGTGCTCCAGGCTTTTCCAAGAGCGATTGGTTTTAGAAATAAGACTTTTAAAAAGTCTGCAGAGTGGCTTCATGTTTAAAGATGAGGAACTTTAAAGAGAGAAAAGTGATTCTGTAAACACGTCTGAGTCAGACTAATCACAAATGAAACACTTCAGCCGGTAAAAGCAGCGGCGCTTCTTTGAAAACAGCGTGCGTCATGCAGTCGTTTGTCTGCCAAAACCGTGAGTCACGACCGTCAGGGAAAACCGGAACACGTCATCAACTCCCAGCCGACCACATGGGCAAGGCGCTCCAGGTTTTCCTGTTGCCTGTCGGTGATCACTTGAAAAGCTTACGATGAGAATGGAAGTGATTCTCACCTGTGAGACCGCCGCCGAGGCTCCTCCTGCGGACGTACTTTCCATCCTCACTCAGGTGTTGTTTGAACTTGAGGGCGGGACTTAATCCGAGAGTCAGCTCAGGGTTACTGGTCTTCCTGAGAGAGGGGGGCGGTGGGTACAGGACGCTGTCCATCTAAAAAAAGCAGATTAAAACAATCAAGAAATAAACAAAAAAAAAACTAGAACAAACAAACTTAAAATATATATTTCTTATTCGTAAAGGCAAAAATACCCATCTATGGTGACTATAAAAAATAATTAATCAGGGTTCATTCTGTATTTTCATTCACTTTTATATCATTAATCGTTTATAGACTGTTACTTATTGAACAGTACTGTCTCCAACTGATGAAAGCTGAAAATTAACCAAATTTTTAAAGATTCTAACGCAAAAATTGTATTTCATTTCAGCTCAACTGTTAGTTATAAAAACACATTTAAGATGCTCAAACAACATGGGAAAAAATATATAAAGCAGTACAAAATATATATTTTACATCAGGAAATAATACTTGAAAAGTCAAAACAGACATCTTTTTGAATACATTTTCAATTCAATGTTATTTATATAGCCCAATATTACAGTACAGATGTCTCAGTGGACTTCACACCAGTACGAAAGATCATAAGGTCAGTCATAAAATATAAACAACAGCTGGTTGCTAAACTAAACTAAGTTAAGCTCAGCATGCGTGCTCCCCGTCACATTTTATAAAGATCGCTGGAATAAAAGATTTTATAGTGTGAAAATGGACACATTTCATGCTGGGCCACAAAATGGTCGCCAAGTCATTTGTCCTGGAGCCATCTCACATCTCATGATACTTTGAAAACTGTTTGCGTTTTTGGTTTCATTGGTGGATTTTGAAGATCGCTGATGAAGCCCCCATTTTTTTTTCTTTGACAGTTTCTCCCACTGGGATAGATCTTTTTTAAACTGAAAATGCAAATAAATTATTAGATGAATGAATTAGATCAAATTTTTGCTTTAAAGGTGCAATTAGAAAGAAGAATTGGAAAACAATCTGGTTCTGGCAGCAGAGGACTGCTACGGGACAGAATAATTTAAGAGGAGTTGGAAGCTTCCTGAGTGACTAAGTGAACCAATACTTTTATTTTCCAGCTGGACAACAAAGAGGAGCTGAAGAGTTCACAGTGACTGAGCAACACAGCAAGATGACGAATAAAGCTGCAAATCTAAAGAAACATCTTCAGCCACATTTTAGGAGAATAAAGGATTGAACAAAATGCCTGGAAGAAGATAAATCTGTTATTCTATTAGTTCAGTAAATGCATCATTAAAGACAAAGAAGATTAAAGAGTTTTCAGAGATGGCTGAACATGGAAGACCATGTATTTCTGCAAATGGACTTCTGAACCGATACTTTCTGAAAGCCCATTCTTTGCTAGTCTCTTGTATAAACAGAGGAGGATAACTTGCATGAAGCTCAAGCAGCAAAACAAAAGCCAGCAGTGACAAAGAGGCTCTCCCTGAGAACGCGTGTGTCTGAGAGCAGACAAGGGAAGGAAATGCATGATCCCTGCAGAGCAACAATCACACAGCTGTTTGTTGCTAAACTCCAACTGAGAAAAGTCCAGACAAAACCAAAACAATGCATCTGATAGCTGCTTGTTCTGGTTCAGGAGCTACTGCTGCAGTCAGGTACAGTTAATGAGGGCAGAGAGCTTTCTTTCTAACCCCTTTCTCTTATCAAAAGGAGTTCCCCAGGGTTCCCACTTTTGGTCAACCAAGTTACAAACAAATGCTGCCGCTGGATCCCATGTTCATCCATACACCGATGACACCATCATGTTCACAGCTAACTCCTCTTTGAAGTCTGCATTTTCCTCTTCAGCTTTGGCTGAACTCAACAGGCCTTCTCTGATCTCCACTTTTAAAAGACAAAACGTTGACTACCGGTATTAGGAATCCAGCTGGACACTCATAACATAAATTCAAATCCACACTTTTTTTATCCATCACAACAAAGGTTTAACAGTCTTCTAAACAACTCTTGGTTAAAGTTATGGAGTATTCAGACTGGAAAAGTCCTTTATTACGGATGGAGTCCGCTTAATTTGGTCGAGATCGATTCCTGAACCTTGCGTTTGGTCTGTATTTAGACTGCCGTCAAGCAGACTTTCTTGTTTCAAACCAAAGCTTATAAGCAAAACCACGTGACTAAAGATCGGTTCAGTCAATGGACAGGAATTATGAGGGCGGGGCAAAGCAACGAGAGGCAGAAATTATGTCCTGACGGGAAATTTCAATGATTTAAACTTTATATTGCGATGACCAATTTTGAATGTTTGCATTGAGGTCTGGTGTAACACTTTTTCCTGCTGCTTTGGGGGGGCATGCTGCAAGGCGGTTAATGGCAAGACAACGGCAATGAAGGTGCGCTGATAAGTGTTTGACACCATGACTGTTGAGAAAACTGAGAAGCCATGTGCATCACGTTAAAAGTTGTTTTAAAGAGCCGGCATTCATCCGAAAACATTTCATTGAGTTGCTGCGTCTCATCATTGTCATTATTCCTGCTCTGTTTTCTTCACGTGACTACTGGCTACGGTAGCCGTTTTGGTTCCGTTGTTCCGCTCCGAGAACAGATTGTATTCAAACTGAGGAAACTCAGATCGAACCGAAGCTCAGTCTGAGTGGAAATGAAAGATAGGCGGAACTGGGACCGGTTCCTGGTCCCAGACCAGGGTCCACTTGGGTTTATTCAGACTGAAAACTTGTTCCAGATTATCGGGGTAAATTATCTTTAGTTCACTTTAAGCTAACCAAATGTGTTCAGTCTGAATACAACCTTAAACTTTCATATTCTGGATTTATGGGTCATCATTTATCACTTTGCAATCCAGTTTGCGACTGTGATCCCCTAAACATCCTTCTATGAACTTTATTTAACTGGCTGCCTCTCCATTTTTGTAGACTTTGAAATGTATTCATTTACAAAACCTTTCTTGGAAAAAGCCTTTAAACTCTAGTCATAGCCTCTGTGCCAACAACCTGCACCTCTTCTGGTGGCTCCTCATAAAGACTGGAATTCCTCAGAACGCTCATACCAGAGTGCACTTTGACAAACTCAAAGATCACCTCACATGAAGAAACTATTCTCCTTGGAACATTTGTTCTTTTTGCTTAAGTTGTTGTTGCTGTGCCTGACCTTTGGGCTGCTTTATGGTCAGGCCATTGTTGTAAATAATCCGTTCTCAACCTGGTCATTTTAGCACATGTATTATCTTCAAGTAATAAACATATACTTATGTTTGAGATCATAATAATATGTAAATGCTGCTATAAATGATGAGAATCAGTTTACACATTAGTAGAGTAAAACTTTGATTCCTTTGTGTCGATTTGTCTTTCAATAGTGAATGAACATGTTTGTGTTATCTAGTTGGTTCTGCTTCCTGTGTGTGTTACACAAGATTTCAGACCATCACAAACTTTCACTCCCCCCCACAAGCCCCTGTGGGTTTTATTATACATGTTTCTGTTCTTCATCCTGCATAAAAATACATCAAATATTTCTCTCAGTGGATTTTTGTTTTTTTATCAAACTGTGGTTTGCAGTGAATCCATCAGTTATTTTTGAAACAGATTTATAGAAAATAAGCTCAATCTGATTCAAACCAAAGCTACAATCACCTCTGATTTAAGAAGGATTGCTATGGTTACAACAACAAATTCGTTCTGCTAGAAATAATTAAAACAACGTTTTTTTTCTAACTTAGTAGAAACTTGCAGTATCAGTAACTCTGCGCATTTATTTGTGTTTTCTCCCTTTGAAATACTTAAAAGAATTACTAAATCAAATTATGGTTTCTAAAATATTATCTTGCTTCTTTCTAAAGAAGTCATTTTTATTCATTCAAGTCCTATAAATTCTGAACCCTAAAGAAGTTTGAATCAAGTGATTCGACGTCCAAAAACCAACTTAAAAATGTGCTAAAAGTTTTTTTAAATTTTCAAACTAACACATTTCTCACAAAACAGGCCTTGTCTGGAGATTGAGAAACATTTATCTGAAATCTTTAAAGTGAATGCAGACAATTCCTACAAGAATTCCAACGCCGTTGAGAACAATGGGATTTTTGACTAAGCAGCTTTAGGGAGGAACAGTTTCAGTGTGGGGGGGGATGTGTGTGTGTGGAGGTGGTGGTGGTGGGGGGGGTTCTGACCACACAACAGGCCAGCAAGTCCAAGCAGAAACTTTTAAAGTGAAATTATTATCTCAGATGAAACAACCATATCAGTGCAACGACTGCAAAAGAGGTTTAGGAAACTCACGGAGAGGCTCAGAAAGAACGACATTGAATCACATTTCTACATTACAGAAACCTATTGGGTAAAAAAAAAGAAAAAAGAAAAAGAAAGAAATAAAACTCATCCTTCAAAATAAGAGTCCTCTCGCCATAAAGATTTGTTTTCTACTTCATATTGTGCATCATCGAACATGGCGTCCACTAAACAGAAAAAGTCACTTTGTTTACAGGCTCCTGTTGTGCTTGCTGAAAACTGTGAGGTTATCAGAACGTGAATTATTAATAGTTTAGAGATGACTGGTCCAAGAAAGGGTCTCTGCTGCTGGAGGAGAGAAAGATTTACGAGTCAGGTTATTCGCCCACCCTGAAGACAAACGCCATGAAAACCCGCTCTGAAAAGTCAAAACAAGGTTTGTGCACAGTGAAGCTCAAAAGAGCACAAAAAGGTTACGTTTGATGACCATCTGCATATATGATTCAAACTGTTCTGCAAAATAAAAGATTAATGAATCTAAATTAAACTTTTCTTTGAAAACATGTGGGTCTTTGAGAGTTTTATTTCACCGAGCTGTTGGTGGCAACAAACCTCTATAATTGTCTTCCAAAATCTTTCTAGTGGGTTTCAACATTTTTGCATAAGAACCTTCACCAACAAAGAAAATGCTCTGGAAATGTTCTCACATAAAATGTAAAACCTGTTTCAAAATGCTGAGTGCGTTTCCATTTGCCATAGATTTGACAATTAAATCATTTATTTGATCAATTCATACTAAATCTTGAATTAGTTCAGGACTGGACATAATTATCTGTCCATGTTTGTGTGCATCATATTTGAAAGAAAATAAAGCTAGGATGTCCAAAAAGTGTTGAGAATCAGCCAATAATCCTGCAGAATCTGACCTTGTGAACAGCTGCTTTCCAGGTGTTGAAAGGGAAATGCATTCAGCACAAGCAGCCAGTTATGTAATCATGAAGCAAACGCATAATACCAAAAACTCTAAGCGGCTTAGCATCACAGAAAGAGTTCAGATGAGAGGTACTCCTGCATTATTACCTCTCACTGTTAAGGGGGCTAAAATATGTGGAAAGGTCATTAGGATTCAATAAAATCCACAGACGACGGTGATGCGTGCACAAACCTTCATTTGATGTGTACAATTTTATTTGAAATAAATCAGATTAAAAATCACTTATTTAATAGCCTATTTTATAGCCTGTAAGATGTCCTGCCTCAATTTTAAATGTGTGGCGGAATCTGTACATTTAATCTAGATTAGCAGCTTTTCAAGATGAAAAACACATTTTTTAAAGGGTTTACTTGTAAGCCAATAATTTTAGACAAGCAGGTACATAGTAGCTGTCACAGAGCTGTCGTTGTTCACCTTAATGAGAAAAATGAGGCTGTCAATAGATTTTCTTTCTTCCATTTGCCAGAGCAAAAGGCTGTAATTTTCACCCATGAATCATCGTTCGAGAGCCTCTACTTTAAGCAGGTTCTGTAACAGCAACTGACCGGAGTAGAGGTTTGAAACATCTGCGTGGGTTTTAAACGTCTCTTCAGGAGAAAACAAAGTCACAGGGTCAGAAAAGCGACACATCCCAGCTTTAGCATCAGCTGGCGTTTTCTGAAAACCAGGTAGAGCAGGTGAAAGCAGAGAAGACAGGCATCCATACTATCTGCACCCGCCTTCTATTTTATGTAGTCACAGCAGAAAGTCCATTAAAAATATATATTTACTTTGATGTCACATGAAAAAGGTGACAATGTTTGCTGCTTTTGTAGCTTAAATTAAACAACCTTGGTAAATAATCCTACACTTCCCTATCATAAAACATATTAAACAATGAAAAGTACTTTTTTCTGTTTCAATTTCATTGTACTTTGTTTGAGCTGCTAAAACTGCAGCCAATAAGAATACTCCACAAGCAGCAAAAGAAAAGAGGGACTTTGGACCTTAACAGTTTAATGAAATCAAAAGTAAAAATAAGAACAAGTTTAAAACGTAAACAGACTTTTCTAGAAAGCAGCCGTAGTTCATTTTCCTGTCTTGTGGAGGGATTAGAATAATCCATCCTGCCCCATCAGAAACTGGAGCAATAGGACGAGTTTCCTGAAGGAAATGTGTGCAAACTGACCGCCTCTGGTCAAACATAGACTTGGATACCGTTGCTGGTGTGGCATACTGTCTGCTAAGAAAGCAACCCAACACGCCTGCACAAACCCAACACAAGTCCTGATCATGGCTTCTCTCCGTCAGACTGGGAAAACTCGGAACTATTCTAAGGTCTTTCTTTAAAGGTATTTCAATGCAATGTTTTGTTTTAATTCTTCCAAAGTTGTTTTTGCGTCTCTGTAAACCCCTTTGGGTGTGTAAAATGTTGTACAAATAAGCTTCTTACTGTGCTGTTTGAAGAGAAAACATGAGCCCATCTGCTCTTTGTTGACAAGATAGCAGGCCAACTTTTCAATTCAACACAAGACTTGGAGCTTGAACGTTAAAGGGCAGACGTTTCCGCACAGCTTTAGCAGCAGTGAGGCCACTCTTGACCAAGGCTTTAACTAAAACATTTAGTTTCAGAGATGCAAACATAATTTTAACACAATCCTGCACAATACAGATCAGGTTTTTCATTTCTTTGGAGGAAACATCCTCGTTTTGATAACTTGTTAGCAACACCAAATATCCTGAAAGAGACACTGAGCAACAAATGAAAAACCCTCTCAAGCTAAAGCCTAATGCTACGCACACTCCGGGCATGAGTGGTGCGGTCAAGAATGCGCTGAACATACGTTTTCTGAACGTGCTATCAGCATATGGTGTTCACACTGGCGTGTTGCTACCCGATACTAGCACACGCATGCATGCATAGTTGGAAGAGGCTTTGGTGCCAGATGTTAAAGCGGTGAAAATCTGGCAAATCTTGTTCCAGGCTTTTTCTGTCGCAGTTTCATTACAATAAAGGAAAGACTTTCCTATAATTCTGGCCGGGCACAAATCTCAATTACTAATTTTTCCTTCATGATCACTTTTCAAACGGATGACACTTCCGTGTTTTGAAAAGGACGCTTGAAAAAGACCAAATACGAGTCCCTGATTGATCATAGTTTAACTGGTTTAACTTTCAACGCGCGGTCAATGGAGGCACGTTTTTTACGTAGATCCCGAACGGATTTAAAACCTGCGTAGTGACGCTTGAAAGCGGAAGCCCAAAACAAACATTGACATGACTTTACATAGACCTTTTTCTGAGAGCGTTTGCTTGAATGCACCTTTCCCAGCCCTGTGTGAGCGCAGCCATTAGTCACATGCATTTGACTTAAAAAGTCAAAGTGATGCTGTTGTATGTTGCTCTTACGCCACACTCAGGTCGTTAGTAGCGTATTGTAAGTATTGCTCTTTACTGACCACAGGCCGCATGAACAGGGTGTGCAGGTGATCCGCCAGTGGATGTGGGACGCCCGTATGATATCCACACAAACTGCCCATTGTCCTGAAAGCTACGTTCACACCGTCCAACATGCGTTCAAGTGACCACTTTCAATGAAAAGTCGACGTAGATGTGCGTAAATGTCCATTTGTGTTCAAAACACTTGCGTTCACTTGTCCCCACAAGAGTTTCTACGACCATTTTCAGGCTCTAAATACTAAACGAGTGGCTATTGAACGAGTTTTAAAGGTTAAACCAGGTTGAACTTTGACTAATCGGGGACTCTGATTTGGTAGTGACGTAAGGATGTCTCTTTTAATTCAGACATGCCAACCATTTGAACACTGCATGCCAATAAGAAGCTATACATGAACATTTTCGCTCTACGGGCTCAGCGAGCGGTCTACAAGCTTGATTTTTCCGTACAGTTTGCCCATCTTTAAGGGCAGTTGTGACTAAGGAACTACCGTGGCTACATGAATACACTGACAGAGAGATGGAACTTTTCTTTTAAAAATACCTTTTTAACATTAACTGTTTAAAAGTTTGAGGAATGAAGAAGACGTCTGTATTCTTTCATGTCAAACATTTTAAGCAGAAGAACATCAAAGTTTGTTTTGCAGATTTCCAGAATCTTCTTAAACTTTAACAGGCTTACAGTCTTAGCTATAATCACCTCAAAAAGATGACAACAAGGAAGGAATCAGAGGAAGTGCTGCTCATCGTTTCTCCAAGATGGACAAATACAATCTTTGAAAGCCAAAAACAACCTTATCAGAAGTCTGTTTGGGCACCTTCAGCACAATGAGTCCAAGTTTACAATAAAACAGGAAGAGAGAGGCACTACATCAAGAGGCATTACACCTTCTTCCAGTTCTCTTTCCTCTCCTGCCATTGTTTCGCTATCATTTCCTCCTGAGAGGAGCGTGCTTTCCAGCGTCATGAAATCTCCCTTTTTCCTCTCCGGCAGCAGTCGCTCACACAAAAACAACAGAGGATCTTTACAAAAACACAATTCAAATTAAGCAAGGTTCTGTAAAGTGTGCGTTTGTGATCAAATAAAATGAAAAAGAAGTGGACACCACTATATCACATTTTGCTAAAATAATTAACAACTTTGATCCAGTCTTGGAAATAGGCTGATTAGTTTAGCCAGAATGAAGTAAGATGTGGAATTCTAGAAGAGCTCATCAGTTGAAGGGTTTGCTGAACAAACTTCTCTTAAGTTTTTATTTTTGAAGCTTTAATCTTTGTTCCAAGCAGGCCAACCTGGAAAATGAGCAAACAAGTCTCAAGGCTCCACATGCAAACGACCAAAAACTTTTCAGTACATTAAGATCATGTTTAGAAGTGACTCAAGAAGAGTTCATGCTGGATAATTGTTCTTCCGTCAGAGTTGGGTGTGCACTACATTCCAAGTGTAGAGTTGACTCAGGATTAATCTGGATTACACGCTTGCATGCATTTTTACACAGTGTACTTCACAATGCAGTGTACTGCACAATGCAAAGTACTATTATGGGTCACTAATGGTCATCAAAACCCCCAAAGTGACCAATATGGCCATGACATTTCATGTTTTAGAATAAAACTAAAAGAATGTATTTTTGATTTGTTTCTGCATCTACTGCAAAGATCATTTCACACATCTGTTTCACCAGTGAGAATCACGCCCATGATCATAGCAGGGTTTAAACCATCGACTGCATGATAGGAGCTGAACTTTGTTTTCTTCTGGCCAATCAGATGTCTCAAGAAATGAAGTTGGTGTCATGTCCAACATTCAAAACATTCAATTTTGTGTAGCCAGTTTAAAGATGTAGCTTTTCTACAAGCTCAGATCCGAGTGGTGACAGTGGCTCCAATATGGAAGCAATCAAGTTGCAAAAAAATGGGACTGAATGCACTTAATTTGGTTGGAGCAGGAAGTTCTCCATTTTCTATGGGTGACGTCTATGGGGCCACTCAATCCAGATGGTCAATGGTGGAGTTTACAGTTAGATGACAATAAAGACGTATTTATACCATTTATGAATTACTTTTATGCTATTTCATTTTCCTTAAAAAATAAAAAATCCAAAAAGTAAATGTCTAAAGTATTTTGATGTAAAATAGTGTTAGAGTTTGGCCAAATACTTTTTTTTTTTAACCTATCAGCCAACATGGCCAGAGTCTCAAAAATAACATTCCGGCTCCCGTGTGAAGGTATTATAGTTATTTAAAATCCGACCAAGAACAGAGTAATGTGCACTGCAAATTGTGCAGAAGGAATGTTCCTCCTAAAGCTGGAAATAAACGATAATTCTCCAGCAAAAACAACAAAGTTCAGACCTTCAAAGCATCAACAGTCGAAACTACAAGAAGAAATTCAGAGAATCTGCTTTTAGCTCCTAGCTTAGTCACGGGATTTTTACAAAAATGCTTGTCAACTTTAAGTTTTTTCTGTAAAACTTTAAAACATTAGAATTTATTTGAAGAATTACTGCTTTGTTTTTGAATGGAACTGATCAAGCAGTTTAGTGTTCTGTTTTATTTATGTTCTCTTGTTTTTGCTACTCAAAAATCCTGAGCTCAGTGTCGTGCTCCCAGGCCGACTTAAAACCACTACAGCACCAAAACCACCACTCAGCCTCTCCACTGTGGAAGTCTGAAGCTTTACGAGTGAAACAGTTGTAAATGTGGTCATTTTTCTGGTCATGTTTTCAGACGATTAAAATGGGGCAAATACAGCATTGGTTGCTAATAAATATCGCTTTGTGACCGTCTACTCTGGGTGACCCTTAAATCAGTTCTTGACACTTTTTGGTTTGGGAAAACCCAAACTGTTATTACAGCCCTGGACTCCATAGTTTAGGCTGACGAGCTGTAAACAAGTAAAGAATGTGTGCAGTTAAAGAGCAGCAACAAACTTCCCATTTCTGAAATTTCCCTTCAAGAGCTCACAGCTCCAGAGAGGTTGGAGTGGTTCTGTGAACCGTTGGAGACCAGTAAAAACGGTAAAAACCACATCTCAGCCGACCTCGTCACCCAACATCCGTCTCTTTCAGTTCTCCTCAAATTCCAGTCTGAACTGAACCTCTGCAGCAAAGATCTCTGCTCCCAGAATCTGAACGTCTCCTCAGGAGGACAAAAAACTAATCTTAGTGTAACAAAATAAAAGCCTCTTATATTTAAAAACATAAAGCTAATGAACTCTTATTGAAACAAAACCAACAAAATATTGATTTTTGGGTTTTGGAACTTTGCCCTTATTCCACTTGGGAATACCGTTTCCTGTGTTGACAAGATCTAAAATACACATCCCTGTTTTGGCCTTCAGTTTCATAAAAATAGGTTTCATTGACATGACAAATGAATAAATTATAAATGAAAGAAAGGCCTATTTTCGCATTTATAAAACATTTACCATTTAAAACATTTCATGCATTTTATAAAGTTTATAACCTATATCTTTATAGATTATAAACACTGATAGTATTAATATCAAGCATAAAATAAGCCATACAACTTTGTTTTTGTAACAGAATAAACAAAAATAAAAGCATGGCAACTCATGCAAGTGGTATTTGCTTATTTCCTCAAAAAGCCAACACTTCAAAAATTGTTTAATTAGATTTTTTGTATGCACTTAATCCTGTAACTTACAATTTAACCAACAAAATCTGTAACTTTTTAAAAAGAAATCTAGCAACAAAACAGTCAAATAAAATATGATTTTGCAGGTAAAAGTTTAAAAGTCTAACTCTTGGTCAGATAAGCAGTTGGTTGCAGTAAAAAGGAACCCTCAGGTTCCATCTTCACTTTCTACACCAACTACTTTTTAAAGCATAGACATTAACGCTAAACAGTTTAAATTATTCCTAATATATTCAAGTAATAATTTGATTTCTACAAACAAAAATTATAAATATGATCTTAAAAAAGAAAAATATACCAGGATTGGGCTTGGAAGTTTATTAATATGGCCTCTAAGTGAATAGTTGCAGAGTAATAGAAAAAAAAGCTCAACATTTCCCAAACATCCACATATGATCAGCTAAATAAATGTCTTACCTTGCCTCCATTGGAAGACGGAGTCTCGTTTACAGCTAAATTCCGTCCGTGAGACATTTTGTTTGTATAAACAAGCTTAAGCCCCCCCTGGATTACCATAAATGTGCAGCCATGACTGAAAAATGTGGATTAAACCCAGACATTCACCCCCTAGGAAACAGCAGGAAATAAGAGTCAAAAATCAAGGACAGACCGTGGGCAGACAGCCCTATCATAGGAGTGAAAAGAGTCTTAACCAGATTGGGATAATCCTTTTAGCTCTAAAGCTTACAATGACACGAGATGTTCTCCAATGGCCCTGCCTGCTTAACTAAACGCTGCTTATTTAGAGGAACAACACAGGTCGACCCACTGCACAGAGGTAGAGTTAAACATTGTCAGACAGAAGCGAATGTTGATACACAAGCAAAGCTCTGCTGCTGAGTAACGGCTGCCCTTACAAATTCAGGGAACAGCTCCTCACAGGAAACTAAGCAACTCCACAGGGTGTCAGATGGGATCACATGCATCAAGGGCCGATGGAAGGAGCATTAACATATCGATTAAAACAAGAAATTAGATTAGGAACCGTGGTTAGATGTGGATTATTTTAATCATGAGGCTCCAAGTCAGAAAACTTGTTGTATTAACAGGTTAAGACGGGATTTAGTTTCAAGTCCCAACTTTTGATCAACTGACAAAGTGTCCCCTGTGGTCTTTTAATCATGATTGTGCTGTTTTTAGCCAAAATAAAAACACTTTAAAACTGTTTTTGGGATAGTTTCTGCAGAGCTGCAGTAGTTCATCAGAAATTCAAATTCAAATTATCTTTTTACATACGTCCAACGGCCCAAAGCCAAACTTGTTAATGTGCTTGAAATAATAGTTTATCAAAAGCAAAAAACATAAAAATATTGTCAGAATCCCTGCAACCAAATAAAAATCAAAGTTGATGGACAAATAACTATCTTTCTGTCACGAAATGACCATTTTTTCCCCCCAACTTTCAAAAACAAAGATGCAAATTTGACCTCCAATGTCTTCAATGACTTTGCTCAACACAAACAAAGCTCATCGACAAAAGATGAGGCGAGTCAGTTCTCACTTTTAAAATCTCACTAGACATGTTTTACTGGACTCGGTCCCAAGTTCTGGTCGGACCAGTCCGATCCTGGATTCTTGCAAAGCCACTCCTGTAACTGTCATGTTTGGAGCTTACATCTAACAGCTCTGAGGACAAAGGTGTCAACATGATAGACTAAAGCACAATGATGGAAAATGGGTCAGTAATTAAAAGGTTAACAGATAATTGATTAGAGTGACCTAAAACCAGGCAAGCTGTAAAAAATAAATACATACTTGACTAAAAGCAGCCAGCACCCAAGGCAAGTCAATCATGCTAGAGGTGAGATGATATAAATTCACTTTCTCGCACTCCCTTTCAAGGAATTAAGCATCTTTGACAACCATAATATTTAAGATATTCCATCTGCCCTGTACTGTATGTATAAGTGCAAGTGTGTCAATTAATAAGAAAAATTATGACATTAAGAAGACAGTATCATTTTGTGTCATTTTCTCAATTTTCTAATCAATGTATGAATTACTATCTTAAATAGATATTATCTATCTCTGCACCTTTTTGTTTGTTTTTATTGCTGACATCAACCAAATTTTTTTTAAAAGTGTTCTTCATTGATGAAGCTCTGTCATGAGTTACCTTTTAGTATAGCTTCTATCGCATGATACAACATAGTTGTCAACATAGTTTTATTCTCCAAATACTGGGGCTGATGTGGTGCAGCGGTAGAGCGTTAGACCTCCTATTGGAGGTTCATTTACCGCCTTCCCTGCCCATCTGTTGAAGTGTCTTTGGGCAAGACACTGAACCCCAGATTGCTCGTGGTGGTTGTAGGTCATGTTAGTTTCCGTCAGCAGAGCCATAATCAGTGTGTGAATGTGTGTGCATGGATTCATATGACTGTAAAGCCCTTTGGGCCATGAACCAAGTTTACACCATTTACAGTATTGGGTTACAATTTGCTTAAGCGAGCACATTCCTGTGCCATATGTCTACAATAACACCTCAAAGTCATTTAAAACCAAACATGGCTGCATGTTGCACAATGCTCTGCGTTTAGTCAGTTACAATACAGTGCTCGACTAAATAGTTTGAGTGAACCACTCGTCCAACGTCAATAGTTCGCTTTTCTTAAGATTTCAATCAACCTATATGACGCTGATGAGGATAATGAATAGAAACAAAACCAGATGACCCACATTATTGCTTAATGGTAAAATATTAAACACTAGAACCTTTCTAGTGTTTTCTGGAGAGCGATGATTGGTTTGACACAAACAGGCAAACATCCTAGTGAACAGGACAGTTTTCTCAAGGCAAATCGCAAGCATGCCAAGCAGAGGACCAGGAGACAAAGAACTAGTATGAAGTATTTTATATTTGTCCTGTAACATACATGTTTTGAAGCATTTAAAACAATTAAGCTTTTATCTTTTTTTGCCCCGATTTTTTCATTTTTAACTGATCCAAACCATGAGTTTAAAACCATCTGAACAGTCAGTGTGGACACGATCCAAAAGATGAGTTTTTTAATCCATTGCATCCCCACTGAGATTCTTTGAACTGACCAAAAAACCCTAATAAATAAATCTTTTTTTCCTTATTTACTAAATAAGGAAATTCCTTCAAAATAAAAGTGTTCAATCGACTTGTGGACTCCAACTAAGCTGTAAAAATACACCAAACTAGTGCCTCAAGCAGCCTGCAAACTCAACAATCATGATGACTGACTCAACAATTGACTAAATAATGCAAATATACTTGAATTATTTTGGTAATTCTGTTGTTTGAGCAGATACATTCCAGATACAACCAGGAAAATACACTTATCTAAACACATTAAATTTAGTAATTTTGAAGCAGTAAAATAATAAACCAAAGTGCACTGATATAGACTAGGAAATGAGGAAGAAAAGACTGCTCCCAACTTGAAAATAATCTGTGACAATAAAGTCCTTTACACCAGAATCATACCAGCAAGTACCAGCTTTTTGTTCACGAAAGGCCTAAAAATGATATTTGAATGCATTTTAAGCAAATCATTCACCAAGCAGGAGTATAATTGAACATGCCATGAAAAGAAACTACTATTGATACTTTGAGACTCAATAGCAGTCCAACAAGTCTGTACTTGCTGCAGGATAATACAGCTGGGAGCAGGAACTAGAACAGAAAAATATTAACAAATGTTTTAGTTACAGAGTTGTGCTGTGAGTCATGCATGGCCTAAAGAGAATTTTTGCTGCACAACTCAGATTCTTTAAGTGGCCACAAATGACCTCAAAGCAGAAAAAAAAAACACAAACAATGTGTTCTTAGTTTGTTACAGTCCAGAAAAAAATGTTCTCCGTGCATTCAATAACAAAATGTAATAAGACAGTAGAAAGTTCATACTAATACTAAGTTTTATTGCTTGTTTTATAACTTGTTTTGAACAGGGACGGAAAGATGCCAGTGTCTCTAGGAAATGACCCCCATGAAAGCGAAGAGGATTTTTGATAGAGATTGATGATGGTTCAAAGAGAAAAACTATGGCGCCACATCTCTGCCATTAAATGAACGGCGTATTTGATAACTGAAGCAGCGTTTCCTACAACTTCACTGTGCAGTCCTAACTGAGCGGGCGCAGAGCTCTGACTGCGTGCTCGCTGCGCTTACCTTGCGCTCGCATTGGCCGAAATTTCTGGTCAAATCCGGCAAGGTAGTGGGGCGGGACTTTCATTTTTTTTTAATCTGCTTTAATAGAAAAAAAACGGCAGATGAAACGTGGATTAAAACGTTAACGAACAGCCAAGAACAAGGTAAGAAAGTGCAGCGGAGTATTTGTGCTATAAGTTTGACAAAAGCTCACAAAAATATCTCTTATTTCATAAATCATTTGTTCTTTCAAAGGTAATATTTAGGTGATGTGCCAAAGGTAATCTATAATCATATATATGGTTATAGTTTACTCTGAAATGTTTTGGCATGATATGGACCCTTTAAGCTGCATTGAACACAGGCCAAGTCGTCTCATGTTCAAACAGCCAAATTCAATGAAAAGTCTATGGAACCACATGTTAACCTGAATTTCAGGCTTCAGAATGCAGTCCGGTCGCAGGCTCTACGTATGAAACTGAAGTTCAGCTGGAAGTTCAACTGGTTAAACTTCTTGACGCAAAATCGCGACAGCCCTGAACTGTGACCAATCAGAGACTGGGATTTGGTACCGACGTGTCCTTTTCATAACACGGAAGAACCAACCGTTTTAGCAATCACTGAGGAGACACTAATAATTGCGTTTTGTGCCCGGCCGCAATTATATGAAACCAAGACATACTTTTGGAATAAAACTGTGAAAGAAAAAGCCTAGAACAAGATTAGTGGGATTTGCACCTCTGACATTTCACATCAAGTCTGATCGTACTGTAGGTGGTGGACTAGTGAACCTAAAAACAAATGAAGACGACGTCCCTCCTTGCTGCTCCCTGTTTGTCGGCTGTGTGAACACCATCGGCTGAAAGCGCGTTCATAAAACCAGTCCAGCTGGTTTAGATGTGGTGACTGCCTGTTAAACTGCAGGAAAACGAATGCACTTTCCATGACAAAAAAATGTCTTTCCTGACAACGTTGAACGGTTTATTCCCTTACGCAGAACCAAGAGTCCTTATACATGTCGTCATGCCTGAACTGTGTGACCACAGGAAAACAGACGACATAAGATCAGCTCCCTGTGGAACGGTTGTTCCAGGAACGTCAAGGGCTTCATCCTGTGTGAAACCATAACAAATCTCTGATATAAACTTAACTCTGAACTCTCAAGGCCCTTTCAAATAGACACAGACTGTCATCATTTGGACTGGAAAGAAGAAATTGAGGATAGAGTTAAATTACAGCAGCAGCTTTTCACTTTTATTGGTCGCAGAGAATTTTCTACTGAAGGCCAATGGAGCGCATCCTGGTACTTTGAGTTACGTCTGTGGAGAAATGATGGGGCCTGCACAGCACTGTTTACAGTCTCTAATCACATGGAAACACACGGGCTGTATAAACAGATCACAAGTGGTACACGCTCGAAAACCACATCTCAACAATCCAGATGCTTATCTCCATGAACTCAACCTTCAAACGGACTCGCTGCTGGAGTAATGCAGCTCACTGTGGTTAAACTAAAAGGTCTAGACATTATTAGGAAAAAAAAAGATTTTAACTTCTGTGAGTAATCACTATTTTCAAGCCATTTTGTCCATAAATTTGCACTTTTCCATTTTACTGACGAGCTAAGCTAATTAGCTAAATGAGGTTAAATGACTTAACCATTTCACGACCATCTGACACAGCACATCCAGGAAGTCGTATCGCACTGACAAAAAAAAATTAAAAATTAGGACCCATTTACCAGAATTGAAGGAATTTATAAAGCCTTACGATGGTTCAGTTAAATTTAAGACCTTTAGGGATCTGCAGCCACCCTGGATTTAAAAGGGGAAGAATGCATTTAATTTTACTTGAAAAAATTGTATCGTCAAACGCATGATTTGTTTTCCTATAGATTTAGTATTTAACAGCCAAAAACAGCTTTTTCAAAATTTGTTGCAAATTCCTGCAAAAAATTTGTCTAAAGTTGCACCTTTGCTCTGTTAAACTTTATACTTTCAAAATCAGTTTATCTTCACCAATTTAGAGTTGAATTAAAATCGAAAAAACTAAATTACATTAAATAAATTCAGTGGTGCTTTGCTATATTGCAGTTCACCTTTTTCAGTCTTGGAATTTTTTTTAATGCAATTTTGCAGGATTTTTTTTTTCTTTTTTTTAAAACAGCCTACTTTGTTCTGTGTCCTGATTGGCTGCAGAACATTGTCAATCATCTCCCCAATCTCCACTGCAGCTGTCAATTAGGACAAAGAGTAATCTTATAGGTCTTAAAAATAATTAAAAGTAGTTTGTAAGTGTATTAAATGTTTTAGAACAATAAAGTCCACAAGTATGAATCATTTGAACTTGAACTGGTGAGTTCAAACAGCCTCAGCAGAGACATGTCTGCTGTTTAAACAGCGAACAGCTGAGGAAGACGGCTGTTTAATGTTCTTCTTTTAGGGAAGTGACTTTTGTTTAACCAGTGAAATTCTGCTATAAATTAATCAGTTGTGTAAAAGTGAGCCTCACCGAGTGACACCCAAAAGCAAACAGGGAAATGCTGCCGTCTGATCGACAGTAAAGGAAGACAGTGAAAGAGTGTGAAATAAATTCAGCTTCACATAAAAAAACAAAAATGGTTTCTTTATATTTTAGATGCCCAAAATTTGTTTAAATTTTAACCCTTTCATGGCATATTAAAAAACACGCCAAAATTTGTCAAATGCATGGTGTTTGTGAAATATCCCACAGTAGAACAACAAGCTGAAATGTAGCGTTTTATTCTTAAATTATTACAATGTTTTTAATTTAACTTAATTATATTAATTAAATATGTTTAACGCAGCATTTCTTAATCTAATTCTGGATCAGCTCCTTTAAAAAAGCCAAGACGCTTTCGTCGGTGTGCAGTGAGTGTTTGTCAAAGATTATGCAGCCAACCGTAATGCAACAGCTGCACAAACATCTGCAGTCTTTATCAACACAGGGTGTGAACCGCGAACGGCTTTTCTCCTGAGCGCGTTTGCGTCAAAGCGATGTGGTCAAGCCAAAGATGTTTGGAGGACAGTCAAAGTATCTGGTTTCAGTATGAAGTCATGAAAAGAAGCATAAAGAACTGTAAAGAGAAAGAAATACAGGATTCATGGATATAAAAGCAGCAGAGAACACGAAATACACAAAACAAAAAGAAATAAAATTAAATAAATATCATGAACAGGGAAAAAATGTGCTTGAAAGAAAATGTTGCTTTAGCCAAATTGTAATGAATAAAACTAACATCTTGAATTCAAAAGGTGAATTCTGAATTCTGTGAATTCTGTTGACACAGAGTAACCCCCATCACCCTTTCCCTCCCCATTACTAAAAGCTCTCCAGTTGTGTCAAAATTCCTTCACTACTCATTGCTCAGTGCATTCTGCGATTTGTAGAGCTGCCTACATCTCCGTCTACAAATCAATTGCCAAAGAAATATCCCAGAAGCGTCTGCGAAAAGTTAGTGCGTTAATGCTCACTAGATTGGCTGTATTTAAATTTGGGGACATGCATGTAAAAACACTTGAGTTAAAATTTTAATTCTACAGAAAAAGGCAACAAGAATTATCTCAGGCAGAGAATCAGTATTTGCATTTAAAGGTAGTGAGAATAGTGTCTGAATTGTAAAATCCAGGGCAATAGTTTTGCACTGAATTGTTTTTTAGAGTTACTTCTACTTGTCTATAAGTGGATGCATCAGAATGAAGCGGGGCAGAGAGCTTGTGGCACGCCACTCAGAAATGCTATTTTAAGCTTAATGTTTAACACGTTAAACACACCAAAACACTTTTTTTTTTTAATCGGAGTGGGTCTCTAATCACAACCTTTTTGGACTCAACCCATTTCAGGGCTGCTTATGTTTGTGTAAAACATGACGCACGTCAAGTCTGTGTTCACGGCAAATTACAGGCTTTAGATTAATAACAGTTGTGCCTTCATAGAGTCACTTCCTGCTGCTCCTGGTGTGGCGGCTCCTTCAGAAAAGGTTGGTCCTGCGTTTGTGAATCAATGAGCGCTCCCTCGGATCAGCTCGGTTTATCATTTGCAAGCACACGTTGATTCACAATCAGTCAATCTTTTACAGATCTGAAGCATCGACCCTGTGTATCTGCTTCCTCTTCTGCCACGTTCAAGGGGGTCCAGGGGAGCACGTTGCTAGGCAACACAGACAAACATTCTCCAAAATAAACCATAAACAACAGCCGCAGTTCACGCTAGGTGAGTGAAAACATGCCTTGAAAAGTAATACGATGTGCCACCCGCTTTAATTTGTTGTCTCTGCAGGTTACATTAGAGGCAGAGTTGTTGGTGCCACGACTCTGGACAGATTTATTAGTTAAACTGCAGTAAAGCAGCTAAGGAGATGCATTGCAGACACTCCAGCGTATGACGGAAAAGCATGGAGCTCAAGCTGGGAAAAGATCAGCAGCTGAAGCGATTTGTCAGTGCGCTGAACACCTTCTCAGAGGATTTTTCTTTCAGGAGCAGGGCACTAGCAGGAGGTCAGGGTTCCCCGATTAACCCTGAGGTAATGCCGGCCTGCCTTGCAGGGTTGGCGTGAGTGAGAGGAGTCCAGCGGCTTAAATTACATCCCTTCCTCTGCACTCAGCACAAGCTAGGTCACTGGTTTTAGATGAACATCTAACTTGCATTTCAAAGGCTGCAGGAGGAAGGCCAGCGGGTTCGTGGTGTCGTTTTTACCTATTTAAAAAGGTTCTTTTGGAGAAGCTCCAGTTTATAAATCTGAACCCAAATTCCATTTAGATGAATTAAAAAAAAGAAAAGTATCAAAAGAACACATTTAATCGATGCTCAAAAGCTCAGATTGTAAATAATTGATCCAGAAACGAGTTTCAGTCGTGGTGTGTGACGTGTCCGTCATCTTAGGCTGATGAAATGTCAAACTGTCATTCCGCCAAACCAGATTAAATCAGCAGTGCCGTTATGAACATGACACACAGCAGAGTGTGATCCTCTGATCCAAGAAACTCATCAAAGGCCTTTGACACAAGCAAGAGAGTCATGAAGTCAAATGCATCGGTAGAATCAGCTCCTCTCACCTGCTACACAGGTTAACATGTGTTGTGTCAATCACTACTCAGCGGACTATATTGGGGGTTTGCCATTTTATTTGGGGTGTCTGAACGTGTCCAAATATCCTCCCTAGTCCAAAACTACTAAAAAATAATAAAGTGCAGGACTATCTAGTGCCACGGCTTTTAAAACCAAGTCAGACACAGAGTTCACAACTTTCACTGCTCTCTTTTCTATAACAGCAAATATGACGTCATCGATTTCACAGAGTAAAAATCTATTAAACGCAAACATGCTACAAAAACTAACTATTAATCTGCTGAGTACTGATAGTTAAAACTTGGATGGCTTGGTGTAGAAGTTATCAGAAGGTTTTGTTATATCAGCCCACCCCAACCGATTACTGTTTTCTTAGAGAAGGCTTTCTATGACAGAAACCTCAGACGCGTCCCATCGGGCGGCTCTTAGATAATTGGAGCCAGTCAAACCAGTCTGCAGTCTGGTTAAGTGTTATACAAGCTGCAAAGCTCATTTGGTTGTGTGTTTTTTTCTCATTCATGAATAAAGCCGTGTCAGAGGCCTTTGATTCTCTTGAAGACTATTTTAAGACCAACACCGCCTGCAGGAAAATCTCCCGTTTAAAAAAGCTTTGCGTTTTCGTCCTGATGATCTAAAGGGTGATTAGCTGTGTTTTTCCTTAATGTTTCTCTTTTTTTTGACAAAGATAGAAATGTCAGTGCACTTAAGAATCCTCTTTGCCTTTGGGCTGCTCTCTGTAACAGTCAGCCAGTCGAGATAAAACAAGCCATTATGCTTCGAATTTATTCTGCTTTTAGAGGTTTAATTATATGACCAGGATGAAAAATGTTCATCCTAAGATACATTTTCTTTAATAGGAACTGTTTAAAAATCAGTTTGCAGGGTACAAAGCCGTTTTTTTTCCCCCCCAAAGGATTTGGATGACAAACATGTTAAATAACAGGCGTAAGTGTAGGATAGAGGGACTCTAAAGCAAATGTAAACATGTAGGAGGACACATTTAGAGGCTGACAACATGACATCTGACCCATGAGAAAGAGGAACCACTTACAAATACTTTGCCATCGGGATAAGAGCAAATACAAATATAGAGTTTGCTGTTATCAGATACATTTGTTTAGAGGGTTAAATGTGATGCATAATCCTAATTTCACTGCTACCTCAACTTTTTTGATTGATTTGTACAATAAAATTAAAACATAAAAATGTATATTATTTAAGATATTACTTTAAAACTTGATTAGAAAATTGAGAAAATCAAAGAAAATGAAGCTATCCTCCCGACATAATTGTTCCTCATCATAAAAGGATATATTGACACGTATGCACATAAAACTTACTTGTCGTCAAATATAGAGTTTCATTGTTCAAAGGGTTCATGTGTGCATTTATTTTTACCATTGTTAGAAAAAAAAAAGACAAAAAGTCATGGTATATTTTATAGCTTTTCTCCAATATATGCACATTTTTTAAAAATCTTTTAAAAGGTTGTTTATTTCGCTTAAAACAACTTTACTGGTACTTTTCATATCTATCAGGCAAATGTACACAAATGAACCGTAAACCCTTCATGCCTTAGGTCTAATTTGCCATTAAATCCAGGACTGTATGTCCTTTTGTGCATATATAGATGCTTTTTTTATAAATAAAAAATGTATATTATTATTTTTCCAGGATCCCCATTAATCATTATTCTTTCAGGGGTTCAGGAATTAAGCATCACTTTGAAAGGAAAAGACATTGAGGACTATGTTTTTTTTTTGTTACAACTGGAAATCAAATGAAGGAGTTAAACAAAAAAAAAATACTTTAAAGTAAGAAAGAAACTTGAAAATGTTGTGATTTTATGGCTTTTATGTTATTAACACGCTTTTCTCCATTGCAGTTGAACTTCTGAATCTGTAACTTTTGGAATTACATTCAATTTCATTTTTATTTTTTCTTATGTAAACGGTTTTCACAAAACTGGTGATTGAAACTGAACTCAGTTGGAAAATAAACATTTTAAATGAGGAATTCTTGCATTAATTGAAGCTCTTTCTCTCTGGAAAATAAGAAAATAGCTCTTTAATGATTTAGCATTTACAAAGTTAAAAAAAAGCCTAAATGTTTATTTTAAGCCAGATTTTTAGTTAGGAATGTCAGCATGGCCTGAAGGTAAGTCTGCATCACAGAGGAAAGTTTCTGCTCTGCAGGTCCATCCTCCTTAATAATTCAAAAGGTCAGAATAATTAATTTAAATTTAAGTTTAAAAATGTTTTATGGATAAATTCTATTAGTTAGTGACTTATTCTAACAAATAAAAACAGAAGAACAGTTTGTTAGTTGACCTTTTCCTCCTCCTCCTCCTCTTCTTCTGGCGTCTCCTGGTCAGGTTCCTCCTTTCGGTTCTCCTCTTCACCTCCGCTTACTTTGACGTCCAGCTCCGCCGGTGCCTCGTCCTCTCCCTCGGATTCGGTGTGCGAACCCGATGAGGAGCGACTGCCGCCGCCGCCTCCTCCTCCTCCTCCAGACGCCGCGAACCGTCTCGGTTCCATCAACTTCCGAGCAGCCAAGCGGCTCCTAATTAACCTGCCGCCGCACCTGCCCGGTTCATGGTGTCCACGCGCCGAGCGGCCGCCGTGCTCCTCCGCGGCGGCGGGGGAAACTTGCCAACACGGATTCGAACTCTCGCTGGACGGCTGTTGGGACGGCGAGCCCCAGCAGACGGCTGTAGTCCCCGCGTCAGCTGGTCGGCCGCTCCACGCCTTCCCTGCCCTTCATACCACACACAAGCTCAGTCTGCTCTGGCCCCGCCCACAACGTGCCAGCGCCGACCAATCAGATCGCCTGACCGCTTTCACCTTCTTTGAAAAAGCAGCTAAAACACGAAGTTCAGGTAAAACTTCGAAGCTGTCATGAGTATATAGATACTAAAACACAATATATCAGTTCCTTTCACATTTATGTATTTTTATTCTTTTATTTGTTGTTTTAGATGTCCGAGTGTCCATCTTTCTCTCAACACAGGGGCGTTTCCAAGGGGGGTTCAAACACATTTGGGAACCTCTAAAGCCCCCCTGAGAAAACTCACCTCATAAGTTCCACCTTTAATATGATTTTTTAATTTTAATTGAATAAGGCATCAAACCAGGATCCTCTTAAAGTGAAAATAGTTTCAAACTTGAAAGTACACAATGCGATCTTACATTAAAATAGAAAATTAGAAAAATAAAATTGCAGCAGGTTGCAGTTTGGCGTCAGAGGAGAATCGGACGAGTGTCCATTCTGGTTACTAAGGCTTTGCTAAACTTCAGGTTGACAGGACTCTGCCTTTATGGAGTCTTTCACTCATTTTCCATCATATGCTGTCATGGATGCCCATGGAAACAAAGGTTGTGTGGGTAGTCTCTAATATTGCAGTGATTCTGATAAGGTTTTTAAGGTGCTGCTGCTCAGAAAAGTAAAATCCACGGAGTCAAAACACGTTTAAAAAAAACGTATGTTTGCATAAATGCACATGACAATCGGGCACACAGAGGGAGGAAACCTCATGAAGAGCAGAAGAGGAAAGGGCCCTCCTCCTTCTCTAGAACAAACAAACAACAATGTGCAGTGGAAGGATGCTTTGTGATCACAACATTCCCACGGAGAAATATTCCAGCAATGAGTAACAAAATTAGAGACTGTGGGGAAATTGCATGCAGGAAGGGAAGAATTACCGCTCAGTCCTGCAACGCAGAAAGGATTACTCACTGATTTATCACAATTTCACTGCAGTTTATTCAATCTTCATTCCTTCTCACAATATAAAAAACTAAAGATCACAAGATGAATGAAATCCATAAAGGATGGGAAGACACACCGAGCTTGACCTTCCTTCATGAGTCAAACGTTACGTGAATCAGTTCTGCCAAGTTCTCAGAATTCACATCCAAGAGGCTTTAAGAGAAAAACATCATTCAAGTTCTCATCCAGATTTCCTCTCTCCTGCATGGGAGAAAAAAATCCAGGTTGTCAGGTTAAATGCTGCAACTTGACATGCAACTGAAGGTCAAACCAAAATTCATTAGAATGATCTATATTTGTCCATGCACAGTGGTATAGTGGTCAGCCCTCTTGCCTAAGAGTGAGAAGTACCAGGTTCAAATCCCAGCTGAGAGCCCTCTGTATGGAGTTTGCATGTTCTTCTTTTGCATATGTGGGTTTTCTCCAGACATTCCGGTTTCCTCCCACAGTCCAAAAACATGCTTTTGTGAGTTACTTGGTGTCTGTAAAGTGTCTTCAGGTGTGCATTTGGGGATATGTGAGTGTGCGTCACAGACATGGTTTCTTAAACTAAGATTATCGTGCTTTTGAAACACTTTTTAAATAAAATTATTTGTTTTCCAAGACAAAACATAAGAACAAATCCCTGAAACTTTTTTTTAACTTTCTCAAGATCCAGTGTTTACATTGTGCTTTTTTGGCACTGAAGACAAGAACAAAAGTTGCATCCATTATTTCTATCTATGGTTTCATGGCAAGTGCAGGATGCAGGGACACCGCTAGAGGGCACACTTGCATCCAACTTCCCTTTTATACCTGCTCTGAACAGTCAAAAATTACTTGAACCCGTTGAGAAAGAAAAAAAAACACAAAACTTAAAAAAATATTTAAATCTACAGTATGTCTTGAAATAATGAAACTCAAGATACAACTTTAACTTTTGCAGGAAAGTGTGCAAACACAAACCAGAGTATTCTCTGCAGGAACAGATTGATCCAAATAGCTTTTTTTCCCATAGAGTTTAGGCTTTTCAGAGACTGAATAGTTTTGCTTTGTGGTATTTCGTCTTAAACGTGTTTCTTCCTTCTGTTTTACCCGAGTATTTCTGCTTTGATTAATTTGTTTTCACAGTCACACCCACGAAATGAGAACACAGTGGCTACTAAAAGACGAGCTCCACCTGAACCATAATTAACCAGACCAAACAGGTTTACAGCTGTCAGCTCGGCGACTCCGGTCTCACTGTAAGCATGAGCCGCAGTGATAGTTTGGCACTTTTAAGATAATTTAATGCCTCGTTGTGTTTGTTCATCAGCTCCTGTTTATCTGCAGCTGTTTGTGAGAAAGAATTATCTTGAGAATGGAGTACAGATTGTGATTTCACATCAACTTGTAGTTTTAATTGTCATAAAAATGCAATTTAAAGGTGCAAATCCTCTGGAGAAGGAATTATATTGATTGAAGAAATGCTGTTTTACACCTATGGTGCTGACAAGTTATTTTATTCATTTATTCATAATGGGACATTGCAATGAAAAACTACAACACTCTGTGGTCTTGTCTGCGTTGAGACGAGAAGGTCATGAGTTCAAATCCAGGCGTAGTCATACCATAAACTCTAAAAATGGGACCCCATGCCTCACTGCTAGACACTCAGACCTTCAATTGTTTTAGACTTTTTGTTGTTGTTGTTTTTTTTTTTTTTTTACTGTTTTGAGTTTTTAATGTTTGACTCCTTTGACTCCTTGTTTGACTCCAATAATTTTAAGGCGCCATATTTGAGCTGAGTTAAGTCTACATGGTTAAGAAAAAACAGAATTAGCCAAAGGCCAGTTTTCATCTGAAGTACCCCGGCTGTGCTGTGAAAAGGCTAAAACAAAAATACAAAACAAAACAACATACAGATGCAACACTTATCATAAAATTAGGATAAAACACAACATCACAACACATCACTACATTCAATCACAGTCAAACACTTCAGCTACAAATTTTTGATTTTCTCTGCATCACATTGTTTTTTGTTTAGGTAAAAAAAAGTGATGCAGTTACAGCTTCTGCTCAGTTGGTGGCACTATTTATTTAAAACAAACTGACCAAAAAAAGAAAAAACAAAGAATAAAAATCCTTGTGCTCCTGATTTGAACCTGTAAGTGATTCAGATCCTTGTTCTTGGGTGGACTAAGGTGCTGCATCCAGAATTTGGATGAGTTCTCACTAAATTTTCTAGAAGATAAAAAATACAACACTTTGGCCAAAAATTGAAGAGGATAACTGGAAACGTTTTAGCCAACATGACAAACTTTCAAATATTTTATTTCTCCTGCTCTGTAACTATTAGACAGGGAGACAAATGCCGTTTGCCTGCAAGTTCAGCTGTTTTTCTTCCTACATTTTTGCTTTATTACTAAATATTCGATGAATATGCAAAGTCAACCTAACACTATACTCCTATAAAATAAAAAAATAGACTGTAAAAATGTGGGGGGGGGGGAGAAACCTTGTGAAAAGAGAAAAAATTGGGTCCCAGTTTAGAACCCTGTGGAACACCACTATTGAACCACCTTTTAATGCAGTTTCCAGAAATCTGATGATGACTAAAGAACTTGTTTGTCATCAGTTCTAAACTACAGAGGATGAAGTTCAAGATGGTTTACAAGAAAAACAAACGGAAAAAAAAATTTCACCCAACTGGAGCCAATTTCTACTACAGAAACCCTTCTGAGATGAAACATGCTTCCTGTTATGACTGCTCCTTTTATGTCAGACCTTTCTGAATCACTTCGATCTTTCCTGGTAGGCCCGATCTTATTTTTGTTTTTTCACATGTCAAGAAGCCTGCTGTTTCTCTGATGCTGGCCACGTTTCACCATGCGCTCTGGATGCTGCAGAGCAGATAGTGCGACACAACATGTGGCAGGTTAACCGGAAGTTGATCTGAGTGTTCCATTGTATAAATCTGAGGGGAAATGTTCAGTTTCAGGAGAACTGGGAGGGGGAGAGTAGAGGAAGGTGTTTCTCAATGGAGAAGGGAGCATGGTTTTTTGAGCAGGTTGAGACTTGGCCATTGTAAGTTAAATGCATCTTAAATGATCATCTGCAAACATCAAATATGGAAATGTAGTCTTTAAATGATTCAGCGTGTACCTCAGTTTAGAGATTTTAGTCATGATTGTGGCAGCTTTGAGGTTGTTTTTTTCTTTTTCTTACACTTTTAGGAACCACTGGGTTAATCAAACATATCTACAGGATGGAAGTTTGTTGAAATATAACAACTGAGGGTCAACTTACATGCTAAATACCAAAGAAAAGCTATTTTTTACATCAGAATATTATACAAATATTACAAAAAAGAAGTTTTTCAACAATGATTTATCCGTTGACTGGCCAAGCTCTTTTAATAAACATCTACATTTGACAGTACTAATGATAAACCTTCTTTTTGAACCCCTTCCTACTTTTTAAACATCCTCCATCATTTGCAACCCTTTTCCCCCCCTTTCTTGTACCCTTATCCCCCTAGTGCTAAATTCCCAATCTCTTTTTTCTCTCTTCCCTTCAGCCCAACAAGAAAAGTATGCAAATATAATTGATATAAATAAAGTTTCGCCTCACATTCAAAAGGGTTTATATAAATATACACCTCGTGTGTCTGAAGATTGATAACCCCCTATTGTAACCGTATAATCTGTCCAGCCCAAAAGCCTTCAGCTCTCATCTCCTTGCTCAGCTGTTGGACAAGAAAATCTAAAACAAAAAAAAATTGATTTATGTTGTATTTCAGTGGAGTTTCGTGGAAAAAAGGATTTGATGTTGCATTAGATCTGCAATCAGAAATCAAAAGTGTTTTAATTAAATTTGAGTAAAATAATAGTAAAAATGATGAAACTTTTGTAATAAAAATACTCACTACAGTACTACATATCCCTCAGTTTGAAAACATTTGTCATTGAACAAACATGTCCAAAGTCCGGCACGTGAACCAAATGCGGCTCAGCTCGGACGAGGAAAACTAGGACTCACATGGATTTATTTGTCTGCAAGCAGATGCATCAGAATGAAGCAGAGCAGGGAGTTTGTGCCCCTCCTGATGTAGATTTTTGATCTGCTTCTGATTCACAATGATTTCAACAAAGAAATTCTCAGAAACTGAATTTTAAGCTTAATTGTCCTAATATATGTCTTCCATCATGAGAAGAATGCTGCAAGAACATGTTAAAAACTCCCAAAACAAAATTTACATCAGCAATTGTTGTGCGACCCATCCGTGACGTCTGCTAGCTAATTTGTAAATTGTCAATTGAAAGTAAAAAAGAAAAGTTGACAGTGAAGGCCACAGCCAAGTGAAAATTGGCATATATTTTCTATGGAAAATAAAAAAACTGTGTCTGCCAAATATGCCAAGAGACTGCAACTGTTTTCAAGGAGTTCGATATAAAGAGGCAGCCAAGACATGCTAACTACAACAAGCTAACAGGGAATAAACGGTGAGTAAAATTTCCATTAATTTTGGTAAAAATATATTGTATTACAATAACATTTTCTTTAAATAGTTAGTTTGCATTTCATGCTGTTAAATAGTACATTTGTACCTCACCAAATCTGACTCTCTTTGCACAAACACCCCTGTCATAGAAGGAGAAACTGTGCTGTACTGTTGCTGTTCATCTCTGATTCAAATCAATTCTGGAGGGATGGGGAGTCGGGGTCAGAAATCACTGCTTCTCATCACATCAAGAGGTCTCTCGATGTGTTAGTTGGAGTTTCTGCTTTTCAGCACATCACACGTGTGAAGGAAAGCTGCAAGAAAACAGCTCTCAGTCAGATCAGAATCTCCAATATGTGGATTAAACGTCCCAAAAAATATTCAAATCACGAGTCACAATTACAAACACAATGATGATTAATTTAGGCTACGGAGTATTTGAAGCCATGCCAGCGACATGTGAGGTACGGCAAGCTGCAGATCTTACCTCTGATAAGAGGTAAGGAGGGGAAATCTACTTCTGACAAAGACATGAGTAGGCAGACTCTTACACATTAAGCGGAAACAAACTTCCTGTGAAAAGATCTTTAAACATTCTACCCAAATGTACTTGTATTTTGGCCTATTGTGTAACTCTTTAGGTTGCTCAGGGAGCTCCACCCATTCCTCAGCAATACAAACGCCGGGTGTGTGTGGCCTTGAGGAACCATGTCAAGATCAAGATAAGCAGCATGCTGACAGTTTTCAGGTTCGCTGACTTTAACCCAGCGACGTGTGATGTGAGCTTCCTGTGTGTTCAGTTTAGAAAAAGGAACATGCAGCGAGAAGTTCACCAAACTTGAGTTTTTCTGAGTTTCTCGGTATCAGACAGAGCAAAATAAAAGTGTTAAAATACCCTCCAACATGGCAGAGCAAACACTTTTGCACCATTTAATTGCTATTCCTCCCATCAAATGACCAACCACCCACTTTTTCAGGGTAGAAACTAAACATTACTTGAAACAGTTCAAGCAAAAGAAGGAACTTAAGTTTATTTCTGAAGTGACAAGACTTTTTGAAGAGGAATTGACTAAAGGAGTAATGAAAACAGATGAAGCATACTGAACCATCTTCAAGAGTGATTCTCTGGCCTGCATTCAAGAACGCACTTCTAGTACATGTTGTTCACACTGGACGGTTGCTATCCAATACCAGCACATGTACAAGTTAGAAGTTTGCTGCAAAATCTCATGAGTTTTGCTTCAGGCTTTTCTTTCGCAGCATTCTGACATGTGAAAGACTTGGTGTTGTAGAATTTCAGTCGCTCACAAACCGCAATTATTAATTTCTCCTCTGTGATCCGTCTTCCAATGGTTGGCACTTCGGCGTATTAAAAAGAACGCCATCCATGTGTCACTCCTAAATCCCAGATCCTGACTGGTCAAAGTTCAACTGGTTTAACTTTGTGTTCAATGGCTGCGCGTTTTGTATGCAGGGCCCAAAATTTGACTTAAAAACTTGAGTAGCGATGCTGTCCCGAAACATCAGAAACATGGATGCTAACTGCACCAAGCACGATGCCCTGAGGTCCAGGAGGGAGGTCCGCTCTGATGACGCCATCAACAGATGAACAGAGCGTTTCTAATATAAGGATTCTGACCTGAAAATTTGAAGCCATAAGTGAGACTTTACCCACCTCAAGGAGGTGGTCCACCCACCAGTCAATCAAAAACAACACATTCCTAATGTTCTAGAAAGTTAAGATACATTTAAAGAAATTTTACAAAAGATTCCCACAGGTTTTATGAATAGAAAATAAAGCTAAAATACACTAAGAAAAATATTTGAAACAAGACTGTAAATGTATCCACATTTGATATAGAATCCCACTTTTAAACATGGGAGTCAATAAGAAGGTGTTCCTTTCTGCAGCCTGTCTCCAGTGGTCATTTGCTACCTGATCAGATAAAGCATCTCTCAGGAATTTAGGACCTAGTTTAATGACATCAGTTTTTTCTGGGTTTAGGACGAGAGAATTAATTGTCGTCCAGGTTTTGATGTCTCGAATGCAGGCATTAAGTTTCTCTATGTGGTTGTTCTGGTCAGGTTTAATGGAACAGTACAACTGTGTATCATCTGCATAACAGTGAAAGTTAATACTGTGTTTCCTGATTATGTTCCTAAGGGCAGCATGTAAAGCATAAACAGGATGCGTCCTAAAACTGAGCCCTGTGGGACTCCGTAGGGTTTGTGTTCATGTGTGTTTGTGCATGCTTGTGTGTGCATGTGTTTGTGTGTGCTCGTGTGTGTGATGAGGGGAGTTGGGTGTGTGTATGGATTTGTCCATTCGTGTGTGTATAAACATGCGTTTGTATTCATTTGTGTGTGTATGTGTTAATTTATCAGTATGTGTGAATGGGGGGGGTGTTTGTGCATGTGTTTATTTGTGTACATGTAGGTGTGTGTCTGTGTTTGTGTATAAGCCATATTAGTTACACAAACATGTCACTCCTTACAGATATTTCTCTGTTAATTGAAATTAAATTAAAACTTGAACTTATCTGTTTCTCATCTTTATCTGTCATTGTCATAGGGAAACTAAAAACATTTTTTTTATTACTCAAACTCTAAAGAACATTCCTTTTCTTAAAAAGGTTCAGGAAATAATCAGGTCACTTGGAATTCCTCCCTTCCTGCCAAAGGGGCAGCATTAGATGAATTTGTTCAGTAATGAGTGTACTGACATTTCAAAAAGGCCAAAATGAAGACAGGCATTTACAGTGGTGGTTTTCACACTGTACGTGCTGCATGTCAACCCCCTGTATTTGGGGCAGCCATGGTGCAGCAGTAGGGCAGTTGGCTTCTGATTAGAAGATTGCAAGTTCAATTCCTGCCTTTCCCACCCATGTGTTGCAGTGTCCTTGGGCAAGACGCTGAACCCAACGTTGCCTTGGGTGGAAGGTTGGAGCCAGTGTTTGCAGCAGAGCCTCCATTTGTGTGTGACTGTGACTGTAAAGTGCAATATACAAGTATTTACCCTTTCACAAACATCTGCTTTCTCTTCTCCCAATATCATCGTTCTGGGGAAACATTTTTCAGAGAAAAGCTTTGGTGAAGCAGAAGCTCGTTTTGATTAATGACGAGGCAAACTATTAAGAACCTGTTTGGTGAAAGATGCCAAACCAGAATCATTTCGCACTGCAGTGGCACGGCTGTTCATCAAAGCACTTTAAAGAAATGATCATGTTTGTGAAGAATAAGTTCAAAAAGTGAACAGAAGTTCTGATGGTGTGAGATTTCTCACTGCAAACCCTCCATGCTTATGGGAAAGTCCTAGTCATGTCAGGTTTAGCTGTGAGAGCTGCATCAGTTTCACACCATCCTTCCTGGAACTAGTTTGCCAAAACAAACCAAACAAACTAAAATTTTGGAAAACAGTTGTTCCAACACCGACTAAAAACAGTATGAAATGTGTTTTCATAGGAGATTAAAAAGGTATTTCGTTTTAAAACGTTGTGTTTAAAGTGGAATCAAATTCCATCTTTAAATCCATAATGAATTGTTTATAAAATTGAATCAAACTTTATTTATAAAACACTTTTCATCCAAAAAGTGCTTTAGAGACTAAGAGCTTCTCAACAAAGACCTTCTCATAAAAAATCTGAAAACAGGGAAATAAAGAAATAGAATAAATATCTAACCTGTTTAATTCATTCATTCACTGGCTGAGCAGCTGCTGGCCCCATAAGAGATTCATGCCCAAAATTCATTTTTACTGCGTACAAGGTGTGTAAGCTAGCAGGAAAGAGTGTAAACAAAGGAATGCTGGGAAATTACCGCGGCTAACTTCTGCGCCAACAGTGCCGCCCCCACAAACCAGAATCAAATATCCAATGGACTCCTGTCCCGCTTGTCCCACAAAATGCTTTTCTAGGAACGCTTTTAATAGAAAAAATATAGTTGGAGTGGGAATTCAAACACTGTTTAATCTCTGTTGCAGTTTCTTTTCAAAAGGTTGAGCCTGAAAATGTCCTCTTTCACCTATTCCAATGGAAGTTAAAGTCAGGGTTGTGGTTGGCACACATGGTGTGTAGCATTTTCATGCACATTTGCTCCTCCTTCTTGGAAATCAAAACAGACATTAGTCTGCTGCTCTTGAATCTCAAAGTTTTCAATTATTTTAGAAGGACTTCCAGAAGATGCCTCCTGCAGAGCACAGAGATCCTCTGACCAAGACATGAACAGATCTATAAGTGGAAAAGAAGAAGTAAAACCAGGGTGGTCATTTCTGCAAACTGCCATTTGTCAGTCGCCGAGCCTTGTGGGAGAACTTGTCGCCGCCCCTTTGACGTGCCGAGCGTAAAACTCCCTGAATAATTTCCTGGCTGCTCATTTTCAAATGAGCAGCTTCAGAGAGCATCCTGGCTGAATGACTGCAGCTCGTGGGCGTGAGATTACCTCAAACCCACCTTCTTGGTTTCAGTTGTTCAGGCAGCCGCAGGCAGCATGTTGAGCCGAGCCCTTCAGCTGGATTCAAAGAGTGGAGGTTCTTTGAGTTTTCTCTTTTTTGGTAAGATTCTAACTATCAGCTTCTGTTTGACATGAACCGTCAGTCTGGGAGGAAGAACATAACAGTTGAACCCTTCACTCTTGCTCAAGGTTTGATCCTGATCATCTGCTCCATGTTCTGCCCTCCTCCCCAGGTGTCTGCTGGTAAAAATACGTCTGGTTTTCTCCAAATTGAAGACAAAAGTTGTCCCCAGAAATTCCGTTTTCATAAGATTGCAACAAATGAAACATGTCTGTAAAGCCTATTGACCTTTTTCTGACTCATGGTTATTTTCAGAGAGCTGCAAAAAGTCAAACAAAATGTTTGAAGTTCTTCAGCGCTGTGGGCATCACTCAGGTACAGAAAAATATTGATTCAGAACTCATTGACTCATCTGCTGTTCAGTTGATCATCCTCACAGGGACGTGTCGCTTCCACAGACGGAGTCCGGGATTTAGACTGCTTTGGTCGCCATGGCGAACCAATGTACAACTGTACATGGAGGCCGGGACGCAACACAACTCACAACACATACACGCTAGTTGTCAAACAAAGGTAAGTAGTGCATCCTTCATGAACGCCAGGTCACTAAAAGTCCTCCACAAAAAATATGGTTGCTATGGTAACAGGTGGCAGAAAACGGAGTTTGACCCGTAAAAGACAATATGGCCCGAATATCTAGTGCCCTGGAATATAACACAGTTCAGACACATGCTCACTGCTACTTTTTTAATGGCAAATAGGATGTTGCCCACATTAAATAAGAACGAAAACGTTTTAGAAATGTGTTTTGATAGTGAAAACGTGGATGTTTAGTACACATTTTTCAAACTCAATGCATTGGGTTTCCAGAGCACTGGATTTTGGAATTGTAAATTCGGACACCCGGTAAAAAATGGCAAATGCCCCAGATGCCCTAAGAATTCAGACCCAAAAGACTTCTCATGACAATACATGAACTAAAATGTCATGATCTCTGACCCTAATAGTTTTTACCTGGCCTAATGTTTTTACTTCATCCTTCAGGATTACACTCACAGAATTACACTCATTTTTTTTACAATAAACTTTCTTCTTTTTTCCGGTCCAGGAGAAACAACATTTGTACAAATATTTCTAATTTTTACAAGACAATCCGCCTATACAAAGGTGTAAATATGAGTGTGGAGATTTTTGAGAACCCACACTCTAACAACTGCACAAAAGCTATTTTCCATGGTCGGCCAGAGAGACTGTGTAAGTGTCCACACATTTTTATATCTATGTTCTCATCCTTTATTTTTCATATCGTTTTTTGTTTCTGTGGTGGTTTTCCATTTTTCAGTGCGCTGTGACGCTCCTGTAAATGTGAGCTTCAACCGCAACAATGGAGAGCTGAGTGTGTTTGTGACCTGGGAACAGGGAGTCGCAAAGCTCATCAACAAGTTTGTCGTCAGATATAAAGTTCTGGGCAGTCCTTCCTGGAATGAGGTCAGTGAATTTGTTCTTTGATTTGATTTTGGAATTTGGATTTAGCTTATTTCAAGCAATTAAAACAAAACTACTACAGAAGACAAACAAAAGAGATTTATCTTCTCATTGATGTACCAATAAATCTTTAAAAGAGGCAAAATAATGCATTGAACTCAAACTACTAAGTAATAGATGATCAGAAAGGGGCAGGTAGAAGGAAAAAGAATTATGAATTTTCATTTTAATAGAAAAACTATCAGTCCAAATGCCAATAGTCTTAAAACTAACATCAGGAACATGTCAAAAAAAAGTTTTCTAACTTTATCGACAGTTTTCAAATGAACAGTTTTTAAAGGTTTGTGTTCCGAAACACTTTTATCCTCAAAGTTTATCTGCACAACCTTTTAAAATCCTGCTGAGCGTTCTAAAGTTTCTAATTTGCCTCAAAGGTCTGACCATCTCCATGTTTAAAGTTAAATCTCTCGATATAAGTCAAGACAAACAACTTTTGCAAAAAAATGAGATGTAGTTCAATACGGAAATGCCAGACGGTGAAGATAAAAAAATGAAAAAACAAGTTTTTTTTTTATGAAAAGTGTTATAAAATCTGTAGAAACTTTTGCTACAAGCTCATGGAAATATTTTAAAGTAACAGTTTCACAAAAACTGTTTTAAACAATTGTGTTATTAAAACCAGCATTTTATCTGTAAAAGAAAAAAACATTTGTTACCCATCTATTACATATTTATTAACATAAATTACAACCGTATTCACTGTTATATATGTTGTTTGGTGCTGAGTTTTGAAAGAACAAAACTTCAGGCAAGAAGAAGCGTTTATTAAACCTTTGGGAGTGAGTTGCTGCTTTAACAGCTTTCCCATGAATTACTGAGGATTTTCACGAAAAATAAAAAAGGTATAATCAACTTTACTGTTACATTTTGCTTACCTGCCATAAAAGTTCAAACTGAAACAAAGACAGATCATGGTTGTGTTTGTTTGTTTGTGCTTTGTTTACAGTCATTTGTGGAGTACCTGGATGCAAAGACGTGCAGCGTGAGGAACCTAAACCCCTCGCTGGTTTACGCTGTGCAGACTCGATGTGTCACTAATGAGAAGTGCTCTCAGTGTCTGTGGAGCGACGTTTACGTCGTTCCCATGGGTAGGAGCAGCCACTTTC
This sequence comes from Oryzias celebensis, assembly GCA_014656515.1. Taxonomy (NCBI): domain Eukaryota; kingdom Metazoa; phylum Chordata; class Actinopteri; order Beloniformes; family Adrianichthyidae; genus Oryzias; species Oryzias celebensis. Next base: position 4,491,978 of record BNCR01000012.1, read on the forward strand.
TTTCTAAATGATGAGTTCCAGAGCAGAAAAGAATGTGGCGATTGGAAAAGAAGATAAATAGAAATGTGGAACTAATTTAAAAGACTGAGACTTATTTCGTAATCATTCCGTTTAGTGGTTTCAATCTATTAGTTTAAGGACATGTATCAAGAAGGTGGAAATCTTTTCAAGAACAGAGAAGAAGTTTTACTCTGTTCTTGTTGGACTAATAGGATGTCCCAAAACCTTTTTCTTTATATCAAATGACCAAAGAGCAAATGCTGAGAGAACAAAATGTATAAAATCAGCAAATGTATAATTAGCTAGACTGAGCAACAAATGTTTGAATTAAAGTGTGAAATTGGTGGGTGTGAAAGACAAGAATGAAAAACAACTGTTATCACAAAGATCAAAAAACCCTGAAAGTAGGCCCAAAAAAAGCCTGAAAAGAAAACAAAAAACCCCAAAAGCAGAATGTTTTAGACACCAAAGGATCAAAGAAAACTACTGAAATAAATCATTTTTTTGATCTCTAACAAAGAGAATTCTTACTGAGTAATGCGGTCTTTCAGAGGTCACCACACAGCACGCCGCTGTCAGCATCAAAGAAACGGACATTCCTGAGCAAACAGGCCGGAGGAGGATCTCTGGAGCCTTCACGGTATTTGTTGTTGAAACTCAAGGAAATACCAGCAGAACAATAATCTAACGTTATCTTAACGTAACTTTCTGATGAACAGCTACACGGTTGCCACCGCTTGACCATCGGGAAAGTGTCAGGAGAGCCCCCACGCCAGCAGGTGGACACCTGTCAGTCGGATTTCAGGTTGATCCTGTCGTATTCAGCCTATCAGATCAACATCAGCGTGTTCAACAACGCAAGCATCTCTACACCTGTGAGCCACATCATTCCAGAGCGGGAGACCATGTACGGTTGGTACACCCCCAACTCAGGGCTTCAAAGTGGAATTAAAAGGACTATGGAATCAATTCCTGTCTCTGCAGACTTTATGCTTTGGCCTTTACCGCTGATCAAACATGATAGGAACTTTAGATACCCGAGGTTTCTAAAGCACAACCATTTTCTCCTTAGATGAAGACGATGGAAGGCTGAATGTGACGGTCCACAACAGCACGGCTTTTTCCATCCGCTGGAAGCCCGACGTTCTCAAAGTGTTCGTCTGCTATTCGCTGGAGTGGAAGGGGAGTGGGCAAACGCCGCTGTACAGGTCCTTTTATGAGGACATCAACAACTACAGGACCTTTTCTCCTTTACCAGGTGGGTAGATTTGACCCAAACTCCATAACAAATGACTGTATATTTGGTCTGTGCAGAAACTGGATGAGCTGTTCATGTGTAAGCAGTTTATACTGAAGAGCAAAGCATTAAATAGACTTCTACCACGGAGCTCATCCTCATGATTATATCTGGTGTTGGACGGAAGCGTGTTTAGGTCCCCCACAACCTGGACGGTTAGGATTTTATTATTATTTTGAAAAGCTCATCTGACTTTTGGTGATTCTTGATCATTTTCTTTCTATAAATATATATATATATATATATATATATATATATATATATATATATATATGTATAGTTAGAAATATATATTTGTTTCATCCTGTGGGTCAGATATTGTTTCATTATTATTTTCATTTTTTAGAGGAGCAGACATACAGGCTGCAGATTGTTACTTTAAAAACTTAAGAACAAAGTTTTTGGAATTCTTGAGGAAAGTTATTCAAAGACTTACCAGTTGGTGTGAATTTTTGTCTTTCAGAGCCGTTGGAGCCTTACAAAAGATACAGTATCATTCTGCACACCAGACCTGATAAAGACACTTGCAACATGAAGAGGATAAACAACAGTGAGAGCACCTATGGGAGGACATACATTTATTTCCTGGAAGGCTGTGAGTTCCACACTGCCCTGCGTTCTAACCTTACGATCCACGCCGACTAGTGCTGCAACCCACCAGTGGTTCTGTGTGTCCTGACAGCTCCTGTGGGTTCTCCTGCAAATATCAGCAGCCACAGTGTGACGCTGAATTCAGCGGTGGTGTGGTGGTCGTCCATCCCAGAAGAGCAGGTCAGAGGATTTCTGCGGGGTTTCATCATCCACTATGCACACAGCAACCAGAGAGGAGTCAGAACAGAAACCAGTAAGCTGACTAAGTCTTATCTGTAAATCTAGGCAAAAGTGAGCAAGTGAGAAATCTATAATTTAGAATCAAGAAATTTAGGATCTAAAATTGAGAATCTAGAATTTAATATCTATAATTAACAATCTAGAATTTAATATCTAGAATTTAGAATCTAGAATTTAGAATCTAGAATTTAGAATCTAGAATATGGAATCTAGAATATAGAATATAAAATTTGTAATCTAAAATTTAGATTGCATCATTTTGAATCTCAAATTTTGAATCTAAAACTTAGCATCTAGAATTTAAAATCTAGAATTTGGAATCAAAATTTTTAAATTTCGAATTTCAAATTGAGAATCGAGAATTTAGAATCGAGAATTTAGAATCGAGAATTCGGAATTTAAGCTGATCCAATTTTTATCCATCATCTGGGTTCAGGAATAAAAACTCCTGCAGGTTTCACAAAATCAACATTACAGAAAACTGTAATGTAAAACTGGAGAAACTTTGCAAAAATTATCGAAATGCCAAAGAATTCGTGATCTAGCAATAGGAAAGATTCTGGACAAAGACTCATTTTTGACCAAAAGAAAACATCTGAATCACAAAACTTTGAAGAAGAACTATAAAACAAAAGAGAAACTTTCTGGAAAATTAAGTCTGGAGCCACTGACTGTATCAGAGAACTGGACTGAGTGAGTGTGACGTCACTCAGAAAATGGTTTACTTCTGCTTCCAAATAAAATGAAGTCAATTCAGTTACCATTTCTTACAGACACAGCCATGCTGTAGACGAGATCAGTAAGCAGTGATTGGTCTGAGTCCGTCTAAGTTATCATACCAATGGCAACCATTCTTACTATTTAGCAAGTCTACACCCTGACCACTTGAAAAGCGGGCTACATGAAATCTGTCAGTTTTGTACGTTGGACATGAGGGCCAGCAGGCTCCACCAACTACTATTTTTAAATGGAGTTGGTCAGTTTTTACCTTGAATTACCTGAACTACAGAAAAAATATAATGAATAAAAGGAGAATTATCAAGACCATTGTTAAAAAGAAGGGTAACAGAGCCAGGGTTACCCAGTCCACTTTTCACATACAATCAATGTCTGAATTCTTTAGAAAAACCATTTTAGGACAAATTAAAGCATCATGGTGGTCGTGTGGTGCTGGTTTGCAAATCAAGACCTGAAAGGACCAGGATGAATGGATATCTGGATTCTACTTCCATTCGGCCATACAGTGGTCTACCTCTGATCAGATGATCACAGGTTCGATTCCCTCCTTGCCCGCCCATGTGTCGCAGTGTCCTCGGACAAGACACTGAACCCCACATTGCTCCTGGTGGTCATAGGTTAGCACCACCATCAGACTGTGTATGAGTGAATGGGACTGTGACTGTAAAGCGCTTTGGACCGTCTAAGAAGGTAGTAAAGTGTTTTATAAGCATACATCATTTACCAATCAAACAGCACAATTTGTGACTTAGGAGAATGTGGGTTCTGCAGCAGAACAACAATCTAATGACACCAATTGGTCCACATGTAAATTCATTCAGTCTACATTGATTGTTTGAGCTTAATCTAAGTCTCTGTGATGATCTACAAATGCTGGAAAACGTTTCCGAAGTGTCAAATTTGAAACAATTTTGCAAAGAAGAGGAGAACACAACTTATCCACTGGAGGGAAATGTTTGAACGACCATTTTTCTGGAGTTTTAACATTGAGGCTGAGGAGTCCTTCATCACAGTTAGTATGGATATAGTAACTACAATAATGGATTGATGCTATTAGGCAAAAGTTGCCTTTTTAGGTTGAGAAGCGAATGACTCAAACTACATTAAGGGCAATTAAGTTGGACTCAATGAGACATGGAGCGCTGTCTATCCTGATGGTGCAAGAAGATACAAAAAACCCAAAGAACTTCTTTGTCATTTTAGCTCCGGATAAGTTCAAATATTGTTTTTAATCTTCTGTTGCCTTTTCACAGACATAACAGTGGGTCCAAACTTGAGCAGCTACAAACTCCAGGAGCTCAAAGTCGACACCGTTTACCAGGTCCAGGTGTCCGGTTTCACCTCTGCCGGCGCAGGAGTTAGAAGTGCAACAATCTTTTTTAAGACAGAGCATGAAGGTTTTATCAAGTCAAACATGTTTCCACCATTCATGGTATAAAAAGTAGCTTGATTCAAGTGTTTCTCATCTTTCTTTGCATAGGATATTTCCATTTCACAAGTGTCATCAAAGTTCTTGTAATTGTGATCATTGCTGCGATGTTTGGAACCCTAATACTAAAAAGGTAAAGCTCAGATGTAAAAAGGAAGTGGAGTACCATTTCAATCATCCAACTGCTCTTTCATCTCCACCCAGAGCCAAATCTGTGTTGTGGCCAAGCATACCAAATCCTGGAAGCAGCAGCGCCGTGCAGAAAATAGAGGGTTCCTGTCAGCTGGTGAGCATCCATTTTATACATCGACATTGTAGTTTTCTTACAGAAGATGCTCCATATTGATGTCACTGTCCTCGTATCAGGAACTTCTTGGAATTCTGGCCACTCTAAAGGCTGAAGAATGGGACACAGAGAGTCTCCAGATACTTGAAAATGACACTCTGGTCCCTGCTTGCACGTTAGCCGCGGTGCTGCCACTCCTTGGTGCCTTTGAGCTGGAGGGAGACCCGACAGAAATAGCTTCCAAGTGGAACCAGAAGGATTTACAAGATGATCCTGGAGATTTTTCACCTGTTATAGAGGCGGATACAGTTCTGGAGAAGCAACGGGCAGACTGCTTGGCATCTCCCGTGGCTTTCCCAGGTGACTACACCACGATGGAAATGTTCCAGCAGATGATGCCAAAGATGCCTGCACACGACGCCACAGCTTCAGCGATGAAAAACAAGTCAGAGAATTTCACGGCGGTCAAAACAAAATTAGACTACGTACGACAGTTTAGCACCAGTTCAACATCAACAGATGTCCACGATTTTTGGATAGAAGCAGGACTGCAACAAACACTATGACAATGGAACCTTTAAAATAAACTAACTACAGCCATGTATTCTGGAAGAAATATGAGTTTCTAATGTAATTTATGGACTGCAAAGCATACACAACTGATGCCATTCAACAGACTGAAGATTGTATTCTACATTGAACAAATGCCCTTCCTTCTCTGGGTGGTCAAACACCAGTTCGCTTTCATCTCACAAGCACACGCATATTCCCAAACAGCATTACAGGAATAGGACAGGAAAAGACCAGAGGAGAGCAGAAATAGCCGGTCAGTCCTGGAGATAAATGTCTTCCTGGTGTGAGCAGTTGCACGTTCTCTCTAAGTGTGTTATGGTGATTGGATCCGCCGTCTTCCTGTGTTAAGATTTGTTGGATCTTTTTGTCTGTTCAGGAGTGTGACAGCAGAACACTGGTGTATCATAACAAACTGGTTCGTTCTAGCTGGATTTAGTGTTATGGTGTTGTGTATTAGACGCTCAGTTTGGTCATAAAACAATCAATGAATGTTGCACACTAACAGCGCTCTGAAGGCTCTTTAAAGTGAATATGTTTCATGTAAAAATAAAAAAAATTCAAAATGTTTCTCGTGCATTTAATATTAGTCATTTTTTGGTGAAATGTAGTCGATCTGCAGGTTCCTGCATCATAATTATCCTTTAATTTTCTAAAAGTCTCAGTTTCTCCTACTTCTACTCATACAAAGACATGCAGATAATTGATATAAAATTCTAAACACAAAAGTTAGCAAAACTGGTGGTTGACAGTGAGCGTCTTTAGTTTATGCCAACCAAAATTAGTAGTAAGTAAATGAAAACCAGTCAACTGCTAATCCACAAAACGTCTAAAACAGGCCTGACATTTTTGTGCTAATTTTATATTTATAGAAAAATGTATTTGTCTCTAATGTCACCAGCAACATTAGGTTTAAATTAGACCGTTTTATTTCAGAAAGTATGAATATACTTAAGAATTGCTATGAGTAAAACAAAGTAAAAGTTATATATATTTTTAATTGGACACTATTTAACTGGAAGAAAAACAGAAAAAATAAAGAGATGTTTCTGCCCGGTTTCGAACCGGGGACCTTTCGCGTGTGAGGCGAACGTGATAACCACTACACTACAGAAACCGCTGAGTGCCTCGCCAGCTATTTTGCAATAAATCCACGACACGTCATCGGATCGAAGGGCACATTGTGAGACTAATACACAAGTATTTAATATTGTAATTATGACATTGCAGTTTAGTATGTGAAACAATAATACAAAAATAATCTTATGTCACTATTTATTGCGCTTCACTTGTGTAAAGAAGAGGATTAGGGCCATGGAGAGAGAAATAAAAACCATAGCAACGGGAATTCCTCACTTTAAACTCAAAAAGTCAGAATTTCCAATCGCCGTTTTATCACTTTCTCAGTGGCCCTACTCCTCTACCGTACATTTGAAACCACGTGAAACACAATTTTTAAGCTTCTTTTTTTTTTTTTTTTTTACTCAACATCTTTAACCATCGAGTTCAGTCATATTAGAAAAGAAAACCAACAACCATAGAGAAAATTGTCTTTATTGGTTTTGTGGAAACATGTTTATAATTTGCACATACATCTAGTTTTCTGAAAGAAAATTGTTTAACAGTTTGTCTTTTTTTGTTGATATTCAAAGTTAAATTCGTCACAGACTACCAGTTTTCCTAAAGCCTTTTTCTTCATGAAATGTTTAAGCAACCTCCCCCTCACAAAACTATTTAAAAAAAGGAAAATTTATTTTAAAATATAAATAAAAAAAGTCTTGATCTGAATCCACTGGAGACAAAACATTAAAAATTACAAAAAGACCCATCTTAAATCTATTCTGCTAATAATGACAGCTTACAATACTTTAATATACCTTTCATAAGTTTTTTTTCTGTTTAACATCCAACATAAGTCTCAGAATTTTATTCCACTTTTCTGTACAATCGTAGTCGAGGCACTTTTGACCTTTCACCTTTGTCTTGCGTGCGCTTTCCTCAGCTCTCTGCCGTGGTCTTCACATGAGCAGAAATGACAAAAATGAATATTTATGTACACCCACAAATGAACAGTAACAATATCCGATCCAGTCCTAAAGCGAATGAAATGTGAAGCAAAAATGAGCAAAGCAGGGACGCTTCCCAGAAGGATTACAGTTTCCTTAGAAAAGTTTCAGCATCAACAGAAATCTGCTTTTTTCCAGACTGATGGAAGAACTACTGATTGATTCTGGAGCGGAACATGCCAATGAGATCCTCTAAAAAATCTCAAGAGAGCAGCTTTCTGAGCTCCAAATGTTGGTGAACATGCACGAGGGATGAAGAAGAATAAAAGAGGCCTCATGGACACACATGACAACATTTTAAATTCAAAATGAGCTCAAATTTGCTTAATTTGTCAATTATGTGAAACAAAAATGTTCAGGTTTGAATAAAAAGTTCATCAATATGACTTTTCCTTCATAATAAATCATACAGGAAATGTAAAAATCTCAAAATAAAATGATTTGTTTCTAAATCTTAAAACTTTACATATTAAAAAGCTTAAAAATACTGAAACAATTGGCATTCGTTTGTATGAGGTGAGGATTTTATTTGAAAACATCCTTAAATTTGACGATGTTCTACTGAAGGTTCCTTTTAAACTTGGAATAAAGCTTTCACTTTGGCCACATTTTTCTCAGAGTTTATGATCTGATCAAGCCTCTTCCATTGACTGATGACAGGAAAAGAAGACTTCTCCAAGTGCATGACCAAGTCTGAAAGACCAAGCTTTATTACTGATCTCTGTGATGTTTGTAACAGCTCTGAAGATCCAGTCAGCTGACGGACTGAGACCGTTCCGCAGTTTTTAAGCCCAGATCTCTCTGGTTTGGACTGAGCTGCGGTAGAGTGTTTTGGTAAAAATGAGGACGTCATTGGGTGATGTAGAGACAGAGGAGCTGCTGGAAGTGGTTGTTCTGCTTGTATACACACACGATGGCTTGAAGAACCCGCTGCCCGCTCTCTGGGAGGTCACTTGCTGCCGTCGGCGCCCAGAGAGCCGTCATCGCTCCGTGTCTTGTAGCTGCCGTTGTGCTGGACGCAAGGGGGTGGAGTCATGTCCTCGCTGTGAGAGGGGGAGTCGTCTCTGTCGCTCTCGTACACTTTCGTGGCTCTGCTGTAGTTTTCCTCCACCTGAAAACACGTCAGACATTCCAGCATTCCTAACTGTGTTGAAAACAACATCCTTTTAAAGCGGAAAAGTCTGAATCTGACTCAAACGTTCACGTATAAGGAATTTATTTCTCCAATTATCAATTTTAGAGGTTAAAAACATAAATATTATATCATTTTAGGGTCTTTCTACCATATAAAAAAATAAAAAGCATCTTCCTTTATTTTACTGACCATCAGTTCATCAGATTTTCAGAAAATCATAATTTTATCGTTTGATCTTGTAGACAAGCAAAAGTCCGATCTGTCTCTTAAGCACGTTCTCTCTTCTGGGTGCAAAAAATGAGTCAACTGCCCCATTTGTGAAGCTCTTCGGTAATCTTTTCAGTCGTTATCTAGATTGACCTGCTCTCTTTAGGGTCATGTACACCAGAAACTCATTTTACAAAAAAGTTCAGAGAATCAGAAAAAAAACTTGAGATACATTTCCAAAAAGAGCCTCTGACTGACTGAATACTGATGCTCAACTTCAGAAAAAGAAAAAAGGAGGAAGCTGCTGATTGAAAGAGGAATGAAAACTGCTTCACTGGTCTAGGACTTTTAAAAACGCCAAGGGTCAAAACTTCTCATTTGAACCTGAACAGAGGAGCATTTCCAAGTTTTTCCAACTGAAAAAGTTCTTAATGCTCCAATTTCAGTCTTTGGCTTTAAAGACCAACTCCGATGACATTCCTGTTTAACTGACTGCGCTGTCTCCTCCTTCTGATGGCCTGAACACCTGATCCGCATAATCAGCAGGTAGAAGTGAAGGAGAGCTGGAGATCAGTTGAGGAGTGGATGATCTCGAGGACCAGGATGCTTTAAACCGTCACTAAACTCTTCGTCACACGAGAACGATGCTTTGTTTTCTGCTTTTGCATTTAGGAAGCTCCATCAGAAACCTGTCGGTTCATTTTTATTTCTTCAGCCGGCTCTGATACCGCCACAGAAAGCCATTATTTCACATGTAGATGTACAGGTTAGAGAGCACTTCTAACCATCCTCCCAGTCCATTTCACTGCGAATCAAAACCTCATAAATTTAAATTTAAAAAAATCAAGCAGAAGTGTATTGGTGCAAGCGACTGACGGGACATATCTGACCGGTTCCCCGAAGCTGCAAATCCTGCAGAAGCGTTTTAGCTCACATCTGACTGATTCTTCAATTTAAAGACAAACAGAAAAACTCCTGTCGCTTTAATGCAAAAGCACAAACAATCTCAACGATCCGAAGAAAAAGTCAAGCGTTTCCGATTAGACCTAAAACACCTTTAACTTCCTGTTTTTTATTTATCAGAAAAAAAAAAAACTTTAAACTTTAAACCAACTTCATGAACAACACAAAACCTTTTAGTCTGAACATAAACATCTGTTTCTCAGGGCTTTACCACTTCCAAGCCCTGAGAAACAGAAAAATGTGACAAAAACTGTCAGCAAAACAAAACCCCCATCAAGATAACGCCAGCTTTGTTTAGCCATCAAACGAGCGTTCAGATTTTTATCCACTGAAAAAAAACTAGACTGCAATATGACTGAACACCTTTTATCTCACACCTTTCAGGCTGCTCTGCTTCACGTGGGCCGCTAATGTAGTCTGAAGTTCAAGTTGAAGAGAAATGGAAATTATTACAAGAGAATCGGCTAAATGTAATGTGAAAACTTTAAATCAGCTAGATATCTCACAAGAAAACACTATGTTAAATATGTAAAACACTTTAAAGAGTAAACAACATTCACTGATCATTTTATGACCAAATTATCATCTGGATGACAACAAAAGTACAACAACGCACAATTCCACCTTAACACTAAATCTAGAACAAACTCATAATCTCTGAAGCCTCCCACCTTCATCTCCGCTCTTCTAAAATCCTCCAAAACACCTGCAAATCTTTTTAATTTACACCTTTTTTACATGAAAGCCCCACAATAAAAGCATGTGGATCCCAGGAAGAAAAAAAATACAATTATAAACTCAAGCCGTTAACCTTAAACTGAACCTTTGACACAGTTTTTTTTAACTGGCCTGTTCTTTATAGAAACTTCTTCTAAAGCCTCCAGAAAGCAGAATGTTTTAAGGAGAAACTAGAAAAGTGTTTGTTTCCTGCAGCAATCTCAGATCCTGCAGTGTTTTGTTACATGTATAGAGAAGAAAGAGCTTTCTTTTCTGTATTTTCAGTATTTCTTTTAAGGGAGAAACGCCAATGTTAAAGACCCACTCCAATGAAAATGGTGTTTTTGGTGTGTTTAACATGTTCTTGTGATTTTTTTCTGATGATGGAGGACATAAAATACATAAAAAATTAAGCTTAAATTTGCATTTTGGAGTTCAAATCAAATCATAGATGAAAAATGCAGTTGGTAAAACATTGCATAACATAAACATAGGAAACATGCTGATAGGGCCACAAGCTCCCTGTTTTTACTAGTTTTTAGGGAAGGGGGCGTGGCTGCTACGCTCCAACAGCCCCGCCCACAAGTTAGAAGTGAATCTCTAATGAACTACTGCCACTCTGCAGAAACTGGGTTTTTTGTTTTTGCTAAAAATGCCATAATGATAATTAAAGATCACCGAGAACACGTGGAAACGAAATCAAAAGATGATAAGAGTTGGACTTTAAAGAAGAAAACATTGAATTACAAATGGAAATGTACTGAAATGATGTAAAAAAGCTTTTCATCTATCAGACTGTTTGCAGTCATGTTTGTCCACCATATTAAAGTCAGGCACAGTTCAGGGTCAGTTCATGGTATTCTATTTTGAAGTCACCAGCCCCTCTGCCTCACAAACAGCCATTCTTTATTTTTTTATTTGTTACTGACAATACATGATGATGTTTAAGACTAAATCAGCTATTTTAAATCGTCCAAAGCAACTAAAATAAATGTAGAATTTGTTATTTTTAATCTAGGTTTCACTTTAGGTTTAAAATGTTCATTATTTTAACAAACTTCTTCTCTTAAGGTGGTAAATACTCTGATGAACAGCTGAATTTGTTGTGTACAACTAAAATAAATGTAGAATTTGTTATTTTTAATCTAGGTTTCACTTTAGGTTTAAAATGTTCATTATTTTAACAAACTTCTTCTCTTGAGGTGGTAAATACTCTGATAAACAGCTGAATCTGTTGTGTACAACTAAAATGAATTCTGCTGCTCCTGCAAAGTGTCACATGCTTCCACATGTCTGTGTAACTAGTTTTTAGGAGTTCTAAAGGAGTTCTGAGGAGTGAACATGAGTACCTTGGCCGTTTTGGATCTGCTCTTCATCCTGTCGTTGTCTCTGCGGTTCCTCTTCCTGGACGTGGAGCGCTCTTTCCTGTCCCGGCTGCGCTCCCTCCTCTTCTCCCTCTTCCCACTTCACACAAAAAATAAAAAACCCAAGGACAACCTCACAGACCGCATTCCTGAAGCACTAAGCACAGCTGAGATGTTCAACGCAGAGTTAATAGACCTGACAGGTTGTGGTGCATTTACCGTTTGGGTGAGGGGGATCTGGCTTTCCTTCTAGGGCTCCTGGATCGTTCTTTACTCCTCCTTTTATGACCTCTGGCAGAAAAATTAAATTACAAAAAACTAAAAAACTACATTAGCTGATGCTTTAGAGCCCAAACATTATTTTATAAATGTGTTAATTGTTGGGAAATAGTGTCAAAAGGCCCACGTGTTAGTTTTATATTTTACTCAGATGTAACTTAGCAGCTCAAAGCCAGAAAATAACAAATCTTTCAGAAGAAGAAAAAAAAAAACATTTCTTGTAATATTGTTCATAAGAATTCCAATAAAGTTAAATTCACTTCGTCTGCATTTAATGGACTAAATCAGGCCTGCAAAGTCAGAGAAACAGTTCTTCCTTTGTGTTTTGAACAACTTTGACACATTTTCTTAAAAGGAGGCCCCCTGCTGGACAGTTTGAGTATTTTCCTAAAAGTTTCTTTAACTGAAAACATTGTTTTTTCTTCTTAATTTTGTGTAAAAGCTAAACTTTGGTTTACTTGTTTTTGCTTTGTGCTAAAACTTAAACAACAAATGTTGAGATCTAATAATCATGTGTTTCAAAACATTTAAAGCAGATAAATGATGTATTTTATTAAGTTTAACTGAGTACTTTGTGCTTTGACCATCAGTCTTATTCAGGTAAACAGTACAGTATTATTTACTTCAGAGTATGGTGAACCCTACTGTGAGATTCAGGAATTGCAGGACAATTTAACTTTTTTTTAAAAGTACAATCTAAAATTTTGACAAAGGCTGAGATATAATTAAAAATGATTTGCAAACCTGGAGTGACTTCGGACATGTCTTTTGTCTTTAGAGCGAGAGCGCCGCCTGCGGCCGCTTCTGGAACTGTGAGTGTCCCCACCCTGCCATGACCTCTGCGAAGATCTGCTTCAGAGGGAAATAAAAGCTGTTCTTTGTAGGACAAGAGCACTTCAGCAAAGACATAACAACAAGAAAAACCGCTGCTTACCGGTGTTTCGATCGGGACCTCTTCCTGTGTGATCTTGAGTGCGAGTGTGAGCGCGAACGGGAGCGCCGCAGCCTCTGAGAGCGACTAGATGGGAGCGTCTTTGCTTCTGTGAGCACTGGAGTGTCAGGATCATCAGGTAAACACCTTCAGTTGCACCATCAACATGCAAAAGATCTGGATTCTGTACCTGGTTCTATGGCAGCAGCAATAGTGGACTGAGCTTCCCTCACCCTCTTCATCACACTCTCCAGCTCCTTGGCAGCGGCTTGCGGTGTCAACTCTGGAGGCTTCACGATGGCATTATTGGAATGATTAACCCTGCAGAAAAAAAAACCCACATGAAGCTTCAGGTCTCGGCTCAAAAAATGCTTTTCTTAAAAGAGGACTGCTCTCCTACTTGAGAGGTCTGTCTCCAAACATGACTCCGTTGAAGGTCAGAGCTCTGGCGACAGAGTCCTGCTCCACAAACTCCACGAATGCGAAGCGCGTCGGCTGGGTTTCGTCGCCGGCCATTCGCACAAACTTTACATCTCCCACCTGCTTGAAGAACTCCAGCAGTTGGTCTGCAGTGGTGGTCTGTAGAGGAGAAGAAGGAAATTCAAACTGTAAGCTCACACATATGTGTATGGAACAATAAAGAAGGAAAAGCAGGGAGATTTTCTTCCGAAAACAGATAAACAACAGAGCTCCTGTTTGCTTGGAACGTCAAGGTTTTCTTAAATGGATCTTTTTCACAGAAAACATTCTCCTCAACTGTAATTTGCTGTCAAATTGGCTGCAGTCGTGACATAATCCCCAGTTTTTCCACCATTTAAGGTGAAGTTCCAGTTTTGTCTCTGCTCTAAAATCTGCTAGATTTCCACTCAAGTGCTGTGATTACCTGTGAGTTCAAGTTGCCAACATAAACGGTCCTCCTGATCTCATCGATTTTGGAGGGGTCAACGTTTCCCATGAGAGGGGGCTGGGCGAGCACCGAAGAGGTGGGGCTGAGACCAGCAGAAATGCGATTCACTATAGGGAGGTTTAGCTGTAAAAAAAAAAAAAAAAAAAAGCATAAAAAATACATAAAAAAGCAGCCTTGAGCTGGTAAAGCAAGACTTCAAAGCAGCTTTTTACCGAAATGCAACATATTACTAACATAAAGCGATACAAAGCGGTGCAAAGCCGCTTTTCTCCCCAACAGAATGAGTTGATTCAATTTGATCATGTAGCAGAGGGTTGAAGTTAACTGTGGTCAAACGTAAACAATGATCTGGTGCTTCTGGCTAATAATGGCTACATTTCTGTCTCTGGGTTTTAAGCTGCCATCGTGCCTGCCACCAGGTCCTCCTGGAATTAGATGCAAACACAAAAATCCATGCAGGCGTGAAAGTGAACAAGTCGGCCTGAAATGGTTCTCTCTTCAGCTTGTTTGAGTGTCAGAAAAACAACAACATTCTCTCACATTTTGAAGGGGGCTTGGAGTGGGAATTGGCAGCAAACCTCCACCAGGAATCAGACTGGGTACAGGAGGGACAGGTGCCAAGAGAGACAGAGCCTTGGCCTCTTCTGGAATTTTTCCTGCAGGACAAATCGGATATTATCGAGGGCAAAAGAGCCATTCGCCTCTAAGTCTCCTCTAAGTCTGTACAATTAGCCCACTGTTTTCTAGAGCGAAAAAGCACATAAACTTCCCCCACACAAGTCTTCTACTGTCTACTCAAACCGACAATTACTTTGCTTTTAATACTCTTCTGTGAAACTAACTTAGTGTGAAAAAAGAATTTACTTTTTTAGAAACAAACAGGAGCACAAATTTGTCCGTGAACTCTTTTCATTAAGTAAGACAAAGCAAAGAATGAGTCAACACTTTGATGCATGGGTCACCTGTACTGGAAACATATTGGTCATGAACCATACGATATCAAGCATGGGCGCTTTTCCGCGGGGCGATCGTTTCGCAGTGTTGGAAAGGTGTGCAACACAACAACCCCAATGGCTGCATCACTAATAGCACACAGAACATCAGATACAGAAAAAAAACAACAACAAATTTAAGAACTGTAGGAAACGTTAGCCATAAATTAGCTATGTAAGAAATCAATCAAATTATGAATGTAAATTTATTTTTCTCATGTCACTCTGGATTATAATCTGCTTCCTTGCAGGAGAGGAAGACAAGCATGACAAACCTGCATGGATTTAGCTTAGCTTTCTTTCTAACAAGTTTCCCTCTAAAGAGAGCTCTGGGGAACCCTCTTTCAAAATCAAACATTAGGAGTTAAAGACCCACTCTGATGAAAATGTTTTATACTTTTGTGTGTTTTTGACACGTTCTTTTGGCATTTT
Source organism: Oryzias celebensis (assembly GCA_014656515.1). Lineage (NCBI taxonomy): Eukaryota > Metazoa > Chordata > Actinopteri > Beloniformes > Adrianichthyidae > Oryzias > Oryzias celebensis. Next base: position 4,507,122 of record BNCR01000012.1, read on the forward strand.
TCTCATTACGGAGGGCAAATATTCAGAAAATTAAGTTCAAACTTGCATTTCTGAATATTTCTTTATTCAAATCGTAGTGAATCAGGAGCAGACGGAAAAATGTTTGAAAAACAACTTATTTTTGACAGTCAAAATATGCTGGGTGGGTAAAAAGCTCCCTGCTCCGCTCCAGTCTGATGTATCCATTTGTAGAAAACTAGATCCATGTACGTCCGATGCTACGTCCACATCTGGCATGTGATGCACATTCTGGAATACGCTTTTAAGATACTACGGATACTAGCGCATGTACTCACAGATGAAAGAGGCTTGGTGCAAATCTCACAAATCTTGCTCCAGGTTTTTTCTTTCGCAGCTATATTACAATATGTGAACGACTTCCAGTCGGTCACAAACTGCAGTTATTAATTTCTCATTCGTGATCGATTTTCAAATAGTCTGTATTTCCATGTTTTAAAACGACGCTACGCATACATTACTACCAAATCCGAGCTCCTGATTGTTCAACTGGTTTTGTACATAGAGCCTCAACATGGATTTAAAAAGGTGTGCAGTGATGCGTCAATGTGAGAATTTTGGATGTGGAGGCCCGAAACGCACAAATGTATGCGTTTATGAATGTAAATTTGTTCTTCTCATGCCACTCTGGATTATAATCTGCTCCCTTGCTTCCAACACTAACCGCACATAAGATATGTGTTTTGGGCTTCCGCATTAAAACTCTCACGTTGACACATCACTACGCACATAGTCTATCTAAACGCTTATATGTGTGTTTGGAGACTTTCCATTAGACTGTTTGAATGCGTGTTTCCTAGCCAGATGTGACCATAGCTTTAGTTTTCCTCGTCTGAGCTGGCATCTGGCTCAAAACTGTACTACGGGATAGCTCCAATACTGCTCACTACTTTTGTTGCGCCGGTAAGTTGGAGGTTTGAGGGGCTGTAAGATAGCGGGAGAGCGTATCAACAGAGAGCTCTCAGTAACAGCGAGGGGAGGTTGGGTTTCCCCGCCCCCCAACTCAGATACAAATTTCGAATGGTGTTGCTGGTTTTTTGACTACTACAAACGTCGTAGACATATTTAAAAGACTACAGGGATCGCTTTTACATTAGATCAAAAGATGAACGGAGTGGGTCTTTAAATAAACAAAAAAAAAAAAAACAATATTGCATGTGTTATTATGAGCTTATCAGTTCTATTTTATCTTTAGAAAAGCTGCTTCTCAGTGCAAATATGAAGGACAGATTAAAAGATGATTCCAACACTAGCCCTTCACTACAACAACAGTCGCAGCAGGAGAACAAAAGTTAGCCGTCCTCCTAGCCCTCCTTGTGTGACACACATCCCAGCGATGTGCCGAAGCAACCTGGACAGAACTCAACCACACACAAGCTGCAGCAGAAAGAGAGAGGGGAGGGGAGGGGTTGGACAACAACCAAAATAACAAACGAAAATAACAAAGATAAACACAGCGCTAGAAATCAGCAAAAACTGTTGTTTCTAAGTAGAGACAGTAGAGAGTGGACAAAATGGAATAGTATGAAAGTAAACAAACCGAAAATAAATGGAAAATAAAAAAAAATAAAAAAAAGAGACAAGGTGTCCATCTTGGAAGGTTCAGCTGGCTATTCTCCGGGTCACATTCCCCCTTGAAGGCTGCGTTGGCCCGATCGGGGGGGGGGTAGTGGCTTGGAAAACAATGCCTGACTCAGGCTAGTGTAGTGTAACAGCTGGGCCAGTCTAGTCATCTGATATGCACACATAATCACACAGAAAAAACATACAGAACCAAATTAATAAACTCTGTAGCCATCCATCACCAAGTTACGAGGACAAAAAGCATCAGGTTAGAGGTGACATCATTGTGACCATACTAAAATGGAACAGTGGCACCCAGAAGGATGGTTTTATTATAAAGGAGCAACAAAAATGAATGAAAAAATGGGTGGAGTTTCAAATGACTTGGAAAATCACAATCCTATAGTTTATTCTGTCTGAACCACCTTGTGACACCAAAACAAGAACCTATTCTGGGTGGTTTGAGAAACTAGCTAGCCATGAAACCCATCACCTGTGTCTGATTCTAAAAATATTAGTGACACAACTGTCCATCTGATCGCATAAACCACCCTCATAAATAAAAACACCGAGGTAATAGAAAGGAATAGGTCAAAGTAAGTCGTCTGAGATTGGCACTCACCTTCAGCACATGGGACTACTATCAAAGCTCTGTCAATAAAAACAGTGTTGGTCAGATGTTGCGCCACACCAACACTGGAAGGCTCTCGATACTTTATGTAACACACTTTGGATGAAAAATTCAGTGTTGTGTTGCTGTTGATAAAAAAAGAAATAAACAGCGCGTTACTAAAATATTACACCTTTATGGTTCTACAGGGAGGCGGACCTGCGACTAGGCCACAGGTCCGCGATGTTGCCTGACGTCTAAGGCCGAGGAAGGACGCACTCACTCGGGTGGGTAGAGGCGTAGCTCCTCGATGTCTCCTAAAAAACCGAACAGGGTTCGCATTTGCTCGCTGCTCACCGCCGAGGACAGATTTGTGACCTGGACGACGGTGGTCCCAGGTATCCCGCTCATTGTAAAAAGAAAAATTAAAATACGTTTTATTTTTGTCTGTAGGAATTCTTAAATTTCTACCTTTTCTCAATTAGCCTTTTGGGCACAGCGCACCCTGGAGGGCGAAGCGGGAAACCTCGCTCTTCCTCTTGGGTTCAAGCAGCCACACAACTGGCTATGAGCTGACTAGCTCCCTCTACAGGTTTAGATGCCCCATAACTGCAAATGTGGTCAAAAATGTGTAACAACAGCAAATGCATTTAAATAAACAAAATACATTTGTTTTTAGGGTAATTTCTGTTTGCTTTTGGCAGATGACTATGAGCTATCAAGTAGCATATAAGAATACTAAGCAAAGGTTAATATTTGCTCAATTACAATACTGTGCTACATGGGGAAACGACTAATATAAAACGACCCTTCGTCCGCTATGCACGTTACAAAACTGAGTCATAAGAATAATTCATGAAGTGGGTCATTATCAACATACCAACATTTTATTCTATAAATAAAAATTTAGGTTAGAGTAGATAAATACACTGTCATAAAGGTTACAGTTAGATATAATAAAATTTAAAACAATGCAAATAATTTACTACTGTATAAAACGACTCCTATTAAACATAGAAAACAAGTCTCCGGAAATAGGAGAACATTTACTAAGAAAGAAAAAGGACATTAAACAAACTTGTGAAAGATCAAAACAAAAAATATGCACAATTTTGTAACTTTGAAGCTAGATATTAACTTGAACGTCAATATATATACATATTGATATATTGAAATTTTGCATTATTTTCATACCTAGTTTTCAATAACATCTCATCCTTCTAAGTTATTGGAATTCTTGCCTGACATTTTTTCAAAGCTGACATAACCAAATAGCAGATTCCTGAAATGACTTACATTCATATTTTTCTTGTTTTTCCAGTTTAGTCGAATTGTTTTTTTGTTTTTTTGCTATACAAAGAGTTATGAAGATTATGGATCCTTATCTTCCCTCTGTATCGATGGCACTCGTGTCCCCAAGCACACAAAGTGAAGGTGAAGCTGGGATTGAAACATTAAGCCAGACTGATAGATCAGCACATACCTGTTTCCAGACAGCATGGACAGGTGTCTTCATTTACTATCTTTTCCTTCTTAAACAATCATTCGATCGATAAATCAAAAAAAAGGAAACAACAGACGAGAATCACTGTTTAACAGAATTAGTTTATTTCCAACAGGTTTTTTGAAACGGATACTTCTGTACAAAATCTGGAATGTTGGATAAACTTCTACCAATCATTTCATTGTGAGCGTTTCCACAGAAACCTTAAAAACTCTAGATTTACATTTAAACTGGTGTCTTTGCTTTGCAATTTATTGCTGCTTTTACAATCGCAAGTCACTAATGCCATCTTTGACTCTTCTTTTTTTTATTTAAAAAGAGTATTTACAATTTGATTAGTAAGGTCTAAAACCCACAAATGTCTGATAAATAAATACAAACAAAGTGGGGGCTTAAGAAACAAACCATGTGGAAAATTTAACAGAACATTTTATCTCCCAAAATTGTCTAAAATAATCAGTCAGCTTTTTTTCTTTTCTTTTCTTTTCTTTTTTTTTTTTTACTGCCATGAATATAAAGTGACTGTAAACCCAGAAATGAATCACCTTGGTCTAAAAAAGTCAAAAGTATACAACAAGGACAGGAATCATCCCGTTTCTTCTGTGTAAAATGCACATCACTCATTTGCTCTGGATATTTATCATTTGCCACCCTTCATTTAAACCAGCTCACTTTCCACAGCTCTAAAAAAAAGTTTCCAGAAAATCTCCACAGTGTTTCTAGTTAGATTCAACAGTGGCTTTAAAAAAGCAGAAGACATGACCTGCTTTGGATAAAATCTGCTCCGTTTACATTTACAAACAGTCGCAAGATACACTGCTGGATTTTGAAGTTGCTACAAAAAAAAAAAGTTCGGAAACAAGCCCCACCCATTCAGAGCTCAGCCAATCAAGGCTGAGCCTGCCATTTTGTCTCAGCCAATCCGAAAGCAGCTCCAGGTTTGTACTTCCTGCACTTTCTCCCAAAGTTACACAACACATCCGGAACTCGACACAACAGTCAGTGAAAGCTTCAGGCAGAGCGACAACATGGATAGATTTGCCTTTAAAGCACTACTTTACATAATCATGTGCCATTTTCTTACAAAAAACAAATAATTTCACAGTATAAAATCATGTAAAATTATCAGGGTTTGTTTAAAAACGATGTGTAAATTAAAATAAAGGCTTTTAAGTATTGCTTTCTGCTGCTAATGTACTGTGAAAATGGGGGTATTGCTCGGGTCGTGGGGGTCACAAGTCCTCCCCGGTTTGAACAGTTCGAGGTCTATGGCACTTTGCGTCTCCCAGTGGTTCTGTACAGGGACAGGAAAACAAAAAGCTGCTCAAAAAGTGAGGCGTGATCAAACTTTAAAAAGACAAAAAAAAAGGCAACCTGTGGTCTCTTCCCATGCAAGAAAAAAAAATCTCAAAATACTGCCAGTCGCCTCGGCAAAAAAAAAAAAAAAAACAGTCTGATGTCTTTCTAAAATGATCTTCTCTTTTACCTGCTGAACACACTTTCACAGCTTCCTTTGGTTGATAAGCTTCACCAACAAAGAACAGAACCACCATTTTTTTCTGGGAAGGGGATTCAAGATTCTCTATCCCCGGTGCTACATCTGAAGATGTCCAGGTGTGTTCACTGAGCTGAAGCGATGCTCCTGTGTGCCACTGCATTTTCACAGAAGACGGAGCGGATTTCGACAGGAACCAGAAGCCTCCATGATCTACATTCGTCTCCTTCACACCTAGAACTTGACATACTCCTCTAGAAGAGGCTGCCTGGGAGACCAGGAAACTGTTTGCACTCCTCAAATCTAAAAAAAACAAAAAAAAAAAACAGGAAAACTGGAAGAGAATTAAGGGAGCTCTGCTCTCCAGTGGTCAGCATCAAATCCATCTTATGTTAAAAAGAAAAAAAAAAAGAATGAGTGGTTTATGAGCTTTGGACAAAATGGATGATCTGTACAGAGACCACAGTTGAGTATTTGCATCAGAGCATCTCATATCTTCAGCTTCTTTGTATAAAAAATATCTATATATTTATATACACCACAGTGACGGCCTTCTGAGGACTCATGCTTGCAGGTGTTTGCTGCGGTCTTGCTTAGATCCACGACACACAATGGTTTCTCCCATTGGACTGGTTCCACAGAGACTTCGGCACGTCTCCACTTTGAATCTTCCCAAAAGGTGCCAGATGAGTCTTTTGTGTGTACAAAAATATGACTGTCAAACCCACCCCCACTTCCCACCCACGATTCGGTCAAGTCTATGCTTGCACTTCCCGTACGATCAATAAATCCACAGTGGTTGGAAATGTTTTCAGGATGGAAACGGCGTTCGCGTGATCGATATTCACAAAGCTGTATCCGTTAGCCTGCAAGACAAGAAAACGGGTTTATTTTTCATGAACAGCTGATGAAACTTCGATGTAAACTGTTGCTACCCGATCTGTACCGGAAACCCGATCACAACCTAGCAGGCGCGAATCTTACATCACTTATATAGATAAGCAATGTCAATTAATTTAGCTTCCAGTATTTCCATTTCCTGAGGGCTGCACTATGGCGACGTGGTTAGTGCCCTCGCCTCACAGAGAGAAGGTCCTGGTTCAGATTCTGTCTGGAACCTTTATATATGGAGTTAGCATGTTGTCCCTGTCTCCATGGTCCAAAAACATGCTTCATAAGTTAAAATTGGTGTCCCTTAGTGTACATGTGTGAAAGTTTGTTTGGGAGTGATAGTGGTCCTTGCAACAGACTGGCAACCTGTCCAGGGTGTTCCCCCAGCTTTGCCCGACAGTAGCCGGGATAGGCTCTAGCAACAACGGTAAGCTTCCCCTGACTGAACTGCAGCGCTGAAAAATGAAAGAATGTTGCCTGAAAGCAACAGTATAAAATATTATTTGTCATTACGGACGATGAAAATCCCAACTAGGTGTGATATGAAAACCATACGGCATATGTTTGATTGTTTATGTCTTTACAGGATCTGTTAGCAATGGAAAAAGGAAAATCTGAGTGCATAATCCTCTGCGGAGATGCTGCTGCAGCAGCCAAATGAGTTGTTACCAACATTTCTGTGTGATTTGAGTTAATAATGTGTCTACTAAGTGGTGGTATCTGCGTACACTGAGGAGAAAACTGCCATTAAAAGAAACAAAAGAAGGCAAAAACATTTGAGCATTCGCGGTACGGATCGGGTAAATCCAGTCCAAGTTTGCACTTGGACAATAAGGATTGTGCGGTCCTGAACTGTACCTTTCTTGAATTTTTGTTAACATTAAAATAAAAATGTTTATTTTTGTAAACATTTAAAGAGGTACTAATTATTGTTAACATCCGAACAGATACTCTGACTGGTAAGTGGCATAAAATGCTTTGAGTGGAAGTAGATGCATTTTGTGCATGCAGAGGACGGATTGAGCAGCAACATTAACCATTGACTGTTTCTGAGAACTGGACTGAGTGAGCCCCCCCGGAGTTCCAAACAGGAAGTGTCCGCTGGTTCCAAGTACTCAGACATTATGTTGTTTTTATAAACTAGCCAATCGGATGCCTCAATAAAAGTAGGTGGTTTAACGTCAAAATGTTTGACAGATTTTATGTAGCCTGCTTTCAAGTGATAGGAGTGTGGACGTGCAATAAGCTCACTCCTGATTGGTGAGAGTGGTTGCCATAGAAACTCAGACCGGCCCAGACATAGATGTAGACACTCAGTGCTTAATCTTAAATTACGACTGAATTGACTTCCTTTGACTGGAGCCTGAAGTAAACCATTTTCTATGGGTGACGTCACACTCACTTGATCCAGTTCACAGACACAGTCAATGCTGTAAATGCAAAGAAGGATACCTGAAGGATTTTGTCTCCAGGCTGAAGGATCTTAGAAGCCGGGCCCTCCGGTTGAACCCTTGTCACAAATATGCCCTGAAATCAAAAACGGAACAGAGATTTCAATCTACACTTAATCTTAAAAAACGAAAGCAAAGCTTCTAAAGTGTGAATTTACATTGTCATCGGGACGAAAGGGGTTTCCCCGGCCTCCCACTCCACCTGATATACTGAAACCCAGCTCTGGATTCTTCTCCACTTTTACACGGATCTGAAACGACACCCACACAACTTTTAGCAGGCATCGCATCTGTCCTTTCCCGGTCACGGTGAAGCGAAAGAAGACGGCACCCGCCAGCAAGAAAAAATAAAAAAAATCAAGAATAGCTTCTGATGACAAAAAAATAGAAAGTGTAAAAACATAGCAAATAGAGAGAAAAGTTTCAAAGCAAAAGTAGTCAGTAATAGTAATGAAGGCTTTTTGCCAAAAATGGAACCAGCAACCTTAAATCTGGTTAATCTAAAGCCAACAGCTCTATCGCTCAGTTGAATAATTAGCTTCTTATATTTAAAATTAGGCTTTTTTAAGGAGGCTTTACTATTTGGCTAGGCCTTAGATGAACTTTTCTCCAACCAGGTAATTTGAATTTGTTGTTGATGAGCCCAAACTCCACGTTCAGGTATCTGCGGTCATTTCTCACTTCAAAGTTTTGATAGTTAGTTCCTCCTTTCAACACAAACTGTGGGGTTGGAATGATGGGGGGGGTCTTTCTTTGTGTCTGGGATCTTTTTTTTTTCAGCATCATAGTTTAGACCTAACATTTTGATGACTTTTAAGAAAGTTTTACTTGTAGATTTGAAACATATGGAAGCCTTTTCAAATGAAGCAATAAAAGGAGGTTTTCATTCCAATTTTTGTTCATGTCGTTTGTGCTAATTTGTTGTGTGTTTTTTGTGCAAATTGTTTCTGTGTAATTTGTGCTGATTTGGTGTTTGTTTTTCATCAATTCTTTTGTGTTTTAGTGCTAAGTTTTCTTGGGTTTTTTTGTTCAAATCTTTAAAGTGCTTTTGTGCTTATTTTTGTGCTAATTTTTTTCATACAAATTTTTGTGTTTTTTGTGAGAATTTTTTCTTGATTTTCACATTATTTTCTTTTTACATCAATTTTTTTGAGGTTTCATGCAAATTTTTTTGTGCCAATTCTTCTGAGTTCTTTACATTAATTTTTTTGCGTTTTCGTGCTAATTTTTTGCGATAATTTATTTGTGCTTCTCATGCTAATTTTTTTTTGAGTTTTTCATGCAAATTTTTTTTAAGAACGAAGGACTACAAACATGCTGGCCACTAACCCCATCTTCTCATGAAAACCATAAGATGACCTGCAATTAAAAGTCAGAAAGCCACAATTGTTCGTGTCATAGACATAATTTGTGTCTATTTTATTTATGTGCTCTTTACAGCATTCCCGGTCTGTTTTGTTCTTTCTACTTACTTTATACTGAGGTTGTCAATGTTAATGCGTTAATGCACGCGATTAATTTAAACAATGAAGAGGGTAATACATATTAGGACTGATTGATTACACTCTGTGAAGCAACTGTCTTTTGCCGGTTCAGGCTTCCGCGGCATGCGTCAAATTAGAAAAATGCACACTTTGTCGGGCAGAATCTCGCTTATAACACGATCACTTATAAACTAAATATATATTCAATTTTTAGTACTTTATTCTTGTTATTTGTTAGGTTCTGATCGCGTTTCCACAGACTATTTGAGACGTAATACAGCCCGTTTACATGATAACACATTGCGTCTTGGAGCCGGCAGCGACCTTGCTGCGGTAAAGCAAAGAGATTTATGTGCTGATCGTCACGGTAGGTTAAATGAAGCATTAGTTCAGAGAAAAAAGTTCACTTTTTACTGCTTGTTTTCATCCAGAAGATGAAGCAAAAAGTTGATATTAGTTTAGTGAGCATTTAGAACATTGTGACCAGAACTTCTTCTGGAACACACACCAGCCAATCAGGATAGAGTATTCCCCCGGACTATTAAAGTGCAGGAAGGCTGTTTCTTAAGGCTGGATATCAGCATCTTTGTTTTCTTGGAGTAATACTGCAGACATTAAAGTCTTAACAGTTTTGCTCATCTTACTGTTGATGTGTTTTGTGCACACAGTTAACATTGAGTTAACACTTTATAAAAGTAAACATTTCAGACAATAAAAATGAAGGAAACATTTTCTCTCAGGACTTTTTTTGTTTAAAAGCTGAATACTGCCGTATAAAATGTAACTCGTTAAACATTGTAATTAATTGTGATTAATCACAACCCAAACGTGTGATTAATCTGATTTTTTTTTATTGATTCTCAGTTCTACTTTATACACAAATATAAGAGAAAATAGGTTGAGGAACTATTAAATATTGACTAGCTTGAACAGATTAATTTTGTTTGTGGTGATGCAGAAAATGAGTTATAGCCAGAGTTAATTGTTGGTGTTTGTATTATTCTAAATGTTTATGTCAATATGTCTACTTTTATTTCAAATAAATATGAGCTCCAAATATCAGTTATTGCTGTTCTTGACTAATTATCATATTGGTCGATTCCTACTAGTGTCGATGTCAGGACAAGTAAAGTAAAACAGAAGCTTTTTTCACCTCCTGCTGCCGCGTGTCGTGGGGGTAACGGGGAGGCGCCTGGGGTTGTGAGACTTTCAGCATCAGGTAGTCGATGAGTTGCTCTCTGGACGGGTGACGGCCCATGGATGTTGGAGGTCGAACCGATGAGCCCATCTGGCCGTTCATCAAAGGCACCTGGGAAAGAAAAACACAATGAACAATGACGATTCATTATCATCTTCAATTCACTGACTACTGATTGATTATACTGATTTTTAACCTTCATTTCAGGTGTGCGTTTATTGTGATCTAATGTGTTAGTTTATGTCTCGTTATGTTCTTGTTTTATCCTATGCTCCAACATTTACTTCTATCACTGTCTGAATAGATGTATATTAATGTGCATTGTCCCTATCAAACAAATAGATAAATACATTCTGCTCCAGGGAACTGAATGGACAGAAATTCATAAAATCTTCTTTTTTAGTCCTACTTTTCTGGGGTCCATGTTGTAGCTCTGTCCACCCTGGAGAGGAAAACCATCATCCTAAAACAAAGATAAACCTACATGTATTATCTGAACAAACAAGTCTGGAGGAAAAAAAATCAGACGCAAAGCGAGGGTTTAGTAGATAACAGCAGAAGAAGAAATCAAAAGATAGAAACGGCCTGCTTAGGCCAAAAACAAGAAAATTAGGCAACAATTTACAATCTCATTTTAAACACAATTTTTGAGGTGGAAGAATAAAAGACAATAAATAAACAAAAGCAGAATCGATCCATGTGTGCCAATGGTTTTCATGTAGAGGTACTATATAGCCATTAAACAATTTCTAACTGTTCTACAAATTGCTTTTCTGTGTTGAACAATCTGTCGTGAATTGATAGAGACTCTAAAGCCAAAGGGGTGGGGGTGGGGTTAGGGTGTCATAAAGGTGGCGTAAATTTGACCAAGGTGACCAACAAGAATAATTATAATACACTTGTAATGTAAAAGATTTATTTGTGTGAAAGGTTATGAAGTGATTTGTGTTAGTGAGCAAAATGAGCTTTCACACTTCAGTGTAGAAGAAAGGAAAGGCTCAATACTTGGCAGATTGAAAGAGAAAATGGAATTACGATCAAAACATTAAATATATACAGTAATGGCTAAAACGGACAAATAAGTTACTACTGTTAGACATTCCTACCAGTTTGATATATTTGGAAAGAAATCAGTAAATCAATAAGGACTCTTTTAAAGAATGTGGCTCAAAAGATCCTTGAAAAATAAAATAAACCAAATTAGTCAATTTATTTATTACAAGAACATGAACTGTTAATGCAGCTTAGACTTAATGATGCTAATATGTGGTACAAATAATACAAATATTTGGTTTGTTAATTAAACTTAAAATTAATTACCACATCATGTGCTGAAAATGATGATTTTTCCCACATGGGAAACGACTAGAATGGAGCAGGCGTCTGATTTCGAGCGCTCTGGGAAGTCCTTTGCTCCCCACATACACGGCTCTGTGCCACGCAGACATCTAGCCAAACTTTGTGCTTTTCCACTATGTTTACATGACTTTATCAAGATTCACTGGGATTCAACCCTGCTGAATTCATGTTTGATCACACTCTGCGAGGCCCCTTTCAGGCCCTAAAAGAAGCGTTTTCCTGGTGGAGGAACAGCAAACTAAAGCGCGTCTTTAGTCGTGGGAGCGATGGACAGACAGCGCACGCACTTTTACTGAGACCTGGAGGCAGCACTGGGCGAGTTACGCCTCCATAGGTGACTGGATTGTGGACACCAGGGTTAAGGTCTCGTTTTCACTTTTGTCTGAACTTTTGCTAAAGCCGGCGGCGTCATTGCTGAACAACCACCTGGCAACAAGACCGATTCGGACAATGATGAGAGTGAAGCCGGGATGTTTGATGACGCAGCTGTTTCACTCAAACACCAAAGATGTTTTGCGGGAGAAGATTATTTAAAAAATAATGTGAGTGGATTTTGAAATAGTCGAACAAAGCTTATCTAAACTCACTGTTTTCCATGTGTTACCTTATTTTAGCGCCTTTTAATGCGGTGCGCCTTGTGTTTGGGTTAAATACAAATAGAATAATAATAATAAAAATAATAGAATCCCTAATTAAGACTGTGTCTATTAATACGGCGCACTTTATGGTGCATAGAATATGGTAGATTAATAAGGTTTTAGACAACAGAAATAATTCAAGAGCATCATGAGTTTAAATACACTTTTCTTTTCAAATTAATTGCAGTCACTTTTTAAAGTGTATGGCTAACATATTAGAGATAAACCATAAAAAGCGTATAAATGTGTTTTTCTACTTTTAAGCTGGAAAAAGGATGTTCTGTTTTGCATCAAAGGCAAAAAAGTTTTCTAATACTTTCATCATTTTCAGAGCGAAACTTTCAAAATAAAAGCACTTTCTCTTGCTGTAACATTGTTTCAGCTGATAATTAAATAAAGGTTAAATTTTAAAAAAGCCATTGCAAGGCTAATAACAGTATAAAGGATTTATTTTGACTTGTACATTTTGATTTGGAGGTCATGGCAGGTCAAATGAAGAGAAGTGAAAGAGGATTTCCATTGATCTGACAAAAGGGAAACATGGATTTCATTAAAGGAAACGAAACAAGCAGTAAGAGGAGGTTCCTGGGTTGGTTTGAGCTCAGCAGAGGAACGGTACTCACACAGAAGCTCAGGTAGGGCTGTCCGTCCCAGCCACTAAACACCAGGGAGCCTTGACTGGCATGCATGTCCCTATAGTTTCCGTCGTGAGACCAGCTCAGTGGGAAGTTATTGGAATTATAGGAGCGAGACAGAGCATTCTGACCACACACAACAACCAGCAGCAGGAGATGTGCCAGAGGTGACCATGCAATCCACCAAATGAGTGACACAAACAGAACACACACAAAAAATGCACAAACATGCAGTTAGTTATGGTTAGTCGAGTTTTTGCACAGAAACTTTTGTTTTAACTTTTAGTCTCTAAAATATATCGTCTTTCAACCGTTTCCTTCACCATCAGGTAAAGGTTGAAATATTTGCTCACAGAAATTTTGATCCCACGTTACCTTTTCTATCTTCTTGGCCTCGATGTGCCGCATCACCTGGTCTCTCCAGTCTGTGGGGACTCTTCCCGGGCCCGGCCCGTCAAGCAGCGAGTGCTCCGACTTGACCCTGACGTTGGGCCGCTTGCTGGGGCTGATGTGCTGGTAGTTGAAATCGCTCACAGACATGGTCCGCTCCGGAAGCTCATGCGGGGGTGGCCTGGCGCTGACGGGCCTGGACGCTCCGGGACCGTCAATGCTGTAGGTGCGAGCCGAGAAGGGCCTCTGCGCCGCCATGGCCAGCGGGCCTCTGGGGAGCGCGTGAATGTCCCTGTACGTCATGTACTCCCCGTCGGCCGGCTGCATGCGCCTCAACTCGCCGATGGAGGCAGCGGAGGCGCCGCTGCTTTGCCTCTGCAGAGTGCTGCTCCTCACCTGGCCTCCAGTAGAGTAAAGTCTGTCCTTGGTCCAGTCGCCTTTGGGGGCCATGGGGGGGCCCTTCTGCTGTGGCTGCAGGGGGTACGGGGGCGCCTGGTTTCGGTTTGAGAAGTTGGTGTTGGCAAGCGAGTGTGGAGGATGGGAGAAGTAGCCCTGTTGCTCTGGAGGAACCGCTGACCTCTGAGCCCACAGGTTCTCCTTCTGCATGGCACTACTTGTGTACTGGACGTTGTACTGAGGGGGCGGGGCTCCAATGCTGGAGGGAACGGGATACCTGCCGCCGGTGGCAGGAGGCATGGAGGAGGACAGCAGGTCTGAGGAGGAGGCGGAGGAGCTGTTGTAGACGTGGAGAGGCTGGTCGTTGAGTAGCTGGCTGGCTGATTTGCTCCTCACGATGCTCTGGGCCTGAGCCCCCGGTCCTGGGCCCACCCCCACCATTCTGCTCATCACAGCTCCGTCTTCGTCTCCATCAAAAGAGTACAGCTTCATGCCTCCTGCTTCTATGTTGCTGATGCTGTGTGACTTCATCACCTGCGGCAGGTAGGACCTTTTCTCTGGAGACAGCTCCTCTGTGCTGCGAGACAGAGACATGTCGCTGCCCACGGCCAGGGGGGCGGCGTGCACTGTCGAGGTCTCCAGCCGCTGCCCCCCGACACCCTCACTTCCGCTCTGGTTTCCGTTCTGGAAGTGGTCTGTGTACTGCTGGCCGTTCAGGTCCCCCTGGGGTACCGGACCGTTCTTGGCCTTGTCCGACCCGTCCAGGTGATCTGCGTCGTAGCTTGGCAGCTTGGTCACGTTCATGTTGATCTGGTCCCACTTGGTGTACGACTCTCCCACGCCGCTGTTGATCTCCTTCCCAAGAAAGGCCAACCTGTTTTCCATGCACAGTTCATAGTCCGGTGGCGTGGGCTGGGTTCTCAGGAGGGAGGGGAGGGACGTCTCCGAGCCGTTACCGTTGTGGAGGAGAGGGGTGGTGTCCCTGGGCTGGTTCATGTTCTCATCTTCTTCCCTGAAGCAAGAACATCAGAGGTGAGAGGAGGAAACCCCATTCATGAAACTCGTTGTCGCAGTCACCCATTCACATCTGAGGGTTCTCTCCTTAAGTCCTTAACCCATTAACACCAGAGATATCGCCGGTAACTCCTCGATCGTTCACAAGATCACCAATCATTGGATTCTGTCACAGCTTTTCACATTGGCTTTGCAGTGATTTTCAACACATTACTAGCATAAAAGAGAAGCAACACTAGATATGAAGCTCTGGTGTTAAAGATCTCGCTAGTGTTGCAGTTACAGACGTGCTTCTCTTTTAGTCTAATAACAGGGAATAACTGGTTCTGCAGGGGGTTAATTCAATTAGTTTACAACAATCCTAATATGTATTTTTGCTTTTTAGAAGGTTTTCAAAAATTCTTTTAGCAGCACTTTGGCTCTAAACTGTCAATAAAAAACTGGACTGACGTGTTGATTCTGAAAGTGACAAGTGTTTTCAAATATTGATGAACTTCAGGAATTCTATCAACTCTATGACAGTTGATGCAAATAGATCTTAACAAATGATCAGATTAAGTAATCCTGGACCAAAGAATGATTTGAAATGTCTACTGATTTAAGAGCTAAAGATGCATTCACACTGAACATGGTTGTAACGGCAGGGAGATCCAATTTCAATGTTGAGTCTGCGTTTTGCGCAGCGCGATGTTTCCAGAGTTCAAATAATTGAACTTTTGTGAAGAATCACGTCAACTCTTATGGCTAAGCTGTAATTCTGTGCTTTTATACTTATGGATTGTATTTGTGTTTCTATTTTCTGTTAAAGCAGGAGGTTTTCTGTCTTTTTCTTCTGCCATTTTAGTTTGCAGATTTGTGCCTGAATGTCTGGAACCCCCCTATCCCCACAGCTAGCAGCAAGAGTTGAACTTTCTTCTGTTTATGCAGGCTTTGGGCCTTTTAACTTGGTTATTTCTTTGTGTAAATAGTTTTTTTCTGTAAACAAATACCAGATTATTAATTCCTGATGTTTTTATGAGTTGGAGTTTCTACAGCAATTAACTTTTTTCTTTTTTGTTGCATTCTTTCATAGCCCCCTAGACAGGGGTGTAACATAAATTGGCCCCCGGCGTGTTGATGATCATCAAATGATGTGATCATTTTGGAGTGGAAGATAATCTGATCATTTCACTCCTGATTATTATCATTTTTTTTCTCATTTGCATGGATAATATGATAAAAAAGTACTCCAACTTTAATATTTTTTCCCTCCGCAGACTAATGCAAGTCATCAAACTGGGTCACAGAGAGACAGAAGTACCGCTAAAAGCAGCAGTGATTCATATGCAGCTCCTGCAGTAGGTGGTGAGATCACCATACTGGGAGAATCTCTGAATGATCTCAGGAACCCAGACATGGAGACGTGATCACGAACACCTTTTGTAGAGTTCTTTAAAATGAATAAACCTGATCTCTCAATATCATCCTTGTGTTCTGTGTAGCGATGAGGTAAAAACTTTTGAAGGTAGCTCCTCCCACACATGGCGCGTGAGCGGCAGATTTATAAACAAACGTTTTGAAAAAAAATCCAAATTTGCATATTTGACATGCATCAAAACAGAGGCGGTGGGTGTGAATTAGCTGCATGAATCGCATTTGGTGTGAATGAACGTAGTGCAAAACTTCTGCCTTCATTACAATGGACTGTCTAAAAACTTCTTAAATGATGGTTTTTGCCAAGCCACCCCCCCGAACTTTAGGTCATCAAGTGTTGTAAGCAGTTCTGACCGGCTTCTAGGCAGGAAAGGCATCCTGGCCTCCCTCTCAGGCGTGCACAGAGAGTTGTCCTGACTGCTGTCCGTGGTCAGAGAGACGGAGTCAGACATGCGTGATGGGGATGAACAGTTGCTGTTGTTCTGGTTACTGTTGGCCACAGTGTCATCCAGCAAAGAGTCGGCATCTTTCCCATCATCTGACAGATACAAAGGCTACAGTTAGGCGCTACCGTTTAAAATTAAACCTCCAGTAATTACTGAGATCCGATGGTTACCTTTTTTATTTTTACTTAAAGTAACCACTTTAGGCTGGTTGATGGAAATCTCAATGAGAGGCGGCCTCATCTCTGCGATTCTCATGTCCACCTCTTCATCCGTTAGCTCCTCTGGATACTGAAAATCAGAATCGTTCCTTTACTGCATTTCTTCTTGAGGAAATCACAAGAACTTTAAGGTGATCAAACTACCTCCAGGGTGTCCTCGTGGTTCATTGTGGAGGCCTCTGAAGATTTCATCTGAGCTTTCTGTGAACTGACAGACTCAGAAGTGTCTTTTGAGTCCTCTGCAGGAGGATTCTCGCCTTCAGTGTTGGTCGATACTGGGGCTTGGATGTCTGCTGCCACACCGTTGGGATGGGGGGCCTCGATGACCTGTTGGAGATAACATGTCATGATCATGTCGGGGAAAATACAGCGATTTGCTTCTTCTGAAATGAAAATGACGCTGACCTTCACCCCCACATCCTGCACTCCAATGTGGTTCCGCTCGGCTGGTTTGGATTCTTTCCCTGACCCTTCACCGGATTCACTTAGCCTGTGAGCCACAGACTGGGCCGTCTTCACCATGTTCTTCAATTCGTCTGGGTATGGCGTCGGATATCGTTTCAGGTTTCCCTCCTGAATGTGCAAAAACACACAAAGAAAAGCTAACATTAATGGTGAAACAAAAATGGTGAACAATATTGGAGCAATTTATCCATACAGTTTTGATCCAGATTCCAGCTCAGACGAGGAAAACAAAAACATTCGCGGATCTGTTTGTCTAGAAGTGGATACATCGGAATGAAGCAGAGCAGGGAGCTCGTGACCTACCGATTGTAGTTTGTACATACTTTTTCAAAAGTCAATTTTTCTCCTCCTCCCCCTTTATTCAACACAATTATATTCTTAATATATGTTCTCTGTCTCTGAAAAATATCACGTTATAAAACACCAAAAACAATATTCTCACAAGAGTGGGTCTTGGAGGGGTAAAATAGAGGTGAAATAAAAATGAGATTGGGATAAAATTAAACTAAAATTGGGTTATGATGATGATGAGAGCATTTTAGGATCAGTAATGATCGAGTTAAGATAAGATTGGTGCGTGCTGTAAATTGGCGGTTTAATCTGCCGGGATGATCTGTAAATAACGCGGTGCTGGATCTGATCGAACAGATCTGAGCTGGAGACCACTGATGAAGAGGCCTTCACAGGAAAGAGGATGTGTGCTTCAGCTGCACCCAAAGAGGCATCTGATGTGAGTATAACAGCTGTGAAAGAAGCAGGGAAGGAGTCATTTTTTTCTACTGATTTGACCATGCATAGAGTCTGAAAGAGTTCTTTAACATTCACTCTGCAGCATGTGATAGAGGAAAGGACTGCGATTGTGTTACAGCCGTTCAGCTCACATTTTTTCTTCTGCATTTGTTTATTCAGACCGAAAACCTTTAGTTTCATCATATGGATTTAGGATTTTTGTTTTTTGTTACATGTTTAAACAATAATTGATAGAAAATGGCGCGCAAACTGCGTACAGATGGATTCAAATGTTCATTTCACATCATTTTAACAGGAATATTTTAATTAGTTTTAAAAGCTGTTGCATTAACTATGATTAGAGTCTGAAAATCAATCAAACAAGCGATTGATTTGGAGATTTATCAGAAGAGTTCAGTACTGACAAAACGTAAATTCATTAATAAGCTTCCAAGCTTCTATCAGAGAAAATGACAGGAAATAAAAGTGCAGGTGTGTTACTAACCCTCGAGGGGGCTTCTCTCTCATCTTTGTCCTCGTCACACTCGAAGGCCACCTGAGCTCGCTGCTTGCGTTGCTCCTCCCAGAGCGCCGGATTGAAGCTCTCGGAATCAGAGTGGAGGATGTCTGAAATGACAACATTGGGGAGGTTTTAAAATGTTCCTGCTCTTGACCACTAGATGGAGCTGAAGAAGCAGGAAAAAAAACAGGAAGCTGTAGAGGACCTTGGACAGGTTTAACCCTTTAAATGCAGCTTGTTTCTAGAAATTAAAACAAATTTGATGATTATGAACGAAGCAGAAACATTTAATTTAACCTAAAGGTTTTACTTCAAGGAGCAATATGAAGCAGTAGAATTATGATTATTATATCAAATGCTATTGGATTAATAAATGTGTTTTCTACAATTTCCTGAATTTCTAAAAGTTGTTTTTTTTCTTAGGATTCTTTGCTTTTTTTTTTATACTTTTAGGAAAAACATCAGCAGATTTGCACAGATGATTTAAAGCTTCATTCTAACTTTAGGGCAGTAATCTGTGGGGTTTCCTGTGTGAACGTTCTTCATTCTTTTAGAACTGAAGGATGATTAACTGAATGATGATTTAGAAAATCTATAAGGTGTTTTTAGGCAAAGTTTCTGCCTCTAAAGTTGTCCCCCACCTCAGAAGGTCAAAAGGTCTTGTTCAGTAAAACACAGAAAATGAGTCAACCGTGTGCAATAGGTAGTACAACGTAATTGCACTAAGGCTGTGACTGATTTGAAGGAAATGAGGAGAACACAGCAGGAAGTGCTAGATTTCAGGAAAATCGAGCAGCTGACTCGCCACCAGTGTGGCGATCACCCTGAACCCGTAATTACGGGGAATCCAAGATGCAACAGGTGAGCGCGGACCTTCTGCTGTAATGGAAACCGAAAGCAGGCCAACAGATGGATGCTCAACATGGTGTGGGTTAGGATTTCCCGTGGAGCTTCAGGTGACAAAGTCTCATAAAATATGCAGCCGAGGATCCTTGTAGGTCACCTGGATGCTTGTGATGAAGCTGGAAAGCTGCGTCTTAAATTGGGTGTCTATGTGTACTCACATTCATCCGTCCTGGTCTGCTGCGGGAACATGTAGTTGGTGAGGGTTACTTTCTGGGTCTTCGGATCCTCGTCCTTCTGCAGAGGGATGAGGGGCTTGGACTGGAGAAGACAGAAAAAAGGTCTGAGAGTGACATCCGAGACAAAGACCAGCTTTCAATCTTTTTATGTAGCCTGAAAACTTTCTCTGATAAGACTGATGGATTGTGTAAAAAGTCACAGAAAGTACAATTATAAACACCTTTGCTTCATGAAATCTATGCATTTGCTTTAAAATGTACTCTGGAGTGGTCATTTTCAGGTCTGCATTTGTTAACCAAAGGACACCAGCAGTTAAAATCTGTTAAAATGTCTGAACTCAGAGTCCATTTAAAAAAAAATCAAGCTAACCCTAATCACTTCCATGAAGCAGAGGTCATCTAACATGGGAAGAACTGCATTAAAAAAACACAAGTAATATAAGTTCAGTAATATAAGAGAGGCCAGTGATCCACATAGAAGAAAGGATCAAAATATACGCAAAGAATATCCTCCAGCAGGCTATGAGCATCCTGCGCTCTGCATGACCCAGCGTCATCTTACCTGCCTGACCTTTCACAACCTGCAGCCTCCAGAGCGTCGCTCAGACTCAACTAGAGTTCAGGTTTGCTTCTTTATTATTAATAATATGCAGTGAGCTCCAACATCAAACAAAATCCTTTTCACCTCTTTTCTTTTTTAAGGCATTCGAACATTTTCACTGTTTTTAGCTTCATGAATGAAGCTGTATGAATGGTTTCTATTCATTCTGTCCCGCAGCAGTCCTGGACTTTTAGCAGTTCTTCCTTCTTACTGTGCCTTACTGAGCCTCGCCACATACTCAAAAACCCATCAAAATCTGCAGTGTGAGGGGTGTGTAGTGCCCGCGTGCCATGGGGTTTTGGTTTTAGGTATTTTTTTCCATTTGACTGTAAATTTATGTTTTGCTTGGGATAAACACACATGTTGGTATGTCAGTAAGCCCTCTTGTGAACCACCTGAGATTTTGTTTTTGAACTACTAATGTTTTAAACTAATGTTTATTTAAATAGTTTGACTAAAAGATCCTGCAATGGCTGCTTTCAACCTAAATGCCCAATTTTCATAATGAAACACGAGTGTTTTATCAGACTTTTACAGCTTTCTTATCTAAAAGTCAAACATCTCTGACTTTCAGTGTCTTGTGCATGTACACTTGCAAGGTATAAGCAGGTTTATAAAAATAGATTAAATGGATATGTTGCCATGGGAATCATGGGAATGAGGTTTTATGTCAGAATATCCTGGATAAGAAAAACTGCCTCTAGTTCAAAACATCCACGCAGGCTGAAAGTCTGAGATGCATCACTGAAGAGGTCTCCTTCTTTGGTTCTTAAGCACAAAAATCATCTGAAGACCTCAACTGATGTTCACTGGGGGATTCATTCCTCATGTTATGAAGACGTTTTCCAAGTGATTCTTCAAATATGCTCATATTAAAAAGCCCTCCACTGTCTTCGCCGCTAATCTGCTCCGACTCGGACATCTGTGGGACTTTTTTCTGCATGAAGCTGCAGGAGGCCTCGTCTAAACCCGCCTCGCCGCGTCCCGTAAGCCCAAAGCAACATATGTACAGCCAGCGGAGGCGTCTTACAGATGAGATTTATTCACTTTCAATTACTAACTGGACAGAGGAGATTTCCTTTGATGCATCTGAACCTCCTCAAGGACGACTTGTCAAAGCAGCTGATTGGAGGAGGACAAAGAATTCAGGAGGAGGAGCTCTACAGTCTCCTCTGAATGCTTGATCCATGAGCTGCTTGAGAGAGACACGGGGCACCATGACACTTCCTCACATGAGATGACTGGATCTGAGTGTTTTGCATCAACAGGGGAAAAAAAAACTCAACTACGATTGCTTGCAGGCAGCTCTTTATCTGATTGTCTTCCGGCCAGCTGATGCTCCCTTATCTCCTTCTGGTTCACCATCATCCACACACCAGATCTCAGAGCTTCTGTCTCCATTACCACTCTGTTCTCATTAAACAATTAAGTATATC
The DNA here is from genome assembly GCA_014656515.1 of Oryzias celebensis. Taxonomy (NCBI): domain Eukaryota; kingdom Metazoa; phylum Chordata; class Actinopteri; order Beloniformes; family Adrianichthyidae; genus Oryzias; species Oryzias celebensis. The sequence goes on from BNCR01000012.1 coordinate 4,528,678, forward strand.
GCTTTCTGACATGAATTAGGATCCTTTTCCACTTTAAGGGCAGAGTAAGGCCGTGTTCAGCTCAAATGTCCTAGAAGTGGTTTTCAAGAGAGTCCTGGTTTTGGAGCTCAGGTGCAGCAGTTTTTTTATTTATTTACCTGGTTTTCAGACAGCCACATTGCAGTCATCTCACTGAGTTTGGTGAAACTGTATGGAAGGTTCTTCAACCTGCAAGCAAGATGGTCTCAGTCACACAGGTTACAAAAAACAGAGTCCTCTTTGAAACCACAAATAGGATCCTGAAAGTTGAAAGTCTCACTCCAAGCTATTTTTATATATATGTTACAGTTTAGGAAGAAATAGTTCGAAATACAAAAAGACAGAGGATTTTCATGGAACACCTTTGATTCCTTAAAATCCCACGTTTTTCTACTGTAAAATCATTCCCAGAGGTCTTTTTATTATTTATTAAAATTCACCTCACGAGCCCAAGCTATCAATACTTTTTAAAATGAAAAACACTGATATTTTCTTTGATCAGGGAGCCACAATGGAGGGGTAGAAAGAGCCTCAGGTTGCAAACTTTCAGCTGCAGCAGGAAATACTTTTAATTCAGTTATTTTTCGGCTGAACCTGAAGCAACATTTTTACTTCTTTTTCTGCCATTATAGAGTTTTTTTATCATGATTTAATGGGAAACAGTTTTGGCACTTGGGTTTTTAACTAAAAATTTCCAGTATTTTTGGAATCCTCTCTAAGTAAAAGTTTTGTGTTTAGTATAAAAAAAAATGTGCAAACTACACTTTTTACACAGCATCAGTATTCAATATTTTTGAAATTAAGTCTATTAATTTTTGCACTCTTTAAGAAGTGCAGCTACCCATTTTTTAGCCCTTTCCTAAACATGAAGTGCAACTGAAGGCGTCTAACAAATTAAAGGCTTGTTAAAGCAAAAACAATTTAAAATGTCCAAAAATGAGATTGTAAAAGGACAATGCAGACATAAAACAAATTTATAGGACTTATTTCAAATGTTGAATTTGAACTTCAGAGCAAAGACTCACTTGTTGTTGCTCAGATTGATGACTTTGAGCTTCTGCATGTCGCCCATCTCCTCAGGCAAAGACTCCAGCTTGTTGGAGTGTAGGAACAGCACGGTTATGTTCCTCCAGTTGCCCATCTGTGAAAGACACCCAAGACGTTCAAGCCAAAAGGATGTCGGCTAAGCATCTAGGCAGTCCAACGGGCGTGCTCACCTCAGGAGGAAGCTGAGTCAGGAAATTGTGATCGGCGGCAAAGGTTCTGATGGCAACCCACTGGCCGATTGAGGAGGGCAAGGCTTCAATTTCATTAAAACTGCAGTCTAGCTCATCTATAGCTGTCAGCCTGAAGAAGGAGGATGGAGGAGAACTTTAAAGACCCATTCCAATCTTCTTTTGAGCTATTCTGAAATTCCCAGTGGTCTTTTAATGATGATTATGTTGGAAAACATGGCGTACACGGATCTTTATGTCTGCATCAGAATAGAGCAGAGCAGGGATCTTGTGGCCCTCCTTCAAACTTCATGTTTTGTCTTCTCCTGATGCAAATTTGCAGATTACAGTTTAAAGAATACTGAAAAATGCTTTTTTAATATGCCCCCCCATTAGCAGAAAATTGCCTCAAGGACATGTTAAAAACGCCAAAAACAACGCTTTCATCGTAGTGGGTTTTCAACCTGCATGTGCAGCTGTACTTTCACATGTGTGATTTTAAACACGGAACTTCTTGGTTTTTTTAGAAGAACAGGAAAGGATTGCTTCTCTACTTTTTAACAAAACAGTCTTGATTTATCATGAGACTGAAAAGAAACGCATACCAAGCAGTGTCTCTCCTCAAAAGAAAAAGAGAAATTGCAGTGAAGGCAAACCAAACCTTCTTTGTAACAGGTCCCACTAAAACAATATGACTAATTGCAGTTCATTATTGAAAGCATTGAATGAAATAAACCAAGAGTGAATGAAAATGTGAGCTTTCTTAGTCTAAAACCCTTGAATGGGATTAAGATCAACCCAGGCTTAGTGACATAATCTGAGCGAAAGGAAGCCTATTCTGATATAAGGGATAGTCGAGGGTGTTTGGAAACAAGTCTGTGCATCTGCAGTTGTTTTTGTTGGTAAAAGGTGATTTGTCTGCTTCCAGAAATAGAACTTGCTTTAAAAAAACGGATTAAATGAAGCTTAATCTGTTTTTGTTAGACCAGAGCGATGGTCAGCGTGCAGCCGGGCTTCCACGCGCCTCGGGAGCAGACAGATGCTGGATTTATTTGTCTGCTGCTGGAAACATCAGCCTGAGATGAGCTGTGGTTGATTTAGTCAATGACATATGCGTCCACACACCATGAAAAATGGCCGCAAAATGTAAACTAATGTGCCTATACCAAAGAAATTCAGACTTTATGATCCCATCGACAGAGTTATGAGCAGCAGACGGGCTGCATGTCTTCCACTTTAGAATCCTGCCTGATCAATCAACAGATGTTTCATGTGATGGGTAGAAGAAAAAACAGTAATAATTGATGAATGTCTGGCTTTTTTTTCCAATCCTCACCCTCCAATGGAGTCTGGCAAATACATCAGCTGGTTTTCATCCACTTTCAGCGCCGTCAGTTTCTTCAGGGAGCCTGAAAACAAAGAAACCGATTAGACGGATAAATCCAGCACAGCGGGACATTTATTGATTCTCACTTGCAGCTCAACCACAGAACGGAATAGCCGGTTAGGGGAGTTAATTAGATTCATTATTACCCGTATCAATAAGGTTGGCCGTAATGAACTCCGATGGTGACAAACGTCCAGCCTGAACTGAGCTGATTTTATCACCGTGGCCTAACCTTGTTATGCCCAGGGGAATGGAGAGATGTAAGTGCTCTTAAAGACGCACATTGTGTTGTTATGGCAACATCAGCTGTCAGCGTGGGACAAATCAGCACCATCATTAAAGTGTAACACATGATTGATCAGCCACGAGGTCTTTTCACAGCTGGAGTGACGGATTTAATCTCACTAGATGAAGAATAACCCCAGTGGAGCACCATTTTCTTAACTTTGAACAAACCAAGTGCTTTTTAACTAAAAATTTGAAAGTCTTTCATTTTAAATTGTATGGGGTCAAATCAGGATCGTCTTTAAGTTAACGATGAACCAGCTTGTAAATTTGAAGAAAAAAAAAGATGTTTTAATCTCTGAAGTACACACTGCAAACTTGAAGGAAATATTGTAAATTTGAAAATAAAAAAGATACATCTTAAAATTTAAAGAAATATTCAAAATAAAATAAAAAGTAAATTTACCAGAATTACAAAGAAACGATGTTCATTTGTAACAATTACTGTTTTGTATTTTCAGTTTTGTTTTTTTTTTTTTTTGTTTCTCTCCCTCTTTGCTTTTTAGCCCTCAATTTAGAGTTGCAGTTCAGAATTTCCTTCTCGGAGTTGATCGTAGTTTTAATTGGGGGTGGGGCTACCAGGACACGAATGACATCAGGTGACAAAAGTTATGGTGATGTTATTTCCCCTCCATAACAGCATCTGTTGTTGGAGCCTAACCCTAATCCTAACCCATACTTTAAAGCTTTAAACTACTACACCAGCTACCTTCATGTCTTCATGTTAGAGCAGAAGATGCAGAAGACAGGGTTAAATGGGGGAAGCTGATTCAATGTGACCCCTGAAGGGAAAAGACGAAAGAAAAAGAAGAATTCAGTGTTCCTATATTTCAAATCTTTTCTTTAAACTTACAGCCTGGTTTTTCATTTACTTTAAGCTAATCCTGATTTCCCCCATAGACTTCTGACATTCAGCAGACCACAAAGTTTGCAAAGGTCTGTAACATTGTTGAAGACATACCTTTGAACGTCTGTTATGAAAAGCTAAACATCAGTTCCCAGGAAACTCAAACACAAAATGACAAATGACCCAGAAATTTAAAGACACTTGGCAGGAGCGGAGGGCATAAAAGTGAGGTGTTGCAAAAGAGAACTTCCCATAATAAGGTGTGTGTGTGTGTGTGTGTGTCTGTGTGTCAGAGGGAGTGGTAATCTTCACCGATGGAGGCGGGAAGCTGCGTGAGAGCGTTATTGGAGAGGAGGAGGTCCTGAAGATTCTCACAGCCGCTGATTTGTTCGTCCACCATTTCCAGGTGGTTCTTTGACATGTCCAGATATTCCAGATTTTGTAGCTTCCCCACCATCTGGACAGGTGAAGAAAAAGAAATAATGAAGGTTCAGCTACTGAAGTGACAGCAGGTCACAGCTGTTAATGAATTGGGTTAAAGCTGTGGACATTTTGGGGCGGAAAACCCATTTTTAATGAAGGTTTCTCTGCTTGACAGGCTTCAGCATTAATAAAAAGCCGTCTGTGATTACAGCTGATGCTGCAGAAATGCTGGCAGCAGAACTAATGCGCTGACCCAGATTCAATAAGCAGGTGGACTGGATGGAAAAAAGGAACATTTTGATCAAATATTATCAGAATAATGATAGCAGACAAGCAAAGATACATTTTATTGACTGATTGATTGGTTTATTTCAAGCAATTATTGAAAAAAACAAGGAAAAAAACAAAAAAACAAGGGAAATAAAAGACAAATCGAAGAAAAACAGATTCATCAAATCTGTTTGTGATATTATCAATTGAAGAAAATAAATAAAAGAAAATGATCTCGATTTTGTAAGAGTTCCTAATCATATATAGACATATTTGCACTTATACATACAGGATATAACACACTGAATCCATCAAATGTGTCAAACTATTTGATTGTCAGAGTTTGATTAATTATTTTAAAAGGAGTGCGAAGAAGAAAATGTATATAATCCCACCTCTATTATAATTTTTTTTTAATTATGAGTTGGTTGCCATAATCCAGTTCCTAAGATCTATTAAAAGATACACTCCAATGAAAACGATGTTTTTGGTGTTCTTAACACGTTCTTGTGGCACTTTTCTGATGATGGAGGACGTATGTAAAGAAAATTAAGCTTAACTTTGCATTTTAAGTAGTGACTGCTAATGTTTGCTGCATACTTCAAAGTCTTTGCTGTTCCAACCAACAGCCTGACTAGAACGCAAACACTCAACAGCCCTTTGATCAAGTTTTCTTTTTCTATTCACCTTTTGGATTCAATTACTTCTTCAGCTAATTACCTCGATTACATTGGATGGCAAGCTACCCACTGAACTGCAATGTGGAGTTGTGGGACTAAAATCCACCACAGAACTCTGGCCACAGGAATAACCTGGAACTCTAAACTAGAGAAAACAATTAATCCAGGAACCCGAACCACAACTGGACTCGACACAGTCTTTTTGTCTGTGTGATATTTTTTATATTTTCAAATGAATCATTTTGATCTTTTTAACCCAGCGTCTGTCCTGCCATATCTTTATTCACACACCTTCGGCTCCTTGAGACTGTTCTTGTCTAGTCAAAGTGTCTAGCCTTAGTTAGCGTTGCGCTGAGTTTTTTGTTATTCAAGTCGTTGTCAATCAGAAGCAGATGGGAAATGCGATTTGTGATGTAGAAAATGCGCCGTACGTGGCACAAGCGCCCTGCTCTGAACTCTCAGCAACAGGGAGGGCATGAGGGGCGGGGCCGCTCTGCGCTAACGGTCCCATCCACAACTCTGAGGCAAATTTCTAACAGTCCAGAAAATATGTCCTCGAAAAAGACACAGATTTTTTTAATTTTTGCTAAAGACGATATAGTCAAAATATTTTTAAAAAGTATAAAACCACTGGGAAGGCTTTTAAAACATCAAAGACATAAAAATGGGCATTTACTATATTTGTTTTCTTTTAACATAGTTGCTCTGATCCGGTTCCCAGCATCTATCAAATATTTTGAATAGTTTTCAGTCCAAATGCAGATTATTTATCACACAACAAAGATGTAGTTCTTACTGGTTCTCATCAAAACATTTTATTATGTCACATGTAATAAAAATGGAATGCTACTTGATCATCGTCAATTTTGAAAAGACTCTGTGGTTTGTTTAAATGAAGTCTGAGGTAAACAAATTAAAGAGAAGTCAAAGAAAATGATCTGAAGATGATATGATATACAGTGGGGATCGAAAGTTTGGGCGCTCCAGGTAAAATGTTATATAACTGTGCATAAAGAACCCCAGGAAAGATTGAAAAATCTCCTAAATGCATCCGTTTACAGATGAGATATTATGTTCACAAGTTAAAAAAATATGTTTTATTTCCATCATTTACCCTTTGAAAACAACAGGAAACAAAATAATGGTGTGCTCAAAAGTTTGAGCATCCTGCAGAATTTTTTGTATGCCCATCCCCTTTGGAAAAGCTGAGACCTGACAGTTTCAGGTTTGTTCACAATCATTGTTTGCAAAGATCCGGTGATTTCAATCTCAGAAATTTTAAATAATTTGAGTCAACTGACATCGCTCCAACAATCAGCATCATGGGTTCTTCCAAGCAGTTGTCCAGAACAATCAAACTAGTGATGCTCACAAAGCAGGAGAAGCTAGAAGAAGATAGTAAAGCCTTTTCAGATGAAAATTTCCTCTGTTTAAAATATCATTAAGAAATGACAGTCAACAGGAACAGGGGAAGTTAAAGCAAGATCTGGAAGATCAAGAAAAATCTCAGACAGAGCAGCCGCAGGATTGTGAGAAAAGCAAATCCAAACCCACGTTCGATTGCAGCATCTCTCCAGAAAACCTGCAGACTCTGGAGTTGTGGTTCACTGGTCTACTTTCAAGAGATACTCATACAAATGTGGTCTTCATGGAAGAGTCATCAGAAAAAAACCTCTTCTACGTCCTCACCACAAAATTCAACCTTTGAAGTTCACAAATGAACATAGAAACAATCCTGAAACAAGTTCTGTGGACAGACCAGGTTCAAAGGGAACTTTTTAATGAGCAAACGTACGTTTGAACAAGAAAGGGTCCAGAGTTTAATGAAAAGAACCTCTGTCCAAACATAGGGTTGGATCAATCACGCTTTGAGCTTGTACTACAACCAGCGGCACAGGAAACATTTCACTAGTAGAAGGAAGAATGGATTCCACCAAATTTCAGCAAATTTTGGACGATAACTTGATGCCATCAGTGAAAAAGTTGAAGTTGAAGAGAGGATGGCTTCTACAAATAAATAATGATCATAAACACACCTCCAAATCCATGCTGTCTTACATTAAGATGCAGTGTTCTTCCCAATCACCTTGAATTGAGAGACTTTTGGCTGCTACGAAAAACGTTTACAAGCTGTGATACTTGCCGAGGGGAAGCAGTATAAGGTACTAACTCTGCAGGGTGCCCAAACTTTTGCACCATTATTTTGCTTTCTGTTATTTTGAAAAGGTAATAAAGACACATTTTTTGACATGTTAAAAGCATGTCTCATTTGTAAACTGATGATCTCAGGAGATTTTTTTAATCTTACCTTGGGCTCTTTATGCACAATATTATAACATTTTACCTGGGGTGCCCAAACTTTTGATCCTCACTGTTTGATGGTCCCTGAAAGTAGGAAAGACCGTAAATCTTACCGCAGGTAAAACCGTCAGCTTGTTCCCATCCATCCACAGTTCCTTCATTCCAGACAGGTATTCCAACACCTCAGGCTAAATAAAGGCAAAGGAGACAGAGGTATAACTAATGGAAATGCTTTGCAGGAAAATGCAATGTTTTCAAAATTCAGGAGTAGAAAAGTAAGGGGGATGACAGAAGGTCACCTCAGGAGAGGTGCAGCGCTCTGGGCAGACGTCCAGATACTCACCACTTCAGTGAACTCATTACTCCCCAGGTCTAGCCTCTCCAGCTGTGTGAGCTTCTGCATGCTCCTGCAGACACATAAGCACGAAAAAGTAAGAAAAACAAAACTAGAACTTGGTGAAACTGTGCTTAAAAGACTGGAAAACTCTTGGAGAATGATGATTTTTTCCTCCCATGGGGTGAAAGGCTCCAAAAAACAAGCCAGGACAAATCAAGAAAACCTGTCAGTTTACGTGAACTTGCAGATCCTTCTAGAAAGCATGCATGCACAACATAAATCTCTTTTGGAGCTGAAGCGTGAGAGGGTTATGCTTTCAATAATGGAAAATGTGATGTATGCCTTAAGCTCTGCTCCAGAATTTTCTCAACATATTTAGGTCACAGGCTCAACATTCCCCTCATTGGTTTTGCTGGTTTTTACTGTAAACTTCCTGGGTTATTGAAAATCAATTTTGAGTTTTTAGAGACCCAGGGTGGGTGCCCCAACAGTGAAGAATGACGCCAGGCGTCGAGATGCTCTTTCTGACATCAGAGATTGACTGCAGGAGTAAAAACGCCAAAAACTCTGGAGCCTGTTTTGCTTTTTATGCTCCCCCTCACACAATAAAAAAAGTCAGACACGCAGCACAACTTCTAATTATAATTTACACCATTTATTGATTTAAAGTAACAAGTCAGGCAAAAAATGAGCCATGCTGGCATGCAGAGAAACAAAGTGACTTCACCAAAAACTGAACTCCAACTCATCTGACCTCAAGCTGTGAGGAAAACAGCGGCTCTCTTTAGTCTATGCAATGGCTGCGGGTGTGTCTAAGCCCTGGGACAAAGAGGGGCAAGAGGGTTGTCCATACAGAGAGCCCTGAAAAGATTTGCCGCACTGCTTTTGTGCGCACACACATTTGTTTACATCTCAGGGATGCTTGTGGGTTGCTCTGGCAACCTTCCCGGCCATTAGTCCATCTTTTTGTCAAGGCTCCAGCTTTTAACTGGTCTGGCTTGTGTCACATAAACACAGCGGCAGACGAAGTGGGCTTGCTAGCTTCTAAACAGCAGAAGGGAGTGAAATGAACAGCAGAGGGAAGGACAGCACAGTTTTAAAGACCCGCTCCGATTAAAATTGAGTTGTTGACATGCTCTTGTGGTATTTTTCTGATGAAGAAAAATAAAATTAAGCCTGATATTGTATTTCTGAGTACCATAATTTTTGGACTATGGGTCGCTGTGGGGGTCGTCGTGTTGCGTGAGTCATAGCAGCTACAAATAAATAAATAAACAAACAATAATAATTAAGGTGAAAAAAATCCTTCAAAAATTGCGTTTTTGGGAGAAATGTATTCAACAAAATAGGGGAATAAGAATGGACATTTATCTCCAAAGGCAAATCATTGTAATACATTGATACTTATTTAGTTTCATGAACTATTGGAGTAATCAAGCAGATTATCCCAACATTAAAACAATTATTCAGATAATCATAACACACAAAATCTTGCTAACAAGTTAACTCAATTTTTTTATATTAGAGTGGGCGATATATTGGTGCCGGTATCATTATTGGTCGATATTTACTTAATTTGAGTTCATCTGTATGGGTCCGACATGAAAAAAATACCGTCTTCAGAAACACCTTATTTTATAAATGTTCCAAATAGATCCTTGTAACTGGGAAGCCTATGTTTACAGTCATTGTCAGTAATTACTCTGATTGTTATCAGGCGTATTTTATTTTGATAGAGATACATGTTTTTCTGAATATCCCTGGTAATGGGAAGGTTGTGGTTTACACTTAAGTCTAATACTCATTAAATGGTTTAAACGTTTACAGACATATTTTCAAAGTTTTAAAGTGATTCAAGTTCCTATGAGGACACCACTGGCCAAAAGCGTGTTAAAGAATACCTGTCTAGCGCATTCTTGAACGTGCATCACATGTCCAGTGTGTATGTAGAATAAGACTGAGCGGCGCTTCTTTTCTGCGTTGCTATCAGTAGCAATCACTTATACACACACCAACAGTGCACTTTACAGTTGTTGCTATTTATTTGTTAAAAAAAAAAAAAAAAAAGAAAAATCACATTTAAGTTGCAACTCCAGCCAAACAATGCAAAAACCGCAATTTTTACTCAAAAAAATATGGTATTTCTTCATTCAAATTGTGAATCAGAAGCAGACCAAAAATCTTTGCTTGAAAAAGATTGTATTTGTGACATAGAGACTATGGTGGGCGGGGAACAAACTCCCTGTTTTGTTCTATTCTGTTTTGTTGTATTCTGATGCATTCACTTGCAAACGATTAGATCCATGTACGTCTTTGTATTTAACAGCTGAGCTGGTATTTGGCTTTAAAGTGTACAGCTGGATATCTCCAATGTGACTCGCCATTTTTGTTGCATCGATAATTTTAAGTCCCGCCCACAACTCTGAAGCGAATTTCTAATGAACTCTGGCCGCTCTGCAGAAACTATGTCCTAGAAAAGGACACAGATTTTTTTTATTTTGTTTTTTTGGATAAAAACGGCATAATTATAATTAAAAGACCACTGAGAACGCTTTTGAAGAGAGATCAAAACGTGATCGGTGTGGGTCTTTACGGAGGAATTGGGAAAAGGCGTTTGCATAATGATAGAACAGAAAGAGACAACCTGCTTTGAAAGCACCTGAAGCTTTATTCCCTCACATTTATGGGATGTTCAGTCTGCTTGAGCAAATGGGGAAATAACACTCGCCCCTGCGAGTTAGATGAGGATTATAAAACCTGTCACAGCAAGCGGCCAAGTGTGTGTGTGTGTGTGTGTGTGTGTGTGTGTGTGTGTGTGTGTGTGTGTGTGTGTGTGTGTGGGTGGGTGGGGGGTTATATAACAGAGAAATTAATACCAAAGTCGGAGGTGCAGACAAAAAAAATGCACAGAGGACAGAGATATTTACAGGAGCTACGACAGGAAAGCAACCAGGAAACTGGGAGAAGACTTCTCCACGCGCTTCCTCATGTTCTGTCATGAAAACAAACATCCTGAGTGTCTGATGAGCGGCACATGTGAGGGTGAAGAAGACCTACTTTGGCAGATTCTGCAACTGGTTTTCCCTCAGCTCCAGGATCTGCAGCTTGGCCAACCTGCAAGCAGGAAGCAGTCACTTTTACAATGACAACACATCCAGTTTTTAGACAGTTTCAGAGGAAATGATGATTCAAACGGATGTTCAAACGCATCAGATTGACGTGTGCCGTCAGCTGATTTGGCCATTTTCCACTTGGTGGGAAAAAAAGGATCTGAAGAAGTGAAGATACTTGACAAATAGAAGACGACGGGTTTTTACTGAACAACTCAATTTTTTAAAAAAATAAACCAAATGTGACTTTTCTTTAACCATTATAGAACATAAGAACATAAAATTGAATGAGATTTTATGTGGTCAACAAAGAAATATCACACTAATTATTAGAACTAAGTGAAAAATAAAGAGACTTGATGCTCCCTTTATTTAAAAAAGTATTACAGACTTAATTCTTTATGTTTAAATTGACAATGAGAATTCTTTTTTTCACACTGCAAAACCAGGCTCCCAAGAAATACATTTTACAATTTTGAAAATTTTGAAAAATAATCTATATATAAATCAATCAATATTTATTAAAATCCCATTTCATGCATGAAGCTCAAAGCTCCCTAAAATTAAAAACAAACAAATTGAAAAAAGAGAAAAACGATACTTTGTCTTTTTTCCCCAACAGTGCGCATTAAGCATTAAACTAAATCACTCGTTAATGATGGCTGACACACAGAGTAATGTACATTGTGTGAAACTATAACGTTTTATTGAAAAAAGGAAAAAGCAGGATGGGTAGGATCACAGTAACAACCCTGCGTGAATAGACCCTTTCCTGATGACGCTATAAGGGGAAAAAAAGCTCTTTGGGAGAGGAGATTGTAACTTTCAGATCAATGGATGTGTGTTTTTTTTCATGTTTTCATTATAAATACAATTTTATGGTATGTTCTGGATTTAGTGATGTCAATTTGACAGGGTTGAAATGTGTCCATCTTTTCCAGAGTTTAGGGATGCTGGAAATGTGGATCTGCAGGCGGACATATTTATAAAGGTTTACTTTCTGCTGTTTGACAGACACACAGGCTCTGCTGGCACAAAGTTAAATGGCCAAGATTCAGGAAAAAATCTATATTTTCATCATTTCAATAATTTTACAAGAATTTCTTTTACAAAATCCTATAATACATCATGAGAAATTGGAGAAATACATTTATAGTGAATCATTCCATAACAATAATTTGATAGGCGTCGACTTTGATCATCCTGATGGCTGTTCTTCAAACATTTTGTGCTCTCAAATCAGCAAACAGAACAACAAACCGACCTGCCAAAGCTGGCTGGTAGGAACTCCAGATACCCATCATTCAAGTAGAGCTGTGTCAGGTTCAGGAGCAGCGTGAAGCCTTCTGGGAGCCTGAAGAGATGAAAGCAAAAACACAGTCACATTTCACCTCTTTTACTCAAAAATGAAGGTGTGGGAGAAGTTCGCTCACTTTGGCATGTGGTTCACACTGGCCTCAACTACTGTAAGAGCTTTGCAGTTCTTGATGCTTTCTGGAAACTCTTGGATACCTGAAGAAAAGGCAGCAGAAATTGTGTGAGTGTCTCACTGTAACAACAAAAGGTGAGATGAAATCTTGGAGAATCTGCAGGCCGACCCACTAAGCTTCAAATGTAAGACAGAAGACGTGACCAAATCTGAAGGTTTACTTCCTGCCTTTTGTCTGCATGAATGTTGTGAAAAACAGGAAGGTTTCAACTGAACTTCATTTGTCAACAGTTAAAATGTCTAAAGCAGTAAAACTTTACCAACTGCACCATCCCATTCGGAGAAATTACTGAACAGTTTGTCACCTCTGAGAACAAAAAAACATGTTCATGACTCTGCTCCAATCTAAAGACGCTGTTCAGCATGCTGCAGGTCTGGACTTGTGCTCTTTTTATCCATCGCATCAGAGGCGTTCAGAAATGCTGCGACAACACAGCCGCCAACCCAAACACGCCGCCACATTTCTTCTAATTTTACAAACGATAGAACGAAAATAGATTCCCATCTTTGGTCACGTCTTTTATCGCCGAATGCCAGAATGTGTGAGGACCATGCTCTGCATGTCTGCCGTGGGCAGAGCGGAGCTTCCGCTCTTATCTGGATGCCAGTGTTTGAGGTGACCACTGGGAACCTGTTAGACTTCACATGAAAACAGATTTCCTGCTCACCGTTTTTGCTGACATCGAGCTCCCTGAGATTGACAAGGTTTGCGATGGCGGCTGGCAACACTGCAAGCTCATTATCTGGCACACTCAGCCGGTTGAGTAACTGGCAGTTGAACAGTTGCTGGTGAAAGAAAAAATAACAAGCAGCTCATTTAGTCATTTCAGTGAAGCTGTGATCAAAAAGAGTGTGTTTGAGAGGCACACTTTAGAGCATCTTAACCACTTTAAATTATTTTTGTTTGAGAAATTAACAGCTTAAGTGAAGATTTTGATTCAAATTGCGCCCCAATTCTTTGAAATCACTAGATCAACCTGCAGCTCCAGAGCATAAAGCTCTTTTTAGGGATGTCCCAATCAGATTTTTTGCACTTGATTCGATTCAGAGTTATTTGATTTTGAGAATTTGCAAATACAGATTCTCAATCAGATACTTCTGTAACACATTATAACAAGTAACAGATTTAAAAAACAGATTTGTGCTTTCCATTAAGTTTTTTTTTAATTTACTTTACCTTCAGGGACTTTGTTTGTCTTAAACATATGGAAAGCTGATATGGAAAAAAGTTTAAATCTGCCTTTCCAATCAGAAAATAGATGTCTTATTGAATTGAGAAACACAAAAAAATAAATCTTACTTTAGGGAGTTCCTCGATCTGATTGGCATCGAGGTACAGTTCCTGCAGGGTCTTCTCAAAGCTGAAGATCTCCTTAGGAACAGTCTCCAGGCTGCAATGGGAGTAGTCCAGCGATGTTACCACCTCCTCCTCACCGCGCAGGCAGCGGCACGGCACCAGCCGAACAAAAAAACTCCGCTTGGACATCCTCAGGCACTGCAGAGGGAAAACAGAGAAGTGGGGCTTTAGACACTCTGAGGGGTTGAGAGGTAAACATTTGCTGTGAGTATTTACATTTTAGAGGATGTGAAAAACAAACTGTTCTGTTTAATAGTTTAACATAATGTCTGCTCAAGTTTGATGTGACTTAACCCATAGGTTTAAGTTGGCAGAAATTGTTTAAAAAGTACTGGGTGAAAGGTCACCACAAAAATCACTTTTTAACCTTACGGAATATTAAGATTTCACAATAATACAATGATACCCAGGAACAAAACCCTTTAGTCAGTTAGCAGAGGCTTTAATTAGGCGGATAACGATCCGGGCTGGAGAGACGTTAGGGAAAACAAATGCGGAAAAGATAAGAAGAGATGCTATCAACACTTACTATTTATTTACTGAGACTTTAATGTGTAAAAGACAACTTTTTTCGTTTATTTACTATGTTTTTAAAACAAACTTTTATATGTTCTTTGAATCTTGACTCAAAGAACATTTCAGATTTATTAGATATATTCATCGAAAGCAAAATCGGTTTGCTTATGAAACAACTGTTTTCACATAAGTGAACGGAACGGGAAATTTTACAAATGAAATAATTAATTTCTACATTAAGAATGAATTTTTAAGAAAGTCTGTTTTTGCCTGATAGTTTGTTGATCTAGTTCTCAAATCAATGTTGCATCTTTTCGTTTTAATCTTTTAAATTCATCAGCCCCAACTTGTCAGATGGCTTAGTTTTAAAAGAACTGCACAGATCACTGCACTTGCTAAAGAGCACTTCAAAAGCACTGAACAAAAATGTCTCATGCATGAGCAGGAGGGCATTAGATGCCAACAATGTGTAACTACTGGTTCAGCTTATATATGAAGAGGAAACAGCAGAAAACAACTTCTTAAATTATTTAAAATTCAGCTGATATGAAAGAAAATGACTGGAAAACGTGAATCAAACCAGACAATATGGAGAACATTGCATCTGAGAAGACAAATGTCAACAAAGTAAGAGGATCATGCTGCGTTTCTTCTTAACCATATTGTAGGACCAATCTGTGTGTTTACTCCTCAAAATTTTAACAGTTCTTTGATGGACGGTAGTATTTCTATTTTGTCCTGCTCTAAACATTGCTGCTCCACAGACCACTCCATCGTCATGCACATGAAACCACAGATCAATCACTGACTCGGCTTGTCCTTTTGATGTGAAAAAGACTAGTTTCTTTGGAAAACAAATGAGAAATAAATGATGAGCTGGGTAATCCGCATGGGAAACATTGCAGAGTACCAATAAAATGTGTAGAAATATATTAGCTATGATAGAGGCATTTGAAAAGTTAGGAAGACTTTTCAAACAACAATTTTTAATGACAAGTCTCATCTATAGAAAAGCAAATAAAACATCTGCAGCAGGGGAAGAGATTTGGCACTCACAAGGCAGTCAGCAAACACCCAAATACCCCAGATACACATATGCAACAATACCACGAGGGTTTGGTTGTATATGCTGTGGTAAATATGAGTCATTCTTTTCAATAATTGTGACGCTACACTGGAAATGTAGCAGCACAATACAAAGGAACAGAGGCCATTTTTTTCCACTGCTGCATTAGAAGCACGTGTGTCTGTGTGGTAAACATAAATTCAGAGAAAATCTACCATTATCAATCAATCCATACTAACACCAGAGCATGTTCAATACCCAAATACAGTTTACTGAGCTGGACTAAGCACTCCCCTCAGTGCTCAGGCACAACTAAATGCTACCCAACAACCAAATAATCATGTTTTCTTTAGAGAAGACTATCGCATACACATTTCCCTCTTTCCTTAAGACCTATTTCTAAGTGCACACCATTTTTTTCCATCATCTCATTTAGACATAATTCAAAATGGGAATTTACGTTAATTCAAAATATTGAAACAAATTCCATCTGTCTATTTGGCTCAAAAGAACAGATTAGTTACTCTGATCGCTCTGGTTGCCTTCTTGTGCACAAACCAAAGAGTCCAGCAAATAGAATGACTTTGATTATGACAAAACACCTTCCATATACAAAAACAAGGATGTCTGACTGGTCTACAGCAGATTCAGGTGTCTCCTAAATTTTTGTGTCAACAAGACAATCCAGGAACTGCTTGATGAAACGCACAAAAATTTGAACTCCAAAATCCACAGTTCAATTAATTCTCCTAAATAAGAGTGATGATGGTCAAGAATTTCTTGGTGATGTTGTTCAGCTTGACCCACAGCTGACAGGAGTAAACATCCCAACGACTGTATTAGTGTTCATATCAGTGGTTTTAGAGGATGGATGATAAACGTTTTTCAGTGTAGCCTGTGAGTAAGCCTCCCAAAAAGTGTGTCCATACCAAACTAAAAATCATACAATTATTTAATTTTCAACGTCCAAACAAACCACAAATTCACGTGTGTATTGTACTGTTGCACAATGTCGGCTGCGCTCAGGCTCCAATCCAGATGGACATTGTAACTGCTAGTCAGGGTCACGGGCAAACATTTATTCTCTGGCATGTTTGGAGCTGAGATGTTAAAGCAAGGGGCATTGTCAGACACTGGACACATGTACACAGATCAAAACTGGGGTAATAGCAAATACTGTGCACAACGTGGAATGTGCCGTGGTCAACAGAGGCTTTGTTCTTTGTAGCGTGTAGAGAATGTGGCTTTTCCTCCCCCTTGTCTTAATCTGAGCGCTACCAAACTGCATAATTTCAGCGTACCTCTTTCAGGGCATCTTAAGTTGTAAAACTATCATAAGATTCATCTGAGAGCAGAAACCATAAAACCTTCTCTGAAAGTTAGTCAAACTCTGGTATACTAGACATTCCGTTTGTTTTGGGTATGTACTTTTTAAAGTTTATTTTACTTTACTTTTTTAAAGTTATCTCAAAGGAGGATAAATCAGTTATTCTTTAAACTCATTCATAGTGAGCTCATTTATGCGCTCAGTCACATTCGTGAAGTATGTGCAATGAGAGGGCTGTCAGCCTCCCATGAAACCTTTGCCATAGAAGCAGACAGCTTGTGCATAAATACTCTTGGTAATCGGGTTTATCACCAGAGGGTCTGACATAGAGCTTGGCTCCATTTACCCAGAGAGAGCAGAACTGAGCATATGGATGACGCAGGCAATTCAGAATGAAAAGAGAGGAGTGGAGGCTGGAAGCAAAGGAGAGAGCCACACATAAATGGTGTAGATGTGGGTTATCATGAGCCTTGCCCCAAAAAAAAAGCAATCAGGAGGAAAAACAGAAGCTGTCATGAGAAAATGTGTGGGGTATCTCTTAGAGACTTTAAAGTTAAGTCAGACAGAATAAAATGTCACCTTAAGGAGTAAAGTGAAATAAAAAAAATCCAAACAGGATTTGAGTTTGATGTCTTGAGGCTTTGGCACGACTGCCCTTACGACTAGATGCGAACTAACTGCAGATGAAAAAATGGAAAAACATGTATGGCCCCGGACAAAATATCAAGATTGTAGACCGCTCTGAGAGGCAGTAGAGATGAAGATGTTCACGCTCATCTTTGCCTATGGGCATGCTCTCTCAAAACCCTGTGGGTCAAAGGACCAGTGAATGCTGTCCACGTGACAAGTGTGTCGTCCTAGTTGGCTGATTGCAGCCTGACTGTTAGAAATTAGACAATCAGAGTGTAAGAGCGGCTGGATGGCGCGCAGGAAAATGGAGTTCACTTCCTAGGTGGCGCAATGAGCCAAAATTCCAGTGAGGGTCCTTAGGCAAGATCCTTCACACAGCTCATCCTGTGCCTCAAAAATACAGCGTATCAGGAAGGGAAGGGCATCCGGCGTAAAAACTCTGCCAAACCACCTGTGCAAATCGGTGAAAGCTAATTCACTGTGGCAATCCCTGATAGGATCAGTGTCAAAAGGTAAGCAACAAACAGAGTGTAGTTTGTGTGGGCACTGTATGCTCGTCCAATGGACACCTACATGTCCCGTGCACACCCTGTGCGTCCGGCATTCACACGTGATAAGTAAGGGGCCAGTACTTGCATTTTACCAACGACTAGAGTGTGGCACGAGGGCACCCTACGACAGCATTACTCATATGTAATAAGTGCACACAACTTACATTATCCTTACCAATACGTCACAATACACTTTTCACATGCGTTTCACATGCGTTTTTACCCGTGTGAACGCCAAACCAGTCTCAAGAGTATTGCAAGACACAACTGCGCTACCCTTTAGGTCTAGCCGCTTCTCCCTATTAACCTCCATGGGCTCGAACAGCCCAAAAACCTGCAGCACCCGTATCAAACAAAAAAACGAACACACACAGTTGTTTAATGACTTGCAGACACACAACCTTTAGTTCAGGTATAGGCAACTCCAGGCCTCGAGGGCCGCAGTGTTTGCATAATTTCCAGATATCCAAGTCCTACTCATGACTGATTACCTGGTTCAGGTGTGTCCAGCCAATTAAAACATACCAGAGCTTGGTATGTTAGAAAACGTGCAGGAATGCGACCTTCAAGGCCTGAAGTTGCATTTCCTTGCTTTAGATTATTTATTTTTGACCTAAGGCGTTAAATAAATACAAGTGTTAAGTCAATGGGTTATTTTATTCATCTGATAGATCACTGAACTGTAATTGCTTATGTCAAAAAGCTGCAGTCACCATTACAGTTCTGACATCAGTTTTGTTGTTGATAAAACATTAGAAAAAATGTTTTTTTCTTCTTTAATATGAAAGTAAATAGGGCTCTCTGCCTTTCAGAAGAACATGCAGGATGAAGAAACCGGTAAAGTAAGCTAAGAACTCAAAAATAGCCTGCCAATCAAAAAACAAAATTGTCCCTTTAATATGAAGTATATAAAAAAGTATGTAAATATGTATAAATAAAATAAAAAAACATGCAAATTAAAAATCCTTTACAGGTTTTTTTGGATATACATGGGATCAAAATTCTGCAAGTTGTTACACTTATAAAGATGAGTTTGTACTGTAATGTTCTTTATAGAAAAATGTGAGCAACAGTGAAAGACAAAATGAAGGAAAAAAATTCCAGAAAACCACGCTGTATGATATTTTAAAGAATATTCTGTTGTGAAGTTGAGCTGTTTTACTTTACAATGAATTGGAGACATCTCGTAATTTAACAAGTTAGCAAGTGGTCACCTGGTGATCTGAATCCAGTTACTTTTGTTTTAAAATTTGCCTCAAACAGGATGTCAATGTTTGGTTTAAGAATTTTTCTTAAGTTTTGCAAATCTCTCTTATTTCATGAGTTATCTCACACACTGGAGTTTGTGTGTCAATTTCAAAAGTTTGAAGAATCTTTGATTCAAACAATCATTTGTTAGTGATTAAGATAAAACTTGTCAAATTATTCTTTTTAAAACAGATTTTCTGAAATTGTTACAAGAATAAACTATTTCAAGAAAATGTAAGAAACATGAAGCACATTTAGAGAATCCTTGTTTTGACAGAAGCTTGAATGGAGAATATGTCAGCAATGTTCATGAAATGACTAACATTTTACGAGATTCTTATTTACACAATGTAACTAAAGACCAGACCAAGTCATCAGTACGCTCAATGTTTTGAGTCACCAAATTCTGTTGCCCTAGCATTTAACTGCACTGAAAACTGCACTCTTCACCACAAACATGTAAAGAATCAGCAATCTGCCAACATGAGGAGGACAAAAGCTTCCTCATGAAGTACATTGTGCATGTTGGTTGATAAGCTGAACACCCAGCTAAAGCCTGGTACTTTCTTTCAATTTTCTTTTCAAATTGGCATTACGTTTCCCCTCCGCAAAGCAATCCAACATTTTTGTTTTTCCTTTTTGCCTTTTCCATCTCTGAAATCCCAAATGACGGTTGAGTGACTTGAGGGTTTCTGTAGATGACAGAGAAGTTATCAAATAAACCGCTGGCAAGTTTTTGAAAACACTAAATGTATTCACAGACTTTCCATCAAAAGGCCAATAAGCTTTGTGAAGACAAACACACACTTGAGAAGTCAAATTAAGTGATTCCCTTTTGATCTGATGATATAGGATGGTAAAAGCTCCTTAAACCCAAACACCAGACAAAGAAGCAAAGTGGAGAAAGTCTTGACAGGTTTTTTTTTACCTATTTTTTTGTTTTGCATTTTTTAGTAACGTACAAGGAAAACTGGTCCCAAGTCAGTCTGCTGAGATGGTGTTTAACCATGTTGTTTAAGACACTTAACTCAGAGGCGCCAAATGTCATGAGTTACTTGAGTACATGTAAATGCAGCCCCTTTTGACCTTTCAGAGACTCAACCCAAAGGATGAAGAGCCTTTGACTAGGTTACCCTCACACACTTGATCTACTACAACAACAAATCAGAACAAAAAACTGCTGATACTGAATTTCAAACAACACAGTTTCCTCTTCAGGTGAACAAACTTTATGGATTACCAGATCAACAGCCTTAATGCAAAGTCATAAATGCTTTCAGATCTGTTTATAGACTAGAGCACGTTTAGTCTTTCTAAGAGTGAAGCTTAAAAAGCCCCAAAACAAAATGCAATTTGCAAAGCAGAAAGGCTTTATGAATTAAGAATAATATTAGGTTCAAATTTGTTGCAAAATTGTAAAAAGAACTCAGAATTCATTCAAAATGCCATTAATCACAGGTAAACTACAGAACTGATTTGATAAATCCAGTTTTGTTTGGTTATAAAAAGCAGTTTTCACATAATTAATGACTTATACTGAACAATGTGGATCTTTTGTGACCAAAATACAAAAACATTAAACACAAACAGAAAAGCTGTATTTGCCTGAAAAGAATGGCAATTTCTTAAACACAACCCAAGTTTTAATATAACCAAAGTACAGAGCTTTAAAACACGTATGTACAGCTGAATCGCTTTTTCCAAAAATATGTTGGTAAAACAGAAAAAAGTCCCTGAGCAGCATTTTCATTTGATATTCCCCTTTACTTTTGCTTCTTCATTGCAACAACAAAGCTTTCCTCCATGTAAAATGAAGACAAATAGCCTGAATAACTGCCAACGCCAGCCTGAACATTTGAATCAACTCCAGATAGTAATCTGAAAGGCAGCACAGTAGTGATAACTGCTCATAGATGCATCCTCTGACCTACATGTAACTGGAATGGTGGCTGACTCCACTCACAGATTTACAAAGCAAGGAAATTCAAAACATGCAATAGAGCTTCCAAACGTCTTAAGCTCTGATCAGAGATTTTCCGTCTTAGCCTACTTCTTTAAGCAAAACATCATTAAGCAGTGAAATAGTAAAAAGCGGAAACCCAACTAATAAAACATCAAGACCTTAAAATGCTCTTGCTGTCTTTTACTGTTAAAATGTGCTGTTTAGCCGCCGCTTGAAATCCACTCCTAAAGCTGATATCTAAAATACAGTTTTTCAATTTTATTTTTCATGGCGCCTTAACTTGACCGAAGCCAAAGCGTACATTTAAAGCTCAAAATATTACAAACAACAGCTAAAAGGTTAACACCAAAAACCCAAACAACACGGGAAGCAACAGACAGGCAACCATCCACACTGGCGCCATCTTTTTTTTGTTTAAACATGAGGTTGACATGGAGCAAAATTTTGCTGACTAAATTTACAGACAAAGAAACTTGGACAAATAAAATTCATCCAAAACGTTGGTCACAACTGTGTTTACGGGTGAATTCGGGCTGTGTGTGGATGGAAAATGGGCAAACCTGTACAGGACACGTAGCTGTCCCGCACAGACCAGCAAGGTTGAAGAGCGCGCAGTGAGCCACTAGAGACAACATGCGCCTTGTTTTCTATGGGAGTCAACACATATGGTAAAGTAGGGGTGAAGTTGCTAAGACCCAGACATGTCATATGGATTTCTTTTAACCTGCACACATCCTGCACCCACTGCGTTAGAGGCCCACCCGTACAGTTCATGTGATAAGTGCACGTTCCTTGTGAGCAGCCTGGCTGTACAAAATTAGGAAATTAGACAATTAGAGCATAGTTTGTGTGGACATCCTACAGGCACTTGCGTATAACATCCACACCCCGTGTGTGCGGCATTTGTGCAGTACTTGCACCTTACTTACCACTAGTATAGCACATAGGTACTGTACTTTCCATTTTTTATAATGTCCCTTACAGTGACCATGAGAGCCTCCGTGGAAATGCAAGTCACACCTGCCCTCCCCTAAAGATCTGGTCCCTCCTCTACAACCCTCCCCAGGCCTGGACAACTCAAAAACCAGCAGCACACAAGGCAGAAGTGATAGAAAAAGGGATTAGGAAAAACCCACTTTTACTTTAAAACAACCAGAGGACCAAAATAAACAATCTTTTTACCCAGAACATCTGATCACAGATGATTCGTCTTATTAGTAAGCATTGAAAATCAATTGTTATTCCCATTCCCACCGTCTGCTAAACAACTACAATACACTTTGGTAACAAAGGAATTTTCTATTAAATTACAAACGATTTTTTGAAATTATGATACTCATGAAGCTTAAGCCATGTTGGTCACATTAGTCAAAGTTTTCTTGCGCAAGAACAGTGAGAGTGCCCTCAAACAGAGGCTGTACTTGTTCATACTTTCAAAAATGTGTGGGACAGAGTGAATTGCGGGCATGTGACTCTGCAGCCTAGCAATGAACCTTGCAGCTTCCCTCGTATGAGAGTGAATTAAATAGTCCAGAGGGAAATCCACTCAGATTCCCACTTTATTCTGCCCCTCAGCCAGAAAAAAACGCTTTCTCTTACAAATCTGTAACTCAGTTGGTAGAGAAGTTATGGTCAAGGGTAGAATAGACCCTTTACACTAGCTCAGGGGTCAGCACTGTTTATGACATGAAGTACCAGTTTCAAATTCTCTCCTTAACAACCGGGCCATCACCAATTATAATGCGAACTCTTGTTCCTTTTCACCTTGCGTTTCCATTTAGGGGTTGCCACAGTATTCGCACAGGGGGTTTGGGAGAGAGTTTTTATGTCAGATGCCCTTCCTGACTCAACATTGTATTTTTAAAGGCACAGGGAGACCCAGTCAGTCAGCAGCGTGAAGGGTCTTGCCTAAGGACCCACACTCGATTCTTTAGCTCATTGCCGCCCTGGAAAGTGAACCCTGGTGTCCTGTGAGACAGTCCTCCACCCAACAAACAGTAATGCAAACTCTAATACAAAGAAATGCAAAAACATTTGCATCCATCCATTTTCTGAACCAGTTTTTTTCCCTTTCGAGGTCACCGGGCTGCAGGAGCCTATATATATATATATATATATATATATATATATATATATATATATATATATATATTTTAACTCAAAAAATGATTTTATAGCAATATTGCAAATGGAAAATGGGCCAAAGCTGAAATAGTTTTGTAACCATGTTTGTTAAAAAAATAAAAGTACTCCATTTGTGGTATGTCATATCTATAGGATTGGATATGTCGGAACAAAACATCATCAATATTCATAAGAACTTCTCCACCAGGAAAAAAAAAAAACAAGTATATGCTTTTAGGGACTAAGTAACTTAATGTAAGTTAACTGTGATAGTGATTTTATTTTATGTAAAATTAAATGTTTTTACACTTTTGTTAGTTTGCTATTTATAGTAAAATACATTTTTTTGCAATTATTCATTTTTTTGTCCCCAGTTAATGGAGTGGTGATCAGCTGTAGTATTATAAACTTCTTCACATTTCATATTGACGTTGGTCAGAACAGAAAGACAGTCTGAGTATAATCTGAACTTGCTTGGTTATTATTCAACAAACTGATCTAATAAACTCATAAATGTCAGCTGCTGCAATGCCAAAAACATGACCAAAAAAAAAACCAGCTGTGTGTAACGAGTGTTTGGTTTCAAGTAGTTAAACTCCACCAAATGCATGGTAAATAGTTGTTTTGTAAACATTTGTACCTGAGTGTTCGTCTGTCCGAGGGTACTTGAACCCAGCACAGTCACGCAGCAGGTGCAGACCGGCACGCGCGGCTGAGGGGGAAACACGGAGGCAGCAGTGTCATATTTTGTCTTCTGTTAGTAAAAGAAATGGACTCAACGTCCAAGTGTCGTCCTTATTTACTGGAGCACAACGCAGAGCATCTTACATGTGCGTTCATAGATGTGTGAAACAGCTTTGCGCTTCTCCCTCTCACGCATGAGCTCATGTTCCATCCACAGACACTCACTCATATCACCACACCTGTCATCTCATCGGCAATGGTTCGAAAACAGAGTCATTATTACAACATTTTACTTTCACAGTGGCAAACATGTTTTTTCCCCCTACGGTCGCCCTTTCATGAAGGCTGACGTGGAAAGTAAAGTACATTGTGATTTATTGAAAAAAAGCTGCAGTATTTATACAGGTGGGAAGGGTCACAGTAACAGCGCTGCGTCAACTGACCCTTTTCTTATGACACCATAGAGGGAAAAGAGTTCATTGTGAGAAGAGATTGTCACTGAAACCAGATTTTTTTTTCCAAATCCGAAAGGCACAAACAGACGGCAGATCTGATTGTTGTCACGACCCCTCGTGTCACTGTTTTTCCCTCCACGTGCCACGACGTTGCCAACACGCGCACTACACCCACCAGGATTTTCATTTCCCCTTGAACCAACAAGGAGAAACAAACAACAACAAGCAAAGTCATTTTAACCAACTCCTTCTAGAAAATTAACAGTAAATCCTGATACCAAAATAAGACCTTACAAGACATTCTTGTTTATTTACAGATTTTAAAAATAAATATTTATACACTTGAAGACCAGCACTAACAATTCAGACGTTATTTACAGAAAAGCAACGAAGAGTAAATTAAAAGTGTAAAATAAAATGTAAAATAAAATTTTTAGATGCCACACTAGTAAAACCTTTTTATTAAAACTATTTTAGTATGAGCTATTGAATATTTAACAGAGTAATAGGAAACCAACTCAGTTGCCTGATGGTAAAGTAGGTTAAAATCAATGGTTGAGTCAAACCAACGACTATAAAAATTGTACTAAAAATGGTACCTTTCAGTTTTGGTTTTTAGGGTTATTTATAACCAAATAAATTAAACTTAGTCTTTGTAGGTATGTGTGTTGCTGTTGAGGACCATGAGTCACTGAAATGAGTGCATACTTTGACACTTGTGAACAGCTTGTGTTATTTATAGGACTCATCTGGTTGATATGGCAGAATGTGATTAGGACGCAATGACTCGTGTTTTATGAGAACACATTTTGATCCAGATTGTGTGGCCTGTAAAAGGATTGGTGGGCCAGTGGCAGAAATTTTACATTACAGATTATGGCAACAATAACAATGAAAAGAGACAAAGACACAAATGCACTCTTAACTAATGGTGTCCTCTGTGTGAAGAAAGAACAAAAAGCCATTAACGAATAAACCAATAAATTTAAAGAAAGTCCACTAAATTGCACAAAACACTGTATAATCTAGAGCAGAGAGGGGCAACTCCAGGCCTTGAGGGCTGCATGTGTTCCAACATACCAAGCTCTGGTATGTTTTAATTGGCTGGACACACCTGAACCAGGTAATCCGTCATGAGTAGGTCTTGGATATCTGGAAATCATGCAGACACTGCGGCCCTCGGGGCCTGGAGTTGCCCATCCCTGATCTAGAGTCTAATGACTTGGGAGTCTTGTCAAATATAAAAATCACAAAATTTCTATCTTAATAATTAAGGTGAATTTAAATGGATTGAAACATGATGATGATATGTTTTTTTTGGTAATTTACCAAAGGTGTGACGTTTTTCTGGATTTTAAAATGATGAGATGCTCAAAAGGAACCTGAAGGAGTTTTACTGGCTGATAAGCGATTCATCAAAACATGGAGTCTGGAGCTTTTTAGGAGGGTCTTCCAGCAAGTAGAGAGCAATCTCGGCATGAGCAGGAGCAGAGGGGGAATTGAAATTCCGCTTATGCTAGATAAGGAGTGATGGGTGAAGGACAACAGGTGGCTTAAGGATAGAAGCAGGAAGATGACTGAATCCAGAAGAAAGAAATGAGATATGGCGGCTGCTGGAGAATGCGTTCGTAAGCGTGGCGGTTTCTGCTGAGGAACAGGTGTTTTGCTTAGTGCTCTTTAATTAGACAAAGAAAATTCATCCTTAAAATACAAACAAAAAACAATCCATATATATAACAATTCCAGATCCAAACACAGAAAGAAATGTCTGAGTGACATCTGAGCTCAGGGCAGAATCCAAATCAAACAAGCTGGATGTAGAGGCAGGAGAACAATATACCCCCAGTTTATTCTTATTAACACCTATTTATTAATACTTAAACTTAGTAAGAGGGAAGCACCGAGACACAGTCATGACAAAAAAGAGGATTTTTGAGTTGGTGTTAAAAGTTTACAAGATAAAAATAAAAGTTTAAATATTGATCATTAATAATAAATATTGGCCAAACATAGAAAATATTAGCAGGCCTGCTGAAATTCAGTGTTTTGCAGCCTAACTATAGACTTCTAAATTGTATGTTACTCTAATAGGAAGATGTTAAAAAAAACGAGTTTTCAAGCTATTTTCAGACACACTGTTCTTCATTTGATATAATTTCTGTCCGCTTATAGACTAAATTTCTAAATGGAATCCTAAATTTAGAGTGTGGCTTAGTGTTTTATCTGGACACAGAAAAAAAATCCAAGTTGTTTATTTTTAATATTAACGCAGGATTGAAGTGAGATTTTATTGCAGTTGCAAGACGGAAACCTTTCTGAAGAAGAGAAAACTTGAGTAGGATCACAATCCACTCCAGCTGGCACAACAAAAGTGGTTCTACTTTTTAATAATACAGCGGGATATTGGGTTAAAACAACAGAGCAGCAGCTAAACCACACAGAGCCATGTGTACACTCTGCATTCTGTTCAAGCTGAAAACACAAAGACTGACATAAGCTTTTTTTTTTTATTTAAGTAACAACTGCTAGCAGCAAAAGATATTCATTTCACCTAAAAATACAGGTTCCCAAAAATGACTTCATTCCTGCAAAAGTTAAGTTCGGCAGCTGGAAACAGAGCAGAATCAGGTAGAAAGACGAGCCTGTTTTTAGTATCACTAACAAGGAATGCAGCCAAGCGGAACCTGAAGTTCCAGTTTTGTTCTCACCAGCAAGATTTGGTCTCAGTGGCTTGGTGTGACTCGGAACAAAACCAACACTGTTTTCTTTGACTATGTGGTGAAATGAGGGCAAGAAATCCGATCTGCATCCAACCGCTTTTTCCAGCATCTTTCCGACTTCTTTTTCGGAACCCAGAGACTCTGGATAAATACACGCTTCAGAGGGAGTTCACATTTCTAAATAAGCTTGTTTTTTGGATGCAAACAAATGGACATTATTCTCAGTGAGCCCGTTTCATTTTTAGAAGAAAGTAAGCTGAATGTTTGTTCCGGGACACAAAAGACCTGGACGCTTCAATCCTATCTTTTACTTCCCTTTGTTAGTCCAACTATTGTTCAAGATGCATAGCAAGAACCGTCCCTTTGATCCAAGCATCAGTTATGTCACCTGAATGTGCTTATATGTGTAATAGTCTGATACACGAGTCTTGATGGATTTTCTAAGAAATTCTGACTTCAAAAGTTCACAGGGTTTTCTGTTAACCTACACTGTAATCATTTAAATCATACCACATATTTAATCTGTAATAGAAAGTAGTTTTTGCAGCATAAAATGAAGGTGAGATGAATGTAGTAAATTATTAAAAGGGAGCAAAAAGTGAAGTCTGGCATGGAAAAAGTTGTGGTTGGTCTCTCTAGGAGGATGCATTGCAAGGTAGCACTGGTGTATTGTGTCATGCTGTGTCTGCAGACAGGAGGTGAACCTTCAGCAAAAAGAAATGTGGTCGGAATCCAGGGTGAAGGTCTTACAGTTACAGTCATCAGTAACTGTGCTTCTCAGTCTGGTGAGCGAAGGAGCTTGTATATTGTTGGCGTCTTAGCATCATTGTTTGCCTTTCAAGATAACGGCAACAAAGTCATATGTGGAGCAAAAATGGTAAAACAACCATTAAATATGCATTTAAAATGTAATTCAACAACATCAGCGTGATTAAAGGACAATCAGTTTGGTTCAATAACAGAAGGGACTGGTAGTCTGAATCAAGGACATACACGGTTCATTCCCGTTCAAGATGCCCGTCATAATTACTCAAATGAATAATTCTCATGTTATCTTTAGATGCAGATGGCCAGATCCAGAGGCAAATTAATGCAGCCTTGTTTTGGCTTTGCTCTTTTATGTTACAGATATAATGGATCCCCTAAAGGCAAACGCGGTAACACAAATAAAAAAGTCTCTGCTGAGTCACTCAACATCTTGTTCATGAATAAAACCTGACTTTTATGGAATTTACGTATTCAGAGCATCCAGACTTGTAAAGTATATTAATGAATATTAATCTTAGCTGTGAACTATTAAAAATTGATAAAGGAGGGTAAAATTAAAACCAATTTCCTTTTAATCATAACGTATATCTGAATTATTAAGACAATAAGTGATGGATCGCTCTTTAGCGTCAGAAATGCAGAAGCATTCACCAACAAACCACGGGACGAGGCCGTAAATAACAGCAACGTTTAATTTAGCAGCCAATATGAGCGCTAACTCCGATGACGGCAAGGTGAAATTTGCAAGCTTCCGGATCAAAACCTCAGTCTGAATTTTGCGTACCTGCTTTTGTCTCTGAAAACCACTTCCTGGCTAAATGAAGACTGACAGCAGTTCTGCTGAGATGTTGGGTTCGCTCACCGTGGTTGTCAAATTGATTTACAGGGTAAACATTCAGTTCTTTAACTGCAACTGAAATGCACACAATGATTAAAAAAAAATAGAAAACAACAGTTATTCAAATTTAAATAACT
Organism: Oryzias celebensis; assembly: GCA_014656515.1. NCBI lineage: Eukaryota > Metazoa > Chordata > Actinopteri > Beloniformes > Adrianichthyidae > Oryzias > Oryzias celebensis. Next base: position 4,557,423 of record BNCR01000012.1, read on the forward strand.
TCCTTTAGAAGTGCACAGTTAGTAGTACTTATGGAAACACTTCACGAGTGGTTTTATTAATAAACAACGATTGCCAAAAGAACTTTCCAAAGCCTTTGTAGCTTTTGGAGAAACTCACTCAGCTTCCAGCCTAACAGTCAACATTTCAAAAAAATATTTTTGGTTTTGCTGACAAATTTGCAAAAGTTTTGACATTAAGTTGAACGTCTTTAACTTCAAGCATCCTAACTATCTCTGGGTGCCACTTTAAAACACATTTGTTTACCAGCTGCAAAGGATTAAAAGGTTAGACATTAATTCACATCAAATGAGACACATTTGAAGAGCAGCTAAATTTATGCATACACGCCAAACCAGGAAAGAGAAATTCCTGAGTAACAGTCGACTGTTAAATCTCCTTCATTACCTTCTTAAGGAAATGAGATCCAGTTAATTATCAATGGCTGGTGCTCACATCTTACTGTCAAACTTTAGAAGTTCATTTAAAAAGAAATTTTCGATTCAGAGTAAATTTAAATATAAAATCTTTATATCCCCAGATCTGTCCTCTTACTATGTTGCCACATTTCAGTTTGTTTAGTCAAATATTAGGTCAAGTAAAATTAAAAGCAATAAAAACTCCAACTGTGGAAGACAAGAAGGGCCATCTCTACTAATGATTTTTTTAAACTCCTTTTTTCAAGATAAGTTAATAAGGTGTTATCTCGAGAAAACCAATTATGCTTTCCCTAGATAATAACTTTAACAGAAGAAACATAGCTTTTCATCGAATGTCACAGCATGTGATAAGATCCAACGTTTGAAAGTGCTTTCTGACTGACATTGTTAACACAATTTCCTGAATTTCACCACAACTAAAATAATTAATAATTTTTAGAGTGTAATACCTGTCACAATAGATGATCTTTGCACGTTTGTTTATTGGCATTTTGTTTTTACGCCTTTTTGTTAAAATAATGAGCACCACCAGTTTGTTTTTCTTCTCAAATAATGAATTTTAGGTCGTTATCTCTTGAAAACGAGATGAATAAGAAATATCAGCAAACAAGACCGTTCTTGTCTTCCACATTCTAAGCAAAACTGCAGTGGGACGTTCTTGAAGAACCATAACTGGTAAGCATAATTCCAATGGATTCTGAAGGTGAGAAATGTAGCTTTGCGCTGATATGCAATACTTTAGCAGGGCGCTTAAGCAATTAACGAGCAACTGATTCTGCAGCATAGAAAGACAGCTTTGCACATATCAGACCAAAAGGAATTTCTTAGATTCAGAATATGTTGGAATTACGTTTATTGCGTAAATGATTAAAGAGCTCAGGTAGTTTGAAGACCGTGTGTTATGTCAAGTTCATGATAAGGAAAACAAGGCTGTTTGATGATTTGAACTCATTCGTCTCAGAAAGAGCCTCAAGGAATTCTGCTTATGACCATAACCTATCCCACAGAATGAAAGAAAACCAATATCAAAAGTTTGAAACAAAAGCTACGTGACTTTTGAAATCTTTATCAAAACAAAGTAAATGGACAAATGTTTAAAAGGTTTTTACAAAAAAGGAAACTTCAATGACTGGATCTGATATTTGAATCTTTCCCAGTAAACGGGCATTGTTTGAGGTATCTGCTTGTTTATTTTGTGCATCAGACAGAGTGAATCATTAGCAGAGTTTCGATAACCAGGTGAGACACATTTGGGTCAAAACCTATCATCCATGAAAAAATGTAGACATTTTTTTAATGTCAATCTCACAGAGAACTGAAACGGCTAACGTTTCCCCTCATTAAGACGTCAATTCATTAAATAAAATTCATCAGTAGCAGACAAATAAAACAAACTACAATACCGGAAGAACGTTACTGATAAACTAGAGAATCAAAGATTTTAAGGTTGTTTGAGGTTTTAACTTGGCTGTTACTTTCATTTTCTCTCCTTGAAAACAGAATACAACTATGAATCCTTTGAGTTCTACCAAACAAGTTCCCAAGGTTAAACTCCCACAGAAAATATTGGCGTCAGCAGAGTTCATATTTCAATTAATCATCATTCTCTGAGAAGTTGGGGGGAGAGAGCCTGGTTACAGAGACTTTGGACAATATCACAGACTAATGGAATTTGAACACGTTTGGCCTTGACACCTTTAGTCATGGCGTCCGTTAACGACAGTGAAGTAGCATTAACACTCTCAAACAAACAACAATACCACCAGTTTTGTGTAGACAAACAGAAAAATTTGTTACCAACTTACTTTTTCAAGGTTTAACAAGATTTCAAATTTTGTCCGTGTTGGTCAAATGAATTTCCATTGAAATCAATCAATGGATTTGCCTTTCTTCACTTGCTACATCAAGTGTGTAGTCACAGCTATTGTATAAATGAATAGAAGTTTTTATAAGGCCAGAGCAGGACACGTGCATTTATCAAAGCTGAACATGTGCGCACATTCAAAAGGTCAATCATAATTATGCGGCAGTGCAACGCGGATTTTGTGCTCCGTGTAATGTGGTGATTCTATTACGAACATGAGGACAATTGCTGACTTCAATGCAGATCTGAATTAAAAGTTAGATGACAAATACAAATAAAATAAAAAACCCTGCACTGTGAAGTCATTTCATGCAAAGGCAAAGAGCTCAAGGCAAAGTTGTCAAACATGAAAATGTTACAACCAGGACAAAAGGGAAATGCCACAGGCTCGAAAGCAAAAGCCATCATGACCAGAATGCAAAAACATAACAACAGAGGCCTCTGTCAGCTACTGTGAAAAAAAACGTCAGTGAATACAGTACTGTGCATCAGAAAAAATGAGAAAAAGTCATACAAAAGCAAGTACTGACATTGCTAATAATCTATAGAAACAGCTGCCAACTATCAATTTCTTCTGTATTTAGTCACATAAAAAAATTAAGGAAACAGCCTCTATAAATGAACAATTGAATATAATTTCACAGGAAAACTAGATATTCTCTTGATGTATTTCAGATTTTGCGACAAAAACAATCACTGGTAAAATTAGGACAGATGTAAAGACACTGAAGGAGTAGAGCAGTAGTAGTTAAAAATGAGCTACAGAGGATCTGGGAAACGACATTTTTGATCCTTTTATGATGTAATAGAATGCAGATTAAATGCAAATCTTTTTTGACAAGTGTGGCTTTTTAGAAACTAATACCCCATATCTCATAATGCCTACTTCAAATAAATGCTCGGTTTGAGATGTAATGACAAATACGCCAGTCACCAATAGCTGGTCTCCTTTAAGCACCGGCCTATCTTTTAAAGTCTAAATAGTAATACTACAGTACTGTACTTTATTGTGTCTTATCTGATTCATTCATTCATTCATTTTCTGGACAGCTTAATCCCTTTCGGGGTCACGGGGCTGCCGGAGCCTAACCCGGCTACTCATGGGTGAAGGCAGGGGACACCCCTGGACTGGTCGCCAGTCTGTCGCAGGGGCCACAGTCACACACTCATACACACTCACATCCACATTTAGAGTAACCAATTAACCTATGAAGCATGTTTTTGGATGGTGGGAGGAAGCCGGAGTCCCCGGAGAAAACCCACGCATGCACGGGGAGAACATGCAAACTCCACACAGAAAGGTTCCCCATTGGGCAGTTTGGTGTCTTATCTGATCTCATGTCATAATGCAGACATATATGAATGACTTTGGAGTTTATCGTATTTCCTTATGCTCCACTGGGGACTTGTTGGGCTGATTAGCCTTTTTGTACAAAAGTTGGAGTGGTGCAAGTGAGGGTTGGTGGATTCATTGACAAAAAGTAGACGTCTATAGTACCTGTTTTTTCTGCTTAATGCAACACAGTATACTACTTTAACAATAACAAAATACTCATCATTTCCTTAAAGCCAAACGTTGCACCAGTGCCATTAGCTACATGTTGAGGCCCTATAAATGGTACAAGCTATATTATACTGTCAGATCACCCCTGTTAGCACACCAAAATTCTGATTTTGAGGCGAATAACAGCTGGTCTCCAATAAGATGTTAAAAGCATTTAAAGATTTTAAAATAGACTGTTTCTTTTAAACACCAGGCTGTCCAAATATTTGTGAATTGGAAGATATGCAGAATATATTCCAAGTCACAGAAGCTTTATCAAAAGTAATAAACTCAAAACAGCTGAGACTTTTTCTGATACATATACTAGATATGCTTGTTTCTCTGAAAAGAGTTAATAATGTGTGATAGACTTAAAACCCAAATGTGGGCTGCATTCCAGATGCACAGCCGGATTGAGCAGAAAATTCAAACTTGTAATGTAATAAAAATCTAAAATTAAGGGATTTCTCTGCTTTACATACCTTGTCATTTATGACTCAAGTGCCAGGATCCCAGTGGACGGTAGATCCAACAATCTTTATCTAAAATAGAAAAATAAAACACCCGGTTAGAACCTTTTATAGTTCAAAGGTCCATTTTAGTTTTCCCTCTTTAAATAAATGTACGTGTATGATAATACAAAGCAGTGGAAGCAGTTAGGAGGCACTTTAATCTTCTGTTGGTTTAGTAGTGTTAATATGGATCTTTTCTGAAACCCAACAGAAGAGAACCAAAGACTGACAGTAACCAAACCACCTAAAAAACGAGGATTTTCCAATAACTGCTCATTTGGAGATTGTACTGCTCGACACAAACTGAAAGAAAAGACAAAGAAAAAAAACTGGAAAGTCCTGTCACTATCACTTATTTATAACCAACTTCACTCCCTCAGTGCACCACAAGAGGACCCACAGGGCCAAATGGATCCAATTCCTGATAGAAGAAGCGAGGTTGCAGAAATTATGTGAAAAATAGTAGCTACCATCCATGACACATTGAATGACGTTTCTTTAGTAATAAAATAACTCAAATACATCTTTAATACAATTACTTTATGGCATTGTCTATCTGGCTCCTAATAGACAAAGGTGCACTCAGACCTGCATTTAACATTGCTGTGAAAAGGGGCTAAATTAAGGCCAACGTATTTCCTGTGTCAAGTCAAGTAATGCCTCAAGCCTGTTAGATATTGACTTAAAAAGTGTGGCAGCAATTGTTTACAAAGAAATTGATTATTTCACTTGAGTTGCTAGATAAGGTTTTATCAATCTTTTCTGGAGATACTGAGATAAGAAACAAACCGCATTGACATTCCCCGTCTACAACCTAGACAAAAAAAATATACTACAAGACAAAAGATTAATAACTGAAGCAAAAACGTTCCCTTTTTCAATACATCACCATAACTCGATCTTGAAAAACAACAAGCTAAACAAGAAGGAAGGGAATAGAAGACAGCACATCACTTATGTTACTAGATGCCTGGAAAAGCGTTGGTTTTTTCCAGCAAACGCAAAGGGAAAAAAAAGCCAAAAAGATAGGATCACTCCTCCTCTGCCCTCAATGAGCACAATAGATCTATACAGAAGGAAAGAATGAGAGAAAGACGAGGCAAAAGGGGAGCAATAGAATAGAGCAGATTCTTTCACTTCTTCCCAGCACATCCAAATCAGCTGCAAGCACACTGGACTGTACAGACACTCATTAGTTGCTGCCCTACTTCCTCTTGGGTGCCTTTATTCTCATCGTTTCCATTTGCGATACTGTCGGTTGCCAAACAAAAGTTTGTTCCACCATATGGTGACATTAAAATGAACGAAATTCAATTTCATGTTGGGAGAGTTCAGGAAATCACCTGAAAGCTCTTTGCATGCACTCTGCCAACACAGAAAACATCAATGCAATTTAAGAATGGTCTTACTTTAGATTACAAACAAAACAATTGAGCTGAACTTTCAAATTAACACAATATAGACATGCTATTGATTATGGAAGTTATTTAAGTAGTGTAAAATGTGTTGCATTGTAAAATGCCATGATGTTTTTGTGTCAGAATTCATACGGAATTGCAAAACAAAGTACGACAACAAAAACCCATGTCAATTTCAAAGGTGATAGATTTTATTTTTGTTTAATATTTTATTTTTTTAAATGGTCATTTTGAACTGTAAATTTGTAATACTGAACGATTAATTGCAAAGTGCATTCTTTTTTGAATTATGACATCAAAAACCCATGTCAATTTAAAATGCAAATTGATTTTGTTTTTATTTAATATTTTATTTTTCAAATTGTCAAATTGAATTGTAAATTGGAATATTGAATTCTAAATTGCTATTATTTTCATATTAAAAGCTTGAATTGCATATTGAATTGTCAATTGAAAAATGTATTTTTAAATCAAATTACAAATTGAATTGTCAGTTGAGAATTACATATTACTTCGACCAATGGCTAAAAAGAAATGTCCGTACTTGATGTAAAAGCATCAGTGGTTCTTCTAGCTCCCAAGAAAAATAATAAAATCCTAAAAATATCACAATTTTTCCCATCTGAGAAAACTCAGAATAAACCCTTACAGCCATTGATAAGGAAGTCAATAACACAGATTACACAAAGTAATAAACAGTGCTGTTTGTTGTTTGTCATGGTGATAATGCCATCATTCGTGATGAGAGGGCTCATGACTCCATAATAAACTAATATTTGAGCTCTTGTTTAGTTCCATCTGTTCATCTGTGCTTTGCTAATTCTCCCTGAAGTACTTTGAAAAGTCTACATAATTTATGTCTGACTTGGTGTCAAAATTGACTAAGAAAGAAAATGAGAAGCCTCGTCTTCCTCCCGCTGTACAACAAAGTGCTTTTAAAATCACGTCTTTAAAAAAACCTTGATGTTTTTGACCAAAGGTAACACATGTAAGACAGAGGCACACCAAAACCGTGGTGAGTCATTTGACTTCATGAGCAGGCAAATGTGAAATGGGGTCAGTAACTGAGGATGGGACCAGCTTGTGCCAGTTCAAATCACTGCACACTGCAGTAATTGAAGGCTAACATGGACCTACTTTGATTCTGTAAACCCCAAGCTGTGAGCACGACTAAATGTCTGCACCCTTTTAGAGCAAAATTGGGTAAGAACATTTTAAAACCCTACCTAAAAAAGGACAGTTATGATCCCAACACAAAAAAATAAAGAATCAGACAATTATTATAACTGAATGAGGATGACAACAATCATTCTCTGAAGATTATTTTTGGGAGGAATGTTACTGTAACTCAAGAATATAAAAACAGGAACTACTTTTGGTACCAGCAAAGTTTTTTTGAGAATATATGAGCAGTTTGCATGATTAAAAAAACCCAAACCTCACATACTGTTAATGGTTGAATAAATACACATCAGAAGCGTAAAAAGTAGGGAAACAAAAGATACAGACATGCATCAAAAATTGATCGATAACTGAGAGCAGTATTAGCTGAAAGACACAGAAACAAACAAGATCTTGTTGGTAAAAAGGTATGAAATCGAATTGGGAAGTGATAATATATTTTGGACAAACTGTCATTTTCTCTTCCTGTTGTGTCTCTATTATCTGCCTTTTTATGTACATGTGATGCAAACAAAAATACATCCAATCGCCAGCTAACTTCTACCAAGTTGGGTCAATTATGATTAGCTAAAGGTGATACACATCGAGAGATGTGTGTTGTGTTTACTTTCATCATATTACAACCCTTTTTATTCACAGCACTTCAAACAATAACTGAATAAATTTAAACATTTGTTTAACCACAAAAAACAAAACAGTCTGCAGATTTGAATGCTTAAAGCTGTGCTGTCAGACATTTTGTTTTTTGTTGCTTAAAATAAAAAGTTTCTGTTAAAAGGCATTTTCATTTATAGTTTTAAATGTGAAATCATGAATATATAGCTATATTATATACATTTAGGTAAAAGAATTGAAAGGCACCTGGTTGCAGACAAGATGACGCCTAAAATCATCGGCCAGAAGCAGAAATTATACAACTTATTCTAACCCTAACCCAAAAGTATAGAGAACTGTATAAAAAATGTAATAAAGCTTAAAGCGGGAAAAAGCATACTTGTTTTCTTTTAAATGAAAAAGATTTTGAGCGTTATTGGATGCTGATGTTTGCCGCCAGGTCCTCTTGAAAGAACTGGACTCTATCATATCGCCACAAAGTTAGTTGAATCTTTTATGTAAGACACACTAGAAAAAAATACTGCAATGATCAAAAGAATTCCTGTCAGCTTATGAATAACAAAACATTAAATACCTAACATTTTACATTAGGTAATGACTAAATGCTGGCTTTTTTCAGTGGAAGTTACCTGTTCATGTGGGAATGTGTTCCAGGTTTTGAAGCCAAACCCTGAATCTGTAGACAATTTTCTCAAATAAAAGATCCTGGCTTCATCTTTATTTACTGATTTTTTTTTTTTACAAACCAAATCCTCACTTAACTTGAAAAAGTGTGAACACAATGCAATCCATGTGAGCTAAACGTTAAAACACAATGGAGCAAAAGAACCGCAGAAGTCTGTGGTTATTACAACAGACTATTTCTTATGTTACTTCTAAGGAATCTTTAACCCCAATAGTTCCTGTAAATCTTTGTGAAACTGTTTTGCGACAAACCATGACTAGTAGGTACCCTACTTTTCTATAAATATGAATAAATACCAATTCTTAGCATTATTTGTGAGGCCAGTTGCCTGGTTTTTTTTCCTGTTTTTTGGACTGAAAACATTGAGGTGGAGTGAAGCATGGACAGAGGTTTTGGTAAGTGGGTCACAAGAGCAAAACAGTCGTAAAAGAAAGTAGAAAAATGCAGCAGGTCAAGACACCAGCATGACATACACACACCAAGCTTGTTATGAGTCACTCCTTCAAACTTGATAAGCAGTTCATTGAGTATTTGTATCATTACTGCACATCACCTACTATTAAAAAAAACATCTAAAAATATTCAAAAGTGTGATCAAATGCCTCAGCTTTACTTCATATGAAGAACAAACGGGGAAGATTTAAATGAGACTTGATGAGTTTACAACTTAATTACATCAAGAGCAATTTGGCTCTGAATGAGGATGAAAGTCTGAGCTTGTTTTCAGAGCGGGTTAGGCCAGTTGGATTGAAAGTTGACATAAATTATGATATCGGTTCAGGATGTCCCCGCTCTGAGAATAGCCTGCTCCAGATCTCAAGCTGCCTCAATTATGGCAACAATTTGCAGTGATGGTTAGATTACCACCACAGTGCTGTTCCATTTGCCAACTAATCCTTAGTACTGGTAATCATCTTGATGCCTCAGAAAAGAAGTCTGTCTGATTCATGAAAAAAGCAAACATTCATATTTTTAGTGTGATCAAAGCAACAATTAGACATCATCTTGTGATACTCGGGTTACTAATCTCTAAACTGTTCAGCAACATGATTAAACATGCAAAGGTAATACAGCCGTTACATACAATGACATCATCTTTTTCTGTGTTGCAAGCTTTTACATGCTCTGGAGGATTTGTTGCAGCCAAACACTTTTGCTTTGGTTGTGCAAATACTCTTGTCTTGCTATTCAAGATAATGTAATTGTACCATCCATAAAAATTTGGTGTTTTGTTTTTATTTTAGACTTTTTTTTTATTTGCATGCGTCAAGTTATTTGTACTTGTTTTTATTTCTTTGTTAAACGTTTAAATTTATACCATTTTCAGTTGAGGTTTTCAGACTCACTCGGGTCATTTTCTGATCTATTTTCAAAGCATTCCCAGTGATCTAATAATTATCATTATGCTGTTTTTTGGCCAAAAATCTATTGCTTTTTAGGACATAGTTTCTGTGGAGCGGCAGTAGTTTATTAGAAATTTACCTCTGAGTTGAAGGCGGGACAGGAGCAACCCCACCCCCTTACCGTCACCCATAACTGAGAGCCATTTGTTTACTTGCCTACCACTAGCTTACAGTCCCTCTGTTACAGCCGCAGCCGTATTTGATTTAGTTTTTATTTATATCCTATATTTTGTGTTTTTAATTTGCTGTGAGAGTGGGCCCTCTGTATTGTTGTAGATCTTTGTGTGTCTCTGTGTCTCTCTCTTAATTTATTTCAGGTGTGGTGCTGAAGGGTGTGGCCTCCATTGGACCCAAGCTGATGGAGGCAGCCCTTAAATCCACTGTGTGAACCTCCGGCCGGCGAGCACGGAGAGTTGCTGCACATGCCTCCACTGCAGCTTGGCGCGCTTCTCCACTTGTTATGTAGTCAGTGTTGCACTTTGTAGTTTTGTGTTCATTTCCACTCTGTCTGTTGTTTAGTTATGTTTTTGAAAGTGAAGCTTTAGGGGTGAATTGCCATTTTCTTTAGTGCACATTTTCTCCTGCTTTGATTAGTATAGGGAGGTTTGTGTTTTGTCATTGCTTTCCACTTTCTTTCATTTACAGGTAAAATTTTTGTGTTTAAGCAGGTGGTGTTTTGTTATTTTGGCCTTGGTTCACCCTGAAGCCTTTTGCTTTACTCAAATTATTGATGGTTGGTGTTTATTGTTTAAATGTAACTTATTTTATAGAGACAAGTCTTCTGGTGTTTTTCTATGTTATACATTTTTATTAGTTTACCTTTATGGTATGCTCATTCCCTAGACAAAAAAGGGGCGTAACACCCTCACACCCCTAACTTAACATTCCGGTGCAACAAAAAATGGCGAGCAATAGTGGAGCTATCCGGCTGGAGAGTTTTGAGCCAGATTCCAGCTCAGACGAGGAAAATTTTGGCATAGATGGATCTAGTTGACTACAAGTGGATGCATCAGAATGAAGCGGAGCAGCGAGCTTGTGGCCCATCCAGAGTATTTTGTATGTTATAAATTTGATCTTTTTCTAATTGCATTTTAATTGTCTGATCCTGATTCACAACAATTTGCATGATGAAATACTCAGAAATGCAATTTTAAGCTCTTATTGTGTCCTCCATCATCAGGAAAAAGCCACAAGAACATGCTAAAAACACCAAAAACTGTTTTCATCGGAGTGCGTCTTTAAAGAACTGTCTACCTCCTTGGAACCAGTCTCTTGTTTCTATGAAGAACTACCATTTAGAATCAATACACAAACTTGCACTGAAGGGTTAAGCACACTTTACTTTGCATCTTTATATCATGGAGAGCTGTCAGCACTTGTTGCAGTATGAGCACTATGTGGAAAAACCGATTCTGTTTGCGCTGGGTTTTGTTGAACCTGCTCTTAAGCGAAACCAAGCTTAGTGAAACTAAGCTGCAGCCAAACATACTGTTCTTCTCCTCAACCTCTCCAAAAAGATGGCAGCTTTGGATGTAAAGTCTGCAACTTATTTTGTGCTTTAGTGTATTTAATTATCCTGTAAGCTCTTGAGAAATCCCAAGGTGGAGGAAGATACCATCACAAGGAGGATCAATAAGGAAACTCAATAGGGCGGCTGAATTTGTGGGAAAACCAACAAGAGAGGGATTTCTTATCAGAAGTGATTGCTGTTTTATCTCACACAATTGATTATGATTTAAGCCCTCACACTTTTTCAGAATGCAGAAAACAAACATGAAAAAAGTAAGTTTTTTTTTTCATGCCATAAAACATTGTCGTACTGTTAAAAGAAAAGCTTCTGAGTCTACACTAAAACACGTTCTAATCCTGCAGATTAGACCTCCTCGCTTTTCACGTTTTACGCCGCTGACGCGTTGATTCAAATGGTTCTTTGATGGTAAGCTTCCGATAAGGCTTGATGAAGTGTTCATGGGCTGAAACAAGAACAGTAAGATCTGAAAACAAAGATCTGGGACCAGGAACTGCTCTGAATGGAAAATAGAATGCAAAAATGGAAAAGAAAACCGTAATTTGTGTTTGAGATAGTTTCTCCCTGACTGCAGAACAGTATTAGCTCCCCCTATTTTGAAGAATTAAAGACATTAGCACACTCATAAAACAACACTGAAATCCCACTGCACTGGATGACCCAGGTCTATAAGGCGCTGCTTGGTTTGGTCCCATCATTTCTCTTCTCCAAAGAACCACTAGTCAGTAGCCCTTATGCAGTTTTTCACCTGCAAGTCCCCCGGGTACAAACTGAATTTGGGCTTCAGTTATTCTGCTGCCTCTACCTGGAACACCCTCCACACACAACTGAAATGAACTGAACTAGCTTCATTTGGGTTGTTCTGCTCATTTCTATGTACCAAGGAAAAAGATTGCCTACAACACTGCCAGTGCTTCTAAAAAACACTGTTAAACAATTGCACCTTACAGTTATTGTACTTAAATGTCTTGCTGCACATAACTTTTGCACTGTCCAAATAATTGTTTACTTATATTACCTCTTAAATATCACTGTCACTCTATTGCACCTCAATTTCAAATCTTGTATTATAAATATCCTAAAGTCATCCTGTTGTTTTATACTGTCTTTGTTGTAACCAGGCAAACAACTACATCACACACAGTGGAGACAGACGCAGAAATCAACCACGCCTCTTGGATTGCAGTATGCAGGTATGTCGAAAGAAAGGAGTAACTTGAGAGGGAATGCACAAAAGAAAGGTGGGAAAAAAGAAGGCGATCATTAGAGCAGCTTTTCTTTTAATAATCTTGATGTGAAAGAGTGCAGAAACTCGGTGATCCTCGCTGTTGGCTTGACATGAGAAAAGTGAGCCGTATCCACAGCACAGTGTGCAGCAGCCTTTCAGAAAATCTGTGTCTCCATCCACACCAGTCAAAGTGGAAAATATCAATTAAAAAAATACATCTGTGAGTGACAGAAATGTGACAGAAAACAGCAGCCATAAAAAGAACTGAAACAAATTAAGATTGACCACTAAATAGTAACAAGAAGATGTTTCGCAGAACTGCAGAAAGATCACTTCCTCACACAACATTCTCAGAACAACAAAACCACACAACGCAATGCACAGGGCACTGCCATCCTGTGTCATCAGCAACAATAAAGCTCATCGTTAGTCCACCATGACGTTTGCAATTTCTGTTGAATTGAAGGTCACATGACTAGATTCCCACGTGGTTCTGGAGAGTTCAGCCTCAAAACCCGGCTTTCAGGAACACATTTTTTAGCAAGAACTGAAGTTTTCTTTAGCATGAGAAAAGCTTTGTCTCCATGTAGCCAAAAAACAAACAAAAACTGTTGAGCAAGACTCAAACCACAGCAAGAACACAACAGCTGGAAACTCCTTAGCCCAGGTTGATCTTATCTTTAGCCTCAGATAAAGTGTGTTGTAAATGATCATCCAAGGAGCTTAAAGGAAGTTAAATACAAACTTGAGCTTTACACACCTCACACAACACTTGGTGGGCCTTGTGTAAAGCATAGCTCTGCTTTGTACAGAAAAAAAAAAACACTTAATAAAATCGTCTAACAAATAAGATCTGAACACAAACACAACTTCAATAAATCTAATCATAAAAATCTGTTTTACAACCAATAGGTATCCATTTTTGAACCAGAGGTCGACAACACTTGCCCTTTGTTTGTGTTTTACGGCTAAAGGATTGCCTTTGAAAGCCAATCAGACGGAGTATCCCTTTAAGTGCATGGCAAGTCCAGTCATTAGATTAAAGACTTTGGTTTTAAGGTAGCTGTAACAGTCAAGACGGGGGCAAGAATCTCTTTAAATGAGGTCACTGTTAATATTTACACATCCAGTGTCCGTCTGGACTCCCTCTCTGTGCTACAAATACAGCAAAGTTATGTTACCAGTAAACAGCAGCAAAACTGATGTTTTTTTAAACCTTTACATTTTATAGCAAGTTTATATGAATATTTTTATTAAAAACATTATAACATTTCTAAAATGTATCCAATTCGTTTTTTTTGTTTGTATTTAACTATATTATTGCTTTCGTGAGGGTCACTTGTCCTGGAAACTTTCCTTTTATTCACAGGTGACATTTTTAAAATGGTCTAGATAAAATGGTCACACAACAGTGTTGCCACAGGTTTACAACGTGAGTTAGCCAACCACAATCAAAAAATCGTACACACAGTTTTTAGAAGGTGCTGGGGGCCACAGATAATTGATTTTATGAAAGGAGCCTTGGAAATTCAGCCCCAATTTGATCATCTAATGATCATTTTTTGAAATGTTCCCAGTGGTCTTTTAATTATGAGCACGCTGCTTTCAGCTAAAATGTATATATGGTTTAAACTGTTTCGTTTTCTAGGACTCTGTAGTGCAGCAGTGGTTAATCAGGGATTATTGGTGCAGAGTAAGACCACCCCTGTTTCCCACCATCCCTCTGTTTACACCCTCTCCCGTTAGCTTACAGCCCCTCACACCCTGAACATTTCCGGTGCAACAAAAATGGTGAACAATATTAAAGCTTGGACAAGGAAAACGAAGACCACAATCAGTTTTTAGAAAATGCTGGGCATATTATTGATTTTCTGAAAGTAGCTTTGGAAATGTAAACATGACCCAAGAGCCGGACTTTGGACATGCCTTTTTTTTTTCTTTGCAAACTAGGTTGCTTTTATTTTTACAAGAGGCACGCGGTTGTAACAAGTAAAAATGAAATGAAAGTCTCATCTGCACGCGGCTTTGGCCTGAGGTTTTATTTATTTACTGGCCGCACGTATTTACAGAATTCCGTGTGAATAGTCGCTTCGTTTATTTAGTTCCTTCAGCGGAATCCCCAAACATTTCCACGGAGACAGAAAAACACAGCAGCGATCTGGTCCGACTGGTTGAATCCATAAAAGAGATAAAGATCCGGTTCCATCTCCTGCTGGAGCGCTTAATCACGTAACAAGCGGCGCCGAGAGCGGATGATAATCTGATTAGCAAAGTGGTGAGAAAATGAAAACGCCGATATGTTGAGGTCAAGATAATCCCATCCACGGAGGGGAGGGGGCTCCACAACAATGGATGCAGCAGCTATTAGATTAATTACTGTATATGGTGACAGCTTTAACGCGTTCGACATTGTTTACGTCGGAATGAGCACAGCTATGTACAGATGTTGATGCGGATGAAATCTTCCCAAAAACACTTCATCAATGTGATCGATCTGGTGCTGCTGGATGAAAATACGCGTCGAGATAATATTGGTAAAAGAAAGGTTTAAGGCAACAGTTTGAAAAGTTAAATCCATTGATCAACAGTCAGTATCAGACCAATGCGACAGTGATGCTAGCAGAAATGTTAGCATATATGGTGGCCCCTGGAAGATAGACACTAAAAAGGCAAACAAAAAAAAGGGAAGAAAACAAACGTACCTTAGTTGGCGCCGAATGTTATTAAATTATGTCCAGATTGTAGAAAGAATGCGGTTATCCAAGAAAACAGGGAAAAGACCGAGCATGAGCAGGCGTCACCTTAATTCTTCTGGGGAGTCGAATGGACTTCGGCTAATGCTAGCAAGTGGCTAACGCTCCCCACTTAAAGAGCAACTCGAAGCTGGCCCAGTGCGCACATTTTACCCTCAAGTTCTTCAACGTCTCCAGCTGTTTTACCACCCACGAATGCTCATTTGTAAAGAAAACACTGATTAAGGAAATAAAGGCGGAAACAGGAGCGAAACTGTCCGTTGTAGGTGCGAGTTGATCAAACGGAACATTAAAGAAATTCCAAAATGTCCACGACAATCAGCAAGGAAATACAAAAGGCAAAAAGCGTACGACCTCCGCCACGGCAAAGCCTTTTTCTTCTTCTCCAGAGAGCCGCGCCCAGATGTTTCCCCTCATTATTTCATCGCGTATCACCCAAAGGAGGACAAAAAAAAGCAACCGAACAGAGATGAGCGGAGTGACACTGAGGCTGAAGTGCAGCGATGGATTTGTCCGCGACCTCTGCGGTGGAAGGGGGCTGCCCGCCAGAAGTCGCTTTCCCAGCCTTACCGGGAGCCCCTCAGTGATGCTTTCGCTATCTCCCGCAGACAGATCGCTCCTATCTGCCCCGAGCGCGCGCCCGGCTGTGTTTGCCTTTCAAATGAGGAGGGTGCGTTTCCCCACACAGCACAAACAATCAGTCAACCAACCAGGAAATAAAAAGACTGTTTTCTTACTATTTAAACATCTTCCAAACAGATGCACCAATGCTGCGTCGAGGTTATGGCGCCCCCTGGTGTCAATTCATCTAGTAAAGTTTGAGTCCCATGAAAATATTGTATAAAATATTTTTTTTTATATTTGATTGTAAAAAAAAAGCCTCTTTTGAGCTCATTATGTATTACTAACTAAAAGGTGAGAATAAACAAGTACCATATGAATTTCTATCCACTTAAAACTTTGTAATTTACTCGTTTTTATCCTTGCAGATTAATTTTGTTATGAAGCCCCTAAAAGGACATCAAAGTAAAAAAAAAGAGAGAGAGAAGGAAAATATAATGTCAATAAAATACACAAAACATGTCATACAGCTGAATAAAAACACAAGTTAAACATAAAATATGAAATAAAAAAATTAATTTTTACTTTACAACTATGTTGTGTTTGCTATTTTTTCCCCTGTTTAAAATACACTTCTGGTCATTCATAACTTTTGGTTACATTTATTTAAATTTTTTGTTTGTTTTTGAAATCCAGATAATTTGTGGGCACATTGTCATTCTTGAAATCTGAATCAAAATGTGTTAAGACTCCTGGTGCTCACAGCTGTCATTCAAGAAAGGTTGATGAAAAGATAGTTATTCACCCTTAAAAAACAATAAACAAGTCATTTATACATCCCTTATAAACTTTCACAATATTTTTAGGAAAAATATTAGCAAAAAATGACAAGCTCTTAATGTGTAGAACATGAAAAAACGGACACTAAATGAGTATGCAGTGGACCAATAACACTAATAAATGAGCAGATCTGAAGGTAAACGTAGGAAGATTACATAATGCAGAAAAACATTTTCCCTGACAAAAAAAGTCTTTGTCATAGCTAAAAAACACGTTTCCGTCCGTCAAACAGCTGCGACAGATCTCAGGCATATTGGCGTGGAAGAAACTGCTCCTTATTTCAATGTTGCCTATCAAAAAGTTCATTTTTGAACCTATTGGCATTTGCAGAACCAAATAACTAATTTAGTAAATCTTAATCTGCTCTGGCTGAACACCGTCAATTAGTAAATATAATTTGGACAACTGTTTGAAATCGAAACAAGAGGTAGTTCTGTTTTATCACAGGCTGTCATCTCTTAAGGTGTTTGTCTGCTGGAAAGTGACTCCAACCACATCACAGCCGAGCTCCTGTTCACAACAACACAACGCCCCCTGGTGTGTTCAGATTACATCCACTGAGACAAGAACGGCGTAAAATGCAATACCTTTGTTATAGTTTATAAAAAAGAAATATATAGCAGGAAAAAATACATTTTTGTTTAAATTTTTTACTGTTTTTTACTGTGAGACTGTTAAAAAAGATTTATTTATGTTTAAAATTTGAATTTGAAGGCAGTAAAATGTCTAGAATGTGATATCTTATTTACCTGAGTTGACCAAACAAGTGGAAAATGAACGCAACAATAATGTGAGAGATGTTGAAAGTGTCCTAAAGAAAGGCCCGTCTGTTTCATGGTGAGATGAAGTTGTGTGTGTGTGTGTGTGTGTGTGTGTGTGTGCGTGTGTGGGTGTGTGTGTGTGTGTGTGTGTGTGTGTGGGTGTGGGTGTGTGTGTGGGTGTGTGGGGGGGGGGGGGGGGGGGGGGGGGGGGGGGGGGGGGAAGCAAGCTATTGAACATTATAGTGGTTTAAATCAAAGAATGGCTGAAAGAAATAACAAAATTCAAATCCATTTGGATCAGTTTTGGCAGATTTCTGTTGCAGGTGTATTAGTATTTATTACAAGTATTTATGAACTCATGCACTGATTTCCATTAGTTCAAATTAAGCACAGAGTGGACCATAAACAAGTTCCAAAGACAGATTCAGGCTTTTATTTTTAATGGAATATTTCTTTTATAGATAACGCAAAGACCCTGCTTTTCCTTTTGATTACATGGTTTGTGTTTCTTCTGACCCAACGAGTCCCTTACACTCAAAGAAGGCCTCCTGCTGAGGTTCCCGTCTGAGGAAGGACTTCAGCATCTCCATTCCATCCACAGATCCACCCGCCTCCAAAACCACTCTTCTGTACTCCTTTCCAACCTGCTCCAAACCACCAATTATACACATAAATGTTTCCCACTAATTGAAAAAACAAAAACAAAATTCAAATGACCAACCTTTGGATTCATAACGCCCTCCTTCTTGAAACGACTGAAAAAAATGTCAATGGCGAAAACTTCGCTCCACAGATAGCTGTAGTACTGACCGTCATATCCTCCAGCCAAGTGGCTGAAACTGGCCGTCATGTTAGTACCTGAAGGTCACAGATGTTGTTGTGGACACAAATTAGGTTAATGTTAGATTAGATTCTCAAAACAATGAGTGATTTACTCTTTAACACCTGAGCTTTAGTTCCAGCGTTTACATTCTTTCGACTACCATAACTCTTCAACCGATTCTGCAGTTAACATCATTCCAGCTAAATCTGATGCAGAAACAATCAGCTCTGCACTGATATGCAACATTTTAGATCACTGTGCTTAAATAATTACCATAAACCAGCAGACTATGTTGCAGAAAAAAGTGGCTTTGAGCCATTATACAACTCTTTATGCTATCAATGTTTTGCAAATCTGCGAAAAGTTGACATGAAAAGCTGACTGGAATGAAAAACAAAAGTACAGAGTGTCTTTTTTTAATAGTAGTTATATGTTCTGCTGAATAAAACTAGTAATATTTGTTGTTTCGTTGATCTTAGGGACTGACCTGGAGTAGCAGGAACGCCCAGGATGTCCTTGCAGAGCTTTGCAAACACCTGAGCTGTGTCCGCACTTTTACTGGTGTGAAATGTCTGGTCTACTCTACTGAGGACCACCTGACGCAGGTTCATCAGGCCTGTGAAAGAGATACCTACGTCACCTTTGGTGCTTCATTCAGCTGTTTGTGTTCCTGAGAGAAGCAGAGACTTTGACCTGTGTTGGCTACTCTGGAGGCGATGAGTTTGTCCAGCAGCTCGTCCGGAATCGGCGTACCGTCTTTGTAGTGGCGAGACATTCGCCTCAGAGGCTCCTTCTCCCAAACCCAGTTCTCCAGCATCTGAGAGGGAACCTCCACAAAATCTGTCTCCACCTGAGTTCCGCTGAATTCTGAAAATGTGGTCTGCATCAAACAGAAGGGAAAGTTCAGCCTCTCCTATCCTAATTCAAGTGTAAAACTGCATATCATTGAAACTACCTTAGAGCAGATTTCATGCATGACGTGACCAAACTCATGAAAGTACGTCTCCACTTCATGATGTTGGAGGAGAGACGGCCAACCTTTGCTCGGTTTGGTAAAATTTGCCACCATAGCTGCTACCGGAAGCCTGCGTTTCCCATCAGGCCCTCTGCATCCCGGCTGCAGGCCAAAGCAAGCTGCATGGCCATATTTCCCTTCCCTGGTAAAGGTATGGACATTTCAGGTTTCTGCTGGAGCTAAAGCGAGTGGAACATGACGAATCTCTACCTTGGATGAAGGTCCAGGTAAAACTGTCCAACCTGCTCCCCTGTTTCAGAGTCGCAGGCGGAGTAAAGCTTGACATTTTCATGCCACACATCAGCTTGCTGCACCTCCGTGAAGCTGAGGCCCAGCAGCTCCTGGTAAATCCCAAACAGCCCCTCTGTCACCACCTCCAGCGGGAAATACTCAATCAGCTTGTCCTTGTTCACGGCAAACTTGCACTGCTCCACTTGGTTCATGTAGTAGGGCAAATCCCAGGCGTTGATCTGCCCGTCAAACGTGTAGCCCTTCATCAAGCACTCCCTCTTCTTCAGAGCCAAAATGTATTTCCTCTCCTTGATTCCAACTGGCTTCAGCCGCTGGTAAAAGGCATCTGTACAGACCAGAAAATGATCACATGCAGCAGCAGCTCCAAATCATTTGTAAAGAAAATAAATAATTAAATAGAACTTTGTTGATTTGCTACCACAGTTCCATACATATAGGCAGATAATAGAGACTAAACAATAAAAAATAAAGAAAAAATAAAAATGGGGTCCAGTGGCTATAATATAATATAATGTAATGTAATGTAATGTAATGTAATGTAGTGTAGTGTAATGTAACGTAATATAATATAATATAATATAATATAATATAATATAATATAATATAATATAATATAATATAATATAATATAATATAATATAATATAATATAATATAATATAATATAATATAATATAATATAATATAATATAATATAAAAATTATTCAATTAATTTGTTCATTCATCCTGTTCAAGTCATTTATCTTATGCCCACTTGAAAAATAACATAAGCACATTAAAAAAAAACTCTTTCTATGTCATACTTTGGGAGCAAAATTTATTTATTTTTTGTAACCAAAACATTATCCGATTAAGAATTTCAGATTCCAAGGAGCTGATCCACTAAATTTCCTATTTTCTGCATTTATTCATTGAATTTAATGATTTAAGTATTAGTTTAAAAACAAGATTGTATGTGATTATTTTCTTTTCAAACGCAGAAAACAGCCTTCATGCAGTACAAAGTTAACCATTTCCCAGCATGCTCTGCAGCTGGATTACATGCCAGGTCATGTAGGACAGCAAACAGTTAATTTTCTAATCTGTTCTGCTTCTATTGTCAGTTTCAGACCTGAGTCTAACCAACTGTGGCTTGTCTGCTGATTTAATGACGACTAATGGCATCCGTCTGGTTACTGTTTGGAACCACACACAAAAGGTTCACTTAAAAGTCAACTGTGAACCCTCTTAGCTGCCCCTGGATTGTGTTTTGATTAGATTTTGGTCAAATATTTGAGTTGGATCCTAACATAGTTACACAATACTTTGTACGACAACACAATGTGACACCCGTCAGTGTCAATTAAAGATGTTTGATGGTTTCCTGTCTAGTCTCTTTCATCTTTAGTGACTGAATGTGAGAAGAGACACATCAGAGGCTTCGTACCGATAAAACTGGACACCCTGCTTGCATTTTTGGCCATGTTCATCTCTAGCACATAGTCTGCGTGGCTGCCATAACCCAGTAGGTCTGCGACTTTTGCCCTGAGTTGTATCAGCTGTTCGAGGATTGGCGTGTTCGCCTGCAGACAAAAAAAGAAATGTGGTTTCACATCTACGACAGGTGCTGCTTTCTCTGGGACTTCAGTTCTGGCTTATTATGAGGCCCAGGCTGGTTCCATGCAGAGTAACATGACAGGTCTGAGAAAATCCACAGCGGCTTCCTGAGCAGCAACTGCCGGAAACTCGACACCGCAGCAGCTGCTGAGTCTGCGGCCTGAGCCCGCCGCTGCCACCATCTGTAAATGCGGCGGTTTTACTGCAGATGGAGCCGTCTTCCACAAGCCTGCTCCCAAGTCAACTTCAGATCCCACAAGCTACAGATTTATGGATCTTATGGAAGCCTGAAGTGAAGCTGCAGAAATGTAAATCAGCAGATTGAATGAATGTGACAAATAAGAAACGTTAACTGTATGTGAATGCAGTGAAAATAAATTGGAAATAAAAGGTAGAACATAAATATTTAAGGTAAAATGGATTAAAACTGATTAAAACTCTACAACTTCTAAAAAAACAATATCATGTGTGACTATCTAGAGCCCTGGAATTTATTGTGATTCAGATACAAACACTACTTTCTTTAAACGCTAAATATGACGTCACCTATTAGCTGAAGTAAAAACTAAATAAATATGAAGATTTTAGAATTTATTTATGTGTTCTGACGATGAAAACTTTGATGATTTATTAAAAAATCTAGTGAACATTAATGCACGCTTGTTTTTTGCAAAGACTTCTTGGAAATTTCCGAGACACGAGGGTTTGGAATGGTAGGTTATCCCAAAAAATGGCAAACATCCAATAAAATGCACAAAGTAGTGAATAATTAGGAATTCTGGATAAATCCTGAGTCACATTTTTGCAAAAAATGTACATTAACTTTTTAAAAACAATTATTTTAACATGGCTGCAATTTAAATTCCCAGGATTACTTAAAGATTAAAACATGTTGTCAGGAAAATAATCCGTCAATCAAACGATTCGCACGTTCAAGTTGAGGGCCAGCGGACACCACATGCCCTTATTAAGGCATCTGATCGGCCAGTTTATAACTTGAAAAACCTGGAAAAAATTTCATGAAGAAAAATAGAATCAGCAAGAACATGTTAAAAAGAGACACTCGAGCAAGAATGGTTACTCTGACAAACAAAATGACTGAGTAACGGCTGTTTATTTGCGAAGAGAAAATCCACTCACTCAGATTTGTGTGTGTGTAATTCTTGATTTGTAACTCATTCAATACATTGTGTGAGTATATGTGGTTTTGTGTGTTTATCATGCGATTGGTGCATCATTTTTTTAAAATTTGTATATGTAGTTTGTTTTAAGCTGCTGTTATTTAAAGTTGTGCATGTGTAAATTGCGTTTATATATTTAAATATTTATATTTTTAACTTGTCATTTTGTACATGTGAATATGCAATTGCAAGTAAATGTTTGAGTTACAAATCAAGAATTACACACACAAATCTAGCCAGTGGATTTTCTCTCTATGTTTGTTTCTCTATAGAAGTCTATGGGATTTCGACTGTATGTGACCAGTGGGTACTTCCTATTTGGAATGCGAGAGGGGAGGGGTTACTTAGTCCAGTTCACATATGCAGTCTATGGATAATATTCAACAATGTTTAGAGACGATTAAAGTTAGTCTTTTCTCTGCAAAGGCTAATTATTTCAGATAAAAGACATTGAGGACACAGTTCACTAGAAAAACTTCCTATCAACCCTTCTGACCAATTGCCTGGCTCTTATCCCCCATATGCATTCTGGGTAGTGTAGTCATAGCCTATTATTTGATTGTCTTGTTTCGCTGAATGCGCTCTATAGTTCAACAAATATTACAGGACTGTGTCATAAATTAATTTTAGTAGGTTTGTTTAGGAGTTTATTAGAGGAAAGTTATGGAGTCTGATGAGTGAAAGTCTCACTGAAAACACTCGTGCATCTTAGAAGCTCTTCTACAAACAGAGTTTAAAGGTTTATTGTCAAACACACAGCAAATACATGAAGAGTTTTATGAGTTTTAAGAGTTTGATTCTTTTAGCTCACAACCTTTGTTGAGACAGATGAAGTGCTGCTGGTGTCTGCTCACCTCTTTACACCTGCTGTGAAAAGCCATTTCCATCTTCCTCCTGGTCTCAGAGTTATGACACCTCTTCATCAGCGGGAAGTAATGAGGATATTCCAGTGTCACTTTGTAGCGGCCCTCTGCCGTCCTCTCCAGGCCGTTGAGGTAGCTGTCAGCGAGCCCGCCTGCGCGCGGAGAACAGGTGAAAACAGTCCTTGCATTTTCACACTGCGAAGGCCAGTGAAGACGAGCTTACCCAGCTCCCACTCAGAAAACACCAGAAACGTGTTGTCCTCATTCAGGTTCTTGTTGAACTCTATGGAAAGCTCACTGATGAGCTTGGAGGTCCTTTTTATTTCCTAAAGCGACAAAAGGAAACTAAGTGTTGGGCTAGAAACAGAATGAATGTCACACAAAAGAAAAAAGCATCACTAACTAACCAACTTTGTGACTTGTCAAGATAAATAACAGCTTAATTGTGATCATTTTAAATGTGTGCAATGTTGTTTAGGTGGCAGTCGAATGGCGGTGCCTCAGCGGCCGGGAAGAGGAAATTCTATGATGAACATTACAAACCTCACTCAAAGAATCACTCCAATGAAAACTGAGTTTATAACTTGTTCTGAAGATGGAGGATATAAATATATAAAGAGAATGAAGGTTCAATTTCTGAGTATTTTTTTTAAACCGAATCAGGAGCAGACAAAAAAATTGAAATTAAAAAATAGTATTTGTGGCATGGAAAATACACTGGGCAAGGTCCATACTCTGCCCAATTCTGAAACAAATTACTACTCAACTCCTGCTGCTCTGCAGAAACTATGTCATAGAAAACTACATTGTTTTTTTAAATGCTGGCTAAAAATGACATCATCATACTGAAAAGACAGCTAAGAATAATTTGAAAAGAGATCAAAAGATGATCAAAGTAGCACTTCGAGTGAAATAACTTTTTTCCAATATAAACAGCTGATTTTTTTTCTATTTATTAAACCCTGTTTACCAGGATTTGTTTAATTTCATTTTAGCAGCTTTTTGCCGTTGTGCATAAGCCCATTAAGGTCTTATCCTGCATCCTTTTTGACCAGATAAACATTGAAACTTGGTTTGATATAAAAGTGGGATATAAAGGAACTATCTTATTTTGAAAGAATTGAAAACTTTTCTGGATAAGACAGAAACAAATGTGTAATTTTCTAACAACAGAACCCTTACATTTTAACGTTAGGATGGAGAAGTCAAAACTTGAAGGCCAACGCTCACACCTACAACTTCAAAAATGAAGAATTTCTGGTGATCCAGGTTAACAGCAAATATTTAGAAAGAGAGAATGACCTCCTGTATTTCCTCAGAAAGATGCAGCCCTTTCCTATGACCCAAAGCTACAAGTCTGTTCAGGAATCTCTTCTCCTCCCAAGATAGATCGTCTTTTTGTTTTTTCTGCCAAAATGCAAAAAACAAACCGTTTAGAACCATTCTTATAAAAAAACATTTATGATTATATCAAATTTGGTAGAAGTTCTTTGATCCGGCAAAACCGATGATCTGGGAAACAATGAGGGTGGTACCTGTAAGGCAGTGATGCGTCTGAAGACATCTTCCCTCATGCTGATCTCCACATCAAAGTCGGACAGCTTCTTGTCTGCCTCTGTGCTCGCCGAGCGCACGTCTTTACAAGGACAAACGTACTGAGGGAAGTCCAGCACATGCCGCGACGCTGAGTATGCAGAGTTCAAGTTCAAACTGGTTATTCATAATCCGTGGATGCATATGAAGGTTTCACGGCAAAGAAAGGCATGAAAACTTGTTTTTTTTGCAATTGTAGACCTTTTTAATGCAAAAGGCCTACAGTATCGAAATGATCATTCAAAAATCTAGTAATCTAAGCAAAAGTACTTTAGTTTATTAATTTATCAGGACAGCGTACAAAAACATTAAGCTTAGAAAAGATGCTTGTACCAGATTGTAGCTTAATAGCTAATTACCATCTTTACAAAACAAGAGATTATATCTACACACTATAAAAATATTTACCCATTTAAACGTTTTTTAAAAAGAAAACCAATATAAAATAAATCATAAAATATATTCTAAAAATAATTAAATATAAAACACATTTCCAATAATAAAAGCAAAACAACAACATAAAGCAATTCTGAATTTTTTCTCCACTGCTAGTGTTGCTGTGTCTTCTCTCTTTGTGGTGGCGCAAAATAAACAAAATAATAATTTTAAAAATTCAAGTCGAAAATTTGTCATCAAAATTATGTAGAAATGATCAAATAGCTTTAATTTATCAATGTATCAGTTATAATACAGCTAGTACACTGAGATTTTAGTAATTTGGGTATTTTATCACAAATATCATATCTTCCGATGCATCAAATAATGCTTTTACTGAGGCATCTGATTGGTCTGTTTATAACTTGAATAACTTGAGATAAAAAAAAAAAGAACTACAAAAATAGGATTAGCAAGAAGATGTTAAAGAAAAATGTTTCAGAGCAAGAATGGTTATTCTGACAAATGTAATGAGCGAGTAATAACTGTTTATTTTTCAATAGAAGTCTATGGGATTTTGACTTCTTGGAGCCAGCGTGTACTTCCTGTTTGGAACACCAGGGGGAAGGATCACTCAGTCCAGTTCTCATTTAAAATCAACGTTCTGCTCCTTGTCTTAGAACCTGAAACTAGTTTTTTTCAGATAAGAATAAACCTTCATCAAAAACAATTCTCATCAGATGACTTACATGCATAATCCAGCTTGACATCTGCCAGCACCTTCAGGGTGTTTTCAACAGAGACATTCTCCACGTTCAGAGATCCGACCTCATCGTACACCTTCTGAACTCTGTCTATCAGGCTGTCTGTCATGGATCTGATCTCCTCTGGAGTCAGGTCCCACCTCAGAGTGTTTTTGCCCCCTACAACCTGACAGCAGTCTCTGGATGACTGGATTACTGAGTCATGAGGGATGGTCATTCTGAGACGGTGCTTAGAGAACCTGAAAGAAAGGGTTAAGGTTCTTTAATTTTGGGTTAAGTAATGGTAATACCTTGAAATATAAAACTTCTTTAGGATAAACCATTTAGTGACAGGGGAGTGTTGGTTCAGAGTATCACTAAAATGTCATAATTATTACATTTTTGTGAAAAAGGTTCAAAGATAACTAAGGATGAAATAAAAAGGGTATGGAAGAAGAGGAAAAATGGAAAGCTAGTTGACATTTGTGGAGCTGTGGAAGAGTTTAGGAGAGGTGGCAATGGAGGACAAGTGTTCTAGTTCCATTTTAAGACAAAAAATAAATGTGCAGAATTGTGGAAACTACAGAGGAATAAAGCTGATGAGTCACCAAGCCAAGAAAAAGCACCATACTGTAGATGGCATATTTGTTTGAGGATGCTTCTAAACAAGAACATAAAAGGTCAGAAGGAGCTGCTCTCTGTCTTTGTAGGTCTAAAAGGATATAGGTCTATAACAGGATCCAGAGAGAGGAGCTGTGGTTTGGATGAGGAAGTCTGGAGTGAAGGAAAAGTACGTTGGAGTTGTTCGGGATATGAATGAGAGCTGTAGGACAGTGGTAAGACGGAGGAGATCAAGGTGGAGATGGAACTGCACCAAGGACCAGCTTTGAGCTCCTTCTTGTTTCCATGGTGATCAACAGACTCACAGGTGAAATTAGACAGGAATCTCTGTGAATCATGTTTGCAGATGACACTGTGATCTATAGTGAGAGCGTGGAACAGGCGGGCGTTTGCTCTGGAAATAATATATTAACGGATCGGCCACTGCAAAACTCTTTTCCTCTGTGGCTCTTTCCCGCGAAAAGAAACTTTCCAAATATGTTTGTTGTTTGTTAACTTAGCTAGCTCGGGGGTTTTAATTTTCAGCTTTCAGAAAGCAGCAGATGTATTTCCGTCACGTGATCAAGCATAGTTACAAGCGTCAAGTATAAGTAGGATGTGGTTGAGAGTCCAATAGTTTTCCAAAATCAAACTTCCTTCAGAATCTGATCATAAATAAAACGAAAAAAAGTTGTTGTTTTTTTACTCTGCAGACCAACTGTCCCATGAACCGGTACCGGTCCACGCCCCGCAGGGGGTTGAGGACCAGTGCTTTAAAGTATTTAAGAACACAGTAGTCAATTTACTCAGGTTATTCACATTTGCCAACAGTTCCATGCCAAAATCACAAGTCAACAAGTATGGCCGAAACCATGAGACTCTAAATGACCAAATTAAAAAACTTTCGCTTCAAGAAAATGTTTTCTGGAAATGTTTTTTTTTTCCAGATTAATAATCTTTCTTCTTCATTAAAAAACATGATAACCTGGAAGTTTTTTATAGTTTCAGCTGCAGCACAGAGACATCCCCGGCATTTAGCAGGAGCAGTAAATCTTCCACAAACCCATAACGTGCTTCACATTTTTTCCATGCTAAGCAGAAGCTATCAGCCAGTCAGTTCGCCCCCTTCACACACACCAAGAACTCCTACATTTACCAGATTATTAAGGGGCTTGTGTAAACAGGATAATTGCAACACTATATTTATAAATCTACATTACCTTCATTACACGTTACATAAACGAGCAGCAACAAAGTAGAATACTTTGAGAATACCAATCAACTACAACACATTTGGAATTTGAACAAAATTAGTGTAAAATATAGTAAAGTTTGGGCACAGTACAAGAAAATATGATACATACTAGCATGTATAAAGATCATTTTGAGGACGTTAATGATATCAACCTAAACATGGGTACTCATAAATATAAACAATCGTATTAGGAAAAAGCTGGATTAAGTGACCTAAAAATACCCTGAATAGTCAGATTTGTGTCATGCACCTATACTTTTAGGACTTATTTTGCTCCCCAGAGAATGTCTAAAAATGGTTCAAATAAACATAATTAAATGGTAGTTAAATTAAATACAGTGCTTCCAACATCAAATGTGTTTTCTCTTTATGGAGTGTAAACAAAGGACTGCAAACGCATGCAGGATCATTTAGACCTTTAGAATTTTGCAGAACAAATCTGAGGCCAGACTTAACTGATTTTGGTGATCAGATTAGAAATAACCAAATAACTTGAAATCTTCAGCTCAGCTCCATCTTAAAAAGATTCCTGGTTCTGGATTCAAGTGTGTAAACCAGGATCTGGTTTTTGTAGAACATATAAACTGCTGTCAGATGGAATTACTGCAGTGATCCGGTTACCGAGGTGGTGTGTAAACAGGCTGCGTGCGCGTTTCAAGGCAGAGCAGCCAAGGACCACAGCAGCCAAACGTCTCAGGAAGCGAGCTGTGAGCGTGCATGACATCCTGCAATGTGTGTGAGGTCGATCAAACCGCGTCATACCTGCGGAGCGTTCTGCAAAACACCACTCTGAACGCACACATGGCTCATGCGCGTCTTCGTGCATCAATCAGTGCGTAAAAACCTTCTTTCTTCCGCCTTACTGTCACTGAAATCCAGAGAGAGGCAGAGAGGAAAAAGCCTGGTTCTCCTCACGTGTGTTGGGAAGCTCACCGCGCATGCGCACTTCCCTTATGACGCGGCCACAGACAGCTGAGGAGCTCAGGTAGGTGGGCGCGGGGGGCACGAGCAGCATCCTTTCACCTGCTGTTTTTTTTCTGTTTTAGCTGAAACTCTTCACGGTTCTTGTCTTGCGCTAGGTTTGTGCTCACGCCCTCTTTTCACAGATGATTTGTGTTTCCATCGTGTCAGATTAGGCTTCAAAAATCCCGAATTAGCCTCACTGCGTGAGGATTTTTTTTTTCCCCAAACATTTGCGCTGTGGTGGATCCGGTTACATCACGGCCCCGCTTGCACACGCAGGGAGGAGTGGCTGCAGATCACGGAGGCACGAGGCTGCGTTTGTGTCTGCTGCCAGCGGGGAAATCTGCGGCCCTTCTTTGTACCTGAGAGAGCGCGCGCGCATCCCGGATCTGTCAGGAGACGCTCGCGGCGCTGACTCCCCGTCTCTCATCCGGCCGCCAGTTGTCTTGGAAACAAACAAAAAAAAAGAAAAATCAAAAA
Organism: Oryzias celebensis; assembly: GCA_014656515.1. NCBI lineage: Eukaryota > Metazoa > Chordata > Actinopteri > Beloniformes > Adrianichthyidae > Oryzias > Oryzias celebensis. Next base: position 4,586,493 of record BNCR01000012.1, read on the forward strand.
TGTTCTGAAATTGCAACAGTGCTGTGATTCAGTCTCCAGGGAGAATGAGGTCATTATTTACTTTATTCATGTCTACTACGTGACATTCCTGTATTTAGATCTCTGTCGATATTTTCATTAAAATGTTATGACTTATTTATTTATCATTCATCCTTCCCGATGGATTCGGATCACGTGACTGGTTCTGTCCCAGATGTCAAAGTTGTGGTTAGCTCTTTCACCATACAGTGTGAAGAACCTGATCCAAAGCCCAGCTGGGACCTTTCTGTGTGAAGTTTGCATGTTCTCCCTCTTCAGGTGTAGAGTTCCTCCCACAATAACACGCTTCATTGGTTAACTGCGATCTGTACGTTGCTTCTGTGTGTTTGGGTGACCCTGTGACAAACTGGGGTGTTCTCCACTTTCAACAGTAGCTGAATTGGAACCAGCAAACCTATGACCCCAAAAGGGATTCAATGGGTTCTGAAGATGAATGGCTGTAAAATTACAATATCTTTTTTTTAACAAGTATATGTAAAAAAAAAAACCTCTAAAAACATTGAAAAATATCCCAAGATTAGTAGACCTCTATATGCAGATTTCTGTCAGAACACTTAGACAAAATAGAGCTGTCAGTTGTTGTTGCTTGTTTTACCAAAAAAGTTTGAAAACACTTTTTAATTCAAAGACGTTTTTTGTTCTTTTTTCATGCTTGTACAGGAAAAAAAAAATCACAATCAGACAGTTATTAAATTTTAGAGCAGCTTTTTACAAATGTTTTTCATTTTGTTTTACATTGGATTAACTTTTACATTTATTTCTTGTTTTTTTATGTTTTGACACTCTAATTCCATAAATATGAACAAATAAAAATATTGCTTTTAGCAAAAAGTAACTGAACTACATCAAAGAGCTTAACTGTCGCTGATTGGGTCTCTTATCCAGAATTATTGAAATAGTTTCTTCTTTTGTTTTCATTTATATATATATTAATATTATTTTATATTCATATATACTTTTTTTCTGAACAGCAACACATTTCAAAGTAAAAGTGATGGGATTAAAGGGATGTTGATGTGATTTGAGAGGCAAAAGTGGAATATTAGTGTGTGGGCTGATCATAGATTGAAAAGCAATTTTAAATAGTAATAAGAAACTACACTGTTGTTCACAAACATGCATAAAATAAACTACAATTAAAGTCAGACAGTGGGAAAATGAAAATGATAAACTTGCAAGTAGCATTTTTTTTCAAATTTTGTTAAAAGATTGGAATTACCTTTGACTTATTTCCTTTTCTGTCTTTCCTGCTGTAGCAGCTTGACCATGATTCATCATGTGCTCACCAGGCGCCGTCCTGTTTATGCCAACAGATTTTAGGTGAAAAATGGCGGTGGAGAAGCGCTTGGCGTTGGCTGTTGTTCAGTTCCTCCGAGATCAAACACATTGTGGAGCTTTGAATTCTGACGAACAGGAGAGCCTGGAGGGTGAGCCAACTCGCCTGTGTTTATCTCTGGAAATGACCCATAATTCTTCTCTGTCCTCACCAGAATAAATATCTACAAATCTGTTTTAAGTTTCTGGATGTTGAGACCTAAAAAATGACCACAAACTGAGCTTAGATGAGTTCCAGGTGTTGTTCTTCCTGTTTAACTGCAGACGCTGATTTAGTTTGGATTTCTTGATGGGAAAGTTTGATGTTTTTAATTGTTTCTGACATTTTTCTGATCTCCCCCTTCAGTTGCCATCCAGTGCTTGGAGACAACTTTTAAAATTAGTTCCAGTGATGGTCACCTGGCAGTTTCACAGCCGCTTAGAGAGATTTTTCTCAACGCTCTGCTTAAGGTGGGATTATACTTCTCACGTGAACATTTTCAGGAAAGTTTCAGTTAAAGAAAAAATCAAAAATGCTATTTGGTAATTTTTGGTAAAACTTTTATTTTTAGGTGGATCAGGGTTCTCCAATTTTGTCTGGCCCACAGTTCATGGTATTTCATTCTTACTCAGAAGGAGATCATCCGAAAAAAACCAATTAAGTTTAGTCAAACAGCCCAATGTGAAAAGGCTCTAAATGTAAAAAACAAAGAGACTCCTTTGGGATTAGATAATAAAGGTTAGTTCATTTATGGGCCAAATTTACCAGCGTTGAATTAAAGTTTCCATTAAAAAGAAACTGTTTGGTGATATGAAAGATGCTTTCTTTTCGATTGAAGTTTCTGCTCTTTTTTGTTGATGCAGAACGACAACATCACCTCACCAGAAACGTCTCCGTCTCCTGAGGACATTGAACGAGCAGAGCAGCTGAAGAATGAAGGTCATTTCCCTTTAAGCCCTGACACCACTGTTATCACATCCTTGTCCTACTATTAGGCTATAAAAACCAATTAAAAACACTTAAAATTGAATGAAAACAAGCTAAAAGGGTCTCTGATTTTGACTAAACCAAAATGTAACTAAAGAAAGAAGGTCAAGGAAGTAAATAATAACATTTTAGAGGATGATTTTAACTAGCAGATAAGTATAAAACAAAGATAAACACATTAAGCTAACATTGAAGGGATCTTACAGCTCTGTTGCGGTGAGCGGCATGGACCAGATGGAATTCTCCTCATCCCTGAAAATCCATACAAAGCTGTGATCCAGTACTTTCACCTAGAAAAGAGGATTAGTGTTTTAGCTGCAGTTTTTAATTCAAGCTGGCTCGATTTTAAAATACTTATTCTCTAACTTGTCTGAATGTTTGAGGTTTTGTCTTTATGGATTGAAAGACTCACTGATGCCAGATAGGACTAATCTCAGGGGAATTAATCTGCAATTTAAAACTTTTTTATCCAAAGTTTAAGCCAAAAGGCATGTTATGTTTTGTCATTTTTATTTTCTCTAAAAGACAATTTTCTTCATAAAGCTATACTTTAAAACATAACTCTCTGTTTTTTTATAATTTCATCTCAAAATGTCTATTCACTTCTTTTTTATTTTTTTCTAACAAAGAAATTTAAAATTATTCTTTTCTTTGAATTCCTTAAATACATTTAAAGTAAAAATTTCTTTTTTTAACTAGATGCATTTTGGAAGAACTAATCTAAATTCAACCTTTTTTCTTAATATTATCTAGACAATGAGCTGTAATTTACATTAGATTTTTTTAAATTTAGCTTTTAAATCTGGAGTCCTGTTTTACAGAAAAAGAAAGCAGAATTTATATGATCTAAAAATGTTTCCATAAAGATATCAAACTCCCAGAACTAAAATTTGGACTTTTTTCACAACAGTTTAGATTTTTATGAAATTATTAAAATGCTTTTATTGTTTTCATAATTCTTCCACTTTTTTGTTTTTAAAACTGTAGCATTTTTCCTTTCATTAACGCAAAAAAGACAGACTTTCACAAAATATTTTTCATACATCAATTATCAATAGACAAAGATAAAATCACAATTTATCTGAAAAAAATAGAATTTTCAGTTTTTGTTTTCCTTCAGACTCTACTGATCACACAACTTTATTACTTTATTACTTACTTACTTTATTACTTATATTGTGATATTGCGTCCTTGCAACAAAATAAAGGTTCTCAAATGTATATTTATATACAAATATATATATATAGATTTTTTAATACCTTATTTAGTTAGAAATTGGCTGTTTTAGCCATTTAAATTAAAACTATAAGAAAACCTTGGAATTCCAGATTCTAATTGTTAAGTTTTGCTGTCTACTTCTGTATTTTTTATGAATGAGCAGGATGCTCAAACGTTTACACACGCCAATTATTTTGTTTTCTGTTATTTTGAAAAGGTAAATGATGGAAATAAAGCCTATTTATTATATAATGAAAGAATGTCTCATCTGTCAACTGACGTCTTTAGAAGATTTTTTAATCTTTCCTTTGGTTCTTTATGCACAATAATAGAACATTTTACCTGGGATGCCCAGACTTTTCATCCCCACTGTAAATTTTTTCTAAAAAAAATCAACGTTTAAATATAATCCTGAACTCAGCAAACTCTAAGTTTAGAGAAAACAAATCCATTGGGTTATGTTTCTGTTTATTGACCTTCCAGGGAACAATCACATGAAGGAGGAAAACTACAGGTGTGCAGTGGACTGCTACACAAAGGCCATTGATCTGGACCTGAGGAACGCCGTGTATTACTGCAACAGGTACTTTGGTGTCTGATTCCTGCATTTCTGCAGTTTAGGTTGTCAGGTTTTCATATTTTATTGGGATAAAACGTTCTTGCAGGGCTGCAGCTTATAGCAAACTGGGGAATTATACTGAAGCCACGAGTGACTGTGAAAGAGCCATCGGCATCGACCCCACCTACAGCAAAGCGTACGGCAGGATGGGGTGAGCGTCTTCCTGAAAAAGGAGTAGAAAAAAAAGCTTTTTGCTCTGGAGGTTTTTATTGAACCTGTTTTTTTATTTTTTCAGTTTGGCTTTGACAGCAATGACCAAGTATCCTGAAGCAATCTCCTACTTTAAAAAAGCTTTAGTGTTGGACCCTGAGAATGACACCTACAAGTCCAACCTGAAGATCGCAGAGCAGAAACAGAAGGAAGCATCAAGCCCTGTGAGTTCTAACGGGTTTTTTTGGTCTTCCATCTTCAACTTTGAGGCGTTTACATCATGTAAACGTGTGCTGCAGATAGCGGCTGGACTGGGGTTCGACATGGCCAGTTTAATCAACAACCCGGCCTTCATCAGCATGGTAAGAGCTTTTGAACGTTTTTAGACATTTCTGAGAGAATCGACAGACTCCAGCTGCCCTGTTGTTCGTAGGCAGCGAGTGTGATGCAGAACCAGCAGGTGCAACAACTGTGAGTGCAATCCCAGCTCCGTTCTCACTGAATGTTGGTCTTAGATAGTGTTCAGCAAATGGTGACTGGCTGCTGATGTGTGCTCAGCATGTCAGGAATGATGTCCAACGCGGTGGGAGGTCCTGCTGCCGGAGTGGGGGGAATGTCAGACATTTCCAGCTTGATTGAGGCGTAAGTACTCCGCCCTCGAGTTCAAATGAACTCTTGGTATCAGATAACGTTCTGGCAACATTTTTGTGTATAGAAGATGTAAAATGCAAAAATGGGGAATAATAAAGAAGCACAGGAGAGTTTGGCAATAAAATACTGCAAACCTTGAGTTTTAGTCACATGCACCCCTATAGGGGGTTGGTCTGTATGGGTGCTGCAGATTTTTGGGTCACTAGGGCTCATAAAGGGTTGTAAAAGTCCCACTCCGATCATCTTTTGATCATCTTTCAAATTTTTCCCAGTGGTCTTTTAATTTTGGTCGTTCTTAGCCAAAAGGTTTTTTTAAATTGTCGTTTTCTAGGACAGGGGTATCAGAAGGGGCATCAGAAATTCATCTCTGAGTTGTGGGCAGGACCGTTGGCGCCGAACAACTCTGCCCCATCTTTGTCTTCCTCGTTTCTGAGAGCTATCTGTTTACATGCTCTCCCGCTGGCTTACAGTCTCACACATTAATGGTGCAACAAAAATAACGAGCAGAATCAGAGTTATCCAAAGGTACAGTTTTGAGCCAGATACCAGCTCAGGACGAGGAAAACACAGACGTACATGGATCTATTTGTCTGTAAGTGGATGAATCTGAATGGAGGAGAGCAGGAAGCTTGTGACCCGCCTAACACATGGTCTGCATCACAAATAAGCTGTTTTTTTAACTGATTTTTTTCATTTGCTTCTGATTCCCAAGATTTGCACAAAGAAATACTCAGAAATACATTTTTAATCTTAATTATGTCTCTATGACGTGTATGGAAAATGTTAAAAACACCAAAAACATGATTTTCATTGGAGTAGGTCTTTAAGAGAGCACAAGTAAGGAAAGTTCTAAAGTTGTTGTCACAGCTTTTTACATTTTTTACACAGCAAAAGCATTATATTGTTCATAAAATTCATGCAGCAGTTTGGATTAGACATAAAACATCATTGTTTTAACACCCAATTGTCCTCAGAAGGTCCAGACACCCCTTGACTCAGTGATTGCAATTTTTTGTAACAAAATACAAAGATTTATTAATTCTTTTCATAACCTGTCACCAATAGTGACGTCAGTGATGAGACTTTGAAAAAAACGTTTTTGCTAAAGACCTACTCTGACAAAAATTGTGTATTTGGTGTTTTTCACATATCCTATACATTATACACTATATAAACAAAATTGTGACTAAAATTGCATTTCTGAGTATTTCTTGACTTTAATCCCCATGAATCAGAAGCAGACGAAAAAAGGCAGTTTGAAAAAGAGCTTATTTGTGACAACTAGATCCATGAACGTCTTCGTTTCCTCGTCCTGAGCTGGTATCTGGCTCAAACTGTACAGCTGGATAGCTCCAATACTGCTCGCCATTTTTGTCACACTGGTAATGTTAGGTTGGGGGTATGATATGATATAAGAGAGCATGTAAACAGAGAGCTCTCAGCAATGAGGAAAGGAAGGGAGGGGTGCTCCAAGCCAACGGTCCCAACCATAACTTAGAGGCAAATTTCTAAAATACCACTGGAAACACTTTGAAAATAGATCAAAAGATGATCGGAGTAGGACTTTAATAGTTTGACTGCTTCTGAAAATATTCTGAGGGCTTAATAGGTTTACTTCATTATTTTTAAAAACTATTTTACTCTGTGTTTTAAAAAAAAGAAGTCCTCCTGATATTAAGCTCAGTGAGACTTTCCTATAAAATAATCTGCGTTAAGAGGAATTGCTCAGTCCAGTTTAGCCTTATGCTTTTATAATTAAAGTGGGTTTTAAACTGATTTTTCTGACGTCTATTCTGTTAAATATGTTGCTTTTGATGAGGTCCAGTCCTGGAAGAGCATCACTGTTTTTCCACATTTGTCAGGAAGCAGCAGCTGAACTGATCTTCTGCTCTCTCGTTCAGGGGACAACAGTTTGCTCAGCAGATCCAGCAGCAGAACCCGGAGCTGATAGAGCAGCTGAGGAACCACATCAGGAGCCGCTCCTTCAGCGGCAGCGCTGAGGAGCACTCATGATCCATCCAGGTACATCCCAAACCAAACTCTCCCCGACCCAACTAAAACTTAAGTACATTGAAACTTCCTTTTTTTTTTCTTTCAGTCACAACTTTCTTTCTTCTTAAAAGAGCAACCATATGGCGCAAAAACAATCTCAACACCCATTTCTTTAAGTCAAATCCCCGGCTTAGCTGGAACGAAGAGACGAGGAAGGGGTTGAAGGCACTTGGACTGTGACTGAAGGCTCCGCAGAGAAGGCCGGAGAGCCTGGAGACAGAAAGAACTCATCAGCCCACAGACAGAACCCAGAGAGATACATGTGCCGAAACTGCTGCCCTCTTCACGCTCAAACTAAGGTTCATGATGAAGAGGCATTTCTCTTATAAATTCTGCTCAAATCAAACATCCGGTTGGTTTGTAACATTTATGTCATTTTTGTAGACAGAACTAACTGTAACTTAACACCTAACCATCCCTGAACTGGTGGGACTTGTTGCTTCACATTGTGCGTCACTTTTAATCCAGACGACAGCGTAGGTGTATTTATTGCAGTATTTACAGCCTGTGTTTTGTTGTTTTTAGCACTTTAGCAAAAAAAGAACTGCTGTCCCCTTTAAGCTAATCTATTCAGTAACATACCGTTTGTTTGCATGCTCTTCAGTCTGGTGTTTGAGATCAGATGGACAAAGGTCAAAGGTGTGCTGAGGCAGGATCGGTTTTATTGAAGACACACAAAAATAAACGTTTTGAAATTGAACTCTTCCTCAAGAACTGTTGTTATGAAAATTAAACACTTCATATGCTGAGTTTGTGAGATTCATTTTGCTGTTGACTTAAAAACTCTTATTTCATTTTGCTCCATTCTCGTCCACGTCAAACCATTGACTGTGTAAAGAGAACTGGACAGAGCGGTGTGACGTCACCCATAGAAAATGCTTTACCTCCGGCTTCAGTGAAGCCAATTTAGTTGCCATTTTTCCACGATACAGAGACCGCAATTTGGAACCAGATGACAGTGATTGGTCCGAGTCAGTCTGAGTCAATGTTTCTATGGCAACTACTGTTTCCAATCAGGAGTAAGCTTATGTTTGTAAACATAGAAAAACTTTGGGTTGATTTGTTCTGAAACTGTGTTTATTTTCAGACTATGAAACCTTGCACACCAGAGGTGTCACAGGAACAGCAAAATAATGGACACTCTTAGAAGTATGGTAACTCTTTGACTGCTCACGCAGTTTGGAATTCCAACGGATTCAAAGTGACTTTGCGCTGACATGCCACACTTCATTTAGCATAGCGCTCCAAAGCCACTTTTCCAGCATCAGAATCCATTGGAATTACGTTAACTGTAAAATCCGTTAAAGAGTTTTGGTCATTCAAAGCACGTCAAAACTTTAACTAAAGGGTTCCAAAGGGTTAACCAAAAGCCCATCTTTCTCCCACACCTTCATTACCAACACTACTAGTGGCTTGTAAAAGTATTCACACCCCTTGAACTTCTCCGCGTTCTCGCATTATGACCACAAACATAAATATATTTTATTGGAATTTTATGTAAACAACCAACACAAAGTAGCACACAATTGTGAAGTGGAAAGAAACACTTTTGCACGCTGCACTTTTCAGTTTTTTATTTGTAAAAAAGATTGAACTCTCGTATAATTTTCTTTCCACTTCAAAATTGTGTTCAACTTCGTGTTGGTCTTTCACATAAAATTCCAATAAAATATATTTGTTTGTGGTCATAATGTAAGAAAAAGTGGAGAAGTTCAAGAGGAATGAGTATTTTTGCAAGACACTGTATACTGATGTCATCTCTTAAAAGCAGATTCAATTCACACAGGCTGTGTTTTTTCAGCAGACTCCTGGCTAGAAAAAACCCCCCACTCATTTAACAAAAAAAAAAAGAAACTTAATTCTGTTTTTGATTAATCTGGCTACTAAGTGTGTCCTAATTACACAACTTGATAAAATGGGTAAATAAGGAACCAAGTGAGGAACTCAATAATAAAAAGAAACCAAGTTTTTACACCAATGAGAGACAAAAATAAAACACAAAAAGAAGGAGCAGGGCTGTCCAACGCTGCTCCAGATCCACCACCCTGCCTGTTTAACAGTTCTCTCTGGATTGCTCTCTGCTGACACAGCACACCTGATCCAGGTAAGAAGTAGCAAGAAACGCAGGGAGTGGTGGATTAAAAAGGATTTGTGGTAGATCTTCAGGACCAGGGTTGGGTAGCCGTGACATAAGACATTTTTTACACTAAAGTTATGAACTTTATATACTTCCTTTCCTTCAATATCTGCCAGTTTCATTTTTAGATGATCTTTTTATGAAACTCCTTTTTTCCTGTCTCCTCTATTATTCAGAATATTTTTTGGGGGACAGATTTTGAGTGTGGGTTGAGGATCACAAACATTTTCTACGTGATACTGTGACACAAAACAAGAGCAAATGAAAGTTTACAGTGAATTTATTAACACTTATTACACATTTACATGAATTTTTTAAGGAAAAAAGTTTGTATTATTCACAATTCATTTTAAAATACAGCATTATCCTCTTAGCTTGCAAAAAGAGTCAATATATGAAGTGCACAGTTCCACAGTTGGTCCATTCTAAAATGCAAAAAAACAAAAAAGTAAAAGTCACTAGCATTCGTTGCTGGTGTACGGACAAATCACACACACTTGTGCTATGTCATCATATTCGTAGGTCCTCTTCAGAAAAGTGTCTGTGAGTCTGAGTCCAGAAATGCTCTGAAAACAAAAAGGAAGATGTCAATATTTGGGGGAAAGGGCCAAAACACTGATGTGGACGATTTGGATCATACCTGCAGGCCCTGAACGGAGGAGAAGATGGTGAGGGGCAGCAAGAGGGACGTGCTCGGGCTGAGTTTACCCAGCTGTCGCCCAGATATACCGCACCAATGGATCGACCGCGTGTTGCACATTTCTACCACCAGATCCATGGTTCTCTCGCTGAGAGGACATTAAAGAAAGTAAAACAGTATTTGTTTGTTTTTTAAGGAACAGGAAAAATATTCAGCGTTAAAAAAAAGATTTGTTCATAAAAACCGGCTGCTGAACTTCCCTGAACTGATGTCTCACCTTAAGCATCACTGTTTTCCCTATACCCTGTAAGGGTTGGTTAATTTTGAATAGTAGTGACACATTTTTAGCAGTGAAAAGTGAAATATAAACATTTAACAAAATGTATAAATCCAAAAAAGTTTAAATCTCTGAAAATGCAGCCAAAGACAAACAGCTTTTAAATTATTTTTGTTACAGTTTGTTGGAGTGCTTTTAAACGGTGTTACTCCATGGGTCGCAGCGGAGAACATTTATTTGATCTGTTGTACTTTCACACTGCACTCTTCAGAGTGGTTAATTCCCTGAAAATGTAAGAGTTTTAACTTGAATGAATTTTGTTTTACTGTTGTGACCAACGCTGAACTTAACCTTTTAAGATCAGAGATGTCGCCTGTGTCGCATATCAGTGCAAAGCTGTTTTTCTGCATATAATTGCATAAACGGTTGTAGAGTTATAGTTGCTGAAAGAACATCAAAAGTTGTATTTGAGAACTGGACCGAGTGAGAATGACATCCCCTGTTGAGAATGGTTTACTTCGGCTCCAACAAAATGAAAACCTACAAACTACTCTTTCTAGCTCTCCGTTTTACAACTGAACCTTTTTAGCTCCTCCTTCCTCAATCTTATTTTATTACAATTTTACATTTTTATATTTTAACTCATTTATTTTCTGTTATTTGTGTTTATAATTCATCTTTTTTTCAGTAAAGAACTTAAAATGACCTTTTATCTTAATTACACCACTGAAATAAACTTGCTTCGTCACTTCGTCATGTGAATAAATGCTTTTATAAAAAGCAGTATTTTCAAAGGGTTTGCACCTGCAGTTTGTGATTTTACAAATAATGTCGAAAGGTTCCTCGAGGTTTACGGTGTCTGGGATAATCTCCAAGGACAGCCTGATGTCTCCGTACCCTGGAGCCTGCAGAACATTCCAGAGCGGAGAGTGTTAGGGGGAAGTTGATGGAAGAGAACTTCCTACAGAAGGTCAGGCCTCACTAAATATACCATTCTTTGTAGCTGACTTGTCTGCAGCCTCCCCCTCTCCCCGAGGTTGGTCCTCCACACAATGTCCAGCTTGCCAATCATGGTGACCCCCTTGATGATGCCGGCCTTCTCCGCGTACTCTGCCTTTGGTTTCAGGCAGTACAGGTACTGCCGTGTGTCCATGGGCTGCAGGTAGGACATTTTCCCGAATGTCGACTCTCTGAGAAGCAAAAATGCAGGTGAGCATCGATGCGAACATCGAAATGTTAACAGAGAGGTGTTGTCATCAAAGAAGAGGGTTTTTTTTACCCATCATCCCCACTGGTGACTGTGTTGAGCTCTGTAACGTCGTACATAATAGTGGGTTCTAGAGACACTTTCTCCATGTACATGGGCGAGGTGGTGATGTTCTGGATCTGAGCTTCCAGAAACACTTCGTCCGTCTGAAGCGCAGAGGTTGGAAGGAGGAGAATCACACTAGAATCACGACTCACTGAGGTTAGACTTTTATACCTCACTGCCTCAAAGGATAATTTCACTGTTTCTGAAGTAGGTCACATCATCAAGAGTCAATTTTAAAGCTTTCTGGTGACCCATTATTACCATCCTCAACACTTTGTATGTGCAGCTCTTCAGGGTGTGTGTTCATGGAACCCAGATGATCTTTTTAAAGAAAAGCCCAATGAGTCCTTTGCTTGAAAAAATCTGGCAAGAAAACATGAATTTATCCTTTGAGCTACTCTTCAAGTGACGTGAGAGTTCTTTAGTGAGCAAACAAAGTCGAGACAAACATTCATGGGAAATCAAATGTTAATTAGATCCTCTCAGGTCTGCTCACAGAACCTTGAGAACATGTTAGTACAAGTGCTGCGCTGCAGGACAGAGTAGAGGCTGCACGTCTCTTATGAAGAGAAGTCAATCTCCAGCATCCATTCTTTGTGTTTCTTTGCTTGTGAACTTATGACTGTTCATATGTGAAGCACATAAAAGCATTTGAGCCCATTTAGCTAACGAGTGCTCAGGCTGGAATGTTCAATTGGTGCCAAAATTAGCAAACTTAAATTTTGATTAAAAATATTAGTGTAACAAAAAATGACTTTTTTTCAGATTAACTTTGTAAGCATTCTTAACCATCACATTTTTTCTTGTCAATATCACATAATTCATGGTTTATTCTAGGATTACTTAAGAAGCACATAGAAGCACTTGTCAATTTAGCATCATTCAGCTATGTAAAAATACTCTTAGACTTTTAGATAATTTCACATCTAGTTAATTCTAGGAGCTAACTGGGATTGCTCAGCCAAAAAAAAAATAAACAACCTCTTTTTGTTTAGAATTATTCAGTCATTTGTTAAAACATTCTTGGGAGGTTTAGATAAATTTAGGTTTTAATTTGGTTTATTTTTGTATTGTTCACCCGACATCTTTTTACAACTATAACATTATTCTTGTTTCTTCTAATTTAGATTTTAGCATTAAAATGAGGTATTTTACTTTTGTTGTTGCTGGAGAAAATTTTCTTCTTGCTAAATAACACAAATTTAAGTTCAACAAAATGTTGAAACTTGTTCAGATGATCTAAAACCTATGCAGGGAGTTGTAGTTGTTTGGACGATGCTTTAGGAGATTAACAACATTTTCTTGTAAATTTTCTCGGTGCAACGTCTACATAAAAGTTGAATTGAACAAGAGAAAAAGCAGAGATTAGTTCATGCCTGCAGCTTCTGGAAAAAACATCTGAATAAAAGTCACAGAGCTTACTGACTCCCAGCAAAGTCATTTATAATGTTGAATTATTAAAGGGGCTCTGTCTGTTATATTACTTGAGTAAAAAGCAAATCTTTGGATCTTGACAGTAATTGCCAAAGATAAAAAGGTAAATCTGTGGCCACACCCCCAAAGCACACCTACGAATCAGATTAAACCATTGGTCAGGACTATTTAAATCAGATTAACATCAAATTTAATGTTTGCCATCCTCTTCCCTGTGATTTCTGCGTGCCCACACCACAAACAATCAAGAGTCCAAGCCCTGTGGAAAGCTGCGAAAGGCACGAGCAAACACGGAAAGAGCTAAAGGAAAACTCCTGGAAGGTCAAGTCAACAACGCCTCCAGATTTTTCCTTTTTTTTTTTTGAGGTCAGAAAGATGAAAAGCCTGCTGCACCGAAAAAGGTGGAGAGCCATGACAACAGAAGAAAGAATTACCACAGAACTGAGGTCGCTCTAATGGAGAAAATAAAATACAAAGACATCATGAACAAATGGAGTTACATGCAAAAAGTTGATGACAATGAATATGTGCTTAAAAAAAAACTACTGATATGAAAATTAGGAAAAGCATAAGAAGGAAAACTCTTCATCTCCAGCTTTTACATCACAAGAAATATAAGAATGGAATAATCCAACGTCTCTGGAGTTGTAAGAGTTTTCCAGCAGGTCTAATCTATCACTTCCCCTCTAATAGAATGTGAAAAAGTTCCTGACTAATACCCAAGCTTACCTCTGCATTGTAGAACTTCGTCTTTACATCCAGCGGCTTCAAAACCTGATTGAGAAAAGATTGAAAACTGAAGGTTTTTTCACTCTGTGACGCCATTTCACTGGAAAACAAAAAGAACCAGGAGAGCGAAGCTTTGACTGAAAGTCACTCCACACTGGGGCGGGTGAAAGTGCTCGCTCCGTGGTGGCATTTCTCAAGCCGCCTCCAGCTTCAGCACAGCTGTCCGAATGAGAAACGGCAAACGTGTTTACCTGGAATTTGAAAAACTTGCGAAAATAGAGCTTCTCCCCAAACTGCGTGGTGTAGCTGACTGCACAAACTAAACTGGAAGAGGAAAAAGGCAAAGTTTCAGTGATTTCTTTTAGAGCTTAGATTTAAAATCCCCCTTGGATAAGCTTTTGAGCTAATTTAAAAATAACTTAGCAGTTTTTACTCAAAATTTAAAAAACATGTATCGTTTTCAAGGACATCGTTTCTGCAAAGCGGCAGTAGTTCAGAAATATACTCTGAAATGCAATTTTAAGGTTCATTTTGTTTATAAATGTCCTTTAGGGTTAAGGTGGTCTCACATATGTGTGCCGATTTCTTTCACTTCATGGTGGATGACGTCGTCGATGCAGCATTCAGGTTTGAGCTCGGCTACAGCAGAGTTTGAGGCGGAGAGGTTGAGCCTCTGAGAGCTCGTCTGCAGGTCTGCCTGTCAGGAATTGGGTCATAAAAACATTTTAAAAAGAGCAAAAAAACATTTGAGAAATGAGCCACACTTGTTTCTGTCTTACCTTCACTAGAATGTCTTTCACAATCTGGTTGCTGTCATTATGTACACTGATATAGCTGGAGAAAGTCTCACCAAGAAAGATATTTCTGGAAAAAAAGCAGTTTTGTAAATGCTAATTTAGTCTAATTTGAAGCAAGAACCTGCTTGGGGTGTAATTACCCAAAGTTCTGGGGCAGCGTGAGCATCTCTCCCAGCATCAGCGACTCCGCTCCTTTGATGGTGGACGGGTCCTGCCTCATCAGCTGACCAAACAGATCTCCTGTATGGAAAAAGGTAAAAACACGTCAGAAAAAAAACCAAAAGACAAGCAAAGGTAAGAAAACAAACAAAAAGGAAAACAGTTTCCTCTAATCTTCTAAATCTAAAGCAACGATATTTTGACTCAGTTGGATAGATTAAAAGAATTCTTTGATAGAAAATACTATAAATAAAATGTGCCTATACTTTACACCAGGGGTCTGCAACCTTCAACATCTAAAGAGCCATTTGGGTTGACATTTTACTGAGTCCAACCCAATAGGAACCAAAGCCTTCTTTTTATTTCCCCCTTTAGAACAATAAAACACTGATTTGTATTTTTATATCAATGTTACTATTATGGTAAATATAAATGAACTATTTTAGCATAAATAAAACAGACATAAGGACAAAATAACCTTTTTTGAAATATGATAGAGTTTATAACTTGACACATGCCTTGACACATGACTTCCCTTCAAAATAAAAGATACCACGTGCCACATAGGTTTATCTCTATGTAGGAAATTAGTAGCAGGTCGTGTCATGTCAGCAGGGATTAAAACACGGTTTATTCTATCCTTTGTGGTGTATCTTAGCCACAAATTTGTAAATCTAATTAAGTTAATTAAATCAGAGCAAATTAAGTGACAGTTACAGTATTTCTTAAACTATAGGTACCTTTAAAATCTGTTAATTTAAAACTAGAAAATCTGTTTTATAATCGGATGCACCTTAATTTTGGTTGTGCTTACTCAATTCTTACTGTCTGTAATACACCTGTCTAAAGTTTTTGGTTCGACTTGTGATTCTGTTCTTCAACTGTTTGCGAATGAGTTGAATATAGTTTGAAGTTGTTTATTTGTTTTTTTTTTTTGTTTTACAAACTTTTTACTCTACTGTTAGTTTTTAAAATCATTTTTTTTAAATAAGAGAGGTACAATGAAGGGGTAAAAAGAGCCTCATGTGGCTGTGGTACAAAATCTGTCAAAATATTTTGGCACAACGTTGGTAAACTATAAGGCTGCTTGATGGATTGTTAGAGCATTATGGGTACTGTAGTCAGGAAACTTGGAGTGACCCGTACTGTCCTACTGTTTCTGAATGAGTTGAATAAAGTCTGACTTTGAGTCACTTTACTACTTGTAATTATGTCATTATTAATTTACAGTTACTTTTTAAAACTAAAAGCTTTTTTCTTTAACAAAAGAGCCACAATAGAGGGGTAAAAAACCGCATGTACATGTCAGGTTGCAGACTTTCTTGCTTTTTTCTCCACTTAAGCATTAGTATATAGAACATACATGTACAGTGTATCCTTTAAGAGCAAGACATATTTGGTATCCTTTACAGTAAACAGTACACCTTTCTGAACATCTCAATAAACCTAAGAAATCCTGTAGTATCTCCTGAGCAGCACAGCAGACGCACTTATAAATGCTGAGACATCAAGCCCTGCTAAATGTTATACATTTTCTCTGCTTGTTTTTGGATGAATGTTTATCAGAAAAACTCACCAGGTAGATCTCTTTCTTCGCATGTCACCGGCAGGTTTGTGAAAAGAGTTGGTTTGGTTAATCGCATCACTGTAAGGAAAAAGGAAGCTGGTAAGATCGTTGCACTGATGATTTGATTTCTCCATCACACAGCATTTTTCTCAGATGTCAAATTCCTGCAGCCTGTGCATGAATCAAAGTACAACAATCTAAAACATTGATTGATTTCAATTTAAGTATGTAGTAGTATGATATAAGTATACAATAAAATACCAACAATAAAGCAACATCTCTATAGAATGATTTCTCATACCTTTCAGAAAATTTATGTTTAATTGATCCTGGTTTAACTTATAGGCCAACAACTTTTAAAAAAAAAAAATTACTTTAATTTTACGCTATTTTCTTATTCAGATGACAAAATCTGTTAGCATATGAGGTATTTTTGCAAATTCTTTTTGGTTACAGTATAAAAGAATTTTTAACATATTGTTTTGGGAATTCAGCTGACTGATCATCCATTCCTGTTTGGTTGACAAGTATCATTTCCTGTATAGTTTTAGCCTTTATTCATTTGTTCATAGTTCAGATACAGGAAACATTTTTACTAATAAAATTTGACTGAGTTATATTTTTAACTGATTTGAATACGCATGCGCTCTGAAGTCGTGGATTTACATAAACGAAATTATTCACAATAAATAAGGAAACTTTTTAAACAAAGATAAACAGGTTTGTTGGATATAAAAAGTATAGATGTGTATATTAGCGTTACAAACACAACAATATTTGGAATGAAAAAGACAATCAAAAACGTTAAAAGTGGCCAACGATGGACATTTTAAACCATTTTTGCTTCAATTACATGAAAACCTAGAGATCATGTATTATTATACTACAAAAAATATATCAAAAATATTTTTATTTAGTTTTTCATAAAAAAAACATTATATTAAGGGAAATGTGCCGCTAAAAAAGATTTATTTAAACGCAGAAAGCAAATTTGATCATTTGCTGACCCCGCAGTTAGCATCAACTATGTAGGCAATACCTCTTTATAGCGATAATTCTAACATACAACAAGCTTCTGAAATATTCTCATAAAACGTAACTACCTTTTAGTGCAAGTAGATGTTCCTGTTTTGTCTGATTTACATCCATTTTTCCTGTCTTTTTCTCCTTCGCTTCAGGCTAGCCGGTTGTTCTACAGCAGCTAATGAACTTTAACCTTAAAGGGAAGTGCCCGTCTTCTTCTTCGCCTGTTTTGGACAATCCAGACACACTTTCGACTCACGTCTGCCTCTCACCGTTAATTAATGGTATTACAAAAACAAAAGATCTTTTCCTTTTTTCCCCCTTGTCCAATTCAAAAGTACACTGACACTGAAAGCATTGTGATAGTAATTTATATTTTGTGTGATGAGACTAAATTAAAGTGAATATAAGTTATTTAAAAAAAAAACATGCTGCTATACCACTTTAGGTCAACAAAGCACAGGAGAGTGCTTTTACTTTAAAAGATAATAAAAAAAAAACAAAAGAGGGAAAAAGATCTTTATGTTGGCAGATGGCAATAAAAAATAATATACAATTATCTATTGAAATCCGTATTGTGCTAATTTAATTCTGATTTCTGTCACAAATGGTGCAAATGACAACGGTTGTATTTGAGTAAGACTGTTTTGGATTAAAAATATATAACTTATTATTTTATAAAGTATAATTACATAAAACAATATAATTTAAGTAAAATAAAATAGTTAAGTATTGGACAACTATTAAATTACTCTCAGGAGAAAACTATTCTCAAACAAAACTACAGAGTAAATGTAAATGCTATCCAACCAGGTGACTCTTATTCTTAACAATCATGTTATTTTCTGAAAACCTTAAACTTCTTAAAAAAGCTGCAGCCACAATCTGGGGGAAAATGGCAAAATAACTTACATTTCTTCAATTCTTCTTTCAGTCTGCCAGCAGATTTCATGAATTAAATTGAAATGGAAAAGCTCACTTTCTCTTACTGGCCTAATGGTTCCATGCTTTGTACTAAGAACTTTTTCCTATTCAGCAGAATTATTGGTGCTAAATATTACTAAACGAGAGAGGGACGTTGAACTTTGAAATGACTTTTTACTTTGACATCTGACTTTGAAATGGCTGGACTTGGGAAAATCTATAGGTAATGTGGGGTTGGTTTATCATTCAGACATTATGCTAGAAAGGCTGGTATAGAAATGGACTAAATTTGTTTGTTTGGATTCAATTCAATTTAATTTATTTGTATTTGTTATCTCTCCTGCTCACCTCTGAGGGGAGTGGGAAAGAGGGACAACACATGAATTGCTCTGCACCAAACAGAGCCATGAAGTGAAAATAAATAATAAAGAATAGTGGAGAAGAGGAGAGGAGGAGAGGAGAAGCAGATGAAGATAGAGGACAGAATTCCAGTACACCTTCTCAGCATCTAGCTTCCAACAGCCTACTAACAACTAATTAATTAAATGTTCTGTTTAAGAGCTGTCAGCAGCCGGGAGGGGAAAGGGACCATTTCTAATGACGCAGTGCCTCACTGCAGAAACTTTGTCCTAGAAGACTACAAGATTTTAAAGATTTTTTGCAACAAATGGCAAAATCATAATTAAAAGACCACTGGAAACGCTTTTATTAGAGCACAAAAGATGATTGGACTGGGACTCTGAGGGGTTAATTTTGCTGTGGTTTTCTGTTTGATCAGTCACCTTAATGCACGTTCAGTTTAAAGATTTTACCAAATATTAATTCAAAGTCATTCACATAGCACCTTTTAAGAGATTGACATGATTCGATAAAACTAGTCAGAGTCAAAATTGCAAAAACTGGAAGAAGTTTTTTATTTGTTCATTTTCAAACATTGAAATAAGAAAAAAAATGTCCTCAAATAACATTTTTTTTGGTCTCTTCCATGTCGTCATCTTCTGTGTCCGTCCAGCAGAGGCTGCGGTTGAAAATCAAAGCTTTATTAGACACATATTTCTCTTCAGATGCGCAAAAAGAACCAGAGATCATAGTAAAACTTTAAAATCAATGTGCTTTTTAAAGAAAAAAGACAAATAGAGTCAACAAAAGGCTTTGTGTTCCTGGTAGTTAGATAACTCACACAAGAAGTGTCCTCTGTTTCCGGCCGCCGCCACTCATCCTTTGACAAGATTCTCAAGAGAACCATGCCAAAGGCCACAATTAGGACGCCTAAAAAATTTGCAAATTTTGCTTCCAAAGGCAAAGAGCTGTAGGATTCTTTAGTGCTTCCATCCCTGCAGCACAGAAAGAACATTAAAAGAGATTTGAATATTCTTCCCATGTTGGGTGAGTTTAGATTTTTTGGCACTTACAGTGAAAAGATCAATTTTTCATCGATTCCACTGATACAGGAGATCAAGCTGAGGATTAAAGCCATGTTCCCCAACCAGATGTGGACAGGTTTGAGTCTGCTACGAAACCACAGAGGAGAACATGGCAACAGGAAACCAGCCAAGCCGAGGAGCCACTGTGAAGCAGCAAAGTGATGAAGAGTTCGCCTTCTCAATGCACTCAAACAGCATTTATCGGCATGTGTTTGGATTTTTGTCTTTTCTACCTGGAATGCAAACAACACCACAGTGAAGAGGCCCACCCAGCTGTGCAGAGAGTACATGTCAGGGATGTTGGCGACCCGGTGAAAGTCAAAGACGGCATACAACCCCAGAGCAGACAGGAGCAGAGCCAGCAGCATCAGGCCGCCGTGCACAAGCTTCCAGGAGGATTTCTTCTGCCTCCAGGTGCACGGCACACGATACACCACAGCCGCTGCAGGTAAAGACAGAAAATGACACAAAAAATCCATCTGCGGTATATTTAAAGTATTCAAACACAACCAAACGTGTTGACACAGGTTAACAGTCAGATCACAAGATGTATCAATCTGACCAAAATGTTCACAACCCTAGTACCCTATGAAAATTAGTTTTTGACAAAGTGAAAATAAAAAGTTGACTAAATTTAGACAAGGACTAACCCTTTAAATTACATCATTATGCTGCTGAGTTTAATGCACCTATAGCAACATCTATCAAACAAGCTCAAACAAATCATCTTTAAGCTGTATTGATGATGGAAAAGTTCTTTTCTTTCATTTGCTAAAAATAAGTCATGTTTTAAAAATATCCTAAATGACAAGAGTTTCCAGAGTCACAAAAATCTGATTTTGTTTGAGAAAGTGTCAGGAATGCGGGCTTCATTTCCACAAAGTGAAATCTCACCGTTGCCGTACAGAACCACCAGACCCGACACCATGAAGACAGGGTGCCAGTTAAACTGCAGGTCTGATCCGTCCCAGCCGAGGCCGCCTTGCCACACACAACTCCAGCAGCTGACAAACAGCACGCAGAGCAGCCCCAGACACAGACACAGGCACAGCAAGAAGGACAAGTGGAAAGACCCAGCTGGCCTCATGTCTGGAAGATGGTGATGGAAATATTTCAACTTGTTTTCCTTTGGAGATAAAAGAGTCTGTGACACATTTAGAAAAAAAATAGATTTTTGTAGAACCTTTTGCAGAAAAATAAAGAAAATGTTTCAAATATAAGTTTAAAAGCTAACAATTTAGGAAGCCTAAACAACAATCTATGAATTTTTTTAAGTTGAAAATTCTCAACCAAAGCACAGTGAGACTCCAACATTTCTCTTGCCCACACATAAAGGTTTTTGAACACCAAAGATCTTAAAATCCTCACTTACCAGATGTTTACTTCACTCTTGAACCCAAATCTGTTCAGTTTTCACAAAGACGTTGCTCCTTTTCATGCTGAGGTTACATCAGGAGTCGTTTCTGATGTTTAATAATTCTGCAAGGAGGGCGGGAGGGAGATTTGTTCTGCCGAGTTTGAGTGAGAAGAATATTTTCCTGTTTTCATGCTTTTCATTGAAACACATTGGATATGGTGAAGTCATGTGGAAACAACAACAATACCATCAGGTGACTTTGTTCAACAAAATATTGACTTCTTTATTTCTAAATTGCTGGTTTCAGATAAAACATTAGCTAGGAAAGCAAATCAAACATTTGTTTGCTATTCAACCTTTTAGTTCCTATTGAAATATGTGTATGTGAACTGACAACAGACAATTGAATCTTTGTTATGCCAACTGTAAAGCATGGCAGTGGGAGATTCCTGGTTTGGCAAACTCTAACTAACACAATTTCTGGTTTTACAGAAAATACAGTTTATGACAATATGATGCAGTTGTACAACAAATTTACGTAAAAAAACAAACAAATCAATCAATCAATCAATCAATCAATCAATCAATCAATCAATCAATCAATCAATCAATCAATCAATCAATCAATCAATCAATCAATCAATCAATCAACCAACCAACCAACCAACCAACCAACCAATCAATCAATGAAAAGTGCTTCTCTTGCCTTGCACAACTCGAAGCGATTTACATTTAAAAACAAAAAACATATACAATATTTTAACATCAACCCAACAATAATTAAAGCCATGAGAGACATTGTATAACCTATTAGTGCTCCCGCCCCTGCCCTTACCACCCCTTGGCTGAGCGGTTGCTACATGCCTCTCACTCTCCCCTTCTGCCCCTGCCACCCTAGTCAGAGCTCCATGCGACAAATTCCTTTAAAAAAAAAAGAGTTTTTTCAAAATGGCGGCTTTTCTGTTGGTAATATCTCCATAGCAACCATTTTATTTTTTGGTTGCCTGGGGGTAACAAATAGCTCTACGTAATTTTTAGAAGCTTTGGCAAAAGTAATTTTTTGGATTTCCTTGGCAACAGAGGTTTTTTTATGTTCACCACACCCACATTCCTCCTATGGTCATATTCTATGTAGTATTGTTTCTTTCACCTTGAGCCACGGATCCATGTATTCAATTTTCACAATATTTCTGTAAAAAATGCCATTATAGGGCTCGCCCTGCTAACGGCGTTCAAAATCTACAGAGGTAAAATCAATGTTTCTTCCCAAATAGCTTACCAATGATGCTCATGGAGTTAGGAAACAAGTCTCCTTAGGTCTCCCAGACAAACCAAGGACATTTTTTTAAATTCAAGACAGCAGAATTTCTGAATTCTGTGATGTCATCACTTTGTTGTTCACTTCCAGAATTCATTTTCATCAGGTTCAAGGTGTGTGCATATTTTAGTGAGTTTTGGACTATGCAGCGGAGGTGAAATCTTTGCTCAGAGGCGCAGTAAGAAAGAAGAATTGCAAAAACAAACTGCTCCATGTGGTCCAGGACTGCTGCAGGACATGCAAATATTTAAATACAGACATAAAGACAGAATCTTTCTATGCTATAAAAACTGTTTTTTAAGAAAAATAAATCGTTATGCATTGATCTCCTTTCATTGTTTTGCAACTATTTACTGGTCATTATCTCGGTTAAAAGATTGGTTTATGAAAGTTTGTTGCTTTCCCTGCTAGACACGAGGAAAGAAGCGAGTGACATAATAGTTGCAAAAGAAAACGTTTCATATGAAATCAGTGAGCTGAGACACGTGGATTGTGAAACTAAGAAAATATTTCTCATTTCTCCCATCTGATTAGACTTTCATTCAGAAGCTTTGAGTTGTGGTTAGAATGTTTTTGGTATTGCTTTCCCCTCTGCATCAAAAGTTCTTGTTGACCTTGACTCTTGTTCCTGGAATTTTTTTTAAAAACAAAAACTCAATGTAAGCCAAAATAGTAGAAAATGTTGTAAATGTTCAAAGCAAAAGTAACGACATTTAAATAAAATCAAGGACAGAGCAGGATGTTACCACCTGCCGCAGGGGTCCTCCATTGTTTTGTTTTTTTAGAGTTTTTAATTTTTTAATCTGGAGTAGATTTATATAATCCTGATTCTAAAGATCGATCACAATCTGGAAGACTGCCAGAGTTTACCAGGTCGACATTTTTAACCCTAAAAGATTTTTAGATTTCGTTGACCACACTTTGGTTTTTTGTCAGTTTAACTTATTGTAAATGTAACCACAATCAACAGTCTAACAAACAGTCTAAACATATTTTTACATTGTTCTTTTCAGATCAGCAATGAAGCCTTATAGTCTAAATTTATAAACATAAATTATGTAAATTGAACAGCAGCTTTCATTCCACCTGTAAAGCATGGCTGGGTAAGAATCATGGTTTGGCAGTTCAAAAAGAACTAAATGTACGTTTTGTTTTTATATTGCAACATATGGATGGACAACCTTTTTTTTTATCAATCTGCATATATTTAAAATCCAAACACTATATTTATAATTGCTTTTATGTTTGTTGAAATCGTTTTAGTTTGTTTTTTTTTGTCAGGCTGGAATTCCAAATCTTCCAAATTTTTTGACCTACATTTTTTTTCTAAAGAGATGAATGGATCACTTATGGCTATGGAATAATTTATAGAACTTCAATGGTGTTGACTTCAATATAAATGATTATTACCAAAAAAGGAAAAAAATTCTTTGAGTCAAAGCTATTGCTTCATACTTGTAACATTTATAACATCATATAAGTCTGGGGTTTATTATGTTTTATCTTTAGATATATTGTACAATAATTATAGATAGAATGCATCTTTCAACATGTAACTTATGCTATATGATATTGTGAGATATATGTCAAAATGTACTCATGTCAGTGTATCAGTGAGTAGGATGTTTCATTATCACGACATATTGCTTAGTACATTACCATATATGAAAATGGCCGTATTTTAATATACTGAAAAATATACTACTTCCATTTATGGAATATATTGTAGATACATTTTTGCTCAGTATTTTAAGAATTATATTATTGTTTCGTAAAGACGACATTTGTGTTGCTTTTGCGTATTTTTGCATTTGTTTTAGTGTGTGAAATGAGTTGGAACACCACAAATGGGACCAGTTCTGCACCAAACTGAGGCCCAGTGTTCTCTAAAAATCATCCCGACTGTCAGGATTAATAAACATTTGTTAATTTTTACATCCAAATATTCCAACATGCTGTGTTTTGCATGTAGAACACGGAGACGAAGCTACAAAGAGTTATGAAAATGTGCTTTTTTTTGCCGATAACATGCCACGTGGATGAAGTTCCTCCATCATGACATTAGATTTCACAGAATCTATTAACAGCATAAAGACTGGAGCAGATGATCACAGAGGTCAGTCACACACAAACGCAGCACATGAAAGTTTCATCTCATTTTACTTTGTCTTAACGATACAAAGATGAGGAGGTCAGAGATGAGGTCATGCATGTTTATCAGACTTTTATGAGGCGTGTTTTGCCTTCTCAGATGCGGTGTCTACACGTCGTACAGCAGAACGGTGATGGGAGCGCTCAGTGCCATGTTGAGCAGGATTTGTTTGGAGCAAATGTTTTCGTCGTCTTCGTCCTCCACAAAGACGGACAGGAAGCGCTCCGGCTCCCAGGGCACTTCCTGAGTCTGGGAGGCCAGCACGCGCATGCAGCTGACGTCCCTCCTGAAGGCAAACTTTATCTCCCCGGGACTCTCGCTCTGGCCCTCATCGACCAGAGAAGTGATGAAGGCGTCGATCTCCTGGGCCTTCTCCGTGATGAACACTCGCACATTCCTCTTGCTGTAGTTGCTCATCTGGCACGCAGAGCCGTTATTCCCCATGATAGGTCAGGACTGTCTGTGACTGGGATTAAAAAACAAAGTACATTTTAACATTTGTGTTCGAGGTTCTGCTTTGATGCTGCAGCCTCACATGACACATCTTTGAAGCTTTGAATGTTCACAGCAGAAACAGCTGCACATGTGCACACTTTATAAAACCACCAAAAGCCTGAGGCACATTCCTGAAAAATAAATAAAATCTGCGGATGAATGAAGAAAACAAACAAATGTAGCGTGGATCAAAGGCGGCGTGCATCTTACCTGCTGATTTGGAGGCAGCGGCTGACTGAACAGTCTTCCTCTTTCAACACTTTGTCTTCTGGACAGTCTGATAACATGCAAACGTTAGAATATATGCCACTGCCTTCACAGACCAGACGTGCTGCTTTGAATGCTGACATGCAGAGAGATTAGCACCGAAGTGGGAGACTCAGAAGGTTAGTTTTGTAGAGACGTTTGCTCTGTTTTCACGATTTCTAAAATGTAAGTCCCATGAGCTGTCACACACCTGGGAACGCTCGAGAACCATTTGGTGACTTAATGTAACCCTCCAATCCAACCCTGTAATGATGAGTATCAAACAGGGAGGTCCTATTTTTAAGCCTCAACTATGGATTTGAACCTACGGCCAACAAGTTTCAGGGCGGACACTCTACCATTAGGCCACCAAGTTGTCAAAATCGCCAAATTTTTGTTTCAGTTATCATCAGCTGTTTGAAGTTCAATGTTTTTTTTTGCTTCTTCTTGCCAAGTTTTGTAATCTTTCAGTTTAGTAAGACACGTTATTCAAATTATTATTATTATTAGGATTTCTTCCTGACACTAAAGGGTTATAACAAAAAGCTTTTTTCCCCCTCTGATGAACTGATGAACCCTGAGCTAACAATCATCCATATGACTGAACTGCAGAAAGCAGCTTAAAGATTGTTTGAAAACAGCTAAGCACAGAATCAGGAATCACATTAGGTGAGTTTTCTGTTCCATATTTTTGGCTCCTCTCCTGGATCTGTTAATATTCAGTGGGGATTTATTCAGATGAAACCACGAAGGCCACGTCTATCACAATAAAAGAACAAAAAGAGACAGAGCCAGACGGGTTTGAGAACAAATATCTGCCAACAATGCAGACGATCATGCAAAACCAGACTTTGGAAAATGGAACAATGTGCCGTTTTGATTTGTTTAAAAGAGTAACAACTGTTTGGAACACCACAGCAGTCAGCGTTTGTTGTTATGGCGACGGTTGAAAGGCAGCATCAATGCTTGGATCTTGACCTTGCTGCATCCAGTCCTTCATTCGCACGAGGCCCTTTTTGCTCAAGTGGGCTCATCAGGAACTGCAGAGGTGGTGGGAACACACATGCTGCTGCAAGTCTAAGCTACTTTTAGCTTCTTTTTTTACCATTCAAATGTGTCCATCAGACTTTCTACAGGTTCTACAAATAAATCTATCACTTAGTCACCAAATACCAAAGTAACACCATTTTTACAATGGAGAAAAATAAAACAATAACAAATTAAAGCTGCATGCGGCATTGAATTGCCTGCAGGTGCTATCCGCTGACTCGCCATCACCGGCTAGCGAGCTTGTAGCATACTGCTACACACCTCATCCTCCTCTCTCTGCCTCTGCCACCCTGGTCAAAGTTACATGTGGCAAATTCATTTAAAAAAAACACTTCTATTTTTTTCAAAATATAAGCTTTTCCATTGCTTTTATCTCCATAGCAACCATTTTAGTTTTGGGTCGTCTGGGGGCGATGACAATCTTTATTTCAGTTTTAGAAGAATTGGCAAAAGTACGTTTTTGGTTTTCCTTGGCAACAGAGGTTTTTTGTTTACCACACCTCTATTAAGGTAACACATTACAAAATAACAAATTGCTGTAATTTAATTACTTTTGTCAGTAACAGAGTAACCTGACAAATGACATTTTAATATTCAGTAATTAGATTACAATTAAACCAGACAGATTTCATTACTCATGTTTTGGTGCAGTGAAACCACCACTGACTAATAAACCAAATTAACTTGTGTAAACAGTCGGCTCTGACATTGTCTCTTGGTTAAATGAAACAAAACGGATACAAATGAAAACCAAAAAAACGAATGCAGAGTTGAAGATTGGTCAAAGTAAAATGAAGAGAGCAGACATGTGGAAGAAGACGTTCATTCAGCAACTGGAGGAATTCAAATTATATCCAATTTGCTGAAAACAAAGGAAAAAAAAACATTTCAGTTTAGTGAAAATGATGTCCTGGAGCAGAACTGCTTTCCACTGCCCTAGTGTCAATGAGCAACCTGTCTACACACTGTGTGCTATACAATCTCGTGCTCATGTGGTGAAATGAATGAGTTGGTGCTAAAAAACTTGGC
Source organism: Oryzias celebensis (assembly GCA_014656515.1). Lineage (NCBI taxonomy): Eukaryota > Metazoa > Chordata > Actinopteri > Beloniformes > Adrianichthyidae > Oryzias > Oryzias celebensis. Next base: position 4,613,595 of record BNCR01000012.1, read on the forward strand.
AGTCCTCGTGTGACCTCTATGGTTTATTTTGTGGATAAAATAAGGGCATCTTGTTTGTGCTAGCTTTATTCTTTTGAGAATTTGTACGAGTGAAAAATTCAAGTAATGAGTAGTAAATTACTTTTTAAATTAGGGAATAAGTGAAGTCATTACAATTTCACCCAGTAGCTAAAGTGAAGTAATCAATTACTCTTTAAAAGTAATTTGTCCAACACTGACCACACCCACATTCCTAATATGTTCTTGTTGTATGTTATATTGCTTCATTCAGCTTGAGCCAACAATTCATGTATTACTTTTTCACCAAATATTTGTAGAAAATCCGTGAGACATAAAAACATCCAAATAAATTACTTGTGACCTTTGGTCTTTGGTCAAACAGACGGAGAAGAAAGACATGGCCTTATTTGAAAGAACTGAGCTAATATTTGCAGGAAGGTGTTCACATGCAAAGCAGAAAAGTACACCAAAGATAAATCCTCCTTTGTGGAATTTACGCTTCCCTTTTAGTCCTCATCCTCAAACAATGAAGCTGTGGCTGCTGCTGGTGTCTCTGCTGCTCTCTGACCCGAGTCCCCCCGGTGACGGGGATTGGATTATGGATTACTTCAGATGGCCTCTGTGCGGAAAACTACGACTGAAAGTTCCCAGTAAAGGTCTGGGGATCGTTCAAATGGCATGTTTCCATGGAGACCGCAAGAACAAAATGATGGGCTCAGCCTTTTACTTGGTCTCTAAAACCCCCAAAGCTCAAGATCAGACTCTCCGGGACATTATTGGAGCAATCCTGAGGAATCCGATGTCTACACTGGTATGGTTTTTAATTTGACTGATTATTAATATGCGATCAGTGTGACCAAAACCTTCGCGTTCTTGTTTCATTTGCTCTGTACTGCTGCTCCCTGGCTGCAACCAGCACGCACGATCAGCATTCCAGGTGAGGTCGCCACATATTACAGAGCAGCCAAGCGTCACACACATCACACCTCCACCCGCATGTGGGGAGATGATTTCTACAGCCAAACTGGTTGATCTTCCAACTGATTTCACATGGATAAAATGGAATAACACATGAGTTTGGGAAATGAGTTTAAAATGAAGAGATTTGAATCTATCCAAGCAGTAAAAGTAATTTACAACATAGAACTTTTTGTAATTTATAGTTACCGTATATCACCATGCTTCATTAAACTGAAGTTATTGGTTTTTTTTTTTTACTTTTAAGATGCTGACCGAGCCTGCTCCAATTTTAACCTCATGCCAACATCTTAACAATTTCAATTGGGGATTTCTGAACATGTGGGCTGTTTTCACAGCACATGAAAAATGCAAAAACTTTGGAAAATATTTGAGAAATGAGCTACTTTTAATGCTCCATGACTGAACAGATAAAAGATGTCTAAATATTCCTAATCTGAAACACTGGAGACTGAAATGTGGATGAAAGTTGTAGTTTCAATGTATTTTGAAGCATTAAAGATGAATGTTTGAAGGATGTTCTTTCTCATCCAAAAAAGTGTCTGTTTTTGCTTTAATGAGTAAATTTTATAAAATGCTAATGATACAAGAAAGAAAAAATCGTATTGCCAGCCATGCAGCTCAATGACGCTAAAAACCCTTTATTTACGAGACAATGTTTATTTCCCAAAAGGCAGGCCAACATGTCAATGTTTGTGCATTAAAGTACAGATTTAAGTACAGATACATATTTAATAAATGATGAAAAAAAATACATCCACTATTCAACTAAACTCCTTTCCAATACAAAAGTTGGAGGAAAAACAGAAAATAATTTTTGTTTGTTAGAAAACAAAAACTGTTCTACTTAAAATAGTAAATATCGTCATCTGAATTTGCTAAATCTCGTTTGACGTAAAATCATAAACAAAAAGTTTGCAAAATATTAATTATTTCCAAAAAGATTTATAAATGTTGAATAACATTGCAATGAAATCCTTAACATCGAGCTCAAATGCTGTGAAGCAAATGCTGTAAAATTCACACTTTGTCCATCCTTGTCTATAAATCGACTTTATTTTCAACACATGGAACTAATATCTGAAAAAATGTCTTCATCTTTGCACATAAATTGTGGTGCATACCAGTAGATGGCGCTATTACCCATGAGTGAACGGTCTATGAATGCCTGTTATTGTCACTGCATTGAATGAGGCAACAAATGCTTTTGCAAACCGTTTTTAGCAAGAGCTGGAAACTGGGCGAGAAAAAATAGGAAAAAAGAAGAAAGGCTGCCTGCAGATCAGGAAAACTGATGAAAACTAAAGACAATGTGATGTAGAAGTTTCCCAACACTATATAAACAGCAACATGGGGCTAAAATCATGGATAAAAAGCAACAGTAGGAAAGCAAATAAGGACAAATGCTCTAAATTTAAAGAAACATGTAGATATTTTGAGCCAGTAGGCAGTCACTTCTGAGCTCAGGTGATCTGAAAATACCTTTGTTGTCATCTTATTTTGTTTATGTCTGACTCCGCCTTCTGCTTCTGTTATTTCAGGCCAAAAACAATTTTCATGAGGAAGAAAAACTCGTTCCAGTTCTGCGTGTTGTTAGTGAAACGTGTCACACGACCGTGAATGTGATCAAGACAAGAACTGGTTCAAAGTCGGTGTGGTTGCACCATCACTGCATGGCCTCGGGCTCCGGTTCGTTGTTTGAGGAACCCAAGAGCCGCTTACCTGTCACTGCAGCTCATCTGCGCCGATGCCTCACAAAGAGATGCAGTGAAGCGAAGGTTGGGCTTGCTTCCTGCTGTCCACATAATGGCAAAATGAAATCAGCCACACAGGAGGAGGCAGAACCACGAGTGAGAGCAAAGGAGCTCACAGCGGACGTTAAAAAGCGCCTGAATGATTTCAGACAGAGGCCTGTAATCAGCCGTCATGACAATGCTCAAGTGAAAGCTCGTGAGGACCTCTCATCATTCGAGAGCCTCCAGAAACAACCTTCCCTAAAAACTTCAAGAGAGGAAGGGTTTTCTGTTCTGAAGCAGCTCCTGTTAATTTCCAGAAAGAACAAAGGGTCCAACAATAGACCCCAGTATGAGATCAGGCCAGATGATGAGGAATATTTCAGTGGGAAAATAATCACAAAAGAATCTGAGCCACCCGTCCTCAGGGGAAACAGAGTAAAGTCACACATGAAAACTGCTAAAAATGAAGAAAGTAAGAGCACTGCGTACTTGATTGGCTCTGCCAAAACAGATCATGATGGTGTCAGGCTAAAATCTGCACCATCTGAAGCCCTGACAGGGATTTTCCTTCAAGAAACAGAGATCGAGATCCAGACACAGAACCTGGAATCAACAAACGTACATTTAATGGGGTTGTTGGACTTTCCACCCATGACCGACTTCATCACTGAACCAGAGAAATCAGGATGTAGATGCTCAGACGGAGGTGAGAGCTCAGCAGAGACAGAAGAAGGAAGAAAATCAGCTGATGAGAATGTAGCGACAGTTAGAGCAGAGGAATTAGAACTTTCAGGGACTCTTGATTTATCAAGTGTGAGCAAAAATGACACTGAAGAGGAAGATTCTGCAACTTTCCAACTCAAAATGATCGAAACCACAACAAAAGCGCTCACGGCTGAAACCACCACAACAAAAATCCCTGAAACGACAACAAGAGATAAAGGAACCACAGCGAGCGCAGAGGTCAGAACTCATGCAGTAACGTTTACGACAGACACCACAACCACAAACCTGTTCTCAGGCCTCAGAATGAGGGGCAACATTCACACAACGCTGATGGAAGACACGGATGAAGGGAAACCCCCACTGGATGAAACTATGAGGAGACACAACCAGAACACTGAACCCTCCAAACCTGTGGAAATGACCCAGAAAGAAACCACAAGCGTTTATCTAGAGGTGAGTCAAACTGCAGATCCGCTCCTCAGTGACGGTTTCAGTCAAAACAACTGTCAAGTACTACCACTGACTGTATATGAGAACTGGACTGAGTGACTCCTCCTACTTGACGTTCCAAACAGGAAGTACCCGCTAGTTTCAAGAAGTAAATGTGGTAGTAGTATATTGTCTACGTCTTTTACCACCTTTTGTGTTGCATTGTAGCCAGACGTGTAAATCTATCTAAGCTAAAATTAAATCCGAACTAATTGAATTACCTTTATGGTATTTTTTTTAACAACAAGGTACTCTTAAAATCCTTTAATTTGAGAAAAAATTTAAAAATCCGTCTTATCCCTGTAAAACTGAAGCCATTAAATAAGATTTCTTTTGACTCACAACAGGAAGCTTCATGGTCAGCAAAGATGAACCCAAATTATTACTCCTCTTCCGCCATGCATAGCAGTTATGTGAAACTCTCTTAATGATCGCTGTGTTTCACAGGCTAAAAGTGCGCCCCTGCCTCGCTGTGGGGGACTGATCGCTCTCACCCAAGCTGGATGGAAACACTGCATGGAGAGACTTGGAATCCCAGTGTCCAGGAGGTTCTCCTTAAAGGAAGCTCCAGATGTGAGGAGACAGAAGGAGGCGCCTTCGGAGGGCAGCGACCCTCTCAGTGACGACGGAAACGACCACTTCTACTATTTTGATGGAGTTATGAAAAAAGTCCCTGCGAACGTTGATCCCGTTGATCCTCTGAGAGGCGACGTCAGAAAACAGAACAGAAAACATCAGTTCAGAGAAACAAAAGACTGATTTAGTCTCCAACTGGGAAAAATACAACTGATGTGGAAACAAATGTTCAGCTTTTAAAAAGAACAATGAAGCTTTTTAGTCTTTAGATTTAAAACAGTTTCTACATGTTGTTCTGTTCACATATATATTTTTTAATTTGTTGTCTTCTTCTGAATTAAAAAAAAGTAATTGACTGCATAGGACCCACATTTTAAATTTTGACTACATATAAATAAAAGGCGTTGTGCATTTCCCTAAAGCTGTAAAGAACAGAAAATAATTTATCCCATTTATCTTATAGAATTTAGGATTGTGTGGAAAAATGGAAGAAATACACGACTTATCTGGGCTCCGAAAAAATGAAGTAAATTCAGTCACCGTTTTTTTGTGATATGAGCCAGGTGACATCAAGAAGCAGTGATTGATCCAAGTGGGTCTGACTCATGTTTCTATGGCAACCACTCTCTCCAATCAGGATTGCCTTTGTTTCAAGTCCACACCCCTACAACCTGAAAGCCAGCAGGCCAGCAGGCACCACATACTCTGGTCAGTTTATACCTTGAATAACTTGCAGGAAAAAAATATTTTGTAAAATAATTAGGATGATCAATAATTAAAATAATTATGTATTTTTAGAATAATAATTATTAATTATTTTTAATTTAATAACAAAATTAAAAATAATTAGGAGAGCAGGTTACTAGAAAAGGTAACAGAGCAGTTCTACTATTCCATGTTATGATAATCTTTGGAAGTACAGTTGCTCTTCAAATGTGCTTATTTGTTTGTGTTCATGGATGGTTATAAAAATCTTTTAGTCTTCTTTATTTAAGGAAAATCATAAATTATTTTAGGCAAAGTCAGCAGAAAAACAAAAAACGACACTGCAACAGAAAAGTAAAACAACTGCAGCATAAAACAAAAATGAAAAGCAATTCATAGCAAACATCATCGCGTTGCTTCACCTGATCCCACACTCATCCTCTGGATTTTCACTGTTTTGGAATCTGACAAGTGTTGAATGTTAAAGGTGCAAGAAATTATGGGATGGAATTTTCTTTTTTTTTCCCCATAGAGGATGTGTTTCCTGTCCTAAAGGAAATAATAAAGGAAACATTGATTCTCATTTCCTTAGAATTTAAAGAATTTGAACAACTCGCTAAGTTTAGACTAAAAAAAGTCAAAGCAGAGAAAATGTCAACACAAAGTAAAACTGTGCAAAATTAAACTGACATTTACTTAAAGTTATTTTTTTACACTTTGAAAAAAAATATTTTGGATTTTGAATAGTTTGGATTTATGTATCTTTTGGGCCAAGACAGTTTGCTACAATTAAAAAACATCCGTCCTGTTTAAAAGACTGACCAGGGACAAAAGAAACGTGTCAAAACACATGTTTTCTGTACAAAATATTTATTTAAAATCAATGTAAAAATTGTTGTGACATCTTTATATTTGAAATCCTTGGCGAGCAAACAAAAAAATCAGTAACAGAGAGTAGTTACACGAGTAAAAGGAGCCAACAGCTCTGACTTATGATCTAAGTGTGAAAAAACTGACATAAAAATAACAATTGCACACATTCACTCACACATTCACTTCATATGGTACAAACAGCAGCACATTCACTGCTGCTTTAGGAAAACAAGCTTCGGTTGAAGGAAAGAGGTCAGGGGGGGGTTTGAAATGTCCCCAGAAACTGATGCCGGGTGCAGTTTCTTTGTCGGCAGTGCCAGCACTGTAGCATCACTTTAACAATATAGAACTCTGACTTTTATACATACAGAAAATCGGGGGAAAAACCCCCACATTTTTCCCCAGCAGCCTCTTTAGGTTCACTGTATTGACACATATGTACACACTTGGTGAAGCTTTGAGGGGTGTGAGTACAGGGGGGGGGAGCATAAACAAAGTGAGGTTTTTATAAAAGATTTACTTCATCTGGTTCAATTGAGACGAAACGAGCCGTACCTGCACCCGCGCCGGACATGAACTTGTGTCAATTTGACCTAAAAAACATTCATTAGCATTTCCACGACAAGCAGGAACAGAAGTTTTAACTTGAAAAATTCAGTCATTTGGCGCCGTCGCTGAACGCCACAGCACAGACGACGGCTGCTTTCCAGAGTAGTTTGTTTTTGGCAACTGCATAAATACAGAGAGATAATTATTCATTTCAATAAATAGATCAATAAATAAAATGACCTCTGAAGTTCTCCAAGTTACAACATTATTTATGGACAGATAAAAACTTTGAGGAAGGTCGTTTGTGATTAGTAAGAACGAACGTTAGCATCTGTCTTTGCTTTCCTGCTGTTAGGAAGAAAAACGACTGAAATGAAACAACTGAAGGCGAAATCTACAAACCATCGTCTTAAGTCCTACATGTGCCGAAGGTCAGTGCATGAAAACGAGCACGGTTTCAGTGGCCTAGCTAATGCCACTCCAACAAACCAGTGTATTTCCTCCTGGTAGTGTCTTTGGATCTGGCAGGAGAACCAGATGAGTAGAAACACAGCCACAGACTTTAGTTCAGCTTCTGAAAAAGAGTTTCAAGGATGCAGCCATTGCTGCTTGCCTGAATTTTTTTGGCTCTTTCTGGAGAAAAAGAGTACGTCTCAAAACAGACCGCTCCAGATCCACTTTCCCCTTTTTTTTCTCAAATCTACTGGCTTCTTGAATGCGTGGCTGCTCCGTTGTGACGAAGTTTAGCCAGAGACACGAGCAGCTGCGTCCTTCTCGTCTCTCGCTGCTCGTTCACTGCACGTCTGCGTGCTTATAGTAGTGCTTTCTGAGGGCCTCGAAGGCGATGCACTCCGCCGAGCGGCGCTGGTCCAGACTGAGCAGAGCGTCCAGCAGGTTGTTGATGTCGGCCTTCAGTCCCTGCTTCTGCATCCAGTTCTTCAGCAGTTCGTAGACTTTGTCGGCGGCGGCGCCGCTCTCTGCGATCCGAATGTGATTGTCGCTGATGCCAATCAGTCTGAAGAACTTATTGTGGATTCGCACGTCCAGATATTCATCGAACAGGTCAAAGCTCTTCCTTAAGGACTTCTCAGACCCTTAAACACAGATAAACACAGTTGTACCATCAGTGCTGCTCAACAATGGCTCTATAATGGATTGTAAACATTCTCCATTTCTGTGTCATATGTTAACAGTATAGCTATTGTTCTTTGCCCAGTGCATAAACAGTCAGTGTATCTCGGTGCGTTTCCCTTCAGGGGATGTCAACTTAAAACATTCTGCAGAAGATCAAAGGAATCCGTGGAGTCGTGTCCTCCTAAATTCAGCATGAGAAACAAACTGTGAAAAAGACAGAATGTTCCAGCACCCCGCGGCCTCGGATCCGGCCTGACTATCATGAGATTACTAATCTATTAAGCAAACAGCGATCTGGTGCTATTTTCTTTTTTTTGGTGGCCTCGCAGTTTCTGTGTGTGAATTAAAAGAAGCCTGAAAGAAAAAATTATGTTTATGATAAAAGAAAAAAATACTGTTTTACAGGAGACCTCCTATATAATAGCTCATCAATATTGCACAGACAATAAATATGATTTAAAATCTTAATTTGTTGCGATTTTGACTTTGTGACGACTGCTTTTCCTCCACTGCTCTAAACTCAATCCAGTTTTGTTGTTTTAGAATGAAAATAAATCCTGTAAATGTTGCTTCTAATAACAGACTTTTTTTTCACCTGGCCAGGAGTCTGCTGAAAAAACAGGTAATTACTTTTTATCTGTATTTGTAACCGTGTCAACATAGCTCTGTGGGTAATAAAACTACAGTAAGGGATCGTTTGTCTTATAGTTTTCTGCATTTACTTTACTCTAATGTGGAGAAGGGGCTGTGAAAAACATACATACTCTCGTTTATCGCAAAATGTATGCTCAAAATAACCTGTGATGGGGAAATCTGTAGGATTTTAGATGTCTTAAGGATGTTAAACTCCTAACTACACTCTTTACACATTATCTGATATTCATTGTTTTATTCTGTATTTATTATGAATCTCTTCTTACTAAACAATTCTTTGTTCTTTTTTTAATATGTCTATGTAATGTCAGTCTTAAGCTACTGTCTCCACCTCGGAATGAATTCCCCCTAGGGGATAAATTATGTTTTTGAGTTGTATTGAACTGGAAGAAAGTTAACGGAAAAAAATAGTAGTAGTATTTTTTTTTTTTTTAAGAATCATGTTTACAAAACTTCCCATGCTCATCTGTGTATCTGTGCATTTACACAAACATTTTAAATCAATCCAACAGAGGAAGCAACCAATCTGAGGAGACTGTGATGCTACGTTCACACCGGGCTCGGAAACGTTCCAACCACCACTTCCAATGTAAAGTCTATGTAAATGTATGCAAATGTGAGCTTTGGGCTCTCGGGTTTGAAACTCTCACGTTTACGCGTCAATACACAACTTTTTAGGTCTGCTTTAGGCTTTATGTACAACATGCGACAATTGGTTTATTCCCGGCTGGAATTTTAAGACACCATGTCTTTCATATATTGGAATAAAGCTTGAAAGAGAAAAACCTGGAGCAAGTTTGTTGAGATTTGCACCGCTTTCATATTTCGCATCAACCGTAAGTACATGTGCTTGTATTGGGTAGTGACAGGCCTAGACCTAGTCTCTCCTTGAGTGGCGAGGCACTCAGAAATCTGTGTAATCAGTGCAAAAATCACAGGTGTAAAGACGCATCGACATCTTTAGAAAATGTCTTACCTAGTAGCGGCACCAGTCGATGTTTTAGGGGGTCATCCTGTGACACCAGAACACATTTAGAATCAGGATGTTACAGACAGAGTAGCAGCGATAAGCACATTTTGGGTGATTTCTGCTCTCACCATGTCTGCAGGCGGCTGTCTGAATGCCGAGGGGCTGTGGCGGGGGGTGCTGCCAGAGGACGCTGCAGTGGCCGGCAGAGCCGACAGACTGGTTTGAGACGAACTGGTCGTGTTGGGCAAGCTGTCCCCGAGTCCTCGGTCCTCGTCTTCGAGGGGAGAGGAGGCCTTGGTCATCCCGACCTGCGTCTCCTGCAGGAGCGGTCGTGACTCGGAGCGGGGCTCCTCGCACTCCAAACCCGAGTTCTGATTGTTCTGACGCTCCTCTGGACTGTTTGTGATCTCGTCCTGAGAGAAAAACGAGCAGAGGAGGGAAACCGGTCACAAACAAACTTGGAAATGATCCGAACGTGGAACAAAAGTTTAACTTACAATGGGAATCTTGACAATTTCGCTGCTCTGACAGTTACTCCTTACACCTGAGGAAAACAGAAAACAGTCAATGCAAAAGACTAAGTTTTTATGCTGCAAAAATTCTGTCCACTCACATAATGTTTGGCATGACGGTTTGCCTTTATAACACCAAACAGCAACACAGACGATGATGGCCAGGATGACAATGACCAGGATGACAAAGACATAAATGACTGTAAAAAAAAAAAAAAAACGGTTAAAGAAAAGGTCCAAAGGGAGCCGTTTTTAAAGAAGAGGGAGCATAAAAACGTACCCAGCTTGGTTTGAAGGGATGAAGGTGAAGTTGGGGAGGGGAGCACTGGAGCAGGTTCGGTGGACGATGGGCCCCGTTTTTGGCAAACAGTGTTAGAATAGGGGGTGCACTTCTTGATCTCCTCCTCACCTGCCTTACACCTTTTAAAAGAAAAAAATGAATATTTCTATCAAAACAATGATGACATCACGGCAGGAGAAACCATACAAAAGCTAATTGGGCAAAAATCTCTAATGGGGATAAAAAAGATCCTCTAACAAAACCCAAACCCACATGTTGGGATATCCAAAAGAAAGTTATTAAATGGATGGCTTGGACGCTGTTTTTTGGCAAAGTGTTTTAACATTTTTTGCACAACAGACTATAGAAATTTTTTTTTTGTACGAGCGATCTTCACAAACTTTTACACACACCAGGTTAAATCTACAACAAGTGAAGATCCATATGCCTTTTACCTCAGGAAGCGGCTGCCATCTTGAATTAAAAACAAACAAAAAAAAAAATTACGGTTAATATCCAAACCAAAAATGGTTTGTAGATTTGAAGATCTGAAGTTTAAACTTTTTGAACGGCATTAGAGTGACGAGCTTGTAAAACTGGTGTTATCTGTTGCTAGCATATAGATTACATGAATATTGTGAAAATGCAATACATGAATCCCTGGATCAAGCTGAACCAATATGACACACGATATGAACATATCAGGAATGTGGGTATGGTTTACAAAAAACATAGGCTGCCAAGGAAATCCAAAAATGTACTTTTCCCGGATACTTCTAAAAACTATATAGACCGGTTTGTCACCAATAGGAAACCAAAAAAATAAAATGGTTGCTATGGAGATAAAACTAACAGAACAAACGCAATTTTGAAAAAGTAGGTTTTTTTTAAAGGAACTAGGGTGCCAAGGGTCGAAGGAGAGAGTGATGGGCATGGAGCAGCCGCTCAGCCATTATGAGGCGGGGGCAGGTAGTGCCTACGGGGTGGGGTGTTTGCAGTAACTTCCTGTAAAAAGCATCTTTAATAACTAAAATCAGACTCACCTGGCGCAGCGTTTGCAGACTTCGCAGGCCTGCTCTGGGGCACAGAAAGTGCCCCGTTTGCACTCACACTTGGTGTTTGTCGTCACAGTGCAGGCTGCAACTTCAATCTGATCTGTGGAGTTTCAAAAAGAAAAAAAGAGTAGAGATAGTTTTACTTTCAATCCGTTAAAATCCAAAGACAAAGCAAAAATCCCTATTTAAGTATACACAATCTAAAGGCAGATTTTGCTTGCAAAACACCAAACAGATTTATAACTGATTCATAAGTTCACAATTTGAAAAATAATTAGACCCACTGACTACAATTGTAATTTAGTAGTTTCATTTATTTGTTTTAGAACCCATTTAAACCACATTAAACCATTAACCACATTAAATAAAAAAGACCAAAAAAAGCTCTTTTTAATATTAAATACTCAAATCTGCTTTTAAAGAACAAATGGTTCATAGATTTAATGTATTGATTTTACGCAAAATAAATATTTGAGTTGTTTGTTGGCATTTATTTCATAAGAATTATGTTCATTGTTAAACAATCAACTTCTTGCTGATATTTATACTCTTATTCCATTTGAAGTTTAGTTTTTTTGTTGATTTGTTTGTCACTCAACACATTAAAAACTAAATTACTTCTGAGTTTTTGTGTTTAATTTCCTTCCAAAATTTGTTTTTTTTTTATTTAATGCAAGTTAAAGACTGATGTAGAATCTGTTTTAGGCAAGTTTTGTTGGCAAATTTATTGTCAGATTTTTTTTTTTACCAAAACGGGTGAAAATAAAAAAAAAAACCCAAATAGGACACATTTTCTCTCCGTCTTCAGTTAGAGCTTCTACCAAGGCAAACATGAAAATATGAATTAAAGTCCCCATAGGAGACGATCCTGAAAGTTTAACATCCTAAAACTTCAGGACGAAGAAAGGACGAGGAGAAGTTCTTTGTTTACCGACTTGTTTTAATTTTCATTTAAGTCTTTAAATGTTTGTCCAATAATCATCAACAAAAGCAAACTTTTATTAGTTGAAATGAAATGAAACAGTAAACTTAGATGAAACTTGTAAGCCTGTAAATCCAGCAGCAATCGGAAAAAGTCTCAAAGCTACAGCTATCACACCTGAGGTACAAAAACAGAAAATCTTTTCCCCTCAGCATCCTCACACTGCATCCCAGAGTCTCTAAAATCTGTGTCCATGAAGGAAAAAGAACGGTTTGCTTTTAACCTTTTTGTGGTTTATTAGTATAGATTTGTCATTTTTTTCATGCAAAGTAAATTAATATAAACAAGTTCAATATGAGAAACATTTTTTGGGGAATATTTTAAAGGACAGACATAATTTCTACAAAGAAATGTCCTTTCAGAGATGTGATCGATGGAATGGCATTTCTTCACACTTCCTGCTTCCTACACAAACTAAGCCCATTTTCTCCATTTATTCTTTTACACTGATTTCAAGCTGTTTTATGGGAACAATGGTTTACAGCTGTTTGTGAGGATTTCTAAAGATTCTGTCACCTTTTCTGGCTTCATTCTTTCAGCACCATCTTGCTGATCTCCAGCAAATCCTCACAATCAACACAGTATTCCTAACGATCAATTAAAACAAACATTAACCAAATAATTCAGACCAGCAGTGATCTTAATCGCTGTTAAGATGTTTAAACTGCCTTTAAACATCTGTTTAAAGATGACATCAATCTTTTATTTAAAACTGTTTATTCAGACAATCACATAGCAACGTTCCAGCGTTTCTTAAAATCATGATGTTAGTTTTTGACGCAGTTGAAAATGAATGAAAATGTATTTAAAAAAGGAAAAAAATGACAAAATAAAAGTTTAAAATGCGTCTTTTCTTCCTTTTTTCCTCTCCTATAGTTTTTTTCTGTCGTACAGCATTTACTGTGTTTTGTTTTGATATGTAAACTTTTTTTTTCAAGCTAATACTTGATGTTTCTTAAGCTTTCTGTCATTTCTGCTTCTTAAAAAGGAAAATCAGATAAAAAAGAAACTTTGTGTAATCATTGAATCTTTGAAATTGGTCCATCAATAAAATATAATCAAATGAATCTAAAACGGGTTGTTTTAGAACATTTTTCCACAGAAAAGAACAGTTTGCAGCTAAACAGAGCAAACCTAAAACATGTGGTTGTTGGCTGATTTCAGTCAGCTGCACTTCATCACATTTGTTTGCCATCCAGTTAATCTGATCACGGCAGAGTGTTGGCTTTGGTTGTCCTAACGCCAGAGCCCATCGCTCCCCTTCATGCCGGCAGAGAGGCGAGTCACAGAGGTCTGATTAGACTGCAGGGAGAGATCTTCAGCGATGAAAGCAGAAGTCAGGAGGTCAGAGGTCCAGGCTGGGATTTTGGTAATTTAGGATTTTCTTTTTATTGATTTGCACTTTTGACCTCCTGTTTGGATCATTTTAAACGTTAAGAAACAAACAGCTGCTTTCCATTCACTAAAAATACACTTCTGCTTTTGTCACATGGTGGCGATTAAACTGGGTCCATCTTTAAAGAGGAGTAAAAGAGGACAAAACCTGTCCTATGTAACATGAGTCTCTTTTCTGTGGCTGCTGCCTTTCATTGGACACAAAGACAGCCAGTGTGGGAGGACAATGACACGCAGACACACCCAGTTCAGGCAGGCCCAGCCGACTCACCAGCAAACCCTCCCGGACAGGTAAGGTGCTCGCATTCAGCCGCCGAACAAAAACAACAAAGACACGCCCTGCTGCTCCGGAACATCACAAGATCACCATTTCAGCGGGGGCGCACACACAGGGGGATCAGCTTCCCTAAGACAATATATCTGTGACCCACTCAGTGATTTTCAGCACTATGCTTATCTGATTTATTGAATCTAAAGACTGGAGTTCAGGTTCTTTTGGCTTGTTTTGAAAACAAAGGTTTTTGTCGGCTTAAAACTCTGGTTCCACTGGACTTTTACATGTTCTGCGTTTGGATAAAGCTGGCTTCCATTTTTTAAAATGTGACTTGAATTCATCAAATCCACGGAGAGAGCAAAACAAAAAAGACACATTTTAAATGGATTTTGATGCAAAATTTGTCATTTAATTCAAATGTTCCACCTTTGCTTGTTTTAATCTCCAATTTTAGAAAACATGGTTTTCAAACTAAGATTAGACAAAAAAAGGATTATATAAATAAACTGTGTAGAATCAGGGATTAAATCAAAGAAAAAAACGTGTTATTTAAAACTGAAATTGCTCTGAAAGAAAGAAAATAGTTTAACATAAAATTACTTTGTTTTATTTGATTTCTGAAATCTATGATCTTATTTTTAAAGCGGCTTTTTTTTTTTAAAACTGTCATGCTATTTTCAGATTTTATTAAAGTTCTCTGAAGGATCTTGGTTTATAAAAAGCATTTCACTCTCTTAACAAATTGCTGTTATAACTTGTTCATCTTTTTTCTTGTGAAACTCAAAAGAGAAAAGATTAAAAAAATGCCAAAAAAAAAGAAGGTAATTTGATTTTTTGTGTGTTTTTAACAGATTAACCTAATCCTAACTTGTAAAAAAAAAAAAAAGAAAGAAAAAAGAAAATTTGAAGAAATGTAAATGTCAAAACTTTTTAGAAACTAAAAAGTTGTTGATCTAAGCTGATGGCTTGCAGTTTAACTGTCATAAATCTGCACAGACGAGACTTAGGACATGGCAGGGAAGTCCATTGGATTTTCAAAATAAAGAGGTGGACTCGTTTGCAACCTTTTCTTAATAAACATAAATTCCCACAGAGGGGATGGAGTCTGGCAAAAGATGCAATCAGCGTTTCACATGACCATCCGGCCGGTCACGATGCAGCAAAGACTGTTACCTTGGCGACAGTGGTTACACGGCAGACAGCGGTTCATCCCGTTGGAGTGCTCGGTGTGCGTCTGGCCGTGCTCGCAGGGCTCACAGGTGCCCTGCTGCTGGTCTTTTTCACAGGGCTTCTTCACAAACATTCCTGCAAAGAACAAAAAGGAAAACCCTGAAGAAGACTCATTTCTTTGGTGTGAAGCACTTCTTGAAGACCGAGAGGTCCACAGGAACTGCAGTCACACAGATGGAGGTTTAGGTGCTTAAAAGTTCCTTTCATTTCATCACAGCTCAACTTTAAAGATGATTTCTTTTTTTCCAGGAAGTCTTAGTTTCACCGGAATTAAAAGGAAACCCTCAATAGTGACCCACTTCACTAGCCGATTGTCATGCTTATCTCTGCCATCAGTTCATGCATGCCATGAATAAAACCACTTGATTCTCATGTGTTTTCACCATTTTTTTTCTCAACGCTGCACAAAAAAAAAAGCTTGTGGGGAAATAGAAGTTAGTAATATGGTCCAGCTGGTTTGGGAAGATGAACAGCTCAGTTCTGGTTATGATATGAAGGTTAAAAACCCGTCAAGGATTTAGAGGATAAAGTTGATGTTAAATATGTGAGAATAGGGGGGAAAAAAAACCCAAAAATTAAAAAGAGGAACTTCAGAAAGACTTCAGTACAAGTTTAAAGTCAAAACTATTTTTATCCTCAAGATATAAAAGATTCTATAAAGTCAACACAAATTTAAAATAAAAAATGTAAAGAAGTTAGCAGCTCAAAAAAATGTGTCTAAAACCTAAAAACTGATTTAAAAAACAAAAAATTCAACTCCAAATTAAAGTTCCAAAATAACAATCAGATGTTTTTCAAGTTAAAAAAAAATGTCTCCCAAAATTCTGTATGAATTTGATCATAACAACTTCACAGCTGATTTGGGAGCTAGTATTTCCCTAAATGTCTGCAGAGTAAAATCCTAACTGTTTGACTTCTCAGGCCATGAAAAATAAAACTGTTTAATAAATATATGTGTCAAAATAAATAATCTTCATCTCAATCCTCAAAGAAATGCTGGCAAGAGACGTTTTGGAACAGGCTTTCACGGTGAAGTGAAATTTCAGATGGGATTGCTAAATCTCAGAGGGTAATTACCTGAGTTAGGCCAACAATGAGGCAAAAAAAAAAAAAAACCTCAAAGTGAAGCTTTGAGACAGTGTGAGGGCCTTAAAAACACACACAAGTGTGTTTCTACACTCAAAAAAAAGGGTGAAGTTGAAGGTTTGAGTGTTTTTGGTTTGTAGAAACACTGTATGGATGGTTAACGGAGCAAAATGACCGTGACCACATCAATTTCATGACCAGCAAGAAAAATAAATTGAATTAATTTGACTCAATTTTGAGACGCTTCCAGGCCTGGAAGAAATCTCCTGACTTTTATTCAAAAACCTGTGATGTTTGGAGCTGCTAAGGGCGGCGGCGGCGGTTCCTCACCGGCCTGGCAGTTAAGGCAGCACAGCCCCTGGTGGGGGTACTGCTGGTTCTCCACACACTGCGTCTGGTGCTGCCGAAGCGTGATGTTTCTGTGGTCGCCGCCGGACCGCTGAGATGCTGGGAGCTCTGCTGCGTGGCAAATGAACCCCGTGAAGAGCGCCGCCACCTGCGTGGAATAAGAAAAGGAGATGAAAGCGAGCTTTGGTCTTTATGGCATCGCAGATGAGTAAAGAAGAGAGTGCGTCTTCATAGGAAGCCTTGTGTGAGCAATAAACGTCTTAATCTGAAGCATCTGATCTGAACATCTGCTTCAGGAGGGCAATTAAAGGAGCCTTGCAGCTGGTCACATCTCCAGGCAGCTCTGGACCATCATGAGGCGCACGAGGACGATCTCCCACCATGCAACAGTCAACAGCAGCCGGTGCCCGTATCAAATGCGACTCCTTTCATGCGCTGGATAATAACAGGCTTGTATAGGTGGGGTACGGGGAAGAATACGGCAAACACTTTACCGAGCCCCCCCCAGGCACTGGTGCTTGTTCACACGCTTTTCACCGTGTCAACGTGAGAAGGCTCCATTCACTGGCAGACAACACACTTTACTGCCTCTACTTCAAATGACCCACATTCTTAAAGCCTGGTTCTTTGAATGCCGGGACACGCAACACCAAAGAGAGGCACCTGAAGCGCAACGTGACACCTCTCTGGGTAAATCTGAGTCGCAGATCAGGAGGTTTTGTCTTCTCCGGAGCATCAACAACCCCCACGGCCTCAACAAGGTCAGTTGATAAAGGGGAAAAAAAACCAACAAAAAAAGAGGTTAGAGAAGTTTTAGAGGGAAAAATGAAGGATGGGAAAATGGGCAGCAGAAAGGTTGGTTATGGAGGACTGCCATGCTCCTCCATTCCCCTTCTTCCTCTCCTCCTGCTCACGTCAGAGTTTCCAAAGGCGCTGAGAGGCAGACATGCAGGGGCAGACGGCCGGCAGAGCGCTCACAATCACACCATTTAGATCTATCCAAACATTCTGGGGAGGGGGCAGAAGAAGAGGAAGAGAGGAGGGAGACTAAATGGGAGAGGAGACCAACAGCCCGCCCGACACAGGGCGAGTCTCAAGACTCGGCTGTGTTCTGAACAAGCCGAGGAATTGGGGGTGGAGGGCGGAGAGCCGTGGAATCAGGAAAAGTAAAAGCCATGAGTGAAAATCAACGTAGAAGCACATGTGCACGACGACGGAGTGGAAAGAAGAGATGACTAAGAAGACCGTCCTGAAGTAAATCAAACCTCTGAAGGTTGGAACAGAGAAACACCAAAAAACCGAGTTCAGAAAAGTCAGGTGTTCTGGCAACAAACGGCAGAAACTTTCCCAACATTTTCCCACGTCAGGACTTTAAGATCCGTTTCAACATGAGTTTCCATATTTTCCAGACAAATGCGTCTTATTTCAAACCACAACGAAAGGATTTAACCCTTTAACACCAGAGTTTTAATGACATTCTTTGAATTACCACAACCCTTCAACGCAACTAATGGAATTCTAAAGTGGAGAAAAGCAGTCTCGCGCTAATTTGTAACAGTTTATGGTAGCGCTTTGTGCAACAGTTTCTGAACAGCAGCCAAACTCATTTGCTACAGGAAAAACTTTTAGACATTACTTTTACAAGTTTTCATAAATCACAAACGAGGTTTTATTAAATCCTCATTCGTGATAAAACACCTACATCCAGTTTAAACTTTCTTAGGTTGCGAATGTTTTCTATGGGATTTGTTAGAATGTGATATAGATCTTCCCTTAACTGTTAGATTGGACCTGAAAACCAGACGTTAACTTCACTCTCATCTGAGTTTTAAGGAAAGACAGATAAACACAACCCAATAAGATGATACAATGGTCCAAAAACGAGCATTTCTCTAAATAAATAAATAAACACGGGATTTTTGCTTCAGTGTTGACGATAAATGAATTATTCCAACTCTTTAACTGTTTCTGCTTAATGTCTTGCAAGAATCTTACAAACTAAAGCTTTCTTCAGAATCAGATCATAAATGAAACAGAAATAATGAAAGTTCCGCAGGTTTTCTATGTGGTTTGTAGTGATCCATAGAATGGGGTTGGGGACAGCTGATTTCAGCCAGAGAAACCGTCTTCAGGGAAGTGGCTTTATTGTAATGTTTTAAGTCAAACTGTTTCTTTTTTGAACCCACATTTGAAATTCCATAAATCAGAAGAAGTGAGGCGCCTGAATGCATGTTTTTAAGCGTGGTAAAGAGCTCTGCATTTTGCTGCTCTTCTACTATTAACCACTAGTTGCACAATGTGTAAGGTGTGGGGGCTACAGTATATGACGTGCTGCATAAATAAAGCTCAAATAAAAAATGGTGTTTTCTGGTTGGGGTTTTTGTGGGAAGTTTGCAAGGCTTCATCCCACTACCGTTATTTGGTTGGAGGCCTTGGTAATGACTGACCCTGTCGCTGTAATAATAAATAAAAATGAAAGTGCTGAAAGTTGAAGGGTCATTGTGTTCTGGGTTGACTGAATGACTCCTCTCGGCGCAAACTTAACGCTGAGTTGAGAAAACAAATCTTTTCCCTAAAGTTTTTCCCTTCTTTTTGCAACACTTTGTCACTGATTCAGGTTTTCGTTTCTTTCAAACTGCTTTCAGATGGAGATTTGTATGTTTTAGGGTGACTGTTTAGAACAAAAGATGTTCTGTGAAGGTATGAATGTTTTTACAAGAATTAAAGAGGACTTTAATAACTTTTTAATGTGCAAATAAAGGAGCAATCAGCTTGTTCTTGAGGCCTCCATCCTGATTTGGGGAACAGAACCGTGTGTCCACAATAATCTTCCAGACGGCTTCACTTCGTCAAATGTACAATGGCACACATGTGCTGGGTGCATAAACATTACAGGCCACAATGTGGCTTCGTTTTACCTCCATAATCAAGTGTGGAGGAAGACCGGAGTGACCGTAACCTCAGAGCAGGAAGCCCTCCAACCCACAATCCCTGGAAAAGCTCCAACGCGAGCCGAAGCGCCGCAGTCCACTTCACAGTCGCCTCTTTCCACTTCACAATGACTGAGCCTCAGTGCAGCTCATTTCTGTCAATAGAGTCCTATTGTGGTCTAATGCGGCTCTATGATAAGATAGTCCGATGCTTCTGTGGCTGTAAGTTAAACTAATAAAAGTGCATTAAAATAACGAGGGACTTTCTGCATGAGGAACAGCAGCAGCGCTCCTCCGCTTCCTCTGAACAACCTGAGTTCTTCCGAACTGCGCTCGTCCACTGAGGGCGCGTTTGTGACTCAATGACAGGACATCCTTTCAGAGCATCAATGGGCCTTTTACGGAGCTGCCACAGCGCTGAGGTTACTGCAGCGGGGGGAGAAACGGCGCAGGAAAAACGTTCTGCAAAACACTCAAGGAAAGAATGAAGATTTTCACTTTAAGATAGGCGATAATCCATTACAACCTAATGATGCTTCTGTTTCTAAGCAACCAGAGGCCTTTTTATGTAATCTCTCTCTTTAATCTTTCATTTCAAAAGATTTCCAGCTTTTCTCAACTGAATAAGAAGTGTTTAACATAAACCACGGCTGTCGCACAGCGTTTTCCATCTCAGTTTGCTGTTTGCAGTCAAACCGATCACCGCGTTAACGCATGTGGGCGATTACAGCTGTGCGAGACACGAGCCAACGATTATGACCAAGCGATTATTCCTCCTGTACCTCCATGTTCCTTTAAGGAATTCTGCTTTCTCCCCTGAAGACATGAAAGCAGTCCAGCACATGACAGGCAGAAGAATGGAAGAAACTGTTTCGCCACGGCGGCTGATTTGTAAAACTTCATAAATAACTTCAATTTGAAAGGTTCATTTCGGTTCAGAAGACCAAAACATGCGCCACTACTTGACCTCGGCACTTGCATATTTATCCAGTTTTCCTGGGACAGCCAGAAGAGATGAATTACAGCAGCTTTTCTGTCATTTTCCATTTGTAACTACATTTCCTCCAACAAAAAAAAATTTGTTCTTTTTGGTTATTAAAAAAATCAATCTTTGTTTGAAAAATGAAATATTCTGGTTTCATTTTCATTTTTTTAAGCAAAAAACTGACTAAAGTTAGCTTTTATTGTAAAAGTGTCCAACTTTTCTTAAAGCCCCAATTTCAACTATAGTTGTATTAATTGTAAAATTGTTCCCAGTGGTCTTTTTGATTGTGATTATGCAGTTTTTAGTCAAAATTTAAACCTTTTTTCTGCAGCACAGCAGAAGCTCATGATAACTTCTGGCGTAGAACTTGCTGACGTGGAAGTAACCCTACGCTGATATCCCATCATCCCATGGTTTACACTCTCTACCTCTAGCTTACAGCCTCTCACAACGCCAAGCTAACATTAGTGGTGAAACAAAAACAGCAAGCAATATCTGAGTCATCTTGTACAGTTTGGAGCCAGATGCTAAATCAGACAAGGAAAATTAAGACTTTTATGGATCTATTTGTCTGTTTTCAGATTGTGGGTTTTCATCAGTTCCCGATTCATCCCATTTTGAATAAAGAAATGCTCAAAAAATGCAGTTTTAATCTTGAATTCTTTAGTCCTTCATTATGAGGTAAATGCCACAAGAACACCCCCCCTCCACACACGCACAAATGTCATTGGAGTGGAAATTCCACTTTTGTTCAGTTTCAATTAATATTATTGTGGAAATCTTTACCAAATCAAGCTGTTTTTTTTCTTCTTTCTAAAATATGCTGATATAAGGACTATATCTGATGTGAACTTAAATTTGTTTGATTATTTCGCCGCTAATTATTAAACTTTTAGCTGTGTAACAATTTTAAGCATCACCATTTCTATCACTCCTGCTTCGATTTCTTTTTCTGATTTTCAGATGAAAATTCACAGGAGTCTGTTCATCTTCACTCTACAATAAACAAAACTTTGTCTGAGTAAAGAGAATACAAATGTGTGCAGTCAGGTGGCTGTTTGACCTAAATAAGTCATGCATTGAGGTTTTAAAAAGCCCAGAAACGTTGCTATGGCAACAGAAGTCTATGAAGAACATACGTTTTTAGGTGGTAGAAAACCCCCACTTCTGATTGAAAAGTCGGCATGTGTCCACTGATCATGAAGGGATTCCTGCACTGCTGTACAGTAGCAGCTGGATCTCTCTGGCATTGTTAGTTACTGTGCGGTTCAAATCACTCAAGGTTGACCCTGACAGGACAGAGAACGCTCCCAGCTTTCCTGATAAATCCTGGCATTCCCTGGAGTTGAGGAAGAAGGGAGGAGGGGGTGCACAACTTTCCTGAGGTGATAAATTACACTGACATTTTCCATGAGACGATGAAGACGAGTACGGCCCAGCTGCTTGGAGCACGCGGTCATAAATACGTCCAGAGTTCAGCCGAGCTTGCCGGCATTCATCACTTTGATGCAGAGTGATGTAAAGCGAGGGGAATGACTCCTTTTAACGGGGGGAACAAGGGAGCCCTAACAGTTTTTTAAAAACTGCATTGCCGATCGCGCACACTCCAGCATGAAGTGAAAATACAGTGCAAGTGGGAGCGTGTGAAAAGCGACAGCCCCCTCCTCTCAGGGAGAGCAGGAAGCTCCAGACAATACGAAGGCTTCATGCAGGGTTCAGCTCCGAGCCATTCTCCTCAGCAGCCCGTCACAGCCGCGGCGCATCCGCTGGGCCCAATATTTTTATAACTCGAGGAAGCTGCATCTCCCCTAACACAGACTCTGTCACTCCTCCCCGCTGATTGGGCGAGCGTGCGTGGTGTTCACCTTCATGGAGAAAAGACAACACAAACCACGATGACGACAATCGTACCCAACTTCCTGAACACCGCCGGCTCGGCTCGGGAGTTCACACACAAGATGCTTTCATGAGTAAAACAGAGCAAGATCATGCAGTTTCAGAAAGTTCTGATGCGTTAGCAGGTGCAGCGTGACCTTTTCTCATCTTTGTTTGTGTTGTGATACTAAGGTCCCCACCCCACATTACACATAACTTTAAACTGATTCATCCACACCGATCTACAAAAGACGAGCATTTCTGTGCAGGAGGGCTAATAAATGAGACCTTTCAGATTCATGTTAGGCCCGTCAGGGAGATGCCAAGAACAAGTTCAGAGGACAGTGACTGAGAAAGTGTAGAACACCGATTTAAAAGACCCACTCCAATGAAAATTGTGTTTTTGGTGTTTTAAAAATGTTTTGGGAGCATTTTTCGCACGATGGAGGACATATATTAAGAAAATTAGGCTTAAAATTGCATTTTTATTTATTTGTTTATTTGAAGTCCCACTACGATTTTCCTATGATTTTATTTCAAGTGGTATTTTAATCACACTTCAGCCATTTTTAGCCAAAATGAAAAGAAAAAAAAAAACTTTGTTGTTTTCTAGTACACTGTTTTCACTGGTCAGCAGGAGATCATTAGAAATTCACCTGAGTTGTCGGGACTGTTGGTCCAGCGTAAGCCTTCCCAAAATCCTTTTGTTTACACTCTGCCCCACTAACTTACAGCCCTTCACAACTCCAAGCTAACATTACCGGTGCAACAAAAATGGCGAGCAATATCTGAGCAATCCAGCGATGCAGTTTTGAGCCAGATACCAGCTCAAAGGATGAAAATAAAGCCAAACTGCAATGTTAGGTTAAGGGTTCTGAGGGGCTGTAAGCTTGCGGGAGAGTCTGTAAACAGATAGAGGATGGGCGTATTCTGCGTCAATCACGCACACCACTCAGAGGTAAATCTCCAAAGAACTTCTGCCGCTCTACAGAAACTAGGTCCTTGAAGACGAGGTATTTATTCTTTTATTTATTTTAAATTTTGGATAAAAAAACACTGGGAATACTTAAAAAAAATAGATCAAAAGATGATCCGAGTGGGTCTTTATATACCAGTATAAATCCATCACCTTGCACTTGAGAGAACCATGTTGGCTCCATTACAGATGCTCCTCATGCTGAAGGGAGAAACAGCGCTCTCTACATATCAACAAGCACTCAAGTGATGCTTCTGTGACTCAACTGTCACTCTGGATCAAAAACCACTTTGCTCTAAGACATTACGCTTTCATAAAAAAAAAGAGCAGAGTTTGGCAGTGCAGACGGTACTCTAAATGTGCAAAAAACACATCTTAAAACATCAAAAACTTCACTGTTTTAGCTCATCTTGTAACAAACAGGTTGGGATTTACTATGACTTCATTTATGTTTCCAGGTTAAAGTCAGAGGGTAATAAAGCTTATCGATAACAAAATGTGACTTAGGAACTGTATGACATCACCTCCTTACGAAGATCAAAAAATGGTTCTTCAAACTATCTTTAGATTCCAGACCTTTACTCTAAACTAAAATGTAATATTTTAAAACCACAAATTTACCTCAAATGTCCAACATTTGCAAAAACATTGACTGTGAGGACACAAAGGAATTGTGTTCCAGCTTCCCAAAAAGCACGGAGTTTGTCACTAACTGCTTTACTGAGTTAACCAATTATTGGCATCATTGATTTACTTTTAACACAATTTTCGGTTATTAAATTAATTTAGAAAAAAAAGAGACAAAAACAAGACACTGGATGTATCCAAAAGAGCATCCGTTCATCTATCTTTTAGTGTTGCTCCCTGCGCCCTTACACCAGGGGCTTTTGGCTGGTTTTAAAGCCGCATTACAACACCTGGAGTATGAGCCCCCCCCTTTTCCGGTCACTCATGTACAGATATTTAAAACCTAGTGTACAGAGTGCAAATGGGGTGTCTGAAAAGCAGTAACAGCTGCTGCGGATGCTAAAATATATGTTGAAATGGTGGTATGTGTGTCCATGAACGACTGTTTCCTTTACAAGCCCTTCTTGTGCCTTCTCGACAGCGCTGCTTTTTCCAACACCTTAGATTGACGAAGAGGCGGGCGGCTTGTGCCTCACACACCTGTGGAAGCCATTA
The DNA here is from genome assembly GCA_014656515.1 of Oryzias celebensis. Taxonomy (NCBI): domain Eukaryota; kingdom Metazoa; phylum Chordata; class Actinopteri; order Beloniformes; family Adrianichthyidae; genus Oryzias; species Oryzias celebensis. Next base: position 4,638,095 of record BNCR01000012.1, read on the forward strand.
CTGAGCTGTGTTGAGGTCATTGTGTCAGGCATAATCCCAGATTACCCATTAGCCCAAAGGGCTGGTGACTCAAAATACAGTTTTACGGCCGATGTTGCCTTCTAGATCAGAGACGATAAAAATCTTGAGAAACTAAGTAAGCCGGTCAGGTTAGCCTATAAACACATACGTTTACCAGAGATCGGACCCTAGTGAATGATTGAACAAGTGTAGGAGCGATGGGTCAAAACCCTGGTTGGGGTTTATATAAAAATTAACAGAAACTAGTCATTTATAAAGAGTTGAGTTACTGAATATTAGGACTGCTTTTGTTGAAGGTTTTTGATGAGCTCAGTTTAAGAGGAAAGATGGTTTGTTTGTTTTTTATCTTCACTTTAACAAAATAAACCAGTGAATCAAACAAGCATTTAAGGTCATTTTTGAGCAGAACTTCAATGCCTCCTCTATACAAAGAGGAGAGTGTACCTCAGTCATGTGACTTTAGCCATCAGATGACTTCACTTTCTTGAGTGTGGTAATAAATTTAAGAAGGTACAGGGAGTTTGGCTGGCGCTGCTGTGTGAGGTCACAGTGCTCCATTATCTCTGCCATCATGTACCCGCCTCCGCAGCACCTGAACAGGTGTGGCTCAAGATGCCTCTGAACTGAATCACCCATACAAACAAAAGAGAGCATGGGAGCCCGATCCATGCCCTGTTTCTGCTGTGACTCGCACAGATAAAGTTTGCGCTGTATTGCATCACTTGGAGCCCGGGTAGCCTTTTTCTCTTTTTTTTTTTTTTTTGCATCACAAGAATGTTTACAGTTGTTTGAGTTGACACTGAGCAGGAGCAGCCATGAGGGGCAGTCTGTTAGTTTATAGCCTCAGTTTGGCCCGCACAAGTCCCAGATGTCAGTCCTGCCCTTGTCTGTGTTGTCCACACGGACTGAGGGGACCATTTCCTGTGTGAACCAACACCCAGACACAGGCAGCAATCACAGATAACAATCCACCAATCTAGTTTACACTTGCATGGCCACGACAATTCGGAGAAGTAAACAGATGCCCCTAATATCAGCATATCTGTGTATTCTGGACAGGAAGTTTACTTGACGGCCGAGCACGTACACCCTGGCGATTTGAAGTGGGGTGGAGGTTAGAAGGGTGAGGAGGGGGCTGAAATTTCCTCACAGACCCTTAGCAACAAGGCCTGTTGGCAAGGCCTCCAGAATGTACTGCGGTTTACAAAAGAGATAAACACCGCCTTTGCCAGCCGTTCTGATTAGCGCGACGAAATCAAACATACGTCTGGCTCCTCGATAAAGGTGTACCGGTGTAAGGTGTGATGGGTGTAAGGCAGTAACGGTGCATGCCGGTCAACTGTGGCAGCCGATATCAACCGGCTTAATTTGTTATGTTAAGTCAGGAATTCGGATTCTTTCTTATCACATCCTGCTGAGCAACAAACTGTGTGAGAAGGGAAGCAGAAGCATCCTGGTGTCCCAGATAGGATTCAAGCACACAATTAGAATCCAAATGTCAAACTTATGCTGCACAGTTGGGAAAAAAACTCAACAACAACAACAAGCAGCTAAGGAATGAAGAGATGTTTCTGTGAGGGTGAGAAAGGAGCACACCCCTGGAAAATCTGCCGAGACTTTCTGGCTTTGACTGTCTCACTGGCAAGGTGGATTCTTTGGCTCTATTTGAGGGCGTCTGACTCTTATCTCCTCAAAACCAAATTGAACACTTGGGAGGCTCCACTTATTAGTGGATTATAGCAACATCCTATGCAGCCCGTCTGCCCAATCTGACCACATGATGCCCAACACAGATGGCGGCTTTGCTGTGTGACAGAGCACATGTACCACACAGAAGACGGCTGAAATGAGGAGATGTTCTCTGAAATAAACATTTAAACCAACAGCAACAACAAACACATTGTTGCTTCCTGTGTTAGAGCTCCTCAGGGACAATGAGGGGGCTTGTTCATGTATCTTCTCCCTCAAGTTCACAGGCCTGGTCGTGATTTCGGCTCCCACAAACACTTCTTCTTATCCTAATTCATTGGTTTATGAGATTTTTCAACATTTTATTCCACTTTATACAAGCTAAAATATGTATTAATCAGTTTATTATATACATTTAAAAAACAAAGACTGATAATTGGTAAAAACCCAAGCAAAAGGATCCAAAAATGTGCAGTCCGCTTACCCAGAGTCCCCCGAGCACCGGTCCGAAGTTCATCTTGGGAACTTCGAGTCAATCCCAGGCGATTGGCGTCACGAACCACCCGTCAAGAGAGACTAAAACTCGAACTCACAGCAGAGAGAAACAGACACAATCTCGCGAAAGCCAACTAAAATCCGTTTCCTTCATGAATTCGCTTGGAACTTCGCGAGCTTTCCTCCAGGAGACAGCCGGAGAGACGGTCTGAGAGCGAATGAGGGGGACTAGTTTTTTCCCCTCCTTCCTCGCTCGGAGAACGGTGTGTGACGTCACCGTGCCCACGAACCAATCAGGACGCTCCTGTTCGGAGCAATAATTAAGCAGCAAAGTCTGTCAAGCAAAACATTTTTTGTTGACAGACTCATCCATTGACGATTTATTAACGACGTTTTCCGTTTCTTACGAGGCTTTGCAACCAATTCTGATTAGAGTTAAACCCTCACTCAGACTTCATGCATACATTAACAAAATAAAACAATGTGTAATCTACCAGTAGTGGCAGACAAGATAAATATAACAAAACTTTGAAACCAGGGGTTCACTTCTCCCCCTAGATCATAAAGGAATTTGGCCCTTGAATTTACCCCTTTCTTGCTTTTTTCTATTATAGCAGAAAGCTACAAAATCTAAACAGTCCCCCCCCCCCCCCCCCCCCCCCCCCCCCCCCCCCCCCCAAAAGATTATTTTATTTTTTTCAAAAACAAATTGGCAATTAATAAATGCCTAGTTGCAAAATAAATAAATAAATAAATCTGCAGTTGGCATAAATAAAGGAAGTTAAGCAGTTTTGTTAAAATTTAGAAATGTTTACTTTGTTTGTTTTCACGGAAGTACTAAAAATGGGAACAGAAATTTTAATTCAGTGACATGTATTGCCATTGTCAACACAAACTAACATGAAACCCCATGTCTTCGTACATTTTTATCCAAGTAAAACATATGCTATCACATATATTATCAGAAATTAATTAAACTTGTTTCCGATTTTGTCAAAATAACTTTAAATAATTAGAGTTAAAGTGCCACTCTGATGAAAATTGTGTTTTGAACATGTTCATGTGGCATTTTCCTGATGATGGAGGACATATAAAAAGAAAATTCAGTTCAAAACTGCATTTCTGAAATTGTTATAAATTAGGAGCAGATAGAAAAATGCAGTTGTAAAAAGCTTGGAGCAGTGTAGATGATATAATCGGCAGGCCACAAACTCCCAGCTCCAGTCCATGTTGATGCATCTGCTTACAGACAAATAGATCCATCCATGTGTGTCTTCGTTTTCCTCATCTGAGCTCTAAACTGTATATGTTTCTTGCCATTTTGCTGGACTCTTAATGTTAGGTTCAGGTTATAAAGGATTCTAAGCTAGTGGGAGAGAGTGTAAACAGAAGGATGATGGGAAGAAGGGGCGGGCTTACGCCACGTCAAAAGTCCCACCTACAACTCAGAGGGGAATTTCTAATGTCCTAGAAAATGACTGATTTTGGCTAAAGACATCAGAATCCTAATTAAAAGAACACTAACAGTGATCTTACAATAAATCAAAGAATGATTGAAGTGGAAGTTTAAATGGATTTGGTAATTAGTAGGACGTTTACAATATTTAATACAAAAATATTTCTTTTTTTTTCATGTATCTAGCTGTCTAAATAGACGATGATGGTAGAAACGGCCCCTGCCTCATTTGAGTTTTAGACCCCTGATCTAAGCACCAGATAAGTCTAATCTCACACATTAAAGTAAATTTGCTGGAGTTTTAAGTAAAGTTAGGAATGCAGTTATTTATACAAGGCAAAATCCAACAACAAACATCCCGCCAAATCTGGTTTGTGACTAAATTTTATCTCAAGTGGGTCTGCGGTTGTCAGGGGAGGTGGTGGTGGTAGTGGTGGTGGGGGGGTGTATTTGGGCAAACCTATGATAGAGCATCTCTGTGATTTACAAAGCAAACAAGCAGATAAACAAATAGTGCAGGGTGTAAGTAATTCAAAGGCGCGCCGCTCCAAACAGACAGTCGGGTGAGGAACCAGAGATTGAGCAAGATTTTTTTTTTTTTTTAAATCTCGAGAGTTTCTCACTTCTCATTCACTCATCTGGAGAAACCACAGCGTTATGAAACATTCCAATGATTAGTTAGATATCTTGTGACCATTAGCTACGAGAGATAGGAAACATGAGAGTTAGCATTATCAAGCAGCACGGTGAAATATTTTGGTGAATTAGACATCCAGGAAAAGTGAGTGATGTGTTTGCAGATGACCTCCATCCCACTTAAAAAACAGTCCAAGAATAGTGTCAGCATGTCACCTTTTACATGCCTGTTCTTCACTTTCTAAGTGCCTGTTGGATTTTCTAACAACGTAACGTCAGAGGTGAGGAAAACAAGAAAAAAAAGGAAACATTTTCTTTGGCTGCAGAACAGATGCAACTTATGTGCTCTCCCAATTAATCCCGTCTAGGAAATCTTTATCTTTAACTTTGGAGCACATCCTGCGCTGCTCCTTCTGCTCCCAGAATACGTGCTGGAAAACAGGAAGTGTGCAATTGAGTTGTTTTCAGGCTTATCCTGAGACAGCCTGTATTTATGGCTGCTGGGTTGATTAATCCAAATCAATTCTTGAGCTGTTTTTGAACATATTTATTTATATTTAACATATATTTTAGAAGAAAACTCTTATAAAGGAGTTAGCATCTTGAGTTCATAGAAAATCAGTAAAATCCTTGTCTGGTTTTTGTACATGTGAGGATTCAGGCAAAATGACGAAAGTTTGATTTTTTTTTTTTTAGTAAAGTGACCTGAAGAGAAAAGGATGCAAAAATAAATAAATAAATAAAAGGAAGGGAAACCTTCCTGAGCGTCAGCGACTTATCTTGTGACGCCTGCTGGGCATTGTTTCGCCTGGTGTTGAGGAAGATGGACTAAAAAAAGAATTTGAAAAAGTCAGTGGAGAACCACAAACTTTATTGTGTAGTCACACTCCAAGTGTGAAGGCAGAAAGTTTGTTCATACTTTCTGTAACTGATCGTGTGAGTGTATTTTTCTCCAAACCAAGACAAAAAAAACCCCAATAAAACCTTTAGGGTCAAATCTGATCTGTGTTTATAGCAGAAGACACATTGAAGAGATTAAAATTTGAGTAACTACTTTATAGAATGTAAAATCCTTTAGGTAATTGAAAGAGGTATTCAAAGGGACAACTCTCTGCAGCTTCAGGGTCAACACCACTGCGTACAAAGGAAAGAGTACACAATAACAAGCTGAAGCTATTGTTTATGTTTGTTGTGTTTACGTAGAAGATTAGAGCATGAAATTCAGCCCAACCTATCTTACTTAACTATAGATATTTTATTTATAGACAAGTTTCAACAAATTGATTTAACACACTAGATTACCCATGATGATTAGTTTCTATAGTAAAAAGACCATAAACTAGTCTGATTTTCTGTGAAATGTTCTTACTGTCAGACAGTATTATCATCCAGCTGACAGAACATTAACAACAACTGGAAAAACACCTCGGACTTTATGAGTCTGAGAGGTTTCCATTTATAAAAGATATCCCCACAAATAGTTATGTTCACCAGAGCTGTAAAAGTGTCTGAGAGTGGGAAAAGGGTTTTTGAACAAAAAGTGCTCCAGCTTTGTAAGATTCTCATTTGCATGTCAACAGATGTGAGAAAAGTAGATGGAGGTTCTGTCTTAAGATATATAACGAAAAAAAAAACAAAACAGTATAATAGCCCTCCACATAACTTGCAACAACCAGTTTTAGTTTGTTTGTTATTGGAACTTCAAATTTGATGTCGCTAAGTGACACTCAAAACCTCAAGTCACATAGACTTCCATGATTACCAACAACAAATTAATCCTTGGAGCAGTATTTATATTTTTACACATTTTTCAAAAGACACAAAACCACACATAAATACCAAATTCTGTACTTTTGCTTATTTTTTTTTTGCAAACAACAATTGTTGCAGTTCCTGAAATTACCACTAGAGACTGGTGTCAGAGGTTAGCAATTTTCCATTGACTCCATTGTTAACGTGTAATTAATGCTGCACAAGACGGGAAAAACTTGAGATTCATGAAAAATAAACCAGGGATTTAAAAACAAGTCAATACACATTTATACCTATATGAAATTCAATCTGAAATCTGATGATTTATTGGGAAAAAAAACTAGATTTATAAATAAATAAAAAAAGTAAGAAATAAAACGTGACAATAACTATTTAAAATTTAAATTAAAAAATAAATACAACAACAACAAAAACAATAACAAAATAATTAAAACATAAAAACAATGCAAAAATAAAAGCAGTCTGATGTCAAATAAACCTGAACTTCATCTGATGGTAGGATCAATGGAGGTGGTAAATACCTTTACTGCACTTTAAAGGAAACAACAGAAGCACAAATAAGAAAAAGTAGAAAGAGTGTGGTCACATGACACAACTGTTTGAAGCAGCTTCAACATTAACTTGTCACTTCATCAAATAACCACTAGGTGGCTTGCTATAAAAGTTACCTCTAAAGCTTAATTTACAACACTGATAAATGTACTGTCTGAATAATGCAATGGCCATAACATTTTACTGGGGTAAAATTGTGATGAACATCTAAGTCAAAAGATTCCAGAAGCAGAACCCGCTTTTGCTGTGCTTAAGAAGTCTTGTATTTGCTGCTCTGCAGAAAATCAAGTGTCAATTTCCACCAAGGGAAAACACGCTGAAAACTGCAAAATTATAATTGAAGACCACTGAGAATGGTTTTAATAAAGCTCAAAAGATGACTGGAGTGGGTCTAATTTGAGTGCCGTGTGCAGCACTGTACAGCACTGTTTTCCTTTTCACTATGTCAGTTATGGGATAGTTTGATGTTTTTTTCCATTCGAGTCGATCTAACATGGCTGTTTTATTTGTTTGGTATCAAAATATCTGTCTGTTGTCTCTTGTTAGTTTCAAATTCTAAGCACATTTCCACGACATGACCGAACTTCCAACGTGTTCTACTGTAGGTAGGGTTTTTACCATTGTCATCCATAAAGGTTATGATCACGCCATACAAAACTCGTCTTCTTTAGTTTTCTTTTTGTTTTACAAAATGTTCCTTTCCGTACAGCTGTACTTCATTCTTTTTGGCTATCACTCATTTCAGTAAGGTCGCAGTTTCCACTAAGCTGAGAGCCTGAAGCTGTTTGAACCAGGAAGGATGTGCTCTCTTGGCATCAAGTAGAATGTTAGAAGTTTTGTAACAGTGATTCATCGTGACAACATTGTGAAAATGTTGCAACAATCATTTTTACACACGTACCAAGCAGGGATGTGGATTTATGACAGAAGGAACTCTCAGAAAGTCCATGTTCAATAACAAACATGGCACAGAAAGAGCACATGTGGAGAAGAATGTCTTGAACTTCCTAGCCTCTTGACTATTCGATGTTCATACTTGGTGCAAGGGAAATAAGTTTGCTTTTGAAAGGTTAATGCAAGAGGAAAGGAATGTCCTTTAAGTACTCTAAGCTTCTTTCACACAGAGATTGGGCCTTAATGCTGCTAACAGACTCCTCATTATGCTGCCTCCTCTGATTCACACCGAGCGAAACAAAGCTGGCCTAATGTCGCCTCAGTCTGTTTACAGACAGCATGCCGACGTTCTGCAGACTTGAAGACTCGCTATGTGAGAATGCTCACAGAAAGCAGTAAAGAAAAACCATATGACTCAGCTGCAAAGCATAACAGCCAGAAAAAACCCTGACAATTAAAAAAATACATACTTCTTCTAATAACTTATGAGCAATCCTTTCCACGTGAAAACGACACTCACACAACATGTGTTTGTTCTTATTTGATGTATCCCAAATATTTCTGATCTGCTGGAGGAGGTGTAACATCCTTACACCCCTTGCACAGAAAGATGTGAAGGAATGCGAATTTAAAGTCCCGTCTGGGTTTGTTTAAGCCCCATCGACAGTTCCAGATTGCTCTGAGGCTGTTTTCATGCATACAGGAACCCTGAATTCTAACTGTAATGTTCAGGCACACAACATGTGAGATACCTCTCTTTTGATTCCTGCTGCAACTTCCACAAAAAAAAATCGTTTTTCTTTTAAATGAGCATGCTTTTAACAAGTTCTGTGATCATCAGCACAGCCTTGGTTTGTGTCTCTGTAAAATGAATGCATTTTAAAGCGGCAAGAGTTCTATAAATAAATGAAGAAAACGGCTCAATAGATGTTTAATGAGCAAACCTTGCAATCAGTCAGTTTTTTTAGTCCTATTCCGTCATCTCTCTTCTCCTCCCTCAAGTTAGATTTTAAGTGAATCTTAGCCATTGGCTCCATCTTTACGGTTTAGCCCCACCAGTGAAGAACTTAAAGGAAGAACATAGAAAAGAAGTTCAATGGTGGTGATAGTTTTGGCTTTAAGAACTGCTGCTGATTTCACAACCTGAATTAAAATCTATCTACAAGTTCATCAATGTCATTGATGAAATATGAAATAGGTCAACCAATTATTTTTATCTTTTTTTTAAAAAAAGAAGGATTCCAAAAAAAGTAAATCTAGCAACTGGAACCAGCCTGTGCTAATAGAAAAAAAATCTTTTAATTGAAGGTACTTCTCTGATTTTGGGAACAAATTTGCTTGATTAGTTATTAATATATTTTGACTATAAACCCACACATCAGTTACACACACTTCCAGTTCAAATTAGTTCATATTTCAATGAAATGTTGAGTGAAATGCATAAATGCCAGCTATGTTTGGAAAATGCTAACATAGCTTTAAGCACAATGATATGGTGCATAATTTCCTTTTTCAAACAAAGGACAGATGTCAAATGAAAGACGTAAGAGAGTGAATATCTTTAGCATTTTAGCCAACACGTGTTAGCATGCAGAAACAGAGGCAATGTCTTAGCAACAAACTGATAAATACCACTTCACTTGTGGAAATCTAAACATCTTTAGCAATTTAGCGGACAATTAATGTGATAATACTGATTTAGAATAACAATACACACGTTATGAAGCCCTTTAACAGAACGTCATCATTTATCAGGTAAATATAAACCACGTATGTGTTTGCAGAATGCAAAACTTCTTTGGAATTTTAGTCCACAGTAAGTGTCATAATGTCAAAAAAGAGAAATGCTAACATAGCTAAACTATATTTATTAGTTCAGCAAGAAAAAGTTATAAAAAACGTTAACGCTTGACAGGGTTGTTGTGAAATACCTTTTATTACTTAACAACAGTCTCTTCAGTAGGAAAAATGCCAAGTTTATAATGTGACAAGAGCAGAAGGCAAATACTGTGGGAGATCCGTGCTATGAAGTCTCTCAGTCAGCCCTGTTAACACTGCCTAATGCTTCTGGAAGAAAATATGTTTGCCTGCGAGTCTGAGAAAAGTCTCCTGACGTGCGGCAGGTGTGAGAGCAAAGTGGCACAGTCACGAATGTGAAAAAACAGCCTCCTGACTGGTTTAGTCTTGCTGAAGCGTTATCACGCTGGATTACCAAGCAGAAAGGAATGAGCGTTTTGTTTAGACCTTTTGGTGATGTCATTCGTACTTTCCATGGCAGCACCTGGGCACAGCTTACAGTTTAAGGCAGGGTTGTGTTCTTGCAGTGAAGGCTGTTTAGTCACCTGACGCAATAATCATTTTCCCTGAGGGTGCTTATCGAGAGGCTGTAGTCATAACTCCATAACTCCCTGGTAAAGTAAGCCGGTTGAACTGGCAGCAGGAATCTGTGCACACCACCGTTTACAGGTTTGGGGTCACTTAAAAATTTGCCATTTTTGAAAGAAAAGTACTATTTTGTCAATGAAGATAACTTTCTACTAGTCAGAAATACACTTTATACATTATTATTGTGGTAAATTAATGTGGTGTCTGGTTTTTGGTGCATTATCTACATAGATGACGAGAACATCATTCATCACTCCAGTGTTTCAATGGCAAATGTGTTTGCTCATGGTGTCAGAAAGCTAACAGATGATTAAAAAACCAATGTGCAGTCATATTAGCACAGCTGAGAACAGTCTAGCTGGTTGGAGAAGCTATAAAACTGACCTTACTTCAGGACTGATTTTAAGACACTTTAATAGTTTTAAATGTCTTAACAGTCTTGCGCTGTCTTATCGGTCAGGGTTTTTTTACTAAAATATGAACCCTCGAGGACCCTGAGATTCTCCGGCACTGGTCTTCTAACCACTCCAGCAGTGAAAAGCAAAACTCAGGGAGAGGCATCTTTTCAGCACTATGGTCCTTGTTTATGGAACAGTCTGCTAGAGGACCTGAGAGCTGCAGAGAGCACAGATGCTTTTAAGAAAAGGCTAAAGACCCATCTCTTAGCTAATTTTATTCCTTTTTAAAATTATTTTATTTATTTCTTTAATCTTTAATCTGTTTCATGAATTCACACTGGATTATTAATAATGTATTTAATAATTCCTATTGTAATGTTTTATTATCTAATAGTTTTTTTATCAATAGGTTCACTTTTCGGCTGCACGGTGACGCAGCGGTTAGCGCTCTTGCCTCACAGCAAGAAGGTTCCTGGTTCAAGTCCCGGCTGGGACTTGAAATAGTGTCAACAATGGGGGCCTTTCTGTGTGGAGTTTGCATGTTCTCCCCGTGCATGCGTGGGTTTTCTCCGGGGACTCCGGCTTCCTCCCACTGTCCAATGACTGCTAATTGGTCACTCTAAATTCTCCCTAGGTGTGTGTGTGTGTGTGAGATTGTGGCCCCTGCGACAGACTGGCGACCAGTCCAGGGGTGTCCCTTGCCTTCGCCCATGAGTAGCTGGGTTAGGCTCCGGCAGCCCCGTGACCCCGAAAGGGATAAAGCAGTTTAGAAAAAAAAATGAAGGTTCACTTTTTATCCTTATTTTCATTTTTTCCGGCGCGTCCTCTGTTGGCTCCTCCCCCTCTGGGTTAGCTGCTGCGGCTCTAGATGGGGACCTGAATCGCCGCCTAGCTGTGGTGAGGCTGGGTCCTCGCTTGTGATGCATGTGGCTGGCTATTCAGCCATCCCCAGAGAGGGACGTCCCCAATATTAGCGTTTCCACCAGCTACTGTAACTTTTTTTGTGCTCATCCCGTTTCCCATTGTCTTTCTCTATGAGTTAATGGGGTGGGAGGTGTGAAAGGGGCTGTGTCTGGGGGAGGGGGCTCTATTTTTATTGTCATACTTGTTTTTATACTATTTCTTTTGTATGTTCGGTGTAAAGCACTTTGTGTTATGTTTTATAACGATTGATTGACTGATTGATTAAATGCTCAAGGATATCTTTTTTTTTAACTTTAGTCCTTGTTTTACTATGTTTTACTGTGTTTTACTATGTTCTTTAGCTTTTAGTGTTATTATTGATTTTTTTTTACCTCTCTGTGTTTTAGTTTGATTTTTTGCTCCTTTTTTAAAGCACTTGATTCATTCTGGGAAACATACTATGGAAATAAAAACATTCTATTCTATTCTATTCTATTCTATTCTATTCTATTCTATTCTATTCTATTCTATTCAAAACTTGACAGTCTATTGTTGTTCTTATAAGTGAAGGCTAATAAATGCATGAAATTGCCAAGAAATGAAAAAATTCCTTCAAAAATGTGTACTACTCTCTTTAGAGAACAGCACAAACAGGCCCTAACCAGAGTAGAAGATGAAGTTGGCCCCGCTGCTCAGTGAAGAAAGACGATAAGCACATTAGAGTGTCCAGCTTGAGAAATACTGTCCTCAACTAGCAGCTTCATTACATAGTACCCGCAAAATGCCAGTTTTGTGGGTACTGCAAGAACTATTTGGAGAAGAAGCGTGGCATCGCTGGGATTCTATCTGTAATGGAGTGGCCAGCGCAGTCACCAGACCTAAACCCCATTGAGCTGTTGTGGGAGCTGCTTAACTGTTGGGAACATGGGAAGCAACCATTCACCTTGTGGGAAGGGCTTCTCGAAGAGTGGGATACATTTCTTCCACTTACTTCAACTAACTAACAATTAGAAAGCCAAAGGTCTGCAATGCTGAAATTGGTGCAAATTGAGGATTCTTTGACAAAAGCAAGCTTGAAGGAAAAAAAATATGATTTCAAATAAATATCATTATCTCTAACCTTCACAAATTTCTTGACTATATTTTCTATTCATTGTACAACTCATTTGGTAAATAAAGGAGTGACTTTTCATGGAAAACACTAAATTGTCTGGGTGACCCCAAACCTCTGAGCGGTATTTAAATGAAAACAAATCTTAAGACAAATCTTAAATACTTTTGAGTAAGTGGATGCTATTAAAAAGAGACATGAATCTGTGAGTATGCGTGCATCAGAAGGACGTGTGGCTAAAGGAGCTCCAGCAAAAATAAAGAAATGCGGGAAGTACACTTGGAGTGAATTTAAGGAGGACTCGTGGCTGATCCCGCTTTGATTCTAGCTGTCTGATCCACTCAGAGACAGTTGGCTGCAGACTGTCTACCCGCCGCAAATGTACAGTAATTCAAAGCATGCGACATGACGCCGTTCTCTGTGAGCTCAGGCTGCAGTCACCCACCCACCCACAGACACACACGTACACACTTGTAGAGCCAGCATAGGCTGCAAAAGTAACAAATATACTGAGTGCTCCATTCCACGTGATGCAATTATTCACAGTTTCATGGCAAATTTGGACTGAGGCTAATCTAATCACTGGGTAGTAGGGTGTCTTTTGCAAAAAGAGAGACTGGAAACAAGGAGATCTACTAAAGTTAATGACAAACTGCAGCACAAAAGATCGCATTTGATTTATTTCCTTCATCAATTTAAGCTTGAGGGCAACAAAAAAGCGGGAATCTTTGAGTGACGAAGGCCCTTTTTAAATTAGAATCCATTTTTCCTTTTGGAAGGAACTGTAAGGTCAGGAAGATGAAGGCTGACAAACAACAAACAGAAGTAAAAGAGTTGGAGAGAAAACAAGATTCCATCTTTTCAGGGTTAGTTCTCATGAGCTTCACATGACTTGCATTTAGCCCTTTTTTTTTTTTGCACCCACTTTCCTCCTCCTCCCACCCCCTTCCTCCGCCACTCCCCCCCTCTCGGCTCCTCGGCGAAGCACATAGACTTCCTGTGTGTCCTGGCCTGAATGGTATGCGCACAGAGTGGGTGTCTGGGAGGCCTTTCATCCGGCATGGAAAGAAAAGAGAAGTGGAGGGAGAGATAGAAGAAGAAAAAAAGGAAAGTGTGAGAAGAGAGTCATCTTTAATCCGTTTGAGTCAGAGCAGTTGTCCAGAGGCGAGTGGGGTGGGATATGTTGGACAGGGTTGTGCCAGGGATGTGTGTGTGTGTGTGTGTGTGTGTGTGTGTGTGTGTGTGTGTCTGGAGGGGAAGAAAGGGGTCTGCTGGGGCACAGCCTGCAAGCCGGCCTGTTTGCCATCAGGCCGGGTTCGGGTCTGCACGGCAAGCCAACTGCTTTTCTGTGGGGATCTGTAAAAGTGGAGCAGAAAAAAAACACACACAATAGAGCTGCAGTGTTTGTCTGACGAGCCGAGCGTCTGTCCCGACCCCTGCGCTTCCTCCTGTCATGGAAACAATCCTCAGTTGTGTCTGTGTGAGTGCACATGCGCACATGGAGGTTGTGTGCGCATGTGAAGACATGCCCTGATAGGCTGACCTTTAGGAAGCTTAGCATCTTTAGCGCCATCTGCTGTTTGGATCGTGTGTGGCTGCACAAGACGGCAAAAACCTGAGATTCCCCCCAAAAAAACCAGGGATTTAAAATCAAATCAAAACACATGTATACCTAATGAGATTCAATCTGAAATCTGAAGAATTTCTTCTGAAGAAACAAGAAGAAAAAATATTCTAAAAAAATCAGGAAAGAGTTTTGGGAAAAAACTAAGACATTTTGAGGGATTTCCACAGTAATCTATTTTCAAAGCATTTCCTATGGTCTTTTAATTATAATTATGCTGTTTTTAACCAAAGTAATAAAAAAAAAAAGACCTGTGTCCTTCCCTTAGTTTCTGCAGAGCAGCAGTAGAACTGTTGCCGCAGAGTAAGCCCACCCCTTCTTCCCATCATCCATCTGTTTAGTTTGCACACACCTCGCTTACAGTTCCTTAAAAATCCTTAAATTGTATTTTCTTTTTAAATTTACAATTCTGTTTTTCAACTTTTGAATAATTCTTTCAAGATTATAATGTGTACTTTGAGCTTAAAACTGTTTCAAGTTGCAATTTTTTTTTTCAGATTTACAATCTCTTCCTTTTTTATTTGAACGTGGTTTTTCATTCACTTTAAGCTGATCCTAATTTGACCCCATACAGATACCAGTTCAGACGAGAATAACTGAGAAGTACATGAATCTAGCCGCATCAGAATGGAGCAGAGGAGTGAACTTGTACATACCATCTACAAGCTTGATCCTTTTTTCGTTTGCTTCTGATTCACAACAAATTCAATAAATAAATATTCAGAAATGCAATTTCAATCAGAATTTTTTATTATACATGTCTTCTATCAGGAGAAAAATGCTTCAAGAACAAGCTGAAAACACCAAAAACAGGATTGTCACTAGAGTGGATCTTTAACTTTTCTGTAAGATGGGATTTACACAAAGTTTGTTTTGAGGTGGAACTATTGCCTGTTTATGAGACCAGGACTGAGTGACCCCTCTCCTCCCTGGTGTTCCAAACAGGAAGTACCTGCTGGCTCGAAGAAGCCAAAATCCTTTAGACGTCTATTGAGAAATAAACAGCTTTCTACTTAGTCATTCTGTTTGCCAGAATAACTGTTCTAGCTCTGCTACCTTTTCATAACATATTTTTGCTCATTTTAATCTTTTTGATGATATTTGTTGGTAGTACAAGTCATAAAGTAGCCAATCAGAGACCTCAGTAAAAGTAGGTGGTCTCATGTTGAACAATCAAAACGGCTGACAGATTCCGTCTAACTCTTTCAAGTGGTGAGAGCCTTCATCCAGATAACTTCTGCTTGCTAAGAGTGGTTACCACAAAAATGTTGACTCAGATCAACTCAGACCAATCACTGTTCACTGATGTTGTTTGTCTGCAACATGGCGGTGTTTGTACTGCAAAAATGGCGATGGAATGGACTTTATTTGGTTGGAGCCGGAAGTAAACCATTTTCTGTGGTTGATGTCACACTCACTCAGTCTAGTTCTCAGATACAGTTAATGGGTGGCACCACAAAACGACCAGAGATGCCTCATCGCTGCATGACTTAAGTACATAAATCCCCCAGAATATTAGTGAAAAAAAATATCATATCCACTGTTAAACACGGAGGTGAGAGAGGGATCATTTGGGATTTCTTTGCATCCACAAGATTTTAACAGATAAAACTTAAGGGAGTCTGTCTGCACTTAACACCAGTCAAGCTTTACAGTAAGACATGGTGGTGGAGGTGTAATAGTCAGGGCTTCTTGTGAAGGACCATCGAATTGTGAGGCCATTTGACCAAAAAGGATCCATCAGGAGAAGAAATCTACAACATACTTAAAAGAGAATCAGAGGGTTGCACTCAAAGTCTAAACATATCGGAAGCAAACTGTTACATCCTTTGAGTGAGGCAACTTCCTCCATGCGATGCACACCAGATGTTTTGTTTTTTTTTTTTCCATAACGAGAGGAAACCATCCAAGTGAAAGAGGCTCGACTACTCTCTATAACTGTCACTTCTCACAAGAGTCCTGCAGAGCTTTGTGGGGTAAAAAAATCCACACCTGTGCACCTCAGGTGTTTCTCATTACCTTAAGCATCAAACTTAGCTAAAGTCCAACAGTTAAGGCTCACAGAGCCGTGTGCAGCTTCGCTGTGCAGAGTTCCCCGTCTGTGGATATGAGTGAAACCTTCACTCAGAAGATTTATGACGAGATTGGAAGAGGCGGGCGTCCTGTCATTGGTTTCGGAGGAAGAACAGATTTCCTTCACAGATGTCTGCAACTGCTGAGACTCAAAAAAGTCCTCAAACATCACAAGAGCTTTTTACTACAGAGAAGGAAGGAATAGTTTATTTCACCTAAAAACATTTTATGCACCTTTGGAGAAACAAAAATAGAGAAATCAGAATTCCACTCGTATGAAAATATGACATGTTCACATTTAATTTCAAAGTATTTAGCATCTGGTGGAGTTTTATGGCATCAAATGAAACAGCCAAAAAAAAAAAAACTTGAATAAAAAAAGTGATGTGGCTTGAAATAGCATCGATAGAGATATTTCTCTGATGAATTGTCAGCTGTAAAAAGATCACATAACCTTTTCAATGAGCTGAAATCACAGTTCAGCAGGCTGCATACGCCAAAAAACACTCAACACTGCTTAAAAAAGAAAAGAAAAATCACACAATCAGCCTGGGCTTTTATGTAAAGTTAAAATGGTTTTGTTTTCTCAGGAGACAACTCTGCAGCGAGGAGCACAGCCTTTCACCAAAACACACCAGGCTTTGATATGGTAAGAAGAAAAAAACAAGTCCTGCTGCTGTTAAAATCAAAAAGAAGAGGCACAACCTGTGTCATTGTTTTGATTTTACACGTTTTTACAATAAGTAAATCATTGCTGCACTTTTGTCGCTTTATTATGAAGTTTAGGTGCTTTTTTTTCCAGGCTTTGTGTTTTTCCTCAGGTTTCAGCTACAACTGTTTCTGCTTCTGTTGCCTTCTCAGTTTTCAGAAGTGGATGATCAGCTTTATGTTTTCTTTTATTGCCATCAGTATCAGATTTAATCATTTTTTTATGACGAAAAGGTGGTGACCCAGATCCTTTAATAAAAGAAATGTCAGTTTTAAAGTGGGTTTGGGTCACCACCTTCCTTACTCAGATCTTCATAAATGACACTGAAGTAACAACAGTAGAAATACATCCAGTAAAGGTAGTTAAATAAAGAAATCTCTTTGATAAACTATTCTGAAAAAGTGAAGCCAACTGGAACGCAGATTTCTGCAAGATATTCCTGATGTTTCAGCCTTGAAGGATCAAAAAAGTCATTTGGAAGGTTTGAGATCCAGAGAGTGAGAGCCTTTCTCCACAAATGGAGACAAGTTGGAACCAATTAAAATGACTGAGAACACGAGGACTCATCCAAGAGGTCATAAAGCTCACAGCATAAATTTAAAACAAGGTTTTTGGAGCAAAATGGATCCTCAAAGGAGCTTTAAGGCCAATAAATTTTTTTTTGGTGGTGTTTTCAACATGTTCCTTTGGCATTTTTCTGATTATGGAGGGTGCATTTAAAACAAATTAAGCTAAAAATTTCATTTTGGTGTATTTCTTTGTTCAAATTGTTGTGAATCAGGGTAAGACAAAAAAATGCAGTTTGAGAAAGGTTGTATTTGTTTTGCTAAAATACACTGGGCAGGCCACACGCTCCCTGCTCTGCTCTGGGAACGCTTTGAAAATAGATTTAAAACAGGATTTGAGTGGGACTGTAAGAAGAAAGACTCTCTTGAGCTGCAAGAACACGAAAACCTTTCTCACATTTGATGTAAACATCTGGATTATTGTCATAACTTCTAAACAGGTGTGTGTCCTGTGGCAACTAAAACCCAATGTACATGGCATGACAATCAAAAAACATTTCATCAATAGTCAAACATGGGGGTGGTAGTGTAGTGGTGTGGAGCTGCTCAAGAGCACTAGGTGTGTGATTGTTTCCTCCAATGTTTTTGAATTTCTGAACCATCAGCACATACATGAGAAAAAACATGGGTTTATGGGTACATTTATTAATTATGTAAGGGCACTTTAAAAAAAAAACAGGATTTAAATCAGCATTTTGTGTATTCTGAAGTTACACAGCTTTTACAGTAAAATTTGTTTTACAATCTGTACTACTTTTGTGGCACAAATGCAAAATTAACTAAAAAAAAAAATAGGATAAAGAGGTTTTTCATGGGAGACACTGAGCGAACATTGTGGGAAGAGAAACATGTTTGAGGAACAGGACTTGGCAACCTAACACCTCCTTGCCCAAGATTTGAGCAAAAGACTCCAACACGGTTCAGAGCTTTTGGCTAAAAACAAAATTCAAAGTCCAAAGTAATCATTAACTTTGACTGGCTCTACAAAATCCTTTGGTGTTGGCATAAATTGGAGCACAAATCAGTTTGGGACAGAAATACAAATGAAGACTTAGCTTGTTCAAAAAGGAGGTTAATTCTGAAGCGAAGAAAATGCCTAAATCTATCCACTGGGAGATGGAAAATAGATATGTTTTTCTGGCATTTGCTTTGGTAGACTATAAGCCCGGCTGCACCCTGTCTCTTTGGAGTTTTCCAGGGAGTCTCAGAGTCTCTAAATCCAGTTGAGAAGCGGCTTTCTCAGCGGGTCGCCATGCTTTATCCATATACTGTGGCCTTTTTATCATGGACGCCCAGCGGGAAGGTCAACAACACTCCCCTCCTTTGAGCTTTTTTATTCCTCTAAAGTACTTTCAGACTTTTGTTGGTTGAGTTTAGATTTTTTTTTTCTCTAATGTAATATTTACCACTAAGAAAGCGAGCCAAAGCAGCTGTCTGACTGAAATCCTCAAGAAAAGCCAGGAAAAACTGACAGCTTTCCTGGATTCATTAATTCATGTGAACACAAACATTTTTGAGCCCCCTTCTGTCTCCCTGCATTCGCTTGGTTTCAAATGTTTTTTGCTTGACTCCAGTAACTGCCTCAGAGAAGTGCGCTGCAGGCCATTTGTTATGATGCAAAAGGAGGCCAAGATTCTTCTTTGTGTGCAATAAAAAGTTCACACAATGGTTTGAAGTTACCAGATATGATTTATCTGGAAGGAGCTGCAGATGTTTCAGGACAAATTCTGTGTTCCTGCAAACCATTTTCCAGGAGTCAGCCCAGGGAATGATGATAAATCAGGAGGATGTGCTGGGAAACAACAGATCACACATCTTTTTGCTTCTTTGTCCCTCTTTTGGGCAAACAACTTCTGTATTCATCTTTTCTTTTTTTTGCTCAAAGAAAAACTATGTTTGGTACAGAGGGGCCAGCACTGCAGCGCTGCTGCAAGCTGACAGACCTCAGAGAAGAAAGATGCACCTGCAGGACACGTTCATCCGGCCACAGGTGAGAAAAGTTAGCAGCAAACTAAAGAGTTTGCTGCTAACTGAGAAAGAGCTTTGAATTCAAAACAGCAGAGGAAAATGCTCTTTTATGCACCAATAAAACAATCTCAAACAGTTGAGAAACATTTATAGAATTTGTCAAAATGTACATGTCAATGTCTAAGATTTAGCATTTGCTTGAATGCAGACAACATTGTCTGACCTTTGAATGTGAGATAATTCTAAAAAGGAAAACATGTAAATCCATGTAAATCTGCCAAAACAATTCTAGTAATGAGGAGACTTACTGTCAAGTTGTCAAACCAATAGTAATTTTGCTCAGTTTGAGCTTTTTTTTTTTTTTGCTAAAAGGATAATAATTTACAAAGTTGTGAGTTTTGTCATTTTACATCATAAAATTCGCCCAAACTAACAGCACAACTAACAGTTTGACTCAAATTGAATAACATTTCAATCAAAAAGTTAATTATTGGTTCCAGATTCATCTGAACAGAAACCAGATGGATTCCTTTGTGGTTCATTTTGTTGCAGATTTCTCTGGATCTTGTTTGTGGTTTTTACTTGTCCACCAGAGGACGCACTTTCCCCCCAACAATTAAGATTTCACGTGATTTCCTGTTTTTGTTGTCAAGAGAACATGAATACTGGAAATTTACCATTTTCTATTTTGCCATATCTAATTCAATATTGTAAGTCCAAGTTACATGCCTTTTAAAAGGGTTACACCATAATAAATCATAAGAAATACTAGATTTTTTTTAATCCAAACAATGTACTCATCTAAATTCACAAGAAAGAAGAAAACTCTATAGAAATCAAAAATATTAAAAGTATTCTGGAGAATCTTTGAGAGGATCGTATTTTGCATATTTTGGGTTCTCTTTTAAATTATTTTAATTAAAAAAAAGTTTTAAGAATGTACAGAGTGGTACTTCTGACAAAACTTCAATTATTCAAATATTAGCAAAAGCTTTACCAAAATCAAATCAGGTGGTTTGTAAAAAAAAAAAAAAACAATTAAGTGCACATTGTCACAAATAATTTTTAATTTGCATTTAAAAGTCAAAATAAATAAACAAGAACTTTCTTTCTGTTTAAAGTTTTGATTCTGTTTTTTTTTAACAGTTGCAAAGCTGAATTTTTCGATATTTTCCAGGGTAAAATAGTTTGAGAGGCCGAAGTCAACATCAGGTGAGCTCCCTCCTGGAAGTTTGGATTCCCAAACTGCTGAAATTTTCAGCTGACGGATGAAATTCCCTCCTAATGCTGCAGGATTGTTTAGAGCAAACAGAGTCACAGAGTGATTGGAGTTTTTCAGAAAACCTGCAGGTTTGCATCATTTTCACCAAACACTCCTGACTTATGGAAAACAGATTTCTGCATGACTGAATGAAATGCATTCCTCACCGTTTGAAAATGTCTCAATATTTCCATAAATGCTCAAATCAGCACGGGTTTGCTTGCTCCTTCAGCGAGCCAGCAGAATTGCATCAATCTATCTTTTATTCTGAAATTCGTGACAGAACCTCAACAGAAAGCAGGCCCATCCATAACCTTCATGCAACCGTGTTTTCACAGATTTTCATCTCCTGATTATGGCGAGAGCTGCGGATTCTGCCAGAGTCTTCCCGTGTTTGTCAGACTGAACTAACAGGCTCACTTTGGCCTCATGTAAGATTTACTCAGCCTTTCCCAGATTCTCAGAAAGAGAGTTTATTTTCGAATGAATAAATAACTAGCTGTCTTTTTAAAGAAAGCCTCAAAAGACAGAGCAAACTTCTGTGAGAATTTACTCCTAATCAAAGACGGAATCTGACAGCTTTTAGGCTGCAGAGACTCCTGAGCGCCATGGTACTCCGAAAGAGTTTCAACAACCAGCGACTGTACGTTCAGTTTTCCAAATGCAATATTCATGCGGTCCTTTCATCTCTGCTGTCCAAACTCAATCTGCTTTTAGCTGAACCTCGCTGAGGGCTTTGTTTAACCTCCTGAACTCTTCCAGGATGGAGTTCATTAACCAGACAGACCGAGTTCAACACAAAGTCACTTTATTAGTTCAGGGCAGGTGGAGTCACTGACTGTGGGGGGTTTTCTTGACCAGGAAATGATCTTAAAGAGGCTCTGATGAGACCACAGAGGATGGGGGGTGGGAGAAGTCCGGCAGTTCATCTAAGATAACTCCAGTTAAGCCACACGTCCAGTTTTTGATTGCAGGGAGAGAAAAATAAAAGCTTAGGGGGGAAAAAAATGAGTGGTTTTAAAAAATGTACACCACTCTTCTCCTACCAGCAGGGTTTGCAACGTTCCTCCAGTTCCAGCTCTTGTGGGTTTTCCTAATGAGGCACAGATCAGTCGACTCTCCTCTGCTTGGTTGGATAATTGTTAAGACAATTAGTCAAATATGGCGCTGACCCTTCAGCAAGTCCGTCCGGGTTCAAACGTCTGCAGACGTTGCTGCTATTGTCCGAGCTCACAGGATCACCAGAATGCAAGAAATGTCTTCAACTTCAAAACATTACTCACACAAGGCAAAAAGAAAAAAAAACCCAACTCATCCGAAGATCTAGAAATGAGAAAATACGTTTATGACTTTTAACACTAAACATTTCAATCATCCAGAGGACTGGTTCTTAGTGAACTCTGGATCAGCACGACACGCACTGGGAGAGTCACGTCATTCAGTCTGGAACAAACGCCGTTGCACTCGAAAAGTCTTCTTCACAGGTATGCTTTGAAACCAGCCGAATCGGCCTTCGGCGCCGCGATGGCGAGACTGTGGTGTTAAAGTCATGTGCAAAAGAAGGTACACCCACTTTCATATTTACTGTTTTAAATTAAAACAGACATCTCAAAAACGATATTCAACAGGCTTTAAATAAGCGGTAAATGCCTTAAATGAACAACATACTGTCAGTCACATTGATCTCTATCAACATTTATTAGAAACCGCTCTCTGGTTCCGTCAGCATCTTTTAATGACAGGAGTTCACATGTGTTTGATCTGGATAAAAATAAGCGTCAGCTTCCAAAACGCTGATAGCTCCATAGTAACCATCTCATTTTTTCTTGTCTGGGTCTGATGAATTTTTTGTTTTCCACATCGTAAGGAGTTTGTCAAAGTTCCTTATCAACCTTCATTTATAGTGACTGTGCTCATGTTGTTGACATGATGACAATAACTGTTGAATTTGTTCAGCTTGGAAACATTTCAAGGGTTTTTAGCTTTGTGTCAAGGAGACGATGTACAGTAAGTCAGATTTCTACCACTGACTGTTTATGAGAACTGGACAGAGTGACTCCTCCTCCCTGTCGGTCCAAACAGGAAGTACCTGCTGGTTCCAAGAAGCCAAAAGACTTCTATTAAAAAGAAAAAAAAAGAAACAGCTTTTATTCAGTCATTCTATTTGTCAGAATAACCATTCTTGCTCTGCTAATTTTTTTTTTAACCATGTTCTTGATAATCCTCTTTTGTCATATTTTTCTCTGTAGTTCAAGTTATTCAAGTTAAAAACTGACCAATAAGATGCCCCAATAAAAGTAGGCGGTCTCCCACCAAATGTTTAAAAGGTTTGATTGACAAATTTTGTGTAGCACGCTTTCGAATGTGGACTTTGAACAAGCTCACTCCTGACTGGTGAGAGTGGTTGCCATAGAAACGACGATTCAAATCAACTCGGACCAATCCCAGTCTACTGACCTCCTAACATTGCGGTGTCTGTACGACGAAAAAATAGTGACTCAAATGATTTCATTTTACTGGAGCCAAACGTAAGCCAGGTTCTATGGTTGATGTCACACTCACTCGTTCAATGATGTCTAACATTAATGTTTGTGTGGCCTCAGCAGGAAATCCTTTCAACCTGTTCATAACTTTTTTTTATTTTTACAACTTTTATCACAGTATTTTTATAGTTTCTTTACATCAATGGCAAGTTTGTCTGCATTTTATTTTGTATAATTTTTCACAAAATTATTGTAAATAGAACGTTTTTTTTATATAAAAGAAGTGTTTACACAAATGTTTAGATCATAGCAACTGTTGAATTTTATTCTTATCTGGGCCTCAGTAATGAGTTTAGGGATTTTCATCTTTCTACATTAAAAGAACATTTTTAGTTTTTCTTAGCAACCATTGTTTACTTCTTATGCTGTGTGGTCCAGATGACCCCAGCGATGACCCCAGCGATGACCCCAGCGTTACGTAGATGTCTCTGCCAGGGACACCAGTGACTTATATTTTTTTTCTTTTGAAGTTCAGCGCGCTGTCTTGGGGGTTCCAGATGACCCAAAAATCTTTGCGTTAAAAACATGGATGTACTCAGCTTTGGAAGGGCTTTTGGGGGTTTTGTGTTGATCGGGTGATGTTCAGAGGTTTTATTTTCAAACAAACCTGCCATTTTTTTGTGTTTGCCACAAAAAAGTATCTAAAGCAATCTAAAGCTAAAAAAAAAAAAAATCCCACTTTTAAAGTTTTTTAAGTCAAGCCACAAGGGTCAGAAGTAACAAACTTTTCTTTAAGTCTTTATGTCAAGAAATTGCATTTAAAAGCTAGTACCTGTTAAAGAAACATTTGCTGCCTAGTTGTGAAACGGTTGCTATGGTAACAAGATGAGAATGGCAAAGTTGTCGTTTTTTTTGTCTTAAGTTTTAAATGGTTTTGTAAATGCTTGAAGGACCATTTTTTTTTCTTCTTCAATGAAGTAAAACAAGATCCTAGATTTGCAGGGAGGCTTTTATTTTGGTGGCTTGAGTCCTGGCTAATGGGTAAGCGCAGTCTTCCTGCTCTTAAAAGGAAATAAAACGTGTTCAATTGACTCATCAGAGTCTTCTGAACTCTGCAGAAGCTGAAGTTTGACAGTGTTGTCCGCATTGATTTTAGAAGCAATGTTTGCTGGGCATCGGTCCAAAAAAAGGTTTCAAGAACACTTTTCAGACTGTTTGAAGTCTATATGAGGTGAAAGATTTTAAAGACAGTTGCCAATCTTCACAGAAGGACAGATTCCAGAAAGTTCACTCCAAGGTTAGAACTTATTCAATATTTAATTTCAAAGAAAAGTACTTGAAAAGCAGGGGTTGCAAAGAAAAGCAGCTTTTCTTTCTAAAGATCTTTTAGAAATAGAGCGTTTAGGGAAGGAGTGTCCAATTTGTCACTTGAAAGAAGTGTGGCTCGATCATCAATAATAAATAAACAAAATATTTATTAAAAATGACTGTCAGCCAATCATCCCTGTCATGTGACTTGACTGACATGCAGAATGGCCAATCAAGCATCCTCTGATGCATACGTGACTGCACATGCGTGTTCAACAACACTGAGCAAGGACCACGTTTTTCTTCCTCCTGATCATGAAAAAGGTGTGAGCGTTCGGCGTCAGACTCCTAACCGTGCACGGAGCTGCTAATGTGACAGATTTTTCTCGACAGTCGCTCAAAATGACGTGGGACAGAACGCACATGGAACATTTCTGTTAATTTGACGCTGTTGATGTGAGAACACAAAGGTCCCACTCAGCAACATTTTGAAGGAAATATTTTTCTTTCTTTCATTTTGTACTATTACATATTTATCTACATTGGTCTATTTAACTCAAAATAATTGTCTGATTCACTTTAATGTCTGATTTTCAAAATAAATATGTGTATTTAAGTACTTACATTTGAAAAACTCAAGTTATGATTCTATAGTTTTATTGTATTTTTTGGGGGAGCTTGCACCCCTGGCTTAGGAAAACTTACAAACATGATTACTTTAAATGTTTCCAAAAAGGTTTTTTTGGTTGTAATTTGTCCTAAAATTTGAAATTTCTGAACTTCTTTTTGAATGTATTTCACTGAATGCGATGCGACGTTTCATGTGTTGCTCATCTGAGGTGTGACCACATTTTGAAGAGTGCACTTTCTTATTTCACATGGCTTTACTGAAATCTCTTTCCTAAAATGTGTTGTGGTCTCTTGGGACCCCCGCGGTGATGTCTCTGGGTCGTTTTTGACTTCACTGCATTAGTGTGGACCGCTTGGTTCAGCACAGGTGCTGCTCTGAAACGCCTCCCCCTCTCCATGGGATAGTCGGTCCACCTGATCCTCATTGTTCATGCAGTAAAGGTTCATCGCGTGTTTCCTCCCCTTGAACCTCCCTACCCGGGTTTTGTGAATTCCGAATCTTTTTCGTTGCAGCCGGCAGTGCCGGTCCCTTTGGGGGACTGGACTTTCCCAATTTCCTCTAGGGCACTGGCCAGAGAGTCCAGGTCTCCGGAGTCCTGGTGCTGGGCTTCCCACAGGCTCAGGATCACAGAGGACGGGCTCTCCTGACATGCAAAGTAGCACAGGTTCCTGAGGGGCAGAAAGAAACCATTTTTTTTAAGAACAAGTCCCCACACAAAGAAAAGCTTTCTGCACAGCCATTTCAAGCAGAACCTGCAGAATATCACCGCTAGGGGGTAATTATGTGAGGTATTTAAAATGTTCAAAAGTGAAAGGACAACAAAGGAGGCAAAAAAATGAACAGCAGACACTGAAATGGAGTGAAGTGACATTATCCCTCAACTTATTCAAGATGAGCAGTGGAGCCGGGAACTCCCGCTGACTTCATTTAAACTTGGATAATCTGACAGAAATAAAGAGCATTTTAGCAGAACAGGTGCCACAGCTGCTTCCGCTAATAGCCCGAGCGCGGAGAATGATGGGAATCATCTGTCTGACCTGATGCCACGGCTGACTGATCGAAACGTCTGAAAGAAACCACTCATTTTAAAAATAAATGGCTCCTCTCAGGCAATCGGAGAACTCCGTAAACGCTGCCAGCTTTATAATCAGCTGAATGTGTGAAAATAAGATCACAGTCTTCATGCAGGGGAGAGTTTCTTTGTCTGTACATGTGTATTATTTTGGGCAGAAATAGAAATACATTAAGACATCAGGAAACCTGCAGCTCTATTTCAGGTCTTTGAACTATTCTTCTATGGAAACAGTCCTTCGAGAGCTCGTACTTCTGGTTTTGCTCAATTGATGGTTTGGGAAATATTATAATTTTATACGCATTAAATGGTAAAATCTCACAAACTTGTAATAGTTTGTGCTTTTTAAAAGTTAACAACAACAACATACTTTGAGCAACAACATGTTTAACCTATCAGCTTTGATTTAGAGCAAATGCTCACTTTGGGAACTTTATCATTTTTAATCTTAAGATAATATGTGCCATCTGGAGCTCTGTTTTAGTGTTTTTAGGGTAAAACTATTTGTAACATTTACTTAGCCCAATGAACAGTCCTAGCAGTGGTTGTGGTATCTATAGCAACCCATTTCTCATTTTTTCCCAACAACTTTGGACTCCAGCTAATTATTTAGTGCCATTTTAAGTGGCAGCTTTTGCAGGTTAATTAACTCACTTCAGTTTCTTGTACTTTCTTTAACTTCTTTAAGTAAAGTTATTTCAGGAGCTCATTATTTGGTCCTTTTTTTGCAAAATACTTTAGCATTCTGAAGCCTCTTCTGACAGAGAGCACCTTCAGCTGCCAGCATTCACTCCTGCAAGATTTACTTTTTGTTTTGACAATTTATTTTTGTTTATATTTATTTTTTTTTGTTTTAAAGCAAAGACTGCTGAGTATGGAAGATGTGTGCAGTACAAACAAGTAACATGTGATTAGCATTGAGAGGAAGTGAAATTAATTGAATTTATAAATGATAAAAAATCAAAGCTGTGAGTGGTTTTGTATGGCCCACAGAGGTTAACTGCCCCTGCTCTCTTGGCTACAATAAATTCACCCAAATACACTTTTATTTCAAATGTTGGCTATGTGTCGGCTTTATCGCCATAGCAACCATTTTATTTTTTGGTTGCCTTGGGGTGACAAACAGGTCGATTTAACTTTTTGAAGAATCAGCAAAAGTAAATTTTTGGATTTCCTTTTTCAACAAAGTTTTTGTTTTTGGTAACCACGCCCACATTCCTCATATATTTATACAGTATTTTATATCATTCTGCTCAGCTTGATCGAGGGATTCATGTGTTAAACGTTCACAATATCCTAGAAAACAGGGAAACAACTTTCATGAGCTCGCCACACTAACGGTATTCAAATTCTACAAACGAAAGATTCCGAAAGAAATTCCGAGGAGGCGTTTAAACTTGTAAAAGGTATTTAGGGTAATATTTTTGTTTGTTTGTGGAAAATTCAAGATGGCAACTTATTCTTATGGTCAAAGGTCAACAAAACTTTTAAAAAATGTGAAACATTTCACACTTTGGCACAAAATGTCCATCATGTGGCCATCTCAACATGATTTAAAAACTTCCTTTGGATATTGTTTTTTTCTTGACCCCCCATAGGTTTTGGCCTAATTGGTTTCTCCCTCTGTGATGTCATCAAATTTGTTTTCTAGTGGGGGGGGGGGGGGGGGGGGGGGGGGGTGTGTGTGTGTGTGTGTGTGTGTGTGTGTGTGTGTGTGTTCGTTCATTATGTCAAAAAAATCATCATCATTTCAGTCATTTTGGTGAGTTTTGGAGGATGGGGTGTGTGTGTGTGTGTGTCTGATTTTTGTGCTGTAAATAAGGTTACTGGCCAAAACAAGATTTTTTGTTCATTCAAGATGAGGCTAAGTAGTTTAAATAAAGTTTCATCAAATCTTTAAAAGAAAAAACAGCAAAAAACGTTATTTTCCCAGAAAGAATTTATCCGTTATTTTTTATGTGTAAAACCTGTTTTGGTTCCCTAAAGTGAAAAGAAATATTGTTTTTTTTTTTAGCTTAAACAGTCACACCTTTTGTTTAATTTCATCCAATTAGATCATAAATAATAAAAAAAGAAGCATGAACTGTATAAAGGAGAACTGAAGGAACAAAACAACAAAAGTTCCCTAAAAACAGCCACAAAACATAAACACAAACAGATCATTCTCCAGGTAAAGAGCAGCACAGAGGGTGAAAGTGTTGTGCTGTGGATGGTTCAAATCCACCGTCGTTTCACACTAAAGTCACAGTTCTTTGCATGAAGGTTTGGTTGAGTTTCTTTTATCTCATTACCTCACTTTATATTTCTATTAAATCATCAAGTTTTACCTTGTCCTTAAACAAAGGCAGTTCTTTTATTTTTTAGTTTTTCAATATCTAGATTCAATAAAAAAGACCTCACTGTTTGGTAAACGAAGCTCCTTTCTCTGAAAAGAGAAAGAAACATCAGCTGGATGAGCACATTTTTGATGGTTAAACCTGGTTTGTGAGCGCCAGTAATGACCTCAAGGACACTTTTACCTTGAGCACTGTTTGTATTTTGATTGAAAAATGTTCCCAGAACAAAACACTTTCAGGAAAAGAAGGTCAACCAAAAAAAAAAACGATATCAGTGCTGCAGTGAAAGAAGAAAAAGCCTCTGAAACGCCCTTCTGCTGTTGTAACGCTTCTCCAACTGAGGGCACTGTTTCATTGCAGGAGCGCCACTCCTGTTCTCCCTTCTGTCCCTTTTTCCCCTCCTCCTCCTCTTCCTCTCGTCTGCATGATCATGTTCAGAGAAATAATTACAGAAATCAGCTTAAGAAGATGGAGACATTGCTATTACATGCTTCCTGGCTGGGGTGAAACCAAAAAACACAACGGTGAAATCCTTTTCTGTTCCAGATGTTTGGCGTTTCAACTCATTCCCGGTTACATTTTCTGTTCGGATAGTTGCCGCTGTGGCTTCTTAACTCTTTCCTTTCATGTATCTCTTCTTGAAGCTGATTGCACACATCTGAGAGTCTTTGCGTCTGTAAGCACTTGATTATTGATTGACTTCTCCTCCAAAGCACAAACAGAGATCATCTCGTCTCTAAATAACAAAAATCCTCCAACACCTACACAAATACTGTGTTGGCACAGCATTCAGAGGGTGTTACAGAGGTTTGAGCTCACGCTGCTAATGAGAAGCTGCTAACACGAACAAATTTTCCTCCCAGAAGTCGGCCTGTCAGCAGCCCTTCCTTCGTTCGTTCTTTTTTTTTTTTTTCCGCTGCTGTTACAGTACTCCGACTGTGCTGAAGTTTGCATCACCATTCCTTCAGTTCTCACGCTCCGTGCACGAGCTATTACATCTATAATGAAATCTAGCTGGACGATGGGAGATAAAAGTCCAACGTGAGATGAAATTCTGGATGGAAAGTGTACATTTGGAGCCTTTTCATTCATTCATTCATCCACTCACTCTGAGTGAGGCCAGGCTCTGCTGAAACAAAGGCTGTTAAAGATGACTCAGCGGTATGTTAATAACAGCTGAAATGAAACATAGAGCTGTAACCCAGACCTGTCTATGTGCAGCTTCTGCGCCAGGAGCTGCCAGTCCTTCCCGTTGGCGTTGGCTGCATCAAAGGTGGCGATGATCCGCCGGCGGATGGACGGCGGGATTTTAAATGCCCTTGACCCTGTCTGGGATGTGATGGTACAGTCTGACTGAGTGAAAAAAGGAACCACCGCCTTTTCGTTCTGGTGGAGAGAAAAAGAAAAGTACATGTGTGAGAAGGTTTTCTTGAAACGTCCCCACCTCGACGTTTGTTAGAACAATTTGCAATCTATACGTAACAGCTCCATAAGAGGCTCATTAGGAAAGCTCTTAAATCTGATTAAGAGGTATTCAGTGTAATAAAAGAACTTATTAATGGGTCTAATAGCTGCACGCCAGCCCCTTGCCGTCCCCCTTTAAGAGTGTGACTGACCTCCACCACAGAAGTATAGATCTGGAGTATGTGCTCCTCCCCTGTGACCTGCCGGATGCTGATTTTGCAGGAGAGCTGAGACGAGGAGTGGCTGTAGCGCTCCAAAGAGAAGGCACACTGCAGGGGATGCTGGTTACCGGCCCACACCTGAGAAAAGGAGAACTCCTGCAGGGCGAGGAGAGACGAAGGGCGGACGGGATGGAGATCACCATGAAAGGATTAGACGGAGAAGAGAGGGAGCTCATTAAATTCCTGAAGAAGACATTTGTGCTGAGGCTCTCGCTTCGCCTCCCATTTTGCTGTTTTACATGCTTAATTAAGAGTGAATGAGTGGCCTCGTTATCCAATCAATGTTGCTACCTAATCAAGAAGTCTAACCCGTCAGGAAGAAGTCCTCCGTTTTGTTTCAACCATCTGTCTGAGCTGGAATGAAGCTCCGATAGAGAAATGATGGACGAATGACTGGGTTGCAACATTTTTGAGAGAATCTGTCACTTTTAAGACCCACGTTGATGAAATTAGTGTTTTTCACATGTTTTTGTAGCAGATTCGAAAGATGGTGGACTTGTATAAAGAAAAATTAAGCCTAAAATAGCCTTTTTGAGTATTTCTTTACCATTGCGAATCAGGAGCAGACGAAAAAAATGGCGTTTGGCTTTGGCTAAAAAAATGTTAATCATAATTAAAAGACCACTTTTACAATAGAGTAAAATATGATTGGAATTGGATTTTAAACTATGGTTTACGAATCTGATATTTTGAGATAATTTCTATGCAAAATAATACAAATCCTTCCCAATGTTATAATATAATAATAATAATATTCACACAGTCTAATGACATACATTTTTTGAAAATAGAAATTTCAGAAAAATTGCAAACATTGTGTGAATATGGGCTGAACTGTGGGGTAGTGGTTAGCACGTTCACCTCACAGCAACAAAGAAATCTGAAAAAACCTGCAAACACACCAGCTAATGAGGCCTGGAGTTGCCCACCCCTGGTCTGGGTGGTACCACTGCTTTGCCCAACAGTAGCTGGGATAGCTCCAGCAACCTCATGACCTCAAACAAGACCAAGCAGGTTTAGAAGATGGATGTCTGAGTGAATCTTCCTGTTCTGAATGAAGTGCAGGAGTGTCTCAGGACGTGTAATGAGTACAGAGTCCAATCTCCTGGTCTGGTCCAGGAGTGTTAGACTCCAGGCCTCGAGGGCCGGCCTCCTGCTGGTTTTTCAGAAATCCTGCCTTGCCTGCAGATGATTAGTTGGATCAGGTGTGTTTGGCCAATGAGAAGCTACAGTGGAAGATTAGTTGGAAAACATGTAAGAAACTGTGCCTTTGGAGTTTGACACCTGTGGTTTAGCCAGTACACTTTTGATTCTGGAAGTGTCACTACAACAACTTTAGAGCTCAAATGAGCCGTAAACTCTGAGTCCGTATTTACGCCCACTTTTCTAACCTGACTTGTAGTTTTTCGCGCAGACTGTAAACATTTTTCCTTGTTTCTCTGTGGCTGCCTTGTGTTCAGATGTAGAAAGCTGCTCTGCATGCACTCAGAGATCTGCTGGGTGCAGTAACAGTGAGTCCACTGATCCATATTCACCTGCTGTGAGTGAAACTCAACAATTCCAGTGCAGGAACCTACACAGGTTCAGTACAGGCTTTATTCTGCACCCGAGTAGCATAAAAAGGATATTATTGCTGACAGGAAGTGTTTAAGTCCCACTCCAATCTTTTGAGTTATTTTAAAAGTGTTCCCAGTAATCTTTTAATTATGATTATGCCAGTTTTAGCCAAAAGCAAAATTTTTTTTTAAATAAGTGTCATTTTCTAGGACATACACACGTAGACAAAATTGTTGGTACCCCTCAGTTAAAGAAGGAAAAACCCACAATTCTCACTGAAATCACTTGAAACTTACAAAAGTAACAACAAATAAAAATGTATTGAAAATTAAATAATCAAAATCAGCCATCACTTTTGAATTGCTGATTAACATAATTATTAAAAAAAACAAACTAATGAAACAGGCTTGGACAAAAATGATGGTACCCATAACTTAATATTCTGTTGCACAACCTTTTGAGGCAATCACTGCAATGAAGCGATTTCTGTATTTGTCAATGAGCGTTCTGCAGCTGTCAACAGGTATTTTGGCCCACTCCTCATGAGCAAACTGCTCCAGTTGTCTCAGGTTTGATGGGTGTCTTCTCCAAATGGCATGTTTCAGCTCCTTCCACAGATGTTCAATGGGATTCAGATCTGGGCTCATGGAAGGCCACTTTAGAATAGTCCAACGCTTTTCTCTCAGCCATTCTTGGGTGTTTTTGGCTGTGTGTTTTGGATCGTTGTCCTGTTGGAAGACCCATGACCTGCGACTGAGACCAAGCTTTCTGACACAAGGCAGCACATTTCTCTCCAGAATGCCTTGATAGTCTACAGATTTCATTGTACCTTGCACACATTCAAGACACCCTGTGCCAGATGCAGCAAAGCAGCCCCAAAACATTACTGAGCCTCCTCCATGTTTCACCGTAGGGACAGTGTTCTTTTCTTCGTATGCTTGGTTTTTGAGTCTATGAACATAGAGTTGATGTGCCTTACCAAAAAGCTCCAGTTTGATCTCATCTGTCCAAAGGACATTCTCCCAGAAGCTTTGGGGCTTGTCAACATGCATTTTTGCAAATTCCAGTCTGGCTTTTTTATGATTGTTTTTCAGCAGTGGTGTCCTCCTTGGTCGTCTCCCATGAAGTCCACTTTGGCTCAAACAACGACGAATGGGGCGATCTGACACTGATGTACCTTGGCCTTGGAGTTCACCTTTAATTTCCTTGGAGGTTGTTCTGGGCTCTTTGGATACAATCTGAACGATCCATCTCTTCAATTTGTCATACATTTTCCTCTTGCGGCCACGTCCAGAGAGGTTGGCTACTGTCCCGTGGGTCTTGAACTTCTGAATAATATGAGCCACTGTTGTCACAGGAAGTTCAAGCTGTTTAGAGATGGTCTTATAGCCTTTACCTTTAAGATGTTTATCTATCATTTTTTGTCGGATGTCCTGGGACAATTCTCTCCTTGGCTTTCTGTTGTCCATGTTCAGTGTGGTACACACCTTTTCACCAAACAGCAGAGTGAATACTTGTCTCCCTTTAAATAGGCAGACTGACTGATTATGAGTTTGGTAACACCTGTGATGTCAATTAAAGGACACACCTGAGTTAATCATGTCAGTCTGGTCAAACGGTTTTCAATCTTTTATAGAGGTAACATCATTTTTGTTCAGGCCTGTTTCATTAGTTTTTTTTTTTTTAATAATTATGTT
Organism: Oryzias celebensis; assembly: GCA_014656515.1. Lineage (NCBI taxonomy): Eukaryota > Metazoa > Chordata > Actinopteri > Beloniformes > Adrianichthyidae > Oryzias > Oryzias celebensis. The sequence goes on from BNCR01000012.1 coordinate 4,671,378, forward strand.
AATCAGCAATTCAAAAGTGATGGCTGATTTTGATTATTTAATTTTCAATACATTTTTATTTATTGTTACTTTTGTAAGTTTCAAGTGATTTCAGTGAGAATTGTGGGTTTTTCCTTCTTTAACTGAGGGGTACCAACAATTTTGTCTGCGTGTGTATTTGCTGAAGAGTGGAGGTGTTCATTAGAAATTCAACTCTGAGTTGTGGGCGGGACCACTGACGCTCAGAGAAGAGAGCTTGTGGCTCAGCCAGTGTATTTTTATAGACAAATACAATCTTTTTCAAACAGCATTTTTTGTCTGCTCCTTCTTTATATCTGTCCTCAATCATCTGAAAATGCAACAAGATCATTAAAAAAACCCACCAAAAACTCAAATTTTATCAGATTTTTAAGACGTGTACTTGAAAATAAGTACACGTGTATGTGTAAATAACAAATAATCTTCAAACTTTTAAAAGTTTCAAAGAACTTTAGACTTTCAAAGTCTAAATGTCCAAATTAATCATAAAAGCAAACAATTTGGAGCTTTTTCAGGTTAAAACCCATTAAATGGGATGAAAACTGTTACTGTGGGGAAGTTAACCATCCACACGTTTACTTTAAGTTAATACGTTCCTGTGAATTTTGACATTCAATTATTTGTATTGGCTTCTAATACTGATACATATATATATATTTATACATATATATATTTATATATATATATATTATATGTTTATAATTTTTTTTCAGAAACAGCTCAACCATTCCTCTTTATTATTCTTTCAAAATAAAAGAAAAAAAAATTATTTTGAATTTTTTATAGTTTCTGCCTACGAGTTTGTCTTTGTTGCATAAGACCTTGTTATCTGGTGTGATACATCCCTTTTCAAGCAAGGACATAAAGCATAAAACAACTTTTCCTTCATCTTCTCACTTGAAACTCCTTAAGTTCTCCGTGAGGAGAAACTAAATCTGTGAGACCAGATCAAAATTTGCCGTCGCAGTTATGAAAACTGCACTTGACAGTCTACACTCCCGCTCACACTCTAAGGTCAATCTATAGTCAAGGATCCTCCACATGATTTGGAGCCAGGCTGGAGATGTGTTCACGCACGAAGTTTGGATCTAAATGGTTGTTGCAGAAACATCACATCCATGGAGCAGATGCAATCAGAGGGATACGTTTCTGCGCCTTAATGACCCAGAGAGCGCTGCAGCGAGAGCAGGTCAAAACACTGTCTCACAGATGAATCATCCTCTCTTCACATCCATCAGGCTGGAGGACGGCCACTTCTGAAAGCCTCTGCTCGCTCAAAGTCTGAACGAGAGCCCGCAGTCATCTTCTTGCGAAGACCTTCATTACTTGCTACACAATCCTTGTTGGAATTCTGAAGGCCCTATGCTGGGCTAATTCTGCTAATAGGATGTCACTGGTGGGATAAACATCACAGGGCAGAGCAGAACATGCAGCACATAGACCCCTAGGAAGATAACTCTGATATGTGTGTGTTTTCCTGCCTGGTAGTCATAATTAGGTTGGTAATGGTGCATGTGTGGATGAGATAGCTAGTCTCACTGAGCTCCTGCTGTGTCCTTGCTGCTGCCCTTTTCTTACTTTGATGTGACCAAAAAAAAAGAAAGAAAAACTGATGAAGGAGAGAAGCTGTAGAAGGACTGGAGAAGATGAAGGAGTTCGGCCTTGACAACAAGGGCGAGCGGGATTCAAACGAAGGTGCAGACAGTAAACAGGAAACCTGCGGAGACCTCCTACCTGGCAGGTGGTGAAAGGCTTGATGTTCCAGACTAACTGAGGGATGTCCTGGATGGACACCTGGAGGCTGAAATTGTTCCCCTTAAACAGCATAATTTTAGGTTCCTCCAGCAGCCGTCCACCTCTGCTGCGCTCCCCAACGACCACCTCCTGAGAAGAAGAAGGAGCTCGCATCAGGACAAAGGTTAGGCAGAAACAGGAAATATAAAAGGATCACCCTGGTGTGGTTTGAGTCAGACATGACCCAGCTGTAGCACACCGCTGGGTTCTGACCACTGTATAAGAACTAGACTGAGTTCACGTTTCAAATAGGAAGTACCTGCTGGCTCCAAGAAGTCAGAATCTGTTCAGTAGAGTTCTTACTCAGTCTTTCTATTTGTCAGAATAACCATGCTTGCTCTGATAACTTTTTTTTAAAAACATATTCTTAAAAATCATATTTTTTTTCTTAATATTTTTTCTTTATTGAAACGTATTAAAGCCATAAACTGACCAATCAGATGCCTCAATAAAGGTAGGTGGTGCAAAACGGCCCCCCCAAGTCCAAAATGTTTAATGACAGATTCTCTCAAATCCGCTTTCAAGTGGATCACTGCTGATTGGTGGGAGAGGTTGCCATAGAAATGTTGACTCAGACCGACTCGGATCAATCACTGCTTACTGACTATTTCTGGTTAAAAAATGGCTGCGTCTGTATCGCGGAAAAATGGCAACTGATTTGACAAAATGTACAAAAATCTTCTATCAGATTTTTGTTTTCGTCCTAAAACAGTGGAGGTCAAACTTCTTGACCCGTGGGCCACAAACAGTTCTAAAATTTGACAAAAGGGCCGGACCAGGAGCAGATGCAGAGTGTTTTAGTAATCCACCTCATAAGAGAAAAAAAAAGAACACGAAATCAAGAAAGTTTATATATTTTAAAACAAAACATTTTGGAGTTTCAAAACTGTGACTTTTGTAGTCGTTTAAGAGCAAACGGTTTGATATCCTTCAGAGAAAAAAGTAAACAGAAAAATGCTGCGTTCATGTGGAGTTGGAATGATTGGAAAAATGATTGTCCGGCTCAGAAAACCCACCAGACAAAACCGCAAGACCGTCAGAAAAACAGCAAATCTTTCAACAACACATGAATGCAGGTTAGTTTTCTGCATCTAAACTAAACTCTATGTATTTGTAGTTCACCATCGCTTTCACTAGAATTACAGGGGAAATAAAACACTGATAATGTTTCTTAATTTGATTTATTACATTTTGGCAGGTAGGACTAAATTAGCATATGACTCCCAGGCCGGAATTTACCTACCCTTGTTTTTTTACAAAAGTTTGATAGACTTCTATAATATGCTCTATGCATACTCTACTTGTGCGTTCAGTCCTAGCCTGCTCAATCATTTCTGGATATGTTGTTTACATGGATATTTCGGAGTCAAAGTGTCAAGCTTATGCACACATTTCTGGACAGGTGTTGAGCAGCGAATTTGCATCGTGTGAATATTCGTTCCTGTTACTTTCCTTCTTGGAAGTGTAATTTTACATAAAAAAGAATTAGCAACTCCTTACAGTCACTTGACAACCTCTATGCTCCAGGAAAAAAAATCCTGGAGCCAGCCCTGCATACTCCCACAATACATGAAGGGCTGCTGTACCTTACTCTCGTCATGACATACTTCCAAGTAACATGCTGTGAAAACCTCTTCTGTCCTGTTTCTTCAAGCGAACCGAACACTGACGTAGAGCAATCCTTGAACCAAAACAAACTGTACTTTTGGATCAAATGTTCTCAGAACAGATCCTGTGCTCTGAGTAAACTCTAAGGCTGTACGGTTTGTTTCAGCTTTCTAACCTGGACAGATCAGCAAAACTTCTGCATTCCTTTGACTACAGCAGCGATCAAGTCCGTCAATCTCCGGCTGCCTTCTCCCCTCATTCTGTGTCGACGACCTCTACTTAATCTCCTCCGCTTTCAACAAATCATTCCCAAACCTGAGCAGGTCAATTCCCCCTTTTTAAGTACGGAAGCATGGCCTCATACATCATCTATGAATGCTGCTTCTTTTGTGTGTTTTTCTTTTGGATGTAAAACCAGCTCAGCTGCTGCTGAAGGTCTCAATAAACCCAACAGCAACCCATCACGCTCTAAAAGAAAAGATGCAATCTTTAGAAAGTCAATACTGTATGTAAGCGGCGATATTGTTCAGAGTTTTTCTTTTTTTCCTTCAGACATGCAGAAGTAATTTAACAGAAACGTCAAGGGAAATCAAAGTGATAAAAAACTCATATCCCTCTGATGCAGTAATGGCACAGCCAAAGACGGCAATAACAGCATTACATCTGAAATGCCACAAATTTACTGAACCACTTCCATCTCCTCTGGAGATGTTTCATTTCAAAACAGTTACCTTCAATTGTTACCTCAGTTCCCTTTCAACAGGTGGGTGTTCAGAAAAGCTCGGACTGAGTTGGAAGGAAAATTTCATGGATGCATCCATCTTATATCTGCGGAGACCTTCCACATCATGACTAAAGTAAGCAGGTTCCAATTGCGGCCGTAATTACTCTGACCATGATGTGACCACCCGCCCCCCCCAGCTGAGAAAGTGCAGAGTTTGTGGTCTCTTCCATTTTCATTTGAAGCCTTTCATCACTTCAGCAAAGATTATCTTTGGTATTTTAATCCACGTAGTCCACAACCTTTTTGGGCCACAGACCGGTTTAGGAAAGGAAACATTTTTACAGACTGGTCTGAAGTACGGAAGCCATTTTCTCCTGGAAAACGAGATCTACTATTTGTTTATCTCATGGTCCAGGTCCTCAGTGAAATGCAGTTCTTCCAGCTGGCACATTTCATGCATCATTCTGTGACCGTAGTGACATCCTGATCCTCTCATAGTCACTGATAAAATTGACAGTAACTGCACTAAACTGCAGCCGTCTGCGCAGCTGCCCCAACCTTCTCCTCAGAGGACGGTGACTGAGTTGAACGTTGTTTATGACCGACAACATCAGCACAATCTCCACCTCAGTGAAGCTGCATTCACACCAAATGTAATTTATGCACCAGAGGCATCAAGTTTCAGTGTTAAGTCAGTATTCAGACATAGGTCCTGCGGCGTGGCAAAAACTTTGATTAAATTAATTGCATTAAATTCAATTGATCAATTATAAACTGATTTGTTTTTTTCAGGCTTCCAATTTCTCTTTATTTTTACTCCAGATTTCATGTAGGAATCATTAAAATGTAATGTAAATGTTTCCTTAAGGCCACAAAAAACAGACCCCAACTTCAACCTCCTCTGACCTTAAAGGAACAATAGATAAATACAAAAAAAATAAATTAAAAAATAAATTAAAAAAATCACAAAAACTGGTATTTTTAAAATATACTCAGAAATATAAATCCCTTTTTTGAACAACTTTATTAGCAGCATCCTCGTGACATTTGACAGCTGGTTGTTGAAAATGATGCATTATTATTAAGGTGTATGGAAACAATAAACTTAGATTTGGGGTAAAGGTTTCTGTTTTTTCATCTGTTAAAAATAGCTTTATTTTATTTTGAAGTTGAATGCTCTTCCCCTGTTTCCTTTATGGCTATTTTCTGCCAAAAGAAACTTTATGAATACGTTTGCTTATTGTTAACTGAACTAGCTTGAGGCTTCACATTTTCAACATGTGACCAACCGACTTGACGAGTCGATTGTGGTGGAGAGAATCCAGTAGACTGTCAAAATAAAACTTCCTTCAGAATCCGATTAGAAATAAAACAGGAAATAATGTAGATCATGTTTATTTTTTTTCTCAGTGGTCTGGGATCACTGACCACTGATTTAATCCTTTTATCTCAAAGAAAGACGAAACACAAAAACGAAAATGTTAAATTTCAGTTTTTCTCATCAAATCACATTTTTAATGTTCTTTGAAATTAGCTATGGCCTGTTGTTTCTTCTATCATTCTGTGGTTGTTTAATATGTTACTTTTTTTTTGTCCCACTTAACTGTTTTTGTCCGGCCTTTGTGCTGGATTTTTCCTGCTTCATATGAGAGTTCAAATGGCCGTAAGTGAGCCACACATGACATAATACACCGACGCATTATTTATTCAGGAAAAACGAATCATGAAATTCAGTATTTATGAGTCATTTCTTGTGTGAAAAGCTAAGTACACTTGCATCTCCCAAAAGGCAGCAGAAACACATTCAGCTGCAATATCCTCATGTAATAACAGAATCGCCCCAAATATGAGACAACTCTTAATTTTTAGACATTTTTCCCTTCAAATAATAGTTTGCACACTAGAGTAAGATTATTTGTGTATCTCAAAAATGTTGGTCTACATAAAAATATGTAAAAAATCTTAGTTTTAACTTTTTAATTCAATCATTTTTCATGTTTAGGTCTGAAATCACAGGAATTTCCACCTTAAATCTTTATATTTGGTTGAGGACATTCTCTGTTTCTCTCATGCACCGATTCGACTTCTCTATGTCCTCACAGCTGCTCATTTCAGGACAGAAACTTTTTCTGAATCTGGCTTCCACATTTTAGGAGAACAGGAGCATCTAAATGTGAAGCAGCTTATGAGAAATCCGAGTAACAGAACATAGTTTTTCTTCATTTAAAGATCCCATGTCTCTCACTCTTGGGTTGCCTGCAGTATTCTGGATGAGGACAGTTTAAGCAGCTGCAGCTGTTGGGTGATGATCAGATTTGTGTGGAGAAGAAAACTGTATCTGAGAGGTGACTTCTTTGAGTAGGTTCTGGTGCGTGACATAATTCTAGATTCAGCTGCAGCACAAACTAAAACACAGTGATGACTGCACGTTGATCAAGTCCTGGGGTAAAAATAAAAAACCCAACTCAAATCATCATACCTCCACTACCATGCTTCTTAATGTGTTCTGTCTTTGGACAGCTCTGCTGGTTATCTTTGTTTGCAGCATGCAATCCTAATAAAAAAACAATATTATTTAGGATTTTTGGCTCTGTCTTTAAGGTTAAGCTGATATTATGATTTAGAATAACTTTCTAAATCTTTTTCAGTTAAAAAATACTCTGAAAAAAACATTTTTGGGAATAGTTCTGTAGTTTCTTCCTGACTGAGCTGCATGGAAAAGGGTTTCATACTCAATTTACACATGTGCATAATTGTTTGATTGCTTGACTAACTTCTTTTTATTTTAAAATACAACATAAAATAGTAAAATAAACATGATAAACAGTAATTGGTGAAGTGCTCAAAAAAGGAGTAAGTAGAAGAAGAATCCTATAAAGTTCCACCCCAGTCTCACTATACTTTTGTACTTTTGTTACTTTTGTAAGTTTCAAGTGATTTCAGTGAGAATTGTGGGTTTTTCCTTCTTTTACTGAGGGGTACCAACAATTTTGTCCACGTGTGTATGTTATGCATATATGTTTACATATTAAACATATAATATGTATTCATGTAAACACATAAGAATTTAAAAATAATAGTCAGTATTGTCCATATACTTTCCCATGAGGCTTCTCGTTATTTAATTTATGTTTCCAAATTTTCTGCTTCCATTTCTTCTAATTGTGTAAGATTTTTACTCATTTTAATATTTTTAAATTATTCCACAACTTCACCCACAGACAAAATGCACAAACCTGTTTGTGATGTTCATAGACAAGGTTGTTTGATGTCATTTTTCTTCTTTCCTTAAACAGTTTTTGAATGGTTTATGAAAATAGTGTTTTTCTTAGCTTTCTAAATTGTTCTATCTGTAATTATTATATCTGTAACCTTCAGTCATTTTGACTTTCCATTTATCTAAGAACATTGTTATGAAAAGTTGCTTTTCAAAATTAAATATAAGTATGATAAGAGAATCCACATTTCATGTTTTATCTGTTTTGTTTTTTGTTGATTTACTTTCTGTATCTCATTCATCTAAACAAAACTTCGTAGTGTTCCCTTTTTTATGTCTTCATAAATCTAACTTTATTGACAGAAACTGCCTTCTTGGCATTTTTAAACAATAAAAGTCCAAGTGAAGACCAGGACTTCACATCAACTCTTATTTTGAAGGTTTATGAAAAAGGACAAAAAAGAGAATCTCAAACTGCAAATCTGGAGAAAGTGACTGAAATAGGTTTTTGTGTAAAACAACAAAACATGTGTTTGTGAAGCTAAAAAATAAAATCCCACAACAGATGTAAGAAAAAAAGTCAAGATGAAATGTGCTGCAATCATTTTTGAGGGAATGCTGAGCAGAGTCTGCATATGACTATTTTTTTTTTTTTAACCGACTTGCATGAATGTGCAAATATTTTGTTTATCTTGGATTTGCAGGGAAGCGTGGCGGAAAAAAGGACAATGCAAAGTGTAGAGGCTGTCCTGAGCCAGATCGATTTTCAAGCTCGCAGGGGAAATTATTTGTCACATGAAGCACAGAACGCAAAAAAATAAAAAATAAATAAAAAAAATAAACCACAAAAGAGAACAAATGAACAAATAACCATCTCTGACTGATGGAGGAGTGGAGTGAGTTAGCTCTTGGCACCTACATCCAATTCCTCATTATTCACTTGCAACTCTGCCTCTTGCATGCAGCCAAGACTCAAGCAGGACAAAAAGCTTTAAGAGGCAACCATCAGCCCTACTTCTGTGAAAATGCATGCTTAATTAGAACGGGGAATTACTGCTTTACTTCCTTCCAAAGAACATTTTCACAGCAAATAAGACAGAGCTCCAACAACAATGAGCACAAACTTTTTACACCTCACACAGATGAACTTGGCCCTAATCAAGACTGAGTCTAATTTTAACGTGTTTGAACGCTTGCGACGCGAAAGCAACAATTAATTAACAGACAGCACATTATGGAGGCAAAGGGGCAGAGAAGCAACCTTGGAGCATCTGTTGTGGTTGTAATTAAAAGTCCTCCTTTGTCTCCTCGTCATCGAACATCTCCCAGTGGTGATGTTACCAAACAAGTGCAGCTCCAGCGACAGGCGGAGTCTCATGCAGCAAATCAAAGCTTTTTTACACCAATTTGGCTGCTTTAATACATTAGATCTTTCCCGTTCAAAAAGCTTTGTGCTCTGAAACACATGAGTGCAGCTTGATTTTGTGTATTCAAATTGATGCTTTGGAAGGAGGAAAATGGCGTCTGATGGTTTTGGTGGGAAAAGGCAAAATTAGCTCTCTTCATTTAAAATTGAGTACATATGTCCAAATTTGGGAGGTTTGTGTTGTAACTGGATCACACAAGTCACTTTGCTTTCTCATCTCTGGTTGATGCCAAAGAGTTGGACAGAAGTAGACGCCAAGGTTACATCTGGGCTTGTAACAATTATGATATATGATTGTTTTAGAGAAAAAGGGCAAAAAGTTGTTTTTGAATGCCAAAGGTGATAAAATTCAAGATTTAATTCAGGAAAGTCTGTAAATCTAATCAAACATCAACTATCCTAATAAAATCCTGAGTTAATTTAGAGATGTATATTTCCAGGAAAGCATACATTTCCTGAAAGGCTTTATGTTGGTCAACGTTTCACCAAAACACGGGAATGACCCGTACGGGTGCTGAGGGTCTTTGGGTTGTCTGAGTACAAAGTTGCAAAGTTGCTGAGGGTCTTTGGGTTGTCTGAGTACAAAGTTGCACGCACCTCTGATATCCGGATGATACTGTTATACGGCGCCCTTATTATAAACTCTAGTTGTTGGAAGTGTGCATGCACACACCATGTGCGAATGGAGTGTGAACTTTGCCCTGATTATTCAATCATGTGAACAGCACTAACGGGCTCCTTGCACAATTAGTGTTTTGGAGTGTTTGAAAAAGACCAATCTGTCCAGCACACCTGCGTCCCACCTACTTCCCACTTACTTACTCCATTATGTTGTATAAGTGTTCACTATAACCTATCGCTCGCCGCATGCCCATAGAAAAGGATGCGAATCAACATTTTTGTGCTACAGACTCGATGAGAAGTCTACGATATTTTGTGAGGACTACTCATGTGCCTTGTACAGATTTGCCCATTTTTCACCTGCTGACCACCCGTAAGACCAGTTAAGACAAAAGCTACATTCACGCCGCCTTTTAGAAATGATTTAAATTAGATCAAAGTGGTTTATTACAAGCAATGACATGCATAACAATTTACAAAGGTTTACATCCTTACAAAGTCATGTCAAACACAGAATAATTAGGAATCAATTGAGAGATTGCTTGAAAGGGAGTGGGAGGAAGCCAACTTATAAATTCCCTCCCAGGTTCTACCATAACATTTTACATGAAGGATAATTTTCCGGTTCATAACTTCTATTTAGATATTGATACCTTACCAACACAGATTCATGTCATTAGGAATCCTTAAGTATCAATAAATCACATGAGCTTTTAAACAGACATAAGACTTTTTCAGAATTCATCATAGCATATGAAGATCAAGTATCAAAAATATCTGCAGAATATTTTAACAGAAAAATCACTATAATAAATCCAGTATCAAAAATGTAGAAAATATTCAGATTGCGTCATTATGCTTTTCATATTTGCATTCAAGCATTCAGTTCCAAGAAAGGTTTATTTAATCATAAGCACACACTTCCGCAAAAACTCTCCGGTTTATAGGTAGCGTCTTGAGGCACCTCACGATTCGATTATGATTCAAGAGGCAACCATTTGATTCTGAAACGATTATCAATGCAGCTTCCAATCATTATCTGAGACTTGGAGGACATGAGATTTTAGCCAGTCTTCGATTATTAAATGAGCAGATATTGTAAAGTATGATTCTGTGGCAAATGAATTCCAAGCTGCCTACGGTAATGCTGTCCTGTCGGCTGTCACAACTGCTGCCGTGACTTCAGCTTTCATCTCAGTATAAACTGCCGGGTCGATCATGTTGGTGAAGAAGCGGCGTGTTGGGATGTGGTATCTCAGCTCTAACATATGGAGAAACATTTAGAAGCCCTTGTTCTCCATCACAGAATACGCTTTCAAGTCCTTTGCTATTACAGCTCTGGTTGACTTCCATATTCGCTTGGCCTTTTCAGACGATTGTGGAAGTTTCTTTGGAAAATCCAATATATTTTTTTGACCGTTGGAAGTGCTTGCAGCAGAACTTGTTAAAGCCACATTCAGACTGGTAGCACCAGACTGGTTTCTACCCTCTTCCCCCTTCGGATTGAACCGTACGATGTGATTTGGCACATTTGTTGCGTTCCCTACAAATGTAATTTTGGTCCGACAGAACTTACACACTTACAACTTACATACATGACTTTGATCCAAAGCCAACTGGCCGTCAATACTGAAGTTGGGTCAGTATGACGCGATCTGCAGAATCAGCCATGTTTGTGTGCTTTTCCAAAAATGTCTGAGTGAAAAACTCAAATTATATCAATTTTGCGATTATTTATTATTCATAAAACAATTCAGAATGGTTAATGAATTGTACTCGAAACATCTACTGATCGATAATTTCCCCCACCCTTAATGAGCAGCTATGCAAGTTTCTACGATTTTCCACCTCTATGTACAAAATTAAAGCAGGTCAAACTTTGACCAATCAGAGACTTCAATTTGGTTGTATGGATTAGGGTTAGTGACGTTTGGATGGCATCCCTTCTAATTTACGGAAGTGCCAACTGTTAGAAAAGGGATTCCGGGGGAGAAAGGAATAACTGTGGTTCATGTCCGCTTGAAATTCTATGACACCTAGTCATATAAGTTTTTAAGACTTTAACCAAGTCTTTAATATACATAGGAATAGAGCTTTGAAAGAAAAAGTTTCGAGCAAGATTCGCGAGATTTGAACCACTACGGCATTTTGCACCAAGTTTCCCCGATCTGTATATGGCGGACTCGCGCTAGTAAAAAAAAAAAGAACGTGTGTTTAGCCTAGTGTGAACGTAGCTTAAGGTTTAAGTCTGTGCTGCTGTTATGTGTGGTGTTTGCATTCAAAAAGGGGAGAGTTGGATGCAGTGCCATCAAAGCTCAGTCCAAGACAAATCCTTTGCAGACTGGAAACAAGAATTAGCTCAAAACCCAATTTTCCCAAAGGGGAAAAGTTCAGGAAATTCTGGGCATCAAAGAACACGACTCTAATTAAGCTCTCATAGAGCGCTTTCACACTGATGTGCTAAATATATCCTTTTTTTCCTCTGCTCAGCTAAATGCTTTGACCACTCCGGTGTCCATGCTGATAAATCAACGAGTCTCTTTTCAAAAACACGAAGTCGCAGTTCAAAGGCAGTTCAGTACCTGCAGCCCTAAAGTGGGGGCCTCACTGTTGGCTCATGTGATTCCGCCTGCCTTCACGGGAGCACCGTGAGCGTGCTGCTGCTTAAAGCTGCCACATTCAGTTCAGCACAAAGCCAGACAACACCTGCAGTAAAACAGGCTGAGAAACCAGACGATTTTTTCCCCAGATTTATTGGATTAAGAAGCTTTCTGACACGTTTGCAGTCCTTTAATGGGCTTTACACAAGAAACAAAAGAAGGTGACAGACAGTGAGGGGTGGCTGAGCTCATAAACTTATTATAGTGCTGCTTCAACCTTTGCCAATATTTGGCCATTTCATGCTCAGCATAAGCAGACAAAAACACACTCGATAGTTCTAAAAACAACTTGTGAATCTCAAGGATTATTTGTCAATTTGAAGGTGAAATGAGGGTAGTTATTTTTTGTAATGACCCCAGCTTTATCCAAAGAACATGGGAGCTTCAAGGAATATGCCCGTGGAAGTGCACATGGCACCATTTCAGGACGAAAAAGGAAACAAAGCCTCTGTAGAGTCTGGACTGCCCCAGTCCTCATTAAGAAAAACAGATTATCTTATCAAAGACGTGTCAAATTTTAAAGATGCCATAGTTATAAGGTCACCGAGGGACCTGGGCTAACCTCTTTTCAACTGAACGCCTCTGAAGTTAATGGTCAACCATCTCATGAGCCATTAGCTAAATGGAACTCTCAGGCTATGAATTTAAATAAAACTCATATTGAAAATGCATGGGCCTTTGAACCTGTCATGTATGAGAAGTACGAGCAAAAATGTATTCCAGGACGTACAGACACGCCATTTTTCTGACTGCATGAATGAATAATTCCTGGTCCTGCATCATTACCTGAAATGCATGGGGCGTGTCGTCCACACAGTACACCCTGAGGGTGAAGCCCAAAGAGCTGCCGGTATCGGGGCCACCAAACACGGCCAGTCTCAGCCGCTTGGCTGCCTCTTGGTTCAGAGGCTCCCCCACCAGCGCGTAGCGACCTGGCTGCCCCAGCAGCACGTGGCACCTCTGGGCCTCCAGCAGGCAGTAGCAGCTCGTGCTCTCCTCATCCGCACACATCACCTCCTGTTGAAGCAAGACCAATGTCAGCAACACGATAGGCCCTTGGAGGAGATAAATCCAAGCTTTTTGACTGTTTATAGATGACAGAGGGGGTTTGATGTCCCTGACTGGCTTATTTTGGAGCATGCTGTGGCTGGTTGGAGAAGAAAAAAAGAACATAGGAGAAACAAACAACCCTGGCAATTCTGACCCGTCAGGTCGACCCATTTTCACTCCCAAGTTCTCATGTATTGATGCGTGGTTAGGAGACCTCTGTGTCCAAAATTGACGCTTCGGGTGTACCCAACTCGTCGTTTTTCAAATCAAGGCTCCTTAACCTCCAGGCTGCCAACCGGTACTGGACCGATATCAGACCGCACCGGCACCCTACTCCTAACCATAACCAGATAGCCCAACACTTACCATAACCTGGTACCGGTTCCACATGTGGTACCAGTTCCAGACGTGGTCCGGGTTAGGGTACCGGTACTGGACGCCTCCCAAGGTTCGGTCCGCATTTTTCACAGCGTCCGACAAAACGACTAGACCCCTGATTTAATCAGAACAGCCGGCACGTCGAAAAACCACAAGTTGGGGGCGTCAAAGAGTGACGCAGAGGGATCTGAGTCAATATGTGATGACTTAGGAGTTTCACCTCACCCACTTTTGAGAACAATTTCAAACCCTTTAACATCTGAGCTTTAGCTCCAGTTTTGACTACGTAATCCCAGCTGAAGTGGAGCATATCCAACCTGCGCTGAACAAAAACCCTTTACAGTAATGAACTGCTAACAAAATCAATATAAATCAATTTATTCTATGAAAAGTCCCCCTTTCTCCGCATCAGAATCAGCTGATTCACGGCAATCCCATAAACAGTCAAGGATTTACGGTATATCAAAGAATGCGTGTTATTTAAGTGTTGCTGGCAACATTTCTGGTGTTCAAGGGTTAACTCTTATTACAGAGGTGAAAAAAGGTTTTAATTTTGCTTTTTGTTGTTAAGTTGGACCAGTTGACATTGCATTAGGTGGAAACAGACGTACAGGACAACAAAACAAGACTGAAGATTGTTTTAACCCTTTAAAACTGGTGATGTCACCAGCGATTCCTAAACCAGTGTTTATCAACCTTTTTTTAGCCGAGGTACCTATTTTCATTGACAAAAATCTTTAAACAATCTCACATGCATGTTTTAGTTATAATTGAAGCATAAATTGCGATACATGTCAATAACAGTTTTCAACTAAATTAGTTTAAAGTTTATCCAGGTTGTTATTTTCCCTCCAGTGTCATGTAACCTCACAAAGAAGAAAATCAAAATAATGAATGTTTTCTAAAGAGATTTTTTACGCTTTGCTTTGTTTATGCCAAAGCAACTGCAATTTTGAACAATTATGGAATGAAAACAGCTGAATCTGGACAGACTCACGTCTTTAAGTTTGATTATTTTATGCGCTTTTAATACGATCTGATAACTAAACACAATCTTGAGCTGCTTTTTTGTTGGAACTGAGAAATGTTGAGCCATGTCCACACCAGGAAGTGAGGACATTAAACAAGTGTGATTGATCAAACTGATGACGTTTTGCTCAAACCTCCAAGAATGATTGGTAGAGAGTGTTTAAGGAATGGGACTTTTTTAAAGCAGCTATTAGCTAAATCATGGTACCGTCATTCTTATCGAAAAATCATTAATCGAATAAAATAACCACAATGTAAATAGTATTTTGTGATCTTTCAAATCCTAACTACTGTTTTATCAGGAGGCTTTTTGGAAGAACACAGAGCTGATATCCTGGCAATGGTAAATGTTTTTAGATCAGTGAACATGAACAATTTTTCACAGACCATCTCACAGCACAGCAGTGTGTCGTGGGAGATGGTCTGGTGTTCTGGTGGTTAGATGGTTGGAAAACACTGGCCTAAATAATGTTTTCTCTTTGACATACGGCAACTTTTTCGACTGATTATGAGCATGAATCAGCTGACTCTGACGCGGAGTAAAGCGGCTTTTGCCGGCATATGGTTAATGGCACAAAACCTGGTTTTCTCCGTGACAGAATCGGCTGATTGTGTAAACACTTCACTATTAAAGTGTTGCATATCAGTGCAAATCGGCTTCACTCCGTTTCAGAATCCGCTGGAATTAACTTGAAGACCCACCCAAAAAATCTTTTGACACTTGTAGAAGCGTTCCCAGTGGTCTTTAAATTTTGATTTTGCCGTTTCTTGCCAGAATAAAAAAAAACCTTTGTTGCTTCCTGGGGCATAGTTTCCTTCAAAATTTTCCTCTTATATGTGGTCGGGACTAACCCAAACCACCGTTTCCTCCCTGTAGCTGAGAGTTAGCTACCTTAAAGCCCCTCAAACCCCCAACCTAACACAACCGGTGCAACAAAAATGGCGAGCAATAGTTTGAGCAAGGTGCCAGCTCAGACGAGGAAAACAAAGACGTAGATGGATGTATTTGTCTCTAGACAGATGTATTAAAATGGAGTGGAGTAGGGAGCTTTGTGGTCTGCCCAGCGTATTTTCTACGGAATCATTTTCGTTTTTTCCAGACAGCATTTTTTCAACTGCTCTTGATTCACAATGATTTGAATAAAGAAATACTCAGAAATTCAATTTTTATCTTCATTTTCTTCATATATTTTTCCATAATCAGAAAAATTCTACAAGAACATGTTAAAAACACTAAACCACTATTTTCAGTAGAAAAGGTCTTTAATTGCATAAACAGTTGAAGTTACGGCAGTCAAAAGAATGTCAACGTTGAGCAAAAACTGCGGTGTTAAAGAGTTTACCTGCTGCCACCAAAACGTCCGCTAGCATTACCTTACTGTCTTTTGGTTGGCGTAAATTCTTGTCTCAATTAGAAAGCTTTCACATGATTACTAAATGCACACTTTGGTCTGTAAAGAGCAGGTGGCAGTCCTCTAACTTTCCATTAGACTTGCACTTTAACAAAATGAAAATGTAGGGAACCTTTTACAACATGCAAAGGTTCTTTAGACAGGCCTCAACATCAACCCGGCCGTTTACAACAGATAAAAACAAAGATTTTTTCATAATAAAAAACCTTCCTTGATGACACATTTAATGAGTTCAATGTGTCATGTTTTGTATCTACAAGGACAAATATGTCTATTTATGATTAGGAGTAACACTTGCATTTGTATGTGGATGTATATGGATATTCTTTTATGTCCTTTTGCAGTGAAGTCTTCATTAATCATCCAATGTTAGATGTACATCTCTTTTGTTTGTCTTCTTTACTATTTTTTGATTGACACCTTGAAATATTTAAAACTCCATATGACCGCATGGAACAAATTTTAATGAAAATAAACATTGCATGAATGCCATCTGCTCTAAAAAGGCATGTTCAGTTTGGCATGTTCCATCAACTTTCAGGCCCATTTGCTTGTATCTGTGACGTCATTTATCAGCCTGATAAAAAACTGACAATCCATCCCAGCTTTTTTAATAGCTTTGATAACAAAGCAATTAGATGAATAAAATGTTATAAAATAACAGCAAATGAACACAAAGAGGCTTGTATTTAACCAAAAGATCGTTGGCTGCACTTCCTTTCCACCTGGAAACCTCGGAAAACGTTCAGTAAATGAATTCTAGCAGATGAAAAACAGATGGTAATTCAGGGTTGTGACAGAACAAAGTAGCGGGGAGCAGTTTTGGCCAATTGCTGATTAGTCCTCGCCTTGTGCTGAATTCTCCCTGAATGGCTTTTGACTCATAACTGTGACCCAACGGTCCCCTCTGCGTACGACCCAGCGGAGGCATGGAAAGCAATGCAAAGTAATTTAGTGGCCCGCAGCTTCTTAAGCCTGCCCCATTAACGCTGCAGCATACATGACGGATCACCATGAAATAGCGCAACCAGCCGGGGAGAAATGATCGAGTCAAACAAGTGTTAAAAAAAAAGCGCAGGTCTAAATGGGAATGGCGCTGAGAGGCAGACGGGGGTGAAAGAGAGGAGCGAAGGGGAAAGGAAGGAGAGGAAGACGGATGGCAGAGAAAGACATTATTCTCCCATTATATTACTAATTCCAGAGATTAGGTTTTGAGTAAGCATCCTTTCCCAGATAACGGGCTCATTATTTCTCGGTGACAGAGATGGGCCACGGCGTTACATTCGAAGAAAATGCTTTCTCCCTGAACCTGCTTTCATCTTTCTGCCGCCGCCCCTCTCTGGCGACTTTCTTCCTGTTCCTTTCTCTTTGTTGGCATAACCCTCCCCCCCCATCCCCCCATCCCCTACAGTGATGGGTATTTTCATAGCTCCCCTTTGTGCAACTCGTCTGCTGGTAAATTACAAGTAAATGTCACACGGAGTGAAAGGGCTGGGCTGGGGAAGAGTCACAGACCCCCCTGGAGTTCAGGAAAACTGAGGTCGCTCTGACACCATGAGATCTCTCCGTTTTTTTTTTTTTTGGATGAGTTTAGTAAAACATTAAAGACGCATTTCAGACGTGTGGACCAAGAAAGCACGCGAGAGAAAGCAGAAGGTGTTAGATTTACTGCCTCTGTGAGGCCAGAGCTGCTCCCCAGGACAGAGCCAAAGAGCTTCAGAGGTGTTATTTTACGAAAATAAAAAGCGTGATGCATTTTGAGTTTTAAATCTTTCAGAAAGCTGTCCTTCTGATGCTGGAGATCATACCTGTAAAGAGAGAGGACTTTTAGCGGCCTTTGAAATTTAACTCTGCGTGTGTCGGTTCATTTTATTTTGAAAGAGCCAAAAAGGTCTCATCGAATATATTAAAATCCTGTCACGATTGGCTCTTGAACTGCACAGGAACGATCAATGAGCACAATTAAACTCCGTCAGAAAAAATTGCTTCTTTTGTTCAACACAAAGAGAAAAATCAGCGGTAAATTATTGGCAGAAAAGAAAAAAAAAGATCCTTTTAAGCACAACTGTCATGCTTTTCTAATGAGAATGATAAAAGTGGACTTTGCAGAGGGATTTAGAGAAGTAGTCAGAATACCGTTAATATCATCATTAATCTTTGGTTCGATCAGAGATGTCTTTTAGACCTTAAACTCCAGGAGGTAGTCTTTGAAAGAAAAGATCTCCTGCAGGATGACAAATCTGAGCTGGCAACCCTGAAATCAGCTCTGCGCTTGCATGACTAAACTCCAGGATGAAAATGCATCGTCAAAGTAGGTCATAGCAGCTTTTCAGATCATACCTGAATCTGTTCAACGGTGTCATTTCAAAGCAACAACCTCAACCTGTTGTGCAGACTTGAAGAGGAGCAGCTCTCACCTCCCACTTGTTGTCCAGGATTTGTCTCTTTAACCGGATGGTCCAGTTGTCGGCAGAAACCTCTGCACAATGTGCGATGGTCATGGCCACGGAGCAGGACAGGTCCAGCCCCGGTGGGCCGTATGTGACCGCAGGGCTCAGGAAGACCTCTGACCCATCCTCAGACAAGGCGCTGCGTAAACACAAGTCCCATCATTTAGCATTTATGCAAACGTTCATTTTTAGATCATCTGAAAATGGCAGACTGTGTCTTTGATAAACATAAGGGGATGAGTATTCCGAGCGTAACCTCTGCATAAACAAACTCAAATCCTTGGACACTCTTAATGAATCAGTGCCTCACTAGCTGACACACAGATAGAGGAAAATTAAAGCACCAAGACTAATGGACGGTGAGGCCGGGGAGGACAGGCTTTAGCGCGGAGCGTGTAAGCTCGGTGGGTCGATGGAGCTTATGAAGCCTGCTCTGGCCAGCCTGGTGACAGATTAGCCAGGCCAAGCTGCTCTTGGCCAGGGGCCCAAACTTGGCTGGAGGCCCTAAAGACTGAACGCAATCGATGGGACCACCATCAGTCATGCAGCTGGCCCGGCTGGATACCCCACAAACGCAGGACACAGCGCCGGAGCTGTTGTCTCTGCAGCAGCATGGCAGTTCTAGGCATCATTAATAAAACCGAGGAGGGGACAGAGCCTGACGTGCACACAAACGTGGACAAAGGAGGTGCAAGTAATGACAAAAAGCCTCCAAACAGATGCATTCAATGTTACATTTGAGAGGTTTTTTTTATTTTCAGCTGTTTTACAGTACAGTCGTTTATCAGCTTCTTCTCATTTGAGTTCCTGAACCTTTATTAAGGAGAATAGCTTAAACAAAAACAGAGAAGCACAGACAGCTAAATCTTACAAAAAAATCAGATGCAGGAGATTTAACTTTTAGGATGATGCAAAAATAATCAAAACTGTATTTTTGACCAATTGACCCCAATTGATTACATCGATGACACAGTGAGTTTAATGATCTGATTTTACTAGTATTTCTTCAAGGGCCCTTCAAAATAAATCCCATTCGGGTCAACCTAAAGCCACTGACTATATATTAGTTAGACTGTGACCCTTCCCCATTGGCGTTCTAAACAGGAAGTACCCGCTGGTCCAAGAAGCCAACATTCTATGGAGTTTTATTGAGAAATAAGCAGCTTTTATTCAGTCATTCTATTTGTCAGAATAGCCATTCATGTTCTTACTAGCTGTTTGCTACATATTTCAAGTTATTCAAGTTATAAACCGGCCAATCAGATGGCTCATTAAAAGTGGGTGGCTGCTGGCCCGCTTTGGTGGTAGATGTGTGGACTTCAAACAAGCCATAGAAACCTTGACTCAGACGTTGACTCATGTGGCTCCAACGTGGCGGTGTTTGTATTGCAAAAAAATGGCAATTGAATTGACTTGATTTTGTCAAAACTGGAAGTGCCCATTTCGTATGGATGGCGTCACACTCACGTGTTCTAGTTGACATATACATAACGGCTAAAACTCAGTCTGCACATGGTGGTGACCAAGTGAACAGACTTTGATCAAATCTTTTTTCATCACAAAGTCAAACTCTTATCCTGTTTTATTTTTGAAAACTCTCTTTTAGAAATGTGATACTTTTTGCCCTCTGTGGTGGAAATTTTAATACAAATCTGCTTATGGACTGAAGCCTGTTTGTGAGCTGAAGTAACCTAAGACAGCTGCAGTTTACCAAGTAAACACAAGGAGCATTTTACAAATGTCACTAATGATTTTTCACTACCATGTAAAATGGTCTAGTTTAAAGTGAAAAACAAAACATTCTTAGCCTCTGTAGCTACTTCTATTTATTTACGATGGTCTTTGACCTCACATTTGACCTCAAAACTATGCACAAAGAGCGGCGTGAACTTTTGACTGAAAGATGACTTTGTCCCTTCAAACAAATCAAAGGTTAAAAAAAGTTGCTTAAAAGTGTGAGACATTGTAATGTTCTTTTCTGCACTTTTCTGATGAAAATGAGCTCTTATCATATTCTTGTTTTTTGATGATAGAAAAACATATATTCAAAAAACAAAATTGAAAGTCTGTTACTAATACTCACCCTATACTGTAGTCACTTTAAAATGTTTTATGCTGTAAAATGGAAATGTTCCCATTATGGAACAAAGGGTTAACTTTTATCATCTTGTTTAATCTAAAATCATTTTTTACATTGAAGATGTAAAATGCAGGTTATGTGATGTAGAAAACATGCTGCCCAAGCCACAAGCTCCACTTGCAGACAACTAAACGACGACCATGTACGTCTTTGTTTTCATCGTCTGAGCTTGCATCTGGATCAAAACTGGACGGCTGGATAGCTCCAATATTGCTCACCATCTTTGCTGCATCTGTAATGTTGGGCTGGGGGTGTGAGGGGCAATTACATGTAAAAACAGAAAGCTCTCAGCAAAGCGGAGGGGAACGGGAGGTGGGGTTGCTGTGCGCCAACTTTCCTCAACACAACTCTTGGAACGCTTTGACAAAAGATGATCGGAATTGGACTTTAAAGTATGAACTGGCTAAAGGAGAAAGGAGGTAATGGTAAAAGGGAAGTTTTGTGGGCTTGCTAAAGTGATTACTTCTGTATTGTTTGATTTTTTGGGAAAATAAAGCCCTTCCACTGCATGTGTTAGTAGTTTTCCATCTTTGCATTAATTAGCAGTAAAAGGCTTGACAGTGAGCGTGTGTCTTGAGTGCTGACGGGTTACCATGTGGCACGGCGTGTTATTGAGCTCGTCTGGCTCCTTCTCCCGTCCTCCCGGTTTCTCGTGCTGTGTGAAGCTCTTACCGACTGACACACCACAATTAAAAGAGCTGCTGTCTAAATATAAACCCCCACACACACCCAGGAAGCACTCTGGCCATGCGGCTGCAGTTTTCTGCTAATCAGCCCCGGGCTGGAGGAAACCAAGGTTACCTGCTGCTGTGAGTGTGGTAATTAGCCAGACTGCCTGTGTGCAAAGATTAAAGATGATTATTTAGCATCCCTGATTGTGTTTACCAGAACAGATCACTCAGTGATGGTGGCTGGATTCCGGTTAATAGTTAAGCACAACACGCTTGGTTTACAAAATAAAATCCCACAAAGTAGACTTTTTGTGTTTTCACATAAACCCTAAACTCAGCTTTGAGTTGTGATCTTAATTAAATGAGACAGACCCTCAGTGGAAGATAATGCAGTATTGTTTGTTGCAGCAATGAAGAAAAAAAAAAGTGATTCTGCCTTTGCTGCTTTGGATTTAATCCACTGAACATGATGTGAACAGCTGTGGCATGACAGCGCTTTCTATCAAAGAAATAGTCCTTATGAAAACTGCTGACAGCGCTTTATTTTATTACTAACTTGTCAGATGTTTATACCTAACACTTGTCAGCGCTCTGTACTCTTGTGCAGCCTTTCATGCAAGCCAAGAAGTTAATGAAATAAAAAAAATAGATGCTTTTACAGCTGGGTTTTGAGCAACAAGATATTTTAAAGGGTCCCCACTGTGAGCCTGAATTTCCACATCACTATTAGTTTCTAGAATAGCTCAATATATTGATTAAAAAGCAAAATATGTTTGATTCATAATGTTAACAAAACCCTAAACATAAAAAATGCACATTTAAATGTAATGTAGTGCCTTTTAAATTAAATTAGTGTGCAAATATGGTTTAAAAAGGAGTGAGGGCGAAGGAGGATGATTGGCTAAGGCGGTTAAAGGTAAATGAAAATGATTGGTGTTAAAGGGGTGGAGTCAGAAGTCCATACAAATAGACCCTCCAATGTCTTCATTTACCTCGTCTAAGCTGCCAGCTGCCACAAAACTGTGCGGCTGGATGGCTCTGATATTGCTCGCCATTTCTGTTCCTACGCTATGTTATCATGGGCTTGGGAGTTGCTATAAGTTAGCAGGGGAGAGTGTACACAAAGAGGCTAATCTCTGCGCTAATTTCAGCACCACAAAGCAAATGTTATTTTTCTCTGTGTTTTTGATATCAAAGCATAAACTTTACTTTGAGGTGTGATTTTAATTAAATAGGACAGGCTTCCAGACTGGAAGTTAATGCAGTTTTGTTTGTTGCAGTAATGCCCACAATTCAGACAACTTTCTACTTAGCTTCTGCTGATCTGCAGAAAAGATGTCTTAATAAACGACACAGGCTTTTTGATTTTGGCTTAAAACGGCATAATCATAATTAAAAGACCACTGGGAACGCTTTGAAAATAGATCAGAGGATGATCAAAGTGGGTCTTTACTTTTACCTGATGACTCTTAATTCATAAAATCATGGTTTTAGTGATGAGGACATTTATTCTGCAGGTTTTTGTCTCCCTAGACAAAAACGAGAAGCCTCAGAGCCAAAGACAGAAGGAGGCGACTTTCCAATGCAGCAGAAAAAACAAATTTTCCCAATGAGTTCCTCCTACGCCAAAACAACGGTGCTCGAGCATCAGCGTCCCGCTAATAGGTATTTGTGCATTAAGGTCTGCCACTGCTCTACTTATGGTTAGTGCCAGGGTTGGAGCACACTTCTGCAAAGATTGTTTTTAAACTGTGAGGAGGTTTTGCAGCTGTGATATTAATGACTGTGTAAACAAAAACTAGCAGATGGGCGGAGGGTCGCTAGCGCCACTGAAAATAACATGCAGATGGCTCAGAACACCGCCGTGACAGTTTATGCATGATGTTTACTTGTTTTTTTATGCCTCACTTCAAGAATTTCACAATAGATTGTGTCTATTTTCACCCGGCACTAGCATAAAAGCTCAATAGGCAACAGGTGGTGTCATTTTTCACAATCATTCTTAGATATAAAAAGTGGGATGCTTCATTTACTTCCTGATGTCTGGTGTGCTACTGCAAAACAGTATTTGTTAGCCACTGATTTTGGAAGGTGTCTCATTTAAAAAAAAAAGAGAGATGTCTATTACGTTCATCATATGCACTTTAATTGTGAGAGACTGATTGTAAAAAGAATCCTCAACATTATATTGTAGGATTTTTGACGCATTTTTCTTAAACAATGGTGCATTAAAGTAGAATTTAGTATCTACAGAGGTCTGTTACTTCTACTTTAAGAAGCTCCTCTATCCTCCTCCGTATTAGTCACCTGTATGAACTGGACATCTATATATAAGACACCTGCCCGCACCCTTAATCAATCAAACTACCACTTCTCCACCATGATCAAGACCAAAGAGCTGTCAAAGGACACGACGGACAAGATTGAAGACCTGAACAAAACTGTGATGAAACAATCTATGTTAAGCAAGCAGCTTTGTAATAAGATGTTAACTGTTGGAGCAACTATTAGGAAATGGAAAAAAAAAAATTAATTGACAATCTCCCTCCACCTGTAGATCCATTACTGGTCTTACCTGGTGGGGTACAAATGATCTATAGAACGTTGAGGAAACAGCTCAGAACTACACAAGGGAACTGGTCAATGACCAAAAATGGACCAAATTTATTATCATCTGCTGTTTTATAGCCACTGTAACAGAGCAATTTTCCCCTTCATGGGATCAACTAAAGTTCTACTTATCTATTTCAACTAGAAACTACAGTGAGTAAACTTGGTGAAGACCTTAATCATTGACAACCAGGGTTAGACTACAAAGTATTGAAGTGAACTTACTGACCTTTTTTTTTACTACAGGTTTGTTTCAGCTTGTTTTTTTTAAGGTTAAACTGTTCTAAACTGGAGAAATAAACCTTTTAAAAAAACCCTGATGCACATGGTGCCAGAAGTGAACCTCTGACAAGAAAAAGCTGTTTCAGATATTTGAACCTCAAGGTAAAACATGACAAAAAAATAAAATAAAATAACCCCGTGTAATAGCCATTTTCTGTCACACACCCTGGTTCTGTCCTTGGTCAACTTCCTGTCCCCTGCTAAGCTTGGAAAGATCACACACAGCAGCTTCTTGACATCCAGAGGACACGAGAAAGCTCTTGTGAGAACCTGAAACTGAGCCAGAGCTGATCGATTCCTGTTCTTTGTGAAGAAAAGCAACGCCTTATGTAGATGACCGAGGTTTGAATGCGAAGAAGGGATCCAATTTCTCCTGTGGACTCCGTGGCTGTCGAAAGATAGGCTTTGACTGACAGCCCGGCGGTGTGCGGCTCCTGCAGCTACTTAAACGACATCCGGAGAAGTAAACAGCATCAGGCTTATCAGAGCAAAGCAGCAGCTCGGAGGGCAGCAGCGCGGCTGAATCTCCGCGAGCAGCCCACTAACCGAGCTCTGAGAGGCTCTCTGACCTTGGATGTGTCGCCTCTCCCCCACGACCTCGAGCACTTTTAAGGGTGAGGTGATCTGACCGGGGAATCGGAGACGGCACTAGATGTCACTTTTGATTCTCCCTCAGAAAATCACGTTTCACTAAGAGGCGCAGGCAGCTGGCTTGCGTCGTCAGGGCGATATCTGTGCCAGTAGGGATTGACACAGACACACCGACATTATCATAGCGTCTGCTTTAAATCAAGAACATGTCCAAAAACTGACTTCTGTTTGTCACATACCTTTTGAGGCTCTTGCTGCAAGCTAGTCGAAGGTATTAGATTTCTTTTTTTCAAACAGTTGTTATCTGCCTTTCCATTTTCTCCCTGAGCAGGAGCTTTGTGAGCTTCTTGACAACAAAGTTGCAGAAATAGGCTTCTGCTGCATCTGAATTCTAAAGCATATCATGCTCAGGCTCAGTGCATCTAACCAAAAACAGATCAATATCAGCCATTATTTTGACTTCTCACACCGGCCAAAGCGGAAGAAGATAAAGTCATAGTTACATCTACAAACAGAAAGCAGGCTGGCAGAGTGCTGAAGTGGATTTTCCTCTGCTGAGAGTTCCTTTAGGCTGCAAAGCAATCTGTCTTAAGCTGCCAATGTATTTGTGACACATCATGTCTTCCCCTGTAGTGCCTGCAAGAAGAAGAGGACCACATGGGGGCTGGGAACACGGGCATCTGCATATCAGCGTGCAGACGTGTTTATCTCGGAGTGTTTGTGCGTCTTGGAGGAAGATGGATGAGAGATGCAAAGGTCTGAGAGATCAGAAAGGAGAGGCAGAAGAAGCCGGCTGGGAAGTCCCTCACCTGCAGTCCTCCTGGCTGATGCTCATGTACATTTCCCAGGTAGTGTCTTCTGCGATCCCCCCGTGAGGCACCAACAGACTGATTCCTGCAGAGGAGGAGAGCATGCGAGGGCTGATCATCACACAGGCGTGCGCGCGCCGCATGCACCTGTTCGGCTGTCAGCTCGTTTTACTGAGGGTGACAGCCGCCAGGGTGACGGCCGCGGAAAAAAGGTGATGGAAGCAAGTCTCAAAGGCCTTGTGAATCAGAGCTGCCAGCACAGTCTTTGTTATAATCCGACAGACACACACCGACTGTCTCCTTCTTAAACACATGAGCATAGACAACATTGTACGGTATCATAAACAATTACTGCCAATCTGGCAGTAGATAAAGGACCTCGAGGGACAGGATGATGAATGTAGGCCACGAAAAAGAGCCGCCTGAATAATGTAGCAGACAGAGCAGTGAAGGTTTACATCAAACCACTCTGCATCTCTGCATGTAAGCTGAAATGCATAGCAAGCACACAAGAATCAGGTGTTTTCTGTCGTTTTTTGATCTCCTTCAGATTTGTCAGGAGGCGTCTTTCATGCAATAGCAAGTTAATAACCTAAGTAAAGCAAGAAATCCATCTAGTGTGCCTAATCTCAGAGAGATGCACTCCTCGACTGTTAATTCCATGCTGAAATGAATGCATATCACAGCAGGAAGGTATCAAATTAAATTTCCTCACCTGTGTTCGGTACCACCAGCCTGCCTCCAGCATGGCCAAACACTGCCGTCGCTTTGTGCAGAGGCCTGCTGGGAGTCAGAGACACCGGCGGGGTGAAAAGGTTTTTGCCTCTTATACCTAGTGTGGTCCCCACAGCAACCCCTCTGTAGTCTGGCGCCAAGCCTCGTGGAAATGTCTGAGGGTGGGACATGACGTGGTACTCTGCCCTTTCTGCGGCCCCTGCGGACACAATGAAAGCGCTGAGCGCCAGGCGGACTCAAAAGTCAGTTCAAGCCCTCTGTGGCATCAGGATCACTCAGCTCTTCCATCACAAACAGACTCATTTTGATCCAAAATCAGATTTATTTAAATTCAAAAAGTTTTTAGTTAAACCGATCTCTTTCCAGCTGACTGTTTACCAAACCAGTCACTGTCAAGGTTTTCGCCTCCAGCTGAAACAATATAAGCCTTGGGCTAAAGAAGGAGCAACACTTTGCATTGAAAGAGCTAGAGGGGCGGAGTTTGTGTTTCAAGCTGCAAAGACCCCATGTAAAATATAAATAAAGAATTGAGATTCAAGTCCGGCTTTAAACCACTGAGACACTGGGGTTTAACAGAATGACTGAAGATGCACAAGGAATGACCTCAAGGACACTATGTGCATGTCCATTGAGAAGCAGGAAGCTGCTTATCATAATGCAACGTTAAATACTCCAGAAAAAGGTAATTTAAAAAAACAATTAAAGGCGTCGTATCATTCTGCTTTAGGGCAATCAAATCCTTGGTCTTTATACATATTTACACTAGTTCCTCGTAGTTTAACAATGATCATATTTGTAGTTGATGATATGACTTTGATATTGGTTCATTTTGAACAATCCGGTTCACAGACCTAAAGGACGTCTTCATTTTTAAATTAAAAAATGAAAAAAAAAGTACTTGTCCCGTCCAACAGCTGAGCACACTGAAATGAGCTGAGAGCCTACTGTTACAATCGGAGGTTATTCATCTCTGGACACACAAGGTGTATATTTGTATAAACTCTGTTTGTAATTTAAACTAAACTTTACTTATATTGATTATCTTTGTACCCTTTTTTTGTTGGACCATGTGGAAAAGAAGAAGGGGGAAGAAAAGAAAGAGACAGCACAAAAGACAGGGGAAAAAGGGTCAGTTAAAGAAATTGGAGGACGATTACAGGGAAGGGGTAGACTCATAGAACAACAGGCAACACGGGCGTTGACGTAGCGATGCACCGCTGAAGCTGGCGTAGCTTTAGCATTGGTTTAGCAGTAGCGAGCTATTGCGAGCGATGATGTAGTGTTGGTTGCTTCAGCGTAGGTATAAGGCATACTGCGCATGCGGGCATCTCTCAAGCTCCATGGTGATGCAGTTTTTGTACTAATTCAATGTCCATTTCTCCCCGTATTTTTGGCCAAATACCGGTACCGCTCCGGCACCTCCATGACAACGCCACATCAAAGTTCATTGCTGCCATGGATCGCTGCTTCAACGCTCGACACAGTTCCAGCAACTGTTTGTTGCTTACTGGCTGTTTATTGGGAGTGCCCTCCTGGGTAGAGGTCAGCTCTCTTCTGATTGGCATTGGCATTACACTAGCAAGACAGTCTTTCCAAGATGGCAAACCATTTGGAGATGGGACAGAGTGTCTTCCTCGAACACAGAAATACAGATGGGCATATGGGTGGGGTCGGTGGGTTTGTAAATTATTTGGGCCGCCAATTGTTTTGCATCGGCTCATTTCTTTCACACATCAATATTGTATTAATAATTCATCTTCTGGTGAAATCTAAATGGAAAACAGCAAAAGATGAAATCACACAAAGAACTATGGTTTCAAAAGGAATTACTTTCCCATCGACTTGTCAAAAATGTCAAATTTACGTCAAAACAAACAGTAGGTCAGTGGACCCGTCAGTCCAGTTACTTTTCTTTTCCACAACAAATGGGACCTTTTGTTTTAGAATGTGACAAAGTTGGGCGACTGAAACTCCTGAAAATACATCCATCCCACTTCAGGCTTTATTTTCACTTCTCTAAATCCTGTGGATGACGTCAGAGATCATCTATCCAATGGTTTCAACTACACAAAAGAGCATCAACCATTGCTTTAAAGAAGTGACTTCAATGGAAACCAATGGGTTGTGCTGATAATGGGTCACACACCCCTGCATTTCACAGCCATTGTGCATGTATGCTAAAAGCCTGCACACTTTTCAAAGTTGAAAATCACTTTTGAGTCATTTGTTGATAAACCACTGCAATAATTTGAGTTCCTCTGACATATTTCTGACTTATCAAAAAAGGATCTATGGGGAAGTACTGAGTTCTGATCAGAATGTGACCAAAGTAAATGCCAAACTGGAAAATGTTTGGGTTGAACTTTGGAATGACGTCAAACAAAAGGGAACAGGTGGTGCAAGGAGTCCATGGAGTTAAAGAGAAGAAGTCCTGTGCTCCCCCATGAGGAAAAAGTAAAAACATTTTTTTTATTTTTGGGCACTTTTTAGTTAAAAAAAATGGCGCAGAAGTAAGAAAATGCTTCAAATTCATTGTATATTGAGTGGATCCAGATAAATGTGACAACTTGGTGGTTTAATGGGTGATAATTAAAAACAAATTAAACTAAGATTAAAGCTAGGATTTTTTTGTTGTCGTTTTTGAATATGCATAACAAATTAATGCTTTATTGCACTGAATTACAATTTTCCCCCTTGAAATAATCTTTGTGGCACAGCTGGATGATACAAGTAAACATTTGTAATTTAAAATAAGAGAAATACTTCTGGTCAGAAACCCTTCCAACTTTAGAGGTAAATGTCTTTGCTTATATTGGATTTATAATGATGAATAATGTAAATTCTTTGTGATGGAGTTACTACGTTTAATCACGTCACCCCAATTCCAGCTTTTTCTTATTTAATTTTTAATTGTCTCCTAGGAGAGACCAAGTTGATAAAGTCATCTACTGCTTCTTGTGGGTGATGACTTTCAAAACCAAAGTTTTTTTAGGAACCATGCACTAAAAATATAGCTATTATTATATCTACAAATTCCAAAACATAAAATAAAATAAAAATAATAAAAAAGACTAGACCATAAGCTGCTATCATTTACATTTTTACGATAATTTTCAAAAGAAAAGCCCAAACAGAAAAATCCTTTTTTCTATTTTTTCTTTAACATTCATCCAGAAAAACCTGCAGAAAGCCATGGACATCTACTTTATCTAATGAGGGCAAAAAAGAGGGCAGTTTGTGAATATTTGTTAAAGCTTTGATCTGGTATGGTATGCTCATTGCTGCTTGGAGACATCTCTGCTCTAAACCTGGCTAACCCAAAGGACATTTTCATTAATTTATTGAAAAACTTTGATCAGAATAAATAGACGAGTCACTTTTACCCAAATTCCTTGGATTACAGAACCAAAAAGCAGCTAATGGTATGAGCTGAACACCACTGAACAGTTTTCCTTTTTACTCTTTTCTTGTATGACGCTAGTTTGACGGCTGCAGCGAAAGAGTGATGACACGTCTGAAACCACTTTCTACTTGCGCTGATCAATGTTTGCTCAAAGGAAAAGCAAATAGCTTTACCACAAATAATATACAGTAACCTGTCGCTGCTCTTTCACTTTGCATTGTCATTTTGTTCCATTTACAGAGTTATCCCTGTCGAAGTGTGTATTTTTGCTTTTCCATTTGCTGCTTCCAGTTTGGAGTCATTTATTTGTTCAAATCCATCAGAAATGTTAAGCCATGAAAACAACTATGGTTATTATCAAGCTGGCTTTGTTCAACCTTGCTGAAAGAATACTTTCAGTTTAATTTGGCTTTTCTAACTACGAGGGCAAGGACAATAGTTAGGACATTTATTATGGTGGCCGACATGGCTCACATAAATGCAAAAGACACAACACAACAACAAAAGTCAAAGCACCACGACAAAAGCCGAAGCATGACGACAAAAGCCGAAGTATGACGACAAAAGCCGAAGCATGACGACAAAAGCCGAAGTATGACGACAAAAGCCGAAGTATGACGACAAAAGCCAAAGCATGACGACAAAAGCCGAAGCATGACGACAAAAGCCGAAGCATGACGACAAAAGCCGAAGCATGACGACAAAAGGTGAAGCATGACGACAAAGTCAAGTTTGCTACCATAAATCTTGTACAAATCACGTAACTCTCTAGAGATAATAGCTTGAAACTGAATGAAACTAGGAAAAAAAAAAAAACAGGGTTTAACAGTATTCCTCCCCAGTAAGCGGGGCATACTGTAACAGCTTGTTTTTTGTTGTTGTTTTAGTTTCACTCAGTTTCAAGCTATTAGCTCTTGAGAGGTGCGTGAAGACGTAAAATTCCCAAAGGTAAGATTTCTGAAGTTTTTTTTTTTACTACCTCATTTGGGCTAGACCTTACAAGAACCATTTATTTAAATTTTAAGCAATATTCTATTTATCCATCATATTGGATTTTATATAATGACTGAAAAAGTTAGATTTTTCACTTGTAAAACTGTCAAGCAATG
Source organism: Oryzias celebensis (assembly GCA_014656515.1). Taxonomy (NCBI): domain Eukaryota; kingdom Metazoa; phylum Chordata; class Actinopteri; order Beloniformes; family Adrianichthyidae; genus Oryzias; species Oryzias celebensis. The sequence goes on from BNCR01000012.1 coordinate 4,702,115, forward strand.
GTTTTATAATACATAATCCAATACATTGACTCAAACTAATTGGTAAAGATGTTAAAGTTTCAAGCAGCACAATTATTAAGTTTCAGCTATCAAAATTCAAGACTTTTAAAGGTTTTTTAAGGTATTATTTTCACAATAATAAATTCCATCCATAAGATTTTTGAAGACTCCACTATAAGGTTAAAAACAAATCAGTATACATTATAAATATAATCGAGACTAAACACAATTGTTGAAACAATTGGGAAGTTTAAGTAAATTTCATAAAACACTGTCTGACTGACAAAAAAGTGTTGAAGGTTGTTTCTACTGTTGGAAGAGGAGGAACCCTGAAAATCTTTGAGGTAAATGAGGGACAGCCTTGGAGTCTCAGCTGGATGCTATGTTTTGTATCCAAAAACGAGAACATTTTGGAAAGAGACTGCTTATTGAAGAAGACTATGGGATTCCTGAGAGACCCCAATGCCATCTGCTCTTAAAAAACCCCAAAAACTTGTTTTTACATAAACACCATTAAGAAAAAGTGTCATTTAAAAAAAAAAAAAAAAAGGTTTTCTTCAGCATGAATCATAAACTGGACCTGCAGCCTCTTTTATTTAAATTAATGGCAGCTTAAAAAAAACATGACAGCAGATGCTAAAGCAACATGCGAGAGACAAGGGCTGGTGATTGGTCAATTTGTTCAGTATGAAAGTGTTCCCAGCGACGAGATGCTTCAAAGTAAGATGGATTATCCATGTCATCGCCGCAGAACCGCACGCTGATCATCCAGTCAAAACAAAAGCAGCGTCTTACCACTTAAAGCCCTCTTTTTAATCTCTTTCCTCACCTTTGCTCTTGAGCTCTGGCAGTGGGCGAAGGAGCGAGTGCTCGGCCATTATCTCCTTGTCAATGGAGTCCTGGAAACACATGGGGCTGGTGTAGGTACGGGACACTGTCAGATCCGGTTGCATGGATGAGTTAATAAGCAGCGGGTTTGCTGGAAAACAATCACACAAAGAAAAAATAAATATATTAGAAAACACGCAAATTATGAAGGGAAACTTAAATACAGTGCACAATTACACTCTTGACTGGATCCACTTTCGGCAATAAACCTGAGGGGTATGCCAAGTCAATTATTCCCTGTAAATTTGTCACTGTTGCTGTAATTACGTTACCATGGAAACAGGAACAGCATTCGCCTAAGCTGAATAATTTCCTTCTTAACAGGGGTAAACAGCAACACCCAGGCTTTTGGTAAACAACAACCAAAAAAATATATATATAAATGAAGTAATATTGAATTGTGAATATTCACATTTATCGTTGACAGCCTGAAAGGGGTGTCAGCCTACAAAGAAGCACCTTTTGGTACTGGACTCTTCAGAACAAGTTATTTTTATTTTTTTGTTTATTCACTAATTTGTCTTTTGAAACTTTACTTTAACTTGTCAGGATAAAGAAGACATTTTATTTATTGCCAAACATTTGGTCAAATTATTGTTGTGCAGCTAGAGCAAAAGAAGCAGCCGGGTTCGATGACTGTGCGTACTCTGCAGCAGCCGTGTAAAACAACATAAAGGGAGGAAGTGCAGCTTATTATGGAGGTTTGGCTCCTTTAGCCTCTCTAACACAGGGAACACAGAGCAAGATTAAAGCTTTCCCTGCCTCCTGCTGTGTTATCAAAATGAACTTTATTATGGCCTGCTGAGGGCTCCTGCCGCGACCAACCATAATGCCTGCCTTGTAAAAATATGCCTCAATCTGTAGGGCAAAAAACACCATGCTGCAGAGCGCCTCTATGCTTCTGTGTTTGGAGGCATGTAACCATAAAAACAAAACAAAAAAAACTGAATATATATATTTATTTATATTGCATTTTTAATTTTATTTCCTGAATATTTTATTAGAATATTGTACTGGAAAATACGGAAAATATTCTGGAAAGAAACTTCTAAAATATGACTTAATATTTGTTTGAATATTGGAGCCTTTAACAGAAAGTCTAAGTAATAATAGATAAGGATGAAGAAAAGGTTCATGGCTCCAGGCGCACTGGTGCAATGAAACAACAAAAACACTGTATTTACAGATGAAGCTGCATGTTAGTGGACGTTTGTACAACAGATCAGACAAGAAGAACCTAGAAAGGGATCTGGCAAACAAAAAATTAAAGACCGTCATGCTGGCTCCTAAAGCGTTTTAATAATTGATGCAGCTGTATTAGAATACAAAGACGGTAATGTATAATTCATAAAACTGTATAAACTTTCCCAGGGTGTGAATGCAGGCTTGTCTTGCAATACAAAGATGTTAATATGTGAACAAATTTACAGAGAAATAAAAAGTAAAACTTTAAAAACTACGTTTTTATTTTATTTTCAAGGAAATATGACTTTTATGTGATCTTTACATAACAAAACATGCAAGGACAATGTGAATTCTGCAGATTTCTATTAATAAAAAAACACAGAAAACATTTAATTTTCAAGGATTTTTAGGTCCTTTTGAGCCATCAAATAAACACAAACTTGTGGCTCCAGCAAGCTTTTTCCAGGGCATTATATTTTTTATGCATAAACTTCAACTCATTTTTCCGAACTTTTTCCAAGACAGTATAAAAAATATTTTGTTATCATAATTTTTTTTTACATCCGATCAGGATAAATCCATCAAACATGCAAAATAAGAAGATGTTTTGCAGGATAATCCGAACACTCCATATTCTTTTATTTAGAGTAAAGACTAACCGTTTTCCAAGAGAAAAAAAATCCATAAAAATACAGTGTTGCTTTTAAAAGTGGTGATACACAATAAAAAGGCACAAAGAAGGCAAGAAAACTGGTTTTGTTTAAAAAATATAAAACGTATTATTTGAAAGTCACGAAGAATGTGAAAAAACAAACTTGTTTCTAAATCTGCTACAAATAGATAAATGTTTACAAATGCTGGGCAGACTTACTTTAGATCAGGGTTTCCAAACTTTTGGTTAATTATTTGATAAAAATACATAACTTAAATTATTTCCACTTTTTTTATCATCTTTTTCTGACTCGTTTTATTCCCACGATGCTTTTGTTTACACTTTCTTCTGTTAGCTTACAGCCCCTCACAATCATAAGCTAACATTAGCGTAGCAAAAAAACCAAAACATCGGAGCTATGCGGGCCTGCAGACTGTGACTGTAGCTGCAAAGAAAAGCGATATATGTGGAGATTTCACTTGTTTTTGTCCAGAAGATGAGGCAAAGATTTGTTTTAAAGAATCTTGCGCAGAGATATAGAACATTGGCACTATGTGACCGTAAAATATTTTTTTAAGTGTGTATCAACACCCAACAGCCAATCAGATTAGAGTGTTTACCCAGACCATTGAAAGTGAAGAAACAAATAATGCAAACATAAAAGTCTTTACAGTTCTTGAGGGTTCTGCTTATCTTACTGTTGATGTGGTTTGTGCACATAAACTACATTTGTGGGAAATCTGAGTTAACAATTTACAAATGAAACATTTCAGACAATAAAAATGTTCTCTCTGGCCTTTTGATTTGTTCAAAAGCTGAATATTTTTGTATAAATTGTATCGACTAAAACATTGTGATTATTCACAATCCAAGAATGTAATTGATCTGAATTTTTTAATTGAGTGACAGTACTATTTATTATTTAGAATTTGAAAAGCATCATAATCAAATAAATCATGACTAATCACCCTAAGATTGATATATCTAAATATATATTTATTTTGTTTGTCTCCTTTAGTAAATTTTATGTTCTAGTGTCCAAAATAAACCAATTCCAAACCCAAATCCAGATTATCGTTCACATTTGAACCCCAGCAGCTCACCTTGTCGAGATGTCTTGAAGGTGAAAGACTGGAAACCGCCGGTGAGAGCAGACGAGTCAATGACATCAACGCCGTACTCGCTCTGGCTGCGCCGGTAAAGAGTAACGGCGACGATCAGCAGCACCACCGTCACCACCCCTGCAGCCAGGCCGGAGTACAGGGCCACATCGCTGGTGGATTCTGCACCTTTGTGGGGAAAAGAGTAAGAAAGACACATAGAGTTAAAATCTGATACTCTTTACTTATAGAAACGAAATGTTTGGAACAAAATCTGAGTCAAAGTTCTCCAAAAAGTATTTAATTTCAAACTTTATCAAAGACTTTTTTTGTTCTCTTGTCTCTGCTCTGCTCTAGTGTTCCAGTCTCTGGTTTCAATCTACTAATAAGGAACTTAAAAAAAAGCCACTTTTATCAACCCAGCACCTAAAGTGTCATCTCAGACACTGTTTGGCTCTGGTGTTGGAGGTGCTCTGGGATAATCTAACAAAACCAATTCATTTAATTAGCTCATCGGCGCCGATTATGCTGTATCTGTGCCCCCCCCAGTGCTGCAGCGTCCAAAAGCACCAAGCCAAAGAATGACTGGGAAACAGGAGACGCTAGTTTGTTCTTGAAAAATAATGAGATTTACACTAGAACAAGACATGCTGAAAATCCTCTAAGTAGCCTGAAGCTCAAATGAGAAAGAAAAAAAAATGGAGAAAATATGCAAAGCAGTATTAGCAGCTACAGCAGCAGGTTAATTGAGGGCTTGGGAAGTTTTGGCAGCTTGACCATGTTTTTTTGTAATAAAACAAAAACACAGCATTGCGTTAAAGGACATGCAAAGAGAGCCATGATGTTGTTGCCTCAAATGGATGTTTCTGACTTTTTTTTTTTTTTACAAACTACAAATTAGCAAAGAGTTCATTTTACTAAACAGTAAACAAACATAAAGCAATAGATCCACAATGGTTAACCACAGACAGGGGGGCCTGAAATGCTACACCTGACAGGAAGAAATAAGGGTATCGGCAGGGGGACGGAGCTCGTGAGAATGTACCATGAATAAACGCGTGGTTCACCTGACCTGAAATAACACGGCTCAGAGTGGGAACGCACCTACTTTATAACTGACATTTTAAAGTCCCACTCCAACCATATTTTTGTCCAATCTAAAATTGTTCCAATTGGTCTTTAATTATGAATATGCAGTTTTTAGCCCAAACCAAGCCTGTGTTGCTTTTTAAAATCAATTTTCTGCCCATTGAGAGTAGATCATGAAAAGAATTTGCCTCTAGGTTGTGGGCAGGACTGTTAGCATGGAAGTAAGCCTACGTTAAAATCCCAGCATGCCTTTGTTTACACACTCTCCCGTTAGCTTACAACTCCTTGCAAGCCCAAGCAAACATTAGAGTAGCAAAAAACTGGAGTGAGTCTTTAAACGGTTGACTCTGGAAAATAAAGGCTTAAAAAAAGGTGCATTAAAGAAGTTAGTTTCATTTGTACCAAAAGAAATCATGGATGGTCCAGTTTGTGGGCCATGTTGCTCAAAGTGGGTGTCTCCCTCAAAACTTTATACAAGACTGAGCTAAAGGGTTTGTTTGAAGCCACTCCAACACTGCGGGACATCTCCTTTGTTGTCTTTAAGCTACTTTGCAACTGAACTGCAGCTTAACTTTTGGGTATTAGAACAATCTATGCACAAGTTTTTCATTTTTACTTTGTAGTCTGAATTATACAAAAGAAAAAAAGCTTTCTCAGTTAAAGACCTTGTGAGTACTGCAAACGTTTCCCTTTTCCTTCAAAAACTTTAGTCAGACTGGATTTCAAAACAAAAGCTCCTGCTGGATATATATATGTTTTTTTTAAGTATAAGTTTACTCCTTATTGGGGCAATATGATGAGGTCAAATCAGGATCGGCTAAAGTGAATAAAAACACATTGAACACTTAAAAACATATAGGAAATTCGAAAAATAAAATTGTGAATTTTAAATTTATTTTAATTTTTTATAGAAAAAATATAGAAAAATTGAAAAAAAAAACAATAAACCTGAAACAGAAAAAAAGTTTATTTTTATAACTGTTGCTTTGTTTGCTTTTCCATTCTCTCCCTCTTTGCCTGAATTTAAAGTTAAATTAGAATTTTTGCTTTCTGATATAATACAAATTTGTGAGGTTGTGGTTATGTCATTTCCACTCCACCAAAGTCTACTGTTGGTGATGCCTTCCTCTGACAATTATCAGTAGGAAAGTGATAATGCTTTGTTTTTGGCAACAGTTTTAAGTTTGTATAGTTCTTTTTTAAATTATAATTTTCAATACCTTCAAATTTGAAAACATATTTTTTTACATTTACAATTTTATTTTTCAAGTTTTCAAGGTTTCTTTTAAGTTTACGGTGTGTACTTTTGAGCTATAACATATATTCTCTTGAAGAAGCTTAATTATGAAACAAGGGTTTGACGTGTCAGGTCATTTGAAGTTGTGTAACTTAATGCATACAAAAACAGCTATTTACATAGGAAAGGTTTCAAATAATGCTTCATGCAAACACTTTTTCTTGTTATGTTTATCTGTGTATAACATTTAAAACATATTTATTAAAAATCTTAGGGAATTGAACATTTTTAAAGAATCCAGCAGGGATTGAAGGTTTTTGTTTTATATTTCTGCTACATTTAAAAAAAAAAACTAAATGATCTGATTTTTTTTTAACTTATTTTTACTTATTTTTCTGCAATATGTGCATGAGAATAAAAAAACCTCTGAAACAAACAAACAAAAAAAGGTCAAACATGCTTTAAAACTGTATTCCTCCAGAAGAGTCAATGCAGCCACCATTTATTTTTCTGTCCTTCTTTGCAGTTTTCTATGGGGAATAACAATCTTTTAAAACATTTTCTTTGTTGTGACCCAAATTCATCACCTCTTCTATGCCTCAATGAAAATCAACAACATTCATTAAAATGTAACAGCAAAAAATAAAGTGCAACCTTCTACAATCTAAATCCATAAATAAGAGAAAGAAAATGCTTTGTCGGGATATCGCTTTGAAATCTAAAATGCTGCTAAAATGTTGTACTAGAGTAACATGACTGCCTTGAGATCACCAAGCAAACAGAGCTTCTGAATGAACATCAGGGTTCATATCACTGTTTTTTTTAAGATTCCTGAGAGAAAAGCCCTTTAATACTCAGTTTGGATGGTTTAGATAGGATCCAGCTGAGAGTTTAAAAGGGGACAAGACTGACTGCAGTCGCAGAACCGTGCAAGCATGGGCTGTGCAGACGATCCGATTTGGCATTAAAGATTTACTAAGCTCATAATTCATGTATTTTAACTGAGAACAGAAATCCATAGTAAAGGAAAAACATCAAACTCTGAAAGCTTAGGAGCAGAGAAACTCACCCTGTTGCTTTGCATCATGAAGCAGTTTCCGATCTGAAAAGAACACATTGCAATTTGAAGATGGATCCTACAGTCTCATGTGTGTTTATGTAATATAAATGGATGAGGGTGACATTAATAAGCATGGTTATAAGAATGTGGATCTGAGCAAATCTGCATTGTGATGATGCTCACTCTGAGTGCAGAGGCCTCCCGTGCAGTTGTCCGTCGCCACCGCCACCCCGTCGCAAAGCCGGCCTCCATGTTTGGGCTCTGGAGCGGTGCACTCTCTGTTGCGCTGCCTCTCGCAGTCTGAGCTGCACTCCGACCACTCGCTCCACTCCCCCCATCCGCCATCCACTAGAGGATCACACACAATCACAAACATTTTGTGCAGGAGAGTCATCGTATGAGTCATCCAAGTTCAGCTTCAAACAAACAAAGCTGTATTTTTTTCACCTTTTATAACCCCAATGTTCATCTGTTTGCCAACAGATTGGAACCTCAGGGCATATGCCGTCAAATACAGTATGAGCATGTACTTTCTTTGTTTCTCAAAACATTTTTTATCACTGGAATCCAAAAGGGAAGATTGTTTTATGATCAAGCCTGTTTTCACTGAAAAAATGTTCTTCAAAACCAAGATAAAAATACTGAATTCAAGCTGTTTTTTCAACCAACCAACCAACCAACCAACCAACCAACCAACCAACCAACCAACCAATCAACCAACCAACGACTTCTTAAAAAAATCTTCTAATAACAAAATTACATCATGAAATTATTTGCAAACACTCTTATTTAGGTATTTTGTCCTGGTAATCTGACTGGCGACCTGTTCAGGCTGTACCCTGCCTTTACCCACGAGTGGCCGGGTAAGGTCACACAGCCCTGTGACCCCGAAAGAGACAAAACAGGTTTAGAAAATGGATGGATTGATGTTTTGGTACTTGAAAATACTATCTCTAAAGTTACCAACATGCTAGGCATTTGACGCGGGTTCAAGAATGTGTTAAACGTGGGTTTTTGAACGCATGTTTAGCCCATGATGTTCACACTGGACAAGCAGGGAGGGGCTTCTTTTTCTTCGCCTTTTTCTACCATCTATTAGCGCTTGTCCACCACCTGCAGTTGGAAGAGGCTTAGTACGTAATGTTGAAGCAGTGCCAATCTTGTGAGACGCAGACGGTTCAGTTCTTTGCTAGCATCACTGCAATGGCGGACAGGGATTACCACAATGTCAGGAGAGTAGCCATGGTTTGTCCTTAATTAAAAAGCAAACGGTGTCTGGATTCTCATAAACCAAATCTGACAAAGCTGAGTCACTGATTGGTCAAAGTTCAACCTAGTTTAACTTGCAAAGCAGGTTCAGTGGCATTTTATATGTAGAACCCGAAAATGGTCATCGAAATTATGTAGTTACGCTTCAACGTGAGAATTTTGAACTCTGAAGCCCAAAATATGTGTTTTTAGACTTTTCATCGAAAGTGACGGCTTGAATGTGTGTTGTTGAGGGTGGTGTGAAAATAGCTTTAAAGTAAGTATGTATTGTTACACACAGCAGTATAAGTCACTACAATTACATGATATGGTACAGAGATAAGGCGCTCCACTTCTGATTGGAAGATTGCAGCTTCGATTCCCGTGTCCCATGTGATTCCTCACCCGTGTTGAAGGTTCCTCGGGCGAGACACTGAACCCCACAAAACTCCTGGTGGTTATGGGTGGAACCAGTGTAAGGCAGCGGGCCGCCATCGGTGTGTGAATGTGGGTGTGCATAGGTGAATGGGAGTGTGACTGTAAAGCGGATTGGGACTTCTATGAAAGCAGTAAAGTGGTATGTAAGGGTTACGCCAATTACCAAATATTTATACATTTTTAGCCTCAACTTGTCATATTTTAACAACTACATATCCTCATGTTTGGATAATAATCCTCTTAAAGACTAGAATTATACATTTGAAGATAATTATGTCTTAAAAATAAGATGTTAATGTATGTTTGTTTTCAAACAACTTCTGCCCTGCGGTTATTAAATGCATTTATACTGTGTTATGAGTCAATTAAGCCAAAAATAAAGCAGTTTTTTTTTCAAACAAGAGCACTCAACGTTAACAAATGAAACTTACGCTCAAAAATATGATGAAGAGCTAAAAAAAAAGTTTTTAACTTAAAATGTCACTTAAAGTAAGATGTTTTCAAAATAAAATGACTTAACATGATTTTCAAGATTTATAGTCCTAAAAAGTCGTTAAAGTCCCTCTCTGATCATCTTTTAAATTATTCTAATAGCGTTCCCAATGGTCTTTGTATTATGATGAAGGTATGCCGTTTTTAGCCAAAATCAAACAATCTGTCATTTTCTACATAGTTTCTGCAGAATGGCAGAAGTTCATTAGAACGACGTAAATGAATCTAGTCGTCTACAAGAGATTCCATTAGAATGGAATGGAAAAGGGAGCTACTTTCAATGTTTCAATGTTAGTATTTTAAAACAGGTATACCAAAAAAAAAAAGTTTTTGTTTTTGTTTCTGATTCACAGTGATTTGAATAAAGAAATAATCACAAAAGCAATTTGAGCCTAATTTTTATATATGCTCTACATAATCAGAAAAAACCCACACTATTTTCAATAAATGTAAAGAGATATTTAAATATTTGGTAAGACTTTGTAGTTTTGCAGTATTTGCCTTCAAATATTTCCAGCTCCCTCCTCTCAAACTATATCATGCTGATGATGTATGTCCAAACTCAATGGAGAGCATTTTTCAAAAGGTGTTAGGAGATATCGCTTGGCGGAATGCATTGCCTTTTTCTGATAATGTAGAGTCTGCAGCAACAGAAACTATCAATTTAAGCTTGTCTAAATAAAACCTCTGGAACTGCTCTTCTTGCTTAAACCTTAGCAGTGACTGCTTTTCACCTCTTCTATTTTTAGCAAACTGTGCCATTTTCCAAGATATATTTTTTTCTGTCTTAGTTTGCAGATTTAAACAGTTCAGTGCGCTGGCTTTCTGACACAAGTGTTGCAGTTGAAGCGTTACAGAAATACTGTGCGCCCAAAGGTTATCCTCCAATAAAGTAAAGCAAGACTTGAGATTTGTATGAAAGTCATTCAGTATGGGTGGCACTCAAAAAAAAAAAAAAATCATGGTTTACTTAATGTAGTTAATAGTTTAAAAAAAAGATTTTCTCTTTAGAATTTTTAAGGGTTGGTCTAACAACTTTGCTCCATTATCAAAGACGACTAAACTAAAACAGGTAAATAGCAATCTTCCATTGAAACAAGCCAAACCTTTTAGCTGAATCTGACAGTAAATCCTAATGAACTCAGTTTTACACACAAATGCATTGGCAGACAGCTATACATACAGTGCAATCAATTGAATTGTTAATAATTTGGTGCATATTCATTTAGAAATAGGTCAACTGCAATGAATTGAGCAACTTATTAGTGATTTATTCTATTAGCTTTTTATCCAACATAAACAAAAATGGCTAAAATGCTTAACGGCAATAAACAAACACATACTTTATATGAAAGTAGTAGCCTTTGTCAAATACCGTGACAAAACAGGCTAACAAGCTATTGAAATGTAAATTAGCCATTTATACAACAGACTAGTGGATCTGACAAAAGAGGATAAGTGGCTAAGTGTTGATTTATGAACTAAAATGTGTTGAAACTATGTAAAAATGCTCTGAATAATTCTTCAAAAGATTTTCCATAACAGTTATAAACATCAGCTTAATGAATCCAATCTGACGTGTGCTCTCTATGCATTGTAGGGGCAGAGCTAGCATCAAACTGCAGAAAATAAGCCAATTAATTCATTTCTTTCTGTGAAAATGTGCTTTTAGTGGTGGTTATTCATATAAATATGTCTATTTAGGATTCCCTGAATACGCCAAAAAAAACATCTCTCTTTATTTTCTTTAATTTCTAGTCAATGTATGATTTAATATCTCCACGGGTTTGATTTATTCCCGATTTGTAAATTTTATTAGTATTATTTTTAAAGCCAGAAATCAACCAATCAAATCAAAATCAAATGTAAATTTAAGTGGAAGACTATTTCATATCTTTACGGTAAAACAAGCTTATTTTGTGAAAGATACAGGTCGTGAAAAAGTACACAAATTGTTTCTCTAAGCTAACCTAATGTATATGATTCACTCTTTTATTAATAAAAAGAAAATGAGAATTGATAAATGTAATAAAAAATATTCAGATGTGATTCGAAACACGTTCCCATTTGAGACCTGCTGCTGGCACACTTTGGCCAACAAGCCTGCTTGATAATGCTCTCGATTTTGAATTTAGGAAGGCTGGACTTTGGGGGCTTTTTGGTCTTATGTTTGAACTGACTGATGGAGCACTGCCCACACAAAAGAAAAGAAAAGAAAAGAAAATGAAAACCTCAATCTCCGGGAGGCTACTTTTTAACTCGAGATGTTGTTACTTGTCCGAAGGTGACGAGTACTTTGTGCAATATCGTTTAAAAGCAATAATGACCATGGCTGACAGGAGTAATTGCTGTTTTGATTTATATTTTTCAGTTATTCCACTGCCATTGTCGGGTTTTTCTTTCTTCTCAGCTGCAGAACGTTGAAATCAGGATTTTCTCTTCAAGATCAAATGGGACAAAAAAACAAGAAAACTCGAAAATTCTTTTTTGGAAGAGAATTACTACACACATGCTGCACATTTTGACTTGCTCTAGATGAATAAACTTTATCTTAAGATAAAGATCTTAAAATCGAATACTTTCTACAAAAAGCACTGCAGAGTAACTGATTGTTCTTTAAGAAAACACAGGTTTGATCCTTTCCAGTTGCTCTGTTCTTCCGTTCTTTCTTTTTGATAAAGCCTAAATTTAATGCTTACAATATGCCCCATGTTTGCATCCTCAAATGTTTTCTTACTAAATTTGTCTTTTTCTTTTTAACTTTCGCTCTTTTTTTGTTCTTTTAAACCTGGTTGACCCTTTATGAAAATGAAGTGGTTGTGCTCTGCCATTTCCCCAAGCTGTTGACAATGTTTCAGTTATGGAGTAGGGCTCAAAGGAAGCAAACTTGAAAATTAGCTTTGCTTGCAAAAACATGTGAATACTGACAGCTGAAGCTGTGTGCACAGAAATATGTAAACTTTTACTAAATCTTAAGCTTAAAAAAATTCAACACAGCCTAAAGTTTTGTAACCAACATTTCTACCATTTCTTTCCCATTTCTAGCCATGACACGTGTTTACTTAAACTAAGATTATTTATTAAAAAACTTTCTTAAGATTGTCTTTCTTGCAATACAGAAAAAAAAGATGATTTTTTTAAAACAAGGGCCTATTTACTTTCTTAAAATTCAACTTTTGCATTGTTACAATACATACAATATGAACATAAAAACCATAAAAGCAAAATTAGCAAAATTATTGTTAAAATGTAGCTATATGCTACTTCAGCATTTACACATTTGCATGAATTTAATTAACATCCATTTTTAATGTAATAGTAGCATCCGCACTGAAAAAACTGAATCTTCAAAAAAAAAATATATATATATTCTTAATAGGTTTTCAAATGGCAAAATAATTTTAGTTTGAAAAAAAAAAAACGTCTTAACATCTTCAGACCATTTTTCTTACCTCATTGGCAATTTTATTTTTGCTTATTTAAAGGAAATCTGAGAATGGGGTTAGAACTTATGACTTTTTTCTAAGGGTCCTGTTTTTGCAGTGTGTTAACAGACAGCATTGCTTTTAAGCTGGTTTGAAATATAATTATTGAAAGCCACTCCAATTAAATTTTTATTTTTAACTTGTTCAACACTTTATACATTTAAATATTTCAGACAATAAAAATGAAGGAGAAATGTTCTTTCTGGCTTTTTTTTTGTTTGAGAGCTGCATATTGTCGTTTAAAATGTAACTCGCAATGCATTGTGATTTCTTTTTTTAATCGGTTGACAACACTACTAAAAACGTCATGCTAATAATTAACAGGCAACGGGGAACACTGAAAATCGATCAAAACAGGATTGGAGTGGCTATTTACTGACTGATTTTAGGACAGTAAATCCTGAACACATTGTTGAGTCATTTCATCTTGATGACATCTTAGTTTAAGCGATATTTTAAATGAAACAACCTTTTTTTTTGGCTTTACATCATATTTTTGAGCCAAAGTTTTTATTTCTGAGCAGTGCTTTTTTAAGAAATGGAAATGCCTTTTTTATAGGTTCATCTGACTGCTGCTCTTACCTGGACATACTGTGTTGCACGCGCTCTTCTGCACCGACATGCCCTCACAGAAGGATCCTCCGTTGAGAGGCGCTGGATTTGTGCAAGTCCGGGAGCGTTTTTGCACACCTCGACCGCAGCGGACGCTACAGGCGGACCAGTCTGTCCACGAAGACCAGCCTCCATTCACTGTTCATGACAAAAGATTAGAGAAAATAGACACAAAGAGACCCAAATGTGACTGCAAACTAGATTTTTTAGTATTTAACAATCACACTTTTGCTCTTTCAGTGCTGACTTTTTTTTGAAAGCCTGTGATGGATGAATGATCTGCATATTTACTTTCACAGAAAAGTATGAAATACCTTTTTTCTTCTCTACACCTCTCAGGTACTACGAGCCATGTTAGACCTGTCAGAGACTTCACTAGAATTACTGATGGACGGGCCCCTGTGACATATTTTCAAAAAGAACCACACAGATTCTTACAGCTATTGTCAACATCGTGACAAGAGGTCAGTAAAAAGGTAGAGAAATCCTCCAACTGGGGGTTTTCTTTAGAGAGTGGAAGGGGGTGTGAAAACAAGAGAATAATTTCATTCTCCTTCAAGCTACAAAAATGCTGAAACTCAGCTTTCTGCTTGGTACATATATGACATTTTAGCATAGTTTATTTAGTCTTGGACTATTGAAGTGTCACTGGCCCCACTGTACCATTTTTAATAACTGAGCTCATGAATATATTGTGTATGTGACACATCAAAAACAATCAGTCACCATCAATAATAATGTTTATGGGAAAAAACATCTGCAAAAAAAAAAAAACCCTAAAGGTATATATCTAATTATATTTTCGAAAATGTTGGCTCTGATGTCCTACCGTAGACGACAACTGTGGCGGTGGTGCTGCGCCTTTTAGCAACGATGTTGCTGGCAACGCACGTGTAGTTCCCAGAATCGGAAAGGCGAGCTTCAGAGATGATAAGGCTGTGGTCACCTCTCAGATCAACAATGCTGTCATCAGCAAAGCTTAGAGGATCGTCGTTTTTTAGCCATTCCACCTTAAAAGAAGAACACGTTTTGTTTATTAAAATGAATTGGATAAACAACTCTCAAAAAAAAAGAGTTTAAAGTCCCACTCGGATCATCTTTTGATATTTTAAAGCATTCCCAGTTGTCTTTTAATTATGATTATGCAAATTTTAGTCAAAATAAAAATAATCTGTGTTGTTTTCCAGGAGATTTTCCTGCTGAGGGGAAGTAAGAAGTTCTTTAGAAATTGGCCTTTGAGTTGTGGGCGCTTTTGAACTTATCAAACTAACATGTGAATGAATTTACCTTTACTTCTTTTTTAATTGTTTGTACACATATTTAATTTACACTTCAATATCTTGAAAGAAATACAAGGAATGTGAAAACCTTCACCTGTACTGTTCAGTGCCAGATGTTTAACTCTGGGTCACACTGGTTGAAGTTTTGGTTCAAGTTGTCCTGGATTGATTTTAGGTCAGTGATCTGGATCGAATTGGATCGTTCAAAATGAATCAACATTAATTATGAATTGTATTGGCAACCAAAAATTCAATCAAATCAAATTTAATCAAATTAATGTTAAAATTAATTGTTACACCATTAATCAAAATGGAGTGCATTGTAACTAACACAATTCTTTCACAACTGCATTTTTTTGCCTTTTTGTTCACAACGATTTGACTAAAGAAATCATCAGAAACACACTTTTAAGCTTATTTTATTTTTTATTTTTTTTATAAGTGTCTTCAACTATCAACAACATTTAAGAACCTAATAAAAACACGAACAAGGATGATTTTCATCGAAGTGGGTCTTTAAACGTGTGAACGTTAGTACATAGATTTCATCAACACAGATTCATGAAGAACATTTTGAGGGAAGCGCACAGCTCTTAACACTGTTTTGGAGCATCTCAAACCCCCTCCTGCCATCACACATAATGTGGAGAAAGTGGGTTGCGACTGATGCTGACTGTTCCCCTTTTTCAGTCAGAATATCTGATGATAACATTTCATGGTGGTTTTGGATGATGTGGTTGTTCACCAGACAGCCTGATGTATCCAGCAGTCACGTCAGATGACTTCCAGCTGCCTTTCATCTGTGCCAACCAAAAATACTCTTTGGATTATATAATTAACTTGCTGTCAGCTAAAATCATGGATCATACAAAATAGGTTAGTTGCCTTTTTCCATTAGATTGCTTTACCAGTACCATGTATACGTGAAACAAGGTTACAACGGTTAAAATTAACGGTTACAACCATTACCTCAACTTTACCAGCATATATATATATATATATATATATATATATATATATATATATAATATATACATACATATATATTTACTCCTGCTATGAGCCAGTAACAGTCATCTGCCTCCACTAAAGTATTTATGTTTCCTCTGCGCTTCCTTTGACACAGTCAACAACTTAACATGTTCTCCGCTCGCTCAGAGTTGTGTATTTCAACGCCTGAATCGTGGCTGGAGGAGTCTCACAGCAAAGACACACCTCCTCATCTTATCGCCTCTTCACAGGGGTACCTCAGGGCTCAGTGTTGGAGATCTTTTAGTTTTGCTTCACATAACATCTTTATGTGTGGGTAAAATCCTTCTAAGGTTGCTTCTGTGAGAATGTTCTTTGGTATTTAGGACATTTCTAAATAAAATATAGAAGCTAATTTTGAAGACCCACGTGATGAAAATGGTGTTTATAACCTATTCTTGTCGCATTTTTTTAATGATGGAGGACATATTTAAAAGAAATAAAGCCCTTACATTTCCATGTTTTCAGCATTTATTTCCTTAAATGGTAATGAATCAGGCGAAGGCGAAAAAAAATGACACTGGAAAAAAAAAAGAGTGCATTTATGTAGAAAATATGCAGGGCAGGCCACAAGCTTCCTGCTCCACTCCATTCTGATGTAAATCGCTACAGCTGGCCTCTGGCTCAAAACTGTACGGCTGTAAAGCTCCCATGTTGCTCCAACGTTCCTGGTAACACTTTTGGAAAAAATCAAAGGATGATCTGAGCGGGACTTTAACTAAATTTTTTTACTAAAGCAAACCTGACTATCCATCATGACTTTGAAATTAAATCTGGACTAAAACTACAACTGACAAGGCAGTAAAATCTGTTTTTTCTCCCCACATCTCCTCTGCAGATACAGGCAGCTGGAATCAGGATTGTCAGGGGTCAGGGCCGCCCTCGCTCTCCTGCCTGAGATTGGGTTCCTGCACACCTGTTCATCCTCTCCTCGTCAGACGGACCTGTTATTAGGACGTTCACGCCCACCAGCCTACGTTGGTTCGTCTGCTCCACACTGACCTTAAGCTACTGAAGCCAAGCGTCTAGTCGTCTTCAGTCTAGTTGACTCGCCTCGCCTAGCCTTGCCCTCCACTAACCTTGTTTATGCTTTCATCAAGAAACACCAGGTCCTCCCCTTCCTGACGCCTGCAGCCTGCCCAAGAACACCCTCCAGGACCTCTGCACTTCCCTTGCTGCATCTCATTTAAACCTTTTTGCCTACACTCTCTGTTGTCCTGCATTTTGGATCCACCAACGTTAATCTGACACAGGATGGCTTTCTGTACTAGACCAGAAGCAGATCATGTAGTTGGACATGGTCTTGTTTAAACGAGCTCATTGCACAGGAATTTCTTTAGACACTTTTTGAAATGTTTTCTTTGAGTTTCATTTTGTGTTTTGAATTGTGAAATAAACTGTGTGCATCAACAATAAATTCCAGCTTTTCAGAATATGAAGACATGCACTGTAGAAGGTTTATTTTTAATGCGCCGCTGCCCTCCAGGCCTTGAGATCAAAACCACTCTATTGGATTTACGCTGTATCTTTTGTCAAAAATGATGAAATTACAAAACTCCAAAAATATTATTTTCATTCACTAAACTTAGTGTTTCACCATAAAGAAGCCTTCTTACATCAATGCTTACAAAAACATAAACACATCTGTATTTTAAACACCTATTTGTCAAATCTTTCTGTTCACAGATTCAAAGGTCTCTGTGCTCTTCCTTCACTTCTCATTTTTAAGAATTTGATGAAGGAGTTGCAGAAAAATGTGGAGAAGTCATGTTTTTTTTGTCATGACATTTTTTTTGCCAACCTTCAATGAATCTTATAAAACTCAAACTATTCAGAAATCTAAGAGAATTATTTCAAAACTGTTGTTCCACTGAGTATGTCTCATCTCTGAATAAAGCAAAGATGTTTGATGTGTTGTTGCTTAGCATAAGACAATCAGACCAAAGACATTGAGAAGCCTGGACTTTATAAAGAGGTGTTCTTGATGATTTTATAAATTCTTTTAAAAAATACACATTCCAACTATATTTTTATCTATTATAAAATCGTTCTAAATGGTATTTTATTTATGATTATGCTGTTTTTAGCAAAAAAAAAATGTGTCATTTTTAGGACATAGTTTCTGCTGAGCAGCAGGAGCTCATCAGAAATTCACCTCTGAGTTGTGGAAAGGACTGTTGGCACAAAAGTATACATCTGCTGATATCCCATGATCCCTTTATCTACACCCTCTTCCGCTAACTTCCAGACCCTCACAACCCCACGCTAATATAAGCAGTGAAATAAAAATGATGAGCAATATTGGAGCTATGCAGCCCTACAGTTTTGAGCCAGATGTCAGCTCAGACGAGGAAAATAAAGACTTTAATAGAACTATTTGTCTGCAAGTGGATGCATCAGACTTAAGCGAAGCAGGGAGCTTGTGGCATTCCCATTTCAGTTTCTACGACACAACTATGAGCTTCTTCAAACAGCATTTTTTTCACCTTCCAGATTCAGTCACATTTGAATAAAGAAATACTCAGGTACTAACATTAAATTCTTTTATACATGTCTTTCATCATGAGAAAAAGATATTTTGTACAGGCCACCTGGGCGCCCTGCACATGTTTGCCCAATTTTTGCCCCCAGACAGCCTGTATCCACCCGTAAGGGCAGATGTAACAAAGGCTCTATGCAGTGTAAAGCAAAGTTTTTAGGGTATTTTTGTGTCTTTAAAATATATCCAGAAAGTTTTTGGTAGAATTCATCAAGATTTTATTGAAATTGTGAGATTAAAAGTTTGTAAAGAAGTCAAACATGGTTGATAAAGCTCACAGGGAGGGATGTAGGTCACATCCACCGCTGTTACCAATTCATTGGTTGCGCACTAGTGAAAGTAATAAGGAATTACACAAAAAAAAAAAAGGACGCTCTGTTGATGCTCCTCTCCGCGCCTGACTGGCTCTGTAAATTGCTATTAATGTGCCAGTAGCATGAGCTGTTCATTGAGAGGGACGAGCTGTAGCATGAAGACTGGGGTTTGATTTATGGCCGCGTGTTTGAGGATTAAAACTCCGCCCTGCTGGGAGTTCCGTGTGTTTGTGCACAGGCCTGAGCACGCGTGTGTTTGGGGAGAATGTCCAAGGGAATTTAACAGCAGCAAACAAACCCTGAGATTGCATTGCTCTTTCCAAACCTTGGATGAAAAAAAACGAAAAAAATGAGCCAAAAAATCAATACATCAGCTGTGATTTTGTCACAAGTGATTCCTTTTGCTTTTTCTTTTTTTTTTTTTGGTCCTTTTGTTGGTCCAAGAACTCTTTCATCATGTGGGTTTAATTGAGCCTTTTTCTACAGCAGTTTGCTTCACTGCTTTTAAGACCACAACAATTCTGTCAGTGCTTCTTTTTTAAAATTTTTTCCTTTTTATTGCCTCAATCTTTAATTATCCCAGTTTCTCCAAAGCAAGTCAGCCTTTTCTGATATGAATGGAGTCAATTAAGTTTTACAATAACTTTTATAAAGTCAGCTTTAGCATTTTCCAAATGTTTTTCCAAATGTTAAAAGAAATAAAACCAAATCTTTTATTCATTAAAAATAAATGTATGAATAGTCATCTTTGTAAATTGATTGATTTAATTATTTTTTGACAGAAATAAATCCAAATAGCTACATAATTACAAACCTATTTTTCACAAATAAATTGAAGTAGTTTTAAATAAATATTTCTGTGCCTGTTAATTGCTTTATCGATAAGTCATTCATCTACAAGTTTCTAGATAAGAAAAAAGTAACAGGACAAAACTGTTATAAACTAAAAAACATGACTTTTATTTTGTCATGTGTTGATGAAAAAAGTAAAAAAATTGTTTTTCTTAAATTGGGGCTGCTGCCTGGATTTCTGACTGATAATGTTGGGACGTTGATGTAATCAAGCGTAAATTTCTGAAACTAAACACAGCACCAAGGCCGGTGCACAAAAAACATGATTTATTTTTCCTTTAACAATTAAATATTTAAGTTTTTTTTTCTACCTGATGTTCCAAAAATGATTCCCAATGTTTTTTTTTTTCTTTTTTTTGTTTCATACACAGATAAAAACAGAGGAAAGCAATGCAGCATTTGAACGAATACCTGAGAAAGATTACCTTTGAATTGTTGGTAAGAGGTGATGTGGCCTTGCCAAAAAGTAATAAAAAGACAAAAAAATGAGAGAAAAGACTCTTTCAATTGATTTTCAGGGAGACAGCTTTCACTCCAATTTCAAACACTGGATTGTCTCTAAAGCTGATGGACACAACCAAGTTGGCAGATTCACCGCATTTCTGTCGACTTCTGGGCTCTTTTGGTGCACTATTGATATTTTTGTTAAAGTATATATAGCTTAAGTCTTTATAGATTTAAAACAGTCACTTTAATTATTTTTGCAAATGTTTTGTACATAATTGCTCCTTGATGTTTGATCTTTGAGATAGAATAGAAGAGAATAGAAAAGAACGCTTTTTTGTCATCGTAGAAGGAGTACTTTAAAATGTAATCATGTCAAAGGTGAACAAAGAATCATAATGATAAAAAAAAAACAACAATAAAGCAAAACAAAAGCAGTATAAATATGTGTATATACAAAAACGTCAAGGTATTTGAAATGCTTTGTTCGTGAACCTGTTGTACCATGGGTAATATTTGCTTTTGAGTCTAATGAATGTAGTCTCAGTGAAATTTTACCCACTTTTGGATCAATATAGATTATTTTATCTCATCCTATCTTAAATTTGTAACCTTTTGGTTTGG